>CM061142.1:313673457-316299613 GCA_030789695.1 Scilla litardierei | reverse complement strand
AGTGTGGCACACAGAGAGACAAGTAATGAGAGGGGCAAGTGAGGGTGCATGCATGATGGAAAGAAAAAAGATAATAAATCGAAAAATAAAGAAACGAAAATATGATGCGGATATGATGCATGCACAGATATGAGTGATACGAGTATAAATGGGTCACCAAAAGCTCTCCCTCTCTCCCAAAAAAGATATATAAAGATACGGCAAATGAGAATCACAAAAAAGTGAGGGGAGGGGGGGTGGTCAAAAAGGCATCAGGACCCAGTAGAAACGGGCAGCACAACGGCAAAAGGAATCGATGGCATCAAGGGTGCCTAGGAAGGTGGTGCTGCGCCGTCTCCGTCCTGAGGCGGAGGTGGTGGTGGTGGTGGTGTAGGCTGCTGAGCTGTGGTGGGCGTGGAAGTGGAAGCAGGTCTAGTGTGTGTGGAAGTGTGAGTGGGAACCTGCTGGGTGGGTGGTGGTACGCGCGGAAGACGCTCTAAGATCTGTGTCAGGCAGTAGTGGATCTGAGGGATCAGGGCAGAGCGTCCAGCCATCGTAGAGACGGTGGAGGACAGGGTCCTAAGGTCAGCTCTAATACCACTCACCGCCAACTCAAGAGCACGTATGCTCTGCAGTACAGTGTCGGGCGGGGGTGGTGCAGAGGGACGCACCGGTCTAGGCTGCGTGGGGCGGGGCTGGCGTACGCGAGTGGAGTATGTAACGGGCTCAGCAGGGAAGGGGACAAAAGGTGCCGCGCCAGCAAATGTGGGCCTGGCCTCAGTGTGGGGCCGGGGCACCGGCTGGTGAGAAGTAGAGGCAGCGGCAGCAAAGGAAGCGTGCAAAAGAGGCAACGAGGTGGCAAGAGAGGTCAGTGGCCCAGAAGTGTGGACAGACGCCACGACGCTCTCGGAGTATACGTCGGCTGTAGAGACAGAGGACTCTACCGCTGGGGCGGAACTGTGTGGTCCAAAAGGCGCAATCCCAGCGGAGATCATGCTAGCCATGGTCTCCACGACCGTGGCAAACGAGGGCGCTCCACTCTCAACAAAGGTCGGCGGGCGCTCGGGGAGTGCGGAGCAAAGAGGCTCCACGGACAGAGGGCCAGAGGTGGCAGCGGGAGTGGTGGGGACAGAAGTGTCAGGAGCAGTGGAAACGTCAGGAACAGGCTGAGGGGCCACAGGGTCGACGGGGTCGGCAGCAGGCTCGGCAGGGTGTGCAGCAGGGTCTGCGGGAGCAGCCTGGGCAGCGTGGGCAGCGTGGGCCTGCTCGGCCTCCTCGGCCTCGAGCACGTACGCAGCGGGGATGATGACATCCATCGCTGGGAGCCAGTCAACGTGGGCCGGTGCAATCTGGGTCCGAGCTGGGCTCGGGAGAATCATGTAGTCGGCACCGAAAGGGCCATGCAACCAGACCCAATGACGCTCACCATGCGGACGCAGCATCTTCATCCGGGCCGTAACGTCTATCGACAAGGAAGTGGGGCCCGGAACGCGTCGCAGGTCGTCAGGTAGGTCCTCGCCGGTCATCATGGTAAGCAGGGTGATCAGACCGCCGCAGCATATCGGTGAGCGAGCGCCCACCGACACAATGATACGATCTAAAAACCAAGCCGCAATGTCAATCACGACGGCGGGGACAAGCTCATCTCCATCCCTAGATAGAGCTCTGGGACGTGTCATCGCGTAGAGCATGTAAAGCTCTGGCGTAGACATCGTGCCCGGCTCATATCTGGCCAAAAAGGTGGTCGCCATAAGGCGCTGGGCAATACGTAGGCAGGGGTGGACAATGGCCGAGGCCTTGGCCCTACTAGGGTCAAAGGCGGCGTGGTGGCCTGTGATCCGGGCCCAGAAGGCACCGGCGTCGAAAGAAGGTGGGGGGATGTGGGTAGGGCCGTAACCGTGATCGGCTCCGGGGACTGCGGGCCATGAGAAGAATGCTCTCATCATATCGAGAGTGACCTGGCACTCTCGATCCATGAACCTAAATGAGCATCCCTCATCGGTCCGGGCGATCGAACTCAAAACCTCAAGTGTCGGGCGGGTAAAAGTATCCGCCGACACCTGGAGAAAATCTCGCCAGCCCACATTGTCGTACAACGTGAGCATCCCCTCAAGTACCCCCAGGCGTCCTAGGTCAGCGAGGTGTGCAAACCTGGAGGGTACGATCGAGCGCTGGGAGATACGCTCGAAGACGGTGCGGTGTGCGTCGTCTCGGAACGTAATCCCGAGCGGCCCGACCAGTGGAGCCGGTGGTGGTGGCTGTGGATCGGCAGGGAGAGGCTGTGCGGGCTGTGGGTGCACTGCAGGCTGTGCGGGGTGTGCGGGGCCTGCAGGCTGTGCTGGGTGTGTGGGGTGTGTGGGGGACGGTGGAGGAGAGTCCTCCAACTCGTGGGAGGGGCCGGCATCATCCGACCGCTTCCGCTTGGCGGAAGCTCTCTTCGACCGCGGCCGTGTCCGGGGCAGCATATCGGCCCCGAGCGCGCGCCGAAAAGTGAAAAGTGCGGCGTGTGCACAAAGAGTGGAAAGAGTTTACCCAAACACACCGCGAGTGCTAAGCAGTGGAAGAGTGCGAAGTCCGCGCCTCCACGAAGTCCTGAGCAGCCCGTAGAAGCTCCCCTGAGCTCCCCTAAGCTCCAAAAAGCAACCTGCGCATGGAAAAGCGATATCAGCGAGTAATAATCAAAATGTATGGAGCAATAGGGGTATAACAGATAGATATGGGAATTGATTCGGGTTAGGGGTTTGATTAATACGCGGATCCTCAAAAACTACGCAAAAAGAGAAGAAGATGGTGAAAATAAGCGAACCGGAGGTGATCGGAGACGGGGCTGCCGGCGGCGACTCGGGCGGGGGGCGGCGACGGTCGGCCGGCGGTGGCAGGCTGAGCGGCGGCGCGCGCGGGCTTGGTCGGGCGAGTGGGGGTGAGAACGAGCGGTATCGGGCGAGGGGAATCCGAGGGGTCGGGCGATTTGGGAATTTTGCGGTTTCGAAAAACGCACCCCCCCCCCTCGGTCCTTATATAATAGAAGTTACGACTCGGCCGAGTGACGTGGTCACTCGGCCGAGCGAGACCAATGAAAATTTCCTCCCCGCTATCGCTTCGGCCGAGTGGCTTTGCCAGCCTCGGCCGAGTGGAGTAAGTCCATTCGGCCGAGTGACTCAAGCTACTCGGCATGACTCGCCCAAGGAGGGTATCCGTTTCACTCGGCCGAGTGAATATATATACTCGGCCGAGTAGCAGTTAAAATGAAATGAGGAAAATAGACAGAGAGTTGGGTACAACAGACTTCCCTCGTTCGTGAGCGGCTCGGCCGGACGAACTTCTGTACTCGGCCGAGTGACTAGTATACTCGGTCGAGTGAGCCTTGTATTCTGCTGTTTGTCTTCGTTTAGGCTCTAAACTCCGTCTTTCTTCCTCCAGTCAATTTCATGCTCCTCCTAAGCGTCGAACGCCTTCTTGGGGCGCTCCTCATCGTCACGTTCAACCTCCTCATGATGATCTACCTATCTCCTCTCCTGTCAAGAAAAATAGGACCCGTTATCACAAAATTTTTGGTCGGATGACTCAAAACACTAAAAATCTCTAAAAAGAAAATAAAGAAAAAAGTAAAAATAAAGCAAAAACCGTCGGGTTGCCTCCCGACAAGCGCTCGTTTTAGGTCGTGAGCTCGACCCCCTATAATTTTCAATCAATGCGGGATGTTTGGTGCATATGAGATGCACCCGTCAAACTTGCCGGGGAGCGCGCTTGGATTTGGACGTGGCGGCGTAGCGTGCTCCCTCGGAGGTCTCTTGTCTCGAATAGTGTTGGGGGGAGGCTCCCCCAAGCTAGCATTTGTCCCGGTCAACGGCTTAACCGACGATGCCGATTTCCGTACAGGCGGAGCTTTCTTTGGAGACTTTGATTTCGAGAGCTTGCAGAGCTCTCGAATCCTTGCGACATCAGCGTCGCCTTCATCTTCATCAGCGGAGAAGTCGGGGGAATCATCATTATTGTCTTCATGGCCTAAATCCGGGCCTTCTTCAAATTCTTCATCAAAAAGGGCGCCAATTGAGTGAGGAATCGTCTCCTCTATCACCTCATCGAGGAGGTCCATGAGATCTTCCGACCGTTCTTTAAGCAAATATACCCTATTGGTTTCGCCCGTCGGGATTCCTCCGGAATAGTGCTTGAGCCTTTGACCATTTACTTTGAACGTGGAACCGTCCTTGCTCTCCAACTCGAATGCTCCTCCCGGTTGTATGTGCTTGATGGTGAAAGGTCCGGACCAACGCGACCTCAACTTACCAGGAAATAGTCGGAGCCGGGAATTATAGAGCAAGACCTTGTCTCCTACTTTGAAGTCCGTGACGGTAATGCGGGCATCGTGGAGAATCTTAGTCCTTTCTTTGTAAATTCTTGAGCTTTCGTAGGCGTCTCTTCTTATCTCATCAAGCTCGTTGATGTCCAAGAGTCGCCTTACCGCCGCGCTCTTGTAGTCGTAGTTAAAGGTCTTGATGGCCCAATATGCGCGATGCTCCAACTCCACCGGTAAGTGGCAAGCCTTCCCATAAACTAGACGGAACGGTGTGGTGCCGATGGGGGTGCGAAAGGCCGTGCGATAAGCCCATAGGGCGTCGTTTAACTTCATTGACCAATCCTTTCTAGATCGATCCACGGTTTTCTCGAGAATTTGCTTGATCTCTCTATTTGAGACTTCCACTTGGCCGCTTGTCTGGGGGTGATAAGCCATGCCAACTCTATGATTTACCCCGTACTTCTTTAGCATGGCTTCAAACTTGTTCTCTATGAAGTGGCTTCCCCCGTCGCTTATCAAGGTACGCGGCACTCCAAAGCGCGGGAAGATATTTTGCTTGAAGAACTTGGAGACGACCCTTGCATCATTAGTAGGAGTGGCAATTGCCTCCACCCATTTGGAGACGTAGTCGACGGCCAATAGGATGTATTTGTTGCCATTGCTCGATGGAAATGGTCCCATGAAGTCTACTCCCCAACAATCAAAAAGCTCAATTTCCTGGATGGGCCTCATTGGCATTTCATTGCGCTTGGAGATATTCCCGGTCCGTTGGCATCTATCGCACCCTTTTACAAAGTTGTGGGTGTCTTTAAACATTGTCGGCCAGAAGAACCCGCTCTGCAAGATCTTAGCGGTGGTTTTAGAGGCGGCATGATGTCCCCCGCATGGTAGACCGTGGCAATGCAAAATGATAGACGTCGCTTCCTCTTTAGAAACACACCTACGAATGACACTATCCTTGCATATCTTGAAAAGGTAAGGATCTTCCCAAAAGTAGCTACGGACCTCATGCATAAATCTCCTCTTTTGTTGCGTGGACATCCCATGTGGTTTGATTCCGCAAGCCAAGTAGTTGACGAAGTCCGCGTACCAAGGTACTTCCCCGGTCCTTACCGCATATAGCCTCTCATCAACAAATGTGTCATCAATAGGTAAGCTCTCATCCTCCTTGTCGCGAATGAGCCTAGATAAATGATCCGCCACGACATTGTCTGTACCCTTCTTATCTCTGATCTCTAGGTCGAATTCTTGCAACAAGAGTATCCACCTAATCAACCGGGGTTTGGCCTCCTTCTTGTTTAAAAGATACTTCAATGCCGCATGGTCGGTGTGGACAATCACCTTGGAACCGAGGAGGTAGGAGCGAAACTTCTCTATAGAATAGACGACCGCTAGAAGCTCCTTCTCGGTAGTTGTGTAGTTTTTCTGCGCGTCATCCAATGTCTTACTTGCGTAGTATATCGCATGAAGCTTCCTATCTTTCCTTTGTCCCAATACCGCTCCAATGGCTTGGTCGCTAGCATCGCACATTAGCTCAAAAGGGAGGCTCCAATCCGGCGGTTGTATGATAGGCGCTGAGACTAGCGCTTCCTTCAAGGTGTTGAAAGCTTGCAAGCATTCTCCTGAAAAGTCAAAAGGAACATCTTTAGCGAGCAAGGAAGTAAGAGGTCGGGCAATCGAGGCGAAATCTTTGATGAAGCGGCGGTAAAACCCCGTGTGACCAAGGAAACCTCTAATGCCCTTGACATTAATAGGTGGAGGAAGTTTTTCGATTACCTCAATTTTTGCTTTATCTACCTCGATTCCTCTTGAGGAAACAAGATGTCCGAGAACTATACCTTCCGTTACCATGAAGTGACACTTCTCCCAATTGAGAGTGAGATTGTTTTGTTGGCACCTTTTTAGGACTTTAGTGAGATTTTCCAAGCAAGAGTCAAACTCACTTCCGTAAACCGAGAAATCATCCATAAAAACTTCCATAATGTTTTCAATATAATCGGAAAATATGGAAGTCATACATCTTTGAAAAGTGGCGGGAGCATTACAAAGGCCAAACGGCATCCTACGGTATGCATAGGTGCCATAGGGACAAGTGAAAGTTGTCTTTTCTTGGTCATCTTCGTGCAAAGGGATTTGGAAGAAACCCGAATACCCATCTAGATAGCAAAAGTATTTATGCTTCGCTAGGCGTTCAAGCATTTGATCAATGAAGGGCAACGGGTAATGGTCCTTTCGGGTGGCTATATTGAGTTTCCTATAGTCAATGCACATTCGCCATCCCGTGACGGTGCGTGTAGATATGGGCTCACCTTTTTCATTTTTTATAACCATCATCCATCCCTTCTTGGGAACGACGTGAACGGGGCTAACCCACCTACTGTCTGAGATAGGATAAATAATACCGGCTTCTAGCAATTTTAGGATTTCTTTTTTAACCACCTCCTTCATGTTCGGGTTTAACCGCCTTTGAGGCTCAATGGAGGTGGCATCGGTATCCTCCAAATGGATCCCATGCGTGCAAAGCCTAGGGCTTATCCCTTTTAGATCGGAGATAGTGTAGCCCAGGACATCCTTGTGGCTCCTAAGAACGTCTAGGAGTTTTTCAAGTTGATCTTGTGTGAGGTGGGAATTGACTATCACCGGGTAAGTTAGTTTATTACCCAAAAAGGCATACCTTAGATTCGGCGGTAATTGTTTAAGCTCTACCTCAGGTGGCGCTGCTCCTTCCACTTCATCGGCTCGCATGAGTTCGACTTTCTCCTTGTCGTCCAGGTTTAGCTCATGTTCAGGTGGCATGCTTTCTTGTGACGAGTCAGACTCGCTACTCAGTGAGGATGAGGCATCGAAATAGGCGCCCTCCGATTCAGGGCTAGCACCGCCAAAACCTTCACTCTGCTCCAGTTCGTACCTGGAATCAAGAAACACATCAGACGATTCATAAAAACAAGAGTGAGCGTCATAGAGTGTAACTCCCTGATCGTCGGTTTGCTCGAAGGGTTCTTCGGGAGCATAGTGTTCTTCGACACTCGCTCTATTGTCTTCGAAGTACAATTTGTCGTCGACCACGTCAACTCTGACATTGCCTCCGATAGTCCCCTCCGGAGAGATTTGGTCCATCACAAAACTAGCAAATAGTTGTTCGTCGGGGTCCTTGATATCAATAGCAAATGCTCCGGTAGCGTGGACCTCGTCAACAAGTTCCTTAAGGAGGTCTGTGAAGGAGTCATAGTCTTCTCGACTGAGTTCCATTATCGGCAGTGCATCCTCCATTCTCCCTGCTAAGATCTTTTGCAAAATACGGGGAGAATATGCGAATAGGGCGCCTCCCCGACAACGGCGCCAAAAACTTGGTCGCTCCGGGACGTACACCCAAAGAACGGTTGTAGTTTTACCGCAAGCGCACGGTATAGCGGCGAGCGGGTATCGAACACAGGGAGGACGAATGACCGTGCTTGCTCCTAATCAACCTGGCTATTCAAGAATAGAAAGAGTTGCCTTGGGCGATCCTGTCACAACCGTCAGACAAATGTGCGAAATATCAAATCAAATAAAGAACGTCTAGGGAATGGGGAATCCCCGCTACTCACCGTATTTCATAGATGTGGTTCGTCGGTATCAAAATTGCTGGAATGAGAATTTGGATGAACTAGTTGCAACTAAATGTGGAACCAAGCTCACGCTCTCGCGCTGTTGCCGGTCTATAGCTATCCTAGGGTCGGGCCCAATCTCTTGCAAACCCTAGCCTAGGAAAGCTAGCATTAGGATCAACATCATCGTCCAATTGCGCACCGAGCCCAATCTCTTGCAAACTCGGTCCACAATCTAAATTAGGATAGTTCCTACCCGTCCAATCTCTTGCAAACGGGTATCGGCACGGAATTGCAACCGGAGATCCTAGTATCGGTCCAATCTCTTGCAAACCGATACTTCGAAAATCCGACTCCAACCCAATTCGGATTTCTAGGGCTTCCTATCAAATTGGGATCCAATCTCTTGCAAATCCCAATTGATATGAATACCTAGCCATCCGTAGTGATTCGATCCCAATCTAATCTCTAATTATTGATTCTAGCACAATTTCTACCAATTTACCACAAATACGAAATTGGGCTTGTAGGGTTCATCCCCACGCCCCAAGACGTGGAGACTACTCACAAATCATAGCAATAGCACAAAAATAATCAATGAAATAGACAATGGAATTCATCACAACAATGATATAAACAATAAAAATAGAGTTTTTGGGGAAGAGAGATGCAAACCAAAGTAGTTCTTCAATTGATCCAACAAAAATCCAAGTTTTTCTCTTCTCCTAATCACAAAATAATAAAGCTAAAAAGTAATCTCAAAAAGCTGCAAAAAATCTAAGAGATGGCTCCTAAAACTAGGGTAAAAACAGGGCTTAAATAGCCCCAAAAATCGTCCAAAAATCCTGACCAAAACGCCCCTGCACAGCCTGTTTTCCGCAAATTTCGCTACAGGCAGCGCATCGCACTCGGCCGAGTGACAAAATTCGCTCGGCCAAGTGAAAACCCTGTCATTTTCCAGTAAGTCGGGGGCTTCAAGGGTCTTCAGTTCGGAGGCGGCTCGGCCGAGTGAGTTGTAGTCACTCGGCCGATGGCTTCACTGCACTCGGGCGGACGTGGTTTACCACTCGGCCGAGTGGGTCTTCTGAAGCTCAGGTGGCCGAAAAACAGTAACTTCGATCTTTTTGAGGGCCTTCGTCTGGGCGCCACTCGGGCGGACGTGGTATCGTCACTCGGCCGATGTGGTCTCCGTCGCTCGGCCGAGTACACATGGAAAACGTGTCTGAACGGGTCGGCCGAGCAGTGTCTCGCTGGTCGGCCGAGTGGCTCCTCCCTCGGCCGAGTGGGACACAAAAAATGCCCAATCTGATTGTTTTCGCCTCCTCGTCGCTCCTGCGACGTTCATTCTTCTTCCGCTCCTCTCCAACAGCAAAATATCCCTCGGGGAGGTCGTCGGTGGCCGTGTAGAGTAAGCGCGTCTCGAGATCACTCCTAATCGCGCCAAATCACCTGAAATGCGACAAAAACAACAAATCGTGAAAAGCATCGCAATATCGTCGATATATCGTGAAAAACATGATTTGGGCGATCTAAATGGCATGCAAATCCACGGGAAAAAGGTGTAAAATATGGAGTGATCAACTTACTTCCGGCCAATCACCACATTGGCTTGGGGTATAAGATGGGAAATACATCCAAATCGTCTACTACCTTTGTTAGGCCAACTTTCGATGCCTCAACGAATGGGAGCAAACACTCCATTGGTAGTTCATCTACCAATGGTGCTTCCACCTCGTACACACCCTCGTTTGGAAAGAAACCCACTTTGGGTGGACCTCCAAAGAAGGGTCATGCATTTATGTACACCAATACCATGCCACGTAGGAACACACATCCTACTCCACATGTTCACACATATGATGATTTTTATGCACCACATCCACGTGCACGTGCACACCAAGTGAGACACCCTCACGCACGTGTTCCTCCACATGCATATATTCATCCACACCATCATATGAACAATTATCATCATGCACCATTTCATCATGTGCCATTTGCCTATCCACGACATGCATCACGTAGAAATCAACAATGCATGCATGCTCCCAATAGGAATAGGGCTCCCAAAATCTTCACTATTTGGAGCCCGAAGGACACAAATATGCATGAAAAAAAAGTTTACATGAATTCTTATTTCATGAATGTAGTGCATAATGATGATTATATGGGGAAGTCTAAGTCCAATTGGACTTGGCTTCCAAAGGTCTAATCTTTAGGATCCAATGACCTTGGGTACCATGGAATGATATGTTTATCTTTAGGTACTCAAGAAAAAGAAACGGAGCAACAAATCCAAATTTAGCTCCAAGAATAATTGGATACTCGATAGCGGGTGTTCAAAACACATGACGGGTGATGCTCAATTGCTCTCTGGAGTGGTGCCCATTGCAAATGGGAACCGGGTAGTCTTTGGAGGCAACGAGAGCGGAACCATCATATGTGTTGGTAAAGTAGGTAATCCTTCTAAACCATTAATAAGTGATGTTTACCTTGTTAAAGGATTAAACCACAATCTTATTTCAATAAGCCAAATTTGTGACAAAGGTTACAAAGTTAGCTTTGCGAAAGGAATGTGCCATATTTTGAATAAAAATACTAATGATGTATTATTCTCTGGCACACACCATAAGGATATCTATATATTAGATCTTCCAAAATCACATGAACAATGTCTCATTGCCAACACAAGTGAACAACACTTATGGCACCGACGTTTTGGTCATGTGAACTTTGGAACTCTTTTTAAGCTTTCCAAGTTAAATTCTATTAAAGGATTTCCTAAGCTTGTCTTTTAAAAGAAAAGCTTTTGTGACTCGTGTCAACGAGGCAAGCTTCCAAAATCGTCTTTTAAACCTAAGAAAAGCATTTCATCTAAGCGGCCTCTAGAGCTATTACAACTAGATCTTTTTGGGCCAACTAGAGTTGCTTCATTAGGAAATGCACGATATGGACTTGTCATCGTTGATGACTTTTCTAGATTTACTTGGGTATTTTCCTTAAGTAATAAAAATGATGTTTTTGAAAACTTCACAATATTTGTTAAGAAAGTACAAAATCTCATTGGAACCACCATTGTCACTATTCGTAGTGATCATGGAGGGGAATTTGAGAATGAGTCTTTCTCAAATTTTTGTGATGAAGTTGGTTTTACTCACACCTTTTCTTTCCCTCGCGCACCCCCTCAAAATGGTGTTGTTGAGAGGAAGAATAGGACGCTAGTGGAATGTGCTCGCACTATGCTTGATGATAGCCAACTTGGCCATCAATTTTGGACGGAAGCGGTACATACCGCTTGCTATGTGTTTAATAGAATACTTTTGAGGCCCGGCACCAAACAAACTTGTTATGAATTGTTGTTTGGTAGATTGCCTCAAGTTAAACATTTTCGAGTTTTCGGCGCAAAATGTTTTATTAAAAACACGTATGGTAGTTTGGACAAATTTGATCCAAGATCCGATGAGGGGATATTTGTTGGATATTCATCCCGTAGCAAAGCCTACCGGATATATAACAAACGAACCTCAACGATCGAGGAATCACTTCATGTTTCATTTAATGAAGGCTTTGTCCCTACTAGAATTACTAATGATGATGACTCCATGGATGTCTTATGTGATTCTATTGGTAATTCTAATTCTATTGATTCTACTAATACTAACCCTACTAATGAATCTTTTGAGAATGTTCCTAGTGATCAGGTAATTCCCAAACGGCTTCATATAGTTCGTGACCATCCCCATGAGCAAGTCATTGGCAACATCCTTGATAGTGTCAAGACGAGATCTCAAGTCAACTACTTCGCTCATTGTGCCTTTGCCTCCTCAATAGAGCCAAAGAATATTAACGAAGCTTGCGAAGATAGTGCTTGGATCCTTGCCATGGAGGAGGAACTCATTCAATTTGAGAGGAATGAGGTTTGGGAGCTTGTTCCATTGCCTTCAAAGAACCACACCGTTATAGGAACGAAGTGGATTTTCAAGAACAAGACCGACGAGAACCAAATCGTCGTCCGGAACAAAGCTCGGTTAGTAGCTCAAGGCTACCGGCAAGAGGAAGGTATTGATTTCGAAGAATCCTTTGCTCCGGTAGCTAGATTAGAATCTATTAGATTATTATTATCTTTTGCATGCCATAAAGATTTTAAACTCTTTCAAATGGATGTAAAAAGTGCGTTTTTAAACGGAGATGTTGTTGAGGAAGTTTATGTTTCTCAACCTCCGGGTTTTATAAATGAAAAATTTCCAAATCATTTTTTCAAACTTAAGGAAGCACTTTACGGTTTAAGACAAGCTCCTCGAGCTTGGTATGACCGTCTAAAGAACTTTCTTTTGGATTTGGTTTTTAAAATGGGAGAAGTTGATTCTACATTATTTGTTAAGTATTCGAATAATGATATTATTTTAGTTCAAATTTACGTTGATGATATCATTTTTGGTGCTACTAACTTCACTCTTTACGAAGAGTTTTCTAATGTTATGAAGGATCAATTTGAGATGAGCCACATGGGTGAGCTCAAATATTTCTTAGGTCTCCAAATTCGCCAAATGAACGATGCAATCTTCATCCACCAAACCAAGTACACTGTGGAGTAGCTAAAGCGATTTGGAATGGAGAATGCCTCCGGGAAGAAGACTCCAATGAGCACTACTACGCATCTTGATAAAGATTCGGGCGGTAAAGATGTATACATTCGTCTATATCGAGGTATGATAGGTAGCTTATTATATCTTACTGCTAGTAGGCCCGATATTATGTTTGATGTATGTGTATGTGCTCGTTATCAGTCTCAACCTAAGGAATCTCACTTAGTAGCGGTAAAACGTATTTTTCGTTATTTAAGTTACACACTCGACTTTGGATTACTTTATCCAAAGTCTAGCACATTTGAGTTAATCTCATATAGTGACGCAGATTATGCGGGATGCAAATCCGACAGGAAAAGTACTAGTGGCACTTGCCATTTTATAGGAAATTCTCTTGTCTCTTGGTTTTCCAAGAAGCAGAATTCCGTATCACTTTCAACCATCGAGGCAGAATATATTGCCGCCGGTGATGCGTGTGCTCAGGTTCTTTGGATGAGACACACTCTTAAAGACTTTGGTATAAACTATGATACTTGCCCTATCATGGTGGACAACCAAAGTGCAATTTGTCTCTCTAAGAATCCGGTACACCATTCCCGTTCTAAACACATAGATGTCTATCACCAGTTCTTAGATGATCATGTTGCTAAAAAGGACATCATTTTAGTGTACGTTGAAACCCAGAAGCAAATCGTCGATATTTTCATGAAACCACTCAAGAAAGACTCCTTTGTGCGGTTGCATCGAGAATTGGGGATTATGGGTGAATCCGAGCTTTAGGATTCATATGTTCAATAATCTTGCATGATATTAAATTTCTTTATATATGCTCATGCTAGATTAATTGAGATTTTCCGGATTTATGTGTGAATTTTCGGAATTTTCGCTCGAATTATTCATGAACGTCGTATTTACGATTTTCGATGTTTTATGAGGTAGCATAATGATGTATGAGAGTATTTCGATGTATCGTCCAAGTGCGATTAGGAGAGAACTCAAAATTTCTAATTTTCAAATTTTTGGACTCTCTTAGTCGGTCCAAGTTCATTGGCCGACCGACTAGATTCAGTTCTAGTCGGTCAGTGAATGAACTCAGACCGACTAACTCAAGCCCTAATTTTTGGCTTCAGTTACTGTTTGCACTTAGTCGGTTCAAGCTCATTGGCCGACCGACTAGATCGTCATCTAGTCGGTCAGCGCTTGAACTGTGACCGACTAAATGCACAGGGACTGTTGTGTCTTTTCGCATTCCAATCGACTTATACTCCTCTGCACCGATTAGATCTCACTCTAATCGGTGCGCTCTCTCAGACCCTCTAAACCCCTCGCAACCCCTTCGACCTTACATCTCCTCCGTCGATTGCGCCGTGCTCCGGCCATCTTCTGCCGGTGCCGATCACCTCTATCTCCTCCTAGGGTAACTTCTATCTCCTCTCTTGCATTTAGGGTTTCCATCTAGGTCAATTTTCAATCGATTTCAGTTCGGCCTAGGGTTTTAGTTTTTAATTTCGTGCGTTGTTTGCACGTGTCGATTTTGGCGAAGACACGCATCCCGATCGAACCCTCGCGTCCGTCACCGATGACCGTAGAGTCACCTCCTACAGACCCCCCGCAACCCAAACGTACTCCTCCCAAGCATCGAGCCAAAACCACCCTTCCCTCGTCTTCTTCGCCTCCTCTTAAGAAGAAGAGGACGGCGACCGCTAAGCCTAGATCTCAGCCCAAGCCTAGGAAACAGCCCGTGTCTCCTGCTTCTTTCCGTGCTCCCACTCCTCCCGATGACTCCGACATCGAGTATATTCCGGAGACCGAGCATACCGCTAGGGCTCCTACTCCTCCTCCACGATCTAGCTCACTTCCATCTAAGGGGAAGGCTCCCATGCCAGTGGGCGGTGTAGATATATCGTTGTGTCGCGATGACCCTATGTGTCTTACGGCTTACAACCGTATCGAGCACTGTCCTCTGTTATTGGAGCACTTCGTTCAGTTCTCCGATTTCCCTCACCTAGTCGATCTTCTTTCTTACAGCGATCTTCTCGATTATCTTCGCCATGACCCCAAGTCGAACCCACACCCGTACCCCCGTCTAGTCAATCTTTTCTACGCGAACCGTGTTCGGGGTCAGTATGACGAGACCCATTCCATTGAGACGACTGTCTTGGGGACACCAATTGTCCTCACGGTAGAAATCTTAGGGGATTTGATAGGTGTCTCCTCGTCTGGCCTCCTTCCTGCTGATATCTCTGTCGATGATATTTCTGACCTTGACCAGGCCATGCTTTCTGAGATATTCCATGTGATCCCTCCCGCCATGATTGGCGTCCCATCCAAATCTTTCAAGCCCAACGCTTGGGTTCTGAATCTTATCTTGAAGTCGTGCCTCCTTCCGAAGTACGGCTCTTCGAGCTTGCCATCCCAGCCATTTCTTAAGCTGATCTACGCTCTCATCATGGGGAGCGAGATCAATTGGGCTAGGATTATTCTTGATAAAATGGATTCCTTCGAGTGTATTAGGAAATCCACAAAATCTGCTCACATTCCATACCCTTTCCTTCTGACACTCGTCTTCCGTCACTTCAAGGTCCCTCTCCCTCCCGATGATGAGCGTCCTCTTGGTCCTCCTCTGAATGTGACGGCCGTCAAGAAGTCTCTTGCGGCACTTCGTCACGTTTAGAAGACGACCCCTTCAGCTTCAGCTTCTGCCCCTCCTCCTGCTCCTACTCTCGCTGAGTTTGCCGTCTCTCTGAGACGTGTGGAGTCTCGTGTCTCTAGGTCTGAGGTGATGCTAGCTTGCATCTGCTCTCACTTGGGCATTGAGATTCCTCCGTCTGTTTTTGACGATGAGGAGATGGATGAGGATGAGCTCCAGGAGCTCGTTGGATCTGCTGCTCGTGCCCCCAGAGGGTACATCTACTGCTGGTGCCCCCGAGAGCACACCTGCTGCCACCATACCTTCGGTGGATACTTCGTCTGGTGCTCCCGAGGCCACTCCCGTAGCGACTCTCCCGTCTGTGGACACTCCTGTTAACCCAGTGACCACCACCCCGTCTGCAGAGCCTGCTGCTGCTGCTGACCCTGCCTCTGCCTCCTGAGCTTGCTTGGAGGACTCTCCCGATGCACTTTGGATGATGTTTCTTGTAGTGAGAGTGTGGGGTAGGGTAGTCTGGGTGGTTATGACTTGTGATGTATTTTGATGTCTTTTGGGATGGATTTATGTATGTTTTGTGTTACTTCGATATCTGCTGTGATATATGTTGTATGTGTAATCCGATTGTTTGATCGTTATTTTGTATGTTGGCGGATGTATACTTTTGGTGTATCCATGTTTATATATATATATATATATATATATATATATATATATATATATATATATATACATCGTGTTGACATTTACTTCTGTGTGCACATTTTATATATTTTGTCTGTCTCTGATGTTGACTTTGTCGCTCGACGATTAAATTTGATTTAATAGAAATTAATTCTATGAAAACATAGAATTGTTTTCCATGCACTTAATTCATCAAGAATGTTGATATTGGAGAGTATATTCCATAACTCAATACGTGAAATTAATTTGAGTTTTGATGATTTTAGTTTTCGATTATCGACTTTGGTCACGTTGGCACGCTTTGATTTACTTCGTATTTTCCTTTGGTGTCATTTGGACGCATTATTCTACGACTCCCGTGCTTTTATTTGAATCCATTGTTGTTGTCGTTGTTCTCCTCCCACACTTTTTGCTAATGCCAAAGGGGAGTGAATTAATAATGACAATGTGCTAAATGATAATTTAAAGCAATGTTCCGTGAATCTAATTTGGTATGTTAGATTCAGGGGGAATTAAGATATAAAAATGGATTTAGATCCTAAATTTCGATAATTGGATTCACATTTTATACTTTCCTCGTCTGCTTGATGCGTATGATTATTATTTAATTTGGAATTAACGTGTCATCAATGCAGGGGGAGTAAGTAAATTACATTTGAATCATTATTATTGATTATTATTTATGTTGGTTTGTCATCACCAAAAAGGGGGAGAATGTTGAGTATTGATTCCCCGGATTTGGTTTTGATGATGAACAAACATAAATATCGTAAACTAACTCTTTGTGAGCGCAGTTATGGAGATCGTCGCCAAACTTCTATGAACATCAAAAGCGACGTCTCGAGACTTCTCAAAGCGCGTGATCGTATGCTTGAAGCTTCGTTGAAGCTCAAGGACCACTATTGAAGTCAAGAGATTCGAATCGAAGCATTTGAAGACGGTTCGTCAAAGTTTTATTTATAGTCTTCTAGCTTCGTTTCGTAGAATGTTAAGCCTTGAGTAGGTCTTACGTTTTAATCTTCATAACGATCATATCTTAGAGCTAGGATCTTATTAGAAGCCCATAGAATCTTTCCCGAAGCTTCGCGCTTCGTTTCGCGGCTTCTTGTGCATGTTAGTTGGTTCAAGAAGAAGAACCAACCGACTAGATGGCAATCTAGTCGGTCGGCAATGCTTCTTGAACCAACTAGAATGCCTTGACTAATTTCAGCTCATTCACTGTTTACAGTTAGTCAGTCCAAGAAGGTTCACCGACTGACTAGTTGTGAAACTAGTCGGTTAGGAATCCTTCTTAGACCGACTAGTTGTGTGTACAGTTTTTCAGCCTGAGCTACTGTTTATCATTAGTCGGTCTAAGAACGTTTGTCGACCGACTAGTTGAGAATCTAGTCGGTTGGAATTTGTTCTCAGACCGACTAGTTCAACTTGATTTCAGCCTATACTATTTTGACTCTTAGTCGGTCAAAGAACACTCACCGACCGACTAGTTGTGAAACTAGTCGGTTGGCAAGTCTTCTTGGACCGACTAGTTCCCTATCTTCTGAACTCACTTTTTGGCTGTTCTTCAGTTAGTCGGTTCATGTTGAATCACCGACCGACTAGTTGATGAACTAGTCGGTCAGTGATCCTTCTTTGACCGACTAGTCTGCTTCAGAATAGAGCCGTTGGAGCATTAAATGCCACGAATT
Organism: Scilla litardierei; assembly: GCA_030789695.1. NCBI lineage: Eukaryota > Viridiplantae > Streptophyta > Magnoliopsida > Asparagales > Asparagaceae > Scilla > Scilla litardierei. The sequence continues at coordinate 316,282,145 of CM061142.1, read as the reverse complement.
TTGCTCTCTCTTTCCTCTATCCTATATATACTTGAAGGGCTGCATTCATTGCATTCAAGGCTGATATTTATTGAAGTTTAGAGAATCAAAGAGAAGCAATTAATTCTCATTCAAAGCTCATTCATTTCATTCAAGAATCTCTCCCTCACTCTTATTTCAAAAGAGAGATTCATTGATTGTGAGCCTTCCAAGCCAAGAGCTTGATTCTAGGTCACCAACTCCTCCCTAGGCTTCCATTGCTGGTCATCTACTTGGAGCTAGGGCTTGGTGCCATTCATCTTCCCCAAAATCCTCTTTGCCCTAAAATCGTAAGTTATACTCAAGGCATAGGATTTGTAACGGCCTGTTTCTATCGTACCTTTCGTGCACATGCTTTTGATCGTGCACGTGTTTATTTTTGACTTTATTTGTTTTTGTATATTATTGAGCGATATATCGACGTGATCGTCTCTGGAAGTATTAGATTGAGGAGTAACTTTGTAACAACATATCTCGTGTCGTTCTTCAGCGACGCTATCTTAATTGGCGTGACGTCGCGACTTTCTGCTTTGATGCGAGACGTTACGAATTTTAGTTTCGTCTCTCGACATCAAAATGAAGATCCGTCTTCTCCACTATCTTTCTTTAGTCATCTAGAACACCCCATAATTATTTTATAATTTTTGGACTTAATTTGACCAATTTTCTATTTTTTTGAAAGATTTAAATAATTTTAAAACCAATTTTTATAATATTTTTAATTACAATAAAATTTCTATATTATAATAACGTATTAAAGAATTTTTAGGAAAAAGTTTAGAATTTTTGGCCGCACCCATTTTGCGTGAGGGAGAGGAGAGTAATTTTTAAGTAAATTAATTATTTTAAATTATTTTAATAATATTTTTCCGAACCCAAACCCTAACCCTAGCTCTAACCTATTTAAGTTAGCCCTAGGAAAAGTTATTTCGTCATAGCTCAAAACCCTAGCCGCCGTTTCATCTTCTAAAGCTTCGTCGCAACGTTGCGACGATCGCAGCGTGCACGACCGGAGCTCTCCCCCGCAAATCCCCTTGCACGACCGGAGCAGCACCCCGCATTGCCGCTCGCACAGCCGCTGCATCGCTTTCCCCCACTGTCGCCTGCTCCGACCGAGGCTCTCTCTCGGTCTGACCGAGAGGCTCCCTCGCACAGCCACACGCATCGCCCCGCTCCGCATCGCCAGCGCCTGACCGACCCGCCCCGTCGGTCTGACCGAGGCCCGCTCCGCACCCGAAGCCGCTCCGCACCCCGCTCCGCTGCCAGCTTCGTCCAAGCGCCCGACCGACAAGATCTGTCGGTCTGACCGACAAGAACCCTCGCACCGACGCTGTGCCGACCTCCCCCGCATCACAGCTCGCACGACCGAGAGCTTCTCTCGGTCTGACCGAGAGAAACCCTCGCACCGAGGGTGAACGACCGACGGCCTAGTGTTGCAAGTGGGTTTCTCCCACACCAACTTCTGTGGTGGGCCCCCCAAGTGCTCCTGAGGTGTTGTGGGCCCCCCTTGGACCCCTAGCACTGCTGTGGGCCCCACTTGGACGTGCCACTTCGCGGATTTCCCGTCTACGACGTTGCGACACGTCGTAGGCCTTCGTCGCAAGTTTGGACTTTTGGAGAATCGTGCGAGGACCAGATCTGAAGCTGTGGAGTGCTCCGATCAGACACGACATCCATTCTACGACAAACTCCGGTTCAGGTTGGTTCCCCGAAACTCGTAGAAACCCCCACAGTAGCTGACTGAACCCTAAACTAAAAACCGTCAACTTGAACTAAATTTACTTTCCAGCTCCTGTAAAACGTTGTACGAATATAGAAAATCGACGAACGGACTAATTTGACTGTGCACATAGGATAGATCGTCGGTGCACATAGGATAGATCGTCGATTAGGTTGAAACATCAAAAAGTGACTTTTGACGAATAGGATAGTCCCGAAAACCTAGAAACGAACCCTAATAGGATTTGATGAATTTGAGACCTGACATCGTCGTCGTGGCGATATTTCAGACGGACTTCTGCGGACGAGACGCTTGGACGAGACGCTTGGACGAGACGCTTCGAGAGGAAGACGCACTCGCCGTTTCAGGCAAGTGTACCCACTTGCGTTTTTTTTGACCGTGCCTTGGTCTTAGATTGCTAGAACTGTTAGACTGTGACTGTATAGAACCGGACGTGAAATGATAGCGTTTGGGATGCCCCTGATGACTCAGACTTGACGACGAAGTCTGAGCCTGACAACAACAACTTTGATGCTGTAGGGCTATCATGTGTGTGCGTGCGTGTGGACACCCTAGAATAACTCTCCCGTACACTGGTCGTGTCTTGTCACTGTGTTACAAAAAGCCTTCGGGCGTTTCAGATGCTCTCCTTGCGGGAGTGATCTCCGTGTTACAAAAAGCCTTCGGGCGTTTCAGATGCTCTCCTTGCGGGAGTGATCTCCGTGTTACAAAAAGCCTTCGGGCGTTTCAGATGCTCTCCTTGCGGGAGTGATCTCCGTGCTACAAAAAGCCTTCGGGCGTTTCAGATGCTCTCCTTGCGGGAGTGATCTCCGTGTTACAAAAAGCCTGCGGACGTTTCAGATGCTTCCCGAGCGGAAGTGATCTCTGTGATACAAAAAGCCTACGGGCGTTTCAGGTGCTTTCCTTGCGAAAGTGATCTCCGTGCTTCCTGTCCTGACATCAAAATAAAAATTGGTTTTAAAATTATTTAAAGCTTTCAAAAAAATAGAAAATTGGTCAAATTAAGTCCAAAAATTATAAAATAATTATGGGGTGTTCTAGATGACTAAAGAAAGATAGTGGAGAAGACGGATCTTCATTTTGATGTCGAGAGACGAAACTAAAATTCGTAACGTCTCGCATCAAAGCAGAAAGTCGCGACGTCACGCCAATTAAGATAGCGTCGCTGAAGAACGACACGAGATATGTTGTTACAAAGTTACTCCTCAATCTAATACTTCCTTATCTTTGTGTAAACTTATTTTTTCATTTGCAAAACAATCGTTTTACACCCAACCAACTACCTCCTTATCTTGCCTTATTTGAACTCGCTCCTTTCGATCTTATTTCGTTCCGCTTTTGATTTAGTTTCCTTCCTTCTTTTATCTAGACATCAGACCTTGTAGATATCCATGTGATCTCCGGTTTAGGAGTAGGCCCTTTGGTAGGTGATGTCGTCATGGTGCATGAGTTTAGGTAGAGTGCGTAGACCCATATGAATGTGTGTCATCTTTAGGATCCTGATGTTTGTTTCTTGTGTCTTGAATATGTACTCGGCGTTAACCATGGTATGCTGGAAGTTGTCTGAATGACGATATTCATACTTATATGAATGGCGTCATCGCAGGCAGATCCTTAGACGTAGTTTTAGTTTCAATGGATGGTTTATCTTGGTTGTATGTGATCGCATCAAAAACTTTGTTTTCTTTAGACCAAATCTTTAAAGTTTTAAAACTAGCTCACCAGATCACAAATCACTTAACCTCCCTCATCCATTACCGCAACACCGCACGTTCTTTTTTCCAAATGTTTTAAAGTATTTCCTTGGCCTTAAGTCCCTCTTTCTCTTCTCTTCTTCTCCCTTAAACAAAGTTTTCGTGTTTATGGTTGTTATATTAATTGGGACTAGCTATTATCGTTATAGGATTGTGTTTGCAAGTAGGTTTGGAGTGAGATAAGTTTTATTATGGCAATGATTAATTGATTTTGGGAACACAAGGATGATGGATTAGAATATTTTTTTTGGATGAAAAGAATGAATTGTCTCAGACTTATTTATAAAACCGAAGTGTGGTGGACTCAATGGAGAATTTTGTTTGAATGAGATTAAATGCGAAGAGATGATGACTCATCAGACTTGAGGCTTAGACGGGTGGTAGATAGGAGTAACTGCCGAGAATAGTATGAGTTAGGGTGATCATGAGATTGAGAAGAGCTTATATTAGCATTGAGACTGATTGATGAATTGACGTGAGAAGACTTTGAGGATAACACGACGTGTTGAGATTAACGGATGTTTAGGTATTCGGACTTAATATTGGTTGGGATTAGTTATAGTGAGTAGGATGTGATGTACTTCTGATAGATCAAAATTATTTGGTGGATAAATTTATGGGGAGATATGACGAGAATGTATTAAAGACACGACGATTGCTGATTGGTGAAGGTATTACAGGATAGACAAATGTTTTTGTCTTGGATTGGTGGATGACTAGAATCTCATTTTTGGAGATTTATTAATGATGGGAAAAGATTTAGAAATTCAAAAGATATTATTGAGAAGATGATTATCATTATTTCTTATGAGAACTTGGAGTTGGAAATTGGAACAGTAGTGATGGATCTATAGCTAAGTATTAGGACCTGAGTTTAGTCGTGGCTTTGCCCAGTGAAAAGAAGGGTCATGATGGATTATTGGAGGAACGATATTGAAGTTTTAATGATCAGAGATCATGGAGTGGAGGATAGGAGTTATAAGCTTAGGTATTTATAAATTTTGTAATTAGTCTTAGTGTGAGTGATTCCGAGGGCGGAATCATTTCTAAGGTGGGTAGAATGTAACGGCCTGTTTCTATCGTACCTTTCGTGCACGTGCTTTTGATCGTGCACGTGTTTATTTTTGACTTTATTTGTTTTTGTATATTATTGAGCGATATATCGACGTGATCGTCTCTGGAAGTATTAGATTGAGGAGTAACTTTGTAACAACATATCTCGTGTCGTTCTTCAGCGACGCTATCTTAATTGGCGTGACGTCGCGACTTTCTGCTTTGATGCGAGACGTTACAAATTTTAGTTTCGTCTCTCGACATCAAAATGAAGATCCGTCTTCTCCACTATCTTTCTTTAGTCATCTAGAACACCCCATAATTATTTTATAATTTTTGGACTTAATTTGACCAATTTTCTATTTTTTTGAAAGCTTTAAATAATTTTAAAACCAATTTTTATAATATTTTTAATTACAATAAAATTTCTATATTATAATAACGTATTAAAGAATTTTTAGGAAAAATTTTAGAATTTTTGGCCGCACCCATTTTGCGTGAGGGAGAGGAGAGTAATTTTTAAGTAAATTAATTATTTTAAATTATTTTAATAATATTTTTCCGAACCCAAACCCTAACCCTAGCTCTAACCTATTTAAGTTAGCCCTAGGAAAAGTTATTTCGTCATAGCTCAAAACCCTAGCCGCCGTTTCATCTTCTAAAGCTTCGTCGCAACGTTGCGACGATCGCAGCGTGCACGACCGGAGCTCTCCCCCGCAAATCCCCTTGCACGACCGGAGCAGCACCCCGCATTGCCGCTCGCACAGCCGCTGCATCGCTTTCCCCCGCTGTCGCCCGCTCCGACCGAGGCTCTCTCTCGGTCTGACCGAGAGGCTCCCTCGCACAGCCACCCGCATCGCCCCGCTCCGCATCGCCAGCGCCTGACCGACCCGCCCCGTCGGTCTGACCGAGGCCCGCTCCGCACCCGAAGCCGCTCCGCACCCCGCTCCGCTGCCAGCTTCGTCCAAGCGCCCGACCGACAAGATCTGTCGGTCTGACCGACAAGAACCCTCGCACCGACGCTGTGCCGACCTCCCCCGCATCACAGCTCGCACGACCGAGAGCTTCTCTCGGTCTGACCGAGAGAAACCCTCGCACCGAGGGTGAACGACCGACGGCCTAGTGTTGCAAGTGGGTTTCTCCCACACCAACTTCTGTGGTGGGCCCCCCAAGTGCTCCTGAGGTGTTGTGGGCCCCCCTTGGACCCCTAGCACTGCTGTGGGCCCCACTTGGACGTGCCACTTCGCGGATTTCCCGTCTACGACGTTGCGACACGTCGTAGGCCTTCGTCGCAAGTTTGGACTTTTGGAGAATCGTGCGAGGACCAGATCTGAAGCTGTGGAGTGCTCCGATCAGACACGACATCCATTCTACGACAAACTCCGGTTCAGGTTGGTTCCCCGAAACTCGTAGAAACCCCCACAGTAGCTGACTGAACCCTAAACTAAAAATCGTCAACTTGAACTAAATTTACTTTCCAGCTCCTGTAAAACGTTGTACGAATATAGAAAATCGACGAACGGACTAATTTGACTGTGCACATAGGATAGATCGTCGGTGCACATAGGATAGATCGTCGATTAGGTTGAAACATCAAAAAGTGACTTTTGACGAATAGGATAGTCCCGAAAACCTAGAAACGAACCCTAATAGGATTTGATGAATTTGAGACCTGACATCGTCATCGTGGCGATATTTCAGACGGACTTCTGCGGACGAGACGCTTGGACGAGACGCTTGGACGAGACGCTTCGAGAGGAAGACGCACTCGCCGTTTCAGGCAAGTGTACCCACTTGCGTTTTTTTTGACCGTGCCTTGGTCTTAGATTGCTAGAACTGTTAGACTGTGACTGTATAGAACCGGACGTGAAATGATAGCGTTTGGGATGCCCCTGATGACTCAGACTTGACGACGAAGTCTGAGCCTGACAACAACAACTTTGATGCTGTAGGGCTATCATGTGTGTGCGTGCGTGTGGACACCCTAGAATAACTCTCCCGTACACTGGTCGTGTCTTGTCACTGTGTTACAAAAAGCCTTCGGGCGTTTCAGATGCTCTCCTTGCGGGAGTGATCTCCGTGTTACAAAAAGCCTTCGGGCGTTTCAGATGCTCTCCTTGCGGGAGTGATCTCCGTGTTACAAAAAGCCTTCGGGCGTTTCAGATGCTCTCCTTGCGGGAGTGATCTCCGTGCTACAAAAAGTCTTCGGGCGTTTCAGATGCTCTCCTTGCGGGAGTGATCTCCGTGTTACAAAAAGCCTGCGGGCGTTTCAGATGCTTCCCGAGCGGAAGTGATCTCTGTGATACAAAAAGCCTACGGGCGTTTCAGGTGCTTTCCTTGCGAAAGTGATCTCCGTGCTTCCTGTCCTGAGATCAAAACCCCATTTTGCGTGAGGGAGAGGAGAGTAATTTTTAAGTAAATTAATTATTTTAAATTATTTTAATAATATTTTTCCGAACCCAAACCCTAACCCTAGCTCTAACCTATTTAAGTTAGCCCTAGGAAAAGTTATTTCGTCATAGCTCAAAACCCTAGCCGCCGTTTCATCTTCTAAAGCTTCGTCGCAACGTTGCGACGATCGCAGCGTGCACGACCGGAGCTCTCCCCCGCAAATCCCCTTGCACGACCGGAGCAGCACCCCGCATCGCCGCTCACACAGCCGCTGCATCGCTTTCCCCCGCTGTCGCCCGCTCCGACCGAGGCTCTCTCTCGGTCTGACCGAGAGGCTCCCTCGCACAGCCTCCCGCATCGCCCCGCTCCTCATCGCCAGCGCCTGACCGACCCGCCCCGTCGGTCTGACCGAGGCCCGCTCCGCACCCGAAGCCGCTCCGCACCCCGCTCCGCTGCCAGCTTCGTCCAAGCGCCCGACCGACAAGATCTGTCGGTCTGACCGACAAGAACCCTCGCACCGACGATGTGCCGACCTCCCCCGCATCGCAGCTCGCACGACCGAGAGCTTCTCTCGGTCTGACCGAGAGAAACCCTCGCACCGAGGGTGAACGACCGACTGCCTAGTGTCGCAAGTGGGTTTCTCCCACACCAACTTCTGTGGTGGGCCCCCCAAGTGCTCCTGAGGTGTTGTGGGCCCCCCTTGGACCCCTAGCACTGTTGTGGGCCCCACTTGGACGTGCCACTTCGCGGATTTCCCGTCTACGACGTTGCGACACGTCGTAGGCCTTCGTCGCAAGTTTGGACTTTTGGAGAATCGTGCGAGGACCAGATCTGAAGCTGTGGAGTGCTCCGATCAGACACGACATCCATTCTACGACAAACTCCGGTTCAGGTTGGTTCCCCGAAACTCGTAGAAACCCCCACAGTAGCTGACTGAACCCTAAACTAAAAACCGTCAACTTGAACTAAATTTACTTTCCAGCTCCTGTAAAACGTTGTACGAATATAGAAAATCGACGAACGGACTAATTTGACTGTGCACATAGGATAGATCGTCGATTAGGTTGATACATCAAAAAGTGACTTTTGACGAATAGGATAGTCCCGAAAACCTAGAAACGAACCCTAATAGGATTTGATGAATTTGAGACCTGACATCGTCGCCGTGGCGATATTTCAGACGGACTTCTGCGGACGAGACGCTTGGACGAGACGCTTCGAGAGGACGACGCACTCGCCGTTTCAGGCAAGTGTACCCACTTGCGTTTTTTTTGACCGTGCCTTGGTCTTAGATTGCTAGAACTGTTAGACTGTGACTGTATAGAACCGGACGTGAAATGATAGCGTTCGGGACGCCCCTGACGACTCAGACTTGACGACAAAGTCTGAGCCTGACAACAACAACTTTGATGCTGTAGGGCTATCATGTGTGTGTGTGCGTGTGGACACCCTAGAATAACTCTCCCGTACACTGGTCGTGTCTTGTCACTGTGTTACAAAAAGCCTTCGGGCGTTTCAGATGCTCTCCTTGCGGGAGTGATCTCCGTGTTACAAAAAGCCTTCGGGCGTTTCAGATGCTCTCCTTGCGGGAGTGATCTCCGTGTTACAAAAAGCCTTCGGGCGTTTCAGATGCTCTCCTTGCGGGAGTGATCTCCGTGCTACAAAAAGCCTTCGGGCGTTTCAGATGCTCTCCTTGCGGGAGTGATCTTCGTGTTACAAAAAGCCTGCGGGCGTTTCAGATGCTTCCCGAGCGGAAGTGATCTCTGTGATACAAAAAGCCTACAGGTGTTTCAGGTGCTTTCCTTGCGAAAGTGATCTCCGTGCTTCCTGTCCTGAGTTCTGGGGTTTTGGGGTAGGGTTGAGCGTGCGCACGGTGAGAGGGTCTGATCCCCCTCGAACCGTAAGGCGTGAACCCTTCGTGTCGTGTCGTGTCGTGCAGTGTCGTGTCGTGTCCTACTTGTCTTGTCCGTCTTCGTCTTGTCCTGACACCTTTAGGCTAGTCCCATAGTCGGTAGCACACGCTACGACTACTGCCTGCTACGTTTTTACTTTCCTGCTACGTTACTTCTCTTGTACTTGTTGTAACCCCAGCATGCTAATCAACCAGTAAACTGTTGTGTAAAAGAACCTCATCATGCTAATCAACCAGTAAACCGTTGTTTAAAGTTCGGTGCACTTGCAGTAAAGTCTAACCCTTCTTGTAGACTTTACCTGACGTACAGTTCCTTTTCTTGGGTGCTGTACGTCAGGTGTTCAGCCAGGGATCGTGGACGAAGCAGACTCGCTGGAGTACGTGGAGCCGCGGACGTCGACCCAGAGCACGTGCCTGACGAGGACCAGACCTTGAGGTCTTTTTAGTCACCACCTTCAGAGGTTACTATTTTCAGTTTTCTTTGCCACGCTTAGGCTTCTTTTTAGACTTTGTACTTGTTGGATATCATATCTCTAATTTAATGAATGCAAATTTCTTTTCTGTACTTTTGTTGTTTCGAACTATAAAAATGCAAGAACCTGAAATTCTTTTAAATGGTACCTCTACAGACGCTTATTGGGTCCGAGCTTCTCAGCTCTGGCCTAAGCGGGCCTCGTCACGTTTCGCTTCCGTCCATTTTGGGAAGCGGGGCGTGACAGGTTTTTGTTGGTAAGTTCGTATTTCATTTAACTTTGAATATTGTGAGTTTTACTCTCGGTTGTGAGAGTTTGTTTGTGATCCCGGTTTGTGGGAGTCACAATTTCATTTGTGTATGATTTGATCTTGTAGAGGTTTTCTACAAGTATTTCATAGTGCAAATTTGAGTTAGAGGTTTCTAACTCAAGTAGCCGGAGGGGATCCGGGTGTTTGGGACGTAGGATCACCGGGAACAAGTCGGGGAGACTTGGGTGGATCCGAACCCGTTATGTCGTCTGTTTGCGATTGCATTTCTTTGTTGTCAATATTTACATTTCCGCATTGTTGGTTGAGTTTGCAAGATAATTAGGAATTATCTTCTTAATTATTTTAAAGTACTATTCACCCCCCCTCTAGTACTTGTGCAGTAGCTACGTAGGGCATTACAGGTTGGACTTTGGTTCCGACCGATTCTCCTCCGATGCCAAAGTCAGATCTGGTCTGCGGGGTGCTCGGTGGGATCGGGTATGGCTCGCAGAGAGTCCGATACACGAGTCCTCGGGCCGAGCTATGGAGGAGAAATATTCAAGGTGGAAGAAGGTGTAGGAGTGTTAGTATATGATACCATTGTTGTAGATCTCAGAGATCCGGCCCCCATTCTATGATGCATCCCCTCCTTCATATACTTGAGCCCCCTGTGATAATGGGCCATTATTGCCGTCATTAATGGGAGCGTGCCGAGTGGGGAGCATTGACCCCCACTAATTGTACCCGTTTTGATGAGGGGAAGAATGCCATAAAAGTGGCCATGATGGCTGGAGTGATGGCCTTTGGCGGTTGCCATATTTGGCGAGCCATGATGGCTAGAGAATGATGGCCATTAAGCCGGGCCATAATTAGCGAGCCATGATTGCGGGAGAGTGATGGCCATTAAGTCGGGTCATATTTCCCTCCACTATTGAAGTAGGCAGTCAGTTGGACCTTCGTCTTGGGTGGAGAAGTGCAACCCGCCCGTGAGATCCTTGGGCCGGGGCCCAAGGCCGTAGTAGGCCGGTTGACTGGTCGTAGTTGACCTGGCTCTTCCAGGCCCGGTCAAAATAGTCCTTTCAGTTCTGACCCTGGCCAAGGATCTTAATTACTTACCTCCTCTAACCATATTTAGATGTTTATCCAACATAGAACTCATGTTGTTTTAGGTTACTCAATGCCGTCCACGATGGCCAAAGCCTACTCAGCCTAAATAAGCTTCCTATAATGGGCCGCATCCTTTAGTCCATATCCTTTCGATCGGCATCATGAAAATGAACTGAGATTTCGAGACGCTTGTCCACAATCCATCCCTCGACATTCCAATAACATACCGAAGCCCATCCAAACAGGTTCGTATAACAATCTCATCGAATTCTGTTACTAACTGGGAAACTTATCTTATTTCACCCAAATTCCTATTTTATTAGAAAAGTTTTAATTAGAATTTGTTAATTGAGCATTCTTTGATTAAAATTGCATTATCATTGTATTCTATTTGGCCGCTAACTCAGTAGCATACTTGATGGTGAGACTATATGATAGATCGAAATTTCAAAATGGAGTTTGATCACTCCCGAAACAATATAAATGATATCTTTGTTGGTTGTTTAAATTGCACATGTGCAATGCATGTTCCTAACGACTAATAATTTGGAAGGAACCTTTATCACATGTTGAGTTGAGTTAAAAGAGAAATCCTAGTCAAATAAGAACTCATAAATTATTAACCATCTTAGTCAAATATTTCTAATTGTTATGAATGGGGGAGACCTTTGGTCTCCACCTACTAACCATCCACCATCACACCCACTTAGTAGTGGGTGTCCCTTGGGTTCTAGATGATGTAACTCCTATATGAATGAATATAAGTATGGCTATTGCTTAGACCATTAGCTAGCTTTTCCAACTCTCAACACGTTATCTTGCACGATTACCTCTAGAAATTTTTCTCTACAAAAATTCTTTCCAATACACAAAAAAGTCGAAGGAATCTTATATCTGTTGGCGGATCGTAAGCCAACAACACAAGGAGTTTGATCATTTGTGTAGCCACTGATTTTCCTACGTCCTCAAGGAGCAAGATTATTTTCTGCGGATTTTTCGCTCTCCGATCTTCCCTAGATCTAACGGATCTAGAGGTAAATACTAAAACTGTGAGATCTAAACCTCATCCCTAACCCCCCCCTGAAGGGGGGTCTTGATCTGGCGTGCACACCCCCTCCCCCTCCTGCGAAGGAGTCTTTAACGGCACACACACCCCCCCGGGGGGAATCTTTAATCGGTGCAGCGGCAAATTGCTTTGATAAAAATTGCATCAGTGAGAGATGTGGTGCTGGGTGCTCCTCTAAGATTGATCTTAAAGCAGCTTGCCGCAAGGACACTCACTCCAGAGGGAGATCAGCTTGTTGTTCTTGTACATCGACCAATGAAATCCTATTTTTTGATTCCTTGGAAATGTGTAGATCCCCCTGAACTTGCTGAGAACTTGGCTACGTGGGCATCTGTACGGTCCACACCCCAAATTGCATAACATGACATATATATATTAGAACATAGAGTTATAATAGTCACAACATCTTGTTGGGGGAAGGGCCTCCCCCCTAGTGTGTGTGTGTGTGTGTGTGTGTGTGTGTGTGGGTGGGGGGGCCTTCTTGTGGGTGTCGCCTCCCCCCAATCCTGGGGGTCCTCTCCGTGCACCGACACAAACACCCCTCTGTCGGAGGGGGGAATTCGCCGAATCTCCACCCCCCTTGGAGGGTGGACTTACTATGATGGCAGCTTCCCTGAAGGGGGTGGCCTCTTTTGTTCTTTTGGGTATGGATCTAATTCTAAACCCTAGGGTTAGGGTTAGGGTAATATAAGGCTGCACTTAACATATGGGCAAGTGGCCCATTAACCCCTTTATTTAAAAAATAATATAAATAAAAATTTTGGCTGTTGGGCCTGAAGCCCGCAGCAAGTCTAAGGGGCTTCAAGCCCATAGGCTTTTTATAAATAAATGGGGTATATCATAATTCTGTTTTAAATATATATTTAAATCAGAAAAAATCAATTAAATCTGCATAAATATCAGAAAACATTGGAAAATTACTGGAAAATTCTGAAAAATTCTGGATATTGAGATAATAATGTGTGGCATTAATATATTACTTTTGAGATGGTTTTTGTTAAAAAAAATTAATTATTGGTCCATTTTCTGTTAATTTCAACATCTTGCAATTTATAAAAATTGGTTTAAATTAATTATTAATTCACGATTTAATAATTACAAGGATGCTGATACCGCTCTATCATTAGTAACCTAACCTAACTGCTAATGATGTTTTTCTGTTGTCCAAGTAATTATTAAACGTAAATTTTATATTTCTCCAATAAATTGCCTATTATGTTGAATAAATTAAATTGTTTATGCATGTGATATTGCATAATTATTTGAATGTTATATAAACTGCTTGGAATGTTAGTAAAACTGTGTTGTGGTTTTTAGATCGGTCGTTTTAGTCACCACTATTTATTTTCCTCGTATTTTTTCTTTTTTCGAGTGAAAATGTAGTGAGGAATTAATTGTAAAAGGCAAAGCTTGGAGATACTTACCCTGAAGACGGAGGCAAAATTGCTAATGTTGGGACCCCCCAAGGGTTTCCAAATTGTAATTTTAAATTTTTCGGACTTCGGATAGTATTATGGACTTTCGACTTTTATTTTTTTTGGTGGAGACTGGCCGATCCCCACAACTAATTTGTTTTACTATTATGCATGTTTTAATTTTAAAAATAATTAATTCATGATTATCTCATACTTAAATAAATGGCAAAGATTGCGAGCGTCGATTTTGATGTTCTCGATGCGGCTGGCAAAAATTACTTGAGCTGGCAGCTGGCAGCTGGACCTGAAGTTTCACCTGCGCTCACAGGGCCAAAGTCTTACAATTCAAGCTCCAGCTACGCCTGTGGCATCTGGTGAAGGGACTTTTATTGTTAGAGCCTCCGATATAGAGCAGGCAAAAGCCATTATCTATATCAGGAGACATATTGATCGGACCCTAAAGGCCAAATATCTAACAGTGGAAGAGCCTCATGAACTGTGGACATCACTTGAGGACAGATACAAACATCAGAAAGATATGATCCTCCCTCATGAACGTTATGAGTGGGAGAATCTCCGACTTCAGGACTTCAAGTCCATAGCTGAGTATAACTTAGCTCTCCATAACATCACATCACGCCTGAAATTGTGTGGTGAAGAAGTTTGGATACCCGTATGCTTGAGAAAACTTAGACATCCTTCCATGAGAAGGATGCCATTCTCATCTAACAGTATCGTGAATGCAGGTTCACGAGGTACTCTGAGTTACTATCCTGCCTTCTTATGGCAGAGTAGAATAGAGACCTCCTACTGGCCACTCATAACATATGCCATGCTGGCTCTGATCCTCTCCCTAAGGCTCACAAAGTTTCTTCCCAGAAGATGAAGAACAAGAACAAAGGCAGTTCAATAAGGGAAAAGCTGCAAAGAAGCAGATCAGAGCTCCTCCCCAGAACAACAATAATGAGTGGAAGAATAATAATACGTGGAAGAGGAATACCTCTGGCCAGACGTATGCTCCCAAGAAAAACTGGGAAGACAAATGCCACAGATGTGGCATGACTGGACATTGGTCCAGGGTCTGTCGTACTCCACGCCATCTCCAAGATTTGTATAAGACGAAGCTGAACCCTTCCGCTGAGGACAAATTTGGTGGATATACAGCCTCCAACTCGGTTCACCCCCGAGGATTTCGAGCATGACGAGCTATTAGACTGAAGTTGTTTTAGTTATTTTTTAAGCTTTTTCATTTATGTTTAATGTATCTTCTATTATGTCCATGTACTTCTTTATCTTAATTATGAATTGAATGTAGTGTTCATTTTCATAAAAGTTTTTACATTCTTTTCTAGAGATGAAGTGTGAATGCCTAGTGGATAGTGCCTCCACGCACACTATCCTTCGAGATATATGCTATTTTAATAGCATCATTAATTATAATGGTCCCATCACTACAATTTTGGGACTATATAATATAATAGAAGGATCAGGTGAAGAAATTGTATTGCTCCCAAGCCACACGCAAGTTATAATAAAAGATGCTTTATTTTCTCCAAAATCAAAAAGAAATCTACTAAGTTTCAAGGACATCTGTTAAACGGATATCACTTGGAAACTGATGATTTCAATAGCGTTGAATATGTTTATGTTACTCATCATAAGGACGGTATCAAAACCATACTAGAACGTTTTAAAAGACTCCCATTAGGCCTTTATCAAACATGCATCCAACCTATAGAAGCTAATCTGATGGTGCACCAGCAGTGTTCTACATCACCAGAATTCAGTCTCTGGCATTATAGACTAGGTCACACATGATTGGTTATGATGCACCGTATCATCTTCCAATCCCTTGGACACAATTTGAAGAACCTAAAGATTCTTCAAAACGGTGAGTTTCCTTGTCCCCCCATTATAAGGGTAAACTAATCACGAGATCATCCCACCTGAAAGTGGGGTTTGAGTCTCCTAGCTTCTTAGAGAGAATACATAGAGACATTTGTGGGCCAATTCACCCATCAAGTGATCCATTTTGGTACTTTATGGTACTGATAGATGCATCTTCAAAATGGTCGTTTGTGTGCCTTTCATCCACTCGCAACCTACATTTTCCAAAGCTATTGGCACAAATAATAAAGTTGCATGCACATTTTTCAGATAACCAGATTAAAAAATACGTATGGACAATGCCGGAGAATTCACTTCACACGTCTTTCAAGACTACTGCAAAGCAACCTGCATTGAAGTTGAACATCCGCTAGCTCATGTTCACACCCAGAATTGGTTAGCTGAGTCGCTTATAAAGAGACTGCAATAGATTGCTCATCCATTGCGAATGCAATCACTGCTGCATGTAGATGCATGGGGACATGCCATTTTGCATGCCGCTTCGCTTTTCAAAATATGACCCTCTGGTGGTCATATTTTATCGCCGATGCAGCTTGCATATGGAGCACCTCCCAATATTTCTCACGTGAGAGTATTCGGTTGTGCAGTCTATGTTCCCATCGCACCTCCACAGAGGACTAAAATGGGTCCTCAACGCCGTCTTGGTATCTATTACGGTATGATTCACACTCTATTATTAGATACCTTGAGCCCCTCACGGGCGACTTATTTAAGGCTCGTCTTGAAGATTGTGATTTTGACGAAAATTCTTTTCCCTAACTAGGCTCACAAACCAAGCATGAAGCTTCAGAGACCATTTCTTGGGACACTAAGACTTTGTCTCATTATGATCCGCGTACTAATCTGCGTGAAGATGAGATTCTAAAGATCCTTCACATTAAGAATATAGTACATTTACTCCCGAACAAATTCATTGATAACCAGAAAATTATCAGATCACACGTCCATGCTACTAATACGCCAGCTAGGATTGACATCCCCAAAGATGGGTGCAATCTACCAGTAGTGGAATCGACCGTACCTCTAATAAAAAGAGGATGATTGCCTGGCTCTAAGGATAAATTCTCTCGTAAGAAGAAAATACCTGGAGAAATAATGAATATCCCACCACAGGATGCTGAGCTCAGACCAGTAACCTTTACACTCCTTCAGTTCCCTGAAGAGGAAAATAAAGGAGAAATATCATTAAATTTTGTACATATTGTAGAGGTACTGGACAGAAAAAGCACTGTCATCGACAACGAATTTGCGTTCGATATTGTCGTTTATGACGCTCAATGCAATGATGATATCAATCCACGATCTCTAGCTGAATGCGAAAGCAGAGATGATTGGCCAAAGTGGAACGAGGCAATAGGAGTACAGCTGAACTCACTCTTGAAACGTAAAGTCTTTGGACCAGCAGTCCAGACACCAAGAGGTGTAAAACCTATGAGATACAAGTCGGTATTCATAAGGAAAAGAAACGAAAACAATTAGATCGTATGCTACAAAGCACGACTTGTAGCTCAGGGATTTTCCCAACGACTGGGGATAGATTATGAAGATACATATTCCCCAGTTATGGATGCGATCACATTCTGATTTATAATAACCTTAACATCAATGGAAGGCCTAGAAATGCAGCTCATGGACGTTGTGACTGCATATCTATGTGGCAATATAGATAAAGATATCTATATGAAAATTTCAGATGGTTTCAAAATACCAACAGAAATAAAAGATAGACCTCGGGATGTCTATTCTGTAAAGATTCGAAGATCAATATATGGTCTTAAGCAATCAGGAAAAATGTTGTATAACTGACTGAGTGAATTCCTTGTTCAATAAGGTTTCACTAATAATGAAGTCTGCCCGTGTATTTTCATTAAAACTATGGGAACATTATTCATATTAATAGTCTTCTATGTAGACGACTTAAACCTCATCGGATCTCCTACAGAGATTGATGATATATCTGCAATTCTCAAGCTAACATTTGAAATGAAAGACCTAGGCAAGACTAAATATTGTCTTGTCTTACAGATAGAACACCTCATCGGAGGAATCCTGTTATACCAGTCCACATACACAAGGTAATTACTCAAAATTTCCATATGGATAAGAGCCATCCTGTAAGTACACCAATGGTCATTAGATCTTTGGATGTATATAAGGACCCCTTCCGGCCACTGGAAGAGGGGGAGGAAGGTCCTGAAGTACCTTACCTTAGTGCCATTGGAGCACTTCTATATCTGGCAAACTGCACGCGTCTCGATATAGCGTTTGCAGTCAAACCTACTAGCCAGATACAGTTCAACGCCCACAAAGCACCACTGGAACGGAGTTAAGCAGCTTCTGTGATACCTCCAAGGGTCGATTGACCTGGGATTATACTTCCCGAAAGGTGGATCTTCCACTTTGATTGGTTATGCAGATGCAGGTCACATGTCTGATCCACACACTAAAAAATCACAGACTGGTTCCGTGTTCACCTACGGTGCTAATGCCATCTCCAGGAAATCTATGAAGTAGACCAACACAGCAGTCTCATCCAACCACTCAGAGCTCCTGTCAATCCATGAAGCTAGCAGAGAATGTGTCTGGCTTCGTTCAGTCATTCATCACATTCTAGTGACGATCGGCCTGAAGACGGATGACCTTAAGCCAACCACTTTATTTGAAGATAATGCAGTTTGTATAGCTCAACTACAAGCTGGTTACATCAAGGGCGACATGATGTAGCACATTTCTCACATGTTCTTCTGGACGCACGAGCTACAAGAGTAAAAGCATATTGAAGTATGGCACGTTCAGTCTTGTAATAATTTAGCTGATCTGTTTACTAAGGCATATCCTAGATGTACTTTTAGAAAGCTTGTAAAAGATATAGGGATGAGACAGCTGAAAGACCTACAAGCCTGAAGCTTGTACAGATCAGGGGAGTCACTTATGTATTGTACTCTTTTTCCTTGAGCTACTGGTTTTTCCCACTGGGTTTTCCACAGCTAAGGTTTTAATGAGGCGAACACGGTAACTCTGGGTCCAGCAATATACACCCGACATTAGCATATTGGATCCTGAAGAATTCATATGTTAAGAATGGATGGATGGGGAGTGTTATGAATGGGGGAGACATTTGGTCTCCGCCCACGAACCATCCACCATTACACTCACTTAGTAGTGGGTGTCCCTTGGGGTCTAAATGATGTAACCCCTATATGAATGAATATAGATATGGCTATGGCTTAGACCATTAGCTAGTTCTTCCAACTCTCAACACTAATTACAATTTAAATTCTCATTTGATGAGTTTTTAAATCACAAAGGAAATCATAATTGATTAATTTATGCTGGTCGAATAAGATTTTTCTAACCATCCTAGTAAACAAAAAGGCTCCTTAATTATCATTGAAATTTACCATGATGATTTTTATGAAATACTTTAAATTCGTTAGACAAACTTGATTAATTAAGAGGTATAAACCCTATTATAATTAGATAGTTCTATCGACAACGAGGAGCATAGAAAGTGAAAAAGTTGCCAAGTCTTCAGTTTCGAAGTTTTAAATTAAGAAATAATTTTAAAAAAATCTGATCCTAAAATCAAAGCCAAAATGGGAAAACAAGTAGATAGAAGATTATCCATGGGTAGTTGTGTTTCAAATTGGTTGTAGGCAAGGAGCAATTGCTTCAGTGGCACATCTCCCCGATCCAGTGAGATTGAGCCCACGCACGCACTTTACCCCTTTCCGCTAAATCAAAAAAAATTGGCTGCAACTTTTTTACAATATGTCATCGTTACAACGAAACATAAATATCCAAATCTTATAGGACAAATTTTTGAAAATAGCCCAAACTTATAAATAATTTCAAAAATCAACCAGTTTTAAAAATGATTACCAATTTCGACCAAGCTTGAACATGTTAGCGCCACTGGGGATTTTGTACTAAAAATGGCCCCAATTGGCAACCTCGGACATTATTGTACACTGTCATTTTTTGCCCGATTTGCCAACCCCGACCATTATAATTAACAACAAAATTTGGCCGGGGTTGTCAACCCCAGCCATCATTAATTGAATGCTTACTTTGACAATAAAGAAAAATCAGGAACCTGACTGTTATAATTAACTGTTAAATTTGGTCAGGATTGTCAACCCCAGCCATTATTAATTCAATGTTTGTTATGAATAGGCCCATGTAAGGCCCATGTATCCACCATATTGTAACCCTAACTCTATATATATGAGGCTATGGACTCTCATAGCCACCACCTTCTAACACGTTATCAGCATGTTCTAACCAACTGAGAGAGAAAGTGATTGGATCAATGCGGAAGACTTGGCAGATGATGAACGGATCGACAGAGTGTAGCTGCTCGAACGTTGAGGAACCAGATCCAAATCTTGCATAGGCATCTCAACCGTCTCTAGATCTAGAAACGAATCTAGAGGTAATCAATCAAAACTAGATCTAAACTTCTTTTTCTTAAGAATATGTTTAGATCAATATGGACTAAAAATTAGACAAAAGCATTGATTATATTAATAAAAATCGAATTTTTTATGATAAAACCAACTTTTTATGAAAAATATCATATTTTTATTTCAATCTCGCAGCCCTGACGGCCGCATTGCCGACTGCACCCTGTGTCGGCCGTCGATCGGCCTCGACTTTCCTGAAGCCGGCCTCCCCGGCCGTCGATCAGCCTCACTAGACATCGATCAGTCCCTGCTAGCCCGTACACCGCCATCCCTTGTCGTCAAACAGCCCGTCAACCGCCTCATCGGTCGCTCCCCATGATCTCTGCAGACCGCACCGCAGCCCTGAAGGCCACTCCCTGCAGCCACCGTTGGCCACGTCACAGCCCTGACGGCTGCTGCCACAACCCTCTCCCCCCCCCCCGTGTCGCCCCGAGGCTCCGCCAGCCGCATTGCCCATAGGCCCATCCGGCTACGTCGCCAAACCCAAACACTAACTAAGGTTTGGGATGTCAGTGGAGGAGGGGAGGCCCACTAATTTTTGGATTGGGCTTCATCCCAGTCCACAAAAACAAAAAAAATTAGGCCGACAGGCCTGAAGCCCGTGACCAGCACGCAAGCCTCAGACCCGCAGGTGATCGCACCCCGGATACACGTCCCGAGGCGACGGTTGTAGTTTTACCGCAAGCGCACGGTATGGTGGCGAGCGGGTATCGAACACAGGGAGGATGAAAGACCGTGCTTGCTCCTGATCAACCTGGCTATTTAGGAACAGAGATAATTGCCTTGGGCGATCCTGTCACAATCGTCAGACAAATTTGCGAAATATCAAATCAAATAAAGAACGTCTAGGGAACGGGGAATCCCCGCTACTCACCGTATTTCATAAATGTGGTTCGTCGGTATCAAAATTGCTAGAATGAGAATTTGGATGGACTAGTTGCAACTAAATGTGGAACCAAGCTCACGCTCTCGCGCTGTTGCCGGTCTATAGCTATCCTAGGTTTGGGTCCAATCTTTTGCAAACCCTAGCCTAGGGAAGCTAGCATTAGGATCAACATCATCGTCCAATTGCGCACCGAGCCCAATCTCTTGCAAACTCGGTCCACAATCTAAATTAGGATAGTTCCTACCCGTCCAATCTCTTGCAAACGGGTATCGGCACGGAATTGCAACCGGAGGTCCTAGTATCAGTCCAATCTCTTGCAAACCGATACTTCGAAAATCCGACTCCAACCCAATTCGGATTTCTAGGGCTTCCTATCAAATTGGGATCCAATCTCTTGCAAATCCCAATTGATATGAATACCTAGCTATCCGTAGTGATTCGATCCCAATCTAATCCCTAATAACAATCCTAGCTCAATTTCTACCAATTCAACACAAATAGGAAATAGGGCTTGTAGGGTTCATCCCCACGCCCCGAGACGTGGAGACTACTCACAAATCATAGCAATAGCACGAAAATAATCAATGAAATAGGCAATGGAATTCATCACAACAATGATATAAACAATAAAAATAGAGTTTTTGGGGAAGAGAAATGCAAACCAATGTAGATCTTCAATTAATCCAACAAAAATCCAAGTTTTTCTCTTCTCCAATCACAATTAATAAAGCTAAAAAGTAGACTCAAAAAGCTGCAAAAAATCTGAGAGATGGCTCCCCAAACTAGGGTAAAAACAGAGCTTAAATAGCCCCAAAAATCGTCTAAAAATCCTGACCAAAACGCCCCTGCACAGCCTGTTTTCCGCAAATTTCGCTACAGGCAGCGCATCGCACTCGGCCGAGTGACAAAAGTCGCTCGGCCGAGTGAAAACCCTGTCAATTTCCAGTAAGTCGTGGGCTTCAGGGGTCTTCAGTTCGGGGGCGGCTCGGCCGAGTGAGTTGTCGTCACTCGGCCGATGGCTTCACTTCACTCGGGCGGACGGAATTTACCACTCGGCCGAGTGGGTCTTCTGAAGCTCAGATGGCCGAAAAACAGTAACTTCGATATTCTGGAGGGGCTTCGTCTGGGCGCCACTCGGGCGGACGTGGCATCGTCACTCGGCCGATGTGGTCTCCGTCGCTCGGCCGAGTACACATGGAAATCGTGTCTGAACGGGTCGGCCGAGCGGTGTCTCGCTGGTCGGCCGAGTGGCTCCTCCACTCGGCCGAGTGGGACACAAAAAATGCCCATTCTGCTTATTTTGGCCTCCTCGTCGCTCCTGCGACGTCCATTCTTCTTCCACTCCTCTCCAACAGCAAAATACCCCTCGGGGAGGTCGTCGGTGGCCGTCTATCGTGAGCGCATCTCATGATCACTCCAAATCGCGCCAAATCACCTGAAATGCGACAAAAACAACAAATCGTGAAAAGCATCGCAATATCGTCGATATATCGTGAAAAACATGATTTGGGCGATCCAAATGGCATGCAAACATGCGGAAAAAGGGTGTAAAATAAGGAGTGATCAGCAGGCAACTTAAAAATCATGAAAATTTAGGGTGTGTTCTGGCAATAAATATTTAACTTTGAGGAATTTTGATTTCAAATTAATCAATGTTTTCTTTTTGGTCCATTCTATGCATATTAAATACATGTGATGCTGCATATTAAATGCATGTGATTCTGCATATTAAATGACTGTGATGCATAATTAACACCAGATGCATATTAAATGCATGTGATGCATATAAAATGCTACATTGTGGGTTTGGATTGGTTAGTTAGTCACCATTTTAATTTCCTCGCATTTTCTTTCCTTTTGAGCGATAATGTAGTAAGAATTATTTTGTAAATGCCAAGACCGGAGTCACATTCCATGGAGACGGAGACCAACTTGCTGGAAGATGGGGCCCGCAGGGCTTCCAATTTGTACTTTTCTCTTTTCGTCTTTTGTATTTTTGGACTGTATATGGACTTTGGACTGTGTTTTTATGGTGACTAGACGATCCATATAACAAGCTAAAATGTTTGGCTTGCATGAATTTTTCTTTTGAAAATTAATTAATTCTAGCTTATTTACTTGCTTAGATAAAATGGCCAATATAGCTAGTGTTGATTTCGACGTCCTGTATGCTACTGATAAAAACTATTTGAGCTGGCAACTGGACATAAAGTTCCACTTGCGCTTCCAGGGCCTTAGTCTCACTATCACCGTTGATGACAAAGTAACTAATATAGATAGGGCAAAAGCCATCATCCTTATCAAACGTCACATGGATCGGACCCTAAGGCCGAGTACCTGACGGTAGAAGACTCTTATGAGTTGTGTACTACGCTTAAGGAGCAGTATAAACATCAAAAAGATGTTATCCTCCCTTGAGATCGTTAGGAATGGGAGAATCTCAGACTTCAAGACTTCAAGTCCATAGCTAAGTATAATTCAGCACTATTTAGCATCACCTCACGCCTGAAGCTACGTGGTGAAGAAGTCACAAAGACGCGCATGCAGAAGAAAACTTACACATCATTCCATAAGAAGGATGCCATCCTCATGCAGCAATATCGTGAACATAAGTTCACGAAGTACTCTAAGCTATTCTTTTGCTTTCTTATGGCAGAGTAGAATAGAGATCTCTTACTGGCCACTCATAACATATGCCCTCTTGGCATTGCTCCTCCCCTGAGGCCCACATAGTTTCTTTCCAAAAGCAGAAGAACAATCATACGGGTAGATTCCTGAAGGGGAAACCCATGAAGAAGCAAGACAAAGGCCCTCTCCAACACAACAATAATGAGGGGAAGAAGAAGTTTACATGGAGAAGGAAGAACACTAGTCAAACATCTACTCCAAAGAAAGACTGTGAAAACAAATGCCACCGATGTGATATGAACGGACATTGGTCCAGGACCTGTCGTACTCCATGCCACCTTTAGGATTTGTATCAAGCAAGCTTGAAGTCTAATGCTGAGACAAATCTGGTTGAGAATCAAGTCCAGGCTCAAACCCGGTTCACGACCGAGGACTTCGCAAATGAAAACCTCCTAGATTGATGCCCTCTTTTATCTATTTATTTAGCATTATATATGTACTAGAAACAATTTCCTTTTCTGCATTGTAATTTCTTTTCTATCATGTTTTTAGAACTCTTATGATTGAATAAAATTATTGTGCCGTATGAAATTACATTCTTTCTTTAGATGGACTGTAAATACCTAGTGGAAAGTGCATCTACAAACACGATGCTTCGTGATAAAAGAAATTTTCATAGCATTAATAATTACGATGGCCCTATTAATTCGATCTCTGGACCATCGAATATAATACAAGGATTAGGGAAAGCAAGCATATTGCTCCCCAATAATACACAGATTATAATAAAAATGCCTTATTCTCTCCGGACTCTAATAGAAATCTCTTAAGTTCCAAGGATATCCGCTTAAATGGAGACCACCTGAAGTGACGACTTAAAAATAACGAATACTTGTAAGTGACGACTTAAAGATATGGTGTCAAAACCATCGTTGAGCCACTTAAGGGACTCCTGTCAAGTCTCTATCATACAAAAATTCAAGCAAGATAAGCTAATCTAACGGAGCACCTGAAGTGCGTGAAATCATCAAAGTTCCTACTCTGGCATAATCGACTTGATCACCCTGGATCAGTAATGATGCACTGCATCATATCCCAATCTTGTGGACACAATTTGAAGAACCTGAAGATTCTTCAAATGTGTGAATTCCCTTGTCCCCTTGTTGCAAGGGAAAACTAATCACAAAACTATCCCCACTAAAAGTGGACTTGGAGTCTCCTAGCTTCCTTGAGAGAATATATGTAGACATTTGTGGGCATATTCACCCCTTAAGTGGTCCATTTCGGTAATTTATGGTACTGATAGACGCATCTTCAAAATGGTCATTTGTGTGCCTATTGTCCACCGCAACTTAGCTTTTCCAAATCTTCTGGCACAAATAATTAAGTTACGGGCACATTTTCCAGACAACCAGATTAAGAAAATCCATCTCGATAATGTTGGGGAATTCACATCACAAGTCTTTTAAGACTACTGCTAAGCAACTGGCATTGTAGTTGACATCCTGTAGCTTATGTTCACACCTTCGATAATTAGATACCTAGAACCCCTAAGTGGGGATGCGTTTAAGGCACGTCTTGAAGACTGTGAGTTAGATGAAGATAATTTTCCTAAATTAGGCTCAAACCCTATGAAGTCTGAAGCTTTAGAGACTATTTCATGGGATACCAAGACTTTCCCACTTTGATCCGCGTACTAATCAATGTGATGATGCGATCCTAAAGACCCTTCACATACAGAAAACAGTTCACCTATTACAGGACAAATTTACTGACAACCAGAAGATTGTCAGATCACACGTCCATACTGCTAACACGCCATCGAGGATTAACATACCCAAATATGGATGTAATCCCCTAGAAGCAGAAGTAGATGTACCTTAATTAAAGAGAGGACGACCACTAGGCTCCAAGAATAAATTTTCTCGAAAGAGAAAAACTCCTGGAGAAAATACGACGATACCACCACAGGATGTTGTGCTCAGCCCAACAACCTCTCCCCTCCTGCATTCCCCAAAAGAGGAGAATATAGGAGAAATATCATTAAATTATGTACGTACATGGGAGGTATTGGACAGAAAAAGCATTGTTGTCAACGACGAATTTACGTTCCATATTGCTATTCACGTCGCTGAATTCGACAATGATATCGATCCACACTATCTAGTTGAATGTAAACGCAGAAATGATTGGCCAAAATGGAACGATGCAATAGAGGTAGAGCTGTGCTCACTCTTGAAATGCAAAGTATTTGGACTAGTAGTCCTAACACCAAAAGGTATAAAACTTGTGGGATACAAATGGGGATTCGTCAGAAAAAGAAATGAAAATAATCAGGTCATACACTACAAAGTGTTGGATCTCCTGGCATACCAAATACACTAGAGGGGGTGAATATTGTATATCAAGACGAAATTGCAAAATTAAAAGTAACTAAAAATTGCAATAAGAGTGCGGAAATAAATGAACACAATCCAGAAAATTTCAAACGCAAACACAGAGATTTATCCTAGATCGGATCATCATGATCCTGCATCCAATCCTCTACCCAGAGATTTCAATCCACTAAAACACTTGCTCCCTGCAAGCAATCAATATACAAAGATGCCAACACTCCCCGTGTTGCAAAATTGTACAATCTCTTCAACAAGAGATTCACCAAATAAAGTAAAGAAAGAGATTGAAACAACATTACATGTAGCCTTGATAGTGTAGAAATTATGATGCACTGTTGGTGATGGATTCTCTAAGTTTCTGGATGAGAATTGATGGTAGAACACACTTGGAGAATGGACTTATAATTGAGGAAGAATTGCTGCAGAGGTTTCCCAAAGAAATCTGACAACAACTCTCTTTCTAGTGAGAGAAAGAACACTTAAGCAAAGGAGAGAGAGCATTATTTCGTATATTTAGGCAGAGGTATTGGGGTCTATTTATATTCAAAAGGGTAGTTTTTGAACGTTGGACAACTACCTAAATTTTCAAAAAATTCTGAACTATTTTTTTCTTCGTATGTTTGAAAAAGAAGCGAAGACAAAAACATAAATTTTTAATAAACTCTTTTGAAAATAAAAATATTATATAATGAAAAACCGTATATATAATTTTCTGGTTCGGATTCGTTGGCCAATTGGTTGGGTTAGTCGACCAAAATACTATAAATAATTTGTAAAAATACAGGAAAATTACATAAAAAAAGTAATATAATATTAAGATATGATATATCATTAAAATTCAGATTCACTCAAAATACCTAGTTCTCTCCAGTTTTAGAAATGTCTCTTTCTTAAAAGGTTTTGTAAGAATATCAGCAATCTGATTTCTAGTGTCTAAATATTTTAATATAATATCACCTTTTGGACATGATCATCCAAGAAATGATGACAGCTATCTATGTGTTTTGTACGTGCATGATGTCACAACCCGTTCTCTATGATATCCGATAAGTACGAATCCGTATCAGGTATTCCTGAAACCACGAGTGTGAAAGAGAAAGACAATGAGAGAACAGAGAAGTATTGCGTGGAATAGAAAAAAATTTGTAGGCCGCTACGCAAGTGTTGGGAAGTACTGATAATGCTCCAACTTAATATAATGACAAATAGAGAAACACGCTATATAAAGAACAATATTCATTTATTACATTATTACAAGGAGTACATCATACATCATCTATACAAGAGGGGAGTACAAAAGTGTGGGTACAACAAAAAGAAACCCAACCCAAAAGTACAAAAGGTGTCCACACCTAGTACAACATACCCGCTAATCTACCCCAGCAAGGTCCAACGGGACGAAGTCGCCCGCAGGCTCTACCTCCAAATGGGGAACAACCTCTGGTGTCAGGACACGCATAGGCTGCTCAGGTCCTACTCCTGAAAACCAGAAAGTAGGACACGTCAACGCGTGACCCAGTAGGAACTCCTAACATCGTTAGTAGGATCCAGTTTTAGAACCAGTCATTCTACTTAGTCATCTATCTACAAGTGACACAACACCCACAGAAGTAAAGCATAAAAGTAAAGAATCATATCATACATGTGCTGAAAGTAAAAGCTGAAGAATAAAAGTGCAAGACTATAATTATAGATTAAATTAGTTAAAATTACACGTTTAGTGATTATTTGGAAACCCGAGTAAACTGTAGGATGTTAAGGAGCTGGACTTCACCCAGGGTGGGTGACAAGTGGTACCTCAACCAGCGACACGGGCAATGGAGGGGCCTCTCATAACTCCCCCTTACGGGAGTGAGACAAATCTCGGTTTTTCGTGGAAAAACGGAGAAAACCATCAATTACTGCATGGTGCATCACGAGTACACCACCGGCCTCTCTAACTCTAGTCAACTCCCCCTTACAAAAGTGACAAGAGAATGAGAAATCTATCATATCTGCTCCTTAGCTCCTAAAATTTACACGTGTTTCCGCCAAACCCAAAATCTAGAACACTTACCTACCTCAGGGTAGATCGAGATATTCCAGGTTATTACACTGGGGTGCTCACTCTCAATTTTTGGAATGGTTTCATTATTACATTCATTTTCGCGGTCTCAATACCGCTTTCACATCTTTTCAGTCTTTCAGCAATTCTCCGATGTCGTTTTTAAACGAACATCGCATCAATAATTTCGTAAAGAGGAACACCACAATACTTCATCTCGATCATTAGTACATTTATCTCTATCATTAGTACATTAATGACAGAATAAACTACTTTCATTTCCTCCACATTTAACAACATGAAATGAACATTACATTGGGCATAAAACATTAGCATGACTATTAACATGAGCATATTTTTAAGAAAATTTCGTGAAACATAATTTAAGTTCCAAGCATGGTATTAAAACTCTTTAAGCATGGAGCTACCATCATAATCACATCAAAAGTTCTACTAACATAATTTAGCCATTGTTTTGAAGAATAAAGCGTAACATATGTAGCATAGGTTTTCTGGAAACAACAGGACAGTCAGCTTCAGAGGCTGTTTTCTCCAAAATTTTAAACTAAACATAATTTTTATTCCCATTGGAAGTTGTATATATGGTAGTGCTGAATTCACACATAAAATTTCATGTAGAGATATGAACTAGGTGATTTATGGTGAATTGTTTGGTGAGACCTATCAAAACTGTTTTTCAGACAGATTCTAAAAGCTGTAAAGATTGCTAATTTAAGTCAGGTTTCAGTTAGAATATCGAAAATGTGGCCTAGGTGAAAGTTGTAGAACATGTTATTATCTTTTCAAGGAGATCGAGAACACCAATTTTTATGGTGTGTGCAGTGACTGATATCTGTTTTTCCAAAGTGTGTCCAGACTGGATAAAAATCAGACATATTACAAATAGAGAATTTTTACCCCTAAATCCAATCCGAATTAACAAAAGTGCTCAGCATGAAAACTGGAGATAATACTCCAATATGTTAGGCATAAAATTTTCAGACTCTTAACAGTTCTAGATTAAGAGATTTAAACTAAACAATGAGCATGACATTCTGTCCTAATTTCCAGCAACACCAAAGAAGCAACCACACATCATTAGTTAAATTTTTAACTACTAATCATTATAGTTTTAAGTTTTGAATTAAACAAGATACTAACATCTTCACTAAAATGTAGCAACCTCTACATACTAACATGTAACTAACATAGAAGCTAACAAGAATTGTAAGCATCATGACATAGATCCTAGCTTGACTTACATAGCAAACTTTCTACACAACATCTTCTATAGCATGCTATCTTAGAATTAAGCCTTTAGTTCTAAAATTTGATCCTACTAAGGAGTTAGGAACCTACCTCAACAAGTCCTTCAAATGGACTTTGGCCCTTCTTAGTCCTTAAAGAACTTGAGGTTTTCTTCCAAATTTTCCTTCCTCCTCCAGAACTTTCAAGCTCATATATGTATTCAAAGGTGTATTTTTGTTGGTGGAAAGGGAAAGAGAGTAGGGTGGTTCAATGGTGAAGTGGTGGAGGGAGAGGAGTAATTGGTGGTGCAAAGGGGGAAGAAGGAGAGAGTGAGAGATGAGAGGAATGTTTTTGTTTTTTGTTTCATTTTCTTGGTTTTGTTTTTCCATTTTCTTCTTTTCTTTTTCTTTTTCTTTTTAGGAAAATTCTCCACTCTCCACCTCACTCCAAGAAACCTTCTTCATGTGACATGTGGGAGGGGTTAGGTAGGGATTAATATGGTTTGGACACATAAGTATCCATGTGTCCTCTTTAGGAAATTAAGGATTTGGTTTCAAAAATTTCAGAATACAAGTATTAATACATGATACTCATACCATACACAAGTGTTTAAGCCACATACTTCATTTTGTAATTCCAAATGGTGAGTTAAAAATCATTTAAAAATAATTCCTTCACCACAAAAATTAAAGAAAAGTATGTAAGGATCCCCAAGAATATACGTACACATATACGCTCAGAAATACATACATATACACGTATATACAGAAACATGATATTACACAAGGTGTATAGGATTTTTGGATAGATTAATAGCACTAGTATTGTCACACATAGTAGGACATGTGTCACATTTAATGACAGAGTCTAAAATAGTTTGTTTCATCTATAAATCTGTGCATATGCTAAACATACGACTATATATTTAGCTTCTGTGGTTGATAAAGAAACAGAATTTTTGTTTCTTATTAAACCACGAAACTAAAGATTGACCTAGAAAGTGACAAGTTCCCCTTTTACTTTTCGATCAGATTTGCAACCAACAAAATCTGCATCACTATATGAAATCAAATCAAATGAATTTGATTTTGGATAAACTAAACTAAAATCAGACGTATGTTTGGCATATCTAATAATCCTTTTGACAGCAGTCAAATGTGATATCTTAGGATCAGATCGATATCTAGTGCATATACATACAGAAAACATAATATCGGGTCTACTTGCAGTAAGATATAGTAAAGATCTGATCATACCTCGATATATTCTTTGATCAATACTCTTACCATCTAAATCCTTATCAAGAGTTAATGACGAACACATGGGAGTAAGTTTCTCTGTAGAATTCTCTAGTCCAAATCTTTTAATGAGTTCATTTGTATATTTACTTTGGTGTATAAATATACCTTTCTTCATTTGTTTATTTTAAGGTCCAAGGAAGTAAGTCAATTCATCCATGTGACTCATCTCAAATTCATTCTGAATTTTCTTAGAAAATTCTTAACAAAGAAAATCATTAGTAGAACCAAAAATTATATCATCAACATATATTTGAATAATTAATACATCAAAATCTATATGCTTAGTAAACAAAGTAGAGTCTATCTTTCCAATAGAATAACCTGATTTCAAAAGAAAGTTCTTTAATCTTTCATACCAAGCACGTGGTGCTTGTTTTAAACCATATAATGATTTCTTCAATTTGAAAACATGATTTTCTAAGCTTTCATGTTGAAATCCTGGTGGTTGTTCTATATATGCTTCTTCCTTTATTATACCATGGGTTAATGACTGAAAAATACCCTACCGTTTCTGCATTTCTCACAAAAATACCCTATCGTTCATTTTGGGACACATTGGTCCCAAAAGTTTGGCAAAAATTGACAACATTGTACCTTTTTTGAGTTTGCCGTCAGAAAAGATTTTCAAAATACCCTATCGTTTCAGCGTTTCTCACAAAAATACCCTAACATTTCAGTGTTTCTCACAAAGTACCTTATCGTTAGTGTATTTTTGTGAGAAACGCTAAAACGTTAGGGTATTTTTATGAGAAACTCTGAAACGTTAGGGTATTTTGTGAGAAATGCTGAAACGTTAGGGTATTTTGAAAAGATTTTTTGACGGCAAACTCAAAAAGGGTACAACGTTGTCAATTTTTGCCAAACGTTTGGGACCAATGTGTCCCAAAATGAACGCTATGGTATTTTTGTGAGAAACGCTGAAACGTTAGGGTATTTTCCAGTCATTTACCCTTATACCATTTAGAAATGCACTCTTAACATCTATTTGATATAACTTAAAATCCTTAAAACATGCATATGCAAGTGACATTCTAATAGATTCTAATCTAGCAACAGGTGCATAGGTTTCATCATAATCTATACCTTCTTCTTGATTATAACCTTGTGTAACTAATCTAGCCTTATTTCTAACTATCTGACCAGATTCATCTAACTTATTCTTAAATACCCACTTAGTTCCTATAACAGGATGATCTGAAGGTCTTGGTACTAATTCTCATTCATCATTCCTTTTGAATTGATTAAGTTCTTCATGCATTGCTATTATCCATGAACTATCATTACTTGCTTCTTTAACATTCTTTGGTTCAATGGATGATATAAATGCACAATGAGTCATTTGTTCAATTTGTGATTTAGTTCTAACTTTATCAGAAACATCTCCAATAATCAAATCATATGTATAATTAGGAACTTCAACAAATCCTTTAGGAAGATTTGTATTATCAGGAATTGGTTCCGGAATGGAATTAGTAGAATTATTATCATTATTGTAATCTAACTTAGTGTTCTCTAATAAACTAGTGATAGGTATTGAATCATCTTCATCAATAAGTGGGATGGGTGTATAATTCTCATCAAAACTTACATGAAGAGATTCTTCAATACATGAGGTTCTTTTATTATAAATCCTATATTCTTTACTACATAAAGAATATCCCACAAAAATACATTCATCAGATTTAGAATCGAATGTATCTAATGAATCCTTCGTATTTAGAATAAAGCATTTACAACCAAGAACTTTAAAAGATGATACTTTAGGAATATGATCATAGAAAAGTTCAAAACGCATTTTATTGAGTTATGGTCTTAACAAAATTCTATTCAATACATAGCATACAATAGCAACAGCTTCTGCCCAAAAATATTTTGGTAAAGAACTATCACATAACATGGTTCTAGCACATTCTTGTAAAGTTCTATTTTTTCTTTCAACTACACCATTTTTTGGTCGGCTCTAAGAAATGAAAGATTATGTGTTATGCCATGTTTATCACAAAATTTTGTAAATAATTCATTTTCAATTTCTCCACCATAATCACTACGAATAATAATAATGGATGAAGATTTTAATTTTAGAATTATTTAACAAAATATTGTAAATTCTTCAAATGCATCATTTTTATGCTTCAAAAATAATACCCAAGTATATCTTTAATCATCAAGCTATTCTAGAAGGACCAAATAAATCTAAATGTAAAAGTTCAAGTGATCTTTTTGTAGAAATAGCATCCTTTGATTTAAATGAAGATTTATGCATCTTACCTAGTTGACATGCATCACAAAATTGTGTGTGATTAAAGGATATATTAGGCATTCCTGAAACTAACTTATGTTTAGAAATAAGAGCCAAATGTTTAAAGTTAGTGTGTACAAAACATTTATGCTACAAAAGTGTGTTTTCTGTAGATGCTAATAAACAATGATCATTTGAAATTATTTTCATGTATACTATGTATATATTATTCTTACGACTACATTAAAATAATATATTAGACATATAAAATCATATATAATGCATGCATTCTTTTCGAAAACAATTTTAAAATCTTTATCGCATAATTGAGAAATGGATAAGAGATTGTGTTTGAAACCGTCAACGAGGAGCACGTTTTCGATGATTGGGTTAGTTGGATCAACAACTGTCCCGATGCCAATAACTTACCTTTGTTGTTATCACCAAAAGTAACAGTGCCACCATCTTTGAGTTGAATGGTTGATAGAAGTTTGATGTTCCCAGTCATGTGTTTGGAACATCCACTATATAGAATCCATCTTTCTTTTATAGATACCTGAAAGATAAAAAATAATTATTGGTACACTTTTTATATGGGTCCTTTGGACTAGCCTTAGGAAACCAAACCCAAGTGGAATTTGGTTTCTTTAAATAATTAGAAGAAAGAAAAACATTTTTCAGAAAGTTAGTAACATATAAATCCTTGTCATATAAGCACGCATCTTTAGGAACCCAAATAGTATGTGTTATGGCCTGATGAACGGCCTAGAAAATAAAGGCCCAAATAGTCGAAGCCCAAACGAATGAACTCGCCGACCAGCTGGACAAGAGCATGCCCAAAGGAGGAGCCCAACCCCTTAACAAGAAGCTCGCCCAGTCGAACGGGGAGCTGGTTCGACAAGTCGAGAGAGAGACTCGCACGACTAGTCGAGCAAGGAGATTGCCACCAAACTTAGAGATCATCCGGCAAATGGCGAAGCTCGCCTACTAATCGAACAAGAAGGTCAGACGGAGCAAGCTTGGGACGCCGGCCTTAGACGCCAAGCTCGACTCTCTCCAAGGGCGACCCTCGGCGACCTAGCAGGCACAAATATCTTTGACATGGTAACGTAGGGCTACCAACGCATCTAATTAATGCCAGAGGTTAAAGATGAGGGCTGATGGCCGTCCATCGCGTCTCCATCAATACACAAATATCTCTGACATTCTCTGATATTCAATTAATTCTAGGTTAAGGCTGTACGGGAATATCTCTGACATTCTCGTTGACCGATCTCATCCCCATTAATGCTCCAGTCAAGCTCCAGCTAATCGAAAGCGACAGCTGATTAGATGGCGCTCAACCGACTCTCTCCACTATAAATACCCCCCTCCAGCCATCGAGAAGGGGGTTGGTTGGTAGAAATCTTAAACTCTCAATTTTACACAAGGCTGGATATCGTCCACATATCTATGCCATCCACTCAAGCTCTCCACGTTAGGTCGCTCTACACTTAGATCGGCCAGCGTATCCTGCCTATTTCTAAGAAGTCACCCACTGACTTAACCATCGCTCTACACATAGGTGTAACCTGCACCATTTGGCACCTTCTGTGGGATCAAAAGGTTACACCTATGTCAGGCTCCACATGCACTCACCGCTATTTCTGTCATGGCAAGTCGCCCGATGTCACCCCACTGCCATCTCCAAGAAGGCCGGGCTAACTTGAGGCACTGATCAATGACACATTGAGGCTGCACTTGGCCAAGGAGCCTCGTTCTTTTGGGAGGACTCCCTCGCTGGATCTGCCCCTTGAAGGGTCGACGGCCGTCATACAGGTCGTGACTCGCAGCGTCCATGAGAACTTTGCAGCCTTCACCAAGCTGATGGAGAACTAGGTCGCCGTCAGACCCGCGGGGCCCCCTCAGCTTGAAGGCCCCCTAGACCCCCTAATGTGAGGTGGGACCTCCTCCCCCAGTTCGATGAGGAAGTGACCGCTCGATAAAGGCAGTTCGACGAGGAAGGTACCGTTCGACCACGACAGCTAACCATCGCCACGAGGGAGAGGCTCCGAGAGGGGAGCCAAGGAGTCCCCCATGAGGTGGCCTAGGGAATACGAAATTCCCCTAGGCCATATCTCACTGATGAAATCTCTCGGTGCAGGAGGTCACGCTCGCATCAGAGTAAAAGCCCTCATCGGTCAGGACGACATTCTCATGGGCGTAATGATCGACGGTGATGAAGCCGTGACCAAAGTATGACCCCCTGGGAGTGAGAGAGGGACACCCCTAAGCAACGAGGTGACTCTTCCGATTGTTCCAATTAGCGGCAAGAATTTCAAGGCGACCGAAACATCTCCCGAAGGTCGCCTACGCCTCCCCTACCTTGAAGAGGCCCACCCACTGACTAAGAGGGTGATCTCAACCCCGGTGCTTCATAAGTTCAAACTCCCCCAGTTTAAACTGTATGATGGTTCGGACGATCCCCTAGAACACGTGCAGCGGTACCGGGGAGTCATGGAGATTCACGGGGCAGATGACACACTCCTCTGTCAGGCTTTCCAGACGACATTGAAGAAGTCGACCGTGGAGTGGTACAATAGCTTGCCCGACTGCTCCATCAACTCATTCGGTGATCTCTCCCATAAGTTTTGTCAGCAGTTCTTAGCCGGATGAAGAAGGAGGAAGGTATCAGACTATCTATTCACGATAGTCCAGAAGGAGGGGGAGACTATCTGGAGGTTCTTGAAGCGATTCAATGAAGAAAGGCTCAGTGTGACGAGCAGCGAAGATGAGCTCATCATGGCGGCCTTCAAGAAGGGGCTGGAAAATAGGAATCTA
Organism: Scilla litardierei; assembly: GCA_030789695.1. NCBI lineage: Eukaryota > Viridiplantae > Streptophyta > Magnoliopsida > Asparagales > Asparagaceae > Scilla > Scilla litardierei. The sequence goes on along the minus strand of CM061142.1, from coordinate 316,247,029 downwards.
CTCAAATCACTGCTCCATGATCCACCGGTCAACCTTGATGCCCTCTTCTCCCGGGCGGAGAAGTTCATGCTTAGTAAGGAGGATTGGGGGCTTTGAAGGAGGTCATATTGGCCAAAACATCCCGTGGTGAAGCGCGACTGAAAGACCGATCGAGGCAAGAGGGTAGCCCACGAAGGCATGATCAAGACCACCCCCAAAGGCACAACCAAGGAGGCAATCGATGGCACGACCAAGGAGGCCCTCGAGATCGAGACCGCCCCGGCCCGTCGAGGGGGTTCCTCGGCCCCAGGAACCCCGCTCAAAAGAACAAGCCCGAAAGAGCACCAGAGGCTCACTGCTCGAGGCTTAATGCCCCCTTGGTGGAAGTGATGACAGTGACTATGGCGGTCAGGCTTCTCAAAGAGGTACCCTCAGAGATGAGGACAAAGACCGACACGAGAAATAAACAGAAGTGTTATCGGTATCATCGAGACCATGGGCATGATACCGACGAGTGTTACTCCTTAAAGATGGACATTGAGCGGTAGATTCAAGACTGGCATCTCAGGAGATTCGTCGACGAACGGAGGCTGGAGCGTGTGGGAGAAGCACCCGTAGGAGTTGTTCGACCGACCCAGGTCCAAAACACCAAGCAAATTGCACATCAACTGACCAAGCCTGTCATGAGTGTGAATGTTATATGCGATGAACTAGCCTCGGGCGGCACATCGGTGTCAGCTTGAAAGACGCATGCTCGACAGATCATGTTGGTGGAAGCTGGCATAGGGGAAAGGCAAAGGAGGGTAGCTCATCCCCTGTATCCTTCTTTGATGACGACCTGGAGGGGGTCGAGCTACCATATGAAGATGCCATCGTCATCGAGGCTTTCATTGGGCCGACCATCGTAAGCAGACTCTTGATCGACACTGAGAGCTCGTGCGACATCTTATTCTTGTCCATAATTGAGAGGATAGGGGTGAAGGATGCAAAGATGAAGCAGTGCACGGGCCCAATCATTGGCTTCATCGGCCATTCGGTGCCCATTGTGGGTGTGATAACCTTGCTCGTGACCCTGGGGGAGAAACCGAAGGTCGTCACTCGGATGATGCAGTTCGTTATCGTCGACGTTGATTCGGCGTACAATGGCATTATTAGGCTGCCCTACATGACCAACATCAAAGCTCTCCCCTCACTACTGCATCAGATGGTGAAGTTCCAGACTCCGCTTGGGGTTGGACAAGTGAAAGGATGCCAGAAGCTCTCCTGAAGCTGCTACTCGGCTCCACCAAGCACAAAAGAACCAAACAAGCCATGCTGATCGATCTCTTTGACGATCGGGAGGCTGATCGACGGCTGGCTCCAGTGGAGGAAGTGGAGGAGGTGCCAATGGCAGAGGAAGAAGACAAGGTCGTGTCCATAGGCACAAAGCTTCACATCGAGCGGAGGGCATGGCTTGTAGACCTCCTCAGGGCGAATGCAGACATCTTCGCATAGTCACCCATAGATATGCACGGAGTCGACCCAATGGGTGATCGCCGATGAGCTACATGTAGATCCGGATGCTCGACCCATCAGGGAAAAGAAGCGGAGCTTGGAAGGAGAAAAGATGCGGGCAGTGGGCAAGGAGGTAGATCGGCTCCGTGAGGCTAGATTCATCCAAGAAGTCAACTACCCAGACTGGCTTGCCAATGTGGTAATGGTGAAGAAGCCTATGGAAAATGGCGTATGTGCATAGGCTTCATTGATATCAACAAGGCATGCCCGAAGGACAGCTTCCCTCTACCGAGGATCGACTAATTGGTGGACAACGCCTCCTTGTACAAACTACTGACCTTCATGGACGCTTTTTCTGTCTACAACCAAATTCAAATGGTGCCACGCGATGAGGAGAAAACGTCATTCGTCACCGACTGGAGGATATTCTTCTACACAAAGATGTCGTTCGGACTAAAGAACACCGGGACGACCCATCAATGGATGGTAAACAAAATCTTTCATCACAAGGTCGAAAGAAATCTCGAAGTGTACATTGATGACATGTTGGTTAAATCAAAGAAGGCTGATGATCACCTCGTCAACCTTGAGGAGACCTTCCATAAGGTGCCTGGCCAAATGCATATTCGGTGTCATGTCTGGGATGTTCCTCGACTTTATGATCACCAAGCGAGTGATTGAGGCAAACCCCGACAAGATATCTGCCCTCATCAATATGAGTGAGCTGAGGACGATCAAAGACTTACAAAGGTTGAATGGGCAGATCACCGCACTGGGAAGATTCCTATCAAAGTCCGTCGATAGGTCCCTTCTGTTCTTTAAAGTCTTGTGGAAGGCCCTCGGTTTGAAGAAAGGTGCGAGGAAAGAAGTCGAGTAGGACGGCTCTTTCGGCCAGGCCTTTGGTGAGCTAAAATCTTATCTGCAAAGCCCACCGCTGCTCGTGAAGTCGGAGGATGGAGATCGGCTTGGCCTCTATCTCTCCACCATCGAGGAAGCAGTCAGCTCGGTCCTGATCAAAGAAAATGGAGGCATCCAGATGCCGGTCTACTATGCCAGTTGAGTGCTCTAGGAGGGGGAAACACGCTACAACTCTATAGAGAAGTTCACCAATTGCTTAACCCTGACGGAGAGGAAGCTCCGACCCTACTTCCCGACGCACACAATCTTAGTCTACACCAACTCGCCACTCGAGAAGAATCTGAAGAGGCTGGAAAGATCGGGCCGGATGCTGAATTGGAGCGTCGAACTTTGTGATCTCAACGTCATCTACAAGCCCAGGGTGGCGATCAAAGGTCAGGCGCTGGCGAACTTCGTGGTGAAATGCACGGTCGAAGAGCTTACTGGAGCTTTGCCGGGTATCCAGCTGAGCATAGAACAATAGAAGCCCACCATCGAGGACACCCCCTCAACATCCACCCAATCTGAAGGCAAGTGATGGATTTCCACGTAGATGGATCGGCTACGGGCTCGGGGAGCGGAGACGGCATCATGGTAGAGACACCCGACTGGAGCTTACTGGAGTACGCACTTCACTTCAATTTTTAGCGACCAACAATGTGGTGGAGTACGAGGCTACCCTCAATGGGCTAAAGCTCTACCAGTGCTTGGGGCCACGAATGTGCTGCTGATCAGTGACTCGAGGCTCTTCATCCAACAAATACAAGGCAGCTTCAAAGCTAGGGATGACCTAATGAAGAGTTATCTAAAGTGCACCCGGGCTGAGCTCCTAAAATTTAGAAGAGCAGAGATCCAATTTCTTCCCCGATCAAACAATCTCCGGGCCGGCGCGCTCTCAAAATTAGCATCTTCTTCTCCGACCAAAAGAGGGAAGGCCATTTACATCGAAAACTTGCTGACACCAAGTATTGAAGAAGGCAAGTTGTTGTGCGTCGGCCAGGGGCCATCGTGGATGAGCCCGATCTTAGCCTACTTGGAGACCGAGGCCCTACCCAAAGACCGGCTATAAGCACGGAAGATTGAAAGATGGGCGTTGACGTCCGTGATCTGTGACAGCATGCTTTATCTGAAGTGTCGCTCGAGATACGACGTCTTGCCCTTCTTAAAATGCCTTGGGTCCACAAGAGCTGAGCAGTTCGTCCGCAAGATACATGAGGGTCTTTGTGAGAATCATTACGGCAGCCGCACCATAACACACATGGCGATCCGTCCGGGCTATTATTGGCCAACCATATTGGATGACGCGACCAAGTATGTCAAGCGGTGCGAAGAGTGCCAAAGATTATACAAGCATGCTACCGCCCCACCTGCCGACCTGATTCCAATCATCAGACCGGTCCTGTTTGCCAAATGGGGCCTTGACATCCTCGGACCATTCCCAATGGTATCGGGAGGAAGGAATTTTCTCGTCACTTCCATTGACTACTTCACCAAATGGGTCGAGGCAGAGCCACTAGTGTGCATCACCTGGAAGGAGATGAAGAACTTCGTCTGGAAATCCATTATATACCGCTTTGGGATACACTGCTCTATAGTGACAGACAAGGGAAGCAGTTCGACTGCGGGGACTTCAGAAGCTTCTGCTTAGACTGGGGCGTCAACCTCCACTTTGCCTCCGTGGCAATGGTATGGTGAAAGCGGTGAACAAATGCATCCTCGGGCCCCTGAAGAAGAAGGTCGGCAGTGCCCATGGATCTTATCCTGACGAGCTGCCCGGCATCCTTTGGTCCTATCGCATGACCTATATAGCTTCGACTGGAGAGAGCCCCTTCATGCTCGCCAATGGAGCGAAGGCCGTCATTTCAGTGGAGGTCGAAGAGGAATCCCTCTGGCTAAGGTACTTCAACAAAGAGGCCAATCTAGAAGGCCTCGACATCAACATCGAGCTCATCGACGATGTAAGGGATCGGGCTTTGACAATCCTCATCAAGCACAGCCAGAGGATGGACTGGCACTACAACTCTGCGTAAAGAAGTGGAGCTTTAGGGTCGACGACCTCGTCCTCAGAGACACGACCTTCAAACCAGATATCTCCCACCAAGAAAAGATCGCTACGAAGTGGGAAGGCCCCTACGAAATAATCGACGTTATAGGGCCGACGACCTACATATTGGCAACAATGGAGGGCGAGGAATTAGCTCAACCATGGAATACTGAGCATTTGCTTAAATACTATCAATAAAATAGCAGCCTAAATTATTTTTATGTTACCTCAATTCAAATTTCAGCTCATTCCCAAAAATCGGAACACTCCCACGTAGGTCAGCTTAATTATTGGGAGCGAGCTGCCTCGCCACCGACAATGATCCAGGGTAGGCTTCCAAGCCGTGCCCCCGAGAGGTCACCGAAGGACCTTGGGCAGGCTTCCGAGCTATACCCCTATCCTTCCAAAGATCCGGTGCAGGCTTCCAAGTCGTGCCCCAAAAAGGTCACCGAAAGACCTGGGGCTAGCTTCAGAGTTGTGCCCCTACCCTTTCAATGATCCGGGGTAAGCTTCCAAGCCCCGCCCCTGAAAGGACGCCGAAGGACCTGGGGCAGGCTTCCGAGTTGTGCCCCTACCCTTCCAAAGATCTGGTGTAGGCTTTCGAGCCGCGCCCCCGATAGGTAGCCAAAGCACCTGGGGCAGGCTTCCGAGCTACGCACATACCCTTCCAAAGATTCGGGGCAGGCTTCTGAGCCACGCCCCGGAAAGGTCGCCGAATGACCTGGGGTAGGCTCCCGAGCTATACCCCTACCCTTCCAAAGATTCGAGGAAGGCTTCCGAGCCACGCCCCCGAAAGGTCGCCAAATGACTTGGGGCAGGCTTTCGAGCTACGTCCATAGCCTTCCAAAGATCTAGGGCAGGCTTTCGAGCCGTGCCCCTTAAAGGTCGCCAAAGGACCTGGGGCAGGCTTCTGAGCTGTGCCCCTACTCAGATCCGGGGCAGGCTTCCGAGCCGTGCCCCCAAAGGTCACCGAAGGACCTGGGGTAGGCTTCTGAGCTGTCCCCATACCCTTCTACAGATCCAGGGCAGGCCTTCGATCCATGCCCCCAATAAGTCACCGAAGGACCTGGGACAGGCTTTCGAGCTACACCCCTACCCTTCCAAAGATCCGGTGCAGACTCACGAGCCGTGCCCCCGTTAGGTCGTCGAAGGACCTGGGCAGGCTTCTGAGCTACGTCGCTACCATTCCAAAGATCCGGGGTAGGCTTTCGAGCCGCAGCCCCGATAGGATGCCCAGAGCTCTCCGAATTGTGCCACCTCCCTGTCGCGGCTCCACTTTCACGCGTTGGCCTTGAGGCCGGACCACTACTCATTCTAGGGACGAGCAACGCTCTCTTATAAGGGGCATCACCAGCCTAATTGCACGAGTAAGATCTCAGCAAAATTTTCTAAAGTTTCTAACTCAACATTCCACCTTTCCTCGACACAAAGCTCGTCCATGCCAAATCTTGGGGGCATACATTGGGAAGGACAAGGCGTACACCAACAAATAGAAAAAAAATTCGACAGATTTTTCATTTAAAATTGTCACTTTGATACACATCATTCTTACAAAAAGTCATCCAGACTTACACCAAAACAAAAATTACATGATAAGTCTGGCTCCAATGCCGGACTGGCATCAAGTAGCTCGCCTGCCCCGACTACACCTCTGCCTGCCTCTGCTCGTCACCAACCAGAATAGAAGCCTCCCCATCATTGTCAGTGACCGTTGATAACTGGGAGAAGTCGATCTCCAAGTTGGGGTAGTACTTCGACATCCCCTTCTTGAATCTCTCAAAGCCCGTCTACAGGCCCTCCTTAAAAACCTAGTACCTGGTCTCTGCCAAAGCAGGGATGAACTCCTAGAGCTGGTACTGACTGATAGCCTCCAACTTGATCGCATCAGGTCGATCTTCTCCATCTCCTCCACCTGCCTCTCGAGCTCGATGATCTTCTTCCGGCTGGCCTCCCTCTCCCTGGCAATGGTATCCTTAGCGGCGACCCGCCGGACTTCTTTGCCCTTGGCCTTCTGCTTGGCCTCCTCTCTGGCTTTGTCCAGCTCAAAGATCGAGACCTTCTGGGCCGCATAGTAACTCCGAAGGATCACCACCATGTCCTCCAGGGCCTTTCTCTTCCCCTCGGCCTCCTTCTTCATGGCATCGACCTCGGCCACCTTCCTCCCAATGGTGCGCTCGGCCATGCTTGCCACCAAGGAGTGACATTGGAGGTATACCAGCACGGTGGCCATTTACACAAAAGTAGTAAAGGACGTGAGCATGCATCTTCTGATAAAAGCGGTACCTTAAGTGAGAAAGGCGATGAACCTGCATATTGAGCCAGACGACCGTATCACAGAGCCTCTCTGCATCAACATTCTACAAGGACTCTCAGTCCTTGGGCAGCACGCTATTCTCGGCAAGGTAGGCTGCCACCCCAGCCTCGTCAAACATCGATTCATCAGTGCCCACCGGGTAGAGTGGAGCAGCGGTCTCCCCTGCCAAAAGAGCGAGGAGCTCGGCCTTCTTTGACTTGAAGATAGCAAGCCCCACCTCACAGCTCAGGTTGGCCGCTTTCCTAGCCCTGATGACAGGCATCCATAAGGCCAGTAGTCAGCCGTCGCCGCCCGGCCGACCTTGGCCGACCAAGCCAAAGAACCCGGAGGTCCGACAAAGGTCGCAACAGAGTTGGTAGGGGTCATGCTGGTCACGGTGATCGATTGGCCCTGGGACGTAGTAGCCGTTGTGACGACCAGCTGCTCCTGGGGCTGGTCCAGGTCGACGGGATGGCCCGATGCCGCCATGCTCATACGAGAAATAAGAGCAGAAGGCACAGTCTCCACCTGTGTCTTCTTGCCCCGCTCCTCCTTCTCGGCCTAGGCTATGCTTTCCCCCTCCTTGCTTCACTTTTGACCGACCTTGACCAAGCCTTTAGCCGCCTGCTCCTTGGCCATCTTCTTCATCTCCCCCTCGAGAGACTCGTGGCCGCACTTGCAAAAAGACGACAGATCAGTGTGAGCATATCAGGGGTGGATCATGAAGCTCGGATTACATTCAAGCCAGACGCGCTTGACTATCTGCTCATCCGTGACCAGGCCATGGAAGTCCCTACTTTCCTTGGGGATTTCCTCCAAGATCCTAGCATTCTCTTGGTCGACCGCCCAGAGGACTACCTCATTGTTCGCTGAGGGATTTAGCGGCCTCCAGTTCGACCTAAATGCTAGGTCCTTGGGCGTCAAGACAAAGATGAATTTCTCCTTCCAATCTTTTATCTTTCCCGGCAGATTAAGAACGAGAGGTCGACCCCTCCTCGCACAGACGTAATAGTACGCCCCCTTGCGCTTTGCCTCGAAGAAATATTGAAAACAGCGTCAAGGTCATACTTATGCTACTACTTGAGCAACGGACGAGGAAGCCGACCATATAGCTGATGGAGTTTGACATCAATCGGAAGAGGGGGAGTTTGATTCGGGTTGAATATTGCATATTAAACTCCTCATTTAGCCCTATTTTGTGCACATATGGAACTTATTTGGTTTCTAATACGATCGTATTAAGAATACCCTTATTTATTAGAGCAAGCTCTCATTCTAAGCATAAAACATCAATATATTTAGTATTTCTGCTCTTTTAGTATTTTTCATATGAAGATCTCGATCTCACGATTCCAACAACTATTTATTTGCATTTTTCTAAGATCTGTGCTAATTACTATGTAGTTTTGAATGCAGAAGGGAGAAATACGCGAGAAATACGGTTGTAAATATGAAATGCGGCGCTATTATGTACGCCTGCCTGATCTAGAATGGACACGTGGCAGAATCGCATGCATTCCTGCTCAATCGGACGGCGCAAGACTGAGGGCGACGCGGCTCATCATATGCCGCACGATCATCATCCAGCGGCCGAGGATCACCCCATTTGGATTCGACTTAAGGAAAGAAGCAGGCTACATGGATCACAGAGGATCGTTCGATCTTGATCCGACGGTCTCGAGAGAAGACGAAGCAGATCCAGAGCACAGATCAGCGAAGCGGGCGGCAACCCGCTTGGGACACGTGGCGCGTTTAAATACGATCCCGCACAGATCGTGCGGTTAAGAATTGCAGTGCCTTTTGGATGCGGGTTTAATCGATTTTGGATGCGGGTTTGAAACCGATAAGCCCCCAAAACCCGCAATGCCTTATATATAAGCGTACTAGTCATAACCCGTGCCCGCGGGCACGGTTTATTTAAGATTTTCCCTTGCGAAATCTTTATTCCCCGGAATTTTTTTTCAAAGCCAAAATTTAAAAGAAAAACAAATTAGCTTAAAAATATTTAGCGGTACGGGCGTCTTCGACGTGGGCGCCTTCGGTGCGGAACAACAAATTCAGCACATGCGTCTTCGACACAGAACACCAAATTCGACGTGGATGCATTCGACGCCGAACAACAAATTCGACGTAAAACAACAATTTCGGCGCCGGTGCCTTAGGCGCGGAACAACAAATAATCGTTAAAAAATTTAGCGTGGATGCCTTCGGCGCGGGCTTCGTATACATAAAACATGTCTCCTTGGGACATTGTTCATTTAAAAATCTTGGACTCACTAATTTTAAACAAACATCAATAATTATTAGGTCCTCTCAAAATCTTAGTTCGCAAAAATTTAGTTTCCCCTGAAATATCAGCAGATGGGATCAAAATTTTATAGGGTTTTGCAAGCGGATCAATGAGTTGGCAGCATCTCCCGCGTTCATTCTCCCACAGCTCGCGTTCATTCCCAAGATGAGATTGTGTGTGCACAACATTTTTTTATAACTAATATTAAAAGGATATTCCTAGTTTCAATGCTTTAGTGTATTCCCAACAAATTTCTTTTCAAACCCAAAAATTTCCCTCTAAAACTTGATGTGACATTGCCACATAGGACAAATTCAAAATCTGCCCTCAATTGTAATATAGATAGTCATAACCCGTGCCCGCGGGTACGGTTCAATTAAGATTTTCGACCTCAATTTTTGTTCCCAAAAAATTATTTTCCCCTCCAAAATTTTAGGACATATAATATTCTCTTTCAAAATTTAAAATAACAACAATTTAGTGCAAAAAATTCGGTGAAGGCGCCTTCGGCGTATGGGGCTTAAAATTACAACAATTTAGTGAATTTTGGCGCCCAAACGGGGGCTTAAAATAACAACAATTTAGTGAATTTTAGCGACGCCTTCGGTGCGGGCTTAAAATAACAACAATTTAGTGAATTTTAGCGGACTTCTTCGACACGGACTTAAAATAACAACAATTTAGTGAATTTCAACCCGCGCCATTTAGTGAATATTAGCGGGCGCCTTCGACGCGAGCTTAAAATAACAACAATTTAGTGAATTTTAACCCGCCCCATTTAGTGAATTTTAGTGGGCGTCTTCGGCGTGGGCTTAAAATAACAACAATTTAGTGAATTTTAGCCTTCGGTGCCTTCTAAATCATAATTGCGCCCCTACCATCCCGCCCCTCTCCACTCACACTCCTTGAAACTTAACTTTCTTAAGCTTGGGAGTGGCAAACCATCATGCCAATATGAGGAACTACCCATTATACTTCATATAATAACATATCTAATGATATTGCCTATACTGTTGGGGCGATGCGAGCATGTGCCAGTTCATCCGATGTCCACATCAGCTTGACGTTGCCATAATTAAGGCTAGTAATGATACGTTAGGCCTATAGGATTGTTCAACTCTTGGCCATGCACACAATGAGACATGGCATTGAATGCAACCACAGGATCCACACCAGGCCTCGTGAGATCCGTAATATTTCTCGTTGCTTCTCCAGAAAGAAAAAGTATGGCCACTAAGCATTTATAGTACTCCCAATGGGGAGGTGTGGCCCTCGCGTTACGAAGAAGAAATGTAGAGAGAGAGAGACTCTTCGGATTCTCGTGCCCCTCGCGTGAGATAAGATAGAATGCAGATTTTTTTCATAATGGATATTAAATGAATTGGTTTTTCCCAAAAGAGTTCACTCTCCCCCAAACTTAATTATTTTCCTTCAATATTTTTTCAAACCATCATCTCAACCATCCATTTGAATAACATACAATTTCCTCTCAATCTCTCATTAACCATATCGACACATTGCAACAGAGAAAATGGCAACACAAAAACTACCCAACATAAAATGCCAATGTGCACATACTTCGGCCTTCAAGTTCAAGTCCTGGTAGCAAAGATATTTTAAAGAAATGTGCATGCAATAACAGCACACCATGGTGCAGACAGGAGAATTCCAATAATACATTATCACAAACTCACTCAAAAATCCAACAACCTGATAACAAAATAACAGTACAATGGTGTATACTAGAATACAGCACTAAGAGGACTAAATTTACACAGTTGCAGTAATCAAAAAAGACGAACTAAACTCAGTCCCACTACAAAAAAGAGATGAATCTGGCAGATTATTTGTGAGATCATTTTAATTATCAAGCCTAAACTAATGATCTTGTAGCAAGAGTGACTTTCAAATCTCACCAATCAAAGATAATAATAATAGGAAAATTCTGGACAGAATGAATTTTATGTTATCAAAATATAACAGCATATGTTATCTGAAAATATAACATCATATGTTATCTGAAAATTCTAGACAGATTGAATTTTATCTTGTCAAATTGAATTGCATCTATTTTAAGAGCATATGAATTTTATCTTGTCAAATTGAAAATTATGGACAGATAGAAAATATCACGTGCCCTTGGGCACGGTTCAAATTGAATTACATCTATTTTAAGAGCATACGAATTTTATCTTGTCAAATTGAAAATTCTGGACAGATTGAAAATATCACATGCCAGATAAAAATAAAAAACCATTGTCAATGTCAATTAGACAAAACTAAACAACCAACTTCAGAATCATTGCATGTTGTATATATAACGACTAAACTGCAGAATCTTTGACATTGACATTGACTAATCAAATTGCATAAAGCAAAAGCATGCATCAAACAAAGAGACGAAGACACGACTAAAAAACATAATCAAAAAGCATATAAACTGGATCATTAACCATGATCCATATTTCATACTATTTCTCGAGTGAGAGCATCGTCCTCCAAAGCACGTGATTTCTGGCCAAGTTCGGGACCAGTGCCCCTACAAAAAAAACATATACATCAAGGAAAAATTAGCAATAAAGAGAAACAAAAAGAGTCATAGCTAATTTTAGTGCAAAAGGTGCACATTAGGAATATCAAATAGCTGGCTTGCAGTTGCCTCATCATCTCACTTGGAAGCTTCAATTGCAGCTTGGATCATTTCTTCTTCTATATCATTTCTGTAGTTAGACATGTCACTCAATGGAGAAAATTTTGGAGAACTCAGTGGTATGTCCTTCAAAGGATCTTTGTCCAGAAGTTGAATTTATGAGTGAAAATGGGTTTAAACTTTGAGGCTGACAACAAAGGATGTGTATGCAAACAAATTAATATACCTTAAAGACATGCAGAGGATTACTCTGGAAATGGCCAATGCATAGAGATAAATAAAGAAAAATAATGTGTATGCAAACAAATTAAAATACCTTGTTGATAAGCAAACAAATCAAACTACTACAGAATCATTGCATGTTGCATATATAAGCATCCCTCTACTTTTGCAAGAGAAAAACATAAAATAATAACAATAAATAGTAGTAATGAAGAGAGTCCACTTACAGTAAATTTCCATCCAAAAGGCATTTCATGTAGGTAAAAAACAATCATAAAGCCAAAATGAAGAGGAATTAATGAACAATATTCGCTGTGATACTGAAATTTATAGAAGGGAAAGAAGCAAAAATAACTTAACTTAATTTTTTTGACGATTTGCAAAAAGAGTAAATTATATTTGATGTTCAAAAAGAAGAGGGAGAGACTGACGTATAGCCGTCGTCTCTGATGCAGAATTACTTATCCCTCGGTCTATTAGAGAACTATCTCTCCAGGGATTGTGAAAGATGTTCCTCCCAGCCAGCAAGCAGTTAGCTTTCCTCTGCAAAAAAAGACCTGGTCCTCCACCTTCGCACAGGAGACAAATCTGATAAGAGGAAGTAACCACTAGGGCCGAACTGGGAAGGCCCTTACCGCATCCGGGAGGTCCTTAGCTCAGGGGCCTACCAACTCGAGACTCTAGAGGGTATTCTCATCAAACACCCATGGAATGTCGAACACCTCCGGAGATACTATCAATGATCGAGAGCATGTACTGATCTCAACACGGTGCCATGTACTCACTTCAAAGTTCAATAAAAAATGCCTCCTTGTGATCCGGTTTTTGTCCTTCCAACGATGAAGCTCCAGTGCCTCCAACCGAATGGCATTTCAAGCACTCCCTACTCTCTGGTACCATTGAGGAAGCTCTTCACCATAGCTATGCAAATTTATTTGATATAATTAGGTCACTCACAAATTTCATCAAACAGCTAGATCATGTTTACCATTAGCACAGACATAATATTGAACAATCTCCATTTGACATCGAGAACTCTTTTAACAATCGAAACAGGAACGTCCATATCAAATGACACTTAGTAGTAGAGTTCCAGAGAAAAATTTATAGATGTTGCAAGATTGTTAATATGAGTCGGTTGTTTATGATGGTATCTTTCCTACATTTGCATACAATTGCAGACACTTACTGCATCTGAAGTTTATAGCAAATAAAATATGGGACATATACACTTTCCAAAAGCACAATCACAATTATTTATCAAATATTTAAAAAGTCGCAAAATGTAATTGTTCCCAATAACTTACAGCAGCCGTACTTGCTCTTATCTCCCTGTAAGCCTCTAGTTCATCAGGAAATGTCTGTTCCAGCTCATTCAGTAGGTATTTCGGCAAATCTGTGAAACATATAACAAACTCCATAATTACTAAAATGTGCTAGCACACAGCAATTACTGTACCCCCTCAAGGCAATTACTAAAAAAACTTTACCCAATTTAAAAACGAAAGCAACTCAAACGAAAAAAAGCAAACGAAATAAACCCCCCGCAAGGCAATTACTGTTGACTTCAAGGCATGCATTTTTTAGTTGGGTTCATCAAAATCAAACTAAAAATCACAATTCTTTGGCATCAGTTTTCTGTGCGATTTTGAGTTCATCGCAAACCAAACTAAATACCGAGGACCGAAGAAACTCATGTGAGATGCTAGAAAAGAAAGAAAACTGTGAACCAAGGCTAGGGATTTTGATGCATAGCGCAAGGTGTTCAATTATGAGTGTGTTAACAATGGTGTCATTGTTGGTGATGGATGGCAAGTATGACTTAGATGCACTTAATTTCTTCAAATTAGTATACCTAAGCATGAGAGGTTAATACTTAGTAGAAAATAACTCTTCATTAGCTATTCTAAGTTCATCCATTGTTACCTCGGTTTCATCACTCTCACTATCGCTTCCATCGGAGGGTGTATCCTCACGTGCCATGAAGCACATGTGTGCACTCTCACCCTTCTCATCCTAATAATTTGAAAAGCTTAAAAGCATATTAATTTAAAAGCAGATTAAGATCAGAAATAATTTGCTTTTAGGGCCAATTTTAAAATGCCTGTTGCGATTTTGATGCATCAAAATGAACAACTAAGAAAGGAGAAAAATTGAGAAATCACCTGGGACCTTTGCGATTGAGAACCAACTCTGTAAACCAAGGCTCTTAGGTAAACAATCAAACTCTGCAAGAAAAAAGCTTGTTGATCTTGGGTAAACAACCAACCTTGCGCCAGGATGCGAAATAGGATGAAAAGCTCTTGGGTAAACATGCTCTCTTGGGAAGCTCAAATGCCGGTTGATCTCCCCCAAAAAAGCCAGTTGATCTCCCAAAAACAGGCTGTTGCTATCCCACAGTTAATTGATCTCCCCACGCAAAGAAGTGGGACCCACGAATTATTTAGGCTGAGTTTCAATCAAAGCTTTATCAAAACTTCATCTAAACCGTTCATTCCCCAAGATTAAATCCTGGCCCTCTTTCTATCAACCCATTTGTCCTAGTCAGCTTGTCCTAGTCAGCCCTAGGATTCAAAAATCACTGTCAAATGTATAATAGATTTTAGGGTTTTGGGGGGTATTCTGGCGTATTTGGGGCTCTAGAAGCCGTATTTGGCCGTGAAATTTGGAGGCCCTGGAGACAGAAGCTAGGAGTAATTGTTGAAGGAGTTTGGGGTTCAATTGTAGAAATTTGGTGATAAAATTCTAAACTTTACTCTTATATTTTGCGTATTTAGCACTTTTTTAAGTATTGATGATGTATTTGTCTATGAATATTGATTCTCTTCTCTCCATGCATGGCTAATACCCTCATGTGCTGGTTGTGATATAGTTAAATCTTTGTAATCCTTGATTTTAATATCTTTTTGCCCTAATTTGCATGTTATATCGCGTATTTTGCTAGTTTCTACACGTATTATTCAAGTATTATTGTTGTTGGTGTACTTGGATCGAATATGATCTTTGTGGACTTATTCGTGGCGTTATCCTTGCAGACATAACCGTGACCCTTGCGGGTACATAAGCTTAATTTCCTCATGAAACTAGTACTTTATTCGATACTTAAGGCACTTTTCGATGTTCTTTTATCGTTATATTTTCCGATGTTCTCATATCCTTACAGGATGAAACGTTGAGTTATAGAAAAGATGTTAATAATTATTGATTGCATAGACCCTAACGAAATCAAGACCAACACATACTCTCCATATTGATACCCCAATATCTCCTTCCCCGTAGTTATCATAGGATATATTTTCGTATTAAAAACCCCTTACACGATTATTTCGCCTTCAAAAGGTGGCTGTTTCTCGTCGTATTAGTACTCTTTATAAACTGAAATTTATGTTTTGTAGGTCAGTTGTCCTGTGGATACAATATCTGGACTCACCAGGATTGTTACTTGTTCGATCTCCTACACTTGGGAGTAGCGCTCACACATTTTGTGACGAGTGAAGTTTTTGGCGTCGTTGCCAGTGACAACGGTATTTGTGAACCATAATTTCAGTCTATTCAGAGAAATATTCGGTGAGATCTTTCCACCCTATAGTTTAGGACTTTTTTCTTATCTTTGTTTTTTTAAAAAAACAATAACTATATATGGATGGTGATGCATACCTTTTAAACTTTATTTCTGATTTGACCCGAATTCTACCGGTCTTCCACGGTACGAATGAGAAAAATCCATATTTACACGTGCAAGAGTTTGAAAAGATATGCCACCAATTGTTTCATGGAAAAAAGCTCGAGCACATTGAAAGACTATGTCTTAAATATTTCCCGTATTCTTTAAGAGACAGTGCTATAACCTGGTTTAATGCTTTGCCTCATGACTCATTATTTAATTGGTTATCATTTCAGGCTGACTTCCTTAAGAGATTTTTGCCTTTTTTTTCTTAAGGCAGGCACAGAGGCAACAAGCTATGAAACAACAGATTGTGAACTTTATCCAAGCTGATGGGGAGGCCTACCATCAGGCTTTGAAGCGGTTCAACGAGTTAATGCTTGCATGCCCACACCATAGCCTCCACGATGATCATCTCCTACAGATCTTCTACACAAGATTACTGCCTCCTACGCGTGATTTCGTCCAAATGAGCTGCAATGGAGAATTCTTTTCATATACGACAGAGGATGCGTGGTGATACTTGCAGGACTTTGCAGTGCATGAGTGAACTACATCATCTGAGGATCAATCACCTAGATATGAAGAAGATGGCCAGAGCATTCCTTTCGAGGACACATTTCAGCAGGTCCAAGGATAGCCTAAGGAGTTACCTTGGAGTTATTATCGATGCGATCCTATAGAGCACCAAGAGAAAACATATGAGATGGAGCATAAGAACTACTTAGATGAGCATGAGGAGATGTGTGATGAGGTGCATGTGGACTATAAGGGTGACACGATGCATTTCCACTTTGACGATGATGAAGATGGGGTGGAGACAAGTGATGGCGAGAGTAAAATCATTGAACCTGAACCATGTCTTCCTTCAGATTCATCTCCCCCACCTGAGGAGTACGAGTGCATTGGATGGACTGCTACAGGTTATCACTGTTATGAAGTGGATGATATGAGCGAGGGAGAGAGCTTACAGACTACATTAGAGCCCGAGCCATACATCCTCACAGATGTGTTTCAGTAGCCACTTCCATATCCTCTTGAAGTAGAGTATCAAATCAAGAATAGCGATCCTTTTCAGGGAAGTCCTCATGAACCTATATACTCTAGCTCTGAATCTCAAATTTTAATTCCAAATCGTTTAGATTCAGATGGTCGTCAATTAGCTTTAAAATCTTTTATCGTTTATGACGACCCATTATGGCAAGCTTTCATGGATAATCAATTTCGTCTATCTTTATTTGACGCAACATATCTCATGCAGGAAAAACATACACACATGGAGGAAATATGATGGGTTGTGTCGATGCTTGACCATAAGGAAGCGAGTTGAGGAAGAATATTGGCTGAGGAGCACAAGGAACAAATAGAACAACTTTCTCCACAATTAAAGATCTGTGATCCGCCATTTGATCACGGTGTGTTCTTTCCATTAGCGTGGATTTTTATAAACTTTTTAGGATGCTTTCTTTTGAATAAACTCGTACCACTTTCGACATTGAGGACAATGTCCATCTTTAGTTGGGGGGAGTGTATCAGGCCTTATGATTTTTTAAAATAAAGCAAAAGAAAAGAATAAACCACCACTCTCATCATTCAAAACTCCTTCACTTGTCACATTATCGGATGATTATGCATTGATCGAATTCTTGAAATTATTTATGGCTTGAATTAATTATTTGTCTCTACATGGAATTACTCATTAATATGCTATTTATGAAAAATTTCAATTGCCATGATTAATATCTCGAAATAGTTTGAATTTATTTCATGCATGCTATTGTGATATAAAAGCTTAAGTATACACGATTTATTAGAACAGTCTTCTTGAAGAGGAATTTGGCCTTTGTTACTAATGTTTACGTTCGATGAATGGGTGTTGAGTTGCTTACGAAAAAACGAAAAAATAAAAAAGAGAAAAAGAAAAAATGCATCGTTCCCTTGAGTTCGTTAATTATACGGGTCTTCGTGCCTCAGGAGGCATTGGAGATTCGCGTCGAAAGATGGATGAATGGGGAGTGCATTCAAAAAAAGGAGAAAATAAAACTTAGATGATTCGAGTTATTAAGTTCGAGGGGCTCTTCTAAGCCTAATTCCCGAAGGTCACCTGGCCTAGGAATCATTAAGTGAAAGCTCGTTACATGGATCAATCTAAGTCGTCAAAAAGAAAAATAAAAAAAATAATGATGAATGAACTAAGCAACTTCAACGCACATGATTTGAACGATTTTTATGAGATGCCAAATCCTTGGAAATAAGAAAATTATGATATGACGTCATGTTACACACTAGCTTATGCAAAATGATGCTCGCATATTATTTATTCAAATTAGTTTAGAGAAAATATCATTTGATTGATTTTATTCATGGATCGTGTATATTGATGGTCAAAATCAAGTTGGGAAGCGTATTATTTAGCCACACCATAAACGATCGATAGAATTACTATTTTTACTTATCATCCGACTTAATCGCTCTTTTTGCTAGGGACTGCAAATCTCTAGTTGGAGGGTGTGATTCGAGTTGAATATTGCATATTAAACACCTCATTTAGCCCTATTTTGTGCACATATGGTACTTATTTGGTCTCTAATACGATCGTATTTAGAATACCCTGATTTATTAGAGAAAACTCACATTCTAAGCATAAAATAGCAATATATTGAGTATTTCTGCTCTTTTAGTATTTTTCATATGAAGATCTCGATCTCACAATTCCAACAACTATTTATTTGCATTTTTCTGAGATCTGTGCTAATTACTGTGTATTTTTGAATGCAGAATACCATTTAAATGGAGAAATACACGAGAAATATGATTGTAAATACGAAATACATCACTAATATGTACGCCTGCCTGATCTGTATTGGACACGTGGTAGAATCGCATGCCTTCCCGCTCAATCGGACAACGCAAGACTGAGGGCGACGCGACGCATCATAGGCCGCACGATCATCATCCAGTGGCCAAGGATCACCCCATTTGGATTCGACTTAAGGAAAGAAGTGGGCTACATGGCTCACAGAGGATCGTTTGATCTTGATCCGATGGTCTCGAGAGAAGACGAAGCGGATCCGGAGCACAGATCAACGTAGCGGGCGGCAACCCGCTAGTGACACGTGGCGCGTTTAAATACGATCCCGCACAGATCGTGCGGTTAAGAATTTTGACACCTTTTGGGTGCGGGTTTAATTGATTTTAGATGCGGGTTTGAAACCGATAAGCCCCCAAAACCCGTAATGCCTTATATATAAGCGTATTTTAGGGTTTTGGGGGTATCTGGCGTATTTGGGGCTGTAGGAGCCATATTTGGCCGTAAAATTTGGAGGCCCTGGAGACAGAGGCTAGGAGCAATTGTTGAAGGAGTTTAAATTGTAAAATTCTAAACTTTACTCTTGTATTAAGCGTATTTAGCACGTTTTTTGAGTATTGATGATGTATTTGTCTATGAATATTGATTCTCTTCTCTCCATGCGTGGCTAGTACCCTCATGTGCTAGTTGTGATGTAGTTAGATCTTTGTAATCTCTGATTTTGATATCTTTTCGTCCTAATTTGCATGTTATATCACGTATTTTGTTAGTTTCTAAATGTTTTATTCAAGTATTATCGTTGTTGGTGTACTTGGATCGAATATGATCTTTGCGGACTTATTCATGGCGTTATCCTTGCAAACATTGTCGTGACCCTTGCGGGCACATAAGCTTAATTTCCTCATGAAACTAGTACTTTATTTGATACTTAAGGCACTTTTCGATGTTCTTTTATCGTTATATTTTCCGACGTTCTCATACCCTTGCGGGATGAAACGTTGAGTTATAGAAAAGATGTTAATAATCATTGATTGCATAGACCCTAACGAAATCATGACCAACACATACTCTCCATATTGATACCCCAATATCGCCTTCCCCGTAGTAATCGTAGGATTTCTTCTTATTAAAAACCCCTTACACGATTATTTCTCCTTCGAAGGGTGGTTGTTTCTCGTTGTATTAGTACTCTTTATAAACTAAAATTTGTGTTTTGCATGTCAGTTGTCCCGTGGATACGATACCTGGACTCACCAGGATTATTACTTGTTCGATCTCCTACACTTGGGAGTAGCCTCACACATTTTGAGACGAGTCAGAGTTTGAGAAAGTGTATGACGAGGAGAAGAAAGGGCTGGAGAGTGAACCGGAGCCCAAGGGCAAAGGTCTAGGCGTGAACCCCGACCTCGTTATCCCTTGGGGAGCATACCCGCTAAGAGTACTTGGGAAGGCGAACAAAATATGTCGGCCTAATATACTTGAATATAAGAAGGACGAAGGAGATCGGTGTATGGGCCACTATGGCTGAGATCTCCGTCGAGACCTCCGTAGAATCTTCGTCAGCCGCCGGGGCCGACCTAGGCCCCTATGGGCCAACGACGACGAGGCAATGTCGGTTTCAACGGCTCTGTCACCCTCAGAGCATGTGTGCTCCTCCGGCCAAGACACATCCGGCTCCTCCAAATCTACGGCGCAGCCACTCTCCAAACCGTCGAACAACCGCTTACCGGTAGAATCAAAAATAGAGGAAGAGGTTGAGGCCATTGAAAAGATTGAAGGGATACCTAAAAGAAGAAAAGAGATCGAAGCTTCAATGGTGATGGTGGAGCGACGACGGCAACGGTAGCAGAGGAAGCTTTAAGCACGAACAAAAGAGATGTGGGTTCGGAGAGAGTGAAGGAAATTCCCTGTCGCGAGCCCCCCTCCAACTCTTCTTATACAATGATGGAGCCAATCTGAACCGTTGAAGGGGGACACGTGGAACGATCCGGTCGTGTCTAGCACCTCGACTTCCCCTAGGTCACATCGGCCATGTGTCGCACTCAGGACGAGCTGACGCCTTGATTCTCCCCCGTCCCCTAATCGTCATGATGACTGGAGAAGATTTGGCGGTCGATTCAAATTAATGCCACCGATTGGCCTTCTGCCAATGAGGATGTAACATGTTGTCCGAGCAGAGCCAGGCTTCCTGGTTCGAACTCAAATGACGAGGGAAATTGTAATGGCCTGATGGCCAGACCAGAAAATAAAGGCACAAATAGTCAAAGCCCAAGCGAATGAGCTCGCTGACTAGCCTGGACAAGAGCAAGCCCAAACGAGAAGCCCGACCCCCTAGCAAGAAGCTTGCCCTCACTGAGCGGGGAGCTGGTCTGACAATTCGAGAGAGAGGCTCGCCTAACTAGTCGAGTGGGGAGCTCACCGCCAAACTTAGAGATCAGCTGGTAAACAGCGAAGATCACCTACTAATCGAACAAGAAGGATGGACCGAGGAAGCTTGGGACGCCAGCCTCAGACGCCAAGTTCGGCTCTCTCCAAGGGCAACCCTCGGCAATCTAGCAGGCACAAATATCTCTGGCATGGTGACGTAGGGCCACTTACGCCTCTAATTAATGTCAGAGGTTAAAGACGAGGGCTGATGGCCGCCCATCGCATCTCCATTAATATACAAATATCTCTGATATTCTCTGACATTCAATTAATGCTAGGTTAAGGCGATGCGAGAATATCTCTGACATTCTCCCTGATCTATTGCATCCCCATTAGAGCTCTAGCCGAGCTCCAGCTAAGCAGAAGCGGCAGCTGATTAGATGGCGCTCAACCGACTCTCTCCACTATAAATACCCCCCTCCAGCCATCGAGAAGGGGGTTGGTTAGTAGAAATTTTAAATTCTCAATTATACACAAGGCTGGATATCGTCCGCATATATGCACCTTCCACTCAAGCTCGCCACGTTAGGTCGCTCTACACTTAGATCGGCCAACGTGTCCCTCCTCTTTCTAAGAAGTCGTCACTGACTTAACCATCGGAGAGGCTACAGGTTAACAACCAATCCAGCCTTTCTGTCGGGCTGCTCACTGTGCAGGAAGCTCGGCCATCCTCCCATGCGGTCGACGACCTTCGTGTGATCTTGGATTCGGTGTGTTATCCTCTACAAAAGCCCAATTAACCTGTAATCACCGTACCCTTGATTTCCAGTATACAAATCTCATTGTTAGGCGGATTTGATTCGCAACAGTATGCATAATGGATTTCTTAGAAGATGTAATAAAATTGTTCTTTTGAAAATGAATAGTATTCTTTTGCAAAATCTTAGAAGAATCAATTTTCTTTGCATTAACAAAAACATGCTTCTTCTTTTCCAAATTAATATCATTATTAAAACTATTAGATTTGGAAGAATGTTTATAGCCTAATCCGTGTCGATGATTAGCAGGATGTTGAACTTTAAGTAAATCATCGAGATTATTCTTTCCTTTATTAAACTTATTAATATTAAAAGGCATATCATCATATTTCAATTTTAATGAAGACCTATCTGTATCTAATAAAGAAATACGTGACAACATATTGTGATTCACAAATTTGAGAATCTCATTTTCATGAACTAATTTAGTATTATGAGAAGATAAAGATTCCATCTCATTTTTAAGATTTTCTAATGATAATGATGAAGAAGATAAATCTTGATGTGAAAGAACTAATGGCTTATGTTGAGAATTTAATCTCTTAAATCTAACGTATAATCATTAAAGGCTTCTAGTAGTTCTTCATTGTCTAAACTACTTACCTCATCATTACCTTGTGCCATAAAGCACATGTGGGCATTTTCTTCACTAGTATGTTTGTTGGTTTCTTATTCTTCATCAGATGATGAAGAATCCCAAGTGGCTGCCAATGCCTTTTTTCCTTTTGTCAAACTTCTTATCTTTCCTAAAATTGTTATATGTTCTCTTGTTTGGCTTAAGAAGTGGGCAATTCTTTTTCATTCGTGCAGACATGTTACACTAAAAACATAGAGAAGCATCAGTATTCTTAGATTTCAAAGTATTGAACTTACCTCTTCGTAGAAACTTTTTGAAGTTTCTAGTGATTAATGCCACGTCATCATCGTCCATTTCTGATTATCGGTGTCTGATGCGGCGTTGAAGGAAAGAACTTTCTTCTTTGAGTCTGATTGTTCCTTGCGATCTTGGAGTTGTACTTCGTAGGCCATCAAGTTACCAACGAGACTTTCAACAGTGAGAGTTGATAAGTCATTGGCTTCCTCTATGGTTGTGGTCTTCTTCTCCCATTCTGATGTTAAGGCACGAAGAATCTTCTGACTTGTTCTATTTGAGTATATGTCTTACCAAGAGCAATTAGAGAGTTTGTGATGTCCGTGAATCTAATAACCATCTCTCCAATTGTCTCGTTGTCCTTCATTCTAAATAGTTCAAACCTGTGAACAAGAATAAAAATTTTAGTTTCCTTAACTTTACTAATTCCTTCATATGTTACTTCGAGTGTATGCCAGATGTCATATGCTGCTTTGACCTGGGAGACACGATTCAATTCATTCTTGTACATGGCACATAATAGTGCACTAATTGCTTTTGAGTTATGAGTTGCAGCAAATTTGTCAATAGCGGTCCATTGGGCATAAGGAGTAGTAGGCTTCATGTCTTGAGTTTCCAACATTTTCTAAAGTTTGTAGTCGATGCTTTGAAGATAAATCGTCATCCATGTCTTCCAATCAGAGTAGTTGAAATCTTTGAATAGTGGAGGCCTTGTATTAGAGTGCCCTTCTGGAAATTGTGATGAAGACGTTGAATTGTTCGTCAGATAGGTGTAGGCCATCTTAACTGAGCTTTGATACCAAATGTTGGATCTCCTGGCAAACCAATACACTAGAGGGGGTGAATAGTGTATATCATGACGAAATTGCAAAATTAAAAGTAACTAAAAATTACAATAAGAGTGCAGAAATAAATGAACACAATCCAGAAAATTTCAAACGCAAATGCAAAGATTTATTCTGGTTCAGATCCTCGTGATCCTATGTCCAGTCATCTATCTCGTTGGGATTTCAATCCACTTAAACACTTGCTCCCTGCAAGCAATCAACATACAAAGATGCCAACACTCCCCGTGTTGCAAAATTGTACAATCTCTTCAACAAGAGATTCACCAAATAAAGTAAAGAAAGAATTTGAAACAATATCACCTATAGCCTTGATAATGTAGAAAATATGACACAATGTTGGTGATGGATTCTCCAAGGTTCTGGATGAGAATTGATGGTAAAACACACTTGGAGAATGTACTTCTAATTGAGGAAGAATTTCTACAGAGGTTTCCCAAAAGAAATCTGAAAACAACTCTCTTTTTAGTGAGAGAAAGAACACTTAAGCAAAGGGGGAGAGAGAGTTCGTATATTTAGACGGAGGTCTTGGGGTCTATTTATAGGCCAAAAGGTAGCTTCTGAACGTTGGACAACTGCCTAAATTTTCAAAAAATTCTGAACTGTTTTTTTCAAATTGGTCGACCAATATGGGCCATTGGCCGACCAATGTTTTTGCCAATTTTAGGTTTTGAATGTTAAAGCAATGTTTCAGGAAAAGACAAAAAGTTACAGATATAATCAGTTATAAAAACTGATTAATTAATCAAAAATCAGAATATTATAATTACTCTGAAAGCTAACTGGTTTGCCAATCATCCTGATTGGTCGACCAAAAATTTGAAAACCCAAATTTTAGAAAATTCTCAAAAAATGATCCATAATGACTTAAGAATAATTCGGGAAAATTTTGGAATTTTCTGAATTTCTGGAATTTGGGATTGGTCGACCAGAAGGGGGTATTGGTCGACCAATTTGGTCTTTGACTCATTTTTTTGAGGATAAACCTGAAACGACTAAAATAGACTATCACCAAGGCTTTCAAATTCTAATTATTTGCAAGAAAGAAAATGAAGATTACATCATATATCACAAGTTATAAAAATTTGTCGATAAGCTTCAACTTGAACTTGATGCTTCTTGCAAAGTGTAGTCTGATGATTATCTGATCTGTGTGGCTCTATAAAAACTGCGTAGAAAAAGTTAGTATACACATATAAATGTCTGTATATCATCAAAACTTTATGATGAGTTATGAGCTTCCAGCACAAAGCACGTTTTGTAGCTCAGTGGTTTTCCCAACGACCGGTGATAGATTATGAAGAAACATATTTTCCCGGTTATGGATGCGATCACTTTCCGATTTAACATAAGCTTAACAGCTAAGGAAGGCCTAGACATACAGCTTATGGACGTTGTGACTGCATATTTATATCGCAATATGGATACAGATATCTATATGAAACTTTCTAATGGCTTTAAAATTCCAACAGAGATAAAATATAGACCTCGGGACGTCTACTCTGTTAAGCTACAAAGATCATTATATGGTCTAAAATAATAGTGAAGAATGTTGTATAACAGACTCAGTAAATTCCTTGTATAACAAGGATTCACCAATAACGAAGTCTACCTTTGCATCTTCATTAGAGGAAATGGAACATGATTTGTTATAATAGCCATCTATGTAGACGATCTAAATCTCATCAGATATCCTGAAGAGATATCTAATATATCTAAAAGCCAAACAAAGACTTTTGAAATAAAAAACCTACGCAAAACAAAGTACTAGCTTGGCTTACAGATAGATCATCTCGACGGTGGCATCATGTTACATCAATCCACTTACACACGAAAATTGCTGAAAATTTTCCATTTGGATAAATGACATCCGTTGAGTACATCAATGGTCGTCAGATCTTTGGATGTACATAAAAACCCCTTCCGTCTACTGGAAGAGGAGGAGGATATACTAGGTCCTAAAGTACCTTACCTAAGTGTCATCGAAGCACTTCTTTATCTGGAAAATTGCACGCGTCCCAATATAGCGTTCACAGTAAACCTACTAGCCAGATACAGTGCAGCGCCCACAAAGCACCACTGGACCAGAGTTAAGCAACTTCTGCACTACCTCCAAGGGTCAATTAATCTACGATTATTTTACCAGAAAGGTGTATCCTCCACTTTAATTGGTTATGCAGATGCATGTTACAAATCCGATCCCCACACTGAAAAGTCACAAACTGGGTTCGTGTTCACCTACGGAGGGACGTCCATCTCCTGGAAATTTGTGAAGCAGACCACACCATCAACCTCATCCAATCACTTTGAGCTCTTGGTAATCCATGAAGCACGCAAATAATGTTTCTATTTACGTTTAGTTATACACCACATCCTAGTGACAATTGGTCTGAAGGCTGGTGACATTGAGCCAACCATTATGTTTGAAGA
The DNA here is from genome assembly GCA_030789695.1 of Scilla litardierei. Classification (NCBI taxonomy): domain Eukaryota; kingdom Viridiplantae; phylum Streptophyta; class Magnoliopsida; order Asparagales; family Asparagaceae; genus Scilla; species Scilla litardierei. Next base: position 316,221,356 of record CM061142.1, on the reverse strand, counting down.
TAATGAGCTTGCATAACTCAACTACGAGTTGGTTACATCAAGGGTGACATGACGAAGCACATCTCTCCCAAGTTCTTCTGGATACACGAGCTACAAGAGAAGAAACATGTCGACATGTAGTAAATTCAGTCATGTAACAACTTAGCCGACCTGTTTACTAAAGCATCACATTTATGTACTTTTAGAAAACTTGTAAATGTGATTAGGATGAAACGACAGAGAGATCTATAAGCTTGAAGCTTATACACAACATGGGGAGTTAAATGTAAAGTTATACGCTTTTCCATTAGCTATTGGTTTTTCTCACTGTGTTGTCAATAGCCAAATGTTTTAATGAGGTAACCTCATTAGCTCTAGATCCAGAAGTATCCACCCCTAGGGATATCCACATAACATGGGAAGTTAAAGAGACTTGTATTCTCTAACTCAGGATCCAGAAGTATGCACCCCTTGTGACACTCATAAGCACTATGAATCCTGAAGTATTCATATGCCGAGTTTACAATGATGGAAGGATAATGTGAAGTGTTATGATTGGACCCATGTAAGGCCCATGTATCCACCAAATTGTAACCCTAACTCTATATATATGAGGCTAAGGACTCTCGTGGCCACCACCTTCTAACAATGTTAACTTTGATAATGAATAAAAAGCAAGGAAGAATTGTTCTTCATTGTCGAACTTAGCAATGAATTAATAATGGCCAAGGTTGGTAACCCCAGTCAAATTGGACATTTAATAATAATGACCAGGTTTGGCAAACCCCCCAAAAATGGCAATCAGGTAATAATGGCCGTGTTTTGACAACCCGACCAAATTTGACAGTGAGTGATGTAGTCAAATTTGGTCGATTTTGGTAATTATTTTTAAAACTGGCTTATTTTTGGAATTATTTATAATTTTGCACTTATTTAAAAATTTGTCCAATCTTATAGCTTTTGCTACAATAAGTTTTAACCAAACAATGCTTGACTGGATTTGTACTGAATAGTTGCAGATAAATATATATCGAAGTTAGTCTTATTTTCATGCAAGCTACACTTCTTTTTTTTACAAATTAAACAAAATAACACCTTAAAAATTACATCCATTGGTTAACTGATTCCCAAAGTGCAACAAAGCTCGAGCAATTTCTTATATAATAAATAGTTATAATGTGAAATTATTGATTGTTGAGATTCATTCAAGTGAATCAATAGTCAAGATATGCGTTGGCCAAAGCCAAAAATTAAGGGTGTGTTTGGTTTGAAGGAAAATGAATGAAATGAAAAGGAAATGAAAAGGAAATAGAAAAAGAAAGAAAAGAAAAATGAAATAGGTGTTATGAATCAACTAACTGCGGGAGGAGCCCCGGCTCTTTATTTATAGGCAAGAGGGGAGAATACAAACAAGGGCTTCATTGATATGTGCATATCTCTAAGATAGCCCAGAATCTTAACCAACTCTGGTATTTAACCGTTCACAACACTCCCCCTTATCCAGCCGTAGGAGTGGACTCTACTCGTGAATACTTTGGGATTCTGAGCATAGAAGAGTCTCACATGGGGTGGATACTTCAGGATCCTGAGTTGGTGAGATTTGCATCATTAAAACCCTTTAGCTCTGGAAAACCCTATGGGAAAACCATAGTTAAGGGAAAAGAGTACAAACTCTCCCTAACTCCCCCTGATCTGTACAAGCCCTCAAGCTTTCAGATCTCTTAGGCGTCTCGTTCCAATCTTATGTACAAGCTTCCTAAAAGTGGCAGTAGGAAGGGCTTTAGTGAACAAGTCTGCCAAATTGTCACATGATTGCACTTGTCTGATGTCGATCTTGCCATCTCTATGTAGCTCGTGCGTCCAGAAGAACTTTGGTGAAATGTGCTTTCTTCTGTCGCCTTTGATGAAGCCACCTCGTAGCTGAGCTAGCTATGCAAGTAGCATTGTCATTGTAGTAGTTCGAGATCTCTAATCTTCAGTCCGGTAGTAGACAGGATGTGATGGACAATTGAGCGTAACCATATGCATTCCCTGCTTGCTTCATGGATGGAAATGATCTCTGAGTGATTGGATGAGGTCACCGTCAAGGTTTGCTTAATGGATCTCCAGGAAATGGATGTCCCTCTATAGGTAAACACATACCCAATCTGTGACTTCACGTTGTGGGGATCAGACAAGTAACCTGCATCAGCGTAACTAGCAAGTGTAGAGGATATTCCATTTTTGTAGAAGAGTCCCAAATCTGTAGACCCTTGGAGGTAGCGCAGAAGGTGCTTAACCCCGGTCCAGTGGTACTGTATGGGCGCTGCACTGTATCTGGCTAGCAAGTTTACTACGAGCGCTATGTCGAGATGCGTGCAGTTTGCCAGATATAGGAGTGCTCTGATGGCACTTAGACAAGGGACGTCTGGACCAAGTATATCCTCTCCCTCTTCCAGCAGCCGAAAGGGGTCTTTATGTGCATCCAGAGATCGTACCACAATAGGTGTACTAAGTGGATGACATTGGTCCATATGGAATCTTTGCAACATTTTCTTCGTATATGTGGTTTGATGTAATAGGATTCTATCTTTTAGATGTTCAATCTGTAAGCCAAGGCAGAATTTCGTTTTGCCTAGGTCTTTCATTTCAAATTCTTTTGTTAGGCTTACAGATATCTCAGTGATCTCTTCAGGAGATCCAATGAGATTCAGATCGTCTACGTAGACAGCGATTATTACGAATCCTTTTTCCTTTGTTCTTATGAAGATGCAAGGGCAGACTTCATTGTTATTGAATCTTTGTTTAACAAGGAATTCGTTGAGTCTGTTATACCACATCCTTCTTGATTGTTTAAGACCATACAGTGATCTTTACAGCTTAACAGAGTTAACGTCCTGAGGTCTATCTTTTATTTCAGCAGGCATTGAGAGAAGCCATCAGGAAGTTTCATGTATCTCCTTGTCGAGATTACTATATAGATATGCAGTCATAACATCCATTAGCTGCATATCTAGGCCTTCATTTGCTGTTAAGCTTATTAGAAATCTAAAGGTGATCGCATCCATGACCGGGGAGTATGTTTCGTTATAGTCAATATCCGGTCTTTGGGAAAATCCTTGTGCTACAAGTCTAGCTTTGTAGCGTGCGATCTCATTATTTTCATTTCTTTTTCTTACGAATACCCATTTGTATCCCACAGGTTTGACACCAGTAGGTGTCTGGACTATTTGCCCAAAAACTTTGCGTTTCTGAAGCGAGTCCAGCTCAGCTTCTATTGCCTGCCAGTCATTTCTATGTTTGCATTCAGCAACGGAATGTGGATCATGATCATCGTCGCTTCCGACGACGTGATTAGCAATGTGAAACGTAAAGTCATCGTCGACGACTGTAATATTTCTGTCCAATACCTCCCATGTACGTACATAATTTAATGATATTTTAGTTTCTCCCAGCAGTTCCTCTGCAGTGGATTTTGGGATGGGAGAGGGTATGGACACGAGCTCGTTTCTCTATGGGGGTATCGTCCCAAGGTCTCCGGATATTTTTCTTTTTCTTTGATTTTTATCCTTGGAGCCTGGTGGTCTGCCTCTTTTCTGTTGAGGTGCAGCCACTTCTGCTGCTGGTGGATTGATCCATCTTTTGGGATGTCAATCCTAGCTGGAGTATTTGCAGCAAGGATGTGTGATTTGACAATCTTTTGGTTGTCAGTGAATGAGTCTGCTAACCTATGAACGGTGTTTTGGATGTGTAGGATCTTCAGGATCTCATCATCGCATTGTTTTGTTACTGGGTCATAGTGAAGGATCCTATCAAAACAATGATGTTAGGATCGAATAAAGTACAGACTTACGTTTGCGTACGCGGTACCGTAATCTCTGAACTTTGCCCTCGGATTCGCCACAACGGTTGATACTTCGTCACGGAGGATCGAAGCAGAGTTTCACTGCCTAAATCTCTATTTAGAAGAGGATTTTAATGGAAGGGAGAAGAAGAACATAATATGCCTTATGCAAACTTATGGCATGGATGGGATGGTGTAAAAGGCATACCCTTGGGTCCTATTTATAGGCTTTAGGGGTAGTTATTGTAGGAAATAACCAATTATAAGCTTATTAGCCTATATTAGCCCTTTTACTTATCCTCTTCTTCATTCACTTATTGAGTGCCTTTATGCACTTATAAAGTGACTTTTTCCACTTATCGAGTGGCTTTTTCCACTTATCGAGTGGTCCTTTTCACACGAGAAAAGGTTCCCTCCGCGCACGCTTTCGTGCACGCGACATCTGAGGTCCGTATACCCTCATACATCCCCTCATGGGTGTATTCATGTCGTCCATATCCAACATCTCCCACTCACACTTGAGGGGATTGTAAGGAAACATCTTTTCCTTTAACTCTTCTGTTTATCATACCGAGAAATAGGCCGTGTGACCGTCATGCGCATAGAGTCCGTTGTTGTGCACTTGTTAGAGATACACAACACCCCTCGAGGTGCAAAGTTGAGTAGATCAACGCATGCTTTACCCTAGATTATTTCTTCACATTTCTTATACTTTATATTCAACAATTGAATCCCATCTGGATTACAATTGGCTGGCCAGCTTTGAGTCTTTAAAGTCCAAATGTGAATATGAAATTAATCTTCCTCTTCTTGCGATCCTTTCGATCTTGACTTGACTTGCTTTTCTAACATGCCCCGTCGGACTGAATTGACCATAGTCCATAAGCAACATGCTAAGATAGCAATCACCCGGTCAAATCTAAAGGAACCAATTAGAGTCCATAAGGGTAACGAGTTAAGACCCATGTGGTCTTTGGGTCTCACATAATAGTAAACACAATTACTATTCTAACCCAATGGTCAAAATGCATACGTAGTATGAATACGTATTACAACATCACTCCTTTCCCAGGGAGCGTATGTCTTAATGATGTTGTAAGGATGATGATCAGACACCACAATGTCTGATTTTGAGTCCCTTTTACTACTCAAATAATCTTCTGGACCCACATCCCACATAAGACAGATAGGATTTAAGAATCCTCTTAGATCTTTTGTAAGCATCCATATGATGCAGATCTTTCATACGACCATTTTGTTTAAGTCATGACTCTAAATCGTCCGTCTGACGATTTTGACTTTAAACAGGTCTCATCTTTATTTTATCCGTCTGATAGAATAAAGGCGGTTGCTCATGTGAGAGAGCCAACCTTAATCTGTCCGACATACTAGAAAGTATAGCTGAGATTTCAAAAAAATGTACACAAACATTTCTTAAAGAATTCATATGCAATGTCGAAAAGAACTTATTTTTTTTTAAATTTGATCATTTACAGACATGGGAATTTACATTGGTACAACTCAGCTATTACGCAATCCTTGAGATGATAAGTGTTTGTAAAACACATCTCTGGGGATCGCCTTCGTAAGCGGATCCGCTATCATCTCATGCGTAGATATGTACCTTATGTCTACCTTCTTGGTCTTATCATAGTCTTTTGCAAATTTGTAGCGGATATCTATGTGTTTGGTCTTACAATGGAATTTTGGATCTTTGACATAGGCTATAGATGCTTGACTGTCGCTGTGTATAGGTACAGCACATGAGTCACTTGCATCAAGTAGCCTGTCTAAGAACTTCCTAAGCCAAACAGCCTCTTGGACTGCCATGCAAAATGCTACAAACTCGGCTTCCATAGTTGAAAGTGCGATGCAGGATTGTTTCTTGCTACTCCAGGATATTGCACCAGATCTGAGTAGAAAAACATATCCTGAGGTCGATCGTCGCTCATCGAGATCACCCGCCCAATCAGCATCAGTGTAGCCTTCGAGCCTCAAGGCATCTCCTTGATAGCATAAAGCATAGTCCGCAGTTCCCTTAAGATACCGCAATATCCTCATAACCGCTTTCCAGTGTACTTGGCCTGGATTGGATTGGTAACGACTTACCATTCCAACGGCAAAACAGATGTCCGGTCTTGTACACATCATAGTGTACATAAGACTACCAACTGCACTGGAATATGGAACTTTTTCCATAATTTCCTTTTCCTTTTGGTTCTTTGGACACGATCTCAGACATAAATTTTCGCACTTGCTTATAGGAGTATCAATGGACTTGCAGTCCTGCATATTAAAACGTTCTAGAACCTTCTTTATATAAGTCTCCTGTGAAAGAGAAAGAAGTTTCTTCGAACGATTCCTTGAAATCTTAACTCCAAGGATATATGCGGCTTCTCACATGTCTTTCATCTCAAAAACTGATGAAAGCCAAGCCTTGATATCCATCACAAAGCCCTTGTCATTTCCGGCTATTAAAATGTCATCTACATATAGAGACATAATGACGTACTTGCTCTTAATCCTCTTGATATATACGCAGTTGTCTTCATCAAGCATGGAAAACCCATTTGATAAGACAACTTCTTGAAATCATATATACCATTGCCTCGAGGATTGTTTAAGACCATATATGGACTTACGAAGTTTACAAACCTTATGTTCGTTTTCTTCTTTTACAAACCCTGTTGGTTGTTCCATATAGATTTCCTCATCCAATTCTCCATTGAGAAAGGCAGTCTTTACATCCATCTGATGTAATTCGAGGTCTAAGCAAGCTACCATAGCCAGAATCAGGCGAATCGAGGTAAAACGAACAACAGGTGAGAAGGTCTCTTCGTAGTCTATCCCTTCCTGTTGCGTAAAACCTTTCGCGACAAGGCGAGCTTTATATCTGTCTATAGAGCCATCAGCCTTATGCTTGATCTTGGGAACCCATTTGTTCCCAATAGCTCTACGTCCTCTGGGTAAGTCAACTAAGTCCCAGACTTGGTTAACTTTCATGGATTCCAACTCTTCCTTCATCGCTTCCATCCATTTGTCTTTCGCAGGGCATGACACGGCCTGTTTGAAAGTAGCAGGCTCGTCATCATCTTGTAGTAAAGTCATAAAGTTTTGCAGAAATTCATCCTCAAATCTTAGAGGAGCCAACCTTGTACGACTACTACGTCGTATTTGAGATTCTTCAAGCCCTTGTTGACTCGAATTTAGATCAATTCTAATATCACTCCCACTTGGAATGTCGTTAGAAATGCTCCCACTTGGATCATTATTCCCGTATGGAATAGGATTTGCGTCATTCGTATCATCCATTGGTGAAGTTTGAAACGTATTTTCGTATTCACCAAGAATTCTCCCACTCGAATGAGGTAATCCTTCTTGATCATTAATCTCAAATAGAGATAAGTCCTGACTTATCTCACCCTGTCTTGGAAACTCGTTTTCCAAGAAAGTGACATCCCTCGACTCAAATTCAATTAGACCCCCATTGTCTTCCTGACCAATGAAAACATAACCTTTGGAGTTTTCTGCGTATCGTATAAAGATACATTTCCTTCCCCGTGGCCCAAGTTTGCCATACTTATGGGAGGAAATATGTGCGTAGGATGCACATCCCCAAGGTTTTAAAATGTTTAAGTCAGGAGACCTTTGGTTCCACAACCCATAAGGAGTGGAGCTAACTGATTTCGAGGGTACGCGGTTCAAGATGAAAGCGGCCGTCAATAATGCATCAGCCCAAAAGGTGATTGGCAAGTTAACTTGCGCCATCATTGAACGGACCATTTCCATTAAAGTCCTATTCCTCCTTTCAGCAACACCATTTTGTTGAGGAGTATAAGGCATAGTTACCTGATGTACTATGCCCTTTTCATCACAAAGTTCCTTAAAACTTGTTGATTGATATTCACCGCCCCTATCGGTTCGCAAGACCTTAATCTTGCGATCTAATTGATTCTCCACTAAACTCATATAGTTTTTAAAGCAGGTTAATGCTTCACTTTTGTGGGATATCAAATCGATATGTCCGAATCGAGTGAAATCATCAATAAAAGTGATGAAATAGGACTTTCCATGTCTTGTCTTGACATTCATCGGACCACATATGTTCGTATGGATGAGCTGTAATGGAACCTCGGCCCTTTTGCCGGTTCCAAACGGCTTGCGACAAGATTTCCCCACAAGGCAATGTTCGCAAGTCGACATTTCGACCTTTGAAACATTTGATAGAAGGCCACTTTTGGCAAGTCTATCCATTCGTGTTGGTCCAATATGACCAAGTCTTGCGTGCCAACAAATTATATCAGACTCATAAGTCGAAGAATTTGTAACAAGGAAATTTTCATTACAAAATGAAGAGTCATACATTGTATTTAATACAATAAATCCTTTGAATACATACCCATTGCCAATTAAGGAATTATTACAAAACAATTCCACTTTACAATCATGAAAAAACCAGCTATACCCAAGACCCATTAACACGACCACAGATATTATATTCCTTCGAATATCTGGAGCGAAGAGAACATCATGAAGTAGGAGAGTGTGGCCGTTATCCAAGACTAGCTTGCAAGTCCCAACGCCTTTCACTTCAACACGTGTGTTGTTTCCTACATAGATCCACTTCTTTCCTTGGGGTATCCGGTGATACTCCACGAAGGACCGTCTGTCCCTTGCTATGTGGTCGGTGGCACCTGAATCAATTATCCAAAATGGATTAGATTCTACAAGAAATATTAAACTAGAAACACATATGTAACTAGTATTACAAGTTACCTCGTCGCTTCCACTCGTACACGAACGAGCATAGTGACCGAGCTTGTTGCACTTGAAGCACTTGATCTTCTTCAAGTCTTTCTTCTTGTGCAATTTCTTGTGTCCACCCTTATATTTGGGTTTCTTGGTAGACTCAGGCTGCTTATTACGTTCGTTAGTAAACTTCAAACGATCTTTCCGTTTCTTTCCCCCGTGTGAGGAACTAGCAACCATATGCACTTCTGCACTTGGCTTGGTGGCCGCAAGCCGCTCTTCCTCTAACTCGAGGTGCTTAGAAACGTCGCTGAAGTTCTTGATGCTCTCATTGTGAGTGAGATGCATCTTCATTTGGTCCTACCCATTTGGTAGGGAACGTATGACTGCTTGGTTTTGTTGCTCATCAGTGAGCACATGACATGCATCCTTTAACTCTGAGATAAGATTCGCCATATGTCGCAGATGTTTCCCCATGGAATGATCTGGACATTTCTTGTATGAATCAAATCTTATAGTTAAGGCACAAAGTTTAGACACCGATGTGCCACCAAACTTCTCCTCAAGCTTGGACCATATGTCCATGGCTAAGTCATGTTCTCGGAAGATGCGCATTATGTCATCGGCCATACTGCTTAATAACGTAATGCGGGCTATCTTGTTCTTCCGAGACCAAGCATCAAAAGCTTCCTTGGCTCGTCTGTGTTGGGCCGTAGTGACCAACTCGGGTTCAATCATTACGTTCTTTAGAGTTTCGAGCACTTCTTGCTCCTCTAGAACGTATTGTATCTTGATGGACCATAGTTTGTAATTATCGCCGTTGAGTTTTTCACCTTTGTTTAAATCAGCGACGATATTCTTTGAGGCGGAAGACATTTTACTTTTAAAATGCTGCAAAAGACACAAAAAAACCGAAGGTTCGATCAAAAACATTGCATAAAATTCTTATACACATAGTCATCATACATTTTTATGATTCATTAGTCTCGGCCAGCGGACCGACCAGGAAAATGGCTAAGTCATGGTTCACTACCCCCAGACAGAGCTGAGGTGTCCCACAAACTAGTCCAAAAGACCAATGGTCGAATCATGATCCATTGAGATACTGAATCAATCAAATGTGAAATTTCAGACTAGTTTAATATCACTCCCACTTGGAAAAAACCCCACTTGGAATGATATTATTATATTTGATAAGTTACTTTCGAAAAATATTGAAGATGTTGCTCTAGAATCGGAAAGGTCTCTACGATTCCAATCACCATCTAGAACAACTTTCAATATTTCCCCCTCACTTATCAAACGACAGTACTCTTATAGTACTTCGCAGCGGAAAAGCGTTTTTTTGAAAACGTATTTTTCAAAAAAAATATTTTGCAAACGTATGTTGCAGTATTTTGAAAACTTATTTTTTCAAATGAAAAAAGCGATATTTCAACTTAGTACCCTTATGATACTAGCGAAATATACGGTAATCTCTGGCCTGCCGGGACGAGCCGTAGCCGTGCCAAGGCCGGATCCCCTCTTTGGGGATTTTTCTGCAAGTCATCGTCGCCGGCTCCCATATGGATCCATGCGCTCTCCCCCCTATAGGAGAATATTACCGCAGACGACTGCCGTCGGCTCCATATGGGCTAGCCATGCATGTCACATTCATGCAACCCCCCCCCCCCCCCCCGAAAAAAAACAGGGTCAACCGGGGCTCGGCACTGGCCGAGGCCAGCCAATGCCGGCCAAAAGTCCCACACTGGTCGGCCAGGGCCTCTGCCCTGGCCGGCCAGGGGCCCTGGCCCCCCGGCCAGGGCCTCTGCCCTGGCCGGCCAGGGGCCCTGGCCCCCCGGCCAGGGCCTCTGCCCTGGCCGAGGCCAGCCAGGGCCGACCAATGCCTGGCCCTGGCCTCTGCCAGGGCCGGCCCTGGCCCTGGTAGAGGCCAGGGCGTCGGCCCTGGCCTCTGCCAGGGCCGGCAGGGCTCTGGCCCCTGGCCAGGGCCGGCCATGCCCTGGCCTGAGGCCAGGGCACCGGCCCTGGCCTCTGCCAGGGCCGGCAGGGCCTTGGCAGAGGCCAGGGCGCTGGCCCTGGACTCTGCCAGGGCTGTCAGGGCCCTGGCCGGGCCCTGGCTCCCGGCCAGGGCCGGCCAGGCACTGGCCTGGCCGCGGCCAGGGCCCCTTGGCCCTGGCCGAGGCCGGCCATGGCCGGGGCCGACCCTGGCCCTTTGGCCTTGGCCGGCCATGGCCCATATGGCCATGGCCGGCCACCCCCTTGTATGGGGTTGGCCGCTCACCCCCGCCGGAGGGGTGGCCGTGGTGGTTATTGGCTGTAGCCAACCCCCTCCGCATGGGGAGGGGGGTGCATTGCCTACATAGCCCATTTGGCCATGGTGATCATGCACCAAATTTCATCTTCTCCGATGAGAATAACCACCACCTTCTTCTCCGATGAAGCACCCGTTCGTCGAGAAAGTAGTTATTCTCTAATGGCCGTGTGCCAAAATGAAAAATAACATACTTTAAAATTCATAAACTACGCGCTCCACATGAAGAGAGCGCCCATTCCCATTTGAATGAAGACTCAGCATCCATGAAAAGAGCGAGTTTGGCGATATAAACGGTCGGTTCTTCCTGTCACGGAGAGTTCCTGCCATATCCGTAATGACAGAAGACCCTAACGTGAAAATAACAACTGCTGCGTTCTCTCCGTCACGAAGCGTTCCTACCATATCCATAATGGTAGGATATCCATTCGTGAAAAAGACAACGCCTCGTTCATCGGTTCGACGGGGCGACGGTTTGACCGGGGCGAACCCGTATGGCTCTGATACGAATGAAGGATCCTGTCAAAACAACGATGTTAGGATCGAATAAAGTAGAGACTTACGTTTGCGTACGCGGCACCGTAATCTCTGAACTTTGCACTCGGATTTGCCACAACGGTTGATACTTCGTCACGGAGGATCGAAGCAGAGTTTCACCGCCTAAATCTCTATTTAGAAGAGGATTTTAATGGAAGGGAGAAGAAGAACATAAGATGCCTTATGCAAACTTATGGCATGGATGGGATGGTGTAAAAGGCATACCCTTGGGTCCTATTTATAGGCTTTAGGGGTAGTTATTGTAGGAAATAACCAATTATAAGCTTATTAGCCTATATTAGCCCTTTTACTTATCCTCTTCTTCATTCACTTATCGAGTGCCTTTATGCACTTATAAAGTGACTTTTTCCACTTATCGAGTGGCTTTTTCCACTTATCGAGTAGTCCTTTTCACGCGAGAAAAGGTTCCCTCCGCGCACGCTTTCGTGCACGCGACATCTGAGGTCCGTATACCCTCATACATCCCCTCATGGGTGTATTCATGTCGTCCATATCCAACACATAGTGGGTCAAGCTTTTTGTATCCCACGTTAACATTTGCTTCGCACTAGACTTTTCGATGTCTAGGCCCATTTTGGGGAAATATGTCTCATCAAAGTCACAGTCTTTAAGACGTGCCTTAAAAGCGTCCCCGTTTGGGGTTCTAGGTATCTTATAATGGAGGGTGAGTCAAACCCTACATAAATACCTAGGCGACATTGAGGGCCCATCTTGGTCCTCTGGGCCGATGCGATGGGGATATAAACTGCGCAGCCGAAGATTCTCAAGTGAGAAATGTTTGGCGGCGTTCCTTATGCAAGTTGCATTGGAGAGAGACTCTGACCTCCTGAGGGTCTTATTCTTATTAATGATGCAGCATGCAGAATTGCATGTCCCCATGCATCCACTGGCAACTGGGATTTCATTAGCAATGGACGTGCAATCCATTGGAGTTTTTTAATTAGATAGTCAGCTAACCCATTCTGGGTGTGAACATGCGGCACCGGATGTTCAATTTCTATTCACGTTGCCTGGCAATATTCTTGAAATGACTGGGAGGTGAATTCCCCCGCATTATCCAGACATATTTTCTTTATTTGGTTGTCTGAAAAATGCACCGGCAACTTTATAATGTATGCCAGAAGCTTTGGAAAAGCTAAGTTGCGGGTCGATAGTAGACACACATACAAATATTTCGAAGATGCATTGATCAGTACCATGAAGTACCGAAAAGTCCCACTAGAGGTGGATGGGTCCACATATGTCTCCGTGTATTCTTTCGATGAAGCTTGGAGACTCGAAGCTTGGAGACTCGATATCCACTTTAAGTGGTGATGGCCTTGTTATTAATTTGCCCTTGAAGCAATGTACACAAGGGAAATCTCCCTTCTGAAGAATCTTCTGGTTCTTCAGGTTATGCCCATGAGATTGCAATAAGATGCGGTGCATCATCACAGATCCAGGGTGGCCAAGTCTATCATGCCAAAGTAAAAATTTGCTGATGTTGGGCACTTTAGGTGCTCCGTCAGATTTGCTTCCTCTCTCCGAATCTTTGTATGGTAGAGGCCCAATGAAAGGCTCTCAAAACGTTCAAGTATGGTTTTAACTCCATTTTCTTGAGACGTTACATATAGTAATTCATTTTCTTTTACATTTTCTGTTTCGAAGTGGAATCTGTTCAGACGGATATCTTTGAAACTTAGTAAGTTTCGCTTGGAATTCGGAGAGTATAATGCATCTTTAATTTTGATTTCTGTTCCTTTGGGGAGCAACAAGGTTGCATTCCCAGAGCCTTCAATTATATCTGATGGCCCTGAAATTGTATTTACAGGGCTCTTATACATTATAATGCTATAAAAATAGCATTTGTGTTGAAGGATCGTATGTGTCGAAGCACTGTCTACCAAGCAGTCATGAGAGCATTCCATCTAAAAAGGTGAGTAAAAGGTTTGCATTCAGAAACTAAATTTTACTGAAAGGAAATCAAATTACTTAAAAGGCTCTCATAAGATAGATTGTTTTGAAAATAAAATGCTAAGATAAATGCAGTAGGCTAATCAAGCATGTCCTCTGATTCGAAGTCTTTTGCTGTGAACTTGACTGCATTATTTGCAGCCACCAGGTTTGTTTCAGCATTCTTTTTCTTGCTTTGTTTATACAGCTCCTGGAGATGCAGTGGGGTCCGGTACAATCTGGACCAGTGGCCTTTCATGCCACAGCTGTGACACTGGTCTTCCCAATCCCTCTTGGGTGGGGGTGCATCATTTTTCTTGTTGTCATTTCTGCGCAAGGTGAACTTGTGCTTCCCTTCATTCTTTCGCTGATGTACTTGGCCCTTGGCTCTTTTATGTTGTCCCCCTTTCTGTGGTCTTTTTTTATTTTATTATCTCTCTTCTTTTTGAAGGAAGAGGTATGGTGAGCTTCTGGTAGAGGGGCAGTGCCAGGAGGGCGCATATTGTGAGTGGCGAGAAGAGGCTCTCTGTTTTTTTCGGCCATGAGTAAACATGACAGCAGCTCAGAATACTTGGTGAACTTGCATTCACGGTATTGCTGCATGAGTATCGCATCTTTTTCATGGAAAGACGTATGCGTCTTTTCCAGCATGCGATCTTCTGAGAATTTCTCACCACACAACTTTAGGCGTGAGGTGATGCTAAAAAGTGCTGAGTTGTACTCAGCAATGGACTTGAAGTCATGCAGTCTCAGGTTCTCCCACTCGTATCGTGCCCTTGGGAGTATAACATCTCTCTAATGTTTATACCTATCTTCAAGTGCGGTCCAGAGCTCAAGTGGATCTTCGACCGTAAGGTACTCAGCCTTTAAGGTCTTGTCCACTTGGCGGCGAATATAGATAACGGCTTGCGCCTTTTCTATATCGCTAACATTTTCTTTTTCTGTTACAGCAGCAATGAGGGACTTTGCCCGCATGTGAAACTTAACATCTAGCTGCCAGCTTAGATAGTTTCTATCTGATGCATCCAGCACTTCGAAATCGACGCTTGCAATTTTAGCCATTTATCTAGCAGAGCATAAATATGCATAAATTAATATTTTAATCAAAAAAACATTTTCATGCGGAGGCAATATTTAATGAGGGGCTAACTGCGTGGATCGGCCAGTCCCACATAAAAAGAGTCCAAAGTCCATACAGTCCATATTACACAATTTGCATCTTAAAAGAAAATTACAACTTTGGAAACCCCGTGGGTCCCATATAATATCGCCAGCTTCAAATATGGCCTCCGTCTCCATGGAAAGTAGTCTTCAGTCTTTGACATTTACATAAGTTCCTCACTACAATTTCTCTCAAAAATAAAAGAAAAGTGCGGGAAATAAAATGTGGGACTTAAACAGCCGATCCAAAAACCGCATTTAGCCATTCATGCAGAAATATTGTGCTCATCAACATTTTCATTCACAGACATCGTAGGCAGTTATATTCGCATGAGGATAAAAAGATTTAATCACTTAATAATTATTGGACCACTGGGCAGTGTCATACACCGTTAGGTTAGGTAACTAACGGCAGAGCGGTCACAGATCTTCCTAATTATTAAGTTTTAAATATAATGCACAACCACGCATATAATATCCACAGAATAAGCCAGTGATGTAAAGCATGTACAGATGATTTTAAAAAAAATCATTTGGTACAAGGGTTGTTAAAATTTGGGTTTGTCCAAAGAATTGGAAAGAAGCCCAACATGTTCTTCATAAAAGGAAGAAGTTTTCCTTTTTAAATTATCCCCAAATTATCCCCAAAAGTCCCCTTATAGCCTCAAGATTTATCATGATTTTTCAAGAAATTTTGGGTCACCAAACGCCATTTGTGTTCAATTTTTAGTCCACCAATTTCCTTTTTAAGGCTATTTTTAGCCTCACCCCACCTTTTTTGAAGAAAAACTGGCCTGCAGGCCTGAAGCCCGCGGCTTGGCTGTGGGCTTCAAATCAGAAATTTTTTTTGTGTGAAAACAAAGCCTGCGGGCCTGCGGCCCGCAGTTTGCTTGCTGGCTTCAGGCCCGCAAGGCAGTAAAATTTTTGTTTTTTTGTTTTTGTTGTAGCTGGGCTTTAGGCCCAGTAGGGTTAGGGGTGGCGGCTAGGGTTAGCTGCCACTGCCCCCTTACTCCCGCCTGTCGATGGTGGGAGGCCGCGGTCGCAGCCGCCCCACTGCAGGGGGTGCGGTCGGCGGGGCGCCGGCCGCCCCTGCAGTGGGGTGCGGCGGCAGTGCGTCGGCCGCCCCCTCCTGTAGGGGGTGCGGCCTCCGGTCGCCGCAGCCCCCCTGCAGGGGGGTGCGGCGGCAGGGCGCCGGCTGCCCCCTGCTGGGGGTGCGGCTTGCGGCACCGGCCGCCCTCCTGCAGGGGGGTGCGGCCATGGCCGGCAGTGGGTGAAGATGGCCGGCGGCAAGGCCACCGGCAGGCATGGGTTAGGGTCTACACAAGAAAAACCCTAAAAATTTGATTTTGGGGACGAACAGTTCGTCATTTTTAGGCGATTTAGCAAATCCCCATATCGATCTTGCGATATCTAGGGGTAGTTCAATCCTACGTATGATAAAAACATCGTTTTTAGCGATTTTTACCTCTATATCCGTCCTCCGGATATAGAGACGGTTGAACGAAGCCCTACGTAGATGACGACGCTCGATTGAGGAAGCCTTGCACTGTGTGCGTGGATCTCATGTCTCCCTTCACCTTCGCAACGATCGAAAAAAAAATTTGTAGAAAAATTTTTAGAGGCTCGTGCTGATAACGTGTTATGAATCAACTAACTGTGGGAGGAGCCCCGGCTCTTTATTTATAGGCAAGAGGTGAGAATACAACATGGGCTACATTGATATGGGTATATCTCTAAGATCGCCCAGAATCTTAACTAACTCAGGTAACCGTTCACAACAATAGGATTCTTTCTCATGTTTGGTTACTAAAGAAAATTGGGAAGAAAGTTAAAAGGAAAATATAGAAATTAATTTTATTAGGTTGCTCATTGAAAATGAATAAAACATAATTTAACTTGTTACAATGTGAATTCAAATCATTCTACCATCATAACAAATTAAAATTTTATTTTTAAATTTAAAACTTGTTAGTTATTTTGAAAAATTCATTAAGTTAGAAAATGTTTTGCGAATTGTAACGAATAATTCACTAACACTATAAATATTATTATTCGCAGATAATATGTTATTAAATAGTACAAAAATAATTTACAAATTTTGTTATAAGGTTTGAAATAATTTGCATGCTATTTGAAAAATTTGTGCATAATGTATAGATTTTTCAGGCAACTGCAATTTTTTAAAATATTCGTGAATTATTCGCACAATTTATGCATCCATGAACATACATTAAAGAGTCGGAATTTGTTTGAAAAATTAGTGAATTATTCGTGAGCTGTTTGAAAAATTCATGAACAATTCTTGAATTTTTTTAAAGATTACGAATTAATCGCGAATTATTAAAAATACTTGAATTATTCGCTAATTTTTCGAACAATGTAGGAATGAATATATATTGAAGGTATTTTTTTAAAATTAGTCAATTATTCGTGCTTGCTTGAAAAATTCGTGAATAATTTGCAAATTTTTTGAATAATTCGCTAATAGTAAGTTAACAATGTTCTTGATTTTTTGAAAAATTCATAAATTATTCATGATTTTTTGGTACAAAATTATGAATAATTCATGAATTCTTTAAAACATAACAACCAATTATATTTGCTAAAAAATATAAATACATAAAAGTGAGAGAAATTAGTTTAGCTCTCTTTTCCATCATTTTCATTGTGCCAAGAAGGGGCAAAACTCAAAAAAAAGTTTTAATATAAATTTTCCTTTGTTTTTTCTTTTCAACCAAACAATGGAAAATAATTTTCCTTCTAATTTTCTTTCCTTTCCTTTCCTTTTCCTTCAAACCAACCACACCCTAATATTACTTGCTAGAAAGAAAAAGGCAGGATGCTAGTCAATTTATTTTTTTGAGAGTGGTTAATGTTGAGAGAACAACTCTAGAGACTCATAGGAGACAAAGTTTTCTTGCAATAGGAATGAGTAACCATGGCAAACAGCATGGCTCTACCTTTATTCACATCCTCATTATTGTAATAGCCCAAGAGTCACCCACTAAAGGCTTAGTGGGGTGGTGGTGTAATGGAGGGATAAATGAAGAGGGAGCCAAAGGGCCTCCCTCAACTCATAACACTCCCCTTATCTATCCATTACTCTAGGACTTGGCCTATGAATTCTTCAGGATTCATAAAGCTAGTAGGGTGGATACTTCTGGATCCTGAGCCACTATGGTTGCCTCGTTAAAACCTTAGCTGCGGAAAACCCAATGGGAAAAACCGTCAGCTTAAGGAAAAAGAGTACACCCCACAGGTGACTCCCCCTGATCTATACAAGCCTTATGCTTGTAGATCTTTCAGCTGTCGCATACCAATGTTCTGTACAAGCTTTACAAAAATACATCTGGGCAAAAACTTAGTAAAAAGGTCAGCTAAGTTGTTGCATGACTGGATCTGCTGAACTTCGATCTGCTTGTCCTCTTTTAGCTCGTGCGTCCAAAAAAATTTGGGAGATAAGTGCTTCGTCCTGTCGCCCTTGATGTAGCCCCTTTGAAGTTGAGCAATGCACAAGGTATTGTCTTCAAACAGGACAGTAGGCTCCAAATCACCAGTCTTCAGGCGAGTGGAGTGAATAATGTGTTGGACGCCGGAGCGTAGCCAATAACACTCTCTGCTTGCTTCATGGATCGCAATGAGCTCCGAATGATTGGATGACGTAGTTGTTGTGGTTTGCTTTACCGATCTCCAGGAGATAGCAGTACCTCCGTAGGTAAACACAAAACCTATCTATGATTTTTCCGTGTGCGGATCTGAAAGATAACCTGCATCGGCATAACCAAGTAATTGGGGGGAGGAACCTCTCTCGTAGTAAAGTCCCAAATCTATTGAACCCTGGAGGTATCGCAGAAGATGCTTTACTCCGTTCAAGTGGCACTTTGTTGGCGATGCACTGTGTCTGGCCAGGAGATTAACTGCAAACGCTATATCGGGACGCGTACGGTTAGCCAGATATAGATGTCACGGTCACTCGATCGTAAGTTTTCATACGCGTACTTTCCTTCGTACGCGTATTTTTAGTTGCCTCTTCTTGTATCCGAACTGTGCGATGTGATATGCCGATGTGACCGTCCGGAAGAGTACTTATTTGTGGGATTTTTCGTGAATGTCATTTCACGGCTCATGCTCCCACAAATTAGCATTGTTTTAAGAGGTGTCGTAGCTATCACCTTCGTCGTTAGACCTTTCTTTTTTTAGCCCATTCTCCATTGCCCTAGCCTGTGACCAATCTTCTTAGTCTCGGTTCTCTCGTCGACACTGCCACTTCCGGTCGTACGTATTTTGTGCGTATGTTGATTCGTGTGTGTATTTTCGTATTTGGATTTCTTATTGTATTTCCGTAGTTACGACGCGTGATCGAACCCCGTATTCATGACCTTCTCGAAGGCGCGATCGCCCCGGTTTTTCCCTTATAATTTTTGGACATCAATGGACCAACTTGCTTATTTCATTACAATTCATATATGTTACTCAATTATTTCAATTTGAGGAGTCTGTGCGTGTGACCCTAACTTAATTAATTCCTTTATTAATTAATTCCTTTATCAATTAATTCCTTTATCAATTTGAGGAGTTTGTGCGTGTGACCCCCCTTTATTAATTCCTTAACAACAACAAAGAGGGTAAAAGATTTAAACTGTAATAAATCCCATTTTCCTAATTAACTTTGACCCTAGCCCATTTTCTTGAACCCACTTGGTCGAACCCATGTTACACACGCATACAGCTTGGTAGCAACAAAAAAACCAACTTAACCTAATCCTAGGCCACGTGCTAAAGCCCCTCTCCTCTATTTAATAGCCTAGGGCTATTTCTTTTTTCTCTCCCAGCGTCACACGAGCTGTCGCCCCCCTATTTTCTCCATGCGATAACATCTCACAGCGCCTTCTTCTTCTTCTTCTTCTACCTTCGACATCACCCTCTCGCCATCTCGTCTCCAACCTCGAGGCCACCTCCGGCCTTCCCCCGGCGACAGCAAACCCTTTCCCCGCCGACGTACAGTGCTGCTCCGCCGGATCCTCACCCAGCGCGCCTCCTAGCGTACGCAGCACCCCCGAGTAGCAGCAGCAGTTGCTGCTCGTCACAGCAATGGCCCACAGCACCGTTCGTCTCACTGCAGCCATCACCGGATCTCTCCCCGACATGTCCCCTCGCCCAGCGGCCTCCCCGCAACGGCTGATCCCGTCAGCCTATCCCTCGCAGCAGCCTCCACCCTCAGGCCATTTCTGACGGCTGTGTCGACACCCAGACCCGCGACAACAGGCCCCTGACACGCTGCGGCCACGACAGCGTCTTTCCTTCCTACGGCAGCGACGCTCGACCATCCTCTAACCGTAGACGACTCGCGGCAACCCCTGGTAGCCGTAGGAAGGACTCCTCTTTACCAGGGTTAGTTGTTCGCTGCAACTTTTTGTTTCTGTTTGCTATAAGTGTTGGACAACGATGATACACAATTTTGGACCTTGAATATTGATGTTGGCATGCTGTAACATTAATTTTAATGTGGACCCCATATCAGATTGGAGAACCTAATTAAAATTTAGTTCATTAGACGTCTTAGGTTGCCTAATAAAATCTAGTTCCATCGTAATGAACTCATCCGTGCACGTGATTTCATCACAGAGTATCTGTCATTCCGTGCCATATGCGCTACAGGAATCCAACCCCTGACGTCGCTACCCGACGTCAGAGTAGCTCTCGCATCGTGTTGAGGTAAGATCTGCCCCGTAGGAATCACCACTTGCCTGTTAATTAACTAAAATTGGTAATTTCTGATGGTTGTGATTCACTAATCAAGATTAATAAATTGGAATGTAGGCTGGACTGCGATTTGAACACATAGGTAGTTTGGACTCTGGTTAATCGTGACTCCAGCTTGGTTGTTCAGGCAAGTGATACTTGCCAGTAAATGTTTTAGGCCACGTTTTTAGGCCAATTTGTTTGTTAGCGTAAAAGAGACTAGATAGTGAAATGATAGCTGCCTAGACGCCCTTTTGATCTAGTTTGACAACGAAACTAGATCCGACACCCTACTTGATCTAGCTTGACAACGAAGCTAGATCCGACACTTTTACTTGCTTTCATTCATGCTGCCATGTCATGTTTACTTTTCAATTAACGGCACGCACTTTAAATGCTCATCCCATGTCATGTCATGCATCATATGTTCTTCGTGATTGAGTAGCACATGCTACAAATGTTATTGCTATTGAGGCTAGGCACCTGCTTTTGCGGGCACAACCATATGCCATATTGAAAAACACTTCCTGGCTCGTGATCCAAAAGCGAGCACAGTGTTGTTGGGAAACCAACGCTCGATACACGTGGAGGGGTAGGGTTAAGCGATCACTTGAGCGTAGAAGTGAGCCCGTACAACCACTTCAGCCAAAAGGCGTAAACCATGTGCATAAAGTGACAAGCTAGTGGTCATGAATCGTGAAATAGTGTTTTCGTAGTTCTGCTACGACGTGCGTGCATGTCATCATGTCATCTTAAATTGCTGCATTCTTTAAATGTCATGTCACTTCATTATATTTAGAACTGCTAGTCATTTTTCTATATTTGTATCCTTGCACAAAAGTCCTCTGCTTCTTTTGGGAGACTTTTGCTGACATGTGCCCTTTTCTCTTTGGGTGTCACATGTCATGTTTTGAGACAGAGCAGGTAGCAGCGGACGAGCAGTTTGTTGACGCTGAGTTTGAGGTTCATCCAGAGGCTGAGTTCGAGGACACTGGTGACCAGTCCTAGACTCACTTGGAGACTTTTTTAGTAGTTGTTTCAGTAGTTGTTGATTAGGTTCCGGTACGTAGCACCCATTTCTTTGTTTTGTTTGGCCATGCTTTAGGCCTTTGTTCAGACTCGTACTTTTTGTGACTTTCTGTGATGTTGAGAAAAATTGTTGGATGTTTTGTTGTTGGATTTTTTGTTGGTGGATGTTCTTTTATCTGCTCATTATTGTTGTTGTTGTTCGTCGTAATGCAAAGGACCTGCTACTTTTCGTAATTTTTACAGACGCTTATCAGACTGCAGCTTCACAGCTCCACGTCTGAGCAGACCTCCTCACGTCTCGCCTTCCATATTTGGGAAGAGTGGCGTGACAGGTTTTGTTGGTGGCCTATGCAGGTCCTCCTCTTTGCATCTGCGAAATATCGGAACAACAATAATGATAATAACATCCAATTACCTACCGCTCTTTTTGTTACCTACCGCTCTTGCTGGCATTGTACCATTGTAAATTTTTGGTATTAATAAAGACTAACTTTTACTTGCCAAAAAAACAAAATCCAATTAAATATTCGGAACATCCAAGTTATGATTAAGTCTAATCTGAACATTTTCCTGTCTTAGATGGTAGGAAGACTTAGGTAGATGTCCAGATTTGATAGTCAGAGCCTTCGTCAAGATTAAGCTGTACTCATCATAGGTTGCATTAGTAGTCTCTCACCCAGCCCTGACCATTTTAGAGTTCTAGAGCTTCTCTTTTAGCCGTTCGTTGAGTCCATCGATTTCGAGCCCAGCAGAACGTAATCTTGTTACTCTTAGGACCCCCACCCTGAGACCTCTATTACAGTCTAGTCTATTAGAGAGTTTTAGTATTAAGTTTCTCCTAACCTTTAGTCAACCCGATTATTAAAACCGATGATTCTATCATTTTCCTTATCATTGCACTTCTGTGTTATCGACCGTAGATTTCCGTTGTAACTCTTCTTGAATCATATCCTAGGCATATTTCGTATAAGACCATGCGGTCTTATTCTTTGCCCTCGTTTCACGTGATCGCTTCATGACGATTATCGTTAATCTTTCGAATCTTCTCCGTTGCAAATCTTGATTCTTTCAAAGTTATTTTCAATTTTCCTTATTAAAAGTTTTCGCTCAGTATTAATTTTGTTTTTAAACCCTCTACGTATATATTTAAATTCCTCACTTTTCGATGGAGTTAAAATTCCCTTGTAGATTTTGAAGTCTATTGGTTTTTAATTACTATCTCGTAACTATTTTCTAATCTATATTTTTCGCATTTCGGTTTAAAAACTTTATTACTATTTGATAATCCGATATACCATCTTTTTCTAAACTAGGAAATTTATTTTAACCGCTTACCATATATACTTTAAAATATATTACCAAGCTAAATAGAACTTCACTCATTTTTATATATCAGTTCAAGGTACGTCGTACTCGTACTTTAAAATCTTTGTATAAATCCATTTCTTTTGGCAAATCCTGGTTCCTCTAAAAGTATTTTCAATATTATTTATTTTAAATTTCTCCCCAGTTTGAAGACTTTGAAAACATTTAACATGAGCTTAAATTTGCTACACTTCAGTTGATCTAATTTCATTCTATGAATTTCGAAACCTTCGCCGAAATTATTTTAAATTATTGTCGTATAATATTTTCTAACCTACGTCCTTAATGTTCGTGTGAATGTTTTACTTCTTCCTTATAATGATTTCTCAATAAGCCAGTAAACCATTTTTCTCTTATTGTGTATATAAGACTCAAACTTGTTTCGAACAACTCATTTTTATCGACCTCCAAATATATTTTTCTATGCAAATAGAACTCCAACTTTTGAAGTACCACAGTTTTTATACTTTTCGTATTTTAACTTATGACATTTACACACTATTTTTCTTTATCCTATAAGGGTATTATTACATCTTCCTTTCCTCTACCTAAACATTCACAATTGTATCCCTGATTCACCTAACCAAGCTGTCTCCTTATCCTCGCCCTATCTGAACTCGTATTTTTTCCGATCTTTTCTTTGTTACGTATTTGGTTCCGGTTTCCTTCTATTGTTAGACATTAGTGCTTGTCGTTGCCCGTGTCAACTCTAGCTTGGTAGTGGGCACCTTGGTTTTCGTAATGTCGTCGTGGTGCATGTATATAGGTAGAGTGTGTGGACCGGTATGAGTGTGCTACCCTTAGAATATTAATGATTGACTTTTGTATGATGCATGTATACTCAGTGTTATTCATGTTATATGTGTGAAGTTGTATGGATGATATTACTTATATATGTGTGGATATCTATACCACTTTAGGAAGGTCTGTATATATACTGGAATTTGTATTGTAGTATATACCAGTAAAGTATGTAGTTTGAAGATGCTTGTAAATTCTTTATATATATATATATAGTCATGATCCGTGCCCGCGGGCACGGATCATTTAAGATTTCCCCCGCGGAACAATAAATTAGCGCAAAAATATTTAGTGACACGGGCACCTTCGGCGCGGAACAACAAATTCGGCGCAGGCGCCTTCGACGTGGAACAACAAATTCGGCGTCTAACAACAAATTTGGCGTCCGCGCCTTCGGCGCGGAACAACAAATTAGCGTAAAAAATTTCGCGGGCGCCTTCGGCGCGGGCATGGAACAACAAACCTCAAGGTATTTTTACACTAATTTGTTGTTCCGCTAAATTGTTTTACGTTAAATTGTTAAAATTTTATTTTGTTTAATTGAATAGACCATGCTTCTACACAATCTTTCCCAAGGCACTTTAAATTTCAAAGTTTAGGTTCACAATACACTTTTTTCCCCAAATTTAATCTCCACAATCTTTCCCAAGAAATTTTTAATTTCAAAGTTTAGGTTCCCAAAGCACTTTCCTCCCAAATTTAATCTCCACAATCTTTACCAAGACACTTCTAATTTCAAAGTTTTGGTTCCCAAGACATTTTTTCCATCAAAATTTTCACAAAATCCAATCTCAACCATTGATTTACCAAAATCAAATCCCAGCCACTCTTTATCTTGTCCTAGTCAGCCCTAGAATTCAAAAAACGCTATCAAATGTATAATAGACTAGTCATAACCCGTGCCCGCGGGCACGATTCATTTAAGATTTTCCCCGCAAAATCTTTGTTGCCCAAAAATTTATTTCCACATCCAAAATTTAACAGAACAATAAATTAGCGTAAAAATATTTAGCGGCATGGGCGCCTTCAGCGCGGAACAACAAATTCGGCGCAGGCGACTTAGGCGCGGAACAACAAATTTGGCGCCCGCGTCTTAGGCGCGGAACAACAAATTAGCGTGGCGGGCGCCTTCGGCGGAACAACAAACCTCAGGATATTTTTACTCTAATTTGTTCTGTTAAATTTTTTTACGCTAAATTTTTTATTTTGTTTAATTTAATGGATCATGCTTCTCCACAATCTTTTCCAAGACATTATTAATTTCGAAGTTTAAGTTCCCAAGGCATTTACCCCCAAATTTAATCTCCACCATCTTTTCCAAGGCACTTCTAATTTCAAAGTTTAGGTTTCCAAGGCACTTTTCCCCCAAATTTAATCTCCACAATCTTTCCCAAAACACTTCTAATTTCAAAGTTTTGGTTCCCAAGACACTTTGTCCACCAAAATTTAAGTTTTTCCACTAAAATTTTCACAAAATCCAATCTCAACCATTGATTTTCCAAGATCAAATCCCAGCCACTCTTTATCTTGTCCTAGTTAGCCCTAGAATTCAAAAAACGTTTCCAAGACAGTCTTAATTTCGAAGTTTAAGTTCCCAAGGCATTTCCCCCCAAATTTAATCTACACCATCTTTTCCAAGGCACTTCTAATTTCAAAGTTTAGGTTCCCAAGTCACTTTTCCCCCAAATTTAATCTCCACAATCTTTCCCAAGACACTTCTAATTTCAAAGTTTTGGTTTTCAAGACACTTTTTCCACCAAAATTTAAGTTTTTCCACTAAAATTTTCACAAAATCCAATCTCAACCATTGATTTTCCAAGATCAAATCCCAGCCACTCTTTATCTTGTCCTAGTCAGCCCTAGAATTCAAAAAACACTGTCAAATGTATAATAGATATATATATATATAAATATATATATATATATATGTTAGTAAGTCATGTGTATATTGGGCGTAATGATAATAGGGTACTTATAGTTAAAGGTGCGTGCCTATTATATGACCTATATGTTAGTACGTGCGAGTGTGTGCTCGTACGTAGATATGTATTGTGCTTAGACGTAAGTAGTTATGTATTTGCTGCATGAGTATATGGGTGATATACGGATGATAATGGGGTTATAATTTTGTTTGGTATTTCTTGCCTTTACGGAATGTTATGCATGTGCGTGTATACCGTGAAGTATACACGATTATGGTACGTTTTAAACTATGTATGGATAAGTAGATGTACTGGTATACTAAATATAGATAGATGGTTATGGTGTGTATATATATTACATGTATATGACTATACGATGAATGCATGTAATAGAGAATGTATTATAATTATACGTGTGTTGATATTTATAATAATATAGGATGAAAAGTGATTGCATTATGTGGGCTTTACTTGACTAAATATAGTGATTGATGATACGGTATGTATGTGGTTATGAAGGTGGATGTATACATATTAGAGTGGTATTGGTATATGTATAGATACCGTGTTAGGTGTATAGAGTTTTCTGATGTGGGTTTTGGAGTCTCACTCAAGTTTGAGTGGGTATACTAAGTATACTGTTACATATTTCTGTGGATTGCGTGTGGTCCTATGAATGTAATAATGGATGATGTATGTATAGTGATAGGATTGGTTGTGTCTGGTTGTGTTACGCACATGATTGTGGGTGGCTATACCATAATATAGTTATAGGTGTTGGTCTTGTGGTATAGTTATTTACTAAGGACTTACATGTTGAATGTATATGTGCTAGCTGAACTAGGTGTGTAGTTGTGATAAGTATATAGTGGTATGAGTGGTATGTATGAATGATATGTTAGCGTGTGCGGGCGTGCACCGTGCACGGGTAAGTATGTGCTTAGTTATAGGTGTTTGTGACTATGGAATGTGTGGCGTGTCTTGGATATCGTTATAGGGCAGTATGTGATGTGAATATATGGTGAAATATTTGCATGCATTTGAATAACTATATATCTGTGAATTTAAGGTAGTGGTGAATGTATATTAGATATAGCAAACATGAGTTAATGTGGCATGGTGTGATTACATGTGTTGTTAAGATTGAATGTACACTAGGAGATATAGGGAGTAGTGTATCCTTGTTGTTTTGTTCATATGTAGTTATCTAAACGTGAAGTACTACAATTGTATTTGCTGGTGTGAGCTATTTAATTGTATGAAAGTATGTGTGACTTGGTTATGAGATAAGTGAGTAATAGTTATATAAGAATGTACGTGATTATATGAATGAATGAAATACGTATATGAATTTGTTTGTCTAAGATAAGTATAAGTATAGAATGTGTGTAAATATATATATGTGTGTATAGTATTAATGTTTGACTAACTAGTGCATATATAAGCACTTGTAGTGACTATATCTGGTTTGAATTATAAAGTGGTGTGATTGGGATAGTTACTAGAGTGGCTAAATATAATTATAGTTAGAAATTCCGAGGACGGACTTTATTCATAAGTTTTCATGCGTGTACTTTCCTTCGTACGCGTATTTTTAGTTGCCTCTTCTTGTATCAGAACCGTGCAGTGTGATATGCTGATGTGACCCTCTGTAAGAGTACTTATTTGTGGGATTTTTCGTGAACGTCATTTCACGGATCATTCTCCCACAAATTAGCTTTGTTTGAAGAGGTGTCGTAGCTTTCACCTTCGTCGTTAGACCTTTCTTTTTTTAGCCTATTCTCCATTGCCCTAGCCTGTGACCAATCTTCTTAGTCTCGGTTCTCTCGTCGACACGGCCACTTCCGGTCGTACGTATTTTGTGTGTATGTTGATTCGTGTGTGTATTTTCGTATTTGATTTTATTATTGTATTTTCGTAGTTACAACGTGCGACCGAACCCCGTATTCATGACCTTCTCGAAGGCGCGATCGCCCCAGTTTTTCCCTTATAATTTTTGGACATCAACGGACCAACTTGCTTATTTCATTACAATTCATATATGTTACTCTATTATTTCAATTTGAGAAGTTTGTGCGTGTGACCCTATCTTAATTAATTACTTTATTAATTAATTCCTTTATCAATTTGAGGAGTCTGTGTGTGTGACCCCCCTTTATTAATTCCTTAACAACAACAAAAAAGGGTAAAAGATTTAAACTGTAATAAATCCTATTTTCCTAATCAACTTTGACCCTAGCCCATTTTCATGAACCCATTGGCCGAACCCATGTTACACACGCACACAGCTTGGTAGCAACAAAAAAAACCAACTTAACCTAATCCTAGGTCACGTGCTAAAGCCCCACTCCTCTATTTAATAGCCTAGGGCTATTTCTTTTTTCTCTCCCAGCGTCACACGAGCCGTCGCCCCCCTATTTTCTCCATGCGGTAACATCTCGCAGCGCCTTCTTCTTCTTCTTCTACCTTCGACATCACCCTCTCGCCATCTCGTCTCCGACCTCGAGGCCACCTCCGGCCTTTCCCCGGCGACAGCAGACCCTTTCCCCGCCGACGTACGATGCTGCTCCGCTGGATCCTCGCCCAGCAGCGCCTCCTAGCGCGTGCAGCACCCTCGAGAAGCAGCAGCGGTTGCTGCTTGTCGCAGCAACGGCCCACAGCGCCGTTCATCGCACTGCAGCCATCGCCAGATCTCTCCCCGGCATGTCCCCTCGCCCAGCGGCCTCCCCGCAACGGCTGACCCCGTCAGCCTATCTCCCACGGCAACCTCCACCCTCAGGCCGTTTCCCACGGCTGTGCTGACACCCAGACCCGTGACAACATACCCCCGACACGCTGCGGCCATGGCAGCGTCTTTCCTTCCTACAGCAGCGACGCTTGACCATCCTCTAACCATAGACGACTCGCGGCAACCCCTGGTAGCCGTAGGAAGGACTCCTCTTTACCACGGTTAGTTGTTCGCTGCAACTTTTTGTTTATGTTTGCTATAAGTGTTGGACAGCGATGATACACAATTTTGGACCTTGAATATAGATGTTGGCATGCTGTAACATTAATTTTGATGTGGACCCCATATCAGATTGGAGAACCTAATTAAAATTTGGTTCATTAGACGTCTTAGGTTTCCTAATAAAATCTAGTTCCATCGTAACGAACTCATTCGTGCACGTGATTTCATCACAGAGTATCCGTCATTCCGTGCCATACGCGCTACAGGAATCCAACCCCTGACGTCGCTACCCGACGTCAGAGTAGCTCTCGCGTCATGTTGAGGTAAGATCTGCCCCGTAGGAATCACCACTTGCATGTTAATCAACTAAAATTGGTAATTTCTGATGGTTGTGATTCACTAATCAAGATTAATAAATTGGAATGTAAGCTAGACTGCGATTTGAACACATAGGTAGTTTGGACTCTGGTTAATCGTGACTCCATCTTGGTTGTTCAGGCAAGTGATACTTGCCAGTAAATGTTTTAGGCCACGTTTTTAGGCCAATTTGTTTGTTAGCGTAAAAGAGACTGTTAGCGTAAAAGAGACTAGATAGTGAAATGATAGCTGCCTAGACGCCCTTTTGATCTAGTTTGACAACGAAACTAGATCCGACACCCTACTTGATCTAGCTTGACAACGAAGCTAGATCCGACACTTTTACTTGCTTCCATTCATGCTGCCATTGTTGGATATGGAAGACGTTTGTACACCCTTGTGGGGGATGTACGAGGAAATACGGACCTCGAACGTCGCGTACACGAAGTCGTGTGCAAAGGGAATCTGTTCCCTTGCGGAGAGGATCTCTGGATGAGTGGGAAAGTCGCATTATATATGCATAAGTGCATGCGACATATGGCTAATAAAGGGGGAATATCTTAAGCTTATGTTGTACCATGCATATGGTACAACTTAAGCTTATAATGTGCCATGTATCATGGTACACCTTAATTAAGTTGTTCCAAAGGAACAACTTACCCTAAAATAACTACCTTGGGGGCTATAAATAAGACCCAAGGGTAAGCCATTTCTTACACCTTTTGCATGAAATTCATGCATGCAACTTCTTCATAGCGAAGCTCTGCAGAAATCCTTTCTCTTCCTCTATCCAAGTTCTTAATCTAAAGTAGAGATTTAGATTGTGGATTAGTAGCCTTACTCCGTTCGTGAGAAGACTCGATCCGTCGTGGCGAATCCGAAGGCGAAGTTCGTAGACTACCGTGCCGCATACGCAAGCGTAAGTCTAAACTTCATATTATCGATCCTAACTCTGTTTTGGCAGGATCCTACATTGGTATCAGAGCCATATGGGTTCGCCCCCGGTCATACCAACGCCCCGTCGAAACTATGAACGAGTCGTTGTCTTTTTCACGAATGGGTCTCCGACTATTACGGATATAGTAGGAACGCTTCGTGACGGAGAGAACGCAGCGGTTGTTCTTTTCACGTTAGGGTCTCCTATCATTACGGATATGGTAGGAACTCTCCGTGACGGGAAGAACCGACCGTTCACGTAGTATGTTATTTTTCATTTTTGGCACACGGCCATTAGGAAATAACTAATTTCTCGACGAACGGGTGCTTCATCGACGAACGGGTGCTTCATCGAGGAAGATGATGGTAGTTATTTCCATCGGGTAAGAGGAAATTTGGTGCATGTGCACCATGGCCAAATGGGCTATGAAGGCCATGCACCCCCCTCCCCAAGCGGAAGGGGTTGGCTACGGCCAATAACCATCGGCGACCACCCCATCAAGGGGGAGGAATAAGTGCGGCAACCCCATTTAAAGGGGGTGGCCGGCCATGGCCAAAGGGGCCATGGCCGGCCAACGCCGAATGGCCTTGGCCATGACCGGCCATGGCCAAGCCATGGCCGGCCATGGCCATGCCGGCAGTGGCCGGCCAAGGCCAGGCCGGCAGTGGCCGGCCTTGGCCAAGCCCTGCCGGCCAGGCCGGCCCTTGGCCGGCCTGCCGGCCCTGGCAGAGGCCAGGGCCGGCGCCCTGGCCACTGCCAGGGCCAGGGCCGGCGCCCTGGCCTCAGGCCAGGGCCTGGCCGAGGCCAGGGCAGGAGCCCTGGCCCCGGCCAGTGGCCTGGCTGGTCGGCCCTGGCAGAGGCCAGGGCCTGGCCGGCCCTGGCCGAGGGGGCCAGGGCCCCTGGCCGGCCAGGGCCCCTGGCCGGCCAGGGCAGAGGCCCTGGCCGGCCTTTGGCCAAGCCCCGGCCAGGGCAGAGGCCCTGGCCGGGAGAATTTGCATTTCGAAAATTGGTCGACCAATTTTGTGTTTTTGGTCGACCAATCTGGCAGAAGGTCTGGGTCGACTGCAAACTTGCCTACAGACCCATACGGGGTGACAAAAGGCATTGGCCAAACTCGAATGTGTCATTTAGTCCATACGGGGCTAACCACAATACCGACTAGTTCATACGGAACTAACGTTTTAATGAAGTTTTTCATTAGGCTCTACTCCTTGAAGATTAGCCATAGTGCTCTACTTCATGCGAGATTAGCCATGTCATTGTGCTCTACTCTACGGAGATTAGCCAATGTACTTGTGACGTTGTGCTCTACTCTATGGAGATTAGCCAACGTGCTTTCAAAATTTTTTTTTTGAAAAAGATGTTTTTCAAATAGGTTATGTCCCGTCCTTAATCGGGATAGCGCAATTTAGAATTCCAAGTCCTACCACGATCCGGCCATGGTTATCTAACCCATGGGTGTGTAGAACAGGTCTCGTGGCTTGGCAATTGTTGCGCTAAAATTCTTTGCGCAAACTCTCACCTATTCTATTTTGAAAGATATGTTTTTCAAAGTAATTTTCCGCTGCTAATACCATACGGGTATTATTTCTGATTTCTTTTTACTTAAGATAAGTAAGAGGGATACTTTGAAAGTTACTTCTAGATGGTATTTGGGAACGTAGTGAACTTCTCGATTCTAGAGTAACATTTCAACGCATCCAAGGAACTTATCAAGTGTTTAAAGAATCGAAACTTTATGCATTGAATTTTGATCGTGTTTTTCATTTTCTTTGCAGTTTTTTGAATCGAATATGTCTACCGCTTCTAAGAATATTGTCGCAGAGCTTAACAAAGGTGAAAAGCTCAACGGCGACAATTATAAACTTTGGTCAATTAAAATCCAATATGTTTTGGAGGAGCAAGATGTGCTCGAAACACTCCAAAACATAATGGAAGAACCTGAGTTGGGCAATACGGCCCAACACAAGAGGGACCGGGAAGCTTATGATACTTGGACTCGAAAGAATAAAATAGCACGTATTACGTTACTGTCCGCCATGGACAATGACATAATGCGTCTATTTCGGGAATTCGATCTAGCCAAAGACATATGGTCTGAGCTAGAGATAAAGTTTGGTGGAACTTCGGTTACCAAACTCCGCTCCTTAAATATTCAATTTGATTCGTACAAGATGCGGCGAGATCATTCTATGAAAAAGCATCTCCGCCACATGGCGAATCTCATATCTGAATTAAAGGATGCGGGTGTTACGCTGTCTGACGAACAGCAGATCCAAGCAGTCATTCGTTCACTCCCAGATAGCTGGGATAACATGAAAATGCACCTCACTCATAATGAGTGCATTAAAACTTTAAGCGATGTGTCGAAACACCTCGAACTCGAGGAAGAGCGGATTCAAGCCGCAAAACCAAGTGCAGAAGTGCACATGGCCGCTAATTCCTCACATGGGGGAAATAAGCGGAAGAATAAACGCTTAAGGTTTGTGAATGAATGAAAGCAAGAACCGGAAACCTCAAAGAAGACTAAGAACAAAAAGTGGCAAAAGAATGTGCACTCAAAGAAGAAAAACTTGAAGAAGATCAAGTGCTTTAAGTGCAACAAGTACGGTCACTTCGCCCGTACATGTACTGATGGAAGTGATAAGGTAACTTGTAGGGCTAGTTACATATGTGTTTCTAGTTCCATGTTTCTTGCTGAATCTAACTATTTTTGGTTGATTGATTCAGGGGCCACAGACCACGTAGCGAAGGACAGAAGGTTCTTCGTAGAGTATCGAAAGATAACTCAAGGAACAAAGTGGATATACGTCGGCAACAACACTCGTGTTGAAGTCAAAGGCGTCGGAACATGTAAGCTAGTTCTCGACAACGGCCGGACATTATTATTGCACGACGTCCTCTTTGCTCCAGATATTAGAAGGAATATCGTTTCCGTGGTCATGTTAATGTCTTTAGATTATGAGTGGAGGTTCTATAAACAATATGTTGACCTTGTTTGTAATAATTCTTTGATTGGTTCTGGTAATGTTTGTAATGGATTAATTGTTTTAAATACAATGTATGATGATTCTTCTTCCATTAATGAAAGTTTTCATTTAACAAATGCTTCTAACTCTGAATCTGAGATCATTTGTTGGCATGCAAGACTTGGTCATATTGGACCAACTAGAATGGATAGACTTGACAAAAGTGGCTTGCTATCTAATGTTTCAAAAGTTGAAATGTCAACTTGCGAACATTGTCTTGAAGGGAAAACTTGTCGCAAGCCGTTTGGAACTGGCACAAGGGCCGAAGTTCCATTACAGCTTATCCATTCGGACATTTGCGGTCCAATGAATGTTAAGACAAGACGCGGGAATTCCTATTTCATCACTTTCATTGATGATTTCACCCGTTTCGGTCATATTTATTTGATTTCCCACAAACATGAAGCTTTAACTTGCTTCAAAAACTATATGAGTTTAGTGGAAAATCAACTAGATCGCAAGATAAAGGTCTTGCGAACCGATCGGGGTGGGGAATATCAATCAACAAGTTTTAAGGAACTCTGTGATGAAAAAGGCATAGTTCATCAAATAACTATGCCTTATACTCCACAACAAAACGGTGTTGCGGAAAGAAGAAATAGGACATTGATGGAAATGGTCCGTTCATTGATGTCTCAGGCAAATTTGCCTATCACCTTTTGGGGTGACGCATTATTGACGGCAGCATTCATCTTAAACCGTGTACCCTTGAAGTCGGTAAGTTCTACTCCTTATGAGTTGTGGAACAATAGAACTCCAGACTTAAGCATTCTAAAACCTTGGGGTTGTGCATCTTACGCACATTTATCCTCTCACAAATATGGCAAACTTGGGCCAAGTGGGAGGAAGTGTATCTTCATCTGATACGCTGAAAACTCCAAAGGATATGCTTTCGTCGGTCAAGAGGACAATGGAGGTCTAATAGAAATCGAATCGAGGGATGTTGTCTTCTTGGAAAACGAGTTTCCAAGACAGGGTGAGATAAGTCAAGACTTATCCTTGTTTGAGACTTGGGATCAAGAAGGATCGGAACGTTCGAGTGGGAGAATTCTTGGTGAAGAAGAAAATACGTTTCAAACTTCACCAATGAATGATACGAACGATACCAATCCTATTCCGAGTGGGAGTGATGTTATTCCAAGTGGGAGTGATGTCATTCCAAGTGGGAGTGATCAAACTCAAACAAGACGTAGTAATCGAACGAGGCTAACACCTCTGAGATTTGAGGATGAATTTCCTCAAACATTCATGACATTACTACAAGATGATGACGAACCTGCAAATTTCAAACAGGCCGTCACATGCCCTGCTAAAGATAAATGGATAGCGGCAATGGAAGAAGAACTTCAATCCATGAAAACAAATCAAGTCTGGGACTTGGTTGATTTACCTAAGGGACGTAGAGCCATTGGGAACAAGTGGGTTCTCAAAATCAAGCATAAGGCTGATGGCTCCATCGAGAAATATAAAGCTCGCCTTGTTGCAAAAGGTTTCACGCAACAGGAAGGAATAGACTACGAAGAGACTTTCTCTCCTGTCGTGCGTTTTACCTCAATTCGCTTAATTCTGGCAATGGTGGCTTGTTTGGACCTCGAGTTACATCAGATGGATGTAAAGACTGCCTTTCTTAACGGAGAACTAGATGAGGAGATCTACATGGAACAACCAAACGGGTTCGTACAAGAAGAAAACAAACATAAGGTTTGTAAACTTCGTAAATCCATATATGGTCTTAAACAATCCTCAAGGCAGTGGTATATGCGCTTTCAAGAAGTCGTTTTGTCGTATGGTTTCTCCATGCTCGACGAAGACAACTGCGTATATATTAAGAGGATTAAAAACAAGTATGAAATTATGTCTCTTTATGTAGATGACATACTTATAGCCGGAAATGATAAGCGTCTTGTCATGGATATCAAAGCTTGGCTTTCATCCGTCTTTGAGATGAAAGACATGGGTGAAGCTGCATATATCCTTGGGGTTAAGATCTCAAGGAATCGTTCTAAGAAACTTCTTTCTCTCTCTCAAGAGACATATATAAAGAAAGTTTTAGAACGGTTTAATATGCAGGACTGCAAGCCAATTGATACTCCAATAAGCAAAGGCGAGGGTCTATGTTTGGAAATGTGTCCCAAAGATCCAAAAGAAAAGAAAGCTATGGAAAAAGTTCCATACTCCAGTGCTGTCGGGAGTCTGATGTACGCTATGATGTGTACCAGACCAGACATTTGCTATGGTGTTGGTATGGTAAGCCGTTACCAATCCAACCCAGGACAGGCACACTGGAAAGCGGTGAAGAGGATATTAAGGTACCTCAAAGGGACTGCGGACTATGCGTTATGCTATCAAGGCAATACCTTGAGACTCGAAGGCTATACCGATGCTGATTGGGTGGGTGATCTCGACGAGCGAAGATCTACCTCAGGCTTTGTTTACTTGCTCGGGAATGGTGCAATATCCTGCAGCAGCAAGAAGCAAACCTGCATTGCCTTATCAACAATGGAAGCAGAATTCGTAGCATTCAGCATGGCGGTCCAAGAAGGTGTTTGGCTTAGGAAATTCTTAGACAGGCTAACGAATGCCACTGACTCAAGCACTGTTCCTATATACAGTGATAGTCAAGCTTCGATTGCCTACGTCAAAGATCCTAAATTTCATTGTAAGACCAAACACATTGACATTCGATTCAAGTTTGCAAAAGACTATGACAAACGGAAGGAAGTAGACATTGGATACATATCCACGCATGAGATGATAGCGGATCCCCTTACGAAGGCGATCCCCAGAGATGTGTTCTACAAACACTTATCATCTATGGGAATGCGTAGGTGCTGAGCTGTATCTTGTAATATTTCCCATGTCTATAGAAGATCAAAGTTTAATAAAAGAAAGAAGTTCTTTTATATATTGCATACAAGTTTCTTACAAATGATTTTATATACATTTGTGTTTAAGTCTCAGCTATTTTATTGTGTGTATGTCGGACAGATTAAGGTTGGCTCTCTCACATGAGCAACCGCCTTATCTTATCAGATGGATAAGATAGAGATGAGACAAGTTTAAAGTCAAAATCATTAAATGATTTAGAGTCATGACTTAAACAAGATAGTCGAATGAAAGATCTGCATCATATGGATGCTTACAAAAGATCTGAGATCTGTATCACAAGGATATTTGAAAGAGATCTCGTAGGATTTTTTTTAAATCCTATCTGTCTTATGCAGGATGAGAGTCCGTGAATATTTCACGAGTAGTAAAGGGACTCAAAAAGATAGGCACTGTGGTGTCTGATCTTTTCATCCGTACAACATCATTAAGACATACTCTCCCTGGGAAAGGAGTGATGTTGTAATACGTGTTCATACCACGTATGCATTTCGACCACTGAGTTAGTAGCAATAGTGTTTGCTATTATGTGAGACTCAAAGGCCATACAGGTCTTAACTCTTACCCTCAAGGACTCCAATTGGTTCCTTTAGATTTGACAAGATGATCGCTATCTTAGCGTGTTGCTAATGGGCTATGATAATTCGGCTCGGCGGGGCACGTTAGAAAAGCGAATCAAGTCAAGATCAGAAGGATCGCAAGAAGAGGAAGATTGATTTCATATTCGCATTTGGACTTTAATGATTCAAAGCTGGCCAGCCAATTGAAATCCAGATGGGATTCAATTGTTGAATATAAAGTATAAGAAATGTGAAGGAATAATCTAGGGTAAAGCATGCGTTGAACTACTCAACTTTGCACCTTCGAGGTCGTTGTGTATCTCTAACAAGTGCACAACAACAGACTCTACGCGCATGACGGTTGCACGGTCTATTTCTCGGTATGATAGATGAAAGAACTAAGATAAAGACGTTCTCTTACAATCCCCTCAAG
This sequence comes from Scilla litardierei, assembly GCA_030789695.1. Lineage (NCBI taxonomy): Eukaryota > Viridiplantae > Streptophyta > Magnoliopsida > Asparagales > Asparagaceae > Scilla > Scilla litardierei. The sequence goes on along the minus strand of CM061142.1, from coordinate 316,184,832 downwards.
TGTGAGTGGGAGATGTTGGATATGGAAGACGTTTGTACACCCTTGTGGGGGATGTACGAGGAAATACGGACCTCGAACGTCGCGTACACGAAGTCGTGTGCAAAGGGAATCTGTTCCCTTGCGGAGAGGATCTCTGGATGAGTGGGAAAGTCGCATTATATATGCATAAGTGCATGCGACATATGGCTAATAAAGGGGGAATATCTTAAGCTTATGTTGTACCATGCATATGGTACAACTTAAGCTTATAATGTGCCATGTATCATGGTACACCTTAATTAAGTTGTTCCAAAGGAACAACTTACCCTAAAATAACTACCTTGGGGGCTATAAATAAGACCCAAGGGTAAGCCATTTCTTACACCTTTTGCATGAAATTCATGCATGCAACTTCTTCATAGCGAAGCTCTGCAGAAATCCTTTCTCTTCCTCTATCCAAGTTCTTAATCTAAAGTAGAGATTTAGATTGTGGATTAGTAGCCTTACTCCGTTCGTGAGAAGACTCGATCCGTCGTGGCGAATCCGAAGGCGAAGTTCGTAGACTACCGTGCCGCATACGCAAGCGTAAGTCTAAACTTCATATTATCGATCCTAACTCTGTTTTGGCAGGATCCTACAGCCATGTCATGTTTACTTTTCAATTAACGGCACGCACTTTAAATGCTCATCCCATGTCATGTCATGCATCATATGTTCTTCGTGATTGAGTAGCAGATGCTACAAATGTTATTGCTATTGAGGCTAGGCACCTGCTTTTGCCGGTACAACCCTATGCCATATTGAAAAACACTTCCTGGCTCGTGATCCAGAAGCGAGCATAGTGTTGTTGGGAAACCAACGCTCGATACACGTGGAGGGGTAGGGTTAAGCGATCACTTGAGCGTAGAAGTGAGCCCGTACAGCCACTACAGCCAAAAGGCGTAAACACTGTGTACAAAGTGACAAGCTAGTGTTCATGAATCGTGAAATAGTGTTTTCGTAGTTCTGCTACGACGTGCGTGCATGTCAGCATGTCATCTTAAATTGTTGCATTCTTTAAATGTCATGTCACTTCATTATATTTAGAATTGCTAGTTTTTTTTCTATATTTGTATCCTTGCTTAAAAGTCCTCCGCTTCTTTTGGGAGACTTTTTCTGACATGTGCCCTTTTCTCTTTGGGTGTCACATGTCAGGTTTTGAGACAGAGCATGTAGCAGAGGACGAGCATTTCATTGACGCTGAGTTTGAGGTTCATCCAGAGGCTGAGTTCGAGGACACTGGTGACCAGTCCTAGACTCACTTGGAGTCTCTTTTAGTAGTTGTTTCAGTAGTTGCTGATTAGGCTCCGGTACGTAGCACCCATCTCTTTGTTTTGTTTGGCCATGCTTTAGGCCGTTGTTCAGACTACTACTTTTTGTGACTTTCTGTGATGTTGAGAAAAATTGTTGGATGTTTTGTTGATAGATGTTCTTTTATCTGCTCATTATTGTTGTTGTTGTTCGTCGCAATGCAAAGGACCTGCTACTTTTCGTAATTTTTACAGACGCTTATCAGACTGCAGCTTCACAGCTCCACGTCTGAGCGGACCTCCTCACGTCTCGCCTTCCATATTAGGGAAGCGGGGCATGACAATAGAAGTGCTCCAATGGCACTGAGGTAGGGTACTTCCGGACCCAGCATCTCCTCCCCCTCTTTCAGTGGCCGAAAGGGGTCCTTATGTACATCTAGTGATCTTATGACCATAGGAGTACTTAAAGGATGACATTTATCCATATGAAACTTTCCTAGAAGTTTCTTTGTATAATTTGATTGGTGTAATAGGATTCCACCTCGTAGGTGTTCAATCTATAAGCAAAGACAATTCCTTGTTTTGCCTAGGTCTCTCATTTCAAAAGTATGCTTTAGGCTTTTAGATATCTCATTGATCTCTGCAGGAGATCCTATGAGATTTAAGTGATCAACATATACTGCTATGATGACGAATCCTGCTTTCATTCTTTTGATAAAGATACATGGGCAGACTTCATTATTTGTGAATCCTTACTGTGCAAGGAAATCACTAAGTCTGTTATACCACATTTTTCCCGATTGCTTTAGACCATGTAACGGTCGCTTTCCGACCTTACGAATTTTCTACGTGCACGAGCTTTATCGTGCACGTATTTTATTTGGCTAGTTCCGGATTCCGAAATATGCGATGTGATATGCCGTCGTGATCGTTTGGGAGTGTACGATTTTATAGTAATGTTTGGGAACGCCGTTCGCGGTTCGTTTTCTCGCAAAACGATTTTGAACGATAGGGGCGTTTTAGTCATTTGACTCAAGACGCCGTTTCTAATTTTACGTAAATTCTTGGTAGATGTTACGCATGATCAGGCTCCATAGATCTGTGTGTATCGTCTCCGCGATCGTCCCGGTATTTTTGGATTATTTTTCTGACACCCGGTTTGAGAGATATCGCTCGGATAAACCTCGACCGTCGATTTTCCCCAATCAGATTCGAAATTAGAATTGTTAGCCAAATCTGGCTAAATATCTTATTTAAATCGTTTTAAAACTTTCCTAAACTGCATATTCTATTGACCCCTAGACTTACCCCAAATTATACCTCCTTTAACCCAATATCTACCCCTTTTAGCTATAATCCTAATGTTATATAGCAATTAAATTATTATTATTATAACCCTAACCCTATTCTATTTTTCCCCAAAACCACAGCCACCTAGAGCTAATCCCCTCGCATCAGCCGCCGTTATCTCTCTCTCTCTCTCTCCTATCTCTCTCTCCCTCACGGCGAGGCCGCACCCCGCAACAACCCCGAGCGAATCACGGCCATCTCTTCCGCCGGCGGGATCTCCGATGCCGACCGTCGGCACGCCGACCCCTCGCGATCCACGGCGCCCCGACCCCCGACCGCAGTCTCCCCTCGTAATCCCGTCCACCGCCGCGCCTCCCCCGCGAGACCCCGACGCCGGCGACCCCGCAACCCGGCCCCGATCCCCGTGCAGCGCAGGCCGACGCCCCTGCCGCGATTGACCGTCGGAGCTCCCTCACCTCGATCTCCCTCTTTCGCTCCCCCTCGCTCTCAACTCCTCCGCAGCGCTCCGCCCCGCAGCGACGCCCCTCGTCGCTGCAGCCTCCCCGCGCCACTGCTGTGCTGTTTCGATGCCGCCTTCCGCCGCCCGCCGCACAGCGCAAGACCGATGCCCCCCTCTCTGCCGTGACTTCAGCCCCATTCCTCAGCCGTCGCCGCTGCCTCGGTTTTCCGCACGCGCGTCGCAGATCTCAACCGCAGCCTCCCCGTGCCGTAGCTCGCTGTTTTGCCGTTGAACTGATCGTGCTCGCTGCCCACACTTCGTCCGCTGCCCGGACGAGTCTCACTACGCTACCCGTAGTCGAGACGCTGTGGACGCCGCAAATCCCCTACCGCCCTGACACTACGTTCGCACTACTCCAGACACTGGAGAGGTTGGTTTTCCCGAAACTCGTAGCGCAACCCACCCGTAGCGAAAACTGAAAACCTAACTAAAATCGGCAACTTAACACATTAAATTTACTTTCTGCTCCCTTAAAACAATGTGGAACCGTAGATCGACGATCGGACTTTTTGACTGTGCACATAGGATAGAATCGTCGGATAGGCTGAACGGACAAATTGACTTGTGACTGTTAGGGTCGCCACGTCCAACCTAGAAATGAACCTAAATAGGATTTATTGAAAATCGCGACCTGACACCGTCGCCGTGACACTGTTTCAGACAGACTACCGCGGACGCTACGACTGGACGAGACGCCCCGGACAGACGACGTACTCGCCATCGCAGGCAAGTGTACCCACTTGCGTTTTTGACCGCGTCTTGGTCTTAAATTGTTAGAACTGTTAGACTGTGAGTGTTTAGAACCGGACGTGAAATGATAGCGTCCAGGACGTCCCTTGACGGCTCAGACTTGACGACGAAGTCTGAGCCTAACAACAACTTTTGACATTGTAGGACTATCTTGTGTGTGCGTGCGTGTGGACACCCTAGAATAACTGTAACGACTGCTTTTCATGTATCTGGATTTAATATAATATAATATATGTTTTGGTGGATTTTCTCCTCTTGTGTGGTTTTCGTCTCCGTAGTTTCATTTTCGATCGATTCGTCGTATTTTCTCGCTTCTTCCGTAGGATTGTCGATTTCGAAGTATGTCACTCGTGACGGACTTCATAACGGTCGTATCTAACTATTAGATCAAGCCTAGTAGTCTTAGGAATCGATCCCGGGGCCCCGCGCTCCGTATCGGTACTTTCTGTGCTCATTAGCCGGTGTAAGAAGGGCCACCGACCGACTAGATGACGATCCAGTCGGTCGGCAATCCTTCTTGGACCGACTAATTAGCTTTCTAAATTTCTCAGGAGTTACTGTTTATCGTTAGTCGGTCTAAGAACGTTGGTTGACCGACTAGGTTGCAAACTAGTCGGTCAGCAATGCTTCTTTAACCGACTAACTCATCATCTTATTTTTGTATCAGCTACTGTTTACTCTTAGTCGGTCTAAGAACGTTCATCGACCGACTAGATTATAAACTAGTCGGTCAGTATTTGTTCATGGACCGACTAACTCTAAAATCCTATTTTCGTTCAGGAGTTACTGTTTGCACTTAGTCGGTCTGCGTTGGTCGACCGACCGACTAGTTGCCAAACTAGTCGGTCAGTGGTTGCTCTGTGACCGACTAACCAGTGTTAAAACCCTAATTTCTGGGCAGCCGCCAGCTCAACCTATTTATACCCAACCCAAACGACTTCTTCTTCTCCAACACGACCCAAAACCCTAAAAACTTCCCCCTTCAGCCCCCATCTTCCTCCAAGCTCCATTTCTCCATTCCAAGCCCTAGAATCATCATCCAAACCATCCATTCACTCCATCTACCCCTCATCTTCCCCAAATTCTCACCAAAACCCATCAAAATCCCCAAATTCCCCAAAACACTAGTTTCCCCAAACTTCTCCAATCTTTTCCAGATCTGATCCTAGGGTTCTCCAGAGTGTTTCTTCCGTCTCCTCTTGGTAAGAAATCGATCTACCGTTGTTTTCTTAACCTATTTATTATTTTATGGAAACCCTAATTAATTTCATGTGTTTGGTGTTTGTTTCCCCCATAACAGCGATTTCCCCGTAGATTGGCATCCGTGTGACGAAGTGATCGTCAATCCCCGGTGCTAGGCAAGTGAAACTTGCCACCTAGGGTTTAGGCCATGTTTTAGGCCAATTGCTTAATGTAGGCGTAAAAGAGGCTAGGCGACGAAATGATACTCGCCTAGGCGCAAATTGGGGAACTAGCTTGACAACGAAGCTAGTTCCGACTTTTAGCATGTTGCACAATTACCATGTCATGTTTACTTTCAATTAACGGTACATGAATATGTTCATGTCATTGCATCTTGCTTGTCACGTTTGAATTCAATTAACGGTACGCAATTATCTGTTCCTAGCATTGCATTTTGATTGTCGTCGTGATTGTGTAGCACACGCTACAATGCTATTATTTTCCTGGCTTGTGTTCCAGAAGCGAGCCCTGTAGTTGGAAACCCCAACGCTCGACACACATGGGTGGGGTAAGAGATAAGCGGACTGAGCCGAGTGGCCTGATCCGCCACTCCGGCCAGCATGTGAAATCTCTAGTGTTCAAGTGATTAATAGTGATAGAGATAAGCGGACTGAGCCACGAGCTGGCCAGCAGGTGGACTCTCTATGCACTAAGTGATAAACAGTGATAAATGAATAATAGTGATAGAGATAAGCGGACTGAGCCACGAGCTGGCCAGCAGGTGGACTCTCTATGCACTAAGTGATAAGTGATAAGTGATAAGTGTTAAGTGATAAGTGTTACGTGATAAGTGTTAAATGATAAGTGATTAGTGATTTGGTAGCTTTTGCTACATTGTGCATGCTTGCCTCTCTTTGAAACTGTTGCATCATACTTAACGGCCATGTCATGCATACTAAACTGCTAGGTTGCTAGTTGCCTACTTTCAGTTTCCTTGCGCAAGTCTTTTTAGACTTGCTGACATGTGCCCCTTTACTCTTTTGGGTGACACATGTTAGATCCTGAGCCCGAGTACCTTGTTGAGGACGAGGTGTTTGCTGACGCCGAGCCCGAGCTTGTGTTTGACGGGGAGTACGTGGACACTGGGGACCAGTCCTAGTGTCTTCGTTGTGTTTTACTTTTGTTAGACAGTTGTTTTGTATTCGGTGCGTAGCACCCATACTTTGTTGTTGTCGTTGCTTTTGTTGGCCTTGTTCTGGGCCTTTAGACTCTTTTCTTTTAGCCTGGTGGCTCTTCTGGATGTTGGACTTTTGTTGATGTTGGGCAATTTGTGAGATGTGGAATTTTATTTCTGTCTCACCTTGTGTTATTATTGTTATTCTGTTGTGGTTACAGGGACCTGTTTATGTATTGTGGACGCTTATCGGGTTTGGGGCTTCACAGCTCCACTCTCGTGTGGACCTTTTCACGTCTCGCCTCCATTTTAGGGAAGCGGGTCGTGACATTAACCTTTCCTGTCTTGTCACGTCCCGTCCCGTCTTGCACAGCCCAGAGGGCAATAGGGCACTCTTCGAGTGATCCCTTGTCGTGATACACAGCCCAGAGGGCAATAGGGCACTCTCCGAGTGATCCCTTGTCGTGATACACAGCCCAGAGGGCAATAGGGCACTCTCCGAGTGATCCCTTGTCTTGTCTTGTCTTGTCATGTCTTGAATACTTGGGGTTGGGGTAGGGTTGAGCGTGCGCACGGTAAGAGGGTCTGATCCCCCTCGAACCGTAAGGCGTGAACCCTTCGAGTCACACGTGTCTTGTCTTGCTTCCGTGCACAAGGTTGAGCGTTCCATCGGTTGAGAAGGTGATGGCCGCCTTCTAACCGAAAGGCGTGAACCTTAGTGACACATCTTGTCTTGTCTTGTCTTGTCTTGTCACGTCTTGTCACGACCCGTTTAGGTTAGCCCCGTAGTCTGTGGACATGAGCTTTTCGCTGATTTCATTGTCCACGACATCATCAACTATGATGCGGTTCTTGGGATGGACTGGCTTGCGAGCTTCTATGCTACGATTGACTGCAGGAGGAAGAAGGTGGTGTTCGAGATTCCTGGACATCCAGTATTTGAGTTCAGTCGTAGTAGCAGTTCGCTTGGTCCTGTCAGATTTCGGGCCAGGCCGGTGGAGGCTGTGGCTATGCAGATGGAGCTGGAGTGGCCAGCTGTGGTGCGAGATTTTGTCGACGTCTTCCCCGAGGAGATGTCTGGTTTGCCGCCTGATCGAGCTTTGGAATTTTCTATCGATCTTGTTCCAGGTGCGTAGCCGATTTCGAAGGCGCCGTATCGTATGGCACCTGCAGAGTTGGAAGAGTTGCGGAAGCAGTTGGATGAGCTTTTGCAGAAGGTTTATATTAATCCTAGCGTGTCTCCGTGGGGAGCACCGGTGTTGCTGGTTAAGAAGAAGGATGGTTCGCGTCGCATGTGCGTGGACTATCGGGAGTTGAATGCGGTGACCATTAAGAATAAATACACGTTGCCTCGCATCGATGATATTTTTGATCAGCTTGGAGGTTCGAGGGTGTTTTCTAAATTGGATTTGAGGAGTGGTTACCATCAGTTGAAGGTGAAGAAGGGAGATGTTCCGAAGACAGCATTCAGGACGAAGTATGGACACTATGAGTTCGTGGTCATGCCTTTTGGCGTAACTAACGCGCCCGCAGTTTTCATGAATCTAATGAACCTGATTTTCTATGACTTTTTGGATAAGTTTGTCGTTATCTTTATTGACGACATTCTGATCTATTCGAAGTCGGAGGAAGAGCATGCCTCGCACTTAAGGACGGTGTTGGAGATTTTGAGGAAGCATCGTTTGTATGCTAAGTTTTCGAAGTGCGAGTTTTGGCTGGATCGAGTTGCTTTTCTCGGGCATGTGGTGACTGGAGATGGTATCTCAGTGGATCCCGAGAAGATTCGGGCCATCAGGGAGTGGCCTGTTCCGTCGTCAGCGTCTGAGATTCGGAGTTTCCTTGGACTTGCTGGTTATTATCAGCGATTCATTAAGGACTTTTCTCGTATTGCTGAGCCGATGACCAGGTTGACGCGGAAGGATGTTGCTTTTGTTTGGTCGGGTGATTGTGAGAGTGCTTTTGGCGTTCTGAAGGAGAGGTTGACGACTGCCCCTATTTTGGTTGTGCCTGATCGCAGCGGTGGATTTGAGATCTTTTGCGATGCTTCTGGCAAGGGTCTCGGTTGTGTGTTGCATCAGCATGGGCATGTTGTGGCGTATGCGTCTCGTCAGCTTAAAGTTCATGAGAAGAATTATCCGACGCATGATTTGGAGTTGGCTGCCGTTGTGTTTGCTCTTAAGATTTGGAGGCACTTCTTGCTGAGTGAGAAAGTGAAGATTTTCACCGATCACAAAAGCTTGAAGTACATTTTCACTCAGAAGGAGCTCAACATGCGACAGCGTCGATGGTTGGAGCTTATGGCGGATTATGATATTGATTTGCAGTTTCACCCTGGCAAGGTGAATGTGGTTCCGGATGCTTTGAGTAGGCTTCCGGCGGTGATGATTTTGACCTCGCAGTGGAGATTGCAGCAGGATTTTTGCGAGTCTGGTGTGGAGATTGTTCTTCCTGGAGAGGCTTCGTCGTTGATGTACATGCAGGTACAGTCGACGATCGTGGATCGGATTAAGGCTGGCCAGGCCGAGGATCCGAAGCTGGTGAGGATTCGGGAGATGGTGGAAGCCGGTCTGCGGACTGACTTTTGATTCATGAGGATGGCTCGCTGAGGTTTGGAGCCAGGTTGTGTGTGCCTGCTGGGGATATCAGAGAGGAATTGATGGTGGAGGCACACAGTTCACCGTATTCTGTGCATCCTGGTGGCACCAAGATGTACCAGGATCTTCGTCTGAATTATTGGTGGCATGGTATGCAGAGGAGCGTGGCTCGGAGTGTAGCCAAGTGCTTGGTTTGCCAGCAAGTGAAGGCGGAGCATCAGCGTACGGCCGGGTTGCTACAACCGCTTCCGATTCCGGAGTGGAAATGGAAACACATCACTATGGATTTCGTGACTGGACTACCTCGGAGTCCGAAGCAGAATGACGCGATTTGGGTGATTGTAGATCGATTGACCAAATCTGCGCACTTTATTCCGTTCCGAGTGGGACAGTCCACTGAGGCGCTAGCGAGGAGATATATGGAGGTAAAATTCTTTTACTCTCCGTTTTATTTCCTTTTCCTAGTTTAGATAGTGATGTAACGTGAATCGTGCAGGAGGTTGTGCGACTTCATGGAGTCCCTGTGAGTATCGTGTCTGACAGAGACACGAGGTTCACATCTCAGTTCTGGCAGAGTTTGCAGAAGAGCTTGGGTACGCGTCTGAGTTTCAGCACGGCGTACCATCCGCAGACGGATGGCCAGTCCGAGAGGACGATTCAGATTTTGGAAGACATGTTGAGGGCATGCATGTTGGATTTCAAGGGTTCGTGGGAGGACCATCTACATCTGGTAGAGTTTTCCTACAACAACAGCTTCCAGGCGAGTATTGGCATGGCACCTTTCGCCGCTCTTTATGGGAGGAAATGTCGATTGCCATTGAGTTGGGATGACGTTGGTGATCGGGAGTTGTTGGGACCAGAGATGATCGTGGAGGCCGTGGATATCGTCAGGAATATTCGGGAGAGGTTGAGAATTGCTCAGGACCGTTTTAAGCATTGGGCGGATGCTAAACGTCGTCCTTTGGAGTTTCAGCCGGGCGACCATGTGTTCTTGAAGATTTCCCCGAATCGTGGTGTGATTCGTTTCGGGAAGCGTGGAAAGTTGAGCCCGCGATACATTGGACCATTTGACGTTTTGGAGAGGGTTGGCGAGGTAGCTTATCGCTTGGCCTTGCCGCCATCTTTGGAAGGAGTTCACAATGTTTTTCCATGTGTCGCAGCTTCGTCGGTACATTAGCGATCCGTCTCATGCGGTGGATTTTTCGGAGATTACCGTTCGCCCCGATATGACGTATGACCAGCATCCCGTGCAGATTCTGGACAGGCGTCAGAAATCGCTTCGTAACAAGGTTGTCAATCTTGTGAGGGTGATGTGGCGACACGGCTCACCTGGAGAGTCTACTTGGGAGAATGAGGATGAGATGCGAGAGCGTTTCCCACTTTTGTTTCCGGACTCGTGAGTTTTTGGAAATTCCGAGGACGGAATTTTTCTTAAGTTGGGGAGGATGTAACGACTGCTTTTCATGTATCTGGATTTAATATAATATAATATATGTTTTGGTGGATTTTCTCCTCTTGTGTGGTTTTCGTCTCCGTAGTTTCATTTTCGATCGATTCGTCGTATTTTCTCGCTTCTTCCGTAGGATTGTCGATTTCGAAGTATGTCACTCGTGACGGACTTCATAACGGTTGTATCTAACTATTAGATCAAGCCTAGGAGTCTTAGGAATCGATCCCGGGGCCCCGCGCTCCGTATCGGTACTTTCTGTGCTCATTAGCCGGTGTAAGAAGGGCCACCGACCGACTAGATGACGATCCAGTCGGTCGGCAATCCTTCTTGGACCGACTAGTTAGCTTTCTAAATTTCTCAGGAGTTACTGTTTATCATTAGTCGGTCTAAGAACGTTGGTTGACCGACTAGGTTGCAAACTAGTCGGTCAGCAATGCTTCTTTAACCGACTAACTCATCATCTTATTTTTGTATCAGCTACTGTTTACTCTTAGTCAGTCTAAGAACGTTCATCGACCGACTAGATTATAAACTAGTCGGTCAGTATTTGTTCATGGACCGACTAACTCTAAAATCCTATTTTCGTTCAGGAGTTACTGTTTGCACTTAGTCGGTCTGCGTTGGTCGACCGACCGACTAGTTGCCAAACTAGTCGGTCAGTGGTTGCTCTGTGACCGACTAACCAGTGTTAAAACCCTAATTTCTGGGCAGCCGCCAGCTCAACCTATTTATACCCAACCCAAACGACTTCTTCTTCTCCAACACGACCCAAAACCCTAAAAACTTCCCCTTCAGCCCCCATCTTCCTCCAAGCTCCATTTCTCCATTCCAAGCCCTAGAATCATCATCCAAACCATCCATTCACTCCATCTACCCCTCATCTTCCCCAAATTCTCACCAAAACCCATCAAAATCCCCAAATCCCCCAAAACCCTAGTTTCCCCAAACTTCTCCAATCTTTTCCAGATCTGATCCTAGGGTTCTCCGGAGTGTTTCTTCCGTCTCCTCTTGGTAAGAAATCGATCTACCGTTGTTTTCTTAACCTATTTATAATTTTATGGAAACCCTAATTAATTTCATGTGTTTGGTGTTTGTTTCCCCCATAACAGCGATTTCCCCGTAGATTGGCATCCGTGTGACGAAGTGATCGTCAATCCCCGGTGCTAGGCAAGTGAAACTTGCCACCTAGGGTTTAGGCCATGTTTTAGGCCAATTGCTTAATGTAGGCGTAAAAGAGGCTAGGCGACGAAATGATACTCGCCTAGGCGCAAATTGGGGAACTAGCTTGACAACGAAGCTAGTTCCGACTTTTAGCATGTTGCACAATTACCATGTCATGTTTACTTTCAATTAACGGTACGCGAATATGTTCATGTCATTGCATCTTGCCTGTCACGTTTGAATTCAATTAACGGTACGCAATTATCTGTTCCTAGCATTGCATTTTGATTGTCGTCGTGATTGTGTAGCACACGCTACAATGCTATTATTTTCCTGGCTCGTGTTCCAGAAGCGAGCCCTGTAGTTGGAAACCCCAACGCTCGACACACATGGGTGGGGTAAGAGATAAGCGGACTGAGCCGAGTGGCCTGATCCGCCACTCCGGCCAGCAGGTGAAATCTCTAGTGTTCAAGTGATTAATAGTGATAGAGATAAGCGGACTGAGCCACGAGCTGGCCAGCAGGTGGACTCTCTATGCACTAAGTGATAAACAGTGATAAATGAATAATAGTGATAGAGATAAGCGGACTGAGCCACGAGCTGGCCAGCAGGTGGACTCTCTATGCACTAAGTGATAAGTGATAAGTGATAAGTGTTAAGTGATAAGTGTTACGTGATAAGTGTTAAATGATAAGTGATTAGTGATTTGGTAGCTTTTGCTACATTGTGCATGCTTGCCTCTCTTTGAAACTGTTGCATCATACTTAACGGCCATGTCATGCATACTAAACTGCTAGGTTGCTAGTTGCCTACTTTCAGTTTCCTTGCGCAAGTCTTTTTAGACTTGCTGACATGTGCCCCTTTACTCTTTTGGGTGACACATGTTAGATCCTGAGCCCGAGTACCTTGTTGAGGACGAGGTGTTTGCTGACGCCGAGCCCGAGCTTGTGTTTGACGGGGAGTACGTGGACACTGGGGACCAGTCCTAGTGTCTTCGTTGTGTTTTACTTTTGTTAGACAGTTGTTTTGTATTCGGTGCGTAGCACCCATACTTTGTTGTTGTCGTTGCTTTTGTTGGCCTTGTTCTGGGCCTTTAGACTCTTTTCTTTTAGCATGGTGGCTCTTCTGGATGTTGGACTTTTGTTGATGTTGGGCAATTTGTGAGATGTGGAATTTTATTTCTGTCTCGCCTTGTGTTATTATTGTTATTCTGTTGTGGTTACAAGGACCTGTTTATGTATTGTGGACGCTTATCGGGTTTGGGGCTTCACAGCTCCACTCTCGTGCGGACCTTTTCACGTCTCGCCTCCATTTTAGGGAAGCGGGTCGTGACAATAACCTTTCCTGTCTTGTCACGTCCCGTCCCGTCTTGCACAGCCCAGAGGGCAATAGGGCACTCTTCGAGTGATCCCTTGTCGTGATACACAGCCCAGAGGGCAATAGGGCACTCTCCGAGTGATCCCTTGTCGTGATACACAGCCCAGAGGGCAATAGGGCACTCTCCGAGTGATCCCTTGTCTTGTCTTGTCTTGTCATGTCTTGAATACTTGGGGTTGGGGTAGGGTTGAGCGTGCGCACGGTAAGAGGGTCTGATCCCCCTCGAACCGTAAGGCGTGAACCCTTCGAGTCACACGTGTCTTGTCTTGCTTCCGTGCACAAGGTTGAGCGTTCCATCGGTTGAGAAGGTGATGGCCGCCTTCTAACCGAAAGGCGTGAACCTTAGTGACACATCTTGTCTTGTCTTGTCTTGTCTTGTCACGTCTTGTCACGACCCGTTTAGGTTAGCCCCGTAGTCTGTGGACATGAGCTTTTCGCTGATTTCATTGTCCACGACATCATCAACTATGATGCGGTTCTTGGGATGGACTGGCTTGCGAGCTTCTATGCTACGATTGACTGCAGGAGGAAGAAGGTGGTGTTCGAGATTCCTGGACATCCAGTATTTGAGTTCAGTCGTAGTAGCAGTTCGCTTGGTCCTGTCAGATTTCGGGCCAGGCCGGTGGAGGCTGTGGCTATGCAGATGGAGCTGGAGTGGCCAGCTGTGGTGCGAGATTTTGGCGACGTCTTCCCCGAGGAGATGTCTGGTTTGCCGCCTGATCGAGCTTTGTAATTTTCTATCGATCTTGTTCCAGGTGCGTAGCCGATTTCGAAGGCGCCGTATCGTATGGCACCTGCAGAGTTGGAAGAGTTGCGGAAGCAGTTGGATGAGCTTTTGCAGAAGGGTTATATTAATCCTAGCGTGTCTCCGTGGGGAGCACCGGTGTTGCTGGTTAAGAAGAAGGATGGTTCGCGTCGCATGTGCGTGGACTATCGGGAGTTGAATGCGGTGACCATTAAGAATAAATACACGTTGCCTCGCATCGATGATATTTTTGATCATCTTGGAGGTTCGAGGTCATTTCTGCAAAAAGTTCGGAACGATAGAAGTATTAACATTCTTTTTATTATTATCCAGTAATGTGTGCGAGTCTAAGTTGTGTTTTTTTCCTGTCGTTAGGATGGTGGGAGGACGTGAAGCTCGAGATGGACCTTCTGCTGACGGGACCGTGGATGGCCGAGGTGACGATTTTCGCCAATTACTGGATGTCATGAGGGAGATGTTAGATGTTCAATATCGGTTTGTTGATCAAGAGCATCAGATTGCCCGTGCTGCCCAGGCTCCTCCGACTGCACCACCACCACCACTGCAAGGGAACCGACTAGTGGAGCAGTTCAGGCCAGCAGCTAGGCCTGCAGTGGGACCCACTCAGTCGGTGTCTTTCAAGAGGTCTGGAGTACCGGTGCAGAGTCAGAACAAGGGACCGTGTCATTACTGTGGCAAGCCAGGGCATCGGCAGAACAATTGTAGGAAGAAGCTGGGATTGTGTCTGACATGTGGAGCTGCCACGCACGCGGTTAGAGATTATCCGAGGCATCACCATGTTGAAGGTGGAGCACCAGCTCCAGTGCAGTGTAGAGCGCATGCCCCAGTTCAGAGAGGAGCTGCTGTCCGTGGACCACCCTTGGCCCCACAGGAGCAGATGTTTCGACAGGCAATGCAACTCCGGAGGCCGGTGTACACCATGACAACCGGCGAGGCTGAAGACTTGGGTGATGTTATAGCAGGTATATTCATTAAGAGACCTGGTCTTTTCTTTGCTTTTAGATTGTTTCGATTGTATATAAGTGGTCCTTGCTAGTTGTTGGGTAGTGGGTTGGCCGTAGTTCTTTTATACCTCAGGCACCATTCTAGTGTCGTCTCACCTGGCCTTGGTCTTGTTCGACTCCGGTGCATTCCATGTGTATCATATCCCGGGAGTTGTATCAAGATACTCTTTTCCTCCATACACTTCCAAAGTGTAGGGATATCGCCACAGGGAACGGAGTGGTGACAGTGAATCTGAGTTGTCGATCGATTCCCTTGGTGATCAGTGGACATGGACTATTAGACTTCATTGTCCATGATTTACCGCTTTTCGATGTCGTTCTTGGCATCAAATTGCTGGGAGACTTCCACGCTCTGTTTAGATGCCACAGTAAGATGTGGTATTCAGGATTCCGGGCCATCTAGAGTTCGAGTTCTCGAGGAATGCAGAGCCGATGATGAAGCTGACGAAGAAGGATGTGGAGTTTCATTGGTCAAAAGCTTATGAAGAGGCCTTCAGTATCTTGAAGGCGAGATTGACCACGGCACTGGTATTGGCTGTACCGGATCGGAGCAAAAGCTTCGAGGTATAATGTGATGCATCAGGGAAGGGCCTGGGATGCGTTTTGCATCAGCATGGCCACGTGGTCGCATACGCTTCTCGACAGTTGCGGACTCATGAGAAGAATTACCCGACGCATGATCTGGAGTTAGCAGCGGTGATTTTTGCACTGAAGGTTTGGAAACACTTCTTGCTGAGTGAGAGCGTGAAGATTTTCACCGATCATAAAAGCTTGAAGTACATCTTTACGCAGAAGGAACTCAACATGCGTCAGAGACGATGGTTAGAGCTCATGGCTGACTACGAGATAGACTTGCAGTATCATCCGGGGAAGGTGAATGTAGTGCCGGATGCTTTGAGTAGACTTCCCACCGCTATGATGCATACGGCTGACTGGAGGATTCAGCAGGAGCTGAGAGAGATGGATTTGGAGGTCGTCATACCTGGTGTGGTACATTCATTCATGAATTTGCAGATTCAGTCCACGATCGTGGATCGGATCAAGGCAGCACAGGCAGGAGATCTGAAACTGCAGAGGATCAAGAGGCAGGTTAAAGCTGGACTACAGACGGAGTTCGTGATTCATGAGGATGGTTCACTACGGTACGGTAGCAGACTCTGCGTATCTGCAGGCGATGTTTGTGAGGAGAGTGGAAGTGGCAACATATTACGATGGATTTCGTGACTGGTTTGCCTCGGACCCCGAAATAGAACGACACAGTCTGGGTGATCGTTGACCGATTGACTAAGTCTGCGCATTTCATCCCCTTCCGAGTGGGCCAGTCTACGGAAGTCTTGGCGAGGAAATATCTGGAGGTAAAATTTCGTTTTCTCCTCTTTTAGTTTTCCTCTTGGAAATAGTTGGGATGAAGACTGTGTGCGTGCAGGAGATTGTACGCTTACATGGAGTCCCCGTGAGCATCGTGTCAGATAGAGACTCGAGGTTCACATCTCAGTTCTGGAGAAGTTTGCAAGAGAATTTGGGTACGAGTCTGAGTTTCAGCACGACGTACCACCCGCAGACCGATGGCCAGTCCGAGAGGACTATTCAGATACTGGAGGATATGCTACGAGCTTGTACGCTCGATTTGAAAGGATCTTGGGAGGACCATCTTCACTTGGTGGAGTTTTCATATAACAACAGCTACCAGGCGAGCTTTGGCGTGGCACCGTTTGCTGCCTTATATGGAAGGAAATGTCGATCGCCACTGAGCTGGGATGACATTGGAGATCGAGAGCTGTTGGGTCCGGAGATGATAGTGGAAGCTGTGGATGTCGTGAGAGACATCAGGGAAAAGCTCAGAGTTGCACAGGATCGTTTCAAGCATTGGGCTGATGCCAAGAGGAGATGAGAGAGCGTTATCATTCCCTGTTTATTGATTAGAGTTGTTGATTCCGAGGACGGAACCTTTATTTTAGTGGGGTAGAATGTAACGGCCGCTTTCCGACCTTACGAATTTTCTACGTGCACGAGCTTTATCGTGCACGTATTTTATTTGGCTAGTTTCGGATTCCGAAATATGCGATGTGATATGCCGTCGTGATCGTTTGGGAGTGTATGATTTTATAGTAATGTTTGGGAACGCCGTTCGCGGTTCGTTTTCTCGCAAAACGATTTTGAACGATATGGGCGTTTTAGTCATTTGACTCAAGACGCCGTTTCCAATTTTACGTAAATTCTTGGTAGACGTTACGCATGATCAGGCTCTGTAGATCTGTGTGTCTCGTCTCCGCGATCGTCCCGGTATTTTCAGATTATTTTTCTGACGCCCGATTTGAGAGATATCGCTCGGATAAACCTCGACCGTCGATTTTCCCCAATCAGATTCGAAATTAGAATTGATAGCCAAATCTGGCTAAATATCTTATTTAAATCGTTTTAAAACTTTCCTAAACTGCCAATTCTATTGACCCCTAGACTTACCCCAAATTATACCTCCTCTAACCCAATATCTACCCCTTTTAGCTATAATCCTAATGTTATATAGCAATTAAATTATTATTATAATAACCCTAAACCTATTCTATTTTTCCCCAAAACCACAGCCACCTAGGGCTAATCCCATCGCATCAGCCGTCGTTATCTCTCTCTCTCCTATCTCTCTCTCCCTCGCGGCGAGGCCGCACCCCGCAACAACCCCGAGCGAATCACAGCCATCTCTTCCGCCGGCCGGATCTCCGATGCCGACCGTCGGCACGCCGACCCCTCGCGATCCACGGCGCCCCGACCCCCTACCACTGTCTCCCCTCGTAATCCCGTCCACCGCCGCGCCTCCCCCGCGAGACCCCGACGCCGGCGACCCCGCAACCCGGCCCCGATCCCCGTGCAGCGCAGGCCGGCGCCCCCGCCGCGATTGACCGCCGGAGCTCCCACACCCCCGATCTCCCTCTTCCGCTCCCCCTCGTTCTCAACTCCTCTGCCGTGCTCCGCCCCGCAGCGACGCCCCCGCGTCACTGCAGCCTCCCCGCGTCACTGCTGCGCTCTTTCGACGCCGCCTTCCGCCTTCCGCCTTCCGCCGCCCGCCGCATAGCGCAAGGCCGCGGCTCCCCTCTCTGCCGTGACTTCAGCCCCATTCCTCAGCCACCGCCGATGCCTCGGTTTTCCGTACACGCGCCGCAGATCTCAACCGCAGCCTCCCCATGCCGTAGCTCACTGTTTTGCCGTTGAACTGATCGTGCTCGCTACCCACACTTCATCCGCTGCCCGGACGAGTCTCACTACGCTACCTGTAGTCGAGACGCTGTAGACGCCGTAGATCCCCTGCGGCCCTGACACTACGTCCGCACTACTCCAGACACCGGAGAGTTTGGTTTTCCCGAAACTCGTGGCGCAACCCACCCGTAGTGCAACCCACCCGTAGTGAATACTGAAAACCTAACTAAAATCAGCAACTTAACACATTAAATTTACTTTCTGCTCCCTTAAAACGATGTGGAACCGTAGATCGACGATCGGACTTTTTGACTGTGCACATAGGATAGAATCGTCGGATAGGCTGAACGAACAACTTGACTTGTGACTATTAGGCTAGCCACGTCCAACCTAGAAATGAACCTAACTAGGATTTATTGAAAATCGTGACCTGACACCGTCGCCGTGACACTGTTTCAGATGGACTACCTCGGACGCTACGACTGGACGAGACGCCCCGGACAGACGACGCACTCGCCATCGCAGGCAAGTGTACCCACTTGCGTTTCTGACCGTGTCTTGGTCTTAAATTGTTAGAACTGTTAGACTGTGAGTGTTTAGAACCGGACGTGAAATGATAGCGTCCGGGACGTCCCTTGACGGCTCAGACTTGACGACGAAGTCTGAGCCTAACAACAACTTTTGACATTGTAGGACTATCTTGTGTGTGCGTGCGTGTGGACACCCTAGAATAACCTTTCCTGTCTTGTCACGTCCCGTCCCGTCTTGCACAGCCCAGAGGGCAATAGGGCACTCTCCGAGTGATCCCTTGTCGTGATACACAGCCCAGAGGGCAATAGGGCACTCTCCGAGTGATCTCTTGTCGTGATACACAGCCCAGAGGGCAATAGGGCACTCTCCGAGTGATCCCTTGTCGTGGTACACAGCCCAGAGGGCAATAAGGCACTCTCCGAGTGATCCCTTATCTTGTCTTGTCTTGTCATGTCTTGAATACTTGGGGTTGGGGTAGGGTTGAGCGTGCGCACGGTAAGAGGGTCTGATCCCCCTCAAACCGTAAGGTGTGAACCCTTCGAGTCACACGTGTCTTGTCTTGCTTCCGTGCACAAGGTTGAGCGTCCCTCAGTTGAGAAGGTGCTGGCCGCCTTCTAACCGAAAGGCGTGAACCTTAGTGACACATCTTGTCTTGTCTTGTCTTGTCTTGTCACGTCTTGTCATGACCCGTTTAGGTTAGCCCCGTAGTCCGTAGTACTCGCTACGGCTACTACTTGTCGCGTTGTACCTTTCCTGCTGTATTTACTTCCTTTTGTTACTCTGTTATAACCCCAGCATGCTAATCAACCAGTAAATTGTTGTTTAAATAGTTCGGTACACTTGCATTAGAGTCTAACCGTCTTTTGTAGACTTTACCTGACGTACGGTTCCTTTCTTTTGGATGATGTACGTCAGGTGTGGAGCCAGAGTACGTAGACGAGGCGGACCTACCAGAGGACGCAGATCCAGAGTACGTGCCCGAGGAGGACCGGAGCTAAAGATCTCCACGTTGCTGATTCAGAGGTTCCCTGCAGTTTAGTTGGGTCCGTAGCACCGTTTACTTTTTGTCTAGGTTGGGTGCTTGCACCATTAGTTTACTTTCAGCTATTTGTAGCCGTGTTGGCTATTGTTTAGACTCCCCGTACTTTTCTGGATATCTGTTGAATAAAATGAATGCATCTCTTTTAGTACTTTTGTTGTTCCGTACTTTTCTGCAGGGACATGTTCCTTCGTCTTGGAGTACTACACAGACGCTTATTGGGTACGAGCTTCACAACTCCGGCCTAAGCTGGCCTCGTCACGTTTCGCTTCCGTCGTTTTTGGAAGCGGTGCGTGACAGACCATATAATGATCTATGCAGCCTTACAGAGAATACATCCCGAGGTATCTCTTTCATCTCTGGAGGTAGATTAAACCCATCAGGAAGTCTCATATAGATCTTTTTATCTATATCGCCATATAGATATGCAGTCACAACGTCCATGAGCCGCATTTCTAGGCTTTCTAGAGAAGTTAGGCTTATTAAAAATCGGAACGTGTTCGCATCCATGACCGGGGAATATGTATCTTCATAATCAATCCCCGGTCTTTGGAAAAACCCCTGCGCTACAAGGCGTGCCTTATAGCGAACGATCACATTTTCTTCATTTCTTTTTCTTATGAAAACCTACTTATATCTCACATGTTTAACACCTATTGGTGTTTGGACTACTGGTCCAAAGACTTTACGTTTCAAGAGTGAGTCCAGCTCTACTCTTATTGCCTCGTCTTACTTTGGTCAATCATCTCTGCGTTTACAGTCCGCTAGAGATAGTGGTTTGACGTCATCGTCGTATTCTGTAACGTGAGCGGCAATAGTGAACGCAAAATCGTCGTCGTCGACTGTGCTATATCTGTCCAGTACCTCTCCAGTACGTACAAAATTTAATGATGTTTCTCCTATTGTTTCCTCTGCATGGGAAATAAGGTGGGGAGAAGTAGCTGGTCTGAGCTCTGCATCCTGTGGAGGGATAATCTTATTATCTCCAGGAATCTTCCTCTTTCGAGGAACTTTATCTTTTGAACCTGGTGGGCGTCCTCTTTTCAATTGAGGAACAGCCAATTCTGCTGCTGGTAAATTGCATCCATCTTTGGGGATGTCAATCCTAGCTGGCGTATTAGCAGCAGGGACGTGTGAACGGACAATCTTCTGGTTGTCTGTGAACTTACGGCAAAAGATGTACTGTATTCTGAATGTGAAGGATCTTCAGGATCTCATCTTCACACAGATTAGTACGCGGATCATATAGGGACAAAGACTTCTGGTCCCAAGTAATGGTCTCGGTAGCTTCAGACTTCTTAGACTCTGTGCCTAATTTAGGGAAAATTTTCTCATCGAATTCACAGTCAGCAAGATGTGCCTTAAATGCGTCCCCTGTGAGTGGTCATAGGTATCTGATAATAGAGGGTGAATCAAACCCAATATAGATACCTAGACGACGATGATGACCCATTTTAGTCCTCTGAGGCAGTGCTATTGGGACATATACTGCACAACCAAACACTCTCAAATAAGAGATATCCGGAGGTGCGCCATATGCAAGTTGCATCGGGGATAATGTATGACCTCCAGAGGGCCTTATCCTAATAAGTGATGCGGCATGTAAAATAGCATGCCCCCAAGCATCCACAGGCAACTAGGATTGCATAAGCAATGGACGTAAAATCCATTGGAGTCTCTTTATAAGAGACTCTGCTAATCCGTTCTGGGTGTGAACATGTGCTACTGGATGTTCAACTTCAATACCCGTTGCCTGGCAATAGTCTTCGAAGACTTGTGAAGTGAATTCGCCCGCATTATCAAGATGTAGTTTCTTGATATGGTTATCGGGGAAATGAGCCCGTAACCTTATTATTTGTGCCAATAGCTTTGGAAAAACTAGGTTGCTGGTGGACAAGAGGCACACATAAGACCATTTTGTGAATGCATCAATCAGTACCATGAAGTACCGAAATGGGCCACTTACGGGGTGAATAGTCCCGCAAATGTCACCATGAATTCTCTCAAGGAAGCCAGGAGACTCTAATCCCACTTTCAGGAGGGAGAGTCTCGTTATTAGTTTTCCCTTGAAAGAAGGGGGACAAGGAAAGTCACCCTTATGAAGAATCTTCAGGTTCTTCAAATTATGTTCACGGGATTCAGTGATGATGTGTCGCATCATAGCTTATCCAGGGTGACCAAGTCTATTTTGCCAGAGTTGGAATTCTGGCAATGATGGGCACGTCTGGTGCTCAGTCATATTGGCTTCTATTGGTTGAATGTATGTATGGTAGAGACCCGACAGGAGTCCCTTGAATCGTTCGCAGATGGTCTTCTGGCCATCTTTTTGACGAGTTACATACAGATATTCAACTTTATTTTCATCTATAGTTTCTAAGTGATATCCGTTTAAATGAATGTCCTTGAAACTTACGAGATTCATATTTGATTTAGGAGAGAATAATGCATTCTTTATTTGAAGTCTTGTGTTATTTGGGAGCAATATTATTGCTTCACCAGATTCTTCGATTATTTTGGACAGTCCTGAAATTATGATAACAGGACCGTCATATTTATGTATGCTATGAAAATAGCAATGTTCGCGAAGGATTGTGTGTGTCGAGGCACTGTCCACTAGGCACTCATAATTCATCTATATAAGCAAAACGAAATTTTATTTAAGTAAATGTAAAATGACATTCAAATAAAATTTCGTACAAAAGCAAACTAAAGATGAAGCTACATGTAATTTTAAATGCATAGATATAAAGATAGGGCTCAATCGAGCAGGTCGTCATTCTCGAAGTCTTTTGCAGTGAACTTCGTTAGCGGCTGAACAGCCGCCAAAGTTTGTTTCAGGCGGAGGCTTCTGGCTCGCCTAATATAGATCCTGGAGGTGGCAAGGTGTGCGACAGTTCCTGGACCAATGTCCAGTCATGCCACATCTGTGGCATTTGTCCTCCCAGTTTTTCCTTGGAATTGACACTGGACTAGGGTTCTTACGCTTCCATGTGAATTTTTTCTTTCCTTTGTAGTTGTTGTTCTGGGGAGGTACTATTGCTGGTTTCATCGCAGCTTTCCCCTTGTTCTTTCTAGCCTTCTCCTTGTTTTTCCACTTCTGGGGAGTAACATTGTGGACTTCAGGGAGAGGAGCAGCACCTGCAGGGCGCAGATTATGTGTGGCCAGTAATAAATCTCTATTTTGCTCTGCTCGTAGAAGCAAGAGAGAAAGTCAGAGAATTTCGTGAAGTTGCGTTCATGATACTGTTGCATGAGGATTGCATCTTTCTCGTGAAACGAGGTGAATGTCTTCTCCAACATGCGGGTCTTTGAGACTTCTTCATCACACAACTCCAGGCGTGAGGTGATATTATGAAGTGCCGAGTTGTACTCAGCCACAGACTTATAGTCCTGAAGTCGGAGATTTTCCCACTCATAACTGGCACGTGGTAATATGACATCAATCTGATGCCTATACCATGCCTCCACCGCTATCCACAACTCAATTGGGTCCTCTACCATTAGGTATTCGGCCTTTAAGATCTGATCTATATGTCTCCTGATATAGATAATGACTTTCGCCTTATCCACATCAAAGACAGTGGTAGGAGTGATGCTAGATGATTGGGCCGCTTCTGGGGCCTTACTAGCAGAATCATCGGCCGCTGCTGGGGCCGATGAAGGAGCCAAAATTAAGCCAATGAGGGCCATCGAACGCAAGTGGAACTTCAGGTCCACTCGCCAACTCAGGTAATTCTTTCCTGCAGCATCAAGAACGTCGAAATCGACGCTTGCCAATTTTGCCATTTATCTATGCAATTTAAAATAAGCATGAATTAATTAAAATGTAAATTCATGCATAAAGAATAAAATAAGGAAAATGTGGGGATCGGCCAGATTCCCAAAAACGTACAAAGTCCAAAGTCCGATTTACAGTTCATAAAGAAAAGAAAAATACAAGTTGGAAACCCAGAATGGGTCCCTATCTTTTGCAAATTTCACCTCCGTCTTCATATGTTGGTACACCGGTGTAACGACTGGTTTTTCATGTATTTGGATTATCTATATTATATATATGTTTTGGTGGATTTTCTCCTTATGTGTGGTTTTCCGTCTCCGTAGCTTCTGTTTTCGCCGTTTTGTGGTTTCGTTCGTTTCATTGTGATTTTCTAGTCTTTCTTCCTTAGATCGTCGAGTTTGGAGTAAGTCATTCGTGACAAGCTTCATATCGCTCATAACTTAGAGATAGGTTGATCCTAGAAGCCGTAGGAATCTTCCTGGAACTTCGCGCTTCGATTCGAGACTTTTCGTGCACGTTAGTTGGTTCAAGAAGGAGAACCAACCGACTAGATTCCAATCTAGTCGGTCAGGAACTCTTCTGGAACCGACTAGTTCATTAAATCAATTATTCAGGAATTACTATTTGATCTTAGTCGGTCTAAGAACAACCACCGACCGACTAGATGTGAAACTAGTCGGTCAGAACTTGCTCTCAGACCGACTAGTTCCTTTGATAAATTTCACCTAAGTTAATGTTTATCGTTAGTCGGTCAATGAACACTCACCGACCGACTAGGTTGCAAACTAGTCGGTCGACGGGCCTTCACAGACCGACTAATTCATTACCCAGATTTATTCCTTCTTTCGCTATTTGATCCTAGTCGGTTACTGTTGAACGACCGACCGACTAGTTCTCGAACTAGTCGGTCAACAACTCTTCTTTGACCGACTAATCGACCCCGAAACCCTAGGTTCGGCCCAGCCGCCGCAACTTTTTCTATTTAAACCCCCGACTCTTTTCATTCTTCTTTCATTTCTTTTGAGCCATTTTCTTCCCCAAACCATCCTCCAACATTTCCCCAAGCCATTCCTTCTTCCTTTGGAGCTTCCCTCTCGTCATTAGCGCCGGCCACCTTCCCTTAGGCCGTCGGCCAACCCCGAAACCCTCCAAATCCCATTTTCTCCATATTTTCTCGCCATTTCCAGATCTGAGCCATAGTTCTCCGGATCGTTCTTCCGTTGCCGTACTTGCTCGGTATCGTTCTTCCGCTATGATACGGTTAGTAAATCGATCCTTTAACATTCTCATAACCCACGTTGTGATTTTGTTAAACCCTAATAAAAATGGAGATTAGACATCGTAGATTCGATTATAAAACTGGATTGGATGTTGTTCTAATATTGTTTTGCCATGGCAGCGATCCCATCTCCGTAGTTTAACATTTTGTGACGTGCCTCGTTGATCGTCATCCTTGGTGCCAGGCAAGTGAAACTTGCCACTTAGGGTTTTAGGCCACGTCTTAGGCCATTTGCTTGTTGTAGGCGTAAAAGAGACTAGGCGACGAAATGATACTCGCCTAGGCGCAAATTTCAGGATCTAGCTTGACAACGAAGCTAGATCTGACTTCTTTTAATTATTTGCATCTTATCTGTCATGTTTAAATTCAATTAACGGTACGCGAATTATCTGGACGTGCCATGCTATCAATGTTGAATGTTGCATTCGTAGCACACGCTACATTACTTGTACTACTCGATCCGGCTAGGCACCTGCTTTTAACGGGCACAACCCTATGCCAAAAACACTTCCTGGCTCGGGATCCAGAAGCGAGCATTACGTGTTCGGGGGTAATGCCCTGGCTCGACACACGTGGAGTGGTAGGGATAAACGGTCACTTGAGCTTAAGAGTTGGCCCGATCAGCCACTCAAGCCAACAGGCGGAATCTCTGTGCATGACGTGCTTACTAGACTTGTCTTTGTACTTGTACTTGTTCATGTAAAACCTGTCATACATGCCATACTTGTTACTTGCACTTTACCTTACTTGTTGCTTCCATACTATACTTGTCACGCTATGCATCATACTATAACTGCTAGGTTGTTAGTTTACTCTCCTTTCAGTTTCCTTGCCCAAGTCTTTTTAGACTTGCTGACATGTGCCCTTTACTCTTTTGGGTGACATATGTTAGATCCTGAGTCTGAGGTTGCTGCTGAGGACGTGGTGTTCGCTGACGCTGAGTCAGAGCTCGCGTTCATCGAGGAGTTTGAGGACACGGGAGATCAGTCGTAGAGACTGTTTGTGTCATTGTTTAGACTGCTTTAGTTGTCGGTGCGTAGCACCAATGCTTTGTTTTGTGTTGGCTTTTGTTGGCCATGTTTTGGGCCTAGACTCTTCCTTTTAGCCTGGTGGCTTTTCTGCGATGTTGGATATTATTGCGGACAAATTCTGAGATCGGTTAACTTATATCAGTCTCTTTTATTATTATCTTTGTTCTGTTCGCCGTTACAGGGACCTGCATATATTCAGATTTGACGCTTATCAGGCGTGTGGCTTCACAGCTCCACGTCTGTGCGGACCTTCTCACGTCTCGCCTCCATTTTAGGGAAGCGGGGCGTGACAGGTTTTGTTGGTGGCCCATGCAGGTCCATGTGTAACGGCAACTAATGGAATAACGATGATAATATTTGAATGTCCACGGATAAAATTCGACATCCGAGTCATAAGCTATGAGTCTAATTTATTTCGTTTTTCCTGTGTCATTAGATGGCAGGAAGGCGAAATACCCGATCTTCTGATGGTGCGCCCCCTCATGTCGAGGAGCCTGAACGGGAGCCCACCAATGGGGAGATGATGCGGATGATGTTTCAGATGATGCAGGTGCAGCAGGGCGTGCTTCTGCAAGTCCAGAATGCTCCAGTTGCTAGAGCTGCTCGGGCAGTTCAGGATGCCCCTCGCTTCGAGCCGAGAGCGAAGCAGTTTTGAGAGCTGGGTCCTGCATATTTTGATGGTACTGAAGGTCCTCTAGCTGCTGACGAGTGGGTCAGGAATATTGAGGATAATTTGAAGATGTCCAAGGTCGACCCGGCTGGATGGGTTGATTTGGCAAAGAGGCAGCTTAAGGATAATGCCAGGAATTGGCGGGATGCTGAGGAGAAGCTGTTGGAAGAGCCGATAGCTTGGGCTACCTTCAAGTCCAGATTCGATGAGGAATATTTTCCGAAGGCTGCCCGGAGAGAGATGTTGCAGCGCTTCATTGATTTGAAGCATGGGAGCTTGTCGGTGGATCAGTACCACCAAGAGTTCACCAGGCTGAGTCGGTTCGCACCGAAGATGGTACAGGATGCTGATGAGAGGGCTCAGAGGTTCCTGCAGGGACTTGCTTTGGAGCTTCAGAGTTTTGTATCTTCCTCTGACCTGGAGTCCTATCAGAAGGTTCTGATAGCGGCGCGGAGGCAGGAGCTGATTGTGAACCATGTTGGAAGCAACGATCTAGGATCTTTGTTTGATGATGACAAACGTGTCGTGATATCTAATGTGTGTGCTAGTGTGTTTCAGGATTGGCAAAACGATATACTTTCACTTTTTGGAGGAATTGCTATTCGTATAGCATATTGGGAGAGAGGGAGTGTGTGTGCACAAAGAAGTTTTGACTTGGTCAATGGAGAGCAAAGTTGGACTTGGTCAAATTGGTGATTGGATCAATACAAATCTTTTTGAACTACACATCAAATCCCATTTTGATTGATTCAACCCAATCCCTAGCCAATTACAAATTTCCTAGTTGGTAGTGTCCTCATCCTAGCCAAACTTATTCCTAACCAATTCCCAATTCAAATATCATATCCATTACCCAACTACTTGTTTCAAACCCTAGTCCTATAAATACCCTTTCATAGGGTTGAAGGAAAATGTGGCAATACAAAATATTTTTGGGTGCGGCAATCAAAGAAATAGAGAGGGTACGGCATATACAAAAATCAAAAGGTGCGGCAGCCAAATAATTATGGAGAGGGAGCTACGAAATATTTAAGGCTGCACATCCAAAAACCCTACTTGCCAAAAATCCTTTCATCTCAGAATATCAAACCATCCCCTTCAACAATCAGTTCACGCTAAGAGAAGCATCAACCCCGCATCCAATCCCACACCGACCGAAGGAAGTCACACACCCAAGAGCTCGCCCGCCGCCGGTGAAAACGAAGTCCCCAGCTACCGTCCACGATCGCGAGAAGGAGCGCCATCGCTGCTGATCGCCATTGAAGTCGCTGATCGCCATCGTCGCTGCTGAGAAGCTCATCATCGGAGAAGAAGGCGCTGCCACCATCGCCGAGTCGCTGTGCTTCCAAGTTGCCGCCGCTGAAGCTGACGAAGTCCGCCGCTTGAAGATCCACGTCGGAGAAGAGAACGCGACTGCTCGTTGTCGGAGAACATTGCCATTGCACGAGAAAACAAGGTTGCCACCTCCACGCCGTCAACGTTGTCGAAGAGCTCGCCGCCGCCGCTGCCATTAAGACGCTCCCGTCGACCCCGTACGTTGCTCTGAGTTGTTGTGACGAAGCTGCCATCGACGTTGAAGTGGAACGTCGAACCCATCGTGCGAAGCATCGCCGGAGGACGTCGACAACGAAGAACTCGCTGTGGGAGATCGCTGCTGCTGTCAAGCGAAGAGACCGAGCTCGCCGCCGATCGAAGTGCAAGCCGTTGAAGGGAAGTCACCTCCCGTCGCTGTCGAAGCCCGCTGTCGTTCCTCGAAGCTGTACACCGTCGCCATCGAGATCCCGAGAGAAGCGAACAGCCGCTGCGAAGATCAAAGCTGACGAAGGAGAGCCATCATCTACACTGAGGAGAAGCGAACGAACGCCGCCGGAAGTCGCCATCGCCGTAGTCCACTGTCGAAGACGTTTTAGGTCGCCGCCGTAACAACTCATTGTTGCCGTCGAGGATTACGGATCTGCTGCATGCCAAAGAGGAGAGAACACCTTTCCATCGCAGTCGCTTGTTTCTGGAGCCATCGAGCGAGGCGACGAAGCCCGGAGACGAAGTTGCTGCTGTCGCCATGAAGACGATGTCTGATTGCTGCATGAATTGAAATTAAAGCGGACGGACGAGATTGCTGCATGAAAACGAAACCAACGGACGAGATATCTCCGTGCGAGATTGCGTAAGAAAGCTGTGAAACGAAAGTTTGCGGAAGCACGATTTTCAAAGCGCGACGTGGCAAGGGAATTAAATTGAGTTGCTCTGCGCACCGACCCACTATAAACAAAAGTTGAACTAAGCTGCTTTACGCACCGACGGCTTATTTTGAAAGGGGATTGCTGAGCGCACAGACCGGCTATTATTTGGATTTGAACTGCAATTGCTTTACGCACAGACCAGTACATAACTTGACATCCAGGAGTCAGATTGAGACACCGTTTGCGTCAGATTGGAGCTGACGATGTGCTGATTGACAGAGACGCCTACACAGACACAAACTGAGCATTTCTAAACCCTTAAACTCTTTTATTTGTGTCTTAGTGTAACGTTCTCTGTAGGGGAAACTTTTACCTGTTTTGGTGACTATTTTGGGACTTGTCTAGTTGGGACTAGACAAGTGGGACCCAGCTAGTTTTGGACTAGCTGGTAGAAAGCTGTGCTAGGATTGATAGTGAGAGAAAACATTGTGTGTGGGGTACTGAGAGCCTGGCGAGTGTAGAGACGTAGAGGGTGCTCTGAGCGTGCTCTAACTTGTGGTTTTGTACCTATTGCGCTATTCAATACTAGTTCTGCTTTGGGGGCTGGAGTAGGTCGTTGGGACGACCAAACCAGGGTAAATCTGCTGTGTGCTCTGTGTCTACTTTTATTTACCCTGTTGGTGCTATAACTGCGTGTGCTTATTCGTGGGTTGCACGAATTATTTTTATAAGCCTATTCACCCCCACCCCCACCCCCCCCTCTAGGCTATGATCCAGATCCAACAAACTAGAGGAGAGGACATGTTGCTGGGACTGGGAAGAGGCCTATGGAGCAGGCCAGGGCGGTGGTTAGGCCTAGTTTCAAGCCTAATCAGCCGGTGCAGTTCAAGAGGCCAGGAGGGCCTATTCAGAAGACTTGCCATTTTTGCGGAAAGACCGGGCATATCAGGGAGCAGTGTAGGAGATTCCTGGGCCAGTGTATTGTCTGTGGAGATCCTACCCATACCATGAAGGACTGCCCGAAGTCGAAGCGGCCTTGGGGAGCACCTGTTGCAGCACAGCCGTTGCAGCAGAGAGCGCCTGTTCCTGCTGGACGTGGAGCAGCTCTTGTTCCACAGAGGCAGGCCTTCCAGCAGGCTTTTCAACCGAGGCGGCAAGCTTTTCTGATGACAGCTGTGGAGAGCGAGGCTGTGGATGAGGTCATCTCAGGTAACTCTCAATCTAGCTGTTCTTTCTAGTTAGTTTTGATTGTTAGATTATGTTGGTTGCTTGCATATGTTTGTTTGCGAGAATAGGGTTGATTGTTAGACTGTTTGTCAGGTGTGATTTTGGTTTGCACATTTCCTGTACGAGTTCTCTTTGACTCTGGTGCATCGATGTGCATCCTATCTCGGAGCTTCGTGGAGAAGCATTCCTTGTCGACGTCCCCTCTTCCCAAGAGTTGGAACATCGTTACAGGGAATGGTGTGGTCTCGGTGCATCGTGGTTACAGTTCTTACCCGTTGGTGGTTTGTGGACATGAGCTTTATGATGATTTCATTGTCCACGACATCATCAACTATGATGCGGTCCTTGGGATGGATTGGCTTGCGAGCTTCTATGCTACGATCGACTGTCAAAGGAAGAAGGTGGTGTTCGGGATTCCCAGACATCCAGTATTTGAGTTCAGCCGGGGTAGCAGTTCGCTCGGCCCTGTCAGATTTCGGGCCAAACCGGTGGCGTTTGTGGCTATGCAGATGGAGCTGGAGAGGCCAGCGGTAGCGCGGGACTTCGATGACGTCTTCCCCAAGGAGATGTATGGATTGCCACCCGATCGAGCTCTCGAATTTTCGATTGATCTTATTCCGGGAGCGTAGCCCATTTCGAAGGCACCATATCATATGGCGCCAGCAGAGTTGGAGGAATTACGGAAGCAGCTGGATGAGCTTTTGCAGAAGGGTTATATCAATCCTAGTGTGTCTCTGTGGGGAGCACCGGTGTTGCTGGTGAAAAAGAAGGATGGTTCGCGTCGCATGTGCGTGGACTACAGGGAGCTGAATGCGGTGACCATCAAGAATAAATACCTGTTGCCTCGCATCGATGATATTTTTGATCAGCTTGGAGGATCGAGGGTGTTTTCGAAGTTGGATCTGAGGAGTGGTTATCATCTGTTGAAGGTGAAGAAGGAAGATGTTCTGAAGACTGCTTTCAGGACGAAGTATGGACACTACGAGTTTGTGGTTATGCCTTTCGGTGTAACCAACGCTCCCGCAGTTTTCATGAATCTGATGAACCTGATTTTCTACGTCTTTTTAGACAAGTTTGTCGTTATCTTTATTGACGACATTCTGATCTATTCGAAGTCAGAGGAAGAGCATGCCTCGCACTTGAGGACAGTGTTAGAGTTTTTGAGGAAGCATCGTTTGTATGCTAAGTTTTCGAAGTGCGAGTTTTGGCTGGACAGAGTTGCTTTTCTCGGGCATGTGGTATCTGGAGATGGTATTTCAGTGGATCCCGAGAAGATCAGGGCCATCAGAGAGTGGCCTGTTCCGCAGTCAGCATCTGAGATCCGGAGTTTCCGTAGACTTGCGGGTTACTATCGGCGCTTCATTAAGGATTTTTCCCGTATTGCTGAGCCGGTGACCAGATTGACGCGGAAGGATGTACCTTTTGTTTGGTCGGGTGATTATGAGAATGCCTTTGGTGTTCTGAGGGAGAGATTGACGACTGCCCCTGTTCTTGTTGTGCCTGATCGCAGTGGAGGATTTGAGATCTTTTGCTATGCTTCTGGCAAGGGTCTCGGTTGTGTGTTGCATCAGCACGGGCATGTAGTGGCATATGCTTCGCGTCAGCTCAAGACTCATGAGAAGAATTACCCGACGCACGACTTGGAGTTGGCTGCTGTCGTGTTTGCGCTCAAGATTTGGAGGCACTTCCTGCTGAGTGAGAAAGTGAAGATCTTCACCGATCACAAAAGCTTGAAGTATATTTTTACTCAGAAGGAGCTCAACATGCGACTGCATCGATGGTTGGAGCTCATGGCGGATTATGAGATCGATTTGCAGTTTCACCCTGGCAAGGTGAATGTGGTTCCGGATGCGCCGAGTAGGCTTCCAGCGGTGATGATGTTGACTTTGCAGAGGAGATTGCAGCAGGATTTTTGCGAGTCTGGAATTGAGATTGTTCTTCCTGGGGAGGCTTCTTCGTTGATGTGTATGCAGATACAGTCGACGATCGTGGATCAGATCAAGGCTGGCCAGGCTGGAGATCCGAAGCTGGTAAAGATTCGGGAGCAGGTGAAGCCGGTCTGCGGACTGACTTTTTGATTCATGAGGATGGCTCGCTGAGGTATGGAGCTAGGTTGTGCGTACCAGCTGGGGATATTAGAGAGGAGTTGCTGGTTGAGGCACACAGTTCGCCGTATTCTGTACATCCTGGTGGTACCAAGATGTACAAGGATCTTCGCCTAAACTTTTGGTGGCATGGCATGAAGAGGAGTATGGCTCGGAGTGTAGCCAAGTGTCTGGTTTGCCAGCAGGTGAAGGTGGAGCATCAGCGTACGGCAGGGTTACTACAACCGCTTCCGATTCCGGAGTGGAAGTGGCAACACATCACTATGGACTTTGTGACTGGACTGCCTCGGAGTCCGAAGCAGAATGACACGATTTGGGTGATCGTAGATCGATTGACCAAATCCGTGCACTTTATTCCATTCCGAGTAGGACAGTCCACTGAGGCGCTAGCGAGGACATACATGGAGGTAAATTCTTTTACTCTCCGTTTCTATTTCCTTTTTCTAGATAGATAGTGATGTAACGTGAATCGTGCAGGAGATCGTACGACTTCACGAAGTCCCCGTGATTATCGTGTCGGACAGAGACACGAGGTCACATCTCAGTTCTGGCAGAGTTTACAGAAGAGTTTGGGTACGAGTCTGAGTTTCAGCACGACGTACCATCCGCAGACAGATGGCCAGTCAGAGAGGACGATTCAGATCTTGGAGGACATGCTGAGGGCGTGCATGTTTGATTTCAAGGGTTCGTGGGAGGACCATCTACATCTGGTGGAGTTCTCTTACAACAACAGCTTCCAGGCGAGTATTGGCATGGCGCCTTTTGCCGCGCTGTACGGGAGGAAATGTCGTTCGCCTTTGAGTTGGGACGACATTAGTGACCGGGAACTGTTGGGACCTGAGATGATTGTGGAGGCTGTGGATGTTGTCAGGAACATTCGGGAGAGGCTGAGGATTGCTCAGGACCGTTTTAAGCATTGGACGGATGCTAAACGTCGTCCTTTGGAGTTTCAGCCAGGCGACCATGTGTTCCTGAAGATTTCCCAGAATCGTGGTGTGATTCGCTTTGGGAAACAGGGGAAGTTGAGCCCGCAATACGTTGGACCGTTTGACATTCTGGAGAGAGTTGGCGAGGTAGCCTACCGCTTAGCCTTGTCGCCATCTTTGGAAGGAGTTCACGATGTTTTCCATGTGTCGCAGCTTCGTCGGTACATCAGCGATCCGTCTCATGCTGTGGATTTCTCAGAGATCACCGTTCGCCCGGATTTGACGTATGACCAGCAGCCAGTGCTGATTTTGGACAGGCGTCAGAAGTCACTCCGGAACAAGGTTGTCAATCTTGTGAGGGTGATGTGGCGACACGGCTCTCTAGGAGAGTCTACTTGGGAAAGAGAGGATGAGATGAGAGAGCGCTACCCACTTTTATTCCCGGACACATGAGTGTTGGGAAATTCCGAGGACGGAATTTTTCTTAACTTGGGGAGGATGTAACGACTGGTTTTTCATGTATTTGGATTATCTATATTATATATATGTTTTGGTGGATTTTCTCCTTATGTGTGGTTTTCCGTCTCCGTAGCTTCCGTTTTCGCCGTTTTGTGGTTTCGTTCGTTTAGTTGTGATTTTCTAGTCTTTCTTCCTTAGATCGTCGAGTTTGGAGTAAGTCATTCGTGACGAGCTTCATATTGCTCATAACTTATAGATAGGTTGATCCTAGAAGCCGTAGGAATCTTCCTGGAACTTCGCGCTTCAATTCGAGACTTTTCGTGCACGTTAGTTGGTTCAAGAAGGAGAACCAACCGACTAGATTCCAATCTAGTCGGTCAGGAACTCTTCTGGAACCGACTAGTTCATTAAATCAATTATTCAGGAGTTACTGTTTGATCTTAGTCGGTCTAAGAACAACCACCGACCGACTAGATGTGAAACTAGTCGGTCAGAACTTGCTCTCAGACCGACTAGTTCCTTTGATAAATTTCACCTAAGTTAATGTTTATCGTTAGTCGGTCAATGAACACTCACCGACCGACTAGGTTGCAAACTAGTCTGTCGACGGGCCTTCACAGACCGACTAATTCATTACCCAGATTTATTCCTTCTTTCGCTATTTGATCCTAGTCGGTTACTGTTGAACGACCGACCGACTAGTTCTCGAACTAGTCGGTCAACAACTCTTCTTTGACCGACTAATCGACCCCGGAACCCTAGGTTCGGCCTAGCCGTCGCAACTTTTTCTATTTAAACCCCCGACTCTTTTCATTCTTCTTTCATTTCTTCTGAGCCATTTTCTTCCCCAAACCATCCTCCAACATTTCCCCAAGCCATTCCTTCTTCCTTTGGAGCTTCCCCCTCGTCATTAGCGCCGGCCACCTTCCCTTAGGCCGTCGGCCAACCCCGAAACCCTCCAAATCCCATTTTCTCCAAATTTTCTCGTCATTTCCAGATCTGAGCCGTAGTTCTCCGGATCGTTCTTCCGTTGCCGTGCTTGCTCGGCATCGTTCTTCCGCAACGATACGGTTAGTAAATCGATCCTTTAACATTCTCATAACCCACGTTGTGATTTTGTTAAACCCTAATAAAAATGGAGATTAGACATCGTAGATTCGATTATAAAACTGGATTGGATGTTGTTCTAATATTGTTTTGCCATGGCAGTGATCCCATCTCCGTAGTTTAACATTTTGTGACGTGCCTCGTTGATCGTCATCCTTGGTGCCAGGCAAGTGAAACTTGCCACTTAGGGTTTTAGGCCACGTCTTAGGCCATTTGCTTGTTGTAGGTGTAAAAGAGACTAGGCGACGAAATGATACTCGCCTAGGCGCAAATTTCAGGATCTAGCTTGACAATGAAGCTAGATCCGACTTCTTTTAATTATTTGCATCTTATCTGTCATGTTTAAATTCAATTAACGGTACGCGAATTATCTGGACGTGCCATGCTATCAATGTTGAATGTTGCATTCGTAGCACACGCTACATTACTTGTACTACTCGATCCGGCTAGGCACCTGCTTTTAACGGGCACAACCCTATGCCAAAAACACTTCCTGGCTCGTGATCCAGAAGCGAGCATTACGTGTTCGGGGGTAATGCCCTGGCTCGACACACGTGGAGTGATAGGGATAAACGGTCACTTGAGCTTAAGAGTTGGCCCGATCAGCCACTCAAGCCAACAGGCGGAATCTCTGTGCACGACGTGCTTACTAGACTTGTCTTTATACTTGTACTTGTTCATGTAAAACCTGTCATACATGCCATACTTGTTACTTGCACTTTACCTTACTTGTTGCTTCAATACTATACTTGTCACGCTATGCATCATACTATAACTGCTAGGTTGTTAGTTTACTCTCCTTTCAGTTTCCTTGCCCAAGTCTTTTTAGACTTGCTGACATGTGCCCTTTACTCTTTTGGGTGACACATGTTAGATCCTGAGTCTGAGGTTGCTGCTGAGGACGTGGTGTTCGCTGACGCTGAGTCAGAGCCCACGTTCATCGAGAAGTTTGAGGACACGGGAGATCAGTCGTAGAGACTGTTTGTGTCGTTGTTTAGACTGCTTTAGTTGTCGGTGCGTAGCACCAATGCTTTGTTTTGTGTTGGTTTTTGTTGGCCATGTTTTGGGCCTAGACTCTTCCTTTTAGCCTGGTGGCTTTTCTGCGATATTGGATATTATTGCGGACAAATTCTGAGATCGGTTAACTTATATCAGTCTCTTTTATTATTATCTTTGTTCCGTTCACCGTTACAGGGACATGCATATATTCAGATTTGACGCTTATCAGGCGTGTGGCTTCACAGCTCCACGTCTGTGCGGACCTTATCACGTCTCGCCTCCATTTTAGGGAAGCGGGGCGTGACAACCGGTCTTTGGCATTTATACATAAAATCCTCACTTACAAATTCTCTCAAAAGAAAATAAAAGTGCAAGGAAATAAAAGGTATCAAACTGGCCGATCCCAAAAACACATTTTAACTTATATAAACATCCACGAAGTTTTAAATATGCTATAGGCACAAAGAAATAACCACGCATATAACTCAGGCATATATAATATGGAAAAAAACTATAAAATATAATAATCTCTCGGACCACGGGGAGACGTCATACACCGTTAGGTTAGATGACTAACGGCAGAGCGGTCGTTGGATCCTTAAGATAATTATATTTTGAAAAATCCTAATAATCCATAAATAATTAACAATGCAAGAGAGATGTTATTAAGATTTGGGCTGCATCCTTAAGAGCTCATTGTTATTTACTGGGCTTCAGGCCCAATAAACAGCCCAACTAATTTATTATTAAGATTTGGGCTACAGGCCCATGGGCTGTAATGTTCAAAATTTAATTGAATATAAGCCCTAAAACCAATTTTTAGGATATTTGTAAGGGAATGTGAAAAGTCCACAAACCCATCATTTTATAGATCTAGGTCTCCCCCTCTTCCACGCGGCGGCACACAGAGAGCCCCCTCGTCTGGGGGTGCAGGGCGCAAACGGCAGACCCCCCCTGTCCGGGGGGGCGGTGCGGGTCAGGGTCCCCGTCGTCCGGAGGGGGCGGCGCGGGTCAGGGCCCCCCGTCCGGGGGGGAGGCGCGGGTCAAGGCCCCCCCCCCCCGTCTCGGGGGGGCGGCATGAATACAGAGGCCCCCCCTTCGGGGGGGCCGGGAAATCCCCCCCCCCCCCCCCCCCCCCCCCCCCCCCCCCCCCGCCGTCGGGGGGGAGCGGACGAAAAACCAGAGGCCCCCCCCTTCGGGGGGCGGCGCTGGGAAATCCCCCCCCCCCCCCCCCGTCGGAGGCGGACGAAAACCAGAGGCCCCCTTTGGGGGGGGCGGTGCCGGGAAATCCCCTTCGGTGAGGGGGGAGTTGAAGGGTTGTAATTGGTTTTTTGTTTGAATTTTGATATTATACAGAAATATAGCAGATTTAAACAAGCCCAAAGATAGGCTGTGTAAAATCGTAGCAAAATATTTGTTTGTAATTATCTACAGGATCGATAAGTATTACCTCTAGATCAAAAATCTAGGGACGATCGTAATAAGAAAAATCCGTAGATAGAAATCCCGCTCCCGATACGCCTAAAAGATCGCCGCAACGGTTCGCTGCAACGGATCGCCGTAAGCCGGATCGCCGCAACAATAGATTCCTTCGCACGTAGGAGATTAAGTTTTAGTGGATATGGGAGAAAAAGCTCAAAGAATTAAGAGCTAAGGTGCTGATAACGTGTTGAGAGATCAACTCTAGAGACTCATATGAGACAAAGTTTTCTTGCAATAGAAATGAGTAACCATGGCTCTACCTTTATTCACATCCTCATTATTGTAGTAGCCCAAGAGTCACCCACTAAAGGCTTAGTGGAGTGGTGGTGTAATGGAGGGATAAATGAGGAGGGAGCCAAAGGGCCTCCCTCAACTCATAACAGTTAAAGATTTTTTGGCCCAAAAAGCCAATTTTGATCTCTCGATTCGATGATGAATACCACTTATTGTGGTTTTCATGTCATAAAACCTAAACGCACAGTCACAATTTTGAAACCATAAGCTTGCAGGCTAAATGGGGAAGAAAATTTTTATTTTTGCAATCTTCTATCCCAGGACAAATTTTCGAAAAAACAAAAAATTAAAAATAATTATGCAAATGAACCTAATTAAAAAAGAGAATAATGTATATCATATGACAATGTAGTCTTAGCCTCATATTGTGGGGAAGTACAAGCCTCACATGGGCTTTGTACTTTGTTGTACCGCCCACTTTTTTGTGTCCTGCTATAAGAGGCTAAGCCGCCATTATCATATTACCCATTATTCTCATAAAAAATATGTACTAAAATTGATCAGCTGCTACCATAACAGCGCCACGTGTGATTTTACGCTAAAAATGACAGGGTTGGCCAACCCTTGTCGTTATTACTTTACTGTCATTTTTGGCAGGTGTTGCCAACACATGCCATTAGTAAATCACTCTCAAATTGGGCCGGATTGCTAAGTCCACCCATTATTAATTAAATGGAAATTTTGGAAATGAAAAAACTTATCCATTGCCTTTTCTTCATTGTCAAGTTGGTAGTGAATTGACACTAAGGGGTTAGCTGAGTGGGAAGTGCGTTCCTCTCCTCCCAAGTGGCGAGGGATCGAGCACCGGTGTCTACCTCGCTTAATTCTCTCGACTAACCTGGTATGCAGGGCGTGGGTCAGCCTTGCATAGCCCGATTTGGTGCCTGACCGTCCCACTTGTGAGGCAATGCGGGAGTCCGGGTCAGCAAAAAAGTTGGTAGTGAATTAATAATTGTCGTGGTTGGCAACCTGGTCAAAAATAGCAATGAATTAATAATAGTTGGGGTTTGCAACCCAACAAATTTTGCACCTGCCACCTCAACACAAAATCACCCGTAGCATTGACGTGGAAACAATTGGTCAATTTTAATAAATATTTTTTAATTTGATTGATATTTGTAATTATTTTTAATTTTGGCTTTTTTCGTAAATTTGTGCTATATTCAATGCATGCATGTAATTATGTTGCAGGACATGAAACTCAATATTAAAAAGTTGGTCATGTTATGAGTTGGGCCTAATGGGCCTATTGGGTATCCACCCACATTGAATAATATATATGTGGCTAGGGGTTTCCTAGCCAATAACTTTGCTCACAACACGTTATCAGCACGCTCACAACTGAGCCGAACCTCTGCCGACGGACGAATCGCCACGCGGAAGGGCTTCCTTCACCGAACGTCGCTAGATCCGGTAGGTAGTATCTAGATGTAATCTTTACCCCCTAGAACTAAATTTTTCATGCGCATGATAATGGATCTGTGATTTCCTTTAATTAGATCTATCTCTTTTGCTTAGATCTGAATGAAAAATCACATTTTAAATATAGATCTCTTTTCAAAAAATAGTTTTATATCATTTTTGGATGAAAAATGAAATTTTTCACGCTAAAAATCATATTTTTGCCGTAAAAATGTTGTTTCAAAGATTAAAAATTGTATTTTACAATAAAAATCGAATTTTTCTCCGTAATTCATGAATCTAGAGGATTTGACACCCCCATGCGCGCCCGACGCGTGCACGCCTCGCGAAGAGCCGCCGCGCTTGACGCATGGCCCGCGGTCGAGCCAGACGCACGGCCTACCCCCATGCGAGGCGCGGCCAGCCGCCGTGCCTGGTGTGCGGCCAACGGCCGCGCCTGACATTCGACCCACTGCCGCATGCCTGCCGTGCGCGCATGTGTGCCCTGTCGCCGCTCGCCTACCGCACGCGTGTGCGCACTCTGCCACCTCGCACCTAGCGTGCGCATGCACGTTTCCCATGCGTGCCTCGTCGCAACGAAACCCTAACTAGGGTTTTTCCGATTTTTAATAAAAGGCTATTTTCAGAAATTAATAGGATTTACTGATTGATTTTTTTTCCAAATAAATCTGATTCATCATATGTGTAAATCATCTCTAATCGCATTTCTTGGATTAATTGATTATTTTTTACGTTTAATAATTTTGAGGATCCTGAGATCGCGCTCCCGTTAGTCAGCTAAACTAACGGGGTATGACGTTTCCACGTGGTCCGCTTAATTATTAAACAAAAATATTGTATTCCATTATAAATGCATGTGATGTTGCATATTTTCATTGCACGTAGCATGAATTTGCGCTTAAACATATTACATGCCTGTGATGAATAAACAAATGCATGTTGTATAACTACATGCATGTCTAGAAAATTACATGCATGTCGCATATTTAATGTTCGGTGATGCACATTTTATTTAGCATGCTAAAATCTCTATGATTTATTTTTAACGCATGTTGCATAAATATATGTTTGAGATGAAATTATTTATATACCTGCAACATATAAATAACATGTGTATACATCATATATGTTTCAATTCATGTTAATTGAGCATACATTTTTAGCTCACATGCTTGATATTGTTTGCATGGATAATTTTAGTTTCTTTCAACTATTTTATTGAGCATACCTTTTAAGATTACAAGCTTTATATTATGTGCAAGAAAAATCATTAAATGTTACATATTGCACACTTATATGCTCATCCCATTCTTATGCTCAAGCTCATAATATGACATTGTTTTTATGACAACAGACCGGCAATAATTTCAAAAAGTTTAACATCATATCCTCTTTGACAAATTGAACCTGAAGTTCAAATCAAATCAAAAGTCAACACCCTTTTACTCACAAAAAAATTACCAAATACGATGGATTATGCGAAAACCATTTATGCAATCTATTTTTAGAGATACATATTTTGCGGTAAATAGATCTCCAAGATCTATGGTTTATATAAACCAAGATTGACACCATCAGTTTTCATAACACCGCTAATCTGTAATCTCACTTTACATGGTATGATTCTTAAATCTAGCCTTAATTTTAAGCGTATGCCCGAATTCGTGGCTTAATAGATAAGTGAGAAATTATAAATTTTGTAACCACGTATTTGTTTCCCCTTGAGCATGATTCTCTATCCACATAATACTTGAATGACTCAATAAAAATGGACTGGAGACCATACTTGAGTTTTCAAATAGACTTTTTGAAGTCTCTCATAAATTAGAAAAGTGGAAATATGGAAAATAACTCATTTCACTTGTACATGTCAACTTCGTAAGACTAATATTCATTCTTCTTTATAAATAACAATAAGGAAGACTGAAAACAGGGGAAGTCTTGAATAAAATGACAAAGGGAAGATATGATATACCTCGACATGGAGTAAGCAATGGCAAACCAATATCAGACCAGAAGTTCTGCTAAGACCCATAATGCTTTTGCAACATGAATGTACATTAACTTATGCCATATAAAAATATATACATATCTAGTCTAAACGACGAAAGTCAAATTGACCTTATGTATATTTAGCTACTCCTCGAGGACAACTAAACTTTGAAAACAAACTTAATCTGTTGTCATAACATAAGTCTTAATGAGCATAATTGTAGACGTATGCTTTCAAGAGCATACATCAAACTATAAAACTTGTTGTCATAACATAATTATCAGTAGTATTCTTTTGCAGTATATATGTGCTTAAATGCATTATCACAATATTTCTTATTGATGAATTTCATGCTTTTATGCATTTCATTTTACTGCGAATGATTTGTTATCCTGAATACTCCTAAAACATAAAATGAGGATGCCAGTACTCTCTGAAACTTATAAAGTTTCAAAGGATATTCGTCAAAACGAAATCTCTAATGACTCAAGAAATCAATAAAGCCTGAAGCTTTGTCCCACTATGATCCGCATAATAATCAATGTGAAGATGTAATCCTTTACAATCAGAACATAGTTCGCCTATTACCGGACAAAATTAAATTGAGCATTTTAATGGACTTTCAAAAGTCCCACATAAATTCGAAAAAAGGAATCAATTTGGAACACCAGAAATGTCCACAATCGACCAACTTTGGAACGATGTCACCCCGGATTGATGACGCAAGACATCATTAGCCAGTCCTGTAAATCTGAGAATCCGAAGATTCTTCAAAAAGTGTGAAACTTTCATTGTCTCATTCAAAAGGAAAAAATGATTACGAGATCATCTCTATTCACGTGGACATTGAATCTTTTCACTTCCTCAAAAGAATTTAAGATGATATATTTGCTAACATCATTAACATAATAAGACACTTAGGTCTCTTGAGAGTATTTGAGGGATAAAAGTGGACTTATCCACTCCCGACATATGGCTGATGATGTACTTTAAGGTACTCATCCATATATCCTCTAAAAATGGTCATTATCAAACCTATTATCCAACCGCTGTCCAGCTTTTAACAAGCATATATGACATGTTAATAAATGGCGGATAATACTGGGAAATCAAATCATATTTGCAACTGGAATAATGTCGAACATCCTGAAGTTTGTATTCACATTTAAATGGGCAATGTAAATAAATCATTAAAATGATTTAAACATGATTTCTTATCCATTAAAAATCCAGTTGTAGGTGACTATAAGGAAACATGCAATTACAATGCAAATCATCAAAAACGCCTCCTTAGAACCTATTTATATAAGCCCAATCACCTCATATAAACAGTTTCCGAGAAGCATATCTTATAGATTGTGACATGATGAGTATACATCCACATATCACCACTATAAACCATCAAAAAGCACTCTAAATAGGGGAAGCATTTAAAATCACTTCTCCTAAGATATGCATTGATGGACCCTCCTTTAAAGATTCGATGAGATCCTGAAGATCCTTCACATTCAGAAATCTTTAATTTCCCAGTATAAGGTTCAACAGAAATATTATAATCATCCATAAGCCTGAAGCTCAATTTGACCATTTCAAATATTAATACATATGATCTGATTATCATGAATTGTGATGAGATCCTGAAGATCCACACTTATGAAACTGTTAAACAGTTATCAGACATAGTTACTGACAATATAAATATTGTCAAATTCACACATCTCTGCTGCTAAAAATCCAGCTAGGATTGACATATCAAATATAATGGATGCAATCCACCAGTAGCAGAAGTGGATGTCCTCAATGGATGAGAGGACATACCACGAGGCTCCAAAGCGAGAAATAACTCCTGGAGACCCTAAAGCAATACCACCACAGGTAAGTGAGCTCATCTCCATATCATCTCCCTTTTCAGAACCTCTAGAAGAAATGAATCTGGAATAAGCTGAATAATATACGTACAAGGGAAGGTGTTTGGATGAAAACACACTTGTCGACAATTACTAACATTTTATTTTGCCATTTAAATGACAAAATCATTCCACACTCTGTTTCCTGAAGCAAATGTAGAGATTGGCCAATAATGTGGAACACGACAATAATAAGTTGAGCTGGACTCACTTATGAAATGTGAAGTGTTTGGACCTGAAGTCCTGATATCAAAAGAAATCAAACTTGTGGGAAAACCGAGTATTGTATAAATATAAATAAATAAAATCGTATGCTATAAGCAACACGCTATAGCTTATAGGTTTATTTCGGAGAAACCAGGAAGTAATCAAGTAAGATGAGCTTAACTTACTTACAAAGTTATTTAAACTGATGCATCAGGCTCCCTGGTCATAGTTGCGAAAACCATGCGATTGGCAAAGGAAATTTTAAGCTATGTTGTTATAGATGATGTGACAACATACCCTTACGAATTTCCTCCTTATTTGCATGGATAGATTTTTGGGACATCTACCCTATGAAATTATCATCCAGAAGATGAATTATCATCCAGAAGATGAAATCATCATCCAGAAGATGAATTATCATACAGAAGATGAAATCATCATACAGAAGTTAAATAATCATCCAGAAGATGAAATCATCATCCAGAAGATGAATAATCATCCAGAAGATGAAACCATCATCCAGAAGATGAATAATCATCCAGAAGATGAAACCATCATCCAGAAGATGAATAATCATCCAGAAGATGAAATTATCATCCAGAAGATGAATTATCATCCTGAAGATGAAACTATCATCCTGAAGATGAAAACATCATCCAGAAGATGAATTATCATCTAGAAGATGAAATTATCATCCTGATGATGAAAAACATGTGACATTAAACTTCATACATCCAAAGTTAATGAATAAACATGGACAATTGTAATCCACTAAATACACCTACTGGTTGTATGGATGCACAGTAAG
The DNA here is from genome assembly GCA_030789695.1 of Scilla litardierei. NCBI lineage: Eukaryota > Viridiplantae > Streptophyta > Magnoliopsida > Asparagales > Asparagaceae > Scilla > Scilla litardierei. The sequence continues at coordinate 316,141,660 of CM061142.1, read as the reverse complement.
ACCACTTCCATTCGCTGGAAGAGGGAAATGATATCCTAGGTCCTGAAGTGTCGTACTTAAGTGTTTTTGGTACACTCCTTTATCTGGCCAACTGCACGCGACTCTAGAGAGTATTGTCAGTAAACCTTTTAACCAGATACAGTGCAGCGCCTGCAGCGCACCATTGGACCAAAGATATGTAGCTTCTGCGTTGCCTCTAAGGGTCAAGGATCATCCAACATGTTAAATGTATTTGCAGATACATGTTACAGATCATCGCGATGACTAAAACAAAGGAACGACCAACTCCTGGAGACCAAAAAAGCAGGCTTCCAAGGCAAACATCAATCCCACCATCCCGAGAGGCTCATCATCCAAGAAGCAAAACATGAGTATGCACAGCCAGGTCCTGTAGTACCTCGCAGACATAGTGACGACTGTGTCAGAGACGTAGAGCTACCTACCGAGTCTGCAGACCACTCCTCTTCTGAAGAGCTCCCTCAGATTCAGTAGATGTCATATATGAATGATACGTGTATAGATGAGCGATGTCTTTTACTTTGTTCTTATTCTCGGAATATTATAATAGATTGATGTATAGTTTCCTAGGAGATCTGCAAGGCTGCAGCTTGTACAGATCAAGGGGAGTCAAATAAGTGTTGTACTCTTTTTCCTTGGCTATTGGTTTTTCCCACTGGGTTTTCCATAGATAAAGGTATTAACGAGGCAATCTCATTGAATCTGGACCCAGAAGTATCCGCCCCTAAATACTTCCACTAATCAAGAGAAGTTATGTAGAACTGTACTCTTTTCCCTTGGCTAATGGTTTTTCCCACTGGGTTTTCTATAGCTAAAGGTTTTAACGAGGCAGTTAACCCTAACTTAGGATCTGGAAGTATCCACCCTTTATGATACTCATAAGCACTATGGATCCTGCAGTATTGATATGTTGAGTATACACCGATGGTTGGATAAGGGGAAGTTTTATGAGTTGGGCCTAATGGGCCTATTAGGTATCCACCCACATTGAATAATATATATATGAGGCTAGGAGTTTCCTAGCATTAATCTTGCTCACAACATGACAAACATTTTTTGAAAAATTGAAATATAGAGAAATCAGAAATTTCTCTAATGCTACATAACAAGCTTACTCTGCCTCTTACATATATTAAAACATTACCTTATTTTGGGCCCATTATCAAAACAATATGATGTTGGATGAAAATGAACTCAAGAAGGAAAATAGTGATAGGAATTCTTAGAGATAGAATGAGTAACCATGGCCATAGGCCATGGTTCTCTATATATTAATTTAGAGGGGGAGATGAAGGGCCTCTAGGAGACCAAGAGTCCCCATTACCCATAGTAATGAGACTAATGAATGGGTAATGAAGGAGGGGATGCCAAAAGCCTCCCTCATTCATAACACTCCCCCTTACCCATTCATCACTTTGGTCTCAGTATCTGAGGCAAAGAGGGGTGGATACTTCTGGATCCAGAGTAAGTGTGTTTGCCTCGTTAAAACCTTAGCTGTTGAAAACCCAGTGGGAAAAACCCAACAGCTTAAGGAAAAAGAGTGCAACCCACAGGTTACTCCCTCTGATCCGTACAAGCTTCAGGCTTGCAGGTCTTTTAATTGTCGCATACCAATGTTCTTTACAAGCTTTACAAAAGTACATTTTGGCAAAGACTTAGTAAAAAGATCAGCTAAGTTGTTGCAGGACGGTATCTGCTGAACTTCGATTTGCTTGTCCTCCTTTAGCTTGTCCAGAAAAACTTGGGAGATATGTGCTTCGTCCTGTCGCCCTTGATGTAGCCCTTTTGAAGTTGAGCAATGCATGCAACGTTGTCTTCAAACATGACGGTAGGCTCCAAATCATCGGTCTTCAGGCCAGTAGATTGAAGAATGTGTTGGACGACGGATCGTAGCCAATAACACTCTCTGCTTGCTTCATGGATCGCAATGAGCTCCGAATGGTTGGATGATGTAGCTGTTGTGGTTTGCTTTACCGATCTCCAGGAGATAGCAGTACCTCCGTAGGTAAAAACAAAACCTGTTTGGGATTTTACCGTGTGCGGATCTGAGAGATAACCTGCATCAGCATAACCAAATAATTTGGGGGAGGCACCTCTCTGGTAGTAAAGTCCAAGATCAATGGAAACCTGGAGGTATCGCAGAAGATGCTTTACTCCATTCCAGTGGTGCTTTGTGGGCGCTGCACTGTGTCTGGCTAGAAGATTAACTGTAAACGCTATATCGGGACGCGTACAGTTAGCCAGATATAGAAGTGCTCCAATGGCACTGAGGTAGGGTACTTCAGGACCCAGTATCTCCTCCCCTTCTTCCAGTGGCCGGAAGGGGTCCTTATGTACGTCTAGTGATCTTACGATCATAGGAGTACCTAAAGGATGACATTTATCCATATGAAACTTGCGTAGAAGTTTCTTTGTATAATTAGATTGGTGTAATAGGATTCCACCTCTTAGGTGTTCTATCTGTAAGCCAAGACAATACTTTGTTTTGCCTAGGTCTTTCATTTCAAAAGTATGTTTTAGGCTTTCAAATATCTCATTGATCTCTGTAGGAGATCCTATGAGATTTAAGTCATCTAAATATACAGCTATGATGACGAATCCTTTTTCCGTTCTTTTTATAAAGATACACGAGCAGACTTCATTATTCGTAAATCCTTGCTGTGCAAGGAAATCACTGCGTCTGTTATACCACATCTTGCCCGATTGTTTTAGACCATATAATGATCTATGTAGCCTTACAGAGAATACGTTCCGAGGTATCTCTTTCATCTCTGAGGGTAGATTAAACCCATCAGGAAGTCTCATATAGATATTTTTATCTATATCGCCATATAGATATGCAGTCACAACGTCCATGAGCTGCATTTCTAGGCGTTCCAGAGAAGTTAGGCTTATTAAAAATCGGAATGTGATCGAATCCATGACCGGAGAATAAGTATCTTCGTAATCAATCCCCGGTCTTTGGGAAAATCCCTGGGCTACAAGGCGTGCCTTATAGCGAAGGATCACATTATTTTCATCTCTTTTTCTTATGAAAACCCACTTATATCCCACAGGTTTTACACCTACTGGTGTTTGGACTACTGGTCCAAAGACTTTGCGTTTCAAGAGTGAGTCCAGCTCTACTCTTATTGCCTCGTCCCACTTTGGCCAATCATCTCGGCGTTTACATTCCGCCAGAGATCGTGGTTCGACGTCATCGTCATATTCAGTGACGTGAACGGCAATATCGAACGCAAAATCGTCGTCGTCGACTATGCTATTTCTGTCAAGTACTTCTCCAGTACGTACAAAATTTAATGGTGTTTCTCCTATTGTTTTCTCTGCTGGGGAAATCAGGAGGGGAGAAGTAGCTGGTCTGAGCTCAGCATCCTGTGGAGGGATAATCTTAGTATCTCCAGGAGTCTTTCTCTTTCGAGGAAATTTATCTTTTGAACCTGGTGGGCGTCCTCTTTTCATTTGAGGTACAGCCAATTCTGCTGCCGGTGGATTGCATCCATCTATGGGGATGTCAATCCTAGCTGGCGTATTGGCAGCAGGGACGTGTGAACGGACAATCTTCTGGTTGTCCGTGAATTTATCCGGCAAAAGATGTACTGTATTCTGGATGTGAAGGATCTTCAGGATCTCATCTTCACACAGATTAGTACGCGGATCATATAGGGACAAAGACTTCTGGTCCCAACTAATGGTCTCAGAAGCTTCTGGCTTCTTAGACTGTGTGCCCAGTTTAGGAAAAATTTTCTTATTAAATTCAGAGTCAGCAAAACGTGCCTTGAATGCGTCACCCGTCAGGGGTTCAAGGTATCTTATAATAGAGGGCGAATCAAACCCAATATATATACCTAGACGACGCTGAGGACCCATTTTGGTCCTCTGAGGTGGTGCTATTGGGACATATACCGCACAACCAAATACTCTCAAATGAGAGATATCCGGAGGTGCGCCATATGCTAGTTGCATCGGGGATAAAGTATGACCTCCATAGGGTCTTATCCTAATAAGTGATGCGGCATGTAAAATAGCATGCCCCCAAGCATCCATAGGCAACTGGGATTGCATAAGCAATGGACGTGCAATCCATTGGAGTCTCTTTATAAGGGACTCTGCTACTCCGTTTTGGGTGTGAACATGTGCTACAAGATGTTCAACTTCAATACCCGTTGCCCGGCAATAGTCTTCGAAGACTTGTGAAGTAAATTCTCCTGCATTATCAAGACGTAGTTTCTTGATTTGGTTATCGGGGAAATGAGCACACAACCTTATTATTTGTGCCAATAGCTTTGGAAAAGCTAGGTTGCGGGTGGACAATAGGCACACATAAGACCATTTGGTTGATGCATCAATCAGTACCATGAAGTACCGAAATGGGCCACTTGCGGGGTGAATAGGCCCGCAAATGTCACCATGAATTCTCTCAAGGAAGCCAGGAGACTCTAATCCCACTTTCAGGAGGGATGGTCTCGTTATAAGTTTTCCCTTGAAACAAGGGATACATGGAAATTCACCCTTTTGAAGAATCTTCAGGTTCTTCAATTTGTGTCCACGGGATTCAGAGATGATGCGTCACATCATTGCTGTTCCAGGGTGACCAAGTCTATTGTGCCAGAGTTCGGACTCTGGCAGTGATTGGCATGTCTGGTGCTCAGTCATATTGGCTTCTATTGGTTGAATGTATGTTTGGTAGAGACCCGACGGGAGTCCCTTGAATCGTTCGCAGATGATCTTCCGGTCATCTTTCTGACGAGTTACATACAGATATTCAACCGTATTTTTATCTCTGGTTTCTAAGTGATATCCGTTTAAACGGAAATCCTTGAAACTTACGAGATTCCTACTTGATTTAGGAGAGAATAATGCATTTTTTATTTGAAGTCTTGTGTTATTTGGGAGCAATATAATTGCTTCACCAGATCCTTCGATTATTTGGGACAGTCCTGAAATTGTGATAACATGACCGTCATATTTATTTACGCTATTAAAATAGCAATGATCGCGAAGGATTGTGTGCGTTGAGGCACTGTCCACTAGGCACTCGGACATCATCTATATAAGCAAAAACGAAATTTTATTTGAGCGAAAATGTAAACATTCATTCGAAAATAAAAGTTCGTACTTAAGCAAATAAAAGATGAAGATACATTGAATTCTAAAAAGCATAAATAAACATGATGGTGCTCAATCGAGAAGGTTGTCGTTCTCGAAGTCTTTTGCAGTAAACATTGTTGGCGGCTGAATAGCCGCCAAGTTTGTTTCAGGTAGAGACTTCTGGCTCGCCTGATATAGATCCTGGAGGTGGCGAGGAGTGCGGCAGTTTCTGGAACAATGGCCAGTCATGCCACATCTATGGCATTTATCCTCCCAGTTCTTCTTTGGAAGTGACACTTGCTCGGTGTTCTTTCGCTTCCAAGTGAAATTTCTTTTTCCCTTATTGTTTTTGTTTGTCTGTGGAGCTGCACCTCTTGGTTGCTTTATTATAGCTTTCCCTTTAGTGTTTTTGGCCTTCCTCTTGTTTTTCCACTTCTGGGGAGAAACGTGGTGGGCTTCAGGGATAGGGGCAGTACCAGCTGGACGTAAGTTATGAGTTGCAAGCAGTAAGTCTCGATTCTGCTCTGCTCTAAGTAGGCATGAGATCAGATCGGAAAATTTCGTGAAATTGCGTTCACGATACTGCTGCATGAGGATTGCATCTTTCTCGTGAAACGAGGTAAATGTCTTTTCCAACATGCGCTGTTCTGTCACTTCTTCACCGCACAACTTCAGGCGTGAGGTGATGTTATGAAGTGCAGAATTGTACTCAGCGACGGACTTATAGTCCCGAAGTCTGAGGTTTTCTCACTCATAACTGGCACGCGGTAATATAACATCAATTTGATGTTTATACCGAGCTTCCAGCGATGTCCACATGTCCTTTGGATCCTCAACCGTTAAGTATTCGGCCTTTAAGGTCCGATCGATATGTTTCCTAATGTAGATTATGGCTTTCGCCTGATCTACATCGGATACAGTGGTTGTAGGGCTGCTGCTAGTTGTAGCAGAAGCTTCGGCCGCTGCGGGGGCCGAGGAAGGAGCCAAAATGGACCCAAGGAGGGCCATCGAACGCAAGTGGAACTTCAGGTCCACTCGCCAACTCAGGTAATTTGTCCCTGCAGAGTCAAGGACTTCGAAATCGACGCTTGCCAATTTTGCCATTTATCTACGCAATTTAAAATGAGCATGAATTAATTAAAATTCAAAATTCATGCATAAAGAAATAAACAAGTAAAAATGCAGGGATTGGCCAGATACCCCAAAAAAAATTAAACAGTCAAAAGTTCGTTTACAGTCCATAAAAAGGAAAGAAAAATACAACTTCGGAAACCCAAAGTGGGTCCCTATATCTTCGTCTTCATATGCTGTTGCACCGAGCCTGGGCTATTTATACAATTTCCTCACTTACAAATTCTCTCAAAAAAAGAAAAAGTGCTGGAAATGTAAATAGGTATGCAATGGCCGATCCCGAAAGACACATTTTTACTTATTTTAAACATCCACACAGTTTATATAAATATGCTACAGGCATAAATTAAACAACCACGCATATATCTCAAGCACAAAAATATGGAAAAAGTAAACTAGAAAATATAATTATCTTGTAGACCACGTGGAAACGTCATACACCGTTAGGTTAGTTAACTAACGGCAGAGCGGTCTCAGGATCTTTGAGATGATTATATTTTTTAAAAATTCTAGTAAACCATACACACTAATTTGCAAGAGAGATGTTTAAATAAATAGCGGAACATATGAATTTAATTATTGATTTTACAATGTTTTTCTCATAAATTTCAATTTGCAAATTTCATTCTTCTTTAAAATTATGAAGAAGCCGAATTTGTGTAGAATTTTGTGGCTTCGGGCCAAAAAATTATTTTTAGTATAAGCGCTTGTGGCCCGTTCCGCAGTTCTGCAAAGTTGTTTGCCGCAATATTATGGCTTCGGGCCAAAAATAAGCTATTAGCTTATAATTTTATTATTTTGATGGGCCTGAAACCCAATTCGCTTAAACTTAACTTCAGTGGCCCAAAAGATTTTATTATAGGTTAAAACACTAATCTCTAACCAAATGGTTGGTTAGAGATCAGCCGTACAGCCCTTTCATCTTCTCCCCAATGGTGGAGGGTGAGTGAGAGGACATTGCCGGAGCAAAAATCCCTTCCCCCAAACCAAAAAAATTGGAGGAGAGAACGACGGGCCGCCCCTTGCAGCCGGGGGGCGGCGGCATGGAGGACCCCCCCTTGCGGGGGGGGGGGGGGGGGGGGGGGGGGGGGGGGGGGGGGGTGGCCGCGGCTTGGAGGACCGAACGCTTTGAGGATATGAAATCTTAGTCTCTGGCATATTTTAACTTGCATCATTTCCATACATTAGATGCTGGGTTAGAGATGAATTGAATTTTGTCTAAGAGCTTGTGTACAAAAGAGTGTAATATACAAGGAGCGAAAGAATTAGTGTGCCATAAACACAGGTATTCAGTATTCTCACATTGCGGTTGAGGGACATGAATTGTTTACAAGTAATTAGGCAACCAGGCAACCATAAAACTTATTTAGTGTAATATTAACAAGCGTTTTTGATGTTCTGCATTCTCAGAATTTGAAGAGCTATTAGTTCATGGCTTTTCTGGTATTTACATTCATGCTTACATGTGGCCCAATGTTTCCCTAATATAAAATTCATAAATTTGGTTCTTGACTCTGAATTGGGTGCTGATATGGCAAATTAATCATGATGAGTGAGAGCTGAAATTAGAATTAGGCATAGATGCTTTTTCTGAAGCTTAGATCTAACCCGTGAAACTTAGCTTAAATCTAGACCGAAGCAAGTTCAATTGGATGGTGACACTAGTTTGATTTTTGCCAATAAATTTCACCTGAAACATGAGAGTTGCGGATTGTTCCAGTAAAATTTTGCTCAAGGTAAACTTGTGCCATTGACATCTCATTTGAACCTAGTCTAATTTTATCTATAGGATTATAGGGTTTTACCTCTAGATCAATGATCTAGGGAAGAACGCGACGATGATCCGTAGAAATAATAATCCAAGCTCCCGAGCGCTCTGAGGATGCCGCAATGCTCCAACGAACCGCCGCATCAACGTTAGATTCCTTGCGCGTAGGGATGAATTTAGATGAAGATTTTTGCTCAAAAATGGAGAACACGTGCTGATAACGTGTTGGATGAAAATGAACTCAAGAAGGAAAATAGTGATAGGAATTCTTAGAGATAGAATGAGTAACCATGGCCATAGGCCATGGTTCTCTATATATTAATTTAGAGGGAGAGATGAAGGGCCTCTAGGAGACCAAGAGTCCTTATTACCCATAGTAATGGGACTAATGAATGAGTAATGAAGGAGGACAGGCCAAAAGCCTCCCTCATTCATGACATATGAGAATTATTTAGAAGAATTGTAGAAGGGCTTTCCTTCCCATTAAAAAATAAAAAATCTAAGAAGTGTTTTCCAAATCAAGTGTGAAAATTGTGGGAAGGATCAGGTTAAAAAAAAATTATAGGATTACCCCAAAATTTTTTTTATAAAAAAAGATAAAACCCGATCGGGGGAAGTACCCAAAAAAAAACATAGCGAAAAAATTGGTGCCTAAAAAATCCGCTGCTCCTGCTCGCTTGCCGCGACGAAGGATCCAAAGCTGCAATTTTTGGCTTAAACAAACACCAGCTTCATACATTTCTTCCCCAAAAAATCCCGCTTTCTCGGAGAAATTCTGCTTCTCTCCCCTCCGCTTAACAAGATCATAACCATCTCATCTTTTCTGTTTCTTTTCTTTTTTCTTTCTTATGGTTAGATCTTTATGTCCCCTTTTAATTTGTTTAATTCTTGGACATTAGAATGAAGGAGGCATCTTTTTCTCGAGTAAGCGATGGAGCCTCTGATCATGTCAACCTCAAGAAGAAGAGGAATACCAACAAGCCGAGATGTAAGTGCAAATATTTCTTCTCTACCTTACGTTTCCAATTTAACCCCTCATGTAATTCATTTATAGCCAGAATTTGTTTTCCTTTATGGCAATGACTATATGGGCACTTTACTTTTTTTAATCTGTTAATAATAATCATGATCATGATCACCACCATCATCATTAATTATCTGATATATGCCCGTAGGCTTACATGAAACGTTGAGGAAAAGTGGTCTATGAAAGGAGAAAAAAAAAGGAAGAATCACCCCGTTGCAATATTAATTGATTCTTTTCTCCAAACAGAGATTTTTAATTGATCTTCCGGGAGCCGCTTCATGCCACTCTTAGTGTCTAGTCATGCAAAATAAGTTTTCATCCCCTATGAAACATGCGTGCTTTTACTTAGGCTTCATGTTACTTTTGGGAACAAAGTGGGGTTTTATGCCCACATCATGAAAGAATAATATTAGGAAGAAAACTATAGTTCATAAGTTTATTTGGTTTCTTTTTATCGCAAGAAGACTTCAACATTATATTACTTCACATTAAAATGTTTTAGTAGAAGGTGGAAGCTAGACAAAAATTTGGGTAAGGAAAAATTAATGTGGTCAGGGAATAGGGCCTACAGATCCTTGATTTTATTATGACCCGTCACGTACCAAAATCAAAGTAAGATCATAAATTCCTTTAAAACCTATCAAAATTTTAAGACCTAAAAATAAAGGTGGGCTAGGCAGTTAGTTTGATCAGAGAAACATGGTAAATTCGGTTATGGAACTTTCTCAAATTTCACGATGTAGCCAATCCAATTTTGTAGTAGGGCTAAGATAAATGATATAAAAAAGATTGAAACATATTTATGTGGCATCTTAGAGTTGAGAGGGTGGTAGTACCAAAGACTTGTTAATTCTGATGTATATCCATGAAATTGCTATATGATTCAAGACCTATTCTATTTAAAGCTGAAACCTATATTATTCATGCTACTCCCGTGTTCTACATTTTGTAAAGTATGCTACCCTTTACTAGTTTTATGGAGTCCTATGAAACTCCTTTCATTCTTTCTCCCAGTTATTGAAAACATGCTCTCGCAATGACAATTTTATAAGACCATTTTTCCACATTTTGCCAATAAATAAATGGTTTAAAATTTAGTTGATTCTACTAAGAGTTGTCATATCACACACAATATCACTTATCGTTTGTGTTAATTATCATATTATAAGATAGACTTAACTAGTGTAAAAAGTAAACAAATCACACAAATATTTAGCTGTCATTAAAACATCTGAGAGATTTGATCATATAGGTACCGTACAATGTGAAAAACACTTCATAGAATTCAATACTATATGCAACTATGTAATAAAATTCCAATTTCCAAACATAAACATAAATTTGGCATATTTAATTCTAATCATTGTAAACTTAAACTTGAGAATTAATACAAAAAAAATTAAGTTCAAGTCCAACCATTCTAAACAAGAATCCAAAGTTTAAACATGAATACGAATATGAACACAAACACAAAAATAAACACAAACAACACTTCGAATGGTTTGTTACATAAAGCTTTTCAAGTTTCAAATTGTAAAGATAATCAAACCACCTCAAAAGCACACAAAAGAAGCTATTTTCCCATGGAACCATCATCCATATTGATCCATCACTAAATTTTATCTTCTCTAAGAACCGAGTTTTCTACCTCACCTTTTTCATCTTCTTCACTCTTCATATTTCTTCCACTTCCACAACTTGCTTCTTTCCTTTTTTGTTTCATGATGCTCAGTGCATTAAAATTTGCAGCAATTTTGTAGCCATAGTAACACCAATAGGAAAAAAAATTAGACATCGAAATTTGAAACTTAAAATTGAAAATTAGAAAATTAGAAAATTAAGCTATCCAATGTATCGCTTTTCTTTTTTGCCTTTTGCATTGCACCGCATGTTCATCTGATTTCGAAGTACTCATGATTGCCCATCCAAGTGGTATGCTTTGAAAGAAAATACCCTTCTTTCTCCATTATCCACTCATCGTTGCATTCCATATTTGATAAGAAAAGAAGATCGTAGGCCTCTCGCGTCCTCCTCTTTTTGTTTTGTCTCATCTTCATTTGATTGCTAGATTGACAACAAAGGATGCAATTAGTTAATTGCTTTAATCTATTTCTCTTATTAGAGAGTAGATAAACTCAAATATGCTTTAAATCCTCTTATAACTTATAGCATTATGAGTGCGACTTAAAGCACAGATTGTAAGCCTCCAAAGCTCTTTGCATTTCTTATTGTAAATTTCTACCAAAGAGTTATGATGCAAGACGGAAGAGGAAAATTACGGTAAAAAAATTAGGAGAGAAGAAATTAGGGATTTGGTAGGATATTAGGCCTATCGTCATGGTGAGGATTATCGACTCCAACACCTTCCATATGATAATTCTTTGGGCTTCACGCTTAGGCAACCAAACTTACTTTCACGCCTCTCATGCTTAATATTTTAAGAGGATGCAACCAAAGTTTACAAAGTCTAAATTTTTAATAACTCATCATGATTAAAAAGTTGAATACAAAAATCCTATTTATAGGAAAATAAAAGACTAATTTGATTCATACTTAAACTCTTAAATAGACTCAAATAAAGACTTTTAAATAAAATAAAAGAGTTCCTGTTGGGTGTTGTATTTTCCAGTACATGTTTTGATGTGAGCAAACATTATCTTTTGGTCTAATGAATTTCTTTAGTGTGAAAGAATAAACGACCAAGTATTGATTGCTCAAGTATGGATGTCAACGCCAGATCATAATTCAACCTTGATATAGTGATGCGACAAAGTCAAGACAACAAATGAAGGGAACACTATCTATGATAAGAAAATGAACTCAAAGTCTACATTAATAAGATGTTGAAGACATATATATATTTGATGTAATATTTTATTTCTTGTCCTAGAATATTGTTAAGGCCTTGAAGATAACACTCATATACGAAACAATAGGAAAATAACTAGAATAAAGAGAAATTAATTCATGCATAAAACCCTAGGATTCATAGCCAAACAATGCATTTTTGTGTGTATTAGTCGACCACTATTATACCCTAGCCGACTAATAGGATATTGGAATTAAACCAGATTTTGGCCTATTAGTGGAAATAGTTAGAGGACTAATTGGTCTACACTAGTCGGCTAGTGAATATTTCCTAGTCGACTAACCAGTTCTCTACCTAGTCGATTAATTCTTGGCGAAAAACCGACTGGCTTTTGGACTGACTGACTAGTCGACTATAGAGCAACTCCTAATTGACTAATAGCTCATACTCGACTAATTATTGTACTTTAGCCGACTAATCAACTAGCCGTTGCACAGAACACAATTTTCACAACGAGCCATTTTCTAGCCATTGTGTGTGCCTTTTAGGGATTCTCTTTTGTGGGTTTTCATGCCTATTTATAGAGGATTTCTCAGGGATTTTCATATAAGAAGATACACGAGTTATACATGAAAAGAAAGAAGGAAACAAAGAAAAAGAAAAAGAAAAAGAAAAAAGAGAAAGAAATCCCATCTTGCCCTCTAGTGCTCAAGATTTTATTTTTTCTACCTTTGAGCCATTGTTTCTACTCCCTTGCTAAGATCATATCTTAGTGAATAGCAACCTATCCTTTGGCTACACTGCAATATATATGCTTCATCCTCAAGGCTTAAGGAAGTTGTTTTTATTGCTCAACAAGTTGTACCTCGTGTGAGGAGTTTGCCTTAAGTGAAGATGTGTTCCTCGGTGTGAGAGGTTGACGATCTTGGTTTACAAGGTCGGGGTTCGCAATTGGCAAGGAATATTCATCAAGTTGTTGGGTGTACTTTTCTTTCAGTTTGGAAGTTAATAATGAATAGCTCATGTAGGACCTGAGGACTGGATGTAGGCCAATGAGTGGATTGAACCAGGTAAGTATTTGTATTTGCGATTGTTTACTTCTTTATGGGGTTGATTTTCTATCTTGCCTTAATTATATTGGGAATGCATGAATTCACTCGTTATATTTTCGCTGCAAGTTTTTGTTAAAGAATTTGTTTGGTGTAAACTTACACTAACAGTAACTGTTTAGTGTTAAGTATCTTATCCACCTGCACATGTACTAACAATTGGTAGCAAATCATATGAGTTAACCCTACTCAACGATAACTCAAATCTTAAGCGGATTAACGGATAGAGTCAACAAGTTTCACATTCACCGAAGGATACTCCATTACAACACATTCAATATTCGATAGCTCCAACTACCACACTTGGAGAAGGAGAATGATATACTACATCCAATCCATTGACATGGATTTATGGAGACCGGTGAAGATGTCCTATCACAACCCTACAACACCCACCTCAAACTGGACAAATGAAGAAAAACAAATGGCATCACTTGATGAAAGGTAATGAAAATTCTATTTGCCTCTTTAAATAATAATGTTCTTAGTCATGTGTCATGTGCAACAAATGCAAATCAACTTTGAAACATGATAGAGGATTTTGAAAAATCAATCTCTAATGCCCCATCCTCAAAAGACAAAAAGGAAGAACAACACAGTGAAAGGGCAAACATGTGCTTCATGGTACAAATGGATGAGGTGAAGTTAACTTCGATAGTGATAATAGTGATTTTTGTTAAATGCTTTCAAATTAAAGAATAATCATATGAGATTAATTATGAATTATAGGTTATTGAAAAATAAATATAGATCATTGAAGCATCAGCATATATCTTTGAAAAACGATCATAATGTATTGATGCATGTTCATGAAAATTTGAAAAATTAAAATAGTAATATTTTGTCAACTTTAAGTGATGTTATTTTATGTAATGAAAAATTAAGTTTTGTAAATACAAATGTAAAAGAAGAAAACTCATAACTTAAAAATGACTTTGATGATATACACACTAAAATCGAAGAACTATATAAAAACTTTTCTTCAATTAAATCAAAGAATGATGAACTTGAATTTAATGCAGATAAATTCAAAAGAAGAGATAATTTGAATACAATTTCATCGCACCAATATGTTTCTAAGACTAAACATAATTTATGTCATCACAATAAAATGAAATATGTTAATTTGCATGTTAATCATGATAAAAAGAAAAATCATAGTTTTAAGTTTAAAAAGTTTGCATGTAGTAAGAATGCTAAATCCATTGCTAATAATCATAATTTGTATCATAAACATGTTACGAAATTACATAGAAAGCTTCATGTACATCATGTTAAGAATTATACGATTTCTATGTGGGATCCAAAGAATGCATTTAATTTTGATAAAAATGCTTATGTCAAAATTTTTATGAATAATGTGTGCATCATTCTATATTTTATTTGCATATGCATTCTAGAAAATCCGATCTAAAATGGATTTTGATTCCTATTAAGTGATCATCCTTTTGAACATAATAATATTATGGTATCGTTGCTTAATGTTTATCTTATAAGATACCAACGTTTAATTTAAATAGAATTTAGATTAAAATACAATTTGATAGTCTTGTATACGATTAAATTATTTTGAGTTCAAAGCTTTTGAATTGTTTAACCACATTGACTAACCCAAGGACCCAAAGGTACAAGGGTATCAAGTTTCTTGAATGCTTACTTTTAGGTATCTAATTTGATAGGTGGAGTATACAGTTTTGATGCAATTCCTTAGAATGAAAGAGTGAGAGATGCCATTAACACTTGCACACCTATCTTTTTGCTGATGCCAAAAGAGGAGAAGAAATTCAATGTGCATCATCAAGATCAAAGAGGAGAATGTTGGGTATTGGATTTTCCAATCCTTGTTTTGATGAGAGCAAACATTATCTTTTGGTCTAATGAATTTCTTTGGTATGAAAAGAACAAAAAGACCGAGTGTTGATTGCTTAACCATGGATGTCAACACAATATCATAATTTAAGCTTGACATAGTGATGTGACAAAGTCAAGGCAACTAATAATGTGAACCTATATATGACAAAAAGATGAACTCAAAGTCTACATCAACATGATATTGAAAACATTTATATATTTGATGTAATATTTTATTTCTTATCCTAGAATATTGTTAAGGCCTTGAAGATGAGACACCCATGAAATCTTAGGAAAATAATTAAAATTAATTGGAATTAATTTGTACTTAAAAACCTAGGATCCATAGCCAAACAATGCACTTTTGTGTGTATTAGTCGACCAATATGGTACGCTAGTCAACTAATACGATAATGTAATTAAACCAGATTTTGGCAAATTAGTGACACCAAATAGATGACTAATTGGACTACACCAGTCGACTAGTGAAGACTTCCTAGTCGACTAACCGGTTCTCTAATCGATCGATGATTAAGCCTAATCCACTAATTCATGGCAGAAAATTGGCTGGCTTCTGCACTGACTGACTAGTCGGCTAAAGTACAACTCCTAGTCGATTAATAGCTCTTAGTCGACTAATTGTTATACTCTAGTCGACTAATCAACTAGACATTTCATATAACATAATTTTGTGACTAGTCGTTTTCTAGCCATTGTGAGGGCTTTTTAGGGATTCTCTTTTGTGGGGTTTCATGCCTATTTATAGAGGATCTCTCAGGGATTTATATACAAGAAAATACAAGAGTTATACATGAAAAGGAAGAAGAAAAAAAATCTCATCTTGCCATTTAGTGGTCAAGCTTTCATTTTCTCTTCCTTTGAGCCATTGTTTCTATTCTCTTGCCAAGATCATATATAAGTGAATAGAAACCTATTCACTTAACCACACTAAAATATATGAGCTTCATTTCAAGAATATATGAGCTTCATTTCAAGGCGTATGAAAGTTGTATTTATTGCTCAACAGGTTATACATAATGTGAGCAGTTTGTCTCAAGTGAAGAGATGGTGTTTTTGCTTTCGGTGTGAGAAGTTGACTATCTCGGTTTATGAGGATGGGTTCGTAATTTGCAAGAATTGTTCATCAAGTTGCATGGTGTATTATTCTTTTAGTTAGGAAGTTAATAGTGGAAAGTTCAGATGGATCCAGGAATTAGATGTAGGTTAGGGAGTTGACCGAACCATGATAAATATTTGTGTTTGTGATTGTTTGCTTCTTTGTGCTTTGATTTTCTATTTTACCTTAAATATATTATGGATGTGTGAATTCTCTTGTTATATTTCCATGTTAAGTTTTTGTTAGAGAATTTGTTCATCGTAAGCTTACACTAATCGTAAATGTTTAATGTTAAGTATCACCTCCACATGCACATGTGTTAACAATCTCTTGGTAACTTCTGGCTCAGACCAGCTTAAACAGAGCGAGAATATTTAATGCATTAATAAAAGGCGGCCACAGCTGCCTTTAAATTGCTAGAGATAGTCTTTTATGGATCGCATTATAAGCAAACATCATCCTTACAACCAAAAATTCCATATACATAGTAGTTCAGCGGGCGGTTCTCGTGTCTAACAACAACCGATAGCATTACATTTCCTTCCACCTTTGCTTGGTGGCATGTGAATCCATGTACAGGGTAGATAAGGTTTAATTGACTTAGATCTTTGTTGAGCTTTTAAAAAGCATCATAAAAGAGTGTTTATCGACCTTCCTGTTTTGACCAGGATTTGCCTCACTTTATAACCTATTTATTCTGCCATGATGACGATTAAATCGTCATAGTAATCGTTTAATCCAGTCAAGTCTTTGTCAAAGAAAAAGATGGATGTGGAGCATTAGAGTTTCTTCTTGGAAGCAACTCCTAGGTTGATGTTGTCAACATATGTCTTTCCTCATACTTCTCTCCTGTTGATGATTATATGGATGATTTTATTTATCAGAGGGGCTTGTGTTTCAAAAGACAATCTGTAAGGGCATGCTCTTTTCTCTTCATCCCTTAATAAATATTTTAAGATGGTCTTGTCGATGATGCCCTTGATGGCTTCCTTTAACTGTTGACAACTATTGTGTCCATATTCTTGGTGATAGTCTCATTATTGCCAAGTATATCTTCTTTTAGAGTTCGCTCTCATGTTTAATGAGTTCTGAATGTATCCATGCCTTTGGACCTACGTCATGATGTCAACAATGGCCACATTAGCGAAGTGGACATCTCAAATCAACCACAGCTTGAACCACTAGAACCTTTAAGGTAGGGGTTCTTGTATTATCATCATGTCCATCTTTTTATCGCCTCCTTTATTTTTAGATTATTTGTCCTTCAGGATCAAAATTCATCTTGAATTGCTGGATTTTGTCAGTATTGATGTAGCTAGGATTTGTGTCATTAGTTCGTTTATGTCCTTGTTGCCTTTCTAAGTCGTCGATGAGGTCATTACCCAACTTCTGGCCGTTAGTGAAGCTACATTGATCTCTATGCTAACTTCCTTGGCCTCCAACATTACATTGCTGTGTCACTATATATATTTTCGGAGGGATTCACCTTCCTTTGATTGATCACCATCATATGAATAGAGAACTTTTTCTTCCTTCTAGTTGCAAATTAACCATGTTGATAGTTGCTTGAAGTTGGAGATTGAGCTGTGCTTCAAGTTGTTGAACTAATCTCAAGTAGCCTTTCTCCAAGTGGTCGAAAATGCATTACACATTATGATATCCAAATAATCGTACACAATGTTTTGAAAGGCGGCAAAGGCTTACGCCTCAAGGCGCGCCTCAGGGCGAGGCTCACCTCCAGCGCCCTGAGGCTTGAGGGAAGAGGCTTTCACTCGTCGAAGGCGCCCAAAGGCTTACGCCTCGGGTCGAAGGCGCCCAAAGGCTTACGCCTCGGGTCGAAGGCGCCCAAAGGCTTACGCCTCGGGTTCGGAGGCGCATCAAATACGTTTGGGTTTTCACGACATCAACATGTGATTTTTTGCAAAAATTTTTTATTTCCCAAGTATAAAAGCTAAGAGAGAGAGAGAGACGACTCGCCGCTGCCTTGATTTGTCGCCCCAGATGAAGATGATGTTAGTAGCCTAGGAAGTTTTGGGGAGGGAGATGGCTTAAATGAAGATTCTGTATTTGATGATGTGTAAGAGTAAATTTAGAGTCTAATTTTGCAACTCAAATACTCTGATCTTTTTTGGATATTTTATATTTGTCTTTGGAGTGTTATTTTAATATTTTGATACTTTAATGATGGTTTGAAACTTAAATATAAGTTTTTTACATCTATATTTTAGAATTATGTGGTTATAATGTGTTACGCCTCACAACACGCTGAAGGCTTACGCCTTACGCGTTGAGGCTTACGCCTCGCGTCACGGGTCGAAAAAACGCCTCACGTCACGCCTTTGCGTTTTAAAACTTTGATCGTACATGCTCGTTATTTATTGGTAGTGGTGGATGTGGACCAAAGTGTCGCTAATACCATAATACTTTTCAAGCTTTAGAAGGCAGAAGTATTGCAGGAGTGCAACTTCAAAGACATCTTGAGTGAATGATGGTTCCAACAATTTAGTGACAAATTTTGAACCTTTGTTCTTGTTTCATCTCTCTTTATATCGTCAAGCTGCTTAGAGAAAAGTGTTTTTCTACCTATTTCCCTTTGGGACAAAATGGGTTGAGTTTACGCTACTTTGGACGGATCGACCCTCACATTACAGAGATGGTTTGTTTTAACCTCTTTTTACATTCAGTGGTTCCCATCTTAATGTGTGTCCTCTTCTTTAGGGGCTGGATGATGCACCATAGAAGGGAAGCTCAATTGGGTCTGGTGATGAGCTGAGCCGGGGTGGTTTTTCTTCATGTTGATGTTGATTTTGGAAGTTTAAGGGATGTTGGGGTGGTGGTGTAGGAGGGAGATTCAAATTCGAGGGTTACGGATTTAGAGGGGATCTGCATGATTGCGGCTCAAGCTGTGGAGAGTGTTACAGTTAAAGGAGTTGATTGATCATATCCTATATTGCTTGCATATGTTGGTGCATCTGTGACTAAATTTGGAGTACATTTTGGATTGCATCGGCGCTAGGAACCATTGGAGTTGGTTTATGACAATGAATGATGGTGCAACTATCGTACTCGAAGCCTTTATATGCTCCTCTTGCTTTTATGGCGGCGAAAGTAAAACTGTTGTAGTAGGATTGTTTACCTATTAGCCATGTTAATTTTTGCGACATGTGGACATCATGACTTCTGGAAGAGCTTCACACGAACTTTGTCAACGAAAAGATGTTTGGTACAAGAGAGATGGGCCCACAAGCAGGCCTGCATGTGGGATGAGTTACTTTGACTCTGGTAACTGTCTGTGTTCTTTGGGAGTATTGGTAGCCTCTGGGAGTGAAGTTGTTGAGGTATGAGTGTGTAGGATCTCCTACGGCCTACACAGAAGGAGCAGATACGAATGTTAGCCGAGACAAATCAGTATTAGAGCCATCCCCCCAATTTGACTCATCTGACATTCAAAGGTAGTTCCAAAAGAGACGATAAACAGATAATAGGCTAAGGGGCTAGTAATAAATGAGGAGAATCCAAACCTTTCATTTTAAAAGTCATGCCCATTTATAGGCTATGTCAGTGTATTGTGGTATTAACCTTCGAGAGGCATAATAGTAATTGCTCCTAGTGAGACATGATGTCTTCTTCGTTGGATTGTAGTGGGCCTGGGCCTAGAGCCATATTGGTCCCCTTGAGCCGCTATAATGGGCCCCTATGAGGCTGAATGGGCCTCCATTATCAGTTGCATACTAGTGAGAATGTTAACATTGGTGCTTTTGGCATTTTGGCCTGTGGAATAATATTATTACCATTGTGTTATATATATATATATATATATATATATATATATATATATATATATATATATATATAGCTATTAGTCATACTTCACTTCGCCTGCATATTTTTCCATATCAGAGTGGATGTGAACTAGCAATAAGCTCTCATCTTCACTTTCTATGAGAAGCTCGGGTTTAAGCTACAATTGTGGCTTTGATTGGGTTTTCTTTTTCCCAACAATGCCTATACAGTCTGATCGATTATTTTGCTATATAATTCTTGAGCTTTGTAATACCCTGTACTCATGTATACATGTATTATATATGAATACATGTAATATTATTGATTGTACTAATCCGAGTGTTAAGATTGTGTAATTCTAAGAATTTTCCCCATTTTTTATATATAGCGTAATTACTTTAATAATTTTGGAAGACATTATTTAATAGTAAAACACATATATTGGATGAAATACATAGTATGTAATGGGGTATATTGTATTACGGGATGTATTTCCATTTTTAATAACCAAAACCCAAATTTTTTATGTGAGAACACGTCCTCCTTTTGAGGTGTTAACCTCTCCTTAATTCTCAACAACCCCATCACACATGGCACGTTATGTGAAGGGGGTGTGATGATGGGGCTTGTTATTAAGAAAAAGAAAATATGAAAGAAAAGGAGGGAAAAAGAAAGAGAAAAACAACAGACACTCTCTCCTTCTCATCTTCATCCTTTACACAAAACCCAGAAAAGAGAACACTAAGCCCTTTGCTCCTCCTTCCTCATGAAACTAAATCAAAATCCCAAACTACATGGCCAAACATCTAACTTCCTCCCTCTCCTTTACCAGGCCATCACCCACTCTAGCTGCAACCACTCCTTGCTGACGTCCCTCAAACCAAAGCCACAGTCACAGCCACAGCCCCCAAAACCCTAGTTCGGTTGATTCATTGGAGAAGGAGGAGGGTGGGCTAACCATTCAGAGGGTCATCAAGGAGAAGAGGGACCCCAGAACTTAGATGAACATCTCAGGTAGGATCCTAATCAAGTTAGATAGAGTTTAGTTTAAATCGCGTAAGATTGTTCACCCTTGTCGCTGTCGAATTTAATAGCAGAACAAATTATACATCCATATGCTGCCCCCTTGGCCGTTTCCCATCCACACGACTGTATGGCAGCACCACACGACCGTATGAGCCACACGGCTGTATGGAGGTGCCATATTCCAGTGTGAGCCACTCCCTTGAGAACCCCCTCCATACGGCCCTACGAAACTTCATACAACCGTGTGCCCGTTCCCCCTGAGCCAACCAAGTCCATACGGCCGTATGGACTTTGCCATACGGCCGTATGGATTATTCTCTTGAGCTTTTCCACAACATCATACGGCCGTGTGGCTTATAATTCCATACGGCCGTATGAAAATACCATACGGCCGTGTGGCCATGACATCATTCAATTGTTCTTGTTGTTTATTTTGCGGATTATTTCTGTTACTATTCTTGCTATAGATTATCATGTTAAGAGTGCTAATTATCTGATTGTAATTCACCTTATTAGCAAGGGTACTCATGTTGAAAAAGGAACCCCATGTTATTGTGATTATGTTTAATACGCAAGAAGGAAGACTATGTTAAATTAATTAATAATGCAATGAAACATTGTTAAACCTTCCATGTTAAAAGCATGACAATTTGCTAAAGGATTTATGTTGAATGTTAAAGTACCATGATGTTGTTATTATGCTACTTAAGTAAGAAAGTTCAGAGTAATTGTTTATATCAAGGAAATTGATAATGGACATTAAGAGACGTTCATGAAATGATGGATTATGAAATGTGGAAGTGGTCTTAAGACAACTACAATGAAATCATGAAGTGATGAATTGATATAGTAAGAATGAGAGCAAGATTCTGGGGTCTTCAGTCCATTCTAAAATGGGTGAAGCTCTAGATGTGGGTTTTGGGGGGGCACGTGTAAATAATAGGTATTAAGGAGCGGACACAGCTGAGGCTCTCACTTGCACTCCAGAGCGAGGGATTTGTCAAAGTGTGGACATAGCATAATTTCTCACCCACACTCCCGGTGTTGGCATGGTGAGTAGACAGAGTTAGAGAGACTGATGGTGTACTCGTGATGCACTATGATGGTAAATGATAGTTTGCTTTATTTTCCACTCAAAAACCGAGATTTCTCACTCCTGGCAGAGGAGTTACGAGAGGCCCCTACAACACTCGTGTCGCTGGTTGAGGTAACACTTTTTACTCACCCTGTGTGAAGTCCAGCTCTTTAAGTGTCCTATTATTTACACGGGTTCTCAAACATGTAAAGTGATAACTTAAGTTAATTACCTTTCAAATTGTAAATGCTGTTATCTCATGTTTACTTGTTCCTTTGTTACTTTAATGCTATTATCTCATGCTGATCTATTCCACTGTTTACTTTAAAGTTATTACTGCATGTTAACATGTTCATCTACTTACTTTCAGCATTTGCATGTCATAATATGGTCACTCATGTATGTTCTAGTAAAACCGTTACTTTTGTTGACCACCCTTCTTTAATAGGTAGTCCGGTTCTAAACTAGGTCTTACCTAGCTTATCTAGGAAT
The DNA here is from genome assembly GCA_030789695.1 of Scilla litardierei. Lineage (NCBI taxonomy): Eukaryota > Viridiplantae > Streptophyta > Magnoliopsida > Asparagales > Asparagaceae > Scilla > Scilla litardierei. Next base: position 316,119,366 of record CM061142.1, on the reverse strand, counting down.
CCTATTGGGTCACGCGTTGACGTGCACCATTTACTTTTTCCAGGTCTAGAAGCAGGATTGTCAGAGCATAGCTATACCCTGAAGCTTACTCAAAGATGGAGCCTCAGAGGGTATTCTGGTCCAGTTGTACTTCACGGGTAGTTAGGGAGTGAGTTGTGCTTTTGTACAAAGTGGGTGTACTTTTACCTTTTGTGGCTTTTGAGAGTTCCTTTTGGGTTTTACCATTGTACCCTTATACAGAGATGTAAATAGAAGATGTATCATTGTACTAATAAAATGAAATGTTTGTATTTTTGTTTAGTTCTCTGTGTTATTTCTGTGATGGAGCTTTACTTGTACTTCCCAGCACGTGCGCAGTGACTTGCAGATTTTTGTACTCTCTTCTTTTCTCTCTTTCTACGTAACACTCGTTGATCTGGGAATAATTGGGACGGATTCGTACTTCCCGGGTATCCTGTAGAGCGGGTCGTTACAAGCTTCATGCCGTGCATCTTTTTTGTGTTCGTTGATCTAGGTTAACATTGACAACAGGGACAAAATATGCTACTTTATGGACTTACTGTTACTTTTTCTTGTGTCAGAAACTGGCAATTTATTTTACAGCCTATTTGGTTTGACACAGCAGAAACAAAGATCACACTGTATAATAATTATTTAGGATTGAAAATTACATCCTAACATGAACTCATTTGTAATATTATATCGTTTTCTATTTTTTCTTGTCATCCGAAAAGTTATTCCATCGATGTAAACATGCAACTAGATAAAGATTCCATCAATCAGAAAGCTGCACTAACTCTTTAAACACAACCATATCCATTTCTGAAGTATGGGCACATACATTTTATACGGTGGCAATGCAATGGGGACTTGACTATATGGTGAACTATGAAAAGCTATGGTGTATGAACAGAGAAAATTTTGCAAACACTTGATGCATTGATATATTTACATCATGGTATTGGTTATAAATACAGTAAATCCTGAAACATTTAGGATTAGAAATAGTGCTATAGAAATACATGTGTTAACATTCATTAACCATCACATGAATTTGTAAGTTAGGATGGTTAAAATAGCTCAATGTCTCAGATATTATGAAATATCCGTTATTTTTCTACATTAGTAATCATATCAATGATCATTCATTAAGAATTTCTTGTTAAGAAGTTCAACAAATAATATAAATTTAATACATTTACAAATTAAATAGGACGTCAAGTGAGCTTAGCTTGAATGGTAAGATGCTTCTTTTTATTGTGGTAGGTTAGCTTAAAGTACTATGCATACACTAGTGCCGGTGTATTATTCAATTGTTTGAGTGCACATCGCATAGAGGTTCATCACAGCATGTGAAGGTTCTTAGTGACCCATGTGCACAATGTAGGACCAATTGAGACTGCCAAGGCAAAAAACTCTTGCAACTAAAGGAGTTCTTTCTCCCTTACCAGAGATTGCTCCTGAAATGTGGGGCTGCCTTCACCTTATCTTTGTATATCTCCTTCCCCCCTCTAGTCTTCCTCTTCATGATGTTCTAATTTTTATTCGGTGGTGGTGGTGGTGGTGGTGGTTGTTGTGTTTTTTTTTTTTTTTTTTGGGGGGGGGGGGAGGGAAAGAAAAGGAGATTGTGGACCCATTAGACATATTCAAATGTCAACTTCGTAGTTTGCGAACAACTATAATGTCTTTCATTTGTCCAAAATATATCGAAAATCTTTTGCGACTTAGAAATGGATATCCGGCTGAGTATCCTCAATTCTTCGATGTGTACGTGTATGCCGATGAAGTTGTGTAACATAGATCTTCTCTAATACTAGTGAGATTTTGGCAACTAATAACGATGCGACGTCCAAACAATCAAAGCTCAATAAAATTCTTCTCACCCTCGAAGAATCAACGAAAAGTGTAACTCAGCCGACATCGAAAAGAACCACAATTATTCTGTAGGATATATCGTCTGATGTTGGTCTGTATGGTTTGCGATTGACAACTGATTGATGAGAGGTGTCTGGACTCCTGAACATTGGCTTCTTTTCTTGTAGATTATCTGGGCAAAGCGGACTGGTAAAAAAATGATCAGCATTTTTTCCTGTCACATTATCTGGATTGGATATATGAATAGGACCTTTTAGTAAACCCTGTTCTCTAACCTCACCACTATTTGTTTATCCAGCCAAAAAGATCACGAATATTGGAAGGTTCTGCAAAAACTTCTAGCAGAAGAGAACCCAGTGAAATCCGTTAATTAATTGTAGAATATTGACAAAAATACTCACTGGTTTCGTAGCATTCTTGTGCATGAAATCCATATGCTTTATGAAGTGCAAATTTTTACACTGGCTTCATATGTCCATCTATATAACAGTGTTGAAGTTTACCAATTTGGTGCATTAATGATGGATGAAATACTCCATTAGTGAAAATTAGAGCTGTAAACTGCTCATTGTTTCAAACAAAAGTCGTTTTAAACTTAATTTATATTGGAGCATTGCTGAAGATTAGACCATGAGGATAGAATAATTAATAAAGTATTTTGTTCTTAAATGGGTGCCTTGTGATATTTCATTTTCGTAATTTGCAGATTCAAAGTTCTCACAACAGGAGCTTCCTGCTTGTAAACCAATACTAACACCAGCAGTTGTAAGCCTGACCCTCTGATTCTATGTATAATATCTCCAAATGTTCATCTATAATTTGAATTTTGTGTTAGTAGACTTCCCTTTTGTGTGCAGGTTATAACAACAATGTCTTTAATTAGCATCATCTTCATTCCTGTTGGGCTTGCTTCCCTGTTCACATCAGGACACGTATTTATACTTCCTTCCCCTGCTTGTTCTCTGTAATAAATATGCATGTTTATTTTACCTGTTGACCTTTACTTGACACGTAGGTGGTTGAAATTGTGGATCGATATGATGCAGATTGCATTCCTAGCAACGATAAAGTTCAATTTATACAAAACGATGAGACTAATAAAACCTGTATCAGAACTTTAATTGTGAGTGTATTCCTTTTGCCAGGTGTATCATCTAGGATGTTGGATCTGCTTATCCTCATATCCTTAATCTCCTTGACTTCATTGCGTATGAAGCTTACCTTAATGATGAAGTGCATTTTTTTCCTTTTAGGTGCCAAAGCATATGAAAAGCCCTATCTATGTTTATTATCAGCTTGACAACTTCTATCAAAACCATCGGCGGTATGAAATTATGCTCAGATCATATTATTCATTTCATATTCCTGCTAAACATTTGATCTAGTTTTATATCAGTTTTGGTCTATAAATTCAAAGCTCATTTTAGCTGTTTCTTTTGTTATGTGGTTTTATTTTATTAAGTGGTCAAATGAACTGCTTTTTTATTTTACTTGATTTTTTTAATTATATTACGGTAGAACGTTAAATCATATTTTACTATTATTTTTTAAAAACTAGATTTCTTCTTATTTAACCCTATTTTGGGTGTAGCTTTCAGATGTTATAAATTTGCCGATTTAACTTTTTTGGTAACTTTTAGATGTATTAAGGTGCTGATCCTCCTTTGACAAGATGTATTGCATGCTTCTTAATCTTGATAGTTTTTGCTAACACTGTTTATAGTTAAGGGAGTACCGCCACTGACTTTCAAGACATGAGATGATTTGATGGCTACTTTCTCAGTTTATCATCCTGTCGGAATTGCGACACACACGTGCACATGTAGGGATGACTTATGCTGACTTGCACTGAGGCCAAGCAGGGCCTAGGTTAAACCCTAGCCCTATCCCCAACATTGTTGGGACCTTAAATTGAGGCATGGCCTAGACCTTGGGCTTAGATAAGATATGGCCAACTCCAACCTGATGGCCTTAGGGGCGGCTCTTATGAAACTTTTAAAACACAATTCTGTATACATTACTTGGTCATTATTTTTCAACTACAAAAAATAAAGATAAACATTCTAATTCAAATTTTGGAAATTGAGGGCAATCAATTTAGAAAACCAATTCAAAAGAATCAATAAAGATAACAAATGAAATTGGGTAAGTTAGAAACTCAAGTATATGAAATTTGTCACCAAATAAGGTTATGATGTGATTGGGTAGTTAAACATTTGAAGGAGGACTTCTTTATAGGTTATTGGACTTGAGTATATTGGATTGGAACCTTGAAGGGTACGGTATGAAGCGTAGTTGCAGCAAGTGATGGTTAGGGTCAGGGCTGGGATCTGGTCTTGACGTTAAACAGCCTGAGCTTTCAGCTAAAACATTTACTCAATTTTTGATAGGGCTGGAGCTTATGCCGAGCATTTATATACTTGAGCGACTTTGCACATGCCTTCGTGTTCATGTGCTTGGGAGCTAATGTTTTTGGTTGTGGATGTGCTTAAGTCATGTTTGTGCATGTGCATTCTCCATATGTGCAAGTTTTGGTGTGCATATGTGAGCGTACGGCATGCGCTCTTGCACATGGTGATGTGAATCTTGCTCCGTGGTGGACTTACTATCGGAGGAGAAGGATTTATTATTTTGATTATGATTTTCCATTTATTTATTTTGAGAACTTGAGTTTATTTATGCTTTCCTTTTTTATCTTTCTATATTTTAGTCTTTATAGTTTCCTTTTTAGATTGAATCTATTTGAGTCTATTTAGAATTTTGAGAATGAGTCTAGTTAAGTTTTGCTTTTGCCTATAAATAAGGCTTGTATGCAAACATAAGAGTTAAATGAATTAAGAGTTAATGTGTAAACTAATCTGTGTGATTTGCAAGAGTAGACAAGTGATTCCCTTAGGTTTGAAGCTTGAATCATTTACTTTTATCTTTTTCAATTTTTCTAAATCCTTAATTTTCCACCACCACAACCTTAAAGTTCTATTTCGCATCAGATTTGGTATCAGAGCTATAGTTCATATCCCCTTTCGCTATAGTTCATATCCCTTTTCATCATCTTGGTTTTCTTCTTTAGATTAGATTAGGGTAGAGTCGGTTTTACTTTTCTTTAGTTAAAAAACATCTTTGATTTTAGTTTAACAGAATCTCTATTTATAGTATAGTAAAATACAAATAAAAAAGTTATTGTTCATCATCTTCAGCCTGCAATAGCAAAAGAGCCCAAACACGTACCTTAATCCAAATTCCTCACCGTAGACTCTGGACCTTTTCGACTTCAACTCCCTTTTGCCATGACCTAATTGTTGCCTCACTATCAGTTTCCAACTAGTTCCCTCAACCAAATCCCATCATAACCAAAATCAAAATCACACATCATCATCACCTTTGACATTACTCCCGTCTTTAATGTTGCTGACGTCGTAATCTCTCCAATTGATCTATCGTTATAATAGTATCCAGTTTTCTAAATATCGGATATCGATTACATATCGGGTTGGAAAATATGATAACATATTGCAAAAATATAGATTTATCAGAGATATTGACTAAATATTGGGTTGTCATATCAGATGCTAAAAATAGATATCATATGCATGTCATACAAGTATCTAAGTAGATATAGATTATATAAACTCACGTTTAGGGTATACTTGGATCAATATGTTGCATTAAACTTGAATCTAACGCCAATCCGTTGGAAAACCATTCCGATCTATGCAAGTAGTTACGAACCAATCAAGTGCCATACCCACGATAGTTCAGTTGTCTTTCTTTTTGTCCCACTTTCTCTGTTTTTATAAATAAATCTTATAGAATTTCTGAACAAAAGTATTTGTATCAACATCATCTTCATCCAATACATAAAAGAGTATATTTTTTCTTAATTTTTTGCATTCCATTCTTTATAAATAAAAAGAGTTATTGAACCAAAATTACAATTATTATTAGTATTATTACTATTATTATTAGTAGGCTAAATTGAATTAGGAGAAAATCCCGATGAAAATCAAAGATAATTTTTTTTAAAATGAAACATTTTACACCAACCACACCACGATTGGATTGATAGATCAAAATAAACTGAATAAAATCAAATAAATAGTAAATCAAATAATGTTAATAATTGAAAATAATTGAAAAATGGATCTTTTTCAAGGAGTTCTTGAATGTTGTTCTTATCGAGGACTCGACGTCAATGTCATAGACCTGATGATGAGAGAGACGTATTTTGTTTTGTTGACAACCACCGCCATTAATCCAAAATTGAGAGGAGGAAGAATGAGTGGATGAAAAAGAGGTCAAGAGTATGCTGATCTGAGACCGAGAAAAGGAAAAAGAATAGGAAGATTGAGTCGTCACGATTGAAGTCAAAGATGATAGCGAGAGGATGAAGAAAGAGAGATCCACCAGCGATGGAGTCGAAAAATCGTCGACAAAATTAAGGTTGCCTATCATGTCAACACACTCTCTTTTTGATTTATAATTATTATTACTATCAGTTCGGATCAGATATAGTTGATCGAGATCTAAATTAAATTTCAAATAAAGTCTTTTTTGATTTTATATATGAGATGAAAATATAGTTTGATTTTTTTTGAGTGTTCTAGTTGTTTTGAGTCTGTTGATTATTTTAGTTATTTTATAGAGTTTGATTTATTTGAGTATTTTAGTTGAGTCTTTTATTTATTTTGAGTGTTTTAGTTATCCTAGAGTTCTAGTCCCATATTGGATTGGTTTTTTGAGAGTCAAGTTGTAAGCCTATTTAAGGGTAACAAACGTTTATGTTTTTAGTAGAAAATCAATGGATATAAATTTTGATTTAAACTTTCAGTTTCTCCATAAAATTAAATCTTTTCATTGGTGTGCGAGAGTGGACTTGGTTGCCTGGACGAGAGGTCTGAAAAATCTCTACGTACGAGGCTTGTGAGTCGGTGATCATAAGATTTACGGGGTGGGAGATCCAAAAATCTAGATTTTTCTTATTCTTCAAATTCCTACTGCTTCACTTCCCGCTTCTGTTCTGCATCAACTTGCTATCAGGGCTAAACCTTTTTTGTTTGCTTTTCTTCATAAAAAATCTTTTTTAGTTGTGAGGTTTTACACCAAAATAAAATAAAAAAATTAAGAGAGAAAATATCAAAAAGAGGATCAGAAGAAGGGAAAGAATCAGAATAATAAGAAAAAGAAAGAGATTCAAAAAAGGAATGTAAAATTTTTAGAAAAAACAGAGCAAGAAGAGGGAGACAAACATAAAAGAAAAAAAGAAGGAATTTTTTTTGAAAAAAACTTAACCCTAGCCCCGCCCCTCCATTGCCGTCAGCGTCCACAGTCGTCGTCATTGCCCACGGCACAACCCGTCGTCAACATTCAAGTGCCCCACAACCACTATCATGGTCTTTCGCTTGCCTCCAACCTTGTTTTCAATAGGTTTCGCTGTTGCCATTGTTGTCGCCATTGCAGCCTCCCCCGAACCCCCTTAGAAGGTGTGCCACGTCACGGTGAACACAAAGCTGTAAAGATCGCTAACAAACACTGTTGGAATCGGCTGGAAAATTTACCTGCATCGAAGTGCTATTGCAACGGCTCTGGCGAACTGTTTCTATGGTTGAGCCGCATCGACGAACCACATCGTCAAGTGCCGCCGACTGTGCCGACACTGTTCATCGGCTCAGCTGAGCCGACTCAAGCTGACCAAAGCGAACCCAAGGTGATCCAGCCATTGATCGGCCAACAGCTCAACCAAGCCGCTGACCAGCCAATCCGACTAGAGGCCTTGCATGATACTTCAGAGCTGATATTCACTCATGGTAACTTCTAACTTCTAATATGATCAAATCCTCAATTTCTAAATTCTATATAAAATTCATGTATTTGATTTTTTTCAGATTAGTCAATATCGTTGGTATTGCATATTTTTTAGTCTCAATCTGTGTCGTATTAGTATATTTGGGATTGCATTTTAATATATATATATATATATATGGACCTTAGGATTTTATTTTATTTACATAACTAATGCACACAATTATTTGCTGTTTAGGGTCTTGCATCTGCATTTGTGTGATTGGTTGGCATTGCATGTTATTGTGTAGTGGCAAAACCCTAGGATTGGGCATGGATAATTATACAATTCAAAGGCTAAAAAATCAACTTCAATAGATATATCTATAACTAGAAGCTGACATAAATCGAACATGAGATCGCCTAGAAGCTATTGAAAATAAGCGGATCAAAGAAAAAAATTTGACGATGAAGCACAAAGTATGTTTGATAATGAACATAAGATGACACAAATGGAAATAATTGAAAAAATAAGAGATACGATGCGAATTTTAATGATAATTTGGCTGAGAGAATATTGCACGATGGATTAAGGTAGATGGTCCCAACTTTGATGGAACTTATAACTCTCAGACATTCTCAGATTAGTTAGCAGAGATGGAGCATTTGTTTGAATGGTATCAGGTATCAAACGAGCGAAAGGTCCAACTGATAGGGTCTGTCAAATTTTTTTGGACACCCATAGAGAGAGAGAGAGAGAGAGAGAGAGAGAGCATCTGAGACCTATATAGAATTGAAATGAAATGAAGATCAAGTTCATAGAAAAATATTTGCCTTCTACTTATAGAAATCGCCTATTAATAAAAATGAAGACATGTCGAGTAAGCATGACGGTTAAAGAATACATGACTTAAGTTCAATCATCTATTTTTTAGGAGTGAGCTACAAGAAGACCCACGATATATCCTTGTTAGGTTTCATTCTGGATTGAGGGCAGATATTAGGCGTGAGATGCTTCCCTATATCGTAGACAATATGCAACAAGCATTAAACTAGTCGTAAACTAGATTTAAAACATGTCTCAGTCTTTTAAACATCAACATCATCAATAATCATCTCCATGATCGGAATCATCATTGCCCTCATCTAGCTCGTCCTCGGATGATGATTCGAATGATGATTCAAACTCATCTTCATCCATGGCCGGTTACTTTCCTTTGGATAATGAAGATGCTCCTTTCTTTGTTCTTCTATATGTCACCATTCTTGAGCTCTTCTTTCTTTTAGGATTAGCTCGCATGGCTTTGGCAACTTGTCTCCAAGTCAACTGCTCACTTGGAAACACCTCTTCTTCGCTATCAGAAACTAAAGCACTATCATGTTTTGATAATAACCAATCGGAGACTTTTTCATTATCATTATATGCAGCCAAATGATTCATATCTTTATTCTCATGCTTATTTTTTAGTCGGCATTGAATTTGATGAAGACTAAGTTACGTAGCTTGCTGTGACTTAGTCTATTTATCTTCTTTGTATAAGTCTACAAAAGATAAACAAATTATCATAAACTGACTATGTTTCAATAAATTAAAAGTTTTAGAATATAACTATATGATGAAAATATTATACTATTTACCAGCTCAAATGTGCTCCAGTTTCTTTTGCACTCAGAAGAGATAGTTGCCAAATTCAGGACCCTCAATGCCATTTGCTTCAATTCTGGAGCATGGTCCCATAGAAACTCCACCATGTGACTGTCAAATTAACAAATATTAAAATCATCGGTTAACATGTGTTTATTTAAAAAATGGTAAATAATAAAAATTATACCTGGATTAAGTTTTGGATTTTTGCAGCATTCTTTCCAAAATCCCGCCCAAATGAACCCTTTTGGTTTTGATAGAGGTATAGCTGCTTTCCAATCTTCTCAATGATATATCATGATCATTCTCATACATGAGATGCATGCACTCCACAAAACCAGTAAAAATATTACCCTTTCAATAGCTTCTTTCCTAGGGTAATAGTAAAAAGGGTTAAGTAATACCCAGTTTTATGCAATGGCGACTTGAGTTTCTCATCATATATTTTATCTATTATCTTACATATTGGAAGATACATCTTCTCCTTCTGGGCAAGGGCAAATGCAATTTCAACCTTGGTTTCAACCAAATCACCATACACAAAGCCCATCGACGGGACTTTATCACCATCCACTCTTCTCAAAACTTTCACCAAAGGAGAGAAAACTTGTCCCAAAACTTGTTACTCAGAACAATTTCTTGAACCTACAAAGTAAAGATTAATAATTCATTTATGATTAAAAAATTAATGAAATAATCTTATATTAATATATATAAATTTTAATTATGATTACCTTCCTTCCTGCAGGCTTGCTGGAAAGGTCACACTCTTCCCATTATTCAGAACTAAAAATCTGCTTCAATTCTTTTTTCTTATCTCTTTGAACTCAAAGATAAGAAGGCAGTGGCAAATCTAGTCGCACCAGGCCTAACTATATCTCCCTTTGTAAAGTCTCTCATCAAGCTCAGAGTGATGGTGTGACTGTAAATGAAAATGGGGACATCTCTACCCATTGTAATGACACTCCTGATCAGCTTGATTTTGGCGATGTCCACGAGCATCAAATTAATGGTGTGCGTGTGAAGCCCATTTGTTTTGGGCCCAAGGCATTTTTCTTATTTTTCTTTCCTTTCTTTATTTTATTTTTCCTCTTTCTTTCTTTTTGTTTCTGGCCCAGCCCACAAGGCCCCCAAACTACACCATTTCTCTCTTTTACTCTCTCTTCCATCCCGATCTATCCCTCTGTTTCTCTCTCGCGAAATGCGCAGGCGGCGCGCGTTCTTTTCATACAACAGAAGAAAAAAAAAGAAAGAATGAAAAATCTGATCTCCTTTCCTCTCCTCTACATGACAACACATCCTTAGGAGCAAATCAAAGCTTATCCGCTTCCCTCCACCTCCTACTACACGTGTTGCATCTCAAACTCTAAAATCTTAGGGTTTTGGCACGTTTTGATTCAGATCTGAAGCTAAAAACTTCATGGCATCTCCTCAGCTCTTCTACAAGTCATCTAGACTCTGCCCTTCCCGTATTTAAACTTGAGCTTTTAATCAAAAAATTCATTTTCAAAGAAAAGTTGCCCGTTTATGCGATTTGTGGGTTTTCTCTCTTGCTTGTGGACTGATCTAAATTCTGGAGTTGGGATTTCCATTTGTTCATCTTATGAGTTCGAATTTCAGGTAAATCACTCGCAACTTTTGGAATTTTAGTATTAAATGTTTATGTTTCATTGCTATGATGATTTCTGAGCTTAAGTTGGGTGTTCTTAGGCTTGATGGCAACCTATGCCACTGCCCTAGCTCTGTTGTGCCTTTATCATGACTGTTTGAGGCCTATTTGGCTCTAAAATTTCAGCCAAGCCTTTCTTGGCTTTGTTTGTCATTGTTAAGCAATTTTTGGGTATTGACATGATCCTGCCGATCTCTTGTTAAGAATGGATGAACCCTCTTTTGTTCCATGGAGACCATAACATCATAAACCATGACTTATTTGATGATTGGTTGTCATATAAGCTATGTTACACGCTTTGCCCCTTAAAAATTTAGAATATCCAATGATGTTAGCTGAGGGTTCTGACCCTTAAGTCCATATGTGAATGCTTGAAGGATCATAAAAAATTAAGTCATGAACTCATGGTTTTGACACTTAAGTCCATATGTAAAGTCCATGTTTTTAAAGGGCCCAAGGCCTTTTCTATCAACTTTCATTATTTTCTCTTTTTTTTCTTCTTTTCATTTTCGGCCCCGCCCGCAAAGCCCACAACTTAACCCCTCTCTTTCTCTCCCTATCCCCTCTGTCTATCTCTCGCAGAAAATGCGCAGCAGCATGTTCGCTTCAAGCAGTAGAAAGAAAAAGGAAAAAAAGAAAAGAGAAAGAAAATCCGATCTCCTTTCCTCTCCTCTACATGCTAGCACCTCATTGGGAGCAAATCGAAGCTCCCCCTCTTCCATCCACCTCCTACTACACGTGTTGCAACCCAAACCCTAAAATCTTAGGGTTTGACACATTTTGCTTCAGATATGAAGCTAAAAGCTTCGTGACACCTCCTCAGCTCGTCTACAAGCCATCCAGACTCTTCCATTTCCCGACTTAAGCTTAGGTAAGTCCAAAAATTTCAGCTTTTTACCAATAAATTTTTTTCAAAGGAAAGTTGCCCTTTTCTGCGATTTGGGGGTTTTCTCTCTTGCTTGGGGACTGGTTTTAATTCTGGAGTTGGGATTTCTATTGTGCTTATCATATGAGTTCGAATTTCAGGTAAATCACTCTCAACTTCTGGAATTTTGGCATTAAATGTTTATGTTTCATTGCTATGATGATTTCTGAGCGTAAGTTGGGTGTTCTTGAGATTAATGGCAACCCATGCCACTGCCCTAGTACTTTCGTGCCTTTATCATGACTGATTGAGCCTCAGTTGGCTCAAAAAATTTCAGTTAAGTTTTCTTTGGCTCTGTTTTTTCCTGTTAAGCAATTTTGGGGTATTGACATAATCATGCGTTCTCTTTTTGAGCATGGCTGAACCCTCTTTTGTTCCATGGAGACCATAAACTCATAAACCATGACTTGTTGGATGATTGATTGTCTTTTGAGCTATGTTATACACTTTGTCCCTTAAAATTCATAATACCCAATGATGTTAGCTGGGGGTTTCGACCCTTAAGTCCATATATGGATGCTTGAAGGATCATAAAATTAAACCATGAATGTATGATGTTGATACTTAAGTTCATATGTTTACCTAAGGATGAAATTAAAACCATGAATATAACCATGCATATATGGTTAAGTCCCGCAAAAAAGACCAATAATGATATTTACCTGAGATTACTACCAGTGACCCTTTTCCAATTGAAGTTCCACCTTAACTTCAAGATGAAGTACCAACCGTTACCTGATTCTCAGTTTCAGGTATCTAGTACTTAATGAGTATTTATTTCAATTAATGCTTATATGAAACACTGTTCATAATATCTGTCACTTTAGAATGTTTGTTTAATTAATAACATGATTGCTACCATGTTACTTGTTGCCATGGTATTAATTCATGTTTCAAGCAATTGATATCTGTTACATGTTAATATGGTTATTTCACTGATTGCACTCTAAGTCTATGACATTGAATTTAGTTTATGATGGGTGTGCAATATTAACTACAGATACTAGAAGAAAGTTTTGTTAGAATATCCTGTTATGAGTATTCCATGCAGCATCTTGATGGAACATCTTGTTAAATTCATGGACATGAAAATGTATGGTACCATATATCACATCCACATATTGTCTAAATTCAATGTGATTGTAATTGAATTAAGAAATTGAATACTTGCCTACTATGACAAATGAAAGAAATAGTATCAACCTAGCATCACAGATGTGACATATCACTGAGAGGTTGAGTGATGTACACTTGTCTTACACCGAGCAATTGAGACTCACTGGGTATGTGGTAATTCATATTAGTGGGAGTGCGGAAGTGATTGGAGTCATGATTTGTTCCATAAGATAGTTTTACTCCGGTTGTTAATTTGGGTTAAATGGGTTAATGTGTCTGCCCTACTGTTGTTCCTGTGGGCTTAGTCTGGGTGAGCACCTCCGTGGCATGTAGTGGACTCCTTGGTTGCTTCAGTACTCCCCAATATGATTCACGACCTAGGTTTGGCTTAACCCGTGCAACATCTTGATGGAACATCTTTTTAATTCTTGGACATGAAAATGTATGGTACCACATAGCACACCCACATATCGTCTAAATTCAATGGGACTGTAATTGAATTATATCAACCTAGTATAACACCTGTGACATATCACTGAGAGGTTGAGTGCTATACACTTGGTTTACACTCAGCACTTGAGACTCACTGGGTATGAGGTAAATCATATTAGGTGGAGTACGAGAGCAACTGGAGCCATGATTTGTTCCATAATACAGTTTTACTCCGGTTGTTAATGTGGGTCAAATGAGTCAATGTGTCCGCCCTCCTGTTGTTTCTATGGGCTTTGCCCTGGTGAGTGCCCCGAGGCATGTAGTGGACTCCTTTATTGCTTTTGTACTCCCTAATATGATTCACGACCTAGGTTTGGCTTAAACTGTAGAAATTAAGAAATTTATCACATAGTGATGCATGTTACTTTATTCTCCGTCAGTTTGAGTAGTTAGTTCCTTGGTAAATTGCACTTTCGTTATTTTGAGCCTTATTTTCAGTAGTTTTACTTGCGCTCACATAAATGTTTAAACACCAAAATTCTCGAAGTTATTGTGATTTACCTGGTGCTCTTGCTTTGCATTGAACACCAGGTGTTGGTAGTTTTGAGGAGTTTCCTGCAGTCGGGGTTCTAGAGCCAAAAGTGGACTCTGTTGATCTTTGACTTAGAGGTAGTCATGTGCTGATGTGTTATCTTTGTAGAACTTTTTGGTGTACCTAGGTCATATAACGTGATCCTATTTTGTATGTATATAAATCATGTTTTGAGAGCCTTTTTTGTAAACTCGCTTATATAAATAAAATAAAGTTTTTCCTTTACGAATTTTTGTACATATATGCTTATAGCTTAGATTGTTAACACTGGTTAACTGTAAGACCTGCCAACTTTGTGAAACATTCTGCGGCCCCGGGTTGCAGGGCGTGACAGTCCGACACAACTCGTCCAAAAGATTCTTGGTCTCTTCACTGTCAGTATTTTTGCCGCTGCCATATTATTAGATGCATTATGTGTAATTATCTGAACAACGTTATCCTCTCCCAGCTTCTCAATTGCCCTATCAACAAAATCATGAATAAATGCCCCCATATGGCGCTCAGCCGAAACATCCTCCGAGTCAAAGAAAGCAATCCCTGCTGGGCAGTGCACCACTATGTTCATGATGCTCCGTTGCTTTCGATTAGACCAAGCATCGATCATAATGGAGCATCCATGAATGCTACGTCTCTCTCTGAAAGATTTCAGTCTTTCATATGTCTCCTCCACCTCATTCTCAAAACACGTCTCTCTTAGCTTATAAGGAGTGGAAGCCTCCAAGCCTGGCCCAAATTGATCGACGGCCTGCAACATTTGCTGAAATGATCCAAGTGTTGCTGCATTGAAAGAAATTCCGGCTTTGAAGAACCACCTCACAATATATCGGATCGTGTTCTCTCCTCTTCTCTCTCTCCTTCGAATCAAGTGTAGTTTGCTTCCTCTTTCCCATAGCAACATTCAAATCTGCTGGAGCTTGAGTGTCATACTTATCCATCGGCCATATCTTCCACTCTCATGTTCCTCTTGGACATGTTCATGTCCACGAATGTTAACATCATCCATTAAAGCTTGCACTTCCGTCGCCTTGTGCTCCTTTTCCTTGTCAAGCTTGGCAAGAATTTCTAACACCTTGCTCTTCACATCATCTGGTACACTACCACATGGCCTCACATTTTCCCTTCTTCCCGCAAGATGGCAAGATGGAGGAACTAGGTAATTCCTCCATTAACAATTTGATTGCAATAGTTGCATTGGATCTTAGCCATACCATGGCTACCAATTGCTTTCCATATGCACAGCAATGGTTCCCTTTTGGAACACTTTTGCTAGAAGCTCCAGAGGACGACATCTTCACACACTATAAATCCTATACCTTAAGAATCATATGACAAAAAATACATAGAAAAATATTAATAAATGAAATAAAACAAGTCAATAATGCAATAAATAAATAGTAATTGAACATTGTCAAAAATGCGATTCTATATCGATCATAGAGGTTTGCATTCTTAACATTCTAATATTCTTTGATGTATTTTTCAAATATTTTAGACTCATGTAACTCTTAGACAGCGATGTACATTTCACTTTAATACTTTAGTAAATCCTTATGTTTTCTCTTAGAGTTTTTTTAGCCATGCAGCAGCGAGAATTACCCATGAATCCATGATTATGCAAAACAACTTGCTTATAGCAAATTGAGAGCATAAAAAAATCAAGAACAGCTTACAGTTACTAGGCAGTTATCACAACGAGCAAAAAAATATTGTAGGGGCTTGACTGTAACTTAAAGATGTATGCAATATGTATAATTAATTATGTAGAATGCACTTATATGTAGGGGCTATTGTTTTTTTTGTTTGTATACCTGTTACAGCGTAATGAACATCATATAGGCAGGCTGCTAAAAATACTGTAAAAGGACCGATGATGCATGATGGCATGATGCTCAATGAAAAAGTATTTTGATTAATTCTAGCTGATACTAATACTAGTCATTGATGTAATAAAACAATCTTAATGAAGTCAACTTAAAAGCCTTATCTATTGGGCTTAGAAAATTTACCAAAATCATGCGGCTAAATATGTTTAGAGCAAGAAAAATCAATTAGTTCACCACATGAACTAGACAATTTAGATGAAGTTCGAACCTTGAATTCTTCAAGTGTAAGTTTCGGAATATCTTTTGGATCCCCGCCACTATCAACACAATATGTGTTCTCTGGAAAAATGGCATACAAAGTATTAACATGCAAAAGTGAGAAGTTATGGAAAACTCACTGATTAGTTATGTAAAAATGAAAAAAATGAAAGAAATTTGGGTAAGAGGCGAAGCTATGAGATGATCTGATCAGAGAAGACATTGGTTGAACGGCGACCACTGTTACTTGTAAGTTGTGAGCACCAAAAGTTGAAAAAAAAGAAATTTGAAAACCACTGAAAAAATGGAAAAAAAATTACCTTCACCGTTGTTCTGGACTCCAATCAGCGGCGAACTGGTGGCGATCAGTTGGCGAAAGCTAGAACCAGGCGAAATCGAAGAACTCCAACGCGCCACGGGGATTAGGGCTTTTTTCTGTGAATTTCCCCCCAAAATTGCCCGATCAAAGCTTTTAAGCATTCGGTTTTGGGCGGGTCGGATCCACTATTCAGTGGACCGACCCGACTCGATAACCCACTCAAAGAAAACAACGCCGAAGTTCAATATCGTTCGATATTTCGAACCTGAAATATTAGCCTATATCACGGCCGGCGCCTGATCCAAAAATCAGAAACCGTAATTACCTTGATGATATTGTATCGGCCTAGTGTACATTCCGATATATCGGATAGCGGACCGATATTTAGAACACTGCCTATAGGAATGTGTTCTAGATATAGCATATGATTCTCTAAGAAGTAAAATGATGCAAATAAGTGTGTGTGCATCTATTCAAGACTACAGATATTCTATGAAAGAAAAAAGAAAAATACATGAAGAAGTATAAACATACACTTAAGTCTTCAATCTTCATGCAATGGTTTTGCTCCAAAGCCTTGAATCCATCATCTCATCAGCTATTGCTTTGTCTTCATCAAGATAATCAATAGTTAATCTAAGACTAAAACATGTAGAATCATTAACAATAACATAATGTGGTGATCATTATCAAAACCATAGTGCGCTTAATGGCTAATATTCAACATTCTCTATTTTTGATGATGACACCCATAATGTAAAAATAAGCAATAAAAGCATGCCAATGGCTCCCCTACTTACATGCACACTAACTGAAATGAAATAAAGACATAATGCATATAAGTGGCTATATGTAAAAGCAATACTAAATGAAATAAAATCATTCATATAAGCATTCATTTTTACATAATCCACGTCACTTTTCCCATTGTCATTGTCAAAAAGATAGACATGAAAGTCTATCATCACAAATACATGAAAATAGACACGAGATTGAGAAATGTATGATACCAAATGTAAAATATAAAGTATATATGATACCAAATGTAAAATATAAAGTGGGTATCAGTCACTATGACATGCTCCCCCTAGATCATAGAATGTGTTTAAATTTGACGACATGAACCAAATACAAATGGAGACATAAGCCAATCCACATGTACAATATAATGAAATCAAATAGAGGCAATGCATATGAAATGGAAATAAACATGCTAGCAAGCAAAAATTCCATACCCACTAAAACATATAATACATGCAAACTTAGGAGCTATGGAGAATCTCACACAAGTAACATGTTCATAAAGTAAGCATATAAACGAGGTACCCAAGCAATGAAGTAAATGTATGAGTAAATGTGTGAATGCTAGCAAGGGGAAGACCAAACAAATATGGAGTTTGATTTCCGTATATAATCGCATGAGAATATAACATTTCAATCATACGAATGTATATACGAGTTCCTATCATGCCGAGAAATATTCTTAGGAATCCACAAAGAAAGTGTTTTGGGTTTCTTAAGGATAGGTCGAGTATGTGCATAAATAGGAGGTGGGGTGAACGCTTGTGAGGTGAAGCATAAGCATTAGCATGCCCCGTGTATGAATCATGCAAGTGTTCATTCAAATCATTCACACGAGAAAGTTTTCTACCATGCATAGGAACATGTAAATCATGTAAAAAATGAGCGGGATCAATTCTAGCATGCAAACAATATAAATCATTCCTATGTATAGAACAATCATGTATACCAACAAAAGAAGAAGCATTTACATGCATTTGTTTTTGAACGTGCTTCTCAATAACCACATAATCAGAATATAAATATGCATGATTCCTCTTTGGTTTTATCATCTTCGTAGATTTCTTGCCAAAAAGAGGTTTGGATGTGACTAACCCCTTAGATGACTCGTCCACAATTGTTTTGGGTGCTTCTAGGAGAAGAGCTTGGTTTAGTCATGCTCAAAGTCGAGGATCCTAAAACTTTGTATTTACTCTTGTTGAAACTTTCAACTTGAGTATACAATAGCTCACTTTTTCAAAAGTGAAGAAATGTCATCATTCCTCTTAGATAGACATGAGCTAAGCTCAAGGCATTGAGATTTAAGAGCCAATGTCACATTTCTCAAAACGTCAATTTGAGAATCCTTCTCAAAAATGACAATCACTATCCAAGTACACATTCTCTAATTGGAGTTTGAGAGAAGCATTATCATCTCTAAATGCACTAATTTGATAAAGAAGTCTATCTCTCTCGGTATGCAATGAATGAAGTTCAACTTTATGATTAGCATACACTTTTTTCAAAGATGTATGAAAACCATTCACATACTCAATTTGAATTATAAGAAGAGTCATTCTTTTTATTCAACATGCACACACACGTGAATCAAGAGCAATCGTTTCTTGATTCAAAACATTGATTTCTGTCTCGTCATGAGGTTCGGATGATAAAGATGTGTCTGCGTGCATCTCTCTCAATTTTTTTATTTTTCGCTTTGCGAAATCAAACTTAACTAACAAAGCTTTTTAACGTTGTTCAAATAGAGATTTACGAGATACCTCATTGCCATCGATGCTCTCATCATAGCAAGATTCGATCTTCTCTTCTCCGACGTTCCCTTTGAGACACTCCCACATTCCACGTGCCGTCTCGAAATCCTTTATCTTTGCAATTTTTACAGAGACAGACTTGATCAAAGCATCCTGAGTTTGAGCATCCGAAGTAATAGTTTTGACACATCTTGCTCAAGCCAATGACACATGGTTCTCCATTTTGAGTAGTATTGCCTTTGAAGACGGGATGATGAATGTATTCTTTTTGAGACAAAGATATTATGCTTCCAAAGGCACCAAACCAAAGCTCCGATATTACTTGTTGGGACATATGGCTACACAACATACGCTAAAAGGGGGATGAATAGTGTATTGGCAAGCAAATCGTATAATTAAAAAGTTACTAAAATTAAGCGTACAACACATCGAAAATTAAAAAAAAGATGCTCATCAACAACAAAAAGAGAATAACGCCAATGCAAACGTAAACGCAAGAGGCGTATCATGGTTCGGATCCTCAATCCCAAGGCGATCATATTCCAGTCCCACGTTGCAATCGCACTCCGTGGATTCTATTAATACCCAATCCCGGGTTCAAATAACCGACAACACAACACGATGCCTTGGTTGCAATTCTCTCACTCGGGAGTACAATGCCCAAAAGGACCACAATCCCAAACATGGGACAATTGGAGTAAACCCTCCAATTTGTTCCCACAACCTGAGTAATAAGTTTTACAAAGAAATGAAACGAAATAAGAAATACAATCTTACATATGCCTTGAATATATCTTACCAATTTGAAAATGAAGATATTCAAGATTGGAATACCAAGTGCAAGATGGAAGCTTGGAGCACTTGGAAGAATTCTCTCTTGATCTAGGAGTTAAACCCTAACACTTTTCTCAAGTGTATGTATGAAAGAGAGAATGAGGGAAAAAGAATTTACTTCATGAAAAACCCTCAAAATGGCACTCTCAAATGATCTTAATATGTCTAGAGTGGTGTAGAAAACAGCTTGTAAAACTGGCTTAAATAACATCTCAAAACTGACCACTAACTGCCAAAAATAACGGATATAAAAGGCTAGTCAAAAATCCCAACGACTAGGTTTTTGGACACAATCATATATTTGATCAAAACTTGTTAGATGTCTGAAGAAGCGTCTAATAGACTCTATTCAGAAACCCAACAGATCACAAAAATAGTCATAACAGCCACAAATGGACTCCAATTGAGGTGATTCAGGATGCATTGGAAAACTAGTTGTAACGGTCGTTTTCCGATCGTATCTTCTTCGTGCATGTGCTGTTGACCTTGCACGTGTTTGTTTTAGACTTTGCATGCTTTTGAACACTTTGGTGTGATATGCCGTCGTGAACGTCTCTAAGAGTATTAAATTGTGGCACTAAATTGGAACGACATTTCTCGGGTCGTTTTCCCACGATTTAATCTTATTCGAAGAGACGTGATTTTCTCTTTTGACGCGAGATGTTTCTATTTTTAGTTTCGTCGTTCGACGTCGAAATTGAGATCCGTCTTCTTAGTTACCTTTCTCTCGTCGTCCCGACCACCCAGTATTTATTTCACAATTTTTGGAGCTCATTTGACCTATTTTATATTTTTAACAAAGCTTTAAATATTTATAAATGCCAATTTTAAATTAATTTTCAGCCGAATAAAATTTATTTAAGTTTAAAACGTTTTAAATAATTTTGAGCCAAATCTAAGCCCATATCTTGGCCGCACCCAATCCCTATGTGATTAGGAGAGGTAGATTCGAATTTTAAATTATTTTAAACTTCTAATCCCATTAGGATTAGCCCTAGACCAAGTCAACCCCTCTACACTATATAAACAATCCCTAGGAAGACCTATTTTCGCAAGAAAATAACCCTAGCCGCTTCCAAAACCCAAAAACCCACTTGCGACGATTCGTCGCAACGTTGCGACAGCCGCCCCCGTGTCCGACCGAGGAAACGGCCCCAAATTCCCCGCACCGACCGAGAGGCCGCCCCGCATCTCCGCATCTGCACCGTCGCTCCGCAAACCCTCGCACCGACCGAGGACATCTCTCGGTCTGACCGAGAGACTTCTCCGCTCCGCACCCGCACCCGCAGCAGCCCCCGCTCCGCATCGCTCGCACCGACCCCCGCTCCCGCCCGCTCCGACCGAGAGAAACCCCCGCTCACGCCCGCTCTCGCCGCATCGTTGCAACGTTGCAACGTTGCAACGCACCGCACAGCGCCCGACCGGCCCGTTCTCCCGCACCGACCGAGAGCCCGCTCTGCACCGACCGAGAGCCCCGACCCCGCTGTGCTGTGCACAGCCGCCGCATGTGTCTGGCCGAGAGAATCCCCCGCACCAAGCGTGTCTGACCGAGCAACGTTCGTCGCAACGTCGCAACTCTCGCACCGCTTGCCACCGTGGGCCCCCCAAGTTCTCCAGAGGTATTGTGGGTCCCCCATTGGTCCCTAGAACTACTGTGGGCCCCACCTAGGTGTTTTCTCTCCGTGGATTTGCCGTTTACGACGTTGCGATACGTCGTAGCTCATCGTCGCACGTGCTAGCTTTGGAATCTGGATTCGTTGCTCCGGTTGCTGCTCTGATCTTTCCAGCGAGGAATCTATTTTGGAATCTGGACTTGGAGCGCGATCTTTTATTCCAACCCCTGGCGTCGATACCCGACGCCAGTGTAGCTTTCGCGTCGTGTTGAGGTAACGCTTTGCACCCTTAGAACCCCAACCTATTGCCTGTTAATCAAGACTAAAATTGATGTTTTAAAGCGTTTTAAATGTTTTAAATTCACTAATCAAGATTAATAATATGGACTTTAGGCCGGTGGACTTGTGCACATAGGTTATTTGTGACTTGGACTCTCTTGGACGGTGTTTCTCAGACGTTTGACTTGCAGGCAAATGAAACTTGCCAACTTTTGTTTAGGGCCATGTCTTAGGCCACTTTCTTGCTTTTAGCGTAAAAAAGACTAGACAGTGAAATGATAGCTGCCTAGACGCCTGTTTGATCTAGTTTGACAACGAAACTAGATCCGTCACCTCATTTGATCTAGCTTGACAACGAAGCTAGATCCAACCCTTTAACTTGTTCATGCATTTGTATCTGCCATGTTTAAATTTCTTATCTGTACGCACTTAAACTGTTATCTGCCATGCATTGCATCTTACATGTCATCCCAGTCGAATGTTGCATTCGTAGCACACGCTACATACTTGTACTTGCTTGTCCAGGCTAGGTGCACCCCTATGCCATCATGAAAAACACTTCCTGGCTCGTGATCCAGAAGCGAGCATTCCCGTTCGGGGTAAGGCCTTGGCTCGTTTACACGTGGGAGGGGTAAGAGTTAAGCGGTCACTCAGCTGGGAGTCTGCCTGATCAGCAACTGCAGCTGTAAGGCGTAAACTCTGGGTTTGGGGCGGAGTTAAGCGGCCACTCAGTGTGAAAGTAAGCCATTTCAGCTGTAAGGCGTAAACTCTGCACATGACATGAAAACGTGACTAGAGAAATCCTTGTAAATGTTAATAGTTTTGCCACACTTGCCATGCCATGCTAGTTTACTTGTTGTTTTCCTTACCTGCTGCACTCATGTTATAACTGCCATGTCATTGCATCATGCTAGAATTGCTAGGTTGTTCACTTTACTTTCAGTTTTCTTGCACAAGTCTCTTGTAGACGTGCTGACATGTGCCCCTTGCTCTTTTGGGTGTCACATGTTAGACCCTGAGCCAGAGACCGTTGCTGAGTACGTGGTTATTGCTGACGCTGAGCCTGAGTCCTTGTCTGCCCAGGAGGAGTTTTGCGGACACCGGTGACCGATCTTAGTGACCTTGCTGAGCTTTCTTTTGTTTTAGGTTTTGTTGTTAGTTGTCGGTGCGTGGCACCTTTACCTTGTACGTTGTACTTTTGTTGGCTATGTGTGTGCCTTTAGACTCTTTTTCTTTTCAGCCTAGTGGCTTTTTCTGTGATGTTGAAACTTATTTTATGGATATACTGAGATATCTCTTTTGTCTCATTTCATTATTATTATCTTTGTTTCGTTTCGCGTTGCAAGGACCTGCTATTTAAAGTTGATTGACGCTTATCGGACTTGCAGCTTTGTAGCTTCAAGTCTGAGCGGACCTTCTCACGCTTCGCCTCCATATTTTTGGGAAGCGGGGCGTGACAGGTTTTGTTGGTGGCCCATGCAGGTCTACGTCTTGCAACTGTGAATTATCGGAACAACG
This sequence comes from Scilla litardierei, assembly GCA_030789695.1. Lineage (NCBI taxonomy): Eukaryota > Viridiplantae > Streptophyta > Magnoliopsida > Asparagales > Asparagaceae > Scilla > Scilla litardierei. The sequence continues at coordinate 316,096,138 of CM061142.1, read as the reverse complement.
ATAATAACTAAGGAATGTCCATTAAATAAATTGCAACATCCGAGTCATAAGCCTTGAGCCTAGCCTGGTCGTTTCCCTATGTCACTAGGTGGTAAAAAGACTTAGTTAGATGTCTGTGCTTGCTAGTTAGCGGCCCTGATCATTAGTTAGACTCCATGCTAGGAATTGATTTAATCGTCTTAAGAATTACCTTAGTGGTTCTTGTCTAACCCTAACCATGTTAGACTTCTAGAATTTCTTTAGTCGTTCGCTTGGGTTCATCGATTTCGGACTAAGCTGAACGCATTTCATTACCGTCTAGCCCCTTAGAAAGTCTTAGCGCGTAGTTTCTTAATCTTTGGTTGGTCGACTGTAGGAGTTTCCCCGTAGATTTTCCTGGTTCATATCCTAGGCGTATGTATGTATGATCTTCCGACCAATTTCCTTGCCTCGATTCACGAGATCGCCTCATGACGATCGTCGTCAATTTTCGAATTTCTCCGTTACAAATCTTGAATCTTCTGAAAGTATTTTTCGATTTCCTATTTCCCTAAGTTTAAATTTGTTCAAATTTTAATATATATATCTTATATTTCATACTCCTTCGTTGACTTGAATTCTTAAAACTTTTGTCGAAATTTTGAATACTAGCTTATGGTATTTTCCCAGCCTACACTTGTGTACCTATGAAAATACACTTTCCTTTCATATATTAATTTTATTCTGAACCGTACTTTTATTTTGTCCAATTCGACTTATAATTTTCTTTTCTTATTTATGCCATGACACATCGCGCTTACTTTTAATATACTTTTCAAGTCACATGGAATTTCCGCTTTCAGCAAGTCGATTCTATGCTCATCGTTTTCCCTATTTCAGATTTTTTTTATAAAAATTACTTTTTCATAACCACCTCCTGATTTAGACCATCCATAATTTGGTTTCAAAGCTTTACTATCAATTTTGATAATTCTACTATGAAGTTATTATTATCTTTCCGCTCACCATACGTGCTTTTAGAAAAATTTCTAAACCAAATAGAATTTCAAATATTTATATATATCCGTACCAGGCTCGTCGTGCTCGTATGATAAGAACTTTGTGTAAATCCGTTACTTTTCGGAATCCTGGTTCCTTTAAAAGTAGTTTCGATATTGATTATTTTAAAATTTTCCCTAGCCTAATGGTTTTGAAAGCATTTAACATGAGCTTAAATTCTTCAGTTCAATTAATTTCACTCTTTGAATTTCAAAACTCTTGCCAACATTATATTAAATTACTGACGTATAATATTTTCTAAACCACGTCCTTAATATTCGTGTAAATGATTTACTTCCTTTTATAATGATTTTATATAAACCAATAAACCATTTTCTCTTATTATGTATATTCGACTCAAACTTATCTTGAATAACTCGTTTCTTCGATCTCCAAATATTTTTATACAGACGAGGATTCCAACTTTTGAAGTACAACAGTTTTCAAATTTCGCGTATTTTAGCTTATGTTATTTATACTATTTCATTTCCCAATCCTATATAAGGATCACTACATCTCCCTTTCCCCTATCTAAACTTTCACAATTGAGTCAATGTTTCATCTAACCAAGCTGTCTCATTATAGTCATCCTATCTGAACTCGTGCTTATCGATCCTTCCCTCGTCACACTTTCGACCTCTAATCTTCCTCTATTGCTTAGGCTTTAGTGCTCGTCAATGTCTGTGTCAACTCTAAGTTGTTAGTAGGCCCTTGGACCTTGTGATGTTGTCGTGGCGCATGTACCTAAGTTGTGTATGTGGGCTTGAATGAGTGTACTCCCCCATAGTATATTAATGTTTGCCTATTGTGTGATATATATATATATATATATATATATATATATATATATATATATATATATATATATATACTCGGAGTTATTCGTGATATTATGAAGTTGTTTGTGTGTTAGTATTTATAGATTTGTGTGTGGTTAGCTACACCATTCTAGGGATGCCTGTGTATATAAGAATTAGTGTGTGAATATCTAAGGGGGTGTATGTAGTTAGAGATACTTGTAATGGTTGAAATAAAATGATTGGTAAAGCTATGTGTATGTTAGGTGTGATAATAATAGGTGTGCGTATAGTTAAGTGAGTAGGCCTATTAAGTGACCCATATGTTAGTACGTGTGAGCGCGTGCTCGTATGTAGTTATGTATTGTGCTTAGACGTAAGTAGTTATGTTTTGTTGCATGAGCATATAGGTGATATACATATGGTAGTAGGATTATAATTTTGATTGGTATTGCTTGCTTTTACGGGATGATGTATGCGTGCATACCGTGAGGTATACACGACTATTGCACATCTTAATTATGTATGTATAGATGTGTTAGTATACTAATTATAGGTAGTAGGCTATGGTGTGAATATATATGTTACATGTGTGTGGCTATACGATGAATGCGTATGTATTAGGGAGTGTATTATAATTATACGTGTGCTGATGTCTGTATTATTATTATGGTATATAGAGTGATTGAACTATGTGAGTATTACCTGACTAAATATTAAGTGTGATTGACTTATGGTATGTATATGGTTGTATTGGTAGACATATATATATTGGAGTGGTATTGGTATAGGTATAAATGCCATGTTACGTATATAGAATATTCTGATATGTGTATTGAGTCTCACTCAAGCTTGAGTGGGTATACTCTAAGTATATTGTTATGTATGTCTATAGTTTGAATATAGCGATGTTTGATGTATGTATAGTGATAGGAGTGTTTGTGCCTGGTTGTGTTACGCACATGATTGTGGGTCGCTACACCAGTATATAGTTATATGTGTTGGTCTTGTGGTATAGTTAATTACTAAGGACTTGCCCGTGTGAACGTATGTGTGCTAGCTAAACTAGGTGTGTAGGTGCTAGTTAAATAATGATACGATTGGTATACGTGAATGAAAAGTTAGCGTGCGTGGGTGTGCACCATGCACGGGTAAGTATGTGCTTAGTTATAGGTATTGGTGACTATGGTATAGGTGGCGTGTCGTAAATACAGTTATAGGACCGTATGTGATGTGAATATATAGTGAACTATTTACATGCATTTGAATGACTATATATTGTGAAACTATAGTAGTGTTGAATGTATATTAGATATAGTGAAACTTGATTTAATAATGGTATGGTGTGATCACATGAGTTGATGTGTTGGATGTATACTAGGAAATATTAGGGAGTAGTATACCCGTGTTCGTTTTGTGCATAGGTAGCTATCTATACGTAGAGCTAGGATTGTATTGCTAGCATGAGGCTAATCTTATGTGAATAACTGAACTATTGTTTTGTGCTAGGTAGTAGTAGTTATATAAAGGATGTATACATATGATTGAAATATGTGCGTGAATATATATAGGATATCATAGTTATTGGTTGACTATCTAGTGCATATATAAGCACTTGTAATATACCTGAGTGAATTATGGTGTGATGTGATTGTGATAGCTACTAGTCTAGCTAGAGTTATATTTATAGTTAGAAAGTCCGAGGACGGACTTTATTCTAAGGTGGGGAGGATGTAACGGTCGCTTTCCGATCGTATCTTCTTCGTGCACGTGCTGTTGACCGTGCACGTGTTCGTTTTAGACTTTGCTTGCTTTTAAACACTTTGGTGTGATATGCCGTCGTGAACGTCTCTGAGAGTATTAAATTGTGGCACTAAATTGGGACGACATTTCTCGGGTCGTTTTCCCACGATTTAATCTTATTCGAAGAGACATTATGATTTTCGCTTTTGACGCGAGACGTTTCTATTTTTAGTTTCGTCGTTCGACGTCGAAATTGAGATCCGTCTTCTTAGTTACCTTTCTCTCGTCGTCCCGACTACCCAGTATTTATTTCACAATTTTTGGAGCTCATTTGACCTATTTTATATTTTTAACAAAACTTTAAATATTTTTAAATACCAATTTTTAAATTATTTTTCGGCCGAATAAAATTTATTTAAGTTTAAAACGTTTTAAATAATTTTTGAGCCAAATCTTAGCCCCTATCTTGGCCGCACCCAATCCCTATGTGATTATGAGAGGTAGATTCGAATTTTAAATTATTTTAAACTTCTAATCCCATTAGGATTAGCCCTAGGCCAAGTCAACCCCTCTACACTATATAAACAATCCCTAGGAAGACCTATTTTCGCAAAAAAATAACCCTAGTCGCTTCCAAAACCCAAAAACCCACTTGCGACGATTCGTCGCAACGTTGTGACAGCCGCCCCCGTGTCCGACCGAGGAAACGGCCCCAAATTCCCCGCACCGACCGAGAGGCCGCCCCGCATCTCCGCAGCTGCACCGCCGCTCCGCAAACCCCCGCATCGACCGAGGACATCTCTCGGTCGGACCGAGAGACTTCTCCGCTCCGCACCCGCACCCGCACCCGCAGCAGCCCCCTCTCCGCATCGCTCGCACCGACCCCCGCTCCCGCCTGCTCCGACAGAGAGAAACCCCCGCTCACGCCCGCTCTCGCCGCAACGTTGCAACGTTGCAACGCACCGCACAGCGCCCGACCGGCCCGTTCTCCCAAACCGACCGAGAGCCCGCTCCGCACCGACCGAGAGCCCCGACCCCGCTGCGCTGTGCACAGCCGCCGCATGTGTCTGGCCGAGAGAATCCCCCGCACCAAGCGTGTCTGACCGAGCGACGTTCGTCGCAACGTCGCAACTCTCGCACCGTTTGCCACCGTGGGCCTCCCAAGTTCTCCAGAGGTATTGTGGGTCCCCTATTGGTCCCTAGAACTACCGTGGGCCCCACCTAGGTGTTTTCTCTACGTGGATTTTCCGTTTACGACGTTGCGATACGTCGTAGCCCGTCGTCGCACGTGCTAGCTTTGGAATCTGGATTCGTTGCTCCGGTTGCTGCTCTGATCTTTCCAGCGAGGAATCTATTTTGGAATCTGGACTTGGAGCGCGATCTTTTATTCCAACCCCTGGCGTCGCTACCCGACGCCAGTGTAGCTTTCGCGTCGTGTTGAGGTAACGCTTTGCACCCTTAGGACCCCCAACCTATTGCCTGTTAATCAAGACTAAAATTGATGTTTTTAAAGCGTTTTAAATGTTTTAAATTCACTAATCAAGATTAATAATATGGACTTTAGGCCGGTGGACTTGTGCACGTAGGTTATTTGTGACTTGGACTCTCTTGAACGGTGTTTCTCAGACGTTTGACTTGCAGGCAAGTGAAACTTGCCAACTTTTGCTTAGGGCCATGTCTTAGGCCACTTTCTTGCTTTTAGCGTAAAAGAGACTAGACAGTGAAATGATAGCTGCCTAGACGCCTGTTTGATCTAGTTTGACAACGAAACTAGATCCGTCACCTCATTTGATCTAGCTTGACAACGAAGCTAGATCCAACCCTTTAACTTGTTCATGCATTTGTATCTGCCATGTTTAAATTTCTTATCTGTACGCACTTAAACTGTTATCTGCCATGCATTGCATCTTACATGTCATCCCAGTCGAATGTTGCATTCGTAGCACACGCTACATACTTGTACTTGCTTGTCCAGGCTAGGTGCACCCTTATGCCATCATGAAAAACACTTCCTGGCTCGTGATCCAGAAGCGAGCATTCCTGTTCGGGGGTAAGGCCCTGGCTCGTTTACACGTGGGAGGGGTAAGAGTTAAGCGGTCACTCAGCTGGGAGTCTGCCTGATCAGCAACTGCAGCTGTAAGGCGTAAACTCTGGGTTTGGGGCGGAGTTAAGCGGCCACTCAGTGTGAAAGTAAGCCATTTCAGCTGTAAGGCGTAAACTCTGCACATGACATGAAAACGTGACTAGAGAAATCCTTGTAAATGTTAATAGTTTTGCCACACTTGCCATGCCATGCTAGTTTACTTGTTGTTTTCCTTATCTGCTGCACTCATGCTATAACTGCCATGTCATTGCATCATGCTAGAATTGCTAGGTTGTTCACTTTACTTTCAGTTTTCTTGCACAAGTCTCTTGTAGACTTGCTGACATGTGCCCCTTGCTCTTTTGGGTGTCACATGTTAGACCCTGAGCCAGAGACCGTTGCTGAGTACGTGGTTATTGCTGACGCTGAGCCTGAGTCCTTGTCTGCCCAGGAGGAGTTTTGCGGACACCGGTGACCGATCTTAGTGACCTTGCTGAGCTTTCTTTTGTTTTAGGTTTTGTTGTTAGTTGTCGGTGCGTGGCACCTTTACCTTGTACGTTGTACTTTTGTTGGCTATGTGTGGGCCTTTAGACTCTTTTCTTTTCAGCCTAGTGGCTTTTTCTGTGATGTTGAAACTTATTTTATGGATATACTGAGATATCTCTTTTGTCTCATTTCATTATTATTATCTTTGTTTCGTTTCGCGTTGCAAGGATCTGCTATTTAAAGTTGATTGACGCTTATCGGACTTGCAGCTTTGTAGCTTCAAGTCTGAGCGGACCTTCTCACGCTTCGCCTCCATATTTTTGGGAAGCGGGGCGTGACACTAGTGAAGTATGCAATCTAATGAGTCAGGAATGGATGCAAAATTCTAAACACAGAAAAACAGGCAGGGGTCAAAAGACTGAGACAGAATGCAGAAAATCCAACACAAGACAACCAGACGTCTAGAGTTCATCACTCAGGCGTCTAGGACACTGTTCAGGCGTCTGAGAACCCTACATCAGACGATTGAGGTAGAGACTGGATATAAAGAATGAATTGTCCATCTCTAGGTAGCCAGACGTTGGGAGTTCACCACTCAGACAACTAGAACACTATTCAGACGTCTGACAAAAGAACTTCATACGACTGAAATAGGCTGTCTGTCTAAATGAGGAACTGACCACCAGACGCTTCGAAGTCCCTTACCAAACGTTTCTTTCTGGACCAAAAACAGAAGAAGTGTTTTGGCTAAGAAACCTATATGGATGTGTTCTAGAAATATCCTATGATTCTCTAAGAAGGAAAATGATGCAAATGAGTGGGTGCGAACATCTATTCAAGGCTAGAAATATTCATGAAAGAAGAAAGCAAAATACATGAAAAAGTATAAAAATATACTTGAAGTCTTCAATTTTCATGCAGTGCTTTTGCTCCAAAGCCTTGAATACATCATCCCATCACCTATTGCTTTGTCTCCATCAAGATAATCAGTAGTTAATCTGAGATTAAAATATGTAACGTCATTAGCGACAACATAATGTGTTGATTATCATCAAAATCATGTTGGGCTTACTAGCCAATATCCAACGGTTATGATCACATAGGTTTCTCTTGGAGCTATAAAGAATCTTCATGCATGATGTGCAGGTCATTGTAATGTCCTTAGGAAGATTGGTTCTAACAGTTGTGAATTGGATATCCCATGGGAGCTTGGCTTTGGTCCAATTTTTAACATTAATAAGTTGACTCTATACCACTCAATGTGGATTGTTAGGCTATTATTCCTAATCTTGCATCTTCTTCTTTGCCAAATCCACTTTGCTTTTTAGTGTTGCTACCATCACCTATGTTACAACAAAGATGCCAGCTTGAGGAGATAGATTGAATCTTGGAGGATGATATTGTTTCAACATCTAATGGGGTTACCAATGCTATTTGTTCGTTGGGAGGACATATTGATTCAAATTATACTTGGTTGTGGACCAAGGAGATCAATTAGCTAAACTCAGATTTGTGAAACGCTTATCATTATCGTCATTCATCGAAGATGGATGCTTTAAATCCGGAAAGAGTTGATGGGAATCTAACTTTTTAAGGGGTTATTGTCAGAAAAGGAGAATAATTTAAGATTTTGATAAGGCTATTCCTTTTATTTATTTCAAGTGTTTTGAGTATGTTTAGGATTTTCTATTTCTATTTTCTAAGTTTCCTTTTGAGGCAGTGTCTCTTTATTTGAGTCTATTTAGGATTTTGAGTACAAGTCTAGTTAGGCTTTGTTTTTGCCTACAAATAAGGCTTGCATGCTAACACTGGAGACCAATAAATTAAGAGTTAATATATGTAAAATCATCTTTGTGAATTTGAGAATATCTTTGAATATGATTTGCAAGTGGGTGAGTGAAATATGATTTGCAAGTGGGTGAGTGATTTGCCTTGGTGTGAAGCCCGAATCTTTTGCTTTCCACTTTACAATTCTTTTTTCAAATCCCTAAATTTTCACCTTCAAAAACCCCATTGCGTCTGTTCTGCATTATATGGACATTCGCATTCATGTGTATGTGTGTGCACATGTATGTCTATGTGTGTGATGCGGAAGGGAAGGGGAAAGTTGTGGTTGGGAATTTAAGGAAGGAGAAACTAATGATTTAATTGGATTTTAAACCTCTAACAATGGAAATCTGACGATTATCCACTCCAACAGCTTGCACATATGTATTCTTTGGACCTTATGCCTAGGCAACCAAACTCTTATGACGCTTACACTCAAGATTTTAAGTGGATGCAAACAAAGTTGACCAACTCTAAATTTTTTATTCAATAACTCATAAATAAAAAGTTGATTACAAATCCATATTTATATGTAAAAATAAAAACTAATTTGACTCATATTCAAACACCTAAATAGGCTCAAATAAAGATTCTTATATAACATAAAAGAGTTTCTGGAAACTAAAAGACTCAAACTCATTTAAAAAGGAACTCTAAAAAACTTAAATTACTTTAATAAGAAACTATAAAAAGATTCAAATAAATTTTAAAATGACTTAAAAACCATTAACATAAATTCTAAAAGACTTAAATACTAATTTGAATCCAAATTGGAATTGGATCCACATCATTCTCATTGGCTTTGTGAACTTCACTATCTGGTGAATGGTAATAGAATACGCATAACCGGGTAGAAATTAGTAACCTTTTGCAGTTGAAGATGTATCTATAAACTTTGAAATGTAATATGATATAGATTTGCAAATAAATATCTTTTAAAAAATATTTTCAAATCACAAAAGACATGAAAGCATATAGAACATACTTATTTGTAGGATGGGATGATAAACTCAATCTATGAAACTATCTCAAACTTAATAAATAGCTCAGCTTATTTTTTAACATGGATTTTAATTAAGGTAATAATTTAGAAACTGTATTAAACTTGACCATTAACTGTTGCTTTACTTTAGGCTTGAGATTATGATATGATTTAGCCTCAATTGCAGACTCATGTTTGTGCTCAAACTTGATCCTGAACTCAGCATCTAACTTGGGCTTAATCGAGGACTTGAATTTTGGCTCGAGCTTAATCGAGTACTCAACATCTATGTATCAAAAAAGTACTCAACATCTGGCTCGTGCTCTTGTTTAATCTTCAAAGTCTTTCTCATGCTCAGATCATTGAAATTCAACCTATTCTTTTGATCAACAATTTGAATCTTAGGTTGGAAAGTGATTAACATAATTTCTTCCCATTAAACATGAAAATGTGTGTTTGATCTTCTAGAACTCGTCACATTTATGTCATACAACCAAGACTTTCCTAGCAAAATATGTGTGGCATAAATAGGTATAACGTTATACCAAATATGATCATAATAGCTCACAAGTCGGATTTGCACTAAATGTTGCTGAGTAACTAAACGAGCGGTCTTACCAGCTTAAGTAATTTTATATGACTGTGGATGATGTTTAGTTGTTAGACACATTATCTTTAAGGTTAATTAGGCAATCATATGAACCCTATTTCCTTCATCGATTATCAATTTTTAGACATATCATTTACCTTGAAATATGTGTAGAAAATACTAATTTTTCACCAATCTTCCTCACCTTTAGGTGTTATATGCAAGCGCCTAACGATAGTGAGATGAGCAGTAGATTCACATAATTCTTCGTCTTCACCAGTAGTACTTTCAGGTCTATATGTTTCTTCGATTATTTCATCAAAACAGGTGGTGGCTAAAACTAGCCTACAACTGGCTTAAACGGATCGAGAACAAGGCTTGAAACAGTTTCAGTCATCAAAATACGAACCTTGCGTAAAATAACTGAAAATCTTGAGAAAATATTTTGAAAATTTTGGAAGTTGTTTAGAACATGGAAAATTTTGAAAAACTCGGAAAAAGCACACATGATACTTAGCCAAATTCATATTTTTGAAATTTTTTTCTTGAATATTTTGAATTGAATTATTTTAGCTAAATTGAAAATTTTGACTCTATTTTGAATATTTTGCATCTATCTCTTTTGATTTTTCTCTCTCTTTTTTAATTTCTTCCGCTCTCTTTTTAATTTTTTTCTCTTTTTTATTCCCCCCTTTTTAATTTTTGATTTATTATTTCTTTTTTCCTGACTCCCTTTTTTGAATAGAAATTATTTTGAAAACTAAAACGTAAAAGAAGATGGAGAAGATGGATGCAAGGTTTGGAATTTTTTTCTAATATAAGGGGAAACTAATTAATGGAAAAGAAGATGGATGAAAAAAAATCAAAGGTTAGAATATTTAGCTATGATGCCAACTTGATGCTGAATGGAATGTGAAAAATTATGATGTGAAAATTGGGGAAGAAGAAACTAAGGATTTGATAAGATTTTAAGCCTTGAATACGTGAATTTGACGATTAACAACTGCAACACCTTGCATGCGTTGATTCTTCAGACCTCACTCCCAAGCAACCAAGCACACTCTCATGCCTTTCATACTCAATATTTTAAGTAGATACAAACAGTTTGCAAGCTTTAAATTTTTTTTTCAATAACTTATAACTAAAAAGTTTAATACAAAACCATATTTATATGAAAAAATTAAAATTAATTTTGTCCATATTCATACTCGTAAATAGACTCAAATAAATAAATGCTTCTAAATAAAAGAGAATTTTTGAGAAAAAAACTTAGAAAAAAGACTTAAACGCGGTTAAAAGGAAACTTTAAAAGACTTAAATTTCTTTATACCGGAAATTGTAAAAAAGACTCAAATAACAAATTCTAAAAAGACAAAGGTCATAAAAACAAATTCTAAATGACTCAAATACTAATTTGAATTCAAATTGAAATTGGATCATCGTCAACGTGTGCATGTGTTGTGTTTGTGTGTAACTTGAATGCATGAGTGCATGGTGCGGATTGGCATTTGAATGGTAGGCGTATTCATGTTTATGCATGTCAGTGGTGGGTTGGTGTGATGGGTTAGTATCACATTGTGTAGGAATATGACATTTAGATATTCTATCATATAATAGTACACAGTTTTGGTTTTGTAGTTGGACTAGTCTTGTATAAAGTTGGATGTCTAGCATTTGGAGCTTATGATGAACTATGTATTTGTGGATAGTTAGGACATGATGATCAATGGTGAAGAGCTTAGATCATTATTGGAATAATCTATGTGCTTTTAGCTCAAAGCATATGATGTTTTCTGCATTGTTGGTTCATATCCTTTGAGAGACAGACACGTATGCACAGACACACACATCGATGACATGGGGAGGTTTTAGTTGGAAATATCTACGTGGTCTCTTCTGCCAAATTCATCCAAACGGTAGCTGATTTAATGGAATTTCATGCAGTCACCATTTTAGTCAAAACAATGGCAATATCGTTGCAGCCATGATCATGATTGTTGGCCATGGTGCTACTTTGATGGATGCTGCGCCATTGGCCTCAAATGATGCCACTTGCTTTTTTATCAATTTATTTCTAAAATTGGTTTGTATGACAATAGAGTTCTCACAAATAAATTAGTGAAAATGAAAACTTTGAACTACTGAAGTATGATTCATATGATTCAATCCCAGCAACATGATTAATACAATCCACAAGTGAATCAATGAAAGCAAGAAATCGTAATGTTTAGTTGCTAAATTTGGCATGAATACTGACAGTGACAAGTTACAGCTTAATTTTCCTTAATAGAACTCTGACTAAATCCTATCCCCATTATGATCTTCTATATATAGCTACATTTACCTCTAATCATAATTAGATATTGAGTGTAAAAGTAGCAATAATTAATGATGGAGATTAACCAAAATTGGGCTGTCACTACTGCCACTATTGCAAATTTCCAGTTTTGGTAGTTCTGTAGGATATTACTGAATGAACTTGTTGCACCTTGCTTTGGTTATGATGCTTTTTCAAGCTGTAAATGAATCCTAACATGGATGTCCATACTTCTAGAATTTACTGAGACTCAACTGGATGCTTCAAGGGACTGAAACCGTGCTTTTCTTAGGTATGTGAAGAGCCGTAATGATCCACAATTGCTGAGTACAGAGCATGAAAATGGAAACTTGAATAAGACTTGTGGTCCTGAAGCATTCACACTATCTGGGGATCCTATAGTTCCTTGCGGTCTCATTGCCTGGAGCTTGTTCAATGACACATACAAATTTTCAGTTAATAATACAAATTTAGATGTGAACAAAAAGAATATAGCTTGGTCAAGTGACAAGGAACATAAGTTTGGTAATGATGTTTATCCGAAGAACTTCCAAAGTGGAAGCCTGATTGGAGGCGGGACACTTAATGCCTCCATTCCTGTAAGTATTGTACCAAGGTGCTTAATACTTTGATTCCTGACATTTTTTGTTTATGTTTCTTTTTCCATTGTAGTATTTTATTTTACTTCGGCCCTTACATCTAAATATTCAATAATCACATACCATGTTTCAGTTAAGTGAGCAAGAGGATCTCATGGTTTGGATGCGAACTGCTGCCATGTCAACATTCAGAAAACTTTATGGGAAGATTGAAGTGGACCTTGAACCAAATGAGATAATAACGGTAGTGATACAGAACCATTATAACACATACAGTTTTGAGGGAAAGAAAACGTTGGTCCTTACAACCACATCTTGGATAGGGGGAAAGAATGATTTCATTGGAGTAGCATATCTTACTATTGGTGGTCTATGTCTATTCCTAGCAGTGTCATTCCTGTTGCTGTATGTGATCAACCCCAGGTAAGCATATCATATCATCTGCTCTTTGCACTATGCTTTTTTGGGCTTATGGATGATGCCTCTTGTGGACTGTGAAGTCCGGAACAAATATACCATCTGAAATTCCAACCTGGTAGAAGTCTGACTGGACATGAACATTATCTTCCTTTTTCTTTTTTAAAAAAAGTATTGTCTATATCAGTTGATTGATGAGTTTGGTTTTACTAGAGATCAAAACATTTATGCATCACCATGAACTCACTTGGCATTATCCCCAAACCATATGTTAAATGTTGATATTATTTTATTGACATTGCTTGTTTCTGAAGATCACCAAAGTGACCAACCATGTTCTTGTCCATACTGTCAGGTCTACTATGGAAACAATTACAGTTAAATTTCAGAAATTCATATATTTGTAGAAAATTGTGTTATCTCGGGACGTACTGCATTTAGACATTTTTGGGAGATAGGTTGAATATGTTTCTATTATTCAATAAATAGAATATAATTGGAAGAACTAATTATAATTTATGCAATATGCTTTTCTTTTCTTGTCTATATAAAATGGAAAAAATGCCAAAGAATATTAAATTTAAATTGATGTTCCAAGAACTGAAGAAATGAAGAGTATCAGCAATCCCCTTTTGAAAGGGTAGTTAACAGATATGCTTAGGAATTTACACGTTGCTATGCCATTCTCCTTTGGAAATATTCCAGTGATGATGTTAACAGTGAGTGTGTTTTTATTAGTTAGAAAATTAAATGTTTGACAATATTTGGGATGGCTTGTGTACAGGACCCCGGGGGATCCATCATACTTGTCATGGAACACGGATAATCAAGGAAATTCCAATTAATACAGTTATGTTTCTCATTTATTGACCAGCAAAACTAATGGATACTGGTCTAATCTATCATTGTTAGATGAACGCTCTTCTTCATATGCCATGAGGTCTGAATGAGGTCATTTCTTTCTCATTATCATCTTCTCTAAAACATATTGTCCAGCAAGTAAAAGTGCTACGATATTCCCGTACATTTTGTTTCTGAAAGTATACTTTCATTTTTCTGTAAGCTTTCTTTGTTCTAATAATTTCACGTTGCTCTATGTGATATGGTGTACCAACGTGTCTGTGTGTGTTTCACTTTATGTGTGACTGACACATCCAAATCATCTGTTTTTTGTATTGGTAGTTTAACTGTGTTTATCATATGCAATTGAATGGATTTTCTATGTGAGGTGTCAAATTTTAAATTTGATTGGGTTGGATCCGATTGCGTGATACAATCGAGTGCACCCTAATGTTTGTGTGTATTCACAGACACTGCCACCAGGACTTCAAACAGAACTAAATCATACACTCTTTTTCATAAGGCTTGTACAATTCTTTATATGGTAAAACGGTCTTTGCCATGTGATAAGGCTGTAACAGCAGCTTGCATGGCGTTTCAATTTATAATACCATCTTAAATGATTGCACCAAGAAAATCATACGATAAATATGCACTAATATGCACATTTTTGTAGTGTTCTAAATATCGGACCGATATTCGATATATCGGCGGCAATATCGGATTTATCACTAGGCTGATACTATGCCGATACGATATATGCTTATATATTGTAATTTCCGATATTTGGGGAAATATCGTCACAATACCAAGTTGCGGCCGATATTGCAGCCAATATTGCGGCCAATATATCCCTTTGAAATATCGGCCACAATCACAATTTTTTTAAAAAAGAAAGTTAGCTGGTCGAATGAGGTCCTTTCTTTATCTTTATCCTCTGCTCTAAAACATATTGTCCAGCAAGTAAAAGTGCTACGATATTCCCATACATTTTGTTTCTGAAAGCATACTTCCATTTTTCTATAAGCTTTCTATGTTCTAATAACTTAACATTGCTCTATGTGATATGGTGTACCAACGTGTGTCTGTGTGTGTTTCAATTTATGCGTGACTATGACACATCAAAATCATCTGTTTTTTGTATTGGTAGTTCAACTATGTTTATCATACGCAATTGAATGAATTTTCTATGTTAGGTGTCAAATTTTAATTTTGATTGGGATGGATCCGCTTGCGTGATACAATCGAGTGTACCCTAATGTTTGTGTGTATTCACAGACCACCAAGACTTCAAACAGAACTAAATCATACACTCTTTTTCATAAGGCTTGTACAATTCTTTATATGGTAAAACGATCTTTGCCATGTGATAAGGCTGTAACAGCAGCTTGCATGGCATTTCAATTTATATTACCCTCTTAAATGATTGTACCAAGAAAATCATATGATAAATATGCACTACTATGCACATTTTTGTAGTGTTCTAAATATTGGACCGATATCCGATATATCGGCCGTAATATCGGATTTATCACTAAGCCGATACGATATATGCTTATATATTGCAATTTCCGATATTTGGGCCACAATACCAAGTTTTGGCCGATATTGCTGCCAATATATCCCTTTGAAATATCTCGCAATTCACAATTTTTTTTAAAATAAAGTTAGTGGGTCGGTCCACTTAAAAGTGGATCCGACCCGAGTCACCCGACCCAATCATTTACTTAAAACAACGAGAGGCATCAGGATTTTTGAGAGATACTTGCTGCTTTGCCCTAATTCTAATCACGCTGCTCCGCTCCACTTAACGCTCTGCTCCTTACGTCGTTCTGCTCAGCTTTGTCCGACGGAAATTTCCAGCGACAATCGATTGAGCTTCGGCGTCCGGCATTCAATCTTTGCAATGAAGTGTTTTCCAATCAAGGTGAGTAGTAGAGCCCTTTTTTCAGTTTTCATTTTTTCCCGTTTTTCGGTTTTTTTCCTTCCAGTTTTGGGGTTTTTCCGTCGATTGAGCTTTGACATCTGGCGTCAAGGGATTTTCCGATCAAGGTTAGTACTTACTACTTAGTATTCTTTATCTTTTTCATTTTTTTTTCATTTTTTTCATTTTCTGATTTTTTTAGTTTTCGGGGTTTCCCGATTTTTTTCATTTATTTGACTTCATTTTTAGCCTCTAATATGACACTCTGATATATATTCAATCTTCACGATATTCATGTTTAATGAGAGAAGTATAATCAAAACATACTTTTCTTTGAGTTAGTGTAATTTATATCTTCTTAAATACATATATGCTTGCGTATGTCATCATTTTAAATACATATATCGTCCCGATTTTTTTCATTTATTTGACTTCATTTTTAGCCTCTAATATGACACTCTGATATATATTCAATCTTCACGATATTCATGTTTAATGAGAGAAGTATAATCAAAACATACTTTTCTTTGAGTTAGTGTAATTTATATCTTCTTAAATACATATATGCTTGCGTATGTCATCATTTTAAGTCTCCGATATGACACTCCGATATTCAGTCTATCCCAGATATATCTCCGATATCCACAATCCGATATCAAAGTTCCTAGGCCAATACACAACCGATATCCGATATTTAGAACACTACATTTTTGGATGTTTCCGTGTTTGGAGGGCCAAGGCTTTGCCATGTTGCAAGTAAGCTTTTTTCACATAGTATTTAAGATGCATTCCGAGTTTTACTTGACAAGTCTTCTCACTACTTAAGGAACCACTTTTTGTTTGATCATTAGGTTGATTCCATAGGGTAAGAATTATTAGGTTGATTCCATAGGGTAAGAATTACCTTCGTTAAGAAAAACAGTTGTATATAGTTGTATATAATAGTTCACAAATTGTCACTGGATGTATTTGAAGTGTACACTTGCCATATATCGTTCATAGATGTGTGTGTATATAACCATGTACATATCTCGTTGTATTCGATCAAACTAATATACAAATTAATTCTCCCTAACTTAATATTGGTATCAGAGTTTTTATCAACTTAATCATTTGATGATCATCTATATTAAACCCTAATCCTAACAAAAAAAATCCCCAGGCACTATCTCTTTCACTGCCATCGGTGTCTTCATTACCACCATCCAAATTTAACATTTTCATCATCTTATTACTCTTCCACCGCCGCCGCCGTCATCGACATCGACACCCCCACCCTCACTATTTTACCCATCCCCATCATCATCAGTCAACTTATCCAAACCCTACCATCAAATTAAACCGTAATCACTGATGTCTTCTATACCCAAAAATACTTTCATCGTCGCAGCAATCAACCATAGCAGAAATCACCATCAACACACATGCTTTTAAGGCCACACCAACCTTAACCGTTTGGTCGTGACCACTCATCCAATCCTCAACTCCAATGTCCATGCTACCCCATGTCTTCCATAGGCATAATGGGATCTATCGACACATGTCACAGATCGTGGACACCAAACACATCGACCACCCATAACTTGCAACTACTGCAAGACAACAAGACACATTAGTATTAACTGCTTAGCACGAGAATATAACCATGGTCCTATTGCTTCCAGATCTCAGGTGCATCATCAGTTTCTTATTTAACCATCAGCTCTACTATCCTCAACAACACTTTTACCTGGATCTCTATATCTTTTTAGTTTGCGTAACTCATCCAGAGTGAGTTTCCCTTTCATAAAATATGCGTCTTACATCATCATATGTCAATTCAGATGACACTGTTATGTCTGCCAACTTTGAAGGTAACAAGTCATGTATATTTGGTTTAGGTGCCACTCATCATAACTTATGACTGTTCTATTCTTACATAATGCTCACATATACCTATCCCATTATATATATACACTGCCACTAATGTAAATATGGCCAAAATGATTAATATATATTGGTCGATATATATTTGTTTCGGACCCCAAACGATACATTATACCTTGATATATCGGATTTTAAAATTGATATGATATCGTCTGATATTGGATGTATTGGCTGATATATTAGCATGATATCAATGACATCGGTCGATATGAATTTTTTTAACTTGTAAATAGGTTTTAGTCAGAATCAACGTAAATCCAAATAGCTTTGATTTTTAACATCACACACGTCACGGATGAAGAGAAAAAAACTTAATTATTGTTACATCTCGCGTTGGGGGAAAAGAAAAGGAAGGAAATAAGAAGGAAGGAATGATTCGATCAAAATCCATTATGATTGCAACTTTTCCTATAACGTTTTAAATTTTGATTATTTAATTTCAGAATGTTTGCTACATTTTTTTTGGTTTTTTACTTCATTTTTAGGGGTTTTGACTTTTACTACTACTTTTACTGCTGATTCTTCTTTTTCTTCTTAATTTGTTTTTGGTACTCCTCCTCCTTATATGGCCACGTTTTTACCACTGTCGCTTTCCAAAGCAAACACCATCCCTTTTATTACATGTGACCGTAAGAATTCGGCTATTTTTGATTTGGTTCATTCTAACATTTGAGGTCCATTGGCTGTATCATCTGTGTTTGGATCCAATTATTATGTGTGTTTTGTGGTTGGCTATTCTAAATGCACTTGGATTTAACTTATGTGCACTAGATCTAAATTGTTAGAAATTTACGCTACTTTCACAAAAATGATTCAAACATAGTTTTAAAAATGCATTATTTTTTAAGATCAGATAGAGCTAGAAAATACTTACCATCTACCCTGCAAAATTTATTGAATTCACATGGTACTATTGCATAACACTCTTATCATATACATGAACAAAATCGGATTACTGAACCAAAACATAAATACATACTTGAAGTCATTAGATCACTAATGTTTTGTACATCTATTCCCAGTGTTACAGGACAGAAACCATATTAATTGCTATCTTATTCAGTAACATCCCACCTTTCATCTGTTATTAATAACACCATTCCATACTTTCGCCTGTATGAGTCCCCACTTTACTTATTCACTACCAAGTATTTGTATACGTGTTTGCTTTGTTTTGCTATATGCACATGAAAGAGAAACTTTCACCCGCATCTTTCTTTGCTGAACTTCGCACACAAAGGTTATTGATACTATGATCATGTTGCTAAACGACTTCATTTTGCTAGACATGCATCCTTCTAAGAAAATATCCCATATTACTTCTATTTCAACATACCAGATCTATCATTTCTGAATACCACTCTGGTAGTTGAGTCATCACATCTTCCTATGCTTGCATACACACCATTATTACCTGGGCATTCCACACAAATAATATCTTCCCTAAAGCAACTACATACCGAGTTTACCTATTCATTATTATCTTCTAAGGATGTTAACGTGACTGATACTTCATTTGTCTGTGACCCTATACCAACCTTACTAGGTGATTCATGTCCTTGTTGAAATCCATTATGCTTTCTACAACCTCCTGCCCGGTATTGTGTTTCTATCACAATATATTCATTTTTCTTTCTTTATATCGGTTGGGATATGTATACCATTATGTCAATTATTGTAATTGATAAATCTTATTTAAAATTATAGTATGAATTCTTGATACATTCTTTCAATTTGGTAATATTTATCTGTGTGAATTCTTGATACATTTTGAGTATATGTGTATATAGGTATGTGATTGCATGCATAAAGTTTGTGAATTGTGTGAGGACATTAGGATCATGATGTTATCATGATGATGAGACTTCATCGTTTCGCTTAATTACAAATCCAAATTGTTACTTGTATAGAAATATTAAGACGTGACATTGATATTCTGGATAGACTAATGTGAACTGAACTTTACCATAGAGACGGTAATTCCGGATATTCCGAATAAACCAATGTGCATATAGATGGTATTGGCTGGTCTTATATCTATTCGATGTGGAGACATTGTGAGACAATGCATAAGTGCTAGTTAGAGAATAAGTTCAACGACTCGCCGAAAATCTTCTAAATGGTAAATATGCTTTCACTGTCAATAGAAGCTCTAAGTGGTAGCTGATGCATATTATTCTTTTGACTTAAGACGCGCTGAAGAACCTAGCATGTGGGTGGGTTATGCTTTGGATTTTAGCAACCAACGACAAATGCGATCATTGCTATGTACTTACTGGATGTAGTCTAAAGCGTGTAAAGGAAGGTGACTGTCAAGACGAGATTTGTCTCCTCCGATATAAGACGCTAGTATAGCAGGGAGTTGGTATTGATCCATAGTAAATTCTGGGCTAAAGTAGAATGAATAAACTTGTAAGTCTAATAAGTTTGATTTATCTTTGACTATGGTATCGTATACAAGACTTGCGACATTAAGTTGTTATCAGGGTTTGACAAATTTCTATACAATAGATACCTTAACCACATAGTTATGACAAAAAGAGCAGATTATACAGTAGTTATCACTGACAGGCTCAGATTTGGCTTGGAGAGTCCAATTTCACACCAGCCATATAATTACGATTCCAAAACCGGTAGTCTTCGTATGCAGGCAGCGTCAATGTCGTACTTGTAGCATTATTCTAGAGTACGATAAGTCGCTGCCGAAATAGGAATCTGGCTTTTAGATTATCATAAAAATGATGGCTTGTCAATATAATCGAAAGAAAAGTACATAAAGTATGTAAAGTATATGAGAAATACACAAACGATCACAAAGAATTGTGATCGTCTTGATCAAGAGATGATCTCGTCGCAAAGTGTTGCAAACACGAGCCTAAAATGTTCATTAGGAGTTATGAACTCTATATCCTAAAAAAGATGAAAATCCCACCAAAACGTCACCAGGAAATCACCGGTGATGAAATGGCGTCGCCTGAGAATTGCCGGTAGGCTGATGGCCATCCAACAGCTGGTCGCCAGCCTGCTTGCTGGCTAGATAATCGGTCTGCTTACTGGCAATAGATGGCAGCGACATACCGTCACATAGGCATGTGTTTGATTTAAGGGATTTTGGGTCAGATTTGCTTTGAGTTTGATCCATCAAGATAACCAAAAGATAGAGTTTGATTCAAACTAAAACTCTTGTGGATTTCTAAGAATCTTTTCTTTAATCTTATATGTTATTAGATAGAGTTTGACTCTAACTAGAACTTCTATAGATTAAAGGATATCATGAGATCTTTCTTTAATTCTACATATTATTGGATAGAGTTTGACTCTAACCAAAACTTCTTAGGATGAAAGTATGTCTCGAGATTCTAGCATTATATAAAGGTGTCCTCTCCTTTCTAAGGTATTCAAGCTAAGAAAATTCAAGAGAGAGAAATAACATCAATCTTTTAGGTAGAATATTTCTCTCTAAAAGAAAAGTTTTTTCCTTCTCTCAAGTGCTATTACCTCTTGGAACCGAGTTCGAGTTCTTCTAACGCTCGTGGATTGTGAGGAGTTTCATCATCAAGGTGACACTACTATCACGCTTGTTTGGTGATGAGATATGAGATCTTCATTCGAATTTTTGTAGATCCAATGTTGCGTACGAATATCTGCACAAAGGTATGGCTTCTATTATTCAGAATTTAATTTATGAATTCTATTTTTTAGGATTTGTGCTAGGACTCAGAATTTTCTAAAATTCAACGCTTCCGCCTTTCCAATTTGATTAGAAATCCTAACATTGTAAACTTACAGTATTATCAGAGTTAGTCTGCAAATTTATAATTTTATGCTGTTAAAGAATTACTAAAGATATAATTTTAATTCATTGTAATTTTTAAAATTTATGAAATTTTAATTGTGAGTATTAGTAGAAATTAATCGAGGTGTACATTTTAATTTTGGAATTTTGATTTACATACTTTTATTAGTAGATAACAACTATTGATGTAAATTAATTCATAAAATAATTTTATGTAATGAAATTATATTGTTAAAATAATTTTTAAAAAATTAGAATTATTTTAGCTAAAAATTTAATATTGTTTCATGCTTAAATTGTTATGCAATAACATGTTTTGCATGATATTTTTTAATTATTGATTTTTATGCTATAATTTGATTATGTACATAATAATTATAAGGATGTTGTGACCACTCTACTGTCACTTATCTACCTTGACCGTATAGGTCGGCGTTTCGTGGGCTAAGTAATTATTAAGCTTAATTTTTATGAGATTAGATTTTACTTGTGATTGCAGATTAGTTTAAATATTACAAAACATAATTAATTGGATTAATTAGTTGTGAGAAAAACCAAAGTTTTTAAATTGGAATTACAATAGTCTTGTTGAGAAAAGTGTATTTTAAATTTTTTTTTCATATATGTGTCTTAGGAAAGCCATATTTTGAGATGTTACTTAATTAAGAAACGTGATTTCGAATTTTGAGTCACGAAAACCATCTTTCTCATTGCACAACTAGCCTGGCCAATTGACTGGCGTAAATATTTTTAATCCAAGTGTTATTTTCTTGCTTAGTGTTTCCAATTATATCAAGTTCATTATATTTAAAATTCTTTTAAGAATTGACCTTAGTGATCTGCCATTTCAAAAGTGTAGAATAACTTATATACTGGAGATATGGTTATTGGTGGCGGTCATGCCAATAACATTTGCTATTTAGTGATGCACTTTTGCTACCATATGATGGATTCTGTATGGTAGCATGCGACTTTATTGGTGTCGATCGAGAATACATATATCTTAATAAGAAATATGCGGCAACAGACTTGACTAATACATTATAATTTGTTGGTGATTGTCAAGATCATAAACGGATTAGGGAAAGACATTGTTGGGAATTACAAAAAGTTGTAGTTAACAAAAAGTTTGTCTACATTCTATCGAGTGAGATAACTTGTTGGCGGTGATCAAGGTTATCAATTTCATGACAGTTGGATTTCAATTTTCACTATAAAATTAAAATATTAATTTTCTTCTATCTTTTTAAGTTGAGATATTCACTAAAGCTAGTGGAAGAAAATAAGTAGATAAATACTAATCTAATTATTAAAAACCTCTGCTTTACATCACCGTAACTCTTTTAATACATCATTTGTAGTATCTGTCTCGCCTGAAACTTATCTTAGACAAGAACAAACTCATTAGACCTAATTATGAAGATTGCCCAAGAAACGTTAAAATTGCATTGATATATAATAAAATAGTCCACATCCTATATGCAACCCCGCCTAACACACTAACTGAGAAGTCTTGATGTAAAGATAGAACTCTACAAGACATGAACTCAAGAATGTGCCAAGTCAAATGCCTCGTGTCGGTCTCCATGAGTAATGAAGTAGAAATGAGGCATGAGAATATGGACATTCAGTCCATATTTCTCTATTTGCGTATAGTTATTAGAGAGCAATCTCGAATCGTAAGATTCAATACTTTGAGGAAATTATTTTAAATGAAGATGACATTTGGCACCACAGGCTAAGACCACGTCTTCAAGATAATTGGATATATTAAGAAATTTGAACAGTTCAGATTTGTATTGGATAATAAATTATATATTGATATAATTCTTCAGTCTCTTCCTAGCACAGTTTCTCCGCTCATATTGAACTTCCATATGAACAAACTGGAATGTACACATCAGAAATTCCTCAATGTATTGAGGCAGACAGGCAATTTTTTTTCAAAGAAAAAGATGTCGGCGTTACTTTTTAGCTCTTCTACTCATCTCAAGGCTATTCGCAAGGGAAAGAAGGTTATAAGCCAAAGGATGGTGTCAAAAGGTGAAAGTCAAGTAAGCTCAGGTTGAAAATGGTAAATGATTTTTTTGTCATAAGTTTGAGAATTAGTTGAGGAATTGGAATGATTAGTTGGAGTCAATGGAAGACGAATGGGTATGGTAATGCCTCATTTTCACGTGTGTACGTCATTTCAAACATACTCTTGATTTTTTCTACTACTTGGGTAGTGGATACTGGAGCATGTTCTCATATATGTAATTGTTTATATGGATCGAGAAAAAGTAAAAGACTGAGAGATGGTGAGATGACTTTATGTGTTGGAATTGGAATAAGTGTTGCTACACTCGCCATAAGGGATTTTCACCACAGTTTTCCAAGCGTTAATGTTTTGATTTTATGTAATTGTTTTAAGTTCCAAACTTAATGTATATTATCGTATCTATCTCTTTATTAGGTAAAGAATGGTACACGTTTATATTAGAGAAAAATGTTGTGATCATTTTCAAAGATACGATCTTCATTTTGGTTGGTACATTGAATAATGACGTTAATGTTTTGAATGCAATCACCATACTTGATGTTTAAAGTTTGAATAAAAGAAAGACTAAGTACACATGAAACCTACTTGAGGCAATATAGACTTATGCCATTTTAGTGAGAATATGCTTAGATGCACAAGAAAGAATTCATTGATCCTTTTGATTTTGAATCATATGCAAAAAATGACTAAGACACCCTTTGTGGGATAAGGAGAAAAAGTTGGTGAACTCTTGGGACTCATATATACGGATATATGTGGTCTAATGTCTATACAAGCAAAATGTGAATATTCTAAAGTCATCACTTGTACCGATGACTTCTCAAGGTTTGGATACAAGTTCTTGATGAAACTTAAGTCTGAAGCTTTTGAGA
Organism: Scilla litardierei; assembly: GCA_030789695.1. Lineage (NCBI taxonomy): Eukaryota > Viridiplantae > Streptophyta > Magnoliopsida > Asparagales > Asparagaceae > Scilla > Scilla litardierei. The sequence goes on along the minus strand of CM061142.1, from coordinate 316,071,882 downwards.
AATTCATAGATTATAAAAATGAAATAGAGAATCAAATAAGAAACTGTATTAAAAATCTTCTATTAGATCGAGGATGAGAAATCTTCCTCTTAAAGAGAGTGTGATTCTTTCTCAGGTTAGTCCTTACACAAAACAAAACAATAGTATATCAGAGAAAAGGAATTGCACCCTATTAAGTATGATGCGATCTATCATGAGTAATACTGAGTTACATCTTTCATTTTAGTGCTATGCCGGGTAGTACATAGACTTAACATGGTTCTATTTAAGTCAGTGCCTACCACTCCTTATGAGATACGAAAAGGTAGGAAATCAATCTTAAGCTTCTTAAGATATGCGGTTGTACTACATATGTTAAAAAGCACAATCCTGATAAACTAAAGGCATGATCCATGATGTGCAAATTTGTGGGATATCTAAAGAATTCTCAAGGTTATTTTTTCTAATCAATTCGGGGAATAAAAGACTATTATCTATCGACATGCTACCGTCGTAGATAAAGAATATCTTGATGAAGAGATGGATGATAGTATGATAGAACTGGAAGAAGTTTCAGAAACACAAATTGTAAAGGATCTAGCGATAGAACACGATACCTTTGCTCAGGTTAACGACTTGGACATTCAAAAGATCTAATAGGCGTTTCTAACCACCTGAAAGATTATAATTGTCTCATTAACGGTGGTATAAAGGATACCATTATGGTTGATGACTATTCTATTGGTTTTCAAGAAGCCATTTATGATGGAGATTCTGGGAAATGGATTGACGCTATGAAATTTGAAATGAAATCTAACAAAGTATTGACTTTAGGAGGATTGTTCCCGAAGGGGTAAAACCTATGAGCACATGAATCTATAAGATCGATGTAGATAAGAATGTGGAGACTATAAGCAAGGTTGGTGGTAAAAGGTATATTGTCAAGTTGGTTTAAACTATGATGAAATCTTTTTCATTGGTATCTATGCATAAATCTATTCGGGTGCTACTTGATAAAGCAATCTTTATGACTGAGATTTGACACATGAATGCAAAGATAGCTTTTTCTAAATGGTGATATAGAAGAGTGCGTATACATGACTCAGTTAGAGGGTTTCAAAGTCAGTATGAGCTGTGAAAAAACATGCAAACTGTTGAAATCCATTTATAGATTAAAGTAAGTGTTTAGAAGCTGGAATATCCGATTTGATGAGACCGTCAAAATGTTTGGCTTTATTAAAAATGAGGATAAAATATGCATATAAAAAGTTCAGCGTGAGCGCTATCACATTTCTTGCATTGTCTATGAATGATATACTTTTTATCGGTAACGACATAGTGATGTTGCAATCAATTAAAGTATGATTATCACAAAACTTCTCTATAAAGGATTTAGAAGAAGCATCCTACTTGATATAAAGATGTATAGAAATAGATTGAATATGATGTTGGGATTATCTTACTCTAGATACTTAGAGATTTAAAGAGATTTAACATGAAAAACTTCAACCGAGGTAATGTACCTGTTTGTTGTGGAATAACCCTCTTCAAAGACATATCTCCTAAGATTAAGAAGGAGATAATACACATAAGTAATATTCATGCTTCAGATATAGGATTTATCATGCATTCCCTATAATGTACTAGACCTGATGTTCCTTACGTTTTTGGCATCGGTAGTCGATAGCAATCAAATCTTAAGGAGAAACATTGGATTGATGTAAAGAGTATACTTAAGTACTTAAGAAAGACTAAAGATCTGTTTTTAGGTTACAGGAGGAACAATAATCTCTCAGTAAAATTTACAACCTATAGTTTCTAAAGTGATATAGATGAAATCAAATCGGTGTCAGGATACATTTTCACCTCAATAGAGGGGCACTAAGTTGGAAAAGTATTAAGCAGAATATTATGGCAGATCCTTCGAAGGAATTAGAGTATGTTGTAGTAAATAATGTTGCATAAAAGGCATTTTAAATGTAAAGATCCAAACATATCTTAAGCATATTTCATGTTTTACATGAAATTAAAGATTGCAAATACATATAGATTTATACAGTTACTATAGAAGAGAACATAGCAGATCTACTCACGAAAGGCACTTCCAAAAAATTGTCTAGAAAGTTTAGCTGATAAGATCAGTATATGATAATGTAATAATTGGCTGTAAGTGTAAATGAGAGACATTGAGATATGTATGCTCTTATGTTAATTATTGTAATTGATACATCTCGTTCAAAATAATAGTATGCTATTTGGTAATATTTATTTATGGATTCTTGATACATTTTGAGTACTAGTCATAACCTAGGCACGGTTCATTTAAAATATTCCCCCTCAAAATATTAGATCCCCTAATTTTAAACGAACAACAATATGTAAAGTGCAATAATTGTTATTTAGTTCTAATAAATTTAAGCCTCCTCAAAATGTAGTTCCCACCATAGATTTAGTTCCCTTTAAAATTTTAGTTCCCCCTAAAATTTAGTTTCCTCAAGATTTAATATGTGTCCTAAGGGCACGTTCATTTAAAATATTATGCCTCTCAAAATCTTGGATCGCCAAATTTTAAACAACAATAATTAAAGCACAATAATTGTTATTTAATTCATCCAAAAATTTTAGTCCTCCCAAAATTTAGTTCCCCGTTCATTTAAAATATACCCCCTCAAAATCTTGGATCCCCTAATTTTAAACAACCAATAATAATTAAAGCGCAATAATTGTTGTTTTTCATCCCAAAAATTTTAGTTCCTTCACAAAATTTAATTCCCTAAAGATTCAGGTACCCCCCAAATTCATTTTCCCCAGAGAATATAATTTAAGGTTTTTTATTTTTGGTTGCTCAAAAAATTGTCAGTGTTCACCATGGATGTTTTAGTATCAAAAATTATTTTTATCACGGTAGTGTTCATCATGCTTCTGGTGTAGTGTTTATGATGAATCCTCCACCAACATGTTCATGAGCATCGCTATGGGTAATACTGTATTGGATTGGATCAATGCGATTTGTGTTGACATTTATGTCAGCTATCATACAAAATAAGAATTTGTGGAATAGATTCTCAAGAGAAGCTTCATGTGATACTCAACTTTGTCAAACTTGTTGTTCCTTCACTCGCTATGACTTGGTAAGTAGCGTTGTAATTTTAAAATGGGAAAATTTTCTACGCAGCATGAAGATTGGCCTAACTAATGATATATAATCTTATAAATGATTAAGAAATTAGGGTTTCGACAGTGCACACTAATATTTCTACTTTTAAGATTTATGCCATAATATTTTTCATATTTATGCCATATACTGTGAGAGTAGCGACATAAAGTTGTCGTGTTTCCTTCAAAAAATATGAGAAAATTAGATTGCATCTTCGTTCCTCAACTATATTTTTATATCCATACAGCTTAATTCTGATTATTTAAGCTCCTGGTCTTTCTTTCGGTATTCTTCTCAATCCAAATCTATCGTCAACAACTATGTCAATATGGTGAGAATGGTTACATATTTCAAATTTCACTTGTGAAAAACTTGGGCTATGAATTTGCAGATTCATACAATTAAATTTTTAATAATTTAGAGCTAGATAGTAAATGGTTAAGATGCAAAGAAATTCTCAGTGGCAACATACTTTAAACATAAATATAAAATCATTTTTAAATTTTAGAAAACTATCATATGGTCGTTAACGGAAAACAGAAAACACCATTTTTAAATTTTAAAATCATTTTTAAATTTTAGAAAACTATCATATGGTCGTTAACGGAAAACAGAAAACACCAAAACTATCATTTTTTTCCTTCCGTTTTTGGTTTCAATTAACTACCATAAATTTTCAGTTTCAAATAACTAATATGAAATCATTACTCCAAAAATATTCTCAATCAAAAGCATACTTGTTTAATCAGCAAGTGGCAATAAAACAAATTTTATCCGTTATAAATATTCTTTTAAAACATCTTTTATCCGTTATAAATATTCCTCACGATTAATGTACTTAGTATTAAAATACTGCAGACAGCCTACATCATTTCATTGAATAATAATTTTATCAAGGGAAAGCTCCACTTAGCAAATCACTTTAAAGGCTCAAATTGATGTTCGATGCCACAATTTTACAAACAACACTGTGGCAAAAAGCAAAAAGGCGACTGAACAAAATAAATATAATGAAATCACCAACACTTTAAAAGAAATCAAAAAAATCCAAAATCGTTCTTTATCTGTTATTTTATACATCATACAATGAATTTTGCAGGTGAATTATTTACGCATAAAAATGAACACAAACATCATACTAACCTCCACCAAAAAATGAACACAACTATTTACATTATATAAACCCCCACCAAAAATGCAGGTGGATTATTTACATCATACAAACCCCCACCAAAAAATGAACACAACTATTTACATCATACAATTTCCCATCATACAAACCCCCACCAAATATGCAAGTGAATTATTTACGTCATACAAATCCCCACAAAAACAACAATGCAACATTATTTACGCACAATGTTTTAACCAACACAAAAAAATTGTCAACTCTAATGAACGATGACGTGTTGTGTGCGGCGGAGCCCAGTACTACCGACACAGATGCATCGGAATAACTCAAGATCGTAGAGATCGAGGACGAAGGATAAGCAGCGAACAAATAGAGCACGCAGAAAAGATTTCTTTTAGGCCGTGGGCGGCCAAAGTGGAACATCGATGAGCTTTATTATGAAAGGAGAGAATTAATACAAATCTTTTCTTCGTCTAAAGAAGAAGAAGCATACAAGATCTCTTCAAAAGCTCACAACACAATCTCCCAAAGTTGGCTCTCACAGATGGCGGCTCTCTCAAAGGATACAAAATGTGTTACACACGAAACCCTAACCTAAAACTTCCTATTTATAATACTAGGTTACAATAGGTGTCATCATTGGTTAGGAATTCCTAAGGGATACGGATCCCGTCAATTACGGCACCTGATCTAATCGCCACTCTACGCAATTAATGCCGCCTCAACCTAGTGGGCCAATCGTCGCTTCCTAGTGGGCCGCATCCCAATGGGCTCCATTTGACCGATCGACCTTCCTTCTGTGTCGATCGACCCAAGTGCCGAGCATTGCGTACGAGCCTTCATCCTTCGAACCTTCAAACGACCGATTGATCGAACACAGATTCTAACCGCGTTACGACCCATCGACCCAATGCCGAGCGTTCGACCCTTAGACTCGAACTGACGACCGAACGACCAACTGCGCTGACGAAGCCACATGCCCAGTATCCTCGTATCTGACTTGTGTAGAGTCAGATAGGTCGGATCCTGGTGCAGTCGAGTTACCTCTGCACAAGATAACTCGTCTGACATACAACTGCTTCTCCTGCGCCGAATTGAGCCAACTTCTCCACAAATCTCCACATTGGCAAGATTCGAGCCTCTGTCCAACAGACGATCCTCACTGACCTTGGTTGAGGATCGAATGATGTTCCCCCATTTTTGTTCCGAAGAAGCAAATGCCCCGAAAGACCAAATGCTTCGCCAGAGCTACGAATGTCTTCGCCTGAGACAGGCTTACTCTCTTGAGTCTCAAATGGCTCCACCGAGCATCAATGCCCCCTCCTGGGGCCGACGTCAACTTCTTTGAGGAACTACATTGAACAAGTCCAAACAATGCTTGAACTTGACTCCCGATACAACCTTCGTCAGCATGTCCGCCGGGTTGTCATTTGTTCTTATCTTTAATAAGTTGATGTCATCGTCTTCTTCTCCCACATAGTTCCTGACAAAGTGGAATCGAACGTCGATATGCTTCGTTCGGGCATGGAAGACCTAATTCTTAGCCAAGTGCACTGCACTCTGACTATCACAATGGACATCGTATATCTCTTGGTAGACTATCAGATCATCCATCAGACCCATCAGCCATATCATCTCCTTCATCGCTTCAGTCAATGCCATATACTCTGTCTCCGTAGTAGACAAGGCCACCGTAGACTGAAGGACACTCCACCAACATACTGGAGCGTTTGACAGTGTGAAGACATAGCCTGTCATCGATCGCCTCCCATCCAAGTCGCCTGCATAGTCGGAGTCGACATACCCAACATTGTGAGGACCATGAACACTTCGGTTGTATGTCAGTCCGACGTCGACTGTGCCATTGATGTAACACAGGATCCACGGCACTGCTCGTCAGTGCTCTCTTTCCGGGTTGTGCATGTATCTACTCACCATGCTGACTGCATGTGAAAGATCTGGTCGAGTACATACCATTGCATACATCAAGGCCCCTACCGCATTGGCATACGGTACGCTCGTCATGAGATTCTTCTCCTCTTCGTTCTTCGGACACTGCTCGGCACTGAGCTTGAAGTGAGGTGCAAGCGGAGTAACTACGGTCTTCATCTTCTCACATCCAAACTTCTGTATATCAGACTTCAAATAGCGACTTTGTGAAAGATGAACTGTACATCTACTTCGATCTTTTGTGATCTCCATCCCAAGAATCCTCCGTGCCTCGCCCAGATCCTTTATCTCAAATGCAGAACTCAATTGAGAATTCAATCTCCGAATCTCCTCTTTATTCGATGAAGCTATGAGTATATCATCGACATAAAGCAGAAGGTAAATGAAGGACCTGTCAACCAACTTCCGATAGAATATGCAATGATCATAGGGACTGCGAACATACCCTTGATCATCTGTCATAAAGCGTTCGAAACGCTTTTACCATTACCGTGGTGATTTCTTCAACCCGTAGAGACTTCTTCAATCGACATGCACGACCGTCATCACTCCCATAGCCATTGGGCTGAGCCATATAGATCTCCTATTCGAGCTCTCTATGCAAGAATACAGTCTTGACATCCAGCTGTACCAGTCCAAGGTCGAACTGTGCAACCAATGCCAACAGGATCCGAATCGAGTAATGCTTCACCACATGAGTGAATATTTCATTGTAATCGATACCTTCTCTCTATACGAAGCCTTTCTCTACGAGGCGATCTTTGTAGCGAACATCTCCTGATTCGACTCCTGGCTTCTTGGTGTAGACCCATTTACACCCAATTGCCTTCTTGCCCTTCGAAAGCTCCACGAGATCCCATGTGTCATTCTTTGTCAGTGATTCCATCTCTTCGTCCATCGCGCTTCTCCGCCGCTTCGAGTCTTCGGATTGCTCCATCTTATCAAATAAGTTTGGAACATCGATACATACTGCGTGAAAGGAAAATGAAACCAACTTCGAGTAACTCGCAGGTTTTCTTATCTCACGCCTTGGTCTCGATACTGCGATGGAATCCTTCGACTGAACGACCCTAGAGACGAGCTATCTCCACCGACTGAGCTTGAGCCACCAACTACACCATCGACGGCCTGGAGCCCGTCTTTTGCTACATCTGGTGTGGGTCGAATTGAGTCGTCGATCGGCCATTGTGGAGTATCAGACACGCTGTCGAAAACCTGCTTCAATTGTGTATGTTCGACCTCTACCCTTGGGCTCATTCTCATTCTTCAGTAACGCCGACTCATCAAACGTTATGTCTCTGCTTATGATCACATTCCTCTGTGTCGGACACCATAGTCGATATCTCTTGACACCACTGTTGAAGCCCAAGAAGATGTCTTTCTTGGCTCAAGCATCGAGTTTGTCTTCCTTCATGGCATAATAACTTAGACATCCACAAATTCGAAGTGATCCATAATTGGAAACTGGCTTTCCCGACCATACCTCCAAAGGAGGTCTTCCTTCCAATGCAGCAGATGGTAGCCGATTGACCAAATAGGTCACATACGTCAGGACCTCTGCCCAAAACTCATTCGATAGGTCAGCAGTTGACAGCATGAATCGAACTTTCTCTAGCAAAGTTTGACTCATCATCTCTGCTACCCCATTCTGTTGCGGCGTACCAGCAACGGTGAAGTGTATTTGAATCCCTTCCGATCTGCAGAACTTCTCGAAGAGATCTGAGCTATACTTACCACCGTTGTCACTTCATAGACGCTTGATTCGCCGACCAGACTGAGTCTCGACCAACTTCTTCCATTCGATGAAAGTGCTAAGAACTTGGTCCTTCGACTTTAGCGGAAACACCCACACCATGTGTGAGAAATCATCGATGAATGACACAAAGTAGTGTTTCCCTCCTAATAAGGCCATCCTACTCGGCCCCCCATATGTCGGTGTGTACGTAGTCAAGCGCTCCCTTCGTAATATGGATGGTCATCCCAAATGAAGCACATTTTTTCTTCCTAAACACACAGTGCTTGCAGAACTCAATCTTCCCGGTCTTGGCTCTCTTTAGACGACCCCCAACGATAAGCTTCTGCAATGCTTTCTCGCCCACATGATCTAGTTGCAAGTGACATAAGTGAGTCCTCCTCAGCCTCACGAGTCAGAGCTTTTGTGCTAGCTACGACCGAACCATCCAAATAAAGAGTTTGCCTTGACGCTTTAGAGGTTCTCTTCATCACGATCGCCCTCGTGTCACCCTCAGAGCTCAATTCTCGATGGTTACTCGGCATCCCTTAGATTTGAGTGAGCCGAGCGATATGAGATTACGTCTTAGGTCGGGAACAAAGCGTACCTCCTCGATGTCTCGTGTAACACCGTCGCGCATCATCATCTGCACTATCCCGACACCTGCCGTATTGCAAGCTCGGTCATCGCTCAACAAGACTGTACACTTACCACCTTTCATGAAGGTCGTAGAGTACTCTCGATGTGGCGTCATATGGAATGAGCACGCAGAGTCGAGCACCCAACCATCTGAATTCACGCCCTCCAAAGCACTGACCAATATATACTCAACCTCAACGCCCTTCGTGACATTGACAGTTGTGTCGTGCTTCTTCTTCCCCTTGGGGCAGTCTCTAACCCAATGTCCTCTTTCTTTTACAGAAAGCACATTGATCCTTTGCCACCTTGTGCTGGGGCCCCTTGTCTTGCCTCTTGACTTGGATCTGAAATATCCCCTTCGATCTTCACCCTTCTCACCACGACCCCTTACAACTGTAAGAGCGTCTCTCGAAGCTTGGCTACATGTGTCCCCATCGTTCTTCCTGAACTCGTTGCTCGTCAAAGCATTGGACACATCTTCAAATGTGATTGATTCCTTACCATAGGTAAGAGCCGACACCAAGTATTCATACTCGATGGGTAGAGAGTTGAGGAGAATTATTGCATTGTCTTCATCATCGACCTTCAAGTCGATGTTTCTCAGGTCGGTAAGAAGCTTGTTGTAGTAGTCGAGGTGTTCCAACATTGAAACCCCCTCAGCTAACTTCAACCCAAACAGCTTCTTCTTCAAGTGTAGCCGGTTCTGAATGTTCTTCTTCATGTACTTGTCGCCGAGCTCCTTCCAAAACTTGCTAGCACTTGTCTCATCCATATATGAGTATTTCTTCTCCTTCGACAAATACAGGCAGATGGTACCACATGCACTCCGATTTAGAGTTCTCCACTCCTGATCGGACATGCTCGTCGACTTCTCGTCCAATGTGATATCTTGACCAAGTTGGTGCATGATATCCATGACTTTGCATCTACACATACTGAAGTTGATCTTCCCATCAAACTTCTCGATTTCGAACTTTGTGTTAGACACAATAGTCCGAGAGGTTGAAGAATACCCAGAAGTCGACGCCTTTGGAGAACCGTCATCGCCACCACTACTCATCTTCGTCTTCTACGTTGATCACCAACACCATAATGCTTTGATACCAATTTGTTGTGCGGCAGAGCCCAGCACCACCGATACAGACGCATCAGAATAACTCAAGATCGTGGAGATCGAGGACGAAGGATAAGCAGCGAACAAATAGATCACGCAGACAAGATTGCTTTTAGGACGTGTACGGCCAAGGGGGAACATCGATGAGCTCTATTACGAAAGGAGAGAATCAATACAAATCTTCTCTTCGTCTAACGGAGAAGAAGCACACAAGATCTCTCTAAAAGCTCACAACACAATCTCCCAAAGTTGGCTTTCACAGATGGCGGCTCTCTCAAAGGATACAAAATGTGTTCCACACAAAACCCTAACCTAAAACTTCCTATTTATAACCCTAGGTTACAATAGGTGTCATCATTGGCTAGAAATTCCTAAGAGATACGGATCCCGACAATTACGTAATCCGATCAAATCGCCGCTCTACGTAATTAATGTCGTCGTAACCTTGTGGGCCAATTTGTCACTTCCTAGTGGGCCGCATCCCAATGGACTCCCTTCGACCGATCGACCTTCCTTATGTGTCGATCGACCCAAGCGTCGAGCCTTGCGTACGAGCCTTCATCATTCGAGCCTCCAAACGACCGATCGACCGAACACGGACTCTAACCGCGTTACGACACATCAACCCAATGTCGAGCGTTCGACTCTCAGACTTGAACTGACGACAGAACGACCAACTGCACTGACGAAGCCACATGCCCAGTGTCCTCGTATCTAACTTGTGCAGAGTCAGATAGGTCAGATCCATGCTCAGTCGAGTTATCTCTGCACAAGATAACTCGTCTGACCTACAACGGCTTCGCCTGCGTCGAATCGAGCCAACTTCTCTACACGACGACCACCATCGACGGAGACGGAGCGAAGAGCACGGGCGAGTCCCTCCCGTCAAGATCCATCGAAGACTTACCGGATGCTGGCGGCACAACAAATTTCCTCCTTCGAACTCCGCCCTTCGCAAACTCCAGAGCAAGAAAGAAATAATTCATAAGCCAATAACATAAACAGAAAGCAAACCAAATCAATTTTTTTATAAAAAAGTATCACGTAAAAAAGAGAAGTTTAGGATGCAATCCCCAAAATCAGAATAGAAATATGAACTATAATAGTAACTTAGGATGCCATCTAACATGAAAATAATTATAATATAAACATCAATGAAAGCCTCACCATATGTCATCACATGCTAAAACAATAAAGTCATCATCCTTACAGAGTTCCACCTAAGATAGAAAAGCATATGAGCCAATGATCATCTCTTTACATAACATCTTGGTGAACAAAGCAGTTCTAATATTAATTTGAAGCTCAATAAATTAAACATGATGAAAGAGAATACAATATTGTTACTGTGTTTATAGAGATTGGCATTAAGAATTTTCTTTTAAGTTGGCAAAAATTTGTTCTGCTTGAATTCCTGGTCTACTGAAACACAAATAAGGTATGATTGCAATACACTCTGCATGCAATTAACTTAGTTTCTGGAAAGTGGCATATGATTGCCTATTTCTCTTGCAAGGTTCAAGCTTCCATTTACTCATCCAGCAAGGATAAAACCCCATGCTTTCAGAATCCTCTCTATATACCTATATCTCTCTCTATCAGACTCAAGTTCAGGCTTATGATCCCACGAAAAAGTGTATGCTTGCAAGACAATATCAAAATTGGTACATAAAATTTCAGATGTATGTTAACGATATGTAGTTACACCAGAGTAGCATACCTGACCCGCAAATATATAATATATATTAGAAACCATTTTTCATACATAAGTATTGCTAATGCTTTTTTCCCTTTGGGCCAGACCTTACTATCCACAAATTGTTTGCAACACGCGCTGATCTTCACCGAACTGTCTATACCCATGCAAAAGTAAAGGTATCATTATAGATCGCTTCTGTGACCTACAAACGATTATTGATCCATTTAACATCTTTTTATTTCATATATCAAAATGGTGTGCTGAGTTGTGCATGTGTTCAGTGTGAAGACTTAATTGTTATCACATCTTTGTTATTACTATTTTAGAACCTTTGTTATAATTGCTGCATGTAATCAATCCATACAGCTCATGCTTGTAGATGCACTTCTAAAACAATCAATTACCTCAACTTATCTTCTCACATTTCTGACCCAGTCAAATATTGGAAGGGATTATAAATATTCATGATTGATGTGTCAGTTATCCATGTTTGAATTGTCTGTCATACATGCTGCATAATTTATTAAATTCTTATCTTTGGTTTACATTTTGCAGTTAGATAATACAATTCTGAAAGCCATTGAAACTGCTCATGACAATGATACAATTCTGCAGCAGGCATATTAATATTTAATTTAAGATAATTATCTCTTTTTTCACTTCTTGTGCAAGCACTTTTAGTTGTTTCCATATATGAACTATATCCTTGTGTAGCAGCACCAGAACTGCAAGACTCCCATAATTTTTGGATAGTCCTTTTCCAAAGAGTGCTAGATTGGCATTTAAAGCAAAGATGGTAAAGATAATGGACATTAACATGTTAACAATGATCTGTATGAAACCTGTCAAGCAGTGTTCTAAATATCGGACAGATATCCGATATATCGGCCGCAATATCGGTTTTATCACTAAGTCGATACGATATAGGCTTATATATTACGGTTTCCGATATTTGGGAAAATATCGCCGCAATATCGGGTTGTGGTTGATATTGCGGCCGATATATCCCTTTGAAATATCGGCCGTAATTCACAGTTTTTTAAAAATAAAGTTAGCGGGTCGGTCCACTTAAAAGCGATCCGATCCGAGTTACCCGACCCAATCATTTACTTAAAACGACGAGAGGCATCGGGATTTTTGAGAGATAATCGCTGATTTGCCGTAATTCTAATCACGTCGCTCCTCTCCTCTCGGCACTCCGCTCAGCTCCATCCGACGAAAATTTTCTGCGACAATCGATTGAGTTTCTATAGTTTATATTTTCTTAGACATATCTATGCTTTTATTTGACATCATTTTTAGCCTCTGATATGATACTCTGATATTTAGTCAATATCACCTATATTCAAATTTAACGAGAGAAGTATAACCAAAACATACTTTAATTTGAGTTAGTATAGTTTATATCTTCTTAAATATATCTATGTTTGCATATTTCATCATTTTAAGCCTCCGATATGACATTCCGATATTTAGTCAATATCACCGATATATTCCCGATATCCGCAATACGATATCAACTTTACTAGGCCGATACGTGACTGATATCTAATATTTAGAACACTGTTGTCAAGTGATATCATTCTCTACATCCAACTTCATAAATCATTTTGATATATCTGCTGCATAACGTTTGCTTGTTATTTGTTTTTACTTCATAAAACAATGTCATATGAGCATCCATCTTGATCGTTAAATCAACTGCTTATGTAGAAATGCAATGATACTTCTCCTGATACTGCTATTGTCCTTGGGGGTGGGGGGCTTCCAATGCTTGTTTCATAAATATTTACTATCCATGCTGGCTTCTCCCACACCACTTTTGGAATAAGTAGAGGTTGTAATAACCCTGAATGAGAGGTGGCATCATATTGATTGAATCAACAGACTTGGCACTCCTTGATATACTCCCTCACACTACTAAACCCTGGCCACCTATAGAATTTTGAGTCTTTGATAGGTATTATCATGCCCTGAATATCTTGCCCCTGTGGTGTCATGGTGCTCTAGGGTGTCATGGTACTCTTCAAGCAAGATTCTGGTCATGGTGGACTGAGGACTGATAATGATACTTTGTATAAACAGATTCGACCTTGCTTTTGATAGATGAGATTGGTAGCTTGTCCATTAGCTAGACTCTTCTTGAAATCCTAGATGAATGGATCAGCCGGATGCATTTATTCGATTCCCTTTCACAAATCTACTTGCATCCTCACCATAGCCTGCAAAGTGATAGTTCCCCAATACTCCTCATCTCTTCTGGATAGCCTGTCAACTACATTTTCCTTCCCTTTTTGTACTCCGCCACGTAGAAACCCATGTAGCTTTGTTAACCATTGTAGTATTTTGGGGAAAGTGTGATTAGCCCTAAGAAGATGCTATCACTTCTATTTATATTAACTTCCTCCTTTCTTTACACACACACCCAATATAACACACACTACAATACTCCCCCTCAAGATGAGCAAAAGATATTTATCATGCCCATCTTGTTACAAGCATCCTCCACTCCTTTAGAGTTCAACCCCTTTGTAAGGCAATCAGCTAGTTGCTGTCCAGAGGTAATGTAGGAGATCTCCAACTGTTTCTTGTCCAATCTTTCTTTAATGAAGAACCTGTCAATCTCTATGTGCTTCGTTCTATCATGTTGCACTGGGTTGTTGGCAATATTAATTGCAGACTTGTTATCACACAACAACCGCAATGGTCCTTCTCTCAGCAGGTGTAGCTCATGTAGAAGTGATCTCAACCAGATCATCTCGCAAGTACCAAGCACCATAGCACGGTACTCTGCCTCTGCAGTGGAACGAGCCACCAAATCCTGCTTCTTGCTGCGCCAAGAGACCAAGTTGCCCCCAACAAACACACAGTAGCCCGAGGTCGATCTCCTATCATCTAGGCAACTGGCCCAATCTGCATCACAGTAGCCTGTCACATTCATGTGACCATGACTACCAAATAATATGCCTTTTCCTGGACTATTCTTCAGATACCTCAGTATCCTGAAGACTGCCTCCATATGTCCAGTCCTAGGGTCATGCATGTATCTACTTATTCTTCACATTTTGCAAAATAGTATTAATATGATGCCCTTCATTTTTGCCAAATAAGATAGAAATTTTTAGTAGATTGTCCGCTTTTATTACCTTGACTATTAGTAAGTACATATTCCCATGAATTTGTACTCCGTCTTCCCATGAATTATTTGAATCCCATCACTGTATTTTCATAGAAATTATTACAAATTTAATATTTAAAAAGTTAAAATAAGATGCTAACAAAACTCCAGTTAAGCAATTCTTAATTAAAATTGAGGTCCCTAAATGAGTAACAAAATGGAATCCAAGACATTAAGAAATTAAAAAGCCAAGTTCGTTTCAGTTACATTGAAACACATTATAAAAGAAAAATCGGTTCAAGTAATAGAGTGGAGAGGTAATGTTTTGACAATAAGCTCATGAAAAGAAAACCATATCAAGAACCCATTTCAATATATGTACAAAAACACCAAAAATTATTAAATCAAAAAAATTGGAAATTACCAAGTGATGAGAAGTGGATCATCCAAGCTATTGAGAACACTCCCTACAACGGTCTAACATGCACAAAAAGAGACAGAACAATCAAGAACCTAAAATCACAAAAAAGAAAAAAAATTACTAAATCCAACTTTAAAGTGACGATGAGAAATAGACTTTCAAAAAGTCCCCTACCCACAATACATCATTGCCCCAAAACAGCTTAAAACGTGAAAAGCTCAGTTTTTCCCACATTCAAACTACTTCACTACAGATCTCAAAATTAGTAGAACTTAAATTAAAATAATCAAATGTATCGCCTGCTACTTGACGTCAAGAGGAGCAACAGGAATATTCACATCGTAGAAAGCAATCGGATCTCGGTGATCGTGGTGTTGGATGTCGGCTTCCATTGTTGCTCCAGAATGACCAGCTCCCAATCCTGGACAGTCGCTTGAGGAGTCATTGACCAGTCTCAATATTATGATTTTGGTTGTTTCAACTCTTTAGTTGTTTTCATAGTAAATGGATTACCAACCCGAAGCAGATATTTACAAGAGTAGAGGACGTGTCGCCAGCGTGGCCGTCAGAATAAGATCAGCGACGCCCTTTACGATATTCATTATTCATTCCTCATAAAAAGAATGTGATATGTACGCTGTTCAAATCTTAGAATCCAGCAATTAAAAAGTAGTCATTTTTATAACCCAATCAAAATTTAGCTGATATTAGTTCAAACTAAGAAATTAAATAGCAGCTCCAAGCAATAATCAAAACCCATTAAGGCACAATCAAAAGTATGAGCATCAAATTTTTTATCTAAATTTATTGCTCAATTACTATCAATAAATCGAGAGACAAAGGAGAACAAAGATCTTGCCTTTTTCAAATCGAGATCGTTATGACCTGCTTTGTTTCTTGATGGCACCTATCGAAAATCCTCTTTGTTTAACCTGATGAGTAATACAGAGAAGAAGGAGCTCCACCTCATGATCCAACGACTCTAACGGGTGAAGGATATGGATCGTGCCTCAAGAACATCACCGGTCCTTGGCGTGGGGACGACTTCATGATCCAACGACTCCAACGGAAGAGGTCGGCTCTCAACTTTGGGCTCAATCTAGGGTCTTGACTGAAGAGAGATGCAGTACTGGGGACGGCGTTGCCGAGCTCCTTGGCGTGGGCAGCATAGTTGTGCCTATGGCCACGATCTTGGTTCCGAGCTCTAGAAGTTTCAGCGTGTTTGCGATGGCCAAAAGCTCGCTGCTTTATGCCTTTTAGGACATAGATAGAGAGAGAGAAATGTTGACTTGTTGAGGACATAGAAAGAGAGACTTTGGGCACCGACTAAATGTGAGGCTTGGCCGCGTTGTCAGTGGGATTTTGAAAATTTTCAAAACTCCTCATAAAATTCAAACTCCCCCCAAGTTTTCCCACAAACTCAAAATAACCAACCCACAAAAAAGGGAAATGATTTGTTTGTCCCAGTCAGCATTTGTTTATCCACGTAGGACAAAGATTCAAAAACATCCCTCAAATAATATATATATATATATATATATATATATATATATATATATATAATTATTAAAATAGATATTACGTAATACCAATTATCATATCTAACTAAATCATGTTCATCATCCTTTCCTCTATCATTCATATTTGTAGTACACAGTTCAATATCAAATCCCAAATCTAATGATTAATATTTAATTTTAGAAAACTAGCTAACTTATTCTTTCCCCCAAATTCTTGACAAGATCCTAACCTACAGATATCTACATATGTCAGCTATTTGGTACATGGATCATACAAATTTGAAAAACATTGGGTAAGCTAATTGTGCAATACATAAATGAAAAATGTTAAGCAGTTTAAATTTTAGTACTGAATAAAATTAACAATATACAAACTAACATGAATACTTCATGCATACTAAACATATGTGATATGCCATGAGGAACTTCTTTTAAAACAATTTATTTGAGTGACACAGTAAAGGTTATGCCCCAATACGGTTATCACTTCATATTCCGATTGATTTGAGTCTCACCACTATATAACCGCTGATGGAATATTGTAATCAAGGTGTGCTAAAAATATCCTCCTGGAAAGGGCATATTGATATCCGCCATATCTTACTCTGCTTCAATGTATGCCAGTAGGTGTATACATATGCATGAGTTAAATATATCTATATAATTTTTAATAAAACTAATATATTCAGCATATATTCCAAACATGCATATCGATGCATACCCAATAGCCAACATCACGCATGCATATTCATCATAAGCATATCTCCAACAAGAAATACATAATCATGATCATAGAGCACAAATCTATTACCAACAAACATGTATGTTTTCTGTAAAATAACCATACATCACGCACAAAATCTCCATCGATCAAAATACATGTATGAATCAACTTGAAGGATATAAACATAACAAACATGCTGTGAACAGTCATAACAACACAAATGACAAAACATGCATTTATCACTTGCCGATTAATTAATGACACTCTTTTTTGCATGTAAACTTCTTTGATTCTTATTCATTGCTTTACTGCGCAATCTTACTCTCTTCTTATTTAGCTTAGGAATTTTATGATGTGAGGATAGGAACCAGGGTCGAAAGCCTCAATATGGCCTCTCCCAAAAGCCTCCATATGGCTTAATAAGCCAACTCAAAATTTAACAAGTTAACTCAAGTCTTTCTGAACAAGTATTAATTAACTTTCTTAATAATCTTTAATTAACTATCAATTATTAGATAATATCATTCCTGTTTGATTAGTTGTCAGCTAGCCATATATATGCGAATAATGTGTGTGTGTGTGTGTGTGTGTGTGTGTGTGTGTGAAATTTCCTACACCACATCACAAATTCATAGCGCTTTTGGTAATTTCCAACTTTTGATTATTTGATACGGATCTAAACGTACCAAAATCTCAACACACCGGATATTAAATAAACCCAAGACTATTTGAGTCTCATTCAGATTGTTACAACTTCACCTGTTTAATAAGCTTGGATTCACTTGATTTTTGTTGTGTTGAGGTATTAGTATATGTAGATCATTCTCAAATAATTAGAAGTTAAAAACACTTTAAGAATCATAATGAATATATGTTGCCAGTGCTGAAAATTTCATGTACTGACAGTACATTTTCATTATTATATATATAGCATATTTAAGAATTAATAGAACTATGTGATATTACATTATGTGTTAGAAGATGGACTAGATTAAGAGTGGGCTCACATAATGATATTGGTGATGCAATAAACTAGTAAATAAAGCCATATCTAAACCAAACACTTTACCAAAAGTTTAAGGTAATGGTTAGAGACATAATTTTTGATAGGTGAATATCAACCTCTTTCGATCCTTTTGACGTGAGACTATTATTCTCAACAACCCTCCTCAAACTCAAGGTATGAGCTTTGAGTTTGGATGTTAGGTATTTTAAAATTGGTACAAGATAATGTTTTCTTAGTGATCTGGATCCAGAATAGGCCATTACAAATAGACATGATAAAACATGTGAACTAACATGATTACAAGATAAATGACCATTTGGCAAATATAGACTAATAGAACTGCAAGATGGATGGACAAGGTATATAGCTCACGAAGCAGATGACAAGATGGGATGGAGCCTTTGGCTCTGATACCATGTTAGAAGAGGTATAAGAATGAGAGTGGGCTCATAGCTAATGATATTGGGGAAACCATAAACTAATAGTTGAAGCCATATCTAACTCAAAAGCTTAAGCCACTGAGTATAGAGGTAACTCCTAGTTTATGGACATCAACTTATTTCATTTTTTCCAATGGGGGATTATTATTATCAACAATATAATTTGGTCTTTAAAATGTCATATTGTTCCATGGGAAAGCCAAATTTTGAGAGTTAAACTGTATTGCAGTTGTCGTTCTGTTAACCAATACTATTTTTGAATTGTTGTAAGCGGAGTTTGAGTACAATTATCTGCCACATAAGATCATTTGTTTCGTCATCATCTTCATATTTGATGATTTGTATTATTTTCAACCAAATTTTCTCTTACAGATCTGTTCTATATTAAGAACAGGAAGAAATGATACGATCAGGCGGTTTCTGGCATGGATCTTATGTTGCTGAACCAGGAGTCGACGCTTCTTGTGTTTGATGATGTCAGGTTTTTCGTGATTTTGGCTTTTGTTTCTCAAGCCCTAACTGGCACCATATAAAAAGTTCAATCATTTTTCCTTTTTTTTTTCATTTTATCCATTAGAAAGTGTAATTATGGCATGTATTAATGTGCATACAAGTTAAAAGGAAAATGTGAAGCTTGTATGTTTTAAACAGAGGTGCTTTGTGGCATTTCTTACACTTGTATCCGGACAATTGAATCTGTCAAAAATGGCAAATTCTCTTAATTTTTAATTTCAATGGAAATTTTCACAATGTTTCATCATCTGTATATTCTGGAAAACCCCATATATTTCATTGCCCTTTGGGGGAAAGTATGTACTATGGCTTGTTATAGTGATGTGCAAATCACTCTTAAGTGCATGAGTGAATTATTTAATGGTTGAGCTGGCCATTCATGAACTTCTTCATTTTGATGTATCATGTATGTTTCTCAATAAATATTTATGCATCTATAAATAGAATGTGAACCAATTTCTTAATGAACATCTTAATGAAGTTTAGGCTGATGTGAACCAATTTCTTTATTGACATCGAAGCTGATCGTTGGCCATGACTGGATATTGTTGCTATATAATTTTTTTAAAATCATCGCAAGAAAGGATATTAGTTGCGTTTGTAAAACTAGTTGTTTGTACCAAAAGGTCATGCCTTATTCGATGTTATTATTGTGTTTGAGCAAGGAGGGGAGAAAAACAACTGCAATCCTAATTATCGAACTACGTCTTTTCTGCAAGGAAATATTGTCATCTTAGGCTTCATCCCACAAATTAAGATTGGCTTCATGGGCTTAATAGAAAGAACATCGGATCTTAATCACGTTGGATCATGATGATATATACTCGTTTTATACGCATTATGGTCTTTGAGTTTTAAGCAAGATCTTTTTTTATCTTGTTATCACTTGTATCCATTTCTTCGCAGGCATGTCTATCTTTATCTTGATCTTAATAATATATGTTTTATCTTTTTAATTGACCCATGAAGAAAATATCATCAAAAACTTAAATAAAATAAGAACTGCACTCATACTTTATTAGGAATATCAATGTATATCATTAGTTTGATAATAAACTTGATGGTGGAAAGATATGGATGGTTAAGATGAACAAATAGATGGCTATATTCTACTCCACAAGTCAGGAATATATAGAGAAATACATGATTTCAATATTCAATTCAATATTCAAAGAGAGATGATTTTTTGATAGTGCCTTCTCTCATCTAGATATAAGCTACTTATAAGCTAATGCGGACACAACTTACACAAAGTAATAAATAGGAATTCTAATGGCAACACAACTTTTAAAATAAACACTATAGTTGAACCTATTGATAAAGATGAATGTACCCAAAACATCTTCCAACTAACTTTCAAAACTTTCTTGATTCATGTATGGGTCATTAGTTGAAACTAGGATAGATAAAGATGAATGTAGCCAAAGCATCTTCAAATGTGACTTTGCAACTTCCAAAGCTCTCTTGATTCATGCATGAGTCATCTTGTAGCTTGAGATAAAGATTAATTTAATTTTGTCTTTGCGTATTCCAAGACTACATCAAAACTACAACAAGCAGAGTTTGCACTTTCCAACAGACATTCACCAAAATTTGATGCAACATCAAAATCTAATTTAATTTTTAGCTAATTTCAGAAAGCATCTTGCAAGTTGCAGAATTTTCTGAATCTTTGATCCTTTGCTGCGCATCGCAGACTGTAATAACATTGCACATGGAATTTCATGTACCCTGGCGTTGCCCAACTAACTCCTGCTGCAGAACTCACTCAGCCTCTTCCTTGCCCCCTCCTCATCTGTCGCCTGTTCGGCAAAGTGAGGCACGTCACATCATCATCATCAGCACCATCTTCAGACTCATCTTTGGAACTCAAAAGACGTTGCATCGCGTCTTTTGCGATGTTGAGCTTAGTGACGTGCCTCTCCTCCGATGAGCCTGAGCCACTGCCCATAAGCTCCCCATGAACAAACACCTTCACGATATTTCTCCCCATCTCCTCAAACTTTTGAACCCGACAGACAGCCACTGCTTCTGGCAATGCTTGTAAAGACTCGTTACCAGCTACTCGTCTAGATTTTCTCTTGCAACGATGGGAGCCAAGATTCGCCTAAAGACTTGCCATACCACCTTGAGATTCAATCCGCTGTCAATGTAGACGGTACCGACGACAGCCTCAATAATGTCTGCCATAAGTTTTGGGGCCCCTTTTATGCTGCCGGTGTATCTCATCCTGTCGGTGCTTTCGTGGTCGAGTTCTCTCATCACTGCTCGGGCGAAGTCCTCTACCTCTACACTGTTGTCGAGTCCTTGCGCGTCGCGGCAGACGAATCGGTAGAGCCCGTGTTGGATGGTGGCACGTGCGAGCTTCTCGGTAGAGACGTTAGCGGCTCAGGGCGAGGAGAGGTCGCCCGTGCCGAGGCCGGGGTGGTTGATGTACATGTAGTTGGTGAACACGAGGCTGAGAGCCGAGTCTCCGACGAACGCGAGCCTCAGGTAGGAGTGGGGGAGACTGATGAGTGGGTCAGGGCTTCATAGAGGAGGGCCGGGTTGCAGAAGGAGTAGCCGAGCGCCCGCTCGGCCTGGACAGTGTTGGGCTGCATGGGCCCAACGGTGTCGGTCGGAGAAGTGTTGTGTGCTGCCGTGGAAACTCAAATCACCGAAAAACTCCGTAGAAAAGATGAGCAAACAAACAACAACCAATAAAATACTAAGAGAATTGCTTTTAGGATGTGAACCGGCCAAGGGGAACACCAATGTGCTTTATTACGAAAGGAAAGAACAAACCAAATCTTATTCTTCACAGGCGAAGAAGAAGCACACAAGATCTCTCCAAAAGCTAACAATACAATCTCTCAAAGTTGGCTCTTACAAATGGCGGCTCAAAATCCCTCAATAATGTCCCATACGAAACCCTAACCTAAAACCCACTATTTATAACCCTATGTTACAATAGGTGTCATCATTGGTTAGGAATTCCCAAAAGATACGAATCCCGCCTTTAACGGCATCCTATCCAATCACAGCTCTATGCAATTAATGCGTCGTACCCTAGTGGGCCTCTGTCGCATCCTAGTGGACCGCATGGGCTCTCTTCGACTGATCGTTCTTCTTTCTGCATCGAACGACCGAAGTGTCGAGCCAAGCGTACGAGCCATCGACCAACGAGCCACCATACAACCGTTCGACCGAACACAGATTTCAACCGAGTTACGACTGAACAACCCAATGCCGAACGATCGACCATCAGACCCAAGCTGACGACCGATCGACCAATTGCGCTGTAGAGGACTAAATGCTCAGCATCCTCGTACCTGACTTGTGTAAAGTCAGATAGGTCGAACCCAAGCACAGTCGAGTTATCGCTGCACAAGATAACTCGTCTGTACGACAAATGCTCCATCAACGCCGAATCCAGCCAACTTCCACAAATCTCCACCTTGGCGAGATTCGATCCTTCGACCATCGAACGCCCTCACTGCATCACCTTAGTAAAGCATCAACTGGTGTTTCCCCGGCTTTTTTGCTCCGAAGATCCAAATGTCCCAAAGGACCGAATGCTCCATCGAGCTATGAAAGTCCCCTCCTGGGACTGACTGACTCTTCTGAGTCACGATGCCCCCCTCCTGGTGCCGACGTCAACTTCATCGAGGAACCACATTGAGCAAGTCCAAACAATGCTTGAACTTGACTCCCGATACATCCTTCGTCAGCATGTCCGACGGGTTGTCCTCTATTCTGATCTTCAGCAAGTTGATGTTATCGTCTTCTTCTCCTACATAGTCCTTGACAAAGTGGAATCTCACATCGATATGCTTGGTGCGAGCATGGAACATCTGATTCTTAGCCAAGTGCACTGCACTTTGGCTATCACAATGGACATCGTACCACTCTTGGTAGACTCCCAAACCATCCATCAAGCACATCAACCATATCGCTTCCTTCATCACTTTAGTCAATGTCATATACTCTGCCTACGTAGTAGACAGGGCCACCGTGGACTGAAGGATACTCTGCCAAAATATTGGAGCGCTCGACAGGGTGGAGACGTAGTCTGCCATCGATCGCCTCCCATCCAAGTCGCCTGCATAGTCGGAATCGACATAACCGACAATGTGCGGACCATGAACACTTCGGCTATAGGTCAGTCCAATGTCGACTGTGCCATTTGATGTATGGAAAGATCCACGACACTGCTCGCCAGTGCTCCTTTCCTGTGTTGTATATGTATCTACTTACCCTGCTGACCGTATGTGATAGATCTAGTCAAGTACATACCATTGCGTACATCAAGGTTCCTACCGCATTGGCATACGATACTCTCTCCATGAGCTTCTTCTCTTCTTCGTTCTTCGGACAATGCTTGGCACTGAGCTTGAAGTGAGGTGCAAGTGGAGTAACTACGGACTTCATCTTCTAACAGCCAAATCTCTGTATAACAGACTTCAAATAGCGACTTTGTGAAAGATGAACAATACCTCCACTTCGATCTATTGTGATCTTCATCGCAAGAATCCTTTCTGCTTCGCCCAGATCCTCCATCTCAAACGCACAATCAACTGAGATTTAAATCTCCAAATCTCCTCTTTATTCGATAACGCTATCAACATGTCATCAACATAAAGCAGAAGATAGATGAAGGACCCGTCAACCAACTTCCGATAGAACACACAATAATCATATGGACTGCGAACATAACCTTGATCATTATTCATAAAGCGTTCGAAATGCTTATGCCATTGCCTTGGTGATTGCTTCAACCCATAGAGTGTCTTCTTCAACCTACATGCAAGACCGTCATCACTCTTATAGCCATCGGGCTGAGCCATACAGATCTCCTCTTCAAGCTATCAGTGCAAGAACGTCATCTTGACATCTAGCTGCACCAGTTCAAGGTCGAACTGAGCAACTAATGCCAGCAGGATCTGAATCGAGCAATGCTTCACTACAGGAGAGAAGACGTTATTGTAATGAATGCCCTCTCTCTGTGCGAAGCCCTTCTCTACGAGGCGAGCTTTGTAGCGAACATCCACTGATTCGACCCCTTCCTTCTTAGTGTAGACCTACTTACACACAATTGCTTTCTTGCTCTTCGGAAGCTCCACGAGATCCCATATGTCATTCTTCGCCAGCGATTCCATCTCTTCGTCCTTTGCATTTTTCCACCACTCCAGGTCTTCGGATTGCTCTACCTCACTGAAAGAAGTGGGAACATCGATACATACTACGTGGAAGGCATATGAGACCATCTCCGAGTATCTTGCAGGTCTTCTTATCTCAAGCTTCGGCCTCGACTTACTATGGAATCCTTCGACTAAACGATCCTTTGAGACGAGCTATCTCTACCAAGTGAGATTGAACCATAAGCTTCACAAGCATCCGTCTGGAGTCCGTCTTTTGCAGCCTTTGGTGTGGGTCGATCTGAGTCGTCGATCGACTGTTGTGGAACCTGAGACACGTTGTCGTAGACCTGCTTCAATTGTGTCTGTTCGTTCTCCACCATTGGTTAATGCTCCTTCTTCAATAACGCCGACTCATCAAACGTTAAGTCTCTGCTCAGTATCACCTTCCTCTGTGTCGGACACCATTATCGATATCCCTTGACACCATTGATGAAGCCTAAGAAGATGGTTTTCTTTGCTCGAGCATCGAGTTTGTCTTCCTTCACGGCATAGTAGCTCGGACAGCCCCAAACTCGAAGTGATCCATAATCGGAAACTGGCTTTTCCGACCAGACCTCCAATGGAGGTCAACCTTCCAATGCAGTAGATGGTAGCCGATTGACCAAGTAGGTCGCATACGCCAGGGCCTCTGCCCAAAACTCCTTCAATAAGTTGGTTGTTGACAACATGCATCAAAATTTCTCCAGCAAAATCCGATTTATCCTTTCAGCTACCCCATTCTGATGTGGCGTATCTGTAACGGTCACTTTCCGACTGTACGTATTTTAAGGGCATAGCTGTGTTTCGTGTGCATTTTGTGTATTTGATTTTTATTACTGCCTTCCGTAGTTCAGGCGCACGACCACACTCCGTATTCACGATCCTGTTGAAGGCGCGAGCGCTCCGATGATTTTCTTGTATTTTTTTGGATGTCTGTGGACCTTTCTGCATAACGCTTTATTATTATTTAAATACATTTTTATTATAATTATAAATTTTCGAAAGTAAGAGGTTTCTGTGCGTTGGTTTTTTTAAAAACAAACTTAATATTACCTAAAACCCCATCACTAATCCCTGGTTGCTTCAAAAAGGGAATATTATTATTATTTTTAATAACTTTAAAACATAAATCTAAACCTACTAGCTTTCTCCACTAAGATCCTAACTAACCCACTACCTCTAATTTCCCATGTGATCTGTTCTCTTTTTCCCTCTCTCTCTCTCCATGTACTGTCCTTTGCAAGCCCCCTCCTTTATTAAATAGACAACCTAGGGCTTTTATCTCACAGCCAAAACAAAAGCCGCCGCCGCTCTCTATTTTTCCAGCACACAGCATCTCTTCTCCCTCTCGCGTGCAGCCCTCTCCCTCTCGTCTCCGACGATTACCCCGGCGACCCCCGTCGTCAACCACCGTAACCCCGTCGGCCTCGCCTTCCAGCGCGCCAATGCCCCTCTGACTGCAGGCGCTTTCCGGCCTCCCCTCCGCGCGGCAGTAGCGCGCGGCCTCCCATGCGCGTCGACACGACCTTCCTCCGGCTAGCTTCCGTCGGAGAGCGCCTCCCCGGGGCGCTGTCGAGAGCAGCAGCCGCTGCTCTCCGCTGCAACATCGGCATTTCGTGCAGTAAATGTCGCAAGACCCCCTTGCCGGCCAAGTCACGGCTGCCTCCCCTTGCGCAGCCGTCAACTCTCTTCCATTTCCTTGCCGCCTCGATCGTCGGAATCTATTCATCATCCGCCATCGCTGCCGCATAAGGTATGTAACCATTCAACATCACCATGCCCGAACTGACCAAATGTGCGTACTGCTCAAAAATCCAGTCTTTGTTATTTCTATTTCCGCTTGCGCATCGACAGTCTCATTTTCTTTTAGGCTTGTTAGTTAATGATTCTAATGTCATGTAGGCCCTAAATATACCATCGTGTCACGAAATATATTTTTGGAAGTGTTAACAGTCACTGATCATTAGTATGGGGGGGGGTCTGAAGGTAATAAATGTTCAAATTTGTAAGATAAATGTGCTGGTTATCATTAGTATGGGGGTCACTGATTGTACTGGTTATCTATTGCTCATCCTTCAAGTTAGATATGCTATATTTCATAGACTTTTGGGTTAATTAGTTTTAGCACCATTGCACTACCAAGTTATCTAGTTTGAGCACACCAAACTGTCATCTTCTAGTTTAACACCCTTAGCTGGCGGTTCATTTAGAATTTTTGTTAGCTTTAAGGCCCTACACTATTGCTAAACTAGATTAAACACCCATGTACCTTCTTGATGCTAGTTTAACCACATATGTTTAATCAAGATAAAAGTTGTACGTTTTATTGTGTTAGTTTAATAACTAATTGAGATAATGAATACGGGACTGTAGGTTTGGGATGATTGATTTGGTGCACATAGGGAGATCTGGACCATTGTTGAACTGAGACTACGGACGTTGTTCAGGCAAGTGATACTTGCCAGCTTTCTGTTTAGGCCACGTCTTAGGCCATTTTGTACAGTAGCGTAAAAGAGACTAGGCAGTGAAATGATAGCTGTCTAGACGATACTTTTTAGATCTAGCTTGATAACGAAGCTAGATCTGACACCCTTATCATGCTTGCATTCATGCTACCATGCCATGTTTAATTTCAATTAACGGTACGCGAATTATCTGTTCATTACCATGTCATTGCATGTATCCAATGTTCATCGTGATTGAGTAGCACACGCTACACTTATTATAATGATTGAGGCTAGGCACCTGCTTTGCGGGCACAACCCTATGCCAAAAACACTTCCTGGCTCGTGATCCAGAAGGTGGGCATCAGTCCATAATGAAAAACACTTCCTGGACTCGTGATCCAGAAGCGAGCTCACGTACTTGGGAAACCAAGGCTCGACACTGGGGAGGGGTAGGGTTAAGCTATCACGCAGCGTAGAAGGATGCATGATCCGCTCCTTCAGCTGTAAGGAGTAAACCCTGTGCACGTCGTGAAATGATAATGTTCGTGACTCGTGAAAACAGTGTTTTTTGTAGCTTCTGCTACGACGTGCATACATGTCATCGTGTCATTTTAAATTGTTGCACTCCTTAAATGTCATGTCTTTTCATTATATTTAGAACTGCTAGTCGCGCTTTATTTTATTTGTATCCTTGCACAAAAGTTCTCTGCTTTCTTTGGGAGACTTTTGCTGACATGTGCCCTTTTCTCTTTGGGTGTCACATGTCAGGTTTTTGAGCCTGACTTAGTTGCAGAGGACGACCGATTGCAGACGTTCAGTTCGAGGATTCCGGTCCTACCCTTAGTCTCAGCCGGTGACTCTCTTTACTTTTGTTTCGGCCATACTTTAGGCCTATTGTTCAGACTTGTACTTTTTGTGACTGCTCTGTGATGTTGGAATAATTTTATGGATGTTGGTGGATGTTTCCTTTTATATCTGCTTACTATTATCATTATTGTTGTTTCGTCGCAATGCAAAGGACCTGCTACTATTTGAAACTTTTACAGACGCTTATCAGACTGCAGTTTCATAGCTTCACGTCTGAGCGGACCTCATCACGTCTCGCCTTCCATTTTAGGGAAGCGGGGCGTGACAGGTTTTGTTGGTGGCCCTTGCAGGTCCTCTTTGCATCCGCGAAATTCGGAACAACAATAATGATAAATAACATCCAATTAATTATTCATAACATTCGAGTCATGATTAAGTCTAATCTGAACGTTTTCATGTCTAAGATGGTAGGAAGACTTAGGTAGATGTCCATGTTTGATAGTTAGAGCCTTCGTCAATATTAAGCCGTACTCGTCCTAGGTTGCCTTAGCAGTCTCTCACCCAGCCCTGACCATATTAGACTTCTAGAGCTTCTCTTTTAGCCGTTCGTTTGAGTCCGACAATTTCGGGCCCAGCAGAACGTAATCTTGACATCTCTTAGGACCCTTCCTGAGACCTCCATTACAGTCTAGTTCATTAGAGAGTCATAGTGTTGAGTTCCTCCTGATCTCCAGCCGACCCGATAGTTAGAACCCCTGATTCTATCATTTCCCTGATTATTACACTTCTGGATTATCGACCGTAGAATCCCATCGTAGTTTCATGAATCGTAACCTAGGCGTATTCATCACGCGATCATAATCTTTGCCCTCGATACACGTGGTCTCTTCCTGACGATTTTTGTTAATCTTCGAATCTTCTCCGCTGCCAACCTTAATTCTTCCAAAGTTATTTTCGATTTTTCCTTATGAAAAAGTTTTCACTTAGTTTAAAATTTTGTTTTTAAAACCCCCTTCTTATATATTTAAATTCCTTACTTTTGGTGGAGCTAAAATACTTCCTTAGATTTTGAAATCATCTTGGTCGTAAATTTTTATTTCAATCTCGAGACCATTTTAAACCTGTGTCTATCGTATTTCGGTTTTAAAATCTTATTACCATTCAATATATTATTCCATCCATTTCTATACTACTAAGTTCATTATTAAATTTTTTCAGTTATCGTACTTACTTTTAGAATATTTTCTAAGCTAAATAGAACCTCAATTATTTTTATATATCAGTTCTAGCCTCTAGGTACGTCGTACTCGTACTTCAAAATCTTTGTATAAATCCGTTTCTTTTGGCAAATCCTTGTTCCTCTAAAAGTATTTTCAATATTATTTATTTTCTCCCCAGTTTAATGACTTTGAAAACATTTAACTGGAGTTGATCTAATTTCATTCTTTGAATTTCGAAACTTTGTCGAAATTATTAAATTACTGTCATATAATATTTTCTAACCTACGTCCTTAATATTCGTGTGAATGTCTTACTTCCTTCTTATAATGATTTCTCAATAAGCCAATAAACCGCTTTTCTCTTATTATATATATGCGACTCGAACTTGTTTCGAACAACTCATTTTATCGACCTCCATACACTTTTCTATGCCAAAGAAGACTCAAACTTTCGAAGTACGCCAGTTTTCATACCTTTCGTATTGTAACTTCTGTTATTTACACACTATTTTTCTTTATCCTAAGGGTATTATTACTTCTCCCTTTTCTCTATCTAAACATTCACAATTATACCCCTGATTCACCTAACCAAGCTGTCTCCTTATCTTCGTCCTATCTGAAGTCGTGCTTTTCGATCTTTCTTTCGTTACGTTTTGGCTTCGGTTTCTTTCCTATTGTTTAGCCATTAGTGCTTGTTGTTGCCTATGTCAACCTTAGTATAGTTTGGTGGGCCCATTAGTATAAGTTGTTATGTCGTGGTGCGTGCATATAGGTGGAGTGTGTGGACCCGTATAAGCGTGCTATCCTTAGGATATTAATATTTGACTCTTGTATTATGTATGTATAATCAGTGTTATTCGTGATATATGTGTGAAGTTGTATATATGGTGGTGTTATTATATATGTGCGGATAGCTATATCACTTAGGAATTTGTGTTGGAATATCTGTTAGTTGAGTATGTGGTTCGAAGATACTTGTAAGTGCTTGATATTTATAAATTAGTAAGTCGTGTTCATGTTAGGTGTAATGATAATAGGTGTACTTATAGTTAAGTGAGTAGGCCTTTTATATGACCTATATGTTAGTACGTGTGAGTATGTGCTCGTACGTAGATATGTATTGTGTTTAGACGTAAGTAGATATGTATTTGCTGCATGAGTATATATGTGATATACGTATGGTATTAGGATTATAATTTTGATTGGTATTTATTGCTTTTACGGGATGCTGTGTGCGTGTATACCATGTGGTATACACGATTATTGCATATCTTAATTAGGTATGGATAAGTAGATGTATTGGTATACTAATTATAGGTAGATGGATATGGTGTGAATATATATGTTACATGTGTGTGACTATACGATGAATGCATGTATTAGGGAGGGTATTATAATTATACGTGTGCTGATGTCTGTAATATTATTATGGTATATAAAGTGATTGAACTATGTGAGTGTTACCTGACTAAATATTAAGTGTGATTGACCTCATGGTATGTATATGGTTATATTGGTAGATGTGTATACATTGGAGTGGTATTGGTGTAGGTATTGATGCCGTGTTACATATATAGAGTATTCTGATATGTGTCTTGAGTCTCACTCAAGCTTGAGTGGGTATACTCTATCTAAGTATATTGTTACATATATCTGTGGTTTGCATGTAGTACCATGAATATAGCGATGGATGATGTATGTATAGTGATAGGATTGTTTGTGTCTGGTTGTGTTACGCACATGTTTGTGGGTGACTATACCCTATTATAGTTATGAGTGTTGGTTTTGTGGTATAGTTAATTACTAAGGTTTTCCATGTTTGAGGTATGTCTATTAGCTAAACTAGGTGTGTTGTTGTGCTAAGTATATAGTGGTATGAGAGGTATGTATGAATGGTAGATTAGCGTGGGTGAGTATGCACCATGCACGGGTAAGTATGTGCTTAGTTATACGTATTTGTGATTATGGTATGTGTGATGAGTCTGGATTATAGTTATAGGACTGTATGTGATGTGATTATATGGTGAAATATTTGCGTTCATGTGAATGACTAAATAATTGTGAAATTATAGGAGTGGTGAGTGTATCTTAGATATAATAACATGATTTAATATTGAGTGGTGTGGTTAGTTGTGTTGATATGTTGGCATTGGATGTACACTAGGAGATATATGGAGTAGTGTATCCTTATTGTTTTGTACATAGGTAGTTACATAAACGTGGAGTATTACGATGGTATCTGCTGGTGTGAACTATTTAATTGGTTGTGAGTATGTGCACCATGGTAGGTAATAAGTGTTTAATAGTTATATAGGGAGGTACGTGACTACATGAATGATTGACGTATGTGTATGAATTTGACTGTCTATGTTAGGTATAAGTATAGAGAGTGCATGTGTATATATGTATGTTGTATTAATGTTTGACTATCTAGTGCAATATTAGCACTTGGAGTGACTATACCTGGTTGAATTATAGTGTGATGTGATTGTGGTAATTACTAGAATGGCTAGTATATATGTCATTCTTAGTTAGAAAGTCCGAGGACGGACTTTATTCTAAGGTGGGTAGAATGTAACAGTCACTTTCCGACTGTACGTATTTTTAGGGCGTAGCTGTGTTTCGTGTGCGTTTTGTGTATTTGATTTTTATTATTGCCTTCCGTAGTTCAGGCGCACGACCACACTCCGTATTCACGATCCTGTTGAAAGCGCGAGTGCTCCGATGATTTTCTTGTATTTTTTGGATGTCTGTGGACCTTTCTGCATAACGCTTTATTATTATTTAAATACATTTTTATTATAATTATAAATTTTCGAAAGTAAGAGGTTTCTGTGCGTTGGTTTTTTTAAAAACAAACTTAATATTACCTAAAACCCCACCACTAATCCCTGGTTGCTTCAAAAAGGGAATATTATTATTATTTTTAATAACTTTAAAACATAAATCTAAACCTACTAGCTTTCTCCACTAAGATCCTAACTAACCCACTACCTCTAATTTCCCATGTGATCTGTTCTCTTTTTCCCTCTCTCTCTCTCCATGTACTGTCCTTTGCAAGCCCCCTCCTTTATTAAATAGACAACCTAGGGCTTTTATCTCACAGCCAAAACAAAAGCCGCCGCCGCTCTCTATTTTTCCAGCACACAGCATCTCTTCTCCCTCTCGCGTGCAGCCCTCTCCCTCTCGTCTCCGACGATTACCCCGGCGACCCCCGTCGTCAACCACAGTAACCCCGTCGGCCTCGCCTTCCAGCGCGCCAATGCCCCTCTGACTGCAGGCGCTTTCCGGCCTCCCCTCCGCGCGGCAGTAGCGCGCAGCCTCCCATGCGCGTCGACACGACCTTCCTCCGGCTAGCTTCCGTCGGAGAGCGCCTCCCCGGGGCGCTGTCGAGAGCAGCAGCCGCTGCTCTCCGCTGCAACATCGGCATTTCGTGCAGTAAATGTCGCAAGACCCCCTTGCCGGCCAAGTCACGGCTGCCTCCCCTTGCGCAGCCGTCAACTCTCTTCCATTTCATTGCCGCCTCAATCGTCGGAATCTATTCATCATCCGCCATCGCTGCCGCATAAGGTATGTAACCATTCAACATCACCATGCCCGAACTGACCAAATGTGCGTACTGCTCAAAAATCCAGTCTTTGTTATTTCTATTTCCGCTTGCGCATCGACAGTCTCATTTTCTTTTAGGCTTGTTAGTTAATGATTCTAATGTCATGTAGGCCCTAAATATACCATCGTGTCACGAAATATATTTTTGGAAGTGTTAACAGTCACTGATCATTAGTATGGGGGGGTCTGAAGGTAATAAATGTTCAAATTTGTAAGATAAATGTGCTGGTTATCATTAGTATGGGGGTCACTGATTGTACTGGTTATCTATTGCTCATCCTTCAAGTTAGATATGCTATATTTCATAGACTTTTGGGTTAATTAGTTTTAGCACCATTGCACTACCAAGTTATCTAGTTTGAGCACACCAAACTGTCATCTTCTAGTTTAACACCCTTAGCTGGCGGTTCATTTAGAATTTTTGTTAGCTTTAAGGCCCTACACTATTGCTAAACTAGATTAAACACCCATGTACCTTCTTGATGCTAGTTTAACCACATATGTTTAATCAAGATAAAAGTTGTACGTTTTATTGTGTTAGTTTAATAACTAATTGAGATAATGAATACGGGACTGTAGGTTTGGGATGATTGATTTGGTGCACATAGGGAGATCTGGACCATTGTTGAACTGAGACTACGGACGTTGTTCAGGCAAGTGATACTTGCCAGCTTTCTGTTTAGGCCACGTCTTAGGCCATTTTGTACAGTAGCGTAAAAGAGACTAGGCAGTGAAATGATAGCTGTCTAGACGATACTTTTTAGATCTAGCTTGATAACGAAGCTAGATCTGACACCCTTATCATGCTTGCATTCATGCTACCATGCCATGTTTAATTTCAATTAACGGTACGCGAATTATCTGTTCATTACCATGTCATTGCATGTATCCAATGTTCATCGTGATTGAGTAGCACACGCTACACTTATTATAATGATTGAGGCTAGGCACCTGCTTTGCGGGCACAACCCTATGCCAAAAACACTTCCTGGCTCGTGATCCAGAAGGTGGGCATCAGTCCATAATGAAAAACACTTCCTGGACTCGTGATCCAGAAGCGAGCTCACGTACTTGGGAAACCAAGGCTCGACACTGGGGAGGGGTAGGGTTAAGCTATCACGCAGCGTAGAAGGATGCCTGATCCGCTCCTTCAGCTGTAAGGAGTAAACCCTGTGCACATCGTGAAATGATAATGTTCGTGAAATGATAATGTTCGTGAAATGATAATGTTCGTGACTCGTGAAAACAGTGTTTTTTGTAGCTTCTGCTACGACGTGCATACATGTCATCATGTCATTTTAAATTGTTGCACTCCTTAAATGTCATGTCTTTTCATTATATTTAGAACTGCTAGTCGCGCTTTATTTTATTTGTATCCTTGCACAAAAGTTCTCCGCTTTCTTTGGGAGACTTTTGCTGACATGTGCCCTTTTCTCTTTGGGTGTCACATGTCAGGTTTTTGAGCCTGACTTAGTTGCAGAGGACGATAGATTGCAGACGTTCAGTTCGAGGATTCCGGTCCTACCCTTAGTCTCAGCCGGTGACTCTCTTTACTTTTGTTTCGGCCATACTTTAGGCCTATTGTTCAGACTTGTACTTTTTGTGACTGCTCTGTGATGTTGGAATAATTTTATGGATGTTGGTGGATGTTTCCTTTTATATCTGCTTACTATTATCATTATTGTTGTTTCGTCGCAATGCAAAGGACCTGCTACTATTTGAAACTTTTACAGACACTTATCAGACTGCAGTTTCATAGCTCCACGTCTGAGCGGACCTCATCACGTCTCGCCTTCCATTTTAGGGAAGCGGGGCGTGACAGTATCACTAACAGTGAAGTGTCTATGAATCCCTTCCGATTTGCAGAACTTCTCGAAGAGATCTGACTTATACTCTTTACCGTTGTCACTTCAGAGATGCCTGACTCGCTAACCAGTCCGAGTCTGGACCAGCTTCTTCCACTCAATTAAAGTG
Source organism: Scilla litardierei (assembly GCA_030789695.1). Taxonomy (NCBI): domain Eukaryota; kingdom Viridiplantae; phylum Streptophyta; class Magnoliopsida; order Asparagales; family Asparagaceae; genus Scilla; species Scilla litardierei. The sequence goes on along the minus strand of CM061142.1, from coordinate 316,037,522 downwards.
CTAAGAACATGGTCCTTCGACTTTAGCGGAAACACCCACACTATGTGTGAGAAATCATCGATGAATAACACAAAGTAGTGTTTCCCTCCTAATGAGGCCGTCCTACTCGGCCCCCCATATGTCTGTGTGTACATAGTCAAGCGCTCCCTTCGTAATATGGATGGTCGTCCCAAATGAAGCACATGTTTTCTTCCCAAACATACAGTGCTCGCATAACTCAATCTTCTCGGTCTTGGCACCCTTCAGACGATCTCCAATGATAAGCTTCTGCAAAGATTTCTTACCCACATGCCCTAGTCGCATGTGCCACAACAATGAGTCTTCCTTCTCTGCTTCACGAGTGAAAGCTGCTGAGCTAGGTATGGCAGAACTATCCAAGTAATAGAAGTTGCCTTTTTGCTTTCCCTTCATCACGATCATTGCTTCTCTGGTCACCATCAGAGCTCCATTCTCCATGGTCCCTCGACAGCCCTTGGCTTCGAGTGAGCCAAGCGATATGAGATTACGCCTTCGGTCGAGAACAAAGCATACCTCATCGATGTCTCGTGTAACACCATCACTCATCCTCATCCGCAGTGTCCCGATGCATGTAGTGCTGCAAGCTCGGTCATCGCCCAGCAAGATTGTAATCTTACCACCTTCTTTGACGGTCGTAAAGTACTCTCGATGTGGCGTCATATGGAACGAGCACCCTGAGTCGAGTACCCAACCATCTGACGTCATGCCCTCTGAAACACCGACCAATACATACTCCTCGACCTCAACTCCCTTCGCGATGTTGGCAGTTGTGTCGTGTTTCTTCTTCGCCTTCTGGCAGTCTTTGACCCAATGTCCTCTTTCTATACAGAAAGCACATTGGTCCTTCGCCAGCACCTTGTACTGAGGGCCCATTGTCTTGTCTTTGAACTTGGATCCGAAATACCCCCTTCGATCTCCGCCCTTCTCTCCACTACGACCCCTTACGACCGTAAGAGCATCGCTCGAAGCTCAGCTGCTGGTGTCCACATCGTTCTTCCTGAACTCGTTGCTCGTCAGAGCGTTAGACACCTCTTCAAATGTGATCGATTCCTTACTATAGGTAAGAAATGATACCAAGTACTCATACTCAATGGGTATAGAGTTGAGGAGAATCATCGCCTTGTCTTCATCGTCAACCTTTACGTTGACGTTCCTCAGGTCGGTAAGAAGCTTGTTGTTGTAGTCAAGGTGTTCCTCCATAGAAACCCCCTCAGCTAACTTTAACCCGAAAAGCTTCTTCTTCAAGTGTAACCGGTTCTGGATGTTCTTCTTCATGTACTTGTCACCGAGCTCCTTCCAGAACTTTCTTGCACTTGCCTCCTCCATGTATGGGTATTTCTTCTCCTTCGAAAAAGATAGTCGGATGGTACCACTTACATTTCGATTCAGAGTTCTCCACTCCTGATCTGACATGCCCGTCCACTTCTCATCCAATACGATATCTTGACCAAGTTGGTTCAAGACTTCCAGGACTTCGCATCTCCACATACTAAAGTTGATCTTTCCATCAAACTTCTCGATTTCGAACTTCGTGTTGGACACGATAGTCCGATTAACTGGAGCACGTTACCCAGAAATCGACGTCTTTGAAGAATTGTCATTGCCACCGTTCTCATCTTCGTCTCCTCTGTTGATCTTCGGAACCGTCAAGATCTGCTACTAATTTGTTGTGTGGTACCGCAGAAACTCGGATCGTCGGAATATTCCGTAGCAAAAATGAGCAAACAAACAACGAATAGAGCACTAAGAGAATTGCTTTTAGGCCGTGGACCGGCCAAGGGGGAACATCGATGAGCTTTATTACGAACGGAAAGAACAAACCAAATCTTCTTCTTCACAGGCGAAGAAAAATCATACAAGATCTCTCCAAAAAGCTCACAATACAATCTCTCAAAGTTGGCTCTCACAAATGGCGGCTCAAAATCCCTCAATAATGTCCCACACGAAACTCTAACGTAAAATCCCATATTTATACCCTAGTTTACAATATGTATCATCATTGGCTCGGAATTCCCAAGGATACGGAACCCACTTTTAACGGCATCCTATCCAATCACAGCTCTACGCAATTAATGCGCTGCACCCTAGTGGGCATCCACCGCATCCTAGTGGGTCGCATTCCAATAGGCTCCCTTCGACCGAGCGATCTTCTTTCTGTATCGAACGACCGAAGTGTCGAGCCAAGCGTACGAGCTATCAACCAACGAGCCACCATACTACCGTTCGACCGAACACGGACTTCAACCGAGATACGACTGAACGACCCAATGTCGAACGATCGACCATCAGACCCAAGCTGACGACCGATCGACCAACTGTGATGTAGAAGACAAAATGCTCAGTATCCTCATACTTGACTTCTGCAAAGTCAGATAGGTCAAACCCAAGCATAGTCGAGTTATCTCTGCACAAGATAACTCGTCTGTACGACCAATACTCCTTCAGCGCCGAATCGAGCCAACTTTCGGAGAAGGGCGAATGAGAATGTGTTGGGCTCCTCCCACCTCCGCCCCAACCCGCCATCATCTCTTTTCCCTGCGTCTTCTCCCCACCCCCTCCAGCCAATGTCTTTTTTATACATATAATTATTACTAAATTTTTTTCTATTATTAATATCTTTAATGCCATCCATTCTAAATTGCATTGGTAAGCTACATAAGCAAATTTTTTTAGCATTGCATGCCTCTCCCTTCCATCCATCACATCTCTCTCCACCCAATGATGTATTCAATCTACACTATTTAACACATCTCATCTCACTCCCATTAATCTCACATTCCACCATCAACTCACTCCCATCGAACTCATCACTCCATTCCCATCAACATGTCTACTCTCTCCAACTCCCCTCAACTCACATTAGCCATCTCCATCACCTACCCCATCTTCATGCACCAAAGACTACACCTAGAGCAAGACCCACACCTTGGTGGATCTCTCAAAAACACATCCAGGCTCTCCATCCCCTCCATGATAAGGTGGTCAAATCCTGGCCACCACTTTACCATCCTCTTTGTCACAGTAAGTATTTTCCCCCTCAATTATAATATTGATTGTTGAACCAATTTGTTAATTGTAGTCAAATTAGGGAAAAAGCCAAAACATTGCTAATTTTGCACATAATCATAATCTGAGAAGGAAAGTGACTCGAACGAGAAGGAAAGTGACTCGAACGAGAAGGAATATGTGGGTTATGGATTTTAACATATGTTACTTCGATTTGTGTCTAATAATATATCTGTATACTCCATATATCGCGAACTCTTAAGAACAAGTTCATCAAATTTATTTGTTTTTCCTGTTGTAAATAGATAATGATGTGTGTGAGTGGATAAGATTGTATCTATTTGAGAGATTGTATTCATCCATATGTGACTCTCCCTTCCCATATATATAAAGGCCCGGGGTATCCTCCAGGAGGCTACACTTCATAACACGTTATCAATGTGTTCTACCAACTTAGAGAGAGATTGGATCGTTGCGGAAGCCTGGGTGGACGATGGACGATCGAAAGATCGTAGCTACTCAGATGTTGAGGAACCAGATCCAAACCTCACATAGCCGTCTCAACCGTCGATAGATCTGAATGTCGGATCTAGAGGTATTTCTAAAAATTAATAAAATCTTATTCTTTTATCATGATCATGATGTTTAAAAAGTTGATCTCATAAGACCAGAATAGAAAAAATCTGTTGTGAATAGGCCCATTAGGCCCATTGGGTATCCACCCATCATTGAATGCTATATATATGAGGGCAGGGGGCTCCTAACCATCTACATCTTTTACCATATGCTTTTCCCTTCATAACACGTTATCAGCACGATCTGCTCGAAGGAAAAAGACGACGGCTCTCAAGGAGGAGTTCATCCCCAACGTCAGTTATAAGAAGATCTTGTTCTTCTCAACAGGGAGCGTAAAGTGCATCCTTCATCGACCGTCGTCTAGATTCCATAGCCGAATCTAGAAGGTAAATCCTCAATTTTTTAAGATCTAGACTTGCTTTTCCTGTAGATCTGCATGTTTTAGATCATGTAGTTCATGAACACGGTAAAAATCGAATTTTTTAAATCTGCATGTCTAAAAACATTAAAATTTTTGGTTTTTTATGATCCATGGCCGCGCCTTGAAGGCACGGCGGCGCGGCGGCCGTGCCTTCGTGCACGGCCATGCCATGCCCAAAAGGGCATGGCCGGTCGCGCCTACGGGCGCGGCTAGGCCGCACCTGAAAGGGCGCAGCGGCCGTACCCTGCAGGCGCCGCCGGACGCACCCACAAGGCGCGGCCAGCCGCCACGCTACCGCCGTGGGCCCCCCCTCTGCCTAGGGTTTTTCAAAACCCTAGCCCTCCACGGGCTATTTTGGGGGAGGCCCATTAACTCTTTCTTGGCTGTTTTTTGGCCATAAAGCCTGAAAATTAGCATATTTTTTCACAAATTTTTTTTTTAATTATTTGGGCCTCTACAGCCCACTAATTAAAGACATATTTAATTGTGATAGAGTTGGGCGGAAAAATAAATAAAGATACAAAATGGATCATAATTACATGTTTTAAATTCTATTGTTAGAAATTTGAGCACACACTTCACTTGTTAGATTATTTTTAAATCTATGCATGTGATGTCATATATTTGTGTGGTTGTATATGTATATAATATCTATGTGGATGTGCTATTAGACTATGTTTTTAGGGATCAGCTATGTTTCCGACACTTTTCTCTTTTTCTGCAATTTTTTTTCTTTTTGAGAGAACTTGTATGTGCGGTTATAAATGTAAAAGTCAAAGCCGAAGGACCACCCCATGGATATGAAGGCGCTAGCATAAAGAGAAATGGGCTTTTCTTAAAGTTCCCAAGTTGTCTTTATTTTATGAACTTTTTTTATATTTATGGGATGTATCTTCGGACTTTTTCTTTTTCTTTTTAGTGCTCGGCTGGCTGATCCCCATAGCTCTAAATTAATTCTTTACTTTTATTACATGTGTGGATGTTTGACTTTAATAGTCAAATAATTCATGTTATTTTTATGTTGCTATATTGCACAGATGGCCAGACATGTTAATGTTGATTTCTTGGTCCTGAAGGCCGATGGGTCGAACTACTTGAGTTGGCAGCTGGACCTGAAGTTCCACCTGCGCTCTCATGGGTTCAATCTAACACCCACAGCAAAGGTAACAATCAGTACTGCCACAGCTGAAAAGGATGCTTCTAAAGAAGCCCCTACTGCAGAAGAAGTTTCCGATATACTTAAGGCGAAAGCCATTATTTATATCAGGAAACACTTAGACTCGACCCTGAAGGACGAGTATCTTACTGTAGAGGATCCCTATGAGCTGTGGACCGCACTTGAGGAGAGGTACAGACATCAAAGGGATGTCATACTCCCTCTTGCACAGTACGAGTGGACTCACCTCCGCATACAAGATTACAAATCCGTAGCGGAGTATAACTCAGCATTATTCCGAATCACCTCACGCCTGAAGTTGTGTGGTGAGAATGTGCCTGAGAGGATATTGCTAGAGAATATGTTTACGTCTTTTCATGAGAAGGACATGATCCTCATGCAACAGTACCGTGAACGAAAGTTCACAAAGTACTCCGATCTGCTCTCATGCCTACTAATGGCTGAACAGAACAGCGAGTTGTTGATTGCCACTCATTGTCTACGCCCTCCTGGCTCTGCTCCACTTCCACCTCCTACAGAGGCACATTTCCAGTCTTTCCAGAAGAAGAAGATGGATAAGAAGGCAAAGTTCCAGAAATGGAAAGAACTGAAGCAGCGGAAAAAGGCTACTCCTCAGGCTCCCTAGAACCAGAAGTTCGTGGCAAAGAAGAAACAGTGGACACCTAATAAAGGTGGTCCTCCCAAGAAAGACTGGGAGGATAAATGCTCTAGATGCGGAATGACTGGCCATTGGTCCAGAAACTGCCGCACATCCAGACACCTACAGGACCTCTACCAGGAAAGTCTCAAGCATCATGTTGAGACAAACTTGATAGATGGGGTAGCGTTACCAGCTACTGCATGGAATCCAGAATATTTCATGAATGACAACACTTTGTAGTCATATACCATCTGTATCTTACTTTCTAGCACTGTATCTTATTTTTTTGTCTTTCTATTCCATGTTATCTACTTTGTTTGTCAGCTTTTAAATATAAATCAAAGTATTTTCTTTTTGTAGTATTTATTGAATGCTTTTCATTTTTAGATATGGAATCTATATGCCTAATGGATAGTGCGTCAACACACTCTATTCTTCAGTGTGTAGACTACTTTACGAGCATTGGTAGTTACTCTGGTCTATTGAGAACAATCTCAGGACCAGCTGACATAATAGAAGGATCAGGAGAAGCAATCATTTTGCTCCCCAATAACACACATTAAACTTAGAGATGTGCTATACTCACCTAAATCGATCTGAAATCTTCTAAGTTTTAAAGATATCCTTTTAAACGGGTATCACTTAGAGACGGTCGAAGATAATAAAAAAGAATACTGGCACGTAACGTCTCTTACAAATGGTATAAAAACCATTATGGAACGTATCGAGGGACTCCCCACGGGTCTCTACCAGACAAGTATTCACTCTCCAGAAGTATACATGACGGAGCACCTGCAGTACCCTCAAATACCAGAATTTCAACTCTGGCATAGTAGACTGGGACACCCTGGATCTGTTATGATGTACCGCATCATAAATAGCTCAAGGGGTATAAATTTGAAGAACCTGAAGATTCTTCAAAAAGGTAATTTCCCATGTCCACCCTGTTACAAGGGTAAACTAATAACGAGACAATCTCCACTTAAAGTGGACTTGGAGTCTCCTAGCTTTCTGGAGAGAATCCATGGGGATATTTGTGGGCCTATACACCCATTAAGTGGTCCCTTAAGCTATTTTATGGTCCTGATAGACGCATCTACTAAGTGGTCATATGTGTGTCTACTATCCACCCGTAACTTGGCATTTTCTAAGCCTTTAGCTCAGATAATCAAGTTGCGGGCCCACTTCCCCGATCACCAGATAAAGAAACTTCGTCTGGATAATGTGGAGGAGTTTACATCACAAGTTTTTCTAGACTATTGCCAAGCATCGGGCATTGAAGTTAAACATCCTGTAGCACATGTTCACACCCAAAATGGGTTAGCAGAATCTCTAATAAAGAGACTGCAATGGATTGCTCGTCCATTACTACTTCAATCCCAGTTGCCGGTGAATGCATGAGGTCATGCAATATTGCATGCTGCATCTTTAATAAAATACAGACCTTCTAGAGGTCAGTCATCTTCTCCTATGCAATTAGCACTTGGAGTACCACCAACAGTCTCACATTTGAGAATATTTCGTTGTGCAGTATACGTCCTCATAGCACCACCACAAAGGACAAAGATGTGTCTACAACGTCGTCTAGGCATTTATGTTGGGTTTGACACACCCTCCATAATAAGATTCCTAGAACCCCTTATAGGAGACGTTTTCAAGGCACGTCTAGAAGACTGTGAATTTGATGAAACAACATTTCCAAGACTAGGCTTACAAACCAAGAAGCCTGAAGCTTCAGAGAGTATCTCTTGGGATACACAGAAATTAAGTCACTTTGATCCGCCTACGAGCCAGTGTGAGGAGGAGGTCCTGAAGATTCTCCATATCCAAAACACTGTCCATCTCTTGTCGGACAAATTTACTGACAACCAGAAGATTGTCAGATCACATGTCCCTGCTGTTAACACTCCAGCTAGGATTGACATACCGCAAAATGGATGCAATCCGCCTGCAGCAGAGATTGTTGGACCTCTTAAAAAGAGAGGACGACCACTGGGATCCAAGAAACAAGTCCCTCGAAAGAGTAGGACCCTTGACAATGGCCAAACAATACCACCACATGATGCTACTATAAGCCCTGCTCCCCCATCTCTCCCAAACTCTCAAAGAGAGGAAAAACCGGGAGAAAATGAAGTTTCGATACATTATGTACGAACTGGGGAGTATTGGGACAGGAAGATCTCCATTATAGATGACACATTTGCGTGTAATATTGCCATCAACGTCGCGTACTGCGACGATGATATTAAACCACACTCTCTGACAGAATGTCAAAGCAGAGATGATTGGCCAAAGTGGAAAGCGGCAATAGAAGTGGAGTTGGATTCACTCACAAAATGCAAGGTCTTCGGACCAATTGTCCAGACACCAAAAGTTGTAAAACCTGTGGGTTATAAATGGGTATTTGTTATAAAAAGAAATGAATAGAATGAGATCGTTCGCTACAAAGCAAGGTTTGTAGCGCAGGGTTTTATCCAACGTCCAGGGGTGGATTTTGACGCCACATACTCCCCGGTCATGGACCGATCACCTTTCGATTCCTTATTGGCTTAACAACTCAAAAAGATTTGGATATACAGCTTATGGACGTCGTGATTGCATACCTATATGTCAATTTAGACCGAGACATATTTATGAGATTGCCTGACGGTTATTCTTTGCCTGCAGCACTAAAAGAAAGACAACGTGATGTCTACTCAGTGAAACTACAAAGATCATTATATGGTCTGAAACAATATGGAAGGATGTGGTATAACAGACTGAGCGAATTCCTTGCGAAGCAAGGATTTGCAAATGACCCAGTCTGTCCTTGCATCTTTATTAGAGCAAAGGCAATAGGATTTGTCATTATAGCCGTCTATGTGGACGACTTGAACCTCATCGGATCTCCTTGAGAGATCACTGAGATTTCTAGAAGCTTGACAGAAACCTTCGAGATGAAAGACCTCGGAAAGTCAAAATTCTGTTTAGGTCTTCAAATAGAGCATCTTAACGATGGGATCCTGTTACATCAGTCAACTTATACATCGAACTTACTAAAAAAGTTATCCTATGGTCGTGAGACATTGGATGTACATAAAGACCCCTTCCGGCCGCTGGAAGAGGGGGAGGAAGTACTGGGCCCTGAAGTGCCTTATTTAAGTGCTATTGGTGCACTATTTTACCTGGCTAACTACACTCTCCCTGACATAGCATTTGCAGTTAACTTACTAGCCAGATATAGTGTTGCACCTACACAGCAGCACTGAGCCAGAGTTAAGCATCTTCTGCGCTACCTCCAAGGGTCTACAGACTTAGGTCTATTCTACAGGAAAGGGGCAACAACAACGTTAGTTGGTTATGCTGATGCATGTTACCATCTGATCCTCATACAGAGAAGTCTCAGACCGGATACATGTTCACTTATGGCGGCACTGCCATATCTTTAAGATCTGTGAAGCAGACCATGACGACCATCTCATCCACACATTCAGAACTTCAAGCAATCCATGAAACATGTAAAGAGAGCTTCTGGCTACGTTCTGTGATCCAGCACATTCTCACCTCTACCAGCCTGAAGCCCGGCGTTCTTGAGCCTACTACAATCTATGAAGACAATGCAGCATGTATAGCCCAGCTACAGGACGACTACATCAAAGGTGACAAAACGAAGCATATCTCTTCCAAGTTCTTCTGGACGCATGACCTTCAGAAGCAAAGGCATATTGAGGTACAGAAGATCCAATCTTATAATAACTTGGCAGATTTGCTTACCAAATCCCTGCCTACTGGTATCTTTGAGAAACTTGTAAGTGGGATTGGGATGAGGAGAGTGAGAAAATGCGAACTGGGTCAGGATGAGAGAACTATGAATGTATAGATACATAGGAGACTGATGTATAGATTCATAGAAAATCTGCAAGGCTGAAGCTTGGTCAGATGAGGGGGAGGCAACAGTAGTATTGTACTCTTTTTCCTTAGCTATTGGTTTTTCCCACATGATTTTCCAAAGTCAAGGTTTTGACGAGGCAACCTCGTTGGCTCTGAATCCTGAAGTATCCATCCCTAGACACATCCCTAAAACAGGGAAAGTTATGGAGAAACTGTTCTTTATTTAACAAGGCATTTATCCTAACTTGGATCTTGAAGAATCAACCTCTTATTCCATAATTGGTTGGATAAGGGAAAGTTTTGTGAATAGGCCCATTGGGCCCATTGGGCATCCACCCATCATTGAATGTTATATATATGAGGGCAGGGGGCTCCTAACCCTCTACACCTTTTACCCTACGCTTTTCCCTTCATAACACAATCGATTTTATTCTCCCTAGATCAAAGACGATGGCTTTCTACCGTCGATCATGGAGAAGAACATCAAACACCCAATTTAGGGTTCGTAAAAACAATAAAAAAACCCCAACCCACGGCCCCGACTGCGGCACCCATGCTGTCGGCCGCCTTGGCACCCCCGCGCCCCGCCCCGCCCACCATAGAGGAGGCACACCACCGCCAGCCACGCTTTTAGGGGTTTGCATTTTTTATTTCGAAAAAATCAACCCCTCGCCGCTGCCGATACCCATGCCACCAGCGGCCATGGCCTTAGCCTCCCCTCTCCTTCATGGTGAAATCCGATGTTGGGAGTGGCGGCGGCAAACCCCCCCCACCGTAGACCGCAGCAGAGCAGCGGACTCGTCCCACCATGAAAAAAAAGAAACAAAAAAAGAAAATCGTTGTGGGCCGAAGCCCACAGATCAACAAAAAAAGAAAATCATTGTGGGCCAAAGCCCACAGTGATCTGTGGGCTTCGGCCCACAAACAAAAAAAGTAAAGAAAAACAAATGCGTGCTTCAGGCCTGCAGGCCGAGATTTTTTTAAAAAAACAATAAAATGATGTGGTTCCCCAGCTTGCAGGCCGGATTTTTTATTAAAAAAGAGAAGAGATGGGGATTTGCACAAGGGGGAATGGCTATGTGCCTTGAGCCCACATGCCAATATTTTCCAAATGAATAATTCAATGAGGGGGGAACAAGGGCCTAATAAATAAATAAAAATATGGTAAAATAGGGGCAAAATATGGAGATTTTTACGGGGCAAATGAGGACTTTTGGGAAATTTTTGGGTTCATAAAAAGAAAATCTTCTTCCTTTTACAAAACAAAATATAATAGGGCACCATTCAAATTTATTTGAATTGGCCCCTATATGCAAAACTGATTTATGGCATATTTTATATATAATGCCTATTTTGGATCATATTTATATGTCTTGCATCACACTTTTCTGCCACATTTTCTGGGATAAATCTATGCTATGTTGTGCGAGTATTAACTTAATAATTATGAAGATCTTACGACCGTTCTGCCGTTAGTTATCTAACCTAATGGTGTATGACATCGTCTCGTGGTTTGAATAACTATTAAGTATTAAATTTGATGTATTTATCCTATTTTGAATCTGTGATGCCTGTGATGCATTATAATCATGTTTTATGATCACAAATTTTGCATGAATGGCTAATTGTGATTTTGGATCGGCTGTTTAGTCCCACATTTACCTTTCCTGTACTTTTCTTTTCCTTTTGAGAGAAATTGTGGTGATGAAAAGTATGTAATGCTCAAGACTTATGACCATTTCCATGGAGGCAGAGGCCACTCTTGAAGATGAAGATTTTCAATGGGACCCACGTGGTTTCGAAAGTTGTAATTTTATCTTTCATTTGTATAAAATGGACTGTAATATGGACTTTGGGACATTACTTTTATGTGGTGAATGACCGATCCACGCAATTAGCTTTTTCATAAAATTGCCTCTGCATGAAAAATGTTATTAGTATTATTAATTCATGCAAAATTGTGCTTTTCTAGATAAAATGACAAAAATCGCAAGCGTTGATTACAAAGTACTAGGTGCCTCAGGGAAAAATTATCTTAGCTGGCAACTTGATGTTAAATTCCACTTGCAAGCTAAATCCCTTATTTCTACAATTACAAAAGTTGTGACAGCGACAAATATTGAAAAGGCACAAGCCATTATATACATTCGTCGCCACGTGGATAACACCTTAAAGGCTGATTATCTTAGGGTCGAGGATCCACTAGAGCTGTGGACTACCCTTGAGGACAGATATAAACATCAGAAAGATGTTATACTCCCAAGGGCACATTATGAGTGGGAGAACCTTAGATTTCAGAACTTTAAGTCCATAGCGGAGTACAACTCAGATTGTTCAGCATCACAACACGCATGAAGTTGTGTAGTGAGAAAGTCTCAGAAGTTCGTATGTTGGAAAAGACTTACATTCTTTCCATGAAAAAGATGTGATATTAATGCAGCAATATCATGAATGAAATTTCACCAAGTATTCTGAGCCGATGTCATGTTTACTCATGGCTGAACAAAACAGAGAGCTTTTACTTGTCCCTCATAACATGCGCTCCCTGGGCACGGCCCCTCTTCCAGAAGCTCATAATGCATATTCTTCCAAAAAGAAGAAAGAAAATATAAGGAAAGGAAATTTCCATAAGGGGACTAAATAAAAAGGCTAGAGGACAAGTCCACCAGCAAAAAATGAAGTGAGGTGAAAGTTCACTTGGCGCAGAAATGACAACAACAGAAATAATGCACCCCCGCCTAGAAAGGATTGGAAAGACCAGTGGCATAGCTGTGTCATGAAATGACACTGGTCCAGATTGTGTAAAACTCCGCGGCACCTCTATTATTTGTACAAAGAAAGCTTGAAAAAGAAAGGTGAAACAAATCTTGTGACCACCCTGCTCCAGTCCAGTTCACTGCTGAAGACTTCGAAAAAGATGACTTGTTTGATTAGCTATTTTTTTGTTTGAAAAACTTTGTCATGAGAGCTATTTATGTTGAAGTATAAATAAATTAGTTATGATTTTCTGAAAATTAAATGTGCATATATGCTTCATATTTTAAAAGATGGACTTCTCATATGACTGCTTAGTAGACAATGCGTCAACACATACGATCATTCAATACAAATGATGTTTTCATAGCATTATACCATATGAAAGTCCATTAAATACAATATCAGGGCCATCAAAAATTATAGAAGGTTCAGGGAACACAACGCTGTTGCTCCCAAATGGAACAGAAATAAAAATAAAAAATGCATAATTCTCTCCAAATTCAAAAAGAAACTTAGTAAGTTTCAAGGACATCCGTTTAAATGAGTTCCACCTAGAAATTGCAAATGTGAACAAAAAAGAATATCTGTATAAATATATATATAACGTCTCAAGAAAAAGGAGTTAAATCCATACTTGAATATTTTGAGAGTCTTTCATCAGGACTCCATCATACAAAGATTCAGAGAAAGGAAGCAAATCTTACTGAGCATCTAAAGTGCCCGATATCAGCCAAATTTCTACTTTGACATGATTGACTTGGCCACACTGGATCGGTTATGATGCACCACATCTTATAACAATCCTATGGGCATGACTTGAAGAACCAGAAGATCTTCAGAAGGGAGAATTCCCTTTCATCCCTTACTATAAGGGAAAATTAATTACAACTCCATCACCAGTAAAAGTGGACAGAGAATCTCCAAGCTTCCTGAAAGAATACAAGGAGATATATGTGGACCTATCCACCCCCTAGTGGGACTTTTCTGTACTTTATGATACTGATAGATGCATCCTCAATATTCGTATGTGTGTCTACTATCGACCCGTAACCTAGTTTTTCTAAAGCTATTGGCACAAATAATAAAGATGTGTGCGTATTTTCCAGACAACCCAATAAAGATAATACGTCTGGATAATACTAGGGAATTTACCTCCCGGTCATTTTAAGAATATTTTCAAGCAACTGGAAAAGAAATTGAACATCACGTGCCACATATTCATACCCAAAATGGGTTGGCAGTCATTAATAAAAAGAATCCAATGGATTGCACGTCCATACTAATGAAATCCCAAGTACCGGTGACTGCATGGGGACATGCAATATTGCATTCTACATTGTTAATAAAAATCAGCCCTTCTGGAGGTCATAGTCGTTCTCCAATGCAACTTGAATATGGAATACCACTGAACAGCTCTTACTTGAGAATTTTCTGTTGCATAGTCTATATCCCCATAGCACCACCGCAGAGGACAAAAATGGGTCATCAACGTCGTCTAGGTATCTATGTAGGGTTTGACTCACTCTCAATAATAAGATACCTAGAACCTAAACGGGGGACGCATTCAAGGCACGTCTTGAAGACTATGAATTTGATGAGACAAATTTCCTCAAATTGGGCCCAGAAACGGCAAAATCTAGAGCCACACAAATAATATCGTGGGATACAAAATCATTGACCCACTGTGATCCGGTAACAAAACAATGTGAAGATGAGATTTTGAAGATCCTACATATATAGAACACTGTTCACCAGTTACCTGACTCATTTACTGACAACCAAAAGATTGTCAGATCACACATCCCTGCTACAGATACTCCAGCACAGATTGACATCCCCGATAATGGATGCAATCCACCAGCAGCAGAAGTGGCTATTCCTCAACTAAAAAGAGGCAGAACACCAGGCTCCAAGTACAAAAAATTCAAGAAAAATAAAAAATCCTAGAGACATTAAGACAAACTACCACATGACAATGAGCTCATGTACATACCCTCACCCCTCCCGGAATCCCCTGAAGTGGAAATTCCGGGAGAAATTGAAATTAAATTAAATTTTGTATATACTAGGGAGGTGTTGGATAAAAAGAACACAATTGTCGACAATATATTTAAGTATTATATTGCCACATACATCGAAAAGACGATGGTAATTATATAATATCATTATATACTCCGTTGCTCAAATGCAAACGTAGAGATTGGCCAAATATGAAACGAGACAATAAAAGATGAGATGGACTCGTTAATGAAAGGTGAAGTGTTCGGACTTGAAGTCCAGACACCAAAAGGTGTCAAACATGTGTGCACAATAAGTATTGCACAAATAAGAACATAAATATATAAGTACAAATCGTATGCTAAGGTACAACATATAGTTCAAGGATTTTTCACTAAAATTGGGGAATAAAACAACTAAGATGAGCCAGACTCACGTATATAAATGATGCAGCAGATTCCCTCAGTTATAAATTGTGAATACCTTATGATTTGGCAAATGAAATATTGGATATGCTGATATTGGATGTTGTGACAGCATGCCTCTAAGGATATCTTGATCAAGATATATTCCGTATTTCCTTAAAATGCCTGAATTGACTTCGAGTTGTCTATTCTATTGAAGAAGAAGAAGGAGAATAATAATAATAATATAAAATAGTGTACAACCAAGTGAATCACTTGACAAATCAAGAATTCCTATTAAGGGTTATCTTTGCATCTTTATAAAGAGCAAAGGACATGATTTGAGATCATAGTTGTAAACAACTTAAATCTCATCGGATCTCCTGAAGAGAAAACCGAAATATCTGTTCAAGCCTGACTATCAAACATGATATGAAAAGACCTAGGCAAAATAAAATAAGTAATGGCTCACAAATTTATCTTAGTAGATAAAATCATGTTACATTAAAATTTATACACACAAAGTGTTTTGAAAAAATTACAACAAGGACCAATGTCATCCATTAAGTACACATATGGTAGTACTCCCTTTGGATGTACATAAAGACCCCTTCCATCAGCTGGATGCGGGAGAGGATATACTTGGTCCTGAATTCCCTTAACTAAGTGCAATCAGAGCACTTCTGGCTAACTGCACGCATACCGATATAGCAATTGCAGTAAATTCACTAGCCAGATACAGTGATGCACCTAAGTGCCACTAGACTGGAGTTAAGCATCCTCTACGTTTCCTCCAAGAGTCGATAGATTTGGGCTTACATTATAAAGAATTATCCTACATGCTTATGCAGATGCATGTTACAGGTTCGACCCCCATAATAAAAAATCACAAAATGGGTACCTATAGTGGGACGAACATCATCTGCAGATCTGCAAAGAAAACTATGAAGGCATCATCATCCTATCATTCCGAGATCATCACCATTTCAGAAACAAACCAATGGAGTATTTAAGTGCGTTTAGTGGTACATCACACCCCAATGACGACTGGGTAAAAAACTGGTGTTTTGGAGCTGATCAGATAGTCTGAAGACCAACCACATGCTTATCCCACTTTTGAGGGACTGCATCAGAGGTGACAAAACAAAGCACATCTCTCCAGAGTTTTTTGATTCAGCAACTGCTTAATGATGGTGACATTTGTAAATTTGTATGTATTTTTGGAATGTTGTAAATAGGAGTGAAAAAAGTGCCTAAGAGATCTGAAAGCCTAAGAGCTTGTACAGATCAGGGGGAGTTAGATGGTATTTGTACTCTTTTCCCTTAGTTATAGTTTTTTCCACTGGGATTTCCATAGCCAAAGGTTTTAACGAGGCAAATCCCATTAATTCAGGACCTGAAGTATTCACCCTTGTGATACTCATTTGATTCTCAGAATTCCGAAGTATTCATAGGTAGAGTTCACACATATGACTGGATAAAGGGGAGTGTTGTAAATAGATAATGATGTGTAGGAGTAGATACGATTCTAAGTATTTGAGAGATTGTATCTCATCCATGTATGACTCTCCCTTCCCCTATAAATAAAGGCATGACGTCTTCCCATGAGGCTACGCTTCATAACATTCCCTTTATTTTCATGAGCGTATATTTGTACCTTTTGGTTGTTTTAGAAAATATTTTGGCCTTTGGTTCTTTGGATAAATCTTGTCGGTGGATTGAATTACTTAGAATAACCACTAGGGGAATGCTATGCTGCTTTTCGTTGTAGGTTAGAGTTAACGCCATAATTTTTTTGGCTTTTTGTTGGTCCTCAGTACTTTTCACTTTTCACTGTATTCCCCAGTTTTTTTTCTTTCCTTTTCCTTTAAAGGTGTCTCATGGCCATTATTTTTTCGTTAAGCTCTTCTTTTCCTCAGATTATTTTCTCATTTTCGATTTTTTCAGCATTTTTTTCTTCCACTTTGTCATTTGTCGATTTCTTTTTTTTCATTTTGATTTTATAATTTTTTTCCTATTGCCATTTTTGAGTTCATTTCTTATTTGCCTTTCTCCTATTTTTTCCTTTTGATTTTCTTTCATTTTGTCCAAATTTTCTTTTTTTACTCTTATTTATTGGCTCCTTTTCAATTTTACATATTCATTTGATTCCTTTTGTTTTCTTTAATCTGATTCTTCTTATTTTATTCTTAATTTATTCCATTTTTCTTTCTTTTTTCCCACTTTTTCATGTCTTCTATCTTTTATTTCATCCTAATTTTCTTTCTCCTTTTCTTAGTTCACTTTCTTTTTAATTTTATTTTTCCTTATTTTTTCTCGTTTTCTTTTATGTTCAGGTTTTTCTTTATTTTTATTCTCTTATCTTAAACAATTTATTGTTTGTTGTGAATGGAAATACCAGAGTCGGTTAGGATTGCGGGTATCTTAGAGATACGCCCATATCTATGTATCCTATCTTTCTATTCTCCTATCCTGCCTATAAATAAAGGGCTGGGGGTTCCTCCCCCAGTAGTTGATTCATAACACATTATCAGCACGAGTCTCTAAAATTTTTCCACAAAAATTCTTTTCGATCGTTGCGAATGCGAAGGGAGACGGGAGATCCACGCGCGCGATGCAAGGCTTTCTCAATCGAGCGTCGTCATCAGCGTAGGGCTTCGTTCAACCGTCGCTATATCCGGAGGACGGATATAGAGGTAAAAATCGCTAAAAACGATGTTTTTATCATACGTATGATTGCTCTTCCCCTAGATCTCGCAAGATCGATAAGGGTACTGCACAACGCCCCCCCTCCGAAGGGGGGCCGCGGTATGTCGTGCCGCCGTGCACAACGCCCCCCCGAAGGGGGGATGCGGCCTCGCGCCGCCGTGCTCAACGCCCCCCGAAAGGGGGCTACGGTCTGTCGTGCCGCCGCGCATAACGCCCCCTGAAGGGGGACTGCGGCCTTGCGCCGCCACGCAGATGCCCCCGAAGGGGGGCTACGGCCTCCCGAAGCCGTGCAGAAGCCCCCCGGAGGAGGGCTGCGGCCTTGCGCCGCCATGCAGATGCCTGTCCCCCCCGAAGGGCGGCTGCAGCCTCCCGAAGCTGTGCAGAAGCTCCACCGGAGGGGGCGGCCTTGTGCCGCCGCGCAGACGCCCCCTGTAGGGGGGCTGCGGCCCGCGCGCCGCCGCGCGCCGCCCCCCCCAAGGGGGCGGCCCCGCCCTTCCCCCTGTCAGCCGCAGCCCGGCGGCCAACCAAGCGGCGACGGCGGCTAACCCTAGCCGCCGCCCCTTATTGGGCCGGAAGCCCAAAACAAAAAAATTATTAATTTTTAGACTGCGGGCCTGAAGCCTGAAGCTAGACTGCGGGCCTCAAACCTGCAGTTAACTTCCATTTTTCAAAAAAAATTTGGGGAAACAAAGATAAAAGATACGAAAAAGGCTTTTTGGGCTAAAAATTTGAGTAAAATAGGCGTTTTTGGCGACCTAAAAGTTAATGTAAAAAGGGGATTTTGGGAACCTTTGGGACTCTTTTTGGGGATAAATTAAAAAGGGAAACTATTTCCTTCTCGAAGAACATGTTTAACTGTTTGAGCTTTTTTTCAATTTTTTGGTTAAACTCAACTTGCACAACCCTCTATTAAATGATTTCTTCTGAAAATCTTTATTTCATGGGTTGCATCACTGGATTATTCTGTGGATATTTTATGCGTGGTTATGCATTATATTTAAGCTTAATAATTAGGAAGATCCTGCGACCGCTCTGCCGTTAGTTACCTAACCTAATGCTGTATGACGTTGCCCAGTGGTCCAATAATTATTAACTGATTAAATTATTTATCCATCTCTGCGAATATTTAATGCCTGTGATGCCTCTGATGAAAATGTCTGATGAAAATGTTTGACGAGCACAAAATTTCTGTATGGATGGCTAATTGCGATTTTGGATTGGCTGTTTATGTCCCACATTTTATTTTCATGCACTTTTCTTTTACTTTTGAGAGAAATTGTAGTGAGGAAATTATGTAAATGTCCAAGACCGAAGACCTTTTTCCATGGAGACGGAGGCCACAATTGAAGCTGAAGATCTTATATGGGACCCACTGGGGGTTTCCAAAGTTGTAATTTCTTTTTAAAGGCTCTCATTTGTGTAATATGGACTGTAATGGGACTTTGGACTCTTATTTATGTGGGTCTGGCCAAGCCACGCAATTAGCCCTTCATATTAAAATTGCCTCCGCATGAAAATGTTTATGTTTAAATTTTTAATTCATGCATATTTGTGCTCTGCTAGATAAAATGGCTAAAATTGCAAGTGTCGATTTCGAAGTGCTGGATGCATCAGGAAGAAACTATCTGAGCTGGCAGCTCGATGTGAAGTTTCATCTGCGGGCAAAGTCCCTCATTTTTGCTGAGACTAATAATGAAAATGTAAGCGATATAGAAAAGGCGCAAGCCATTATCTATATTCGTCGCCATGTGGACAAGACCCTAAAGGCTGAATACCTTACGGTCGAAGATCCACTTGAGCTATGGACTGCCCTTGAGGATATGTACAAACATCAGAAAGATGTTATACTCCCAAAGGCATGATATGGTGGGAGAACCTGAGACTGCAGGACTTTAAGTCCATTGCTGAGTATAACTCAGCACTTTTTAGCATCACCTCACGCCTGAAGTTGTGTGGTGAAAAGGTCTCAGAAGATCGCATGCTAGAAAAGACGTACACGTCTTTCCATGAGAAAGATGCGATACTAATGCAGCAATACCATGAACGAAAGTTCACCAAGTATTCTGAGCTGCTGTCATGTTTACTCATGGCTGAACAAAACAGAGAGCTTCTCCTCGCCACTCACTATATGCGTCCCCTAGCACTGCCCCCATCCCAGAAGCTCATAACGCCTCTTCTTCTCGAAAGAAGAGAGACAACAAAAGAAAAGAAAGACCACAGAAAGGGAGACAGAACAAAAGGGCTAGGGGCCAAGTCCAGCAACGAAGAAATGAAAGTAAGCAGAAGTTCACGTGGCACAGAAATGACAAAAATAGAGATTATGCACCCCCACCCAAGAGGAATTGGAAGACCAGTGCCATAGCTGTGGCATGAAAGGTCACTGGTCCAGAGTGTGCCGAACTCCACAGCATCTCCAGGATTTGTATAAAGAGAACAAGAAAAATAAAGCTGAAACAAACCTGATGACCTCTAATGCTCCAGTCAAGTTTACAGCTGACGACTTCGAAAATGATGACATGCTTGATTAGCCCCTATTTTTATCTTAGCAATTTTTTTAGAATAATTTATGTTATGAGAGCATTTGAATTATGTGATTTGATTTTGAATGAAAATATTTTCTCTGAAAATATGCATATATAATTCATCTCTTAAATAGATGAACTGCTCTCATGCCTGATTAGTAGACAATAAATACATACGATCTTTCAATACAAAGCCCAACATAAGGGCCATATTGAAGATCCAGGGATCGCAACACTGTTGCCCCCAATGGCACAGAAACAAAATAGGATGCAGTAATCTCTACGAATTCCAAAAGAAACTTTCTAAGTTTCAAGGACATCCGTTTACGGATTCCATTTGGAAACAACAAATGTTAATGAAAAAAAATCACTGTATGTAACGTCTCAAGAAAAAGGAGTAAAATCCATACTTGAACGTTTTGAGAGCCTTACAGGCCTCTACCATACAAAGATTCGGAGAAAGAAAGCGGAATTAAACGGAGCACCTGAAGTGCCCGACATCAGCCAAGTTTTTACTCTGGCATGATAGACTTGGCCACCCTGGATCAGTGACGATGCACCGCACCTTATCCTATGGGTATAACTTGAAGAACCAGAAGATTCTTTAGAAGGGAGAATTCCCTCGCATCCCTTGCTATAAGGGAAAACTAATTACAAGGCCATCTATATGAAAAGTTGAAAAAGAATCTCCACGCTTTCTCAAAAAGAATATAAGGAGATAGATGTGGATAAAGTCCACCCCTTAATGGGCTATTTCAGTACTTCATTGTACGGATAAATGCATCCTCAGAATATTTGTATGTGTGTCTACTACAGACCCGCAACTTAGCTTTTCCAAAGCTATTGGCACAAAAATAAAAATGTTGCGTGCACATTTTCCAGACAATCAAATAAAGAAAATAAGACTGGTAAATGTTGGAGAATGTACCTCCCGGTCATTTCAAGAGTACTGCCAAGCAACGAGAATAGAAAATGAACACACAGTGACGCATGTTCATACCCAAAATGGGTCGGTAGAGTCACTGATAAGTAGACTCCACTGGATTGAACGTCCATTTAATCCCGATTGCCGATGGATGCATGGGGACATGCAAATTCTGCATGCTGCATCGTAAATAAAAGACTCCCTAGAGGTCAGAGTCTCCAATGCAACTTGCATATGGAATGCCACCGAACATTTCTCATTTGAGAATCTTCAGACGCGCGGTTTAAATCCCCATTGCACCACCACAGAGGACCAAAACGGTCCTCAACGTCGTCTAGGTATCCATGCAGGGTTTGACTCACCCTCACTTATAAGATACCTAGAACCCCAAACGGGGGACACATTTAAGGAACATCTTGAAGACTGTAATTTCCATGAGACGAGTTTCCTCAAAATAGGCCCAGATACTGGAAAATCTGACGCGAAGCAAATTACAACGTGGGATACAAAAAGCTTGACCCACTATGATTCGGTAACAAAACAAATGTGATGATGCGATCCTGAAGATCCTCCACAGAACAATGTTCACCACTTACCGAACTCATTTACTGACAACCAGAAGATTGTCAGATCACACATCCCTGCTGCAAAAATTCCAGCTAGGATTGACATCACCGAGAATGGATGCAATCCACCAGCAGCAGAGGTGGCTAATCCTCAACGGAAAAGAGGCAGACCACTATGCTCCAAGGACAGAAATTTTAAGAAAAAATAAAAATACCTGGAGACCTTAAGACAATACTACCACAGGACAATGAGCTCATGTCCACACCCTCACCTTTCCCAGAATCCACTGCAGAGGAACTGCCGGGAAAAAGTGAAATTGAAAAGTAAATGTTGTACGTACTGGGGAGGTGTTGGACAGATAGAACATAAATTGTCGACAATATATTCACGTATCATGTTGCCATATACATCGTAAAAGCGATGATGTTTATAAATTATCGTTCCACAATCCATTGCTAGAAGGCAAACGTAGAGATTGGCCAAATGTGGAATGAGGCAATAAAAGATGAGCTGGACTCCCTTATGAAACGTGAAATGTTCGGACCTGAAGTCCAGACACCAAAAGGTGTCAAACCTGTGGATAAAATAAAGTATTGTACACATAAGAAAAATAAATACAAAATCGTATGCTATAACGTACGACCTATAGCCCAAGGAAAATTTCGTTGAAACTAGGGATCGAACAAATTAAAATGAGCATGTCTTATAAATGATGTATCAGTCTCCCTAAGTTATCAAAAGCGAATACCTTACGATTTGGTGAAGGAAAATTTTAGATATGGTGTTATTGGATGTTGTGACGGCATATCTTTGTGGATATCTTAGTAAAGATAAATTCCGCATTTTCTTAAATGCCCGAATAGACTTCGGGACGTCTATTCTATTGAAGAAAAACTATAAGAATAATGTAGAACCAAGAGAATCGCTTGACAAAGCAATGATTCCTATTGAAGGTTGTCTTTGCATCTGAGCAAAGAGCAGGATTTGAGATCACAGTTGTAAACAACTAAAATCTCATCGGATCTACTGAAGAGAAAACCAAAACATCTGTTCAAAGCCTGACTTTTAAACATGAAATAAAAAGACCTAGGCAAATATAAAGTCATGGCTCAATTGAATCCTGTTACATACGCCCAGAAGTGAGTTGGAGAAATTAAAAGGACAATTGTCATCCAAAGTACACCTATGGTAGTATACTTAATGGATGTACAAAAAGACCCTTTCTGATCGCTGGAAGAGGGGGATGATATAACTGGTCCTAAAGTCCTTTATCTAAGTGCAATCAGGCACTCCTGGCTAATTGCATGCGTCCCGATACAGCAGTTACAGTAAACTCATTAGCCAGAGATAGTTGGCACCTAAAAGGGCCATTAAACCGGAGTTAAGCCTTTTGCGCTTCCTCCAAGGGTCAAAAGATTTGGACTTACATTACAAAGTATCATCCTCCAAGTTTATGCAATGCAGTTTACTTTACTGGTCCGATCCAAATACTGAGACATCACAGACAAGGTACCCACAGCAGGATGGCCATCTACTTCAGATATATAAAGCAAATTATGAAGGCAACATCATCCTATCATTCCGAGATCCTTACCATTACAGAATCACACCAATGGTGTATTTAAGGGCGCCTGGTGGTACACCACATCCCAGTGACGACTGGGATAAAAGCTGGTAATTGTGGAGCCGACCAGATAGTCTGAAGACCACATCAGAGTCGACGAAACCTAGCACACCTCTCCAGAGTTTCTGGATTCAGCAGCTGCTTGATGGTGATAAAATTTGTAATCTGTGTATATCTTCGGAATATTGTAAATATGAGTGATGAGATAAGCCTAAGAGATCTGAAAGCCTTAGAGCTTTTACAGATCAGGGGGAGTTGAGGGAATTTGTACTCTTTTCCCATAGCTATGGGTTTTCCCACTGGGTTTTCCATAGCCAAAGGTTTTAACGAGGTAAATCACATCAACTCTGGATCCTGAAGTATCCACCCCTCTGTGACGCTCAGAATCCAGAAGTATTCATGAGCAGAGTCACTTGAACAAATTAGGGGGAGTTAAAGAGCGTTTGAACTCTTTTTCCGTAACTATGGTTTCTCCCACAGGATTTTCCATAGCTAAAGGTTTTAACGAGGCAAACCTCACCAACTCAGGATCCTGAAGTATCCACCCCATGTGAGACTCCTATTACGCTCAGAATCCCGAAGTATTCTTGAGCAGAGTCCACACATATGGCTGCATAAGGGGGAGTGTTGTGAATGGAAATACTAGAGTCGGTTAGGATTGGGGGTATCTTAGAGATACACCCATATCTATGTATCCTATCTTTCTACTCTCCTATCCTGCCTATAAATAAAGGGCTGGGGGTTCCTCCCCCAGTAGTTGATTCATAAAATTGTTAAATTGTAATATTTGTATGGACTATGTGCTCCATTATAGTCTTTGCTTGCTACTCACCGATATAGGGGAAATGGTGTGATTTGGACCGTCTTGATATGCCTTTGGATTGATTATGGTAAACTGGGCTAAAGGCTCGATTGTGTAGGAGAATGATGCCCTCCAGGCTATTTATCTCTGTGTGAATAGCACAAACGTCTTGTTTGAAATAACAGTAAGCTGTTTGGTAATTATTTATCTAAGTTATAATGTAGAAAACATTAGATATTAACTTATGTAAAGTCCTGAGACTTTATTCAAGGTCAAACATGTATCGAGATGAGTATCTCGATCATGGAGAAATGTTTGACCATCTGTAGCATAAGTCTAAAAGGGTTCGTGGTCGTAGATGTTTCGAGACAAGGATATCGAAACATCGGATAGACCATTGTGTCTTAGTCTTCACCGTTAAGCGGTGACGATGATCTCATGATCGTTCGACTTGGCGAAGTCAGAGACGAGACACAGGTGCTCATTAGAGAATGAGTTCACTGAACGATCCATAAGAGTTATCATATGGTTACATTGACCAATCTGTCAATGATAACTCTGAGTGATGATAGGCTGGTTGGTCTTTTGACTTGAGGTCATTTTACGAACCTGTGCGTGAACGGTGCCACTTAGATCGCTGACCTAACTTCGAGGCTAGGCCTGTTGAAAGGTCTTTGATCGGGTGTCACTTGAAGCGTACGAGAAGAGTAATGGCCAAGAGAGGATTCGTCTCTCCCGGTCAATGGGAGTTAGTGTCGTAGAGTTAGTTCGGTCTTTAGTAAAAACTCTGCGCAGAGTATGTTGGAAGAAGTCCAACATTAGTTGACTAAAGATCGATATAAACTAACCGGAGTCAAGTTATTGGGGTTGACAGTTTGACCGTACCCTAGGCTTGATCTACACGACATAGTTAAGACGAAAAGACTATAACTGCGAAATTCATCATGGACACAGTCAGAGTGGTCCCGACAAGACTTATGTCAATGAGTCAACCACATAATGATGATTCCTGAAGCAGGGACGGCAACCACTGCTCGTGGTCACTGCCGTATAGGGCTTCGAGCCCAACCTGTTGTAAGGGTCAGGCTGTAGGGTCTCACACAGGGTGTGACCTTTGTCTAGTAATAGGTAAAAATTAGTTAGGGAGAATATTTTTCATTTTGATGCAAGGGATGGAATAATTGCACTTGATGCAATATGATAATTTAAGCTTAGATAGGGACTATTTTGCATTTGATGCAAAAGAGATTAAATATGTTTTAAATAGTTTAAGACAATATTTAATAATATAAACGCAAGGAAAAGTTCACGGGTAAGACGGGAATGTCCCGGTCTAGACCTAGGTTCGAACGGCGTCCAAATCGGACGCCGGATTCTCAAGATATGCCCAAAACAGCCCAAAGGGTCAGATCAGGCCAGACCAGGCAGACCAGCCCAATCTGACCCTGGTCTGGCCTACTGGCCAGACCCAGTAAGGCCTAGGCTGGCCTGGGCCTGGGCACCCAGACCAGCCTGGGCCTGGGCGCCTGGCCCAGGTACAGGCCCGGGCGCCTGGGCGCCCGGGCCCTGTCAGGGCCCAGGCACCCAGGCGGCCCAGGCGCCCTGGGTGCCCAGGCCAGGTGCCTGGGCTGCGCCCAGGCCTGGCCTGGGCTGCACCCAGGTTCAAGTCTGGGCTGCGCCCAGGTCTGGCCTGGTGGGTCCCACAATTGCAGAAATTCTGTCCCTAGGGCAGAACAGATTTGACGGCTCAGTTTTTGTGAAAAACTAGCCATGGGCTGAACTTTGAGCGGACAATTGGAGGGTCAAACGAACTCCGATTGACGAACGGTTTTTTCCTATGCGTTCACCATTGAACACCCTTCGAATAGATAGGTTGTATCAATACTGAAGTTCAACGGTGATGGAGTTAAAATTCACGGAAGTTTGCACTTTGTGAAGTGTAAACTAACTTGATTTTAATTAACCCAATTAATAGTCCTACATCGGATTTTGAGAGAATGGGAGCAGTCAGCCGCCTATATAAATATGGGTCTGCTCTCTTCCTCAAAACTCGTCCCAAGCTCTAGATCTGAGCGGCTCTCGTAAATGTTGGAGCACGCTCGGATCTAGGCTTAAATTAATATTCTTCTATCTCCCTATATTTCTGCCTTACTCTTGAGGGCTCTAGCAAAGCCGCAAAGGAGTTCGGATTCAGATCCGAAATCTAGGCGAAGGTTTCACTCGCGTGAAACTTTCTTCGACGCGTGGTTGGCTCGGCGACAATTGGATTGATCGCCTCGGGATGCGGAGCGGTTCGAGGAGCGGTTCGGGGAGCGGTTCGAGGAGCGGCTCAGCGTGGGACGGGGAGCAGCTCGGAAGACGATGTGGAACATCTCGCATGCCCCAGGACTGAGATTCCGGGTATGTGTTTAATTAAGCATTAGTTTAATTTAATCGCAATAGGTTAGATCCTTCTTGGATGGTCAGATCCATCCCAAGTTGGCATAGATCTTGGCTAAGGGTCTTGGACCTTAGGGCTAAGTTAAAATTGTTTTAACTGCATGTTAATTAGATTAACAAGTTTTTCTTCCGCTATAATTGTTTTTCTGTCTATGTTCCGTCCGACTTAGGATGGGACTAGAGTTTTTGTGCCCTAAGGGTACCTGAAAACCCTACAGATTGAGGGTGTCACCAATATAGAGGAATATTCTACGTTTAGTAAAATACTTGAGCAAGGGGAATATGCCTAGATTTTGGATACTTAAAGATAGAAATATGTATGTAGTTCCCTAAGTAAAGTCGTGTAATCCTATAGTGATAGGTGCGCAATCATTTACGCTAATTATGGCTACCACTAATAGTTGATAGGAGGATACTGACTTGAGCATCGAATAGCTTTAGATCAGTGCCACCATGACCTTCATTTACTGTTTTGTCTGGTGCATGCATGATCATCAGGGGATGTTGCATATTTGATATTATCATCTCAAAAGGTCTAAGATCCACCATCGCTAACGTTCGTCATAGTTCTTACTATTGTGCAGAGATGGTGCACAATACAACAGAATACACAAGATCATTGAGATCGAGAACAATGACAAGTAACTAAACAAATGAGAAGCGTTAAGAAAGACAACAATTTTAGGCCATCGGCCGGCCAAGAGAACACCAATGAGCTTTATTACGAAAGGAAAGAACAAATACAAATCTTCTCTCTTCACAAACGAAGAAGAAGCACACAATGATCTCTCCAAAAAGCTCACAACAATATCTATCAAAGTTGGCTCTTTCAAATAGCGGCTCAAGAACTCTTAAATGTGTTCCACCACGAAACCATCCTCTAAAACTACCTACATATACCACTAGAGTACAATAGGTGCCATCATTGAGGACGAGTCCCCAAAAGATACAAATCCCGACTTTAACAAAATTCATATCCTATCATAACTTTACGCATTTAATGCATTGAACCCTTGTAGGCATTGCTGCATCAAATTGGCCTCTATCACATCTAAGTGGGTCCCGCTCCGCACGAATGAGCTTCCTCCTAAAAGGTTTAACAATCCGAAGTGTTGACCCAATCTGTTCGACCCACTGGGTAGGTCGAACCGTAGAGCTATCGATCCATCTGAGCCACCGACCCTTACGACCAAGAGTTTCATATGCTGCTGAAGTCTCATAGCTCGGCATTTGCCTTGTCTGACTTGTGCCGAGTCAGATGGATCGTATCCAACAGCAGACAAGCTATCTCGACATAAGATACCTCAACTGAATAACTAATGACTCATCAGCACTGAAATCGAACCAACTTCCACAAATCTTCACCTTGGCGAGATTTGGGCCTCCGTCACACGAACGACTGATCGTGCCCCGGATACACGTCCCGGAGCGGCGACACTGTAGTCTTACCGCAAGCGCACGGTGTAGCGGCGAGCGGGTATCGAACACAGGGAGGCCTAATAACAGTGTCTTCTTCGGTCACCTGGCTATAGGAAAAGTCGAGAAATGTTCGCAGATATGCGGTCACAGTCGTTTAAATGTAATAAAGGAATAACAAATTAATAAAGACGCTTAGGGGATAGGGAGTCCCCGCTACTTGCCGTATCTCATCATTGTGACTCGTAGGTTTCACAATTACTAGACTTGAAATTTGTGTGAACTAGTTGCAACTAAATGTGGAACCAAGCTCACGCTCTCGCGCTATTGCCGGTCTATAGCAAACCTAGGGTAGGGTCCAATGTCTTGCAAACCCTAACCTATGCAAACTAGCGTGAAGAACAACATCATCGTTCAATCGTATCTCGAGCCCACTCTTGTGCAAACTCGAGCTACGACCTAGGTTGGGATAGTTCCTACCCGTCCAATCTCTTACAAACGGGTATTGGTATATAATTGCAATCGAAAACCCTAGTTTCGGCCCAATCTCTTGCAAACCGATTCCGGAGAAATTCAATTGCAACCCAATTCGAATATCTAGGGCTTCCTATCAAATTGGGATCCAATCTCTTGCAAATCCCAATCGGTATGAATCCATAGCTATTAGTTTTATAGCGATCCCAAACTAACCCTAATCAATCCTAGCAATAGTTTCACCAATTCATCACAAATTCGAAATTGGGCTCGTAGGGTTCATCCCTACGCCCTAAGACGATGAACTACTCACAATTCATGATAGAATGCAATAGAAATTCACAAGTAAATTGAATGAAATTCATAGCAATATTCAACAAATCAATAAAAATGGAGTTTTTGAGGGAGAGAGATACAAACCAATGAAGAACAAGATAGCATCCAACAAAATCTCACTTTCTCTCCTCTCTAAAAGCTAAATCTAATCCCTAAAAAGTTAATCTAAAAAGGCTGCAAAAGTTCTGAAAAAGACTCCCCAAACTAGGTTAAAAACTGGGGTTAAATACCCCCCAAAATCGCCCAAAAAACCCTGACGAAAATGCCCCTGCGCAGCCTCAAATCTGCAGTTTATGCTTCAGGCAGCGCGGCTCACTCGGCCGAGTGACAAATGTCACTCGGCCGAGTGACGAACCATGTATAGAAACAGAGAGTTGGGGGTCTCGGGGGTCGTCTCCTCGGAGGTCACTCAGGCGGACGGTCTTTCGTCACTCGGGCGGACGTCGGTTGTCACTCAGGCGGACCATCTTTCTCCACTCGGTCGAGTCAGTCATCGGGACTGTACAGACGAAAAACAGAGAGTTCGACATCTTTTGTTGCCGTCGTCTTGTCTTCACTCGGGCGAGGGGTGACTCGGTGCTCGACCGAGTGGCATGGCGATGCTCAGCCGAGTGCACGCTGATATTGGCCCTGTTGCGTGTCCGATCTGGCCGGCCGAGCGGGCTTCCTATGGTCGGCCGAGTGACTCCTTCACTCGGCCGAGTGAAATGCTCAAAGTGCCCAAACTTCATATTTTCGCCTCCTCGTCGCTCCTACGACATTCTTTCTCATTCCACTCCTCTCCAATGGCAAAATACCCCTCAAGAGAGTCGTCGGTGACACTCCGGAGTGGGTGCATCTCAGAATCACTCCAAATCGCTCCAAATCTCCTGAAATACGACAAAAACAACAAATCGTGAAAAGCATCGCAATATTGTCGAATAAACGTGAAAAACACGATTTGATCGATCCA
The DNA here is from genome assembly GCA_030789695.1 of Scilla litardierei. Lineage (NCBI taxonomy): Eukaryota > Viridiplantae > Streptophyta > Magnoliopsida > Asparagales > Asparagaceae > Scilla > Scilla litardierei. Next base: position 316,007,889 of record CM061142.1, on the reverse strand, counting down.
AATGGCATGCAAACATGCAGAAAAAAGGTGTAAAATACGGAGTGATCAAAATCCCCCAAGCTTATCTCTTACTCGTCCTCGAGGAAGATGAGTAAAAAGCGAACCCGGTGGATAAAGATAAAGAAAATGGCGGAAAGGCGGAAAACGGAAAACGAAAAACAAAATAGAAAACGAAGAGGGAAGTTGCTAGATCATTTTCTCAGGACGTGGGTTTTGCTTACTCATATAGCATGCATCGAATATAAAACACATGTCAAAGACTTTTATTTTGATATCATAGTACAATGGTGCATTTGAAATAGAAAACCCAAGAATATCAATATAGCATGAAAAAATGGAATAATTCTAAGATTAACATCGTCTGATGCATCTAAAGCGGTATACAACATCGTAGATCACACACTTTTCAATTGAATGCTTTCTATAAAGAGTATAAGAGATATCACACGATAGAGTAGAAAGAATAGAAAAGTGTGGTTTTCATGAAATGAATGCTAAGCGTAGATTTCTGGACTTCGTAAAACTTTAACAATCTCACCGAGTATAAAATATTACTTAGCCTAGGTTGTCATGCACCTTCAGGTAGTCACTCTCTCACACATCATTGGATTCTCTCCCCCAAGCTTATCTATAAGCGTGATGGCATATATAAAACGATATTTACATCCCCATTTTTATGAAGCTCCAAAAGTCAAAAATAAAAACAAAAGAGCGAAAAAAGAGACAAAGTATATGAGATGGGATCGTTTTCGAACTACTTTTCTCTATTCTTTTCTTATTCTCAAATCTTTTTCTTTTTATTTTCTCTTTTTTTTGAATGAATTATATACACAATGATCCCAAATCAAAGAGAAGGATATACAAGTAAATTTTTTTTTCTTTGGGTTTTGGGGAATTTGGAGCATGTGATTTTAATAACGGGGAATGCCAATGATAGAATTGCTAAAGGGGAGATTCACCAATGAATTTAAAATAGAGAAATTATGTTCAAGATATGTGGAGAAAGAAATAAATGTATCTCTCAGTTCACTCTATAGGACGTGCATGACAACTTCAGCAGGGTAATATAATCTACTCAGTTTAATCTCAAAAAGTAAAATAATCCAGATTTATCAAAGCTAGCAAACATTTCAATCAACCCGAAGTGAAGCGTACAAATCATGCAAATAGAAGTGATGTGAGAAAGGAAAGCAGTACTCCAGATATAAGCATCAATGCGTGAATCTTGGTGTGTTTTCTACGATAGCATACATATGAATCATCAGACATCAGCTAATAATAGAATTTCATCCATTTTCATACAGCAAAAGAAAGTGGGTTGCTATTTCTAAATGCAAGGCAGAACATAGCATCTGATATCAGAAATAAAAACTATGACATGACAAATATAGCATGCATAGAGAGAAAAGCTAACACCACGTCGTCATCATCACAGAATAGTCATCTCTAACAAAAGATGAAAGAAAACAAAGATAAACGAAAATAAAACTATTTACAATGCAGCACACAAGAAAAATAAGAAAAAACGTGATGCATGGTAAAAAGGAGAAAACGTGATGAAAATGGGTGCAAAGTGGAAAAACGTGGAAAAACTAAAAATAAATGGTGGTAAAAGCAAAAAGCATGAGAACTCACTCCCCCAAGCTAAAGTGCACAGTGTCCTCAATGTGCGAAGTGTGGCACACCGAGAGACGGGTAATGGAAGGGGGTGGGTATGCATGCATGAGAAAAAGAAATAAAAACAACAAAATGAAAAATATGATGTGAATGTGATGCATGCAAGGGTAAGAGTGATGTGGATATGTGTGTGTCACCAAAACTACTCTCCCTCACTCCCGAAAAAGGGTATAGAATGATATGATCAAAATGTGGACAAAAATAGTGCTGGGAGGGGGGGTGGGCAAAAACTCGTCAGGACCAAGCAGAGAATGGGCAGTATACCGACAAAAAATATCGATGGCAACAAGGGTGTGCCTAAGCTGGTGGTGCTGCGCCATCTCCGTCCTGAGGCAGAGGTGGGGGGTGGTGGGTGGGTGACAGTATGCTGGGTAGGTGGGGGTGGGGGTGGTGGGCGTGGAACAGTCTGCTGGGTGGGTGGTGGTCGTGGCAGTCGCTCGAGGATCTGGGTCAGGCAAAAGTGAATGCCAGGAAGTAGCTCGAGGTGGTGCTGCATGGCGGTGACTGTGGAAGACCGAGCCCTAAAATCGCCCCACAGTCCACTCATCACCCCCTCAAGAGTGCGAACGCTCTGAACTAAGGCATCAGGGGGTGGTGGAGCGGAGGGGCGGACAGGTCTAGGCTGAGCAGGTCGGGGCTGTCTAATACGTGTAGTGTAGGTGATCGGGACAACAGGCATGGGTCGAAAGGGTGCTGTGCTCACTAGTGGATGCCCAGCCTCAGTGCGAGGCTGGGACACAGGCTGGTGTGAGGTGGAAGCAGCATCAGTGGGAGTGGAAGACAAAATCGATGACGAGGCAGCGAGAGAGGTCAGTGACACAGACGTGGGAACAGACGTCACGACACTCTCAGATAGGACGGCTGCCGTGGAGACAGAAAGGTCAACCGCAGGGGAGGAAGTGAATGGACCAAAAGGTGACAACCTAGCGGAGATCATACTGGCCATGGTCTCCACGACGGCAGTGAAAGAAGGCTCGCCACTCTCAAGTATGGTGGGTGGACGCTCGGGTAGCAGAGAGGTGAGTGGCTCAACCGACAAGGGCACAACAGTGGTGGTGGTAGTGGTAGTCATGGTGGGCGTAGGCTCAGCAAGTGTACTCCCGACACTGGCAGAAGTGGGGACAGAAGTGTCGGGAGCGGCAGAAAGTGCAGGCTCAGGCTGAGGGAACACAGGGTCAACTGGCGGTGCAGTGTGTGCAGGTGGTGCAGGCTCAGCTCCCTCGGCCTCTAGCACGTAGGCGGCAGGGATCAGGAGATCCATCGCCGGAAGCCAGTCATCGTGTGTTGGTCCTATGTGTATCCGAGCGGGGCTCGGAAGGATCATGTAGTCAGTACCGAACGGACCGTGCAACCATACCCAGTGTCGCTGGCCGTGCGGACGAAGCATCTTCATCCGGGCCATGACGTCTATCGAGAGTGAAGTAGGGCCCAAAGGTCGACGCAGGTCGACTGGTTGGTCCTCGCCGGTCATCAGAGCTAGCAGGGTGATCAGGCCGCCGCAACATATCGGGGAGCGAGCGCCCACCGATACGATGATGCGGTCTAAAAACCAGCTAGCGACGTCAATCTCTCAACGGCGGGGACCATCGTGACACCATCCCTATCCAGAACTTTGGGGCGAGTCATCGCGTAGAGCATATAGAGCTCAGGCGTAGACATCGTCCCAGGCTCGTACCTCGCTAGAAAGGTGGTCGCCATAAGGCACTGTGCTATGCGGAGGCAGGGGTGGACTATGGCCGAGGCCTTGGCCCTACTAGGGTCAAAGGCCTGAGGTACACCTGTGATCCGGGCCCAAAAGGCATGTGAATCGAAGGATGGGGGAGGGATGTGTGTGGGGGCGTAGGCTCGGTCGGGCGTGGGGACTGCGGGCCACTAAAAGAACACTCGAAGCATATCGAGAGTGATCTGACACTCTCAATCCATAAGTCGGAAGGAGCATCCCTCAGCGGTCCAGGCGATCGAGCTGAGCACCTCGAGTGTCGGACGGACGTAGGTGTCTGCCGACACGGAAAAAAAATCTCGCCAACCCACGTTGTCGTACAACGTGAGCATCACCTCAAGTACCCCCAGGCGGTCTAGGTCAGCAAGGTGTGCGAACCTGGAGGGCACTATCGAGCGCTGGGCGATACGCTCAAAAGCGACGCGATGTGCGTCGTCTCGAAATGTAATACCCAGCGGCCCGACGATAAGAGCCGATGGTGGCTGTGGGTGGATGGGCTCGGCTGGAAGTGGCTGTGGGTGGACTGGGTCGGCAGGCTGTGGCTATGTGGGGTAAGGTGGTGTAGGCGGAGGAGAGTCCTCCATCTCGTGGGAGGGGCCGGGCTCATCCGGCCGCTTTCGCTTGGCGGAAGCTTTCCTAGTGCGTGGCCGTGTACGGGGCGGCATGTGTGCCCCGAGTGATCATCCAACTAATATAAAATGTGGCGTGTCAAAAATAATGGAACGAAGGTACCTGAACACGCCGCGAGAGCAAAACAGCGGATGCGTGCGAAGACGCCGACTCCACAAGGCCAAAACCACGCCCGGAAGCTCCCCTAAGCTCCCCTAAGCTCCCCAAGATAGCCTACACATCAAACAACGATATCAGCGTGTAAAATTCAAAATACATGGGGGGTTAGGGGTATAATAGATAGACAATGAAATTGATTTGAGGTAGGGGCTCGATAGGTGCACGGATCGTCGAAAAATACGAGAAAATGGAGAAATGGGGTGAAATTGGGGTTACCAGAGGATGGCCGGCGGCGAGGGAGTCACCGGCGGTGAGGGTGGTCGGCGGTCGACGTCGGCCGACGGTGGCTCGGTGGTCGAACCAGCAGGCGCGACGGTCGGGCGAGTGAGAGGTCGTAGCGGGCGAGGGAGCAGCAGTCGCACGCGGTTCGGGCGATTTGGGGAGATTTTGGCGTTTCGAATTCCGCGCCGACCCGCTGCGCCTTATATAGGAGAGCTTACGACTCGGCCGAGTGAGGGTGTCACTCAACCGAGTGATCGTAACGAAAAATATATATATATTACTCCTCCCCACATACGACTCGGCCGAGTGGCTTTGCCACCCTCGGCCGAGTGGAAAAATTCCATTCGGCCGAGTGGCACAAGCTACTCGGCAATTCTCGCCCTAGGAGCGTATCAGTTTCACTCGGCCGAGTGAAGATATATACTCGGCCGAGTGGCAATTTATACTGAAATCGAAAAAAGAACAGAGAGTTGGGTACATCAGACTTCCCTTGTTGGTGCGTCGCTCGGGCGGACGATGTTGTTTGCTCGGCCGAGTGGCTATGGTACTCGGCCGAGTGGGGCCCTGTTTTCTGCTGTGATGCTCCGTTTTGGCTCTAATATCTGTTTTTCTTTCTCCAGTTGATTTCTTCCTTCTCCTAAGCCTCGAGCGCGTTCCTGGAGTGCTCTTCTTCGCCTTAGTCATCCTCCATATGATAGATATCCCGTTCTCCTCTCATGTCAAAGAAAATAGGACCCGTTGTCAAAATTTTTCGGGCAAACGACTCAAAAACACTAATAAAGTCTAAAACAAAAATAAAAACCAAAATAAAAAAAATGCGATAATCGTCGGGTTGCCTCCCGACAAGCGCTCGTTTAAGGTCTTGAGCTCGACCCCTTTAAATCTTCAACTTAGCGCTTGATGTTGGGTGCATACGAGATGCACCCGTCGAACTTGCTTGGAAGACCACTCGGATTTGGATCATGGTGGGGTGTGGTCTTCCTCAGCGCCCCTTCGTCATGGGCAATGTTGGGGGTGGCTCCCCCAAGCTAGAGCTTGCTCCGGTCTTCCTCTTTACCGGTGACACCGATCTTCGTATCGGTGGAGCTTTCTTCGGAGTCCTCAACTTCGAGAGCTTGCAGAGCTCCCGTATTCTTGCGACATCAGCATCGCCATCATCAATTGTCATGGAGATATCGGAGGAGTGCTCCATCTTCTCTTTCTCGGCCAAATCTAGGCCTTCTTCGAAGCTATCTTCGTGGGATGCGCCGATGGAGTGGGGGATCACCTCTTCAATGACCTCATCAAGGAGGTATGAAAGGTCATCCGGCCGTCCCTTGAGTAGATATATTCTATTTACCTCACCCATAGGGACTCCTTCGGAGTAATGCTTTAGACATTGCCCATTCACCTTGAAAGTGGCTCCGTCTTTCCCTTCTAATTCAAATTCTCCCCCCGGTTGTATGCGCTTGATGGTGAAAGGTCCGGACCACCGTGACCTCAACTTCCCGGGGAATAGTCGGAGTCGGGAATTATATAGCAAGACCTTGTCTCCGACCTTGAAGTCCGTTACAGTTATGTGGACGTCGTGGAGAATCTTGGTCCTCTCTTTGTAAATTCTTGAGCTCTCGTAGGCATCTCTTCTAATTTCGTCAAGCTCATTAATGTCCAAGAGTCGCCTCACCGTCGCACTCTTATAGTCATAATTGAGGGTCTTGATGGCCCAATACGCGCGGTGCTCCAACTCTACCGGTATGTGACAAGCTTTCCCATAAACAAGTCGGAACGGTGTTGTGCCAATAGGGGTGTGAAAAGCCGTGCGATATGACCATAGAGCATCGTTTAACTTCATGGACCAATCTTTTCTAGATCGATCTACAGTCTTTTCAAGAATTTGCTTGATTTCTCTATTTGAGACTTCCACTTGTCCGCTCGTCTGAGGGTGGTAGGCCATGCCGATTCTATGGTTTACCACGTACTTTTTCAACATAGCCTCAAATTTGTTCTCAATAAAGTGGCTTCCCCCGTCGCTTATCAAAGTACGGGGCACCCCAAAGCGCGGGAAAATATTCTGCTTGAAAAACTTTGAGACAACCCTTGCGTCATTGGTAGGGGTGGCGATGGCTTCTACCCATTTGGAGACGTAGTCCACGGCCAACAAGATATACTTGTTACCCTTGCTTGACGGAAATGGTCCCATGAAGTCCACTCCCCAACAATCAAAGAGCTCAATCTCTAGAATGGGCTTCATTGGCATCTCATTTCATTTCGAAATATTCCCGGTTCGTTGGCATCTATCGCACGCTTTGCCGAAGTCGTGTGTGTCTCTGAACATGGTTGGCCAAAAGAATCCACTCTGCAATATCTTAGCGGTAGTCTTAGAAGCGGCGTGATGTCCCCCGCATGGCATACCATGGCAATGCAAGATGATGGAGGTGGCCTCCTCCTTAGAGATACATCTCCGGATAACCCCATCCTTGCATATCTTAAAGAGGTACGGGTCTTCCCAGAAATAGCTACGGACCTCATGCATAAATCTCTTCTTTTGCTGTGTGGGCATCCCGCATGGTTTAATCCCACAAGCCAAGTAATTGACATAATCCACATACCAAGGAACTTCCCCGGGCCTTATGGCGTATAGCCTCTCATCAACAAAGAAGTCATCGATGGGCAAACTTTCGTCCTCCTTGTCACGAATAAGTCTAGACAAATGGTCCGCCACAACGTTGTCTGTACCCTTATTATCTCTGATTTCCAAGTCAAACTCTTGCAATAGAAGTATCCACCTTATCAACCTAGGTTTGGCCTCTTTCTTGTTTAGGAGATACTTCAATGCCGCATGGTCGGTGTGAACAATTACCTTGGATCCAAGGAGATAGGAGCGGAACTTTTCAATGGAGTACACGACTGCTAGAAGCTCTTTCTCCGTAGTTGTGTAATTTTTCTGTGCGTCATCCAACGTTTTGCTTGCATAGAATATTGCATGAAGCTTCCTATCTTTCCTTTGCCCCAATACCGCTCCAATTGCTTGGTCACTTGCATCACACATGAGTTCAAAGGGAAGGATCCAATCCGGTGGTTGGATGATGGGTGCAGAAATTAGTGCCTCCTTCAATGTATTGAAGGCTTGCAAGCATTCACCTGAAAAAACAAACGGAGCATCTTTAGCAAGCAAGGAAGTAAGAGGTCGGGCAATCAAGGCGAAATCCTTGATAAAGCGGCGGTAAAACCCCGCATGACCAAGAAAGCCTCTAATGCCCTTGACATTAATAGGAGGAGGGAGTTTCTCGATTACCTCAATCTTTGCCTTATCTACCTCAATTCCTCTCGAGGAGACAAGGTGCCCAAGCACTATCCCTTCGGTGACCATGAAATGACATTTCTCCCAATTAAGAGTAAGATTATTTTGCTGACATCTTTTAAGTACTTTGGTAAGATTAGCCAAACAAGAATCAAACTCACTTCCATAAACTGAGAAATCATCCATGAAAACTTCCATAATATTTTCAATATAGTCGGAAAAAATGGAGGTCATGCACCTCTGAAAGGTGGCGGGTGCATTACAAAGGCCAAAAGGCATTCTACGGTAAGCATAAGTACCATAAGGACAAGTAAAAGTAGTCTTTTCTTGGTCGTCTTCATGCAAAGGGATTTGGAAAACCCCCGAATACCCATCCAAGTAACAAAAGTATTTATGTTTAGCAAGCCGTTCAAGCATTTGATCTATGAAGGGTAGTGGGTAATGGTCTTTTCAGGTGGCTTTGTTTAGTTTTCGGTAATCAATACACATCCGCCATCCCGTGCCAGTGCGTGTAGAAATGGGCTCTCCCTTTTCATTTTTTATAACGATCATCCCCCCTTTCTTGGGGACGACGTGAACGGGGCTGACCCATCTACTGTCAGAGATAGGGTAGATAATTCCGGCCTCAAGCAATTTTAGGATTTCCTTCTTGACTACCTCTTTCATATTCGGGTTCAACCGCCTTTGAGGCTCAATAGAAGAGGCTTCAGTGTTTTCCAAGTGGATCCTATGCGTGCATAGCCTAGGGCTTATTCCCTTAAGGTCAGAGATAGTGTATCCAAGAACATCCTTGTGATCCCTAAGGACTTCTAATAGTTTTTCAAGTTGATCTTGGCCAAGGTGGGCATTAACACTCACCGGGAAGGTCAATTTACTACCCAAGAAAGCATACCTTATATTCAGCGGTAATTGTTTAAGCTCTACCTCAAAGGGTGCCGCACCCTTTGCTTCGTCATCTTGTGTGAATTTGGCTTCTCCTTCAACATCTGAATTTAGCTCACTCTCGAGTGGAGGCTCAGATTCGCTTCTTAGTGAGGACGGTGCATCCGAATAGACGCTCTCCAATTCTGCATTTGCTTCGGTAGGACCACCACTTTGCTCCGGTTCATTCCTGAGATCAAGAAACACGTCAGCAGATTCGTAAATGCAAGAGTGGGGGTCATAGAGTGTATCTCCCTGAATATCGATTTGCTCGAAGGATTCCTCGGGAGTGTAGTACTCTTCGATGCATGTTCTATCGCCTTCAAAATATAGCTTGTCGTCCTTCACATCAACTCTGATATCTCCCCCAATAGTCCCATCCGGGGAGATTTGATCCATCACGAAGCTAGCAAACAGTTGTTTGACGGGGTCCTCGATATTAATAGCAAAAGCTCCGGCAGCGTGGACCTCATCAATAAGTTCCTTAAGGAGCTCAGCAAAAGATTCATCATCTCCTTGGCCAGACTCAGTCATTGGAATTGCATCCCCCATTTTACTTGTTAAGATCTTGTGGAAAATTTCGGGAGGGATTGCAAAATAGGGCTGTAAACAGAGTTAGAAAAGAATAAAGAAATAAAGAAAGAAATTGAAGAGAAATAACCGGGTGATCCAAATCGAACTCCGTCAAAATGCCTTCCCCGGTAACGGCGCCAAAAACTTGATCGCGTCCCGGATACACGTCCCGGAGCGGCGACACTATAGTCTTACCGCAAGCGCACGGTGTAGCGGCGAGCGGGTATCGAACACAGGGAGGCCTAATAACAGTGTCTTCTTCGGTCACCTGGCTATAGGAAAAGTCGAGAAATGTTCGCAGATATGCTGTCACAGTCGTTCAAATGTAATAAAGGAATAACAAATTAATAAAGACGCTTATGGGATAGGGAGTCCCCGCTACTTGCCGTATCTCATCATTGTGACTCGTAGGTTTCACAATTACTAGACTTGAAATTTGTGTGAACTATTTGCAACTAAATGTGGAACCAAGCTCACGCTCTCGCGCTATTGCTGGTCTATAGCAAACCTAGGGTAGGGTCCAATCTCTTGCAAACCCTAACATAGGCAAACTAGCGTGAAGAACAACATCATCGTTCAATCGTATCTCGATCCCACTCTCGTGCAAACTCGAGCTACGACCTAGGTTGGGATAGTTCCTACCCGTCCAATCTCTTGCAAACGGGTATTGGTATAGAATTGCAATCAAAAACCCTAGTTTCGGCCCAATCTCTTGCAAACCGATTCCGGAGAAATTCAATTGCAACCCAATTCGAATATCTAGGGCTTCCTATCAAATTGGGATCCAATCTCTTGCAAATCCCAATCGGAATGAATCCCTAGCTATTCGTTTTATAGCGATCCCAAACTAACCCTAATCAATCCTAGCAATAGTTTCACCAATTCATCACAAATTCGAAATTGGGCTCGTAGGGTTCATCCCTACGCCTTAAGACGATGAACTACTCACAATTCATGATAGAATGCAATAGAAATTCACAAGTAAAATGAATGGAATTCATAGCAATATTCAACAAATCAATAAAAATGGAGTTTTTGAGGGAGAGAGATACAAACCAATGAAGAACAAGATAGCATCCAACAAAATCTCACTTTTCTCTCCTCTCTAAAAGCTAAATCTAATCCCTAAAAAGTTAATCTAAAAAGGCTGCAAAAGTTCTGAAAAAGACTCCCCAAACTAGGTTAAAAACTGGGGTTAAATATCCCCCAAAATCGCCCAAAAAACCCTGACGAAAATGCCCCTGCACAGCCTCAAATCCGCAGTTTACGCTTCAGGCAGCGCGGCTCACTCGGCCGTGTGACAAATGTCACTCGGCCGAGTGACGAACCCTGTATAGAAATAGAGAGTTGGGGGTCTCGGGGGTCGTCTCCTCGGAGGTCACTCGGGCGGACGGTCTTTCGTCACTCGGGCGGACGTTGGTTTTCACTCGGGCGGACCGTCTTTCTCCACTCGGCCGAGTCAGTCATCGGGACTGTACAGACGAAAAACAGAGAGTTCGGCATCTTTTGTTGCCGTCGTCTTGGCTCCACTCGGGCGAGGGGTGACTCGGTGCTCGGCCGAGTGGCATGGCGATGCTCGGCCGAGTGCACGCTGATATTGGCCCTGTTGCGTGTCCGATCTGGCCGGCCGAGCGGGCTTCCTATGGTCGGCCAAGTGACTCCTTCACTCGGCCGAGTGAAGTGCTCAAAGTGCCCAAAATTCATATTTTCGCCTCCTCGTCGCTCCTACGACGTTCTTTCTCCTTCCACTCCTCTCCAATGGCAAAATACCCCTCAAGAGAGTCGTCGGTGACACTCCGAAGTGGGTGCATCTCAGAATCACTCCAAATCGCTCCAAATCTCCTAAAATACGACAAAAACAACAAATCGTGAAAAGCATCGCAATATTGTCGAATAAACGTGAAAAACACGATTTGAGCGATCCAAATGGCATGCAAACATGCAGAAAAAGGTGTAAAATACGGAGTGATCAACGACCGTCCACGCATTGCCTTGGTCGAGCATCATCTGGTGTTCCTGTTATTTTGCTCCAAAGAGCACAATGCTCCTAAGGACTACAACTGGCTCTGATGGGAAATCGAATCCCACCCCTAAGTAGTTTTGATGATGGGCACACCAAATGATGTTAGTGTACTAATGACACTATCTAAAGTGTGTAGGTTGTGCGATCAATAATATAAACTTTGCGCATATTCCGAAGAAGCTCAACCACACTCAGAAGATGAAGACAGTTTGATAGCTATACGTCAAGCACAAGTAAAGCTCAAGGATGAAGCTCATGGAAGTGCTTAAGTTTAATCAAAGAAGAGCTCAAACTCAAAGTGAAGCATGCATCTACATCAATATCTGATCGGCTTCAGAAGTCTTCATTTAAGTTTAAGTGTGTGAGTTGGTCTTTTAGGAATATGTTAAAGCAATGTTTATTGCACACACATAAAATGTTTTCGAAACAAATTTTTCAAAACTCATTTTAAAACTCATTGAGGGCATAGCTATGTGATTTAACTTCACAATCAATCTCCAAACACCCAGGAGTTGATTACTCATCCTTTAGCTGAGTTTTAGTTAAAAAAAATTCTCTCGAAGTCGACTACCAAGGGAGGGAGTCGACTACCGGTGAGAGCAAATTCTTTTCAATGAAAACTCACTGGGAGTCGACTACCTCCCTTGGTAGTCGACTACCAGCTGCGTTTTTTGACTTCTTGATTTCGATCCCTTGATTCTCTCGTTTCCTTGATTATCGGGCTGAAGTCAAATGTTTTTGAATTTTGAATTCAATTTTGAAACTCTATAAATAGAGCCTCTTGAGAACATTTCTAAATACCAATTCTCTATTATATTTTTGAGCTAAAACTATGCTCTTGAAATTCTCAATCGCTCTGATCGCTCTCATCGTCATAGCCAAATTCTGGTTCTATTTTCTGATCTTGTTTTTATCTGAAATTCTTTTGAGATCTATTTTATTCTTTGGCTATTGAAAATTGTTTTTCAAAATTATTACTTTTGATTTAATATTCTTTAAAGGATTTTTTAAAACAAAAGCATCTAGACCACAACGAATTAAATTATATTCTTTATGTGATCTAAGATCATTTTAAATTCTTTTAGCCACATAAGCACATTTGCAATATTATCTCGGCTATAGAATTTTTGTTGGGTGTAAACTAATCTCCACCAAATATTATAGTGAATTGGATCTTGTTTTTATTTGGATTCCCTTTGTGATAAGGGTCGTGAAAATCCTTGTCAAGGCTAGGTGGTTGGAAATCCTGGTAAGGATACTAGGTTGTTGGAAATACTAGCGAGTGAAACTAGGTAATTGTATTGCTAAGGCAATAGTGGATTGAATCTCATACCGGATTGGTCGGGGACTCGACGTACCCAGGTTGTGGAAAATCAGGATAAAAATCTCTTGTCTCTGCGTGCTTTCTGTGTTTGCTTATTTGTTCAAGAAATTTATCTGTTGTTAATATATCATCTTTGTAACTCTTTATTAATATATTGCAAAGTTCATCCTTTTTATCTGCTGTATAAATATCTCTCTGATTGTAATCTTCGTCTGCTTGTAATTAATCTTTGTATTTATGCAAGATTAATTTGTTGATTAAGAACCAAGTGTAGATCACTCTACTTGGTTTCTTAGGCAACATTGGAAGGGAATTATTGTGTTATAATTGTTAAAGGAAAAATTTTTATAATTCATACAACACTATTCAACCCCATTTCTAGTGTTGTTTACCATCTACAAGATCCAACACTTGGTATCAGAGCAGGTCTAAAAGACGATGGCATCAACATTTTTCCACTCTAAATGACTCAAAACCATGCGACCACTGTTGTTCAATGGAACAATCTACGCAAGCTGGAAGATACGCATGAAGACTCATCTAAAGTCACTAGACATTGAAGCATAGACCGTCACCAAGGATCCATACAAACACCCATTGAAGTCGACACCGGAAAATGGTTTACCGACAAAAAGAAGAAAGCCAACCTCAACGCCAAAGCCATGAACGCATTATTCTGTGCTGTAACAGTTAATGAGTTCAATCATGTCTCTCAACGTGAGACGTCACATCATATCTGGCATACTCTTCAGGTAAGTCATGAAGGAACCAATAAGGTAAAAGAATCTCGAATTAACGTTTTACATTCTAAATTTGAATCTTTTAAGATGGAAGAAGGAGAGAGTCTTCCATGAGATTAACGTAAGCTCACAACGTAAGCTCACAACGTTTTAATCTCATGGAAAATCTCATTCGCCTCTCCTTCTAAATTTAGAATGGAAGAAGGAGAGGCGAATTAACGTAAGCTCACAACGTAAAAGACCTCACCATTGAAGAACTAATGGAAAATCTCATGGCATATGAGATAGAGCTTGAGGAAGACAAGAAGATAGAGGCGAATGCGAAGAAAAAGAACCTAGCGTTCAAAGCACAAGAAGAAGACTCTGATTACACCGACAAAGAAGATCATATTGCCTTTGTCTCGAAAAACTTCAAAGATTTTATGTCAAGTAAGTATGGTAAACGATCATTCCGTCCTACTAATAGTATTATTATTATTAGTTGCAACAAACCAGGGCATGTAAAAAGAGACTGTCCCTTAGAGAAGAACAACCGAGACACCAAAGATCGTGGCAAAAGCAGAGAGAACAATGAGAGAAGGAACGATAGAAGGAATAAGCTTCGACGACCAAGGAAGGAAGCATATGCAGCCTTCGACCAAAGCGATGATTCTACCTCTGATGAATCATCATCAGATGACAAATAAGAGAGAAGAGAAACTACTCATATGTGTTTCCTAGCTCCCACGTCATCACAAGTAAGTTCATTGCATGATTTATCATTTAGTGAAGATGATTCATCATCAAATGATGATGAAGACATGGATTATAGAGGAGCATATAAGTAGCTTTGCTCAATGCATGAAAAGCTCATTAAGAACACAAAAAACTATGAGATTAGTCAAGAAAAATGCAAAGGATAAAGAGGAACTTCTTAATGAAAATATTGCATTAAAAGAAAAAAATGAACCGTTAAAAAAAGACATGCATTCCATGAAAGTGAAAATTGAGGGTTTGGATAATCTTCTCGTGTCTATTAAAGACAAATATGATTCTACGATGAAGATTATCAAAAACTTCAATAAAAGGAAAGGAAAGTTAGATAGTTTAATAAATAGTTAAAAAGCATCATCTAGCAAAACCGGACTTGGTTATGATTCTACTCATGCCAATAAAAGGATCAAGCATACTAGGATGCATCATGCAAACCTAAATTTTTTGAGCATATGGGTTCCCAAGAATTTGACGGATCAAAAGCGAGAAAGGTACGCAATAGATTTTGTTCAAAAAGTTCATTTAAATAAAAATTATAAGTATATCTCTATTGAAGGAACTAAAGTGTATTGGGTTTGGTTTCCTAAAGGCTAACCCCTTTGGACTCAATGAATAAAGAGTATTACAAATGATCATATTTTTCAGGTACTCTAAACCAATGAGGAGGAACACAAATCATATCAACGCTTTGCGAAAAGAATAAAAATCGCTTTGTAAAAACTTAATCATATGAATGATAAATATTTGTTTAAATTTTTTCTTTATATGAATGCGTATATATGTTGCTTATATTTGCTCGTGAAGGATTTTGGCCAACACTCAAACCAGCGTGTCAAAAATCCCTCAGGATGGGAAATCTACTCAACCCAGGAGGGAGTCAACTACCATCCCAGGGAGTCGACTACCAGAGTTCTGTGCTGAAATCTATGTTTGATTTTCTCATTTTTTTTGACTAACTCCTATTGGGTTTTATTAAGCCTATTGGGTTCATAACCAAGGAATAACTTGTCGAGTATTGATTCCCCTGATTTGGTTTTAATGATGAATAAACATAAATATCGTGATCTAATTCTCTTTGAGCGCAGTTATGGAGATCGTCGCCAAACTACTTTGTACATCTCAAGCGACATCCCAAGACTTCTTAGAGCGCGTGATCGTTGTGCCTGAAGCTTCATTGAAGCTCAAGGAGTTATTAATGAAGTCAAGGGATTCGGATTTGAAGCTTTGAAGACGGTTTGTCATGTTTATTTTATTGTCTTCTAGCTTCATCATATAGAATGTTAAGCCTTGAGTATGACTTACTTAACAACCTTCATAACGCTCGTATCGTATCTCTAGGTTTGCCTTAAAATCCATTAGAAACTTTTCCGAAGCCTATCGCTTCATTTCACGGCTTCGTATGCATCTTAGTTGGTTCAAGAAGAAGAACCAACCGACTAGATGACAATCTAGTCGGTTGGAAATCCTTCTTGAACCGACTAGTTATCCTAGTTACTTTCAACTTAAAGTACTGTTGACAAGTTAGCCGGTCCAAGAAGGTTCACCGACCGACTAGTTGTCAAACTAGTCGGTTGGTAATCCTTCTTAGACCGACTAGTTTTCCTTGTGAAATTCAGCTCAGTTACTGTTGACTAATTAGTCGGTCCAAGAAGGTTCACCGACCGACTAGTAGTCAAACTAGTCGGTTGGTGTTTCTTCTTAGACCGACTAGTTCTATGTCTTGATTTCACTATCTTTGCTGTCAACCATCTAGTCGGTCCAAGAAGGTTCACCGACCAACTAGTTGCAAAACTAATCGGTCAGTGATCCTTCTTAGACCGATTAAGAAGCTTCAGAAATAGATCCGTTGGACATTTAATGCCACGATTTTTGATGAACTCTTCTCTCTCTCTCTCTCTCCCCCCTATATAAGCTTGATGAGTTTCAAGCTAGCATTCAAGGCTGCCATTATTGAGATTTAGAGAATCAAAGAGAAGAGCATTAAACTCTCATTTCTAAGCTCTCTCACTTCACAAGAATCTCTCCCTTACTCTTTGAGCCCTAATTCCTCAAGAGAGATTCTCATTCATTGTGAGCTACTCAAGCTAAGAGCTTGAATCCAAGTCACCAACTTCACCCTAGCCATCTATTGTTGTTCATCTTGGTGGAGCTAGGGTTTGGTGCTATCTTCTTCCTCAAAAAACTTCTTGCCCTAAAATCAGTAAGTTTTACTCAAGGCATAGGGTTTGTGGTAAGTGTTTTATTGTTTCATTTAAATTGATATTTCAGTTTATCTCTCGGTTGTGAGAGAAGATCGTGGTCCCGGTTTGTGGGAGTCACATTTCGATCTTTGTATGATTTGATCTTGTAGTAGTTTTCTACAAGAATTTCATAGTGCAAATTTGAGTTAGAGGATTCTAACTCAAGTAGCCGGAGGGGATCCAGGTGTCTGGGACGTAGGATCGCCGGTAACAAGTCGGGGAGACTTGGGTGGATCCGAACCCTTTACATCGCTTGTTTGTGTTGGATTTTTCTTGTTGTCAATTTTCATTCCGAATTGTTGGTTGTGTTTGCACAATAATTAGGAATTATACTCTTGATTATTTTAAAGTACTATTCACCCCCCCTCTAGTACTTGTGCAGTAGCTATCAGGGCATTACATTTGGTATCAGAGCCAAGTTCATAACTATGACTACCAACGACAACAAGACCGTTCGTACACCTTCCAACTACATCACCTTCAAGAATCGTG
The DNA here is from genome assembly GCA_030789695.1 of Scilla litardierei. NCBI lineage: Eukaryota > Viridiplantae > Streptophyta > Magnoliopsida > Asparagales > Asparagaceae > Scilla > Scilla litardierei. Next base: position 315,991,135 of record CM061142.1, on the reverse strand, counting down.
AAGGAGATTCTTCAGTGATGGAAGAACACTCCTCTACTAGGCCTCCTCACTTCAACTGTGCCAATTATGGGTACTGGAAATGCCGGATGGAAACCTTCCTCCGGAGCACTTCACTTTGGAGAGCCACGCTAACGGAGTATGTCGAGCCCACTGAAGAAGACTTCGTGAAGTGGACTACCGCGGAGGTCGCCGCGGAGGTGAACAATGCCAAGGCAATGAATGCCTTACAATGTGCATTGGAGCCTGACGACTTCAACAAGATATGCACCTGTAATAGTGCATATCAAATCTGGAACCAACTCCTAATCTTGCACGAAGGAACGAGTAGGGTAAAAGGCTCCAAACTCACTGTTGCTAACAAAGAATTCGAGTTATTTCACATGGAACAGGGTGAAAAGATGAAGGAGTACTATGCTCGCTTCGTGGACATATCCAACGAGTTATAAGCCCTTGGGAAGACCTATACCCAAAAGGAGAAAGTTGCGAAGATCATTGACGGACTTCCTTCGAGTTGGGAAAAGCGAACCTACGCTATCGAGGAAGGCAACGATATGAATAAATATACTGTTGTTCAACTGATGAGTACCTTAATGTCTTATGAGATACGGAAGGACAACAAGATCAAGATGCAGGATAAGATGAAGGCGTACTTGAAGCAAGAAGAGCCAAAGAAAAAGGCAATTGCTTTCAAGGTCGCTCCTTCTACACCTACCGATAGTGAAGGATCGGAAGACGAGTTGGACATAGAATCCTTTGCCCTTATGGCAAAGAAGTTCAACCGATTCTTCCGTAAAGGTAACTTTAAGAATAAATCTAAAGTTAATTCCACTAATGCATCTGCTCCTTTGTGTTTTAAATGCAACACGCCAGGACACATCAAGGCGGATTGTCCTCTCAACAAACAAAAGGAGAAGTGGAAGGCACCCAAGTTCGACAAGTCAAGAAAGTACAAGAAGGGGTACAAGAAAGGGCTTGTCGACACATTCACCGACTCAGAAGAGGACTCTTCAAGTGGAGAGTCGGATGATGAACAAGTGGAGCAAGCACACATGTGCTTCATGGCAGGAGAGGAACATGATCAAGAGACCGCTTCCGATGAAAGCGAGGATGAAGGCGAAGAGGTAACTATGGATGAGTTAAGATTAGCTAACGAACAAATTTGGTCTAAGTATTCTAAATTGGTAAATAGATATACTAAGATTAAAGATGAGTTAACAAGTCTGCAGACCACACCTAAGCCTATCATCAACAACAACGACACCGTTGTTAAAGACTTGAGAGATGAGATTGTAAATCTCAAATATCAACTTGAGCATGTTAATATTGAGGATTCGGATGAACACGATATAGCGGATTTGACCTCTCAAAACTCAACTTTGAGTATTGAGAATGAGAATTTCAAGTCTCGTGTTTGTGAACTCACAACACTAGTGTCCACGTTGGATACTACAATACTTTCTCTCACTGAGAAGTATGAGTCCACATTAGGCCGAATTGACAAATTCAATAAAGGCAAGGACCATTTGTATAATATCCTAAATGACTTACTTCCAGCCAATCAGCGTATTGGCTTGGGGTATAAAAAGGAAAATTCATCCAAATCTTCCACCATCTTTGTAAGGCCAACTTCCGATGCCTCAACTAGTGGGAGTAAACACCCCATGGGTAGTTCATCTACCAATGGTGCTTCCACTAGGTACACACCCCCGTTTGGAAAGAAACCCACTTTGGGTGGACCTCCAAAGAAGGGTCATGCATTTATGTACACCAATACTATGCCACGTAGGAACACACCTCCTACTCCACATGTTCACACGTATGATGATTTCTATGCTCCACCTTCATGGGCACGTGCACACCAAGTGAGACACACTCACGCACGTGTTCCTCCACAAGCATATGTTCACCCACATCATTACTATGTGAACAATTACCATCATGCACTGTATCATATGATGCCACCACCATTTCATCATGTGACGTATGCTTATCCACGTCATGCATACCCTAGGCCACTTCCTCGTAGGCCACATGCATCACGTAGAAATTAACCACATGTGCATGCTCCCAATAGGAATAGGGCTCCCAAGATATTCACTATTTGGGGCCCGAAGGACACAAGCATGCATGAAAAACAAGCATACATTAATTCTTATTTCATGAATGTAGTGCATAATGATGATTATATTGGGAAGTCTAAGTCCAATTGGACTTGGCTTCCAAAGGTCTAATCTCTTAGGACCCAATGACCTTGGGTACCATGATACGATATTTTTTATCGTCGGGTACTCAAGAAAAAGAAAAGGAGCAATAAATCAAAATTTTGCTCCAAGGATGGGTGGATACTTGATAGCGGGTGTTCAAAACACATGACTGGTGAAGCTCAGTTATTATCCGAAGTGGTGCCCATTGAGAATGGAAACCGAGTGGTCTTTGGAGGCATCGAGAGCGGAACCATCATCGGTGTTGGTAAAGTTGGTAACCCCTCTAAACCCCTTATAAGTGATGTTTACCTTGTTAAAGGCTTAAATCACAATCTTATTTCAATAAGCCAACTTTGTGACACGGGTTACAAAGTTAGCTTTGCGAAAGGAATGTGTCATATTTTGAGTAAATATAATAATAATGTGTTGTTCTCTGGCACACGCCATAAGGACATATATATCTTAGATAATCTCAAGTCACATGAACAATGCCTCATTGCCAACACAAGTGAACAACACTTATGGCATCGACGTTTTGGTCATGTGAACTTTGGAACACTTTTCAAACTATCCAAGCTAAATTCTATAAAAGGATTCCCTAAGCTTGCCTTTCAAAAGAAAAGCTTTTGTGACTCGTGTCAACGAGGCAAACTTCCAAAATCGTCATTCAAACCTAAGAAAAGCATATCCTCTAAACGGCCTCTAGAGCTTTTACATATAGATCTTTTTGGGCCAACTAGAGTTGCTTCATTAGGGAATGCACGATATGGACTTGTCATCGTTGATGACTTTTCTAGATTTACTTGGGTATTTTCTTTAATTAATAAAAATGATGCTTTTGAAAAATTCACAGTATTTGTTAAGAAAGTACAAAATCTCATTGGAACCACCATTGTCACTATTCGTAGTGATCAAGGAGGAGAATTTGAGAACGAGTCTTTCTCAAATTTCTGTGATGAAGTTGGTATTACTCACACCTTTTCTTTCCCTTGTGCACCCCCTCAAAATGGTGTTGTTGAGAGAAAGAGTAGGACGCTAGTGGAATGTGCTCGCACGATGCTTGATGATAGCCAACTTGGCCATCAATTTTGGGCAGAAGCGGTACATACCGCTTGCTATGTGTTTAATAGGATACTCTTGAGGCCCGGCACCAAACAAACTTGTTATGAATTGTTGTTTGGTAGGCTACCTCAAGTTAAACATTTTAGAGTTATTGGTGCAAAATGTTTTATCAAAACATGTATGGTAGTTTGGACAAATTTGATCCAAGATCCGATGAGGGGATATTTGTTGGATTCCTCCCATAGCAAAGCCTACCGGATATACAACAAAAGAACCTCAACGATCGAGGAATCTCTTCATGTTTCATTCAATGAAAATTTTGTCCTCCTAGAATTATCAATGACGATGATTCTATGGATGTAGTGTGTGACTCTATTGGTAATTCTAATCCTATTGATTCTGTTGATACTAACCCTACTGATGATTCTTTTGAGAATGTTCCTAGTGACCAGGGAGTTCCCAAACGGCTTCATACAGTTCGTGACCATCCCCATGAGCAAGTCATTGGCAACATACTAGATAGTGTCAAAATGAGATCTCAAGTCAACTTCTTCGCTCACTGTGCCTTTGTCTCTTCAGTATAGCCAAAGAATATCAACGAAGCATGCGAAGATAGTTCTTGGATCCTAGCCATGGAAGAGGAACTCATTCAGTTTGAGAGGAATGATGTCTGGGAGCTAGTTCCGTTGCCTTCGAAGAACCACACCGTTATAGGAACGAAGTGGATTTTCAAGAATAAGACCGACGAGAACCAAAACGTCGTCCGGAACAAAGCTCGGTTAGTTGCTCAAGGCTACAGGCAAGAGGAAGGTATAGATTTCGAGGAATCTTTCGCACCTGTAGCTAGATTAGAATCTATTAGGTTGTTATTATCGTTTGCCTGCCATAAAGATTTCAAACTCTTTCAAATGGACGTAAAAAGTGCGTTTTTAAACGGAGATGTCGTTGAGGAAGTTTATGTTTCTCAACCTCCGGGTTTTATAAATGAAAAATTTCCAAATCACGTTTTCAAACTTAAGAAAGCACTTTATGGTTTGAGACAAGCTCCTAGAGCTTGGTATGACCGCCTAAAGAACTTTCTTTTGGATTTGGGTTTCAAAATGGGTGAGGTTGATTCAACGATTTTTGTTAAGTATGTGAATCATGATATTATTTTAGTTCAAATTTATGTAGATGATATCATTTTCGGTGCTACTAACTTCACTCTTTGTGAAGAGTTTTCTAATGTCATAAAGAACCAATTTGAGATGAGCCACTTGGGTCAGCTCAAATATTTCTTAGGACTCCAAATTCGCCAAATGCACGATGGAATCTTCATCCACCAAACCAAGTACACGGTGGAGCTGCTAAAGCGATTTGAAATGGAGAATGCTTCTGGCAAGAAGACTCCTATGAACACTACTACACATCTTGATAAAGATACGGGCGGCAAAGATATAGACATTCGTCTATATTGAGGTATGATAGGTAGTTTATTATATCTTACTGCCAGTAGGCCTGATATAATGTTCGCTGTATGTGTTTGTGCTCGGTATCAGTCAAAACCTAAGGAATCACACTTAGTAGCGGTTAAACGTATTTTCCGTTATTTAAGTTACACAGTCGACTACGGATTACTCTATCCAAAGTCAAGCACATATGAGTTAATCTCATATAGTGACGCAGATTATGCTGGATGCAATCCGACAGGAAGAGTACTAGTGGCACTTGCCATTTTATAGGAAATTCTCTTGTCTCTTGGTTTTCCAAGAAGCAGAATTTCGTATCACTTTCAACCACCGAGGCGGAATAAATTGCCGCCGATGCTGCATGTGCACAGGTTCTTTGGATGAGACACACACTTAAAGACTTCGGTATAAACTGTGATACTTGGCCTATCATGGTGGACAACCTAAGTGCAATTTGTCTCTCTAAGAATCCGGTACACCATTCCCGTACCAAACACATAGATGTCCGTCACCATTTTCTTGATGATCATGTAGCTAAAAAGGACATCATTTTAGTGTACGTTGAAACCCAGAAGCAAATCGCCGATATTTTCACGAAACCACTCAAGGAAGATTCCTTTGTGCGGTTACGTCGAGAATTGGGGATTATGGGTGAATCCGAGATTTAGGATTCATATTTTCTATAATCCTGCATGATAATGATATTCATATGCTCATGCTAGATTTGTTGTGATATTCTGGATTTAAGATTGGTTTATTGATTTGTGCATCGGATTTATGATTTTCTGGTATTTATGGGGTAGAATAAGAGCGTATGAGAGTATTTAGATGATTCGTCAAGTGTTCTTTGAAGAGAACTCAAAATTTCGTATTTTCAAATTTTTGGACTCACTTAGTCGGTCATAATTCATTTACCGACCGACTGGTTTCACTTCTAGTCGGTTAGTCTTTGAACTCAGACCGACTAATTCTTGCCCTATTTTTGACTTCACTTGCTGTTTGCATTTTAGTCGGTCCAAGCTCATCTACCGACCGACTAGATTGCATTCTAGTCGGTCAGCTCTTGAACTTAGACCGACTAGTTGTGCGGGGGCATTTGTGTCTTTGTCTCAGTAAATCGATTTATAACCCCCCCCCGCACCGATTAGAATTCATTCTAATCGGTGCGCAACATTTCCAAAACCCTAAAACCCGCGTCCGTTCTGTTTCCTCCGCCGTGCGCAGCCATCTCCGGCCGCCGTCTATCGCCGACGGTCGATCTTTCTTCCTCCTAGGGTTTCCTTGGTATATCTCCTCTCACTCTCTCAGTTTTTAGGGCTAGATTTCGTTCAATTAGGGTTCAAACCTCGTTCAATTTAGTTCAAATCTCGTTCTATTTCGCTCGTTTGTGTGTTGTCTCGTCTCAATCTCATGGCGAAAACACGCATCCCTGTCCGTCCTACCGCTCCGTCTCCCATGACCATAGAGCCTCCATCCAACCCTCCTCAACCCAAACGCCGCGCCAAAACCACTCGTCCATCCTCTTCTTCGCCTCCTCTCAAGAAGAAGAAGAAGACGGCTCCCTCTAGGCCTACAGCCCGATCATCTTCCAAGCCCCTGACCAAGCATTTGACCCAGGGCACCTTTCGTACTCCCACTCCCCCCGCTGCCTCCTCTGACTCCGACGATGACTATATCCCGGAGACAGAGGCTACCGAGCAGGCTCATACCCCTCCCCCTCGCCCTACCTCCCGTTAGTCAAAGGGGAAGGGTCCCATGCCTTCGAGTGGGGTTGATATATCTCTTTGTCGTGATGACCCATTGTGTCTTGCGGCATACAACCGTATCGAGCACTATCCGTTGATTCTCGAGCATTTCGTTCAGTTCTCTGACTTTCCTCAGCTCGCTGATCTCCTCTCTTATAGTGGCCTCCTAGATTATCTTCGCCACGATCCCAAGGCGAATCCACATCCCTACCCTAGACTCTCAAACTCTTTTATTCCAATCGAGTTCGAGGAGAATATGATGACAAGCACTGTATCGAGACCACTGTTTTAGGGACACCCATTGTCCTCACGGCAGAGATCTTGGGACAGTTACTTGGGGTCTCCTCCTCTAGTCTGCTCCCCTCAGATACTCCATGGATAAGATCCACGATGTCGATCAGTCCATCCTTGCCGACATGTTCCACGTTATTCCTCCTGCCATGATTGGCGTTCCATCTAAATCCTTCAAACCGAATGCGTGGGTCCTGAACTTGATTCTGAAGTCGTGTCTTCTCCCGAAGTACGGCTCCTCCAGCTTGCCCTCACAGCCATTCCTGAAGCTTATCTACGCTCTTTTTGCTGGGAGTGAGATAAATTGGGCTTGCATCATCTTGGATAAGATGGACTCCTTTGAGTGCATCAGGAAGTCCACCAAGTCAGCACATATTCAATATCCTTGCTTGTTGACTTTAGTCTTCCGTCGCTTTGGCGTTCCCCTCCCTCCTGATGATCAGCATCCCTTGGGTCCTCCCCTGAACGCGACTGCCGTCAAGAAGTCTCTTGCGGCCTTGCGTCACGTCCAGAGGACTATCCCTTCTGCTCCTCCTCCGCCTTCTCACACTGACTCTTCAGCTTCCCTGAGCCGTCAGGAAGCTCGTATTGCACGATGTGAGGAGATGCTTGCTCGCATCTGTGATCATTTGGGCATTTAGGTTCCTCCTACACTTTCTGACGAGGAGGCCATGGATGCTGCTGAGGATGAGGAGCTTGCTGATTCTCCTGTTCGTGCCCCTGAGGGTACTTCTGTTGGCACTTCTTCTGTCTGTGCTCCCGAGAGCACTCCCATTGCCACCATTCCTTCGGTGGACACTCCAGTCGTTCCAGAGACCACCACTTCATCTGCACAGCCTGCTGCTGGTGTTGATCCTGCCTCCGCCTCCGCCTCCTGAGCCTTCGTTGGAGGACTCTCCACTAATCATTTGGATGATATATCTAGTTGTGAGAGAGTAGGGTTAGGATAGATGGGTGGATGTATTTTTGTATGTTTTGTGATACTTTGTGATGTCTGTTGTGACATTTGATGTTGTATGATGTGCACCAATCTGCTGATGGTTAATGTTTTGTTGGCTGGATGTATACTTTTTGTTGTGTTCATATATATATATATATATATATATATATATATATATATATATATATATATATATATATATATATATATATATATATATATTATAAAAGAGGGATGTTATCAAGAGAAATTGGATAAGAGATATTGGAAAAGAGAAATTGGATAAGAGATATCTATATTATAAAAGAGGGATGTTATCAAGAGAAATTGGATAAGAGATATTGGACATGAGAAATTGGATAAGAGATATCTATATTATAAAAGAGGGATGTTATCAAGAGAAATTGGATTAGAGATATTGGACAAGATAAATTGGATAAGAGATATCTATATTATAAACGAGGGATGTTATCAAGAGAAATTGAATAAGAGATATTGGACAATAGAAATTGGATAAGAGTGATGTTATCAAGAGAAATTGGATAAGAGATATCTATATTACAAACGAGAGATGTTATCAAGAGAAATTGGATAAGAGATATTGGACAAGAGAAATTGGATAAGGGATATCTATTATATAAAAGACGGATGTTATCAAGAGAAATTGATAAGAGAATTTGGACAAGAGAAATTGGATAAGAGAATTTGGATATCTATTATATAAAACAGGGAAATTGAATAAGAGAACATATAAGAGAAGAGATTTTGAGGGATAAAAGAGGAGGTGGGGAATTTTGCACATACAACCCCGGTTTTTGTATTTTTGCCTATGGACCCTCCCCACACACACACCCACACCTTTTATTCTCACCCCTTCCGGCCATTTTTTTTCCAGTTCTATGAAGATTTTGAATCTTATCCTACTAGGACAAAGCTTTGTCATACGTGGCAAGTTTGTCCTTGGTGGTAATGACAATTTTGGGGGGACTTAAATTTTGGGGGAAAACTTAAATTTGGGGGGAAACTTGAAATTTTGTGGGAAAACTTGAAAATTGGGGGAACTTGAAATTTGTGGGGGAGAAAAACTCAGCCATTAAATAAACCGTGCCCTATGGGCACGGGGCACGGGTTATCAAGAGAAATTGGATAAGACATATTGGACAAGAGAAATTGGATAAGAGATATCTATATTATAAAAGAGGGATGTTATCAAGAGAAATTGGATAAGAGATATTGGACAAGAGAAATTGGATAAGATATATCTATATTATAAGAGAGGGATGTTATCAAGAGAAATTGGATAAGAGAAATTGGACAAGAGAAATTGGACAAGAGATGAGATTTTGAGTGATATCTATTATATAATGCATGACCTTTGTCCTATATGGCAGTTTTGTCCTACGTGTCTCAATTTTGTCCTACGTGTCTCCAAAATTATGACTAGGATAATCTACTCACACACAATTATTTACAACTGAGTTTTGAAAAAAAAGGGTTCTAACTTTGGATCCTACGACTGTTTTGAAAAGGAACGGTTCTAAAAAATAAAAACCTGTTGTCTTCAATTCCCGTGCCCTCATTTACAAGTTCTCAACAATTCCCAACAACAACCTGTTGTCTTCAATTCCCACTAACAAACTGTTCTCTTCATCCTTCAACCTTCATCCCACAAACGTAACTCATCTGCGATGTCCTCGATTCAAGACGTCCTCTGGTACTCTCCTCTCTGTCTCTCTCTCTCTCTCACAATTTCATTCATTAATTTCTGATCCCTAGGGTTTCGGTTAATTTTTGACATTTTGTTGTTAATTTTTGACATTTGAAATCAATGTTTGGCATTTGTTTTTCATGTTCGAAATCAACGCTTTCTTAAAGTAACTGACCTTTTGAGTGTTTGGGTTTCATTTTTTGGCATTTGTCTGTTTAGGTGAATTACTCTACATTTTTTTGGGTAGAGGAAATGTCATTTTTATGTAGTTCCCCTGTAGTTCCCCATTTAATTTCATTCTTAAAGTTACTGACCTTATTTAGGACCGTGCCGATGAATTATTTGAAACTTTTTACCAGTTTAGCGTTAATTTAATAAGCACCAGTTCAGCATTAATTAATTTAATAAGCACTTTATTTATGATGGTTCCTCAGCATTAATTTAATTATTTGAATCATTTATGATGGTCCTCATTGAATTATTCACTGTGTTGATTTGCATGGTCCTCATTTAATAATGCTAATGAAAAGTGCCCTTTGATTACCAATTTAGCATTATTCGTTTAGGACCGTGCAAATGAACACGATCCAATTATTTTTTTAGGATTAGCCCAGGTGAACACGGTCTAATTTGTTAAACAGTTTAGCATTATCATTATCATTATCATTATAATAAACTGTTTAGGATTAGCAGCTTACCATTATCATTAGCATTATGACTGTGCATGGGTTACCCTATCTAAAGTACACAGACTTCGACAAATTGAGTTTCAATAGGCAGATTGAGTTTCAAATTTTTGATGATTGAGTTCCAAAGGGCACTTTTCATTTAACTGATTGAGTTCCAACTGATTTTGTTCCAAAGTTAACTGTTCCAAAGGGATTAAAATCAACTAAACATAAAAAATTTCCATTTCATGTCAACTAAACATAAAAATGCGACAAAAAACTTCTTGCTGGAGGTTATTTTTAATTGATAGAGATTGTGACAGACTACTCACACTTATATCCAGATTAGACATGCAACCAAGAACAAAGATAATTCAACAAGCTTGATGCCAAAGAGGACACAATTCTTTCCAATTCTAATTGGGAGTTGTGAGTGGGCATATCGCTCAATTTTTTTAATTGTGAGTTGTACGTGGGTATTTCACATTATTCTAATTCTAATTGATGCCAAACATGCCACGATTTGATATCGCTCAATTAAGAGGACACACGCTTAATTGATATAATTTCTTTCCAATCCTGTTTTAATGGTAGTTTACAGTAAACGTTGGGCGGAAACATACAGATAGCAACACAATTCCCTAAGGTTAGATTTTCTTTGATATGGTTGTATAGGAAAGATAACAAGCTACCTTTTTGAATGCCACAAATAATGATCTCCCATTTGAAAAAAAATGTCTTCATTGGAGGAATAAAAATGCATTTGGGAGATGATTATCATGTCACCATTTCATCCGTGCACTGACTGTCCTCCTCGGTTTCACACTCGGGAGACGACCTTCGCCGTGCCCTATGGGCACGGGTTATGACTAGTACATCTATATTATAAAACAGGGATGTTATCAAGGGTTATTGGATAAGAGAAATTGGATAAGTGTTTGAATTGTATTTGGGGTATATAAATGAGGGATGTTATGATGAGTTTTTGGATAAGAGATATTGGATAAGAGAAATTGGATAAGAGGTTGAATTGTATTTAGAGTATACAAATGAGTTGGATAAGAGATATTGGATAAGATATATTGGATAAGAGAAATTGAATAAGTGTTTGAATTGTATATGAGTGATGTTTTTGAAAATTTGGGGGGAAATTTGTTGGGGGGAAATAAAAGGGGGGAACAAAAGGGTTTGAAATTTTTTTTTGAAAGCATTAATAATCGCAGATCTGTCTCTCTCTCTCTCTCTCTCTCTCCACCGCATTAAGAACCCATCTTCTTAAAACTCAAGAATGAGTGCTGCTCCTTCCACCGCCCAACTACATTCGGCCATTCGCCTTCTCAGGTTCAATGCTTGCTCCCATATGCTCCCAAAGGTACGATCTCTCTCTCTCTCTCTCTCTCTCTCTCTCTCTCTCTCTCTCTCTCCCCCTCCCTCCCTCCCTCCCTCCCCTCTCTCTCCCTCTGTCCCTCCCTTAACCTCACTTTCTTCTAAAATTGACATCAACATCCCGATCCCGATACTATTTTCTCACTTGCTTCTAAAATTGACAAAAAACTGGTGGCGTGTGATTTTTTGTCTTTGGTTTCATTCATCTTCTTACTCACCTACTTTTCTGTCGATTTTTAGGTATCACGGCCAGTGGTCGTGGCTGATGGAATGGGCGGCACTGCCATGTACGAACTGATTCGCGTTGGCTACGACAATCTCATCGACGAGATAATTCGATTGGAGGGAGATTCAGCTCCACTCCAAGGTGATATCATCGGCGAGATCATTCGATTGGAGGGAGATTCAGCTACAATTGAGGAGTCCAGAGTCAAGCATTTACCTTCTTACGAGCATCTTGCTTATCTCCCAAATTCTACTCTCTCGACAATTTTTGTGTTTTTTTTTAAATTTCAGCGTTTTTTGTTTTTCGTAGAGAAATCAGCAATGAGGAGACGTGCTTGAACATGATACGAAGGATTGATTTCTCTTTGATCATCCAACAGGACACGAAGAAGTCCAAGAGCTCAGCATAAGTGAGAATAATATTCTTTGATTATGTGATGGAAATTGTTTTATGTTAACATTTGTATGCAGCATGTGGACTGTGGGAGTACTCCAGGCTATGTTGCACGAATATAGACACCTCAACACAAAGACGTCACGACACAATGGTACTTAATTAAATTCTAAAAAGCATATTCAAAATGTAACTATTGTGTTACAACTTGGATTTTCGACACATATCCAACACAACACGGTTCTCTCATTCACGCACCAGTGGTACCTAGACTCTAAGTTAATGTGATATTGATGTATTTATGTCTCATAATGTTAATTAAAGATATTATAACCAAAAAACTTTTGGATTATTCATCACATTTTTTGATATTGATGTATTTATGTCCCATATTATAATTGTGTTGGTGTTGCGAAATGTTTTGGCATTCTTGGTCAGTCTTTAATGCCGAGAATTAGAAAAATAAATCTATTTCTAATTAAGATTGTGGTTTTTATTAAAAGTGCAGGGTTTAGCAGTGCATCTTATTAATTTCTATAATAAATCAATTTCTAATTAACATTGTGGTTTTTAAATAAATCAATTTCCTGTTTAGCTAAGGGAATAGAATTAATTTCTATAATTAACACATTTAAGATGTGGGTTTATATGGCAAGTTGTTTTAAATGGGGCCATTGCTTTGATTTCCTGTCATTTTATTAGGTTTTATACCTAATTGTAAAGACTGGTCTTAATTTGAGGAATACCATTTAATAAACACTGGCAGCTTGGTTTTTTCTGTTGCGTGTTATCACATATACATTCGAATTGTTGCCTGTTTCAGCTTGGTTTTAAATTGCATTATAAGGGCGTGGATGCTTGATCATAAAGGAAATTTTAAATTGATTTAGATAAAGAAAGTTTCTTGCACGGAGTAGTTTGGGCTCACTGGGGCCATTTTACTGTACACTTTCTTTATAAACAAAGCTCCATGAATTCTTTTCTATTCTATTCTTTTTAATTTCTAGATGCATTCACAAAAGGAACAACGCATGCTTATTGGTCAATCTTCTCTGTGCAGAGAAGAGAGCTATGTCAAGATTTAGCTCCGCTGTTATGGCACTCCTTTGGCACCATGTCAGCGTTCCTACAGGTGTGTTTCTAATCCCATATTATAATTGTGTTGGTGTTATGCGAAATGTTTTGGCATTCTTGGTCAGTTTTTAATGCCGAGAATTAGAAAAATAAATCAATTTCTAATTAAGATTGTGGTTTTTATTAAAAGTGCAGGGTTTAGCAGTGCATCTTATTAATTTCTATAATAAATCAATTTCTAATTAACATTGTGGTTTTTAAATAAATCAATTTCCTGTTTAGCTAAGGGAATAGAATTAATTTCTATAATTAACACATTTAAGATGTGGGTTTATATGGAAAGTTGTTTTAAATGGGGCCATTGCTTTGATTTCCTGCCATTTTATTAGGTTTTATACCTAATTGTAAACACTGTCATAATTTGAGGAATACCATTTAATAAACACTGGCAGCTTGGTTTTTTCTGTTGCGTGTTATCACATATACATTTGAATTGTTGCCTGTTTCAGCTTGGTTTTAAATTGCATTATAAGGATGTGGATGCGTGATCATAAAGGAAATTTTAAATTGATTTAGATAAAGAAAGTTTCTTGCACGGAGTAGTTTGGGCTCACTGGGGCCATTTTACTGTACACTTTCGTTATAAACAAAGCTCCATGAATTCTTTTCTATTCTATTCTTTTTAATTTCTAGATGCATTCACAAAAGGAACAACGTATGCTTATTGCTCAATCTTCTCTGTGCAGAGAAGAGAGATATGTCAAGATTTAGCTCCGCTGTTATGGCACTCCTTTAGCACCATGTCAGAATTCCTACAGGTGTGTTTATAATCCCATATTATAATTGTGTTGGTGTTATGCGAAATGTTTTGGCATTCTTGGTCAGTTTTTAATGCCGAGAATTAGAAAAATAAATCAATTTCTAATTAAGATTGTGGTTTTTATTAAAAGTGCAGGGTTTAGCAGTGCATCTTATTAATTTCTATAATAAATCAATTTCTAATTAACATTGTGGTTTTTAAATAAATCAATTTCCTGTTTAGCTAAGGGAATAGAATTAATTTCTATAATTAACACATTTAAGATGTGGGTTTATATGGCAAGTTGTTTTAAATGGGGCCATTGCTTTGATTTCCTGCCATTTTATTAGGTTTTATACCTAATTGTAAACATTGGTCATAATTTGAGGAATACCATTTAATAAACACTGGTCATAATTTATATAATTAACCCATTTAAGATGTGGGTTTATATGGAAAGTGTTTTAAATGGGGCCATTGCTTTGATTTCCTTCCATTTTATCAGGTTATATACTGAATTGTAAACATTGGTCATAATTTGAGGAATACCATTTAATCCCATTAAAGCATTTTAAATACTAGGTTGGGACAAACATATGATCCAATAAGATCTTACTCCATTAAAGAAAATCTAGAAATTTTGAATTCCATTAAATTCCAGCACATGAAGTCTAATTTTCAAGAATTAAGGCAGAAGTTGCCAAGTAACCTGGCTGCGTGGATATGTCTATTTAAAGTTCAATTTTTTTAAATACAAAGTACGTCCAAGCTTGGGCAAAATGGACACCAGATGACTGCCTTATGGGATGAATAAGTTAACCATGCCGTATGCCCAGATTGAGATTGTGAAATAAATGGAAATATTGTATCCTAACTGTCTGTCATCAAATTATCCCAGCAATATCACGGTGATGTGCTTTATAAACGCCAAGTAGAGCTTTAATCTCTCCTTACCTTTCTTTTCACTGAAATGTTTCCATGTTTAAACCTTTTACTTAATATGTCCTAATCTGTCAATTTCCACTTCTATCCCAATAGAATAGAAATGGTGTATCAGGTTTGACATGGTGATGGCTAATGGAAATTAAGCTATTATATATGTGATTTGCAATTTCTGTGCTGGTATGGTTTGTTTTTATGTTGCAGCAAGCATGCGTAATGTTTCAGATTGTTTGTTTACAAAGAAGTGGAATGATGTTTCAATTTTTTTTGCAGGGTGAAGTATCTTAATGTAGGGTGAAGTATCTTAATGTTTCATTCTCCATGTCCATTGTAGACATAGGACTGAAGAACTTAATGTTACAAAGAACTTAATGTGAATTCAGCACTGAACAAATAATCCCCTATCGCAGCTTCCTTCCCCCAACCTGCCACGTTCAACGGTTTCCGCCCTCAGACAATGAAAACCACGGCGCATCTTTTTGCACGGTAGAATTTGAAAGTTTAGAGGATGAATAAGACCTTTGGGCTCGAGAATTTGAAAGTCCATAGTTCTCCAGGTCACAAAAAATTTACAGTTCAGTGTACTTCAGGCACCAGAATAGATATTCAAGGTAAAAAATTTGACAGTTCGAACTGTTTAGCAAATCAAGTTTTTCAATCTGACCTACACCGTGCCCAGTTGATTGAATCGCTAAACATATTTATATCCAATTTCTTGCAACCTTTCATATTTCTTACAAGCATCGGTGGGGTACTCTAGCGGATTTGGACATTATCCTACTTCAGATAGCCCATCAGATAGCAGAGGCAATTCAGATAGGGGAAGCTATGTTTTTTTTCGGAATTAGATTGGGATGTCAGGATGCCCTCCCCCTGCACACTGCTGTTTTTATATGTGTTACCTTTGTGAGAATTCTATCATTGCTTCCTTCCCTCACTAAACGTACTCAAATTTTATTTTCTAATTCTCATTTTAACAAACCTGTATGTCATAATTTTGAAACACATTACGAGCAAACAACTTGCCACGTTAATCTTTTCAATTCATTGAGAATTCAAGAAAAGGAGATCCAAGTTCTACCTCTCCACAAACATGTTAAAAGATATACGAAACCCACATAACTAATGTTTAATGAAAGCTGCAATAACAGAATTTACAAAACCCACAGAATTTACAAACATTGTGTTGAGCTCTCACCTCCTGCCTACTAGGACTGCGTTCTTGCTTTGAAGTTCTTTTTTAAAATTGGCGACAGGTGCAATGTAGAGAATTTTAGACGACGCTACTGGTTCGAAGTTGGAGAAGGCCTTATGCGACCAATTACCTGAAGGAGAGGTACTTTGGGTTTGAGAATTTTGGCAACACTTGAGATTGCGATTTCAATAATTTTGTGCTTCACTCGATTTTGAGCCTGCGATTTCAATAATTTTGTGCAAATCCGTTTCTGAAATAATGAAAAACCGTTTCTGTTTGTGGGGATGAGATGTGTAAGAGAGAGAAAGGGGATAAGTTTCAAAATTCATCCATGGAGGACCTAGCAATTAAATCGGGGAATATGATTTTTCATGTTTTTCAAGGAGTTAATACGGGCCATGGCAATTAAATTCATCCGTGGAGGGCCATGGCAATTACTTTCAATACTTTTTCATGTTTTTCACCCGGGACAGTCCTCCATGTTTGTGGGGATAAGTTTCTGAAATAATGAAAAACCTTTTCTGAAATAATTTTGTGCGATTTCAACGGCTCGCCCTGTTATAATAATGAAAACAGTTTCTAAAAATAATCTCTGTCTGCGTAGAATTCTCATTCTTTGCTGATTTCTCTTCGTTTGTTCTTTCGATAGACCCTTGTAAGGCTACCTATCGCGTCATTTCTACCGGGAGAATTGGCCATGCATGGTAACTTTTTGATGTTACATGTTTAGATTTCATTAATTTATTCATCCCCTATCCACTCACCCACCCACCCAACACACAGAAATTGCATTGTTTGCCATTTGTTCACAAAATTTATCCACCCATTAATTTATTCACCCAACACCCAACACACGAAGAGAAATCTAAACATCTAATTTCTGTGAAACACATGCCAGATATTGTGCTTAAAACTTCTGGCAAATCCCCAGATATTGTGTTTAAAATGAAACACAACCCTCAGTAATTTATTCACCCAACACCCAACACACAGAAATATATTTTTAGATTTCTGAAAACTAAAACCTGATAATTTGGCACGGGTTATGAGTGGTTGTGTTCCATTGTTCTGAAAACTAAAACCTGATAATTTCTGAAAACTAAAACTTTGAATGTATGGAATTTATTCAAAACCTTAGTGGATCAAAGGAGGTGAATAAATTACTATTATATTTCAGCTTAGTGCATCCTGTTCGTGGATTTAGTCAAAGAACTGAACCAACCTTTCATTTTTAACTGAGATATCAAAACGTATATTGACTTTAGCATTCTCCATAATCCAATTTATTCAGCTATTGGACCAATATCTCCTTATAACTGAGATATCACAATGAATCTTACAGTATTCAACCACAATGTATCTTACAAATTCATTCACCAAAGCATAATTTTATTTTGAATGAATTTGTAAAATCGATACATTCCAGCAAGTGGATAAGGGTGATGTAATCATTTTCATGTCATTAGGCTCTGAAAGTTTATTAACGGATATTTTGGCAGGCACATGAACATGAACATACAAATACGGTGACAGAACACATTTCTGACGTGTATATTTGTCACATCAATTCCAGAAACATGCGGTCCATTATTAAGATGTTAATAATATCCGAGATAGAAAAGTGTTAATAATAGTAGGGTGACGGAATCCCTAGAGATTGTAAAATAAATACGGGTGGTCATGACGAAGGTCAGTTAATACGGGTGATGGAGTCCCTAGAAAGGATTTGGTTTAATGTGACTTTTGGAGATCAGCTGAGATTAATAATAATATCCGTCCAGAAATTCGTATGAAAACCCACACTTTTTATTTGTCACAAAAAATACCATTATTTTTTTGACAGTGGCAGAATCGCTTCTATTATTTTGTCCTATGTGGCATCAAAGTGTTAATAATTTCGCAGACGATGTTTTTTGGAGATAGAATATCCGTCCAAAATTCATCCAGAAATTAATAATAATATGAATAGCGGGTGTATTTCAAGTGATCACTTAATATTCTGATCATTTCTTACCTAGATAACACTTTGTTAACATTTACTACTATTAACATTATTAACATTTACTATTATTAACATCTCCAAAAAATATTTTGATAACCAACTATGAATATGCTTAGTAGTAGATAACACTCCAGTGCCCATATTAACTCCAAAAATTGCAGGTAATTTTGGTTGGGAGAAAAGGGTGATTAACACTCCAGTGCCCGTATTAACTGCAGTGCGAAGGTTAATAAATATAGATCTCCGTTAATAATAATTTCCAGTAACATGAATAGGAATAGTAACAAGAATAGAAATTCCCAGTAACATGAATAGGAATTCCCAGTAAATGATGTTAAGTGATCACTTGGGAATTATGATTGGATTTCATGTTTCCCATTAATTTTCTCACTTTTACGAAAATCTTATGTTATCTTTCAGCATCGTTATTGACATAGGAATTGAACATATTTTGCATGACTGTGACCTATCTGCAAAATTTGAACAAACTTAAATGAACTCGTGCCCTATCTGACATAGGAATTTGCAGTAATTTGCATGACGGTTTCAACCCCCCCATCTGCAAAATCTGCATTTGCAAATAAATAAAACCTATGCACATCAGATATATAATTTGCAAATACATGAACCGTGAACATCAGATATATAATTTGCAAAATTCCTATCTGCAAAATCTGTGCCTGAGGGGGGATAAATTTAAATTTTAAACTGTGCATATTTATAATTTTAAATTTTAAACACATAGAAATTGAACAGATAGGATTTCATGTTTTATGACATTGAACATATGAATGGGCATTTTTTTTTACATTATTTAGTTAGGAGTTGATGAACTGCCATCAGTCAACCCAGCATTCATCCGTTCTGCTTGCACAGTGCAATACATAGAGCAAGAATCCTTTAGATGCCATACGGGCGGCCTTCTGTTGATACACCATTGCACAAAAAGTGAAAATAAATCAAATATGTTATAATGCTTGCAAAGTTAACCCAGTGATTGTATGTTATAATGCACAAATGTAAAAATAAATCAAATATGATTCCAATACCATGACATGATATCAAAATTTAGTTCGTAATTTTTATGAAAAAGGAACATGGCCAAGTCATATACATGATGCAAGTTAATATGTCCTTTGTCATTCAGATAATATCTTCAAGTAATGGGTCTGTTTTTATGTTGAGTATTTGGGGGAACATAGTAATTGAATCAGTAATGCACACACACACCCCTCCTCTTTTTTGCAAAATATAATGTTCCTTTAGTATCTTGAAACAAACATCATGTTTAGAGATAGGCAGTCCGGCCTTAATGAATCTGTTATGATACTTTTTGGCTTGGCAGACAATGAGGATGATAAGGCAATGAGGATGATAAGGCAATGACGCCTTTAGCATCTTGAAGTTCCTTGGATCAAATATCTTAATGAAAGGAGTTTGTGTTGTTTTACGTCATGTGGATTAGAGATTACATCCTTTATGCATACAATCCACGACTGTTTCTGAATCTTTGTCCTACGTGGCGTCAAAAATATGACTAGGACAAAAAAATATGACTAAGAGTGATGACTAGGACTAGGACTAGGACTAGGACAAGGCCTTAAGAATTTTCACTTTTGCATTTTTTTAAAACCATGACTAGGACAAGGACTTAAGAATTTTCGCTTTTGCATTTTTTAAACCAATAAAACAAAAAATATTGGGGTAAAGCTCAAAAAAACAAAAAAAAATTGCATGTTATAGCCCACGTTGGAATCAATGATTGCGTTTTCGAACCCCCGTCGCGTTTTTGCACCAAAAACAAAAATAACCGCACGTTGAGCAAGTGTCCAATTAATAAGGGAAGTTGCAAAATTGAATAGAGCAGCGTTGCACTATCCATGCAAATGGACAGTTGAGCAAATGACAATGTTTCGAACTTTTGCGTTTTCAAAATCACGTTGGAACTCACGTTGTCACAACCGCATGTTTCCGAACCCACGATTTCGAAACCAGCTCACATTTTCGAACCCCAATTGGAATAACGTGGGTTTTCGAACCCAGCTCACATTTGCAAACAAAAAACAAAAGCCTCAGCTCACTTTATAGAAACCCACATTGGGATAACCTGTGCACATCTCACGTTATCGAAAATTCTCTAGGGGAAGTAAATTTTGGAGGGATATAAAATTTTTGAGGGATCTACAGAACAATCATTGTGCTTTAATTTTGGAGGCAAAGATTTTGAGGGTGGAATATCATAAATGAACCGTGCCCTACAGGCACGGGTTATGACTAGTATATATATATATATATATATACATATATATATATATACACATATATATATATATACATATATATATATATATACATATATATATATACATCGTGTTGCCATTCATTTTTGTGTGCACATTGCATTTATGTCTCTGATTTTGACTTCGTCGCTCGATGATTCTGTTGATTAAATAGCTTTGTTTGTATGAAAACATAGAATTGTTTTCCATGCACTAAATTAGCTAAAAATGTTGATATTGGAGAGTATGTTCCTTTACTCAATACGTGAATTTGATTTTGTGTTTTGATGATTTCTCTTTTCGACTATGGTCTCATTGGCACGGTTTGTAATTCTTCGATATTATTTCCTTGGTGTCATTTGGACCGTTGTTGTATTCTTCGACTCTCTTGTTTAGATTTTTTGTTTAGCCATGGTTGTTGTCGTTGATCTCCTCCCGCTCTTTTTGATAATGCCAAAGGGGGAGAGAATTAATAATGACTATGTGCTAAATGATAATTCAAAGCAATTTACCGTGAATCTAATTTGATATGTTAGATTCAGGGGGAGTGAAGATATAAAAATGGATTCCGATCCTATATTTCAATAATTGGATCATATTTTATATTTTTCTCGTCTGCTTGATGAGTATGTCTATTAATTAATACGGAACTAACGAGTCATCAATGCAGGGGGAGTAAGTAAATTTCATTTGTATCATTATTATTGATTAATATTTATGTTGGGTTGTCATCACCAAAAAGGGGGAGAATGTTGAGTATTGATTCCCCTGATTTGGTTTTGATGATGAACAAACATAAATATCGTGATCTAATTCTCTTTGAGCGCAGTTATGGAGATCGTCGCCAAACTACTTTGTACATCTCAAGCGACATCCCAAGACTTCTTAGAGCGCGTGATCGTTGTGCCTGAAGCTTCATTGAAGCTCAAGGAGTTATTAATGAATTCAAGGGATTCGGATTGAAGCTTTGAAGATGGTTCGTCATGTTTATTTTATTGTCTTCTAGCTTCATCGTATAGAATGTTAAGCCTTGAGTAGGACTTACTTAACAACCTTCATAACGATCATATCGTATCTCTAGGATTGCCTTAGAAGCCATTAGAAACTTTTCCGAAGCTTATCGCTACATTTCACGGCTTCGTATGCATCTTAGTTGGTTCAAGAAGAAGAACCAACCGACTAGATGACAATCTAGTCGGTTGGAAATCCTTCTTGAACCGACTAGTTATCCTAGTTACTTTCAACTTAAAGTACTGTTGACAAGTTAGCCGGTCCAAGAAGGTTCACCGACCGACTAGTTGTCAAACTAGTCGATTGGCAATCCTTCTTAGACCGACTAGTTTTCCTGGTGAAATTCAGCTCAGTTACTGTTGACTAATTAGTCGGTCCAAGAAGGTTCACCGACCGACTAGTAGTCAAACTAGTCGGTTGGTGTTTCTTCTTAGACCGACTAGTTCTATCTCTTGATTTCACTATCTTTGCTGTCAACCATCTAGTCGGTCCAAGAAGGTTCACCGACCGACTAGTTGCAAAACTAATCGGTCAGTGATCCTTCTTAGACCGATTAAGCAGTTTCAGAAATAGATCCGTTGGGCATTTAATGCCACGATTTTTGCTGAACTCTTCTCTCTCTCTCCTATATAAGCTTGATGAGTTTCAAGCTAGCATTCAAGGCTGCCATTATTGAGATTTAGAGAATCAAAGAGAAGAGCATTAAACTCTCATTTCTAAGCTCTCTCACTTCACAAGAATCTCTCCCTTACTCTTTGAGCCCTAATTCCTCAAGAGAGATTCTCATTCAATGTGAGCTACTCAAGCTAAGAGCTTGAATCCAAGTCACCAACTTCACCCTAGCCATCTATTGCTGTTCATCTTGGTGGAGCTAGGGTTTGGTGCTATCTTCTCCCTCAAAAAACTTCTTGCCCTAAAATCAGTAAGTTTTACTCAAGGCATAGGGTTTGTGGTAAGTGTTTTATTGTTTCATTTAAATTGATATTTCAGTTTATCTCTCGGTTGTGAGAGAAGATCGTGGTCCCGGTTTGTGGAAGTCACATTTCGATCTTTGTATGATTTGATCTTGTAGTAGTTTTCTACAAGAATTTCATAGTGCAAATTTGAGTTAGAGGATTCTAACTCAAGTAGCCGGAGGGGATCCGGGTGTCTGGGACGTAGGATCGTCGGTAACAAGTCGGGGAGACTTGGGTGGATCCGAACCCTTTACATCGCTTGTTTGCGTTGGATTTTTCTTGTTGTCAATTTTCATTCCGAATTGTTGGTTATCTTTGCACAATAATTAGGAATTATACTCTTGATTATTTTAAAGTACTATTCACCCTCCCTATAATACTTGTGCAGTAGCTATCAGGGCATTACATAACTTATACCCACTAAAGGAAATAGATCCTAGCCCTTCACAATCATGACCCAAAGGCTACTATTCATCACTTCTTTTCACCCCAATTTTTCAAAACCCCTCAACCCAAGCCCTAGGTAGCCAACTACCCACATTGAGTTCATCCCCTTGAAATTTTTGTAGTTCTTGCTCTCTCTTCGTAGGAGCTCTCATGCTATCATTTCCCTTCTAGGAACACTTCAATATCAAGGTATAATCTTTATTCACTCTCTTGAATTCTTCATTTTATTTCCTTGAAATGTTCTATTTCATCTTCAAATATTTCAGTTTTACTAACAATATGTCTTTTAAGAAACTAATTGGAAAGAGGAGGAAGATCAATGAATCTTCTCTAAGTGAAAGAGAAATCATTGAACCCTATCTCTTCAAGTCTTCTAACTATGATAAGTTTCTCAACATAACCAAAAGACAAATTCTCCATGAGAGATTTGTTAAAATTGAGGATGTAGAAAACTATGGAATTGATAGTATCCTGGAAGTCCAAAATTTGTCAAATCTGTTTTCCTTGAATAACATGTATTATTGATATCCCAAACTTGTTCATTTATTCTATGAAAACATGGACCCCGATCTTGCTAAATCTCGTTTCATCACTAAAGTTCTTGACACCAAACTTGCAATCACTGTCAAATCCTTAGGTCAGGCTTTAGGGATTCCTTTTATAGGAAAGCTGCTAGATGAGATCGAAATGATTGAGGGAGATACATTGGATAAAATGTACTTGCCTGTAAAATATTTTCTAACTAAATTACCGTGTAGCGATCTTCGCTATCCTGGTAGAATTTTGGCCAACATTTTATCATACAATATTATCCAAAAGTCTGGCAGTCACTCTGTTTTGTTTAAAAGGCAAGCTCAATGCATTTACGCTATGCTTGGTAATATCAAAGTCAATTGGGCCAAGTTATCGTGGACTCAATTCTTCTGTCTACTGCTTCTAATAGATTTTCATTCCCTCTTGCTCATGGTCACTTTCTCACCATTCTCTTTAATGCCTATGACATTCCATTGGACAATGAATCTGAGGTTCTGGAACCCACCCTTATGTTTGATGCGCGTGCACTTGGCCGAATGGGTCTTCACCGAGACCTCGATCAAAACATTCCAGAAGAGAAGCTAGTTGGTGATGCTAGCTCCACCTTGGAGAAAAGGTAAGGTTAGAAACATGTTATTGTTGATTCAGATGAAGAAGAGGAAGAAAGTGAAGAAGAAGATGAAGCACCACAAGATGATGAAGTTCCATACTATATTGCTGAGCTTCAAGACATACTCTTGAAGAAAATTGAGAATCTGAAGATTTCTCAAGATATAGGCTTTGAAGAGCTCAACCAAAAATGTAGCAAACTTGAAGAACTTTGTGGCTAGAAACAACGAGATGACCGAGAAGACACTTGCAATGATCCTTGATGAGATCAAAGAGCTAAAGAAGGAGAAGAAGAATGGTGGTTCTTTTTAAGTATCTTGGTTTAATTTTAAACAATGCTCGTTTAAACAATGACTTGGTTTTGTAATATTTTTACTATGGTGTGATGGATTCAGACTTGTGGTATCAACTCTAGTAGTTGATGCAATGCTTATGATTATCCTATGGCATGTTTTAAACATTGATATATCTCTTCTGAAATTTTCATGTCATAATATATATCTTTAACTACTAACTCTTTTTGCAAATATATTTGGTTGATTTTTTTCTCCTGCACATGATAAAAATGCTTGGATTGATTGTTGTATTTGCTTGATCGTTAATTAGATTCAACGTATTGTGATATTATCATAATTGTCATTCTTTTTTATTGATGACAAGGGGAGAAAATTGGTAAATGCAAAACATGAAAATGAATAATTGCTATTGCTAACCGGCTTTGATGCAGGGGGAGTATGAGTATATCATACCTCATCTAAGCAGGGAGAGTAAGTTATCTTACTTGTCTTATTCTATTATTCATTTTATTTTTTTCCATTTGGTGTCTTCCTTAAGAAGGGTGTGAGTGATGGGAAATCGAATCCCACCCCTAAGTAGTTTTGATGATGAGCACACCAAATGATGTTAGTGTACTAATGACACTATCTAAAGTGTGCAGGTTGTGCGATCAATAATATAAACTTTGCGAATACTCCGAAGAAGCTCAACCACACTCAGAAGATGAAGACAGTTTGATAGCTCTACGTCAAGCACGAGTGAAGCTCAAAGATGAAGCTCATGGAAGTGCTCAAGCGTAATCAAAGACAAGCTCAAACTCAAAGTGAAGCGCGCATCTACATCTATATCTGATCGGCTTCAGAAGTCTTCATTTAAGTCTAAGTGTGTGAGTTGGTCTTTTAGGAATATGTTAAAGCCAAGTTTTATTACACATGCACAAAACGTTTTCGAAACAAAAGTTTTCAAAACTTGTTTTAAAACTCGTTGAGAGCATAGCTATGTGATTTAACTTCATAATCAATCTCCAAACACTCAGGAGTTGATTACTCATCTTTTAGCTGAGTTTTAGTGAAAAAAATACTTTGGGAGTCGACTACCAAAGGAGGGAGTCGACTACCAATTGAGAGCAAAAAATTTTCCAATGAAAACTCACTGGGAGTCGACTACCTCCCTTGGTAGTCGACTACCAGCTACGTTTTTGACTTCCTGATTTCACTCCCTTGATTCTCTCGTTTCCTTGATTGTCAGGCTGAAGTCAGATGTTTTTGAAATTTCGAATTCATTTTTGAAACTCTATAAGTAGAGCCTCTTGAGAACATTTCTAAATACCAATTCTCTATTATATTTTGAGCTAAAACTATACTCATGAAATTATCAATCGCTCGCATTACTCTCATCATCGTAGCCAAATTCTGGTTCTATTTTCTGATCTCGTTTTTTATTTAAAATTCTTTTAAGATCTATTTTATTCTTTGGCTATTGAAAATTGTTTTTCAAAATTCTTACTTTTGATTTAATATTCTTTAAAGGATTTTTGAAAACAAAAGCATCTAGACCACAACAAATTAAATTATATTCTTTGTGTGATCTAAGATCATTTTAAATTCTTTTAGCCACATAAGCATATTTGCAATATTATCTTGGC
Source organism: Scilla litardierei (assembly GCA_030789695.1). Taxonomy (NCBI): domain Eukaryota; kingdom Viridiplantae; phylum Streptophyta; class Magnoliopsida; order Asparagales; family Asparagaceae; genus Scilla; species Scilla litardierei. The sequence continues at coordinate 315,965,295 of CM061142.1, read as the reverse complement.
TATAGAATTTTTATTGGGTGTAAACCAATCTCCACCAAATATTGTGGTGAATTGGATCTTGGTTTTATTTAGATTCCCTTTGTGATAAGGGTTGTAAAAATCCTAGTCAAGACTAGGTGGTTGGAAATCCTTGTAGGGATACTAGGTCGTTGCAAATACTAGCGAGTGAACCTAGGTAATTGTATTGCTAAGACAATAGTGGATTGAATCTCGTACCAGATTGGTTGGGGACTGGACATACCCAGGTTGCATGGAACCATGATAAAAATCTCTTGTCTCTGCGTGCTTTCTGTGTTTGCTTATTTATTTGTGCTAGAAATTTATCTGTTGTTAATATATATCATCTTTGTAACTCTTTATTAATATATTGCAAAGTTAATCCTTTTTATCCGCTGTATAAATGTTTCTCTGATTGTAATCTTCATCTGCTTGTAATTAATCTTTGTATTTATTCAAGATTACTTTGTTGATTAAGAACCAAGCGTAGATCACTCTATTTGGTTTCTTAGGCAACATTGGAAGGGAATTATTGTGTTATAATTGCTAAAGGAAAAGGTTTTATAATTCATACAACACTATTCAACCCCCCTTTCTAGTGTTGTTTGCCATCCACGGGATCCACCAGGCTCCACCGAGCCCAATGCCCCCTCCTGGGGCCGACACCGGCATCATCTTTGAAACACATTGGGCAAGTCCAAACAGTGCTTGAACTTGACTCCCGATACAACCTTCATCAGCATGTCCATCGGGTTGTCCTCTGTTCCGATCTTCAGCAAGTTGATGTTGTCCTCGTCTTCTTCCACATAGTCATGGACAAAGTGGAATCTCACATCGATTTGCTTGGTGCGAGCGTGGAAGACCTGATTCTTAGCCAAGTGAACTGCACTCTGACTATCACAATGGACGTCGTACTTCTTCTGGTAGACTCCCAGATCATCCATCTAGCCCATCATCCATATCGCCTCCTTCACCGCTGAAGTCAATGCATATACTCTGCTTCCATAGTAGACAGGGCCACCATAGACTGAAGGATACTCTGCCAACAAATAGGAGTGCCTGACAGAGTGAAGACATATCCTGTGATCCATCGCCTCACATCCAAAAGTCACCTGCATAGTCAGAATCAACATAGCCAACAGTGTGCGGACCATAAAAACTTCGACTATAGGTCAATCCGATATCGATAGTGCCATTAAAGTACCTCAGTATCCATTGCACTACTCGCCAGTGCTCCTTCCCAGGATTGTGCATGTCCATACTCACCATGTTGACTGCATCTGATAGATGGGGTCTGGTACAAACCATAGTATACATCAAGGTCCCCACTTCATTGGCATACGGTACGTTCTCCATGAGCCTTTTCCCTTCTTCATTCTTCGGGTAAAGCTTGGCACTGAGCTTAAAGTGAGGTGCAAGAAGAGTAGCTACAAACTTCATCTTCTCATAGCTAAATCTCTGTATAACAGTCTTCAAATAAAGCCTCTCTGAAAGATGAGCTTTACCTTCACTTCGATCTCATATGATCTCCATCCCAAGAATCCTCAGTGCTTTACCTAGGTCCTTCATCTCAAACTTACAGCTGAGCTGAAATTTCAATCTCCAAATCTTCTCTTTGTTCGATGAAGCAATGAGCATATCATTGACATAAAGAAAGAGATAGATGAACGACCCTTCATCCAATTCCTGATAGAACATGCAGTGATCATAGGGGTTACGAACATACCCTTGATCATTTTCCGTAAAGCGTTCGAAACACTTATACCATTGTCTCGGCGACTGCTTCAGCTTGTAGAGCGACTTCTTCAGCCACATGCAAGACTGTCACCGCTCCCATAGCCATCGGGCTGAGCCATATAGATATCCACCTCGAGCTCCCCATGCAAGAACGCTGTCTTGACATCTAGATGCCCCAGTTCAAGGTAAAACTGAGCAAATAACACCAACAAGATCCGAATCGAGCAGTGCTTTATCACTGAAAGAAGACCTCATTGTAATCGACCCCTTCTCTCTGTGCTTAGCCCTTTGCTAAGAGGCGAGCTTTGTAGCGAACATCTCCTGCTTCGGCTCCATCCTTCTTGGTATAGACACACTTACACCTGATGTGTCCATTTTTTCCATCTTTTTATATCTTCATTTCATCTCATTCCATGTCATATTCGCATCCAAATTCCTTATTTTCATATATATATATATATATATATATATATATATATATATATATATATATATATATATATATATATATATATATATATATATGCACTTCTAATGCCATATTCGAGTTTCGTATAGCCTTTTGTACTTGCAGGGATTTTGGAGTGATTTGGAGCTAATTTGTGATACAGACACATCTAGCACGTCCTGGATGTCATAGGTAAGGCTCTATAGGAGTTCGCCGAGGTTTAGAAGCAGGTAGGAGGAGAGGAGGAGGATCAAGCGAGAGAAAGGAGCAAAAGCCAAGGCACTTTCCCAGGCGACTCGGCCCGAGCAGCATTCTGCTGCTCGGTCGAGCAGACATGCAGATTCAGCCAGAAGATGTGCACGGGCTACTCGATCGAGCAAGGAGGTGACTCGACCGAGTCAACCCAACTTCGAGCTTCCTCCATCAGACATCCGACTCGACCGAGCAGGACCTACTCGACCCGAGCAGACAGAGCGAGGGTTTGGAAGAAGAATCCAGACTTCCTGACGACTCGACCGAACAGAACCTACTCGACCCGAGCAAGCAGAACGATAATTTGAGGAGAAGCTCAGATCCCTTGACGACTCGATCGAGCAGGCGGGCTACTATATCGAGTAGCCCGTGTCCATTCCAAGCAGCACAACAGCAGAGTCCACGCCAAGGTGTTTGCTCGACCGAGCAGCCGCTTACTCGGTCGAGTAGCCAACGCGGCCAGCGATAAGTGGGCCCCAGACTTCCAGATTTAAATTTTTTCTTGTGGGATCCATCCCCTATGTATTTAAGTCGTTTTTCCACATGTTTTTTGGCGATCGAATTTTTTAGGTTAATTTTTAGTTTTAGCTTTAATTTTAGTGAGAGTTTTAGATCTAGGGGTTGGAGATTTTGTACTGAAAAAGTAAAGACGACATTTTTATTACTTGTTACTGCGTGAAATCTCTGGATCTAGATTTTCTTATTATCGTCTATTGCGCTACTTGTTTTCGGTACGTAAAATCTCAACTTTCTTGTTTTCTCTATTCGTTATTATGAACTCTTATCTAAAAATCGCATCTTTCTTTGTCCTAGTTGCCATGTCTGAGTAGTCTTATCTAGGGCTAATGGGTTAGCCCTAGGATCTTAGGGAAAAGATGTAGATCTAGCATTTTTAGGTTGTGTTGGGAGTAAAAGGGGAGTACTTTGGTTGATCCAACCAAATCCCTAGGAGAACTCGTACTGAGATCATGCCCGCGGTCTATGGAATTGATTAGCTTAAGGAGTATCCTTAGGATTTAATTAGGGAGTTAGTGGATCCAATCAAGGCTCGTGACCGTGCCCGGCTCGTGCCTTGAGGGGATCCACCGATGAACTATATCATTACATTGACGGCTACCTCCATTGCGTCAATGAGAGCCACCGAAGTACCTCGAAGCTCTAATCCACGAGAGTGATACGAGCCGAGAGACCAATCCCATAAAATCAATGCAATGTAGGAACCCTAGCCTAACATCGACTTCTGACGGTCCTAGCGGTGATCCCTAAGGCCCTAGTTTCATTATATTGAACCAACACCATCAACCAACAATCTTCCAACCGACTGCTAATTCTTTCTGAGATTTAGAAATATTCTGAGACCCGACACACCGTCACTGTCCCTGTGGGATTCGACAATCTTTTATACTATAATTTGACACCGTCTGCTTGCGGATAGAACCCAGAATCGGCACCTAGGAACCATACAGCGCCTGGCGACCACCAGGTGGATTTTAGGTGGAAGTTCTGGGCACGTCAAGTTTTTGGCGCCGTTGTCGGGGACAGTTACGGTGTTACTCAGTTTATTTTTATTTCGAAGAATTTGCTAGCAACTCTATTCATTTCCTATCTTTCCATCCTTTTTATTCTTTTTTTATTATTATCTTGCTACTCATGGTATTTTCTGAGTAGTTATGTGCATGATTACTCGCTTCGAAACTGTTGATAAAGAAATACTATTTGATCCTGAAATCGAGAAGACAGCAAGAACTCTCAGAGCTTTGACTAGGGGTCAGACGCCCTCTGATCCGATGGCAGAAAATACCCCACTCCACCTCGCACCGGTCCATCCGGGACCACATGAAACCAAGCTACGGGAACAATTCTTCCATTCTGAGGCTGCAACTGGCGACGAGTAGCTTTGAGATAAAGAATGGGTTCATAAATCTGATGCAGCAGGATCCCTTCCATGGGCATCCGCACGAGAACCCGAACCATCACATCTACACTTTCCTCTAAAAGTGTGATACGTTTAAGACCAAGGATGTGAGCGACGACGCTATAAAGTTAAGGCTCTTCCCCTTCACTTTGAGGGATAAGGCTTAATATTATTGTAACGGGCCCTCCCCTCCAACCACTTCACTACTTGGGAGCAACTGGCGCTTGCTTTCGTGGACAAATTTTACCCACCGTCCAAAACGGTGAGGATCAGAGGAGCTATCTCCAACTTTAAGCAGCTGCCCCAAGAATCGCTCTACGAAGCCTGGGAAAGGTTCAAGGACCTTCAGCACCAGTGGCCTCACCATGCAACCAAGTACAAAGATGATCATTGATGCCGCCGCACAAGGCGCCCTTCTAGAAAAATCACATGAGGAAGCAATTGACTTGCTTGAACACATGGCGGCAAACAACCAACAATGGAGCGAGGAGCGCACCATTATTGCCAGGACTCCGGAGGTAAAAGCTGTTAGCCACCTTGATTCTCATATTGAAGCTCTTTGCAAACAGGTGGCAAGGATCGAACAACGGTTGGATGCTATTCCAGCAACCACCAGCGCTCCAGCTTATCATCCTCAATAAGAATATGCGGAGCAAGGCTATGCCCCAAAAAGGACCATATGGAGGAGCCGAATCACAATTTGAGCAAGTACAATTTGTACAAGGAGATGGACGCAATCAGTGGCAACACCCAGCGGCGAGAAATCGCCCCGGATTGTCATATGGAAATCCAGATGGATGGCTGCAACATCCACAGTTTCAGAGGCCACCACATCCTCCTCCTCAACGACAAGGACCGCCGCCGCCTCAGCAGCAGCATGGATTTAGGCCATCTGGGCCATATAGACCGCCGGGCTACCAATTCAATTGACCACCTTAGTAAAATTATGCACCAGCACCACCACGTCCTAACTTAAAGGCTACCTTGGAATCGTTTATGAGCGGACAAATAAAGTTCAATCAAGACACAACCGCTCAATTCAAAAACATCAATACATCACTTGAAGAGCTAAAAGGTCAGATGTCCCAACTACGGAAGCATCAAGGAAGGTTGCCTTCACAACTGGAGCCAAATCCAAGAGCTCAAGCAAATGCCGTGGTCGCAGTTACCACGCGAGGAGGTAGAACAACCGACACTATAATGGTGTCGATTACAAGCAAGGAAGGCCAAGGACCAACGATTCAAGCTACAATTGAAGATGTCCCTATTGACAACGATGAGGAAGAGGCTACTGATTAGCCTATTATGAATGGAGAGAGGAAGGCTTCGCCTTCCACCTTACCCACCATCACACCGGCACCAAAGGATGATGCAACTAGTTCCAACAACAAGTCAACTCCTAAGGACGCCGTCAAGGATAAGTGAAGCCGACCTCCTCCACCCTACCCATAAAGATTAGCCTTGGCAAAGATGGAGAAAAAGTACGCAAAATTCACGGAGCTCCTAAAGGGTATTCAACTCAACATCCCTTTTGTGGATGCTATTACAGAAATTCCCATCTACGCAAAATTTTTGAAAGACCTCATCACCGGAAAGCGGAAACATGAAGAAGTGAAGCTTTTAGAGGATTCGACTTCCATTTTAAAGAACAACCTCCCAAAGAAATTACCGGATCCAGGAAGCTTTACAGTGCCATGTTCTATTGGAGGTACACCTATTAGCCGTGCATTGATCGATTTGGGAGCGAGCATCAGTTTGATGACGCTTTCCATATTCAAGAGGCTACAAAACGGAAGCGAGTTGGAGCCTACCAACATGTCTATATAACTGGCGGACCACTCAATTACATAACCGGTAGGTATTGCTAGAGATATCATTCTACAAATACCGCCCGAATTATGTTTGCCGGTTGATTTCATTACAATGGATATGCCGGAAAAGGGGAGTTCCCAACTCATACTTGGCCGTCCATTCATGGCGACGACCGGTGTCATGATAGATGTTTGCGAAGGTACTCTCTCCATGAATGTGGGCAATATAGAAGCTCAATTCTGGCTACAAAAATCCATAAAGGAGCATGTCCAAAAAGGAGCGAGCTATCTTGAGCTTTAGAAGATGATGTTATAGGTGAGTACACTACTGAAGGGTTCATGAAGGACCCAGTGAAGACAAGCGTTGATGATGATGGCGACTCCATTTACAACAAGGCGGTAGCATCCTATTTAAGCATACTCGACGGGGAGCCTCCAGACGATATATTGCACTACCAAGAGCCGGAAGCCATCAACCATATAGTTGATGAGAACCATAGAGAGGAGGCGCGTCAAATACTGCCACACACCATCGTTGGCAAGCATGACGCGTGTATCTTGTACACGCCCAATATTCATTGAAGAACTTGAGGGAGTCGGGCATATGACTCAAAACGAACGCTTATCTGGAGGCAACCCGACTTTCTATCTCTTATATTTTCTTTTTCACTTTTGTTTTGCTTTGTAAAATACAAAAATTATAAAAATTTGACAGTTCCCCCCTTTACAGGTTGAACGTTGAGGGGGGCGCACACAAAACGATGTATTGAAGGCAAGGGAGCCAGGAGAAGAACAGCCAAGAGAAGAACAAGCTCGGTGAGCAGTGGCAAAAACAGCGTTCTATCTACGCGGGCCGAGTAGTCCCTACTCGGTCGAGTAGCCATCTACTCGAACGAGTAGCCACTTGCTCGATCGAGTTAATGAAGGCACGGTAAAGATAGAGGAATCAGTAATTTGTCTACGCGGCCCAAGTAGCCCCTACTCGGTCAAGCATCCACCTACTCGATCGAGCATCCACCTACTCGGGCGAGCAGCGGGAAAGTGCAACGAAAAGGAGAAAACTGGTGTTCTGTCTACGCAGCCCGAGTAGACCCTACTCGGTCAAGCAGCTGAAGGAGTATTCTGATCTTAAATTTTCATATACTTTTAATTTCTCTACTCGACCGAGCCACTATATCTGCTCGGCCCGAGCATCGCCTACTTAATTCATATGAGGCCCACATTGAGACCGAGTCGAGTTAAATAAAACTCGATTTGATCTTAACCCTTACCATAATCATTTTTACCCCCTCAAAATTACCCAGAGCTCCCAAACCCCCTACTCGTTCGACACCACCGGCCATTGCCCCCACCGTCTCCGCCGCCGTCAGCGCCACCCAATCCTCACCGCCCTCCGGTCGGTTCGTCTCCCTCTCTCTCCTCATATATATATATATATATATATATATATATATATATATATATCTCTCTCTCTCTCTCTCTCTCTCTCTCTCTCTCTCCCCTATCCATCTCCACTTCTCTCTCAAATTCACCCCCAGCTCCGACGACCGCCGGAGCTACGCCGTCGGCACCACCCAGCGACGACGATGTGACCATCTCCTCGCCCCCTCTTACCCGTCCTCACCCCCCACTCTCTCACTCTCCGAATCAACCACCACCACCACCACGCCGCTACTCCAGCTTCCCTAGGGCAACCCGACTTACTCGGTCAAGCACTCTTAGTGCTCGGTCGAGTACCCCACCCCCGCCGCGTGGCCCGCCCTGTAATGCCCTGCTAAGCTACTGCACAAGTACTAGAGGGGGGTGAATAGTACTTTAAAATAATTAAGAGGCTAATTCCTAATTACCGTGCAAACTCTACCAATTAATGCGGAAATGCGGAATACTAAATAATCGACAACAAATAAACAATCGCAAACAGACGATATTACTGGGTTCGGATCCACCCAAGTCTCCCCGACTTGTTCCCGGTGATCCTACGTCCCAAACACCCGGATCCCCTCCGGATACTTGAGTTAGAAACCCTAACTCAAGATTTCCACTATGAGATACTTGTGAAAAACCTTCACAAGTCAAATCATACACAAAGAAATTTGTGACTCCCACAACCCGGGATCACAACCACTCTCACAACCGAGAGTGAACCAATTACAATATGAAAGTAAATGAAATAGAATAACTTACCACAAAATACTTATGCCTTGAGTATACTAACGAATTAGGGCAAAGATGATTTTGAGGAAGAAGAAGAGGCACCAAACCCTAGCTCCAAGATGTAGATCAGCGATGGAGAGCTATGGGGTTGTTGGTGACCTAGGATCAAGCACTTGGCTTGGAAGGCTTCACACTCAATGAATCTCTCTTTGGAAGTAAGAGTGAGGAGAGATTATTGAATGGAATGAAAGAGCTTTGAATGAGCTTTGAATGATTTCTCTTGATCTCTAAACTTGCAATAATATCAGCCTTGAGTGCAATGAATGCGGCTCATCAAGTATATATAGGATAGAGGAGAGAAAGAAATTCGAGTCATTAAATACTCCAACGGCTCTTTTCTGAACCCAACTAGTCGGTCAAAGAACAACCACCGACCGACTAGTTCATCAACTAGTCGGTCGGTCATTTAACGTAGACCGACTAATGGAAGAACAGCCAAAAGGTCGAAGCACAGACAAAAGGAACTAGCCGGTCCAAGAAGAGTAGCTGACCGACTAGTTTCACAACTAGTCGGTCGGTTACTCAACAGAGACCGACTAAGAGAAGAACAGCCAAAAGGTCGAAGCACAGACAAAAGGAACTAGTCGGTCCAAGAAGAGTAGCTGACCGACTAGTTTCACAACTAGTCGGCCGGTTACTCAACAGAGACCGACTAAGAGATAAAACTGAAGTCTGAGCATAAATTGATTTAGTCGGTCCAAGAACAAATGTTGACCGACTAGTTTATCAACTAGTCGGTCGCCAAATGTGCATAGACCGACTAACGATAAACAGTAAGTTAGGTGAAAATTGGCATGTACAGTAAAGCTCAACTAGTCGATCCAAGAAGGAAAGTTGACCGACTAGTTTATCAACTAGTAGGTCGATCAATGAACACAGACCGACTAATTATAAACAGTAGCTCAGGCTCAAATTTGCATGTACAGGGAAAGCTCAACTTGTCGGTCACAGAAGCATCACTGACCGACTAGTTCACAAACTAGTCGGTCGGTGAGTCAACTTAGACCGACTAACTGTAAATAGTAAAGAGCTTGGAATTGACTGACTGAAACTAGTCGGTCCAAGAAGCTTTGCCGATCGACTAGATCACCATCTAGTTGGTCAGTTCTTCTTCTTGAACCAACTAACATGCATAAGAAGTCGCGAATCGAAGCGCGAAGCTTCGGGAAAGTTTGTATGGACTTCTACTAAGATCCTCGAGCTAAGATATGAGCGTTATGAAGATTTAAACCGTAAGACCTACTCAAGGCTTAACATTCTATGAAAAGAAGCTTAAAGACAATAAATATAACTTGACGATACCGTCTTCAAAAGCTTCAATCGAATCTTCATGACTTCTAAAATGGTCCATAAGCTTCAACGAAGCTTTAGGCATACGATCACGTGCTTTGAGAAGTCTCGAGACGTCGTAATTGATATTCATATGAATTTGGCGACGATCTCCATAACTGCGCTCACAAGTTGTTAGTTCAAGATATATTTATGTTTGATCATCATCCAAAACCAAATCCGGGGAGTCCAATATCCAACATTCTCCCCCTTTTTGGTGATGACAAACCAACATAAATAATAATCAAAAATAATAATTCAAATGAAATTTACTTACTCCCCCTGCATTGATGACACGTTAATTCCAAATTAAACAATAATAATACGCATCAAGCAGACGAGTAAAGTATATAAATGAGAATCGATTATTGAAATATCGAATACCAAATGTTGGTTATTAAAATATCGGATTTGAAAATCCATTTATATATCTTAACTCCCCCTGAATCTAACATATCAAATTAGATTCTTGGAATAATGCTTTAAATTATCATTTAGCACATCGTTATTATTATATCTCTCCCCCTTTGGCATAAGCAAAAAGAGCGGGAGGAGATCAACGACAACAACGATGGCTTCAAATAAAAGCACGGGAGTCGAAGAATACGACCATGGTTCAAATGACACCAAAGGAAAATACGAAATTAAATCAAGGTGTGCCAATGAAACCAAAGTCGATAAACGATAAATAAAATCATCAAAAATCAAATTAATTTTATGAATTGAGTTATGGAATATACTCTCCAATATCAACATTCTTGGTTAATTTAGTGCATGGAAAACAATTCTATGTTTTCATAAAGTGAAATCTATTTAACCATGTTAATATCGTCGAGCGACGAAATCAAACATCAGAGACATAAAAATTATATAATGTGCACAATAGAATGAAATGTCAACTGCGATGTATATATATATATATATATATAAGTATGAACCAGAGTACATCAAAAATATACATCACTGATATCCAAAAAGGCGATCCAATGATCGGCGATCAAAATACAACATCATATATCTCAGAACACAGCATATATGGAAGTATCACAAAAACATATCGACATCCATCCAACGTACATCAACATACATCAAAACATCAAAAACATCCAGAACCACACTCTATCCTACCCAAACTCTCTCACACTAGATGAATCATCCAAGGAGCATCGGAGAGTCCTCAAAGAAGCTCAAGAGGAAGCGGCAGGATCTGCAGTAGCAGCAGGCTCTGCAGGAGTGGAGGTGGTCACTGGGTCGTCAGTAGTGTCCACGGGAGTGGCAGAAGTGGTAATCTCTGGAGCAGCAACAGTAGTGGCCTCGGGAGCACCAGTCGGAGCATCCACCGCAGGAGCGGTGGCAACGGGTGTGCTCTCGGGGACACCAGCAGACAAAGCAGCAGCAGCATCACCAGAAGTGCCCTTGGGGGCACGAGTAGAAGCATGAGCAAGTTCCTCAATGTCCTCCTCATCCAACTCATCCTCGTCAGAAAAAGACGGAGGGACCTCAATATCAAGGTGACGAGCGATACGGCAGAGAATCTCCTCAGAACGAGCCTGACGAGACTCCAAACGATGCAAAGCACGAACAAGCTCGGCAAGAGTGGAAGAGGGAGCAGCTGAGGTAGAGGCAGAGGCTGACGCTGAAGATGTCGTCCTCTGAACGTGACGGAGCGCCGCAAGAGACTTCTTGACGGCCGTCGCGTTCAGGGGAGGACCAAGTGGACGCTCATCGTCAGGAGGAAGTGTGACACGGAAGTGACGAAATACCAGAGTCAACAAGCATGGAAAGGGGATATGAGCCGACTTCGTGGACTTGCGAATACACTCGAAAGAATCCATCTTATCGAGTATAGTGCGAGCCCAGTTAATCGAGCTCCCCATGAAAATAGCATATATCAACTTCAAGAAAGGCTGGGACGGTAAAGAGGAGGAGCCGTACTTGGGAAGCAATCACGACTTCAGAATCAAATTTAGGACCAAGGCAATGGGCTTGAAGGATTTGGAGGGAACGCCAATCATAGCGGGGGGAATCTCATGGAAGATCTGAGAAAGCACAACCTGATCAAGTGAGGATATGTCATCAACAAAAATATCGGAGGGAAGGAGGCCAGACGAGGAGATACCCAAAATCTCTCCTAAGATTTCTGCCGTGAGGACTATCGGAGTCCCCAAAACAGTCGTCTCAATCGAGCGGGTCGCATCGTACTGACCCCAGACACGGTTGGCATAGAATAGTTTCACTAGGCGAGGGTAGGGGTGAGTGTTTGCCTTCGGGTCATATTGAAGGTAATCGAGAAGACCGGAGGACGAAAGAAGATCGGCGAGGCCTAGAAAGTCACTAAACTGGACGAAATGCTCCAGAAGCAGTGGGCAGTGTTCGATACGGTTGTAAGCCACGAGACACAAAGGGTCGTCGTGACACAACGAAATATCGACACCGCCAACCGGCATCGGAGCCTTTCCCTTAGGCTGACGGGTACGGGGACGTGAGCTTGGCTCAGGCTGCCTAGGAGGATGAGAGGGGTCCCTATGAGTCTCAGTCTCGGGTCTATACTCTGTGTCGAAATCCGAAGCACCGGGTGGAGTGGGAGCACGGAAAATCACAGGCTTAGGCTTAGGCTGAGATCGGGCACGGGGTTTCGAAGTCGCCGTCCTCTTACGCTTAAGAGGAGGCGAAGACGAAGAGGGTTGGGTGGTTTTCGAACGGCGTTTCGGAGGGGTTCGCGTAGGTTGCGGGGGGGGTCCGAGGGTGGTGAATCGACAGTCATAGGCGAAGGGCCAGAGGGAGTGATCGGAATCCGTGTTCTTGCCATAATCGAAGCAATACACGACGCACAGGAGATCGAATCTAAGAAATCCTAAACAAACCCTAGAAATCTTAGAAACCTAAACCCTAGCCGAGATGAGGAGAACCCCTAACTCTAAACACAGGAAATGAACCCTAGAACTAGGAGAAAGAGAGAGAGATCACCTTGGAGGAGAGGGCGACGGTCGGCGATGGCGGGGATGGCCGGACACGACGAAGAGGGAGGAGGGAAGTCGAAGGGTCGAGGGCTTTTCGAGTTGGAGAGTGAGAGAGACCGACTAAAAAAGAGAATAGTCGGTCGGGGCTGTGTTTTAATCGACTGGAATTCGAAAAGACGAAACAGTCCCCGTCACAACTAGTAGGTCACAGTTCAAGCACTGACCGACTAGATCACGATCTAGTCGGTCGGTCAATGAGCTTGAACCGACTAGTTGTAAACGGTAACTGAAGGCAAATTTCCTGACAAGATTTAGTCGGTCTAAGCTCATTCACTGACCGACTAGAACTGAATCTAGTTGGTCGGCCAATGAACTTGGACCGACTAAGAGAGTTCAAAAATTGAAAAACTTTGAAATTTGATTTCTCTCCTAATCACACTTGGACGAAACATCAAAATCCTCTCATTAATCATTATACTACCCCATTAAACATAGAAAATCTGAAATTTGACTATTACGCACAAATCGAGCGAAAATTCCGAAAATTCAACAAAAATCCAGAAAATTTCAATTAATCTAGCATGAGCAAATATAAAGAATTGAATAGCATGCAAGATTATTGAAAACATATGAATCCTAAATCTCGGATTCACCCATAATCCCCAATTCTCGACGCAACCGCACAAAGGAGTCCTCCTTTAGGGGTTTCGTGAAAATATCGGCGATTTGCTTCTGGGTTTCAACGTACACTAATATGATGTCCTTTTTAGCAACATGATCATCTAAGAAATGGTGTCGGACATCTATGTGTTTCGAACGGGAATGGTGTACCGGGTTCTTGGAAAGACATATTGCACTTTGGTTGTTAACCATGATCGGGCAAGTATCACAGTTTATACCAAAGTCTTTAAGTTTGTTTCTCATCCAAAGAACTTGAGCACACGCGGCACCGGTGGCAATGTATTCCGCCTCGGTGGTTGAAAGTGATACGGAATTTTGCTTCTTGGAAAACCAAGAGACAAGAGAATTTCCTATAAAATGGCAAGTGCCACTAGTACTTTTCCTGTCGGATTTGCATCCCGCATAATCGGCATCACTATATGAGATTAACTCATATGTGCTAGATTTTGGATAAAGTAATCCAAAATCAAGTGTATAACTTAGATAACGGAAAATACGTTTTACCGCTACTAAGTGAGACTCCTTAGGTTAAGACTGATAACGAGCACATACGCATACGGCAAACATAATATCGGGCCTACTTGCGGTAAGAAAAAGTAAACTACCAATCATACCTCGATATAGACGAATGGCTACATCTTTACCGCCCGTATCCTTATCAAGATGCGTAGTCGTGCTCATTGGAGTCTTTTTCCCGGAGGCATTCTCCATTCCAAATCGCTTAAGCAACTCCACCGTATACTTCGTTTGGTGGATGAAGATTGCATCGTCCATTTGGCGAATTTGGAGACCTAAGAAATATTTGAGCTCACCCATGTGGCTCATCTCAAATTGATCCTTCATCACATTAGAAAACTCTTCGCAAAGAGCAAAGTTAGTAGCACCGAAAATGATATCATCAACATATATTTGAACTAAAATTATATCATTATTCGAGTACTTAACGAATAATGTGGAATCAACTTCTCCCATTTTAAAACCTAAATCCAAAAGAAAATTCTTTAGACGGTCATACCAAGCTCGAGGAGCTTGTCTCAAACCGTAAAGAGCTTTCTTAAGTTTAAAAACATGATTTGGAAATTTTTCATTTATAAAACCCGGAGGTTGAGAAACATAAACTTTCTCAACAACATCTCCGTTTAAAAATGCACTTTTTACATCCATTTGAAATAATTTAAAATCCTTATGGCAAGCAAAAGATAATAGTAATCTAATTGATTCTAATCTAGCTACCGGAGCAAAGGATTCTTCGAAATCGATACCTTTCTCTTGCCGATAGCCTTGAGCTACTAACCGAGCTTTGTTCCGGACGAAGACTTGGTTTTCGTCGGTCTTGTTCTTGAAGATCCACTTTGTCCCTATGACGTTGTGGTTCTTCGATGGCAATGGAACAAGCTCCCAAACTTCATTCCTCTCGAATTGAATGAGTTCCTCCTCCATGGCTAAGATCCAAGCGCTATCTTCGCATGCTTCATTAACATTCTTTGGCTCTATCGAGGAGGCAAAGGCACAATGAGCGAAGTAGTTCACTTGCGATCTCGTCTTGACACTATCATGGATATTGCCAATGACTTGCTCATGAGGATGGTCACGAACGGTATGAAGCCGTTTGGGAATACCTTGATCACAAGGAACATTCTCAATAACTTCATTAGTCGGGTTAGTATCAATAGAATCAATAGAATTAATAGAGTTAGAATTACCAATTGAATCACATAAGACATCCATAGAGTCATCATCATTAGTAATTCTCGTTGGAACAAATCCTTCATTAAATGAAACATGAAGTGATTCCTCGATCGTTGAGGTTCGTTTGTTGTATATCCGGTAGGCTTTGCTACATGAGGAATACCCAACAAAAATCCCCTCATCGGATCTTGGATCGAATTTGTCCAAACTACCATATGTGTTCTTAATAAAACATTTTGAACAAAAAACACGAAAATGTTTAACTTGAGGCAACCTACCAAACAACAATTCATAACAAGTTTGTTTAGTGTCGGGCCTCAAAAGTATTCTATTAAACACATAGCAATCGGTATGTACCGCTTCCGCCCAAAATTGATGGCCAAGTTGGCTATCATCAAGCATAGTGCGAGCACATTCCACTAGCGTCCTATTCTTTCTCTCAACAACACCATTTTGAGGAGGTGCGCGAGGGAATGAAAAGGTGTGTGTAATACCAACTTCATCACAAAATGTCTCAAAAGACTCATTCTCAAATTCACCTCCATGATCACTACGAATAGTGACAATGGTGGTTCCTAAGAGATTTTGTACTTTCTTAACAAAAATTATGAAGTTTTCAAAAGCTTCATTTTTATTACATAATGAAAATACCCAAGTAAACCTAGAAAAGTCATCAACGATGACAAGTCCATATCTAGCATTACCTAATGAAGCAACTCTGGTTGGCCCAAATAAATCTAGATGTAATAGCTCTAGAGGCCGCTTAGAGGAAATGCTTTTCTTAGGTTTAAATGAAGATTTTGGAAGCTTGCCTCGTTGACACGAGTCACAAAAGCTTTTCTTTTGAAAGACAAGGTTAGGGAAGCCTCTAATAGAATTTAACTTGGAAAGCTTAAAAAGTGTTCCAAAGTTCACATGACCAAAACGTCGATGCCATAAGTGTTGTTCACTTGTGTTGGCAATGAGACATTGTTCATGTGATCTTGGAAGATCTAGGATATATATATCCTTATGGCGTGTGCCGGAAAACAATAATTCATTATTATCTTTTCTTAAAATATAGCACATTCCTTTCGCAAAGCTAACTTTGTAACCTTTGTCACAAAGTTGGCTTATTGAAATAAGATTGTGGTTTAATCCTTTAACAAGGTAAACATCACATATAAGGGGTTTAGAAGGATTACCCACTTTACCAACACCTATGATGGTTCCGCTCTCGTTGCCTCCAAATACGACGCGGTTCCCATTTGCGATGGGCACCACTCCGGAGAGCAATTAAGCGTCACCCGTCATGTGTTTTGAACACCCGCTATCGAGTATCCAATTCCCCTTGGAGCTAAATTTAAATTTGTTGCTCCGTTTCTTTTTCTTTTCCTTGAGTACCTAAAGATAGAAAATTTCATATCATGGTACCCAAGGTCATTGGGTCCAAAAGATTAGACCTTTGGAAGCCAAGTCCAATTGGACATAGACTTCCCCACATAATTTCTACTATGCACAACATCCGAAAAATAAGCATTCATGTAAACTTGTTTTTCATCCATGCTTGTGTCCTTTGGGCTCCAAATTGTGAATATTTTGGGAGCCCTCATCCTATTGGGTGCATGCATGCGTTGTTGGTTTCTACGTGATGCATGACGTGGATAGGCATAAGGAACATGATGGAATGGTGCATTATGAGAATTATTCATACGATGATGTGGGTGTACATATGCATGTGGAGGAACACGTGCGTGAGGGTGTCTCACATGGTGTGCACGTGCCCGAGGACGTGTAGCATAGAAATCATCATATGTGTGTGCCGGTGGAGTAGGACGTGTGTTCCTACGTGGCATAGTATTGGTGTACATATAAGCATGGCCCTTCTTTGGAGGTCCACCCAAAGTGGGTTTCTTTCTGAAAGAGGGTGTGGATGAGGTGGAAGCACCATTGGTAGATGAACTACCAATAGAGTGTTTGCTACCACTCGTTGAGTCACCGGAAGTTGGTCTAACAAAAGTAGTGGCCGATTTGGATGAAGTTCCCATCATATACCCCAAGCCAATGTGGTGTTTGGCCGGAAGTAAGACATTTAGGATATTATCCAAATGGCCCTTACCCTTATTGAATTCATTGATTCGGCCTAATGTGTTCTCATATTTCTCGGTGAGAGAACGCAAAGAAGCATCCAAAGTGGATACTTCCGATGTGAGCACATAAACACGAGATTTAAGATTCTCATTCTCAATACTCAAAGTCGAGTTTTGAGAAGTCAAATCCGCTATCTTGTGTTCCTCCGGATCTTCAATGCTAACATGTTCAAGTTGAGTCTTGAGATTAACAATCTCATTCTTCAACCCTTCAACAATGGTGTCGTTGTTAGTGATGATAGTTTTAGGCGAGGTTTGAATGCTAGCTAAGTCATCTTTTACTTTAGTATACCTATTTACTAATTTAGTATACTTAGACAACAATTGAGAATTAGCATTCCTAAGGTCATCCATGGTTACCTCATCGCTTTCGTTGTCGCTATCATCGGAAGAGGAAGATCCTTGATCATGCTCCTCTCTTGCCATGAAGCACATGTGTGCTTGCTCCACTTGCTCATCATCCGACTCTCCGCTAGATGAATCATCGGAGTCGGTGAATGTCCCGACAAGCCCCTTTTTGTTCCCTTTCTTGTACTTCTTGGACTTGTCGTACTTCGGCGCCTTCCACTTCTCCTTTTGCTTGTTTAGAGGACACTCCGCTTTCATGTGTCCTGGCTTGTTGCATTTAAAGCACAAAGAAGTGGAGGCGTTAGAAGAATTGAACTTTGACTTGTTTTGAAGTTACCTTTCCGGAAGAACCGGTTGAACTTCTTGGCCATGAGAGCCATGGACTCCAAGTCCAACTCGTTTTTTGAGTTCTCATCATCGGTTGATGTGGAAGTAGATGGAGCGGCCTTGAAAGCAATAGCTTTCTTCTTTGGCTCTTCTTGTTGTAGGTAAGACTTCATCTTTTCCTGCAACTTCAACTTGCTATCCTTGTGTACCTCATAAGACATCAAGGTACCCATTAGTTAAACAATGGTATACTTGTTCATATCGTTACCTTCCTCGATGGCGAAGGTACGCTTTTCCCAACTCGAAGGAAGTCATAAGTGAAGATTTAAATGAAGATTTTGGAAGCTTGCCTCGTTGACGCGAGTCACAAAAGCTTTTCCTTTGAAAGACAAGCTTAGGGAAGCCTCTAATAGAATTTAACTTGGAAAGCTTAAAAAGTGTACCAAAGTTCACATGACCAAAACGTCGATGCCATAAGTGTTGTTCACTTGTGTTGGCAATGAGACATTGTTCATGTGATCTTAGAAGATCTAGGATATATATATCCTTATGGCGTGTGCCGGAAAACAATAATTCATTATTATCTTTTCTTAAAATATGGCACATTCCTTTCGCAAAGCTAACTTTGTAACCTTTGTCACAAAGTTGGCTTATTGAAATAAGATTGTGGTTTAATCCTTTAACAAGGTAAACATCACATATAAGGGGTTTAGAAGGATTACCCACTTTACCAACACCTATGATGGTTCCGCTCTCGTTGCCTCCAAATACGACGCTGTTCCCATTTGCGATGGGCACCACTCCGGAGAGCAATTGAGCGTCACCCGTCATGTGTTTTGAACACCCGCTATCGAGTATCCAATTCCCCTTGGAGCTAAATTTAAATTTGTTGCTCCGTTTCTTTTTCTTTTCCTTGAGTACCTAAAGATAGAAAATTTCATATCATGGTACCCAAGGTCATTGGGTCCAAAAGATTAGACCTTTGGAAGCCAAGTCCAATTGGACATAGACTTCCCCACATAATTTCTACTATGCACAACATCCGAAAAATAAGCATTCATGTAAACTTGTTTTTCATCCATGCTTGTGTCCTTTGGGCTCCAAATTGTGAATATTTTGGGAGCCCTCATCCTATTGGGTGCATGCATGCGTTGTTGGTTTCTACGTGATGCATGACGTGGATAGGCATAAGGAACATGATGGAATAGTGCATTATGAGAATTATTCATACGATGTTGTGGGTGTACATATGCATGTGGAGGAACACGTGCGTGAGGGTGTCTCACATGGTGTGCACGTGCCCGTGGACGTGTAGCATAGAAATCATCATATGTGTGTACCGGTGGAGTAGGACGTGTGTTCCTACGTGGCATAGTATTGGTGTACATATAAGCATGGCCCTTCTTTGGAGGTCCACCCAAAGTGTGTTTCTTTCCGAAAGAGGGTGTAGACGAGGTGGAAGCACCATTGGTAGATGAACTACCAATAGAGTGTTTGCTACCACTCGTTGAGTCACCGGAAGTTGGCCTAACAAAAGTAGTGGCCGATTTGGATGAAGTTCCCATCATATACCCCAAGCCAATGTGGTGTTTGGCCGGAAGTAAGACATTTAGGATATTATCCAAATGGCCCTTACCCTTATTGAATTCATTGATTCGGCCTAATGTGTTCTTATATTTCTCGGTGAGAGAACGCAAAGAAGCATCCAAAGTGGATACTTGCGATGTGAGCACATAAACACGAGATTTAAGATTCTCATTCTCAATACTCAAAGTCGAGTTTTGAGAAGTCAAATCCGCTATCTTGTGTTCCTTCGGATCTTCAATGCTAACATGTTCAAGTTGAGTCTTGAGATTAACAATCTCATTCTTCAACCCTTCAACAACGGTGTCGTTGTTGGTGATGATAGTTTTAGGCGAGGTTTGAATGCTAGCTAAGTCATCTTTTATTTTAGTATACCTATTTACTAATTTAGTATACTTAGACCACAATTGAGAATTAGCATTCCTAAGGTCATCCATGGTTACCTCATCGCCTTCGTTGTCGCTATCATCGGAAGAGGAAGATCCTTGATCATGCTCCTCTCTTGCCATGAAGCACATGTGTGCTTGCTCCACTTGCTCATCATCCGACTCTCCGCTAGATGAATCATCGGAGTCGGTGAATGTCCCGACAAGCCCCTTTTTGTTCCCTTTCTTGTACTTCTTGGACTTGTCGTACTTCGGCGCCTTCCACTTCTCCTTTTGCTTGTTTAGAGGACACTCCACTTTCATGTGTCCTGGCTTGTTGCATTTAAAGCACAAAGAAGAGGAGGCGTTAGAAGAATTGAACTTTGACTTGTTTTTGAAGTTACCTTTCCGGAAGAACCGGTTGAACTTCTTGGCCATGAGAGCCATGGACTCCAAGTCCAACTCGTTTTTCGAGTTCTCATCATCGGTTGATGTGGAAGTAGATGGAGCGGCCTTGAAAGCAATAGCTTTCTTCTTTGGCTCTTCTTGTTGTAGGTAAGACTTCATCTTTTCCTGCAACTTCAACTTGCTATCCTTGCGTACCTCATAAGACATCAAGGTACCCATTAGTTAGACAACGGTATACTTGTTCATATCGTTACCTTCCTCGATGGCGAAGGTACGCTTTTCCCAACTCGAAGGAAGTCCTTCGATAAGCTTCGAACATTTCTCCTTTTGGGTGTAGGTTTTGCCGAGAGCCTCTAACTCGTTTATGATGTCGACGAAGCGAGCATAATACTCCTTCATCTTCTCACCCTATTGCATATGAAACATCTCGTAATCTTTATTAACTACAACGAGTTTAGAGTCTCTTACCCTACTCGTCCCTTCATGTAATATGAGGAGGGAGTTCCATATTTGATATGCACTCTTACATGTGCATATCTTGTTGAAATCCTCGTGCTCCAAAGCACATTGCAAGGCATTCATTGCCTTGGCATTGCTTACCTCCGCGGCGACCTCCGCGGGAGTCCATTTCTCGAAATCTTCTTCAGTGGGCTCGACATATTCCTTCATCGTGGTCCTCCATAGTGAAGCACTCCGGAGAAAAGTTTCCATCCGGCATTTCCAGTACCCGTAGTTGGTACCGTTGAAGAATGGAGGTGTAACGGCCTGTTTTCATCAAGACAAACTATTTATGTATTTGACCAATTTTTCAATTTTTAAACTATTTTATAATGGTTTGTTAGGAATTTTACTGATTTCAAAAATTTCTTATAAAAATATTTTGAAGTACCAGACTAGTTATGGAGTATTTTAGTAAGATCGGATTTCATCAAATACTCAAAACATTTCTGATAAAATTCACTTTCAATTATTATCGTTTTGGCTTTATGAATTTATTTTCTATACAAATATCATCAAAACGATTTCAAACTTTTACAGTAACATTAAATGATCATTTAAGGCTTCCCACATTAATTTCGTAATTTTCTGAAGTCAAATCAGTAGAGAACCCGCAAACCCGCTTTCTAAACGTTTTGGCCAAAAACTAGTATTTCCGTAGCTCAAACCGTGAAACGGACTTCGTATTCACGATCCTCACGACGACACGGTCCCATGGGTATATTTTCGTAATTTTTCGGACACGTTTACTAGTAGAGGCAAAATCGTAATTTTGTTACAATTTTTATTGTTACCATCACCAATTATCCTAGCTAATTACTAATTACCTTCACCTAATTAACTATTAGATTAACCTAACCATACCTAAAACGTGTTAGGAAACACGTTTAAAACTTTCCTAACTTAGTCTAAAGTTTTCATTAAATACTACCTAACGCATTAATTAAGCTTGACTAATTGCTAATTTTAACCCTATTTAAACCCTCACTAAGCCATCTCTCTCCCCCGTAACCCTTAGTCTCTCTCTTCCTCACAAATAATACCATGTGCAAACAAACCCCTTAAACTATCTCTTCTCCACGAAATATAAGGCCATGCACACACACGACACTCACATACACACACAGTCCCTCTCTCACTGTGAACGCCCTCACCCCCGCTCCGAAGGAGCTCACCGGCTGCTCCACCCATCTTCCCGTCGAAGCACCGCCTTCCCCTCTCACCGGCGACACCAACGATGGGCCCCCACCGTCGCAGCACCCCGAGAAGCTCCCGCTCTGACTTCCCGTTGCTGCTTACGTCGTCTAACCCTCCGTGAAGCTCCCGCTACCTCCGGACACCGAGCTCCGGTGACCCAACCTCGAAGCTCCCGCCCGGAGCCACGCCGTCGCGAGGTCCGATCATCTCCACAGAACCCCCGACCCCATGCCACAACGCTTCGCCATTCGACCACCGCCCTCCGACGTGTCAGATCTCGCAGCGGCACCCTCCTCCGACCGCACGACACCCTCGCCGTCGCTACAGGCCCCTGAGCTCCTCGCCTCCGCCTCCTCCCTCCGCAACACGTCGAAACACCCCCAAACACACCACCCTCCGCCTGAGACCCCGAACGCCGGCAACCCCGCCGTGAAGCCCCCAGCACTGCTCCGACGACCCCGACTGCTGCCCACCGCTCCGCCACACGCCGACAAGCTCGCCCGCTCTTCCTCGAACGACGCCATCGCCGCTACGAGCTCTGCTTCGCCGCTGACATCGCTGGAGATACCTCCGCCTCCCTCTGTCAGCCGCCTATCGCCGGTGAAGCCCGCTCCATGCAACCGACGTCTCCTCCTCCGTGTCGTCCCCGCCTGAGCACCGGAGCTCCTCCGAGAGCAACGCCGACCCCGTTGCACCCCCGCAGCACACGAAAAACAACGAAGGAGGAGTTAAACGTAAGTTTTAAAATGAATACGTAAATACGTATTCGTATTTTAATAATATACGGTATTTCATAAAATATTATATAAAGGTTTAATGGTTTTAAATTGATAATAAATAATATAGGGATCAGAAAAATATGAGACCACCTCTAGAAAATCAGAAATGACATTCTGGACCCAATGGCGCTAGTTTCGTCTCAATCGGACGCTTAGATTTTCCAGAATTAATTTTTAAGCCTAAAAGTTAAATAGGTTATTTTCATTCAAAAATCAGTAACTTACTATTTTCACGTAAACCAAAATATGATAAAATTATATGTTAAATTACTCTTCGAGACGGTCATTTTGACAGTTCATTTGCAACTTTCCGATGCAGATTGCATCCAGAATAATTTATTGGATAATTACGTACTTAATTAAAAATTAGTTTTTAAACTGATTTTAAGCTTTTAAAAATTATAAAAATTAGTATAAACTTCAAAAAAAATATTTCCTTCTACGATAAAATTATTTTCCTTATATCTAGGCTATAGAAAAATTTAGAACACTTTTTGACAACATTTCAATCGATTATAAAATCGAAACGACCAAATCAAATAGATGGAAAATAGAGTAGCCTGTACCTAACGATTTCTTGTATTTGCAGGTACCCATTTTCTTACACCAGCATCTTTAAAAGCTCGAGCTCCAACCTCGTCTTGCTACGACGATCTCGATAGTATGTCACTTTAATTCTAACTTTAGAAATTTAGTCTGTGTACTCGTATGAACTTAGGGCATGACACCTAGACTCAGAACAACTCTGACTTGAACCAATGATTAGAGACCTAATTTAACTAGAAAACTGATCAATAGTGGAATGACCAAAGGACTAAAATGAGACAGTGCACTTTTATGGGATTAGATATCATAGTTGTTGGACTTCAAAGCATTGCTCAAGATTAAATTGTGATAATTGCTGAACTTCAAAGCATTGTTCAGGACTAAAGTAAACTAGTGCACTTGGAATCAGATCTTATAGTTGCTGGACTTCAAAGCATTGCTCAGGATTAAATTGAGATAATTATTGGACTTCAAAGCATTGCTCAGGATTAAATTGAAATAGTGCACTTTTATGGAATTAAATATCGTAGTTGTTGGACTTCAAAGTATTGCTCGGACTAAATTGAGATAGTACACTTTTATGGAATTAAAAATCATAGTTGTTGAACTTCAAAGCATTGCTCGGACTAAATTGAGATAGTAAACTTTTATGAAATTTGATATCATAGTTGTTGGACTTCAAAGCATTGCTCAGGACTGATATTCTCTGTTAAGGCTTCTGCTTTGACTTTTCAGCAAGTAACTACCATATAAATGTAATTGATGTACTCATTGATGGATGTATTGTTGTACACATTGTTGGATGTACGAAATGATGGGCCTATGAGGCCATACGGATACGGATTTGGATACAGACACTGATACTGATATAAATGTGAAATGTGATACAACATGGGTTATGGGGTAGTCTTGAGCTACATAGTGTGCGGGAGTGACTGGGTCCACCCTTATTAGTTAAGCTGTACCATCACCCTGTAGGGGATGGTAGGTAGATATTCCACGAGTTGCTACATGGGATGGGTGCACTTCTAGTTGCATATCGTACACTCGAGCTAAGACTGTTGCACTAGCTGATTGATACAAGGCCCATGAGGCCATATTGATTCAAACACTGGTATGAACATTGGACTATGATAATACACGGGATACGGGGTAGTCTTGAGCTACGAAGTATGCGGGAGTGACCGGGTCCACCCTTATTAGTTAATTTGTACCATCACCCTGCAGGAATGGTAGGTAGATATTCCACGAGTTGCTCCGTGGGATGGGTGCACTTCTGGTTGCATATCGTACACTCAAGCCAAGGCTGATGCACTAGTTTGATTGCTGTACTGTACACATGGTTGATTATATTGTCGGAACACACTATTGGGCCCTCGGGCATTTACGGAGCACATTTACTGAAAACACTATTGGGCCCTCGGGCATTTACGGAGCACACTATTGGGCCCTTTCGGCATTTAAGACTGATGCACTAGTTTGATTAATGTTGCACTAATTGATAATTTATTGAGACCATTGCTTCTGTCACAACTACTACTATTCTACAGACTAAGTCGAGACTACTCGAACGTGATAGAACGGTTTAATAATGAGCGGTCTTGAATTACGACTGAATCAGTGTCTAGGAAGGAATGGGAAGGGGGTTGGTCAACCAATGGACTTGTTCCTGCGGTCTTTGAAGTGACATGTGCCTTCAAGCCCTGACTGACTGGCTGATTTGGAAGTTAAGTTAGACTTCTTATTATTAGGCCATCCTACACTATTAGATAGTCAAGCGATGCTCATATTTCCTTAAGTATTACTAGGTCTATCTATTGTATTCCATTACCGATGGGTCAAAACATTGTTAACCTGGCTGTCCTACTATTGTCATCCCATTGTTGTGGTCGAAATATTGTTGCTACCATATGCCATGTCACAGTTATCACTCTTACACTTACACAGTCACCTTTACGTACAGTTACCAGTACTTTACTTATTCTCTTACATACATGTCTGCCCATACTTTACTTTTTGCACCTGCATGACCATCTTTTGTCTACTATAATCTGTTCCATACTTTTGCACTACTTTGTTTTTATTGCTAGAATTGTTGTGACTTACCTACGGTTTCATCTCTGTGGCACCGCAGACGACGTACATATGGAGACAGATGCTCTAGAGTTAATAGCGCCAGAATTTGGCCATGAGTCTGCATCTTTCAGAATTGTTTCTAGTTATATTCACTTTCCTTCATGTACGATTGTTGGACCATTTTTGTACAATATGGATGTAATAATTGGACACTATTGTGGTATTTTATACATCTCTGCATCGTGGCTATTTTTTTTCACTGGTTAACTGCAGGACCTGCGCAAATACCAAAAAGTAACGGGCCCTGGAATCGGGTCGTTACAGCTTTGGTGGCCCACGCAGGTCCGCGCTACCTACCTCGTGAACAATATAGCAAGATCAGGGTGTACAGTATAAAATACTCAAATAGAACTCTCGAGTACAGGATGTCTCAAGTGTTCACCTGTATTGGATATACGGGTGAAGCGTCCTTATTACTATCTTAGGACTTCCTTGATTCCCATCACTCTTCCTTTAACTTGATGACCTTTCGATTGACCTTGAAAACTCGCTACGTCTATTTTTAAGGAGGGTAGCTCGACAACAGAAGTAAATTGAAGGACACTCAGAAGTATTGGAGGATGATACTAAAGGATTTAAGACGAGCCAAACCCAATATGCGAGTGTAGGCTGTTACGTCTTCTTAAGATTGTATTTCTATTCTAACCCCTACTTTCATCTCGTGCACGATTTTCCATGAGACGTATCTTTTTCCACCTACCATCTCCCCCTCTTTAATTCGTTTGTCCGCTTCCCACCTCGAGCCCCGTTCCCGCCTAACACCGACGACTTTCGGTGCCCCCCTTTTCTTTTTAACCCCTCCTCTCCTTCCCAAGCCACCCCGTGGTTCCCTTTTTACTCAGACATCGCCCCCTCCTTCTCCCGGCCTCTTCCCCAAGCGAACTCGACCCACCTCACCCGAAGCTCCGCCAGCTTCCACTCCACCCCACATCAGAAGCCCCCGCCATGGATCGGCAGCCAACTGAAGCCCCTGCCATAGATCACCAACCAACTGCAGCCCTCACCGTAGTGGACCCACAGCCGCCAATAGCCCGCCAACGACCTTGGAGATTGTTCGCCTTGGCGACGACCCTCGCCGCCACCATCGCTACCGCTGCGTGGCTGAGATCTTGGGAAGCCATGATCCTTGGGCTTCTCTTGAGCTCTCTGCCCTGGGTCTCACCCAGGTTGAGATCCCGTTTAGGCTTCCTGTTGCGTTTACTCTTTTTGGTGTGCAGGAAAGCGTGTTTTTGGTTGTTCATTTGTTGGGTGATGTTGGGTGTGGCGAATGTCGAGCATTGGTCTACGGAAGGAGTGATGGCAATGATTATTGGCATGATATTGGCTTTGGGTGTTGAAGTTGGATGTAGGTTTTGTGCTTGGCTCTGGATGAGAGCTTGGATCTTGCCTTATTGTGGGATAGTATGGAGATTGACGGAGGGAATGCTAGCAGTGAATACTGACTTAGAGTGTTGGCCTTGTACTTACCTTTGGGCGGTGATTTGGACATTAGCATGTGGTTGGGCATTATGGAAATTGATGTTGTTGGTACCCGTGGATTAGTCGATACATGCTATATTATGAACAACATCTGTGGCCAGACCCCGTTAGTCACCACTAGCACGAATAAACTATATGGTCTTCCAACCATTTTATAGCTTGCTACTGGCTTATCACCTAAGGTTCCAAGTTCGAACAGATGTTGTCATCATAATAGCCCTCATTTTCATGTGTTAATCTTGGGTTACTTGAGAAGGCATGGTAACTATTGTAATGATACTGGTCTCAGGAATAGTTACGAAAGCTATGGTGATGTCAATAGTATGTATTCATACCTAACAACTCTTGTTTTCTAGATGTTATGATATCACATTATATTTCATGTTATTTACAACCTATTTTACTAGGTTATTATCTTTTCTATCATTTATTTGCTTGAGCTTCTTCATAACATCAATTATGTTTTTTCAAAAAGATTTTTAAATTCCGAGGACGGAATTATTTTAAGGAGGGTAGGATGTAACGGCCTGTTTTCATCAAGACAAACTATTTACGTATTTGACCAATTTTTCAATTTTTAAACTATTTTATAATGGTTTGTTAGGAATTTTACTGATTTCAAAAATTTCTTATAAAAATATTTTGAAGTACCAGACTAGTTATGGAGTATTTTAGTAAGATCGGATTTCATCAAATACTCAAAACATTTCTGATAAAATTCACTTTCAATTATTATCGTTTTGGCTTTATGAATTTATTTTCTATACAAATATCATCAAAACGATTTCAAAATTTTACAGTAACATTAAATGATCATTTAAGGCTTCCCACATTAATTTCGTAATTTTCTGAAGTCAAATCAGTAGAGAACCCGCAAACCCGCTTTCTAAACGTTTTGGCCAAAAACTAGTATTTCCGTAGCTCAAACCGTGAAACGGACTTCGTATTCACGATCCTCACGACGACACGGTCCCGTGGGTATGTTTTCGTAATTTTTC
The DNA here is from genome assembly GCA_030789695.1 of Scilla litardierei. NCBI lineage: Eukaryota > Viridiplantae > Streptophyta > Magnoliopsida > Asparagales > Asparagaceae > Scilla > Scilla litardierei. Next base: position 315,937,468 of record CM061142.1, on the reverse strand, counting down.
AGACACGTTTACTAGTAGAGGCAAAATCGTAATTTTGTTACAATTTTTATTGTTACCATCACCAATTATCCTAGCTAATTACTAATTACCTTCACCTAATTAACTATTAGATTAACCTAACCATACCTAAAACGTGTTAGGAAACACGTTTAAAACTTTCCTAACTTAGTCTAAAGTTTTCATTAAATACTACCTAACGCATTAATTAAGCTTGACTAATTGCTAATTTTAACCCTATTTAAACCCTCACTAAGCCATCTCTCTCCCCCGTAACCCTTAGTCTCTCTCTTCCTCACAAATAATACCCTGTGCAAACAAACCCCTTAAACTATCTCTTCTCCACGAAATATAAGGCCATGCACACACACGACACTCACATACACACACAGTCCCTCTCTCACTGTGAACGCCCTCACCCCCGCTCCGAAGGAGCTCACCGGCTGCTCCACCCATCTTCCCGTCGAAGCACCGCCTTCCCCTCTCACCGGTGACACCAACGATGGACCCCCACCGTCGCAGCACCCCGAGAAGCTCCCGCTCTGACTTCCCGTTGCTGCTTACGCCGTCTAACCCTCCGTGAAGCTCCCGCTACCTCCGGACACCGAGCTCCTGTGACCCAAGCTCGAAGCTCCAGCCCGGAGCCACGCCGTCGCGAGGTCCGATCATCTCCATAGAACCCCCGACCCCACGCCACACCGCTTCGCTGTTCGACCACCGCCCTCCGACGTGCCGGATCTCGCAGCGGCACCCTCCTCCGACCGCAAGACACCCTCGCCGTCGCTACAGGCCCCTGAGCTCCTCGCCTCCGCCTCCTCCCTCCGCAACACGTCGAAACACCCCCAAACACACCACCCTCCGCCTGAGACCCCGAACACCGGCAACCCCGTCGTGAAGCCCCCAGCACTGCTCCGACGACCCCGACTGCTGCCCACCGCTCCGCCACACGCCAACAAGCTCGCCCGCTCTTCCTCGAACGACGCCATCGCCGCTACGAGCTCTGCTTCGCCGCTGACATCGCTGGAGCTACCTCCGCCTCCCTCTGTCATCCGCCTATCGCCGGTGAAGCCCGCTCCATGCAACCGCCGTCTCCTCCTCCGTGTCGTCCCCGCCTGAGCACCGGAGCTCCTCCGAGAGCAACGACGACCCCGTTGCACCCCCGCAGCACACGAAAAACAACGAAGGAGGAGTTAAACGTAAGTTTTAAAATGAATACGTAAATACGTATTCGTATTTTAATAATATACGGTATTTCATAAAATATTATATAAAGGTTTAATCTTTTTAAATTAATAATAAATAATATAGGGATCAGAAAAATATGAGACCACCTCTAGAAAATCAGAAATGACATTCTGGACCCAATGGCGCTAGTTTCGTCTCAATCGGACGTTTAGATTTTCCAGAATTAATTTTTAAGCCTAAAAGTTAAATAGGTTATTTTCATTCAAAAATCAGTAACTTACTATTTTCACGTAAACCAAAATATGATAAAATTATATGTTAAATTATTCTTCGAGACGGTCATTTGGACAGTTCATTTGCAACTTTCTGATGCAGATTGCATCCAGAATAATTTATTGGATAATTACGTACTTAATTAAAAATTAGTTTTTAAATTGATTTTAAGCTTTTAAAAATTATAAAAATTAGTATAAACTTCAAAAAAAATATTTCCTTCTACGATAAAATTATTTTCCTTATATCTAGGCTATAGAAAAATTTAGAACACTTTTTGACAACATTTCAATCGATTATAAAATCGAAACGACCAAATCAAATAGATGGAAAATAGAGTAGCCTGTACCTAATGATTTCTTGTATTTGCAGGTACCCATTTTCTTACACCAGCATCTTTAAAAGCTCTAGCTCCAACCTCGTCTTGCTATGACGATCTCGATAGTATGTCACTTTAGAAATTTAGTCTGTGTACTCGTATGAACTTAGGGCATGACACCTAGACTCAGAACAGCTCTGACTTGAACCAATGATTAGAGACCTAATTTAACTAGAAAACTGATCAATAGTGGAATGACCAAAGGACTAAAATGAGACAGTGCACTTTTATGGGATTAGATATCATAGTTGTTGGACTTCAAAGCATTGCTCAAGATTAAATTGTGATAATTGCTGAACTTCAAAGCATTGTTCAGGACTAAAGTAAACTAGTGCACTTGGAATTAGATATTATAGTTGCTGGACTTCAAAGCATTGCTCAGGATTAAATTGAGATAATTATTGGACTTCAAAGCATTGCTCAGGATTAAATTGAAATAGTGCACTTTTATGGAATTAAATATCGTAGTTGTTGGACTTCAAAGTATTGCTCGGACTAAATTAAGATAGTACACTTTTATGGAATTAAAAATCATAGTTGTTGGACTTCAAAGCATTGCTCGGACTAAATTGAGATAGTAAACTTTTATGAAATTTGATATCATAGTTGTTGGACTTCAAAGCATTGCTCAGGACTGATATTCTCTGTTAAGGCTTCTGCCTTGACTTTTCAGCAAGTAACTACCATATAAATGTAATTGATGTACTCATTGATGGATGTATTGTTGTACACATTGTTGGATGTACGAAATGATGGGCCTATGAGGCCATACGGATACGGATTTGGATACAGACACTGATACTGATATAAATGTGAAATGTGATACAACATGGGTTATGGGGTAGTCTTGAGCTACGTAGTGTGCGGGAGTGACTGGGTCCACCATTATTAGTTAAGCTGTACCATCACCCTGTAGGGGATGGTAGGTAGATATTCCACGAGTTGCTACGTGGGATGGGTGCACTTCTGGTTGCATATCGTACACTCGAGCTAAGACTGTTGCACTAGCTGATTGATACAGGGCCCATAAGGCCATATTGATTCAAACACTGGTATGAACATTGGACTATGATAATACACGGGATACGGGGTAGTCTTGAGCTACGAAGTATGCGGGAGTGACCGGGTCCACCCTTATTAGTTAAGCTGTACCATCACCCTGCAGGAATGGTAGGTAGATATTCCACGAGTTGCTCCGTGGGATGGGTGCACTTCTGGTTGCATATCGTACATTCAAGCCAAGGCTGATGCACTAGTTTGATTGCTGTATTGTACACATGGTTGATTATATTGTCGGAACACACTATTGGGCCCTCGGGCATTTACGGAGCACATTTACTGAAAACACTATTGGGCCCTCGGGCATTTACGGAGCACACTATTGGGCCCTTTCGGCATTTAAGACTGATGCACTAGTTTGATTAATGTTGCACTAATTGATAATTGATTGAGACCATTGCTTCAGTCACGACTACTACTATTCTACAGACTAAGTCGAGACTACTCGAACGTGATAAAACGGTTTAATAATGAGCGGTCTTGAATTACGACTGAATCAGTGTCTAGGAAAGAATGGGAAGGGGGTTGGTCAACCAATGGACTTGTTCCTGCGGTCTTTGAAGTGACCTGTGCCTTCAAGCCCTGACTGACTGGCTGATTTGGAAGTTAAGTTAGACTTCTTATTATTAGGCCATCCTACACTATTAGATAGTCAAGCGACGCTCATATTTCCTTAAGTATTACTAGGTCTATCTATTGTATTCCATTACCGATGGGTTAAAACATTGTTAACCTGGCTGTCCTACTATTGTCATCCCATTGTTGTGGTCGAAATATTGTTGCTACCATATGCCATGTCACAGTTATCACTCTTACACTTACACAGTCACCTTTACGTACAGTTACCAGTACTTTACTTATTCTCTTACATACATGTCTGCCCATACTTTACTTTTTGCACCTGCATGACCATCTTTTGTCTACTATAATCTGTTCCATACTTTTGCACTACTTTGTTTCTATTGCTAGAATTGTTGTGACTTACCTACGGTTTCATCTCTGTGGCACCGCAGACGACGTACATATGGAGACAGATGCTCTAGAGTTAATAGCGCCAGAATTTGACCATGAGTCTGCAGCTTTCAGAATTGTTTCTAGTTATATTCACTTTCCTTCATGTACGATTGTTGGACCATTTTTGTACAATATGGATGTAATAATTGGACACTATTGGGGTATTTTGTACATCTCTGCATCGTGGCTATTTTGTTTTCACTGGTTAACTGCAGGACCTGCGCAAATACCAAAAAGTAACGGGCCCTGGAATCGGGTCGTTACAAGAGGCCTCGTTGAGGAATGTCCTTCCATTACCGAAGAAGCTCCATCACGGTTCTTGAAGGTGCTATAGTCGGAAGGTGGACGAACGGTCTTGTTGTCGTTGGCAGACATAGCTATAGACTTGGCTCCGATACCAAATGTAATGCCCTGCTAAGCTACTGCACAAGTACTAAAGGGGGGGTGAATAGTACTTTAAAATAATTAAGAGGCTAATTCCTAATTACCGTGCAAACTCTACCAATTAATGCTGAAATGCGGAATAGTAAATAATCGACAACAAATAAACAATCGCAAACAGACGATATTACTGGGTTCGGATCCACCCAAGTCTCCCCGACTTGTTCCCGGTGATCCTACGTCCCAAACACCCGGATCCCCTCCGGATACTTGAGTTAGAAACCCTAACTCAAGATTTCCACTATGAGATACTTGTGAAAAACCTTCACAAGTCAAATCATACAAAAAGAAATTTGTGACTCCCACAACCTGGGATCACAACCACTCTCACAACCGAGAGTGAACCAATTACAATATGAAAGTAAATGAAATAGAATAACTTACCACAAAATACCTATGCCTTGAGTATACTTACGAATTAGGGCAAAGATGATTTTGAGGAAGAAGAAGAGGCACCAAACCCTAGCTCCAAGATGTAGATCAGCGATGGAGAGCTATGGGGTTGTTGGTGACCTAGGATCAAGCACTTGGCTTGGAAGGCTTCACACTCAATGAATCTCCCTTTGGAAGTAAGAGTGAGGAGAGATTATTGAATGGAATGAAAGAGCTTTGAATGAGCTTGGAATGATTTCTCTTGATCTCTAAACTTGCAATAATATCAGCCTTGAGTGCAATGAATGCAGCTCATCAAGTATATATAGGATAGAGGAGAGAGAGAGAAAGAAATTCGAGTCATTAAATGCTCCAACGGCTCTTTTCTGAACCCAACTAGTCGGTCAAAGAACAACCACCGACCGACTAGTTCATCAACTAGTCGGTCGGTCATTTAACGTAGACCGACTAATGGAAGAACAGCCAAAAGGTCGAAGCACAGACAAAAGGAACTAGTCGGTCCAAGAAGAGTAGCTGACCGACTAGTTTCACAACTAGTCGGTCGGTTACTCAACAGAGACCGACTAAGAGAAGAACAGCCAAAAGGTCGAAGCACAGACAAAAGGAACTAGTCGGTCCAAGAAGAGTAGCTGACCGACTAGTTTCACAACTAGTCGGTCGGTTACTCAACAGAGACCAACTAAGAGATAAAACTGAAGTCTGAGCACAAATTGATTTAGTCGGTCCAAGAACAAATGTTGACCGACTAGTTTATCAACTAGTCGGTCGCCAAATGTGCATAGACCGACTAACGATAAACAGTAAGTTAGGTGAAAATTGGCATGTACAGTAAAGCTCAACTAGTCGGTCCAAGAAGGAAAGTTGACCGACTAGTTTATCAACTGGTCGGTCGATCAATGAACACAGACCGACTAATTATAAACAGTAGCTCAGGCTCAAATTTGCATGTACAGGGAAAGCTCAACTAGTCGGTCACAGAAGCATCACTGACCGACTAGTTCACAAACTAGTCGGTCGGTGAGTCAACTTAGACCGACTAACTGTAAACAGTAAAGAGCTTGGAATTAACTGACTGAAACTAGTCGGTCCAAGAAGCTTTGCCGACCGACTAGATCACCATCTAGTCGGTCAGTTCTTCTTCTTGAACCAACTAACATGCACAAGAAGTCGTGAATCGAAGCGCGAAGCTTCGGGAAAGTTTGTATGGACTTCTACTAAGATCCTAGAGCTAAGATATGAGCGTTATGAAGATTTAAACCGTAAGACCTACTCAAGGCTTAACATTCTACGAAAAGAAGCTTAAAGACAATAAATATAACTTGACGATACCGTCTTCAAAAGCTTCAATCAAATCTTCATGACTTCTAAAATGGTCCATAAGCTTCAACGAAGCTTTAGGCATACGATCACGTGCTTTGAGAAGTCTCGAGACGTCGTAATTGATATTCATATGAATTTGGCGACGATCTCCATAACTACGCTCACAAGTTGTTAGTTCACGATATATTTATGTTTGATCATCATCCAAAACCAAATCCGGGGAGTCCAATATCCAACACGCCCGACCTACTCAACCGAGCACAGCCCCTACTCGGTCGGCATCCATCCCCCTTACACCTGCATCGTCCCACATCCGCCTCCCCCTACACGCTACTTTTGCGCCCGCTGATATTATTTTTATCTCTCTATTTCGGGTGCATTACGCTTACCGCAAAGGCCACGGACAGGAGCAGCTTGGGGGATACCTCAGATTCGCGGCCAGGCACTGACGTGCATTTTTATTTTATATATTCATGCACGTCTTCTTTGTTCTTTTCTGTTGTTTTCCGTCGTCCCGTACCCATTTTCTTATGATTTCTAGTTTTCTTTCACTTCTTTGTGTTTTTGTGTATATGCAGGAGATTGCCAGCGTATAATGAAGATATCATGGGTCCCCGGAGCAACGGGAGGAGTCACGCACGATCCAGAGGGTCAAACGATGAAGATTGCTATATCTTAGCCCTTAACCGATCGGGTGGACACATCCACCCAATCGGTTGATGCACGCGTATCCGACCCGGACAGAGGCTGGAGTGAAGAACAGCTCACCCGATTGGTTTAGTGATCGGGTGAGATCGACAGAGCTCTCGGTCATTTGAAGCTGAATTCCAACCGATCGGGTGACATATCACCCGATCGGTTCATCTGTAGCTGAATTTTCCAAGCGACGACCCGGAGAGCTCAACCGACCGGTTCATCGATCGTGTGAACTCGAGAGGGTTCTCTGTTCTTTTGGGCGTAATTCCAACCGATCGGTTGAAAGCTCAACCGATCGGTTCATCTGTAACCGCATCGCCCCAATTCTCGAACCGACGGCACCACCTGCTCTCCTCAGCGTTGGTTGAAGCTTCTGAAGCCGATTACGAAAGCGTCAAGCAGCTCACTCGATCAGTTGATGCTTCAACCGATCAGGTGAACTCGATTTCTATATATAGTCGACCTAGGGTTGCTGAAAACGCATCTGGTTCTTTTTTCCGTCTTTTTTGTATTGCGACGGCTGGAATTTTCTCCTGTTTTGTAAGTGTTCCGATTGACTCCAAACTTTAATATTGTCTTAATACCATTGCTAGTATCTCATTTCAATTGCTTGTCATGATTTCTACCATTGATTTTTGTTTAGATTGCTTTTTAGCTATGAATTGTGAGTAGTTCCCAAATCTGGGATTTTGGTGGAAACCCCTTTGTGGGTTCTCGCTAATGCATCCATAGGACTAGGATTTCGATAGGGTTTAGGAATTTAGATGGTTATGCGGGGTGTTTTATTGTCATTGGTGGGAGAAAGACCGCCTCTGACCGTCGGGCCAAGGGGGAATAAACTTGGCGGTTGACTCCCTAGCCACAGCTCACGCCCTTGGCGTAGACATTGAATCCTAGCGCGTGGGAACGACAGGATGAGATGTTGGGAGTAATCGTTGCGAGCTTAGTGCTCCCAGAGTCGGTCGGTGTTAATGGACATGGGAATGCCCACCGACCGAACCCGGGTAGACCTAGCGTATCATCCTGGGCATCGACCGGAATATTGGGCTCATGGGACGCTAGGTATCACTCTTAGAGGCAACGTCTCACCACTAAACCCTAAATCCAATCGTGTTCCCATCCGTCGGTCGTAATAGTGAGAGCACATGATAGGGTGGAAACCAGAATCCTAGGTTTCCTTTTATATCGTTTATCCTTCGTATCTATATTCTGTGACAAACCATCGATTGTTCGGGCTAGCTCACCCATTGGGTGAACCGGTTCCTCCTTGAGACAAGCACAACCACGCCTCCCTGAGTTCGACCCCCAAGCCACACTACAACACCGTGCGCTTGCGGTATAAATATTTAAATCGGGTATCCCCGATCCTATTGCACTTGTTTGCTCAAACCTAGGGGACGTCAAGCTTTATGGCGCCGTTGCCAGGGAGGCAACGTGCTTGTTTATTTTAGGACCCAGTGAACCCTAGAGTCTAGTTCACATCCTTACCCCGCGATAATTTTTGCATTCTACTTTTTCGTTTTTTATTTTCTATTATTTATTTTCTGTTTTTATCTGTTTCTATCCCATACTTGCTTCACGGGTGTTTGTTGATTTTACATGCGCAGGAATACAATGAGTCTTGACGACTTGATTCCTCTTGATCTGGAGATAAACGCCACCGTGAGGCATCTGAACGCAGAGAAAAGAAGAAGAGAAGAGTCTGCAGCCATGGGAGAGAATACCCCTCCGCAGAAGTCCCTGCTGGAGTACTCGATGCCATCCATCAGGTCCTCGTCCAGCATCCAATCTCCGGCCATCACGTCCGGGAGTTTTGAGCTTAAGCCGTCATTAGTGACGTGGATCCAGCAGGATCAATTTTCGGGGGCACCCATGGAGAGCCATATTGAGCATCTGGACTCCTTCCTAGAGAAGTGTGACACATTCAGGATAAACGGTGTCACGACTGAAGCCATTCGGCTCAAGCTGTTTCCCTTCTCTCTGCGGGATAAGGCCAAGCAATGGCTAAGGGGAAAGGACCCCAATACCTTCACGACTTGGGAGAAGCTATCCAACGCTTTCTTGAGCAAGTTCTTTCCCTCGGGAAAGACGATGAAGCTGAGGAGCGAGATCTCCTCCCTCTCCCAAGCCAGCCACGAATCCCTGCACGAAGCTTGGATGAGATACAAGGAGATACAGTGGAGGGGACCTCACCACGAGCTTCCCAAGTGGCAGATCATTAATCTGTTCTACAATGGGTTGAGGGATGGCCAGAAATCTTCGATGGATGCCACGACTGGAGGGGGTCCTTTATGTCGAGAAGCAAGGAAGATACCGGTAAAATTTTGGAAAACATGGCACCAAATAATGAGAGGTGGTGTAATGAGCGCGCCATGCCCAGATCTGGGGGCATTCATAGAGTCAAGGACGTCGACAAATTATCTAGCAAATTTGATTTGCTATCGACTCAGATCTCGGTGCTTATGGTAGGAGCTGGTGGTGCCAGCACCCAACAAGTAGCAGCGGTGGAAGCGGAAGTCCTGGGAGACTTTGAGGGTGGTGATATCTCACCACCGGTGGATCAAGCGAGCGCACTTTTCTACAACCCGACAGGTAACGTGCCATATCCACCAAGATCAAATCCGGCTTATTCTCCCAATAACCGGAACCACCCCAACCTGAGCTATAAGGCACCATATCAGCAGCCCCAGCAACCGCAGCAACAAATATATCAACCACCTCGGCAACAGCAGCAGCAATACCAGCAACAACAGCAGCCCCAACAAATGTACCGGTAGTATCCCCCAGAAACCAGTAGCCCATGCAGCAGCAGCAGCAGCCATATGGCCAGCAGCGAGTGATCTCCCCGGTCGAGAGCCTCTTGACCCAGTATATTACGAACCAGGAGAAGGTTAACTTGCGGCTGGAGATGGGGCAGAAGGCCCTAACTGACCAAGTAACCCAGCTGGGGTTGCAGGTGGCGAAGCTTCAGAGGGCACAAAACCAATTGCTGGGTCAGCCGGAAGTAAATCCAAGGGGGCAAATCAAACATTGGCGCTAACGCATGATCATGCGAATGTGTCCGCTATCGTCTTGAGAAGCGGCACACAAATTCCTACTATGGAGGCTGCCAAAGAGCCCGAAGTTCCATTGGTCGATGGGCGACCAAGTGAAAAAGCAAATGACGATGGAGCTTCGTCATCAAAGACTGTGACTCTGGAGGGAGTCTCTGAGGAAGAGAAGAAGAAGAATGAGGAAGGGAACTTGAGAGTCTTCAAGCCCGTTGTGTCTTTCCCACAATGACTTGCTAAGGCAAAGATTGATGAGAAATTGATCACTCCTCATTTTACACCTTTTTTCCGTGTATTTGCATGCCATTTAGATCGCCCAAATCATGTTGTTCACGATATATCGACGGTATTGCGATGCTTTTCACGATTTGTTGTTTTTGTCGCATTTCAGGTGATTTGGCACGATTTGGAGTGATCTCGAGACGCGCTTACTCTAGACGGCCACCGACGACCTCCCCGAGGGATATTTTGCTGTTGGAGAGGAGCGGAAGAAGAATGGACGTCGCAGGAGCGACGAGGAGGCCAAAACAATCAGATTGGGCATCTTTTGTGTCCCACTCGGCCGAGTGGAGGAGCCACTCGGCCGACCAGCGAGACACTGCTCGGCCGACCCGTTCAGACACGATTTCCATGTGTACTCGGCCGAGCGTCGGAGTCCACATCGGCCGAGTGACGATACCACGTCCGCCCGAGTGGCGCCCAGACGAAGCCCCTTCAAAATATCGAAGTTTCTGTTTTTCGGCCACCTGAGCTTCAGAAGACCCAGTCGGCCGAGTGGCAAACCACGTCCGCCCGAGTGCAGTGAAGCCATCGGCCGAGTGACGACAACTCACTCGGCCGAGCCGCCTCCGAACTGAAGACCCCTGAAAGCCCCGACTTACTGGAAAATTATAGGGTTTTCACTCGGCCGAGCGACTTTTGTCACTCGGCCGAGTGCGATGCGCTGCCTGTAGCGAAATTTGCGGAAAACAGGCTGTGCAGGGGCGTTTTGGTCAGGATTTTTGGACGATTTTTGGGGCTATTTAAGCCATGTTTTTACCCTAGTTTTGAGAGCCATCTCTTAGATTTTTTGCAGCTTTTTGAGATTACTTTTTAGCTTTATTATTTGTGATTGGAGAAGAGGAAAAACTTGGATTTTTGTTGGATTAATTGAAGGACTACATTGGTTTGCATCTCTCTTCCCCAAAAACTCTATTTTTATTGTTTATATCATTGTTGTGATGAATTCCATTGCCTATTTCATTGATTATTTTTGTGCTATTGCTATGATTTGTGAGTAGTCTCCACGTCTTGGGGCGTGGGGATGAACCCTACAAGCCCTATTTTATAATTGTGATGAATTGGTAGAAATTGAGCTAGGATTGTTATTAGGGATTAGATTGGGATCGAATTACTACGGATAGCTAGGTATTCATATCAATTGGGATTTGCAAGAGATTGGATCCCAATTTGATAGGAAGCCCTAGAAATCCGAATTGGGTTGGAGTCGGATTTTCGAAGTATCGGTTTGCAAGAGATTGGACCGATACTAGGATCTCCGGTTGCAATTCCGTGCCGATACCCGTTTGCAAGAGATTGGACGGGTAGGAACTATCCTAATTTAGATTGTGGACCGAGTTTGCAAGAGATTGGGCTCGGTGCGCAATTGGACGATGATGTTGATCCTAATGCTAGCTTTCCTAGGCTAGGGTTTGCAAGAGATTGGACCCGACCCTAGGATAGCTATAGACCGGCAACAGCGCGAGAGCGTGAGCTTGGTTCCACATTTAGTTGCAACTAGTTCATCCAAATTCTCATTCTAGCAATTTTGATACCGACGAACCACATTTATGAAATACGGTGAGTAGCGGGAATTCCCCATTCCCTAGACGTTCTTTATTTGATTTGATATTTCGCACATTTGTCTGACGATTGTGACAGGATCGCCCAAGGCAATTCTCTCTATTCTTAAATAGCCAGGTTGATTAGGAGCAAGCACGGTCATTCGTCCTCCCTGTGTTCGATACCCGCTCGCCGCTATACCGTGCGCTTGCGGTAAAACTACAACCGTTCTTTGGGTGTACGTCCCGGAGCGATCAAGTTTTTGGTGCCGTTGCCGGGGAGGCGATTGCGTTTGATTCTTTTTTACCCTAGCTACTTCTTTCTTTTATTTTTATTTTTTTATTGTTACCATTATTATTTCCTTTACTATTCTTACCTAACCCTTCCACGGTACTAATCATCTCTTTGAAACTCTGTTTCCCCTGTGCATGAACACGAGATCTACGGCGGACCCAGAAGACTTATTATTTGATCCCGAGATCGAACGTACCGCGCGGAGACTTAGAGCGGAAAAGAGACAAGATCCGGAAGGGAGGTATATGACCAACCCGGAAACTCCTGAAGAATTGGCGGCAAGGATGGCGAGGATAATTTCTATTCGCGATAGGCTTCGGCCTAAGACTTCTTCTACCACCTCATCCATTGCCATGCCGGGGTTGGCGGCTGACAAGAACTTCGAGCTAAAGACTGGATTGGTGGTTTTGATGCAACAAGACCCATTTCATGGGAACGCACATGAGAACCCCCACTACCACATCCAACTATTCTTGTCGAAGTGCGCCACATTCCAGATGCCGGGGGTCTCCAACGATGCTATCAGATTGCGTCTCTTCCCCTTCACGCTTAAGGACAAAGCACTCTATTGGTTGAGGACACAGGCTGACGGAGTCTTCACCACTTGGGACGAGTTGGCGAGTGCATTTATTGATAAATTCTATCCGCCATCCAAGACGGTGAAGATCCGGAGCGCTCTCATGTCCTTCAAGCAAGGACCACAGGAGACGCTCTATGAAGCATGGGAGCGTTTTAAGGATTTGCAGCATCAATGCCCGCACCACAGTATAGAGGATTGGGAGCTAGTTCATAGCTTCTACAACGATCTCCAACCGGGGACCAAACAAATTATTGATGCCGCGGCGAATGGTGCGATCTTATCAAAGACTCCCGAAGAAGCTACGGCCCTAATTGAGGAGATGGCCTCAAATAACCAACAATGGGGCGATGAGCGAGGACACTCCACATCCTCCTTAAAGCCAACTAGCATCTACGAGGCGAAGGCCGTAGCGGAGCTCACGAGCAAATTTGATTCTCTCCACAAGGTGGTGGAGAGATTGGAGAAGTTCATCACGGAGCCCCAAGGAGCACCTTCCACCTCCGCGCCGACCAACCAAATGTGTGATTGGCAAGACCAATCTCAAGCCATGTACGCGGGAGGAGAGCAAGGAGAAGGATCCTTGGAGCAAATACAATATGTTGCGGGGAACCAAGGGTATTGGTCCAATCCGGCCGCAAGAAATCATCCGGGATTCTCCTACGCCAACAATGAAGGAGCTTTGAACCCGCCACAACCACCAACTCAACAAGCTCGACCACCACCACCCCAACAACAATACTATCCACCGAGGGGGCATCCACAACAAAACTTTCAACCGAAACAACAAGTTCCACCATATAGGCCTCCCGGATACAACCAAGGGTGGAGGAATCAAAATCAAAACCCTCCACAAGCTCCACAACGATCCGACTTCGAAACTAGAGTGGAGGCGTTCATGGTCGAGCAAAATAAGGTGAATGCTACTTTGAAGGCGGGGCAAGACTCTCTTAACACCGTAGTGGCTCAAATATCGGAGCAATTGGCGTTGCTCAATCGGAACACTCAAAGATTGCCGGCGCAACTGGAGCAAAACCCACGGGGCAACACGGGCCACATCAATGACGTAGTTGCCGTTACTACTAGAGGCGGGAAGGACACCACCCCCGCCATGATTCCTATTGAGGAGGCCGTGGATGAAAGCTTGGAGCCGATTGAGCCGATAGTTGAGATTGAAAAGGAGAAGGAGCCACAAGACAAGGAGAAATCTAGGGCGGAGCGATTAATTGAGGAGAGGCGCTTCATGCCACCGGTCCCATTCCCCCAAAGGCTCGCTAGAGCGAAAATGGAGAAGAGGCTAGCAAAATTTCTCGAGTACCTAAGAGGAGTTAGCCTTAACATCCCCTTCCTTGACGCCATCGTCGAGATCCCCACGTATGCTAAATTTTTGAAGGACTTGATTTCGGGGAGGAAAAGGAAGGAGAAGATCATGCTAGCCGAGGAGGGCTCTTGGTTCACCAAGAGAGAGAAGGAGCCGACAAAATTCAAAGATCCGGGGAGTTTTCGGATTCCTTGCACCTTGGGCGGCGTCCCTCTTCAAAAGGCGTTGGTCGATCTTGGGGCTAGTGTGAGCCTCATGCCCCTCTCCATGTTCTTAAAGCTAAACACCGGGACAAAGTTGAAACCCACCGACATGCGCATTCAATTAGCCGATGGACGGATAACAAGGCCGGTGGGGATCGCCGAAGACATACCGCTACAAGTCCCGGGAGGAATATGCTTGCCATGTGACTTTGTGATCATGGACGTTAAGGAGGAGGGAGACACTTCATTGATACTTGGACGCCCATTCCTCGCCACCGCCGGAGTCATCGTCAACGTGCGCGAAGGTACCTTAACCTTAAACGTCGGAAACATCGAGGTGGAGCTCCACATTCCTAAGGCTATGAAGCATATGCCTTATCACGAGGAACTCGACTACATGGACCTCCTTGACGAGGTGATAGAAGAGGCGATTCCTCACTCAATTGGCGCCCTTTTTGATGAAGAATTTGAAGAAGGCCCGGATTTAGGCCAAGATGAAAAGAATGAAGACGATTCCCCCGACTTCTCCGCTGATGAAGATGAAGGCGACGCTGATGTCGCAAGGATTCGAGAGCTCTGCAAGCTCTCGAAATTAAAGTCTCCAAAGAAAGCTCCGCCGGCACGGAGACCGGCATCACCGGTTAAGCCGTTGACCGGAGCAAACGCTAGCTTGGGGGAGCCTCCCCCCAACACTATTCGAGACGAGAGACCACCGCGGGAGAACGCGCCGCCGCCACATCCAAATCCAAGCGCGCTCCCCGGAAAGTTTGACGGGTGCATCCCGTATGCACCAAACATCCCGCATTGATTGAAAATTATAGGGGGTCGAGCTCACGACCTTAAACGAGCGCTTGTCGGGAGGCAACCCGACGGTTTTTGCTTTATTTTTACTTTTTCTTTATTTTCGTTTTAGAAATTTTTAGTGTTTCGAGTCGTTCGCCCAAAAATTTTGTGATAACGGGTCCTATTTTTCTCGACAGGAGAGGAGATAGGTAGATCCATCATGAGGAGGATGAACGAGACGACGAGGAGCGCCCCAAGAAGGCGTTCGACACTTAGGAGGAGGATGAAATCGACTGGAGGAAGAAAGACGGAGTTTAGAGCCCAAACGAAGACAAACAGCAGAAAACAAGGCTCACTCGGCCGAGCATACTAGTCACTCGGCCGAGTACAGAAGTTCGTCCGGCCGAGCCGCTCACGAACGAGGGAAGTCTGCTGTACCCAACTCTCTGTCTATTTTCCTCATTTCATTAGAACTGCTACTCGGCCGAGTATACATTATCACTCGGCCGAGTAAAACGGATACCCTCCTAGGGCGAGTCATGCCGAGTAGCTTGAGTCACTCGGCCGAATGGACTTACTCCACTCGGCCGAAGCTGGCAAAGCCACTCGGCGAAGCGATATCGGGGAGAAAATTTTTATTTGCCTCGCTCGGCCGAGTGAGCACGTCACTCGGCCGAGTCGTAACTTTTTTTATATAAGTAGCGAGGGGGGCGCGGATTTCGAAATCGCAAATCCCAAATCCGCCCGCGCCCCCTCAGCTCCCCTCGCCCGATCTCGCTTCACCCAGCCCCCCACTCGCCCGGACGACCTCGCCCCGCCGCCGCTCGGTCCGCCACCGCCGGCCGAGCACACCCCGGTGCCTCGCCCGAGTCGCCGCCGGCGGCACGCCGTCCGACCACCTCCGGTACCCCTATTTCGACTATTTTCTCCTCTTTTCGTGTATTTCTTGAGGATCCATGTGCTAAACACCCCCCTAACCCAAATCAATTTCTATATCTATCCATTATACCCCTATTGCTCCATACATTTTGATTATTACTCGCTGATATCGCTTTTTCATGCGCAGGTTGCTTTTTGGAGCTTAGGGGAGCTCAGGGGAGCTTCTACGGGCTGCTCAGGACTTCGTGGAGGCGCGGACTTCGCACGCTTCCACTGCTTAGCACTCGCGGCGTGTTTGGGTATACTCTTTCCATTCTTTTACACGCACCGCACTTTTTTCATTTTTCGGCGCGCTCGGGGCCGATATGCCGCCCCGGACACGGCCGCGGTCGACGAGAGCTTCCGCCAAGCGGAAGCGGTCAGACGAGCCCGGCCCCTCCCACTTGGTGGAGGACTCTCCTCCGCCTTCTCCCACACACCCCGCACAGCCTGCAGGCCCCGCACACCCCGCACAGCCTGTAGCGCACCCACAGCCCGTACAGCCCGCACAGCCACTCCCCGCCGCTGCACAGCCACCACCACCGGCTCCACTGGTCGGGCCGCTCGGGATCACGTTCCGAGACGACGTACACCACGCCGTCTTCGACCGTATCTCCCAGCGCTCGATCGTACCCTCCAGGTTTGCGCACCTCGCTGACCCTGGACGCCTGGGGGTACTAGAGGGGATACTCACGTTGTACGACAACGTGGGTTGGCGCGACTTCCTTCAGGTGTCGGCGGACACGTTCACCCGCCCGACACTTGAGGTTTTGAGTTCGATTGCCCGGACCGATGAGGGATGCTCATTCAGATTCATGGATCGAGAGTGCCAGGTCACTCTCGATATGATGAGAGCGTTCTTCTCATGGCCCGCAGTCCCCGGAGCCGATCGCGGTTACGGCCCTACCCACATCCCCCCACCTTCCTTCGACGCCGGTGCCTTCTGGGCCCGGATTACAGGCCACCACGCCGCCTTTGACCCTAGTAGGGCCAAGGCCTCGGCCATTGTCCACCCCTGCCTACGTATTGCCCAGCGCCTTATGGCGACCACCTTTTTGGCCAGATATGAGCCGGGCACGATGTCTACGCCAGAGCTCTACATGCTCTATGCGATGACACGTCCCAGAGCTCTATCTAGGGATGGACACGAGCTTGTCCCCGCCGTCGTGATCGACATTGCGGCTTGGTTTTTAGACCGTATCATTGTGTCGGTGGGCGCTCGCTCACCGATATGCTGCGGCGGTCTGATCACCCTGCTTACCATGATGACCGGCGAGGACCTACCTGACGACCTGCGGCGAGTATCGGGCCCCACTTCTCTGTCGATAGACGTTATGGCCCGGATGAAGATGCTTCGTCCGCATGGTGAGTGTCACTGGGTCTGGTTGCACGGCCCTTATGGGGCCGATTACATGATTCTCCCGAGCCCTGCTCAGACTCAGATTGCACCTGCCCACGTTGACTGGGTCCCGGCGATGGATGTCCTCATCCCCGCTGCCTACGTGCTCGAGGCCGAGGAGGCCGAGCAGTCCCACGCTGCCCACGCTGCCCAGGCTGCTCCCGCAGACCCTGCTGCACACCCTGCCGAGCCTGCTGCCGACCCTGTCGACCCTGTGACCCCTCAGCCTGTTCCTGACGTTTCCGCTGCTCCTGACACTTCTGTCCCCACCTCTGTCAGTGTCGAGAGTACTTTTGCTGAGCCCACTTCCACCACTGTCACCACTTCCGAGGCTATCCCCACCACTCCCGCTGCCACCTCTGGCCCTCTGTCCCTGGAGCCTCTTTGCTCCGCACTCCCCGAGCGCCCGCCGACCTTTGTCGAGAGTAGAGAGCCCTCGTTTGCCGCCGTCGTGGAGACCATGGCTAGCATGATCTCCGCTGGGATTGCGCCTTTTGGTCCACACAGTTCCGCCCCAGCGGTAGAGTCCTCTGTCTCCACAGCCGCCGTATTCTCCGAGAGCGTCGTGGCGTCTGTCCACACTTCTGGGCCACTGACCTCTCTTGCCACCTCGTTGCCACTTTTGCACGCTTCCTTTGCTGCCGCTGCCTCTACTTCTCACCAGCCGGTGTCCCGGCCTCACACTGAGGCCAGGCCCACATTTGCTGGCGCGGCACCTTTTGTCCCCTTCCCTGCTGAGCCCGTTACATACTCCACTCGCGTACGCCAGCCCCGCCCTGCGCAGCCTAGACCGGTGCATCCCTCTGCACCACCCCCGCCTGACACTGTACTGCAGAGCATACGTGCTCTTGAGTTGGCGGTGAGTGGTCTTAGAGGTGACCTTAGGACCCTGTCCTCCACCGTCTCTACGATGGCTGGACGCTTTGACCTGATCCCTCAGATCCACTACTGCCTGACACAGATCTTGGAGCGTCTCCCGCACGTACCCCCACCCACCCAGCAGGTTCCCACACACACCCCCACACACACTAGACCTGCTTCCACTTCCACGCCCACCCCAGCTCAGCAGCCTACACCACCACCACCACCTCCTCCGCCTCAGGACGGAGACGGCGCAGCACCACCTTCCTAGGCACCTTTGATGCCATCGATTCGTTTTGCCATTGTGCTGCCCGTTTCTGCTGGGTCCTGATGCCTTTTTGTCCCCCCCTCCCCTCATTTTTTTTGGGATTCTCATTTTGCCGTATCTTTATATATCCTTTTTGGGAGAGAGGGAGAGCTTTTGGTGCCGCATTTATACTCGTATCACTCATATCTGTGCATGCCTCATATCCGCATCATATTTTCATTTCTTTATTTTTCGTTTTATTATCTTTTTTCTTTCCATCATGCATGCATCCTCACTTGCCCCTCTCATTACTTGTCTCTCTGTGTGCCACACTTTGCACATTGAGGACACTGTGCAGTTTAGCTTGGGGGAGTGAGTTCTCACGTTCTTTTTCGTTTTGCCACCTTTATTTTTAGTTTTTCACGCCACTTTCCGCTTTTGCACTTATTTTCACTTATCATTTTTTCTCATTTTTACCATGCATCACGTTTTTCTTATTTCTCTGCGTGCCGCATTGCATAGTTTTATTTTTCTTATCTTTATTTCTTTCTTTTTTCATCTCGTGCTAGAGATGAATTTTCTGTGATGATGTCTACGTGGAGTTAGCTTATTCTATATGCATGTTATATTTGTCATGTCTTAGATTTTATTTCTGATATCACATGCTATGACTTGCTTTGCATTTAGAAATAGTAACCCACACTTTTTTCGCGTGAAAATGGATGAAGTTTTATTATTAGCTGAGCCTGAATATTCATATGTATGCTATCACAGAAAACACACCAAGATTCACGCATTGAATGCCTATATCTGGAGTACTGATTTCTTTTCCTATATCACTTCTATATGCATGAATTGTACACTTCACTTCGGGATGATTGAATGACGTTAGCTATGATATATCTGGATTAGTTAGCTTTTTTGTGATCGAAACTGAGTAGATTAGATTACCCTGCTGAAGTTGTCGTGCATGTCTTATAGAGTGAACCGAGAGTTGTATATATTTCTTTCTCCACAAATCTTGAACATCATTTCTCTACTTTTAAAAACCATTGGTGAATCTCCCCTTAGTGATTCTATTTTATGGCATTTCCCCCGCTATTAATTCCTAGCTCCAAATCCCTTCTTCTAAAAAAATAATAATAAAAGAGAGAAAAACATTCTTGTATATCATTATCTCTCTCTGAGTTGGGATCATTGTGTATATATTGCTTATTGCAAAAAAAAGAGAGAAAAGAGGAAAAATCCTCAATAAAAGATCCCATCTCACTTTCTTTCTTTCTTCTTTCTCTTCTTTGCTTTTGGAGCTATATAAAAATGGGGATGTAAATATTTTTGTGCCACCACGCTTATAGATAAGCTTGGGGAGGGGATCCATTGATGTGTGAGAGAGTGACTACTTGACATTGCACGACAACCTAGGATAAGTAATATTCTATACTCGGTGAGATTGTTTCTAGCTTTACGAAATCCAGAAATCTAAGCCTAGCGTTCATTTCATGAAATCCAAACTTTTCTATTCTCTCTATTCTATAGTGTGAAACTCTTATACTCCAGATAGAAAGCGTTCAATTGAAAAGTGTGTGATCTGTGATTTGTATACCGCTTTAAATGATTCAGGCAATGTTAATTTTAAAATCATTCCGTTCTTCATGATTATATCGTTGTTCGTGGGTTTTCTATTTCTATTTGCACTATTATACTATGATATCAAAATAAGATTCTTTGACATGTATTTCTCATTCGGTGCATGCTATAAGAGTAAGTGAAACCCACGTCCTGAGAAAATGATCTAGCATCCTACCTCTTCGCTTCTTTCTTTCATCTTTATTTTCATTTGGTTTTCATTCTTCTTCGTTTTTCATTTTTTTTCGTTTTTCGCCGTTTTCGTTTTCCGAATCCACCGGGTTCGCCTTTTACTTATCTTCCTCGAGGACGAGTAAGAGGCAAGCTTGGGGGATTTTGATCACTCCTCATTTTACACCTTTTTTCCGTGTATTTGCATGCCATTTAGATCGCCCAAATCATGTTTTTCACGATATATCGACGGTATTGCGATGCTTTTCACGATTTGTTGTTTTTGTCGCATTTCAGGTGATTTGGCGCGATTTGGAGTGATCTCGAGACGCGCTTACTCTAGACGGCCACCGACGACCTCCCCGAGGGATATTTTGTTGTTGGAGAGGAGCGGAAGAAGAATGGACGTCGCAGGAGCGACGAGGAGGCCAAAACAATCAGATTGGGCATCTTTTATGTCCCACTCGGCCGAGTGGAGGAGCCACTCGGCCAAGTGGAGGAGACACTGCTCGGCCGACCCGTTCAGACACGATTTCCATGTGTACTCGGCCGAGTGTCGGAGTCCACATCGGCCGAGTGACGATACCACGTCCGCCCGAGTGGCGCCCAGACGAAGCCCCTCCAAAATATCGAAGTTTCTGTTTTTCGGCCACCTGAGCTTCAGAAGACCCACTCGGCCGAGTGGCAAACCACGTCCGCCCGAGTGCAGTGAAGCCATCGGCCGAGTGACGACAACTCACTCGGCCGAGCCGCCTCCGAACTGAAGACCCCTGAAAGCCCCGACTTACTGGAAAATTACAGGGTTTTCACTCGGCCGAGCGACTTTTGTCACTCGGCCGAGTGCGATGCGCTGCCTGTAGCGAAATTTGCGGAAAACAGGCTGTGCAGGGGCGTTTTGGTCAGGATTTTTGGACGATTTTTGGGGCTATTTAAGCCATGTTTTTACCCTAGTTTTGAGAGCCATCTCTTAGATTTTTTGCAGCTTTTTGAGATTACTTTTTAGCTTTATTATTTGTGATTGGAGAAGAGGAAAAACTTGGATTTTTGTTGGATTAATTGAAGGACTACATTGGTTTGCATCTCTCTTCCCCAAAAACTCTATTTTTATTGTTTATATCATTGTTGTGATGAATTCCATTGCCTATTTCATTGATTATTTTTGTGCTATTGCTATGATTTGTGAGTAGTCTCCACGTCTTGGGGCGTGGGGATGAACCCTACAAGCCCTATTTTATAATTGTGATGAATTGGTAGAAATTGAGCTAGGATTGTTATTAGGGATTAGATTGGGATCGAATTACTACGGATAGCTAGGTATTCATATCAATTGGGATTTGCAAGAGATTGGATCCCAATTTGATAGGAAGCCCTAGAAATCCGAATTGGGTTGGAGTCGGATTTTCGAAGTATCGGCTTGCAAGAGATTGGACCGATACTAGGATCTCCGGTTGCAATTCCGTGCCGATACCCATTTGCAAGAGATTGGACGGGTAGGAACTATCCTAATTTAGATTGTGGACCGAGTTTGCAAGAGATTGGGCTCGGTGCGCAATTGGACGATGATGTTGATCCTAATGCTAGCTTTCCTAGGCTAGGGTTTGCAAGAGATTGGACCCAACCCTAGGATAGCTATAGACCGGCAACAGCGCGAGAGCGTGAGCTTGGTTCCACATTTAGTTGCAACTAGTTCATCCAAATTCTCATTCTAGCAATTTTGATACCGACGAACCACATTTATGAAATACGGTGAGTAGCGGGAATTCCCCATTCCCTAGACGTTCTTTATTTGATTTGATATTTCGCACATTTGTCTGACGATTGTGACAGGATCGCCCAAGGCAATTCTCTCTATTCTTAAATAGCCAGGTTGATTAGGAGCAAGCACGGTCATTCGTCCTCCCTGTGTTTGATACCCGCTCGCCGCTATACCGTGCGCTTGCGGTAAAACTACAACCGTTCTTTGGGTGTACATCCCGGAGCGATCAGAAATATGGCAAGTTCTTTGATATGGTCAAAGACTTGAGCTTGCAGATCCCTTTCCTCAAAGCCATAGAGACTATCCCGTCCTATGCGAAATTCTTGAAGGACTTGGTGACGAGGGGTTCCAGAAAAGAAAAAGTCGTTCTCACGGCGGAATGCAGCGCTCTGATCCAGCGAGCGAACCCGCCCAAGCTCAAGGACCCAGGAAGCTTCTATATTCCTTGTTCGATTGGAGAGGTGAAGGTTAATTGGGTGCTCGTCGATTTGGGGACGAGCGTCAGTCTGATGCCTCTGTCACTATACAGGAGGATAGGAATGGGCGACCTTGAGCCCACCGGTATGACCCTACAACTTACAGATCGATCAGTCAAGTATCTGGTGGGGATTATGGACGACCTGCCAGTAAACGTCAGCGGGGTACATGTGCCCGTAGATTTTGTTATGATGGACATGCCAGAGGATGCTCATACCCCGATCATCCTCGGGAGGCCCTTCATGGCTACCGCTGGCGTACTGATTGATGTGAAGAAAGGGAAGCTATCCTTTAATGTTGGCGACCAGAAGGTCGAATTTGATTTGGGATTATCTATGAAGCATCCCCCTGAAGAGCAGAGTTGCAATGTGCTGGAAGCTGAGGAAGAAAGAGTAGTAGAGGCTAGAGCCTGGGAAATTCTCTCGAGGAATCCCCCCGACAGCTTGGGGGACCTTGAGGAGCATGTCGGTTTGAAAGAAGAAGAAGTTGCTCGGGAAGCGGGTGTCTCACAGATGACCCCTCCCGGTTTCAAGAAGGTCGCTCCGACGAGGAGTAAGGGAAAAGAGCCCATGGGGCTCACTGCTGATGAGATCCGAATACTTCGAAGAGTGGCGGTAGACGCCAATGTGAGGGAGAAGCCCTGGATACCACCAGCGGAGGGATCATCGAGTGCGTCTACTTATCACCGTTGTCAACACAAAGGGACACCGCTCCAAATGCTGAACGGATGCCGATCTATGGGCATCACCCGCATCAACCACCTTGATGATCACATACCGGGCGTCGAGCAAACAAAGTTAAACAACAGCGCTTCATGGGAGGCAACCCATGTTCTAAACATTCGTCTTTATTTTTAGGATTATTTTTCTTATTTTTGATGAATAAATTCAGCAACGGGAGCTTTCGTCAGAAGAACTTTGATAAATTTTGTATTGTGTGCAGGAAATCATCCCCAACCGATCGGGTGATGAGTCAACTGATCGGTTGGGCCGTGTCTGAAGATGGCAAATATCAGCTCATCAGCCAACCGATCGGGTGGCAAAAATGGCTGATCGGTTGGCAGATCGTGTGAGAACGGCAGTGCTCTCGGGAAATTTGGGGATTAATTCAATCGATCGGTTGATCTGGAGCTGTGACTGTGTCGCTGTCCGGGTGAAGTCGACAGTGCTCTCGGGAAAAATCGTGAAGCGGCCAACCGATCGGTTGAAAAATCAACCGATCGGGTCGCCTGTAGCTGCCTTCCAACGGAATTTTTTGAAAATCGCCTCAACCGATCGGGTGAGATCTCACCCGATCGGTTTGCCTAAACCCTATAAATAACCCCCCGACTGAACCGATTCATTTCCCTCACCCAGCTTCCTCTCTCCTCCGTCGTTTCATCTCCCCACACTCTCAACTGGCCACCTTTCTTACTCCCTCACACGATCTCTCACTCCCCCACATAATCTCCACCATCTCTCATTCGATCTCTACCATCATCCATCCCCATCCATCCTAACTAACCCCTAATTTTCGCCCCATTCCCCCTATTTCGAAAATTTTCACTTTTGTTGGATCGAAGTGCTGCGGCTTCACGGATCTCCCAATTGCGCTGCATAGGGTGTTTTGCGAGCAAGGATTCACTACGCTACTGGGTAAATTCGTTCCTGAGCTCTACTTTAATATTGCCCTAGTTATATATTTTTGCTCTATCGTCATTTGGTCGTGTGCATTCATATAGACTTGCATACACTTGCATCACACTCTATCATGGCCAAGGACAAGGATAAGGGTAAGGCTATCATGCATGAGGAGGGGCCGTCTCGCAAGAGACGGAAGTCCGCACGTCCACCTAGTTCACGTCCTCCTCCTACACCGCCTTCACAACCCCAACCCCAACCCATCGTTCTCGTTGTGGACCCTCTTATGGGACCGAGGGAATACCGTTTCTTGAGTCGTGAACAAAAAGATCTTTACAACCGACTCAATGAACGGGCACACCTTGCCACTAAATTTGCACATGCACAAACCCTGATCGATCTCGGAGTTTTCTCCGGGGTCGAGATTTTATTTGCAAATTTAGGTTGGATAGGGTTCCTAAACGCCCATGCACCATCTTACCCCGCCCTCACACTAGAATTCCTATCTTTCCTCAATTGTGTGGCGAGGTCCATCGTCGATTTCCGCGTCCGAAACAGATCTATCCGCACCAACCTTAACACAATCAATAACATTTTCGGTTTCCCCATTCTCGGCGGCGACGCTATCCGCCCCTACAAATATCACCGCGACTTTGATGTCGATAATTTTTGGCATAACCTCACCCTCCACGACCGATATCCTTGAGGCACGGCCAAGGCCTCCTCCATCATTCACCCCGTATTTTGTCTGGCCCACCACATCATATCCAGCACATTCTTCCCCAGGGATGAGTCCGGGACCGTGACCATCCTTGACCTTTATATTCTATGGGCTATGACATTTGATTTTATTCGCGGTGATGACGGGATCGCCTTCGAGGCCCCTCGCATTCCCATTCATGGTGGGCTTATTCAAAAAACTCGTTGATATTAACCGCGCCAAGTATTGTTGCGGGGGCCTCATTACCATCATTGCTTCGCATCCCACGTTCAATATCATCATCCCCAGAGATTTCCACGTGCCGCAGGATCTACATATATAGATCTTGATGTCCTGCGGCACACTCACATGATCCGACCCCGACCCGGCGGTAGTTTCTCCTTCTACTATGGCTACCCCCTGCTCCTTACACCATTCTGCCCAACCCTGGTCGCATGTCTATCGTTATTGTGGAAGATTGGACGTTCCCTCCTGACCCAGAGTTCTTAGGAGGGCTACACCTTTAGTTCCTTATCCCTGGCGCAGCACGACCATCGTCCCTTGCCACCCACTTAGGCATGCAGGATATTCCTGCATCTAGAGGAGACCCCGGGGCTGGCCCGAGTGGCGCCTCCCCGGCTTCTGTCCCTATCACTTCTGAGGCACTCACTTCGGCCCTCTTAGGCCTTGCCTCAGGTGCCGGCACGACCACTGCCGTCGGCACCACTTCCACCGTCCGTATGGCCACTACTTCTTCCGTTCGTCGAGCCGTCTCCGCTCGTCTCGCTCTAGAGACTGAGTTAGCTTCTTTGCACTCTAGCGCAGCCTCTTCGACCTCCTCGGACCCTTCCTCCTCTTTCTTCTCTCACCCACGTTTCCTCGCCCTCGAGCGAAACGTGGCCACCATCCTCCGCATTCTCACTCACATTCACAGTCCACCTCCACCCACTCCTCACCCTTCACCACCTCCTTCACCTCCTCGACGATCTTCACTTCCACCATCACATTCATTACCTCCCCCATCATCCCCTAGGCGACCACCATCCCCTCCTCCCACCACCACTTCCATTCCCACCACCTCATCTCCACACACCGTTTCTGACCCACCACCTCCGCCACCCTCCACTTCCCTCACCTCATACACTCGTAGCAGGAAATTGCCGATTCGCTCGAGATCACTTCCCTCACCTACTTCATTGGCCACCGTATCTCTCCCACTCACCATCATCACCACCACTCCACCCATTGTTCATACCACCACCACACCCATCCATCCACCTCCTCCACTTTCTCCACTTCTCCGCACACCCACCACCTCTCCCACCCACACCCCTACAGTCTCTTCCGAGGAGGACGAGGACAGTTCCTCTCCTGCATTTTGATTTCTTTATGTTTCTTTTCCGATCTTTCCCCTAGCTTATTTCTGCACCTCCATGATCATATCATATTGCTAGCATTGTCATGTCTAGCTTGGGGGAAATTGATTTTTACGTGTGTTGTCGTGTGATGTCTTTGTGGTGTGTCTGTTTATATGTGTTCTTATTTGTGTGTTTCTTTTTTCCTCCTCTTTATTTTTCATTTTCTTTTGTGTGTTTTCCATGTTTTTCATCTTTTTGCGTCGTTGCGTATTCCCCCATTTTCATTGCCCTCCCGTCTTTACTTCTATTGCATTGAGGGCAATGCAAGTTTCAGCTTGGGGGAGTCGCACTTTGTGTGTCAGTTGTGTCTTTTCTTTGTTTTTGAGTCATTTTGATCGTGTTTTTCTTTTTCTTCTCATCTTTTGTTGTCCCTCTCCTATAGATGACCACATATGATGAATTGTCACAGAATCACTCACACCTAGCACGGCTTCGATAATCACATTCACTAACCCTAGGAAGCCAAGTCATATTGCATTTCATGCATCGTGGGTTCACTTTGCTTTTGTGTGAGTCGTGTGTCGTGACTAGCTAGTTGGTGTGCTTCTACATTGTGATTTTGATTTATACACCGGTCCTGGGATGACCCCTAGATTATCATGCTTCGATTTGAATATGCGGTATTTGCTTCTACTGTCTGCTTCTATATGCATGAATATATTTATATCGTATACTTCAATTCGCATGTGTCAGGATTCCACAAATAGGACTAGGATAACCCATTTAGCCTATGCTCTGATTAGCGAGAAATATCTACTTTGCCCAAGTGTTTAGAATCCGATTTCTTTTTTATTTTACTTGGTGCAAATCCCCTCGTCGTGTACCGTTCTCCCACTTGGGAGAGTACACATGTATATATCCCAAAATCCAAAAATCAAAAAAAAGAGAGGAAAGAAAAACCCAAAAAAAAGAAAAGAAAATAGAAAAGAAAGAAAAAAATATGTACAGTCAAAAATCCAAAAAAGATATACAAATACCCAAAACCCAAAAAAATTCCAGTGTGAATATTTTCCTACCTACCGAGAATAAAGGGAAGTCGAGAATTTGCACCGAGTGTTCTACTCCACACCTTCTCAACCTCCATCGCTTTCGAAAACACTTGGCATAGGATCTTTCCAACTGTTACCTAGGTGATGGTGTGGTGATTTCCTAGTCCCTGGCTGTGGAGTCCCCGACACATGATATGCTTCAATTCTTATACTTTTCTCATGCATGCTTGAGCTATTTATTCACCGCTTATTTCAAATCGAATCGATATTTGGGTCTTTCCTTGGGTATGTGTATATGTAGCCTCATTGCACAATGTATATAGTAACACCGCCTGCTAGCACACGACCACACTCACTCGTGCTTCACCGTGTTGGCCTATGAAACTTGTTTGGACTCATATTTCCTCGGTTTAGTGATGTGTTTTGTCGTATGCTTGTTTAGTGTGGCGTGTCTGATTTTGTTGGCTCGAACAGGCGATTTAGGATTTTGATCTATATATATATATATATATATATATATATATATATATATATATATATATATATATATCCCTCCGAGCTCCTACTCTCACTCGTCTTCCTCGAGGACGAGGAAGGGTTCAGCTTGGGGATTTTAACGTGCGTTTATATTTTATATATTCATGCACGTCTTCTTTGTGCT
The DNA here is from genome assembly GCA_030789695.1 of Scilla litardierei. NCBI lineage: Eukaryota > Viridiplantae > Streptophyta > Magnoliopsida > Asparagales > Asparagaceae > Scilla > Scilla litardierei. Next base: position 315,909,820 of record CM061142.1, on the reverse strand, counting down.
TTTTCGTTGTTTTCCGTCGTCCCGTACCCATTTTCTTGTGATTTCTAGTTTTCTTTCACTTCTTTGTGTTTTTGTGTATATGCAGGAGATTGCCAGCGTTGGGGACGTATAATGAAGATATCATGAGTCCCCGGAGCAACGGGAGGAGTCACGCGCGATCCAGAGGGTCAAACGATGAAGATTGCTATATCTCAGCCCTCAACCGATCGGGTGGACACAGCCACCCGATCGGTTGATGCACGCGTATCCGACCCGGACGGAGGCTAGAGTGAAGAACAGCTCACTCGATCGATTCAGTGATCGGGTGAGATCGACAGAGCTCTCGGCCATTTGAAGCTGAATTCCAACCAATCGGGTGACATCTCACCCGATCGGGTCATTTGTAGCTGAATTTTCCAAGCGACGACCCGGAGAGCTCAACCGACCGGTTCGTCAATCGTGTGAACCCGACTGGGTTCTCTATTCTTTTGGGCATAATTCCAATCGATCGGTTGAAAGCTCAACTGATCGGTTCATCTGTAACCGCATCGCCCTAATTCTCGAACCGATGGCACCACCCGCTCTCCTCAGTGCCCGGTTGAAGCTTCTGAAGCCGATTGTGAAAGCGTCAAGCAGCTCACCCGATCGGTTGATGCTTCAATGGATCGGGTGAACTCGATTTCTATATATAGTCGACCTAGGGTTGCTGAAAACGCATCTGGTTATTTTTTCTGTCTTTTTTGTATTGCGACGGCTGGAATTTTCTCTTGTTTTGTAAGTGTTCCGATTGACTCCAAACTTTAATATTGTCTTAATACCATTGCTAGTATCTCATTTCAATTGTTTGATCATGATTTCTACCGTTGATTTTTGTTTAGATTGCTTTTTAGCTATGAATTGTGAGTAGTTCCCAAATCTGGGATTTTGGTGGAAACCCCTTCGTGGGTTCTCCCTAATGCGTCCATAGGACTAGGAATTCGATAGGTTTTAGGAATTTAGATGGTTACGCTGGGTGTTTCATTGTCATTGGCGGGAGAAAGACCGCCTCTGACCGTCGGGCCAAGGGGGAATAAACTTGGCGGTTGACTCCCTAGCCACGGCTTACGCCCTTAGCGTAGACATTGAATCAGAGTAATCGTTGCGAGCTTAGTGCTCCTGAAGTCGGTCGGTGTTAATGGACATGGAAATGCCCACCGACCGAACCCGGGTAGACCTAGCGTATCATCCTGGGCGTCGACCTGAATATCGGGCCCATGGGACGCTAGGTATCACTCTTAGAGGCAACGTCTCACCACTAAACCCTAAATCCAATCGTGTTCCTATCCGTCGATCGTAATAGTGAGAGCACATGATAGGGTGGAAACGAGAATCCTAGGTTTCCTTTTATATCTTTTATCCTTCGTATCTATATTCTGTGACAAACCATCGATTGTTTGGGCTAGCTCACCAATTGGGTGAACCGGTTCCTCCTTGAGACAAGCACAACCACGCCTCCCTGAGTTCGACCCCCAAGCCACACTACAACACCGTGCGCTTGCGGTATAAATATTTAAATCTGGTATCCCTGATCCTATTGCACTTGTATGCTCAAACCTAGGGGACGTCAGGCACGTGCACGACTATATAGCTTTCGCAGCGACTCTCGCGTCGGTACACTCTACCCTCTACTTTTTTTTTCCGACACACGTCACCTGCTTGTCGCACGATGCCTCCTCGCACTAGGCCGAGGAAGCCAACACCTGCACGGTGGGGGAAGAGGAAGGAAACTGGCGCCTCCTCTTCTCGTCCCACATGCGCTCGTCGCGTCGTTTCACCCTCCCCCGAGGAGGAGTACGTGGGCGATTCGTCGTCCTCGTCCGACTCCTCAGGCTACGTTTCCCCCTTCCACTAGCTGTTCTCCCCGCCCACGATCACCCGCCACATCACCCACACATTTCGTCCACTTCCGCACCCATCCCCACTACCACACCCCCCTCCCCCGCGGATCTACCACCACGGGTGCAGACGTTCGGCATCACCTTTCGGGACGATGCGCACCGTGTCTGCTTCCTCGTGATGTCGCAGTGGACAATCGTACCCACACGATTCATCCACCTCTACACCCTCCAGTGCCTAAGACTCTTGCAGGGGGTCCTTAGGCGGTACACGACGATCGGTTTCGATAGATTCCATGTCGCACATGCCCCCACTTACACTCGCCTCACCCTAGAGGCGTTGAGTTCCATTGTCCGCACACCAAAGGACGATGGAATTAGCTTCCGGCCGCTGGATCACGATGTCATGGTCACGCACACCCAGATCTGCGCCCACTTCCACTTCCCAGCCATTCCTGACCCCCGTGCTGCATTCTCCCCAGACTACGAGCTTGCCACGTTTGATACCACTCAGTTTTGGCATCACATTACCGAATTGGACCGTTACCGACCCAGCAGGGCGAATGCATCGTGCACAGTGCACCCTTGCCTTCGCTATGCCCAGCGTCACCTCGCCACCACCATATTTTGCCGGCCAGAAGTCGGGACCATGTCCCTACCCGAGCTTTCCCATCTCATGGGAATGACCCGACTGATGTGCCACTACCCTGATGGCTCCATTTGCCCCTTCGTCCTTTTCGACGCAGCCCACTGGCTGTGTTACCGCCTCCTCCAGACCGCCCGCACCCACTTCACCACAGATATCTGTTGCGACAGATTTTTCACCATCTTTACACGGATGCTTGGCCTGGAGCTTCCTGATGGCTTGGTGACTCCCCCCGGCCCCACACGCCTGACTTTGGATGTGCTTGAGCACATGCACACCATCAAGCCATATGGGGAGTGTCACTGGGCCTATCTTTTAGGCACCCACCACACGCCCCACTTGGTCCTGCCCGCCCCTCACCTCACCACCATAGCGCCAGTCCAACAGAGCTGGATGATTGATAGGGTCTACATACTTCCTTCCCTCCACGTCCTTGAGCCCCTCGGAGCGCCCGTCGACGTCGATGCCGACGATTTGGTGCTCAGCTCTTCTGAGGATGAGGAGTCCGGCCTGGCTGCCATTGTGGCAGCCCAACCAGCACAGCCTGCGCACCCGCTGCCACCAAGAGGCACAGCCATCTCCACCCCTGTCGCCGCCACCATCACCACCACAGTACAGACCATGGAGACTGTCACCACCCTCTGCCCCGAGGCCCCTGCTGTTGTCTCCTCCGTGCCCGTACCTGAGGGCACAGTAGTCTCGTCCACTTCCGAGCCTACTGCTCTACACTTTCCGGAGCAGGACCCCGTCAGCACCCTACCCCGACTAGTGGACCTACTCGCTTCACTGCCCAGCTCCTTAGGTTCCACAGCCCCTCTCACAGGCACCCCCACCACACCGGCAGTAGCTATTCTCACTGAGAGCGTTGTGACTTTGGTCCACAATTCTGCAACGGCGACTCCTTTTTCTGCTGCCACTGCCACTGCTGCTTCCACCACTGATCCAGATCTCGGCCACACTACACTGCCCACTACCTCCGCCGAGATCTCTGCGAGTTCACCCTCTCCGACCTTTCAGCCTAGGCACCATGGATCCTCTCCACGGGGCCATTTTACGAGAGTGGTGTCTCACAGCTCCCGTCCTCCCCTAGACTCTCGTACCACCAACGCGCGTCTGACAGCGGTGGAGGCCGCGACTTCTCGCTTTAGGGAAGATTTCGACGACTTTGCCCGCTCGACCATCTCCTACCAGCAGAGAGTCGAGGCAGACCTTGCTTCGATTATAGACCTGCTGCGGACACGGGGCCCACCTCTAGTGATCATTGCCCACGCCCCTCCTCCCAGGCCAGCACCTATCTCATCTGTCACACCACTCAGTGCCCCACACTCTCAGGCTTCTGAAGGGCCTGCCACTTCTACACCTGAGTTGGTAGCCACGATAATAAGCACTTCAGTCGTCGACACACACACTTCCACACTAGTCAAGACTACCATTGTCCCATTTTCAGCTGAGCTTGCTTCCTCTTCTGCGGACCACCCAGCCGACACAGTTGTCGAGCCCCAGCCCACTGTCACAGTTCCTGGTCCACACCAGGTGGACCAATCACCACCTCCAGAGGGTGGTGCCCATGCTTGATGCTGTCCCTATTGTCCTTTTGCTCCAGTCACCCCCTCCCATTTATTTTATCGTGCCCATCTGTCTGTTCAGGGCCCTGCTTCCGCACAGCTTGGGGGATGACACATTTTGCATATCATACATATTTACATATCATTTTGCATCTATACATATCATCTTTTGCACTTGTATATATCTCCATCAGCATAGTGCATCATATCATCATCTGCATGCCTGTAGATATTTTCGCATCTTTTGCATTAGGCCATGCATATGCATCATTCTCTTTTCCATTTTCATCTGCACATTTTCATCTTTTTCCCTTTTTATTTTCCATTTCCTTATCCACCCACCCACCCTAGCCTCATTTCCCACATGCCAGCGTGTTCTCAACAGTGAGGACACTGTTGTGTTTAGCTTGGGGGTGAGCGCTACCGCTTTTATTTTTATTTTCCTTTTTATTTATTTTCTATCATTTACACCTCTTTATTTCCATTCTCCACCCATTTTTCCACCTTTATTTTTTTCACATTTAGCATCACATTTTCCATTTTTTGTCATGCCTGCATGCTTGATTTTATTTTTCTTACTTTCTGTGCCTTATTTTCACTTTTGCTAGAATTATTCTGCATGATGACGTCCCTTATAGCCCTCAGTAACTTATTACGATACTTATCTCTTTTGACATGCTATATAGAGTATTCCAATCTTGCTATTATATGCTTGCATATTTTGTTGATGATCTTTCTAAATGAATGCCTGATATAAATTAAAACTGAATGTATATAGTAGTATCTAGTATGTCCTCTATTGGGTAATGCACCAAGCTTCACACATCACTAGATTATTTGAAGCACCTGTTTTTTATCTTATCCACATCTGATTGCATGCTTGTTATGATTGTACACTTCATCGCATGACTTCAGTGTTTATTAAAATGACTATCCATGAGTTTAGTTAGGGCATTATCTTATTGAACCGTTGTGCACGTATTATGAGTGAACCGAGTGATATTATGTTTCTTCTCCACATATCTTATAAATTCTCTACATATCATTTGGTTTCACCCCTGCAACTACTTATACCGCATCTATCTCCCAAAAATCCCAAAAGAAAAAAATAGCTTCCAAAAATCCCAAAACATCAAAAATGAGCCAAAAACATATTTGTATATCCTATTGCTCCCATTCGGAAAAAAAAGAGAAGAAAAAAATTAAGAAAAGAAAAGAATATCTTTCTGAATCCTAGTATTAGAAGCTACAAAATTACTTGGAAAAAGCCAAAAATTTCCATATCTTATTCTTAGATGTGACGCCTCAAGCTAAGCTTGGGGGGTGTGAACCCATTTGATTATACCAGTGAGTATGACATTAGAGTGGAGACTGTGCACAATTGGGAGATTCAATAATGCTTAAACTTTACGAAATATTTTAGCTTTGGAGATTTTTCAGGATTCGAAATGAATATTTGAATGCCATGACACGCTTTCTATTCTCTATTTGCATGCTTGGTGTGATCTCTATGTGCTTCATTTATATCTCTTGATTGAAAAGTGCGTTGCCAACTCTTTTTATACTAGACTATATGAATTGCACGAGGTTGATATGAGTTGACGGTATGATTTTAGGAGATCCCCATCTTTGTCTTCATTGCATGCAAGCCATATGACTAGCTAAGATTTGAAATTCCTTTTAGCATGTGGTTTATTATTCCAAGTATCATAATATGTTGCTCGGGCTTGAGACTGAATATTTTAGCACTCCCTCCATCTCCTATCTCTTCCATTTTTTCTTTATTATTTTTATCCCCCGACTAGCCTAGTATTCGTCTTCCTCGAGGACGAATAAGAGGTAAGTTTGGGGGATTTTGATGTGTCCATATTTTCCATCTTTTTATAGCATCATTTCATCTCATTCCATGTCATATTTGCATCCAAATCCCTTATTTTCATACATATACGCGCTTCTAACACCATATCTGAGTTTCGTATAGCTTTTTTTACTTGCAGGGATTTTGGAGCGATTTGGAGCTGATTTGGGATGCAGACACATCCAGCACGTCCAAGACATCATAGGCAAGGCTCCGCAAGAGTTCGCCGAGGTTTATAAGCAGGTAGGAGGAGATGTCACGCCCCGCTTCCCAAAATGTGGAGGCGAAGCGTGAGAAGGTCCGCTCAGACTTGAAGCTGCAAAGCTGCAAGTCCGATAAGCGTCGGTCAACCTTAAAACTGCAGGTCCTTGCAACGCTAACGAAACAAAGATAATAATAATGAAATGAGACAAAAGAGACATCTCAGAATATCCATAAAATAAGTTTCAACATCAAAGAAAAGCCACCAGGCTGAAAAGAAAAAGAGTCTAAAGGCCCAAACATGACCAACAAAAGTACAACGTACAAACAAAGGTGCCACGCACCGACAACTAACATCAAAGCCTAAAACAAAAGGAACTCAGCAAGGTCACCAAGAAAGGTCTCCGGTGTCCACAAAACTCCTCCTAGGCAAACATGGACTCAGGCTCAGCGTCAGCAAAACATCGCGTACTCAGCAACGGTCTCGACTCAGGGTCTAACATGTGACACCCAAAAGAGCAAGGGGCACATGTCAGCAAGTCTACAAGAGACTTGTGCAAGGAAACTGAAAGTAGGTACAAGTAAAGCAACCTAGCAGTTCTAGCATGAATGCAATGACATGGCAGTTAAAGTATGTGTGCAATAAGTAAAGTAAAGTAAAGTAAGGTACGAGCATGGCATTTAAACATGGCATGGATGACAACATGAATCATTCACAAGAAAAGTACAAGACAAGGAAAGTAAGCACCTCGTGCATAGAGATTCCGCCTTCTGGCTAGAGGGCTGATCGGGCCACTCCTAAGCTCAGGTGATCGTTTATCCCTACCCCTCCACGTGTATCGAGCCAGGGCCTTACCCCCAAACGGTAATGCTCGCTTCTGGATCACGAGCCATGAAGTGTTTTTAACAAGTATGGCATATGGGTGCACCTAGCCAGACCAGGAAACCGGGCATTGGCTTTTGACCAACACATGAGGCCCGTTCCCCGGAAGTAGTATTCAAGGAGTACAAGTATTGTAGCGTGTGCTACGAATGCAACAATCAACTTGGATGACATGTAGAATGCAATGCATGGAAGTTAAAAGTGCGTACAGATAAGGAAAGTAAACGTGACAGTTTAGTATGCATGAACAACAAGTTTAAAGGGTTGGGTCTAGCTTCGTTGTCAAGCTAGATCAATTAGGTGACGGATCTAGTTTCGTTGTCAAACTAGATCAAGTAGGCGTCTAGCCAGCTATCATTTCACTGACTAGTCTCTTTTACGCTAGGAATAAGGAAGTGGCCTAAAAACATGGCCCTACGCAAGAGTTGGCAAGTTTCACTTGCCTGCAAGTACGACGTCTGAGCACACCGTCCAATGAGTCCAAAAATCACAATTATCCTACGTGCACAAGTCCACCGGCCTAAAGTCCATATTATTAATCTTGATTAGTGAATTTTAAACATTTTAAACATTTTAAAAACATCAATTTTAGTCTTGATTAGCAGGCAATGGGTTGGGGGTCCTAGGGGTGCAAAGCGTTACCTCAACACGACGCGAAAGCTACACTGGCATCGGGTAGCGACGCCAGGGGTTGGAATAAGAGAACGCGCTCCAAGTCCTGATTCCAATTTAGATTCCTCGCTGGAAAGTTCAGAGCATCAACCGGAGCAACGGTTCCAGATTCCAAAGCTAGCACGTGCGACGACGGGCTACGACGTGTCGCAACGTCGTACGTGGCAAATCGTCGGAGAGAACGCACCTAGGTGGGGCCCACAGTAGTCCTAAGGACCTATGGGGGACCCACAATACCTCTGGAGAACTTGGGGGGCCCACGGTGGCAAGCGGTGCGACGGGTGCGGGGTTGCGACGTTTTCTCTCGGTCGGACACAGCCAAATGCGGGGGAACGGCTCGGTCGGTGTGGAGGAATGGCGTCGGTCGGGTGCTTGGGCGGGTCGTTGCAACGTTGCAACGTGCAGCGGTGCGGGTGAGAGCGGGCGATTCTGTTGGTCGGGCACGGTGTGATGCGGGGCGGCGGAGCGGCTAGCGTTGCGGGTGCGGAGCTTTGCTTGGTGCGGAGCGGGCGACCGGTCTGACCGAGAGCTCCTCTCGGTCGGGCACGGTGAAGCGGGGCGACGGCTGTGCGGAGCGGGGCGGGGGCTTGGTGCGGAGGCAGCGGCCGGTCGGTGCGGGGGATTTGGGCCTGTTTCTTCGGTCGTGCGGCAGCTGTTCGTCGCAACGTTGCGACGATTCGTCGCAACGGCAAATTTGGGTTTTGGAAGTGGCTAGGGTTATTTTCTTGCGAAAATAGGTCTTCCTAGAGGTTGTTTATATAGTGTAGATGGGTTGACTAGGTCTAGGGCTAATCCTAATGAGATTAGAAGTTTTAAATGATTTAAAATTCAAATCTCACCAACTCCAACTCACCCAAGGCTTAGGTGGGGCCCAAATGAGCTGGAAATTGGCTCAAAAATTCTTTAAAACGTTTTAAACTCAAATAAATTTTATTTGGCCAAAAATAATTTAAAATTTAATTATTAAAAATATTATAAACCTTGTTAAAAATATAAAAGTGGTCAAATGAACCCCAAAAATTATAAAATAAATATCTGGGTGATCGTGATGACGAAAGTGAGCTAACTAAGAAGACGGATCTCAATTTCGAAGTCAGAAGACGAAACTAAAAATAGAAACGTCTCCCGCCAAAAGTGAGAATCGCAACGTCTCATTGAATAAGATTAAATTGTGGGAAAACGACTCGAGAAACGTCGTTCCAAGTTAGTGCCACAATTTACTACTCTCAGAGACGTTCACAACGGCATATCGCATCAAGGTGTTCACAAACAACCAAGGTCTAAAACAAACACGTGCACGGCCAAAAGCACGTGCACGAACATCGTACAACGAAAAGTGGCCGTTACATCCTCCCCACCTTAGAATAAAGTCCGTCCTCGGACTTTCTAATATAGCTAGTCACTCTAGTAACTACCCCAATCAAGTCACTTTATATTTCAAACCAGGTATAGTCATTACAAGTGCTTATATATGCACTAGGTAGTCAAACATTATCACTATCAACACGTATATATATACATTCACGTACGTCATATACTTATACCTATTATAGTCAGTCAACTTCATACATGTATTTCAATCATATATATAAGCATACATCCCTTATATAACTACTACTTACCTAAACACAAAACAATATTTCAGATACTCATATAAGGATAGTAATACAATCATTGCTCTACGTATAGATAGCTACCTATGCACAAACAACATGGGTATACTACCCTCTAATATTTCCTAGTATACATCCAACGCATCAACTCATATAGTCACACTATACCATAATTAAATCCAGTTTCACTATATATATATATTCACCACTACTATAGTTTCACAATATATAGTCATTCACATGCATGCGGATAGTTCACCATATATTCTCATCACATACGGTCCTATAACTGTATTTACAACACGCCACATATATCATAGTCATCAATAACTATAACTAAGCACATACTTACCCGTGCATGGTGCACACCCATACACGCTAACATTTCATTCACGCATACCAATCATACCATTATATTACTAGTACAACTACACCTAGTTTAGCTAGCACACATACGTTCACACAGGCAAGTCCTTAGTAAATAGCTATACCTCAAGACCAACACCTATAACTATATACTGGTATAGCGACCCACAATCATGTGTGTAACACAACCAGGCATAAACACTTCTATCACTATACATACATCAAACATTGCTATATTCAAACTACAACATACATTCAATATACTTAGAGTATACTCACTCAAGCTTGAGTGAGACTCAAAACACATATCAGAATATTCTATATACGTAACACGACATTCATACCTATACCAATACCACTCCCATATATATACATCTACCAATACAACCATATACATTCCATAAATCAATCACACTTAATATTTCGTCAGGCAATACTCACGTAGTTCAATCATTCTATATACCATAATAATAATACAGACATCAGCACACGTATATTTATAATACACTCCTTAATACATACACATACATCGTATAGTCACACACACATGTATCATATATATATTCACACCATAGCCTACTACCTATAATTAGTATACTAATACATCTATACATACATAATTAAGGTGTGCAATAGTCGTGTATACCTCACGGTATGCACACATGCAACATCTCGTAAAAGCAAGTAATACCAATCAAAATTATAATCCTACTACCATATGTATATCACCTATATACTCATGCAACAAAACATAACTACTTACGTCTAAGCACAATACATATCTACCTACGAGCACATACTCACACGTACTAATATATGGGTCACTCAATATGCCTACTTACTTATCTATATGTACACCTATTATCATCACACCTAGCATACACATAGATTTACCAATCATTTTATTTCAACCATTATAAGTATCTCTAATTACTACACTCCATCAGATATCCCCACATTAACTCTTATATACACAAGCATCCCTAGTATGGTATAGCTAACCACCCCCAAATTTATAAATATTAACACATAAACAACTTCATAATATCACGAATAACTCCGAGTATGTATATATATATCACACAATAGGCAATCATCAATATACTATGGGGGTATACTCATTCAAGCCCACGTACACAACTTAGGTACGTGCACTACGACACCTCACAAAGGTCCAAGGGTCTACTAACAACTAAGAGTTGACACAGACCTTGACGGGCACTAAAGTCTAAGCAACAAAGGGAGGTCGAAGTCGAAGGCGTGACGAGGGAAGGATCGATAAGCACGAGTTCAGATAGGACGAATACAAGGGGGCAGCTTGGTTAGACGAAACATTGACTCACTAGTGATGTTTAGGTTGAGGGAAAAGGGAGGTGTAGTGATGCTGATATAGGAGGGGAAAAGAAATAGAGTAAATAGCATAAGCTAAAATACGTGGAGTTTGAAAACTGTCGTACTTCAAAGTTAAAATCCTCGTCTGTAAAGGAAATATTTGGAGATCGATAAAACGAGTTGTTCAAAATAACTTTGAGTCAAATATTCATAATAAGAGAAAATGTTTTATTGGCTAAAAAATTTTAAAAGGAAGTAAAATCATTTTCACGAATATTAAGGGCATGGTTTAGAAAATTTTATACGTCAGTAATTTAATATAATGTTGTCAAGAGTTTTGAAAGTCAAAGAATGAAATCAAGTAACAGAAGAATTTAAACTCGTGCTAAATGTTTTCAAAACTTTTAGGCTATGGAAAATTTAAAATAATCAATTTTGAAACTACTTTTAGAGAACCAGGGTTTGCCAAAAATGAGAAACTGATTTACACAAGGTTCTTAATATACGAGCACAACAAGTCTGGTACGGATATAAAATAATTGAAAGTATGTATGGTGCACGGAAAAATTAATATTAACTTAGTAGTAGAATTATCGAAATCGATAGCAAAGCTTTAAAACCAAACTATGGAAGGTCCAGATTAGGAAATGGTTATGAAATAGTAATTTTACAAAATCTGAAATAAGGAAAATGATGAGCATAACATTGACTTGAGGGAAGCTGAAATCCCAAGTGACTTGAAAAGTATATGAATGGCATAACCCAGGAGGAAAAATCACAAGTTGAATAAAGGTACGGTTCAGAATAAAATTTATATATGAAGGGACGACATATTTACATAAGTACAAAAAATGTAAGCTGGAAAAATACCATAAGCTAGTATTCGAAATTTCGACGAAAGTTTTAAAAATTTTAAATCAACGATGAAGTATATATATGTATTAAAATTTTGAACAGATTTAAACTTAGTGAAAAAGAAGATTAAAAAATACCTTCAGAAGATTCAAGATTTGTAATGGAGAGGTTCGAAAATTGACGACGATCGTCATGAGGCGATCTCGTGAATCGAGGCAAGGAAATTGGTCAGGTGATCAAAACGTACATACGCCTAGGATATGAATCAGGGGAATCTACGGGGAAACTCCTACGGTCGAACAACTAAAGATTAAGGAACGAAGCGCTAAGACCTTCTAAGGGGCTGGTCGGTATTGAAATGCGTTCAGCTTGGTCCGAAATCGAGGAACCCAAGCGAACGACTAAAGGAAATTCTAGAAGTCTAATATGGTCAGAGGTAGACAAGGACCACTAAGGTAACTCCTACGACGATTAAATCAATTGCTGACAGGGGGTCTAACTAACAATCAGAGGCCTCTAACTAGCAAACACAGGCGTCTAACTAAGCCTTCTTACCACCTAGTGTCATAAGAAAACGACTAGACTCAGGGCTTATTACTCGGATGTTGCAATTTATTTAATGGAAATTCCGTTATTATCGTTGTTTCGTTAATTCGCAATTGCAAGACTGGACCTGCATGGGCCACCAACAAAACCTGTCACGCCCCGCTTCCCAAAATATGGAGGCGAAGCGTGAGAAGGTCCGCTCAGACTTGAAGCTGCAAAGCTGCAAGTCTGATAAGCATCAGTCAACCTTAAAACTGCAGGTCCTTGCAACGCTAACGAAACAAAGATAATAATAATGAAATGAGACAAAAGAGACATCTCAGAATATCCATAAAATAAGTTTCAACATGAAAGAAAAGCCACCAGGCTGAAAAGAAAAAGAGTCTAAAGGCCCAAACATGACCAACAAAAGTACAACGTACAAACAAAGGTGCCACGCACCGACAACTAACATCAAAGCCTAAAACAAAAGGAACTCAACAAGGTCACCAAGAAAGGTCCCCGGTGTCCACAAAACTCCTCCTGGGCAAACATGGACTCAGGCTCAGCGTCAGCAAAACATCGCGTACTCAGCAACGGTCTCGGCTCAGGGTCTAACATGTGACACCCAAAAGAGCAAGGGGCACATGTCAGCAAGTCTACAAGAGACTTGTGCAAGGAAACTGAAAGTAGGTACAAGTAAAGCAACCTAGCAGTTCTAGCATGAATGCAATGACATGTCAGTTAAAGTATGTGTGCAATAAGTAAAGTAAAGTAAAGTAAGGTACGAGCATGGCATTTAAACATGGCATGGATGACAAGTATTACATGAATCATTCACAAGACAAGTACAAGACAAGGAAAGTAAGCACCTCGTGCACAGAGATTCCGCCTTCTGGCTAGAGGGCTGATCGGGCCACTCCTAAGCTCAGGTGATCGTTTATTCCTACCCCTCCACGTGTATCGAGCCAGGGCCTTACCCCCGAACGGTAATGCTCGCTTCTGGATCACGAGCCAGGAAGTGTTTTTAACAAGTATGGCATATGGATGCACCTAGCCAGACCAGGAAACCGGGCATTGGCTTTTGACCAACACATGAGGCCCGTTCCCCGGAAGTAGTATTCAAGGAGTACAAGTATTGTAGCGTGTGCTACGAATGCAACAATCAACTTGGATGACATGTAGAATGCAATGCATGGCAGTTAAAAGTGCGTACAGATAAGGAAAGTAAACGTGACAGTTTAGTATGCATGAACAACAAGTTTAAAGGGTTGGGTCTAGCTTCGTTGTCAAGCTAGATCAATTAGGTGACGGATCTAGTTTCGTTGTCAAACTAGATCAAGTAGGCGGCTATCATTTCACTGACTAGTCTCTTTTACGCTAGGAATAAGGAAGTGGCCTAAAAACATGGCCCTACGCAAGAGTTGGCAAGTTTCACTTGCCTGCAAGTACGACGTCTGAGCACACCGTCCAATGAGTCCAAAAATCACAATTATCCTACGTGCACAAGTCCACCGGCCTAAAGTCCATATTATTAATATTGATTAGTGAATTTAAAACATTTAAAACATTTTAAAAACATCAATTTTAGTCTTGATTACAGGCAATGGGTTGGAGGTCCTAGGGGTGCAAAGCGTTACCTCAACACGACGCGAAAGCTACACTGGCGTCGGGTAGCGACGCCAAGGGTTGGAATAAGAGAACACGCTCCAAGTCCTGATTCCAATTTAGATTCCTCGCTGGAAAGTTCAGAGCATCAACCGGAGCAACGGTTCCAGATTCCAAAGCTAGCACGTGCGACGACGGGCTACGACGTGTCGCAACGTCGTACGCGGCAAATCGTCGGAGAGAACGCACCTAGGTGGGGCCCACAGTAGTCCTAGGGACCTATGGGGGACCCACAATACCTCTGGAGAACTTGGGGGGCCCACTGTGGCAAGTGGTGCGACGAGTGCGGGGTTGCGACGTTTGCTCTCGGTCGGACACAGCCAAATGCGGGGGAACGGCTCGGTCGGTGCGGGGGAACGGCGTCGGTCGGGTGCTTGGGCGGGTCGTTGCAACGTGCAGCGGTGCGGGCGAGAGCGGGCGATTCTTTCGGTCGGGCACGGTGTGATGCGGGGCGACGGAGCGGCTAGTGTTGCGGGTGCGGAGCGTTGCTTGGTGCGGAGCGGGCGACCGGTCTGACCGAGAGCTCCTCTCGGTCGGGCACGGTGAAGCGGGGCGACGGCTGTGCGGAGCGGGGCGGGGGCTTGGTGCGGAGGCAGCGGCCGGTCGGTGCGGGGGATTTGGGCCTGTTTCTTCGGTCGTGCAGCAGCTGTTCGTCGCAACGTTGCGACGATTCGTCGCAACGTCAAATTTGGGTTTTGGAAGTGGCTAGGGTTATTTTCTTGTGAAAATAGGTCTTTCTAGAGGTTGTTTATATAGTGTAGATGGGTTGACTAGGTCTAGGGCTAATCCTAATGAGATTAGAAGTTTAAAATGATTTAAAATTCAAATCTCACCAACTCCAACTCACCCAAGGCTTAGGTGGGGCCCAAATGAGCTGGAAATTGGCTCAAAAATTCTTTAAAACGTTTTAAACTCAAATAAATTTTATTTGGCCGAAAATAATTTAAAATTTAATTATTAAAAATATTATAAACCTTGTTAAAAATATAAAAGTGGTCAAATGAACCCCAAAAATTATAAAATAAATATCGGGGTGATTGTGATGACGAAAGTGAGCTAACTAAGAAATTTTGACGTCGGACGACGAAACTAAAAATAGAAACGTCTCCCGTCAAAAGTGAGAATCGCAACGTCTCATCGAATAAGATTAAATTGTGGGAAAACGACTCGAGAAACGTCGTTCCAAGTTAGTGCCACAATTTACTACTCTCAGAGACGTTCACAACGGCATATCGCATCAAGGTGTTCACAAACAACCAAGGTCTAAAACAAACACGTGCACGGCCAAAAGCACGTGCACGAACATCGTACAACGAAAAGTGGTCGTTACAGGAGAGGAGGAGGATCGATCGAGAGAAAGGAGCAAAAGCCATGGCCCAAGCCACTTTCCCCAGGCGACTCGGCTCGAGCTGCATTCTGCTGCTCGGTCGAGCTGACACGCAGATTCAGCCAGGAGATGTGCACGGGCCACTCGATCGAGTAGAGAGGTGACTCGACCGAGTCAACCTAACTTCGAGCTTTCTCTATCAGACATCCGACTCGACCGAGCAGGACCTACTCGACCCAAGTAAAGAGAGCGAGGTTTTGGACGAAGAATCCAGGCTTCCTGACGACTCGACCGAGCAGAACCTACTCAATCCGAGCAAGCAGAACGACAATTTGAGGAGAAGCTCAGATCCCCTGACGACTCGATCGAGCAGGCGGGCTACTCAACCGAGTAGCCCGTATCCATTCCAAGCAGCGCAGCAGCAGAGTCCACGCCAAGGTGTCTGCTCGACCGAGCAGCCGCCTACTTGGTCGAGCAGCCGACGCGGCCAGCGACAAGTGGGCCCCAGGCTTCCAGATTTTAAGTTTTTCTTGTGGGGTCCATCCCCTATGTATTTAAGTCGTTTTTCCAGACCTTTTTTGGAGGTCGAATTTTTTCGGTTAATTTTTAGTTTTAGCTTTAATTTTAGTGAGAATTTTAGATCTAGTGTTTGGAGATTTTGTGCTGAAAAAGTAAAGACGACATTTTTATTGCTTGTTACTGCGTGAAATCTCTGGATCTTGATTTTCTTATAATCTTCTATTGCGCTACTTGTTTTCGATACGTAAAATCTCAACTTTCTTGTTTTCCCTATTCGTTATTATGAACTCTTATCTAAAAATCACAGCTTTCTTTGTCCTAGTTGCCATGTCTGAGTAGTCTTATCTAGGGCTAAGGGGTTAGCCCTAGGATCTTATGGAAAAGATGTAGATCTGGGATTTTTAGGTTGTGTTGGGAGTAAAAGGGGAGTACTTTGGTTGATCCAGCCAAATCCCTAGGAGAACTAGTACTGAGATCATGCCCACGGTCTGTGGAATTGATTAGCTTAAGGAGTATCCTCGGGATTTAATTACGGAGTTAGTGGATCCAACCAAGGCTCGTAACCATGCCCGGCTCGTGCCCTGCGGGGATCCACCGACGAACTATATCACTACATTGACGGCTACCGCTATTGCGTCAATGAGAGCCACCGAAGTACCTCAAAGATCTAATCCACGAGAGTGGTACGAGTTGAGAGACCAATCCCATAAAACCAATGCAACGTAGGAACCCTATCCTAACATCGACTTCTGACGGTCCTAGCGATGATCCCTAAGGCCCTAGTTTCATTATATTGAACCAACAACATCAACCAACAATCTTCCAACCGACTGCTAATTCTTTCTGAGATTTAGAAATACTCTGAGACCCGACATACCGTCATTGTCCCTGTGGGATTCAACAATCTTTTATACTATAATTTGACACCGTCTGCTTGCGGATAGAACCCAGAATAGGCATCTAGGAACCATACATCGCCTGGCAACTGTGACACCACCAGGTGGATTTTAGGTGTAAGTTCTGGGCGCGTCAACACCCAATTGTATTCTTGCCTCTCGAAAGCTCCACAAGATCCTATGTTCATTCTTCCTCAGTGATTCCATCTCTTTATCCATCGCCTTCCTCCACCACTCCGAGTCTTCTAATTGCTCCACCTCTGTGAAAGAAGTGGGAATGTCTATACTTACAGCAGGAAAGGCAAATGAGACCATATCTGTATACCGTGCAGGTCGTCGTATCACACACTTTGGTCTTGATGTTTCTATGGAATCCTTCGGCCGAGTCATCTGTGGAGCTGAGATAACTCCACCATCTGAACTTGAACCACCAACTTCACCAGCATCCGTCTAGAGTACGTCTTCTGTAGCCTCTGGTGTGGGTCGGCCTGAGTTGATGGATGATCGATCTGGAACCTCAGACACGTTATCGTAGACCTGCTTCAGTTATGGCTGTTTGGTCTCCACCTTTGGTTCATACTCCTTCAGTAACGTTGACTCATCAAATGTTACATCTATGCTCACGATCACTTTCTTCTGTGTCGGACACCACAGTTGATATCCCTTGACACCTTTGCTAAAGCCCAAGAAGATGGCTTTATTGGCTCGACCATCGAGTTTGCCTTTCTTCACGACATAGTAGCTCGGACAGCCCCAAACTTGCAGTGATCCATAGTTAGAAACTAACTTTCCCGACCAGACCTCCAATGGAGGTCGTCCTCCCAATGCAGCAGACTGTATCCAATTGACCAAGTAGGTTGTGTATGCCATGGCCTCTGCCCAGAACTCATTCGATAGGTCGGCTGTTGACAACATGCATCAACTTTCATCGGTATAGTCCGATTCATCCTCTCAGCTACACCATTCTGTTGCGGCATACCACTTACGGCGAACTGCCTCTGAATCCCTTTCGATCTACAGAACTTCTCGAAGAGATCCGACTTATATTCTCCACCATTGTCACTTCGGAGACACTTAACTTTTCTATATGTCTGAGTCTTAACCAGCTTCTTTCACTCGATGAAAGTGATAAAAACATGATCTTTTGACTTTAGCAGAAACACCCACACCATGCGTGAGAAGTCGTCGATGAACGATCCAAAGTAGTGTCTCTCTCCCAATGAGGCCGACCAACTCGGCCCCCATACGTCGGTATGAACATAGTCAAGCACACCCTTCGTACTTTGAATGATCATCCCAACTGAAGCACGCGTCTGTTTCCCAAACACATAATGTTCACAAAACTCGACCTTCTCGGTCTTGGTACCCTCCAGACGATCTCCAACGATCAGCTTCTGCAAAGCTTAATTTCTCGCCCACATGCCCAAGGCGCATGTGCCATAACAATGAGGCGTCTCGATCGGCCTCACAAGTCAGAGCTGTTGTGCCAGCTACGACCGAACCATCCAAGCAACAGAGTTTGCTTCGTCGCTTCTCCTTCATCACGATCATCACTCCTCTAGTTACACTCAGAGCTCTTTTCTCCATTGTCACTTGACAGCCCTTGGCTTCAAGTGAACCGAGCGATATGAGATTACTCTTTAGGTCAAAAACGAAGCGTACCTCATCGATATATCATGTAACACCGTCGCTCATCCTCATCCGCACTGTACCGATGCTTGCAGTGATGCAAGCTCGATCATCGCCCAGCAAGACAGTACTCTTATTCCCTTCGTGAAAGGTCGTAACATACTCTCGATGTGGTGTCATATGAAACGAGCACCCAGAGTCAAGCACCCAACCATCTAACGTCATGCCCTCCGAAGCACCAACCTTAACCCATTCCTCGACCTCAACGCCCTTCACGACGGTGGCTATTGTGTCGTGCTTCTTCTTCGCCTTTGGACAGTCTCTGACACACTGTCCTCTTTCTCTGCAGAAAGAACATTGGTCCTTCGCTAAGTCCTTGCACTGAGGACATCTACTCTTTTCTCTGGACTTGGATCTAAAATACACCTACCACGCTCCACCTTTTTCTCCACTACGACCTCTCACCACCGTAAGAGCATCGCTGGCTCAGCTTTCGGTGTCCCCATCGTTCTTTCTGAACTCGTTGCTCGTCAAAGCGTTGGACACCTCTTCAAATGTGATCGATTCTTTATCATAAGTAAGAACCGACACCAAGTACACATATTCAATGGGTAGAGAGTTGAGGAGAATCATTTCCTTGTCTTCATCGTCAACCTTTATGTCGACGTTTCTAATGTCGGTAAGAAGCTTGTAGTAGTAGTCGAAGTATTCCTCCATAGAAACCCACTAGGCTAACTTCAAACCGAAAAGCTTCTTCTTCAAGTGTAGCCGGTTCTGGATGTTCTTTTTCATGTACTTGTCACCGAGCTCCTTCTAGAAATTGCTTGCACTTATTTCCTCTATGTACGTGCATTTCTTCTCCTTCGACAGATACAATCGGATGGTACCGCATGCTTTCCTATTCAAAGTTTTCCACTCTAGATCAGACATGCTCGTCGGCTTCTCGTCCAATGCAATGTCTTGACCAAGTTGGTTCAAGACATCCAAGACTTCACATCTCTACATACTAGAGTTGATCTTTCCATCAAACTTCTCAATTTCGAACTTCGTGTAGGATACGATAGTCTGACCAACTGGAGCATGCGCACCGACAGTCGACGCCTTTGAGGAACGATTATCGCCACCATTACTCATCTTTGCCTCCTACGTTGATCTTCGACACCGTACAGTTCTGCTACCAATTTGTAGTGCAGAGACGGCGCACAGCACAACGGAATACACAAGATCGTCGATGACCGAGAACAAGGACAAGTAACCAAACAAATGAGAAGCGCTAAGAGAGATAACAAATTTAGGCCGTAGGCCGGCTAAGGAAATACCAATGAGCTTTATTACAAAAGGAAAGAACAAATACAAATCTTCTCTCTTCACAAACGAAGAAGAAGCACACAATGATCTCTCCAAATGCTCACAACAATATCTCTCAAAGTTGGCTCTCACAAATGGCGGCTCAAGAACTCTCAAATGTGTTCCATCACGAAACCCTCTTCTAAAATAAAACTACTTATGTATACCCCTATGGTACAATAGATGCAATCATTGTGGGGAGTCCCTAAAAGATACGAATCCCGACTTTAACGAAATTCCTATCACATCAGAGCAGTATACCCCTAGGGTACAATAGGTGCCATCATTGAGGGGAGTCCCTAAAAGATACGAATCCCGACTTTAACGAAATTCCTATCACATCAGAGCTTTATGCATTTAATGCGTTGAACCCTAGTAAGCATGTGATGCACCCTACTGGCCTTCATCACATCCAAGTGAGCCCCACTCCGCACGACCGAGTTTCCTCCTGAAGGTCGAACGATCTGAAGTGCTGACCCAAGCTGTTCGACCCACTGGTTAGGTCGAACCGTAGAGCTGTTGATCCATCTGAGCGTCGACCCTCACAACCAAGAGTCACATACGTTGCTGAAGTCTCATAGCTCGGCATTCGACCTGTCTGACTTGTGCCGAGTCAGATGGGTCGTATCCGAGCGCAGACGAGCTATCTCGGCACAAGATAGCTCGACTGAATAACCAATGACTCATCAGCGCCGAAAGCGAGCCAACTTCCACCTACACCATACAAAATATCTTGTGTGCAATACTTAATCAGTATTTTTTTTGTGTTCCAACAATTGATGCTATTTGTAGGAAATCATCATTCGTTTATTTGGTGATATCTACTTTTCGCTATGACATGTATCCTACCAGAAAGTACTCCAAACCTATAGTACGTGATCGAGGACGAGTTCAAAGAAATCATGGAGCAGTTGAAGACCATTATGGGCACTGCTAATATCCTGGCAAAAAATAACGCTAGGAACACCAATGAGAAGAAGTCGATTGAGCACAACCTCCATGACGGAGAAGGAATACACCAGACACTCACAAATAGGACGGCCCCATGAAACGAGCACAATAACATCAAAGGCCATGTGATAGCCAAGCCTAGAATCGCAGCAATGTGGCCAAAGAAAGATTTGTCATTTGGGGGGAATGCTTAATAAGATCATAAGCGAGTATCATGATGATTCAAAACAGCAAGGTACTTGTTTGATTGTTTGATTGTTTGATTGTTTTCTGCTATTTTCAATATATGCTTGATTTATTTATTGCGTAGAATGACATGTTGGTAAATGTTCACCAACACACGTTAAACATGTCAAAGGTTTCCCTAAGAACAGCAAATGATGTGGTATCTTCACTATTTAACCAGTAAGATTAGTTCAGAATATAATAGAGAAATAAAAATCAATAATACATCATCATGTTTATTTTTTGTTCCTAAACCAAAAGAACTGCTCTGAACCTGCCCTGCAAGTTTTTCAATCGAAATACCTAAACTAGTACAACAATGAGATGAATATTATTGGCCCTCAGTTCATCTGACCTAATTGGCAGGGGAGAATTGTAGGCTCCATGGGCGTGGAAGTACTTCTGTTGCACATCTCGGGGCCAACAGTGGTCACTGCTTCCTCCTGATTACAGCGAGGATTTTTAACAAAAATGCTTCAGCAACATATTTTTTGTATTAAACTCGGTTTTTAGATAGGAATAGCGAACCTTGGCGAGATTTCTGAAGAAAGTAGTGTTGTAGTTTCCAGTAGGGAAGAATGCTTCTATCAAATCTGCTAACACCAACTGTGGCTGGGAAATGGCTCGATCGTACCAGTCTTGTTAACGGATATTTGAAATTGTATGGTTATTTTCAGCAACCGGGAAAAAATTAAGGACAGAAATATTAGAATGTGCATGTGCGTGCAAACCAATATGTTCCAAGTGATGCAAAACTATTACCCAGATATGCATCGTATGTTTATGTCACACAACTATTAAGTGCAAATGAGTATGATATACATATATTCATGTTATTTACAAGAAAAATTATTATGAATCCATGTTTGATCCAACTGTATGTGATCGTTTTGTTAGTGTCCTCAGCTATGATTTATTGGGATTTCTTTTGAAGTATGATTTATAAGATATCAGTATAGCTTATGATGACCAATATGTTTGCGCAACAGGCACAAATGTATGTGGATTTCGTCTAAAAATTAATATAGAAGGTGGAGACTTTAGATGCCACTCAATCAAAACTAATCACTTCTATAATCATAAAAGGATAAAATTCAGAATGAAATGATACCTGGGTATATGTTTTTCTGGGAAATTTATTCCAATTAGGGAAATGACGCAATGTCCAAGATTTTCATGTTTTCCCATTTTGCTCTATTTTCATTTGGATTTACACAAAGGTATAAGAATTCATGTTCCATGCAAATTGGTAAGCATATAAAACTTGTGCACATACATGAATTTTGTGTGGGGGGCAATTAGCAACTTTTTGATTAAAAAAGAGTGAACAAGATTCTTACACATGGCTTCATGTTTAATTTGATAACAAAATATTCAATCAACTCGAGTTGAGAGTTAATTTTCAGTTCATGAGGTAACTACAGAGTAAATCATTAAGATTTCAGGTGCCAAAACTGGATTTAGTGCTCATATTAAATGCTTGACTGTCTGCCGCGATGTTCTATTCTTTAAACTATCACTTATGGATCATATGCTGATGTAATTCAAAATCAATAGTTTAAGCCATCAGAAAATAAGAGAAAATAATTGTTGTACCTAAGCTGGCAGACTTTTGGGCTCTCTTATCATATCTCCATAGCCTCTGATTTGTGAGAAATCCGAAACAAGACTTGTCATCTACACCTATGTTCTCGAGGAATGCAGAAAGTGTGTACTCTGCTGGCTCCAAAACATATGTCTCATCGATTACCACATCTACCGTCTAATAAAAAACGATATCGAGTTAACTGCCCTATTATTCATGTGACCGTAATCTAAATCAGAGGGGAGGGAAAAAGATGATGAAATCTTACACTGAGTACTGCGTGAAAGTTTTCCATATCATCAGGATTGGAAACATTATAACTATTGTTGCTGATGGTGGCGTCCACATTCTCACCTCCTGCATCGTTCACATACTGATACACAGAAGCAAGGCTGTCATGTGAGTTTTCGGTAACATGAGAAGGGGATTGGATGGCTATGTATGATTCTAACCTGCAGTTTGAAGCCTTCTTTTCCAAATGCCCATATTCCCTGCAAAATTAGAAATGTTAAGTATGCTATCAATAAAGATACAGAAAGAATTATTTCAAAAATAAACCTAGGCAATACTTGATTTCAAATGAATAGAAACATGACAATTTGGCAAAGGACTCAGTCTGAGCTGCCAAAGAGAGAACATTATTGGCTGTTTATATTTCATGTTTTTCTCATTGGATTTTCTTTCTGATA
Organism: Scilla litardierei; assembly: GCA_030789695.1. Taxonomy (NCBI): domain Eukaryota; kingdom Viridiplantae; phylum Streptophyta; class Magnoliopsida; order Asparagales; family Asparagaceae; genus Scilla; species Scilla litardierei. Next base: position 315,886,615 of record CM061142.1, on the reverse strand, counting down.
AACAGATACTTAAGGTGAAGACTCCTTGTGTTATTTACCCATTTCCCCCATTTCTCGAAGGCCATGCAATATTAAAAGAATTTCTAAGCAAATTGAGACATGGAAAGAGATTTCCATGGCCACGGCTTTTACCGTAAATGCCAGCTGACCTGGTAGTATTCCACCCAAGCAACAACAGGTTTGAATCGGGTCGTGAGATTTGCAGCAGCTTTGCTCAAGCACACGTAGTTTGCTTTAACCTGCAATGACAAATGAATTTAGAATGGGGACTAAAATGTTTGATAGAAAAACCAATATTTTTAATTGCTGCAATGCCAGATAACTTTCAACAGTGTACAAAATGAATCTTTAAGACAAAAATTCCAGTTAGAAAGTTATTGGGATTTATCCAAGCCTCGCGGAGAGTAAATTGGCCCTTAAATAGAGTTTGATAGCCGCTTTAATCGAAAAGCTTAAACTACCAAGTTATGACCTCAACTTTCTATTCAAGCCCATGAGTTCTGCACTCTGTTTAGTCTTTCAAGCGTGGGATTACGGACATGAATATCTCAACAATTTCCCAATCATTTACGAGCATACATCATCATCCATGGGAAATCATGGGCCTCATCGCTAGGCACCATTCAAACCATTGGTAGGTTTACCTGACCATGCTCTCCGGAAATCATGAACCACATCACAGGGCACCATACAAACCACCCATGTGTTCACCTTAACCCTGGTCTTAATGGCCTCGTTTTTAAGCTAGTCACAACTGGCTTCATGATCAAAGCATCCATTGTCTGCGGATTACCCATCCAATTTTCACCATTTATGGTATTAAGATAATTGAAAGGGAAAAATGATTTGAATGATTGGATTATCCTTGATTACAAGAGAAGACCACATATAAATAATACATGACTCATTATTAGGCATAGAAGCCCAAGAGACACATGCACTTGAACCCAAAAGACACACTCACCCCAAGAGACAAATAGTTACAAACCTATTTCCTAGACACTAGTAATTATCTTACCACCCCCCTTCAAACTCTAGGTGGATCAATTACTGAGAGTCTGGACAAAAGTGCCGTAACTGATTAACAGTCTGGGCTTTGGTGAAGAGATCGGCAATTTGATCTTTGTAAATGTGATAGTCAACCTAGATATGTTTTGTATATTCATGAAAGACGTGATTAAGAGCAATGTAAATAGCACTCCGAATATCACAATGCATAGGAATAGGCGTAAGAATACGAACTCCCATACCTCGCAGAAGGTGATATAACCAACAGATCTCAAGGGTAGTATCAGCCTTGGCGTGATACTCAGCCTCAGTACTTGAACAAGAGACGATGACCTGACGTTTACTCCGCCAAGAGATAAGAGATGAACCAAGAAAATGCAATATCAGTAGTAAAGCGATGAGTGTCTGGATCATCAGCCCAACCAGCATCGGAGTAAGCTTAAAGAGTCAAGGAGGAATCCGATGGGAATAATATAAAGCGAGTGATAGTGCTTTGAAGATATCGAAAGACTCTGAGTAGAGCTACATAGTGAACTGTCGTCGGAGTAGCCATAAACTGACTGAGAGTGTGAACTACATGGGTAATATCAGGGCGAGCAGCTGATAGGTAAATAAGGGCACCAACAAGCTTACGATATCTGATGGGATTAGATAATGGTGTACCATCGGAGCATCGGAGCTTAAATTGAAGTTCCATAGGACAAGTCACTGGTGAAGATGCTGCTTGTGAGGGGTCTATAAAAACTCTTTTTAGAAGATCAGAGATATATTTTCGCTGAGACAGTAAATATCCATGGGAAGAGTAGGCAACTTCAATGCCAAGAAAATACCGAAGATATCCGAGATCCTTCATTTTAAATTGTGACTGAAGATGTCATTTGCGAGACTGAATCGTCGAAACATCATCTCCAGTGATGATCATATCATCAACATATAATAGTAGAATGGTATGGCCATGAGATGTACTGTGATAAAACATGGCATAATCAGTAAGGCTCTCTGTGAAGCCAAAGGATAATATGGAAGTGCGAAAACGATCAAACCAAACACGTGTGGCTTGTTTGAGACCATATATAATGTGGTGAAGATGACAGAAATAAGATGGAGGTGTATCAATACCAGGTGGTGGTGTCATAAAAACTGTCTCAGTAAGATTACCATTGAGGAATGCATTTTTCACATTCATCTGGTACATGGGCCACTTGCGAACCGAAGCAACGTCAATGGGTGCGGATAGAAGTGATTTTGGCAATGTGGGCAAAGGTTTCCTTATAATCAAGGCCATATTCATGAGAAAATCATCGTGCTACAAGACGAGCTTTATATCTTTCAACAGAACCATCTAATTTGGTTTTAATCTTAAATATCCACTAACAACTGATTGGTTTTGCTCCTGAGGTTAATGGAACAAGATCCCAAGTTTGAGTTCGTTGAAAAGCTTCAAGTTCCTCCTGTATAGCATGCTGCCATTCGGAATATTTAATTGCCTCGATATAAGACTTAGGTTCCTGTAAAGTGTGAATAGCAACAAAAGGATACAAATTGTGGAGAATAAAAATTTATTAGCCAACTATAGCGAGAAGGGAGATGTCAATCTCGTGGAGGATTGCATCGAGGTAAAAGTGGTGGAGGTGGTGATGGTGGAGATGAGAGTGGTGATTGTGGTATCTCAGTGACCATTGAAGTGACATCGGAAATAGTCGCATCTTGTGGTGAATCTTTATCAGCATGAACAACATTAGGAGATGGAACAGTTGGAATATGTGTAGTGGGTAAATGTGGACTGGACAATATATGACTATTTAAATAGGTATCTGATGATGGTAGAGTCTGAAGAAATGATAAGTCAGAATCTATGGTAGGTGAAAAGTAGGATATATTCCCAAAAAACATGAAATGACAAGAGACGTGTAGTCGACAACAAGAGTGAACATAGCAACGATAGTCTTTGTGACTGGGACTATAGCCTAACATGACATAATAAACAAATCGTGCACATAATTATCACGTTCATTGGGTGGAAGTAATACAAAACAAACACAACCAAACACTATAAGAATGGAATAGTCAAATATAGATGAGTGTAATCTAGAGAATAGTCAGGTGTCTGGAAATAAAGAAGATGGTGTGATTTTAATAAGGAGGACTGCAGTAAGAAGAGCTTCTACCCAAAATTGTCGTGGAACAAAAGCACTAAACAAAAGAGCACGAGTTGTTTCAAGAATGAGACAATGTTTTTGTTCAGCAACTCCATTTTGTTCCGGTATGTAAGGACATGATTGTTGAGCTAAAGTACCATGCGATTTAAGAAGTGCTTGCATTGATGAAGACACATACACATTCATTATCTGATCTAATTTTTTATTCTTTTCTAAAATTAGGTGTAAATCATGGTAGTAAAATCTTTGTAGATATTGTAAAGTTCGACACGAGACCGCATAAGATAAACCCAAGTATGACGATAACAATCATCAATGAAGGTTACCTAATATCAATAACCAGAAATAGATGCACAAGAGCAAATCCCCAAATATCAGAATGGAATAAATCAAAAGGTTCTATAGAAATGACATCATGCGTCATAAATGGTAATGCAGTTTATTTGAAAATAGGACATGCGATACAATTATACTTATTTTGGAAAGAAAAAGATCCTAAAACACTAGATTCAGGTAGAATTTTAAGACGAGAGCTTGAAATATGATCTAGCTGACGATGCCAAAGAAAAGAAGCAGAGTAACCAAACCCGATAGAGGAAGTCGGGGATAAATGCAGTTATTCAAGCTGATAAAGTCCATTCACTTTACGACCTATCCCAATCCTTTGGTCGCTATAAGTGTCCTGCAACGTACAAGAAATAGCATCAAATGAAATGGTACATCCAGAATCAGCAATCCGACTAACAGAAATAAGATTCATGGTAATCTGATGAACATATAAAATAGAAGATAAAGTAAGCAGAATGGATATGTCAGAGGTACAAGTAACATCATCACACATAATTACAACCAGAGGAGTACCATTAGTAGTGTACATAAATGAAGAAGTTATAGGAATGCAATTCTGTAGTATAGAGGAATTTGAGGTCCTGTGATGCCTCCTGTGATGAGAGGCACCTGAGTAAATATCCTAGGAGATGAGTTACCCAAGGTGGAGCAAGCGCAACAGTATCGGAGCTTGACGAAGTTCCAGAAATACCAAGGTTTTGAGCTACAAGCTTAGCTAGTTCAGAGATATGCTAAGGTGTGAACGTTGGAAGTTCATGCGATGTCTGTGGAGCATGAGATATGGGAGAGGAGCCTAATATAGCAACTGAGTTTTTCTGATGTTGAGATCCTCGATTTTGAGAAGGGCAATCCTTTGACCAAAGACCCTTAAGTTTGCAGATTGGGCATGGTCTTGGTGGTGGCATAACAGAGGCACCTGGTTTGAATCCTTTAGAGCGAAATTGTCCACGAGAGTGAATGCTTTGGTTACTGTTATTAAGTGGAGGACGAAATCATGCAGCAAGTATAGAGTCTGGTGCGGTTGTGGAAGATGATGTTGCAATGTGAAGAAGATGAAGTTGCGTCTCTTCAGAAGTGAACTCAGTAATGAATCAGCAAGTCGAGGGAGTGGACTTCTGTGAAATATGTGTGCACATAGTGACTCAAACTCGGGACACAGGCGCATAACAACATGATATAAACGCTGACGATCATGCTGGACTTCAAACTCTTGTGCAAAATCTGGAACATTTGCTGGGATAGTGACCTCCATAGTGACCTTCATTGACTGAAGTTCTTCCCAACAGCTGGAAAGAAGATTGTAAAAATCTTGAATATATCGGTCCTCTTGTCGAGCTTCCAAAAGAGCCTGATGTAACTGATATTCTCGAGCTGCACCAGGCTGAACCAACATGCGAGAGAGGGCTAACCATTGAGCTCGAGAAGTAAGGAGACGACCAATAGAAAGGGGAGTATGTACTGACAAAGATCTCATGAAATAAGCCACGATCTGTTGGTCACCGTTGATATGTGAGAGAAGCAACAACGACAATTGATGAGGTTTCTGATGTAGATGTGATGGATGAGGAGGTCAGGGTAGTGATGGTGGGACAAGAAATGGAGCCATCTACATAACCCCAAAGGCCAAAAACTCGAAGGTTGTATTGAATAGTCAATATCCAAGCGGTGTAATTTTCTACACCGGTAAGATGAACATCAACGGTTGGAAAATTGTATGGCTTGGTCATCATTTTTATTTATTTAAACAAACTGCAGAGGAAGGGGTCTGTTGTTTGAAGAGATGATGACAGGTGACGAGACTCTTGGTCAGAGTTAGGGCTAGGTTGCGGCCTTTGAAGAGAGGCGGCCCGAGCTGAGAGATTAGCGGGGGTCTAGGGCTAGGAAGTGAACTCAGCATATGTCATTGGAGATGGGTCTGTGGGGGTGATCTGCAGTCAGATCTCGCTGGTGCAGTGGGTTCAATGCTGGTGCAGTGAGATGTATCTGCTGTAACTGGAGTGGGCTCAGTTAGGCCAGTCCGATCGGCCCTAGCTGGTTCAGATCAGGCTTCGATAAAAGGTTAAGGTGTTTTCGTCAGCTCCCCATAGTCATAGAGATGAAGGGGGAATCGATTCTTTCTCGGCCACCTTCCTTAGTGGGCTCTGGTGTACCCGTCGGCAGCGTACACGGCATTGATCCCTGCTGAACGTTGGATGAGGGATCGCTGGCAGTTGCACACAACTGATGCTGATGTACAATGGCTTACTGGTGAGCACAGTCGGATCTCGCCGCAGATGGGGTCTATGCACCGCACCACATGGGGATCTCGGCATCCGATTGCTGTAGCTGGGAACGAGCAAGCAGCGAGCAGATCGATCGACGAGTTCCTCCTCCTCCTCTTCTTCTTGTGGATTTTTAAGGATCGAATGAGAAGCTTGCAGTCGCGTAGTTGGTGGAGGTGATGTAATTGGATTAGATTAGAAGAGAAGAAGAGCTGGGTATGGATTTGTGGGAGTTGCTGCCAACGTTTGGGCTTTTGGGGCGTTAGGATGTTGAAGGGTGGGTCGGCTGCATCGAGGGGTGGGGCTATGAAATCTAACCCTGGCGCTGCCACTGGGGATGTGAATTCGAAGGTCCCGTTGAGGGTTTCGTCCTCGAATGCTACGAGTGGGAAGAAGAGGTCGAAGAGTGCGTCGACATCGACAGTGTCGGCGTCGAGGAGCAAGGAGATTAAGCAGACTAGTGCTCAGTCCCCACAAGATAGCTCTGATACCATATTAAGATAGATGAAAGGAAAAAATGATTTGAATTATTGGAGTATCCTTGATTACAAGAGAAGACCACATATACATAATACATGACTCATTAGGCATATAAATAAGCCCAAGAGACACATGCACTAGAACCCAAGAGATACACTCACCCGAAGAGACATGATACAAGAAACAAAAAGTTACAAACCTATTTCCTAGACACTAATATTATCTTAACATATGGTATACCAGACCTTGGTCACCTGTTAATTCTTCTAGCTTCATATTGGATCACACTCACCATGGGTTACAACTTGTGATTTATCTAGGCCACACGAAAAGTAAATTAGGCCTTAAGTGGAGACTGAGAACCAATTTTACCCAAAGCCTAAACTATGAAGTTGTTGCTCCAACTTTCTATATAAGTCTATCTTTGTTTCTATTCTTTCTGATCTAGGACAATGGTTACACATAAGGATGCTATTGTGTGTTATTGTGTGTGTAAAGAAAAGAGAGGGTTTATATAAATATGAAGTGATAGCCGTCATTTGAGGCTAATCACCATTTTCACCCAAATCTAACATGGTATCAGAGCCAAACCTAAACCCTACCCAAAAAAACCCTAAAACACCAAAACCCTAGTCTCCCCGCGCGCCGCCCTCCCACGTGCCGCCGCCACCTGCGCGCGCCGCCGCCACCCGCACCTGCGTGCGCCGCCGCCACCTGCGCGCGCCGCCGCCACCCGCACCTGCGTGCGCCGCCGCTGCCGCTGCGCGTGCGTCGCTAGTCCCCTTCCGCTGCCGCTGCTACACATTTTGTGATCCTTCTCCCCTTCCACGTCCTCTTCTAGCCGCCACAAAGCCCTAACTAGCCACAAAAGAGAACCCCAAAAAACCCCAACCCTAGATCTATGGTAGAGTCAAGAAAAGGACTCCATAGATTTACGGTTAGGGTATGACCTAGAAGAGAAAGAAGAGAAGTAGATCTGCGGATCTAAGGAGGGAGAAAGGAAAGATCTGCGGATCTGGAGAGATGGGGGACAATCTTACCTCAGCTGACATGAAGGCCTTCATTGGGGAGATAACGAAGCTGCTTGTTTCGAAGGAGTTGGGATCCTCGAGTGGATCGATGCCTTCACGACCAGTGCAGAAGCTGGAGTTGATGCCCAATGATGTGAAATTGGAAGGGACGAAGAATTACCTCAGTTGGTCCAGGAGGGTGCTTCTCATCCTGAAGTCGAAGGGGTTAGAAGGCCATGTTCTGGGTTCATGTAGTGAACCGGTGGATAAGACTGGGGATGATTGGAAAGTGTAGAGCACCACCAACTCACTGGTGGCTGCTTGGTTGATGACATCGATGGTTCCACCCATTGCTGGAATGGTGGAGGCCATAGAGAGTGCTGCAGGGATATGGAGTATGGTGGAGAAAATGTATTCTGGAGCAGGGAATGTGATGCTTATGATGGAGGTTCAGGGCAAGGTCGACACCTTGAAGCAGGGGGAGATGTCTATTCTAGCCTACTCTGCGGAGTTGAAAAGGCTGTGGTCAGAGTTAGACCACTATGACCCTATTGATCTGCCTGATCCTAGGAGTGATGCGATACACAGGAAGTGGGTGGAGCGTAGGCGTGTGACTCATTTTCTGAGAAACCTGAATGGGGATTTTGAGGCCAGGAGGGCGAGTATGTGTCACTTATCATCTATCCCATCTCTGGAGGATGTCATAGCTGCAATGGCACAGGAGGAGACCAGACTGAGAGTTATGAAGGATGAGGGTACTCAGGTCACTTGGGCTGCACTGGCTGTACCGGCAGTGACAGCAGTGAGCGAGGATCGAGAGTGCTACACCTGTGGGGTGAAGGGGCACCTGAGCTTTAACTACCCACAGAAGGGTAGCGGACGAGGACGTGGCACAGGAGGCAGAGGAGGAGGTCGTTGGGGCCGTGGAGGCCGTGGACGAGGTCGTGGCGGCCCACGGGCCAACTTTGCTACTGCTGATGGACGACAGGAGACAGTGATGATTGAGGCTACGCCAGCTGAGGCGTCAGATCTAGAGCAGCGGAGACAGTACAGGTCTACTATTGAGAGTTCGGAGAGTCATGCAGACCAGACTAGAGATGTTGCTTCGCCATTCGGTAATTTTGCCAACTTCGCTCACACAGGATCAGGTAACCAATCAGCTCTTTCATGTAGAGATCATATAGAGTGGATTATTGACTCAGGTGCATCTAGTCATGTGTCAGGTGCATATAGACATTTCTCCACATATAAACCACATACCATACATGAAACTGTTCAGACAGCTGATGGCATATCCCAACCCATTAAAGGGATTGGCACTATTCAGTGCACTCCCTCCATATGCCTCTCTTCAGTCCTTCACGTCCCATCTTTTCCCGTCAACCTTTTATCTGTTGGCTCTATTGTTGATGATCTTGACTGTAGCATTACTTTTGCCTCTACTCATTGTGTGTTTGCAGGAAAGGAAGACTGGGAGGAGGCTTGGGACTGGCGTCAGGCGTGATGGACTGTGGTATCTTGACAGAGCTAGTGGGGATGCTGCATTGGCCGTTGTTGGTGAAGAGAAGGAAAGTGAGGTACTTTTATTACATTGTCAGTTGGGACACTTGCCTTTTGATATGTTGAATAAAATGTATCCTGAGATTTTGAATAGAGTGAATAAAATGAATTTGAAGTGTGATGCATGTGAATTTGGGAAACACACTAGGACATCATATCCTAGTGTGGGGATGAGGAGTGTAGACAGATTCCATCTTATTCACTCAGATGTTTGGGGACCCTGCCCAGTGACTTCAGTAAGTGGGTTCAGGTGGTTCATCACTTTCATAGACTGTCATTCTCGGATGACATGGCTTTACATGATGAAAAACAAAAGCGAAGCGTTGAAGTGTTTCCAGGACTTCCATAGAAGTGTCAGAAATATGTATGACGCCAAGATCCGCATCTTGAGAACGGATAATGGGACAGAGTATGTAAACAATGAGTTTGCATCTTATCTATCTGAGAGTGGGATAACCCACCAAACCACTTGTCCCAACACGCCTCAACAGAACGGAGTTGCTGAAAGGAAAAATAGACACTTGTTGGAGGTAACTAGGTCACTCATACTCACCATGAATGTACCTAAGATATTGTGGAGTGAAGCAGTGATGACAGCCACCTATCTCATCAACAGGATGCCTTCGCGGATGCTTGGTATGAAGTCCCCATGTGAGATTCTTATGGGAAAGAACACTTTTGTAGTTCCACCAAAAGTGTTTGGATGCACATGCTTTGTGAGGGATCATAGACCTTCTGTGGGGAAGCTGGATGCTCAGGCAATTAAATGCATATTTTTTGGGTATCCTTCAAACCAGAAAGACTATAGGTGTTGGAGTCCCTCAGAAAGAAGGCTGTTTGTGAGTATGGATGTGACGTTCAGGGAGACTGAGCCTTTTTATGGAGGACTGACAGATTCTATACCAGTATTTGATACTGGTTCCTCTCCAAACACAGGAGGAGTTGGTCGAGAGGGGAGACTGATGACAGGAGGGTAGTGGTTGGACTTATACCGTGTCCTGTCAGGCCTACTAGTACTGGTACTGATAGCAGGGAGGAGAAAAGGACCTTGGTGGAAGAGGAGGAAATGCCCTTGGTGGAAGACAGGTTGTACATCAAGAAATATAGCAGGAGACAGACGGGTAGTCATGGCATTGGAAAACAACAAGAAGACATCTCTCCCACTGAAGAACCACTAGCTCCACAGCCACATGTCGAGATTGATCAGTCTATCACGCCTGCTCGAGTCCCGACTTCCTTACTGCATTCCTCTCCTACCACGGATGGTAACCTTTCTTTGCCTTCCTCTAGTTTAGATCTTCCACTTGCATCTCGTAGGGAGCCTCGTATCAATGCCGGCAGGCCTCCTGTACGGTATGGATATGAGACTGATATTGCTAATCATGTCTCATATGCTTCTCTTACACCTGCATATAGGGCTATCATTGCATCCTTACAGTCTATCTCTATACCGAGTGATTGGCGAGTGGCAAAGCAACATCCCCAGTGGAAGAAAGCAATGCTCGAAGAACTCGAAGCACTGGAGAAGAACAAGACATGGAGACTTGTCTCACTTCCACCAGGGAAGAAAGCTGTGGGCTGCAAGTGGGTATTCACAATAAAGCAAACTCCAGAAGGGAAGGTGGACAGGTACAAAGCGAGGCTCGTTGCTAAGGGCTACAGTCAGACTTATGGGATTGATTATGATGAGACATTTGCCCCAGTGGCAAAGATGAGTACTGTGAGAGTACTGGTATCCTGTGCAGCGAATTTTGGATGGAAATTGCATCAGTTGGATGTAAAAAATGCCTTCTTGCATGGAGACTTACAGGAGGAGGTATACATGGAGGTTCCACCTGGCTTTAGCACACAACAGACGATGGGAAAGGTGTGTAGGCTGGACAAGTCTTTATATGGGCTGAAGCAATCTCCAAGGGCATGGTTTGACAGATTCAGGCGTGCAGTCATCACTATGGGCTACAAGCAGAGTAATGGTGATCATACTGTATTCTATAGGCATTCAGGACAGTGGATTACCCTTCTGGCTGTGTATGTTGATGATATTATTATCACTGGAGATGATGAAGAGGGAATCTCTCACTTGAAGGCTAGATTGGCGAGAGAATTTGAGGTCAAGGACCTTGGACAGTTGGGGTATTTCCTTGGACTGGAGATTGCTAGGTCCAGGAAGGAGATAGTTCTCTCACAGAGGAAGTATGCCCTGGATTTACTGGCTGAGACTGGTATGTTGGGGTGTCGTCCAGCAGTTACTCCTATTGATCAGAATCATAGGTTGCATTCACAATCAGGGGAGCCAGTAGACAAAGAAAGGTACCAGAGACTTGTTGGACGTCTTATCTACTTATGCCATACCAGACCTGACATTGCCTATGCTATCAGTGTGGTAAGTAGATACATGCATGATCCTAGGACTGGACATATGGAGGCAGTCTTCAGGATGCTGAGGTATCTGAAGAATAGTCCAGGAAAAGTCATATTATTTGGTAGTCATGGTCACATGAATGTGACAGGCTACTGTGATGCGGATTGGGCCAGTTGCCTGGATGATAGGAGATCGACCTCGGGCTACTGTGTGTTTGTTGGAGGCAACTTAGTCTCTTGGCGCAGCAAGAAGCAGGATTTGGTGGCTCGTTCCACTGCAGAGGCAGAGTATCGTGCTATGGTGCTTAGTACCTGTGAGATGATCTGGTTGAGATCACTTCTACAAGAGCTACGTCTGCTGAGAGAAGGACCATTGCGGTTGTTGTGTGATAACAAGTCAGCAATTAACATTGCCAACAACCCAATGCAATATGATAGAACGAAGCACATAGAGATTGACAGGTTCTTCATTAAAGAAAGATTGGACAAGAAACAGTTGGAGATCTCCTACATTACTTCTGGACAGCAACTAGCTGATTGCCTTACAAAGGGGTTGAACTCTAAAGGAGTAGAGGATGCTTGTAACAAGATGGGCATGATAAATATCTTTTGCTCATCTTGAGGGGGAGTACTGTGTGTTATTGTGTGTGTGTGTAAAGAAAAGAGAGGGTTGATATAAATATGAAGTGATAGCCGTCATTTGAGGCTAATAACCATTTTCACCCAAATCTAACAGATGCTAACAAACAAGGTCAAGGCCATAGTTAGGGATTTGGGTGGGCATGCCCCCTACAATTTTTTTTCATTATTTTGCTGGTTAGCCTATGTAGTTATATAAAAATTTAAGTCTTAAGTGGTTGTTTTGAAGGGCGCAGCCACAATAGTATTTTCATATTGCAACTTTGTATTCTTTAAAACTAGCGGGTTCGATTATCCCATGGCTCGGCATCTATGTTCCTCACAATGACCTCATGCATCTCAAGAAGTCTCTTCATCAACTCCCCTTGTTCCATTGTATTTTATTCTATTTTTGTTTCATGTGTCAGGTGGCTTCCTTCAAGTGGTTTGGATGTGGATGCTCGCAAAATCAGTTAGCACAACTGTTAGATCAAAAGCAAGATATTCTTTCACTTAATCTTATATGGATAAAGTTTAAAAGATGAGTCAATACTGGTACCGAAAGAACAAACTTTTTTTTAAAAAGATTCTTCCATAAAATTTGTCTCGAGGCAAAGGTAAAGCTAAGCCGGATTTTCTAAATGACAATCAAAAGTTAAAGTACACATACTGCATCATAGACTGCATTAGCTCGGGCTTCTGAATTTGTGTAAGTGGCCAAGTACTTCATCCACTCTGCCCTCTGAGAACAGACATATATTAGGAAAGATGTTTCTATTGGTTAAACAAAAATCTCATATGCATGTACACATACCCACGGATGGAGGATAAATCCAGACATATGAAGAACTTCAAAGCATGGAAAATTATGGTAGAAAATGCAGACATGAATTATTGTTCATATACCTGCAAAGGTGTCCTTTCCTCCAGGGGTACAAAAGCTGCAAAATTGCATGCTTGTTCTTCATCTACGTTGCTTATGAAGTGAGCAGTGAACTGTGAAAGTTGTTGCATATCTGTTTTATTTAAGAGCTTGATGTCACCACTCATGAACGATTTCAGCACACATTCTGAGGTAAGAGAGTCAGATGTAATGCCCTTCAAGCTCTCTAACAAGCCCAGCAGCTGTAAAAGCTCAGCACACATTAGTAAAGAGAAGGAAAATATGTTCTAAGATGTAATTTTTAAGTATAATAGTGTGATACAACAAAAACTAGAAATAAATGTGCATTAATTTTCCATGATTCAACCAAATTACAATTCTTTCTTCCATGATTGGCATGCCAAGCAAAGGTTCAAAATGGCATTATACTAGTATTGTGGTCATTAACACTTCAAAATTATTATGTATGCTTGTTTGAAGCTAGAAAAACATGATAATATATAGAAGCAAAAGGAGTAAGCAGCAGAAGCTATTGAGTAAAATGTCTTGAAATCGTAAATACACCAATTACAAAGGCATACAAAAAACAGAGAAGAAAATAGAGACAACAAGAAAGCACACAATTTTATGTGGTTCGTCCTTTTTGGTCAACGCCCACATGCAAAGGGGAAAATTTTCACAATACTAAATTATAATGAATACATGTGGAGAACTCTCAAACCCCAATTCCAAATACACCCAAAACATACTCTCTCAAACCCCATAAAATTCTCAACAAAAGGGAAAAACAAAAGAGAGAAGCATCCTCTTATAAGAGAGAGAATTGTGTTGCGAAAAGATCCCCGCGGAAATAGCAAGAAGTGTGTCCCACAAAAATGGATCAAAATAACAATAAATAATCTTGCCCTAACCGGATCTTGTTGGAGCAGAATGAACAAACAAAATACATATACACTCAACAAAAGGCACTGACTTTACTTTGGTTCGGTCAAAGACTTGACTTACTTCAACACCCGAGATGAATCGACTATCTTATAAAGAGATATAAGCTTACACAACTTCAACTTCAATGCTCAAGTGAGTAATAACCTGTATAACTACACCAAGCCCTCACTATCAAACTTATGAAGAAAAGTGGAAGAGATAACAAAAGAAGACACAAGAACCCAAGAAATCCCAAAAGCTCTAGCTTTCTCTTCTATGGCTCTTATCTCTTCTAATCTCTCTTAAAGCCCTCGTGAATGCTCAACTCTCTTTTTTGAATTGTGCCTTAACATCCCTCAAGCAGCTCCTTAAATAGCCCCAAAGAGATGCAAACAATTGTGGCCTTCGATGGTCATGAATCGGGCCCATAAAATTAACTCAGTCGATAAGTCCAAACCAAGCGTCTGTGCAAAGAACTCCAGGTGTCTGATCCCCAACCAGATGTCTGAATAAATCACCGCCCCAAAACCAGACAGTTCAGATAAATCACCCTAAATGCCACTCAGGCATCAAATGGTGTACATTCAGCCGCCTAACTGCTCAAGCGTTGATATGTCTAATACAACAGTCATCTAACAGACTCGTTTAGAAGTCTGTCTTGCATGTCAGACGTCTGGAAGGCCAACATTAGAAGTCTGAAAAAGCCCCAAGCCAGAGTTTTGGACAACACTTGAATGCCATCAGATGTTTGGTGCCCAAGCACCAAACATCTCATCCTGGTTCTAGATTCTGTGGATTTAGCAGCACAAATAATAACACTCTACACTACTGTAGAATCCACAGACACCTTTAGCACATCTTCAGCAAGCTCTACCTAGAAAAGAACTCCTCGACCACTCCACGGTCCTCCTCGTCGTTCTCGAAAACCGTGCACCACACTCAAACCATCAAACAAATCGAGCTTAAGCAAGTCTTGGGCTTAATTGGGAAACATGTTTGGTGAACATATATACATGATTCTTCTCTGTCGGAACTTTCTGAAGCTTAATCATATGCCTTTTCTCTTCCAGAAAGTAATCATAAACCTCAATATGCTTCGTTCTCGAACTGTACGTCTAAAGACTGGCAAGATGTATGCTGCTCTAGCTATCGTTGAAGACCATTGACAATCTCTATGGCATACCCAAATCATATATCAGACTCCTGAGATACTTTGCCTCATTCATAGCTTCTATTGCGGCAATCAGCTCGTCTTCCGTGGTTGACAACGTAACCACCGACTTTAGGACAGATTTCCACGATACCGCTTCGGTGCCCAATGTAAACACGTATCCTATGGTAAATCTCTGCATGTCTCTGTCACCAACATAATCTGAGTCACAGAACCCGGTAAGCACCACGTCGTCTCCTCTGCCAAAATGCAGGCCGACACCAACTGTACCACGTAGTCATCGCATGATCCACTTAACAGCATGCAGATGTTCTTTACCGGGATTTGACATATATATGCTTGCAACCCTGAATGCATGTGCAAGATATGGATTGTCCAAATTGTTGGATCTAGATCCTAGCCTAGATGGAGGATGAATAAGCTAATAAAAAATTCTCGTGTAACCCACGAGAAATCACACGCAGTTAAAAGCACAACCAGCGTAAAAAAAGAAAAATCACAGAGTACGCACAAATTTACCCTGGTTCGGTCGCACCAACGACCTACGTCCAGCCACAAGAAAATACTAGCATTAATAAGTTCCTTCTGTACACCTACAATGGGGTCTTAGCTCCAACTCCCCATCTAGACTGTACCACACTCAACAAAGTGCAGAACTCTATCAACCTAGTAAATGTGTATCTTGACTGCTACAACACGTTAAGACCCTCTTGTCTAGTCCAACCAGACAAGTCCAAAATTGTCACAAAATAGGTAAAGTTTCTCCTACATAGAACGTTACACTACTACACGAATAAAAGAAGTAAAGGGTTTAGAAATGCTCAGTTCGTATCTGTATAGCGTCTTTGTCAGTAAGCATGTCGCCAGCTCCAACCTGACGTAAACGGTGTCTCGATCCGACTCCTGATCGCAAATAGCATACTGGTCTGTGTGTAAAAAAGTTTCAGTTCAAACCAAAATAATGAGCGGTCTGTGCGCATAGTAATCCTCAAAAACTATTATCCACGTCAGCAGAGGATTTTCGTGCACTTCATTGTTTTGCGATCGCCACGTCAGCAAGGCAAACTCCGCTTCGACTCCTTCGACTTTAGGACATGCAGGCGTCTCCGACTCGCGATCGTGGACGGCAGCTGCGGGTGACAGCCTCAGCAGCGGACTGCTTCGACGACGGCGAGAGCACGGCACCAACTTGAACTCGATGGCGATGTGCTTCGGCGATTTCTTCGACTTCGTGCGAGGGTTCGGCTACTTCTCCGACTTCGCCTTCACGGCGGACTTGATCTCTTTGTGGCATAACAAAGAGAACGGCGACTCGACTTGCGGCGACGAGCTCTTCGATGGCTTCTTCAACTCAGATGGCAGCGACAACGTCGGTGGAAGGGTTCCCCGTGCAGCGGTATGTGTTTTGACTTCGACTCGACGGCGAGAGCGCAACGCTTCACCGACGGCTACTACGGCGATGTAAACTCTGACGGCACCTCCTTCGTCTTCAACGACGATGGCACAATGACGAGCTCAGGTGATGACGCCGGCGGACTGCAGCTCTTCACGGCGAGGGTAGTCTCGGGAACAGAACTCTGGCGGCGGCGCTTTGGGTGACTCGACGTCGACGGCTCCGAGTTGTTCACGGCAGCAGGGTTCTTAGAGTTGACATCAACGAGAATGTCGACGATGATGAAGAGCGGCAGCTTGAGGGTGTTTGTTGTAGTTGACGTTGAGTTGGTTCCCTTGCACGAGTTGTTGACGACGAGCTGAGGCTTTAAGTTTGCTTGAAGCTTTGGATAAGTGTTTGGCTTATTGATGGCAGCCGCAATATGTGAGGAGATGATGGACTTTTTCTTGGCTAATGGGAATTGATGATTCAAAGGTTGCGGGTGCTCCTCTATGTGTTGCGGCAATGGACTAGGGTTTTGGCTTGTATGCGTGAGTTTTCTTTTTCTTGGAGAATATGGCCGGCTCTCTATTTGTGATGTATACCGCACACTTTTTAGGGTTGTAGATGAATGGTTATATAGGAGTCCCATAGAGCTTTGCGCATGAGAGAATCCCTAAAGTGTAGGGATTTGGGATTTCAACTTGAATTTGTACGGTAGAAGGATAAAGGGTAATTGCTAATTGATTTGATATGAGATTTGAACTCATCCCATTGTAGCTATGACTCCATCTTTTTTGATGAGTGCTATGACTCCATCTTGACCAAGTCCTATTTGCTATGTAAATAGCAATCTCTCTCTCTTCCACTTTGTTATATGATTAGCAAATACTCCATCTCTTAACTTAGTCAGCTTTTGGACGAACTACCGTTTCACCTTTCCTGCAACACACTAAGCACACGCGTTAAATATAACATGTTTGTCATCGTCAAACTAGAGATCCTAGATTGTCGCTTTCAATAATCTCCCCCTTTGATGATGACAAACCCATCAAAAGATTTGAGCAAATAGATGTGCGTGTGTGAAGTGTGATGAAGGGTGTAATACGTATGACTTATACACATGAGATGATCAAGCATTACGAGCACACATGCTTTACCAAAGTTAAAAATAGGCTCCTCCTATTTCCAAGCTCCCTCTTGAGGTGCAAGCTCCCCCTTCAATAAATAATACCATTACCATAGGATCATGCTCATTTGATACCAAATCTTTCCACCAACAACTTTCTCCCCCTTTGTTATCATCAAAAGTGGATTAACGAAGTCAAAATAGTATCACATGCAAAAATAGAGCATTATAAATTATATCTAGCGCTTGCATGTCATTTTCCAGTAGGCAATTCAAATTCATTGAAAATATAATTTAGACTTCACCACCAATGTGAAAGTGTGACAATATAAACATGGAAGTACAAGGGGAGATTCAATTTAGAACATCAACCAAAACAATCCACATTTTCTGACTAACATGAATTTCACTAGGATTGATTATTCCAACCTCATTAAAAATGAGTTCAAGATACCAAACCCCAAACATAGCCTATAAGGACTCTTAGATGCGGGGTGGCATTGCTTGACGAGTAGAATACACCAACGCTAAAGTTTACCTATATAGCATATGTTGGATACTCATGGGTAGTGTACTTGCCATGAATTGTATCCATTTTACATACGGAGCAAATTTCAAGTTTTTTTTCATATTCATGTTTTGCTCAATTTTTATTCATGGCAATACACATTATATCCCTTAGAATATTCAGTTTTTATTCATCCTACATTCACTTTCCACCATTCATAAAGAGAATCTCCAGAAGTACAACAAGTTTAGTATTCGTGGAAGTGCGTATGTAGGTGTAGAAATCAAACTAACCATTTCAAGAAGCATGTCATGGCTACCAAATAGTTTCTAACGTGCACATGTAGCTATAACAATAATACAATGATTTCTACAAGTATATGAATGAGCAAAAATAGTACTACTTATAAAGATTCATAAGAAGGTATTCAATAAGCACATTTTTTTAAATTTTTTGTTTTTCAATTTTTTTGTTTTTCTTTTATAAAGAACTAAAACAAGCCTAAACAAGCACACAAACAAAAATTAAATCAAGCACACACAAACTATGAAGATATGCAATGAATGTAAAGAGGAAAAAATATACCTTTGCGTCGCTATTTGACTAAGGAGTTAAAAGAATGAGACATTCAATTCATTGCTCCTCGCCAAATCTCCACCTTTCCTACATGAAAGGTGTTAAGTATGACCTTGGAATCCAATAAGGTCTACTTGAGTTAGCCATTAAAGTTTTATGAACCCATATTTGTGTGAACTTTATGTTCGTGTTCCTAAACTTATAATAATAGGATGTGTGACCAACACTATCACAAGTAAAGCACTTTGCATGCATATTTTTTACAATAGAGGACACATTGTGGAATTTCTTAAAGACTGGATTTTTAGCAGTTTTAGAATTAAATCCAAGTCCTCGTCTATTATTGTCATATAATTGATTGTCTAAAATAGTATCCAACTATTGTTTTCCTATAGAGAACTTCTTAATGGACAATTCAAGACTAGAGACTTTGGATTTTAATAGCACATTTTCATCCACGAGCAAAGTATACTTACTTATAAAAGCTCTCTTGTTTTCCTCTTCCTTCTTCTCAAATTCATCCAGTTTCTTTTTAAGTTCGTTATTTAACATACACAACTTATCATTAAGCTCTTTAATCACAGTCTTTTTCAATTTCGAGCTTAGTCAAATCTAGCGTAAGCCTGCTAATTTCATTCAATAAGGAAGGGCAAGAGAGACAGCCAACTTCTTCATTAAAGCATGATTTTTCCTTTTTCATTATAACAATGGTAGAATCACGTTCATCAAGTTTTTCTTTAAGAATGTCAACTTCTTCAGAAATATCACAGTTTTCCATTTTTAATTTAAAACTGGCATTCATATAATCAATCAACGTGAGTTCTAGCTCATTAATCTTATTTTGCATTCCTTTACACACATCTAACAATTCAGCTTTAGTAAAAGAATTTACCTCATCGCTCTTTGTCATTAAGCAGACGACATCGGAGTGGGCTACCACCTCTTCATCCTCATCCTCAGCTTTGCTGTCCATGTCCCAAGTTAGCATCTTGGCTTTTCCTTTATCTTTAGCAACCTGAGCAATCTCTTGTCTGTATTGCTTCGTGAAGTGTTCCTTTTTCCTGTATTTGAAGCATTCAACTCTATTAGCAGAATCTTGTTCAGAAGTATTTTTATCGTAATTAAAAGTGTTAGGCGAATAAACCTTCTATGCATTTCTGATCTTCCTTGAGGAGTTCTGACGAACTTTCTGAAATTCCTAACCATTAGCGCCATCTCATCATCATCATCATCATCTTTGCTAGCTTTCAGAGTAAGTGGCTTTGAAGCTTTCTCCTTCTCCTCGGGTTTCTCTCTTTCTTCAATATTTTGCAATTCAAGCTCGTGGGACATTAGATTACCTATCAAGTCCTCCACCCTCATCTGTGATAGATCCTTCGCTTCTTGAATGTCAGTGACTTTAGGTCTGAAAGAGCTTGGCAGCGCTCTTAATAATTTCCTCACCTGTTCAAGACTAGAATATGGCTTACCGAGCGAGCTAGACTTGTAAACGATGTTGGTGAACCTCGCAAAAATCTCTGATATGGCCTCTGATGGTAGCATGCGAAATCCCTCGTACTCTGTGCTCAGAAGCGCAAGACTAGACTCCTTCACTTGTGACGTTCCCTCGTGTGTCACCTCCAATGTGTGCCATATTTGCTGTGCAGTTAGACAATGTGAGATACGATTGAATTCAGATTTATCTAATGAACAAATGAGAGCATTCATTGCTATAGCATTAAGAGAATAAAGCCTCCAATCATTATCATCCCATTTATCATCAGGTTTAAGCATCTCAACATTTTCAATTTTAATGACATGTGGTTTATATCCTTTTTCAACAATTTGCGAAGCTTTATAATCAATAAAAATTAAGTAGATTCTCATACGACTTTTCCAATAAGCATAATCTACTCCATTAAATCTAGGGGGCGTGAAATAGACTGACACTCAGCAAAAGCACTCTCAAAGTGATCCATGGTCAATCCTAGGCTAGATCCTAAAAACTACTATGATACCACTTGTTCAATCTGGATCCTAGCCTAGACTTGTAGTTGACGTTGAGTTGGTTCCCTTGCACGAGTTGTTGACGACGAGCTGAGGCTTTAAGTTTGCTTGAAGCTTTGGATAAGTGTTTGGCTTATTGATGGCAGCCGCAATATGTGAGGAGATGATGGGCTTTTTCTTGGCTCATGGGAATTGAGGATTCAAATGTTGCGGCTGCTCCTCTATGTGTTGCGGCAATGGACTAGGGTTTTGGCTTGTATGCGTGAGTTTTCTTTTTCTTGGAGAATATGGCCGGCTCTCTATTTGTGATGTATGTCGCACACTTTTTAGGGTTGTAAATGAATGGTTATATAGGAGTCCCATAGAGCTTTGCACATGAGAGAATCCCTAAAGTGTATGGATTTGGGATTTCAACTTGAATTTGTATGGTAGAAGGATAAAGGGTAGTTACTAATTGATTTGATATGAGATTTGAACTCATCTCATTGTATCTATGACTCCATCGTGACCAAGTCCTATTTGCTATGTAAATAGCAATCTCTCTCTCTCTCTTCCACTTTGCTATATGATTAGCAAATACTCCATCTCTTAACTTAGTCATCTTTCGGACGAACTAACGTTTCGCCTTTCCTGCAACATACTAAGCACACGCGTTAAATATAACAACACGTTTGTTATCGTCAAACTAGAGATCCTAGATTGTCGCTTTCAACACAAATCATCGCATACATAAGAATCCCCACTGCACTAGCATACATCAATTGAGACATCAGCTTCTTCTGATCAGGACGATTACAACGCTGACAGCTGAAAATAAGCTCCAAAGGGTGTAGAAACAATCTTTGCTCTCTTCATCCCATAACGGACGAGATTCTTTTGTATATACCCTTTCTGGCACAATTTCAGCTCGCCTTTCATCCTATCCAAGGTAATCTACATACCGAGGATCTTCTTCGTTGGGCCTAAGTCCTTTATGTCGAACTCTTTATCCAGCTCTAGCTTCAACTTCTTCGCCTCAGACATATTGCAGGAAGCAATCAACATGTCATCAACATAAAGCAAGAGTTAGACATGGAAACCATCATTCAATGTGCACACATAGACACATTGATCATTCATACTCCGCTCATATCATATCCCAACATGAAGCTGTCAAATCTCTTGTATCACTGTCTCAGGGACTGCTTTAGTCCATACAGAGATTTCTTCAATTTGCATACGAGCCTCTCTTTTTCCTCTAACACGAAACCCTTTGGTTGGTGCATGTATATTTCTTCATCCAACTCGCCATGTAGAAATGATGTTTTGACATCAAGTTGCTAACACTTTGATGGAAGTGTGTATTACCACTAGAGAAAATATCTCATTGTAGTCCTCTCCCTTCCTCTGTGCAAATCTCTTAGCCACTAGCCGGGCTTTAAGACGTACATCACCACCATCTTTAGTAGAGCACTCCTTGACCTTATATATCCATCTACATCCAATGACATGGTTGTCCTCCGATATACGAATTAAATCTTGTGTGTCATTGTGGCGAAGCGACTCTGTTCGTGTGTCAGCATGCTTCAATATTTATAGCCGCAAACGTATGGTGTAGTTGCAGCGCTATACGGGTCATCCACTGGGAGGCAACTGTTGCCACTAATCTCTTCCTAAATTAATAGCTACGCAATCGAATATGAGGCAAAGGATTATGAAAACTAATAAAAAATATCAATAAAGAGAAACGCTAGGGCCTGGATATCCCCACCATTGGACTAAGCTAGGATTGATTAGTGTTAACTAATTGTTGAGTTCATGATCTTTAGGAGATGTTGTTTAATCTAAGGGTATTCTCTTACCTCCCACTTCTGTGATGCATGATAAGATATCGTCTTATATTGACCATACCCCCACTTCTATGGCACATGATAGGACTACCTAGCCCGTATCGATACTGACGTCAATCGTGCATCGATACATGATAGGTGCATTACGTCCGACGAATATCCCCATTCTTCCTCCATGCCACTTCCATAGATTAGGATTTGGATATATGTTAGGAGGGCTCTAATCGATGCCTACTTCTGTCTATCACATCGATAGTATCGATCAATACATTCGAGAACCCTAGATTAACCCCGACGTCAATCGTGAATTAATCTAATTAACCACGAAGGGGGAATTCGATCTATATTGATAATAATCACACTAACATACCCCTCATTATCAATTGCTCAACACTTTATCAACAAATCATCAATCCATAGTTTCATCCAATGGGGTTTAACCCATTGGACTTAGTGAATCATTACTCACGATCCATGCAATTATAGATGATACAATTCATTGAAAGGGCATTTATTGCAACATATAATGATAGCGATTCAATAGCAAACAACCCACATTCACAAGAGAAATCAATGGAGAAATTCACTATTCAATAATTAAAATAAAAGACAAAAGGAAACAAACAGAACAATCAAAGGTTGCAGAGAATAAGGAAATTAACACCTGAAAGCCCTGAAAAATCTGCAAAATTCGTCTAAAAAAGATCCTCCACTCAGAGAGGTCACAAAAAGTATTTATAGCACTCAAAAGTACTCAAAAGTACCTCTTGACGGTGCCCACTCTGGCTCAAAACCTTCGAAGGACGCTGCTGCGTCAAGGATGATGCGCCGCGTCAAGGATGACGTAGCCGTTTGGCCTTGGATGCATAAAATAGGGCTAAGAAGCTACAGGCGACGCAACCGCATGGTTAGCATAGGCGACCGCGTCGTCTGATGTTCTTCTGCCCCAAATCTCGTCTAAAACATCCGCGTGGAGCGGCCATTTGGCTTCACTTCATCTTAGGAGGACGCGATCGCGTGGACTCTGATGACACGACTGCGTGGTTGCGCATTTCTCTTCTTTCAACTCATCACGACGCGACCGTGTCGTATGAATGACGCGACCACATGGCTTCAGAATCTTCTCTCTTCAGCTCGTGGCAACGCGGTCGTTTGGCTCTGATCACGCGACTGCATGGCTTCACATTTAGCTTCCTTGTTTTGTCCTGGTTGACATGGTCGCGTGGGTTGATCCACACGGACGTGTGGGTTGATCCACACGGACACGTGGGACACAATTGAGCTCTTTTCTCCTTGGTTTTCTCCCCAATTGCTTCTCGCTCCATGTCATCCTCTTTTCTCCACGTTTTGAGCCTAAAAATCCCTGATTTCTCCTGTAACGCGTGAGAAATCCCAAAAAACATAAAAGGAAGTAAAACGGAGAAAATGACGTGAAACGAGGAATGAAATGATATGGAATGCATGTGAAAAGAGTGTAAAATATGTGTAATAATGGCACACATCAGACATCATTTTTTCTTCCATGTCTCCTTGC
The DNA here is from genome assembly GCA_030789695.1 of Scilla litardierei. NCBI lineage: Eukaryota > Viridiplantae > Streptophyta > Magnoliopsida > Asparagales > Asparagaceae > Scilla > Scilla litardierei. The sequence goes on along the minus strand of CM061142.1, from coordinate 315,862,898 downwards.
TAATTAGCAACTTCGCTCGAACTCATGGCTTCACCATAGGTCAATAGCTCCTCGTGCTCGATTAAGAATGCATACGATGACATGTCGTCGAAGGATAATGTCGTGTAGTCATAAGCCCATAGTCTCTCCGGTGCCTCCTTGGTCCTCTTTGACATACACATATTATCGTCATGGAACTCATCACGTGCTTGAGTCTGTACGGGCGTTGGCACCTCTTCTTGGACCAGATCATGTCCTGCAACTGGGTACTCGACCATGGGCTCCTTGCCCAGTCCCGTGTGAAGTGGGATTGGAAGCTCACCCGTCTCCGGTTCAGACTCCACGGATGTTGGCTCATCCTCATACTGAGTCTGCTTCGCACTAAGCATCACAGACTCATCAAAGGTGACATGTCGGCTCAAGAACGCCTTACGGGTGACTCGTCTCAAAATGTGTGAACGCTACTCCTAAGTGTAGGAGATCGAACAAGTAATAATCCGGGTGAGTCCAGGTATCGTATCCACGGGACAACTGACCTGCAAAACCACGAACTTCAGTTTATAAAGAGTACAAAACGATAATAACCAACCACCTATCAGGTATATAGAAATGGTATCAAGAGTTTAAAATAAAAAAAAAATCCTACGATAGTTACGATGAATTCGATATTGGGGTACCAAAGTGGAGAGGATGGGCTGGTCGTGATTTCGTTAGGGGTTTGCAATCAATGGTAATTGATGTCTTGGTTAATCAATTGATTCAGAATATTCGTAATAAAGATTCATAGATGAGCCTCGCGGATCATCGCCCTCTTGGGTCCCTCCGGGTATGCACACATAGACGTATCCTCTAGGTACATCATCCTCACGGTATGTATATGAATCAAGATCTAAAACATCAGAATCAATTGCTTAACCTAAATAACACGACGTTTCACCCCGCAAGGGTATGAGAATGTCGGAAAATATTGCAATAAAGAGCATAAAACATCGTCATACGTATCGAATAAATTAGTAGTTTCCTAAAGAACATAAGCTCATGTGCCCGCAAGGGTCACGGCGATGTCCGCAAGGATCATGCCACGAATAAGTCCGCAAAGATCAGATTCGATCCAAGTACATCACCGAATATACTTGAATAATATGAGTAGAAACGAATAAAATACGCGATTTTACATGCAAAATAGGGCGTAATGACATCATACCAGAGAATACAAAGCCCCAACTACATCAAGACCAACACAAATTGGTATTAGCCACGCATGGAGAAAAAAGGAACCATATTCATAGACAAATACATGTTCGAATACTCAAAATACGCGCTAAATATGTAAAATACAAGGGTAAAGTTAGGCAATTTATCACCAAATCTCTCCAAATAGACACAAATATCCTTCAGATGATAGCTCTGGCCTATGTCTCTAGGGCCTCCAAATTTCACGCCAAAATACGGTTCCTAGAGCCCCAAATACGCAAGAATACATCCAAACCCCTTAAAATACGCATATATAGAGGCATTGCAGGTTTTGGGGTCTTAACGGGTTCAAACCCGCTCCAATATCACTTAAAACCCAAAACCACAGGCATCGCAAATCTCAGCCGCTAGATCTCAACGGGATCGTGTCTATGCCCGATACGTGTGCTTTAAAAATCGTGCTCGCCTGAATCCGAATCGAAGTCGGGATAAATCTTGTCCGTCCGATCGTGGAATGGATGGATACGATCACGCCACGTCGCCCAAGGAACCCAGCCTGCACCCGCTCCACTTCGTTCTCGTCCGTTGGATTGAGATCGGATGGCCACGAGATAGCCACATCCTCCACTCGTTGTGGCCGTAGGATGAAGATCGGGCGATTTAGATTTTGCCGTGTCGCTCGCATATATGCCCACTTCACTGCCGTTCGATTCGAGCGAAAAAGCTCGAGATGCTGTCACGTGGCAGCACAGATTGAGCGGGTGACCGTATATCCGTATTTTAGGCATATTTCTTCCGAATTTCTCAATTTAAATGGTATTCTGCAGTCAAAAATTCATAGAAATTAGCACAGATCTCAGAAAAATACAAATAAATAGTCGATGAAATCATGAGATCGAGATTTTCATATGAAAAAATATAAAAAGTGCAGAAATACCCAGTATTTTTCTGTTTTGTGCATAAAATAGGAGTTTGCTCTAATAAATAATGTTATTCAAAATATGATTGTATTAGAGACCAAAAACGCATCATATATGCACAAAATGGGGCTAATTGAGGTGTTAAATATGCAATATTCAACCTGAGTCATACCCCCAACTAGCGATTTGCTAGTCCCTAGCAAAAAGGGCGATTATGTCGAATGATTAATAAAACAATAAATTTTATGGCATGACTCAATAATACGCTTTCGAACATGATTTTGACCATCAATATACACAATCATGAATAAGATCAATCACATGATATTTTCTCTAATTTAATTTGAATAAATAACATGCGAGCATCGTTTTTCGCAAGCGAAAGTATAACACGTCGTTATATTCTAGTTTTCTTATTTCCAAGGAATTGGCATCTCAAAAGACCGCTCAAATCATGGGTATTGAAGTTGCTTAGTTTATTCATCATTTTTTTCATTTTATTTTTGACGACTTAAAATGATCCATGTAACGAGCTTTCAGTTAATGATTCCTAGGCCAGACGACCTTCGGACATTAGACTTAGAAGAGCCCCGCGAACTTAATAACTCGAATCTCTAAGTTTTATTTTCTCTTTTTTTTGAATGCACTCCCATTCATCCATCTTTCGACGCGAATCTCCAATGTTTCTTGAGGCACGAAGACCCGGCTAATCAATGAATTCAAGGGAACGATGCATTTTTTTCTTTTTCACTTTTTTTTTCTTTTTTTTGTAAGCAACTCAACACCCATAAATATGACCATAAACATTAATAATAAAGGCCAAAATTCCTCTTCAACTTGAAGACTGTTCTAATAAATCGTGTATACTTAAGCTTTTGCATCACAATAGCATGCATGAAATAAATTCAAACTATTTCAAGATATTAATCATGGCAATAAAAAGTTTTCATGAATATCATATTAACGAGTAATTTCATGAAGAGAAAAATTAATTCAAGCCATAAACAATTTTTAGAATTCAATTACCGCATAATCATCCACATTTGTGGTATGTGAAGGAGTTTTAAATGATGAGAATTGGTGATTTATTCTTTTCTCTAGTTTTATTAAAAAAATCCTAAGGCCTCACACTCCCCCCAACTAAAGATGGACATTCTCCTTAATGTCGAGAGGGGCATGAGTTTATTCAAAAGCAAGCATCCTAAAAAGCATATAAAAATCTACGCTAATGGAAAGAACACACCGTTGTCAAATGGCAGATCTCGGATCTTTAATGGTGGTGGAAATAGTTCTATCTGCTCCTTGCGCTCCTCGGCGAGTATTCTTCCTCCACTCGCTTCCTTATGGTCAAGCATCGACACAACCCAGCATATCTCCTCCATGTGTGTATGTTTTTCCTGCATGAGATACGTTGTGTCAAATAAAGATGGAAGAAATTGATTTTCCATGAAAGCTTGCCATAATGGGTCGTCATAAACGATAAAAGATTTTAAAGCTAATTAACGTCCATCTGAATCTAAAAGATTTGGAATTAAAATTTGAAATTCAGAATTAGTGTGTATAGGTTCATGAGAACTTTCCTGAAAAGGGTCGCTATACTTGATTTGGTACTCTGCCTCAGGAGGACGTGGAGGTAGCTGCAGAAATAGGTCTAGAGGGCAAGACAACTCAGGCTCAGTGTAGGTCATCTCGTAGTCACCTTCGTTTGCCCTAACTTCTTTATCAGTAATCGTAGGTTCTGTAGGCCTCTTGAAACTTTCTGGTTCTTCCTAAAGGTCTTCATGGATGATGGTTTGGTGCACATCCTGAGGTGGATGAAATAGTGGCTGCTGAAACCATGGTTTGAGGTATCGCCCAATACCTCTTGGTATTGGGCGTATCGGACCGGTACCGCTCAGTACCGGTCCGAAACGGCAACATAAAATCGGTACCGGTCGAAACCCTAGGGGTTCGGCCGGTTTCGGCCGGTTTCACCCAGTATCGGACGAAACTGGCCGAAACCCTAGGGTTTCGGCCAACAAATGGGTAAGAAACGGGCCAAAATAAAAAAAAAGAGGAAGAATAAGAAGAAACTAAAAAAACGAAAAATCAAACTTACCTCGCCGCCGCCTGTCGCCGCTGCTGCCGCTGCCGCTTCCGTGAGAGAACGAGAGAGGGGGGACCGCGAGAGAGAGAGAGAGAGAAAGAGAGAGAGAGAGAGAGAATGCATGAGAGAGAGAGGAATATTTGGAATGGTAAACTTGTAAATAAGTTGTGTGTAGAGGAAAATATTTTATGGCAACTTTGTAAATAAGTGATATGTGCACAAAGCAAAATGGTAGGTACGCAAAGCAACTCCAAGGCAAACTTGCAAATAAGTGATACGTGCGCAAACTAAAACGGTGGGTGTGCAAGGCAAAATTCTAGCTACTTTAGTTTTTTACATATCCCATAGATTTTATGTATTTAAAACTACCGATACTGACCAACCGAAACCCACGTCCGATACCACCGAAATGGATGATACCGATACCGAAACTTAAATTTTCGATAGAGCGATACCCTCTCTGAAACCGATACCTAAAATATTGGCTGAAACACATATGTGGGGATGTATGGCTCAGGCTCCAACGTAGTCTGTAAGCTTTCTCCCTCGCACATATCATCATCTTCATAAAAGTGATAACTCTCGTCATCTCTTATCTCTACCACATCATCGTCGTCGTTGTCAAAATGGAAACGCATCGTGTCACCACGTGCACCTCATCGTCCATCTCCTCATGCTCATCCAAGTGTCCTTGCTCAAGCTCCTCTAGTTGGTTCTGATGCTCCCCTCGTATGATTCCTTTTGGTGCTCCATAGGGTCGCATCGATAATAACTCCAAGGCACCTCCTCAGGCTGCCCCTGAACCTGCTGAAATGTGTCCTCAAAAGGAATGCTCTGGCCATCGTCTTCATATCTAGGTGATTGATCTTCAGATGGTGTAGCTCTCTCAAGGTCCTGCAAATACCAACATGCATCCTATGTCGTATATGAAAAGAATTCTCAATTGCAGCTCATCTGAACGAAATCCCGTGTAGGAGGCAGTAATCCTGTATAGAAGATCTGGAAGAGATGATCATCGTGGAGGCTATGGTATGGGCGCGCAAGCATTAACTCGTTGAACCTCTTCAAAGCATGATGATATGCCTTCCCATTAGCTTGAGCAAAGTTCACAATCTGTTGTTTCGTAGCTTGTTGCTTTTGTGCTTGCCACACGAAAGGAGGCAAGAATCTCTTAAGGAAGTCAGCCTGACATGATAACCAAGTAAATAATGAGTCATGAGGCAAAGTATTAAACCAAGATATATCACTGTCTCTTAAAGAATACGGGAAATATTTAATACATAGTCTTTCAATGAGCTCAAGCTTTTTCCCATGAAACAATTGGTGGAATATCTTTTCAAACTCTTGCACGTGTAAATATGGATTTTTCTCATTCGTACCGTGGAAACTGGTAGAATTTGGGTCAAATCAGAAATAAAATTTAAAAGGTATGCATCACCATCCATATATATATATATATATATATATATATATATATAAACAAAAAACAAACATAAGAAGATAAAAAGTCCTAAACTATAAGGTAAAAAGATCTCACCGAATATTCCTCTGAATAAACTGAAATTATGGTTCACAAACACTGTTGTCCCGGCAACGACGCCAAAAACTTGACTCGTCTCAAAATGTGTTAGCGCTATTCCTAAGTGTAGGAGATCGAACAAGTAATAATCCTGGTGAGTCCAGGTATCGTATTCATGGGACAACTGACCTGCAAAACCACGAACTTCAGTTTATAAAGAGTACAAAACGATAATAACAACCACCTATCAGGTATATAGATATGGTATCAAAAGTTTAAAATAATAAAGGAAAATCATACGATAGTTACAGTGAATTCGATATTGGGGTACCAAAGTGGAGAGAATGTGTTGGTCGTGATTTCGTTAGGGGTTTGCAATCAATGGTAATTGATGTCTTGGTTAATCAATTGATTTAGAACGTTTGCAATCAAGATTCATAGATGAGCCTCGCGGATCATCGCCCTCTCAGGTCCCTCCGGGTATGCACACATAGACGTATCCTCACGGTACGTCAGCCTCACGATATGTGTATGAATCAAGATCTAAAACATCAGAATCAATTGCTTAAACTAAATAACACGACGTTTCACCCCGTAATGGTATGAGAACGTCGGAAAATATTGCAATAAAGAGCATAAAATATCGCCATACGTATCGAATAAATTACTAGTTTCCTAAAGACATAAGCTCATGTGCCCGCAAGGGTCACGATGATGTCCGCAAGGATCATACCATGAATAAGTCTGCAAAGATCAGGTTCGATCCAAGTACATCAACAACGAATATACTTGAATAATACGAGTAGAAACTAATAAAATACGCGATTTTACATGCAAAATAGGGCATAATGACATCAAACCAGAGAATACAAAGCCCTAACTACATCAAGACCAACACAAATAGGTACTAGCCACGCATGGAGAGAAAAAGAACCATATTCATAGACAAATACATGTTCGAATACTCAAAATACGCGCTAAATACGCAAAATACAAAGATAAAGTTAGGGAATTTATCACCAAATCTCTCCAAATAGCCCCAAATCTCCTTCAGATGATAGCTCTAGCCTCTGTCTCCAGGGCCTCCAAATTTCACGCGAAAATACGACTTCTAAAGCCCCAAATACGCAAGAATACATCAAAAACCCCTAAAATACGCATATATAGAGGCATTGCAGGTTTTGGGGTCTTAATGGGTTCAAACCCGCTCCAAAATCACTTAAAACCTAAACCCACGGGCACCGCAAATCTCAGCCGCTAGATCTCAATGGGATCACATCTACACCCGACACGTGTGCTTTAAAAATCGCGCTCGCCTGAATCCGAATCTAAGTCGGGATAAATCCTGTCCGTCTGATCGTGGAATGGATGGATACGATCACGCCACGTCGCCCAAGGAACCCAGCCTGCACCCGCTCCGCTTCGTTCTCGTCCGTTGGCTTGAGATCGGATGGCCACAAGATAGCCACGTCATCCACTCGTTGTGATCGTAGGATGAAGATCGAGCGATCCAGATTTCGCCGCGTCGCTCGCGTAGATGCCTGCTTCGCCGTCGTCCGATTCGAACGGGAAAGCTTGAGATGCTGCCACGTGGCAGCACAGATTGAGCGGGCGACCATATATCCGTATTTTGAGCGTATTTCTTCCGTATTTCTCTTTAAATGGTATTTTGCATTCAAAAATTCATAGAAATTAGCACAGATCTCAGAAAAATACAAATAAATAGCCGTTAGAATCGTGAGATCGAGATCTTCATATGAAAAATATAAAAAGTGCAGAAATACCTAGTATTTTGTTGTTTTGTGCGTAAAATAGGAGTTTGCTCTAATAAATAGGGTTATTCAAAATACGATTGTATTAGAGACCAAAAACGCATCATACATGCACAAAATAGGGTCAATTGAGGTGTTAAATATGCAATATTCAACCCGAATCAGCAGGCCACTGGATCCTACAAGCGATCCCCCTTCATGCCATCGCCATAACCAAGGAATATGCACTTTTGTGCCCTTGGCTCCAACTTGTCGCCCCTATCATAAGCATATACCAGTCAACCAACGATGCGGAGGTATGAATAATCATCGACATTCCCACTCCACTTCTCCTCAGAAATTTGGTAATCAATCCCCGCCAATAGAACACAGTTCACAATGTGCATGGCGGTCGTGATAATTCACCAAAATTCCTTCTCCAATTCAGACGAGTGCCTCAAGTAACGCATTCTTTCCAACAACGTCATGTTCATCCTCTCTGCCACCATGTTCGACTGCGGAGCACCCTGAGTAATAAAATATCGTCGAATCCCTTGGAATTTACAGTAGCAGATGAACTCCCTTGAGGTGAACTTAGCTCCATTGTCGAATTTTAGGGCTCTAGCAGCTCTTTTCATTTGCTTCTCCACCATGGTTTTCCATTGCTTGTATTTTTCGAAAGTTTGGTCTTTGATTTTCTTAGGTATAACCAACACTTTCGAGAATAGTCATCGATGAAGATGACAAAGTATCTAGCACCACCGCCTGACGTCACACGACATGGCCCATGTACATAATCTAGGGGACCCTTGCTAGAATATTCTCTGGTGCTAAATTGACCCTTTATCTTTTTCTCGAAAACACATCTTTCACGGAATTCCACATTCTCTTCACTAGCTCCAATCAACTTTCTCATTCGGAGAACATCATGTATCTTGTCAAGCGAATGACTTAACGATAGTGCCAGAACTTTGTAGAGTCTCCGGTACTGGAACTAGACGAGGTGGCATCGGCTTCACCTTCCACCGTGTTTCCTTATAGGGCATACAAGTTTCCTACTTGCTTTCCCTTCATCACCACCATAACTCCCTTAGATGCACTTAGCTGGCCATTCTTGATCACTGACTTGCATCCCATATTATCCTACACACCGATGGATATTAGATTCTTCCTTAGATCGTGCACGTGCCTGAAATCACCGAGGGTATGCACAATCCTGTCATGCATCTGGATCTGGACTGTCCCAATTGCAACGGTCTTGCATACGACGTTGTTTTCCATAAGAATAGATCCTCCATCTTCTTAGAAACGATATGTCGAGAACCAAATCCGATGTGTAGTCATGTGGAATGAACATCCGCTATCTATTAACCAAGCAACATGTATCCGAGTTGTGGCCGAGCTGTCGAGCTCGCTAGCCGAGCTAAACTACTGAGCTGCCTCGATGCTGAGCAACCGAGCTTTGGCGGGAGAAGAAGCATGCAAGAAAAAAAAGAGAGTTTTCTAGTCGACTAATACTTTGTCACTAGTCGACTAATAGGGAATTAGTTGTTTTGCCTTCCACAAAATACAGGAAAAGTACTGAGCTCAGAAAAATCTAGAAAAATAAACATTGGACACGGAAAATTGCCATATTCATCCAAAAAATAAGAAGATAAAAACAATCCATAAAATGATATTTTGCCCATAAATATAGGTTTTGCTCTAATATTAAATGTTGTTCTAAAAATGATTGTATTAGAGACAAAATAAACATTGTATATGCACAAAATGCTAATAAATTAGGGGATAAATATGCAATATTGACTCGAATTAACACTTTAAAATGGGTTTTAAATGGTTTAGAAAGATCAGAATAGTGTACTCTAAAGTTTCTGATACAGATCTGTGTATCAGAATAGTAGCCGACTACTGGTTATATAGGAGCCGACTACTAAGTAATAGGTTGCTCTGGAGACTTACTGGAATGCACCAGTAGTCGACTACTGTATTGCAGGGTGTCACTACCAAATGTACAATAGTCGACTACTGCCCTACTGTCAGCCTACAATGGTCGTATTTCTACATGTTTTTTCTGACCGTTGGAGGAGCATTTAGTCAAGATTTTGGACCAAATGTTCCTCTATATATTGAGTGTTCTTCAAATTTTATAGCTAAGATTTTAAGATCATTTCAAAAGAGAAAAACAAGCTGTTAAGCTCAAAAGTCTTTAAAAGAAAACCCTCTCTTTGGCCTAGCTTTTGCAAGTTTCAATCTTTACTTGGCCATTCATCTTAATCTTCCTAGAGCTTCACTTATATTCTTTGGAGATTAAGATCATTCATATAGCTTCACGTATACACAAAGAGCTTCAACTTTGGCTATATATAATTGTATCTACAAAAAGCATTATAAGTATTCTCATTTGAGATTGTGAGGGAAAATCATTGTTTGAGGCAATGTGATAGTAAAAGCCTCTTTTAGGGAGGCAATAGTAAATCCTTATTGGAATTGTAGTGGTTGTAACTATTTGTTAAAAATAGTGAATTAAGGCCTAACCGAGATTTGAGGACTAGATTGCCTTTGAGGGGTGTATCAAGATAAAATACGCGTGTTTACGATTGTGATCTTCTTACTTGTTACTTGCTCTTTATATTCCACTGCTTATCTTATTGTTGCAAATAGGTTAGTTGATTAAGATAAAATAGGTAACACTAATTTTGATCTTATGGAGAATTTTCTAGAGAAATTTTATTATTTCATAAATATTATTCACCACATCTAGTATTCTCCTTGTCATCACATGATCATATCACGTGGTATCTGAGCCTGGTATATGATGACGTCAACAGATAACATGTTTTTCGAAGGCCAATCTACCGTTCGTCCACCACTCCTCACCAGATCCAACTATAGGACCTAAAATAATAGGATGAAGATGTATTTCCTGTCAATCGCATATGATCTTTGGAAGATGATGGAAACCCCCTCCGTAAAGCCAAACTATAGAGGAAGAAAAATGGACCGAGAAGGAGGACATCATTGGACTTAATGTCAAAGCAATGTTAACTCTATATTGTGCACTAGATGCAACAGAGTACAACCGGATCTTTATGGCTATCTCTGCACATAATGCTACTTGAGGTAACCCATGAAAATAATAAGAAAGTTAAAACTTCAAAATATTCTCTTTATTCTAGCCGGTATGAACAATTTATAATTGAGAAAGTTGAATCCATAACAGACATGTACACACAGTTCATTGAGATAATCAATACGCTTGCGGGCCTAGGAAAGAAGTATACATAAGAGGATTATGTGTACAAGATCCTTCAGTCTCTTACACCCGAATGGCAATCAAAACCATCGGCAATAGAAGAATGGAATGATCTTATCAAGCTCACCTTAGAAGATCTTATCGGCAACCTGATAGCATATGAACTCCAAATGACAAGGAGCTAAATAAGAAGAAGGCTCTTGCTCTCAAAGTTGCTCCAGAATCTGAGTCATCTGAAGATGAAATTGAAGACCAACTCTCTCACACCAGGCTTCAGAAAAATGCTTAAGTCAGGTAAACTATACTTGATTAATAAAGATTATCTGACAAATCTACTATTTGTTATGAGTGTAATAAGCCCGGTCATATAAAGAAGGAATGTCCCTTGAGAAAGAACAAGGAAAAGGACAAAATGAAAATCTTCAAAAATCTAAAGAATGTGGCCTTACCCGTGTGGGACCAAGAGTCAAATAATTCAAGTGATGACTCCTCATCTGAATAAGAAGAAGAAGAAGAACAAAGAAGAGAGAAAACCAACATGTGGTTCATGGCCAAAAGTGACAACAATGTAAACTCTGACTCTGACTCTAATGCTAATGATAGTGATGATTAGGAGTGTGATTGGAAGGATAGGTTTCAAAAATTGTAGGCTAAATATGAAGATACCTTAAGAGAATTTTTGACTCTTAAAAAGAAGCATAAAACGTGTTAAACTAATTCTTCAAATCTTGATTTAGAAAAATTTAAGAAAGAAAATTTAAAATTTATTAGCAAGAACAATGAGTTTATTGAAAAGAATAGATTACTTAGTATTGAGCATAAAAACATATGTGATAGGTTTAGTGACTTTAAAAAGACCATAACCGTCATTAAGACAAAGCACGATGACTTATATAGAAATGTGGATGTTTAATAAGAATAATAAAAGGCTAGATAATTTGATTAGCTCACAAAGACCCTCTACTAGCAAATTTAGTTTAGGATATAATGTGACCAATTAAAAAGCTACGATTACGCATCATCATGATATGGTTCATAAAACTAAAAATGGGTTTATCAAAATTTGGATACCTAAGAATGCGACTATCCAAATGAAAGATAAATACATTGATAGTTTCATAAAAAATGATCATTAGAATGTTAATTATAGATTTTTCCATAATGGACAATATAAACACAAATGGATTTGGTTCCATATTGGTTGATATCATTTTTATTACTAATCCGTAGACTCAAAAGAAAAGAGTACCAAGATCTTTATTTTCATGTACTCAAATTCGATGGGATAAGACGGCTGTCCTTCCAAAATTTCAAAAAACATGCATAATTTCAAGGGAAGATTCAAAATTATGAACAACTTTACAGGGGAAGCCCACATATTTGTGCAAGCAATTTTTATACTCATGGTATACACTTGTGTATATGTGGTATTCATATGCGTATCATTTACTCCCATTGCTAGCATATTAAGTCACAATACTTTCTTGGCATAGATATAATTGCATAAAAGGAAGAATATTTTTAAAAGCTTGCATATTTTTCAAAAGGGAGAGATAACATTTATTGAATATCTTTTTTACTGATGAAAAAGGGAAAAAATATTAGACGACCATCATAAGTAATATGATTTGTAACACTCACAATTGGTATCATTTGTTTAGCACTAACAAATTGTGTAGTATAAAGGGTACGTTTTATCATATATTCATATTATTTTGCATTCATGTTCGTCATCATCAAAAAGGATGAGAATGTTGGATATTGAATCACCTCATATAGTTTTGATAATAAGCAAATATGTCATCTAACACATGAGTTTAAAAATTAAAGCAAATCAAAGACGCAATAAAAGGATTAGTGAGCTCAACAAGGCCAAGAAGCTATGAAAGCAAGGCAAGGAGGTTGAAACAAGGAATATACCTCTATATAATATTTTATATTTGATGTAATTTTCTTTACATTGTCTTAGAATGTTAAAGCCTTGTTTGAAGCTCACGCACAAATAGCAACACTTTATAAATATTTTAAAATATTTTAAAAAGATTATAATAGTGTATCCTAGAGTTTCTGATACAGATCTGCGTAACAGAATAATAGCTAACTACTGGTTATATAGGAATTGACTACCAAGTAATATGCTGCCCAAGAGACTTACGAAATACAAAAGTAGCAGATTGATGTGTTGCAGGGAGTCGACTAATGAACCCTGCTGGCAGCCTACAATGGTTAGATTTCAATCTATTTTTCCTGAGCGTTGGAATGGCATTTTGGTTAAGATTTTGGACCCAAATATTCCTCTATATATTGAGGGTTCTTCAGATTTTATAGCTAAGATTTTAAGATCATTTCAAAAGAGAAAAACAAGTTTATAAGCTCAAAAGTCTTTAAAAGAAAACCATCTCTCTTTGGCCAAGCTTTTACTAGTTTCAATCTCTACTTGCCATTTATCTTGATTTTCCTAAAGCTTCACTTATATTTTTTTGGAGATCAAGATCATTCCTATAGATTCACTTCTACACAAAGAGCTTTAACGTTGGCTCTAGTTAATTGTATCTACAAAAAGCATTGTAAGTATTCTCACTTAAGATTGTGAGAAAAATCCTTGTTGAAGACAACGTGTTTGTAAAATCCCTCTTGTAGGGAGGCAAGAGTACATCCTTGTATTAGATGAGATTGTTGTAACTATTTGTAGAAATAATGGATTAAGTCCCAACAGAGATTTGGAGCCTAGATTAGCCTTAGAGAGATGAACCAAGATAAAATACTTGTGTTTGCTATTGTGATCTTTTTTTACTTGTTACTTCCTTGCTCTTTACATTTTGTTACTTATCTCATTATTGCAAATAAGTTAGTTGAATAAAACATGTAACACTAAATTTGATTTTAAGGAGAATTTTATAGAGGAACTTTATTATTTCATAAACAATATTCTCTTTGTCATCACAGGATCCCAACAGATCGTTCCAATCTAACTTGAATATGTCAGCAGGTCTCTTCTCCAACCTAAGCAAGGCATTCTTCAATCTGAACCTATCTAACCATTATGAAACAAGAAAGCAAGCATCAAAATATTTCATAGGCTGAAGTTGATGTTGCCATCAAACATCACTATTTCAAACTTTGCATTTGATGACATCCCAAGCTTAATCAATTAACCTAAGCATTGATACCAGTCGGTTGAGGCAAATTTCATGAAACACAAACCGACCAATTAGATGGCACGAAAAAATAAGAAGGAAATAAAGACACGAAGAAAACGTGGTTTGACCTTCTCAGCCTATATCCCCAAGGAAAGGAGAGCATTTTCACTTCAAATTTTTTTATAAGGAATATAAGATATGAAGACATCTCAATTCCCAATTCCAAATACACCTAAAACAAACTCTCTCTCTCTCTCTCATGAATACCAAAATTATCACAAAAAGAAAAAACAAAAGAAGAATCCTCTTAAGTTATTAAGCGAATTGGCTTATATTTATAGAATTTTTAAAAAATAAAACAATCCAACTACAATAAAGACTAGAATTCCCAATCCTTTAATAGTTCTTTTCTTTTCTTCCCATTCGTAATCTATTAGCCAAAGTGGTTGGATCCGGAGTCCTAATCCAATTAAGATTGTGCATTTAAGTTACAAAAATCTTATGGAAATTAAACACACGTACAATATATAGAAACTTCATGAGGCAAGGAAAAGAATAAAGTAATAGCAATAGTATACACCACATTAACATGATACAGCATATGCTACATTTATGGGCTCGTCTGAGACAATCCATGGGTAATAATTGACCAGTGACGAGTCTATATTGGGATTTGAGAAAGGATAAATAATATTGATGGTAACTTTAAAGAAAGACTAAAAATGGTATTCCTTGTTCCATAAATACATAGAAAAGAGTTATCCACTCAGGTAGCATACCAAGATAGAATCATATACTTGAAGTTAGGTTAATCATGCATCAAAAAAATGGTATCATTGTATAAAAATGGCAAGGTGGTCATCAACAGATCCTTCTGGCTATTTATCAGCTTTTTCTCCATGCAAGTAACAAGAGTAAGAATTTGATCAAGCATTAAAAATCACATTCATGAAGCAGTCCCTTTAGATAAAAGTAGACAATCTTACTTACATGGTAGCAGTCCTCACCTCGAAGAAAGACACTGTCAAAAATCCAGCCACAAAGGTTGTGTTAAAATGTTGTGTATCATATGTGAACTATACAAATAAATTTGACACATAAAATTAATTTTTCTCTTATAAGTGTGCCTATTTGTGCCAAAATAAGCTTAAATGCACAAAAACTACCAGTGGGAGACTTTTCATCTAATAAAAAGCTATGAAGCACGAACCATCGGCATGCCGGTGTCGGACATGTGTCGGACACCAACAGTTGCATGACACTTGCCCGATATGTATCAAACACTTCAGTCCCGTGTCAGGCTCCAATATCCCAAATAAAGTGCTTGACAGGGCTATGTCCTCTTTACATAAGATCTGAGATCGTTTGCCAAACACTTAAACCTACATGTTTCCTAAGCACACATAAAAAGGATCTTCTTACCTAAGTGGATACGATATCAACAAAACCTTAATGTCTCCATGGTTATGTTAGGTATGGATCTTTTTTGGATTGATTTTGACACCTGATTAAAATCTATGTATCTTTTACCATTGAAATTATAAGTTGTTTTTCTTTTTATCTTGATTACAACATATCATAATTACTATTCGTTATAAGGTTATGTAGTATATACTTATTCACACATGATTGCACGGTCGTGACCATATATTCTTGTTTTAAAAAATTTGTGATTTGTGTTCATGTCGTATCATATCCATGTTTCGTATTTTCATGATACATAGAGAAAAAGAGATGTGTGTATGTAGATACAATGCATAAACTAAAGCAAATTGCTGGCTTTTGTTAATAATTGTCGCAGCAGTGTGTATTATGAATTTCTTCATAATTGAAGTTTCCCGCTATAAGCTTGAGAATTCAGAACATTAAGGCCCATTGCAGGAATGTGAAGTATTGTGTTGGATTATTATGGGTCGGACCCATGCTTGCGAATCCGACCTGACTTACTTTGCTTAAGCCAATAAGGCTTTTGGCCCACAAAGTACTAGGTCAGCAATTGCTGACCTAACTTCCTTTGCTGCCTAAGTAAATAGGCAGCTAGTTAATGCTAAGGTTTTAGTGATTTAGTTTAATGCTCCATGTTGGCCGAACGATCTAGATCCATAAATATGATATGTTGCTTATCAGGTAAAAAGATATGGGCTCTGAGCCTATATAATGAGGACTTTGACTTGCTTTACGCAATAAAAATTCTTCTTTTGGATCTCTGTCTAGAAGATAGATTATGATAAAGAAAGTACGTGAATAATGGCAAGATCATAAAAATGCAAGCTTAAATAAAACACTGCAACCTCGTAATTCATAAGTTTGCATATTGCAGGACCTAACAAGTATGCCGTAGTTGCATTTATGATCATTTTTCACTAACTTGTGTGAATCATGAGATCCACATCTGAAACGTACACTGCATAAAACTACATAACACTACATAGGGACATGCACAAATCGACGTGGTTTCTTTTTCAAATTGATTGCTGATTTTTAGCATTAAATCGACTCTAAAAACAATGTTTTCATAAGCAATGAGCTTTGCTCAACTACAATAATTATCAAGGAAATGCCATAGCTGGGTAGGAAGGTGGTTGTTAGATCTAGACTTTTTATGTGTTTGGGGTCCATTAGAGGCGTTTTGGGGATTTTCGGATTTTAGGGGCGTTTTGGAAAATCTGCAATTTTCTGCAACTTTTCTCTATTTAAGGCTAGGGCCAGCTAGGAGAATGGATATGTTGAATTTAAGAATAAAATTGATAAAGAGAGGAGAGAGTTCCTCGTTCTTCGGGAGAGTGCAGACGTCCTCTTTAATTGGCGTCTTAGGAGGGCGATCACCCATATAATTGTGACCAATATATCCCTTTATTTTCAGTTTTATACTAATAAATTTCAGATCTAGTTGGTTCATATCATTTGCAGGCTCCTGCAAGGCCCTTGCAGGCCCACCGGAGGTGCCTTGAGCCGTGGCCTGATGACCCGGGACCCCGAGGCATGCGTGGAATCCCGAGACTTCGATGACAAAGTTGGGCTTCTTCCAGGGGCCTGAGGATGACGTAGAGAAGGTCTTGGGACTTCATGGGCCTCGGTATGCCACAGAGAGATGATGATGCAAAATATTTCCCGCCTACGAGGAATTTCAGGCCGATTATGACGATGATACAGGCTGTGATGAGAATGTTGATTACTATGCTTGGAATGAACATGATTGGAGAAGCAACGGAGATAGAGGCGACAACCCTAGGAGGGGCTATGGGAGACGCAGTGAGGTCCGACATGACAATTATTACTATCCCCCAGACTATCGACATGCAGGAGGACGAATGGACCAGAAGCGACTTTGTGCTGAAGGCAGAGTGAGAAAACTAACAAGGTCGTTGTTTGATGGGGGTGATTCTTATAGCTGGATCGATCGAGCTGAGAGATTCTTTGCAGAGGCATGTCTGACGGAGAGGCAAAAACTGGAAATGGCTTGCGTCTGTTTCAAAGGAGAGGCACTCTCTTGGTTGCAGTGGATGGAGCAAAGACGACCTATACTTCGTGAGAGGAGCTCAAGAATTGCTTAATTGGGAGATATCGAGGTGCCCATGAAGAAAATTTACATGAAGGAGATACTTGGAGTGGCTCCACTTTTCGCAGTCCGTTAGCAAAAGGAGGACCTCGACGATCTGCTTGGAGCAGCACCGTCTATAAATTTCATGCACCACCTTGAGGATAAAGTGAATTTTTGGGAACTGAGTAATGTTAGATCTGGACTTTTTATGTGTTTTGGCCCATTAGGTGTGTTTTGGAAATTTTCAGATTTGAGAGGAGTTTTGGAAAATCTGTAATTTTCTGTTACTTTTCTCTATTTAAGGCTAGGGCCGGCTAGGAGAATGAATATGTTGAATTTGAGAATAAAATTGATAAAGAGAGAAGAGAGTTTCTCGTTCTTCGGGACTCTTTAATTGGCGTCTTGGGAGGGCGATCACCCCTATAATTGTGATCAATCTATCCCTTTATTTTCAGCTTTATACTAATAAATTTCAGATCTAGTTGGTTCTATCGGTTGTTAGATGATCAAACGCTATTGTTATAATGCATCTAAACCGATAAGAGGAATTACTTGTCGGTACCTAAGCCAGGTCTTAAACTGTGATGGCTCTTATATCGTTCTCCACTTACCTAGCTGACACCTCTCTCTTGCTTTCTTGCTTGACGGATTGCTAAATTGAGTTTGGCTTAGGAAAATATCATTGGTAGGTGATGAGGTAAGTTGAAGCAAGTCGATGCATGGAATGAAACTCCCTCCGGTCTCCACTTTCCTAGCCAATGATGTTCCTTACTCCAAAGTTAAGACTACGAAAGAATAACGATTAACAATTGGTATGGATATTTGATTCAAAAATCTAATGACAGAAATTTAAGAAGATAAACACATGCCTTCTTCGGAGCGGAATAAAGATCAAGAGGATGAATTACGATGATTTCTGGATCGGCTTAGAATCACGTAGTGAAACCAAACACTATTTCACAACCAAGATTACCTTTGACTTTCTTCCTTTTGTTAGGAGAAAACAATGTAAACGTATGTTTCCCATGAGGAATAGAAGGGTACAAGTGTTTCAGGGTGTTCTCACCGTGGATATTGATTATAGGAAGCCTGAAGGATGTGGCTGACATAGAAGACGAAGCCAACCTTTGTGGATGACGCCAAACGAACTTTGGGAATAACGAGCTCCGAGCCGAGCAACGTATGCCGAGCAGATCTTCGACCGAGCTATCTCCTGAACAATCTGCAAGATAGAAAGCTCGTTAGGAGGTCGGATCTGGGCTCCTTAACGCCTGTGTATTCATTGCAATTATTGTCTCACAGCCATGTTGTTTGTATTGATGGTGGATTAACGATCAATCATTGACCGTTCAGTTATGGAGTGGGCCTCTTAATAGCGGGAGCCCAACGATCAGTCTAGTTGTCGTCATTAATGGAGTGAGGAAGTCTTGCACGTGAGAGTTTTTGGTCCAGTATACTGGGCCGCACTAGGCCAATCAGCATAAGTGGTCAGCCCAATGGCCTTTGGGCCTATCATGGTTGTATCAATGGACCACGTCGACCGTGCTTGATCGACGTGGTGATTAAGGTCGGGGGATGTGACATGTAAAGACTACACTGGCGGGGCAATTAAGACGACACATTTAATGTTGGCTGCCAGAGTTCTATGCCTTATGGCTTGGGCACCAAACTAGCATAGAATTCAGGGAGTTGGTGTCGCATGATATTACCATGTGTTCCTCATATAACGGTCAAACCTAATGCAGCCACTCGCATATAATTGGAATCTGAAGGCAAAATGTGGCTTCTGATTCGCATTCGAATAATCCAACATTTAATCTACCCTTCGTGTGATTTTGTCTTAGACAGTGCAAGGTAACTCCCTTCTTTTATTCATATCTCTCCTCGACATTGAGTAGGTTAACCATGTTGAGGATCGGAGAAGTGTCGGCCCGAGGGGATGTTGGAGAAATGCTGATGGCCACTAAACCCTCAAGGGAGTCTTTTGCGAAGGGGATGTGTTTGCTCTTCGGCTCTTCCGGAGATCCATTTAGGGATGATGGATCCTCCGTTTCTCTGGAGATCCACCATGCAGTCTCTTCTATCCCTTGTTCTATGGTTGAGAAGATCATGAGAAGTACTTTTTTTTCCTTACGGGGTTTGTGTTCCCTTTTATGACGAGAGAATTTGTTTCCCAAGGAAGTGCAAAGTCGGGGTTTATTTGACGATGTTCCAATTCGGGCTTTGCTTCCTCTTTCATCCTTTCGTTCTCGAAGTCCTAGGATTTCTATAGCTTTCCTTTTTTTCAATTAACACCCACTTTCATTTTCTCCTTGCTCGGCTTCATTATGCTTTGTCTGCTACATGAAATTGTGCCAACATTGCCGATGTTCCACTTCTTCTTCCAAGTGAAGCTCGCTCCTTTACGTGTGGTATACCATTACTGCTAGGAAAGGCATGAATATCATCTTCGGTCATCCTCGTGAAGTCCATGACTGGAAGGATCAATTTGTTTTTGTCACCTTCCCTGGTAAGGCATTATTCCTCACATGTTGGGGATGCTTCGGCAACCCAGAACCGTCAGGGTTAAACCTTTCTAAGGTCGAGTACAAGACTACTAAATTTTTACTGGCTTTGTCGGCCAAAAAGAAATCGATCCGAGTCTTGATGGACGACCAACTGTTGAAGAGCGTTTTGTGGACTCCGGGTAAGGCCAATTTTTTAATCTTGTTCCCACCTTTGCTCACTCTGATCTCTTATCTTCTTGCAGAGATGGCTGGACATGGCTGGACAAGAGTTCAGCAAGCCTCCCAGTATGACTAAGCTCGTCTGCCTCGGGTTTAAGAAAGCTGGAGGCAGTATGTCCGATCGTCTGCTTGGTGGGCTTGTGAACGAGAAAGAACGGGAGCTGGCACATTCGATCAGGAGGTTGAGCCCAGCTGGTCATGGCTCGGTCCCAGCCACTGTGACTTCCCCTACAACCATGGTAAAATAAACCCCAACGGTTGAGGGGTGGGCGTCAGTTTCAGTATCTCGACCGAGTAGACCAGGGACTCAACCGAGTATTGCAACTACTCGACCGAGCGGAATCAATCACAGAGCAGCACTTTTGAGTCTAAAGAAGCAACCCTCAGTGACTTGAGCGAGCACTGCTATGACTCGATCGAGTGCCATATATCAAGAGCCATGCCAAAGAAGAGGAAGTGACTGATCATATCATCACTCGACCAAGTGGCACCGCTACTCGACCGAGTAGGGCACCGCAACCCAACTAATTGGGGGCCCAAGAAGCCCTTTTTCCAGATTTTTGTGAGATACATCCCCTTTGTATTTAAGCACTCTTTTAACCCTAGTTTTAAAAAAGAGGCTATTCAGATATTTTATTTTAGAAGATCTTAGTTTTCTTAGAGAGTTCTTGAGCCGTCGTTATTGTTTTGATGACAACGTTGATATTTTTATTATTGCAATTTGTTTGGAATCTCTTGATCTTAATTCTCTGTGATTGTTTGTTCGTCTTCATCGCTTTGGTAACGATCTCTCATCTCTCTATGCTTATTTTGATGTCTTTCATTGCGATCATGATTTCTATTGCTATTCTAAACGCTTTTGTAGATATCACTATGAATTATGAGTAGTCGATTCGAGGGCTAATGGATTAGCCATAGGTCTTAGGATTTAGATGCAAAGATATGATTTTTACGTTGTTTTGGTATAAAAAGGATGTGTTTTGGTTGATCAAGCCAAGTTTGTAGGAGATCTTGTATAGGGTTTGTGATCCATGGTAGTGGCACACATCTTGGACGAATATCTTATGAACTTAATTAGGCACGTTAGGAATTCAATTAGAGTTCGTGATCTACGGTAGTGACACGTACTTTGATGATTTCTACCTGCGTCTTATATTACTAATTGATGATCTACGATAGTAGCATCAATGAGAGTCATCAAATCATAAATCGAAGACCCACGGTGGTAGTGTGAGTAGAGATTGAGAATAATTGTCGTTCGTAATGCACAGATCATGTGTAAGGCCATCCGCGGTGGTGGGGCTAAGCATGGGATATGTTAGATGAGTGGCACAACGGTAGTTGGCCATGAGTTCTACATTTTAGATGCGACAATCTTGCTCTAATAAAGCCAATTCAACATATAAATTGTAACCAATCACTGACATCCGAAGATCCTAGTGGTGACTCCTATTGCCTTAGTTTTTATTCTATTGTTAATTGAGATTGTAACCATTAGTGACAATCTTTTTGAGTACGCCAGCTAGCATTGTTTTGAGACTTTGAATAGGTCCAAAACTATATAAGCATATGCCTCCATGTGGGTTCGACATTTTCTATACTACAAAGTATTGACACCGTGCACTTGCGATAAGTTTTTGGAGTTAAATCCGAAACGCATCAGGAAGTTGGAAAAGGCATTAGCCAAACAAAAGGGAGCACAGTCAGCTGCCAACGTAGCTCGGGCAACCGTTGAAGAGAGTGTCAAAGTCTTATCTTCTTTGAATAGGACAACCGAAGCAGATCTAGCCACTGGTAGGGAGAGATAGACGAAAGAGATATCTATGCTCCGAGCCTAAATTACACTGCCGAATGAGGTTGAGCCCAAAAGGATCGCCGCCGAAGTCATGAAGAATTATGACAAAGCTATCGCTCTGAGATGGCGAATTTATTTCGTGATGGCTTTCTCAAGTGTCAAGAGTAGATCATGTGGAAGGTTTTTGCATTTGGAGTCGACTTTGGCAAGCTCGAGATGATGCCAGGGAGTACAGACGAAGTTGGATAGGTTGAAGAACCTCCCCTCGAAATCCCAGCTTCAATAGCTCTGCCCGCATAGGTTGTATATGTTTTTCTTTAATAAACATTAACATTCTTTATGAGAGAGAATATGTTGTTGTTGTTGTTGTTGTTGCACATAGCTTCTGTATAGAATCTTCAGTCTTTTGGTAAAATTTTGAGTCTTGTGACGAGCCTAAGTAAGGTTTTGGTGCCATTATGGGGCCCCTCCGCAGCTCGGATTTGCCCCCAGAAGGTAGTAGGCACGAGGTGCAGAAATTTATATATACCATGTTGGCGCCCCAATTTAGGTGTTTAGTCGGCTACGAGGGGAATGTCCTTTTGCCCTTCAAAGAGACCGATGGGTCGGGCTGATGTTGGGATAGCGGCCCCAAGTTTTGCGGCAAACCGATGTTTTCGTTTCGCCTGCTGGGAGAATGGTCCACAATCTTATAATAGAACGATAGGGTGGCCTGCTGGGGAAGTTGCCCTCAGCCTGATGGTGACTAAAGTTTTTGTTCTGTCCGCTGTGGAAACGGCCACCGGTCTAACAGCCGAGCGATTAGTCGGCTTGCTGGGGAATAACCCATAGCCATACGGCGGACCGAAGTTCTCGTTCTGACCACTGGGGAGTAGCGCTTAGACTTATGATAAAGTCGATTAGTGGACCCGCTGAGGGAGTAGCCACTAGCATTACGGCAGACCAAAGTTTTCGTTCTGGGCAAAGAGATTGGTCGACCTACTGCGGGAGTAACACACAGCCATATAACGGATCGAAGTTTTCGATCTGCCAGGAGGAGCGGCTCCCAGCCTTACGACAGAGCGATGGGTCGGCCGGCTGGGGCTACTCTCCCAGCCTTACAATGGACAGAAGTTTTTGTTCTGCCCACTGGGAAGAGACACCAACCTTACGGTAGAGCGATGGGTCGGCCTACTGGGAGAGTAGCACATAGCCTTACAGTAAATCAAAGTTTTTGTTCTGCCCGATGGGGGGTGCGACCCCCGGCCTTACGACAGAGAGATGTATCGGCCTGCTAGGGTAGTAGCCTCAAGCCTTACGACGGACAGAAGTTGTCGTTATGCCCGCTGAGGGAGTGGCCCGCAGCCTTACGACAGAGCGATTAGTCGGCCTGCTGGGGGAGTAGCCCTCAGCCTTACGACGGACCAAAGTTGTCGTTCTGCTTGTAGTGAGAGCGGCCTACAGCCTTACGGCAGAGAGATCGGTCGATCTGCTGGGAAAGTAACCCAGCCTTACGAAGGATCGAAGTTTGCGTTCTACCCGCTGGAAGAGTGGTCCAAAGCCTTACGACATAGTGATTAGTCGGCCTATTGGAGAGTGGTCCTCAGCCTTACGGCAGGCTGAAGTTTTCATTCTGTCCACTGGGGGTGGTCCCCAGCCTTATAGCATTAGTCAGTCTGCTGGGGGCGTAGCCCCAGCCTTCTATTAGATTACCCTAAAGCAACAGTCGAAAAGAATCTGTGCATCTCAAGAAGCACGCAATTGTGGAATGATACGAACAAATGTAAGTACTTGTCGATGTTTTATTAGTTTAACTAAAAACAACTTCTTAAAATAAAGGAAATAAGTAGAAATAACAGAAATTGAAATAACAAGAATAACATGAGCGAACAAGTGTTACTTGCACGACGGGAAAACAAGTAGTATGGCCCCGAGCTAGGCCAGTTGTCCATTGCTTTAGGTCGAACCAGTGCTCACTCGATTATCCTAGTAATAGGCTAGACGATGCCCACTCCTTTCCTCGTTCTGTGCCTTTGAAGTACACTCCTCCTGATTTGCCTTTGGGGCATCAACAAAGTTTTTCAAATACCCTCGTTGGATAGCTGCTCGATGTCTGTCCTTAAATGCCACCAGTCTTCCATGTTGTGCACGTGGACCTGGTGGTACTTAGAAAACTTGCTCTCGTCTCGTCGACCACATTTCATCTTTGGAGGCGGCCTATTGATGTAGCCCTCATTCTGAGCGTAGGCCATTAAACCCTCCTTGGGGGCATTTAGCTTCGTGAAGATTGTGTCATTCTTATCTAACTGATCCGGCGGGTTCCTCTCTCGCTTTCTCCGATCCCCCTGCTCTCGACGGGTGCCTTCTTTAGGCCTAGTTTCATTCTTGATTTCGGTATGGCTCTTGAAAGGTGGTCTCCTCTCGGGCGGCCAATGCTTTTTCTGCCATCATGAACCGTTTGGCTATGATGAAGCTGATCTAGGTCCTTTGGTGGATTGTCGTGTAAGGACTTCATTAGGTCCTCACATCGGAGCCCTTTTTTAAAGCAGCAATGGTGACCACCTCACTGCACCTTTCAACATTTAGCCTATCAGCGATGAATAGATTCAAGAAACCTCCAACGTTTTGCCCGTCTTTTACATCAAATTAAAAGGTGGTCTGAGCTTCTTTTCCTCCTTTCTGTTATGAATTGCTAGCAAAATGCTTGGGCAAGACTTCTGAAGCTTCTAAGGGACCGGTTAAGAAGCCCATTGTATCACTTCTTCTTCGTTTTTTGGAGAGTGATATGGAAGCCTCGGTAGAGCTTCACGTTATCAGCCCCTTGTATTTCCATGACCTCCTTGTACTCTTGGACGTACTCTCGGGAGTCACCTGAGCCATCATATTTCTCCACATGTGGCATCTTAAATTTGGATGGCAATCAACAGGAGGTAGTCTTCTTCTTCAGCTGGTTATGGTCTTCTTGTGAGCTCACTGAGGGAGAGTAATGGTGCCGGACGTCTTCTTGATGCTTGGGTTGCCTTGGTCGGTATTAGAAGCGCTCGAGGAATCGCTTTGGTAAATGCCCTTTTCGGCAGATGGGTTCGAACGTCGCGTGACGTTCATTCGTGATTTCTCTTACGGTCTGCCCGTTGCCTTTGGTGCAGAGTCTTACTCTGTTCCCATCGACTCTTCCGGTGTCGATCATCGTCCAAAATGTAGAGGTGATTGTCCGCTTGCTCGGGAGGAGGTTGCAGACGACGATTGTAGGCGGTTGCGGACATGTTAACACCTCTTCGCCCCTCTTCGTCCCGTAGAGGGATAGTAATCTGCGGTTATTGCAAAGAAGGGGGGCATGCCAAACCGTTGCTTCAGGTTCAGGGATGCATCTTCTTGGGTTGCCACTACGACAGATTGTAATGACGTTCGTTGTTGGGGAAGAATCAGATAGTTAGGTGGGTTACTCGTGGGCTGGTGTTGCAAATCCGCGAGCCGTTCTACGAACGGTCGCCAACGCTTGCATGTTGGCGCTCACTTCATTGGTGAACAGGTGGAACTGTTCCAGAGTCACGAACTGTGACTTGGGTATTCTTTGAGCTGAGGGACCATGGTCCATGACGAGAGGGGGATCGTAATCGTTGGCATCCCCCGTGATGTTTGGCCAGTAGGGTCCGTTGTTGGTGGGCTGAGTCATGGATGGTGTGGAAGAGGATGTGTATGTTAACTTGATTCTCACAGACGACACCGGATGTTTCAGAGTGTTTTCTCACCGCTGATATTGATGATGGTAAGCCCGAAGGATGTGGCTGACGTGGAAGACGAAGCAGACCTTCGGGGATGACGGCCGAACTAACTCTAGGAAGAACACGCTCTGAGCCAAGCAATGTATGCCAAGCAGAGCTTCGTCGACCGAGCTATCTCCTGAACGATCTGAAAGATAACAAGCTCGTTAGGAGATCGGATCAGATGCTTAAGTCAGATTGTGACTAAAGGATGCTCAACGGGACCGATTCCGACTTATTGGGTGGTTGTTTACTAGTTCTCCGACCGAGTTATGTGGAGGAAGCAATATATTTGGTGGAATAGATTGAGTGTGTCAGAGTACCCGAGCCGTAGATCTCATAGAGTCCCCCTAATCCCTTTGTTCTATTGGGATACTTTTAGGCAAGTCTCATGTCCACGTTCCCTTACCTTAATGCATGTGTATTCATGGCATTTATTGTCTTCCAGTCATGTTGTTTGTATTGATGGTGGATTAACGGTCGATCATTGACCGTTCGGTTTATGGAGTTAATAGCGGGAGTCCAACGGTCAGTCAAGTTGTCGTCGTTAATGGAGTGAAGATGTCACGCATGTGAGGGTTCTTAGGCCATTATACTGGGCCGCACTGGGCCAATCAGCATAAGTGGTCAGCCCAATGGCCTTTGGGCCAATCATGATTGCATCAATAGGAATCAGGAGAGAGAAGTTAATTAACGTTGAATTCTTTGTGTTCTAAAAACGTCTCTTTCCAACGGTAGGGTAGTTAGGATAACACGTTTACATTAGGAACCCTTAACTTCTCTTAATTTTAGTTATCCACAAATGTTAATTAAAATTGCATATAAGCCACTCAATCCGTTTAATATTTACATTTTAAACCCTCGAATTAAAACCCGTCATGTGCATACCCAATTCCAACGGATTTAAACCATTGGCTAATCTCAATTTCATCAAGCTAAGTAGGATCCGGATTCCCTTCCCTGAACTAATCATACTCATGTATACAATACTGAACGATTATACATCAGTGAACGCTTATAATTTCTAACGAGCTTAGAAGTAGCAGTTAGTGCATTGGATGGGAGAGCATAGTAATTTGTGGATGTCGATGCAGTCAACAAACAAACGATTATGATCGACGCATCGGAACATCCACCTCAAGCACATCCCCTACGTCCATGAGAAGAGAATCAATGGGAGTAGCTACAAATGGGGAGGGATTAGCATACCAGGGAAAAATGTTGTGTCAGCAGAGTAGTTGGAGAGAGGGATAACAAAGGACTTGATCCTCCCTGTGCAGTACTTCGTCCTAGCAGCCATCCTCGAGTTGTTCTGTAATTAATCCCCCAATTCAAACAACATTATTACAGCAACGCACAAGATCTATAGACAGAAAGAGATGCCAAACAAACAGAATTTATATGTACCTGCATGAGGAGGTAACTCTTGCCATCAATGGAGTTCTTGATGACCTTGAAGCTCTGGCCGTAGTAAATACGAAACAACTGGGCATCCTCCACTTTCGACACGTCCCCAGACGGCACGACCTTGGCTCCTCCCTCCACTTGAACCGCAGACTCCTCCAGCGCGAACGCAACAAGCAGCCAAAACACGACACGAGTAGCACCGCCCATTGCTAGCTATAACTCTGCCTTCAATTTTCTCTCGCAGTTTCTCTTCTGAAGTTCTTTGAAGAAGAAAAGTGCAGGTTTATGTCAGAGGTTAAGTGATGAATAAGAAACATATTTTTTCTCGTTTTGGCACCCGTGACTGAGTTTATGGGATCGGATGGGAGATTTGAATGATGAAGAGGACCTTTTTGTTTCTATCTGGGTGGTTTTAGTGATATTCTTAGTTTGCTTCTTTTTTTCCCCCACTTTTACCGAGGAGGTCACATACAGTGTATCTTGATCTGTGGGGAGTGGGGGTGCATGTGAACAGTGAAATTTTGAAATGTTTTCTCGTGGCTTTTGTTTTGGGTTGGCCTCGCGTGAAGACAGAAGGAAGTGGGGTGGGGTAATATTGGGGATCTGATGAGCTGTTTAGATTTCCGCCACTTTTTGGTGAATCAATTATGTTCTTGCGTGCGTTTCCTTCCCAAGCTAGTGGTTACACAGAGGGTATTTTTTAAAAACTTTTTTGAAAATGTAATTATCATCAAAATGAATCAAGATAATGTGTTATTTATTCATTTGAAAACACGACGTAGGAAGCGAACACATCCATCCTTAGATCTTTCTGTGAAAAATCCTTTTTACGTTTCACACGGAAGATTTTCGTATGCCACGGGATGAGAGCGAGGGCGAGGAAGCGGGATTCGAACTGCAACCCGTTTGACGGGCATCCACATGCTATTCTACTAATTAAGAGCATGTTTGTTACCAGAAAAGTGAGATGGAAAGTGCATTAAGAATCTCAATTTATTAATTTTAGAGCAGAATTTTTGACAACTTCCTAAACCTAGTTTATTTGTTTGTTAAAAAAAATTAAGATTGGGATTCTTGCATGTATGTACCGTATCTTCAAGCCGTGCATTTTTCTTAAATTAGAGTGGGATCCATGTGAGCAGGTCCACCTTCCTCTCTCTTCTCTAATCTCTCAAAGGTCAAACGTCAACCTCGATCGCCCTTGCCATCATTGTCATTCACTACCATAAAAGGGACTTTTAACAGCGCTTAAATAAGGTCTTTAACAGCACTTCTGCGTGCTGTCTATCTCATCGCTGCTAAAGTGTGCTGGGTTTAATAGCGCTTTACAAGCGCTGTCAAAGGTCTCAAATCCCAATAGACAGATTTTTTTAGTAAAAGCGATGTTAAATGTCCACCATAGACAGCGCTTGTACTAAAAAAAGCATTATCTATCTGCAACCTTACAACACGCTTGTTTAGTACAGGCGCTGTCTAAGGTCCTAATAGACAGCGCTTGTTTAGTACAAGCACTGTCTAAAATCCCAAATAGATAGCACTTCTTTAATATAAGCGTTATTAAAGGTCTGCCATAGACAACACTTGTACTAAACAAGCGATGTCTATCTGGGACTTTAGACATCGCTTGTTTAGTACAAGCGTTGTCTATGGTGAACCTTAAACAACACTTGTACTAAAAAGCAATGTCTATTTATGACCTTAGACTGCGTTTATTCTATCCCAAACAAGCGATGCCTACGTTAAATTTTTTTCTAAAATTTTCTATTCATTTTATTGTTTCTCCGTACATTTCATATTTAAATAGATCCATTTAATGTTCAAAATACTTCAATAAACCACCAATAGCATTAAATTATAAGAAACAATCAAATTAAGTTGCTTTTATTCAACAATCACATAAATTAGACCTTGTGCATTGACACAAAAGGTATAAGTACAAGTCAACCCCTCTGGACAACCCAAAAAAAGAAACATATGACAAAATTTTAATATTGTTAGCTACTGAGGAGTCGAACTTCATTCTTCACCTCTTGTTACATTTCTTGTCACTGACTGAATAAACAGTCAACGTCAATTTGTGCTCTACGAGACATCTTCAGCCTCCTCAGATATTTTAATGCACTGATAGTGCTCTAACAAACTGTGGACGTCGCCACCGCGGTTAGCTTCATCCCCCTCTAAGACACATTTCCTCTCATACGGGGAATGCCACTTTGCCTGAAGATAAGGCAGGGATATCCATGGAGGCATAGGCATAGAATTCTGCTTTAGTGGCCATCGAGTAGCTTCAACCATGATCTGCAAGAATTCGTGGTTTCTCTAGGGAGCCAACATAGACTACCAAAAGTGAAGACAATATCACTTCATAAGACTCGAATTCTCTTGCAATCTCAAAGTGGCTCTGGAAGTGTATTTCAATAATCACACACTCAGAGACCCCAAGTAAAAGTCTATTTCAATAATCACACGCTTAAAGAACCATTCTTTCCATTGGTCACAACATCAATTTATTCATTATCACCTACAAAACAAGATAGAAGATAATGAGCAAAGAAGCCCAGCTTACTAGGAATGCAAAGGTAAATGAAATTTTTTAAATAAGATAAGACACAAGAAACGGTTGGAAATGTCCAACCTAGCCATTTCTATATTGGAAAATATGCCTCGTTTATTATCAAGGTCCAAAAAGGTATGTGTCACACAAAATGCAATGTCTTCTTGCATACAGATTGATTCTCTGAAATAACACAAAGTACAGAAAATTCTTATTTGGTTTAATGGGATCCAAGGGTAAACTTCTGCTTCGTTATGGAGCAGAAGTGAAACAGACAAGGGGGACAATATGATCTATATTTTATTACTCTCTACAATGTGGAGTAAATTAACAAATTACCTTGTTTTTTCTCTGTCTTGCACTTTGCACCATGTTCAATGCACAAATATTGCTTTATGATCAAATCAAGAATCTTTGCATGAAAAAGAAAAAGACCCAAGTGCAAGGCAGTATAACTTCAATCTTCCCTGGCAAGATGGGTGTAATGGCTCTAGTGCCATATACATAGTGCATGGCTATGTTGTGTATTGTGTTGTATATAGCTGTAGTGACCCTGTGCTATGAGGAACAAACACTAGAGGGGGGTGAATAGTGTTTTATAGAATTATAAGGAATTTACTCCAAATAAAACCCTAATTAACCAACAAATGCGGAATGAAAGAAGTGATCAACAACACAAGGAATAATGCAATGTAAACATGCAATCTACCCTGGTTCGGTGCCACCCAAGTCTCCCCGACTTGTTCCCGCTGCCCTAATCCAGCAACACCCGGATCCCCTCCGGATACTCTAGTAAAACCACTAGAGCTTCCCTTTAGCCCACTTGCGGAAACCCCACAAGTGCAATCGACCTACAATCGATGTCTGTGTATCCCACAACCCGGGAACACGCAAAGACCTTAATCCCACAACCTGGAACTAAGCACACTCTCACAAACCGAGAGCAAAACCTAATCTTGACTCCCACAACTTGGGATCAAGCCAACCCTCTCAACAACCGAGAGTATACTACAATTAAGAAGTATAGAGAATGAAATATAAAGCTTCTTACCACAAAATCCTATGCCTTGAGAAATACTTACCAATTTGGGGGCAAGAATGGATTTTGAGGAAGTAGTAAGCACCAAACCCTAGCTCCACCAACATGGACAGCAATAGATGGCTAGGAAGAAGTTGGTGACTTGGATTCAAGCTCTTAGCTTGAGTAGCTCATAATGAATGAGAATCTCTCTTGAGGAAATTAGTGCTCAAAGAGTGAGGGAGAGATTCTTGTGAGAAGAGAGATCTTAGAAATGGAGTTGAATGGCTCTTCTCTTGGATGTGAAAATGTCTCTAATTTCAGCCTTCATTACCTGGTTTGAAGCAACTCAAACTTATATAGGAAGAGGCAAAATAGTAACAAAAAATCTTGGCATTAAATGTCCAACGGATCTATTTCTGAAACTGCTTAATCGGTCTAAGAAGGATCACTGACCGATTAGTTTTGAAACTAGTCGGTCGGTGAACCTTCTTGGACCGACTAGATGGTTGACAGAGAAGATGGTGAAATCATGGGTAAGCACTAGTCGGTTTAAGAAGGATCACCGACCGATTAGTTTTGAAACTAGTCGGTCTAAGAAGGATCATCAACCGACTAGATTGACAACTAGTCGGTCGGTGAACCTTCTTGGACTGACTAGATTGGCTTTTAATCGATTAACCATCCTTCTTGAACCAATTAACTGGTCAACTGTACAAAGGCTGAATTAACAAGTATGGTTAGTCGGTTCAAGAAGGATTTCCAACCGACTAGATCGTCATCTAGTCGGTTGGTTCTTCTACTTGAACCAACTAAGATGCATAAGAAGCCGAGAAATGAGGCGATAAGCTTCGGGAAGGTTTCTAAGGGCTTCTAAGGCAATCCTAGAGATAAGATATAATAGTTATGAAGATTTCTTGGCAAGTACTACTCAAGGCTTAACATTCTACTAAACCCAAGCTAGAAGACATAAAAGTAAACACGACAAACCGTCTTCAAAGCTTCAACATGGAGAATCCGAATCCCTTGACTTCACGAATAACTGCTTGAGCTTCAACGAATCTCCAGGCACAACGATCACGCGTTCTGAGGAAGTCTTGGGACGTCGCTTGAGATGAACAAAGTACTTTGGCAACGATCTCCATAATTCTTCAAGGTCTTGAGTCTTTTAGTTGAATGACTTGAATATCTCCAACGTCAAAGACTTCGAAGCATTTGACTCATCCATTCCTTTCTTCTCTTTGGATTGAATCTCCATTCATTTGTTGATGCCATTGGCTTGAGGTTTGAGGTAGCCTTTGAGTTCTTCAAGCCAATGCTTCACCTTTGTTGATCTACCAAGTCCTCCACTTGAATCAACACGTGTAGTCACTTTTGATCTTCTTGAATCTAATTGGTGACTTTTTAGCTAACTGCAAACACATGAGTTAATCACAATGATTTGTGTTTGATCATCATCAAAATCAAGGTGGAGAGTCCAATACTCAACATTCTCCCCCTTTTTGATGATGACAAACCAAATATAAACAAAATAAATAAATGTGCATTAAATATACTTACTCCCTCTGCAATGATGCCAATCAAGTTAATATCAATAATCAATAGCATCATTCAGCAGTTAATAGTGTATGTATCACATGAGGTTGTGTATATATCGCATGAATGCCTAGAAATAATATGCGTACACAATACAAATCATATAGGTGATACACATCATAAACATGAGCATGATTATCAATATATATATATAATGTAATCAATATAAACCAAGGTAATCACCAATGCTCCCCCTGAATCATATACATGAACGATCATACATAAAGTCTATATGATTCAAGTTATTGTTTAACACTCAACATTTAATAAGCACATCCTTTGTTTATTTCTCTCCCCCTTTGGCATTATCCAAAAGACATGTGGGTATAGAAACAACAAAAGCAAAAATAGAGTGGAAAACTAAAAGGTATATCTAATGTAAACTAGATAAGCTACCAATTGAAAACAAGATACCAAAATAAAGATATCAATTGCAAGAGCACATATCCAACAACAACTCAACTACCCTCAATTATCACAAGAAGATAAGCAATAAGTATATGTGATAAAAGATGACAATTGATACTAATTGTAAAGAGTGGTGTGAGCAGTGTTAGAAAAGTGACAATATCATAATTAGCAGTAGCTACTAGCTATAAATATGATAAAGAATACGAATAACAATGCAAAAATCATGACATCACTTGTGAAAGAAAAACAAGTGATCAAATAGTGTCAAGTACACAAACAAACTCAATTATCACAAAATTTATAACATTAAGCATAATGTGATAGACTGTCCTTGAGCAAGGGCATGACATATGACATGAACATGATTAAATACATAATGGTGGAATCAAAATCATCACAATGACATAGATCAACAAATAATATCAATAAACTGAGATCTAAGTCAAACATAAAAAATGCAACAAACATGACTATGGAAATCTTTAACCATGTGTACAAAGTTATGTTATGAAATAATAACGCAAAATAAATTATAATGGAATGAGAACCACTTGTAGGCATACCAAATCTAAGTGAAGTGTGCGATGTGGGCATACAAAAATATCTATATCATGCAAAAGTGTTATGCTAAATAGAGATAGAAACATCATAAAACGTATGACATACACAATTCTAGCACACTAGAATACTAATTGAAATAATGTTCAAAAGAACCATAGTACTAGCATGCATTCCAGAATATATACTCACATAATGAGTCAATGATAAGCTTGGAATGCTATGAGCATAAGGAAGATAAGCACTATATCACAAGCTCAAAACTAACATCAAGCAAGATCATGTAAAGATGATATCCAATATAAATAGCCTAACACAGTGTGCAAAGCAGGCAAATAATGTCAAGATCATGACATCACTTGAGAAGGAAACCAAGTGAACAAATAGAGACATGATCTCATCCTAGATCAATTATCACAAAGGATTCAACTTGAGGCATAATGTGACAAAACATCTTTTGAGCAAAGTCATGAAGATAGTCTACGTTCAAAGTCATTAGGTAGGACATAAACGAATAAAGTTACCATGAGCATCGCGTGCATGCATACCAATTGTGCGAATAGAGTAAAAACTTGTGTAAGCACAATATAATCGGAGGTAGCATCAAAGAAGTCATAGTGCATCAAGATATATTCATGGAAGAATATCTATGACAGAATATACATATTATCAAACACAATATAAAGCTTATATGATCGTGTATAGCACAAGTTATCTCTAACATCTCATAAAAATAGCATAAAATATGAGCATGAGATGAGAGATGACATAGTGAGAAATATAGCTTGAAGATCACAAACTAATATGAATGAGTGTTATGTCACTTGTGAAAATATCATACATGAAAGATTTAGCTATAGACATGAAAGATCTCTTGAATAAAATTATAGCTAAACATTAGTCATGGAGTAATTAAAATGACAAGTAACATACATTGATCACCCCAAATCATATCAATACGTCTCATAAAGATAATCATACAAACTATAAGAAAAGTATGAGATGTGTGGTGATACAATGAACAAATATGCATAAAGATCCTAAATCATTAATATTTTTCATGGCATGAAAAAGATATGAACATCAATAAGCAACTAACCAATTCATTATATGAATGTTATAGCTACCATGGTACATGAGTCGTAATAAGACATATATGACATACATGAACAAGGGTAGTCACATAAACAAACAATCTTCATGAGGGTGTGACAAGAATGAGCTAATGAAGAAGTATGCCATATTACACAAATCGAATATATTAAAATACCAATTGTAAACATGGTAGTCAAAACCAATATATTAAAATACCAATTTTACAAAACACATACTTACAATCATTTATCTCTCCCTATATGTGTGCATCTCCAATGCACCATCCTTTCCTTTGAATTGATCCATCATTTGTAAACAAAGGAGTGTATAGAGTAGGCATCTTACACAACAATCTGACAATTCAACAATTGGTGGTATCCAAAAACTTTTTGGATCCAATAGGTTAAGGAACAAAATCAAGTAGTCCAATAACCAATTATTTACCAATTGTAAATAACACTCATCAATAGAAATACATGACATGCATTAATAGGAGTTATTATAATCACGAAAATCATACATATAAGGAATTAACAATTCTCAACCATTAGAAATTAGATACACCTATACTAATAATTCCTATGCATATGATTCAGTCAAGCAACATCATTATGAATACACACATCTAATACAATAGTGTGTGCTAGAAAGATTCCTCGTTCAATATGCATATGTGCACAAAATAAACATTCACGGCACAACACATATTGAAGGAAGGCATGAAAAGTAATACCACAAAGAGTGTGCATGAAAAGCATAAAGTATTAATGTTCAAAACCAAATTTCTCTTTCCCTTTGGCATATCAACAAGATAGGAAGGTGCAAATTGATAATAAATCACCAAGGGTTAGAGAAATCAACTAATCTATATGCACAAACATAATACGAATGAAATGCAATGACATATAGATGAACATACCATGATAGCAATCAAAACATGTCATACTCCCACACAATCATAAAAACTATGCAAACTTGGGAGTAGTGGACACACATAAATATGAGTACAAAAAGTAATCATACAAGTATGGTACCCAAGCAATGAAGTGCAATATGAGTGAGTAAGCAAGGTGGAAATCAAATAAAGACTGAGTTTGATTTATATATATATAGTCGCAAGAGAATATGTCATTCCTAATATACGATTCTATAAGTGTGTTCATATCATGCCTAGAAACAATCTTAGGAATCCAAAAAATAGTTATTTGGGATTCTTAAGTAGAGGTTGTGTAGTGGCATAAGTAGGAAGTTGGGATGCACACTTGTGAAGTGGAACATAATTATAAGCGTGTCCCGTGTGTGAAACATGCAAATGAGTATTAGTTCTAACATGAAAATTTATAAGCCACATGTTATAAATAATCCTCGAATAAACATATGAGTAAGGATTATGAATACACAATGCACATGAGTCAAGTATTTGACACAAATGAAATACATAGACATGAATGACATACAAGACACATAATATGCAAACATAGGATATGCAAGAGATAGTCTCAAACACAAAGTGACATCTACATGCATCCAACACACATGAATACCAAATGTAAGAATATACTTACTACATTAAGCTCCCCCTACTTTAGTGCATCACTTAAGCACCATCAACTCCATTTGAATGAAAATCTTTGCAAATCAAGGAGTTGGTAGGGTTGGTATCCCAATATGGATTGAACCTAGAAAACATAATTTTGGTATCCAAAAACCTTTTTGGATCATATGGGTTAGGCAAAAAATTTAACAAACTAAATTCAAATTATTGTAACCCATATCCTAATGTAATCATACACAATATTAATGAAACTTGTAATCATGTTACTAGATAAATATATAACCATATACATGCATGTACCAAATGTACCAAAAGTAAATATCTATATTAATCCAAAAGCATGACATGCATCACATGCAACAAAACATAAATATGAACCAAAGCATGTGTTGCATAAAAATATTAAATATTTTAGACATGAAAATCATAAACACAATGATTTACTAATAATCAAACAATAGAAATCAAATTCAATATGAATTTAAGTTTCTAACAAACATGAGCATCTAAGACCAAAATGCAAACAAAAGAGTAAATCAATTCTTAACACAAATGCTTTGGTACCCATAAAATGAATATAAACTTATGGTACCAAGCAATAAAGGGTCAACAGAAACTAACCCTTTGGAAACCAAGTCCAAGAGGAACGTGATTTCCCAACATAATCATCATTCAAAATAATATCATGAATATAATATTGCACATACATATCCTTAGCATGATTACTAGTGTTCTTAGGACCCCAAATAGTGTATGATTTGGGTATCCTCTTCCTAGTGGTTGCATGCACAAAAGGTTGATCTATACGTGGTGCATGTGGCCTAGGAACATGAGATCTAGCAAGAGCATGAGGAAATGTATATGGAACATTGTGTTGTGCTAAAGCATGATGATGGGCATATGGTCCATGCCATGGTGTTGCATACATACGTGGATGAATATGAGGTGTGTATGCATGAGGATGATCAGGAGAATAAGCATGCACATGTGGATGTGATGTCTGATCATAAGCAGGTGAAGGTGCATGAGCATTAGTACGTGCATGAGAGTGTCTCAAATGAGTGTTTGCACGTGCTCGTGGGTGTGTAGCATAAAAACCATCATTTGTAGGAATGTGAGGAGTGGAGGCATTCCTACGAGTATTGGTGTACACGAAAGCATGTCCCTTCCTTTGATGTCCACCCTTGGTGGGTTTCTTTGCAAAGGAGGGAGGAATATGAGTGGTGGTTTTCTTAGTAGTAGAACTACACAAGTTGTTATAGACACCACTCGTGGATGCACCGGAGGATGGCCTCACAAAATCTATAGTTACTTCTCTATAGGAGGTGCGTGCATTGGATGCACTTGCCTTAGAATAACCAAGGCCAACACGATGGTTTGTCGGTAGTTGATTCTTTAGAAAATCATCCAAATTGTCCTTTCCCTTATTGAATCTCTCAACAATGGAGGACATGAGCTCATATTTCTTCGAAATTGAAGAAATAGTGGCATTCAAGGTGGATGCATGTGTGGTGAGCTCGTGCACTTGGGATTTGAGATCCTCATTCTCAATGCCCAAGCTAGTGTTTTGAGATTGAAGATTTTCAATCTCAAGATCGTTACTATCCACAATGGAAACACGATCAAGTTGAGATTTGAGGGACTCTACCTCATTTCTCAACATGCCATTTTGAGTAAGCAAACTTGCTTTCTCAATAGCGAGTGTCTCAACAATGGTGTCATTGTTAGAGGTGCTACATGTAGATGTGTTAGTGAGACTAGCAATCTTATTCTTAGCATCACAATATTTATGCATAAGCTTTTGATATTTATCAAATAATTGTTTAAGAGCAATTCTAAGATCATCCATTATGACCTCTTCATCGTCTCTATCACTTCCACTCGAATCACTTGATGTGTCACTAGAGTCACCCTTAGTGGCGTCCTCTCGTCCCATCAAACCCATGAATGAATCCCTTTCATCATTGGAGAAAGAACACTCCGAGGTAGACTCTTCTTGCTCCGCTAGCATGTGCCATATTTGATATGCCGTTGTTGCCTTGGACACACGCATAAGAATGTTATAAGATAAATACTCAAGTAAGATATCCATTACCTCTTGATGTTTCTTCACCAATTCTTTTTGCTCATTTGTCCATTCATGTTCGGAAGTGGTAGGTGCACGAATGGGCTTCTCCACAAGCTTCCAACAATCATCGTCAATGGATTGAATATAAGCCTTCATCTTTACACACAAAATTTGATAGTTGGGTCCAATGAGATATGGTGGAAAAGGACTTCGTGTGATGATGTTGTTGGTTGTCATAGCTATTACCTCGCTCTGATACCAATTGTAGTAACCCTGTGCCATGAGGAACAAACACTAGAGGGGGATGAATAGTGTTTTATAGAATTATAAGGAATTTACTCCAAATAAAACCCTAATTAACCAACAAATGCGGAATGAAAGAAGTGATCAACAACACAAGGAATAATGCAATGCAAACATGCAATCTACCCTGGTTCCGTGCCACCCAAGTCTCCCCGACTTGTTCCCGTTGCCCTAATCCAGCAACACCCGGATGCCCTCCGGATACTCTAGTAAAACCACTAGAGCTTCCCTTTAGCCCACTTTCAGAAACCCCACAAGTGCAATCGACCTACAATCGATGTCTGTGTATCCCACAAGCCGGGAACACGCAAAGACCTTAATCCCACAACCTGGAACTAAGCACACTCTCACAAACCGAGAGCAAAACCTAATCTTGACTCCCACAACTTGGGATCAAGCCAACCCTCTCAACAACCGAGAGTATACAACAATTAAGAAGTATAGAGAATGAAATATAAAGCTTCTTACCACAAAATCCTATGCCTTGAGAAATACTTACCAATTTGGGGGCAAGAATGGATTTTGAGGAAGTAGTAAGCACCAAACCCTAGCTCCACCAACATGGACAGCAATAGATGGCTAGGAAGAAGTTGGTGACTTGGATTCAAGCTCTTAGCTTGAGTAGCTCACAATGAATGAGAATCTCTCTTGAGGAAATTAGTGCTCAAAGAGTGAGGGAGAGATTTTTGTGAGAAGAGAGAGCTTAGAAATGGAGTTGAATGGCTCTTCTCTTGGATGTGAAAATGTCTCTAATTTCAGCCTTCATTACCTGGTTTGAAGCAACTCAAACTTATATAGGAAGAGACAAAACGGTCACAAAAAATCGTGGCATTAAATGTCCAACGGATCTATTTCTGAAGCTGCTTAATCGGTCTAAGAAGGATCACTGACCGATTAGTTTTGCAACTAGTCGGTCGGTGAACCTTCTTGGACCGACTAGATGGTTGACAGAGAAGATGGTGAAATCATGGGTAAGCACTAGTCGGTCTAAGAAGTATCACCGACCGATTAGTTTTGAAACTAGTCGGTCTAAGAAGGATCATCAACCGACTAGATTGCCAACTAGTCGGTCGGTGAACCTTCTTGGACTGACTAGATTGGCTTTTAATCGATTAACCATCCTTCTTGAACCAATTAACTGGTCAACAATACAAAGGCTGAATTAACAAGTATGGTTAGTCGGTTCAAGAAGGATTTCCAACCGACTTGATCGTCATCTAGTCGGTTGGTTCTTCTACTTGAACCAACTAAGATGCATAAGAAGCCGAGAAATGAGGCGATAAGCTTCAGGAAGGTTTCTAAGGGCTTCTAAGGCAATCCTAGAGATAAGATATGATAGTTATGAAGATTTCTAGGCAAGTACTACTCAAGGCTTAACATTCTACTAAACCGAAGCTAGAAGACATAAAAGTAAACACGACAAACCGTCTTCAAAGCTTCAACATGGAGAATCCGAATCCCTTGACTTCACGAATAACTGCTTGAGCTTCAACGAATCTCCAGGCACAACGATCACGCGTTCTGAGGAAGTCTTGGGACGTCGCTTGAGATGAACAAAGTACTTTGGCGACGATCTCCATAATTCTTCAAGGTCTTGAGTCTTTTAGTTGAATGACTTGAATATCTCCAACGTCATAGACTTCGAAGCATTTGACTCATCCATTCCTTTCTTCTCTTTGGATTGAATCTCCATTCATTTGTTGATGCCATTGGCTTGAGGTTTGAGGTAGCCTTTGAGTTCTTCAAGCCAATGCTTCACCTTTGTTGATCTACCAAGTCCTCCACTTGAATCAACACGTGTAGTCACTTTTGATCTTCTTGAATCTAATTGGTGACTTTTTAGCTAACTGCAAACACATGAGTTAATCACAATGATTTGTGTTTGATCAACATCAAAATCAAGGTGGAGAGTCCAATACTCAACAATAGCATATTAGTATTACTATTGATGTGTAATTAGTGAGTTTTATGGGTGACATTATTATTTTTAGTATGATTTTTAATTGGTGTTATTAGTAGTATTACTAGTTTTATTGTTAGTAGTACTATTGTTATTAATATTAGTATTAGTACTATTAATTGGGTGCTTATGCATGAGGGTATGATTGTATTTGAGTTGGTTGTGTGGGTACATAAGGGGGTGTGTAGAGTGAGGGCCCATTAGTAATTAGTAGAGTGAGTATATTAGGAAATTGATTAGTGTAAGCAGGGGGCTTAGTGTGAAAATGGTTTGGGTTAGTGGCAATGTTGTAATTAGTAGGGAGTGTGTGTATATGGTAGAAGTGTGTGTGAAGTAATGGCACACTTGTAATTAAGTTTAGGTGTGTGTGTAGACTAAGATGACATGTGTAAAGAGATGGCAAACCTGTAAATAAAATACCAAGTTGGAGGGCAATTGTGAAATGATTGTGAGAAATGGAAAACTTGTAAATAAGGGATACCTAGATGAGACATTTTCCCTTTAATTAATTCCCACATCTTCTACACTTTTCTTCTGAGTGTTGTTAGAAGCACCGCCTATTTTAATGATTTCACCGCAATTATTATTTTTTTCAAAATTACAAATTTAACCTTTATTAGATTTTAAGTATTACTCTTCGATTTGTTAATTAATTACAAACTTGCCATTTGATTTTTGATTTCACCGCAAAATTTGCTTTTCTCTCTACTTCTTTCTCTCGCCTAATTTTCCTCTCTATTTTACCATATGTTCTTCTTTCTCCTCAATTTTGTCATTTGTTCTTGAGATTGCGAAATTTTTAGGGTTCGTAGTGATTGTTCATGTGTGTATTATCGATGGAGGAAAAAAGGTACAACACATAAACCCTAAATTATTTATATGTTAATTTCTTTGTGTGCTTTTTGATTTATTTCCTGTTAATGATTAACAGTTGGAGCGATTTCAACGAAAACACCAAAGGAACCCTTTTCTCGTTTTTAGTTTACCCCCAAAAAAAATTGAGTGGTGCTGGAACTGTTAATCCATGAAATAAATTGAAAGATATAATAACAACTAAACCTCTCTCTATCTATATTAGGGCCTGATTGAACTTGATTATTTAGGCCAATCGAAATTGTTGATTATTTAGGGCCAGTTGATTACTTATGGCCAATCGAACTTGAGAACTTGATTTTTTAGGGCCAGTTGATTTATGTAGGCCAATCGAAATTGTTGAGTTATTTAAAAAATCGAGCACATTAAGAACTACTGCCAATGAATTTTTTTATTGATGTGTTTGGCAATTCATTGCTGTTGCCTTCATTGGATGCTGACTTGCACAAAGCATACGTAAAAGAGAAGGGAAAAAGTTGATTTGAAAGAGCAATATCATTCTTCTTTAATTTCCCATGATTTTTTAATTTAAACATGTTTATCTGAGTTTTGTTATTAATTTCCCATGAATTTCCAAGGTTCGTTATCAATTTTGAATAGAGTATGGTTTTTTAAACATTTGTTTACCAATTTAGGTTTAAATTTAAAGTTTGGTTAAACCGTCGTAATTTCTATGCACGATTGTTTATCCGTTCACATTTTCTACATGCATCTAAATTGCTTTCCCAAACTGACGGTTGGACATGGACCTCAAATAAAAATTATTACTTTATGTTCTTATTTGTTTTCTATGCAGTTTTTAACTCTTTCTATTTTTAATTAAATTATGTGACCATCCTTATGTAGTTTTTTGTTTATGTAATTTTCACATTAATCAATCTCATTTATTGTTTTTTCCTTTAGGATGATGCTTGTGTTGTTATGGAACCGATTGTTATGCCTACACAGAGGCTTTTACAACCGACATTGTATTTTCAAGTCGACAAGAAATTCTTAACTGGGTACGAGATGTCGGAAAAGCCAATGGACTTGTCATTACACTAAAGTGTCACAGAATGCCAAACCTGGTAAAAAGCCTAGGCTCTATTTTGCATGTGAAAGAAGTGGTAGTT
The DNA here is from genome assembly GCA_030789695.1 of Scilla litardierei. NCBI lineage: Eukaryota > Viridiplantae > Streptophyta > Magnoliopsida > Asparagales > Asparagaceae > Scilla > Scilla litardierei. The sequence goes on along the minus strand of CM061142.1, from coordinate 315,820,741 downwards.
ATCGCGGTCCATTTAGAAAATCCAATGGGAAGTGTCGGGTATCTCATGGAAATAAGAAGTGTGGATGTCCATTTTATTTGAAAGGGATAAAGTTACCCACGGATGATGAATGGTAGGTAATGGTTGTATGTGGAACGCATAACCATCCAGTTGCAAAGCATTTGGAGGGACACTCATTTGCTGGAAGGTTATGCAAGAAAGAGCTTGAAATGTTGATAGATATATCTGTGGCTCAGGTACGACCTAAAGAAATTCTAACTATGTTGAAGCATAAGGATGAACGTAATGTATCCATCATAAGAACTATTTATAATGCACGTCATAATTATAAAGTCACTGAAATGAGTGGAAGATCTCGAATACAACAACTTATGATGAACTTAAAAAAAAGTAACTACATTGAGATATATTCTTCAGATGAGACAACTTCATGTTTGAGGAACTTATTTTTTGCACATCCAACATCAGTGGATTTAGTTCGTGCTTTTTCCGAAGTATTGATTATGGATTGTACCTATAAGACAAATAGATATCGACTTCCGTTGTTGGAGATAGTTGGCGTAACATCAACGGAGAAAACATTTTCAGCTGCATTTGTTTTTATGGAGGATGAGCGGGTGGTTACCTACACATGGGCATTAGAAAAGTTATGTGACTTGCTCCATGGTTGCATAATGCCTCGTGTGATTGTGACGAATTGGGAGATAGCCTTGATGAATGCTATATCTCATGTCTTTCCTCAAACTAAAAATCATTTATGCAGATGGCACATTTCTAGAAATGTATTAGCAAACTGCAAGAAATATTTTGAAACAAATGAATTATGGGATGCCTTTATCCGCAGTTGGAACTCGTTAGTGATGTCCCATACTGAGGAGGAGTACTTGCATAATCTCATTGACTTCGACAGTAAATTTGTTGGAAAACAGGAAGCTCTCGATTATGTGAAGGGCACATGGTTAAACTAGTATAAGGAGAAATTTGTCTCTACATGGATAGATAAAAGCATGCACTTTGGGAATGTCACTACCAACAGAGTAGAGGCTGCGCATTCAAACCTTAAAAGGCATTTATGCATAATGAAATTCAGTACGTAGTAATGAATTATAAATCCAGCGAAACAACACACGACAATCAGAGACACACAAGACTTGATAACGCAGTTCGGTGCGCACACCTACATCAGCGGGGCCACGCCCAGAAAAATAGAATACTTCACTAAAATAATCAGAGAGTACAAACTCTAATAATCACGCTTCTACTAGGAGGAACACACTCCCCCTTAATACAAACCGTGAGGGGTGTCGCAATCAACCCCGTGAAGTATTCTCGGCAAGATCCCCTTGCCAGCAAGCTCCCCTTGCACCACCGACTAGATCAACTCCCTTGATCCTACGTGCGTAGCCGTCGGCCTCCCTCCCGGAGTTTTCACAGAACTTTTACGCCAAATTTTGTACCCTAGTCGTCACCGCTGCCGAACCCTAATAGCATCCGCTCCCCGCAATTCACGGTTCAATCAGCAAGTATCCAATCAAATCTGTTTCGGCTAGCCAACCACAATATCCGTAACTCTCAACAAGTATGAGATCCTTCAAAATCTGTAGGAGTCCGTTGCAAAGATATTGCTAGCTAAAATCTCTCCAACCGTCTTTTAACAAACTAACCGAGAGATATAAATAGCCAATCAAATCTTTAACAATATTTAATCAACATAAATACCTGAACTGTTAAAGATAGAAACTTAAGATCGCGAGATGTCCAGACTCGGATCCAAGAATACCACGATCAATCAATGTCACATATAGACACAACGTGTTGAACATCATGGTGCAACATAATGTTCAACAATTCTTCCAACATAGTAGGCTGAGTCGTTCCTCTCCTTCAGAATACTGTAGCTCGGGTACAACATAAACTTCAACAAGTGACCTAACACCATCAAGAAAAACCGTCTTACTACTTCAAGATAGTAAAGAGCAACCAACGATTATCATAGTGTCACTTATGACAATGCAGTCATGAATGCATACATGAATAAAACCTAACAATGCACATCCACTAGCAGTTTTGACACCGCATGGACATCCATTCATGTTATGCTCGAGCGCCAACTTACTGAGATCATAGCATCCTTTGAGATGAGTTTAAATATTGTGCAACACCAATTCAATCCTATCATGTTCAAGGAGCTCAGAGGATTTATCTCACGGAATGCATTGAATATAGTTTTACTTGAGTTGACGAGATCAGAATCTATTGTGGTAGATGCAGAAGCATGTCGATGTGTCATTCGTCGCACACATGGACTACAGTGTAATCATGAAATTGCACAATTTAAACAGGAGGGTCGCCCAATATCTTTGTCTAGCATACATTCTCATTGGATGAAACTTAACATGGAGCCTACAATGGATGGTCGAGTTGCAGGGTTAATAGATGTCGAGTTATTCAGTGCCGAGTTGCACAAAATTCTGTTGCAATTCAAGCATGCGAATGATGCTAGTAAAGCTGTAACGACTGCTTTTCATGTATCTGGATTTATTATAATATAATATATGTTTTGGTGGATTTTCTCCTCATGTGTGGTTTTCGTCTCCGTAACTTTCATTTCCGATCGTTTCGTCGTGTTTTCTCGTTTCTTCCTTAGGATCTTCGATTTCGAAGCAAGTCATTCGTGACGGGCTTCATAACGGTCGTATCTTACTATTAGATCAAGCCTAGGAGTCTTAGGAATCGATCCCGGGGCCCCGCGCTCCGTATCGGAACTTTTGGTGCTCATTAGCCGGTATAAGAAGGGGCACCGACCGACTAGATGACGATCCAGTCGGTCGAAAATCCTTCTTGGACCGACTAGTTGGCTTTCTAAATTATTCAGGAGTTACTGTTTATCGTTAGTCGGTCTAAGAACGTTGGTTGACCGACTAGGTTGCAAACTAGTCGGTCGGCAATGCTTCTTTAACCGACTAACACATCATCTTAATTTTAGTCGAGTTACTGTTTACTCTTAGTCGGTCTAAGAACGTTCATCGACCGACTAGATGCTAAACTAGTCGGTCAGTATTTGTTCATGGACCGACTAATTCTAAATCCTATTTTTGTTCAGAAGTTACTGTTTGCACTTAGTCGGTCTGCGTTGGTCGACCGACCGACTAGTTGCCAAACCAGTCGGTCAGTGGTTGCTCTTTGACCGACTAACCTGTGTTAAAACCCTAATTTCTAGGCAGCCGCTAGCCCAGCCTATTTATACCCCTCCCAAACGTTTTCTTCTTCCTCCACTCGACCCAAAACCCTAAAATCTCCCCCATTGAGCCCCCATCTTCCTCCAAGCCCTATTCCTTCATCTCAAGCCCTAGATTCATCATCTAAACCCTCCATCCACTCATTCCACCTCTCATTTTCCCCAAATCTCCATCAAATCCCCAAAATCCCCCAAAAACCCTAGTTCTCCAAACTTCTCCAATCTTTTCCAGATCTGATCCTAGGGTTCTCCGGAGCGTTTCTTCCGCCTCCTCTCGGTAAGAAATCGATTCCTTGGTGTTTTCATAACCTAGTTGTATTTTTATGAAACCCTAATAAATTTCATGTTGGTTGATGTTTGTTTCCCCATAACAGCGATTTTCCCCCGTAGATTAGCATCCGCGAGACGAACCTTCGTGATCGTCATTCCCGGTGATAGGCAAGTGAAACTTGCCACTTAGGGTTTAGGCCATGTTTTAGGCCATTTGCTTAATGTAGGCGTAAAAGAGGCTAGGCGACGAAATGATACTCGCCTAGGCGCAAATTGGGGAACTAGCTTGACAACGAAGCTAGTTCCGACATATATCATGTTGCACAATTACCATGTCATGTTTACTTTCCATTAACGGTACGTAAATTAATTGTCATGTCATTGCATCCTTTAAGTATTTCTGTGAATGCGTAGCTTCGCTACAATGCTTGTGTTCCTGGCTCGTGTTCCAGAAGCGGGCCATGTGTTGGTTGATAGCCAATGCCCGAATTGCTTGTTTCCGGCTAGGTGCACCCCTACGCCAAATGTTTAGAATGCGAGCTCATGTGCGGGGCAACCCCGGCTCACTTGCTGAGCTCATGTGCGGGGACCCTGGCTCCATTACGTGTGGGTATTGGGGGTAAGAGTTAAGCGGCCAATCAACTGGGAGTCTGCCAGATCAGCAACTGCAGTGGTAAGGCGTAAACTCTGGGTTTGGGGTAGTTGTTAAGCGGCCAATCAGCGAATGTGAAACCATTCAGCTGTAAGGCGTAAACATCTACAAACAACGTGAATAGTGAATTGATTGAGATTGATAGTAGCTTGGCTAGTCTTGTCTTGTCCCGATGATTGTTCTCTTGTACAAATTGTCTTGCCATGTCTTGATTGTGTACTCATGTTATAACTGCCATGTCATGCATACTATAACTGCTAGGTTGCTAGTTGCCTTACCTTCAGTTTCCTTGCCCAAGTCTTTTAGACTTGCTGACATGTGCCCCTTTACTCTTTTGGGTGACACATGTTAGATCTTGAGCCTGAGTACATTGTTGGGGACGAGGTGTTTGCTGATGTCGAGCCCGAGCTTGTGTTTGACGGGGAGTACGTGGACACCGGGGACCAGTCCTAGTGTCTTCGTTGTGCTTTCCTCTTTTGTCTTAGTCTGCTGTTTTGTTGTCGGTGCGTAGCACCTATACTTGGTTACGTTGTTGCTTTTGTTGGCCTTGTTCTGGGCCTTTAGACTCTTTCTTTTAGCCTGGTGGCTTTTCTGGATGTTGAACTTAATTTTCATGTTGGACAAATTATGAGATGTGAGATTTTATTTCAGTCTCTCCTGGTGTTATTATTGTTGTTCCGTTGTGGTTACAGGGACCTGCTTATGTTCTATTGACGCTTATCGGGTTTGGGGCTTCACAGCTCCACTCTCGTGCGGACCTTTTCACGTCTCGCCTCCATTTTAGGGAAGCGGGTCATGACAAAAGCTGTCCTTATGCGAAAGGTAAAAGAAATTTCAAGTCCAGAAGTCACTTCTCTTGCCGAACCAAAGGAAAAGGTGATAATAAAGGGTGCACCAAAGAAAAAGGCAAAAGGAAGGGTAAAAAGTTCAACATGTCGTGATCCTAGTATGTTTGAACATGTATTATCCATTGAGGCCAGCAAGTCACTCCCAACTAAGTCCATTATGCCATTGAAGAGGAAGCAAAAAGAGAAGGCGACTAGGAAACTGTCATCAACACTTAACAAATATTCTATCCAATTTCCTATTGAGGTGAGGCCATACATTCGAAATATAATAGATGTAAAAGCAGATGGAAATTGTAGATTTAGAGCCATGGCAGCTCTACTTGGGATGGGTGAGGATATGTGGGGCAATGTCAGAATTGACCTCAGCCGTGACTTAAATTTACATCACAAGGATTATTTGGGAATGTATGGTGAAGAACGATTTAAAGAAATACAAACAACAATGGCTTATATGGAGAATAATCCTCCATATTAATACTGGATGACGATGCCTCGATGGGTTATATTATTGCTTCTTGTTACTCATGCGTTTTGATCTTCATATCTTTAGCACAGTGCTTGACCTTTTTACCTCTTAGCACAGTGCCAGAACCTCTCGCTTCTAGACGTCATATTGCAATTGGTTTCGTTAATGGTGATCACTTTGTGCAAGTTCTCCTTACTAACAGACATCCAATACCTCCAGTTGCAGATTATTGGTACCGATACCGACATCCGTGTGCACATGGATGGGAAGTTTCATACAATGCACTAATTCAAGAGTTCAAGGAACTCATTGGAAATAAAGTGGCAACAAAGGAGATAATCACAGATATTGACTAATTGTATTAGAATTTTATTTTGCATTGAATGGTTAACTTATGAAATAATTTATGTTGTTTGGACTTTTTAACATATGTTATTACATATTTCAGTTTTGAGCTGGCATGAAAAACGGTAATGTAATTTTCTTGAATTCAAATTTAATAGAACAGATTAATTCAAATTTGGATCGCATTATGTGCATTTGCTTACTTCACTGAACAAGCCCACACGGATCTCAATGTTAGGCCTTATACTTGGTCATTTCCTGTTGAGTATCAAATATAATTCTCAGCACCTCTTCTGCAATCATCACACAGTATCGGGAGGTGTTGGAAGCTCTCTGTCCTTCCCCAAGAAATCAACTGATTCACACACAGGTCCCATCACATCAAATGTACAAGTTTTAGCATCCTGAGGCAGAAGAGAAACCAAACTCTATATGCTGCACATGGAAGAGATCATCATATTTATTATTATTAATCATATCAAGGTTGTTAAACATCCTGCTAATATTAAGATGTAACTGGAAGTACTTTAAGGTCATAATAATCAGCAGGCTTCTAAAGTCCTTGACTAAAGAGATGCCAAAACTTCGATCTGATGCAAAAATCATGTATAATGAAACACTATGCATAGAGGGAGCAGTGCAAAACATAGTCACCAAGTAGGAAATTCTTCCCGTTGTTTCCCCTTTTAAGCTTATGCAATCAAGAAGTAAATGGCCAACCCAAAGACTAAGTTAGATTAGGATGGAGATGATAATATTTGCTTCCTACATCAGATTCCATTGATCAATTAGTTGCAACAGATGCCGACGAAGAGGAATAAATTGCCAACAGCTTCACTAGTTCAACTAACATGAGAAATCATGATTGTACAAAGTCACCATGAATACACGAACAGACAATACCCCTTCACACACAAACCTCCGACCAAAAGGAAATGTAATTGGGTACTTACACTCCAGAAATTGTGCTGATGACATGAACAGCTTCACATCTCTACTATTTAACTCAAAGCTCAAGATGATCTTTAAATTGACCCCAATTTGTCGGTGTTACAGACGTTTACATCTTTTTCGAGCTCAAGCTGCTCTCTGAGCTCATCATCGAGATGGCCTTTACAATCCCAATACCCTAGCTCCGCCTTCAAGCCCCGAGTTGAGACTGCCTCACCCTTGATCCGATGAGATCGTAGCCGCTAGAGCCAGCAACAGCAGCAACTTGGATGGGGACAAGCAAATTCAGCAATGACGGGAGGGCGAGGGAGGTGACATTAACAAAAGTTTAGAAGAGGGAGAGTTTATATAAAGGGTAAAAATGAAATAAATGGGGGTGAATTAATAAATAACAAAATTTAGCCGCGGTTAATTCAGAAGTGGGGTGAAATCATAAAGCCATGCGGTGCAACTATCAGCACTCTTTTCTTCTTATTTCCTTTTCTTTTTCTTTTCATTTTTCTTTTTTCCTTTCCTTCCCTTATGTTAGCTGAACCTCTCACCCTCTCATTTCTCTTTAATTCTTTCCTTAATTTGCATGCTATTCATGGTAATCAAGAGGAAGGATGAAGAAAAAGAAAAGAAGACTTTTAAAGGGAGGATTCAAAGGATTTAATGGGAGGATTTAAAGGCAATGATGATGGCCTCTTTATTTGGTAGGAATCCAACTCCTTGTAGTGTTACTATTTGCATGCCATTCATAATTTAAAGTTGCATTTTATTATCAAGTTAATTCCTTTTGTGTATCTATGCCTTATTAGCTCTCTGTTGTGCTAGTATGAAAAAGATGAAAACTTTAATAATTTATAAGCTTGTCTTGCTACTTCTTTGCTAACATTACAATTTTTCATTGTTTACCTTAATTAAAATGCCCAATTGTATATCCCTTCTTTATGCACTCATGCAATGTTGCCACCATGAGAAATTATGATTCACCTTGCTATCTTTTGTTGCAAGTTGTTGGCTTTATTGGGTGTCCATGATCAAGAATTCATTTTGTTATCTTTGGTTCTATCTTTTGGTGTAAGATGCTAAAGTTGTCTCCTTTTAAGGAATTATGTACAAGGGTGATCCTCTTAATTGGATTGTGGTGTAAATAAGCACAAGTTGTGATATTGTCCTCTTTTTAAACTACAAAGCATGTAAACAATCCCCCTAACATTTTGGTCATGGCAAATTAATTGGGCTTGTACTATTGTTGTGTGATGTTGAAATGAAAGAATGTCTTCTTGTTAAGAGTAGCACAAGTTAATGCCTTTGGTTTCTCCCGTGTGGGAATATGCAAAAGGTTGTGAAAGATTTTTCTTTAAATTGGAAACGTGTGCATAAATTCATTCCTTAACAATTCGGCCTAGAGCTTTAATAGGGTTTTATGATATTATAATGAAGGAAAGGGTACTAAATCCCTCATGTGAATTAACAAGGACTTAAGCTAGCTAATTGAATTCCCTGTAGTATTCATAATTTCATTTTTAGAATGAAGTTCTTATTTTGGGTAAGGTTATACTTTTGCTAACATTCTCTTTTTCTTTGGAACGTCTTTATTTTTACATACAATACTTTTAATTATGGTTGTCGCCTTAAGCTCAAAGTTTTCATAAGTCTCTTTAAGAGTCTGTACTAAAGTGTGCATTGTTCATAAATCTCCTTAAAGGCTTCCTTTGGATTTAGTATTTTACTAAACTTCCCTCTTTAATTCTACCTAAAGCTTGCATCCCCTTAATGTTATTTATTAATTCCATTTTTTTGTAACTTGCATCTATTAAGGATCTCATTATCTTCATTAAAACTAGCATCTTTGTTTTAAAATCCTTCACTAAATTTCTTAAAGTTAGCATTTTCTGAAGAAACATAATCTAACTATGCCAAATATTCAACCCTTCATGTAAGCTATCACTTGTTTTAAATAAACATACATCTTTATGCCAAGTTTTAACCCATTCCTAAGAATCATGCTAAAAATATAAATCTACATGTCAAGTTCATGTCCCATTGCAAACCTTTGTGTGGATATCTTAAAGATTGCATTACAAATGTTTGCTAATGCTTGCATTTTAATTACTAAAGTTTGCTAAAGGTTACATGTTGATTCAAATCTGCCAGATGATGCTTTAGGGTTGTTGATATTGCTAAATTGCCTTGAGCTTGCAAGTAGAGTTGATACAGTAGCTAGTGTTGCATTATGGCCATGAACCATGATACTCTCTTTAAAACTTTCTCTCATTGTATGCATGAAATTCATGACATAGAAATACATATGCAATGTGCCTATGGAAATTCTTTGATATTCAATTGTTGTGTGATGGAAACTTACATGCAAATGTGAAATGTGGAAGGCATGTGTATGTTGGATTTGGATGTTGGAGGGTGAAGGCATGATGTGGGGTTATTGCCATGACCAAGTGGGCTTGATTGTATGGTTGGCATGGATTCACGTGATGAGTTGTGGAATAAGGCAGATGGGTCTGCACACAGAGATACATGGTTATATGTGAAATGATGTCGCTTTCTTTTAATTATGGCTTTTCTTTTATGTCAAGTAAATTGTTGCATGCTAGCCCTTATAGCCTAATGTGCTTTAATCTTTCATGTCATTTACTTCCTCTTATTGCTTGCATTTAGTGTCGTCTATTCCACATTGTTCTAGTCTTAATTGAATAACATAAACTATAAATGATAGGGATGTCTCGGTCTGCCACATGGAAGGTGAGGACCCTAGAAAAGCGGTTGGGGAAAACTGGGTACTAGTAGGGTATAAGGGATGGACTAGTTGTGATGGTGTTATGTACCTTGCTCAGTTTCGGGTACTCTATGGTGGTTACCGTACCTTACTCAGTTTCGGATACGATGTGTGTGATCTTGTGGACACTCGCACACTGATGCGGGGGGAATGGGTGGAGTGAGAAGCATAGTTAAGAAAACAATGCTCGTGTACCACTGGCGGGTGCTCCTTACTGAAGGGTTTTGATGGATCCTTAGGGCACTATTCTATGTCCGTCCAACATCAGACAGACTATAGAAATAGAAAAATAGCAGCGTAAAAATAATAAATCGTTAAAATATTTAACGCTGGCCCTAAGGAAACAAGACCCTTACCAGGATCTATGCTAACATGGGGTGGATCTGACCATCCTAAGAAAGATCTAAAGCTACTGCGACATAATAATTAAATAAAGCTAATTAACCACATACCCGGAACCTTGCTTGCAACGGCAAGATGTACCGAACCGCCTTTCGCTCCCCAAGCTTGCCGCCTCTGCGCACACGAACCGATCAACCCGTAGCGAGCCGACACTGCGCCTTTGGGCCAACCACTTGCCCAAGAAAGTTTCACTTGAGCTCTATCCTACGTCTTAGACTTCAGATCAGAATCCAAATCCTCCACGTCGTTTTGCTAGAACGAACGTGATAGAAACGGAAGAAATTGGGAGAGAACAATTTCTGTCTCGAATTTTGAGCGTGCCCAAAACTTTAGTGAGCTTCTTAATTTTCAGAGACTTGGTGCAAGTTTTCAAGGAGAGTGTTGACCCCTATTTATATAGGCGGCCGGCCCTCCCCTTCTCATCATATCCAATGTGGGACTAAATTAAATTCAGAGAGTTAATTAATTTAGTTAGCCGTTTATAAATGCTAAACTTTGACGAATTAATTCTCCCTCACCGTTGAGCTTTAAAAATGATACAACCTATCAATTCGAAGAGCTATGAACAGTGAACGCATAGGAATGAACGTCGATGAATTACGACTGCGTTTGACCCTTCAAACAATTGCTCAAAGTTTAGCAAAAAGTCAAAATTCGGCTAATTCGTAGCCGTCACAGCCCTCCAAGAGTTTCTATGGTTTTGGACCCCTCCGGTGGGGCCCACGACCAACTGGGCACGCCCAAAAGGTGCGCCCAGTTCAATCTAGGTGCCGGCCCGTACCTGGGCACACGGGCTGACCCGCCCGCTGCAGTGCGGGAGGGTTTGACCCGCCCGCACAGGCGGGCTTGCCTGCCCACTGAGCGGGCGGGCTTAGCCCGCCCGCCCACGAGGCGGGTGGGCTTGCCCGCCCCAATGTGGCCTGGCTCGCCCGCATCAGAGGGCAGGCAAAGCCCGCAGAGCGGGCTGGGCTCAACCTGCCCGCTGGGCGGGCTCAAGCCAGAGCCCGCTAATCGGGCTCTGGCCTGAGCCCGCCTGTTTAGCGGGCTGGGCTTGCCCCTGCCCAGTTGGGCAGGCTAGCCCTGACTAGTTGGTCAGGCTAGCCCAGTCCAACTGGGTCAGGTTAGACCAGAACTGGGCAAAAGCCCAGTTTTGGCCTTTTGAGCCATAACTTGAGTTCTATAACTCTGATTGGGTCGATTCCAGATTCGTTTGAAGACTTGGTTCGAATGGGACAATCAAAAAGATCCATCTATCCAATTCTATGCATTTATATGTTTCAAAATCATTATAAACTATTTATAATGTATTTTAAACCTGTTTGCATCATATGCAATGATCCCATTCACTATTTTGCTAACGCTGAAGTTGTAAACATTTTGCGACATCATTAAATTTTATTTAATAGCTAAAAAATTTATGTGACCATATTAAATCTTGTTATAGGTCGACTACACTCTTTTAGGGACTTTAATTTTTCTTGTGCACCTGAGTGCACTCTTCCTAAAATCTACCTATTATTAAGACGTGAACCGAACTCGGTGTGAGACCTTACTAACCTGACCCTACTACAGGATGGGGCTCGAAACCCCTAGACGACAGTAACCACGAGCAGCAGGTGTCATCTTACTTACGTGATTGACCCATCGACAAAAGTGTCGCCGGGATTACTCTGACTGTGTCAGTGATGAATACCGCAGTTTTAGTCCCTTCGTCATAACTATGTTCCTGCATGGCCTAGGGCATGGTAAACCATCAACCCCACTAGCCAGCATTGGTCAGTATACATTGGTCTTTGTTATATACACGTTGTACATCCTACAACGTACCCCGGCCGAGATTTAGCATAAAGAACCGTACTGAGCCTATGACACTAACTTCCCTTTAACAGAAGAAACGAATCCCATGTAAGTCATATACTTACATCGTGTGCTTCAGGTGTCACCCAACCGAAGACCTTTCAGTAGGCCTGGCCTCGAAGCTAGATCATAGATCTAAGTGACACTATTCACACAAAGGTTCGTACAAATGACTTCAGGTCTTAAGGACCAACTTGCCTATCATCACTATAAAGGTATTAATGACAGTTTAGTTAAAGTTTAACCATTTAACAACTCTTAATAGGGTCATTCAGTGGACTCATTCTGTAATGAGCACCTGTGCATTGTCTCCGACTTTGCCAGGTCGAATGACTATGAGATCATCATTACCCTACAGGTAAGACAAAGACGCAATGTTCTGTCTGAAGTGCCGATATCCTTTTCCCGACACATCTATGACCACAAACGTTTTAAGGCTTAAGTTCTAGTCGGTCATTTACTTCTTGTAATCGAGATCTACATCTAGATATGCAATGACCTCTCTATTAGTCGAAGGAAATTGTCCAAGTATTTGATTCATAGAATTTATACCAGGACAATTGATACCTTTGTATATGCGAACAAGATGTTACATCAGGATAAATTGCCTCAGGGGCATATATTTACCTACATCTCCCACTTGCACTTAGGCTATTTATTTCGGTATCTCATACCGCTATAGCATATCAGTCACTACGGACATTCATATGTCAAGCCTAAAAGGGATCTGCTAAACCTTATCTATTATGCAGTTAAATGGAGTTTTATTATTAATACATCACTTGATCACACAGGGTTGATCATTCGAAACCATCTTTGGATCTTATCCAATGATTTCTCTTCTTGTATATCTAACGATTAGCATACACAACTTGATGTAGTGTTTATTATTCCTACAAGTCAGTCATTTTTATATACCAAATATGCTAGTGTCAATTATGTGCAATACATTAATGACACTAAAGTTTCTATATCTCTGACTCAATCAAAAAACCATTTTGATATGATGTCACATATAGATGGTTTTATAATTTGGAGCTTTTACTTAGTCACAAAATTTGAACTAAGTAATATGCTCGCTACCACTGACTTTGAGAATCGTCTGGTTAAATGCTTTAACTTAAATTTCTAAATCTTATTTAGAATATTTATTAAGCATACCAGCCCATTTGTGCTGAATCAAAGTGGAATGTATCAGTGTCATGTTGACTTGGCGAATAAGTCATATCAAGATCAGTTTATAGGAGTCTTGATAACAACTTACTCAGTCAAAAAATTCCAACACTTTTATTTCCTTGTAATTGCATTAATCTTCTAACTTAGAAGCATTAATTGCATCCCAACGAGAACTATTCTCATTATACGTATCATTAGGATCACATCTAATTTATACACTTAGGAGACTTACTAGTTTCTAAGGATTAGAAATATATATACATATATATACCGACAGCTTAGATTAATCTCATTAACTTAAAAGCATCCATGACAGCTCAAAAAAATATACACCAAAACAGGTAGCCATACACAACAATTTAACCAGCCATTCATAACAAATCACATTATTAACCAGAGCATATATTCCCAAGATATCCATAATTTCATCCAGAATGAAATAAAGCTTGTTCACCACAAAATCTGTAACGGCCACTTTCCGACTGTTAGTATTTTCTACGTGTACGACTCTTTTCATGTGCGTATTTATTTTTGCCTCTTCCTGGATCCGGACTATACGATGTGATATGTCGTTGTGATCGTAAGGAAGAGTAGTTATTTGTGGGATATTTAGTGAACGTCAATTTCACAAATCCTTCTCCCACAAACCGAGTTTGATTGTAGGGTCGTCGTAGTTTTAGACATAGTCATCGGATCTTTTTATTTTTAGTTCGTTCACCGTGTACCAAACGTGCGATTGACCACCGTATCCCCGAGCCTCTCTTCGTCACGGTCGTCCCGATATTTTTTTTCGTAATTTTCTGACACTCCTAGCCCACCCAAATCGCTAATCAAAATCCAAGCCCAATTAGCCTTAATCAAATTTCAAAATTCAAATCTTTAAGCAAATCCCTAATAATCTTTACGTATCATGAATGAGATTGCTGCAACTATTCCCACCTAGCTTTTACCCACTTTGCACCCCTCTCACTCACCCTCTCTCCTAGTCATCACCCAACTTATACCCCCTTTCATACACCCTTTAGCAAACTTATCACTTTAAAATCAAAACTATTTCCCAACCCTAGGCTTTCACGCATGAGAACCCATATCTGGCCGCCTCTTTCTCCTCCCTTTGCGTGATTTCTCCTCGCCACCAGTGGCACCACCAGACCTCCCCACTCCGGCAACTCCTCCTCCTCCTCCCCCTCTCCCATCTCCACTCTCAAGCCATCAAAAACACCCATCAAAACAGCCTCACAACCTAGATTTGGACAGACTGCGCCATCGCCGAAAAAACGGCCGGCCACCCCTCTCCGGCCACCTCCAGCCACCGCCGCCACCGCCATTCAACTCCTCTCTGACCCCCGATCGTCTCCAACTCCTCTTACCCTTTTCCCACGTCTTGATCTCCTCGAAAACCCTGTGGAACTCAGATCTAGCCACTGTTTTTGACAGTTTACGCACCGTCACTTCAAACTCACGGCCACCGGTCATCCGGTCACCTACGACAACCACCCTACCACCATTGGACTCATATCGGATCTCTATACTTCTGCAATTTCCCTCATGCTCATATCTTGCCTGTAGCTCCTTGAATACTCGTCGGAACAAGCCGTATTGGCTGTTTTTGACAGATCTGGGTGCTGAACTTCAACGCCGACGCACGACCACCTCCGACCACCTCCGGTGACAACTCTACCACCGTTGGCTTCATCTTGAAGTCTTCTACATTCTTCAACTTTCTGTTGTCGCTGTTCATCGCTGGATTTCTGCTGAGACGTGCGACAACGAATGTTGCACGAATCTATCCTCTCCGGCTTCTCACGGCTACCCACTGCCGAACGCTCACGCCGTCGACCACCCACCAGGTCGAGCATCTTCCACTGATCCTACTTCATCTATCAACAGCCCCTTTGGACCCTTGGAGTACGCGTGCATCATCGTACGCACGTGTTTTTAGTCGACGTCGCCGTTGTCGTGAAGATCCGTTGCGCTACCCACAACAGGAGGAGGATCGCCGCTAGCTCGCTGTTTTCGTGCCATCACCTCGCTGTCCAGATGTGCCTTGCTGTGCTACCCATGGCCGAGGAGTTTCAGACAACACCGACGCTTTGCCGTTCAGACCCGACTTCCGCTTTTTGAACGACGTCAAGAGGTTGGTTCCCCTAACGAGTAGTAAAACCCACACCATAACTCATCAAAACCTAATCTAAAATTGGTCAACGTGAACTAAATTTATTTTCTGCATCTTTAAAACGTTGTCCACCGTAGAAAAATCGAACGGACTAATTTTTTGTGCATATAGGGTAGACATCGATCTAGACTGAACAAAACATCAAAAACGTGACTTTTTGACAGTTAGGGTAGTCCCGCCAAATTTAGAAACAAACCGTAATAGGATTGACAAAAAGCGCTATCTGATATCGCTGTGATCCTGTTTCAGACGGCCCATCACCGACGCGACGCATCGACGGGACGCTCCGAACAGAAGACGCACTCGCCACCGCAGTCAAGTGTACTCCCTTGTACATTCGGCCGTGTTTAGGCCATAGACTCTTAGAACTGTTAAAACGTAAACAAAGAAAACCGGACGTGAAATGATAGCGTCCGGGACCCCCTTGATAGCTTAGACTTGACGACGAAGTCTAAGCACAACAACAACAACAACTGACACCTTAGGGTTATTCTGTGTGTGCGTGCGTGTGGACACCCTAGAATGAACTTTCCCTCAACTCTGTCATGTCATGTCATGAAAGCCTACGGGCGTTTCAGGTGCCCTCTATGCGAGGGTGATCTCTGGTTGTCTTGTCTTAAGCACTTTGGGTGGAGGAAGGTTGAGCGTTCCCTCGGCTTGGCGGGTTTGGCCACCCACAAACCGAAAGGCGTGAATCTCTTTTGTCACCCTCAGTCTTGTCTTGTCCCGTGTACAAGGTTGAGCGTTCCCTCGGTTGAGAAAGTGCTGGTCGCCTTCTAACCGAAAGGCATGAACCTTAGTGACACACTTCTTGTCTTGTCTTGTCCCATGCACAAGGTTGGCGTTCCCTCGGTTGAGAAGATGCTGGCCGCCTTCTAACCGATAGGCGTGAACCGTAGTGACACACTTCTTGTCTTGTCTTGTCCTATGCACAAGGTTGAGCGTTCCCTCGGTTGAGAAGGTGCTGGCCGCCTTCTAACCGAAATGCGTGAACCTTAGTGACACACTTCTTGTCTTGTTTGTCTTGTCCCGTGCACTTGGTTGAGCGTTCCCTCGGTTGAGAAGGTGCTGGCCGCCTTCTAACTGAAAGGCATGAACCTTAGTGACACACTTCTTATCTTGTCTTGTCTCGTGCACAAGGTTGAGCGTTCCCTCGGTTGAGAAGGTGCTGGCCGCCTTCTAACCGAAAGGCGTGAACCTTAGTGACACACTTCTTGTCTTGTTTGTCTTGTCCCGTGTACTAGATTGAGCGTTCCCTCGGATGAGAAGGTGATGGCCACCTTCTAACCGAAAGGCGTGAACCTTAGTGACACACTTCTTGTCTTGTTTGTCTTGTCTCGTGCACTTGGGTTGAGCGTTCCCTCGGTACAGACCAAAAGGCGTGAACCTTCGCGACACACACGGTATTTCTTGTCTTGTTCTGTCCCGTCTAGTTTAGTCCCATAGCTGGTAGCAGACGCTACAACTACTGTTTGTCTCGTTTACTTTCCAACATAGTTTTACTTTCTACCATGTCATAACCCGAGCGTGTTAATCAACCAGTAAAATGTTGCTCTAAAATATATTACACTTGTAGTAGAGTCTAACCCTTTCTTTAGACTTTACCGGACGTACAGTTCCTTTTCTCTTGGGTGCTGTACGTCAGGTGTTGAGCCAGAGCACATGGACGAGCTGGACATTCCTGAGTACGTGGAGCCAAAGGACATCGACCCGGGGTACGTAGCTGACAAGGACCAGCCTTAGAGGTCCCTCACCGTTGCAGTTCAGAGTTTTCCTGCTTTCTAGTTCGGATGCGTAGCACCGTTTACTTTTCTGCCTAGGTTGGGTGCTTGCACCAGTAGTTTACTTTCTGCATTGTTGCCATGCTGGGCATTACTTCCTTTATTAGACTCTTGTACTTCTGGATATCTTGATGGAATAAAATGAATGCATTTCCTTTCAATACTTTCTGTTGTTGCAAATTTTATAAATGCAAGAACATGGAATCTTTTACAATGGTACCCTTACAGACGCTTATTGGGTCCGAGCTTCACAGCTCCGGCCCAAGCGGGCCTTAGTCACGCTTCACCTCCGTAGTTTTGGGAAGCTGGGCGTGACAAGATTTAGTGGTGGCCCATGCAGGTCTTGTAATTATAAAAGTTCGTAGCAATAGTATTACTCGCATTCATTTTTATTGTTTAGTTATCGTGTACGCGTCTAATTTGGGTCTTCGTTGTCAATAGGATGGTAGGAAGCGCAATACCCGAGCCGGGAGCTCAACGGATGGGGTTCCGGGAGATAAGGGCGGTGAATTCCGTCAGTTTCTGGGCCTCATGAGGGAGATGCTGGACGTTCAACATCAATTGGTTCAGCAGTTCCATCAGGCTGCCCAAGCCGTCCAGGCTCCACCGCTGCCACCTGCCCTAAGAGCTGCTCCTGGAGTGAAGCAGTTCAATGAGCTTCAGCCGAAGACATTTTCTGGGAAGGAAGGACCGTAAGGTGCTGATGAGTGGATCCAAAGCACAGAAGAGAAGCTGGTAGCTGCGAAGATTCCTGAGGATACCAAGGTTGAGATAGTCAAGATGCAGCTGACCAAGAATGCTAGGAACTGGTGGCACATTGAGGAGAGGCGTCTACAGAAGCCAGTGGAGTGGAAGACCTTCAAGTCCATGTTTCGAGAGAAGTATTTCCCTAAGGCTGCTAAGAGGGAGCTCTTAAGCCTATTTGTGGATCTGAAGCAAGGAAACATGACGGTTGACGAGTACGTGGCAGAGTTCGAGATGCTCAGTCGTTTTGCCCTTCATATGGTGAAGAAGGAAGAGAACCGAGCTGATCGGTTTCATCAGGGACTGCATCCGAAGATTCAAGCTTCCATGTCCTCGACAGATTTTTCGACCATGGGAGCTGTGCTGAATGCCGCCAGGAATCATGAGATCGTGGCACGTCTAACTGATCCTTCTAATGATGGAGGAAAGCGACCGATGGAGCAACATAGGCTTTCTGCTAGGTCTATAGTGGGACTAGTTCAGTCTGTATCTTTCAAGAGGCCAGGAGCACCTGCTCAGAGCCAGACCAGAGAGCGATGTCTTTTCTGTGGCAAGCTGGGACATCGTCAGAACGATTGCAGGAAGAGGCTGGGTTTGTGTCTGGCATGTGGAGCCACCACACACGTCACTAGAGATTGTCCAAGGTATCGCCATGTGGAGGGCGGAGCACCAGTCCCACTGCAGAGTAGAGCGTCTGCCCCTACACAGAGAGGAGCTGTTGTCAGTGGAGCATATGTCATGACAGCAGTGGATGGGGTCATTGCAGTTAACTCCATAGTTTTAGTCTTTCATATTATAGTTTAGCTTATTTTTGGCTGCTTATGTATGTTTGAAAACTTTTTGTTTCCTTTCAAATCAAATCTTTAAAGTTTTGAAACTAGCCCACGAGATCACAACCCACCTATCTTCCCTCATCCATTACCACAACTCCACACGTTTTCCCACATGTTATTTTTTTAAAAATATGTCTTTGGCCTTAAAAATTTCTTTCCTCTTCTTCCCACTTTGAAGTGTTATTTTCATTGTTGTTATAGTATTAGAACTGGTTATTATTGCTATAGGATAATGTTTGCGGGTAGGCTTAAAGTGAGGTGAGATGTGTCGTAGCGATGATTAATTGATTTTGGAACACAAGGATATTAGATTATATTTCTTTGGATGAAAAGAATGAGGTGTCCAAGACTTATTTATAATACCGATGTGTGACGGACTCAACGAAGAATTCTGGTCGGATGAAATTATATGCGGGGAGATGAGAACTTATCAGACATGAAACTTGGATGAGTGGTAGATAGGAGTAGCTACAGAGTATAGTATGATTTAGAGTGGTCATGGAAATGAGTAGAGCATTTAAAGCATCAAGACTTGATTATTAAGTTGACGTGAGAAGACATTGGGGATAACACGACGTGTTGAGATGAATGAATGGTTGGGTAGATGGATTTAATATTGGATTAGATTAGTTATATCGAGTAAGGATAAGATGTGATTTTGATAGTTCAATTTTTGGCGGATGAATTTATGGGATGATATGACGAAGCATGTATTGAGGACAAGGCGATTGTTGATTTGTGAAGGGTGTTATAAGATAGACAAAGTTTTTGTCTTAGATTGGTGATTGGCTTGAACATCATTTTATCGATTGATTAATGTTGGGAAGAGTTTGAGAAATTTAAAGATGTTATGAGCAATGATGTTTAGTGGAGTGGTATGGTATGAGAAGATGATTATTCTTTTTATGAGAACTTGGATTTGGAAATTTGAACGGCAGTGATGGGCCTATAGCTAAGTGTTAGGATGTGAGTTTAGTCATAGCATTATCCAGTGAAAAGACGAGTAATGATGAATTGTTGTGGAACACTGGTTGAGGTTGTAGGACTAGCGATCTTTATGTGGAATATGGGAGTTGTGGGCATAAGTGTTTATAGATATTATTATTAGTATAAGTGATTCCGAGGACGGAATCATTTCTAAGGTGGGTAGAATGTAACGACCGCTTTCTGACCGTTCGTATTTTCTACGCGTACGACTCTTTTCATGTGCGTATTTATTTTTGCCTCTTCCTGGATTCGGACTATATGATGTGATATGTCGTTGTGACCGTAAGGAAGAGTAATTATTTGTGGTATTTTTAGTGAACATCAATTTCACGGATCGTTCTCTCACAAACCGAGTTTGATTGCAGGGTCGTCGTAGTTTTAGACTTAGTCATCGGATCTTTATATTTTTAGTTCGTTCACCGTAGACCAAATGCACAATTGACCACTGTATCCCCGAGCTTCTCTTCGTCACGGTCGTCCCGATATTTTTTTCGTAATTTTCTGACACTCCTAGCCCACCCAAATCGCTAATCAAAATCCAAGCCCAATTAGCCTTAATCAAATTTTAAAATTCAAATCCTTAAGCAAATCCCTAAGAATCTTTACGTATCATGAATGAGATTGCTGCCACTATTCCCACCTAGCTTTTACCCACTTTGCACCCCCCCTCACTCATCCTCTCTCCTAGTCATCACCCAACTTATACCCCCTTTCATACACTCTTTAGCAAACTTATCACTTTAAAATCAAAACTATTTCCCAACCCTAGGCTTTCACGCATGAGAACCCATATCTGGCCGCCTCTTTCTACTCCTTTTGCGTGATTTCTCCTCGCCACCAGTGGCACCACCGGACATCCCCACTCCGGCAACTCCTCCTCCTCCTCCCCCTCTCCCATCTCCACTCTCAAGCCATCAAAAACACCCATCAAAACAACCTCACAACCCAGATTTGGACAGACTACGCCATCGCCGGAAAAACAGCCGGCCACCCCTCTCCGGCCACCTCCGGCCACTGATGCCACCGCCATTCAAATCATCTCTGACCCCCGATCGTCTCCAACTCCACTTACCCTTTTCATACGTCTTGATCTCCTCGAAAACCCCGTGGAACTCAGATCTAGCCACTGTTTTTGACAGTTTACGCACCGTCACTTCAAACTCACGCCCTCCGGTCATCCGACCACCTACGACGACCACCCTACCACCATTGGACTCCTATCGAATCTCTCTACTTCTGCAATTTCTCTCATGCTCATATCTTGCCTGTAGCTCCTTGAATACTCGTCGGAACAAGCCGTATTGGCTGTTTTTGACAGATCTGGGTGCTGAACTTCAACGTTGGCGCACGACCACCTCCGACCACCTGCGGTGACAACTCTACCATCGTTGGCTTCATCTTGAAGTCCTTTACCTTCTTCAACTTTCTGTTGTTGCTGTTCATTGCTGGATTTCTTCTGAGACGCGTGACAACAAACGTTGCGCGAATCTGTCCTCGTACACATGTGTTTTTAGCCGATGTCGCCGTTGTCGTGAAGATCCGTTGCCCTACCCGTAATAGGAGGAGGATCACCGCTAGCTCGCTATTTTCGTGCCATCACCTCACTGTCCAGATGTGCCTTGCTGTGCTACCCATGGCCGAGGAGTTTCAGACAACGCCGACGCTTCGCCGTTCAGACCAGACTTCCGCTTTTTGAACGACGTCAAGAGGTTGGTTCCCCTAACGAGTAGTAAAACCCACACCGTATGTCACGCTCCTCTTCCCAAAAACGTGGAGGCGAAGCGTGAGAAGATCCGCTCAGACTTGAAGCTACAAAGCTGTAAGTCCGATAAGCGTCAATCAACATTATATCCCAGGTCCTTGCAACGCGAAACGAACAAAGATAATAATAAGGAAATGAGACAAAAGAATAAATCTCAGAATATCCATAATAATAAATTTCAACATCGCAGAAAAGCCACCAGGCTAAAAATAAAGAGTCTAAAAGAGGCCCCAGCACGGCCAACAAAAGTACAAAGTACGAAAACAAGGTAATGGTGCAACCACCGACAACTAACAACAACCTAAAGCAAAAGTAGCTCAACAGTCTCTATGACTGGTCTCCGGTGTCCTCGAACTCCTCGACGAACGTAGGCTCAGGCTCAGCGTCAGCAAACACCTCGTCCTCAACAACTGTCTCTGGCTCAGGGTCTAACATGTGACACCCAAAAGAGCAAGGGGCACATGTCAGCAAGTCTACAAGAGACTTGTGCAAGGAAACTGAAAGTAGGTAAAGCAACCTAGCAGTTCTAGCATGAATGCAATGACATGGCAGTTAAAGTATGAGTGCAACAAGTAAAGTAAAGTAAAGTACGAGCATGGCATGGATGTCAAGTTTTACAAGAAACACTCACTAGTACAAGACAAGTAAAGTAAAGTAAGCACGTCGTGCATAGAGATTACACCTTTTGGCTAGAGTGGCTGCGTGGCCAACTCCTAGCTCAAGTGATCGCTTATCCCTACCCCTCCACGTGTATCGAGCCAGGGCCTTACCCCCGAACGCGTATGCTCGCTTCTGGATCACGAGCCAGGAAGTGTTTTCAATATGGCATAGGGGTGCACCTAGCCAGTCAAGGAAATCAGGTGAGGCCCGCTTCTGGATCACGAGTCCAGGAAGTATTTTCAATATGGCATAGAGGTGCACCTAGCCAGGACAAGCAAGTACAAGTATGTAGCGTGTGCTACGGATGCAACATTCAAGGCATGGATGACATGGCATGGCAAGTAGCAAAGCCTATAGGTAAGGAAAGTAAACATGACAGTTTAGTATGCATGATCAACAAGTTAAAGAGTTGGATATAGCTTCGTTGTCAAGCTAGATCAATTAAGGTGAAGGATCTAGTTTCGTTGTCAAACTAGATCAAATAGGCGTCTAGCCAGCTATCATTTCACTGACTAGTCTCTTTTACGCTAAAAACAAGGAAGTGGCCTAAAAACATGGCCCTAAGCAAGAGTTGGCAAGTTTCACTTGCCTGCAAGTATCACGTCTGAGAAACACCGTCCAACGAGTCCAAGTCACAATATCCTACGTGCACAAGTCCACCGGCCTACATCCGTTTTATTAATCTTGATTAGTGAATTCTAAAACATTTAAAATACTTTAAATACGTTGATTTTAGTCTTGATTAGCATGCATTGGGTTGGGGGTCCTAGGGGCGCAAAGCGTTACATTAACACGACGCGAAAGCTACACTGGCGTCGGGTAGCGACGCCAGGGGTTGGAATAAGAGAACGTGCTCCAAGTCCAGATTCCAATATAGATTCCTCGCTGGAAAGTTCAGAGCATCAACCGGAGCAACGGTTCCAGATTCCAAAGCTAGCACGTGCGACGACGGCTACAACGTGTCGCAACGTCGTACACGGCGAGTCGTCGGAGAGAAAGCACCTAGGTGGGGCCCACAGTAGTCCTAGGGACCTATGGGGGACCCACAATACCTCTGGAGAACTTGGGGGGCCCACGGTGGCAAGTGGTGCGACGGGTGCGGGGTTGCGACGTTTGGCTCTCGGTCGTACAGCCTCGGTGTCGGGAGCTCTCTCGGTCGGGCACGCTTGGTGCGGGGATTGCAGCGCAGCGGGCTGCAGTGGTGCGGGCGGAGGCTTGGTGCGGAGGAATTCATCGGTCGGTGCGGGGGACAGTACCGGTCGGGCGCTGCGGATGTGGGGCTTGCAACGTTGCAATGTTGCGGCTTCGGTCGGTGTGGGCGATCCGCTCGGTCAGACACGGGCGGAGGCGGGGCGACAGAGCGGCTTGGTGCGGGGTCGGTGCGGAGCGGGGATGCGGGCTGTGCTCTCGGTCTGACCGAGAGCTCCTCTCGGTCGGAGCGAGATAACAGAGTGGGCGGCAGCAGCGGGGGTGCGGGCGATGCTTGGTGCGGGCGGGAGCAGCGGTCGGTGCGGGGAAAATGGCCTTGTTTCTTCGGTCGGAGCGGTGGAAGTTCGTCGCAACGTTGCGACGATTCGTCGCAACGTCAAATTTGAGTTTTGGAAGCGGCTAGGGTTATTTCTTGCGAAAATAGGTCTTCCTAAAGGTTGTTTATATAGTGTAGAGGGGTTGACTTGGTCTAGGGCTAATCCTAATGGGATTAGGAGTTTAAAATAATTTAAAAATCAAATCTACTCTTCATAATCACATAGGGATTGGGTGCGGCCAAGATAGGGGCTAAGATTTGGCTCAAAAATTATTTAAAACGTTTGAAACTTAAATAAATTTTATTTGGCCGAAAATAATTTAAAACCTAATTATTAAAAATATTATAAACCTTGTTAAAAATATAAAAGTGGTCAAATAAACTCCAAAAATTATAAAATAAATATCGGGGTGATTGTGATGATGAAAGTGAGCTAACTAAGAAGACGGATCTCAATTTCGACGTCGGACGATGAAACTAAAAATAGAAACGTCTCCCGTCAAAAGTGAAAATCACAACGTCTCATCGAATAAGATTAAATTCCGGAAAAGCGACTCGAGAAATGTCGTTCCAAATTAGTGCCACTATTTAATACTCTCAGAGACGTTCCCAACGGCATATCACAACAAAGTGTTCGCAAACATCCAAAGTCTAAAATAAACACGTACACGGTGAAAAGAACGTGCACGCACAACATACAACGAAAAGTGGTCGTTACATCCTCCTCACCTTAGAATAAAGTCCGTCCTCGGACTTTCTAACATATCTAGTCGTTCTAGTAACTACCCCAATCATGTCACATTATAATTCAAACCTAGTATAGTCATTACGAGTGCTTATATATATGCACTAGGTAGTCAAACATTAACATCACTAACATGTATATATATATTCACGTACGTTATACACTTATACCCATTATAGTTCGTCAAATTTATACACGTATTTCAATCATATATATATATATATATATATATATATACATACATCCCTTATATAACTGCTATTCACAAAACAATAGTTCAGATACTCTAATAAGTATAATCTCACACTAGCAAATACAATCGTTGTTCTACGTGTAGATGACTACCTATGCGCAAACAAAACATGGGTATACAACTACCTAATATTTCCTAGTATACGTCCAATACCAAACACATCTACACGTGTAGTCACACCTTATCATTACTTAAATCAAGTTATACATTTACTACTACTATAGTTTCATAATATGTAGTCATTCAAATGCATGCCAATAGTTCACCATATATTCTCATCACATACAGTCCTATAACTGCATTTACGGCACGCCACATATTCCATAGTCATCAATACCTATAACTAAGCACATACTTACCCGTGCATGGTGCACACCCACGCATGCTAACATTTCATTCACATACACCAATCATACCATTATATATCCAGCACATCTACACACCTGGTTTAGCTAGCACACATACATTCACATAGGCAAGTCCTTAGTAATTAACTATACCACAAGACCAACACCTATAACTATATACTGGTATAGCGACCCACAATCATGTGCGTAACACAACCAGACACAAACACTCCTATCACTATACATACATCAAACATTGCTATATGCAAACTACAGACATACATAACAATATACTTAGAGTAAACCCACTCAAGCTTGAGTGAGACTCGAAACACATATCCGAATACACTATATACGTAACACGGCATTTATACCTATACTATTACTACTCCAATATATATATATGTCTACCAATACAACCATATACATTCCATAAGTCAATCACACTTAATATTTAGTCAGGTAACGCTCACATAGTTCAATCACCCTATATACCATAATAATAATACAGACATCAGCACACTTATAATTATAATACACTCCCTAATACATACGCATTCATCGTATAGTCGCACACATGTAACATATATATTCACACCATAGCCTACTACCTATAATTAGTATACCAACACCTATACATACATAGTTAAGATGTGCAATAGTCATGTATACCTCACGGTATGCACGCATACAACATCCCGTAAAAGCAAGCAATACCAATCAAAATTATAATCCTACTACCATATGTATATCACCTATATACTCATGCAACAAAACATAGCTACTTACATTTAAGCACAATACATATCTACATACGAGCACATACTCATACGTGCTAACATATGGGTCACTCAATAGGCCTACTCACTTATCTATACGTTCACCTATTATTATCACACCTAACATACACATAGCTTTACCAATCATTTTATTTCAACCATTACAAGTATCTCTAACTACACACACTCCATTAGATATTCCAACACTAACTCTTATATACACAGGCATCCCTAGTATGGTATAGCTAACCACACACAAATCTATAAATACTAACACACAAACAACCTCATAATATCACGAATAACTCCGAGTATATATATATATATATATATAGGAAAGTTAGTAGATCTTTATTGAGTGAAACATATACACCACAATAGGGTAGGCATGAGGAAGCAGTATAAAGAGGATAGGGCACAAGCGCCGTCACTCTTTAATAAAGCTTCCCCACCCTAGAGCAATCTATACAAGAATGATATAGTGTAAAGCAATTACAGAGCTAGCCCAAATCTCGAAACTCCCAATTTGAAATGACAGTTGATTCAGCATCAGTGGAAGGATCATGGCCTCTCATAGCAATTTGGATGTCCGCTGCAATCTCATCAAAGATGTCTGTTTTCCCCTACTTTTCCCATCGAAGATCCTCCTATTACGTTCCCGCCAAATATGCCATACAATTGCTGAGAGAGCAATTTTAGCCAATCTGCTCAAAACACCCTTCCCCCCGAAATGCGACAAGTAATAGCTCCCAACCTCTCCAATGGTAGGGCCAAACTGAGAGGTTACATTCAATTTTAGGAGTGACCTTTTAAGAAGATAACTGGAGAATGGGCAAGAGAAAAATAGGTGATTTATGTCTTCAATGTTGTCATCACCGCTTGAGAGGAAAATTGAGACCCCATCTACTGATAATGTCTTTGGTTAGCAGCTTACCCCTGAAAGCACGTAGCAAAGTGATTGCCCATTTCGGTATATGGCCAGAGAACCATACCAATTTCTGAAACCGAAAAGGAAGCCTACGAGCCCGGACCCCTTCCCAAGCTTCACTGAACTTGAAGAGATCAACATTCCCATTGGCAGGGACCCTACTGCGGCAAAGCGGCACCCAGGCCCATTGATCCGCCCCACATGTGACAGACGCCTTCGCCAGGTAAGTGCGGACATCCGCAAGGTCAGGGTCAGGTGCCCAAGCCCCCTGGATCCAATACTCACAAACCCTCTTCATTTAGGAGTCATGGGGTACCGCCACCAAATTAATAAGAGGTCCACAATCCAACCAATTATCGTGCCAAAAAAGTGTAGATCGCCCATCTTTCACCACTCTCCTGATAAGCTTGCTGGAAATATTTCTGCAGTACAACATGTGCTTCCAAGTACCAGAGTGCGTAACTAACCCCTTTACAGCAAAGAACCCTTCAGCCCCATCATATCTTCCTCTCATATGCCTTGCCCATAAGTTGTTGGAGGTAAGAAATCTCCACGTTAGCCGGACCCCTGCAGCAACATTTAGATCCTCCAGTAGACGTAAACCCACTCCCCCCTCAGACTTGGGGGTACACATATCAGCCCATCCCCAAGCCCGTGAAGAACCCATAATGAATCGCCTGCAAAGTGCAGAAATTTCCTATACAATGGAAATGGGCATACGGAAGGCCTGCATCCAGAATGCTACCATACCATATATGACTGATTTAACCAGTTCAATCCTCCCCGAAATAGATAACAAAGACGAAGACCAACCCAATAATCTCTTCTTACACTTATCCACCAGTCTAATATATATATCACACAATAGGCAAGCATCAATATACTATGGGGGTACACTCATTCAAGCCCACGTACACAACTTAGGTACGTGCACTACTACTACGTCACAAGGTCCAAGGCCTACTAACAACTTAGGGTTGACACAGACATTGACGGGCACTAAAGCCTAAGTAGTAAAGGGGGGTCGAGGTCGAAAGCGTGACGAGGGAAGGATCGATAAGCACGAGTTCAGATAGGACGAATACAAGGAGACAACTTGGTTAGGTGAAACAGTGGTTCACTGGTGAATGTTTAGATAGAGGAAAGGGAGATGTAGTGATACTTATATAGGATTGAGAAATGAAGTATCATAAGCTAAAATACGCGAAATCTGAAAACTGTTGTACTTCAAAAGTTGGAATCCTCATCTGTATAAAAATATTCGAAGGTCGATAAAACGAGTTGTTCAAAATAAGTTTGAGTCGAATATTCATAAAAAGAGAAAATGTTTTATTGGCTTATCGAAAATCATTAAGAAAAGGAAGTAAATCATTCACACGAACATTAAGGACGTAGTTTTTGGAAAATATTATATGGCAGTAATTTAATATAAATTTGGCAAAAATTTTGGAAATTCAAAGAATGAAATTAAAGTAACTGAAGAATTTAAGCTCGTGTTTTAAACGCTTTCAAAGTCCTTAAGCCAGGGAAAGGAAATTTAAAATGATCAATATTGGAACTACTTTTAGAGGAACCATGATGTGCCAAAGATAAAACTGGTTTACACAGCTTTTAGCATACGAGCACAACGAGCCTGGCACGGATATAAAAATAATTGAAATTCAATTTAGTCTAGAAATTATTCTAAAAGTATGTATGGTGAGCGGAAAGATAATAATAATGACTTAGTATAAGAATTATCAAAATTGTTAGCAAAAGCTTTAAAATCAAATCATGGAGGGTCTAAATCAGGAAGTGGTTATGAAATAGTAATTTTACAAAAATCTGAAACATGGAAAACGATGAGCATAACATCGACTTGCGGGAAGCTGAAATTCCAAGTGACTTGAAAAGTATATGAATGGTATAAATCAGGAAGGAAAATTATAAATCGGTTTGAGCAAAATAAAAGTACGGTTCAGAATAAAACTAATATATGAAAGGAAAATGTATTTTCATAGGTACAAAAGTGGAGGCTGGGAAAATACCATAAGCTAGTATTCAAAATTTCGACAAAAGTTTTAAGAATTCAAGTCAACGAAGGAGTATGAAATATAAGATGTATATATTAAAAATTGAGCAAATTTAAACTTAGGGAAAGAGGAAATCGAAAAATACTTTCAGAAGATTCAAGGTTTGTAATGGAGAGGTTCGAAGATTGACGACGATTGTCATGAGGCGATCTCGTGAATCGAGGCAAGGAAATTGGTCGGATGATCAAAACATACATACGCCTAGGATATGAATCAGGAGAATCTACGGGGAAACTCCTACGGTCGACCAACTAAGTATTAAGAAGCTAAGCGCTAAGACTTTTTAAGGGGCTAGACGGTAATGAAATGCGTTTAGCTTGGTCCGAAATCGATGAACCCAAACGAACGACTGAAGGAAATTCTAGAAGTCTAATATGGTCAGAGTTAGACAAGAACCACTAAGGTAACTCCTACGACGATTAAATCAATTGCTGACAGGGAGTCTAACTAACAATCAGAGGCCTCTAACTAGCAAGCACAGACGTCTAACTAAGTCTTCCTATCACCTAGTGACATAGGAAAACGACTAGACTCAGGGCTTATGACTCGGATGTTGCAATTTATTTAATGGACATTCCGTTATTATCGTTGTTCCGTTAATTTGCAATTGCAAGACTGACCTGCATGGGCCACCAACAAAACCTGTCATGCCCCGCTTCCCAAAAACGTGGAGGCGAAGCATGAGAAGGTCCGCTCAGACTTGAAGCTACAAAGCTGCAAGTCCGATAAGCGTCAATCAACATTATATCGCAAGTCCTTGCAACACGAAACAAACAAAGATAATAATAAGGAAATGAGACAAAAGAATAAATCTCAGAATATCCATAATAATAAATTTCAACATCGCAGAAAAGCCACCATGCTAAAAATAAAGAGTCTAAAAGAGGCCCCAACACGGCCAACAAAAGTACAAAGTACGAAAACAAGGTAATGGTGCAACCACCGACAACTAACAACAACCTAAAGCAAAAGCAGCTCAACAGTCTCTAAGACTGGTCTCCGGTGTCCTCGAACTCCTCGACGAACGTAGGCTCAGGCTCAGCGTCAGCAAACACCTCTTCCTCAACAACTGTCTCTGGCTCAGGGTCTAACATGTGACACCCAAAAGAGCAAGGAGCACATGTCAGCAAGTCTACAAGAGACTTGTGCAAGGAAACTGAAAGTAGGTAAAGCAACCTAGCAGTTCTAGCATGAATGCAATGACATGGCAGTTAAAGTATGAGTGCAACAAGTAAAGTAAAGTAAAGTACGAGCATGGCATGGATGTCAAGTTTTACAAGAAACACTCACTAGTACAAGACAAGTAAAGTAAAGTAAGCACGTCGTGCATAGAGATTACGCCTTTTGGCTAGAGTGGCTGCGTGGCCAACTCCTAGCTCAAGTGATCACCTATCCCTACCCCTCCACATGTATCGAGCCAGGGCCTTACCCCCGAACGCGTATGCTCGCTTCTGGATCACGAGCCAGGAAGTGTTTTCAATATGGCATAGGGGTGCACCTAGCCAGTCAAGGAAATCAGGTGAGGACCGCTTCTGGATCACGAGTCCAGGAAGTATTTTCAATATGGCATAGGGGTGCACCTAGCCAGGACAAGCAAGTACAAGTATGTAGCGTGTGCTACGGATGCAACATTCAAGGCATGGATGACATGGCATGGCAAGTAGCAAAGCGTATAGGTAAGGAAAGTAAACATGACAGTTTAGTATGCATGATCAACAAGTTAAAGAGTTGGATATAGCTTCGTTGTCAAGCTAGATCAATTAAGGTGAAGGATCTAGTTTCGTTGTCAAACTAGATCAAATAGGCGTCTAGCCAGCTATCATTTCACTGACTAGTCTCTTTTACGCTAAAAAACAAGGAAGTGGCCTAAAAACATGGCCCTAAGCAAGAGTTGGCAAGTTTCACTTGCCTGCAAGTATCACGTCTGAGAAACACCGTCCAACGAGTCCAAGTCACAATATCCTACGTGCACAAGTCCACCGGCCTACATCCGTTTTATTAATCTTGATTAGTGAATTCTAAAACATTTAAAATACTTTAAAAACGTTGATTTTAGTCTTGATTAGCATGCATTGGGTTGGGGGTCCTAGGGGCGCAAAGCGTTACATTAACACGACGCGAAAGCTACACTGGCGTCGGGTAGCGACGCCAGGGGTTGGAATAAGAGAACGTGCTCCAAGTCCAGATTCCAATATAGATTCCTCGCTGGAAAGTTCAGAGCATCAACCGGAGCAACGGTTCCAGATTCCAAAGCTAGCACGTGCGACGACGGCTACAACGTGTCGTAACGTCGTACACGGCGAGTCGTCGGAGAGAAAGCACCTAGGTGGGGCCCACAGTAGTCCTAGGGACCTATGGGGGACCCACAATACCTCTGGAGAACTTGGGGGGCCCACGGTGGCAAGTGGTGCGACGGGTGCGGGGTTGCGACGTTTGGCTCTCGGTCGTACAGCCTCGGTGCGGGGAGCTCTCTCGGTCGGGCACGCTTGGTGCGGGGATTGCAGCGCAGCGGGCTGCAGTGGTGCGGGCGGAGGCTTGGTGCGGAGGAATTCGTCGGTCGGTGCGAGGGACAATACCGGTCGGGCGCTGCGGATGCGGGGCTTGCAACATTGCAATGTTGCAACATTGCGGCTTCGGTCGGTGCGGGCGATCCGCTCGGTCAGACACGGGCGGAGGCGGGGCGACAGAGCGGCTTGGTGCGGGGTCGGTGCGGAGCGGGGATGCGGGCTGTGCTCTCGGTCTGACCGAGAGCTCCTCTCGGTCGAAGCGGGATAACAGAGCGGGCGGCAGCAGCGGGGTGCGGGCGATGCTTGGTGCGGGCGGGAGCAGCGGTCGGTGCGGGGAAAATGGCCTTGTTTCTTCGGTCGGAGCGGGGGAGGTTCGTCGCAACGTTGCGACGATTCGTCGCAACGTCAAATTTGAGTTTTGGAAGCGGCTAGGGTTATTTTCTTGCGAAAATAGGTCTTCCTAAAGGTTGTTTATATAGTGTAGAGGGGTTGACTTGGTCTAGGGCTAATCCTAATGGGATTAGGAGTTTAAAATAATTTAAAAATCAAATCTACTCTTCATAATCACATAGGGATTGGGTGCGGCCAAGATAGGGGCTAAGATTTGGCTCAAAAATTATTTAAAACGTTTGAAACTTAAATAAATTTTATTTGGCCGAAAATAATTTAAAACCTAATTATTAAAAATATTATAAACCTTGTTAAAAATATAAAAGTGGTCAAATAAACTCCAAAAATTATAAAATAAATATCGGGGTGATCGTGATGATGAAACTGAGCTAACTAAGAAGACGGATCTCAATTTCGACGTCGGACGAAGAAACTAAAAATGGAAACGTCTCCCGTCAAAAGTGAAAATCACAACGTCTCATCAAATAAGATTAAATTGCGGGAAAGCGACTCGAGAAATGTCGTTCCAAATTAGTGCCACTATTTAATACTCTCAGAGACGTTCCTAACGGCATATCACAACAAAGTGTTCGCAAACATCCAAAGTCTAAAATAAACACGTACACGGTGAAAAGCACGTGCACGCACAACATACAACGAAAAGTGGTCGTTACACCATAGCTCATCAAAACCTAATCTAAAATTGGTCAACGTGAACTAAAGTTATTTTCTGCATCTTTAAAACATTGTCCACCGTAGAAAAATCGACGAACGGACTAATTTTCTGTGCACATAGGGTAGACGTCGATCTAGACTGAACAAAACATCAAAAACGTGATTTTTTGACTGTTTGGGTGGGCAGGCAAGTGTACTCACTTGTACTTTCGGCCGTGTTTAGGCCATAGACTCTTAGAACTGTTAAAATGTAAACAAAGAGAATCGGACGTGAAATGACAGCGTCCGGGACCCCCCTTGACAGCTTAGACTGACGACGAAGTCTAAGCACCACAACAACAACAACTGACACCGTAGGGTTATTCTGTGTGTGCGTGCATGTGGACACCCTAGAATGAACTTTCCCTCAACTCTGTCATGTCATGTCACGAAAGCCTACGGGCGTTTCAGGTGCCCTCCATGCGAGGGTGATCTCTGGTTGTCTTGTCTTGAGCACTTTGGGTGGAGGAAGGTTGAGCATTCCCTCGGCTTGGTGGGTTTGGCCACACACAAACCGAAAGGCGTGAATCTCTCTTGTCACCCTCAGTCTTGTCATGTCCCGTGCACAAGGTTGGGCGTTCCCTCGGTTGAGAAGGTGCTGGCCGCCTTCTAACCGAAAGGCGTAAACCTTAGTGACACACTTCATGTCTTGTCTTGTCCCGTGCACAAGGTTGAGCGTTCCCTCGGTTGAGAAGATGCTGGCCGCCTTCTAACCGAAAGGCGTGAACCTTAGTGACACACTTCTTGTCTTGTCTTGTCCCGTGCACAAGGTTGAGCGTTCCCTCGGTTGAGATGGTGCTGGCTGTCTTCTAACCGAAAGGTGTGAACCTTAGTGACACACTTCTTGTCTTGTTTGTCTCGTCCCGTGTACTAAGTTGAGCGTTCCCTCGGTTGAGAAGGTGCTGACCGCCTTCTAACTGAAAGGCGTGAACCTTAGTGACACTCTTTTTGTCTTGTCTTGTCCCGTGCACAAGGTTGAGTGTTCCCTCGGTTGAGAAGGTGCTGGCCGCCTTCTAGCCGAAAGGCGTGAACCTTAGTGACACACTTCTTGTCTTGTTTGTCTTATCCCGTGCACTAGGTTGAGCATTTCCTCGGTTGAGAAGGTACTGGTCGCCTTCTAACCGAAAGGCGTGAACCTTAGTGACACACTTCTTGTCTTTTTTGTCTTTTCCCGTGCACTTGGGTTGAGTGTTCCCTCAGTACAGACCGAAAGGCGTGAACCTTCGCGACACACACACGGTACTTCTTGTCTTGTTCCGTCCCGTCTAGTTTAGTCATGTAGCTGGTAGCAGACGCTACAGCTAATGTCTGTCTCGTTTACTTTCCAGCACCGTTGTACTTTCTACCATGTTTTAACCCCAGCATGTTAATTCACCAGTAAAATGTTGCTCTAAATTATATTACACTTGCAGTAGAGTCTAATCCTTTCTTTAGACTTTACCTGACGTACAGTTCCTTTTCTCTTGGGTGTTGTACGTCAGGTGTTGAGCAAGAGCATGTGGACGAGTCGGACATTCCTGAGTACGTGGAGCCAGAGAACATCGACCTGTGGTACGTACCTGACGAGGACCAGTCTTAGAGGCCCCTCACCGTTGCAGTTCAGAGTTTTCCTGCTTTCTAGTTCGGGTGCGTAGCACCGTTTACTTTTCTGCCTACGTTGGGTGCTTGCACCAGTAGTTTACTTTCTGCATTGTTGCCATGCTGGGCATTACTTCCTTTATTAGACTTTTGTACTTATGGATATCTTGATGGAATAAAATGAATGCATTTCCTTCCAGTACTGTCTGTTGTTACGAATTTTATAAATGCAAGAACCTGGAATCTTTTACAATGGTACCCCTACAGATGCTATTAGGTCCGAGCTTCATAGCTCCGGCCCAAGCAGGCCTTAGTCACGCTTCACCTCCGTAGTTTTGGGAATCGGGTGACAAAATCTATGAGCGACAATTGCTCAATCAATGTCTTAAAACAACATTTCGATACATTTATTCAAAATAAAAGGTATCGCCCTCTTCTTGATATCTCGAAGTTCCTAGACGGCCCTAGCAGCAACAATTACTCCAATAACGACCGTGTTGGAACTTCCTCCATCCTTTTGTTTCATGCACCTGTAGACAGTATACAGATGTCTTAGTAGATATACTGGTAACTTATACCATGTAGCAAAAGTTTTATGGAAATTTATATACTCTTTAAATCCGATTTGTACCTGAGGTAGAGGCATCACCATGCCCCTTCTTTTCCGCAAGGTAGACCTTGCAATTTCTCTTCCAATGGCCTGTCTTGTGGCAGTGGAAGCATTCAGATTTCAACGACGCCCCCTTGTTCTTCTTCCCCTTCTTTTATTTTGAAAGTTGAGGGCCCTGCCTCTTCTTTCCCTTGCCTTTAGGCTGGTGGGAAGGGGCAGGGCCTACAACCAACGCTGAAGTTGGCTTCTTCTCAATCTCCTCAAACTGCCGAAGCATGTTGAGGAGACCTGGAAGATCTACTTCAGTACTGTTCATTATGAAACCCGTAATGAACGAATTGAAGTCGGGGGTTAAAGATCTCTGGATAATGTCCACGCTTATTTCGCTATCGAGGACAAATCCTAGCTGGGCTGCATCCTTTATGTAGCCGATCATCTTGATAACATGATCCTCTATGTAGCCGATCATTTTAAATAAGAGGCGTTTTCATTTTTAACAATATCGCATAAAGTTAAAAAATCTTTTACATGCATTTTAAAAGCATTCATTTAATTATAAACATCGCAGTCCTAAGATCAACATGCAAACCTAGGGCTCTGATACCACTGAAGGGTTTTGATGGACCCTTAGGGCACTATTCAATGTCCATCCTACGTCGGACGGACAATAGAAGTAGAAAAATAGTAGTGAAAAATAATAAATCGTTAAACTATTTAACGATGGCCCTTGGAAACAAGACCCTAACCAGGATCTATATTAACTTGGGGTGGATCTGACCACCCCAAGAAAGATCAAAAGCTACTACGACATAATAATTAAATAAAGCTAATTAACCACATACCCGGAACCTTGCTTGCACCGGCAAGGTGTACCGAACCGCCTTTCGCTCCCCAAGCTTACCGCCTCTGCACACACAAACAGATCAACCCGTAGCGAGCCGACACTACGCCTTTGTGCCAACCACTTACTGAAGAAAGTTTCACTTGAGCTCGATTCGACGTCTTAGACTTCAAATCAGAATCCAAATCCTCCACATCATTTTGCTAGAACGGACGTGATGGAAACGGAAGAAATTGGGAGAGATAAATTTCTGTCTCGAATTTTGAGCGTGCCCAAAACTTTTGTGAGCTTCTCTATTTTCAGAGACTTGGTGCAAATTTTCAAGGAGAGTATTGGCCCCTATTTATATATGCGGCCGGCCCTCCCCTTCTCATCATATCTGATGTGGGACTAAATTAAATTTAGAGAATTAATTAATTTAGTTAGCCTTTTATAAAGGCTAAACTTTGACGAATTAATTCTCACTCACCGTTGAGCGTTAAAAATGATATAGCATGAGTTGTTGAAGCAAGTGAATGATTTGAAATTCGAGTTATTTCACGGAATAACACTCATATATATTGAGCTCGTAATGGTACCTCACAATTCAGAAGTCTCTCTACGGCTGAAGAATGAGCGTGTTCTTGGGCCATCATAGAAACATAGATAAGGTCAACGACGGAACGAAGAACTTACCCTAGATATAGCTTTTCTATCATTTCAAAGAGCTATGAAGGGTGAACGCATAGGAACGAATGTCGACGAATTCCGACTTCGTTTGACCCTTCAAACAATTGCTAAAAGCTGAGCAAAAAGTCAAAATTCGGCTAATTCGTAGCCATCATAAATCTCCTAGGATTTCTGGAGTTTTGGGCCCCTCTGGTGGGGCCCACGGCCACCTGGGCACGCCCAGTGCAATCTGGGCGCCAGCCTGTGCCTGGGCGTGCGGGCTGACTCGCCCGTTGCAGTGCGGGTGGGTTTGACCCGCCCGCACAACGGGCGGGTAATATCCCGCCCGCATAGGCAGGCTTGCTCGCCCGCTAAGTGGGTAGCCCACCCGCCCGCATCAGCGGGTAGGCACAGCCCGCCGAGCGGGCTGGGCTCAGCCTGCCCACTAGGGGGGCTCAAGCCAGAGCCCACCAAGCATGCTTGTAACGACTGGTTTTCATGTATCTGGATTTATTATATTATATTATATGTTTTGGTGGATTTTCTCCTTATGCGTGGTTTTCGTCTCCGTAGCTTTCATTTTCGATCGTTTCGTCGTGTTTTCCTAGCTTCTTCCGTTGATCGTCGATTTTGGAGTAAGTCATTCGTGACGGGCTTCATATCGGTCATATCTTATTGTTAGATCAAGCCTAGGAGTCTTAGGAATCGATCCCGGAGCTTCGCGCTCCATTTCGGAACTTTTGGTGCTCATTAGCCGGTATAAGAAGGGGCATCGACTGACTAGATGACGATCCAGTCGGTCGGAAAACCTTCTTGAACCGACTAGTTGGTTTTCTAAATTATTCAGGAGTTACTGTTTATTTTTAGTCGGTCTAAGAACGTTGGTTGACCGACTAGGTTGCAAACTAGTCGGTCAGCAATGCTTCTTTAACCGACTAACTCATTAACTATTTTTGACACTAGTTACTGTTTATTCTTAGTCGGTCTAAGTTCATCTTCCGACCGACTAGTTGTCAAACTAGTCGATTAAGTTTTGTACTCAGACCGACTAACTCTTAGTTCAGGTTTTCGACTGGAGCTACTGTTTACACTTAGTCGGTCTGCGTTGGTCAACCGACCGACTAGTTCTCAAACTAGTCGGTCACCAGTTGTTCTTTGACCGACTAAACAGTACAGGAAACCCTAGTTTTGCCCTAGCCGCCACCAAACTCTATAAATACCCCTCCAAACGTTTTCTTCTTCTTCCTCACGCCCTAAAACCCTAATTTCTCCCCCATTGAGCCCCCATCTTCCTCAAACCATTATTCCTTAAACCCAAGCCCAAAATCCATCATCCAAACACCCCCTTAACACATTCTACCTCTCATCTTCCTCAAAATCTCATCAATCCCCCAAAATCCCCCAAAACCCTATTTCTCCAAACTTCTCCATCCATTTCCAGATCTGAACCCTAAGTTCCCCGGGGCGTTTCTTCCGTTGCCGTGGTTGCTCGGCATCGTTCTTCCGTTTCCTATATGGTAATAATCGATCTCTTAATGTTTTCATAACCCGTTGTGTTTTTATAAAACCCTAATGAAATGAATGTTGTTTTGATGGTTGTTTCTCCATAACAGCGACTTCCCCGTAGATTAGCGTCCGTGGGACGAACCCTCGTTGATCGTCATCCTCGGTGCTAGGCAAGTGAAACTTGCCACTTAGGGTTTAGGCCATGTTATAGGCCATTTGCTTGTTGTAGGCATAAAAGAGACTAGGCGACGAAATGATACTCGCCTAGGCGCAAATTTAGGGACTAGCTTGACAACGAAGCTAGAACCGACATTTATCATGTTGCACAATTACCATGTCATGTTTAATTTCCATTAACGGTACGCAAATTAATTGTCATGTCATTGCATTCTTTAAGTGTTTCCGTGATTGCGTAGCTTCGCTACAATACTTGTGTTTCCTGGATCATGTTCCAGAAGCAGGCCATGTGTTGGTTGATAGCCAATGCCTGAACTACTTGTTTCCGGCTAGGTGCACCCCTACGCCTGCTTAAGAATCGTGAACTAGAATGCGAGCTCCTGTGCGGGGCAACCCTGGCTCATTTACTAAGCTCGTGTGCAGGGACCCTGGCTTGTTTACATGTGGGTATTGGGGGTAAGAGTTAAGCGGCCAATCAACTGGGAGTCTGCCCGATCAGCAACTGCAGTGGTAAGGCGTAAACTCTGGGTTTTGGGGTAGTGTTAAGCGGCCAATCAGCGTGGATGCCAAACCGTTCAGCTGTAAGGTGTAAACATCTAAAAACAACTTGAAATGTGACTAGTGGAATGATTGAGATTGTTAGTAGTTTGGCTACTCTTGACTTGTCCCGATAATTGTTCTCTTGTACTCATTGTTTCACCATGTCTTGCTTGTGCACTCATGTTATAACTGCCATGTCATGCATACTATAACTGCTAGGTTGTTAGTTTGATTTACCTTCAGTTTCCTTGCCCAAGTCTTTTAGACTTGCTGACATGTGCCCCTTTACTCTTTTGGGTGACACATGTTAGATCTTGAGCATGAGTACATTGTTGGGGAGAGGTGTTTGCTGATGTCGAGCCCGAGCTTGTGTTTGACGGGGAGTACGTGGACACCGGGGACCAGTCCTAGTGTCTTCGTTATGCTTTCCTCTTTTGTCTTAGTCTGCTGTTTTGTTGTCGGTGCGTAGCACCTATACTTGGTTACGTTGTTGCTTTTGTTGGCCTTGTTCTGGGCCTTTAGACTCTTTCTTTTAGCCTGGTGGCTTTTCTGGATGTTGAACTTAATTTTCATGTTGGACAAATTATGAGATATGAGATTTTATTTCCGTCTCTCCTTGTGTTATTATTGTTGTTCCGTTTGTGGTTACATGGACCTGCTTATGTTTTATTGATGCTTATCGGGTTTGGGGCTTCACAGCTCCACTCTCGTGCGGACCTTTTCACGTCTCGCCTCCATTTTAGGGAAGCGGGGCGTGACAGGTTTTGTTGGTGGCCCATGCAGGTCTCTTCTGTAACTGCGATTATCGGAATAACAATAATAATATTAGAATGTCCAATAAACTAAGTTCGACGTCCGAGTCATAAGCTATAAGTCTAATCTGTTTCGTTTTCTGTGTCATTAGATGGCAGGAAGGCGATTCACCCGTGGTGGAGGTAGTGGTGCGCCCCTCATGATGAGGAGCCTGATCGGGAACCCACCAATGGGGAGATGATGCGGATGATGCTTCAGATGATGCAGGTGCAGCATGGCGTGCTCCTGCAAGTCCAGAATGCTCCACTTGCTCGAGCTGCCCGGGCACTTCCGGATGTCCCTCGCTCCGAGCCGGGAGCGAAGCAATTTTGGGAGCTGGGTCCCGCATATTTTGATGGGTCTGAGGGTCCTCTGGCTGCCGATGGTGGATTCAGAACATGGAGGATAACTTGAAGATGGCCAAGATCACCCCGGCTGGATGGGTTGATTTGGCGAAGAGGCAACTCAAGGATAATGCTCGGAACTGGTGGGATGCGGAAGAGAAGATGTTGGTGGAGCTGATAGCTTGGACTACCTTTAAGTCCAGGTTTGATGAGGAGTTCTTTCCGAAGGCTGCTAGGATGGAGATGCTGCAGCGCTTTATTGACCTGAAGCAAGGGAGCTTGACGGTGGACCTGTACCACCAAGAGTTCACTAGGCTGAGTCGGTTCGCACCGAAGATGGTGCAGGATGCTGATGAGAGGGCTCAGAGGTTCCTACAGGGACTTGCTTTAGAGCTCCAGAGTTTTGTGTCTTCCTCTGATCTGGACTCTTATCAGAAGGTTCTGGTCGCTACAAGGCGACAGGAGCTGAACCTGAGTCAGAGGAGGGGACATGTTTCTGTTGCTGGGAAGAGGCCTATGGAGCAGGCCAGGGCGGTGGTTAGGCTTGGTTTCAAGCCTAATCAGCCAGCTCAGTTTAAGAGGCCAGGAGGGCCTATTCTGAAGACTTGCCATTTCTGCGGCAAGCCTGGCCACGTCAAGGATCATTGTAGGAAGTTTCTGGGCCAGTGTTTGGTTTGTGGTGATGCTTCTCATGTCGCGAAGGATTGTCGGCATGCGAATCAGCTGCGAAGGGCACCTGTTGCAGCACAGCCGTTGCAACAACGAGCGTCTGTTCCGCTGGACGTGGAGCAGCTCTTGTTCTGCAGAGGCAGGCTTTTCAGCAGGCTGTTCCATCGAGGAGGCAGGCCTTTCTTATGACTAAGGAGGAGAGCATGGCCGTGGACGAGGTTATTACAGGTAACGCTCGTTCTAGCTATTTTCTTCCTTAGTTAGTTCGATTGTTGATTATGTTGGTTGCTTGCTCATGTTTGTTGCTAGAATAGGATTTGATTGTTAGACTGTTTGCTAGGTTTGGTTTTGGTTTGCACATTTCCTGCACGAGTCCTCTTTGACTCAGGTGCGTCGATGTGCATTATTTCTCGGAGCTTCGTGGAGAAGCATTCCTTGTCGACGTCCCCTCTTCCTAAGAGTTGGAATATCGTCACAGGGAACGGTGTGGTCTCGGTGCATCGCGGGTGCAATTCTTGTCCGTTGGTGGTTTGTGGACGTGAGCTTTGTGCTGATTTCATTGTCCACGACATCATCAACTACGATGCGGTCCTTGGGATGGATTGGCTTGCGAGCTTCTATGCAACGATTGACTGTCGGAGGAAGAAGGTGGTGTTCAAGATTCCCGGACATCCAGTATTTGAGTTCAGTCGTGGTAGCAGCTCGCTTGGTCCTGTCAGGTTTCGGGCTAGGCCGGTGGAGATTATGGCTATGCAAATGGAGTTGGAGAGGCCGGCTGTGGTGCGTGATTTCGATGACGTCTTCCCTGAGGAGATGTCTGGTCTGCCACCTGATCGAGCTCTAGAATTTTCTATCGATCTTATTCCAGGTGCGCAGCCCATTTCGAAGGCACCATATCGTATGGCGCCAGCAGAGTTGGAGGAATTACGTAGGCAGCTGGATGAGCTTTTGCGGAAGGGTTATATCAATCCTAGTGTGTCTCCGTGGGGAGCACCGGTGCTGCTGGTGAAGAAGAAGGATGGTTCGCGTCGCATGTGCGTGGACTGTCAGGAGCTGAATGCGGTGACCATCAAGAATAAATACCCGTTGCCTCTCATCAATGATATTTTTGATCAGCTTGGAGGTTCGAGGGTGTTTTCTAAATTGGATTTGAGGAGTGGTTACCATCAGTTGAAGGTGAAGAAGGATGATGTGCCGAAGACAGCTTTCAGGACGAAGTATGGACACTATGAGTTTGTGGTTATGCCTTTCGGCGTAACTAACGCACCCGCAGTTTTCATGAATCTGATGAACCTAATTTTCTACGACTTTTTGGATAAGTTTGTCATTATCTTTATTGACGACCTTCTGATCTATTCGAAGTCGGAAGAAGAGCATGCCTCGCACTTGAGGACGGTGTTGGAGATTTTGAGGAAGCATCGGTTGTATGCTAAATTTTAAAAGTGCGAGTTTTGGCTGGATTGTCACGACCCGCTTCCCTAAAATGGAGGCGAGACGTGAAAAGGTCCGCACGAGAGTGGAGCTGTGAAGCCCCAAACCCGATAAGCGTCAAAAATACATAAGCAGGTCCCTGTAACCACAACGGAATAACAATAATAACACAAGGAGAGACTGAAATAAAATCTCCCATCTCATAAATTGTCCAACAAGAAAATAAGTCCAACATCCAGAAAAGCCACCAGGCTAAAAGAAAAGAGTCTAAGGCCCAGAACAAGGCCAACAAAAGAAACGACATAACAAGGTATGGGTGCTACGCACCGATAACAAAACAACTGTCTAACAAAAGTAAAACACAACGAAAACACTAGGACTGGTCCCCAGTGTCCATGTACTCCCCATCAAACACAAGCTCGGGCTCGGCGTAAGCAAACACCTCGTCCTCAACAAGGTACTCAGGCTCAGGATCTAACATGTGTCACCCAAAAGAGTAAAGGGGCACATGTCAGCAAGTCTAAAAGACTTGAGCAAGGAAACTGAAAGTAAGGCAACTAGCAACCTAGCTGTTTAGTATGCATGACGTGGCAGTTATAACATGAGTGCACAATTGAAACATGGCAAGACAATTTGTACAAGAGAACAATTATCGGGACAAGACAAGACAAGACAAGACAAGAGTAGCCACGCTACTATCAATCTCAATCAATTCACTATTCACGTTGTTTTGTAGATGTTTACGCCTTACAGCTGAATGGTTTCACATCCGCTGATTGGCCGCTTAACATCTACCCCAAAACCCAGAGTTTACGCCTTACCACTGCAGTTGCTGATCGGGCAGACTCCCAGTTGATTGGTCGCTTAACTCTTACCCCCAATACCCACACGTAATGGAGCCAGGGTCCCCGCACAATGAACTCAGCTAGTGAGCCTGGGGTTGCCCCGCACATGAGCTCGCATTATTAAACATTTGGCGTAGGGGTGCACCTAGCCGGAAACACGCAATTCGGGCATTGGCTATCAACCAACACATGGCCCGCTTCTGGAACACGAGCCAGGAACACAAGCATTTGTAGCAAAGCTACGCAATCACAGAATCACTTAAAGAATGCAATGACATGACATTTAACTTGCGTACCGTTAATGGAAAGTAAACATGACATGGAAATTGTGCAACATGCTATATGTGTTGGAACTAGCTTCGTTGTCAAGCTAGTTCCCCAATTTGCGCCTAGACAAGTATCATTTCGTCGCCTAGCCTATTTTACGCCTACTATAAGAAAATGGCCTAAAACATGGCCTAAACCCTAAGTGGCAAGTTTCACTTGCCTAGCACCGGGGATGACGACCACTTCGTCACACGGATGCCAATCTACGGGGGAATCGCTGTTTTTGGGGGAACAATCATCAAACAACATGAAATTTATTAGGGTTTCATAAAAATATAAATAGGTTAAGAAAACAACGGTAGATCGATTTCTTACCGAGAGGAGACGGAAGAAACACTCCGGGGAACCCTAGGATCAGATCTGGAAAAGATTGGAGAAGTTTGGGAGAATTAGGGTTTTGGGGGATTTTGATGGATTTGATGAGATTTTGGGGAAGATGAGAGGTAGATAGAGTGGATGGATGGTTTGGATGATGGATTTAGGGCTTGGAATGAAGGATTGAAGCTTGGAGGAAGATGGGGGCTCAAGGGGGAAGATTTTAGGGTTTTGGGTCGTGTTGGGGAAGAAGAAAACGTTTGGGTTGGGTTTAAATAGGATGGGCTGGCGGCTGCCCAGAAATTAGGGTGTCAACACTGGTTAGTCGGTCAAAGAGCAACCACTGACCGCCTAGTTTGGCAACTAGTCGGTCGGTCGACCAACGCAGACCGACTAAGTGCAAACAGTAACTTCTGAACGAAAATAGGATTTTAGAGTTAGTCAGTCCATGAACAAATACTGACCGACTAGTTTAGAATCTAGTCGGTCGATGAACGTTCTTAGACCGACTAAAAGTAAACAGTAACTCAACTAAAATTAAGATGATGTGTTAGTCGGTTAAAGAAGCATTGCTGACCGACTAGTTTGCAACCTAGTCGGTCAACCAACGTTCTTAGACCGACTAACGATAAACAGTAACTCCTGGAAAATTTAGAAAGCTAACTAGTCGGTCCAAGAAGGATTGCCG
This sequence comes from Scilla litardierei, assembly GCA_030789695.1. Lineage (NCBI taxonomy): Eukaryota > Viridiplantae > Streptophyta > Magnoliopsida > Asparagales > Asparagaceae > Scilla > Scilla litardierei. The sequence continues at coordinate 315,777,243 of CM061142.1, read as the reverse complement.
ACCGACTGGATCGTCATCTAGTCGGTCGATGCCCCTTCTTATACCGGCTAATGAGCACAAAAAGTTCCGATACGGAGCGCGGGGCCCCGAGATCAATTCCAAAGACTCCTAGGCTTGATCTAAAAGTAAGATACGACCGTTATGAAGTCCGTCACGAATGACTTACTTCGAAATCGAAAATCCTAAGGAAGAAGCGAGAAAATACGACGAATCGATCGAAAATGAAAGCTACGAAGACGAAAACCACACAAGAGGAGAAAATCCACCAAAACATATATTATATTATATTATATCCAGATACATGAAAAGCAGTCGTTACATCCTCCCCAACTTAAGAAAAATTCCGTCCTCGGAATTTCCGAATACTCACGAGTCCAGAAACAAAAGTGGGAAACGCTCTCGCATCTCATCCTCATTCTCCCAAGTAGACTCTCCAGGTGAGCCGTGTCGCCACATCACCCTCACAAGATTGACAATCTTGTTCCGAATCGATTTCTGACGCCTGTCCAGAATCTGCACTGGATGCTGGTCATACGTCATATCGGGGCGAACGGTAATCTCCGAAAAATCCATCGCATGAGACGGATCGCTAATGTATCAACGAAGCTGCGACACATGGAAAACATTGTGAACTCCTTCCAAAGATGGCAGCAAGGCCAAGCGATAAGCTACCTCGCCAACCCTCTCCAAAATGTCAAACGGTCCAATGTATCGCGGGCTCAACTTCCCACGCTTCCCGAAACAAATCACACCACGATTCGGGGAAATCTTCAAGAACACATGGTCGCCCGGCTGAAACTCCAAAGGACGACGTTTAGCATCTGCCCAATGCTTAAAACGGTCCTGAGCAATTCTCAACCTCTCCCGAATATTCCTGACGATATCCACGGCCTCCACGATCATCTCAGGTCCCAACAACTCCCGATCACCAACGTCATCCCAACTCAATGGCGATCGACATTTCCTCCCATAAAGAGCGGCGAAAGGCGCCATGCCAATATTCGCCTGGAAGCTGTTGTTGTAAGAGAACTCCACCAAATGTAGATGGTCCTCCCACGAACCCTTGAAATCCAGCATGCACGCCCTCAGCATGTCTTCCAAAATCTGAATCGTCCTCTCGGACTGGCCATCCGTCTGCGGATGGTACGCCGTGCTGAAACTCAGACGCGTACCCAAGCTCTTCTGCAAACTCTGCCAGAACTGAGATGTGAACCTCGTGTCTCTGTCAGACACGATACTCACGGGGACTCCATGAAGTCGCACAACCTCCTGCACGATTCACGTTACATCACTATCCAAACTAGGAAAAGGAAATAAAACGGAGAGTAAAAGAATTTTACCTCCATATATCTCCTCGCTAGCGCCTCAGTGGACTGTCCCACTCGGAACGGAATAAAGTGCGCGGATTTGGTCAATCGATCTACGATCACCCGAATCGCGTCATTCTGCTTCGGACTCCGAGGTAGTCCAGTCACGAAATCCATAGTGATGTGTTGCCATTTTCACTCCGGAATCGAAAGCGGTTGTAGCAACCCGGCCGTACGCTGATGCTCCGCCTTCACTTGCTGGCAAACCAAGCACTTGGATACACTCCGAGCCACGCTCCTCTTCATACCATGCCACCAATAATTCAGACGAAGATCCTGGTACATCTTGGTGCCACCAGGATGCACAGAATACGTCGAACTGTGTGCCTCCACCATCAGCTCCTCTTTGATATCCCCAGCTGGCACACACAACCTGGCTCCGAACCTCAGCGAGCCATCCTCATGAATCAAAAAGTCAGTCCGCAGACCGGCTTCCACCTGCTCCCGAATCCTCATCAGCTTCGGATCCTCAGCTTGGCCAGCCTTAATCCGATCCACGATCGTCGACTGTACCTGCATGTACATCGACGAAGAAGCCTCCCCAGGAAGAACAATCTCCACACCCGACTCACAAAAATCCTGCTGCAATCTCCACTGTGAGGTCAAAATCATCACCGCTGGAAGCCTACTCAAAGCATCCGGAACCACATTCACCTTGCCAGGGTGAAACTGCAAATCAATCTCATAATCCGCCATAAGCTCCAACCATCGATGCTGTCGCATGTTGAGTTCCTTCTGAGTGAAAATGTACTTCAAGCTTTTGTGATCGGTGAAAATCTTCACTTTCTCACTCAGCAGGAAGTGCCTCCAAATCTTAAGAGCAAACACAACGGCAGCCAACTCCAAATCATGCGTCGGGTAATTCTTCTCATGAACCTTAAGCTGACGAGACGCATACGCCACAACATGCCCGTGCTGATGCAACACACAACCGAGACCCTTACCAGAAGCATCGCAAAAGATCTCAAATCCACCGCTGCGATCAGGCACAACAAGAATAGGGGCAGTCGTCAACCTCTCCTTCAGAACACCAAAAGCACTCTCACAATCACCCGACCAAACAAAAGCAACATCCTTCCGCGTCAACCTGGTCATCGGCCCAGCAATACGAGAAAAATCCTTAATGAATCGCCGATAATAACCAGCAAGTCCAAGGAAACACCGAATCTCAGATGCAGACGACGGAACAGGCCACTCCCTGATGGCCCGAATCTTCTCGGGATCCACTGAAATACCATCTCCAGTCACCACATGCCCGAGAAAAGCAACTCTATCCAGCCAGAACTCGCACTTCGAAAACTTAGCATACAACCGATGCTTCCTCAAAATCTCCAACACCGTCCTTAAGTGCGAGGCATGCTCTTCATCCGACTTCGAATAGATCAGAATGTCGTCAATAAAGATAACAACAAACTTATCCAAAAAGTCGTAGAAAATCAGGTTCATCAGATTCATGAAAACTGCGGGCGCGTTAGTTACGCCGAAAGGTATAACCACGAACTCATAGTGTCCATACTTCGTCCTGAACGCTGTCTTCAGAACATCTCCCTTCTTCACCTTCAACTGATGGTAACCACTCCTCAAATCCAATTTAGAAAACACCCTCGAACCTCCAAGCTGATCAAAAATATAATCGATGCGAGGCAACGGGTATTTATTCTTAATGGTCACCGCATTCAACTCCCGATAGTCCACGCACATGCGACGCGAACCATCCTTCTTCTTAACCAGCAACACTGGTGCTCCCCACGGAGACACGCTAGGATTAATATAACCCTTCTACAAAAGCTCATCCAATTGCTTCCGTAACTCTTCCAACTCTGCAGGTGCCATACGATACGGCGCCTTCGAAATTGGCTGCGCACCTGGAACAAGATCGATAGAAAATTCTAGAGCTCGATCAGGTGGCAGACCAGACATCTCCTCAGGGAAGACGTTGCCAAAATCACGCACCACAGCTGGCCACTCCAGCTCCATCTGCATTGCCACAGCCTCCACCGGCCTGGCCCGAAATCTGACAGGACCAAGCGAACTGCTACCATGACTGAACTCAAACACTGGATGTCCGGGAATGTCGAACACCACCTTCTTCCTCCGACAGTCGATCGTAGCATAGAAGCTCGCAAGCCAGTCCATCCCAAGAACTGCATCATAGTTGATGATGTCGTGGACAATGAAATCAGCGAAAAGCTCATGTCCACAGACCACCAACGAGCAAGAATTGCAACCACGATGCACCGAGACCACGCCATTCCCTGTAACGATATTCCAACTCTTGGGAAGAGGGGACGTCGACAAGGAATGCCTCTCCACGAAGCTCCGAGAAATAATGCACATCGATGCACCAGAGTCAAAGAGGACTTGTGCAGGAAATGTGCAAACCAAAACCACACCTAACAATCAATTAACAATCAAACCCTAGTCTAGTAAACAACCATGTTCAAGCAAACAACATAATCTAACAATCAAAATCAGCTAGGAAAGTAACAGCTAGATTGAGGATTACCTGCGATAACCTCATCCACAGCCTCGCTCTCCGCAGCGGTCATCAGAAAAGCCTGCCTCCTCGGCGGAACAGCCTGCCGAAAAGCCTGCCCCTACGGAACAAGAGCTGCTCCACGGCCAGCAGGAACAGACGCTCGCTGCTGCAACGGCTGTGCTGCAACAGGAGCCCTCCGCAGCTGATTCGCATGCCGACAATCCTTCGCGGCATGGGAAGCATCTCCACAAACCAGACACTGGCCCAAAAACTTCCGACACTGATCCTTGACGTGGCCAGGCTTGCCGCAGAAATGGCAAAACTTCAGAATAGGCCCTCCTGGCCTCTTAAACTGAGCAGACTGATTAGGCCTGAATCCAGGTCTAACCACAGCTCTCGCCTGTTCCACAGGCCTCTTCCCAGCACCAACAACAGACCCCTTCCTCTGGTTCACGAGCAGCTCCTGCCTCTTGGCAGCGACCAGAACCTTCTGATAAGACTCCCGGTCAGAAGAGGTCACAAAACTCTGGAGCTCCGGAGCAATCCCCTGCAGGAACCTCTGAGCCTTCTCCTCAGCGTCCTGCACCATCTTTGGTGCAAACCGACTCAGCCTCATGAACTCTTGGTGATACATGTCCACCGACGAGTTCCCTTGCTTCAAATCGATAAAACGCTGCAGCATCTCCTCCATGGCAGCTTTCGGAAAGAACTCACCCTCAAATCTGGCCTTGAAGGTAGCCCAGACGATCGGCTCCACCAACAACTTCTCTTCCGCATCCCACCAATTCCGAGCATTATCCTTGAGTTGCCTCTTCGCCAAATCAACCCATCCAGCCGGGGTGATCTTGGCCATCTTCAGATTGTCCTCGATGTTCCGAATCCACTCATCGGCAGCCAGAGGACCCTCAGAACCATCAAAATATGCGGGACCCAGCTCCTGAAATTGCTTCGCTCCTGGCTCAGAGCGAGGGGCATCCGGAAGAGCCCTGGCAGCTCGAGCAAGTGGAGCATTCTGGACATGCAAAAGCATGCCCTGCTGCACTTGCATCATCTGGAGCATCATCCGCATCATCTCACCGCTGGTGGGTTCCCGCTCAGGCTCCTCATCATGAGGGACCGCGCCACTACCCCCACCACGGGTGAAACGTCTCCCTGCCATCTAGTGACACAGAAAACGAATCAGATTAGACTCATAGCTTATGACATCAGACGTCGAACTTAATTTATTGGACATTCTAATATTATTATCGCTATTTCAAAAATCGCAGTTACAGAAGGACCTGCATGGGCCACCACTAAAACCTGTCACGACCCGCTTCCCTAAAATGGAGGCGAGACGTGAAAAGGTCCGCACGAGAGTGGAGCTGTGAAGCCCCAAAACCCGATAAGCGTCAAAAATACATAAGCAGGTCCCTGTAACCACAACGGAATAACAATAATAACACAAGGAGAGACTGAAATAAAATCTCCCATCTCATAAATTGTCCAACAAGAAAATAAGTCCAACATCCAGAAAAGCCACCAGGCTAAAAGAAAAGAGTCTAAGGCCCAGAACAAGGCCAACAAAAGAAACGACATAACAAGGTATGGGTGCTACGCACCGATAACAAAACAACTGTCTAACAAAAGTAAAACACAACGAAAACACTAGGACTGGTCCCCAGTGTCCATGTACTCCCCGTCAAACACAAGCTCGGGCTCGGCGTCAGCAAACACCTCGTCCTCAACAAGGTACTCAGGCTCAGGATCTAACATGTGTCATCCAAAAGAGTAAAGGGGCACATGTCAGCAAGTCTAAAAGACTTGAGCAAGGAAACTGAAAGTAAGGCAATTAGCAACCTAGCAGTTTAGTATGCATGACATGGCAGTTATAACATGAGTGCACAATTGAAACATGGCAAGACAATTTGTACAAGAGAACAATTATCGGGACAAGACAAGACAAGACAAGACAAGAGTAGCCACGCTACTATCAATCTCAATCAATTCACTATTCACGTTGTTTTGTAGATGTTTACGCCTTACAGCTGAATGGTTTCACATCCGCTGATTGGCCGCTTAACATCTACCCCAAAACCCAGAGTTTACGCCTTACCACTGCAGTTGCTGATCGGGCAGACTCCCAGTTGATTGGTCGCTTAACTCTTACCCCCAATACCCACACGTAATGGAGCCAGGGTCCCCGCATAATGAACTCAGCTAGTGAGCCTGGGGTTGCCCCGCACATGAGCTCGCATTATTAAACATTTGGCGTAGGGGTGCACCTAGCCGGAAACACGCAATTCGGGCATTGGCTATCAACCAACACATGGCCCGCTTTTGGAACACGAGCCAGGAACACAAGCATTTGTAGCAAAGCTACGCAATCACAGAAACACTTAAAGAATGCAATGACATGACATTTAACTTGCGTACCGTTAATGGAAAGTAAACATGACATGGAAATTGTGCAACATGCTATATGTGTTGGAACTAGCTTCGTTGTCAAGCTAGTTCCCCAATTTGCGCCTAGGCAAGTATCATTTCGTCGCCTAGCCTCTTTTACGCCTACTATAAGAAAATGGCCTAAAACATGGCCTAAACCCTAAGTGGCAAGTTTCACTTGCCTAGCACCGGGGATGACGACCACTTCGTCACACGGATGCCAATCTACGGGGGAATCGCTGTTTTTGGGGGAACAATCATCAAACAACATGAAATTTATTAGGGTTTCATAAAAATATAAATAGGTTAAGAAAACAACGGTAGATCGATTTCTTACCGAGAGGAGACGGAAGAAACACTCCGGGGAACCCTAGGATCAGATCTGGAAAAGATTGGAGAAGTTTGGGAGAATTAGGGTTTTGGGGGATTTTGATGGATTTGATGAGATTTTGGGGAAGATGAGAGGTAGATAGAGTGGATGGATGGTTTGGATGATGGATTTAGGGCTTGGAATGAAGGATTGAAGCTTGGAGGAAGATGGGGGCTCAAGGGGGAAGGTTTTAGGGTTTTGGGTCGTGTTGGGGAAGAAGAAAACGTTTGGGTTGGGTTTAAATAGGATGGGCTGGCGGCTGCCCAGAAATTAGGGTTTCAACACTGGTTAGTCGGTCAAAGAGCAACCACTGACCGACTAGTTTGGCAACTAGTCGGTCGGTTGACCAACGCAGACCGACTAAGTGCAAACAGTAACTTCTGAACGAAAATAGGATTTTAGAGTTAGTCGATCCATGAACAAATACTGACCGACTAGTTTAGAATCTATTCGGTCGATGAACGTTCTTAGACCGACTAAGAGTAAACAGTAACTCAACTAAAATTAAGATGATGTGTTAGTCGGTTAAAGAAGCATTGCTGACCGACTAGTTTGCAACCTAGTCGGTCAACCAACGTTCTTAGACCGACTAACGATAAACAGTAACTCCTGGGAAATTTAGAAAGCTAACTAGTCGGTCCAAGAAGGATTGCCGACCGACTGGATCGTCATCTAGTCGGTCGATGCCCCTTCTTATACCGGCTAATGAGCACAAAAAGTTCTGATACGGAGCGCGGGGCCCCGGGATCGATTCCTAAGACTCCTAGGCTTGATCTAATAGTAAGATACGACCGTTATGAAGTCCGTCACGAATGACTTACTTCGAAATCGACAATCCTAAGGAAGAAGCGAGAAACTACGACGAATCGATCGAAAATGAAAGCTACGGAGACGAAAACCACACAAGAGGAGAAAATCCACCAAAACATATATTATATTATATTATATCCAGATACATGAAAAGCAGTCGTTACATGGATAGAGTTGCTTTTCTTGGGCATGTGGTGACTGGAGATGGTATCTCAGTGGATCCCGAGAAGATTAGGGCCATCAGAGAGTGGCCTGTTCCGTCGTCTGCGTCTGAGATCCGGAGTTTCCTTGGTTTGGCGGGATACTATCGGCGTTTCATTAAGGACTTTTCTCGTATTGCTGAGCCGATGACCAGATTGACGCGGAAGGATGTACCTTTTGTTTGGTCGGGTGATTGTGAGAATGCCTTTGGCGTTCTGAGGGAGAGGATGGCGACTGCCCCTATTCTTGTTGTGCCTGATCGTAGCGGTGGATTTGAGATCTTTTGCGATGCTTCTGGCAAGGGTCTTGGTTGTGTGTTGCATCAGCATGGGCATGTTGTGGCTTATGCTTCTCGTCAGCTTAAGGTTCATGAGAAGAATTACCCGACACATGATTTGGAGTTGGCTGCTGTTGTGTTTGCGCTCAAGATTTGGAGGCACTTCCTGCTGAGTGAGAAAGTGAAAATTTTCACCGATCACAAAAGCTTGAAGTATATTTTTACTCAGAAGGAGCTCAACACGCGACAACGTCGATGGTTGGAGCTCATGGCGGATTATGAGATTGATTTGCAGTATCACCCTGGCAAGGTGAATGTGGTTCCCGATGCGCTGAGTAGGTTTCCAGCGGTGATGATTTTGACTTCGCAGTGGAGATTGCAGCAGGATTTTTGCGAGTCTGGTGTTGAGATTGTTCTTCCTGGGGAGGCTTCTCCGTTGATGTGTATGCAGATACAGTCGACGATCGTGGATCGGATTAAGGCGAGTCAGGTCGGAGATCCGAAGCTGGTGAGGATTCGGGAGCAGGTTGAAGCCGGTCTGCGGACTGACTTTTTGATTCATGAGGATGGCTCGCTGAGGTTTGGAGCCAGGTTGTGTGTGCCAGCTGGGGATATAAGAGAGGAGTTGATGGTGGAGGCACACAGTTCGCCGTATTCTGTGCATCCTGGTGGGACCAAGATGTTCCAGGATCTTCGTCTGAACTATTGGTGGCATGTCATGAAGAGGAGTGTGGCTCGGAGTGTGGCCAAGTGCTTGGTTTGCCAGTAGGTTAAGGCTGAGCATCAGCGTGCGACCGGGTTGCTACAACCGCTTCCGATTCCGGAGTGGAAGTGGCAACACATCACTATGGATTTCATGACTGGACTACCTCGGAGTCCGAAGCAGAATGACGCGATTTGGGTGATCGTAGATAGATTGACCAAATTCGTGCACTTTATTCCGTTCCGAGTAGGACAGTCCACTGAGGCGCTGGCAAGGAGATATATGGAGGTAAATTCTTTTACTCTCCGTTTTTATTTCCTTTTCCTAGTTTAGATAGTGATGTAACGTGAATCGTGCAGGAGGTCGTGCGACTTCACGGAGTCCCCGTGAGTATCGTGTCGGACAGAGACACGAGGTTCACATCTCAGTTCTGGCAGAGTTTGCAGAAGAGTTTGGGTACGCGTCTGAGTTTCAGCACGGCGTACCATCTGCAGACGGATGGCCAGTCCGAGAGGACGATTCAGATCTTGGAGGACATGCTGAGGGCGTGCATGCTGGATTTCAAGGGTTCGTGGGAGGACCATCTACACTTGGTGGAGTTCTCTTACAATAACAGCTTCCAGGCGTCTATTGGCATGGCGCCTTTCGCCGCTCTTTATGGGAGGAAATGTCGATCGCCATTGAGTTGGGATGACGTTGGTGATCGTGAGCTGTTGGGACCTGAGATGATTGTGGAGGCCGTGGATATTGTCAGGAACATTCGGGAGAGGTTGAGGATTGCTCAGGACCGTTTTAAGCATTGGGCGGATGCTAAGCGTCGTCTTTTGGAGTTTCAGCCTGGAGACCATGTGTTCTTGAAGATTTCCCCGAATCGTGGTGTGATTCGCTTTGGGAAGCGAGGGAAGTTGAGCCCGCGATACATTGGACTGTTTGATATTCTGGAGAAAGTTGGCGAGGTAGCCTACCGCTTAGCCTTGCCGCCATCTTTGGAGGGAGTTCACAATGTTTTCCATGTGTCGCAGCTTCGTCGATACATTAGCGATCCATCTCATGCTGTGGATTTCTCGGAGATTACCGTTTGCCCCGACATGACGTATGACCAGCAGCCGGTGCAGATTCTGGACAGGCGTCAGAAGTCACTTTGGAACAAGGTTGTTAATCTTGTGAGCGTGATGTGGCGGCACGACTCGCCTGGAGAGTCTACTTGGGAGAATGAGGATGAGATGCGAGAGCGTTTCCCACTTTTGTTCCCGGACACGTGAGTGTTGGGAAATTCCGAGGTCGGAATTTTTCTTAAGTTGGGGAGGATGTAACGACTGGTTTTCATGTGTCTGGATTTATTATATTATATTATATGTTTTGGTGGATTTTCTCCTTATGCGTGGTTTTCGTCTCCGTAGCTTTCATTTTCGATCGTTTCGTCGTGTTTTCTTAGCTTCTTCCGTTGATCGTCGATTTTGGAGTAAGTCATTTGTGACGGGCTTCATATCGGTCATATCTTATTGTTAGATCAAGCCTAGGAGTCTTAGGAATCGATCCTGGAGCTTCGCGCTCCATTTCGAAACTTTTGGTGCTCATTAGCCGGTATAAGAAGGGGCATCGACTGACTAGATGACGATCCAGTCGGTCGGAAAACCTTCTTGAACTGACCAGTTGGCTTTCTAAATTATTCAGGAGTTACTGTTTATTGTTAGTCGGTCTAAGAACGTTGGTTGATCGACTAGGTTGCAAACTAGTCGGTCAGCAATGCTTCTTTAACCGACTAACTCATTAACTATTTTTGACACTAGTTACTGTTTATTCTTAGTCGGTCTAAGTTAATCTTCCGACCGACTAGTTGTCAAACTAGTCGGTTAAGTTTTGTACTCAGACCGACTAACTCTTAGTTCAGGTTTTCGACTGAAGCTACTGTTTACACTTAGTCGGTCTGCGTTGGTCAACCGACCGACTAGTTCTCAAACTAGTCGGTCAACAATTGTTCTTTGACCGACTAAACAGTACAGGAAACCCTAGTTTTGCCCTAGCCACCACCAAACTCTATAAATACCCCTCCAAACGTTTTCTTCTTCTTCCTCACGACCTAAAACCCTTATTTGTCCCCCATTGAGCCCCCATCTTCCTCAAACCATTATTCCTTCAACCCAAGCCCAAAATCCATCATCCAAACACTCCCTTAACACATTCTACCTCTCATCTTCCTCAAAATCTCATCAATCCCCCAAAATCCCCCAAAACCCTATTTCTCCAAACTTCTCCATCCATTTCCAGATCTGAACCCTAAGTTCCCCGGGGCGTTTCTTCCGTTGCCGTGGTTGCTCGGCATCGTTCTTCCGTTTCCTATACAGTAATAATCGATCTCTTAATGTTTTCATAACCCGTTGTGTTTTTATAAAACCCTAATGAAATGAATGTTGTTTTGATGGTTGTTTCTCCATAACAGCGACTTCCCCGTAGATTAGCGTCCGTGGGACGAACCCTCGTTGATCGTCATCCTCGGTGCTAGGCAAGTGAAACTTGCCACTTAGGGTTTAGGCCATGTTTTAGGCCATTTGATTGTTGTAGGCGTGAAAGAGACTAGACGACGAAATGATACTCGCCTAGGCGCAAATTTAGGGACTAGCTTGACAATGAAGCTAGAACCGACATTTATCATGTTGCACAATTACCATGTCATGTTTAATTTCCATTAACGGTACACAAATTAATTGTCATGTCATTGCATTCTTTAAGTGTTTCCGTGATTGCGTAGCTTCGCTACAATACTTGTGTTTCCTGGCTCGTGTTCCAGAAGCGGGCCATGTGTTGGTTGATAGCCAATGCCCGAACTACTTGTTTCCGGCTAGGTGCACCCCTACGCCAACTGCTTAAGAATCGTGAACTAGAATGCGAGCTCTTGTGCGGGGCAACCCTGGCTCATTTACTGAGCTCGTGTGCAGGGACCCTGGCTTGTTTACATGTGGGTATTGGGGGTAGGAGTTAAGCGGCCAATCAACTGGGAGACTGCCCGATCAGCAACTGCAGTGGTAAGGCGTAAACTCTGGGTTTTGGGGTAGTGTTAAGCGGCCAATCAGCGTGGATGCCAAACCGTTCAGCTGTAAGGCGTAAACATCTACAAACAACTTGAAATGTGACTAGTGGAATGATTGAGATTATTAGTAGTTTGGCTACTCTTGACTTGTCCCGATAATTGTTCTCTTGTACTCATTGTTTCACCATGTCTTGCTTGTGCACTCATGTTATAACTGCCATGTCATGCATACTATAACTGCTAGGTTGTTAGTTTGATTTACCTTCAGTTTCCTTGCCCAAGTCTTTTAGACTTGCTGACATGTGCCCTTTTACTCTTTTGGGTGACACATGTTAGATCTTGAGCCTGAGTACATTGTTGGGGACGAGGTGTTTGCTGACGCCGAGCCCGAGCTTGTGTTTGACGGGGAGTACGTGGACACCAGGGACCAGTCCTAGTGTCTTTGTTGTGCTTTCCTCTTTTGTCTTAGTCTGATGTTTTGTTGTCGGTGCGTAGCACATATACTTGGTTACGTTGTTGCTTTTGTTGGCCTTGTTCTGGGCCTTTAGACTCTTTCTTTTAGCCTGGTGGCTTTTCTGGATGTTGAACTTAATTTTCATGTTGGACAAATTATGAGATATGAGATTTTATTTCCGTCTCTCCTTGTGTTATTATTGTTGTTCCGTTTGTGGTTACAGGGACCTGCTTATGTTTTATTGACGCTTATCGGGTTTGGGGCTTCACAGCTCCACTCTCGTGCGGACCTTTTCACGTCTCGCCTCCATTTTAGGGAAGCGGGGCGTGACAATGCTCTGGCTTGAGCCCGCTTGTATGGCGGGCTGGGCTTGCCACTGCAAAGTTGGGCGGGCTAGCCCTGCCCAGTTGGTCAGGCTAGCCTAGTCTAACTGGGTCAGGTCAGACCAGAACTGGGCAAAATCCCAGCTTTGGCCTTTTGAGCCATAACTAGAGTTCTATAACTCCGATTGTGCTAATTCCAGATTCGTTGGAAAGCTTGGTTTGAATGGGGAAATCCCAAAGAGCTATTTATCCAATTCTATGCATTTATATGTTTCAAAATAATTAGAAACTATTTATAATGAATTTTAAACCTGTTTGCATCATATGCAATGATCCCATTCAGCATTCTGCTAACGCTGAAGTTGCAAACATTTTGCGACATCATTAAATCTCATTTAATAGCTGAAAACTTTATGCGACCTTATTAAATCTTATTATATGTCGACTTAACTCTTTTAGAGACTTCAATTATTCTTGTGCACCCGAGTGCACTCCTCCTAAAATCTTCCTATTACTAAGACGTGAACCGAACTCGGTGTGAGACCCTACAGCCTGACCCTACCACAGGTTGGGGCTCGAAACCCCTAGACGACAGTAACCACGAGCAGTAGGTGTCGTTCCTGTTTCAGAATCATACTTACGTGATTGACCCATCGACAAAAGTGTCGCCGGGATCACACTGACTGTGTCAGTGATGTATACCGCGGTTTTAGTCCATTCGTCATAACTATGCCCCTACATGGCCTAGGGTATGGTAAACCATCAACCCAACTAGCCAGCATTGGTCAGTATACATCGGTCTTTGTTATATACACGTTGTACATCCTACAACGTACCCCGGCCGAGGTTTAGCACCAAGAACCGTTACTGAGCCCATGACACTAACTTCCCTTTAACAAAAGAGACGAATCCCATGTAAGTCATATACTTACCTCGTGTGCTTCAGGTGTCACCTAAACCTAAGACCTATTAGTAGGCCCGGCCACGAAGCTAGATTATAGATCTAAGTGACACTATTCACACACATGTTCGTACAAATGACTTCAGGTCTGAAGGACCAACTTGCCTAACATCACTATAGAGTTATTAATGCCAGTTTAGTTAAATTTTAACCATTTAATAACTCTTAATAGGGTAGTTCAGTGAACTCATTCTCTAATGAGCACTCGTGCTTTATCTCCGACTTCGCCAGGTCGAATGACTATGAGATCATCATTACCCAACAAGTAAGACAAAGACATAATGGTTTGTCTGATGTGCCGATATCCTTTTCTCGACACATCTATGACCACGAATTTTTTAAGACTTAAGTTCTAGTCGGTCATTTACTTCTCATAATCGAGATCTACATCTAAATACGCAATGACCTCACTATTAATCTAAGGAAATTGTCCAAGTATTTGATTCATAGAATTTATACTAGGACAATTGATACCTTTGTATATGCAAACAAGATGTTACATCAAGATAAATTGCCTCAAGGGCATATATCTACCTACATTCCCACTTGCACTTAGGCTATTTATCTCGGTATCTCATATGGCTATAGCATATCAGTCATTACGGACATTCATATGTCAAGCCTAAAAGGGATCTGCTAAACCTTATCTATTTTGTAGTTAAATGGAGTCTTATTACTAATACATCACTTGATCACACAGGGTTGATCCTTGAAACCATCTTTGGATCTCATTCAATGATTTCTCTTTTTGTATAGCTAACGATTAGCAGACACAACTTGATGTAGTGTTTATTATTCCAACAAGTCAGTCATTTTTATATACCAAATATACTAGTGTCAATTATGTCCAATACATTAATGACACTAAAGTTTCTATATCTCTGACTCAATCAAAAAAACATTTTGATTTGATGTCACATATAGATGGTTTTATAATTTGGAGCTTTTACTTAGTCATAAAATTTGAACTAAGTAATATGCTCGCTCCCACTGACTTTGAGAACCGTCTGGTTAAATTCTTTAACTTAAATTTCTAAATCTTTTTTAGAATATTTATTAATCATAACCAGACCATTCGTGCTGAATCAAAGTGGAATGTATCAGTGTAAGGTTGACTTAATGAATAAGTCATATCAAGATCCGCTTATAGGAGTCTTGCTGACAACTTACTCGGTCAAAAAATTCCTACACTTTTATTTCCTTTTAACTGCATTAATCTTCTAACTTAGAAGCATTAATTGTAGCCCAACAAGAACTATTCTCATTGTGCGTATCATTAGGATCACATCTAATTTACACGCTTATGGGACTTACTAGTTACTAAGGATTAGAAATATATATACATATATATACCGACAGCTCAGATTAATCTCATTAACTTAAAAGCATTCATGATAGCTCAGAAAAATATACACCAAAACAGGCAGACATACACATCAATTTAACCAGCCATTCATAACAAATCACATTATTAACCAGAGCATATATTCCCAAGATATCCATAATTTCATCCAGAATGAAATAAAGCTTGTTCACCACAAAATCTATGAGCGACAATCACTCAATCATTAGTTTAAAACAACCTTTCGAGACGTTTATTCAAAATAAAAGGTATCACCCGCTTCTTGATATCTCGAAGTTCCTAGACGGCCCTAGCAGCAACGATTACTCCAATGCCGACCGTGTTGGAACTTCCTCCATCCTTTTGCTTCATGCACATGTAGACAGTATACAGATGTCTTAGTAGACATACTGGTATCTTATACCATGTAACAAAAGTTTTATAGAAATTTATATACTCTTTAAATGAGATTTGTACCTGAGGTAGATGCATCACCATGCCCCTTCTTTTCCGCAAGGTAGAGATTGCAATTTCTCTTCCAATGGCCTGTCTTGTGGCAGTGGAGGCATTCAGATTTCAACGGTGCCCCCTTGTTCTTCTTCCCCTTCTTTTCTTTCGAAGGTTGATTGTCATGCCTCTTCTTCCCCTTGCCCTTAGGCTGGTAGGAAGGGGCATGGCCTACAACCAACGCTGAAGTTTGGCTTCTTTCAATCTCCTCAAACTGTTGGAGCATGTTGAGGAGACCTGTAAGATCTACTTCAGTATTGTTCATTATGAAACCCGTAATGAACGAATTGAAGTCGGGGGTTAAAGATCTCAGGATAATGTCCACGCTTATTTCGTTATCGAGGACAAATCCTAGCTTGGCCGCATCATTTAGGTAGCCGATCATCTTGATAACATGATCCTGCACAGGGCCCGTCGTCATCTTGGTTCCCCAAAGGTTGCACGTGGCGTAAAACCTAGCAGCTCTGGAACGTTTGCCATATAATTCCTCTGCATTCAGAAGCATGCTACAAACATCAATATGTTCGTGCTTCCTTTGCAGGTCATTGGTCATAGATGCCAGAGTAAGGCACCTGGCCTTCTCTGCATCCCTTTGTACTACTTGTAGGCATTCTTCTCCTCGTTGGTGGCATCCTCGTCAGGGCTTTCCAGAGCGTCTTCAGTCAGTATGTATCCAATCCCGGCTAGCGAGAGGACCAACTTTATGTTCCTAAGCCAATCCTTGTAGTTTGTCCCATCTAGCACGTTCTTCTCGATAATGAATTTTGGACCAGACTCTATACTGCATTATTAATAGATATGAATTAGCATATGTTCTTGTATAGTTTAAGAGGTTTTTATTAAACTATATTCTCCCACTATTTTAAAGAATTTTAAGCCATAATAGTAAAACAATTTATTATAATTAAAATTTTGTGGGAGAGGGACCCAACCACCCTGAGTCTCACAACCTTGAGTGTGCTCAAAAGTTATTTGACTCTGCAGTCGGTAGACGATCTCTTCGTCAATCATATTAAATATGATTCCCTGTATAATTTTACCCCTAGTCAATTATGATCATGAGTGTGCTCATCCAAATCATAATGGCTAGCTTAGTTGGACCCTTGTTTTCGTGTCTAGCTTAACTTGTGCCCGCGCTCGGTGTATTCACGATATGACGGTTTGGGTCAAGGCTTAGACTACATCATATGTACAAATAAGTTGGTTTCTATAAGGTTGCCCGGTCACAGCATGAGTGTGCTCAACAACTATAATATGGATCCTATAGTTGCCAAGTTCGAAAACAAGGAGGGCTACATTTTATCTTTAAAAAGATTGTTAATGTATTAGACTTAGGTATCATTCAGGGTGTCATATAATCCTGATTTGTGTTATTGCAGTCCAGCAGACACAGCCAGGGAATTGACTAAGCCAGGATCACTTATCCCTAGTCTAGCTAGGATGACCCAACAAACTTAGCCAAGCACATTGACCTGTATCATGATCCATTGAATGACACTTATCATTTATATATGCGTGCCATAAACTAAAAGGCTTTTATTAACACTAATTAATCCTATCAACTAGTGGAATCCTTAAAATTCAAAATTTATTAGGATTCGTTAATAACTTTTATTAAGTCCTTATCAACTATAAGGTTCATTTTTTCAACGTGCTACCCTAATCATTATTAGGATTTTAATAAAATCATTTACAACACTTTAAATTGTAGTCTTTTAATGAGAATTATTACGATAACGATTAAAATAATAATAGTCGTTAAAGGACTACCCTAATCAGGAGTTAGGTTTTAAAAGGTTGTAACGTTTTATTAAAACATAGCATGTCATTTAAAAAATTCATCTTATAAATTTTTTAAACAGGTTTCAATGGCTACCCTAAAAGGTTTCATGAATTTATCAAATAAAGCATGGCCATTAAACATAAACAACACTAATTTCATCGCATAAAAATATGTGTCCAACTATTTAACAATTAAATAGAACAGAATATTAAAGATTTATCTAATAAATAATTAACATGGATTCTAAAATTTAACACTTAAATTTAAACATGATTTTAAAACTTTAAAATTTTATCTAATAAAATTTATTAGATTCATAAAAATTATCTCATAATTTTTAATTCTAAAACTTTGTTTTAAAAATCATCATAAAAAAATTTCCATGTTACTAAAAACAATTTTATCACATAAAAAAATTTTAAAAACATTTTAAAGAAGATGCGTTTTCATTTTTAACAATATCGCATAAAGTTAAAAAATCTTTTGCATGCATTTTAAAAGCATTCATTTAATTATAAACATCGCAATCCTAAGATCACCATGCAAACCTAGGGCTCTGATACCACTGAAGGGCTTTGATGGACCCTTAAGGCACTATTCAATGTACGTCCTACGTCGGACGGACTATAGAAGTAGAAAAATAGCAGCGGAAAAATAATAAATCTTTAAACTATTTAACTATGGCCCTAAGGCAACAAGACCCTAACCAGGATCTATGCTAACTTGGGGTGGATCTGACCACCCCAAGAAAGATCTAAAGCTACTGCGACATAATAATTAAATAAAGCTAATTAAGCACATACCCAGAACCTTGCTTGCACCGGTAAGGTGTATCGAACTGCCTTTCGCTCCCCAAGCTTGCCGCCTCTGCGCACACGAACCGATCCACCCATTGCGAGCCAACACTGCGCCTTTGGGCTAACCACTTGCCGAAGAAAGTTTCACTTGAGCTCGATCCGACGTCTTAGACTTCAGATCTAAATCTAAACCCTACAAGTCGTTTTGCTAGAACGAACGTGATGGAAATAGAAGAAATTGGGAGAGAATAATTTCTATCTCAAATTTTGAGCGTGCCCAAAACCTTTGTAGGCTTCTTAATTTTCAGAGACTTGGTGCAAATTTTCATGGGGAGTGTTGGCCCCAACTTATATATGCGGTCGGCCCTCCCCTTCTCACATATCCGATGTGGGACTAAATTAAATTTAGAGAATTAATTAAGTTAGTTAGCCTTTCTTAAAGGTTAAACTTTGATGAATTAATTCTCCCCCACCGTTGAGCTTTATAAATGATACAACCTATCAATTCAAAGAGCTATGAACGATGAACGCATATGAACGAACGTCGACGAATTCTGACTTCGTTTGACCATTCAAACAATTGCTCAAAGTTGAGCAAAAAGTAAAAATTCGGCTAATTCGTAGCCGTCACAACCCTCCTAGGGTTTCTTGAGTTTTGGGCTCCTCTGGTGGGGCCCACGGCCAAAAGGCGCGCCCAAAAGGCGTGCCCAGTTCAATTTGGTCGCCAGCCCATGCCTGGGCATGCGGGTTGACCCGCCTGCTACAGTGCGGGTGGGTTTAACCCGCCTGCACAGGTGGCGGGTCAAATCCCGCCCGCACAGGTGGGCGAGCCCGCCCGCCGGTAATGCGGGTTGGCTCGCCCGCATCAGCGGGCGGGCACAGCCCGCTGAGCAGGTTGGGCTCAGACCGCCTGCTGTTTGGCAGGCTGGGCTTGCCCCTACCCAGTTGGGCAGGCTAGCCCTGCCCAGTTGGTCAGGCTAGCCCAGTCCAACTGGGTCAGGTCAGACCAGAACTGGGCAAACGCCCAGCTTTGGCCTTTTGAGCCGTAGCTTGAGTTCTATAATTTCGATTGGGCCGATTCCAGATTCGTTGGAAAGTTTGGTTTGAATGGGACAATCCCAAAAAGCCATCTATCCAATTCTATGTGTTTATATGTTTCAAAAGCATTAGAAATAATTTATAATGTATTTTAAACATGTTTGCATCATATGCAATGATCCTATTCAACATTCTGCTAATGCTGAAGTTGCTAACATTTTGCGACATCTTTAAATCTCATTTAATAGCTGAAAACTTTATGCGACCTTATTCAATCTTATTATAGGTCGACTTAACTCTTTTAGAGACTTCAATTATTCTTGTGCACCCGAGTGCACTCCTCCTAAAATCTTCCTATTACTAAGACGTGAACCGAACTCGGTGTGAGACCCTACAGCCTGACCCTCCTACAGGTTGGGGCTCGAAACCCCTAGACGATAGTAACCACGAGCAGCAGGTGTTATCCCTGTTTCAGAATCATACTTACGTGATTGACCCATCGACAAAAGTGTTGTCGAGATCACTCTGACTGTGTCAGTGATGAATACCGCAGTTTTAGTCCCTTTGTCATAACTATGTTCCTACATGGCCTAAGGTATGGTAAACAATCAACCCTACTAGCCAGCATTGGTCAATATACATTGGTCTTTGTTATATACATGTTGTACATCCTACAACGTACACCAGCCGAGGTTTAGCACCAAGAACCGTACTGAGCCTGTGACACTAACTTTCCTTTAACGGAAGAAACGAATCCCTTGTAAGTCATATACTTACATCGTGTGCTTCAGGTGTCACCCAACCGAAGACCTTTCAGCAGGCCTGGCCTCGAAGCTAGATCATAGATCTAAGTGACGCTATTCACACACAGGTTCGTACAAATGACTTCAGGTCTTAAGGACCAACTTGCCTATCATCACTATAGAGTTATTAATGATAGTTTAGTTAAAGTTTAACCATTTAATAACTCTTAATAGGGTCATTCAGTGAACTCATTCTCTAATGAGCACCCGTGCCATGTCTCCGACTTCGCCAGGTCGAATGACTATGAGATCATCATTACCCTACAGGTAAGACTGTCATGCCCTGCTTCCCAAGTATGGAAGGCGAGACGTGAAGAGGTCCGCTCAGACTTGGAGCTGTGAAGCTACAGTCTGATAAGCGTCTGGTAATTTAGTCCATTAGCAGGTTCTTTGCATTACGACGAAACAACAACAATAATAAAGAAAGATAGACAATTAAAATTATCCAACATTCAACATCCACAGATTTTATTCCAAATATACAGAGTTAATAATAAATAAATACAAAGTCTGAAAAGAAGGCCTAAGCATGGCCGAAACTAATACAAAGGAAAGGGTACAATGCACCGAACAACCTAACAACAACTACTAGGAAAGTAAATAACCGCTGAGAGACAGTCACCAGCCGAGACTAAGGGTAGAAATCCGGTGTCCTCGAACTGGACGTCAGTAAACTGTCATCCTCAGCACTACCTCAGGCTCAAAGCCTGACATGTGTCACCCAAAGAGAAAAGGGAACATGTCAGCAAAAATCTCCAAAGAGGGAAAATAAGACTTTTGTGTAAGGAAACATAAAGTATAAAGAATGCAACTTAGCAGTTTAAATTGAGATGACATGCCATAATAATTCAATGAATGCAGCAGTTAAAATGAACATGATACTTGCAATGCATGACACATCATAGCGAGAGCTACCAATCAATATTCACGATTTCACGATTAACTTGTATTTACGATGTGCACAGGGTTTCCTCCTTTTGGCTGAAGTGGCTGTACGGGCACACTTCTACGCTCAATTGATCATTTAACCATACCCCTCCACGTGTATATGGACTGACGCCCATCTTCTGGATCACGAGCCAGGAAGTGTTTTTGGTATAGGGTTGTACCCAACATGCATGTGCTTAGCCTCAATCAATATGTAGGAGTCAAAATCCTACTCGTCGCAGCTTACAATTTATTGTAGCGTGTGCTACACAATCATGATAAATCAAGTTGATGCATGAAATGACATGGCGAGATGCATGAACATGGCAATAAGCAGTTAAAAGTGCATACAGTTAATTTGAAAGTAAACGTGACACGTGGCATGAAATGATAACAATGGTGTCAGATCTAGCTTCGTTGTCAATTTAGATCAAATAAGGCGTCTAGGCGACTACCATTTCATCGCCTAGTCTCTTTTACGCTATTTCACAAATTGGCCTAAAACATGGCCTAAACAAATACTGGCAAGTTTCACTTGCCTGAAAATAATCAAGCTGCGATCTCTGTTCAACAAGTCCAAGATCTATCTATGTGCTCAGTCTAATCCAGCCTACAGTCCCAATTATTAAATCTTGACTAGTGAGTTATTCAAAACAGTAAAGTTACAATTTTTAGTCTTGATTAGCATGCGATGTGGGGGTTCCCTTAGCACGCCGCGAGAGCTACACTGACGGCGGATGTGATGTGGGGGTTCTACGGTTGAATAAATAGAAGCTAGAAACGATCTAACTGTACGGCAGCAATCAGCGAGCAATAAACGACGATCAGCTGGGTAGCGGCACGATCCCCGAACACGATGCGAGGGGAAGAGGACAGCCAACGTTCTACGACATCGGGAAGACACGGACAACGGCATGTGAAGGCACGAGAGGCGACAGACATCGAGATCTTGCGGCGAGGGAAGTCCGAAACAGCGAACAAAGAGGTCGCCGAGGCTGGGGGAGACGCGCGCGGTGGACAGCCATGGCGGGGGCTGCTGCGAGGCGGCCTGGATGAGGACAACCATGCGTCAGGGGCACGGATTCGAGTTTCACATTCAAGAAGGCCACACATGAGGAGAGGTGCACAAGGGGAGGTCTGCGCGGCTGGAGGGACATCTGAGGGGCGGCCGGCGGCAAGGGGAGTGGTCGGCGCAGCCCAGGGATGCTGGCCGTGAGCTATAAGGCTGTGGTTTAGTAGTTTTGTGTAGGGTTTTAAGGGGAGGAGGAAGGTGTGGTCGTCGAGGGAGGTGGCCGGAGGAGTTGACCGTGCGTGGGCTTTGCGGCGGCTTGTGCGTGATGTCAAAAACCCTAGCTGTGTTTGGGTTTTAAAAGAGTTAGGTTTTCTATATAGGAATGAAAGGGAGTGAACTTAAGGGTTTGGGAGGAGAGAGAGATAGAGATATATGGGTATAGATTAGTTTAAGATAGGGGCAGTGAATAGCCTAGATTGAATTGGTTATGATACGTATGAGATTTCATTTGATTTTGCTATTTGGGGTAAAAAATGGGGTGCACCTAAGTTGATTAGAGAGAGAAGATATGAGAGGAAGGGGGTAGACTTAGGGTGACCTATAGTTAGGAAGGATTTCATGTGATACGTATTAAGCCTATAGTTTTAATTAGGTTATTTGAATTTCAAATTAATTAGGGTTAGGTGGATTAGAAAGTGATTAGAGGAAAAAAGTGGGTCTAGCGGGGTCCGATAATTATAAAAAAATACCGGGACGACCGTGTCGATGAGAGGGTCGAGACTAAGATGAACGGTCACGAGCTAGGGTCACGAAAAATGGAACTAAAAATAAAACGATCAAACGACGAAGGTAAGAGTTACAACACCCCTTCAAACAAAGTTGTTTTGTGGGAGAACGACCCGTGAAATGACGTTCACAAATAATTCCACAAATAAGTACTCTCTCAGAGGGTTACAACGACATATCACATCGTACGTTTGGGATACAAGAAGAGATCAAAATAAATACGCGTACGAACAAAAGTACGCGCATGAAAAACGTAAGATCGAAAAGCGACAAAGACAAAGACAAAGACACGATGGTCTGTCCGATGTACCGATATCCTTTTCTCGACACATCTATGACCACGAACGTTTTAAGACTTAAGTTCTAGTCGGTCATTTACTTCTCATAATCGAGATCTACATCTAGATATGCAATGACCTCACTATTAGTCTAAGGAAATTGTCCAAGTATTTGATTCATAGAATTTATACTAGGACAATTGATACCTATATATATATGAACAAGATGTTACATCAAGATAAATTGCCTCAAGGGCATATATCTACCTACATCTCCCACTTGCACTTAGGTTATTTATCTCGGTATCTCATACTACTATAGCATATCAGTCACTACGGACATTCATATGTCAAGCCTAAAAGGAATCTGCTAAACCTTATTATTATGTAGTTAAATGGAGTCTTATTATTAATACATCACTTGATCACACAGCGTTGATCCTTTGAAACCATCTTTGGATCTTATCCAATGATTTCTCTTCTTGTATAGCTAACGATTAGCATACACAACTTGATGTTGTGTTTATTATTCCAACAAGTCAGTCATTTTTATATACAAAATACCCTAGTGTCAATTATGTCCAACACATTAATGACACTAAAGTTTCTATATCTCTGACTAAATCAAATAACCATTTTGATTTGATGTCACATATAGATGGTTTTATAATTTGGAGCTTTTACTCAGTCACAAAATTTGAACTAAGTAATATGCTCGCTCCCACTGACTTTGAGAACCGCCTGGTTAAATTCTTTAACTTTAATTTCTAAATCTTATTTAGAATATTTATTAAGCATAACCATCCCATTCATGCTAAATCAAAGTGGAATGTATAAGTGTCAGGTTGACTTAACGAATAAGTCATATCAAGATCAGTTTATAGGAGTCTTGATAACAACTTACTCAGTCAAAAAATTCCTACACGTTTATTTCCTTTTAATTGCATTAATCTTCTAACTTAGAAGCATTAATTGCAGGCCAACGAGAACTATTCTCATTGTGCGTATCATTAGGATCACATCTAATTTATACGCTTACGAGATTTACTAGTTCTAAGGATTAGAAATATATACACATATATATACCGACAACTCAGATTAATCTCTTTAACTTAAAAGCATCCATGACAGCTCAGAAAAATACACACCAAAACCGGTAGCCATACACAACAATTTAACCAGCCATTCATAACAAATCACATTATTAAATAGAGCATATATTCCCAAGATATCCATAATTTCATCCAGAATGAAATAAAGCTTGTTCACCACAAAATCTATGAGCGACAATCTCTCAATCATTGTTTTAAAACAACCTTTCGATACGTTTATTCAAAATAAAAGGTATCTCCCACTTCTTGATATCTTGAAGATCCTAGAAGGCCCTAGCAACAACGATTACTCCAATGCCGACCGTGTTGGAACTTCCTCCATCCTTTTGCTTCATGCACCTGCAGACAGTATACAGATGTCTTAGTAGACATACTGGTATCTTATACCATGTAGCAAAAGTTTTATAGAAATTTATATACTCTTTAAATGAGATTTGTACCTGAGGTAGAGGTATCACCATGCCCCTTCTTTTCTGCAAGGTAGAGATTGCAATTTCTCTTCCAATGGCCTGTCTTGTGGCAGTGGAGGCATTCAGATTTCGACGGCGCCCCCTTGTTCTTCTTCCCATTCTTTTCTTTCGAAGTTTGATTGTCATGCCTCTTCTTTCCCTTGCCTTTAGGCTGGTGGGAAGGGGCAGGGCTTACAACCAAAGCTGAAGTTGGCTTCTTCTCAATCTCTTCAAACTGTCGGAGCATGTTGAGGAGACCTGGAAGATCTACTTCCGTACTGTTCATTATGAGACCCGTAATGAACGAATTGAAGTCGAGGGTTAAAGATCTCAGGATAATGTCCACGCTAATTTCGTTCTCGAGGAAAAATCCTATCTGGGGTAATGTCCACCCTTATTCCTTTGCTCCTTTTATATATTGATGTATTGACATGCCATGTTCCTGTAGCACTTTCACTTGTAGCACTTGTTCACTTAGTAGTTGCATTTAGGACTGGCATACTAGTGGGAGTTTGGATATCCTACTGGAGTATGCGTTGACGTGCTCCATCTTGTGGTTTTCAGGTGCTTAGGAGTTGGAGATGGAGATGGAGTAGTGGTTGTGGAGTCTGAGTTTAGGATTGGGTGGCGACGGGTGAGGAGAGTGACACATGTACTCTTGGGTTATTTTCTGGGGTAGTGTTGAGATGTTATATATGTTGATAATGTAGCTGTATAAAGATGTAAATGGACATGATTGGTTATGTATAATAGCAGGGTTCTTCTCTTTGTCTCAGTGTTGGCTCTGGATGTTTTTGTATTATTTGTTATTCCTGCTTTGTGTTTGAATACTTTATATGTGGGAACATTACAGGTACATTCCAAGTAGTACGTAGTGGACCTGCATCTCTCTAGTGCTCTCTCTCTCTCTCTCTCTCTCTCTCTCTCTCTCTCTCTCTCCCTCCCTCCCTCCCTCCCTCCCCTACTCTTGTTTATCACACCCGCCTCTATGTGAACAATCGGGATGAATTCGTACTATCCGAGTATCCTGAGAAGCGGGGCGTGACAATGGGCTCTCCATGGAAAAACTCTGCAAATATATAGCCAACTGACCATATGTCTACAACTGGACCATACTTTGTAGCTCCAAGCAAAAGCTCTGAAGGTCTATAACGAAACCAACATTAATCTGAACCAGTTAAAAAGAAGAGCTGTAAGAGAGTCTTCAACGAGCAGATAGGATCACTGATGTGTCATAATATTACACATTATATCTATTTGTTTACACGTCAAAATGATTGCTTTAATCCCGATTTTATATGCTTTACTGTTGATAATGGGAACTATTTGACTTCGCAAGCGTTTTGATGCATTTCAGGGAATATCGAGCGATTTGGAGATGTTGGAGAGGAAGACATGATCGTTGATGTCGGAGCATCAATGGTGTTGTGTTCGAGGAGTTTATGTTGCTGGAGAGGAGCAAGAAGAGGAAGCAAAGGAGAAAGAAAGAAATGAAGGGAAGAGTGAAGGAGAGGCCAAGGGCTTTCCCAGATCGCTCGGTCGAGCGACTACCCCGCTCGACTGAGCTGTGATCCCGTAGAGAATGGTGATGACTTCAAGGGGGTGCTCAGGTGAGCGACGTGACCCGCTCGCCCGAGCGACCAAGTCGCTCACCCGAGCAGTAGTTAGAAGAGCCCAAGTTTTTAAGGCAATATCTCTAGAATTTTGGAGTTCCTTACGCTAGGCCGACCGACATGCTGCTTGGGCATGTTTGCCCGAGCGACATCAATTCCATTGAGGTAAAGCGCTGAAGCCCTAAGAGGCACTCGCCCGAGCGCTAGGGCATGCTCGACCGAGCGACCTAAGCCTCTCGAGCGAGCAGAGTAGAAATGGCAGATGGTGCAGATTTCAGGACAGCCCTTCACTCTTTGATGATCTGCTATCACTAGTGATTTTACATCTCATATTTTTACCAAATAATATACTTCATAAAGTTTCTATCGCCACCAAGAACGCACCAAATGGAGGTTAGATGAGCCCTAGGGAATTTCTGCAAGTTGGCAAATCTGTGTTGAAATCTGTGCTCGGGCAGACAAGTATCCGTGCTCGACCGAGCGACCTGCAGAGGCTAGCCCAAGCTACTTGAGCAGCAAGCGTGGGTCCAACTCAATTTAGGGTTATTTTGGGGGCTATATATAGGGATTGAGCAACCATTGTTAGAGGATCTCCTCTTTGGTGGGAAGAGCTAGGTTTTAGAGTTTGAGACCATTTTCGAAGGCTTGGCCATGCCATTGGTCCCATCCTCGCTAATTTGTGTATTGGATCTTCATGAGCTAAGTAATTTCCTTCGTTTAATCTTCTCTATTGTATTTCTTATTTGCCCTTGATGTTTAATCTTCCATTGCTCTTCTCTTACATGCTTGTGATGTTGATTTCTATCGTTCCCATGTCTTTTCCTATGATTGAGTAGATCTATTGCTAGGATTAGGGATGAACCCGAGGATTCTAGGGGTTGGATGATGGGTTAACCTTAGTTTGATGAATCTAGGGTTGCCCCGCGGTAGTCTGAACAAAGGATTTTGGGGGATTAGCCCAAGATTTGGAGGATCGCGAAAGCACCTCTACGTTCTAGGGAAGATTCCCACGAATCCGGTTAGGGATTAGTGACCGTTTCTAGGGCTCGTGATCACGAGATTGACTCGAGAGCTAGGGGTGATCACTAATCTCCGATCCTCTAGTCTGTGATTTCGAGAGTAGCCCGATTGCTAGAACCAACTGCGGTGTAGTATCGCATTCCGTAGACCACACGAGTGAATATGGATAGCGGTGCGGGATCAAGTGTCGAGCGTAATGCACACGTCCCCGTGCGTAGCTGATAACGAAAGCACGCCTTCGCATAGGAAAGCGTTAGATGGGCATGACGATGGAAGTTAAACACTCGTTCTCATCTACGAATGTGGCACTCCTACCCTCATTCGTCGTTCGACAAAGGGATCCTTAACCCGTTATCCAAACCCGAAAGCCCTAGCGGGGATTCCCGATACCCTAGTGATATTTTTCTCGATTGTTTCTCTTTGTTCTATTTGTTTTCCTTTGTGTTTGGATGTGCCCCGTCGATAGTGATACCCTCGCATTCCATATCCATCGCCATCATGATGCTCCATAATCCATCTCCACCAATAAAACATCGAAGCCTAACCCATCATAAGATCGATAGGTAGTGTGACAACCGCCTCCCTATGGATACGATACTCGCTCGCCATTGTTTACATCATATGCTTGCGGTAAGATGACATTCGACCACCGTCCCGATTGCGAGAGCAAAGGGACGACTTGAACAAGTTTTTGGAGACGTTACCGAGGAGGCGTTCTGCCATATTGCATATTTATCACAATTAGGTTGCTAGACTTCGAGTAAAAATTTATTTATTAAAAGAAAAAAAGAGATTTTTCCCCACCACCACATTACTATTATCTTTATCTCTCTTGTGCCACTAACATTCTTTTCCAGGTTGTTTATCTTTGTTTTATCAGGTGCATATTTAGCGCAACGATGGTACCCCCTATTGGAGCAAATTCCACTATCCGATATTTTATAGATCAAGGGAGGGTTGCCAATTTCAGGCAGGCTGATGAAGAATACTTCGGGCGAGCATTAGACAAATTCGAAGATTTATTGATTGATGTGCCAGAACATGGGTTTGATGACTCAGAGCTACTCCACTTCTTCACCAAAGGGTTACAGTGACCTTCAAGGGAATTTGTGAGCAGAATGCAACTGAATACCATTGATGATCTTCATTTAGCAGCAGCTTTGAGATGCATGCTGCACTTCGCTCGATCGACTGGCTCGTTAGCTGTTATGGCAGATGATGATCCATCTGAAGAGTGCTTATTAATTTTATTATGAATCATGTGTCTGCTGCAGGTACCATTGAGGATGATATTCATGTTCAACTTGGTAGAGACACCCTGAATTTTTATATTGCCGCGAAGGACGAGACCAGCAAAGGCAACGATTGAATTTTCTATGATGTCGTGCCTGAGCTGTCTGTTGCCCTTGACCTCTCTTCATAGGTTGAAGATATGGAGAAGCCTACACCACCCGAGCCTATCATTGAGGAGGTCATGCTAGCGGAGCCGGAGCAGACCGTTAAGGAGGACGCTACTCGGGATGAAGACACAGACACTCACCTGGAGCCCGAGTATTGCCCACCTTCAGTTGAGCTTCCACAGCCACCTCTCCTATGTCCTATGACATATGACCACCCACCAGAGCTTACAGCTCCCACTCAGGGAGATATTTTTACCAATTCCATTTCTGAATCATGTGATCCATTTGACATTTATTTTGATTCAGATATTTTTGACACGTCGTACCTTTTGTAGAGCACGTACGAATATGGACCGGAGGTACGCTTGGACGTGTCATTACTTGTGGAATCTGCCAAGGAGCACAGTGAGGAGTCGCCTGACGAGACCTACACTCATACGCCAGAGTTACCTGAAAATCCTGAGGCGAATGACGAAGAGTTGCATGTCATGGTGCACGAGAGTAGAGATACAATCTCAGGGAAGTATCATTTACTAGATTTCATTTCCATTATTTCTGTCGATGATCTTCTTTGGGATTCATATATCACGGGGGAAGATTTTCAGAGACAAACTGATGCAGCTCGTCTCCTACAGGGTATAGGTGGAATCCTTAGGGAGATGCTAGGGGCTGCATTGTTGGAGTTCGTTTGTATCCATGGAGACACGCACCTGGCGGAGCCATGGAAGGAGTAGCTAGAGCAATTGCCTGCACCAGCAAAGATACTGGATCCACCTTTTGCAACAGGTGGTACCGATCCAATAGGGTAGATATAGTGTAGATTTTTATGCTTTGAATAATCACGAATCCTCTCGATAGCGAGAGGACCGTATAGGAGTTTTATGCTTTCCCAGTTTAATAAATTCACCCCTTATGATGGTTGCTCAATTATATTTTGCACCCCACCCTATTCTATGATCTAATTGCCCACCCTAATTTTATGGTGCTTACTTTGCTTCTCTCCCCAATTTTTATGCCCACATGTCCACACCGGGCACAATATGAAATAGCTTGGGATAGAGATATTATTTTCTTGTGTAACTCCCTATTTTGTCGTTGTCCTCTATCCATGTCATACACACATTGAGGACAATATGACGTTTAAGCTTGGGGGAGTGCACATTGTGCGCACTTTGCTTCGTCGTGAAACACATTTTGAAATTTTCATTTGAACCATGCTCACCTCTCTATTTATGTCTCATATGCTTCATTTTCTATGAAATATTGTGAATTTATTTTTTATGAAATCTGATAATATCTGTTAGATTAGAGTTCAATTTCTTGATTAGAGTATCATTGTTAATATGCTTTTTCATACTAGAATCCATAGTTTCACAACCATATTCTCGAAACAGTTGAGCTAAAAAATGAATGAATCAAAAATCTACAAATTATTTGACCCTTGCATGATTTGATTGATAATTCTATTGCTTCATGGATGTTTAGTAATTCAAAAGAGATAGGATAACCACACGACAACCAACGTAGTGATAATTAGAATTCCTAAAACCGAGCCATGTCTTGATTCTATGCTTTTCTTTTTCTTTTGTGTATAGCCAAATAAATGATCTTTGATCATGCTTTGCATTCCATTGCGTTGACATGAGTTTGCAAAAATCCCAATAATACAAAAAGCAAACAAATATCCTAAATAACTGTCCTTTGGGTTCCTTGTAACCCGATGCCCTAAGATCATCTGATTTGGGATGCATAGACCGCCTTTTGTATATATTGAGTTATCTCGTGTATATAAAGAAAGAAATATGTATATAAGAAAATTGTATAGCCAAAAACAATTGTAAAAAGAAAAATTCCATATCCTTACCCCACTTTCTATATAGAATAGAGATTTGACAAAGTTGATGGGTTCCAGGAGTCATGAAACGAGCGTAGTGTGGTGATGCCTAACCTTAATTGAATACACTAACTCATTCCGTGAAGCTTAACAAAATAACACGCATGCTTGAAAATGTTTGAACATGACATAGGTATACTGCTTAGAGAATGAGTTGTGGACATTGGTTTCATTTCTGTGGACTTAGTATATTTCATGATAAACTATGATATGATGTAGGTCTATTCTCATTTCATTATTATCGAGTTCATTACATTTATTGGAATCCACAACATGCACATTTGAGCGAGATTTAAGTATTTTGTGTAAATGTGTATTCTAATCATTTTTGTGTGTGTTCACGAATTCTTGCATCCATGGGTTCATATATTTGCTGAGTTTAAGAATGATCCCTATGTCTCCATCACGCTTCACCACCTCACCTCTCCATTGCATTCCTCCCTCGGATTCACTTCTTACTAGTCTTCCTCGAGGACAAGTAAGAGGTAAGCTTGGTGGATTTTGATGTGTCATAATATTACACATTATATCTATTTTTTACACGTCAAAATGATCTCTTTAATCCTGATTTTAAGCGCTTTAATATTGATAATTGGAACTATTTGACTTCGCAAGCGTGTTGATGCAATTCAGGGAATATCGAGCAATTTGGAGATGTTGGAGAGGAAGACATGATCGTCGACGTTGGAGCATCAACGGCATCATGTTCGAGGAGTTCATATTGCTGGAGAGGAGCAAGAAGAGGAAGCAAAGGAGAAAGAAAGAAAGGAAGGGAGGAGTGAAGGAGAGGCCAATGGCTTTCCCAGATCGCTCAGTCGAGCAGTTACCCTGCTCGACCGAGCTGTGATCCCATAGAGAACGGCGAGGACTTTAAGGGGGTGCTTGAGCGAGCAACTTGACCCGCTCGTCCGAGTGACCAAGTCGCTCGTCCGAGCCAGTAGTCAGAAGAGCCCAAGTTTTCAAGGCAACATCTTTGGAATTTTGGAGTTCTTTACGCTCGATCGAGCGACATGCCGCTCGGGCATGTTTGCCCGAGCGTCATCAATTCCATTGAGGCAAAGCACTGAAGCCCCATGAGGTGCTCACCCAAGCGCTAGGGCACGCTCGACTGAGCGACCCAAGCCGCTTGGGTGAGCGGAGTAGAAATGGCCGATGGTGCAGATTTCAGGTTAGCCCTTCACTCTTTGATGATCTGCTTCACCAGTGATTTTACATTATTTTTCACATATTTTCCCAGATAAAGATTCCAACGCCACCAAGAACGCACCAAACGGAGGTCGGATGAGCCCTAGGGAATTTCTGCATGTTGGTAAATCTGTGCTGTAATCTGTGCTCGGGCAGACAAGTATCCGTGCTCGGCTGAGCGACCTACAGAAGCTAGCCCGAGTGACCTAGGCAGCAAGCGCGGGTCCAAATTAATTTAGGGTTATTTTGGGGGGTTTTTTGGGGGCTATATATAGGGATTGAGCAGCCATTGTTAGAGGATCTCCTCTTTGGTGGGGAGAGCTAGGTTTTAGGGTTTGAGACCATTTTCGGAGGCTTGGCCACGCCATCGGGCCCCTCCTTGCTGATTTGTGTATTGGATCTTTATAAGCTAAGTAATTTCCTTTGTTTAATCTTCTCTATTGTATTTCTCATTTGCTCTTGATGTTTAATCTTCCATTGCTCTTCTCTTACATGCTTGTGATGTTGATTTCTATCGTTCCCATGTCTTTTCCTATGATTGAGTAGATCTATTGCTAGGATTAGGGATGAACCATAGGATTCTAGGGGTTGGATGATGGGTTAACCATATTGTGATGAAACTAGGGTTGCCCCACGGTAGTTTTAACAAAGGATTTTGGGGATTAGCCCAAGATTTGGAGGATTGCGAAAGCGCCTCTACATTCTAGGGAGGATCCCCACGAATCCGATTAGGGCTTAGTGGCCATTTCTAGGGCTCGTGATCACGAGAGTGACTCGTGTTGGAATTTCATAATTCCATATTTCTATTCCCATATGGTTTTGATATGACAAACACATTCAGTGCTACTAACTCTATGTATGCAGATACAAATCAATGCTGAGTTCCACACATTCAGATATCTTCATACATATTCAAACGGATATATCATTCATGAAGCTGGAAAGACAAAGGCACCTACATCCACGACTTGGATATATAATCACTTGATAAGGATCTCCTGCAAAGAAACTTCTCAGATTCAGTTGCAGATGCAGTCCTATCTACGAATTTATGTAATCATTGTCAAATTTACTTTATTAGAGTCACAAAGCCTTGTGATAATATGTCTTAGTCATCTAGGTTCCATTACTCAGAGATCTACACTTCCCAATTTCGAAAATTCGTAACTTTTAAATTGGCAGCCAATAATCCCAATTTGGTCGACCAATTTTAAACCTTCGAATTTGGTTATGGGATTGCATATGCAAACTCCCCTAACCATGTAGATTCTAGAACTGTCTTCCAATGGTCGAAATTCTCTCTCTAAATTTTGGTCGACCAATGTGGTCATTTTGGTCGACCAATTTCAAAACTAGCCGTTTTGATCCCAAATTTTCAGGGATGGTTTTTGCCTGTTTTACAACGTTAACTACAGTCCCCAACCATCCCTAAACACTATAAATAGAGGGGTAGACCCTCTCTTTCTCTTCACTCACTTTCCTCTTCTTTACTCTCTTATTTGTTGAAATCAAGTCTTTCATTTTCTAAAGCTTTAGGCCATTAGTTGTTCTTTTCTTATTTGTAAGAAGAAATCATTAGATTTCTTTCTTCGTTTAAGAACGGAAGAACTTGGATTTTCAACATCATTTTGGAAAGTTGTTTGTGTTCATAATTGCAAGAAGAAATCGATTGATCTCTCTTTTCTTTTATGAACCAGAGAACTTCAAGTGTTGCTCTTCATTACATATCTTTTACATCTTGAAGTTCATCTTCTAAACACCATCCTTGAATTCATTCTGTGAAATTTATACCAAGGCTATAGGTGTTTTTCTATTTCATTATTTAACAGGTTTGAATCTCTGTTTAGAGATTGTACAAAGTTTGGGACACGGGGAGTGTCGCCATTTTTGTAAGTTTGTGCTTGCAGGGCAAGTGATTATAGTGGATTGAAAATCTCTACGGGGTAGAGGACTGGAGTAGGATCATAAGGATCCGAACCAGGATAAATCTCTGTGTTTGCGATTGATTTAATTTCAGTACTTGACATTTTATTTTTGTGCCATCTTTGCAAATATTACTAACATTTTATTTGCAATAATTTTATTATATACACTATTCACCCCCCCTCTAGTGTATTGATCCTTTCAGGCTAAAATTACATTTGGTATCAGAGCAATGTTAAGATGGCAGCAAGTTCCTCAGCATCAAACATGAACGCCGTTCCACACAACTACAATCAGCATCCTGAAGGGCACTCTCAAGTACATCCTCCTCTATTTGATGGTTCTAATTACTCATATTGGAAAATACGAATGAATATTCATCTCCAAAGTATGCATTATGAGATATGGGACATCGTAGAGACAGGATACACTAAGCCAGAAACACCTGTTGCTGATTGGACCGCCAATGACAAATCTGCAAAGACCAACAACTCAAAGGCCTTGAATGCTTTATTCTATGCCATGGATAAACATGAGTTTAATCGAGTATCTCAGGCCAAAAGTGCAAAGGAGATTTGGCACATACTCGAGGTAACTCATGAAGGAACAAATAAAGTGAAGGAAACCAAGATTGCCTCTTTGGTTCATAAATATGAGTTGTTCAAGATGCAAGACAAAGAGACGATTGGAGAAATGAACACCAGGTTCACTAAGATTATTAATTCTCTTAATGCTCTTGGAAAAGTTTATTCTTCTCTTGATCAGGTACGTAAGATTCTTAAGGTACTCTCCCAAGAATGGCGTCCAAAGATCACTGCTATTGAGGAAGCCAATGATCTTTCCACATTATCCATGGAAAATCTAATTGGTAACTTAATGGCACATGAAGTCACATTACAAGATGTAAAAGAGGAATCGGATCAAAAGAAGAAAGTACTCGCCTTCAACACAACGTCAGATAATGAAGATTTAGATGATGACATGGCATTCTTTGCCAAGAACTTCAGAAAGTTCTTTCAAAAAGGTAAGTATAATAATAAATCTAAAAATGCTAATTCTTCTCTTTGCTTCAATTGTAATAAGCCAGGACATATGAAGAAAGATTGTCCACTTCTCAAAGCAAAGTTCAAAACTTCCAACAACAACGATCAATCCAGAAGAGAAAGGAAGTTTGACAAGATGAAGAAAGCATTTGCAGCAACTTGGGATGAATCTTCAGATGATGAAGATGACCATGATGAAAGTGCTAATATGTGCTTTATGGCACAAGATAATGAAGATGAGGTAAGTACTTTTAGTAATGAAGAATTATTAGATGCATTGAAAGATCTCTATTCTCGTTTCAAAAATTTAAATAGTCAACATAAATCTTTGAAACAGAATAATGACGATCTTCTTATTAAATATCAAGAATTATCTTCTTCTAAGAACACTACATCAAATTCCATACATATTGAGAATACATCTTCTCAAAATTTGGATCTTAGTAAAGAGAATGATATTCTCAAAACTAAGAATCTAGAACTTCATACACAAATATCCGAAATGGATAAAAATATTTCATCACTAAAGATGAAATACGACGAGATGTATTCCAATATTAATAAATTTAACAAAGGAAAGACTAATCTCGATGATTTGCTAAAAATACAATATCCAGCAAATCATAGACAAGGTCTGGGATATTCTCATAAGGATGCACCCAAGTCTTGTAGCACTTCGTCTTATTGTGGAAAAACAACTTTTGTTAAACCTCAAAAGAAGAATCACGCATTTATTTACACGAAGAAAGTAAATATTCCTACTTCTTCTTCACAAAGAAATGTTATCAACATTTCAAAATCATCTCTTAGGAAACCTACTACAATTAGTATATGGGTTCCTAAGAATTCATGCTTAGAAGATAGAAATTATTATATTTCTCAGTATTTACATTCTATTGTTCATTCTTATGATTACATTAAAAAGCCAAATTCCACATGGGTTTGGCTTCCTAAAATCTAATCCCAAGGACCCTCAAATAAAGGGTACCAATGCTTAATGTTTTATCTTTCAGGTACCTAAAAAGGAAATATGGATTTTGGACAGTGGATGTTCAAAACATATGACAGGAAATGTCAACTTGCTTTCAACCATTATATATAAAGATGGAGGCACAGTTACCTTTGGTGACAACAAGAAAGGCAAAATCATAGGCACTGGAACAGTTTGCAATACAAATCAGCCTATCATTGAGAATGTTCACCTGGTTGACGGTTTGAAACATAATTTTCTTTCCATTAGTCAGTTATGCGATAAAAATTACAAAATAGTTTTGAACAAAATGATTGCATTATTTATGATTCTGATATGTCATCTGTTTTGTTTCGTGGTAAGCGTAAGAATAACATTTATATCTTAAGCATGTCTGTTACAACTAATAATCATTGTTTAATGATTACATTAGATGATACACTTTTATGGCATAAACGTTTTGGACACACTAATTTCAAAAATCTAGCAAATATTTCAAAACACAAATTAGTAAATGGAATGCCAAATATTTCTTTCAAACACAAACATTTTTGCGATGCTTGTCAGCAAGGAAAAATGCACAAATCTTCTTTTAAATCAAAGGACGTTATCTCAACAAAGAGACCATTAGAACTCTTACACTTAGATTTGTTTGGTCCTTCAAGAGTAGCTTCTTTAAATAGAAGTAGATATGCATTTGTCATTGTTGATGATTATTCAAGATATGCTTGGGTTATATTCTTACAAAACAAGAATAATGCGTTTGAAGAATTTTCAATATTTTGTAAAAAGATACAAAAGATCAAATCCTCTAACATTGTCACTATTCGTAGTGATCATGGAGGAGAATTTGAAAATGAATCTTTTACCAATTTTTGTAATGAAAATGGCATTACTCACAATTTTTCTTTTCCTCGTGCTCCTCCTCAGAATGGAGTAGTAGAAAGGAAAAATAGAACTTTACAAGAATGCGCAAGAACAATGCTTTGTGATAGTAAATTACCGAAATATTTTTGGTCTGAAGCTGTCGCAACTGCTTGTTACATTATGAATAAAGTTCTTATACGGCCATTGCTTAATAAAACCTGTTTTGAATTATTCTTTAATCGGATTCCACGTGTATCATATTTTAAAGTATTTGGATGTAAATGTTTCATTCTTAATACTAAGGATGCACTTGATAAATTTGATTCGAAATCTGATGAAGGTATTTTTGTTGGATACTCTACACGTAGCAAAGCCTACAGAGTATATAACAAAAGAACTTCAACAGTTGAAGAATCACTACATGTTACATTTGATGAGAACCCCTCATCTAATTCTCCCATCATAGATGATGAAGAGAATATATTACCTTTATCTAATTCTTTAGATAATATTAAAATTGATGAAATTGATGCTACTAAACATTCTGTTGAGTCTATTTTAGATGATACAGATCTTTCCAAGGCATTTGCACAAATTCCAAATCATCCATCAGAGTTAATCATTGGAGATATTACAGATGGAGTTAGAACTCGTCGTCAAATTGAACAAATGACGCATTGTGCTTTCCTTTCATCCATTGAACCAAAGAACATCAAAGATGCATGTGAAGACAGTTCATGGATTATTGCTATGCAGGAAGAACTCAATCAATTTCAACGAAATGATGTTTGAGAATTAGTTTCCAGACCAACAGATCATCCAATTATTGGTAGCAAGTGGGTATTCAAAAATAAATTGGATGAATCTGGTCAGGTAATTAGAAACAAGGCACGATTGGTTGCACAAGGTTATAATCAAGAAGAAGGTATTGATTATGATGAAACCTATGCACCAGTTGCACGTCTTGAGTCTATTAGAATGTTGTTATCATTTGCATGTTTTAAATAGTTTAAATTATTTCAAATGGATGTCAAAAGTGCTTTTTAAAATGGTTTTCTTAAAGAGGAAGTTTATGTTGAACAACCTCCTGGTTTTCATCATGAAAATTTTGAAAATCATGTTTTCAAGTTGAAGAAAGCTTTATATGGTCTCAAACAAGCACCTCGTGCTTGGTATGAAAGACCTAAAAGCTATCTTTTAAATTCTGGTTATAATATTGGTAAAATAGATTCCGCTCTTTTTAT
This sequence comes from Scilla litardierei, assembly GCA_030789695.1. Taxonomy (NCBI): domain Eukaryota; kingdom Viridiplantae; phylum Streptophyta; class Magnoliopsida; order Asparagales; family Asparagaceae; genus Scilla; species Scilla litardierei. The sequence continues at coordinate 315,739,853 of CM061142.1, read as the reverse complement.
TAAAAATATTAAATCTGACATAATCATTATTCAAATATACGTTGATGATATTATTTTTGGTTCTACTAATGAATCTCTTTGTCAAGATTTTTCTAAGATTATGCAGAACGAATTTGAGATGAGTCACATGGGTGAACTCAATTACTTCCTCGGTCTTCAAATCAAACAATTAAAGGAAGGAATCTTCATTCACCAAAGCAAGTACCTAAAGAACTCATCAAGCGTTTTGGTTTAGAAAGCTCTACAGAAAAACGTACTCCAATGAGTACATCTACTTATCGCGACAAAGACTTAAATGGTAAGAGTGTTGTTCAACGTCTTTACAGAGGTATGATTGGCTCTCTACTCTATTTAACTGCTAGTAGACCAGACATTATGTTTTCAGTATGTTTATATGCACGTTTTCAGGCAGATCCTAAAGTTTCACACTTAACTGCCGTAAAAAAGGATTATTGGATATGTTAAGCACACTTCTGATTTTGGTTTATTTTATCCCAAGTCAAGCACATTTGATTTATTATCGTATAGTGATGCAGACTTTGCTGGTTGCAAATCAGATCGTAAAAGTATCAGTGGTACATGCCACTTTTTAGGTCATGCTTTAGTTTCTTGGTTTAGTAAAAAGCAAAACTCCGTTTCATTATCTACAACCGAGGCAGAATATATTGTCGCCGGCTTAGCATGTGCTCAAATCTTATGGATGAAACAAACTATTTTAGACTATGGTATTGATTGCTCTACTTGTCCTATTATGTGTGATAATACTAGTGCTATTAATCTTTCTAAAAATCATGTGCATCATTCTCGTACAAAACATATTGATGTACGTCATCATTTTCTAAATGATCATGTTCAGAAAGGAGATATAGTTCTTAAATTTATAGCTACTGAACATCAGACTGTTGATATTTTGACCAAACTATTGAAAGAAGATACTTTTATTAAGCTTCGTAGGAATTTAGGGATTATTAGTGAATCGGACTTATGACACATTCTTATTTTTATTTTTAGAATTTTTCTCAAATATTTTTCAAATTTTTCTGGCTATTTTAAAAATTGGTCGACCAATTCACCTATATTGGTCGCCAATTGTCGATTTTTTATTATTATTTCGGTAACTACTTTGTCTTCCTGCTTATTCTCGTTACCCGTTCCCTCCATTTTTGTTTCCGAAACTGAACCCATCCTTTGGTTTTCAAATTTTGGTGGGATTCGTTCTACAACTACTCTACTGATTGGAATTCTGCCAGTTCCCACAACTTCCCTTAACTGATTCTCTTTCCTATTTAATTCTTGCCTAGGGATGCTAAGTCTCAACAAATATCTTCTGACCATTTGTTTTCTCTTTCCCGAAGCAACCTTTCCCCCCAATCCCGTCGGCCTCCTTTCCCGAATCTCCACCCAATAATCCGCTGGCGCCTCCCTCCCACCACCTAACCGTCGCCGATCCTCCGTATCTTCCCTTAAATCGATCCTCCGCCGCTCTCCTAGGCCGCCCGACCGTCGATTTCGCCGGATCCACCCTCGATTTCACCGGCGCCCACCTCGAAATCGACTACCTTCGTCGATTTTCCTCCGATCGGCTGTGCCATACCGTCGTTTAGCCATATTTCGCCGTCCACCTTGATGGATCCGCGCTCCCAAGATTTCATTGCGATGCCCGCCCCGGCCTATTTCCGTTCTCCAGTGGCTACGCAGCAATTCCGCCTCCTGGATAACCTCTTGTTCCATCCCGAACGACATGTTGACTTCAGCGACCATGGTTTCTCCCGGATTTTGGGCCCCCTCCATTCTGCCGGTTTGGTTGCTCTCTGGTCTACTACAAACCGAACCCCGTACTTCCCTGCTCTTGTTCGAGAGTTCTATGCCAATTTGGATTCATCCCTCCAAGTTGGTATGCTCTCTCTTACCACCATTGTGAATGGTTTTTACTTCAGATTGACTGGCCCTATGCTCTCACGGCTACTGAACCTACCCCCGACTCATGTCCAATCTCTCCCCACAAATCTCACTGACACAGCCATTAAGCTTCTATTGTCCACTGATTTTCATCTGAAGCGTTCTGCGGCCACTCTTCATCCTCCTTCTCGAATGATGGTAAAGATTATCCTGACCAATCTAGCCCCAAAAATCGGCTCTCTTAATTACGTCAGTAACAAGACCGCCCGCTGTCTTTATGCTTTGATGGGAGAACTTCCCATTTGTTGGGGTTCTGTTCTGCTCGAATCCTTGGTCAAGCCTGTTAAAACTCACATTTTCTTGCCTTCCCTGATCACTCGGATCTTAGAGGCCTTTCAGGTTCCTTTTGCCAACTCTGCCCCGATCTTCAACCCCATTGATTTCAATTCTGAGACATTAACCCACATGCAGTTAGTCATGTCTGACACTTCAGAGCCTGATGATGATACCGATGCCCCTATCCCTGATACCTCTCCCATTCCTTCCCGTCCTACTACTAGATCCATGTCTCGCTCTCCTCGCACCCGTACTCGTTCTCCCCGACCCCGTCCCACTCCTACCCCCATCCCACTCCCGCCACCCATACCCCCGGTTCCTCTTCTCGCACCCGTGGTCGCGTTCCCATTCGCAAACGGTTATTCCCATTCTGAGGCTTCCCCTAGCACCCCCATTACCCCGTCGACTGGCCATGATGCTTTACTTGGTGAAATTCAAGCTCTCCGCCATTCCATGGTTCGCGGTTTCCAGGATATTCAGAATGAAATGCACGATGGATTCCACGGCCTTCAGACTTATTTGAGTTCCAGTGATGCTACACTGCAGGGTCATAACAAACTGATGGACGATCTTACGGTTGCCGTTGCCTCGATGGTGAATCACTTTGAGTCACTCCACTTCCGCGCCACTCGTCGTTCCACCGATGCGTCTCCTTCACGGCCTGGGCCATCCTCTCGGCCGTAGTCTTCCTAGGGCTCTGTTTTTTGCTGTTTGTCGCTGTTTTCCATAGGTTGCATGGTGATCCTTTCATGGTTATTTTGGGCACTTTGGGTACTGGTGTCATGGGTGTCTGGTGATCTTCTATTGTTAGTTTCTTGGTTTGTTGGTGTTCAGACATTTGGATTTGTGGTTTTGTTGTTTCTTTGTTGTTCTCTTGTTGTTCGTATGTTAACTATGGGATGTCTGATGTTCAGACTTTGGGATGTTTTGGGTACTTGGATATATGTGATGTATGTACTTTGGCCTTCGCTTTTGTATGTTGTTGTTCTTCACTTAGTTGGATATCATGTACATGGTTGTTTTGTTGGTTCTGTCCTTCGCCTGTTATTCATTTGCCTAGTTTGCTGCTCATTTGCATCTTCTGTTAATGCCTTGGACTCATTTTGTTGTATGTTGCTCTCTCCATATTCTGATATACTTGGACTCATTTTGGCATTTTAGCATTATTCCTTTACATGATATAATTGAATGCCCACATATTTTTTTACTACAAGTTATATTCGGATGTGTACCCATCTAGTTGGAACACAAAAATTATCTCATATGGGCTTTTCGCACTACTGCCACAAGCCCTGTCTCTTGTGTCATTATTTCCAATTTTTTTTGGGACACTAATATATGCTACCTGTTTTAAATTTATTTTTCACTATACAACTCCGTACGTGGCTCGATCTTTACTGAACTTCCATTTTAGGCCTGAATTAGTATGTATTTTTAATGGCCTGCCCATTCTTCATTTTTAAGTGGCCTGCCCACACATTATTTTTCAATGACCTGCCATTTCATTATTTTTAATGGCCTGCTATTTATTTCGGCCTATACACTTTATCCGGACTCCACCTCATTTTTCCACCAATGACCAACTTTTGTTCATTATTTTTACGGTTTTTGCAGCTACTAATATTTCTCTCTTATTTTTTAACTACTCTATTTTTTGCCTCTTTTTGAGGATTCCAAAGGGGGAGAATATATTTCAGTTACTCAGGGAGAGTATTTACAAACTCCACATACTCAGGGGGAGTATATCTGATATGTTCAATTTTACCTATATAATTTTTTTTCATGTTTGTCATCATCAAAAAGGGGGAGAATGTTGGAATTTCATAATTCCATATTTCTATTCCCATATGATTTTGATATGACAAACACATTCAGTGCTACTAACTCTATGTATGCAGATACAAATCAATGCTGAGTTCCACACATTCAGATATCTTCATACATATTCAAACAGATATATCATTCATGAAGCTGGAAAGACAAAGGCACCTACATCCACGACTTGGATATATAATCACTTGATAAGGATCTCATGCAAAGAAGCTTCTCAGATTCAGTTGCAGATGCAGTCCTATCTACGGCTTTATGTAATCATTGTCAAATTTACTTTATTAGAGTCACAAAGCCTTGTGATAATATGTCTTAGTCATCTAGGTTCCATTACTCAGAAATCTACACTTCCCAATTTCGAAAATTCGCAACTTTTAAATTGTCAGCCAATAATCCCATTTTGGTCGACCAATTTTAAACCTTCAAATTTGGTTATGGGATTGCATATGCAAACTCCCCTAACCGTGTAGATTCTAGAACTGTATTCCAACGGTCGAAATTCTCTCTCTAAATTTTGGTCGACCAATGTGGTCATTTTGGTCGACCAATTTCAAAACTAGCCGTTTTGATCCCAAATTTTCAGGGACGGTTTTTGCCCGTTTTCTAACATTAACTACAGTCCCCAACCATCCCTAAACACTATAAATAGAGGGGTAGACACTCTCTTTCTCTTCACTCACTTTCCTCTTCTTTACTCTCTTATTTGTTGAAATCAAGTCTTTCATTTTCTAAAGCTTTAGGCCATTAGTTGTTCTTTTCTTATTTGTAAGAAAAAATCATTAGATTTCTTTCTTCGTTTAAGAACGGAAGAACTTGGATTTTCAACATCATTTTGGAAAGTTATTTGTGTTCATAATTGCAAGAAGAAATCGATTGATCTCTCTCTTCTTTTATGAACCAGAGAACTTCAAGTGTTGCTCTTCATTACATATCTTTTACATCTTGAAGTTCATCTTCTAAACACCATCCTTGAATTCATTCTCTGAAATTTATACCAAGGCTATAAGTGTTTTTCTATTTCATTATTTAACATGTTTGAATCTCTGTTTAGAGATTGTACAAAGTTTGGGACACGGGGAGTGTCGCCATTTTTGTAAGTTTGTGCTTGCGGGGCAAGTGATTATAATGGATTGAAAATCTCTACGGGGTAGAGGACTGGAGTAGGATCACAAGGATCCGAACCAGGATAAATCTCTGTGTTTGCGATTGATTTAATTTCAGTACTTGTCATTTTATTTCTGTGCCATCTTTGCAAATATTACTAACATTTTATTTGCAACAATTTTATTATATACACTATTCACCCCCCCTCTAGTGTATTGATCTATACAGGTTAAAATTACAACTCGAGAGCTAGGGGTGATCACTAATTCCCGATCCGCTTGTCGGTGATTACGAGAGTAGCCAAATTGCTAGAACCTACCGCGGTGTAGTATCGCATTCCGTAGACCACGCGAGTGAATACAGATTGATGTGTGGGATCAAGTGTTGAGCATAATGCACGCATCCCCATGTGTAGCCGATAGCAAAAGCACGGCTTCGCATAGGAATGCGTTAGACGGGCGTGATGACGGAAGTCAAACGCTCATTCTCATCTGCAGATGTGGCACTCCTACCCTCATTCATCATTCGATGAAGGGATCCTTAACCCGTAATCCAAACCCGAAAGCCCTAGCTGGGATTCCTGATACCCTAGTGATATTTTCCTCGATGTTTCTCTTTGTTCTATTTGTTTTCCTTTGTGTTTGGATGTGCCCCACCGATAGTGACACCATCACATTCCACATCTATCGCCATCACGACTCTCCATAATCCATCTCCACCAATAAAACATCAAAGACTAACCCAGCCTAGGATCGATAGGTAGTGTGACAATCGCCTCCCTGTGGATACGATACCCGCTCACAACTGTTGACACCGTGCGCTTGCGGTAAGATGACATTTGACCACCGTCCCGATTGCGAGAGCAAAGGGACGACTCGAACAATCACAGTATTTCACAACTATTTAATCCTTCAGAATTGGGTAATGGACGCATTTAAACTAATCAATTAAAGTTTAGATGATGATGAAATTCAGGATTTGGGCATTTAAGATAACAAACAAACGATGAAATATTTGATCAAAAATCACTTTTTAAGAAAATAATTTTAAGACAGAGTGTCGAGTGCCAAAGTCTGAAGAAAGCTCAGACAGTCTGGGGGGTTACTCTTCAATTTCTGAAGATTGAATACCATATCAAAAACTCTAGTCCGCATAAATTAGGCTCATCACATCATCAACTCAATTTTGACCAAAAAAAGATAAAATTTTAGAGAACAAAAATGAAACCAAAGATGTCTCTTGTGATATTTTTACCCATTATTTCATTGATAATTATATATGATGATACTGTTGAGAGATGTATGCCCTATGTTCATTTATATTTGATGCAAATGGATTTTAATATTAGATGTGAGAATTTTACATATGATGCAAATAGAATTAAATGTGTCGTAAAAATATTTACGTGCATATTTAATATAATAAATGCATGGAAAGGGTTACCAGGATGACGAGATCGTCCCGGTCTAAACAAAGGTTCAAAATACGTCGAAAATGGACTCTAAACGCCCGAGTTAGTGCCACAAAAGCACAAAAGGCCCTTATAGGGCATTGCGGGTCGGGCGTGCGACCATAGCGTGTCGGGCGTGCGACCATAGCGTGTCGGGCGTGCTCGACCGGATAAAATGACCCCGCGCCCATGTTTGACACAGGCGCGGCATGCACCCGGGTCGCATCGTGCGCGTGCCTGACCGGGTGCTACGTGCACCCACGTCCGTGCACAGCAGGCGCGTTCGCCCAAACGACAGCGCACACGCACTATGCGCGTGGCACACGGGTGCGGCACGTGGGTGGGCCTCACCTGGTGCTAGGGTTCCGTGCTTTGTGCGACAACTGCAGTTTTTGCGAAAAACAACGTTTGGGCTGACTTTGGAGCTACGTTTGAGGGGTCAAACGAACTCGAAATGACGTGCCGTTTTTTCCTACGCGTTCACTGTTCAGTGCTCTTCGATTTGATAGGTTGTATCACTTACGAAGCTCAACGGTGAGAGAGGGAAAATTAGTTGAAGTTGAGATTTAGTGTAAGGCAAACTAATTTAATTTTTCACTCTCCAATAATTTAGTCACACATCGAAAATAGAGTTGTAACGACTGGTTTTTCATGTATTTGGATGATCTATATTATATATATGTTTTGGTGGATTTTCTCCTTATGTGTGATTTTCCGTCTCCGTAGCTTTCGTTTTCGTTCGTTTCATTATGATTTTCTGGCCTCTTCCTTAGATCGTTGAGTTTGGAGTAAGTCATTCATGACGAGCTTCATATCGCTCATACCTTAGAGATAGTTTGATCTTAGAAGCCGTAGGAATCTTCCTGGAGCTTCGTGCTTCGATTCGAGACTTTTCGTGCACATTAGTTGGTTCAAGAAGGAGAACCAACCGACTAGATTTCAATCTAGTCGGTCGGCAACCCTTCATGGACCGACTAGTGGGCTTGATTTATTATTCGAAGGTTACTGTTTATCATTAGTCGGTCTAAGAACATTTTTCGACCGACTAGGTTGCAAACTAGTCGGTCAGCCATTGTTCTTTAACCGACTAGTTCATTGACCATTTTGAAGCCGAGTTACTATTTACTCTTAGTCGGTCTAAGAACGTTCGTCGACCGACTAATTGTGAAACTAGTCGGTCAGCAGTTGTTCTTTGACCGGCTAAATCAAAGTTCATTTTTCCTTCAGGAGTTACTGTTTGCTCTTAGTCGGTCATAGTTGGTCGACCGAATGACTAGTTCTTAAACTAGTCTGTCAGCAGCTCTTCTTTGACCGACTAATCGACCCCGAAACCCTAGGTTTCATTTCAGCCGCCGGGTTGTTTCTATTTAAACCCCTGAAATCTTTCATTCTTCTTTCATTTCTTCTGAGCCATTTTCTTCCCCAAATCACCCTCCAACATTCCCCAAGCCCTTCCTTCTTCCTCGGAGCTTCCCTCTCGCCATTCTTGCGCCGGCCACCTTCCTTTAGGCCGTCGGCCAACCCCAAAACCCCACAAATCCTAATTTCTCCAGATATTCTCGACATTTCCAGATCTGAGCCATAGTTCTCCGGCATCGTTCTTCCGTTGCCGTGCTTGCTCGGCATCGTTCTTCCGCTACGATACGGTTAGTAAATCGATCCTTTAATATTCTCATAACCCACATTGTGATTTTTGTTAAACCCTAATAAAACTGGATTGGATATTGTTCTGATATTGTTTTTCCATGGCAGCGATTCCATCTCCGTAGTTTAACATTTTGTGACGTGCCTCGTTGATTGTCATCCTTGGTGCCAAGCAAGTGAAACTTGCCACTTTGGGTTTTAGGCCATGCCTTAGGCCATTTGCTTGTTGTAGGCAAAAAAGAGACTAGGCGACGAAATGATACTCGCCTAGGCGCAAATTTCAGGATCTAGCTTGACAACGAAGCTAGATCCGACTACTTTTAATTATTTGCACTTCCTGTCATTCATGCATCTTATCTGCCATGTTTAAATTTAATTAACGGTACACGAATTATCGGTACATGTCATGCTATCCATGTTAATTGTTGCATTCGTAGCACACGCTACATTACTTGTACTACTTGATCCGGCTAGGCACCTGCTTTTAGCGGGCATAACCTTATGCCAAATACACTTCCTGGCTCGTGATCCAGAAGCGAGCATTACGCGTTCGGGGGTAATGCCCTGGCTCGATACACGTGAAGGGGTAGGGATAAGCGATCACCTGAGTGTACGAGTTGGCCCGATCCGCCACTCTAGCCAGAAGACGTAATCTCTGTGCACGACGTGTTTACTTGACGTGATTTACTTGACTTGTACTTGTCCGTGTTTATACTTGCAAAACTTGTCATCCATGCTATACTTGCCACTTGCTACTTGTTACTTGCACTTTACCTTACTTGTTACTTCCATCCTATGCTTGTCATGCTATGCATCATACTATAACTGCTAGGTTGTTAGTTTACCTTCCTTTCAGTTTCCTTGCCCAAGTCTTTTAGACTTGCTGACATGTGCCCTTTACTCTTTTGGGTGACACATGTTAGATCCTGAGCCTGAGGTTGCTGCTGAGGACGTGGTGTTCGCTGACGCTGAGTCAGAGCCCACGTTCATCGAGGAGTTTGAGGACACGGGAGATCAGTCGTAGAGACTGTTTGTGTTGTTGTTTAGACTGCTTTAGTTGTCGGTGCGTAGCACCAATACTTTGCTCGTGTTGGCTTTTGTTGGCCATGTTTGGGCCTAGACTCTTTCTTTTAGCCTGGTGGCTTTTTCTGCGATGTTGAATATTATTGTGGACAAATTCTGAGATTGGCTAACTTATATCAGTCTCATTTACCATGTTATTATTATTATTATTTTTGTTCCGTTTGCATTTACAGGGACCTGCATATATTCAGATTTGAAGCTTATCAGGCGTGTAGCTTCATAGCTTCACGTCTGTGCGGACCTTCTCTCGTCTCTCCTCCATTTTAGGGAAGCGGGGCGTGACAAGAGTGAAGGGGAGGGGTCAGCCACCTATATAAATAGGGGTCTGACCCTTCCTTGAAACTCATCCCAAGCTCCAGATCAGAGTAGCTCTATTAAACGTGAGCAAGCCCGAAGCTGAGCTTAAAAAAATATTCCCTCTTTCTCCCTAAATTCTTCATTGCTCCTGATCGGGCTCTAGCAAAGCTATGATGGAGTTCCGGTTGGATCCGAAGTCTTGACGAAGGATCCACTCAAGGTGAAACTTTATTCGACGCATGGTTGGCTCGACAACAGGGATATTGCTTGCCTAGGGACGTGGTGCGGTTCAAGAAGCGGTTCGGCTCGGGACGAGGTATGGCTCTGGATGCAGTTTGGCTTGGGAGAAGCGGCGTGGGGCCAAAGAAATGTTGCTGAAAACGACGCTTCGTATTTTGCTAAAACGAAGTGAAAGGTAGGTAGTTTAAATATTCATGTGTTTATAATTGCAAATGTTAGATAGATCTATCCTTAGGGGTTGGTCGGACCCAACCCCGGGATAGTAGATATCTTGGCTAGGGTTGTTTCTTTAGGGCTTAAACTTAAAACTGTTTTTAGTTCTATTTTTCCGCCGCTTGTTTGAATTCGTCGTCCATCCGACTTAGGCTGGACGTCGGTTTTATTGCCCTAAGGACCCAGAAAACCCTACAGTGGTATCAGAGACATGTCTACATAATCTATGCTTTACAGTTATAAAATGTATGTGATACAACATGTTTCTCCATGAGATGGAGGTTGTGATTTAAACTATTAGAATTGTCATTTTCTCATGCAATGTTACTATTTTCGAAAACTGGTTTTGAAAATTAGATCTTAATTATTATATGCTGATAATTAATTTTGTGTAACTTAAAATTATGAGATAAAATTTAAGTTGCATGTTTAGCAAAAAAATTTATGAGATAATTTTTAATTGCTTTTATGAGATAAAATTTAAGTTGCATGTTTAGCAAAAAAATTTATGAGATAATTTTTAATTGCTTTACTATCATGCTAAATTGTTTAGTTGATAATGTTTAATGGTTAAATTATTCTTATTGATTATGTGATAATACAAGAAAAACTTTTAGGATAGCCATTAAAAGCTTTAAGAAAATTATAGGATAATTTTTGATGGACATGCTATGATTTAAACTTGTTTAAATGCCTAATGCATGATTAGGATAGCACCCTTGTAATCCTTATAGTTGATAAGGACATTAATAAAAGTTATTAACCAATCTTAATAATTTCAAATTTTAGGATTCAACTAGTTGATAGGATTAACTAGTTTTAAAGAAGCGATATCTAGTCGATGGCATACATATAAATAATTATTTTCCTTCTATGGACCATGATCTGGTCTAGTGTTTTTTGACTAGTGTTGTGGATCACCCTAGCTCGATTGGGGATAGTGATCCTGGCCGAGCCAAATCCCTGGCCTTGTTTCGCTAGACCGTAAGGATGCGAATTATGATTATGTGACACTATCGATTACATTTTGTCAATTACGTTAAAAATCTTCTTCAAGGTTAGCCATAGCCCTCATTGTTTTTCGATTAGGGGACTAAAAGACGCATGTCATGGCTGTTGAGTCTCCTCAAGCTATGACATGGTCTCATTTAGAAACCGACTCCATCATACATGAGATGTAGTCTGGTATTAACCGAAACCGCGGCATCGGGTCTCCTCGAATATCTGTGTAAGTTAATATTATAGATGAAAACAAGGGTTCGACTAGACTAGTCATTATGGTTGTTAAGTCTCCTCAAGATCATAAGTGACTAGGGGTAAAACCCATTAGGGAGTCACATGTGATGTGATTGATAATGAGTTTATCTACCAAGTGCAAAGTCAATCAACTTGTTGAGTCTCCTCAAGGTTGTGAAGCTCAGGGTGGTTGGGTCACTATCATATTAAATAACTATATTCGTTAATCTATATGGCTAAAGATGATCGCAAAAATAGTGGGAGGATATAGTTGAATAAAAAAACCATTTTAACTATATTTAAAAATCATGAACATATGCTAAACTAGGGTAATTCTATGTTTTACAAAAATGGAATTAAAATCGTAATATCCTTAAAAGAAACAAGTCAATTGGACAAAATGATTAGTTAAGGAATATTTGATAAACCAAACTATATTCTCACTGATATTAAAGTGTCCTTCCTAGTACTGAGATAAGGACAATGATTTCCTTAAGCTCTAAAGTCTAACACAATAAAACCACGCTACTTAACACTCGCCTCTATGAGCAGGGGCATCTTGAACATACTGATGTTTAAAGCACGTTTCTCCGTACAACTTAAAACTGTTTCAATCTGCAAGGTTGGAAACTTCGATCAAACTGTTTGACTCGAAGATGAGTGTAAAAGCGGTGCAAGACCATGTGACCAAATTAGATCTTGAGATGAAAAACTTTTTGAGTCTCCTCATGGTTGTAAAGCTCAAGTGTTTGGATGGAAGTAATGCTTGCACAGCTAATATTTGTGTTAGGACGAAAAATGTCTAAATGTGATTTATAAAGGAGAATGCACTAAGTGTTGGATCTGGATCTAAGCCTAAGGGGGGAGGGGTTGAATAGGCTAATAAAAATTCTTGCCAACTCAGGCAATTATTCAGCAGTCACATGCAGTTATAATCAGATGCAGATAATCAATCACAGAGTGCACATATGATTTACCATGGTTCGATAGTCCCAACGACATACGTCCAGCCTCGAAAGAAAATACTAGATTAATAATGTTACTGGTCAACCTGTAGCTAGAGCACCCACCATACACTCACCTAGTTCTCCGTACCGCACTTCCAAAGTGCTAAACAATACTAATCCTAGTATAAGCTCTCTCTTGACTAGTCCCAACTAGTTAAGTCCCTCTTGTATAGCACCAACTAGACAAGACCCCAAAAGAATGAATATAAAGTAACTACAAAGATCTACATATTAGTACATGAATATAAATAAGTATGGAGTTCAGAAAATCTCAATTCGTGTAGACGTCATCGTCTCTGTCGTTCAGCTCAGGTCAGATGTGATCTGACAATATATAGTCGTTATGTTCGCCTCTAGATGGTACTCTGAAGCTGCGGCTATGGAAGAGAAGCACCCTTTGGATGTTGTGCAATGTGTGATGAGGCCTTCTCTGGGATGTTGTGCAATATAGATAGATGAAGTCTCTTTAAGCACTTGCGCAATGAAGAGATGTTTCCCTTTGGATTAATCACCATGGAAGATATCTTCTAGTCACAATAGGATATGGGGTTTGAATTTGGATGGCTATAGGATTTGAATTTGAATGGCTATAGGATTAGAATTTAATCACATTTAATCACAATTGATTTGCATAAGGTTCTCCATATCTCTCCATCTTTGACCAAGTCTTCATATATGTTGCAAGGATTTGATTCAACCACTTTTGATATGAATGAGATCTCTCCATATCTCTCCATCTTTGACCAAGTCCAAATTGCAAATGAATTGCAATTTCTCCATCAATTTGATTAAGTCTTGTTTGCACATCTCTCCATCGCTTTGACTAAGTCATCTATTGATTATTTACTAGCTTGCCACTCCTACAAACACTTAGCATACACATCAAATCGTTCACACATATTTGTTATCGTCAAACACAAAGTCATCGATCGTTGTATCCAATTACACGCTGTATCCAACACTAAGGAAAATTCATTGAGAAAGACTATTTTGTTTATCATAAGACAAGACATAATAGGAGGAACTAAAAATGGGACATGTTTGATGTCTAAAATTTCAGTATAATTGTTATACAATAGAACAGATAGTCTCACATATTGGCTAATGAACAAAAGTTGTCTTTAGGCCATATGGAACTTATATCACACTTGGTGAATGTCGTCACATTACTTTAGAAGAAATGTTTTGATGTGATTATAATGTATAACAATGTTGTATTAAGATTTAATACATGAATACACAAGTTAGTAGCAAATCTTATACGGTAAAATAAGACTAGGCCGTATCGAAGAGACTAAGCTTCACAAGTCACATAAAGAGGGGTTTGACCTCTCATATTACGAGTTGAAAGCCACTTGTGAATCTTGCCTCAAAGGTAAGATGGCTGAAATTCCATCTGTAAGACAGTGGGAGAATGAGTTGGTGAACTTGTAGTTTTGTACATATAGATGTACCCAGACACATGTCTAAATAAGCCAGGATAATGTATTCTTATTTTATTACGACACATGTTCTTGATGAAACACAAGTCTGATAAAATAGAGAACACATTGACAGAAGAATTTGAACTGATTCGATCGGATTGAAGAGTCGAATACTTAGCTATATAATTTTTGTGTAATTAAAATAAAATTTGATTTTCTCTCAGGTCAAGTCTTTAACACCTCGGTGTGTTGGAAAGCATGAATCACACTCTGTTAGACATGGTGCGATACATGGTAAGTGACTCTGAGTTACAATCCTCCTTCTGGGTTACGCACAGATTATAATGCCTAGGTTCATGATAATGTTCTAAAAGGACCTTATCAATATAATATTCCTTAAATCAATCGTTAGGAAGTCACATGATTACTTGAGCCTCGTGAGACGAAGAAGTCGAGTAAAACATCATAGTTGATAATGGCCTGGTAGACTTCCGAGATGCCATTCGGAGTAGTGACTCTTAAGAAATGGCTTGATGCAATCTGAAAAAGGTCCATGCACGTAAATAAATTATGGACTTTAGTTTATGTGCCCAAGGAAATTGTTTGCTTTGGCTGCAAGTGAATCTTCGAGTCTAGAAGATTGGTGCAGAAGGAAAATAGTGAAGTACAACTTACATTGGTTGAGAACGGTTATCATCCTAACTCCAATAAATGGATTATGATGAAACTTTCTCGCCAGCAGATGTGTACAGATCTATTTGGATCAGACTCAATGTAAATGCTCATGATGACCATGAACACTGGAATATGGTTGTTTTCTAAATATGATTTAGAAGAACAAACTTATAGACCTTTCAAGGTCAGTGGGGAGCGAATAAAAGGCATGCGAGACATCAAAGAGCCGGAACATATGGTTTGACAAAGTGGTCAAAGAGTTTGACACTTTATCAGAAATGATTATGAACCGTCTAAATGACCAGTAAACTAATTTGGATTATCCTCGACGAGCTGGATGAGATCCAGGTAAGACATATATTATGGATGCCATGGGACCAATGGAGTTTTTTTGACGAGATTCAAATGTGTGGTCTAAAATGAACAAAGAAATCTCTTAAGTCTATACAGTAGATGGTTTAGCAGATCCACTCACGAAGGCTCTACCACAAGAAGTCTAGAAAGACTTATGTGTAAATACTATATGAGATACTGGGATAAATGGGCCTGAGTACACGTGGGAGATGTAGCGAGATGAGTTTGCCCTCGAGGCAATTTATCTCTATGTATGTGTACAAATGTCTTGTTCAAAATAACAGTAAGATGTTTGGTAAGAATTTACCTATGTTAATTATAATGTAGTCTTCATTAGAACTTAGGTAACTGGAGAAGTGTTTTACCAGTTGTAGCATAGGTTTAAAAACATTCGTGGTCATGGATGTTTCAAGAAAAGGATATCAGCACATCGGATAGACCAGCGTGTCTTAGTCTTCACCATGTAATGGTGACGATGATCTCATGGTTGTTTGACTTGGTGAAGTCAAAGACGAGACACATGTGCTTATTGGAGAATGAGTTCACTGAACGACCCAACAAGAGTTATCATATGGTTAATATTGACCAATCTGTCAAGATAACTCTTAGTGATGATATGCAAGTTGGTCTTTTGACTTGATGTCTCGATGGATCTTCTTCATAAGGCATGTCGGTTGTAGACGCCATCCAAACACCAAGCTCTGATACCAATTGTTGTCATATGGATGGTAGACATTAGAGGGGGTCATTAGTGTATAATATTCTTCTAGTAAATCTACCTAAGTTTACAATTGGTGTTACCCAATTTTAATCCCAATCAATAATAATTATCACTTGAATAGAGTATGCAACGAAAATATCAAGCAAGAGATAAACAACAAAGAAATATAGAACAAGCGCAAACACAAGATGTACCCTAGTTCAGATACAACGTATCCTACTTTAACACCCAAGTCCCACTTGGCTAGTTCCATTATTTTACTAAATAGTACATCACCCTTTCCAAGAGGTTTTACTGTTGGATACAACGTGTAGTTGGATACAACGATCGATGACTTCATATTTGATGATAACAAACGTGTGTGAACAATTTGATGTGTGTGCTAAGTGTCTGCATGAGTGACAAGCTCATAAACAATCAAAGATGACTTAGTCAAAGTGATGGAGAAATGTGCAAATAAGACATAGTCAAATTGATGGAGCAATTGCAATTCATTTGCCATTTGGACTTGGTCAAAGATGGAGAGATATAGAGGGATCTCATTCATTCCAAAGTGATTGAACCAAATCTCATGCAAATCAATTTGTGATTAAATGAGATCCTAAATGAGATCTAATTCAAATCATATAGCCATTCAAATTCAAATCCTATAGCCATCCAAATTCAAACTCCATATCCAATGATGATTGAAGAGATCTTCCATGGTGATTCATTCAAATCCTATTCATGTTAGGATTCCATCCAATCCCCTTTAATTATAGGATTCTATTTGATTATAATTGATCTCCTTTTCACCTATATAAACCCATCTTCCAAAGAGGTATATTTTGAGTGAGGAAACCAATAGGAAAGTTTTTGGCCAATACAAAGAGTATATCCAATGCCGCAAGTTCTAAAAGATCATCTCCTTCCTCCTTGAGTAACATACCACAAGCAAGCTCCTTTTCCAAGTCTTCAACCTTCATTGTACAAGCATCTACCAAGGCCAAAGCTTCATCTCCATCTCCTTTAGCAAGCTTCAAAGTCCCCCTCTTCTTAGCCGCAAGCATGCATATGACCTTCTCCATATAGCCTAAAGCCTCATCATCCTCTTCAAAGAGCCAAGCCTCCGTTGCTGAAATATCCACTTGAGTGCAAGCTATCTCCATTGCTCCTACCTCAAGCCAAAACCCCTCTCCAAGGCTGCAACATCTTAAGGTCATCTTCTACATAGTGCAATACAAGAGGATAGCTTCTCCATTGCCCAACTCTCCTCAAGGCTACAAAAAATCAAGGAGGTCATCTATCCATTGCACAAGAGCTTTAAGGGAATTCATCTCTCTACATTGTGAAACATATCAAAGATCTTCAACCTTGCATATTGTGCAACATCCAAGAGAGAGGTTCATTACATATTGCGTAACATACAAGAGGGAGCTACATCACATATTGCGCAACATACAAGAGAAGGCCTCATCACACATTGTGCAACATCCAAAGGGAGCTTCTCTTCCATAGCCGCAACTTCAGAGCAGCATCCAGAGGCGGCCGTGACGACTACATTTGTCATATCACATCTGACCTGAGCTGATTGACAGCGACTACAACACCGACACGAACTGAGCTTTCTAAACTCTTATTACTTTATATTTGTGTAGTTGATGTATATATTTTTGTAGGTTACTTTATATTCATTCTTTTGGGGTCTTGTCTAGTTGGTGCTAGACAAGATGGAGTTGACTAGTTGGGACTAGTCAAGATAGAGCTTATACTAGGATTAGTATTGTTTAGCACTTTGGGAATGCGGTACAGAGAACCAGGTGAGTGTAGGGTGGGTGCTCTAGATACAGGTTGTACTAGTACCATTATTAATCTAATATTTGCTTTCAGGGCTGGACGTAGGTCGTTGGACCGACCGAACCAGGGTAAATCATCTGTGCACTCTCTGATTACTTATCTGCAACTGATTATAACTGTTTGTGATTGCTGAATAATTGCCTGTGTTTGCGAGAATTTTTATTAGCCTATTCACCACCCTCTAGGCTTAGATCCAGATCCAACAAGTGGTATCAAAGCAGGTTAGAGGATTTAGGCTAGATTAACCATGAATACTTTTGATTCTGCTTTTGCTGAAGGTCAGTCCATTTCACGACCCCCAAAATTTAATGGTGTTAACTATGCTTATTGGAAATCTAGAATGAAAAATTATTTAGTGTCTGTTGATTATAAAGTATGGAATATTGTTGAAAAAGGATATAAACCACCCATGATTAAAATTGAAGACACCGAAATTCTTAAAACTGAAGAAAATTGGGATGATGCTGATTGGAGACTTTATTCATTGAAAGGAAAAGCTATGAATGTACTTATTTGCTTTGTGGATAAAAACTGAATTTAATCGTATCTCACAATGTTTAACTGCACAGGAAATATGGCATATGCTGGAGGTAACACATGAGGGAATGTCGTAGGTGAAGGAGTCCAGACTTTCCCTGCTAAGCACAGAGTTCGAAAGCTTCCGCATGCTACCATCTGAGTCCATCAAAGAGATGTTTGAGAGGTTCACATACATCGTCTAAAAGTCTAGCTCCCTTGGTAAGCCATACTTTAGTTTGTAGCAGGTGAGAAAAATCTTAAGGGCGCTGCCAAGCTCGTTCCGTCCTAAAGTCACTGCAATTTAAGAAACTAAAGATCTATCAAAGATGAGAGTGGAGAACTTGATAGAGAACTTAATGTCTCATGAGCTTGAGCTGTAGAGCATCGAATCAAGGGGGAAACCAGAGGCCAAAGCTTCCAAACCTCTAGCTCTTCAAGCTAAGGAAGATGAAGATGACGATGAGGAGGAGGAGATAGCACTGATGCTCAAAAATTTCAGAAAATACGTTAGGACTCCTTAAGGAAGAGCAGAAATGCAAAAAAAGTTCATTCGTTCTAATAAATTTAATTCTTCTAAAAAATCTTCTGAGCAGAGTGCTACAGATAATGTTTAATGTTTTAAATGTAAAAAGCAGGGACACTTTATGAAGGATTTCCCACAAGAAAAGAACGAAAAATCTCTAGCGATAAGTGGGACGATCATAGCAAGGATGAGCCTGAAGAGACTGCCCATACCTCCCTTTGCTTGATGGAAAAGCTAGATGAGGTAACCAAAGCTCAGCTTCTAAGCACTGTTAATGAAATGCAAGATGAAATGATAACCTAGAATCTGTTATAGAGAAACGTGATTCTACAGTAGAAAAATTCAGAAGTGCTAATGATGAACTGCAACAAGACAGTTACAACATGTCATTAGAAATTAATGAACTAAAAGAAAAACTTATTGCATGTAATTCATCATTAATTTGTTGAAAAAGGAAAAATCTAGCTTTCATGAAAAAAGTTGATTGTCTTGCTTGTCCTACTTTATTAAAAGATATTAGCATGCATAAAGACAGCGTTACTAAGCTAGAAAATGAAATTAGAGAGCTTAATGAAAATATGTGCATGTTAAAAGATGAAACCAAAGAGCTTATTGAGAAGATGTGCATGCTAAAAAATGAGCTTACAGAAAAATAACTGATTTTGAAAGAAAGCTGAAAACAAGAAAAAAATGAAGAGGATAATAAGAAAGATTTCATTAGTAAATGTACTTTGCTTGTGAACGAAAATGCTCATTTGAAATCTAAAGTCACGAACCTAGAATTGACCAATAAGAAATTTGGTGTGTGAAAACAATCATTGGATATAATTCTTGGAAACCAAATATATGGCAATAATAGGCGAGGACTAGGATATGGTTTTAAAAATGTTGAAAAGTCAAAATATAGGAAAGTTCACATTGAAACAACAAAAGTTGGAAATATTCATGCAAAGTGCTTTACATGTGGTTGCATTGGTCATACCTCTTATTATTGCAAATATGGGAACAAGAACATTAAATTCAAGCAAATATGGGTTCCTAAAAATTTGATGACATAACGTGAGTGGACCTTGTTGGATTCCAAGGTCATACATAACATCTTCCGTGTAGGTACGATGGAGGTAGCGAGGAACTATGAATTGGACGTAGCCTTTTTTTAGTTCCTGAGCCAAACGACAACGCGAAGGTATGGTTTCTACTTTGAACTTAATGCATACCTTCATAGCATTTTTGTGTGTGCTTGATTTTGTCTTTTATTTGTGTTCTAGTGTGTTTGCTTGCTAGCTTAGTTCTTTATAAACAAAAAGCAAAAAAATGGAGCTTAATGTATATCTCTTTTTTGAATCATTTAAGTGGTATTAATGAATGATAATCATATCCATATAGAAATTGATGTATTATTGTTATGGCAATATGTGCATATTTGATTTTCTAAATAGGCATGACATATTCAATGATTTGAATAATATGATTTCTACACCTACACTTTCACTTCCACGAGAATTAAATTTTGTTGTACATTCGGAGACATCTTTTATGAAATATTGGAAAGTGAATGAATGATGAAAAATAACTGAAAATCGAAGGGATATGATGTGTCTTGCCATGGATAAAAATTAAGCCCAAAAGAATTGAAAATGAATCAAAAAAATTTGAAAAAAAATGAAAAATAGCTCCGTATAAAAAATAGATACAATCCTTGGCAACGATACTACCCACGAGTATCCAACATATATATGCTTTAAGAGTAAACTTTAGCGTTGGTGTTATACTTGTCAACCAATGCCACCCCACATCTAAGAGTCCTCATAGGCTGTGTTTTGGGTGTGGTATCTTGAACTCATTTTTAATGAGATGGGGAAAATGAATCCTAGGTGATATCATGTTACATGGAAAATGTGGATTGGTTTTGGTTGAATTTTGTGAAAGTTCTCCTTATGTGCTTCAATGTTTAATCATCACACTTACACGTTGGTGTAGAAGTAATTGTTATAATTTTCATTGGATTTGACTTGCTTATTCTAAGAAAGACTACATGCAAGTGTTTGTTGTAATTTATAATACTCTCTTTTTGCATGTGGTATAAAATTAACTTCATAAGTTCCCTTTTGATGATAACAAAAGGGGGAGAATATTTGGAAAAAAGATTTGTGATATTTGTGATATTATGCATTAATGATTATATGCTTAATATATGAATATTGGTTTAAGGGGGAGCATTAATGAATACTGAAAATTTGCTTAATGAATGGGTGAATACATGTTCAAGGGGTAGCATGAATATAGGGGGAGCATGCTATATGTTTATGTTGAACATGGTTTATGTTGAACATCATTGGAATATCGTTGTTACATTGTTGCATGATTCATCCATCGTTACACTTCACACACATGTCACGATGATATTATATGAATCGTTATTGCTCAAATCTTATATTGGTTTGTTATCATCAAAAGGGGGAGATTGTTGGATACAACATGTAGTTCGATGACTTCGTGTTTAATGATAACAAACGTGTGCGAACAATTTGATGTGTGTGCTAAGTGTATGTAAAAGTGGCAAGCTCGTAAATAATCAAAGGATGACTTAGTCAAAGTGATGGAGAAATGTGCAAAGAAGACTTAGTCAAATTGATGGAGAAATTGCAATTCATTTGCAATTTGGACTTGGTCAAAGATGGAGAGATATGGAGAGATCTCATTCATTCCAAAGTGATTGAACCAAATCTCATGCAAATCAATTTGTGATTAAATGAGATCCTAAATGAGATCCAATTCAAATCCTATAACCATTCAAATTCAAATCATATAGCCATCCAAATTCAAACTCCATATCCATTGATGATTGAAGAGATCTTTCATGGTGATTCATTCAAAGCCTGTTCAAGTTAGGATTCCAGCCAATCCCCTTCAATTATAGGATTCTATTTGATTATAATTGACCTCCTCTTCACCTATATAAACCCATCTTCCAAAGAGAGATATTTTGAGTGTGGAAACCAATAGGAAATTTTTGGCCAACACAAAGAGTATAGCCAAGGCCGCAAGTTCTAAAAGATCATCTCCTTCCTCCTTGCGTAACATACCACAAGCAAGCTCCTTTTCCAAGTCTTCAACCTTCATTGTGCAAGCATCTACCAAGGCCAAACTTCATCTCCATCTCCTATAGCAAGGTTCAAAGTTCCCCTCTTCTTAGCTGTAAGCATGCATATGCCCTTCTCCACATAACCTAAAGCCTCATCATCCTCTTCAAAGAGCCAAGCCTCTATTACCGAAATATCATCTAGAGTGCAAGCTATCTCCATTGATCCTACCTCAAGCCAAAACCCCTCTCCAAGGCCACAACATCTTAGGGTCATCTTCTATATAGCACAACACAAGCGGATATCTTCTCCATTGCGCAACTCTCCTCAAGGCCATAACAAAGCAAGGAGGTCATTTATCCATTGCACAAGAGCTTCAAGGGACTTCATCTATCCACATTGCGCAACATCCCAAAGATCTACAACCTTGCATATTGCGCAACATCCAAGAGAGAGGTTCATTACATATTGCGCAACATACAAGAGGGAGCTACATCACATATTGCGCAACGTACATGAGAAGGCCTCATCACACATTGCACAACATCCAAAGGGTGCTTCTCTTCCATAGCTGCAACTTTAGAGTAACATCTAGAGGTGGCCATGACGACTACATATTGTCAGATCACATCTGACCTGAGCTGATTGACAGAGACTACAACACCGACACGAACTGAGCTTTCTAAACTCTTATTACTTTATATTCGTGTAGTTGGTGTATAGATCTTTGTAAGTTACTTTCTATTCATTCTTTTGGGGTCTTGTCTAGTTGGTACTAGACAAGATGGACTTGACTAGTTGGGACTAGTCAAGATAGAGCTTATATTAGTAGTGTTTAGCACTTTGGGAGTGCGGTACGGAGAACAAGGTGAGTAGGGTGGGTGCTCTAGCTACAGGTTGTACCAGTAACATTATTAATCTAGTATTTTCTTTCAAGGCTGGACGTAGGTTGTTGGGCCGATCGAACCAGGGTAAATCATCTGTGCACTTTATGATTGCTTATCTACATCTGATTATATCTGCCTATGATTTCTGAATAATTGCATGTGTTCGCAAGAATTTTTATTAGCTTATTCACCCCCCTCTAGACTTTGATCCAGATCCAACATTTACAACTTACAATCTCTTCCCAAGAGTAATAATAACTCACCACCTCAACACTTGAGGATGTTCCCCTTACACTTTGAAGCAAATATTCACAACATGTCCTAAGCATTGAAGATGAAGCACAATATGTTTGATGTGTGGCTAGGCTTTTGGGTTTGACTTTTTAAGATTTGGACTTTAGAAGAGTAGAAGAAAGCTAAAAAAGATTGAATGAAGAATGCTAGAACTTTGAGGCTTTTGGGCTTTTCTCTTTTTCTTTTCTTCTTCTTATTCAGTTGATTTCCCTTAAAATTGATACCTAATGATTTAAGATCATTTGCATATATAGGGGATTAAAACTAGCAGAGAAAAACCCCAAAAAGCCCATCCCAACATCTCTTTAAAAGCAAGAAGAAATATGTGTTTGGATCTTCCTGCATGGAAGGCAGATTGACACTAGAGTTGGGGGTGATTAGTGTATTAAGTTCCTCTAGATAATCTACCTAAGTTTACAATTGGATTTACCCAAATTAAACTTAAACAACCGAAATATCTTAAGCAATAGAGTATGCAGTAGAATTAAATGAGCAAGAGATAAATAATTACGAAACAAAAAATAGCGAGCAAGCATAAATATGAAAATTACACTGGTTCAGAAACCCAAGTCCCACTTGGCATATACATTCAGCCACCCAAGTCTCACTTAGCTAAATCTACAATTTTCTAAATAGTTACAACACCTCTTCACAAATGGAATTTACAACACTTCTTCTCAAGAGAAAACCTACCCCTACCACACTAGAGGATTTTCACTTACACTTGAAGAATGAATACAGCTTTACCCATAGCCTTGCATTGAAGCTTTTGTAGCTGTGATGGCTGTAATGTTGATCTCCAAGAGATGATGAAGTTGAAAGCCTTGTGTGATCAAAAGATTTGGCCAAGATTGATTTGAAAATCTCTTTTTAAACACAGGCCACAAAAAATTTGAGGAATTTTTTAGAAATGCTTTAAAACTTGATTTTTGCTTAAATTTTTTTATTACAAAAACCTTAGCAAACTTAGCATATATATGGGTGAAAAACTGTTGACAATCGTTTCCAAACATACCCCTCCAACGGATGGAAAAAACAGCTTTCCTAAATCGTGGAACTATGTTTTCTGTCCATTTGGCTAATGGTAGTCGACTCCCCAAACAACTGTAATCGACTCCCAAAACAACTGTAGTCGACTATTTCATGAGACAGTGACTTTCCAAGGAAAAGTAGTCAACTCCAATTCAAGTAGTAGTCGACCATCTAATAGATACATGAAAAAATATTTTCAAAACATAGAAAATGATTTTTAAAACTTAAAAAAATTTAAAACATTTTTATGGTGTTCCTGAGAGAGAGAGAGAGAGAGAGAGAGAGAGAGAGAGAGAGAGAGAGAGAGAGAGAGAGAGAGAGAGAGAGAGAGAGAGAGATTCTAGTAAGGCCTTAACAAGCTAAGACAAAAGAAAGAAAATTACGTTAATTACATTTTTACAATAAAGTCTGTTTGATGCATTCTTACTTTCCAAGCTCATTCTCTTGCTCCAATTTATACAGGGCCTTGTTTAGCTCATCTCTAATCCCTTGAGGGCTATAATTGATTTGCATTAAGCTTTTGTACTTAAAAATGTTAGATGCAACATTTGTTTATCATCAAAACCACACAGGGTGAGACTCAATATATCAACACACTCTCCCTTTTGATGATGACAAACATGCATGCATAATAACGAAAAAATACTTACTTTTCCTGCAATACAACTTGTTAAAATCAATATCTAGGGTTGCAACAATATAATTATGCATGGCATCCCTAATATCTCCTCCCCTTTTTGTTATCAACAAAAAGATATTCAATAAAAGTATTCTCTTTCCGTTTGAAAACAAATAATATTTATAAATCATACTCCCCCACATGCAAATCTCTCCCTCTAGATATTTGCATGAGTTTAAAGAAGGAATGTGACTCGGTATCTAAAAGAGAATGCATGATAATATACTATGTGCTAAGCATGAAAAATAATTTTACCAAATGCTTAGCAAATGCTTAGCTCCCCCCAGCAAATAAGCTCATTAATTTTAATCTTAGAAGCAAGCAATTTTTAATCTCCACAAATATATTTGCGTACTTAAGAATCAAAATTCTTGGTACTCTTTGCTTTCGAGTCCATGTGGTTAACAATCGAAAATGATATCAAACATTTGTGAGCCAAACCCAATTAGGTTTAGATTTCATATCATATGAAAATCTATTATCATTTCTATAATGAACATTGATTATAAACCCAAAAACATATTCATCCTTCATTTGGATGGTCCCTCTCTTGGGTATCCAAACTTTGACGAATCCATTTGTGGTTTTATGAACTCTAAGATGATGAGTAACCTTAACATTTTGATGTATCTTATATCCTAGGTCATGTTTGCTACTTGAGGATATTAATGAGCTAATTTGATTACCCAATTTTTCTTTACCGGCCCTTATTAAATCTAGCAACATTCCTACAAGTCTTCATGTTTGGCCCTAATGGTGGTCAAAGTATTTTCTAAGTTGTTGGATCTGGATCCTAGCCTAGAGGGGGGGGGGGGGGTGAATAGGCTTATAAAAATAATTCGTGCAACCCACGAATAAGCACACGCAGTTATAACAGTAGCAGGGTAAATAAAAAGCAGACACAGAGTACACAGCAGATTTACCCTGGTTCGGTCGACCCTTCGATCTACTCCATCCCCCAAAGAAGATACTAGTATTGAATAGCGCAATAGGTACAAAACCACAAGTTAGAGCACGCTCAGAGCACCCTCTACGTCTCTACACTCGCCAGGCTCTCAGTACCACACACACACAGTGTTTTCTCTCACTATCAATCCTAGTACCGCTTTCTACAAGCTAGTCCCAAACTAGCTGGGTCCCACTTGTCTAGCCCCAACCAGACAAGTCCCAAAATAATCCTAAAATAGGTAAAGTTTCCCCTAAGAAGATCTATCACAACAACTACACAAAATAATAAAGAACAGAGTTTAGGAAGCTCAGTTCGTGTAGTGACGATGTCTTCGTCAATCAGCACGGGTCAGATCTCGTCTGACAAGTAGTAGTCTCTGATGTCCCCTCAATAGTTATGCTCCCCTCTCGATGAAACTTGCGCAATCCACCAAGGTTGAAACTTGCAGCCTTCCCCAAAAATTAGAACTTACTGCGTTCACCCAAAATTGAATCTCGCAACACCTTCACCAAATGCTCCTTGAGGCTGCTCCTGTCTTTGAGATTTTTGCAAAGAAAAACTTTTGTGTGGCTTTGCAATAATCAAAGGATGAGCAAAAAAATGAGCACTACGAAATTTTCGGCCACCCCAAAAGAAATAGGCACTCCAAAAATTTCTGTGGCTTCTTGACCTGCACACAAAAATAATTAAAGTGTCAAGCAAAAACGTAAACAAGCAAAGGAGCAAAAATAATTGAAGAGCTTCAAAAATTGTGCGTGATGAAGAAGGGGCCCTCGGATTTTTTTCAGCACCAACAACGATTTTGGCCAAGGTGTTTTTGTGTTAATGAAGGCCAGCCTTGGCAACAGAAAAATGTGTGGTCAATGCACTTAAGTCTTCAAGCCTTAATGATTTTTATTCATGTCTCCACTAGCCTCCTTTGTGTGTCTATCTGCAGAACAAGTCAAAAAAAAAAACTTAGGGAGTTTTGATTGGTAGAAAAGGATGCGGCTGCTTCTTGATGTTTGCCGAAAGTAATGATGTGCCCTCTATGAATTTTTACTGCTTGTCACTTTGTGGGATACTATGCAAATTGTCTCAACTTGGTGTTGGAGTGTTGATGAATGCAGCCGACTCCATTGGTCAACAATTTCAGCCACACTTATACTTTTGTTTGCCAAAACAAACTAGCAACCGGTGGACAAAGACTCAAAGAAGTAGGGATATTAAAAACAAGTGCTTTAATTCAAAAAGAGTTGCATGTTCTCTAATTATTATTGCGCAGGTAACGAGACTTGGTGATTGGTTTGTTTAAATGGCTTTGACCCTGCAACACCCAAGACACCTCAATTTATATTTATATAAAAAAAACTATACCTTGCTTTGCTTTCTCCCTGGTGCATGTCAGTTGCAAGGGAACTTAATGTTGCGGCTTGATGTTGTCTAGGGTATTTTACCGTCTCCTCTCTCCTTGGTATTTGCTCTTGGCCGTCTGTAATTTTGGAGAGGGTTGCCGCAAGCTTCTTCAACCCTGGAATATGGGTTTTATAGGGGGATGATAGGGTGATGCGGTTACGGGGAATCCTATTTTGAATAGGAGTTTAAAGATTTGGTTCTATCACTTTGCACCACAAATATGAGATCTGATTTGATCAAGTCAGGATTTGATAGCATTTCAAATTGGATATGAAATTGGAATGAATCTCTAATTGATTTAACCAAATCCCAAATAGATTCCATCTCTCTCCATATTGACCAAGTCAAATCGCTTTGTGTATAAGACTTTGACCAAGTCCATTAGCTGTGTGGATAGCAATTACTCCACCGGTTGACTAAGTCATCACTTTGAGAATTTACCACTTTTCCATCCCTGAAACACACTTAGCACACACGTTAAATAGTTCGCACACGTTTGTCATCATCAAACCAAAGATCCTAGATCGTTGCATCCAACAATCTCCCCCTTTTGGTGATGACAAACCCGTAAAAGATTTGAGCAATAGATGGGTGTGTGAAGTGTGTTGAAGGGTGTAATGCAATATGATGTATGGATGAGTCATTCAAGCATTACAAAGCATGCACAACAAATAGTAAATATAAAAGCATGCTCCCCCTTCAACATTATTTTTCATGCTCCCCCTTAAACAAATAATACCGACATCAAATCTTTCAAATCTTTCTTTTCTTTCTCCACCTTTGTAATCACCAAAAGTGGATTAATGAAGTCACAAAAATATTCCATGCAAAAATAAACCATTATTAAATGTAGCGTGCAATTTGCATGAGTTTTCCAAAGAATAGAGAATCCAAGCTCATAGAATTTCATAACAAGACGTCCCACCTTTGTGTAAGTGTAGTGATATAGACAATAAAGTACTAGGGGAGATTCAGTTTCAGAAAATCAACCAAATCAATCCACATTTTCCAATTTTTCATGAATATCACTAGGATTGATTTTTCCCACCTCATCAACGATGAGTTCAAGTTACCGAACCCCAAAACATGGCCTAAAAGGACTTTTAAATGTGGGGTGGCATTGCTTGACGAGTAATATACACCAACGCTAATGATTACCTATGTAGCATAAGTTGGATACTCGTGGGTTGTGTATTAGCCATGAAGTGTATCCATTTTTCATACGGAGCAATTTTCAGCATTTTTTTATTTGCAATTCTTTTGTGCTCAATTTTAATTCATGGCAAAACACTTCATATGCCTTAGAAAATTTAGAAATTAATCATTCCTACATTCACTTTCCATTATTCTTCAAAAGAATCTCCAAAAGCACTAAAAGGTCAATTATCGTGCAAGTGCAAATGTAGGTGTAGAAGTCAAGTTTAAAACTTATGAGACATGTCATGTCTACTAAAAAGAATAACATCATGTTCATGTAACTACAACAATAATGAATTGACTTCTACAAGGGATAGATTTGATCATTCATACAATACCACTTAGGATAAAACATAAATGATATTCTTTTAAGCCCAATTTTTTTATATTTTTGGGTTTTCAAATTTTTTTTTGTTTTTTTTCAGAAATAAAAACATTAAAAAACATGCAAGCAAGCACACAAAACAAAATAAAAACAAGCACACAAAACAATCTATGAAGGTATGCAATGGAATGCAAAGAGGGATAAAAATTATACCTTCTCGTTGCTATTTGGCTAAGGAGCTAGAAATAGAATGAGACTTTAAAAATTTGCTCCTCGCTAAGCCTCCATCACACCTACATGAAAGGTGTTAAGTGTGACCTTGGAATCCAACAAGGTCCACGAGTGTTAGCCATTAAATATTTAGGAACCCAAACTTGTTTAAACTTGATATTTGTGTTCCTAAATTTACAATAATATGAAGTGTGGCCTACACTATCACAAGTAAAGAACTTTGCATATTTGTTCTTTGCAGTAGAGGGTACATTGTGGAAATTCTTGAATTTTTGCTTTTCAACGTTTTTCAGACCAAAACCAAGTCCTCTTCTATTGTTGCCATATAATTGATTCTCTAAAATAGTGTCCAACGATTGTTTTCCCATAGAGAATTTCTTAATGGCTACTTCAAGATGAGAGACTTTGGTTTTTAATTGTTTATTTTCTTCCACAAGCATCGTGCATTTACTAATAAAAGCTCTCTTGTTTTCCTCTTCCTTCT
This sequence comes from Scilla litardierei, assembly GCA_030789695.1. Lineage (NCBI taxonomy): Eukaryota > Viridiplantae > Streptophyta > Magnoliopsida > Asparagales > Asparagaceae > Scilla > Scilla litardierei. The sequence goes on along the minus strand of CM061142.1, from coordinate 315,710,906 downwards.
TTTCAAATTCAATCATTTTTCTTTTAAATTCATTATCCAACATGCAGAATTTATCATTAAGCTCTCCAATTACATAGTCTTTTTCAGTTTCGAGCTTAATCAAATCAAGTTTAAGCATGCTAATTTGGTTTAATAATGAGGAACAAGAAATACAAGGAGCATTTTCATCAAAGCTTTCTTTTTCCTTCTTCATGACTTCAATAGTAGACTTACATGCATTAAGTTCAATTTTAAGCTTTTCATTCTCTTTAAACACCTTATCATCTCTAACTTGCATGTCATAGTCCTGATTTTGGAGACATTCAATAGTGAACTCATGATCTACTATTTGATTTTGCATTTCTACACAAATTTTAAGAAGTTCAGCTTTGCTATCTGACGGTGTCTCATCTTGGATCCCCATCAAAGCCATGCAAGAATGGACTTCATGTTCCTCCTCGCTTTCAGCTTCGCTATCCATGTCCCTTGTTAATACCTTCGCTTTTCCTTTTCCTTTAGCGAGCTGAGCAGTTTCATTTGGGCAATCCTTCATCAGATGTCCTCTTCCCTTGCATTTAAAACATTGCATTCTATCAGTAGATTTATGATCATTAAATTGCTTGGAAGAATTATTAAAGTTAGAACGATTAAACCTGGGTGCCATTTCGTTTCTCCCATGCTTGGTCTTGATGAACTTTCTGAAGTTTCTCACCATTAGCGCTATGTCATCATCATCATCCTCTTCTTCGCTAGCTTGTAAAGCAAGGGACTTTATAGCTTTCTCTTTCTCCTCAGGTTTCTCTTTTGCTTCAACATTTTACAGTTCCAACTCATGGGACATCAAATTACCAATAAGGTCCTCCACCTTCAATTGAGACAATACCTTTGCTTCCTGGATGGCAGTGACCTTTGGTCTGAAAGAGCTTGGCAATGCTCTTAGGATCTTCCTCACTTGATCGAGGCTATCATATGGCTTTCCAAGCGAGCTAGACTTGTACTCTATGTCGGTGAATCTCGCATACATCTCTGATATGCTCTCTGATGGTAGCATGCGAAATCTCTCGAACTCTGCACTCAAAAGAGACAGTCTAGACTCCTTTACCTGTGACATTCCCTCGTGCGTCACCTCCAAAGTATGCCATATTTTCTGCGCAGTTAAACAATGTGAGATTCTATTATATTCAGATTTATCAAGTGCACAAATGAGAGCATTCATAGCTTTAGCATTTAAAGAATAAGATTTCCAATCATTATCATCCCATTTGTCATTTGGTTTTTCAATCTCAACATTGTCTACTTTAATAAAAGGCAGTTTATAACCTTTTTCAATTATTTGCCAAGCTTTATAATCAACAGAAATGAGGTAAATTTTCATTCGATTTTTCCAATATGCATAATCACCTCCATTAAATCTAGGGGGACAGGAAACAGACTGACCCTCAGCAAAAGCACTATCCATATGATTATTCATGGTCAATCCTAGGCTAGATCCTAAAACCTGCTCTGATACTATTTGTTGGATTTGGATCCTAGCCTAGGGGGGGAGGGGGTGAATAGGCTTATAAAAATAATTCGTGCAACCCACGAATAAGCACACGCATTTATAGTAGTAGCAGGGTAAATAAAAAGCAGACACAGAGTACACAGCAGATTTACCCTGGTTCGGTCGACCCTTCGACCTACTCTAGCCCCCAAAGCAGATACTAGTATTGAATAGCGCAATAGGTACAAAACCACAAGTTAGAGCACGCTCAGAGCACCCTCTACGTCTCTACACTCGCCAGGCTCTCAGTACCCCACACACAGTGTTTTCTCTCACTATCAATCCTAGTACCGCTTTCTACAAGCTAGTCCCAAACTAGTTGGGTCCCACTTATCTAGCCCCAACCAGACAAGTCCCAAAATAATCCCAAAATAGGTAAAGTTTCCCTAACGAAGATTGGTCGCGCCCCGGATACACGTCCCGGAGCGGCGACGATCGTAGTCTTACCGCAAGCGAACGGTGTAGCGGCGTGCGGGTATCGAACACAGGGAGGCCTAATAACAGTGTCTTCTTCGAATCACCTGGCTATAGGAAAAGTCGGGGAATGTTTGCAATATGCGGTCACGGTCGTTCAAATGTATAAAAGAGATAACACATTAATACAGATGCTTAGGGGAGGCCCAATAACAGTGTCTTCTTCGAATCACCTGGCTATAGGAAAAGTCGGGGAATGTTCGCAATATGCGGTCACGGTCGTTCAAATGTATAAAAGAGATAACACATTAATATAGACGCTTAGGGGATAGGGAATCCCCGCTACTCGCCGTATCTTGTCATTGTGATTCGTAGGGTTCACAATTGCTAAACTCGAAACTTGGGTGAACTAGTTGCAACTAAATGTGGAACCAAGCTCACGCTCTCGCACTATTGCCGGTCTATAGCCAACCTAGGGTAGGGTCCAATCTCTTGCAAACCCTAACCTAGGCAAACTAGAGTGAAGAACAACATCATCGTTCAATCGTATCTCGAGCCCACTCTCGTGTAAACTCGAGCTACGACCGAGGTTGGGATAGTTCCTACCCGTCCAATCTCTTGCAAACGGGTATTGGTATAGAATTGTAATCGAAAACTCTAGTTTCGGTCCAATCTCTTGCAAACCGATTCCGGAGAAATTCAATTGCAACCCAATTCGAATATCTAGGGCTTCCTATCGAATTAGGATCCAATCTCTTGCAAATCCCAATCGGTATGAATCTCTAGTTATTCGTATTTTAGCAATCCCAAACTAACCCTAATCAATCCTAGCAATAGTTTCACCAATTCATCACAGATTCGAAATTGGGCTCGTAGGGTTCATCCCTACGCCCTAAGACGATGAACTACTCACAATTCATAATAGAATGCAATAGAGATTCACAAATAAAATAAATGGAATTCATAGCAATATTCAAAATATCAACAAAAATTGAGTTTTTGAGGGAGAGAGATGCAAACCAATGAAGAACAAGATAGCATCCAACAAAAAATCACTTTTCTCTCCTCTCTCAAAGCTAAATCTAATCCCTAAAAAGTTAATCTAAAAAGGCTGCAAAAGTTCTGAAAAAGGCTCCCTAAACTAGGTTAAAAACTGGGGTTAAATACCCCCCAAAATCGCCCAAAAAAGCCTGACGAAAATGCCCCTGCGCAGCCTCAAATCCGCTGTTTACGCTACAGGCAGCGCGGCTCACTCGGCCGAGTGACAAATGTCACTCGGCCGAGTGACGAACCCTGTACAAAAACAGAGAGTTGGGGGTCTCGGGGGTCGTCTCCTCGGAGGTCACTCGGGCGGACGACCTTTAGTCACTCGGGCGGACGGCGACTCGGAAATTGACTGTACAGAAACAGTAAGTCTGTGATTTTTGCTGCCACCGTCTTGATGCCACTCGCGCGAGTGGGTGTTCGTGGTTCGGTCGAGTGACTTGGTGATGCTCGGCTGAGTGCACGCCTGTTGCGTGTCTGATCTGGCCGGCCGAGCGGGCTTCCGATGGTCGGCCGAGTGACTCCTTCACTCGGCCGAGTGGCATGCTGAAAATGCCCATTCTTCATGTTTTTGCCTCCTCGTCGCTCCTACGATGTTCTTTCCTCTTCCACTCCTCTCCAATAGCAAAATACCCCCCTAGAGAGTCGTCGGTGACACTCCGGAGTGGGTGCATCTCAGAATCACTCCAAATCGCTCCAAATCTCCTGAAATACGACAAAAACAACAAATCATGAAAAGCATCGCAATATTGTCGAATAAATGTGAAAAACACGATTTGAGCGATCTAAATGGCATGCAAACATGCAGAAAAAAGGTGTAAAATACGGTGTGATCAAAATCCCCCAAGCTTACCTCTTACTCGTCCTCGAGGAAGATAAGTAAAAAAGCGAACCCGGTGGATAAAGAAAACGGCGGAAAGGTGGAAAACGGAAAACGAAAAACAAAATAGAAAACGAAGAGGGAAGTTGCTAGATCATTTTCTCAGGACGTGGGTTTTGCTTACTCATATAGCATGCATCGAATATAAAACACATGTCAAAGTCTTTCATCTTGATATCATAGTATAATGGCGCATTCGAAATAGAAAGCCCAAGAATATCAATATAGCATGAAAAATGGAATAATTCTAAGATTAACATCGTCTGAAGCATCTAAAGCGGTATACAATACCGTAGATCACACACTTTTCAATTGAATGCTTTCTATAAGGAGTATAAGAGATATCACACGATAGAGTAGAAAGAATAGAAAAAGTGTGGTTTTCATGAAGTGAATGCTAATCGTAGATTTCTTGATTTCGTGAAACTTTAGCAATCTCATCGAGTATAAAATATTACTTAGCCTAGGCTGTCATGCACCGTCAAGTAGTCACTCTCTCACACATCATTGGATTCTCTCCCCCAAGCTTATCTATAAGCGTGGTGGCATATACAAAACGACATTTACATCCCCATTTTTATGAAGCTCCAAAAGTCAAAAATAAAACAAAAGAGGGAAGAAAGAGACAAAGTATATGAGATGGGATTGTTTTCGAACTACTTTTCTCTTTTCTTTTCTTATTCTCAAATCTTTTCTTTTCCCCCCCCTTTTTTTTCTTTTTTGAATAGCATATATACACAATGATCCCAAATCGAAGAGAAGGATATACAAGTATATTTTTTCTTTGGGATTTGGCGAGTTTGGAGCATGTGATTTTAATAATGGGGGAATGCCAATAATAGAATCGCTAAGGGGGGGGGGGATTCACCAATGAATTTAAAATAGATAAATAATGTTCAAGATATGTGGAGAAAGAAATAAATGTATCTCTAAGTTCACTCTATAGGACGTGCATGACAACTTTAACAGGGCAATATAATCTACTCAGTTTAATCTCAAAAAGTAAACTAATCTAGATTTATCATTGCTAGCAACGATTCAATCAACCTGAAGTGAAACGTACAAGTCATGCAATAAGAAGTGATATGAGAGAAAGGAAAGCAGTACTCCAGATATAAGCATCAATGCGTGAATCTTGGTGTGTTTTCTACGATAGCATACATATGGATCATCAGACATCAGCTAATAATAGAATTTCATCCATTTTCATACACCAAAAGAGAGTGGGTTACTATCTCTAAATGCAAGGCAGAACATAGCATATGATATCAGAAATAAAAGCTATGACATGAAAAATATATCATGCATATAGAGAAAAGCTAACGCCACGTCATCATCATCACAGAAAAGTCATCTCTAGCAAAAGATGAAAGAAATAAAGATAAACGAAAAAATAAAAACTATTTACAATGCGGCACACAAGGAAAATAAGAAAAACGTGACGCATGGTAAAAAAATTGAAAAAGTGATGAAAAATGGGTGAAAAAGTGGAAAAAACGTGGAAAAACTAAAAATAAGGGTGACAAAAGCAAAAAGCGTGAGAACTCACTCCCCCAAGCTAAAGTGCACAGTGTCCTCAATGTGCGAAGTGTGGCACACCGAGAGACGGGTAATGGGTGGGGGGGGTGGGTATGCATGCATGATAAAAAGAAATAAAAATAAAAATAACAAAATGAAAAATATGATGCGAACGTGATGCATGCAAGGATAAGAGTGATGCAGATATGTGTGTGTCACCAAAAATACTCTCCCTTACTCCCGAAAAAGGATATAGAATGATATGATCAAAATGTGGACAAAAATAGTGATGGGAGGAGGGGGTGGTCAAAAATATCATCAGGACCAAGCAGAGAATGGGCTGCATAACGACAAAAAAAGGATCGATGGCATCAAGGGTGTGCCTATGTTGGTGGTGCTGTGCCATCTCCGTCCTGAGGCGGAGGTGGGGGTGGTGGTGGTTGGGTGACAGTCTGCTGGGTGGGTGGTGGTGGGGGTGGTGGGCGAGGAACAGTCAGGTGGGTGGGTGGTGGTCGTGGCAGTCGCTCGAGAATCTGGATCAGGCAAAAGTGAATGCTAGAAAGTAGCTCGAGGCGGTGCTGCATGGCGGTGACTGTGGAAGACAGAGCCCTAAAATCGCCCCGCAGTCCACTCATCGCCCCCTCAAGAGCACGCACGCTCTGAACTAAGGCGTCAGGGGGTGGTGGAGCGGAGGGGCTAACAGGTTTAGGCTGAGCAGGTCGGGGCTGTCTAATACGTGCAGTGTAGGTGATCGGGACGTCAGGCATGGGTCGAAAGGGTGCTGTGCTCACTAGTGGATGCCCAGCCTTAGTGCGAGGCTGGGACGCAGGCTGGTGTGAGGTGGAAGCAGCAGTAATGGGAGTGGAAGACAAAATCGGTGACGAGGCGGCAAGAGAGGTCAGTTACACAGACGTGGGGACAGACGTCACGACACTCTCAGATAGAACAGCTACGGTGGAGACAGAAGGGTCGACCGCTGGGGAGGAAGTGTGGGGTCCAAAAGGTGAAACCCCAGCGGAGATCATAGTGGATAGGGTCTCCACGACGGAAGCAAAGGAAGACTCGCCGCTCTCAAGTATGGTGGGTGGACGCTCGGGTAGCAGAGAGCTGAGTGGCTCAACCGACAAGGGCATAACAGTGGTGGTGGTGGGGGTAGACGTGGTGGGCGTAGGCTCAGCAAGTGTACTCCCGACACTGGTAGAAGTGGGGACAGAAGTGTCGGGAGCGGTAGAAAGTGCAGGCTCAGGCTGAGGGAACATAGGGTCAACTGGCGGTGCAGGGTGTGCAGGTGGTGCAGGCTCAGCTCCCTCGGCCTCTAGCACGTAGGCGGTGGGGATCAGGAGATCCATCGTCGGAAGCCAGTCGTCGTGTGCTGGTCCTATGTGTGTCCGAGCGGGACTCAGAAGGATCATGTAGTCAGCACCGAACGGACCGTGCAACCATACCCAGTGCCGCTGGCCGTGCGGACGAAGCATCTTCATCCAGGGCATGACGTCTATTGAGAGTGCAGTGGGGCCTGTGGCTCGTCTAAGGTCAGCCGGGAGGTCCTCGCCGGTCATCAGGGCTAGCAGGGTGATCAGGCCGCCGCAACATATCGGGGAGCGAGCGCCCACTGATACGATGATGCGGTCCAAAAACCAGCTAGCGATGTCAATCTTAACAGCGGGGACCATCGTGACACCATCCCTATCAAGAACTCTGGGGCGAGTCATCGCGTAGAGCATATAGAGCTCAGGCGTCGACATCGTCCTAGGCTCGTACCTCGCCAGAAAGGTGGTCGCCATAAGGAGCTGTGCTATGCGGATGCAGGGGTGGACTATGGCCGAGGCCTTGGCCCTACTAGGGTCAAAGGCCTGTGGTAAACCTGTGATCCAGGCCCAGAAGGCGTGTGAATCGAAAGATAGGGAAGGGATGTGTGTGGGGGTGTAGGCTCGGTCGGGCATGGGGACTACAGGCCACTGAAAGAACGCTCGAAGCATATCAAGAGTGATCTGACACTCTCGATCCATAAGTCGGAAGGAGCATCCCTCAGCGCTCCGGGCGATCGAGCTGAGTACCTCGAGTGTCAGACGAACGTAAGTGTCTGCTGACACGGAAAGAAAATCTCGCCAACCCACGTTGTCGTACAACATGAGCATCGCCTCAAGTACCCCCAGGCGGTCTAGGTCAGTAAGGTGTGCAAACCTGGAGGGCACTATCAAGCGCTGGGTGATACGCTCAAAAGCGATGTGATGTGCGTCGTTTCGGAACGTAATACCCAGCGGCCCGACAATCGGAGCCGGTGGTGGCTGTGGGTGGATGGGCTGGGCTGGGAGTGGCTGTGGGTCGACTGGATCGACAGGCTGTGGCTGTGTGGGGTGAGGTGGTGTAGGCGGAGGAGAGTCCTCCATCTCGTGGGAGGGGCTGGGCTCATCCGGCCACTTCCGCTTGGCGGAAGCTCTCCTAGTGCGCGGCCGTGTTCGGGGCGGCATGTGTGCCCCGAGTGATCACCCAACGAATATAAAAATGCAGCGTGTCAAAAATAATGGAACGAAGGTACCTGAACACGCTGCGAGAGCAAAACAGCAGATGCATGCGAAGACGCCACCTCCACTAAGCCAAAAGCGTGCCCCGGAAGCTCCCATAAGCTCCCCTAAGCTCCCCAAGATAGCCTACACATCAAACAACGATATCAGCGTGTAAAATTCAAAATACATGGGGGATTAGGGGTATAATAGATAGATAATGAAATTAATTTGGGGTATGGGCTCGATTAGTGCATGGATCGTCGAAAAATAGGAGAAAATGGAGAAAATGGGCGAAATCGGGGTGACCGGAGGTCGGCCGGTGGCGATGGAGTCGCCGGTGGTCGGGGTGGTCGGGGTGGTCGGCGGTCGGCGGTCGGCACTCGGCCGCCAGCGGTCGGGTGGTTGAGGGCGGCGTTCGGGCGAGGGGGAGGTCGCAGCGGGCGAGCGAGGGTCGAAGAGGCGCGAGTTCGGGCGATCGAGAATTTTGACGCTTCAAATTCCGTGCCGAGCCCGCGTCAGCTTATATAGGATTAGTTACGACTCGGCCGAGTGACTATGACACGCGGCCGAGTGATCGTAACGAAATTATTTTTAAAAACTCCTCGCCGCTTACGACTCGGCCGAGTGGATTTGCCACCCTCGGCCGAGTGGAAAAAGTCCATTCGGCCGAGTGGCACAAGCTACTCGGCAATTCTCGCCCTAGGAGCGTATCAGTTTCACTCGGCTGAGTGAAGATATATACTCGGCCGAGTGGCAATTTATACTGAAATCGAAAAAAGAACAGAGAGTTGGGTGCATCAGACTTCCCTTGTTGGTGCGCCACTCGGGCGGACGATGTTGGTTGCTCGGCCGAGTGGCTATGGTACTCGGCCGAGTGAGGCCCTGTTTTCTGCTGTGATGCTCCGTTTTGGCTCTAATCTCTGTTTTTCTTTCTCCAGTTGATTTCTTCCTTCTCCTAAGCCTAGAGTGTGTTCCTGGAGCGCTCTTCTTCGCCTTAGTCATCCTCCATATGATAGATATCCCGTTCTCCTCTCCTGTCAAAGAAAATAGGACCCGTTGTCAAAATTTTTCAGGCAAACGACTCAAAAACACTAATAAAGTCTAAAACAAAAATAAAAACTAAAATAGAAAAAAAATGCGATAACCGTCAGGTTGCCTCCCGACAAGCGCTCGTTTAAGGTCTTGAGCTCGACCCCTATTGATTTTCAATTAACGCTTGATGTTGGGTGAATACGAGATGCACTCGTCGAACTTGCTTGGAAGACCACTCGGATTTGGATCATGGTGGTGTGAGTTCTTCCTCAGCGCCCCTTCGTCATGGGCAATGTTGGGGGGTGGCTCCCCCAAGCTAGGGCTTGTTTCGGGCTTCGACTTTGCCGGTGACACCGATCGTCGTATCGGTGGAGCTTTCTTCGGAGTCCTCAACTTCGAGAGCTTGCAGAGTTCCCGTATTCTTGCGACATCAGCGTCGCCATCATCAATTGCCATGGAGATATCGGGGGAATGCTCCGTCTCCTCTTCCTCGGCCAAATCTAGGCCTTCTTCGAAGCTATCTTCGTGGGAGGCACCGATGGAGTGGGGGATCGCCTCTTCAATGACCTCATCAAGTAGGTCCATGTAATCAAGCTCCTCGTGACACGGCATGTGCTTCATTGCCTTCGGTATATGAAGCTCCACTTCGATGTTGTCGACGTTCAAGGTAAGGGTCCCCTCCTGCACATCGACGATGACACCGGCGGTGGCGAGGAACGGGCGTCCAAGTATGAGTGATGTATCTCCCTCCTCCTTGACATCCATTATCACGAAATCGCATGGCAAACATATACCCCCCGGAACTTAGAGTGGGATGTCCTCCGCTATCCCAACCGGTCTTGTAATCCTCCCGTCCGCTAGTTGAATCCGCATGTCGGTAGGCTTCAAATCCGTGCCGGTATTCAACTTCCGGAACATGGAGAGGGGCATGAGGCTAACACTAGCCCCCAAATCCACCAATGCTTTTTGTAGGGGGACGTCGCCTAGAGTGCAAGGAATCCGGAAACTCCCCGGATCTTTAAATTTGGCGGGCTCCTTCTCTCTCTTTGTGAACCAAGTCCCTTCCTCCGCGAGCATTATCTTCTCCTTCCTCTTCCTTCCCGTGATCAAGTCTTTTAAGAACTTGGCATAAGATGGGATTTCCACTAAAGCGTCGAGGAAGGGGATATTGAGGCTCACCCCTCTCAAATACTTGAGAAACTTGGCTAGCCGTTTCTCCATCTTGGCTCTAGCTAGTCGTTGAGGGAAGGGTACCGGTGGCATAAATCGGCGCTCATCGATAAGCTCCTCCATTCTAGATTTTTCTCCTTCTTGTGGCTCCTTCTCCCTTTCAACTTCAATTGTCGGCTCGCTCTCTTGTAGAATCTCCACCATGGGCTCCTTAACTTGAGTCATGGGGGAGTGGTATCCTTCCCTCCTCTTGTAGTAACTGCAACGACCGCATTGATATGGCCAGTGTTGCCCCGTGGATTCGGCTCGGGTTGAGCCGGCAATTGTTGATTGTTTTTCTTGAGCAACGCAAGTTGCTCCCCAATTTGAGCGACGACGGTGGCGAGAGAATCTTGTCCTGCCTTCAACGTGGCATTGATCTTTCTTTGTTCCGCCATAAACTCATCCACCTTAGCTTCAAAATCCGAACGTTGTTGAGCTTGTGGAGGGTTGGGATTTCTCCACCCTTGATTATACCCGGGTGGCCTATATGGTCCCACTTGTTGCCTCGGTGGGAAATTTTGTTGTTGTGGACCCCTTTGTGGATAATTCGGTTGTGGTGGTGGTGGAGCCTGAGCTTGAGGAGGTTGGTGTTGCGGGGGGTTCAATGCTCCATCATTATTAGCATATGAGAAACCCGGATGGTTTCTAGCTGCCGGATTGACCCAATATCCAGAATTCCCCGCGACGTATTGAACTTGCTCCAAAGCTCCTTCTCCTTGTTCTCCTCCCACATATATGGATTGGGATTGGTCTTGCCAATCGCTCATATGATTTTTCGGCGTGGATGTAAGAGGGGCTCCTTGAGACTCCGTAATAAATTTCTCCAATCTCTCCACTACCTTATGGAGAGAGTCAAACTTGCTAGAAAGCTCCTCCACGGCCTTGGCCTCATAGATACTTGTGGGCTTCAAGGAGGATGAAGAATGTCTTCGCTCGTCCCCCCATTGTTGGTTGTTCGAGGCCATCTCCTCGAGCAAGGCTGTAGCTTCATCGGGAGTCTTCGACAAAATGGCTCCACTTGCCGTGGCATCAATAATCTGCTTCGTCCCCGGTTGGAGTCCATTGTAAAAGCTATGGACAAGCTCCCAATCCTCAATGCTATGATGGGGGCATTGATGTTACAAGTCCTTGAAGCGCTCCCATGCTTCATAGAGAGTCTCTTGTGGTCCTTGCTTGAAGGACATGAGAGCACTTCTTATCTTCACCGTCTTGGAGGGCGGGTAAAATTTGTCGACGAAGGCACTCGCCAACTCATCCCAAGTGGTGAAGATTCCTTCAGCTTGCGTCCTCAACCAATATAATGCCTTGTCCTTTAGTGTGAAAGGGAAAAGGCGCAGTCTGATAGCATCCACGGAGACGCCCGGCATTTGGAAGGTGGCACACTTTGATAGGAAGAGCTGGATGTGGTAATGAAGGTTTTCATGGGAGTTCCCATGAAACGGATCTTGTTGCATAAGGACCACCAATCCGGTCTTCAACTCAAAATTTTTGTCGGCTACCAACTCCGGCATGGCTATGGACGAGGTCGTGGAAGAAGTCTTAGGCCGAAGCCTATCTCTTATGGAAATAATCCTCGCCATTCGCGCCGCCAATTCTTCGGGTGTCTCAGGATGGGTCATAAAATTTCCTTCTGTGACGGGTCTCCTCTTCGCTCGGATCCTCCTCAATGTACGCTCGATCTCCGGATCGTATAGTTTCTCTTCGGGGTTCGCCGAGGATCTCGTGTACATGCAAGGGAAAACAGAGTTTCAAAGAAATAGTTAGCACAACGGAAGGGTGTAACAAAATAAAAATAATAGAACGAAAATGAAAAATAGCTAGGTTATAGGAATCAAACACAATTGCTTCCCCGACAACGGCGCCAAAAACTTGGTCGCGCCCCGGATACACGTCCCAGAGCGGCGACGATTGTAGTCTTACCGCAAGCGCACGGTGTAGCGGCGAGCGGGTATCGAACACAGGGAGGCCTAATAACAGTGTCTTCTTCGAATCACCTGGCTATAGAAAAAGTCGGGGAATGTTCGCAATATGCGGTCACGGTCGTTCAAATGTATAAAAGAGATAACAAATTAATAAAGACGCTTAGGGGATAGGGAATCCCCGCTACTCGCCGTATCTCGTCATTGTGATTCGTAGGGTTCACAATTGCTAAACTCGAAACTTGGGTGAGCTAGTTGCAACTAAATGTGGAACCAAGCTCACGCTCTCGCACTATTACCGGTCTGTAGCCAACCTAGGGTAGGGTCCAATCTCTTGCAAACCCTAACCTAGGCAAACTAGCGTGAAGAACAACATCATCGTTCAATCGTATCTCGAGCCCACTCTCGTGCAAACTCGAGCTACGACCGAGGTTGGGATAGTTCCTACCGGTCCAATCTCTTGCAAACGGGTATTGGTATAGAATTGTAATCGAAAACACTAGTTTCGGTCCAATCTCTTGCAAACCGATTCCGGAGAAATTCAATTGCAACCCAATTCAAATATCTAGGGATTCCTATCGAATTGGGATCTAATCTCTTGCAAATCCCAATCGGTATGAATCTCTAGTTATTCGTATTTTAGCAATCCCAAACTAACCCTAATCAATCCTAGCAATAGTTTCACCAATTCATCACAGATTCGAAATTGGGCTCGTAGGGTTCATCCCTACGCCCTAAGACGATGAACTACTCACAATTCATAATAGAATGCAATAGAGATTCACAAATAAAATAAATGGAATTCATAGCAATATTCAAAATATCAACAAAAATTGAGTTTTTGAGGGAGAGAGATGCAAACCAATGAAGAACAAGATAGCATCCAACAAAAAATCACTTTTCTCTCCTCTCTCAAAGCTAAATCTAATCCCTAAAAAGTTAATCTAAAAAGGCTGCAAAAGTTCTGAAAAAGGCTCCCTAAACTAGGTTAAAAACTGGGGTTAAATACCCCCCAAAATCGCCCAAAAAAGCCTGACGAAAATGCCCCTGCGCAGCCTCAAATCCGCAGTTTACGCTACAGGCAGCGCGGCTCACTCGGCCGAGTGACAAATGTCACTCGGCTGAGTGACGAACCATGTACAAAAACAGAGAGTTGGGGGTCTCGGGGGTCGTCTCCTCGGAGGTCACTCGGGCGGACGGCCTTTAGTCACTCGGGCGGACGTCGATTGTCACTCGGGCGGACGGCGACTCGGAAATTGACTGTACAGAAACAATAAGTCTGTGATTTTTTCTGTCGCCGTCTTGATGCCACTCGGGCGAGTGGGTGTCCGTGGTTCGGCCGAGTGACTTGGCGATGCTCGGCCGAGTGCACGCCTGTTGTGTGTCCGATCTGGCCGGCCGAGCGGGCTTCCGATAGTCGGCCGAGTGACTCCTTCACTCGGCCGAGTGGCATGCTGAAAATGCCCATTCTTCATGTTTTTGCCTCTTCGTCGCTCCTACGACGTTCTTTCCTCTTCCACTCCTCTCCAATAGCAAAATACCCCCTAGAGAGTCGTCGGTGACACTCCGGAGTGGGTGCATCTCAGAATCACTCCAAATCGCTCCAGATCTCCTGAAATACGACAAAAATAACAAATCGTGAAAAGCATCGCAATATTGTCGAATAAATGTGAAAAACACGATTTGAGCGATCTAAATGGCATGCAAACATGCAGAAAAAAGGTGTAAAATACGGAGTGATCAAAGATCTATCACAACAACTACACAAAATAATAAAGAACAGAGTTTAGGAAGCTCAGTTCATGTAGTGGCGATGTCTTCGTCAATCAGCACGGGTCAGATCTCGTCTGAAAAGTAGTAGTCATTGATGTCCCCTCAATAGTTATGCTCCCCTCTCGATGAAACTTGCGCAATCCACCAATGGTTGAAACTTGCAGCCTTCCCCAAAAATTAGAACTTACTGCGTTTACCCAAAATTGAATCTCGCAACACCTTCACCAAATACTCCTTCAATTTGGCCACGGCTCCTTGAGGCTGCTCCTGTCTTTAAGATTTTTGCAAAAAAAAACTTTTGTGCGGCTCTGCAATAATCAAAGGATGAGCACAAAAAAATGAGCACTACTAAATTTTCGGCCAGCACAAAAGAAATAGGCACTCAAAAAATTTCTGTGGCTTCTTGACCTGCACACAAAAATAATAAAAGTGTCAAGCAAAAACGTAAACAAGCAAAGGAGCAAAAATAATTGAAGAGCTTCAAAAATTGTGTGTGATGATGAAGGGGCCCTCGGATTTTTTTTCAGCACCAACAACGATTTTGGCCAAGGTTTTTTTTGTTAATGAAGGCCGGCCTTGGCAACAGAAAAATGTGTGGTCAATGCACTTAAGTCTTCAAGCCTTAATGATTTTTATTCATGTCTCCACTAGCCTCCTTTGTGCGTCTATCTGCAGAACAAGTCACAAAAAAACTTAGGAAGTTTTGATTGGTAGAAAAGGATGCGGCTGCTTCTTGATGTTTGCCGAAAGTAATGATGTGCCCTCTGTGAATTTTTACTGCTTGTCACTTCGTGGGATACTATGCAAATTGTCTCAACTTGGTGTTGGAGTGTTGATGAATGCAGCTGACTCCATTGGTCAACAATTTCGGCCACACTTATACTTTTGTTTGCCAAAACAAACTAGCAACCTGTGGACAAAGACTCAAAGAAGTAGGGATATTAAAAACAAGTGCTTTAATTCAAAAAGAGTTGCATGTTCTCTTCTTATTATTGCGCAGGTAACGAGACTTGGTGATTGGTTTGTTTGAATGGCTTTGACCCTGCAACACCCAAGACACCTCAATTTATATTTATAAAAAAAACTTTACCTTGCTTTGCTTTCTCCCTGGTGCATGTCAGTTGCAAGGGAACTTAATGTTGCGGCTTGATGTTGTCTAGGGTATTTTACCGTCTCCTCTCTCCTTGGTATTTGCTCTTGGCCGTCTGTAATTTTTGAGAGGGTTGCTGCAAGCTTCTTCAACCCTAGAAGATGGGTTTTATAGGGGGATGATAGGGTGATGCGGTTACGGGGAATCCTATTTTGAATAGGAGTTTAAAGATTTGGTTCTATCACTTTGCACCACAAATATGAGATCTGATTTGATCAAGTCAGGATTTGATAGCATTTCAAATTGGATATGAAATTGGAATGAATCTATAATTGATTTAACCAAATCCCAAATAGATTCCATCTCTCTCCATATTGACCAAGTCAAATCGCTTTGTGTATAAGACTTTGACCAAGTCCATTAGCTGTGTGGATAGCAATTACTCCACCGGTTGACTAAGTCATCACTTTGAGAATTTACCACTTTTCCATCCCTGAAACACACTTAGCACACACGTTAAATAGTTCGCACACGTTTGTCATCATCAAACCAAAGATCCTAGATTGTTGCATCCAACATATGTCACTGAACATATCACTAAGTTTTTTATACTCTACACCAAGCTTCCTTTCAATTTTTCTAATTCCTTATTCTTAATTGCCAGTTTTACATTTTCTTCCCTAATATTTTCTAAATCAAGATTAGAAGAACTGGTATTACAATATTTATGTATTTTCTTGAGACTAAAAAGTTCTTTTAGTTAGCTCTCATACTCGGCATAAATCTTGTGATACTCTTTGTAACAGCCGGTACCCACTATTCGTATGCGGCTGTGCGTATAGCAATTTTGGGTACCTGATTGGTTTTGTTGCTTTGTGAGTGAGTCGTGTCGTTGAGTCGTTAGGGCCGTAACCTTGGTTGCATCCTTAGCAAGCCAACCCCCGACGTGTGCCCAACTTAGAATTACCGTCGCCTTTGGACCCCGTATCCTTTATACGCTTTACGTGCACGTAGTCTTGTACGTGCACGTATTTATTTTAGACTTTGTCGGTATACGAACCCAATGGTGTGATATGTCGTTGTTATCGTCTCTGAGAGTATTGAATTGTGGAACTATTTTGGAACTACATTTCCCGAGTCGTTCCTCCACGATTTGACCTTATTTGAAGAGACGTCACGATTTTCACTTTTGAAGTGAGACATTTCTATTTTTAGTTTCGTCCCTCGACGTCGAAATTATGATCCGTATTCTTAGTTTCCTTTCTCTCGTCGTCCCGATCACCCCAATATTTATTTCACAATTTTTGGACTCCGTTTGACCAACTTTCACTTTTGCCCAACTTTAATATTATTTTAACTCTATGTATCATATGGTTTATTTTTCCCTAATAATTTTATTAATGAAAATTCTTCCCTAATATTTTGACTTAGCTTTTTAACCCCACTTAGCCCACACACCCAACGCATGAGAGAGAAGGGTGAGTTTTGGGGTTTAACAATCTTATAATAACAATTTTATAAAATTCTAAGCTAAAAACAAACCCTAGACCAAGTCCTAGCCCACTACCCACGTGCTTCAGCCATCTACCCTATAAGATAGCACCTAGGTTAACTATTTTCCCTAGGGCAATCTCTTGTAGCCGCCACCCTCCTCCTACTTTTCCCACACAACAATTTTCCCCCAGCCACTCATGCATCGCCAGCGCACGCAGCAGCTGCTCCCGCATCCGCCCGCATCTGACCGAAGCCCGCACCGCACCAATCCGCTTTCGTAGCGCCCGCTCGTTGCAACATCCGCAGCGGCCCCGCATCCTTCCGCAGCGACCGCCCCTGCCCCCGCATTTCCCCGCATCTGACCGAGAGCCATCCCTGCAGCGCCCGCTCGTTGCAGCTCCGCAGCACCCCGTGCTGCATCAACCCTGCTCAGTCGCATCCACAGCACCCGACCGAAGTTTCCCTCTGCATTTCCTTGCTACGACCGAGACAACCTCGTGGTGGCCCGCACCCACGGCAGCAGCAGCACTGCCGTGAGTCCCCAGGCCCCTCCAGCACTGCCATGGGCCCCATTTGACACCCCTGCACCACCGTGGGCCTCCCCCAGGCCGTTCTATCTCTGAAACAGCGAGTGTGCTCTCTGTTTTGCTTTTGACGACGTCGCAACGCGTTGTATCGCCTTCCGTTTGTCCCCGTTCGACATTACGGCTTCTTGTGAGCCGTAGAACGTCTATCGTTTGCCTTGCTCACTGATTTGGAATCTTGTTCATTGATCTCGTCGTTGTTCAAGGATTGGCGAGCGCGGAATCTATTTTGGAATCTGGACTAGGATCGCGTTCTAGTATTCCAACCCCTGGCGTTGCTACCCGACGCCAGTGTAACTTTCGCGTCGTGTGAGGGTAACTTTCTGCACACTTAGGACCCCCAACCCATCCATGTTAAACCAGATAAAAATCGGTATTTTTAATTGTCTGTTAATTTACTAATAAAGATAATTTAATTGGGACTGTAGGCTGGTGGATCTGAGCACATTGGTAGACTGGACTGTTTGGACCGTGATTGTAGAACAACTGATTGCAGGCAAGTGAAACTTGCCAGTTCTTTGTTTAGGCCATGCTTTAGGCCATTTCTTGTTTTAGGCGTAAAAGAGACTAGGCGACGAAATGATACTCGCCTAGACGAAATTTTAAGATCTAGCTTGACAACGAAGCTAGATCTGTCACCCTGCCATGACATTCATGCATTTCTGCCTGTCACGTTTTAATTTTTGTAACTGCAACTTCTTTAATTGTACTCCGCCTATCACGTTTAAATTCTTTACATGTACGCACTTAAACTATAACTTGCCTTGCCATGTCATCCATGTTTGAGTGTTGCATTCGTAGCACACGCTACTATACTTGTACTTCCTTGTTCAGGCTAGGCACCTGCGTTACAGGCATAACCCTATGCCAAATACACTTCCTGGCTCGTGATCCAGAAGCGGGCTACTTGTGTTGGTCAAAAGCCAATGCCCGATACACGTGCAGGGGTAGGGATAAGCGATCACTTGAGCTTAGGAGTTGGCCCGTACAGCCACTCTAGCCAAAAGGCGTAATCTCTGAGCACGACGTGTTTACTTGACTTGTGAAAATCCGTGTGATTGTTTAGTAGCTTTGCTACCCATGCCATGATGTACTTGTGCCTTGTTTAACTTGCTGCCATGTCATACTTGTCGCATTTATTTAATTGTTGCATCATACTTTAAAATGCCATGTCACTGTACATTTTTAGAACTGCTAGGTTGCTTTACTTTCCTTTTAGTTTCCTTGCACAAAGTCTTTGTATACTTTGTTGACATGCGCCCTCGTCTCTTTGGGTGTCGCATGTTAGTTGCTGAGCCAGAGTCCGTTGCTGAGGACGAGGAGTTCGTGGACATTGAGCCTGGGTCCACTGCTGACGTGGAGTACAAGGACACCGGTGACTAGTCGTAGAGTTTTCCTTCGTCGTTACTTTTGCTTAGTCTGTTGTTAGGTTGTCAGTGAGTAGCACCTTTCTTTCTGTACGTTGTATTTTTGTTGGCCATGCTGGGGCCTTTTTAGACTCTTTTCCTTTTAGCCTGGTGGCTTTTCTGGGATGTTGAAATTTATTATGGACATTCTGAGATTGAATAATTTTAATTATCTGTCTCTTTCTTTTATTATTATCTTTGTTCTGCTACGCACTTGCAGGGACCTTTATATGGTTATTCCAGACGCTTTACAGACTGGAGCCTCACAGCTCCAAGTCTGAGCCGATCTCATCACGCTTCGCCTCCATTTTAGGGAAGCGGGTCATGACAGGTTTTGTTGGTGGCCCATGCAGGTCCCTCTTGCAACTGCGAATTATCAAAACAATGATAATAAAAATAGAATGTCCATTAAATAAATTAAAACATCCAAATCATAAGCCCTGAGTCTAAATTTTTATCGTTTCCTATGTCTTAGGTGGCTGGTAGACATGTTGCCCGAACATCTGTCCCAGCTTAGTAGGAAATCCATTAGATCAGGACTTTAGTAAGGATTAGTTAGACGTCTGTGCTTGCTAGTTAGAGGTCCCTGATTGTTAGCTAGACCCCTTGCTAGAAATTGTTATAATCGCCTTAGGAGTTACCTTAGTGGTTCCTGTCTAGCTCTGACCATGATAGACTTCTAGAATTCCTTAGTCGTTCGCTTGGGTTCATCGATTTCGGGCCAAGCCGGACGCAGTTCATTACGGTCTAGACCCTTAGGAAGTCTTAGCGCCAAGTTCCCTAATCTTTAGTTGGTCGATCGTAGGGGTTTCCCGTAGGTTTTCCTGAGTCATATCCTAGGCGTGTTTATGTTTCGATCATGCGACCAATTCCTTGCCTCGATTCCCATGGCCACCACATTTCGATAATCGTTGATCTTTCGAATGTCCTCCTTCGCAAAGCTAGATTTCTTTTAAAGTTATTTTTTCGATTTCCCTTATTAAAAGTTTTCGCTAAGTTTAAATTTTTTTTAAACCCGCTACATATATATTTAAATTTCTCACTTTTCGATTGAGTCAAAATTCCTTGTAGATTTCGAAGTCTATTGGTTGTAATTTTAATTACTAACTCGTAACTATTTTCTAATCTACATTTTTCACATTTCGGTTTAAAAACTCTATTACTATTTTGAAAAATTTGATTTACCATCTTTTTTCTAAACTACGAAATTCATTTTAGCCATTTACCATACATACTTTAGAATATCTTCCAAGATAAGTAGAACCTCAATTATTTTTATATATCAGCCCTAGGTACGTCGTACTCGTAATTTAAAATCTTTGTATGAAACCGTTTCTTTTGGCCTTTAAAAGTAGTTTCAATATTATTTATTTTAAATTCTCCCCAGTTTAAAGACTTTGAAAGCATTTAACATGAGCTTAAATTTTCTACATTTCAGTTAATCAAATTTCATCCTTTGAATTTCGAAATTTTTGCCGAAATTATTAAATTTCTGCCGTATAATATTTTCTAACCTATGTCCTTAATGTTCGTGTGAATGCTTACATCTTCCTTATAAATTTTTTTCAATAAGCGAATAAACCATTCTTTTATTATGTATATACGGCCCAAACTTATTTAGAACAACTCATTTTATCGACTGGTTTTGTACTCTTCGTATTTTAACTTATATCTTTTACACACTATCCTCCTGTATCCTATAAGAGTATCATTACATCTTTCTTTTCCACCTGAAGGTTCACAATTATACCCCTGACTCACCTGACCAAGCTGTCTCCTTATCTTCGTCCTGTCTGAGCTCGTACTTTTCGATCTTTCCTTTGTCACGCTTTGGCTTCGGTTTCTTTCCTATTGTTTAGCCATTAGTGCTTGTTGTTGTCTGTGTCAACCATAGTATAGCTTGGTGGGCCCATTAGTATAAGTTGTTATGTCATGGATGTGCATGCATATAGGTGGAGTGTGTGGACCCGTATGAGCGTGCTACCCTTAGGGTATCAATAATTGACTCTTGTATTATGTATGAATAATCTGTGTTATTCATGATGTATATGAAGTTGTATGGACGAAATTAGTTATATATGTGCGGATGGCTATACCACTTTAGGGATGTCTGTATAGATAATGGAAATTGTATTAGAGTATATACTAGTAGTGTGAGTGGCTTGAAGATACTTGTAGATGCTTGGTATATAATATATTAGTAAGTCGTGTGTATGTTAGGTGTAATGATAATAGGTGTACTTACAGTTAAGTGAGTAGGCCTTTGATATGACCTATATGTTAGTACGTGTGAGTATGTTCTCGTACGTAGTTATGTATTGTGCTTAGACGTAGGTAGTTATGTATTATCTGCATGAGTATATATGTGATATATGTATGGTAATAGGAATGTAATTTTGTTTGGTATTGCTTGCTTTTACGAGATGTTGTGCGTGTATACCATGAGGTATACACGACTATTGCATATCATATCTATGTATGAAGTAGATGTGTTGGTATACTAGTTATAGGTAGAAGGATATGTTGTGAATATATGTGTTACATGTGTGTGACTATACGGTGAATGCATGTATTAGGGAGGGTATTATAATTATACGTGTGCAGATGTCTGTGATATTATATAAAGTGATTGAACTATGTGGGTGTTACCTGACTAGATATTAAGTGTGATCGACATTATGGTATGTATATGGTTATATTGGTAGATGTGTATACATTGGAGAGGTATAGGTATAGGTATAGATACCGTGTTACGTATATATAGTATTCTGATATGTGTTTTGAGTCTCACTCAAGCCTGAGTGTGTATACTCTAAGTATATTGTTACATATGTCTGTGGTTTGCGTGTAGTACCATGAATATAGCGATGGGTGATGTATGTATAGTGATAGGAGTGTTGTGCCTGGTTGTGTTACGCACATGATTGTGGGTCGCTATACGAGTATATAGTTATATGTGTTGGTCTTGTGGTATAGTTATTTACTAAGGACTTGCATGTGTGAACGTATGTGTGCTAGCTAAACTAGGTGTGTAGATGTGATGGATATATAGTGGTGTGATTGGTATATATGAATGAAAAGTTAGCGTGTGTGGTTGTGCACCATGCACGGGTAAGTATGTGCTTAGTTATAGGTATGGGTGACTATGGTATGTGTGGCGTGTCGTAAATATAGATATAGGACCGTATGTGATGTGAATATATGGTGAAATATTTCCATGCATATATAATTGTTAAATTATATTAGTAGTAAGTGTATCTTAGATATAATAACATGATTTAATATTGAGTGGTGTGGTTACTTGTGTTGATGTGGTTGGTATTGGGTGTATACTAGGAGATATAGGGAGTAGTGTATCCTTATTATTTTGTTCATGAGTAGTTATCTATATGTAGAGCAATGATTGTATTTGCTAGTGTAAGACTATTCTTATGTGAGTATCTGAACTATTGTTTTGTGCTAGGTAAGTAGTAGTTATATAAGGGATGTATGCATATATATATGATTGAAATGTGTGTATGAATTTGGCTGGCTGTGATAGATGTAAGTATGTAATGTGCATGAATATATACATGTTAGTAGAGTTAGTGTTTGACTACCTAGTGCAAATATAAGCACTTGTAATGACTATACCTGGTTGAATTATAGTGTGATGTGATTGGGATAGCTACTAGTCTGGCTAGAGTTATATTTATAGTTAGAAAGTCCGAGGACAGACTTTATTTTAAGGTGGGTAGGATGTAATGGCCGGTACCCACTATTCGTTATACGATTGTGCGTATAGCTATTTCGGGTACCGGATTGGTTTTGTTGCTTTGTGAGTGAGTCGTGTCGTTGAGTCGTTAGGGCCGTAACCTTGGTTGCATCCTTATCAAGCCAACCCCCGACATGTGCCCAACTTAGAATTACCGTCGCCTTTCGACCCCGTATCCTTTATACGCTTTACGTGCACGTAGTCTTGTTCGTGCACGTATTTATTTTAGACTTTGTCGGTATACGAACCCTATGGTGTGATATGTCGTTGTGATCGTCTCTGAGAGTATTGAATTGTGAAACTATTTTGGAACTACATTTCTCAAGTCGTTCCCCCACGATTTGACCTTATTTGAAGAGACGTCACGATTTTCACTTTTGACGTGAGTCGTTTCTATTTTTAGTTTCATCCCTCGATGTCGAAATTGTGATCCGTATTCTTAGTTTCATTTCTCTAGTCGTCCCGATCACCCTAATATTTATTTCACAATTTTTGGACTCCGTTTGACCCACTTTCACTTTTGCCCAACTTTAATATTATTTTAACTCTATGTATCATATGGATTATTTTTCTCGAATAATTTTATTAATGAAAATTCTTCCCTAATATTTTGACTTAGCTTTTTAACCCCACTTAGCCCACACACCCAATGCATGAGAGAGAGGGGCGAGTTTTGGGGTTTAACAATCTTATAATAACAATTTTTATAAAATTCTAAGCTAAAAACAAACCCTAGACCAAGTCCTAGCCGTCTACCCACGTGCTTCAGCCCTCTACCCTATAAGATAGTACATAGGTTAACTATTTTCCCTAGGGCAATCTCTTGTAGCCGCCACCCTACTCCTACTTTTCCCACGCAACAATTTCCCCCCAGCCACTTACGCATCGCCAGCGCACGCAGCAGCTGCTCCCGCAGCCGCCCACATCTGACCGAAGCCCGCACCGCACCAAGCCGCTTTCGTAGCACCTGCTCCTTTCAACATCCGCAGCGGCCCCGCATCCTTCCGCAGCGACCGACCCCATCCCCGCATTTCCCCGCATCTGACCGAGAGCCATACCCGCAGCGCCCGCTCGTTGTAGCTCCGCAGCACCCCGGGCTGCATCAACCCCGCACAGCCGCATCCACAGCGCCCGACCGAAGTTTCCCTCTGCATTTCCTCGCTACGACCGAGACCCCCTCGTGGTGGCCCGCACCCACGGCAGCAGCAGCACTGGCGTGAGTCCACAGGCCCCTCCAGCACTGCCGTGGGCCCCCTCTGACACCCCTGCGCCACCGTGGGCCTCCCCCAGGCTGTGATATCTCTGAAACAGTAAGGGTGCTCACTGTTTTGCTTTTGATGACATCGCAACGCGTTGTATCGCCTTCCGTTCATCCCCGTTCGAC
This sequence comes from Scilla litardierei, assembly GCA_030789695.1. Lineage (NCBI taxonomy): Eukaryota > Viridiplantae > Streptophyta > Magnoliopsida > Asparagales > Asparagaceae > Scilla > Scilla litardierei. The sequence goes on along the minus strand of CM061142.1, from coordinate 315,687,373 downwards.
GTTACGGCTTCCCGTGAGCCGTAGAACATCTATCGTTCGCCTTGCTCGCTGATTTGTAATCTTGTTCACTGATCTCGTAGTTGTTCGAGGATTGGCGAGTGCGGAATCTATTTTGGAATCTGGACTAGGAGCGCGTTCTATTATTCCAACCCTTGGTGTCGCTACCCGACGCCAGTGTAGCTTTCGCGTCGTGTGAGGGTAACTTTCTGCACACTTAGGACCCCCAACCCATCCATGTTAAACCAGATAAAAATCGGTATTTTTAATTGTCTGTTAATTCACTAATAAAGATAATTTAATTGGGACTGTAGGCTGGTGGATCTGAGCACATAGGTAGACTGGACTGTTTGGACCGTGATTGCAGAACAACTGATTGCAGGCAAGTGAAACTTGCCAGTTCTTTGTTTAGGCCGTGCTTTAGGACATTTCTTGTTTTAGGCGTAAAAGAGACTAGGCGACGAAATGATACTCGCCTAGACGAAATTTTAAGATCTAGCTTGACAACGAAGCTAGATCTGTCACCCTGCCATGACATTCATGCATTTCTGCCTGTCACGTTTTAATTTTCGTAACTGCATCTTCTTTACTTGTACTCCGCCTGTCACGTTTAAATTCTTTACCTGTACGCACTTAAACTATAACTTGCCTTGCCATGTCATCCATGTTTGAGTGTTGCATTCGTAGCACACGCTACTATACTTGTACTTCCTTGTTCAGGCTAGGCACCTACGTTGCAGGCACAACCCTATGCCAAATACACTTCCTGGCTCGTGATCCAGAAGCAGGCTACTTGTGTTGGTCAAAAGCCAATGCCCGATACACGTGCATGGGTAGGGATAAGCGATCACTTGAGCTTAGGAGTTGGCCCGTACAGCCACTCTAGCCAAAAGGCGTAATCTCTGAGCACGACGTGTTTACTTGACTTGTGAAAATCCGTGTGTTGTTTAGTAGCTTTGCTACCCATGCCATGATGTACTTGTGCCTTGTTTAACTTGCTGCCATGTCATACTTGTCGCATTTATTTAATTGTTGCATCATACTTTAAAATGCCATGTCACTGTACATTTTTAGAACTGCTAGGTTGCTTTACTTTCCTTTTAGTTTCCTTGCACAAAGTCTTTGTATACTTTGCTGACATGCGCCCTCATCTCTTTGGGTGTCGCATGTTAGTTGCTGAGCCAGAGTCCGTTGCTGAGGACGAGGAGTTCGTGGACATTGAGCCTGGGTCCACTGCTGACGTGGAGTACGAGGACACCGGTGACCAGTCGTAGAGTTTTCCTTCGTCGTTACTTTTGCTTAGTCTGTTGTTAGGTTATCGGTGAGTAGCACCTTTCTTTCTGTACGTTGTATTTTTGTTGGCCATGCTGGGGCCTTTTTAGACTCTTTCCCTTTTAGCCTGGTGGCTTTTCTGGGATGTTGAAATTTATTATGGACATTCTGAGATTGAATAATTTTAATTATCTGTCTCTTTCTTTTATTATTATCTTTGTTCTGCTACGCACTTGCAGGGACCTTTATATGGTTATTCCAGACGCTTTACAGACTGGAGCCTCACAGCTCCAAGTCTGAGCGGACCTCATCACGCCTCGCCTCCATTTTAGGGAAGCGGGTCGTGACACTCTTCCTCCCAACCACACTCATCATCATTAGAATCATACTAATAGAGTGTGAGTCATAATATTTTAACTCCTTTTTATTCTAGGCCATGGAGCACATGTATGTCATCTCTTCCTTTTCTTCTTTGTATGAGAATGATGATAAATCGGAGCTTCCATCTTTATCACTCCTATCACATGTGTCAAAGGACGTCCTTTTGGCTTTTTGATCTTATCCTTTCCGTTTCTTTTTGCTAGTGGGTAATCTCTCTCTAAATACTCTGGCTTGTTGCATTCAAAACAAATAGGATCATTAGATAAATTACGTTTTTGGTTTTGAAAATTACGTGCATTAAGAATTTTTTTGGAAACATATGGAGATGAGATCTAGTTGCTTCTCAATCTAATCTCTGGACTTCTCTGTTTCCGATGTGGATTTGAGTGCTATGCTCTTTTACTTCTTGGCTTCCTCCTTATCTTTCTTTTGTTAGAGTCTGTTCTCATATGCTGTGAGATTTGCAATCAATTCTTCCAATGAAAGCTTGGAAGTGTCGTTATCTTCTATAGCCGTGACCTTACTTTCCTAATCGGGTGTGAGACATTCTTCGTGGGTGTATTTCTTGCCAAGACTTGCAAGAGTGTTGATTATTCTAGTGAAGTTGGTGAACATATCTGAAATTGATTCTCCTAGCTTCATTTCAAAGTTCTCATGCATGCTAACATTGAGAGAAACTTTTGAGGATTTAACTTTAGAATTACCTACATTCATTACCTCGAGGATTTTCCAAATTTCATTGGCAGAGGTTGCATGTGCTACTCGGTTGACTTCCGTGTTGTTGAGAGCACAAAGAAGTGTGTTCATTCCCTTGAAGCTCAATGCATCCTTATCTTTCTTGGCCTTGTTCCATTCATTTGGTGGCTTCATTGGCTCTACATATTTATTCTCCACTATGGTCCATATGTCATATGAGATGGACCTAAAATAGATATGGAAGCAATTCTTCCAAGTCTAGTAGGTTGAGTCGGTGAAGAGGGGTGGATGATTGGTAGATTGGCCTTCGGGATAGATGTTATTGTTGTTTATTAATGCTATCCTTTAACTTGGCTCTGATGCCACATGTTGGGATCTTCCTGCATGGACGGCAGATAGACACTAAAGGGGGATGCTTAGTGTATAAAAGTTCCTCTATGTAATCTACCTAAGTTTACAAAAAGAGTTAGCCAAATTAAACTTAATCAATAAAATATGTCAATCAATAGGGTATGCAGTGACATTGAATGAGCAAGAGATAAATAATTGCAACACAAAAAATAGTGAGCAAGTGCAAACATGAGAATTATCATGGTTCGGATACACAAGTCCCACTTGGCCTATTCTACATCCAGTCACCCGAGTCCCACTCGGCTAAATCCACTATTTTTTTAGTAGTTACAACACCTCTTTGTAAGAGGAATTTATGACACTTCACTTCTCAAGAGAAACCCTACCACCTCCACACTTGAGGATTTTCAACTTACACTTGAAGAACGAATACATGTTAACCTATTGCCTTGCTTTTAAGCTTTGTGTAGATGTGATTACTATAGTGTTGATCTCTAATAGATGATGAAGTAGAAAGCCATAGGAGATCAAAAGATTAGGCCAAGAAAGATGTGAAAATCTCTTTTAAAACATAGGCCAGGAAAACTTTAAGGGCTTCTAGAAATGGTTTAAAACTTGATTTCTTTGCTCAAAAATTTTATTACAAAAACAACAGCAAACTCATCATATATATGGGCGAAAACCATTGAAAATTGTTTCCAAAAACACCCCTCCATTGGATTGAAAAAACACCTTTCTGTAAATCACAAAACTATTTTTTCTGTTCATTAGGCGGATGGTAGTCGACTACTGTACAAATAGTAATCGACTTCCCAAAAAACTATAGTCGACTCCCAAAACAAATGTAGTCTACTATTTCATGAGACAATGGGTTCCCAATGAAAAGTAGTTGACTCCTATTCAAGGAGTAGTCCACTATCTAACAGATACATGGAAAAGTATTTTAAAAACTTAGGAAATGATTTTCAAACATCTAAAAAATTTAAAATCATTTTTATGGTGTTCTTATGTGTGTAAGATTCTAGCAAGGCCTTAACAAACTAAGACAAAAGAAAGGAAAATACAATAATTACATTTCTACAATGAAGTCTGTTTGATGATTCTTGCTTCTCAACCTCTTTGTCTTACTCTAATTGATTCATGTCCTTGTTTAGCTCATCACTAATCCCTTGAGTGCTATATTTGATTTGCCTTAAGATCCTGCACTCAAAGATGTTAGATACAACATTTGTTCATCATCAAAAACACATGGGGGGTGAGAATCAATAACTCAACAATATAAGCATTGGTGGATGCCAACAGGATGGGAGTTGACGCATGTATACTCCGTAGTCAACTCTTGGCTCAGTAGTTGACTTATGGGACTACTGGAGTCGACTCCATACATGCTGATAAAAAAATCCAAGAGCAGAAGTCGATTCTAATTCAAAGGGAAGTCGACTACTTTTCAGATACATGGTTTTTGGCATATGAAACCTAGTTTTTTGATCATCAATCAAATTCTAAATTATAACATATGGTTTTAGGTGTATGTGTTGAATATAGGTTTCTCCAATGTGGCTTTGATGATAAATAAACATAATCAATTATGCCTAATCTGCATGTTTTGTAGAGCATCATTATGGACCAAGTCACATCAGGTGAAGATCATGACTCAAAGCATTGATGCTTGGATATCAATCAATGAAGCATGAGAATCAAGAGATGATCAAAGGAAATCAAGAAGGTAAATTCAATAAGCTGAAATAGCTATCAAGGAAGTCAAAGCGATTGGACTTCACAAGCTCAATGGAAGTCTTCAAGGCACTCAATAGGAAGTGAAGAGGAGTAATGTGTAAATCTAAATTACTTTACTTCTTAGTTGAATTAGAGTGTTAAGCCTTGAATAGACTCATTAGAATATCACTGACAACCTCATGAATCACTTTAGATCATATATCATTGAGTGTCATAGGGTTAGAACATGCATAAACTCAAAGAAGAGTTTTTTTGCCTTCACTTGGGCTCCAGATGACTGGTGATCATATGCATATAGTTCTCAAAAACTGTAACGACCACTTTTCGTTGTACTTTGTTCGTGCACGTGCTTTTGACCGTGCACGTGTTTATTTTAGACTTTATTTGATTGTGAACACTTTTGTGCGATATGCCGTTGTGAACGTCTCTGAGAGTATTAAATAGTGGCACTATCTTGGAACGACACTTCTCGAGTCGTTTTTCCACAATTTAAACTTACTCGATGAGACGTGACGATTCTCACTCTTGATGGGAGACATTTCTATTTTTAGTCTCGTCGTCCGACGTCGAAATTGAGATCCGTCTTCTTAGTTAGCTCACTTTCATCGACATGATCACCACGATATTTATTTTATAATTTTTGGAGTTTATTTGACCACTTTTATATTTTTAACAAGTTTTAAAATATTTTTAATAATTAATTTATAAATTGTTTTCGGCCAAATAAAATTTATTTGAGTTTTAAACGTATAAAAGAATTTTTGAGCCAATTTCCAGCTCATTTGGACCAAGTCAAATCCTTGGGTGAGTTGGAGAAGTTGAATTTCAAATTTTAAATATTTTTGAACTTCTAATCCTATTAGATTTAGCCCTAGACCAAGTCAACCCATCTACACTATATAAACAACCCCTAGGAAGACCTATTTTCGCAAGAAATTAGCCCTAGCCTCTTCCAAAACTCAAATTGGACGTTGCGACGTTCAGCCACCGCACGACCGAAGGAATCGCCCCCGTTCCCCCGCTCCGACCGAAGCCCAACCCCGCATCCGCTCTGCTCCGCATGCTGCAGCAGCCGCCCGCAGCGTTCCCTCGGTCTGACCGACCGCTTGGCTCGCATCCGCTTCGCATCCCCGCCCGCACAGCGATCCGCATCGACCCGCCTTGTCGCTTGCCTCCGCACAGCGCCTGACCGATCGCCCCGCCCGCAGCGACCGACGCTTGCAACGTTGCAACGTTGCAACGTCGCAGCCCCACTCTCCAAGCGCACGACCGACCCTCCCTACCGATCTGACCGAAGAATCTCCCCGCACCCGCACTGCTGCACACCCCCAAGCGCCGCACGGCCCCGTTCCCCCGCAGCGACCGAGAGATCTCCCCGCACCGAGGCTGTACGACCGAGAGTCATTCGTCGCAACCCCGCATCCGTCGCACCACTTGCCTTCGTGGGCCCCCCAAGTTCTCCAGAGGTATTGTGGGTCCCCCAAAGGTCCCTAGGACTACTGTGGGCCCCACCTAGGTGAGTTCTCTTCGACGACTTGCCGCGTACGACGTCGTCGCACGTCGTAGCCCGTCGTCGCACGTTCGAGCTTTGGAATCTGGAATCGTCGCCCCGGTTGGTTGCTCTGAAATTTCCAGCGAGGAAGCTAATTGGAATCTGGACTTGGAGCGCGATCTTTTATTCCAACCCCCGGCGTCGCTACCCGACGCCGGTGTAGCTTTCGCGTCGTGTTGAGGTAACGTTTTGCACCCCTAGGACCCCCAACCCAATTGCACGTTAACCAAGACTAAAAATCAGTATTTTAAAGTATTTTAAATGTTTTAGCAATCACTAATCAAGATTAATAAAACGGATGTAGGCCGGTGGACTTGTGCACGTAGGAATCGTGACTTTGGACTCGTTGGACGGTGTTTTCTTGACGTGATAGTTGCAGGCAAGTGAAACTTGCCAACTCTTGTGTAGGGCCATGTTTTTAGGCCACTTCCTTGTTTTTAGCGTAAAAGAGACTAGTCAGTGAAATGATAGCTGGCTAGACGCCTACTTGATCTAGTTTGACAACGAAACTAGATCCGTCACCTAATTGATCTAGCTTGACAACGAAGCTAGATCCAACCCTTAAAACTTGTTGTTCATGCATACTAAACTGTCACGTTTACTTTCCTTACCTGTACGCCTTACTACTTGTCATGCCATGTCATCCATGCATTGAATGTCGCATTCGTAGCACACGCTACAATACTTGTACTTGTACTCCCTTGTTTGGCTAGGTGCACCCCTAGACCAACAAGATAAAACACTTCCTGGCTCGTGTTCCAGAAGCAAGCATTCCCGTTCGGGGGTAAGGCCCTGGCTCGACACACGTTGAGGGGTAGGGATAAACGATCACTTGAGCTTAGGAGTTGGCCAGCGCAGCCACTCTAGCCAAAAGGCGGAATCTCTGTGCACGAGGTGCTTACTTTCCTTGTCTTGTACTTGTCTTGTGAATGATTCATGTAATACTTGTCATCCATGCCATGCCATGCTCGTACTTTACTTTACTTGTTGCACTCATTACTTTAACTGCCATGTCATTGCATCATGCTAGAACTGCTAGGTTGCTTACTTTTTACTGCTTTCAGTTTCCTTGCACAAGTCTTCCAGACTTGCTGACATGTGCCCCTTTCTCTTTGGGTGTCACATGTTAGACCATGAGCCAGAGATAGTTGTTGAGGTCGAGGTGTTGCTGACGCTGAGCCTGAGCCTATGTTCGTCGAGGAGTTCGTAGACACCGGAGACCAGTCTTAGAGACTGATTTTACTTGCTTTGCTTTAGGTTGCTGTTAGTTGTCGGTGCTTGCACCATTTCTTTGTTTTCGTACTTTGTACTTTTGTTGGCCATGCTGGGCCTCTTTTAGACTCTTTTATTTTAGCCTGGTGGCTTTTTCTGCGATGTTGAAAGTTATTATTATGGATATTCTGAGATGTTCTTTTGTCTCTTTCGTTATTATTATCTTTGTTTCGTTTCGCGTTGCAAGGACCTGCAGTTTAAATTTGATTGACGCTTATCGGGACTTGCAGCTTTGTAGCTTCAAGTCTGAGCGGACCTTCTCACGTTTCGCCTCCACGTTTTTGGGAAGCGGGGCGTGACAGGTTTTGTTGGTGGCCCATGCAGGTCCAATCTTGCAATTGCGAATTAACGAAACAACGATAATAACGGAATGTCCATTAAATAAATTACAACATCTAAGTCATTAAGCTATGGAGTCTAAACTTTTGTCCGTTTTCTATGTCGTTAGATGGCGAGAAGACGACAGACTCGAGTTGGTGGCGGACCTACTCTGAAGACTTGCTATTTCTGTGGCAAGACCGGGCACATCAAGGAGAAGTGCAGAAGCTTTCTAGGCCGGTGTTTGAGTTGTGGTGCTGCTACTCATTCAGCGAAGGATTGTCGGCATGCAAATCAATTACGAAAAGCATTGGAGGGAATTCCGCAGCAGGAAGCACCAGTAACTGGGCTAAGTCGGAAGGTGTGCCATCATTGTAGCAAGATTGGTCATGAGAAGAAACAGTGCAGGAAGAGGCTGGGCCAGTGCCTGATTTGTGGAGATCCTACTCATACTATGAAGGAGTGTCCGAAGTCTAACCAACCTTGGAAGGAACCAATCGCTGCACAGACGTTACAGCAGAAAGCACCTGTGCCTACCAGTCGTGGACCAGCCCTCGCTCCACAGAAGCAGGCTTTTCAGCAGGCCATGCAGCCAAGGGAGCAGGCTTATCCGATGACGGCAGTGGAGAGCGAGACTGTGGATGAGGTTATCGCAGGTAACTCTCGACCTAGTTGTTTCTTCCCTTAGTTAGTCCTGACTTGCTAAATTATGCTTGCATATGATTGTTTGCAAAAATAGGGTTGATTGTTAGACTGTTAATTAGAGCCCTTGCTGAGAATTGATCGTTATAGGAGTTACCTTAGTGGCCCTCGTCTACCCCTGACCACATTAGACTTCTAGGATTTCCTTCATTCGTTCGTTTGGGTTCATCGATTTTGGACCAAGCTGAACGCATTCCATTACCGCCTAGCTCCCTAGAGAGTCTTAGCGTTTAGCTTCTTAACACTTAGTTGGTCGACCGTAGGAGTTTTCCCGTAGGTATCCTGGGCCATATCCTAGGCGTATGTATGTTTTGAACATCTGACCGTTTTCCTTGCCTCGATTCCCGAGATCGCCTCATGACAATCGTCGTCAATTTTCAAATCTCTCCATCACAAATCTTGAATCTTCTGAAAGCATTTTCTTTTTGATTTCCTCTTTCCCTAAGTTTTAAATTTGTTCAAATTTTAATATGTATACATACTTATACTTCATGCTCCCCGTGGATTTAAATTTTTTGTTATAAAAAAACAAAACTTTTGTCGAAATTTTTTGAATAATAGTTTATAATGCTTTTCAGCCTACACTTTTGTACCTATGAAAATACGTATTTCCTTTCATATATTAATTTCATTCTGAACTATACTTTAGCCTTGCCCAATTCGATTTATAATTTTCCTTCTTATTTGTGTTATTCGAATGATACGTCATGTTTACTTTAATATACTTTCAAGCCACATGGAATTTCAGCTTTTAGACAGTCGGTTTTATGCTCATCGTTTTCGCTATTTCAAAATTTTAAGAAATTACTACTCCTGACCCAGACTTCCCATAGTTTGGTTTTAAAGCTTTACTATCAATTTTGATAATTCTACTACCAAGTTATTAATATTATCTTTCCACTTCCCCTACGTGCTTTTAGAAAAATTGCGAGACTAAATAGAATTTCAATTATTTTTATATAACTGTATCAGGTTCGTTGTGCTCGTATGCTAAGGACCTTGTGTAAATCAGTTTTTCATTTTTGCAAATCCTGGTTCCTTTGAAAAGCAGCTTCAATATTGATTATTTTAAAATTTTTCATAATCTAAAAGTTTTGAAAGCATTTAACATGAGTTTAAATCATTCCGTTACTTGATTTCCTTCCTTGACTTTCACAAACATTATATTAAATTACTGCCGTATAATATTTTCTAAACTACGTCTTCAATATTCGTGTGAATGATTGTACTTCCTTTTTAATGATTTTTTTTAAAACCAATAGACCATTTTCTCTTATTATGAATATCCGACTCAAACTTATTTTGAAACAACACGTTTTATCGATCCCCCAAATATTTCTTTCCAGACGAGGATTTCAACTTTTGAAGTACGACAGTTTTCAAATTTTGCGTATTCCAGCTTATGACATTCTATTTCTCCATCCCACATAAGTATCGCTACATCTCCCTTTCCCCTACCCAAGCTGTCTTTCTTTTTAGTCGTCCCATCGGAATTCGTGCTTACCGATCCTTCCCTCGTCACGCTTTCGACCTTCCCCTACTGCTTAGGCTTTAGTGGCCGTCAATGTCTATGACGACCCTAAGTGGTTAGTAGGCCCTTGGACCTTGTGATGTTGTCGTAGTGCACGTACCTAAGTGGTGTACGTAGGCTTGAATGAGTGTACTCTCCCATGGTATAATAATGGTTTCTTATTGTGTGTTACATATACTCGGAGTTATTCAAGATGCGTGAAGTTGTTTGTATGTTAGTAGTTATAGTTTGGTGTGTGGGTAGCTATACCATACTAAGGATGCCTGTGTATATAAGAATTAGTGTGTGAATAACTGATAGGGTGTATGTAATTAGGAGATACTTATAATGGTTGAAGCAATATGCTGGCAAAACTATATGTATGCTAGGTGTGATAATAATAATAGGTGTTGGTACACTAGTTATAAGTAGTGGGCTATGGTGTGAATACATATGTTACATGTGTGACTATACGATGAATACGTGTGCATGTATTAGGGAGTGTATTATAATTATATGCGTGTGCTGATGTCTGTGTTATTATTATAGTATATAGAGTGATTGAACTATGTGAGTATTACATGACTAAACATTAAGTGTGATTGGCTTATGGTATGTATACGGTTGTATTGGTAGACATATATATATATATATATATATTGGAATGGTATCGGTATATGTATAAATGTCGTGTTACGTATATAGAATATTCTGATATGTGTATTGAGTCTCACTCAAGCTTGAGTGGGTATACTCTAAGTATATTGAATGTATGTCTGAAGTTTGAATATAGCGATGTTTGATGTATGTATAGTGATAGGAGTGTTTGTGCCTGGTTGTGTTACGAACATGATTGTGGGTCGCTATACCAGTATATAGTTATAGGGGTGGTCTTGGGGTATAGTTATTTATTAGGGCTTGTTGTGTGAACATATGTGTACTAGCTAAACTAGGTGCATAGGTGTGCTAGTTATATAATGATATGATTGGTATACGTAAATGAAAAGTTAGCGTGTATGGGTGTACACCATGCACGGGTAAGTATGTGCTTAGTTATAGGTATTGATGACTATGGTATATGTGGCGAGTCGTAAATACAGTTATAGGACCGTACGTAATGTGAATGTATGGCGAAATATTTGAATGCATTTGAATGACTATATATTATGAAATTATAGTAGTGGTGCATGTATATTAGATATAGTGAACTTGATTTAATAATGGTATGGTGTGACTACATGAGTTGATGCGTTGGATGTATACTAGGAAATATTAGAGGGTAGTATACCCATGTTGTTTTTGCATAGGTAGCTATCTATACGTAGGTCAATGATTGTATTTGCTAAGTGTGAGACTATCCTTATATGAGTATCTGAAATATTGTTTTGTGTTTAGGAAAGTAGTAGATATATAAGGGATGTAAGCTTATATATATGATCGAAATACATGTATGAAATTGACTGACTATAATAAGTATAAGTGTATAACGTACGTGAATGTATGTATATACGTGTTGGTAGTGTTAATGTTTGACTACATAGTGCGTATATAAGCACTTGTAATAGCTATACCTGGTTTGAAATATAATGTGACTTGATTGGGGTAGTTAATAGAGCGACTAGATATATTAGAAAGTCTGAGGACGGACTTTATTCTAAGGTGGGGAGGATGTAACGACCACTTTTCGTTGTACTTTGTTCGTGCACGTGCTTTTGACCGTGCACGTGTTTATTTTAGACTTTATTTGATTGTGAACACTTTTGTGCGATATGCCGTTGTGAACGTCTCTGAGAGTATTACATAGTGGCACTATCTTGGAACGACACTTCTCGAGTCGTTTTTCCACAATTTAAACTTACTCGATGAGACGTGACGATTCTCACTCTTGACGGGAGACGTTTCTATTTTTAGTCTCGTCGCCCGACGTTGAAATTGAGATCTGTCTTCTTAGTTAGCTCACTTTCGTCGACACGATCAGCACGATATTTATTTTATAATTTTTGGAGTTTATTTGACCACTTTTATATTTTTAACAAGTTTTAAAATATTTTTAATAATTAATTTATAAATTATTTTCGGCCAAATAAAATTTATTTGAGTTTTAAACGTATTAAAGAATTTTTGAGCCTATTTCCAGCTCATTTGGACCAAGTCAAATCCTTGGGTGAGTTGGAGAAGTTGAATTTCAAATTTTAAATATTTTTGAACTTCTAATCCTATTAGATTTAGCCCTAGACCAAGTCAACCCATCTACACTATATAAACAACCCCTAGGAAGACCTATTTTCGCAAGAAATTAGCCCTAGCCTCTTCCAAAACTCAAATTGGACGTTGCGACGATTCGTCGCAACGTTGCGACGTTCAGCCACTGCACGACCGAAGGAATCGCCCCCGTTCCCCCGCTCCGACCGAAGCCCAACCCCGCATCCGCTCGGCTCCGCACGCTGCAGCAGCCGCCCGCTCCGTTCCCTCGGTCTGACCGACCGCTTGGCTCGCATCCGCTTCGCATCCCCGCCCGCACAGCGATCCGCATCGACCCGCCTTGTCGCTTGCCTCCACACAGCGCCTGACCGATCGCCCCGCCCGCAGCGACCGACGCTTGTAACGTTGCAACGTTGCAACGTCGCAGCCCCTCTCTCCAAGCGCATGACCGACCCTCCCTACCGATCTGACCGAAGAATCTCCCCGCACCCGCACTGCTGCACACCCCCAAGCGCCGCACGGCCCCTTTCCCCCGCAGCGACCGAGAGATCTCCACGCACCGAGGCTGTACGACCGAGAGTCATTCGTCGCAACCCCGCATCCGTCGCACCACTTGCCTCCGTGGGCCCCCCAAGTTCTCCAAAGGTATTCTGGGTCCCCCAAAGGTCCCTAGGACTACTGTGGGCCCCACCTAAGTGCGTTCTCTTCGACGACTTGCCGCGTACGACGTCGTCGCACGTCGTAGCCCATCGTCGCACGTGCGAGCTTTGGAATCTGGAATCGTCGCCCCGGTTGGTTGCTCTGAAATTTCCAGCGAGGAAGCTAATTGGAATCTGGACTTGGAGCGCGATCTTTTATTCCAACCCCCGGCGTCGCTACCCGACGCCGGTGTAGCTTTCGCGTCATGTTGAGGTAACGTTTTGCACCCCTAGGACCCCCAACCCAATTGCACGTTAACCAAGACTAAAAATCAGTATTTTAAAGTATTTTAAATGTTTTAGCAATCACTAATCAAGATTAATAAAACGGATGTAGGCCGGTGGACTTGTGCACGTAGGAATCGTGACTTTGGACTCGTTGGACGGTGTTTTCTTGACGTGATAGTTGCAGGCAAGTGAAACTTGTAATGCCCTACCATCTACTGCACAAGTACTAGAGGGGGGGTGAATAGTACTTTAAAATAATAAGGAGTATAATTCCAAATTAAATTGCAAACAACTACCAAATCAATTTGTGGAAGCTTAAATTGAATGACAACACAAAATTAACAATGCTAACAAACGATGTTAATGGGTTCGGATCCACCCAAGTCTCCCCGACTTGTTCCCGGTGATCCTACGTCCCAACCACCCGGATCCCTCCGGATACTTGAGTTAGAAACCCTAACTCAAGATTTCCACTATGAATATCTTGTGAAAAACTTTCACAAGATCAAATCATACATGCAATGGCAAAGTGAATCCCACAACCCGGGATCACAATCTTCTCTCACAACCGAGAGAACCAATTAGCAATATTAAAGAGTTTAAATGAAATAAACAATCTTACCACAAAATCCTATACCTTGAGTTTTTCTTACCCAAATGGTGAATGAAGGATTTGAGGAAGATGAAGTCACCAAGACCTAGCACCAAGGAAATGACCAGCAATCGGTGCCTAGGAATGAGTTGGAGACTTGGATCAAGCAATAGCTTGAAGAGCTCACCAAGAACAAGCTTCTCTCTAGATCTAGAAATGAGAGAGAATGAGTTTCTTGTGAGGAAGAGAGCTTTAGATTAGAGTGAGAATGGCTATCTCTTTAGAACTCAATGAATCTCTTAATGGCAGCTCTAACCTAGATAGAAATGACCTAGGTTCGTATTTATAGGGTCCCATAAAAACAAGTTAGGTCATTCACCGACGGATAGAAATCTGAGAGACTTAGTCGGTCAAAGAACAAACACTGACCGACTAGTTCATCAACTAGTCGGTCAGTCAAACAACGTGGACCGACTAAGAGTAGATCTGAGAAGAGATAGAAGTTCAGACCTAGAAATCTAGTCGGTCCAAGAAGACTGTCTGACCGACTAGTTTCACAACTAGTCGGTCAGCCAATGAACGTAGACCGACTAAGAGCAAAAAGAATTAGTCTGAGTACAAAGTGACTTAGTCGGTCCAAGAACAAAAGTTGACCGACTAAATTGTCAACTAGTCGGTCACCAAACGTTCTTAGACCGACTAACGATAAACAGTAGCTTAGGAGAAATTTAGCATGAACAGTAAGTCACAACTAGTCGGTCAAAGAAGCATCACTGACCGACTAGTTCACAAACTAGTCGGTCGGTGAGTCAACGTAGACCGACTAACTGTAAACAGTAAAGTCCAAGAAATTAAGGAATCAAACTAGTCGGTCCAAGAACAGTTGCCGACCGACTAGATCACCATCTAGTCGGTCAGTACTTGTTCTTGTACCAACTAACATGCACATACAAATCCGAATTGAAGCGCGACGCTTCGAGGAAGTTAGAATGAACTTGTGCAAGGATCCTAGAGCTACGAAATGAGCGTAATGAAGATAGAAACGTAAGATATACTCAAGGCTTAACATTCTATATATCGAAGATAAAAGACTATAAATAAAACCTTAATAAACGGTCTTCGAGAGCTTCGATTGAATCTTCATAACTTCCAAAATGGCGCAAGAGCTTCAACGAAGCTTTAGGCATGAATACGAGCTTTGGGAAGTGTTGAGATGTCGCTTTGAATGTTCTCATGAAATTGGCGACGATCTCCAATACTGCGCTCACAAATTGTTAGTTCATGAATTATTTATGTTTGCTCATCATCAAAACCAAATCCGGGGAGTCCAATATTCAACATTCTCCCCCTTTTTGGTGATGACAAACCAACATAAATAATAATCAAAAATAATGATTCAAATGTAAAATACTTACTCCCCCCTGCATTGATGACACGTTAATTCCAAAATGAATATATAAGAATTGCATCAATCAGATGAGTAAGATAAATAAAGAGAATCAATTTTCGAAATATCGGATTTTGAAAATCCTTATATGTATCTTAACTCCCCCTGAATCTAGCATATCAAACTAGATTCTTGGAAATTGAGTTAAATTTTCATTTGCGCTATTTATTATCATTATCTCTCCCCCTTTGGCATTATCCCAAAAACGGGGGGCATACAACGACAACAACTAGGAAATGGAAAATCCAACATCGGGAGTCGTAGACAATGACGATGGACCAAATTGACACCTAGGGAAAAATTTGGAAATCAAATCAAGGTGTGCCAAAATGTCCATTATCACAAAAAGATCAAAAATCATCAAAAATACCAAATAATTATTCATTTCTTGAATAAAGAAACATACTCTCCAATATTCAATATTCTTGGTTAATTTTGTGCATGGAAAACAATTCTATATAATTATAGAAATATAATCTATTTAACCAAGTTTTTAATCGTCGAGCGACGAATTCACATTTCAAATGCATTCAACGAATATATAAAAAAAAATGCACGACGAATAAATGACAAAGTGAATGACGATGAACATATATATATATATATATATATAGACATCATGAGTATATCAAAAAGGTATCACATCGAATACATGAGGTACATCATATGAAGCGAGACACATCATCTATATAAACATCCAAAAAAAATACATCATCATCATTAACATCATCAAAGTGTATCAAAATACATCAAAACAACATCATATCATAATATCCAACTCCGACATCCAGAAATCGCAAAAATACATCAACACATCTCTCAAACCCCATCCTAACCCAAAATACTCTCACTAAGATATATCATCCAAAGCGTAGTGGAGAGTCCTCGAAACAAGCGATCACGAGGAGGTGGCAGGATCTGCAGTCTCCGTGGGTCCAGTCGACGGAGTGGACTCAGGCTCTGCAGGGAGTAGAGGTGTCTCAACAGATGGAATCGTCGGGGCAGGAGTGGAGATCTCAGCAACAGGCTCAACAACGGGAATCTCAACAGCAGCATGGGTCTCGACAGAAGCAGCAGCAGTGGCAGTGTCAACAGCAGCAGGAGATACATGAGCAGGCTCGGAAGTCTGAAGAGCTGAAGCAGAAGGCTCTGGAACACCGGTAGTGGTGTCAACTCCAGGAGCAGAAGTGGAAGTACCAGCAGCAGCAGCAGTGGCCTCATCGCCACGGGCAAAAGAAGTGACAAGCTCGTCAAGCTCCTCATCGTCCATCTCCTCGGCCTCAGACACTGAAGGAGGAAGATCAATCCCCATCATACGAGCCATACGGCAGACTACCTCCTCAGTACGAGCCAAACGGGAGTCGTGCTGACGAAGTAGGCGTACGACATCGTCCAATGTAGCAGGGGAAGAGGAGGCTGCAGCAGCTGACGGAGTAGACTGGGAAGCAGATGCGGTAGACCTCTGCACGTGACGAAGAGCCGCTAGAGATTTCTTCACGGCCGTCACGTTCAGAGGCGTACCCAAGGGACGCTCATCGTCAGGAGGGAGAGGGACTCGGAAATGACGGAATACAAGAGTCAACAGGCAAGGGTATCGAATGTGCGCAGACTTATTGGTCTTGCGTATACACTCGAAAGAATCCATCTTATCGAGTATCACGCGAGCCCAATTAATCTCGCACCCCAAGAAAAGAGCGTAGATCAATTTCAAGAACGGCAGGGATGGGAGTGAAGAGGATCCATACTTAGGGAGGAGACATGACTTCAAAATCAGGTTAAGAACCCACGCATTCGGCTTAAAAGATTTCGAAGGAACACCAATGAATGCAGAGGGGATAACCTGGAAAATCTCAGAAAGAATAGACTGATCCAAGGAAAAAATGTCATCGACGGAAATGTCCGAAGGGAGGAGACCACACGATGAACAACAAAGAATCTCCCCCAAGATTTCTGCCGTGAGAACTATAGGAGTTCCCAAGACAGTCGTCTCAATGGAGTGGCTGGCATCGTACTGGCCTCGAATACGATTGGCATAGAATAATTTCACGAGGCGAGGATACGGTTTGGGATTGGCCTTGGGGTCGTATCGGAGATAATCTAGAAGACCACTATAGGACAGAAGATCAGCAAGGCCGAGAAAATCAGAAAACTGAACGTAATGCTCTAACAACAGTGGACAGTACTCTATACGGTTGTACGCTGCGAGACACTGAGGGTCATCGCGGCACAACGATATGTCTACACCGCCGACTGGCATAGGAGCTTTACCCTTAGCCTTACGGGTCTTCGGAGGAGGAGTGGGTTCCCTAGTAGGCTCATCCTCTGGGATAAATTCAGAGTCGGAATCGGGAGGAGTAGCCGGTGTGTGGAGTAAGGGCTTTTTGGTCTTGGATTTGCGGGGCTTGACGGTCGCAGTCCTAGGCTTCTTAGGAGGAGGCGATGATGGAGAGGCTTGGGTTGACTTGGCACGACGCTTAGGCTTCGGGGGATTCCTAGGGTCGGAAGGTTGTTCTACGGTCATAGGAGAAGCCCCGGAAGAGGCGATAGGAATTCTCGTCTTTGCCATAGCACGACGAGCACAAGCAACTGAAAACGAAGATCAAATATCCTAGCACAAACCCTAGAAGCTAACACAAACCCTAGAATACCAAATGAAATCGAAAAGCACAAACCCTAAGAGGAAAAAACTTAAATCCGAAACCCTAGAATACCTAGGAGGAGAAATCGAACCCTAGGGCAAGAAATCGACCTAGGAGGAGGGGGAAGATACCTATGAGGAGGAGGCGACGGCGGCGGAAGGCGGGGATGGCCGGAGATATGGCCGGAGACGACGGAATTTGAAGGGGCTCGATCGGGGTTTGGGGGGTTTTGGGCTTGAGCTGGAGAGAAGACCGACTAATAATGAAATTAGTCGAACCAAAATGAGTATAAGTCGGTCTGGAATCAAAAAGACACAAATGCCCTAACACACTTAGTCGGTCACAGTTCAAGTACTGACCGACTAGATTACGATCTAGTCGGTCGGTCAATGAGCTTGAACCGACTAAGTCGAAACAGAGGCACAGATGAATTTCTAGGGCAAGAATTAGTCGGTCGCAGTATATTCACTGACCGACTAGTTTTCAATCTAGTCGGTCAGAAAGTGTACTATGACCGACTAACGAAAGAAAAAGATAGGATTTAGATATAGGCTTGATCTAGTCGGTCTGAGTTCATTTGCTGACCGACTAGATGAGCATCTAGTCGGTTGACAAGTGAACTTAGACCGACTAGAAGAGTCCAAAAATTGATAATTGATTTCTCTTCACAAACCACTTGGATGAAACATCATAACTCTCTCATTAGTCATCTAAATTACCCCATAAAACGTCGAAATCTTAAATACGACATTGAAATACGATTTCGAGCAATAAATTCAAATATATCACATAAAATTCCCAAAAATTCAATTAATCTAGCATGAACAAAATATCGCGAAATCAAATAGCATGCAAGATAATTGAATGAAATATGAATCCTATATCTCGGATTCACCCATAATCCCCAATTCTCGACGCAACCGCACAAAGGAGTCCTCCTTTAGGGATTTCGTGAAAATATCGGCGATTTGCTTTTGGGTTTCAACGTACACTAATATGATGTCCTTTTTAGCAACATGATCATCTAAGAAATGGTGTCGGACATCTATGTGTTTTGATCGGGAATGGTGCACCGGATTCTTTGAAAGACAGATAGCACTTTGGTTATCCACCATGATAGGGCTAGTATCACAGTGAATACCAAAATCCTTCAAAGTGTGTCTCATCCAAAGAACCTGGGCACAAGCGGCACCGGCGGCAATATATTCCGCCTCTGTGGTTGAAAGTGATACCGAATTTTGCTTCTTGGAAAACCAAGAGACAAGAGAATTTCCTAGAAAATGGCAAGTGCCACTAGTACTTTTCCTGTCGGATTTGCATCCCGCATAATCAGCGTCACTATATGAGACTAACTCATATGTGCTAGATTTCAGATAAAGTAATCCAAAATCTAAAGTGTAACTTAGATAGCGAAAAATACGTTTAACCGCTACTAAGTGAGAATCCTTAGGTTGAGACTGATAACGAGCACATATGCATACGGCAAACATAATATCGGGCCTACTTGCGGTAAGATAAAGTAAACTACCTATCATACCTCGATATAGACGAATGTCTACATCTTTTCCGCCCGTATCCTTGTCAAGATGCGTAGTCGTGCTCATAGGAGTCTTTTTCACGGAGGCATTCTCCATTCCAAATCGCTTTAGCAACTCCACCGTGTACTTTGTTTGGTGGATGAAGATTGCATCGTTCAATTGGCGAATTTGGAGACCTAAGAAATATTTGAGTTCGCCCATGTGGCTCATCTCAAATTGTTCCTTCATAACATTAGAAAACTCTTCGCAAAGAGCAAAGTTAGTAGCACCGAAAATGATATCATCAACATAAATTTGAACTAATAATATATCATTATTCGCATGCTTAATAAAAAGTGTTGAATCGGCTTCACCCATTTTAAAATTCAAATCCAAAAGAAAATTCTTTAGGCGATCATACCAAGCTCGAGGAGCTTGTCTCAACCCATAAAGAGCTTTCTTTAGTTTAAAAACATGATTTGGAAATTTTTCATTTATGAAGCCCGGAGGTTGAGAAACGTAAACTTCCTCAACGACATCTCCGTTTAAAAATGCACTTTTAACATCCATTTGAAATAATTTAAAATTCTTATGGCATGCAAAAGACAATAATAATCTACTTGATTCTAATCTAGCTACCGGAGCGAAGGATTCTTCGAAATCAATACCTTCCTCTTGTCGATAGCCTTGAGCAACTAACCGAGCTTTGTTCCGGACGACGACTTGATTTTCGTCGGTTTTGTTCTTGAAGATCCACTTTGTCCCTATGACGGTGTGGTTCTTCGATGGCAATGGAACAAGCTCCCATACCTCATTCCTCTCGAATTGAATGAGCTCCTCCTCCATGGCTAAGATCCAAGCGCTATCTTCGCATGCTTCATTAATATTCTTTGGCTCTATCGATGAGGCAAAGGCACAATTTGCGAAGTGGTGAACTTGCGATCTCGTCTTGACACTATCTTGAATATTGCCAATGACTTGCTCATGGGGATGGTCACGAACCGAATGAAGCCGTTTGGGAATACCTTGATCACTAGGAACATTCTCAACAACTTCATTAGTTGGGTTAGTCTCAATAGAATCAATAGAATCATTAGACTTAGAATTATCAAACGAATCACATAAAACATCCAAAGAATCATTATCATTTGAAATTCTAGTTGGAACAAATCCTTCATTAAATGAGACATGAAGCGACTCCTCGATCGTTGAGGTTCGTTTGTTGAATATCCGGTAGGCTTTGCTACGCGAAGAATATCCAACAAAAATCCCTTCATCGGATCTTGGATCGAATTTGTCCAAACTACCATATGTGTTCTTAATAAAACATTTCGAACCAAAAACACGAAAATGTTTAACTTGAGGCAACCTACCAAACAACAATTCATAACAAGTTTGTTTAGTGCCGGGCCTCAAAAGTATTCTATTAAACACATAGCAAGCGGTGTGTACTGCTTCCGCCCAAAATTGATGGCCAAGTTGGCTATCATCAAGCATAGTGCGAGCACACTCCACTAGCGTCCTATTCTTTCTCTCAACTACACCATTTTGAGGAGGTGCACGAGGGAAAGAGAAGGTGTGAGTAATACCAACTTCATCACAAAATGTCTCAAAAAGACTCATTCTCAAATTCACCTCCATGATCACTACGAATAGTGACAATGGTGGTTCCTAAGAGATTTTGTACTTTCTTAACAAAAATTGTGAAGTTTTCAAAAGCTTCATTTTTATTACACAATGAAAATACCCAAGTAAATGTTGAATAGTCATCTACGATGACAAGTCCATACCTTGCATTTCCTAAGGAAGCTACTCTAGTTGGCCCAAACAAGTCTAGATGTAATAGCTCTAGTGGCCGTTTAGTAGAGATGCTTTTCTTAGGTTTAAATGAAGATTTAGGAAGCTTGCCACGTTGACAACAATCACAAAAACTTTTCTTTTCAAAAACAAGCTTCGGAAAACCTTTAATAGAATTTAATTTCGAAAGCTTATAAAGTGTTCCAAAGTTCACATGTCCAAAGCGTCGATGCCATAAGTGTTGTTCACTTGTGTTGGCAACGAGACATTGTTCATATGACTTAGGAAGATCCAAAATATAAATGTCTTTATGACGAGTTCTGGAAAATAATAATTTATCATTATCTTTTCTTAAAATATGACACAATCCTTTCGCAAAACTAACTTTGTAACCTTTGTCACAAAGTTGGCTTATTGAAATAAGATTATGATTTAAACCACTAACAAGATAAACATCACTAATTAAGGGTTTAGAGGGGTTACCGACTTTACCAACACCTATGATGGTTCCGCTCTCGTTGCCTCCAAATACGACGCGGTTTCCATTCGCAATGGGAACCACTCCGGAGAGCAATCGAGCGTCACCCGTCATGTGTTTTGAACACCCGCTATCGAGTATCCAATTCCCTTTGGAGCTAAATTTAAATTTGCTGCTCCTTTTCTTTTTCTTTTCCTTGAGTACCTAAAGATAGAAACTTTCATATCATGGTACCCAAGGTCATTGGGTCCTCAAAGGTTAGACCTTTGGAAGCCAAGTCCAATTGGACTTAGACTTCCCCACATAATTCCTACTATGCACAACATCCGAAAAATAAGCATTCATATACTCTTGTTTTTCATCCATGCTTGTGTCCTTTGGGCTCCAAATAGTGAAAATTTTGGGAGCCATCATCCTATTGGGTGCATGCATGCGACGTTGATTTCTACGTGATGCATGTTGTGGATAGGCATATGGGACATGATGGAATGGTGCACGACGAGAATTATTCATATGATGAGGTGGGTGTACATATGCATGTGTGGGAACACGTGCGTGAGGGTGTCTCACAAGGTGTGCACGTGCCCGAGAATGTGTTGCATAAAAATCATCATATGTGTGAGCCGGTGAAGTAGGACGTGTGTTCCTACGTGGCATGGTATTGGTGTACATATAAGCATGCCCCTTCTTTGGAGGTCCACCCAAAGTGGGTTTCTTTCCAAAAGAGGGTGTGGACGAGGTGGAAGCACCATTGGTAGATGAACTACCAATAGAGTGTTTGCTCCCACTCGTTGAGGCTTCGGAAGTTGGCCTTACAAAAGTAGTGACCGACTTGGATGAATTTCCCATCATATACCCCAAGCCAATGTGGTGTTTGGCCGGAAGTAAATCTTTTAGGATATTATCCAAATGGCCCTTACCCTTGTTGAATTTGTTGATTCGGCCCAATGTGTCCTCATATTTCTCTTTGAGAGAACGCAAAGAAGTATCCAAAGTGGATATTTACGATGTGAGCACATAAACACGAGATTTAAGATTTTCGTTCTCAATACTCAAAGTCGAGTTTTGAGAAGTTAAATCCGCTATCTCATGTTCTTCCGCATCCTCAATGCTAACATGTTCAAGTTTAGATTTGAGATTCACAATCTCATTTCTTAACTCTTCAACAACGGTGTCGTTGTTGGTGATGATATTCTTAGGCGATGTTTGAATGCTAGCTAGGTCATCTTTTACCTTAGTGTATCTATTTACTAACTTAGTGTATTTTGACCAAAGTTGAGAGTTAGCATTTCTAAGATCATCCATCGTTACCTCATCGCTTTCGTCATTACTATCATCGGAAGAGGAGGATCCTTGATCTTGCTCCTCTCTTGCCATGAAACACATGTGCGCTTGCTCCACGTGCTCATCGTCCGACTCACCGCTTGAAGAATCATCGGAGTCTGTGAAGGTAGCTCCGACAAGTCCCTTCTTGTTTCCTTTCGTGTACTTCTTGGACTTGTCATACTTTGGCGCCTTCCACTTCTCCTTTTGCTTATTGAGGGGACACTCCGCTTTCATGTGTCCTGGCTTATTGCACTTGAAACACAAAGGAGAGGAAGAGGCGTTAGAAGAACCAAATTTACCTTTGGTCTTGAAGTTACCTTTTCGGAAGAAACGGTTGAACTTCTTGGCCATGAGTGCCATGGACTCCAAGTCCAACTCGTTTTCCGAGTCTTCATCATCGGTTGATGTGGATGTGGATGGAGCGGCTTTGAAGGCAATAGCCTTTTTCTTTGGCTCGTCTTGCTTTAGATAAAACTTCATCTTTTCTTGCAATTGAGCTTGCTATCCTTGCGTACCTCGTACGACATTAAAGTACCCATTAGTTGAACTACGGTGTACTTATTCATGTCATTACCTTCCTCGATGGCGAAGGTGCGTTTCTCCCAAGAAGAAGGAAGTCCTTCGATAAGCTTTGAGCACTTCTCCTTTTGAGTGTAGGACTTGCCGAGGGCCTCTAACTCGTTTATTATGTCAACGAAGCGAGCGTAATATTCTTTCATCTTCTCGCCCTGTTGCATATGAAACATTTCGTAATCTTTGTTTACGACTACGAGTTTAGAGTCTCTTACCCGACTCGTCCCTTCATGTAGTATGAG
This sequence comes from Scilla litardierei, assembly GCA_030789695.1. NCBI lineage: Eukaryota > Viridiplantae > Streptophyta > Magnoliopsida > Asparagales > Asparagaceae > Scilla > Scilla litardierei. The sequence continues at coordinate 315,663,846 of CM061142.1, read as the reverse complement.
GAAGGAGTTCCAAATTTGATATGCACTCTTACATGTGCATATCTTATTGAAGTCCTCGGGCTCCAATGCGCATTGCAAGGCGTTCATTGCCTTGGCATTGCTTACCTCCGCGGCGACCTCCGCGGTTGTCCATTTCTCAAAGTCTTCTTCTTCGGGCTCGATGTACTCCTTCATTGTAGTCCTCCATAAAGATGCACTTCGGAGGAAGGTTTCCATCCGACATTTCCAGTACCCGTAGTTGGTACCGTTGAAGAATGGAGGCCTCGTAGAGGAATGTCCTTCCATCACCGAAGATGATCCTTCACGGTTCCTGAAGGTGTCTTAGTTGGAAGGTGGACGCACGGTCTTGTTGTCGTTGGCAGACATAGCTGAGTATCTGGCTCTGATACCAAATGTAATGCCCTACCAGCTACTGCACAAGTACTAGAGGGGGAGGAGGGGTGAATAGTACTTTAAAATAATAAGGAGTATAATTCCAAATTAAATTGCAAACAACTACCAAATCAATTTGCGGAAGCTTAAATTGAATGACAACACAAAATTAACAATGCTAACAAACGATGTTAATGGGTTCGGATCCACCCAAGTCTCCCCGACTTGTTCCCGGTGATCCTACGTCCCAACCACCCGGATCCCCTCCGGATACTTGAGTTAGAAACCCTAACTCAAGATTTCCACTATGAATATCTTGTGAAAAACTTTCACAAGATCAAATCATACATGCAATGGCAAAGTGAATCCCACAACCCGGGATCACAATCTTCTCTCACAACCGAGAGAACCAATTAGCAATATTAAAGAGTTTAAATGAAATAAACAATCTTACCACAAAATCCTATACCTTGAGTTTTTCTTACCCAAATGGTGAAATGAAGGATTTGAGGAAGATGAAGTCACCAAGACCTAGCACCAAGGAAATGACCAGCAATCGGTGCCTAGGAATGAGTTGGAGACTTGGATCAAGCAATAGCTTGAAGAGCTCACCAAGAACAAGCTTCTCTCTAGATCTAGAAATGAGAGAGAATAGGTTTCTTGTGAGGAAGAGAGCTTTAGATTAGAGTGAGAATGGCTATCTCTTTAGAACTCAATGAATCTCTTAATGGCAGCTCTAACCTAGATAGAAATGACCTAGGTTCGTATTTATAGGGTCCCATAAAAACAAGTTAGGTCATTCACCGACGGATAGAAATCTGAGAGACTTAGTCGGTCAAAGAAAAAACACTGACCGACTAGTTCATCAACTAGTCGGTCAGTCAAACAACGTGGACCGACTAAGAGTAGATCTGAGAAGAGATAGAAGTTCAGACCTAGAAATCTAGTCGGTCCAAGAAGACTGTCTGACCGACTAGTTTCACAACTAGTCGGTCAGCCAATGAATGTAGACCGACTAAGAGCAAAAAGAATTAGTCTGAGTACAAAGTGACTTAGTCGGTCCAAGAACAAAAGTTGACCGACTAAATTGTCAACTAGTCGGTCACCAAACGTTCTTAGACCGACTAACGATAAACAGTAGCTTAGGAGAAATTTAGCATGAACAGTAAGTCACAACTAGTCGGTCAAAGAAGCATCACTGACCGACTAGTTCACAAACTAGTCGGTCGGTGAGTCAACGTAGACCGACTAACTGTAAAAAGTAAAGTCCAAGAAATTAAGGAATCAAACTAGTCGGTCCAAGAACAGTTGCCGACCGACTAGATCACCATCTAGTCGGTCAGTACTTGTTCTTGTACCAACTAACATGCACATACAAATCCGAATCGAAGCGCGACGCTTCGAGGAAGTTAGAATGAACTTGTGCAAGGATCCTAGAGCTACGAAATGAGCGTAATGAAGATAGAAACGTAAGATATACTCAAGGCTTAATATTCTATATATCGAAGCTAAAAGACTATAAATAAAACCTTAATAAACGGTCTTCGAGAGCTTCGATTGAATCTTCATAACTTCCAAAATGGCGCAAGAGCTTCAACGAAGCTTTAGGCATGAATACGAGCTTTGGGAAGTGTTGAGATGTCGCTTTGAATGTTCTCATGAAATTGGCGACGATCTCCAATACTGCGCTCACAAATTGTTAGTTCATGAATTATTTATGTTTGCTCATCATCAAAACCAAATCCGGGGAGTCCAATATTCAACAAAACTTGCCAACTCTTGTGTAGGGCCATGTTTTTAAGCCACTTCCTTGTTTTTAGCGTAAAAGAGACTAGTCAGTGAAATGATAGCTGGCTAGACGCCTACTTGATTTAGTTTGACAACGAAACTAGATCCGTCACCTAATTGATCTAGCTTGACAACGAAGCTAGATCCAACCCTTAAAACTTGTTGTTCATGCATACTAAACTGTCACGTTTACTTTCCTTACCTGTACGCCTTACTACTTGTCATGCCATGTCATCCATGCATTGAATGTCGCATTCGTAGCACACGCTACAATACTTGTACTTGTACTCCCTTGTCTGGCTAGGTGCACCCCTAGACCAACAAGATAAAACAATTCCTGGCTCGTGTTCCAGAAGCGAGCATTCCTATTCAGGGGTAAGGCCCTGGCTCGACACACGTGGAGGGGTAGGGATAAACGATCACTTGAGCTTAGGAGTTGGCCCGCGCAGCCACTCTAGCCAAAAGGCGGAATCTCTGTGCACGAGGTGCTTACTTTCCTTGTCTTGTACTTGTCTTGTGAATGATTCATGTAATACTTGTCATCCATGCCATGCCATGCTCGTACTTTACTTTACTTGTTGCACTCATTACTTTAACTGACATGTCATTGCATCATGCTAGAACTGCTAGGTTACTTTACTTTTACCTGCTTTCAGTTTCCTTGCACAAGTCTTCCAGACTTGCTGACATGTGCCCCTTTCTCTTTGGGTGTCACATGTTAGACCCTGAGCCAGAGATAGTTGTTGAGGTCGAGGTGTTGCTGACGCTGAGCCTGAGCCTACGTTCGTCGAGGAGTTCGTAGACACCGGAGACCAGTCTTAGAGACTGATTTTACTTGCTTTGCTTTAGGTTGCTGTTAGTTGTCGGTGCTTGCACCATTTCTTTGTTTTCGTACTTTGTACTTTTGTTGGCCATGCTGGGCCTCTTTTAGACTCTTTTATTTTAGCCTGGTGGCTTTTTCTGCGATGTTGAAAGTTATTATTATGGATATTCTGAGATGTTCTTTTGTCTCTTTCGTTATTATTATCTTTGTTTCGTTTCGCGTTGCAAGGACCTGCAGTTTAAATTTGATTGACGCTTATCGGACTTGCAGCTTTGTAGCTTCAAGTCTGAGCGGACCTTCTCACGCTTCACCTCCACGTTTTTGGGAAGCGGGGCGTGACAAAAACCCTTGTTGGAACAGAAGCCTGAAGTTCTAATTCCAGATGTTTGAACAATTCATTAGATGCCTAGATGGTGAACATAAGACGTCTGTTTAATTCTAGCCGTACAAACAGTAACTAGGCCTTTGATGACCGACAGAAAACAGACGTCTGAATGATGAACATCAGACGTCTGGGAAATTCACTCACAAAATTCTAGTAGATCATTTCCGTGATCAGTTAGTCCTAGGCATCTGAAGTTGTATTACCAGATGTCTAAACAGTTCACCAGACGTCAGGATGATGAACATCAGAAGCCTGGACGATCAGACCATATATATTCAAGTAACGTTGTTACCCACTGTCTAATGATCAGACGTCTGATGGCGTGGTGCCAGATGACTGAATAATGGACTAGAAGTCTGGAAAGACTTCTACAGATGTCTGGTATATGTCTATTAGACTGCATTTAATGCACAGTCAAAATAGTACATCAGTCGACTGCTGACTCTTCATCAGGCAACTGGTTATTAGGATTTCTGCATGTTTATAACCGTTTGAAGCATTAAATGCTTGGGCTCTTTGGATGTTTTTGAGAAGATTTCCATGGCTTATAAATAGGACTTTAATGGCTTGACTTGAGGAGTTAACTAAGTATCTAAGACTTCATTCATTACACTCTCAAGTGCACCAAAGTCATTAACTTCTCATCTAGAGCATTCAAGAGAATACAAAGCAAAATCAAGCTCAAGATCTAAAGTTCGACTTGTCTCTAAAACTTTCAAGATCAGCTCATAGCATTCATTGCTACATATCTTGAGACAAGTTTGTAAGTGCTCTCATTCTTATCATTTAGAGCACATATTGTAGGATCTGAAACTATATATCAAAACACTAGGGGGTGAATAAAGCTTTATAAAACATAATAATGAATTTATGCCAAATTAAATTATCCCTTATGAAACCTATGTTCGGATTGGAGAAATGGAGCAACAATACAAGAAGCAAATGAAAACAAGAGATATACATTGGTTCGGATTCACCGAGTCTCTCCGACTCCCTTGAATCCTACTCCAGCAACCCACTAGCTCCCTGCTAGTGATTAATATTTCCACTAATGTCCACTTGCCAAACTTGACAAGTGCAAATGATACAAATCACTTTCACTTCCACAAATCGGGAATGAACTTCTCTCACAACTGAGAGGCACCCTTCTTCCACTTCCCACAAACTGGGAATGAACTTTCTCAACCTGAGAGGAAACTTCTCAAATACAATTAGCGAGTTTGAAACGGAATATGAAACAACTTCACAACCTATGCCTTGAATATGACTCTTAAGAATGAGGCAATAAAGGTGTGTAATATGTGTTCTAAATGATGAGAGTAAGAGAACTTACAAACTTGTCTCAAGAAGTGTAGTAGTGAATGCTTTGAGCTGATCTTGAAAGCTTTGGAGACAAGTTTATCTTTAGAGCTGAGCCTAATTTGCTTTGAATGCTCTTGAATGCTCTAGGTGAGAAGTTAATGACTTTGGTGCACTTGAAAGTGTAATGAATGAAGTCTTAGATGCTTTATTAACTTCTCAAGTGAAGGCATTAAAGTCCTATTTATAAGCCATGGAAATTTTCTCAAAATCAGCTAAAGAGCCCAAGCATTTAATGCTTCAAACTATTATTAACGGGAAGAAATCATAGTCATCAGTCGGCTAATGAAAGGCGATCAGTCAACTGTAGTTCTGTTCTGACCGCGCATTAAATGCAGTCTAACAGAAATATACTAGTCGTCTGAAGAAGACTTTTTAGACGGCTGGTCCACTGTTCAGCCGTCTAGCATCATGCCATTAGATGTATGATTTATTCAAACAGTGTTAAATGAATATATGGTCCGATCATCCAGGCGTTTGATGTTCATCATCCAGATGTCTTGTCAGCTGTTCAAACATCTAGTAATACAACTTCAGATACCTATAACTGACTGACTATAGAAAATAGGTTACTGGACATTTACTAAAGAATTTTCCATACGTCTGATGCATATTATCCAGATGTCTATTTTCTGTCAGTCGATAACTGCCAAGTTATTGTTTCTACGGCTACAATTAAACAGACGTCTGATGTTCACCATCCAGGCGTCTGACGAAATTTTCAGACGTCTTGAATTAGAACTTCAAGCGTTTGTTCCAACAAGGGTTTTGGAGAACTCTATGCATATGATCACCATGCATCTGGAGGCCAAGCACCAGGCACCAGTTGAAGGCTGAAAAACTCTTCTTTGGGTTTATGCATGTTCTAACCTTATGACACCCAATGATACATGATCTAATGTGATTTATGAGTGTTATGAGTGATATTTTAGTGAGTCTATTCAAGGGTTGACATGCTAATTCAACTAAGAAGTAAAGTAAGAAAGATTTACACTTTAATCCTCCTCACTCTATACTGAATGCCTTTGAAGACTTCCACTTGAGCTTTGTGAAGTACAATGCTTTGACTTCCTTGATATCACTCCTTGATAGCTATTTGAGCTTGTTGAGTTCATCGCTATGATTTTCTTTGATCATCCCTTGACTTTCATGCTTTAATGATTGATGTCCAAACATCAATGCTTTGAGTCATCATCTTCATTTGATGTGACTTTGTCCATAGTGATGATGCTCTTCTTTTACTACACAATATATGGATTAGTTTATAATTGATTATGTTTGTTTATCAACAAAACCACACTTGGAGATCCAAAATTCAACATTCTCCACCTTTTTGATGATGACACACAATCATAACCATAATCAATAATAGTGCTCAAAATATGAACTTACTTACTCACTTTGCATTGATGACAAAACATATTAGTCTAACTATGTAATTAATGCAACCAATTGATATATGTATCACATGAATTAAGTTTGTCAAAACATTTAACATATGAATATGGTGATACACATGAAGAGTAAGTTGAAGCATGTTTTTAGGAGATCAAGTCAATCACATATATTGGTTTATACTCATCATAAGATTAACTCCCCATGAATCAAATATCCATATTTGGAGAATAGATTCATGGAGTTATGAACATGATAATCAATACAAACTCAACATACCATTCTAATCCAAATCATTAACTCCTTAATTTTCCCATATCCAATATATCCAATATATTATAATGCATATCCTATGGTTATGCCATCAATATCCTATGGTTATTCCATTTCTCTCCCCCTTTGTCATAATCCAAAAAGAGTGAGGAGCAACAACAACAACAACAACAACATGATACATTATGGAATAAAAGTGTTGTCATATAAATAATCATCATGTTTAAGTGATGATGTTCTTATAACAATATTGAAAATACACATTTAGCATCAAATCTCATATGGAGATTGAAATATTCAACATTGTATTGGAAATGGTACAAAAAATAATCAGCATCATATGAAACACATTTCCAAACGCATATTCAGATATATATTTATATTAATGTGACAAATATACAGAAAACATCTCCATGCACCATGCATATATATCATCAAAATATAAAATAAATACTATCAAGGATGTGGAGGAGGGGTGATGCGTATTTATTGTATATAGTTTTCCACTCTTTTTTCATGCACGTTTTACACCGTTTCATTCTCTATTCCTTTCCGTTTTCCCCGTTTTCCCCGTTTTGTCTCTTCTTTTGCTTTTGTGGTCCCTCACATGCTTTGCAGGAGATATATACCGATTAGGGATTATAGAGCAAGATCTTAGCGCAAAGAGGCGAAAGGAGCGAAGCTGGGGAGTCAACTGCACAAGGGAGAAGATTTTTGTTAAGAATTCAGCTCCACACGGTCACGTCACTGTATCCACGCGGCCGTTTCAAACTGCCCAAGAAGAATCATCCATGCGGCTGCATCAATTTCCACCAAACGGCCGTGTCAGAAGACTTCTAGAGTGGAGAAAAGATTGAATATCAAAGACTTTCGCGGCCCGCATGAGATAGCAAGATGCGGCCGCGAATTTATGACATCCAGAGCAGAACGACGTGGCTGCGACAATAGACGATGCGGCCACATGACCATTTTCAATGCGGCCATGTCTCTATTGACGCGACCACGTGGCCAAGCCCCCGACCACCTACTCTTCTAGGGAACGACGCGACCACATCATTTCTTGACGCGGTTGTGTCAAATGCCATTCCTACAGTTTCTAGGTCGGATCTGTGGGGGGGGGGGTATTTTTGTCTTTTGGGCGCGTGTATATAAGGGCCCCTTCATCCTCCTACGAGAGGAATCTTTCTTTCAGTGGTTTTTCTGTTTTTTCTAGGGGTTTGGGCCGGTTTGTAAGAATTCTAACTTCTTTATTTAGTTGTTTTTATTGTTCTAATCTTTTATTAGTGTACTACTCTATCTCTCCTTAATAGATTTTTTTCTCTCTTTGTTATTGTTGCCTTATTTTATCATTTATTGCTGTTATAACTTGAATTTATGGCTTTGAGCGCTTATCCATCGCTAGAAACTCCTTCTATTGCAATGGGTAGTGAGTAGTTTTCATCTAGGGCAATGGGATGAACCCCATTGGATTATGGCCATGGGTTGAACCAAATAACTGATTTTAGTTACTGGGCTAGTTGAGATTAGGGGTACATTGAGACAATTATTATTGTCGTAGATTCGACCCCCTTCCTTTGGGATGATTGGTTCGACTGCCGATCAAAAGTTGGGACCGATCCAATGATCCGATCCCTACTACGATCCATACTATTGGTGTGACTGAACGCCAACGGGCACTGATTAGAGCTCTCCCAATGTAGGTCTAATCCCCGAATACCAGTGTGGGCGGGAGGAAGATGGGAGATATTCATCGAGCGTAATGAGCCCAACATACACCAATGCATCGGAGACCTCCGACATCAGTGTGGGTTGGGTTGTCCTATCATTGCATCGTGACAGCGGGTGGATAGGACATGACATAAGGGAATAACCTATCATGCATCACGACAGTGGGGGATAGGCAAATGCCCTTAGGTCACACAACCTCTCCTAAATCCCAATGAACCTGGCAACCTATAAATTATTAGTTTAACCTTAACCATAGTCAAATGGTGGGGATTCCCCACGCCCTAGATATTTTACCCATTGTTCACACTCTTTCTACCATTCACCAACCAATCGCCGTGACTGTCACGTAGCTTTCATTTGAAGACCCATAGAACCGATACTCAATTGACCGCCTCCTCGTGTTAGACCCGTAAGCGACTACACGCGACCCATGAGCTGCAGTTTTATTAGCATCGTTCGGTCCCCTCGCAAGGATCGTGATCAGCATTTTGGCGCCGTTGCCGGGAGGCACGAATTGATATTGGTTTTTAGTCTTTGTAGAGAGACTATAGTTTTCTTTTCCTTTGTTTTATTTGGTTCATATTTTCTCTTTCATTGCCCTTTGGTGCTTTTGACGTTTCCTTTTGGTGTAGACCTTTTTGCATGTACATGAGATCTCAATGCATAGTGGATTTGCGTCTACTAGACCCAGTGATTGAAGCTACTACGAGAAGGCTTAACACCGAGAGGAGGAGGAGAGAAGCCATTGAGACAATGGATGAGATAATTAACCCTGAGAATGGTCCACCACTACTACCGCCACCGCAACCACCACAAGCTAGGTCGCTCCTCGATTACTCAGTGCCCCACAATAGGTCGACCTCTAGCATTCAAAGGCTGACGGTGGAGCCAAATAATTTCTAACTCAAACCATCTTTGGTTGATTACGTGCAAAGGGACCAATTCTCAGGGGCCCATACGGAGAACCCAAATGACCATCTGAACACCTTCTTGGAGAAGATGGATACATTGAAGATCAATGGCGTCACCAATGACGCTATCAGACTAAGATTTTTACCTTTTTTCACTTAGGGATAAAGCCAAGGATTGGCTCAGGAGTCACAGTCCCAACACGTTTACTATGTGGGACAGTGTATCTCTTACTTTTCTGACAAATTACTTTCCTCCAGGTAGAACTGCCAAGCTGCGCAACGAAATCACCAACTTCAAGAAGTCGGAGTGATAGTCTTTGTATGAAGCTTGGGAGAGGTTTAAGGACCTCCAAAGAGTCTGCCCCCACCACGGCGTGTCAGATTGGCTACTTATTCAGGCCTTCTACAACGGGCTAACGCAGCTGGTGAGGATGTCTATAGATGCTGCTGATAATGGTGCCATAATGAGCAAGACTCCAGCTGAAGCAAAGAGATTGCTAGAAGCAATGGTTGAGAACAACGACTCCTTGAGCAACGAGAGGATCGCCTCCATAAGGGGAGGTAAATATGACGTCAACGAGGTATCATTACTTTCAATTAAGTTTGATGACTTAATTAAACAACTTTCTCTTATTGGACTTGGTGCTGCTAAACCGCCTACGGCGGCAGTTTTCGAGGTTTGTGGTATGCAGGGACACCAGATCGCTGAGTGTTCATCACCTATGGTGGTGCCCCTAGATATGACAATCGAACAAGGGAACACTTTAAATGGGAACAATCCAAGGCCACCGAGCAACCTGTATTCCGGCACATACAATCAAGGGTGGAAGAATCACCCCAACTTCTCATACCGGACCCCAGGATTGCAAGCTCCTCTACCATACCCTCAGCAACCTCAAGAGTTTCAGACTCCACCTCCTCAAGGCAAATTTCAGAACTTCAATCGAAGGCCTCCGGTGAATGCACCCCATCCAAAAATCAAGCCTAGAATTGCTAATTGAGAGTCACATCCGGACTCAAGGCCAGAGGAATGACTATTTCCAAAACTCCATCCAACAGCTAATGATGACGACGCAATAGCTTGTGTCCACCTCACAGCAGCTGGCGACAGGCCAAAAGTTCATGGAGACCCCAATGGCACTGATGGCACATCAGCTCTCCCAGCTCTCCAAGGCACAAGGGAAGTTATCGTGGAAAGCCGAAGAGAACCCGTGAGGGCATGTGAACGCGATCACATTTAGAAATGGAAAGAAGTTTGAAGGTCTCACATGCCCGTTGCGGAGAAGGAAGATGAAAAGGAAGAAGAAGCTTGTGTTGAGCTCGAAGCTGGGGATGACCAAGAAGTTAAGCGTGAGGTAGAGCCTCTACAACCTGGATCCACCAAGGATGAGAAAGTGGAGAAAGTGCTAGGGAAGCCCGCTGACGATCCTCCCAGGCCATATATACCGAGAGTCCCATTCCCGTCGAGATTGGCGAAGGCCAAATTGGATGAAAAATACGGGAAGTTCTTTGATCTTTTGAAGCAACTCAACATCTCCATCTCCTTTCTCGACGCGATCTCTAAGATCCCTACCTATGCCAAGTTCCTCAAAGAGATAATTACCAATGGCGATAGGAGGGAGATAGTCGTGCTCTCTGCGGAGTGTAGCGCCAATATTCAAAGAAAAATGGTGGACAAACTAGAGGAGCCCGGGAGCTTCTTTATCCCATGCACTATTGGAGATCTGGATGTCAAGAGCGCCTTATGTGACTTGGGGGCGATCGTTAGCTTAATGCCCACCGGCATTTGCGAGAGGCTTGTAATATCCCATTTCCATATATACGAGTGTAATGTACGTATTTTGGGATGCATTTGTACATATGAAATTTTTGGGTATTTCATGAATTTTCCATAATTTTCTGATAACTAAATTATTTTTAAATAAAATTTAAACATTTTTTGAATTTAATAAATGAAATATATGGTAGGAAATACTTGTATATGGGTGGCAGGTGGTACAAATAATAGTATTTGTAGTTGTATTTTTCTTTTACAAAAAAGAGAAAAACATAATTTTGTAAGCATGCCACCTAACCTTAATACATGTCATGATAAGCTTAATCCTTACCCAACTCTTTCCACTTGTCATTTGATGAGGATTTAAGGGGATGAGGTGGAGGATAGAGGATTTTTAAAGGAAAAAAGAAAAAAAAGGAAGAAATACAAAAGGGAAAAGAAAAAGAAAAGGAGAGTTTTTATGCTTTCATTCTCTCTCCTCCTTTAGCTCCTCCTCTCACACCACCCACCCAACCACCATCTCCTCCTCATCCACCACAAACTCCACCACCACCAATACCAAATCCACCTCCATTTCTTAACCAAAATTCACCATTTAACCAACCTTCATGGATTTGGAGTTGAAGAAGGGTAGGCTTTGGAAAAGAAGGAGAAATCTAAGGAGAGCTCAAGTTCTTCAAGGACTAAGAAGGGCAAAGTGATTTTTTGAAGGACATTAAAAGGTAGTATTTCTAACACTTATGGTAGGATTAGTTTTAGGGTTGTTCTTGTAGAATTTCTAACATTTTAGTAGGATTTGAGACATTAGCTCTCCATTTTGATGTTGCTGGAATTTGAGACAGATTCTCATGCTCCGTGTTTTGCTTTTCTGTACTAAACTAGAACTGAGATTGAACTGAAATTATTATGGCAAGGGTATTAGGTTATTAGCTACAACTTTTATGTTGAAATATTTTTCAAATTCGAACTGCAGTTATGGATAAAAATTATATCTTTCCTGCATGTCAAATTCAGTCAGTTTCAGACCCAGGTTGCTGCAGAGGCCACAGTTTTCTTTGTAGTTATGCAAATTGAGTGTTCTTAGTCAATCTGTAAAGATAACATCTCAATTTACAACTTTCACCTTGGTCACAATTTCATAAATCGACCTGCAATATGTCTTAAAACTGTGATGTTTAAAGTACACAGATTCTGCCTAAAATAGATTTGACATGTTTCACCAAATAAATCACCATAAATCACACTGTTTGTGTTTATGCTTGAAAGTTTATCAGTGAAACCCCAACACCCATATCTACAACTTTCACTAGGATGAAAATGACATGTTATATGTAAAATTTGTGACATACTTACTCAGTTTGTGACTATCAACTGTCAAAAACAGAGTCTGGCCGATTGAGTGATTACCATATTAGTGTTCATTTTCATGTTATGTGTTATGTTAGTAAGGTACCATGTTTATGTGTTATGTTAGTTAATTTTCCATGTTACAACATGCCATGTTATGTTAATAAAGTTGCCATGTTAAAAGTTGCCATGTATGCTAGTAAATTGCTATATTACAAGGTACCATGTTATGTTAGTAAGTTGACATGTCACAAATTGCCATGTTATACTAAGTAAGTTTCCACATCACAAGTTTTGCTAGTATGTTTACTATATTAACATAAATATGATAAGTTCCTTGTCAACATTAGTATGCTAATGCGCTAATATCCATGTTAGTATGAATATGCTTCAAACATCCATATTAATGTGTTATGAATTCATATTATGTTGAGTTTGCTTTGTTCCATGGAAAACCCATTATATGTTAGTTAGTCATGCTAAGGAAATCATGTTGTGTGGTATGCCTCTATGTGCATATATCTATGTTTATGTTTCAAGTACTCAAATTAATATGCTTCCATGTTAAGTCACGTCCAAGCTCTACGTTGGTGTACCATGACTATATTAATTTTATGTCATTTTGCATGTTCTATGTTCAATGCTCCATAAGTTATGTTCCAAGCTTCATGTTAGAATCTCATGTTATTTCCCTCATACTGTATGTTCATATGATATGACATGTACAATACATAGTTGAACTTATGTCTCATTCATGTAGAAATTTTCCTTATATATTGAAATATATGATACTGGATTATATTGCAAAAACATGTACAATGCACTTTTGATGGAAATTGTGATGCGATGGTCATTGTTGAAACACGACATCGGTGTAATGATGAAAGAAATGAAAAGATGTGAAGGCGGTAAATGAGACTGTGGAAACAAATGAAATGATGAATTGTTCTATAAACTGAGAGTGAGGCAGAGAGAGATAATGTCTGGAGCTCTCGATCCATTCTAAAATGGGTGAGACTCCAGATATGGGTTTGGGGGAAATACAGTTAAATTAGAGGAGTTAAGGAGCAGACAGATGATAGATTTCTCACTCGCATTGTCTCTCCCATGCGGGGGAGTTAACTAGAGTTGGAAAGGCCGGTGGTGTACTCGTGAGGCACCATGCGGTAATTGATGGTTTGCTCCGTTTGTCCCCAAAAAACGAAATGATAGATTGTCTCACTCACATACCTTCTCCGTTCGGGTAGAGAGTTACGAGAGGCCCCTCTAGTGCCCGTGTCGCTGGTTGAGGTATCACTTTTCACCCACCTTGGGTGAAGTCCGGCTCCTTAGTGTCCTACGATTTACCCGGGTTTTCGAATCACATTTATGACTGAAAATTCTTTGAAGAATAATGTTCCAAAGAAATTCCTTAAATTATTATCTGTGGTTGTGCATTTATCGTGCGTCTGTTTCTTTTATGCATATCAGTTCTGCAGTATTTTCCTTTATGCTTAGTACATGCAATATTACCTGTTTTACGTTATGCAGTTCTTTCTTTCAGTACACGCTTATGAAGTTTTGCCTTACTTTATGCATTGATCTGTAGTTATGATTGTCACCAGTAGTTAGACCTTCGTAGTGTAGAGCAACCCTGAGACTGGTCCCTACCTAGGGTAGTCAGATTTCCTACTAGGTCACACTGTGACGTGTCCCACCTTCTGGTTTCAGGTCTGGTTTGATAGCAGGAGCTGTGTCAGGGAGTTGGAGTAATGAAGCTTTGTGAATGTTGTGTACTTGAGAATGGGGTTGGTGAGTGAGATGAGAGTGAGAGTGTGTTGAACCTTTTGGGTTTTGTTTGGTGAGAGTGGTAAGGTGATGTATATGAGGTTTTGTACATGAGGATACTATACGGAAAGATATGATTTAATATTGATGATGTATAAATAAAATCAATAAGTTTTCATTGTTGTCTTTTGATTATTTCTCTGTTGTTTATGTGTTGTCTGTGTTATCTGTTTGGTTGGAGCATTACACGTACTTCTCAGCACATGCACAGTGGCATGCTGGTTCTTTTGGTTTATTTCGTATTTCTCTTCGTAACACTCGCCACTCTGGGATCACCTGGGATGGATTCGTACTTTCCGGGTATCCTGGGAGTGGGTCGTTACAAGGATGAATCTCAGGGAGCTCCAACCCATGAATATATCACTCCAGCTAGCGGACCGCTCTGTGAAATACCCCCTTGGGATAGTAGAGGACGTGACAGTGAAGATCGGGAAGATTTTGGTTCCATGCGCTTTCGTTGTTATGGACATGCCGGAGGACGCACGTATCCAAATCATCCTGGGTCGACCCTTCCTAACTACAGTGGGGTCCTCATTGACGTAAAGGGAGGGAGACTCTCCCTCAATGTTGGAAAGGATAAGGTCGAATTCGACCTTAAGAAGTCAATGAGAAATTGCACGGAAGTTAGCCTTCGAGGCCAAGTGGATCTCCTCGAAGAAGCAATCGAGGAGACGAGTTTGGAGGAGCAGTTTTTAGGTGACAACAATGAACCCCCCATTGGGCGAGAAGCCAAGCTTAAGGAGCAAGCGATGAAGGAGGATCGCAAAGAAACCTCCGAGAGAAATCTGAAGGAGAAACCATCCCGACTGCATCCACTAGACCCCGGAGAAAGGAAGAGGGAAGAAGAGAGCCACATTAAGTTGAGTAACAAGACAGAGCATGGAGATGGCCACATTCGGGATCTCTCCACCCTAAAACCCCCATGGTGACATCAAGATTGGGAGTCTAGCTCACGACTTAAAACGAGTGCTTCTTGGAAGGCAACACAAGTATTTTTATTTTAGATTTCCCATTTTTAATTTTTCATCGTTATTTAGACTAGGTTAATTTAGATTTTTGTTCTTCAATAAATTCCCAAAACCCAAAGAAATTAACCTAGTGTTTGATTGTAGGGAGAAGAATAAGAATTATGGAGGAAAGGAACCCATGTAGCTGCATCATTCAGACTCATACAACCATGTGGATGTTATTTGGAGACACAATTGAAGCATCGGCGTCATACATATCCAAACGGGCCGCGAAAGTTACTGAAAACTTAGGCCAAAATCCCAATTCTCAAAGCATTTTCACGACCGCATCACTTTAGATGACGCGGCCGTGCCACTTTAGATGATGCAGCCGCGTCGATTTCGTTTTTTGGACGAAACGATGCGGCCGTGTTAATCTAAACGACGCGGGCCGTGAATCTCTCTGATTTCTGTGCCCAAAATTTTCAAAGTCAAGTAGGATTTTCATGACCGCGTCGTTCAGACGACACGACCACGTCAACCCTCACTTTCAAAACATATTTACTTGGCTATTTTAACTTTCCACACGGCCCGCATATAATTCCTATTAAAGCCCCCAAAATCCCCAAACGGTCCAATCCATCTCATTTCTCTCGAAACGATTCACATCCCCCGATCTCCTCCGACGTGATCTCCTTCAGAAATCTTCCCAAAGCCTCCAAAACTCCTCCAATTGACTTCCAACCCCTCACTCCCCTCCATCTAACCTCTCCACTACCATATTCACCCCTTAACCCATTTCGAGAAACCCTAGGGCATCTGTTTTTAGTGTTTGTGGGATCCCAAGTGACGCGGGCAGCGATTACTCGAGTGCTTGGCTTGGAATCAATTGAGGGGACTCATCTACAAGCATTAAATTCCGAATTTTTATCCCTGAAATTCGCCAATTTTTGCGTGAGTCCGCACACACCCCACTACACATCCCATTGCATCACTCACCCCTTCACACGATGCCTCCTAGAGAGCGCAGAAAGAAGGCCACAGTCACTGGCCCCTCCCAGGGCAAGAGCAAGCGTCAAAAGATGACGGCTCTTGATGCAGACATTGCACGTGCTCACCACATTAGAGTGAGGGGGTGAACCACTTCCTGTCCCTCAATTGGACACGTTAGGCATTAACTTCCTGAGTGAGGACGAGCGCACGAGGTTTATGTAACGAACACTTTTCGTTGTACGTTGTTCGTGCACGTGCTTTTGTCCGTGCACGTGCTTATTTTAGACTTTATTTGATAGTGAATACTTTTGTGTGATATGCCGTTGTGAACGTCTCTGAGAGTATTAAATAGTGGCACTATCTTGGAACGACACTTCTCGAGTCGTTTTTCCACAATTTAAACTTATTCGATGATACGTGACGATTCTCACTCTTGACGGGAGACGTTTCTATTTTTAGTCTCGTCGTCCGACGTCGGAATTGAGATCCGTCTTCTTAGTTAGCTCACATTCGTCGCCACGATCACCACGATATTTATTTTATAATTTTTGGAGTTTATTTGACCACTTTTATATTTTTAACAAGTTTTATATTATTTTTAATAATTAATTTATAAATTATTTTCGGCCAAATAAAATTTATTTGAGTTTTAAACGTTTTAAAGAATTTTTGAGGAAATTTCCAGCTCATTTGGACCAAGTCAAACCATTGGGTGAGTTGGAGTAGTTGAATTTCAAATTTTAAATTATTTTAATATTCTAATCCTATTAGATTTAGCCCTAGACCAAGTCAACCCATCTATACTATATAAACAACCCCTAGGAAGACCTATTTTCGCAATAAATTAGCCCTAGCCTCTTCCAAACTTGAAATTGGACGTTGCGACGATTCGTCGCAACGTTGCGACGTTCAGCCACCGATCTGACCGAGAAACCCAACCCGTTTTCCCCGCTCCGACCGATCGCCCCGCCCGCAGCCATCGCCGCTCGCATCGCACAGCTCCGCACTGCTCCGTTCCCTCGGTCTGACCGAGGGATTGGCCCGCACCAAGCAGCTCCGCATCGCAGCACAGCTTTCCGCACCGTCGCCCGCTTGTCGCCCCGCTCCGCACCC
The DNA here is from genome assembly GCA_030789695.1 of Scilla litardierei. Classification (NCBI taxonomy): domain Eukaryota; kingdom Viridiplantae; phylum Streptophyta; class Magnoliopsida; order Asparagales; family Asparagaceae; genus Scilla; species Scilla litardierei. The sequence continues at coordinate 315,646,808 of CM061142.1, read as the reverse complement.
CGCACGACCGACCCGCTGCTCCGCACCGACCGTTGCTGCAAGCGCTGCAACGTTGCAACGCTGCCCCGCCCCGCATCCAAGCGTCTGACCGAGGCCCCCTACCGATCTGACCGACGAGAACCCTCGCACCACAGCCACCCGCAGCCGCTGCACACCCCGAATCGTCGCAGCTCCGCATTCTCAGCGCACGACCGAGAGATTCCCCCGCATTGGCTGTGTACGACCGAGAGCCACTCGTCGCAACCCCGCATCCGTCGCACCGCTTGCCTCCGTGGGCCCCCCAAGTTCTCCAGAGATATTGTGGGTCCCCCAAAGGCCCCTAGGACTACTGTGGGCCCCACCTAGGTGCTTGCTCTTCGAGGATCCGTCGCGTACGGCGTCGTCGCACGTCGTAACCCGTCGTCGCACGTGCTAGCTTTGGAATCTGGAATCGTCGCCCGGGTTGATTGCTCTGAAATTTCCAACGAGGAATCTAATTGGAATCTGGACTTGGAGCGCGATCTTTTATTCCAACCCCCGGCGTCGCTACCCGACGCCGGTGTAGCTTTCGCGTCGTGTTGAGGTAACTTTTTGCACCCCTAGGACCCCCAACCCAATTGCATGCTAATCAAGACTAAAAATCAGTATTTTAAAGTATTTTTAAATGTTTTAGAATCCACTAATCAAGATTAATAAAACGGATGTAGGCCGGCGGACTTGTGCACGTAGGAATCGTGACTTTGGACTCGTTGGACGGTGTTTTCTTGACGTGATAGTTGCAGGCAAGTGAAACTTGCCAACTCTTGTGTAGGGCCATGTTTTTAGGCCACTTCCTTGTTCCTAGCGTAAAAGAGACTACTCAGTGAAATGATAGCTGGCTAGACGCCTACTTGATCTAGTTTGACAACGAAACTAGATCCGTCACCTAATTGATCTAGCTTGACAACGAAGCTAGATCCAACCCTTTAAACTTGTTGTTCATGCATACTAAACTGTCACGTTTACTTTCCTTATCTGTACGCACTTTTAACTGCCATGCATTGCATCTTACATGTCATCTATGCATTGAATGTCGCATTCGTAGCACACGCTACAATACTTGTACTTGTACTCCCTTGTCTGGCTAGGTGCACCCATAGACCAACAAGGTAAAACACTTCCTGGCTCGTGTTCCAGAAGCGAGCATTCACGTTCGGGGGTAAGGCCCTGGCTCGACACACGTGGAGGGGTAGGGATAAACGGTCAACTGAGCTTAGGAGAGGTCTGATCCGCCCTCTAGCCAGAAGACGGAATCTCTGTGCACGAGGTGCTTACTTTCCTTGTCTTGTACTTGTCTTGTGAATGATTCATGTAATACTTGTCATCCATGCCATGCCATGCTCGTACTTTACTTTACTTTACTTTACCTGCTGCACTCATACTTTAACTGCCATGTCATTGCATCCTGCTAGAACTGCTAGGTTGCTCTTACTTGTACTTTCAGTTTCACTTGCACAAGTCTTCCAGACTTGCTGACATGTGCCCCTTTCTCTTTGGGTGTCACATGTTAGACCCTGAGCCAGAGATAGTTGTAGCGGACGAGGTAGTTGCTGACACTGAGCCTACGTTCGTCGAGGAGTTCTTGGACACCGGAGACCAGTTTTAGAGACTGTTGGCGTTGCTTTTGCTTTAGGTTGCTGTTAGATGTCGGTGCTTGCACCATTACTTTGTTGTTGTACTTTGTACTTTTGTTGGCCATGCTCGGCCTCTTTTAGACTCTTTTCTTTTAGCCTGGTGGCTTTTTCTGTGATGTTGAGATTTATTGCTATGGATATTCTGAGATGTTTCTTTTGTCTCTTTCATTATTATTATCTTTGTTTCGTTTCGCGTTGCAAGGACCTGCAGTTTTAATTTGATTGACGCTTATCGGACTTGCAGCTTTGTAGCTTCAAGTCTGAGCGGACCTTCTCACGCTTCGCCTCCACGTTCTTGGGAAGCGGGGCGTGACAGTTTTTGTTGGTGGCCCATGCAGGTCCAATCTTGTAATTGCGAATTAACGAAACAACGATAATAACGAAATGTCAATTAAATAAATTGCAACATCCGAGTCATAAGCCCCGAGTCTAGTCGTTTTCTTATGACACTAGGTGATAAGAAGGCTTAGTTAGACGTCTGTGCTTGCTAGTTAGAGGCCCTGATTGTAGTTAGACTCCCTTTTAGCAATTGATTTAATCGTCGTAGGAGTTACCCTAGTGGTCCTTGCCTAACCCTGACCATATTAGACTTCTAGATTTTCCTTCGGTCGTTCGCTTTTGGGTTCATCGATTTCAGACCAAGCTGAACGCATTTCTTTACCGTCTAACCTTTAGAAGTCTTAGTGCCTAGTTCCAAATCTTTAGTTGGTCGACCGTAGGAGTTTCCCCGTAGATCCTTCAGATTCATATCCTAAGCGTATGTATGTTTGGATCATCGAACCAACTTCCTTGCCTCGATTCACGAGATCGCCCCGTGACGATCGTCGTCAATTTTCAAACATCTCCATTGCAAAACCTGAACTTTCTGAAAGTATTTTTCAATCTTCTCTTCCACTAAGTTTAATTTACCTATATTACATCCTCCTTCATTGATTTAAATTTTTAAAACGTTTATCGGAATTTTTGAATACTAGCTTATGGTATTTTCCCAGCCTATATTTTTCCACACTTATGTAAATGTTTCGTTCTTTCATATATTAGTTTTACTTTTACCCTGCCCAATTCGATTTATAATTTTCCCTCTTATTTGTGTTATTCGAATGATACGTCGTGTTCACTTTAATACACTTTCAAGACACATGGAATTTCAGCTTTCAGCAAGTTGGACTTTGCTCGTCGTTTTCGCTACTTCAGATTTTTGCAAAATTACTATTTTCATAACCACTTCCTGATTTAGACCCTCCATGATTTGATTTTAAAGACTTGCTATTCGATCTTGATAATTCTTATACAAAGTCGTCAATATTATTTTTCCGTGCACCATACATACTTTCAATTATTTTTATAACCGTACCAGACTTGTTGTGCTCGTATATTAAGAACCTTGTGTAACTCTGTTTCTCATTTTTGGCAAACCTTGGTTCTCTAAAAGTAGTTTCAATGATTGGTTATTCTCAATTTTCCATAGCCCAAAGAGTTTTGAAAGCATTTAACCTAAGTTTAAATTTTTCCGTTACTCGATTTCATTCTTCGACTTTCCAAAATTTTTGACAAAATTATGTTATATTACTGACGTATAAATTTTCTAAAATCTCGCCCTTGATATTCGCGTAAAGGATTTTACTTCCCTTTTACAATGAGTTTATATAAACCAATAAAACATTTTCTCTTCCTATGGATATTTGACTCAAACTTATTTTGAACAACCCGCTTTATCGATCTTCAAATATTTTATACAGATAAGGATTCCAACTTTTGAGATACAATAGTTTTCAGATTTCGCGTGTTTTAGCTTGTGCCTTTTTCCCTATTTTCTTTTCTCCATCCTTTGTAAGCATCACTACACCCCCTTTTTCCCCAACCTAAACATCACCATTGAGTCAATGTTTCGTCTAACCAAGCTGTCTCCTTGTATTCGTCTATCTGAACTCGTGCTTATCGATCCTTCCCTCGTCACGCTCTCGACCTCTCTTTATTGCTTAGACCTTAGTGTCCGTCAATGTCTGTGTCAACCCTTAATTGTTAGTAGGCCCTTGGACCTTGTGAGGTAGTCGTAGTGCACGTACCTAAGTTGTGTACGTGGGCTTGAATGAGAATTCCCATAGTATATTGATGTTGCCTATTGAGTGATATATATATATACTCGGAGTTATTCGTGATGGTATGAAGTTGTTGTGTGTTAGTAGTTATAGATTTTTGTGTGGATAGCTATACTATACTAGGGATGCCTGTGTATATAAGAGTTAGCGTTGAAATGTCTAATGGAGTGTATGTGATTAGAGATACTTGGAATGGTTGAAATAAATGATTGGTAAAGCTATGTGTATGTTAGTAGTGATAATAATAAGAGTACGTATGGTTAAGAGGGTAGGCCTATTATGTGACCTATATGTTAGCACGTATGAGTGTGTGCTCGTATGTGGGTATGTATTGTGTTTAGACGTAAGTAGTTATGTTTTGTTGCCTGAGTATATAGGTGATATACATATGGAAGTAGGAGTATAATTTTGATTGGTATTGCTTGCTTTTCGGGATGTTGCATGCGTGCATACCGTGAGGTATACACGACTATTTCACATCTTAATTATGTATGTATGGATGTGTTAGTATACTAATTATAGGTAGTAGGCTATGGTGTGAATATATACATTATTTAGGTGTGACTATACGGTGAATGTTTGTACTAGGGAGGGTATTATAAATATGTCGGTACTGGTGTCTGTATTATTATTATGGTATATAAATTGATTTAACTACGTGAGTATTGCCTGACCAAATATTAAGTGTGATTGATTTATGGAATGTATATGGTTGTATTGGTAGATGCATATATATGGGAGTGGTATTGGTATATGTATGAATGTCGTGTTACGTATATAGAATATTCTGATATATGTACCGAGTCTCACTCAAGCTCGGGTGGGTATACTCTAAGTATATTGAATGTAAGTTTGTAGTTTGAATATAGCAATGTTTGATGTATGTATAGTGATAGGAGTGTTTGTGCCTGGTTGTGCTACGCACATGATTGTGGATCGCTACGCCAGTATATAGTTATAGGTGTTGGTCTTGTGGTATAGCTAATTACTAAGGACTTGCTCGTGTGAACGTATGTGTACTAGCTAAAACTAGGTGTGTTTGTGTGCTAGTTATATAATGGTATGATTGGTGTATGTAAATGAAATGTTAGCGTGTATGGGTGTGCACCATGCACGGGTAAGTATGTGCTTAGTTATAGGTATTGATGACTATGATATATGTGGCGTGTCGTAAATACAGTTATAGGACCGTACGTGATGTGGATATATGGTGAACTATTTGCATGTATTTGAATGACTATATATTGTGAAACTATAGTAGTGGTGAATATATATATATATAGTGAAACTTGATTTAATTATGGTATGGTGTGACTACATGAGTTGATGCGTTGGATGTATACTAGGGAATATTAGAGGGTAGTATACCCTTGATGTTTGTGCATAGGTAGCTACATACAGGTAGAGCAATGATTGTATTGGCTATGTGTGAGACTATCCTTATATGAGTATCTGAAATATTGTTTGTGTTTAGGTAAGTAGTAGTTATATAAGGGATGTATGCTTAAATATATGATTTAAATACATGTATGAAATTGACTGACTATAATAGGTATAAGTGTATACGTATGTGAATGTATATACGTGTTGGTGGTATTAATGTTTGACTACTTAGTACATATATAAGCACTTGCAATGACTATACTTGGTTTAAATTATAATGTGGCTTGATTGAGGTAGTTACTAGAGTGACTAGCTATATTAGAAAGTCCGAGGACGGACTTTATTCTAAGGTGGGGAGGATGTAACGACCACTTTTCATTGTACGTTGTTCGTGCACGTGCTTTTGTCCGTGCACGTGCTTATTTTAGACTTTATTTGATAGTGAATACTTTTGTGTGATATGCCGTTGTGAACGTCTCTGAGAGTATTAAATAGTGGCACTATCTTGGAACGACACTTCTCGAGTCGTTTTTCCACAATTTAAACTTATTCGATGAGACGTGACGATTCTCACTCTTGACGGGAGACGTTTCTATTTTTAGTCTCGTCGTCCGACGTCGGAATTGAGATCCGTCTTCTTAGTTAGCTCACATTCATCGCCACGATCACCACGATATTTATTTTATAATTTTTGGAGTTTATTTGACCACTTTTATATTTTTAACAAGTTTTATATTATTTTTAATAATTAATTTATAAATTATTTTCGGCCAAATAAAATTTATTTGAGTTTTAAACGTTTTAAAGAATTTTTGAGGAAATTTCCAGCTCATTTGGACCAAGTCAAACCATTGGGTGAGTTGGAGTAGTTGAATTTCAAATTTTAAATTATTTCAATATTCTAATCCTATTAGATTTAGCCCTAGACCAAGTCAACCCATCTATACTATATAAACAACCCCTAGGAAGACCTATTTTCGCAAGAAATTAGCCCTAGCCTCTTCCAAACTTGAAATTGGACGTTGCGACGATTCGTCGCAACGTTGCGACGTTCAGCCACCGATCTGACCGAGAAACCCAACCCGTTTTCCCCGCTCCGACCGATCGCCCCGCCCGCAGCCATCGCCGCTCGCATCGCACAGCTCCGCACCGCTCCGTTCCCTCGGTCTGACCGAGGGATTGGCCCGCACCAAGCAGCTCCGCATCGCAGCACAGCTTTCCGCACCGTCGCCCGCTTGTCGCCCCGCTCCGCACCCCGCACGACCGACCCGCTGCTCCGCACCGACCGTTGCTGCAAGCGCTGCAACGTTGCAACGCTGCCCCGCCCCGCATCCAAGCGTCTGACCGAGGCCCCCTACCGATCTGAGCGACGAGAACCCTTGCACCACAGCCACCCGCAGCCGCTGCACACCCCGAATCGTCGCAGCTCCGCATTCTCAGCGCACGACCGAGAGATTCCCCCGCATTGGCTGTGTACGACCGAGAGCCACTCGTCGCAACCCCGCATCCGTCGCACCGCTTGCCTCCGTGGGCCCCCCAAGTTCTCCAGAGTTATTGTGGGTCCCCCAAAGGCCCCTAGGACTACTGTGGGCCCCACCTAGGTGCTTGCTCTTCGAGGATCCGTCGCGTACGGCGTCGTCGCACGTCGTAGCCCGTCGTCGCACGTGCTAGCTTTGGAATCTGGAATCGTCGCCCGGGTTGATTGCTCTGAAATTTCCAGCGAGTAATCTAATTGGAATCTGGACTTGGAGCGCGATCTTTTATTCCAACCCCCGGCGTCGCTACCCGACGCCGGTGTAGCTTTCGCGTCGTGTTGAGGTAACGTTTTGCACCCCTAGGACCCCCAACCCAATTGCATGCTAATCAAGACTAAAAATCAGTATTTTAAAGTATTTTTAAATGTTTTAGAATCCACTAATCAAGATTAATAAAACGGATGTAGGCCGGTGGACTTGTGCACGTAGGAATCGTGACTTTGGACTCGTTGGACGGTGTTTTCTTGACGTGATAGTTGCAGGCAAGTGAAACTTGCCAACTCTTGTGTATGGGCATGTTTTTAGGCCACTTCCTTGTTCCTAGCGTAAAAGAGACTAGTCAGTGAAATGATAGCTGGCTAGACGCCTACTTGATCTAGTTTGACAACGAAACTAGATCCGTCACCTAATTGATCTAGCTTGACAACGAAGCTAGATCCAACCCTTTAAACTTGTTGTTCATGCATACTAAACTGTCACATTTACTTTCCTTATCTGTACGCACTTTTAACTGCCATGCATTGCATCTTACATGTCATCCATGCATTGAATGTCGCATTCGTAGCACACGCTACAATACTTGTACTTGTACTCCCTTGTCTGGCTAGGTGCACCCATAGACCAACAAGGTAAAACACTTCCTGGCTCGTTTTCCAGAAGCGAGCATTCCCGTTCGGGGGTAAGGCCCTGGCTCGACACACATGGAGGGGTAGGGATAAACGGTCAACTAAGCTTAGGAGAGGTCTGATCCGCCCTCTAGCCAGAAGACGGAATATCTGTGCACGAGGTGCTTACTTTCCTTGTCTTGTACTTGTCTTGTGAATGATTCATGTAATACTTGTCATCCATGCCATGCCATGCTCGTACTTTACTTTACCTGCTGCACTCATACTTTAACTGCCATGTCATTGCATCATGCTAGAACTGCTAGGTTGCTCTTACTTGTACTTTCAGTTTCACTTGCACAAGTCTTACAGACTTGCTGACATGTGCCCTTTCTCTTTGGGTGTCACATGTTAGACCCTGAGCCAGAGATAGTTGTAGCGGACGAGGTAGTTGCTGACACTGAGCCTACGTTCGTCGAGGAGTTCGTGGACACCGGAGACCAGTTTTAGAGACTGTTGGCGTTGCTTTTGCTTTAGGTTGCTGTTAGATGTCGGTGCTTGCACCATTACTTTGTTGTTGTACTTTGTACTTTTGTTGGCCATGCTCGGCCTCTTTTAGACTCTTTTCTTTTAGCCTGGTGGCTTTTTCCGTGATGTTGAGATTATTGCTATGGATATTCTGAGATGTTTCTTTTGTCTCTTTCATTATTATTATCTTTGTTTCGTTTCGCGTTGCAAGGACCTGCAGTTTTAATTTGATTGACGCTTATCGGACTTGCAGCTTTGTAGCTTCAAGTCTGAGCGGACCTTCTCACGCTTCGCCTCCACGTTCTTGGGAAGCGGGGCGTGACAGTTTATTTCACTAAACTCTCGTGCGATCGTCCCCACCAAATTCTCTTGCGTCCACGCTCTGTCAGTCATAGGCCTCCTAGATATCTTCAGTACACTCCTCCGAAATCTCGAAGGGGATGAATTTTTAGAATGTGAGGCTAGGACCTATATGAGGCTCACTCTGGAGTTCCTCTCGACTTTTAGGGGTTACCCCATAGGTTTTTCCTTTAGAATCATGAAAAAGATTACGGTCTTTCCAAAGACTCCTTGAACCTGTTCTTTAAGTGGCCTAGAGTTCTTGAGCCCATAGCCATCAACAACAACCACCCGTACCCCCGAGAATTTTGATGAAAACCATTTTTGGGTTCAGATCACCAAGTCGATGTCTTCCCGAAGACTCGAGCAAAGGCATCTAGCATCATTCACCTTGGCCTTCGCATCGTGCATCGCATTATCGTGGACACATTATTTGGTCAATACGAGACATGACATGTCTCTCAGGATGAGCTATTCTTCTTGTGGTGAGCTTCGCAGAGCTGTGTGCTTCGCGAGGGCAACGCCACTGTCCCCCACTACATCCTTCACGCTGGGTCTTGGCTCATGCAGAGATTTCTACACACCATGACTGACCCCAGATCACCTATCTACTGTGGGGGACTCATCACCATCATAGCATTCCTCGCTCTCGTTTCCTTTAAAATTCCTGATTCCATAACTCATATCCCTGGCCCTACCTCTTTTAACCTATCGATGCTTACCAATATGTGTATGATCTGAGAGCTTGACCGTATAATATCCAGTGTTCATAAATATGAGTATGATATACGTATTATTGGACGTATTCATGTGTATTAATATTGTGGGTATTTTCAATAATTTTCTTTAATTTTTATAAAGCTAAAATTATTTTCAAATAATTTTAAACATCATTGGTATTAAAAAGAATGAAGTATTGAAGTGAAATACATGGTATATGTATGTGGGTTGGGTGTTAAAGTGTGTATTTCCTTTTTATCAAAAAAAATTAGAAAGCCCTAATTTTGTGAGCATGCCACCATAGCCCTTAGGTTTCTCCCTCTTAGTCATTTGCAACCTAAACATGCCACCTAACCCCCTACTTGGCACCACCCTAATTCTTACCATGATGATTAGGCTTTAGATGAAATTTAAAGGAGAAAAAAAAGAGAAAAAAAAGAAAAAAGAAAAATGAGAAAGAAAACTAAATTTTTTTTCATCATCATCCTCGCCAACCATGGCCAAACCAACCACCTCTTGCTTGGTGTTTGGAGTTTGAAGGAAAAGAAGCTAAAGGATTGAAGGAAGCATAGGAGAAGAGGGACCAAATCCTATCACTTATAGTAGGATTTAGTTTTAGGACTAGAAATTCCATTTATTTTAATATGTTATGTGGAATTAGCTTGAAGAACAACATTCTGAAATTTACACAAAATTGGCTGAAACTTTGGTAGCTTGCTGCACTTAATTGGCTAGCTTGCTGCACTTAATTGGCTACATAGAAATGCATGAAAAAAATATATGTTGCTCATATTGTAGTCCTTAGTAACTTTCACGTTTACAAGTTTTGCAAATTCGGAGTGAAAACTAGGGTAAAAATTCAGTTTCTGAAACTGGTCTGTTTTTAGACGGCCTGGACACCTTTCAGTAAAATGAGTAGAAATCCCTGCACACTTAATGAAATATTGTAATCTTGGTGCCGTTGGAAAGCTGGCTTTAAGATCTTCAACTTGTAAATTTTATTTTATAAATTTTCGAAATCCTATATCTGCTTGTAACTGATAGAAAAATAGACTTAAACGGATATTATTTTTTGGTTCAGAATTCTGAAATTATACCTGTCAGGAGAAAATCCGCCATAAATCACATATGTCAACAGAGTTTATGAAAATTGGCAAGTAAAAGGTAAACACCCATATCTACAACTTTCGTGAAGGAACCAGAGACCAATTCTGACTGTAGATAGGCTAAAAGTGATGTTCTTTCTGCTGTAACAGTTTAGACAGATTCATACATCATGCTACTATTATGCTTTGTCTTAAGTTTTGTTTAAATTCTGTATTCAAGTTTATCATACGTTATGTCCCATGTGATAATAATGATGTTATCAAGCTTCATTTTAATGAATAAGCCAGTTCAATGTTAAATGTTGATATGTTTTGTTATATACTAGAGGATTAAGTTTATGGTTCATGAATTTGTTATATCGAATGGAGCATGTCGAAGCTCTTAGTATGAATGCAAAAACGATGGTCGTTGTTGAATCATGACATCGGTGAAATTATGAAAGAAATGGAAATATATGAATGCGGTTTTGAGACCGCTGAAATGAATAAATGATGAACTATTCCATAAACTGAGAGTGAGGCAGAGTGGTGACATCGGAGTGCTCGGTCTATTCTAGAAATGGGTGAGACTCCAGATGTGGGTTTGGGGGAAAACGAGTAAACTTTAGGTGTTAAGGAGCAGACCGTAGTACTATTTTTCTCACTCGCCACGTCACTCCCAAAAGGGGGAGTTGACTAGAGTTGGAGAGGCCGGTGGTGTACTCGTGTCTCACCATGTCTGGTAATTGATGGGTTTCTCCGTTTTCCACAGAAAAATCGAGATGAGTCTCGCTCTAGTGCCTTGCCCCGTTCGGGTACGGAGTTACGAGAGGCCCCTCCAGTGCCCGTGTCACTGGTGGTGGTACCATTTTTCACCCACCTTGGGTGATGTCCGACTCCTTAGCGTCCTACGGTTTACACGGGTTTCCAAACATGAGAATCAATAACTTAAACTAATTGTCTTTTAATTATAAATATTGTTATCCCATGCTTACTTGTTTCTCTGTTAAGTTAATGTTGTTAACTCATGCTGATTCATTCCATTGTTTATTATAAATGTCCAGTACTTGCATGTTAATATGTTCTCCTACTTAACTCCAGCACTTGCATGTTATAACATGGTTACTTATGCATGTTCACAAGTTCTTCCTTCATGCTTACACATTGTCTTGTGATTATTTTTATACCATGAGGCCATTACTTGTTAGACTACCCTCCCTAGTTAGGTAGACCAGTTCTAAGACAGGGTCCTACTAGAGTGTTAAGAGTTCATACTGGGTCACGCGTTGACGTGTCCCGGTTGACTTTTCAGGTTGGGGATATTGGCTGGAGACTTGGAGTTGGTGATTGGTTGTAGGATTGCGTGGCGAGGGGTATGATGAGAGACTTGTACTTTTGGTGTTTCTTTTTCGGGTAGACCTTTGTAGCTAGAGTTGTGAGGATGAAATGTTTGTATTGTATAAGTTGAAACTTGACTTTGAGTTGTATAAGATTATCGTTGTCTCAGTGTAGCTTCCCTCTTTTGTACCCCTTGAACAGATGGTGTATGTAAAAGAATGTATCAACGTATTAAATAAATGAAATATTGTACTTTTTTATTTCTCAGTGCTATATCTGTGATGGAGTTTTACTTGTACTTCTCAGCACGTGCGCAGTGGCCTGGGAGTTTTCTGTTCCGAGCAATACTTCTCTTCTCTCTCCTCGTTTTTCTCACACCCGTATTTTCGGGAATACCTGATACGAATTCGTACTTATCGAGTATCCTGTGAAGCAGGTCGTGACAGGTGGCGTCCCATGCATGTCTCCATACTGTGGTGTGCGTAAGGATAGTACGGGTAGTTCTCCATAGGGGTAGATGTATCCTAAGGTGGGTAGGTGATCAGCCTTAAGGTAAAACCCTGGTATTAGGAAACCCAATGTACAGAGCTCCTTGAGGTTAAGCATGGGTAGTTGTTTGTATATATACATATATGTACGGGTTTGTTTGTGTTTGCATGGATATAAAAGTATTGTAGTGTATTCGCATGTATTTCTATATATATGTGTCTATAGCTATATCTGTAAATAAGATACACTATAGATACGTGTGTGACTACTTATGTATATTCTTGTAATTCATAGTATGTGTGTGTATAGTAATGTTGTTTTTATAGATTGAGGTGAATGTAGTATTTGATGAGTGAAATTATGTGTAAGACATATTATCTGTGCAATAGAGTGTTATGTATTATCTATATGGTAATCTATACTTCGATTATATTTGGAGGTGTATATGTATGACTATATGGATGTATATAGAGATGTATGTATGGATACTAAAGTATGATGCGTTTAAGTGAGGTTAGAAGATATATTTGTATATGGGTGCCTAATGGATGAGTGTATAGATATGCAGAGTATCTGTGTGAATATGTATTGGTGTGTAAATAAATTTATGTTATATGTGTTAGTATATGGATGTTTCTTGGTAAGTCTAACTGGAAGTATATTTGAATGTATAATAGTGTATGATTGTATACATAAGAATAATTATTTGTGTATGCATACTATAAATGTGGTTGTATGAGTTGATGTAGTAAGATATGTATATATAGGTATAACTACATTTGTATATGGATCATAAGTAGTGTGTAAAATATATTGGTTTACTAAATTGTGTGTATAGATGTACATAAGTAGGTATGCCAAATTATACAATACTGGTATGTATTTAAATGTGCATATATATCGTGTGAATATATGTGAATAAAAAAATGTAAATAAAATTTATATATGGATATGTCTTTTGTATACATGTGTGTGTGTGTGTGTGTACTGTATTGATATACATCTTGTGCTATAGTATATATATATGGTGTTGTATGTATACATATACTGAATTGAATATATTCTACGCGATATATATAAGGATAGTTAACTGCTTGTATGTAAGCATACTTGTGCAGATATATATGTGGTTAAATATGGAACTATGTAAAAAATATTGGATGTGAATACATATGTATTCTTGCATATGTAATGTGAGTGTGTAATAGAATTTTGATATACTATACATGTATACTATCAGGACTATTTACTATAGTGGTATATACTGTGTATATATTTGTGTGTGAATGATCATATATAATTGTTTGTATAGTTATAAGTGTTTACACTTATGTGGTTAAGTGATATATTTACACACAGGACATGTGGTGCATCATATCAGTGTGTATAAGTATTGGTGTATGGCTATTTGCTATAAGTGTATCAATATTTGTATGTACCTACTTACATATGTATGTTAGCAAGGTTGAATGTATATTGGATATGATGTATATAGTAGTATGTGTATCTATAAATGGATGTATATTTGGTTTATACTTGGATGTATCTAGGTATATATATGTGTGTGTATATGTATAAGTATACTAGCCCTATGACTTTTGATTACTTTGTATTTAAATATCATGTGAGCATGTAATTTAGAATTATAAGGAGTGCATGAGATTACATATGTTGATGCATGTATCTAGGTATACCTGTATGTGTGACCATGTAGTAACATGTATCCTTGAGCATATACTTGTGTGTATCTATATGTAGGTGTATACATATTGGGTAAAGTAAGTGTATAGATATTGGTGTGTATATTGATGCCTTGCGTGTATCTACATATTTCTACTTATGGCTATGTATGGCATTGATACATATGTCCATATATATAGGTGTACTAGCATGTGTGTAAATATTAGTGTGTATATATATGCGAGTGTTCTCATGTCCATATTAATATGTGTGTGAGTACATGTATGTTTATGGGTGAACATGAAATGTATAGTACTATGTACGTATTGTGATGATTTGTCTGTATGTATACCTATGGATAGGAATCTGTACATATATATGTATGATCTATGGTATATGGCATGTATACATGGATGTGTAGTGTATACATATATCATTGTTTATATTTCATGGATGGGGATACCCTTAGACCTAATCAACCTCCGATTAGACTCTTAGTTTTAGAAAGTCCGAGGATGGACTTTGTTTTAAGGTGGGTAGAATGTAATATCCCGTGTTCATAAATATGAGTATGATATACGTATTATTTGACGTATTCATGTGTATTAATATTATGGGTATTTTCAATAATTTTCTTTAATTTTTATAAAGCTAAAATTATTTTCAACTAATTTTAAACATCGTTGATATTAAAAAGAATGAAGCATTGAAGTGAAATACATGGTATATGTATGTGGGTTAGGCGTTAAAGAGTGTATTTCCTTTTTATCAAAAAATTAGAAAACCCAAATTTTGTGAGCATTCCACCTTAGCCCTTAGGTGTCTCCCTCTTAGTCATCTGCAACCTAAACATGCCACCTAACCCCCCACTTGGCACCACCCTAATTCTTACCATGATGATTAGGCTTTAGATGAATTTAAAGGAGAAAAAAAAAGAGAAAAGAAAGAAAAAGGAAAAATGAGAAAGAAAACTAAAATTTTTTTTCATCATCCTCCTCTCCAACCATGGCCAAACCAACCACCTCTTGCTCTTGGTGTTTGGAGCTTGAAGGAAAAGAAGCTAAAGGATTGAAGGAAGCCTAGGAGAAGAGGGGCCAAAGCTTAAGGATTTTAGAGGAAGGACATCTAAGGTAGAAATTCCTATCACTTATAGCAGGATTTAGTTTTAGGACTAGGAATTCCATTTATTTTAATATGTTATGTGGAATTAGCTAGATGAACAACATTCGGAAATTTACACAGAATTGGCTGAAACTTTGGTAGCTTGTTGCACTTAATTGGCTATATAGAAATGCATGAAAAAAATATATGTTGCTCATATTGTAGTCCTTAATAACTTTCACGTTTACAAGTTTTGCAAATTCGGACTGAAAACTAGGGTAAAAATTCAGTTCCTGAAACTGGTCTATTTTTAGACAACCTGGACACCTTTCAGTAAAATGAGTAAAAATCCCTGCACACTTAATGACATATTTTAATCTTGGTGCGTTGGAAATCAGGCTGTAAGATCTTCAACTAGTAATTTTCCCTCTGTAATTTTCCGAAATCCTATATCTGCTTGTAACTGATAGAAAAATGTACTAGAACAGAACTTAGTTTCTGGTTCAGAATTCTGAAATTATACATGTCAGGAGAAAATCCACCATAAATCACATATGTCAACTAAGTTTATGAAAATTGGTCAATAAAAGGAAAGCACCCATATCTACAACTTTCGAGAAGGGACCAGAGACTAATTATGACTATAGATAGGCTAAAAGTGATGTTCTTTCTGCTGTAACAGTTTAGACAGATTCATACATCATTCTACTATTATGCTTTGTCTTACATTATTCTACCAATTACGTTTTGTTTAAATTCTGTATTCAAGTTTATCATACGTTATGTCCCATGTGATAATAATGATGTTATCAAGCTTCATTTTAATGAGTAAGCTAGTTCAATGCTAAATGTTGATATGTTTTGTTATATACTAGAGGATTAAGTTTATGGTTCATGAATTTGTTGTATCGAATGGAGCATGTCGAAGCTCTTAGTATGAATGCAAAGACGATGGTCGTTGTTGAATCATGACATCGGTGAAATTATGAAAGAAATGGAAATATACGAATGTGGTTTTGAGACCGCTGAAATGAATAAATGATGAACTATTCCATAAACTGAGATTGAGGCAGAGTGATGACATTGGAATGCTCGGTCCATTCTTGAAATGGGTGAGACTCCAGATGTGGGTTTGGGGGACAACGGGTAAACTTTAGGTGTTAAGGAGCAGACCGTAGTACTATTTTTCTCACTTGCCACGTCACTCCCGAAAGGGGACTAGAGTTGGAGAGGCCGATGGTGTGCTCGTGTCGCACCATGTCTTGTAATTGATGGTTTTCTCCGTTTTCCACTGAAAAATCGAGATGAGTCTCGCTCTAGTGCCTTGCCCCGTTCGGGTACGGAGTTACGAGAGGCCCCTCCAGTGCCCGTGTCACTGGTGATGGTACCATTTTTCACCCACCTTGGATGAAGTCTGACTCCTTTGCGTCCAACGGTTTACACGGGTTTCCAAACATGAGAATCAACAACTTAAAGTAATTGTCTTTTAATTATAAATATTGTTATCACATGCTTACTTGTTTCTCTGTTAAGTTAATGTTGTTAACTCATGCTGATTCATTCCATTGTTTATTATAAATGTCCAGTACTTGCATGTTAATATGTTCTCCTACTTACCTCCAGCACTTGCATGTTATAACATGGTTACTTATGCATGTTCACAAGTTCTTCCTTCATGCTTACACATTGTGTTGTGATTATTTTTATAACATGAGGCCATTACTTGTTAGACTACCCTCCCTAGTTAGGTAGACCAGTTCTAAAACTGGGTCCTATTAGAGTGTTAGGAGTTCATACTGGGTCACGCGTTGACATGTCCCCGTTGACTTTTCAGGTTGGGGATAGCGGCTGGAGCCTTGGAGTTGGTGATCGGTTGTAGGATTGGGTGGCGAGGGGTATGATGAGAGGCTTGTACTTTTGGTGTTTCTTTTTCAGGTAGACCTTTGTAGCTAGAGTTGTGAGGATGAAATGTTTGTATTGTATAAGTTGGAACTGGACTTGGAGCTGTATAAGATTATCGTTGTCTCAGTGTAGCTTCCCTCTTTTGTACCCCTTGAACAGATGGTGTATGTAAAAGAATGTACGTATTAAATAAATGAAATATTGTACTTTTTTATTTCTCATTGTTATATCTGTGATGGAGTTTTACTTGTACTTCCCAGCACGTGCATAGTGGCCTGCGGAGTTTTCTCTTTCGAGCAATACTTCTCTTCTCTCTCCTCGTTTTTCTCACACCCGTAGTTTCGGGAATACCTGATACGAATTCTTACTTATCGGGTATCCTGGGAAGCGGGTCGTGACAGACCGAGAGTATTATTTCTGGCTGTATGGTCATGTCTCCACCCCTTACACCCGGCTCCCTAACCCTGGACTCTTTGGACCTCGCACCACTCTGAGGTGGTTTTTCTCACCCGAAGCCGATCTAGCTTCAGGTGTCCAGGCCCTGTCCATCAGATTGAGCCTTGCCAGCCCCAGCCCCAGCCTCGGGACTATGTTGACACTTCGAGTGCTTCCTCATCTATTCATGGCCCTGTTGTCACCCCAACTCTCCGCCAATATAGGAGATCTCGACCCCGCATCGAGGGTTCCAGTAGCACTCCACGACCAGCACCCTGACTGAGGTCAGAGATACCCTCTTTGACTTTCGAACTTCTTTCCATGGCATGGCTCTTGCTGTCGTGACGCTTCAGTCCAAGTTCGGCTGGGTCTATCAGTATCACTATAGTCAGGGTCACTATCTAGCTGCCGCATCACACCTCCTTCCTGTCCGCATTACACCCCACCCATCCCAACCCCCTCAGACTAATCAGACCCCATCATCCACTTCCACTCACGTAGATATTCCCTCCACCGCACTACATGTATCCATCCCACCCCACCCATCCCTGGTGCCCGAGGACACATCTAACGTCACACCATATATCACCACACCACCACCACCCCCACAGCCTGATCCAGAGCTTGAGCACATTCTCAGCCCCCACCATCAGCTCACCCCGACCCCGTGATTTCACACACATCCCCTACACCCATTATGGAGTCCATTCCAATTCCATACTCTACAGATTCACCCTCACCTCATCCGACTTCCCCACCACATGATAGCACCAACATCCTTCTCTCGGCATCCTCCAACGATGATTAGACTACCCCATCTCCACCCCCATCCCCACCTATAAAATCTGAGCTTGTCCACACCACTCCATCCCAACCACACGCTGACATGGTAGCTAAGCTTTCAGCTAATTCTGTTATCCCTTTCACTCTACCCCACCATACCCCCCAGCCACCACCTGATGGTGGCTCAGCCTGATAGGAGCACCACAAATTTTTGGCACCCCCTCATCATTTAGCCCATGCATCGCACACTTGCATCATTTTCGGGCACGGTTTTACACAACATGGGGGATGCTCCTGGGTCTCATTCCCCTCATTTTTTTGTCCTCACGATTTTTTCTGTGTTTTATTTGCGTTGAGGACAACACTTGTTTTAGCTTGGGGGAGAAGCTCTTTCATGCTAATTTCCACTTTTCCCTCTTATTTTCCCTATTTTTATCGTTATTTTCGTCTTCTTTTCACTTTTTTCTTTCTTATTTTTCCATCTTTCTTTCTTATTCATATGCATCACATTTAAATTC
Source organism: Scilla litardierei (assembly GCA_030789695.1). Taxonomy (NCBI): domain Eukaryota; kingdom Viridiplantae; phylum Streptophyta; class Magnoliopsida; order Asparagales; family Asparagaceae; genus Scilla; species Scilla litardierei. Next base: position 315,628,397 of record CM061142.1, on the reverse strand, counting down.
GATATATGCATTCAAAAAGACAAAAAATGGAAAAAAAGTAAAAAACTCCAAAAATATTCACATTCGCATCATCCACTTTGCACCCTCATGCATGCATTTGTATATACTTGCATTCGTCTCGAGAATTTTTCGAAAACGAGTTTTTATATGCACTGAATCTTGATTTGAAATTCGTTTTCTGAACTTTAATTCTAATTTCCATGATGTCGAATTGAATATGCAAATAGTTCATAATCTAAACTCAAATCCATTGTAATACCCTAGCTTTGGCTATCCTCGCAACCCATAAGATAGAAGTACTTGAAACCGACCTAGATTGACACCTAGGAACCCATTCTATTCATGGACCATAGAGCCGATAGTTGTGTATAATGATTTATAATCCCTCGAGACTTGGATAACCACACTTCACCTAGTATTGAGGATTGAATTTGCCTAGTTCATCCCATGATTTAAAAAAAACCAAAAGAAAAATATTTGTGAATAGAAAAAAATAATATGCATTGTTCCCCAGCGAAGCTGAGTAACCGGATCCCCACAATAGTAACCGTCGGGGCCTCGCGTAAAAGGCATAGCTTGGAGGAGTGCATATGAATAAGGATTTCATTTGGGTTGAGTTAGTAGGTTCGAGGGGTCCTTCTTGACTCGGTGCCCTAAGGTCGTCTGATCTGGGAGTCACCGACCCAACGCTCCTTACATGACCCAAGTGCAAATCCAAAAAAAAAGAAAAAAGATGAAAACAATATATATGTGTATAGAATTTCTTTTTTATATATGTTTGTATATATATGAAATCATGGATAAACTTGGCAATTTCTTGAATCAAGGAACCGTGTTGTGTCGTGAGCGCCACTTCCGCGATCGACCAATATCCCATTGTCCCATAATTATCCCCTCTTCGACCATTGTATAGCTTAGGTTCCTACATGCTCAATCTAACGTCGGGTTAGAAGAAATGTCTTAGAATTCAATGTTGGATATGGACGACATGTATACACCCATGAGGGAATGTATGTGGGTCTATGGACCTCAGATGTCGCATACATGAAAGCATGTGCGAAGGGAACCTTTTCATGTGTGAAAAGGACCACTCGATAAGTGGAAAAAGTCACTTTATAAGTGCATAAAGGCACTTGATAAGTGCATAAGGAAGAGGATAAGGAATAGTGCTAATATAGGCTAATAAGCTTATATGTAGTTATTTCCTACAATAACTACCCCCAAGGCATATAAATAGGACCCAAGGGTATGGCTTTCAAGGCTAATCCTTCATGCCATAAGTTTGCATAAGGAAACTTATTTTCCTCTTCTCCCTTCCAATAAGTTCTTCTTCCAAATAGAGATTTAGACGGTGAAACGCTGCTTTGATCCTCTGTGACAAAGTACCGATTGTTATGGCGAATCCAAGGGCAAAGTTCAGAGACTACAGCGAAGCATACGCTAATGTAAATCTCCTCTCTTTCGATCCTCTATCATCGTATGATAGGATCCTACATTGGTATCAGAGCCACACGGGTTCGCTCCGGTCTCATCGATGAATGACGCATTGTCTCTTTCACGAATGAGTTTACTTCCATTATGGATATGGTAGGAGCGCATCGTGACGGAGAGAACGCAAAAGTTGTTATTTTCACATTAGGGTCTTTTGCCATTACGGATATGGCATGAACTCTCCGTGACGGGAAGAACCGACCGTTCATCTCGCCAAACTCGCACTCCTCATCGATGCTGAGTCTCCATTCAATAGAGAATGTGAACTCTCTTCATGTAGAGCGTGAAGTTTGCGGTCTTGAAGGTGTGTTATTTTTTTTGGCACACGACCATTAAAGCATAACCACTTTCTCGATTAACGAGTGTCTCATCGGAGAAGATGGTGGTTTCAAAACTTCTCATCGGAGAAGATGAACACGTATATCTTTGGTGCATGATGCACCCCCTCCCCATTGGGGAAGGGGTTGTCTTCGGCCAATGACAACCAAGACCACCCCCCATAGGGGGGTGTGCGGCTGGACTCCAAGGAGGCCGGCTGGCCGGCCAGGGCCTCGGCCAGGGCCATGCCCTGGTCGGCCCTGGCCAAGGCCAAGGCAGAGGCGCCCTGGCCTCAGCTAGGGCAGAGGCACCTTGGCCTCTGCCAGGGCCACGGCTGGCCCTGACAGAGGCTAGGGCAAAGGCGCCCTGGCCTCTGCCAGGGCCAAGGCCGCCCTAGCCTCGGCCAGGGCAGAGCCGGCCCTGGCCGAGGGGCCAGGGCCCTGGCCGGCCCTGGCCTCGGCCAGGGCCTCGGTAAAGCCGAGGAGGCCCGGCCCTGGCCAAGCCAGGGCCGCCATGCCCCGGCCTCGACCAAGGACATAGGAGGGGGCCTGCATGGCCGACCCATACGGGACCAGCGGCAGTTACCTAGGGCAAAGCCCCCTGCAGGGGGGAGGGCCTGGATCCCTACGGGAGGGGAATCTGGCCTTGGCACGGCCACGGCTCGACCCTGGCAATGGCCGGGGTAGGCCACTACCTTCCGCTGCAAAATACGTTTGCAAAATACGTTTTCAAAATACGTTTTTCAAAAACGCTTTTCCGCTGCAAGTACTATAAGAGTACTATTGTTTGTTAAGTGATGGAGAAATATTGAAAGTTGTTCTAGATGGTGATTGGGATAGTAATGACCTTTCTGATTCTAGAGCAACATCTTCAATATTTTTCGAAAGTAACTTATCAAATGTAAGATTTATGCAATGTTTTTGATCGAACTCTTTTTATGTCTTTTGCAGCATTTTAAAACTAAAATGTCGTCCGCTACTAAGAAAATCGTCGCTGAGTTGAACAAAGGTGAAAAACTCAACTGTGATAATTACAAACTGTGGTCCATGAAGATACAATATGTTCTAGAGGAGCAAGATGTGCTCGAAACTCTGAAGAACATAATGATTGAACCTGAGTTAGGCACTACGGCCCAACACAGAAGAGACAAGGAAGCTTTCGATGCTTGGTCTCGGAAGAACAAAATTGCTCGCATTACGTTGCTGTCAAGTATGGCCGACGACATAATGCGAATCTTCCAAGAATATGACCTAGCTATAGACATATGGTCCAAGCTAGAGGAGAAGTTTGGTGGCACCTCGGTGACCAAACTTCGCTCTTTAACTATAAAATTCGATTCGTACAAAAAACGTCCAGATCATTCCATGGGAATGCATCTGCGACACATGGCAAATCTTATTTCAGAGTTAAAGGATGCATGTCATATGATCACTGATGAGCAACTGTAACGACTGGTTTTTCAAGTATGGATTATTATATATATTATATTATTTGTAGTTTTCCCTTCCTTGTGATTTCCTTTTTCCGTCTCCGTAGTTTTCTTTTCGCTCGTTTCGTTTTGATTCTCTAGATTCTTCCGTCGGTCGCCGTGTTTGAAGTAAGTCATTCGTGACGGACTTCATAACGTCGATATCTTAGAGTTAGAACGAGCCTAGGAGACTTAGGAAACCATCCCGGAGCTTCGTGCTCCATTTCGGAACTTTCAGTGCACATTAGCCGGTATGAGAAGGGGCACTGACCGACTAGATGACGATCCAGTCGGTCGGAAAACCTTCTTGAACCGACTAGTGGGCTTTGAAAATTATTCAGGAGTTACTGTTTATCGTTAGTCGGTCTAAGAACGTTGGTCGACCGACTAGGTTGCAAACTAGTCGGTCAGCAATGCTTCTTTAACCGACTAACTCTTTAATTATTTTTGATACCAGTTACTGTTTACTCTTAGTCGGTCTAAGAACGTTCATCGACCGACTAGATGTCAAACTAGTCGGTCAGTAGTTGTTATTTGACCGACTAAATCTAAATCCTATTTTTGTACAGGAGTTACTGTTTGGACTTAGTCGGTCTGCGTTGGTCAACCGACCGACTAGTTTCCAAACTAGTCGGTCAGTGGTTGCTCTTTGACCGACTAATTCATTACCCAGATTTTTCCCTTATTTCGCTGCTTGGTGTTAGTCGGTCACAGCTAATCGACCGACCGACTAGTTGCCAAAATAGTCGGTCAGCCAACCTTCTTTGACCGACTAATCAGTGCAGTAAACCCTAATTTTGCCCTAGCCGCCACCAAACTCTATAAATACCCCTCCAAACGTTTTCTTCTTCTTCTTCTTCAACTCTAAACCTAATTTCTCCCCCATTGAGCTCTCCTCTTCCCAAAACCCTCTAACCTTCATTCCAAGCTCATCCTCCATCATCCAAACCCTCACTTAACACTTTCCACCTTCCACCTTCCTCAAACCTTCATCAAACCCCCAAAACCCATATCAAAACCTATTTCTCCAGATTTTTCCCTCATTTTCAGATCTGAGCCGGATCGTTCTTCCGTTACCGTGGTTGCTCGGCATCGTTTCTCCGCTTCTTCACGGTAATACTCGATTCTTTAGTTTTAGCATAACCCACATTGACATTTGTGAAATCCTAATAAAATGGATTATTAGACAATTAGGATTTTATAAAGAAATCGATTTAGAATCGTTGTTCTAATAATTGTTTTGCCCTAATAGTGATCCATCCATAGTTAGCTTGTGTGACGATCTTCATTGCTCGTCAATCCCGGTATCAGGCAAGTGAAACTTGCTATCTTTCGAATTGGGCCATGTCTTAGGCCATTACCTTGCTTTAGCGTAAAAGAGACTAGACAGTGAAAGGATAGCTGTCTGGACGCCTTTGATCTAGCTTGACAACGAAGCTAGATCCGTCACCTTCATCATGCTTGCCAAGTCATGTTTAATTTCTATTAACGGTACGCAAATATCTGTTCATGTCATTGCATATTGATTATTCATCGTGATTGCGTAGCATACGCTACAATACTTATATTCCTGGCTCGTGTTCCAGAAGCGAGCGCAGTTAGTTGGAAACCCCAACGCTCGATAAATAAGGCTAGGTGCACCCCTATGCCAAGTGAAATACACTTCCTGGCTCGTGATCCAGAAGCGAGCGCAGTTAGTTGGAAACCCCAACGCTCGACACATATGGGTGGGGTAAGAGATATGCGGCCACCTGAGCCCCGAGTTGGCCTGATCCACCACTCCGGCCAGCAGGCGAAATCTCTAGTGCACAAGTGATTAATAGTGATAAGTGAATCGTGATTAGTGCTTAGTGATTGCTACATCCTGAGTGCGTGACACTCTCTTTTTAAACTGCTGCATCAAACTAAACTGTCATGTCATTGCTTAATATTATAAGTGCTAGGTTGTTAGTTACTTTCAGTTTCCTTGTTCAAGTCTTTAGACTTGCTGACATGTGCCCCTTTTCTCTTTTGGGTGACACATGTTAGACCCCGAGCCAGAGTTACTTGCTGAGGGTGAGGTGTTTGCGGACGCCGAGCTTGAGCCCGTGTTTGACGAGGACTTCGTGGACACGGGCGATCAGTCTTAGGAGCTGTCTGTGTGTTTTGTTAGCTGCTGTAGTTGCCGGTGCGTAGCACCGTTGTTTTGTCTTATGTTGTGGTTACGGGCCGGCTTGTGGCCTTAGACTCTTTCGTTATAGCCTGGTGGCTTTTCTGGTTGTTGAACTCTTTGTTTTAGGTGGACAAACTATCTGAGAGATGAGATTTTATTTCTGTCTCCTTTTGTTATTATCTTTGTTCTGTTCATGGTTACAGGGACCTGCTTATGATTCATTGACGCTTATCGGGCGTGCGGCTTCACTGCTCCACGCCCGTGCAGACCTTTTCACGTCTCGCCTCCACTTTTGGGAAGCTGGGCGTGATAGGTTTTGTTGGTGGCCCATGCAGGTCCCCTCTGTAACTGTGAATGTCGAAATGACGATAATAACATTAGAATGTCCACTAAATGAAGTTAGACATCCGAGTCGTTAAGCTATGAGTCTAATTGTTTCGTTTTCTGTGTCATTAGATGGCAGGATGGCGAATCACCCGTGGTGGTGGTAGTGGTGCGCCCCCTCATGACGAGGAGCCTGAGCGGGAGCCCACTAACGGAGAGATGATGCGGATGATGATGCAGATGATGCAAGTTCAGCAGGGTGTGCTTCTGCAGGTACAGAATGCTCCGGTGGCTCGAGCTGCTCGGGCGGTGGAAGTCCCTCGCCCTGAGCCTGGAGCGAAGCAGTTCAAAGAGCTGGGTCCTGCATATTTTGATGGAACCGAAGGTCCACTAGCTACTGATGAGTGGATGAGGAATATCGAGGATAATCTGAAGATGTCCAAGGTCAACGAAGTTAGTTGGGTTGACTTGGCGAAGCGCCAGCTGAGGGACAACGCTAGAAATTGGTGGGATGCTGAAGAGAAGATGTTGGAGGAGCCGATCTTCTGGGCTACCTTCAAGACCAGATTTGATGGTGAGTTCTTCCCAAAAGCTGCCAGGGAAGAGATGCTGCAGCGTTTTATCGATCTGAAGCAAGGAAGCTCGTCGGTGGACCGGTATCACCAAGAGTTCATGAGGCTGAGTCGGTTTGCACCGAAGATGGTGCAGGATGCTAAGGAGAGAGCTCAGAGGTTCGTACAGGGACTTGCTTCGGAGCTCCAGAGTTTTGTGACCTCTTCTGACCGGGAATCTTACCAGAAGGTTCTAGTAGCAGCCAAGAGGCAGGAGCTGCTTGTGAACCAGAGGAGGGGGTCTATTGTTGGTGCTGGGAAGAGGCCTGTGGAACAGGCGAGAGCTGTGGTTAGACCTGGATTCAGGCCGAACCAGCCTGTTCAGTTTAAGAGGCCGGGAGGGCCTGTTCTGAAGACTTGCCATTTCTGTGGCAAGGAGGGCCATATCAAGGAATCGTGTAGGAGGTTCTTGGGGCAATGTATTGCTTGTGGAGACCCTGCCCATGCTCTCAGGGAGTGCCCGAGGTTGAAGCAACCTTGGAGGGCACCTATTGCTGCCCCGCCATTGCAGCAGAGAGCCCCGGTTCCCGCAGGTCGTGGGGCACCCCTTGTTCCACAAGGGCATGCCTTTCGGCAGGAAGTTCCGCCAAGGAGGCAGGCATTTCTGATGACCGAGGAGTAGATCTCGGCCATGGATGAGGTCATTGCAGGTAACTTTCAATCTAGTTGTTCCTTCCTTAATTAGTTGATTGTTAAATTATGTTGGTTGCTTGTGTATGAATGTTGCTAGAGTAAGATTTGATTGATTAGACTGTTTGTTAGGTGTGGTTTTGGTTTGCACATTCCCTGCCCGAGTCCTCTTTGACTCAGGTGCGTCGATGTGCATTTTGGCCCAGAGCTTCATGGAGAAGCATTCCTTGTCGATGTCCCCTCTCCCCAAGAGTTGGAACATCGTTACAGGGAATGGTGTAGTCTCGGTGCATCGTGGGTGCAGCCCTTGCTCTATGGTGGTTTGTGGACATGAGCTTTATGCTGATTTTATTGTCCACAACATCACCAACTACGATGCGGTCCTTGGGATGGATTGGCTTGCGAGCTTCTATGCTACGATTGACTGTCGGAGGAAGAAGATGGTGTTCGAGATTCACAGACATCCAGTATTTAAGTTTAGTCGAGGTAGCAGTTCGCTGGGTCTGGTCAGATTTCGGGCCAGACCGGTGGAAGATGTGGCTATGCAGTTGGAGTTGGAGAGGCCAGCTGTGGTGCGAGATTTTGATGACGTCTTCCCCGAGGAGATGTCTGGACTGCCACCCGATCAAGCTTTAGAGTTTTCTATTGATTTGATTCCAGGTGTTCAGCCAATTTCGAAGGCACCATACTGTATGGCGCCTGCAGAATTGGAAGAGTTACGGAAGCAGCTGGATGAGCTTTTACAGAAGGGTTACATTAATCCCAGCATGTCTCCGTGGGGAGCACCGGTGCTGCTGGTGAGGAAGAAGGATGGTTCGCGTCGCATGTGCGTGGACTATCGGGGATTGAATGCGGTGAACATTAAGAATATATATCCTTTGCCTCGTATTGATGACATTTTTGATCAGCTTGGAGGGTCGAGGGTGTTTTCTAAGTTGGATTTGAGGAGTGGTTATCATCAGTTGAAGGTGAAGAAGGATGATGTTCTGAAGACAGCGTTCAGGACGAAGTATGGACACTACGAGTTCGTGGTTATGCCTTTCGGTGTAACTAACGCACCTGCAGTTTTCATGAATTTGATGAATCTGATTTTCTATGACTTTTTGGATAAGTTTGTCGTTATCTTTATTGACGACATTCTGATTTATTCGAGGTCGGAGGAGGAGCATGCCTCGCACTTGAGGGTCGTGTTGGAGATTTTGAGGAAGCATCGGTTGTATGACAAGTTTTTGAAGTGCGAGTTCTGGTTGGATAGTGTTGCTTTTCTCGGGCATGTGGTGACTGGAGATGGTATTTCAGTGGATCCCGAAAAGATTAGGGCCATCAGGGAGTGGCCTGTTCTGTCATCTGCATCTGAGATTCGGAGTTTCCTTGGTTTGGCGGGATATTATCGGCGCTTCATTAAGGACTTTTCCCGTATTGCCGAGCCAATGACCAGGTTGACGCGGAAGGATATACCTTATGTTTGGTCGGGTGACTGTGAGCATGCCTTTGGTGTTTTAAGAGAGCATTTGACGTCTGCCCCTGTCCTTGCTGTGCCTGACCGCAGTGGAGGAGTCGATATCTTTTGCGATGCTTCTGGCAAGGGTCTCGGTTGTGTTTTGCATCAGCATGGACATATGGTGGCTTATGCGTCGTGTCAACTCAAGGTTCATGAGAAGAATTACCCGACGCATGATTTGGAGTTGGCTGCCGTTGTGTTTGCTCTTAAGATTTGGAGGCACTTCTTGCTGAGTGAGAAAGTGAAAATCTTCACCGATCACAAAAGCTTGAAGTATATTTTTACCCAGAAGGAGCTCAACATGCGACAACGTTGATGGTTGGAGCTTATGGTAGATTACGAGATTGATTTGCAGTATCACCCTGGCAAGGTGAATGTGGTGCCTGATGCTTTGAGTAGGCTTCCCGCGGTGATGGTTTTGACTCCGCAGTGGAGATTGCAGCAGGATTTTTGCGGGTCCGATGTAGAGATTGTTCTACCCGGGGAGGCTTCTTCGTTGATGTACATGCAGGTGCAGTCAACGATCGTGGATCGGATTAAGGCGAGTCAGGCCGGAGATCCGAAATTGGTAAGGATTCGAGGGCAGGTTGAAGCCGGTCTGCGGACTGACTTTTTGGTTCATGATGATGGCTCGTTGAGGTTCGGAGCCAGGCTGTGTGTGCCAGCTGGGGATATCAGAGAGGAGTTGTTGGTGGAGGCACACAGTTCGCCGTATTCCGTGCATCCTGGTGGGACCAAGATGTACAAGGATCTTCTTCTGAACTTTTGGTGGCACGGCATGAAGAGGATTGTGGCACGGAGTGTGGCCAAGTGTTTGGTTTGCCAGCAAGTGAAGGCGGAGCATCAGCGTGCGACCGGGTTGCTACAACCGCTTCCGATTCCGGAGTGGAAGTGGCAGCACATCACTATGGACTTCGTGACTGGACTACCTCGGAGTCCGAAGAAGAACGACGCGATTTGGGTGATCGTAGACCGATTGACCAAGTCTGCACATTTTATTCCATTCCAAGTAGGACAGTCCACTGAGGCACTAGCAAGGAGATACATGGAGGTAATTTCTTTACTCTCCGTTTCTATTTCCTTTTTCTAGTTTAGATAGTGATGTAACGTGAATCGTGCAGGAGATCGTGTGACTTCATGGAGTCCCCATGAGTATCATGTCGGACAGAGACACGAGATTCACATCTCAGTTCTGGCAGAGTTTGCAGAAAAGTTTGGGTACGCGTCTGAGTTTCAGCACGGCGTACCATCCGCAGACGGATGGCGAGTCCGAGAGGACGATTCAGATTTTGGAAGACATGCTGAGGGCGTGCATGTTGGATTTCAAGGGTTCGTGGGAGGACCATCTACATTTGGTGGAGTTCTCTTACAACAACAGTTTCCAGGCGTCTATTGGCATGGCGCCTTTCACCGCTTTGTATGGGAGGAAATGTCGATCGCCATTGAGTTGGGATGACGTTGGCGATCGGGAGCTGTTGGGGCCTGAGATGATTGTGGAGGCTATGGAGGTCGTCAGGAACATTCGGGAGAGGCTGAGGATTGCTCAGGACCGTTCTAAGAATTGGGTGAATGCGAAACGTCGTCCTTTGGAGTTTCAGCCGGGCGATCATGTGTTTCTGAGGATTTCCACGAATCGTGGAGTGATTCGTTTTGGGAAGCGAGTGAAGTTGAGCCCGTGATACATTGGACCGTTTGATGTTTTGGAGAGGGTCGGCGAAGTAGCTTACCGCTTAGCCTTGCCGCTATCTTTGGAAGGAGTCCATGATGTTTTCCATGTGTCGCAGCTTCGTCGATACATCAGCGATCCGTCTCATACCGTGGATTTCTCGGAGATTGCCGTTCGCTCAGATTTGACGTATGACCAGCATCCAGTGCAGATTCTGGACAGGCGTCAGAAGTCACTTCGGAACAAGGTCGTTGATCTTGTTCGGGTGATGTGGCGACACGGTTCGCCGTGAGAGTCTACTTGGGAGAGAGAAGATGAGATGCGAGAGCGCTACCCACTTTTGTTCCCGGACACGTGAGTGTTGGGAATTCCGAGGACGGAATTTTTCTTAAGTTGGGGAGGATGTAACGACTGGTTTTTCAAGTATGGATTATTATATATATTATATTATTTGTAGTTTTCCCTTCCTTGTCATTTCCTTTTTCCGTCTCCGTAGTTTTCTTTTCGCTCGTTTCGTTGTGATTCTCTAGATTCGTCCGTCGGTCGTCGTGTTTGAAGTAAGTCATTCGTGACGGACTTCATAACGTCGATATCTTAGAGTTAGAACGAGCCTAGGAGACTTAGGAAACCATCCCGGAGCTTCGCGCTCCATTTTGGAACTTTCAGTGCACATTAGCCGGTATAAGAAGGGGCACTGACCGACTAGATGACGATCCAGTCGGTCGGAAAACCTTCTTGAACCGACTAGTGGGCTTTGAAAATTATTCAAGAGTTACTGTTTATTGTTAGTCAGTCTAAGAATGTTGGTCGACCGACTAGGTTGTAAACTAGTCGGTCAGCAATGCTTCTTTAACCGACTAACTCTTTAATTATTTTTGATACCAGTTACTGTTTACTCTTAGTCAGTCTAAGAACGTTCATCGACCGACTAGATGTCAAACTAGTCGGTCAGTAGTTGTTCTTTGACCGACTAAATCTAAATCCTATTTTTGTACAGGAGTTACTGTTTGGACTTAGTCGGTCTGCGTTGGTCAACCGACCGACTAGTTTCCAAACTAGTCGGTCAGTGGTTGCTCTTTGACCGACTAATTCATTACCCATATTTTTCCCTTATTTCGCTGCTTGGTGTTAGTCGGTCACAGCTAATCGACCGACCGACTAGTTGCCAAACTAGTCGGTCAGCCAACCTTCTTTGACCGACTAATCAGTGCAATAAACCCTAATTTTGCCCTAGCCGCCACCAAACTCTATAAATACCCCTCCAAACGTTTTCTTCTTCTTCTTCTTCAACTCTAAACCTAATTTCTCCCCCATTGAGCTCTCCTCTTCCCCAAACCCTCAAACCTTCATTCCAAGCTCATCCTCCATCATCCCAACCCTCACTTAACACTTTCCACCTTCCATCTTCCTCAAACCTTCATCAAACCCCCAAAACCCATATCAAAACCTATTTCTCCAGATTTTTCCCTCATTTTCAGATCTGAGCCGGATCGTTCTTCCGTTGCCGTGGTTGCTCGGCATCGTTCCTCCGCTTCTTCACGGTAATACTCGATTCTTTAGTTTTAGCATAACCCACATTGACATTTGTGAAACCCTAATAAAATGGATTATTAGACAATTAGGATTCTATAAAGAAATCGATTTAGAATCGTTGTTCTAATAATTGTTTTGCCCTAACAGTGATCCATCCATAGTTAGCTTGTGTGACGATCTTCATTGCTCGTCAATCCCGGTATCAGGCAAGTGAAACTTGCTATCTTTCGAATTGGGCCATGTCTTAGGCCATTACCTTGCTTTAGCGTAAAAGAGACTAGACAGTGAAAGGATAGTTGTCTGGACGCCTTTGATCTAGCTTGACAACGAAGCTAGATCCGTCACCTTCATCATGCTTGCCAAGTCATGTTTAATTTCTATTAACGGTACGCAAATATCTGTTCATGTCATTGCATATTGATTATTCATCGTGATTGCGTAGCACACGCTACAATACTTATATTCCTGGCTCGTGTTCCAGAAGCGAGCGCAGTTAGTTGGAAACCTCAACGCTCGATAAATAAGGCTAGGTGCACCCCTATGCCAAGTGAAATACACTTCCTGGCTCGTGATCCAGAAGCGAGCGCAGTTAGTTGGAAACCCCAACGCTCGACACATATGGGTGGGGTAAGAGATATGCGACCACCTGAGCCCCGAGTTGGCCTGATCCGCCACTCCGGCCAGCAGGCGAAATATCTAGTGCATAAGTGATTAATAGTGATAAGTGAATCGTGATTAGTGCTTAGTGATTGCTACATCGTGAGTGCATGACACTCTCTTTTTAAACTGCTGCATCAAACTAAACTGTCATGTCATTGCTTAATATTATAAGTGCTAGGTTGTTAGTTACTTTCAGTTTCCTTGCTCAAGTCTTTAGACTTGCTGACATGTGCCCCTTTTCTCTTTTGGGTGACACATGTTAGACCCCGAGCCAGAGTTACTTGCTGAGGGTGAGGTGTTTGCGGACGCCGAGCTTGAGCCCGTGTTGGACGAGGACTTCGTGGACACGGGCGATCAGTCTTAGGAGCTGTCTGTGTGTTTTGTTAGCTGCTGTAGTTGCCGGTGCGTAGCACCGTTGTTTTGTCTTATGTTGTGGTTACGGGCCGGCTTGTGGCCTTAGACTCTTTCGTTATAGCCTGGTGGCTTTTCTGGTTGTTGAACTCTTTGTTTTATGTGGACAAACTATCTGAGAGATGAGATTTTATTTCTGTCTCCTTTTGTTATTATCTTTGTTCTGTTCATGGTTACATGGACCTGCTTATGATTCATTGACGCTTATCAGGTGTGCGGCTTCACCGCTCCACGCCCGTACGGACCTTTTCACGTCTCGCCTCCACTTTTGGGAAGCAGGGTGTGACATCAACAAATCCAAGCGGTCATACGTTCCCTACCAATCGAATGGGACAACATGAAGATGCATCTCACTCATAATGAGAGCATCAAGAACTTCGACGATGTTTCTACGCACCTCGAGTTAGAGGAAGAGTGGCTTGCGGCCGTCAAGCGAAGTGCAGAAGTGCACATGGTTGCTTGTTCCTCACACGTGGGAAAGAAACGTAAACATCACTCGAAGTTTGCTCATGACCATAAAAAGCAACCGGTGTCTACCAAGAAACCCAAACAAAAGGGTGGGAACAAGAAATGGCACAAGAAGAAGGACTTGAAAAAGATCAAGTGCTTCAAGTGCAACAAGTTAGGTCACTTTGCCCGTTCATGTGCGGATGGAGGTGACAAGGTAACTTGTCATAATACTAGTTACATATGTGTTTCTAGTTCAATATTTCTTGTAGAATCTAATCATTTTTGTATAATTGATTCAGGTGCCACCGACCACATAGCAAGGGACAGACGGTCCTTGGTGGAGTATCACCGGATACCCCAAGGAACGAAGTGGATATATGTAGGAAACAACACACGTGTTGAAGTGAAAGGCGTTGGGATGTGCAAGCTCGTCTTGGACAACGGCCACACTATCTTACTTCATGATGTTCTCTTCGCTTCGGATATTCGAAGGAATATAATATCTGTGGTCGTCTTAATGGGTCTTGGTTATAGTTGGTTCTTTCATAATTGTAATGTGGATTTGTCTTGTAATAATTCTGTAATTGGTTCTGTGTATGTTTTTAAAGGATTCATTGTATTGAATACGATGTACGATTCCTCAAATTTTAATGAAAATTTCCTTGTTACAAATTCTTCGATTTATGAGTCAGATGTAATTTGTAGGCACGCAAGGCTTGGTCACATTGGACCAACACGGATGGATAGACTTGCCAACCGTGGCTTTCTATCCAATGTTTCAAAGGTTGAAATGTCGACTTGCGAACATTGCCTTGTAGGGAAATCTTGTCGCAAGTCATTTGGAACCGGCACAAGGGCCGAGGTTCCATTACAGCTCATCCATTCGGACATATGTGGTCTGATGAATGTCAAGACAAGACGCGGGAAGTCCTACTTCATCACTTTTATTGATGACTTCACCCGATTCGGACATATCTATTTGATATCCCACAAAAGTGAAGCATTAACCTGCTTTAAAAACTATATGAGTTTAGTGAAAAATCAATTAGATCGCAAGATTAAGGTCTTGCGAACCGATATAGGCGGTGAATATCAATCATCAAGTTTTAAGGAACTTTGTGATGAAAAGGGCATAGTTCATCAGATAACTATGCCTTATACTCCGCAACAAAATGGTGTTGCTGAAAGGAGGAATAGGACTTTAATGGAAATGGTCCGTTCAATGATGGCGCACGCTAACTTGCCAATCACCTTTTGGGGTGATGCATTATTGACAGCTGCTTTCATCTTGAACCGCGTACCCTCAAAATCAGTTAGCTCCAGTCCTTATGAGTTGTGGAACCAAAGGTCTCCTGACTTAAGCATTTTAAAACCTTGGGGGTGTGCATCCTATGCACATATTTCCTCCCATAAGTATGGCAAACTTTGGCCAACGGGGGAGGAAATGTATCTTTATACGATACGCAGAAAACTCCAAAGGTTATGTTTTCATTGGTCAGGAAGACAATGGAGGACTGATTAAATTTGAGTCGAGGGTTGTTACTTTCTTGGAAAATGAGTTTCCAAGACAGGGCGAGATAAGTAAGGACTTATCTCTATTTGAGATTTATGATCAAGAAGGATTACCTCATTCGAGTGGGAGAATTCTTGGTGAAGACGAAAATACGTTTCAACCTTCACCAATGGATGATACGAATGATGCGAATCCTATTCCATATAGGAGTAATGATCCAAGTGGGAGCAATTCTAATCACATTCCAAGTGGGAGTAATATTAGAATTGATCCAACTTCAAGTCAACAAGGACTTGAAGAATCTCAAATGCGACGTAGTAGTCGTACAAGATTAGCTCCTCTAAGATTTGAGGATGAATTCCCACAAACCTTTGTGACTTTACTACAGGATGATGACGAGCCTGCTACTTTCAAACAGGCCGTATCATGCCCTGCAAAAGACAAATGGATGGAAGCGATGACGGAGGAATTAGAATCCATGAAAATTAACCGAGTCTGGGACTTGGTTGACTTACCCAAAGGACGTAGAGCTATTAGGAACAAATGGGTTCTTAAGATCAAGCATAAGGCTGATGGTTCTATAGACAGATATAAAGCTCGCCTTGTCGCGAAAGGGTTTACGCAACATGAAGGGATAGACTACGAAGAGACCTTCTCACCTGTTGTTCTTTTTACCTCGATTCGCTTGATTCTGGCTTTGGTAGCTTGCTTAGACCTCGAATTACATCAAATGGATGTAAAGACTGCCTTTCTCAATGGAGAATTGGACGAGGAGATCTATATGGAACAACCAACAGGGTTTGTAAAAGAAGGAAACGAACATAAGGTTTGTAAACTTCGTAAGTCCATATATGGTCTTAAACAATCCTCGAGGCAATGGTATATACGATTTCAAGAAGTTGTCTTATCAAATGGTTTTACCATGCTTGATGAAGATAACTGTGTATATATCAAGAGGATCAAAATCAAGTATGTTATTATGTCTCTATATGTAGATGACATTTTAATAGCCGGAAATAACAAGGGCTTTGTGATGGATATCAAGGCTTGGCTTTCATCAGTATTTGAGATGAAAGACATGGGAGAAGCCGCATATATCCTTGGAGTTAAGATTTCAAGGAATCGTTCGAAGAAACTTCTTTCTCTTTCACAAGAGACTTATATAAAGAAGGTTCTAGAACGTTTTAATATGCAGGACTGTAAGTCCATTGATACTCCTATAAGCAAATGCGATAATTTATGTCTGAAAATGTGTCCAAAGAACCAAAAGGAAAAGGAAATTATGGAAAAAGTTCCATATTCCAGTGCAGTTGGTAGTCTTATGTACGCTATGATATGTACAAGACCGGTCATCTGTTTTTGCCGTTGGAATGGTAAGTCGTTACCAATCCAGTCCAGGGAAAGTACACTAGAAAGCGGTTAAGAGGATAATGCGGTATCTTAAAGGGACTGCGGACTATGCTTTATGCTATCAAGGAGATGCCTTGAGACTCGAAGGCTACACTGATGCTGATTGGGCGGGTGATCTCGATGAGCGACGATCGACCTCAGGACATGTTTTTCTACTCGGATCTGGTGCAATATCCTGGAGTAGCAAGAAACAATCCTGCATCGCACTTTCAACTATGGAAGCCGAATTTGTAGCATTTAGCATGGCGGTCCAAGAAGCTGTTTGGCTTAGGAGGTTCTTAGACAATCTAATTGATGCAAGTGACTCAGGTGCTGTACCAATGTACAGTGACAGTCAAGCATCTATAGCCTATGTCAAAGATCCAAAATTCCATTGTAAGACCAAACACATTGATATCCGCTACAAATTTGCAAAAGACTATGATAAGAACAAGAAGATAAACATTAAGTACATATCTACGCATGAGATGATAGCGGATCCGCTTACGAAGGCGATCCCCAGAGATGTGTTTTACAAACACTTATCATCTCAAGGATTGCGTAAGAGCTGAGTTGTATCAATATATATTCCCATGTCTATGAAAGATCAAATTTAATAAAAGAATAAGTTCTTTTTCTACATTGCATATGAGGTTCTTGAAAATGTTTGTATACATTTCTTTTAATCTCAGCTAAATTTTCTAGTATGTCGGACAGATTGAGGTTGGCTCTCTCACATGAGCAACCGCTTTTATTCTATCAGACGGATAAGATAAAGATGAGACCTGTTTAAAGTCAAAATCATCAGACGGATGATTTAGAGTCATGACTTAAACAAAAATGGCCGTATGAAAGATCTGCATCATATGAATGCTTACAAAAGATCTAAGAGGATTTTTGAAATCTTATCTGTCTTATGCGGGATGTGGGTCCAGGAAATTAATGAGTAATAAAAGGGACTCAAAGTCAAACATTGTGGTGTCTGATCATCATCCTTACAACGTCATTAAGACATACGCTCCCTGGGAAAGGAGTGATGTTGTAATACGTATTCATACTACGTATGCATTTGACCATTGGGTTAGAATAGTAATTGTGTTTACTATTATGTGAGACCCAAAGACCACATGGGTCTTAACTTCTTACCCTTATGGACTTTAATTGGTTCCTTTAGATTTGACTAGGTGATCGCTGTCTTAGCATGTTGCTTATGGACTATGGTCAATTCGGTCCGGCGGGGCATGTTAGAAAAGCGAGTCAAGTCAAGATCGAAAGGATCGCAAGAAGAGGAAGATTAATTTTATATTCACATTTGGACTTTAGAGATTCAAAGCTGGCCAGCCTATTGTAATCCAGATGGGATTCAATTGTTGAATATAAAGTAAAAGAAATGTGAAGAAATAATCTAGGGTAAAACATGCGTTGATCTACTCAACTTTGCACCCCAAGGAGTGTTGTGTATCTCTAACAAGTACACAACAGCGGACTCTATGCGCATGACGGTCACACGGTCTATTTCTCAGTATGATAAACAGAAGAACTAAAGGAAAAGATGTTTCCTTACAATCCCCTCAAGTGTGAGTGGGAGATGTTGGATATGGACGACATGTATACACCCATGAGGGAATGTATGAGGGTCTATGGACCTCAGATGCCGCGTACATGAAAGCATGTGCGAAGGGAACCTTTTCATGTGTGAAAAGGACCACTCGATAAGTGGAAAAAGTCACTTTATAAGTGCATAAAGGCACTTGATAAGTGCATAAGGAAGAGGATAAGGAATAGTGCTAATATAGGGTAATAAGCTTATATGTAGTTATTTCCTACAATAACTACCCCCAAGGCCTATAAATAGGACCCAAGGGTATGGCTTTCAAGGCTAATCCTTCATGCCATAAGTTTGCATAAGGAAACTTATTTTCCTCTTCTCCCTTCCATTAAGTTCTTCTTCAAAATAGAGATTTAGACGGTGAAACGCTGCGTTGATCCTCTGTGACAAAGTACCGACTGTTGTGGTGAATCCAAGGGCAAAGTTCAGAGACTATAGTGAAGCATATGCTAACGTAAGTCTCCTCTCTTTCGATCCTCTATCATCGCATGATGGGATACGACATTCAAGTATGGCCGTCGTCTGGCGTATAGCTTGCAATTTGAGTAGGGATGACATCCTAGGAACATTTTCTCATCGACGTAAAGATTTTCGAGCATTTTGGTTTCTTGAATTCGAATTTTTCATTTCACTCACGTATATATTCTCGATTTTTGAAAATTCTCGAAGCTTCATCACATCATTTGCATGTTGAATGCATTCCTCTGATCTACACACTATCTTGTCTTCCTTAAGGACAATGAAGAGTTTAGCTTGGGGGATTTTTATAGGTATTTATTGTATATATTTTTCCACTCTTTTTCATGCACGTTTTACACCGTTTCATTCTATATTCCTCCATATTTTCCCCGTTTTGTCTCTTCTTTTGCTTTTGTGGTCCCTCACATGCTTTGTAGGAGATATATGCCGATTAGGGATCATAAAGCAAGATCTTAGCGCAAAGAGGTGAAAGGAGCGAAGCTGGGAATCAATTGCACAAGGGAGAACATTTTTGTGAAGAATTCAGCTTCACCCAACCGTGTCACTATATCCAAGCAGCCCCGTCAAATGTCCAAGAAGAATCATCCACGCAACCGCGTCAATTTCCACCAAACAGCCACATCAGAAGACTTCTAGAGTGGAGAAAAGATTGAAGATCAGAGACTTTTACGGCCCGCGTGGGATAGGACGATGCAGCATGAAATTTACAGCATCCAGAGCAGAATGACTCGCCATGACAATAGACGACGCGGTCGCATGACCATTTTCAACGCGGAAACATCTCTATTGGCGCGATCCCATGGCCAAGCCCCCCGACCCCCTACTCTTCTAGGGAATGATGCAACCGCGTCGTTTCTTGATGCCGTCGTGTCAGCCCCCATTCCTATGGTTTCTAGGGCAGATCTGGGGGGGTATTTTTGTCTTTTGGGCTCGCGTATATAAGCGCCCATTCATCCTTCCGTGAGAGGAATCTTTCTTTCAGTAGTTTTTCTATTATTTCTAGGGTTTTGGGCAGGTTTGTAAGAATTCTAAGTTTTTTATTTAGTTGTTTTTATTGTTCTAATCTTTTATTTGTGTACTACTCTATCTCTCCTTAATAGAATTTTTCGCTCTTTTTTGTTGCTGTCTTATTTTATCATCTATTGCTGTTATAACTCGAATCTATGGCTTTGAGCGCTTACCCATCGCTAGAAACTCCTTCTATTGCGATAGGTAGTGAGTAGTTTTTATCTAGGGAAATGGGATGAATCACATTGGATTAGAGCCATGGGTTGAACCAAATAACTGATTTAGTTACTGCGGTAGTTTAGATTAGGGATACATTTTGACGATTATTATCGTCGTAGATTCGACCCCTCCCTTCGGGTGATCGGGTTGGCCGCCGATCAAAAGTCGGTACCGATCCATGGATCTGATCCCTACAACGATCCATATTATCGGTGTGGCTGAACACCAACAGGCATCGATTAAATCTCTCCCAATGTAGGTCTAATCCCCGAACGCCACTGTGGGCGGGAGGAAGATTGGGGATATTCGTCGAGCGTAATGCGCCAAACGTACACGGATGCATCGGAGACCCCCGAAATTGGTGTGGGTTGGGTTGGCCTATCATTGCATCATGACAGCGGGGGGAGGGGGAGGGGTAGAATATTACATAAGGGAATAACCTATCATGCATCACGACGGTGGGAGATCGGCAAAAGCCCTTAGGTCACACGACCTCACCCGAGTCCCAATGAACCCGGCAACCTATCGATTATTAGTTTAACCTTAACCCTAGTCAAATGGAGGGGATTTGTCATGCCCCGCTTCCCAAAAAGGTCGGAGGCGAAGCGTGACTAAGGCCCGCTTAGGCCAGGGCAAGAGCCCAGACCCAATAAGCGTCTGTGATATTCCAAACAAAGGCAACAGGTCCCTGCAAGTTAGTACGGAAACAACAAAGTATTGAAAAGAGATATCATTTCATTTTATTCCAAATAAAACATCCAAAGGTACTGAGAGTCTAAAACGTCCGAAGGCTACAACTGTAGAAAAGGAAACTACTGGTGCAAGCACCCAACCTAGACAAGAAAGCAACAGGTGCTACCCACCCAAACTAAACTGGAACAGAAATCTGGATTAGCAACAAGAGGCCTCTAACTCTGGTCCTCCTCCGGGTCGTACTCCGGATCCACGTCCTCTGGCTCTCCGTCAGCTGGCAAGTCCGCCTCGTCGACGTACTCTGGCTCAACACCTGACGTACAGCACCAAAAGAAGGAACTGTACGTCAGGTCAGGTCTACAAAAAGGGTTAGACCAAACTGCAAGTGTATCAACTTTTTAGACAACGTTTTACTGGTTGATTAGCATGCTGGGGTTACAACAAGTACAAGAGAAGTAACGTAGCAGGAAATTAAAGCGCAACAAGTAGTAGTTGTAGCGTGTGCTACCAACTACGGGACTAGCCTACAGGTGTCAGGACAAGACGTGACGTGACGGAAGCAAGGCAGGACAAGACAAGTGAGACACGAAAAGGGTTCACGCCTTACGGTTCGAGGGGGATCAGACCCTCTTACCGTGCGCACGCTTAACCCAACCCCAAACCCCAAGACAAGACAAGACAAGACACCAGTACAAAGGGATCACTCGCTCTAGCTTGGCGAGTGCCCTATTGCCCGCAGGCTGAGAATCAGTACAAGGGATCACTCTCTCTAGCTTGGAGAGTGCCCTATTGCCCTCGGGCTGTGTATCAGTACAAGGGATCACCCTCTCAACTTGGAGAGTGCCCTATTGCCCGCAGGCTGTGAATCAGTACAAGGGATCACTCGGCGAGTGCCCTATTGCCCAGCGGGCTGTGCAAGACGGGACGTGACGTGACAAGACGGGAAGGGTTATTCTAGGGTGTCCACACACACGCACACACATGATAGCCCTATAGCATGAAAAAGTTGTTGTTATCAGGCTCAGACTTCGTCGTCAAGTCTGAGCCGTCAAGAGTCGTCCCGGACGCTATCATTTCACGTCCGGTTCTATTTGTTCACATTTAACAGTTCTAACCAACTAAGGCCTAAACACGGCCAAAAGTGCAAGTGGATACACTTGCCTGCGATGGCGAGTGTGTCGTCCGTCCGGGGCGCCTCGTCCAGTCGTCGCGTCCGCGGTAGTCCGTCTGAAACAGTCACGGCGACGGTGTCAGGTCGCGAATTCGTCAAATCCTATTAGGTTTCGTTTCTAGGTTTTCGGGACTATCCTATTCGTCAAAAGTCACTTTTTGATGTATCAACCTAATCGACGATCTATCCTATGTGCACAGTCAAATTAGTCCGTTCGTCGATTTTCTATGTTCGTACAACGTTTTACAGGAGCTGAAAATTAAATTTAGTTCAAGTTGACGGTTTTTAGTTTAGGGTTCAGTCAGCTATTGTGGGGGTTTCTACGAGTTTCGGGGAACCAACCTGAACCGGAGTTTGCTGTAGATTAGATGTCGGGTCTGATCGGAGAACTCCTCGACTTCAGATCTGGTCCTCGCACGTCTCTCCAAAAGTTCGAACTTGCGACGAAGGCCTACGACGTGTCGCAACGTCGTAGATGGAAAATCCGCGAAGTGGCACGTCCAAGTGGGGCCCACAGCAGTGCTAGGGGTCCAAGGGGGCCCCACAACACCTCAGGAGCACTTGGGGGGCCCACCACAGAAGTTGGTGTGGGAGAAACCCACTTGCGACGTTCGGCCGTCGGTCGTTCACCCTCGGTGCGAGGGTTTCTCTCGGTCAGACCGAGAGAAGCTCTCGGTCGTGCACTGGCGATGCGGGGGGGCTCGGTTGCAGCGGCGGATGCGAGGGATTTTGTCGGTCAGACCGACAGATCCCGTCGGTCGGGCGCTTGGACGAAGCTGGCAGTGGAGCGGGGTGCGGAGCAGCTTCGGGTGCGGAGCGGGCCTCGGTCAGACCGACGGAGCGGGTCGGTCAGCGCTTGGCGATGCGGAGCGAAGCGGAGCGGGCGGCTGTGCGAGGAAGTCTCTCGGTCAGACCGAGAGAGAGTCTCGGTCGGAGCGGCCGACAGCGGGGGGGGGGGGGGGGGGGGGGGGGGGGCGATGCAGCGGGCTGTGCGAGCGGCGATGCGGGGTGCTGCTCCGGTCGTGCAAGGGGATTTGCGGGGGAGAGCTCCGGTCGTGCACGTTGCGATCGTCGCAACGTTGCGACGAAGCTTTGGAAGAGGAAACGGCGGCTAGGGTTTTGAGCAATGACGAAAATACTTTTCCTAGGGCTAACTTAAATAGGTTAGAGCTAGGTTTAGGGTTTGGGTTCGGAAAAACTTTATTAAAATAATTTAAAATAATTAAATTAGTTAAAATTACTCTCCTCTCCCTCACGCGAAATTGGTGCGGCCAAAAATTCTAAAATTTTGCCTAAAAATTCCTTAATACGTTATTATAATATAGTAATTTTATTGTAATTAAAACTTTTATAAAAATAGGTTTTAAAATTATTTAAAACTTTCAAAAAAATGGAAATAGGTCAAATTAAGTCCAAAAATTATAAAATAATTATGGGGTGTTCTAGATGACTAAAGAAAGATAGTGGAGAAGATGGATCTAAATTTCGATGTAGAGAGACGAAACTAAAATTCGTAACGTCTCGCATCAAAACAGAAAGTCGCGACGTCACGCCAATTAAGATAGCATCGCTGAAGAACGACTCGAGATATGCTGTTACAAAGTTATTCCACTATCTAATACTTCCAGAGACGATCACGTCGATATATCACACAATAATGTTCAAAAACAAATAAAGTCAAAAATAAGCACGTGCACAATCAAGAGCACGTGCACAAAGAAAGTACGATCGGAAACCGACCGTTACATCCTCCCCAACTTAGAAATGATTCCGTCCTCGGAATCAACATCAAGCATTGCTGGGAAAAAGATGCGGGAAGCGCTCTCTCATATCATCCTCACGCTCCCAGGTGGACTCTCCAGGCGATCCATGAAGCCACATCACTCTCACCAGGTCGACTATCTTATTCCTCAACTGCTTCTGTCGATGTTCCAAAATCTGCACAGGCTGCTGGTCATATGTCAGGTCCGGTCGAATCGTAATCTCCGAGAAATCGACCGTGTGCGACGGATCACTGACGTACCGACGTAGCTGAGATACGTGGAATACGTCGTGAACACCCTCCAAAGATGGTGGCAGAGCAAGGCGATAGGCCACCTCTCCCACACGCTCTAGCACATCAAATGGCCCAATATACCTCGGACTCAGCTTGCCCTTCTTCCCAAAACGAATAACTCCGCGGTTCGGAGAAATCTTCAGGAAGACGTGATCTCAAGGCTGGAACTCCAAAGGTCTCCTCTTGGCATCTGCCCAATGCTTGAAGCGATCCTGTGCAACTCTAAGCTTCTCCCTGATGTCCCTCACGACATCCACAGCTTCAACTATCATCTCCGGACCCAACAGCTCCCGATCTCCGATGTCATCCCAGCTCAGTGGCGATCGACATTTCCTTCCATATAAGGCAGCAAACGGCACCATGCCAATGCTCGCCTGGTAGCTGTTGTTATATGAAAACTCCACCAAGTGAAGATGGTCCTCCCATGATCCCTTCAAATCGAGCGCACAAGCTCGCAGCATATCCTCCAGAATCTGAATAGTCCTCTCGGACTGGCCATCAGTCTGCGGGTGGTACGCCGTGCTGAAACTCAGACTCGTACCCAAATGCTCCTGCAGACTTCTCCAGAACTGAAACGTGAACCTCGTGTCTCGGTCAGACACAATGCTCACGGGGACTCCATGTAAGCGTACAATCTCCTGCACGTACACGGTCTATGTCACGACTATTTCAAAGCGAAAATCAGAATAGAAGTAAAAGTAGAACGGAACTTTACCTCCAGATATTTCCTCGCCAAAGCTTCCGTAGACTGGCCCACTCAGAAAGGGATAAAGTGCGCAGACTTGGTCAACCGATCCACGATCACCCAAACTGCGTCGTTCTGCCTCGGGGTCCGAGGTAAACCAGTCACGAAGTCCATCGTAATATGTTGCCACTTCCACTCTGGAATGGGAAGCGGTTGCAACAACCCAGCAGTACGATGGTGCTCAGCCTTCACCTGTTGGCATATCAAACACTTGGCAACGCTCCGTGCCACACTCCTCTTCATGCCAATCCACCAATAATTCAGACGGAGGTCCTTATACATCTTGGTGCCTCCAGGATGTATAGAATATGGCGAGCTATGAGCCTCGCTCAACAGCTCCTCGTGAACATCACCTGCAGGTACACAGAGTCTACTGCCGTACCGCAGCGAACCATCCTCATGAATCACGAACTCCGTCCGTAGTCCAGCTTCAACCTGCCTCCTGATCCTCTGCAGCTTCGGATCTCCTGCCTGTGCTGCCTTGATCCGATCCACGATCGTGGACTGAATCTGCAAATTCATGAACGAATGAACCACACCAGGTAGGACAACCTCCAAATCCATCTCCCTCAGCTCCTGCTGAATCCTCCAGTCTGCTGTAAGCATCATCGCAGTAGGAAGTCTACTCAAGGCATCCGGCACTACGTTCACCTTCCCCGGATGATACTGCAAATCAATCTCGTAGTCAGCCATGAGCTCTAACCATCGCCTCTGACGCATGTTGAGCTCCTTCTGCGTAAAGATGTACTTCAAGCTCTTGTGATCGGTGAAAATCTTCACACTCTCACCTAGCAAGAAGTGCCTCCAAATCTTCAGTGCAAAAATCACTGCTGCCAACTCCAGTTCGTGCATCGGGTAATTCTTCTCATGAGTCCTCAACTGACGAGAAGCATACGCGACTACGTGGCCATGCTGATGCAAGACGCATCCTAGGCCCTTCCCTGATGCATCACAATAAACTTCGAAGCCTCCGCTTCGATCCGGTACTGCCAACACCGGTGCCGTGGTCAATCTCGCCTTCAAGATACTGAAGGCCTCCTCACAAGCATCTGACCAAATAAACTCCTCGTCCTTCCTCGTCAGCTTCGTCATCGGCTCTGCAATCTTCGAGAAATCTTTGATGAACCGCCGATAATAGCCTGCTAAACCAAGGAAGCTCCTGATGTCGGACGCTGACTGCGGAGTCGGCCAATCTCTGACTGCTCTAACCTTCTCCAGATCCACAGATATGCCATCACCGGACACAACGTGTCCCAGGAATGCGACTCTGTCTAGCCAGAACTCGCACTTGCTATACTTGGCATAACGCTTATGTCTCCCCAGCGTCTCCAGCACGGTCCTCAGATGACAGCTGTGCTCCTCCTCAGACTTCGAATAAATAAGAATGTCATCAATGAAGATGACAACAAACTTGTCCAGGAAGTCGTAGAATATTAAATTCATCAAATTCATGAACACAGCCGGCGCATTGGTCACGCCAAACGGCATGACCACGAACTCATAATGTCCGTACTTCGTCCGGAAAGCCGACTTCTGAACATCGTCCTTCTTTACCTTCAACTGGTGGTATCCACTCCTTAAGTCCAACTTCGAGAAGACTCTCGAACCTCCAAGCTGGTCAAAGATATCGTCGATGCGCGGCAGCGGATACTTATTCTTTACGGTGACAGTATTCAATCCTCGATAGTCCCCGCACATCCTGCGGGACCCATCCTTCTTCTTTACAAGCAAAACAGGTGCACCCCACGGTGACACACTAGGGTGGATGAAACCCTTCTACAGCAACTCATCCAACTGCTTTCGTAGCTCCTCGAGCTCAGCGGGAGCCATACGGTACGGCGCCTTCGATATCGGTTGCGCTCCCGGCATAAGATCAATTCCAAACTCTAAAGCTCTGTCGGGTGGCAAACCTGAGATATCCTCCGGGAAGACGTCGTCGAAGTCTCTGACGACTGCTGGTCTCTCGATCTCCATCTCCATCTGCATGGCTGTAACAATCGACACCTCCCGCTTGGCCCAAAATCTGATGGGCCCAAGCGACTCATCCCTGCTGCGGAACTCGAACTCCGGATGACCTGGAATCCGGAACACCACCCTCTTGCTGTGACAGTCGATCGAGGCGTGGAAATCTCCTAACCAATCGATGCCAAGAACGACATCGAAATGTGGTAGATCGTGGACAATGAAATCTGCAAAGAGCTCGTGTCCACTTATCACTAAAGAAATCGATCGACATCCCAAATTTACCGTCACCACTCCGTTCCCGGTGGTAATGTCCCAACACTTAGGGAGTGTATGGGTGGGGATAGAGTGCTTTGTTGCAAACCTCCAGGATATGATGCACATAGATGCACCGGAGTCGAACAAAGCCAAGGCTGGATGAGAGGACACTAGAATGGTGCCTAAGATATGAGGGAACTACGGTCAAATCAACTACTCTAACAACAAGTCAACCAAGCAACACAAATAAAAAGATCTAAAATATGAAATGAAAAACTAGGATCAAGAGTTACCTGCTATAACTCCATCCAGCTCCTCAGTCTCAGCAGCAGTCATGGTATACGCCGGCCTCTGGGGCTGTGCTGCTCTCTGGTACATCTGCCTCTGTGGCGGCAGGGGTGGTCCACGAGCAGCAGTTCCTCTCTGAACTGGAGCAGGTGCTCTCATCTGCAACGGGGCTGGCGCTCCAACTGCAGCATGACGAGCTCTAGGGCAATCCTTCGTAGCATGTGAAGCATCTCCACAAATTAAGCATAACCCCATCCTCTTCCTGCAGGTGGCCTGAACATGTCCAGGCTTTCCGCAGAAGTGGCATGGGCCCTTGCCCTGAATCTGAACTGGTGCTCCATGCCTCTTGAATGGTACTGTCTGAACTGGCCTCGTCGCCGGCCTGGCAGGTGGCCGGTACTGCTCCATGGGACGCTTCCCCTTATTAGCTGGAGGGTCAGGTAGGAGCGAAATAAGCTCATGATTCTTCGCAGCATCCAGCACCTCCCTCATAGTCGTGAAACTCGCCGAAGACATAGAAGCCTGAATCTTCGGACGCAGTCCCTGACGAAAACGATCAGCTCGCTTCTCCTCCTTCTTCACCATGTGCGGAGCAAAGCGACTCAGCATCTCAAACTCCGCCTCGTACTCCTCGACGGTCATGTTCTAATGCTTCAGATCTATAAACCTGCTCAGCAGCTCCCTCCTAGCAGACTTGGTGAAGTACTTATCCTTGAACATAGACCTGAAGGTCTTCCATCCCACTGGCTTCTCAAGACGCCTCTCCTCGATGCGCCACCAGTTCCTCGCATTCTCCGTCAGCTGCATCTTTGCTATCTCCACACGGGTATCATCAGGAATCTTCGCAGCAACTAACTTCTCCTCCGTGCTCTGGATCCACTCGTCAGCAGCTAGGGGTCCCTCCTTCCCCGAAAATGTCTTTGGCTGTAGCTCGTTGAACTGCTTCACTCCTGGAGCAGCTCGAGGGGCAGGAGGAGGAGGAGGTGGTGGAACTGGAACAGCCTGGGCAGCACGCTGGGACTGCTGAACCAACTGATGCTGAACATCTAGCATCTCCCTCATCACACCCAGAAACTGACGGAAGTCTCCGCTCTGGTCCTCCGGAACTCCATCGCCTAAGTTCCCCGATCGGGTAACACGTCGTCCGGCCATCCTATTGACAGAAACACATAGGTTAGACTCGTAAAATTATTGGATGATAATAAAATGAATTCCAATACTTCGATTGTTCCATATTCGCAGAAAGAGGGGACCTGCATGGGCCACCACTAAAACATGTCACGCCCCGCTTCCCAAAAAGGTCGGAGGCGAAGCGTGACTAAGGCCCGCTTAGGCCAGGGCAAGAGCCCAGACCTAATAAGCGTCTGTGATATTCCAAACAAAGGCAACAGGTCCCTGCAAGTTAGTACGGAAACAACAAAGTATTGAAAAGAGATATCATTTCATTTTATTCCAAATAAAACATCCAAAGGTACTGAGAGTCTAAAACGCCCGAAGGCTACAACTGCAGAAAAGGAAACTACTGGTGCAAGCACCCAACCTAGACAAGAAAGCAACAGGTGCTACCCACCCAAACTAAACTGGAACAGAAATCTGGATCAGCAACAAGAGGCCTCTAACTCTGGTCCTCCTCTGGGTCGTACTCCGGATCCACGTCCTCCGGCTCTCCGTCAGCTGGCAAGTCCGCCTCGTCGACGTACTCTGGCTCAACACCTGACGTACAGCACCAAAAGAAGGAACTGTACGTCAGGTCAGGTCTACAAAAAGGGTTAGACCAAACTACAAGTGTATCAACTTTTTAGACAACGTTTTACTGGTTGATTAGCATGCTGGGGTTACAACAAGTACAAGAGAAGTAACGTAACAGGAAATTAAAGCGCAACAAGTAGTAGTTGTAGCGTGTGCTACCAACTACGGGACTAGCCTACAGGTGTCAGGACAAGACGTGACGTGACGGAAGCAAGGCAGGACAAGACAAGTGAGACACGAAAAGGGTTCACGCCTTACAGTTCGAGGGGGATCAGACCCTCTTGCCGTGCACATGCTCAACCCAACCCCAAACCCCAAGACAAGACAAGACAAGACACCAGTACAAGGGATCACTCGCTCTAGCTTGGCGAGTGCCCTATTGCCCGCAGGCTGAGAATCAGTACAAGGGATCACTCTCTCTAGCTTGGAGAGTGCCCTATTGCCCTCGGGCTGTGTATCAGTACAAGGGATCACCCTCTCAACTTGGAGAGTGCCCTATTGCCTGCAGGCTGTGTATCAGTACAAGGGATCACTCGGCGAGTGCCCTATTGCCCAGCGGGCTGTGCAAGACGGGACGTGACGTGACAAGACGGGAAGGGTTATTCTAGGGTGTCCACACACACGCACACACATGATAGCCCTATAGCATGAAAAAGTTGTTGTTATTAGGCTCAGACTTCGTCGTCAAGTCTGAGCCGTCAAGAGTCGTCCCGGACGCTATCATTTCACGTCCGGTTCTATTTGTTCACATTTAACAGTTCTAACCAACTAAGGCCTAAACACGGCCAAAAGTGCAAGTGGATACACTTGCCTGCGATGGCGAGTGTGTCGTCCGTCCGGGCCGCCTCGTCCAGTCGTCGCGTCCACGGTAGTCCGTCTGAAACAGTCACGGCGACGGTGTCAGGTCGCGAATTCGTCAAATCCTATTAGGTTTCGTTTCTAGGTTTTCGGGACTATCCTATTCGTCAAAAGTCACTTTTTGATGTATCAACCTAATCGACGATCTATCCTATGTGCACAGTCAAATTAGTCCGTTCGTCGATTTTCTATGTTCGTACAACGTATTACAGGAGCTGAAAATTAAATTTAGTTCAAGTTGACGGTTTTTAGTTTAGGGTTCAGTCAGCTATTGTGGGGGTTTCTACGAGTTTCGGGGAACCAATCTGAACCGGAGTTTGCTGTAGATTAGATGTCGGGTCTGATCGGAGAACTCCTCGACTTCAGATCTGGTCCTCGCACGTCTCTCCAAAAGTTCGAACTTGCGACGAAGGCCTACGACGTGTCGCAACGTCGTAGACGGAAAATCCGCAAAGTGGCACGTCCAAGTGGGGCCCACAGCAGTGCTAGGGGTCCAAGGGGGCCCCACAACACCTCAGGAGCACTTGGGGGGCCCACCACAGAAGTTGGTGTGGGAGAAACCCACTTGCGACGTTCGGCCGTCGGTCGTTCACCCTCGGTGCAAGGGTTTCTCTCGGTCAGACCGAGAGAAGCTCTCGGTCGTGCACTGGCGATGCGGGGGGCTCGGTTGCAGCGGCGGAAGCGAGGGATTTTGTCGGTCAGACCGACAGATCCCGTCGGTCGGGCGCTTGGACGAAGCTGGAAGCGGAGCGGGGTGCGGAGCAGCTTCGGGTGCGGAGCGGGCCTCGGTCAGACCGACGGAGCGGGTCGGTCAGCGCTTGGCGATGCGGAGCGGAGCGGAGCGGGCGGCTGTGCGAGGAAGTCTCTCGGTCAGACCGAGAGAGAGTCTCGGTCGGAGCGGGCGACAGCGGGGGGGGGGGGGGGGGGGGGGGGCGATGCAGCGGGCTGTGCGAGCGGCGATGCGGGGTGCTGCTCCGGTCGTGCAAGGGGATTTGCGGGGGAGAGCTCCGGTCGTGCACGTTGCGATCGTCGCAACGTTGCGACGAAGCTTTGGAAGAGGAAACGGCGGCTAGGGTTTTGAGCAATGACGAAAATACTTTTCCTAGGGCTAACTTAAATAGGTTAGAGCTAGGTTTAGGGTTTGGGTTCGGAAAAACTTTATTAAAATAATTTAAAATAATTAAATTAGTTAAAATTACTCTCCTCTCCCTCACGCGAAATTGGTGCGGCCAAAAATTCTAAAATTTTGCCTAAAAATTCCTTAATACGTTATTACAATATAGTAATTTTATTGTAATTAAAACTTGTATAAAAATAGGTTTTAAAATTATTTAAAACTTTCAAAAAATGGAAAATAGGTCAAATTAAGTCCAAAAATTATAAAATAATTATGGGGTGTTCTAGATGACTAAAGAAAGATAGTGGAGAAGACGGATCTAAATTCCGATGTAGAGAGACGAAACTAAAATTCGTAACGTCTCGCATCAAAACAGAAAGTCGCGACGTCACGCCAATTAAGATAGCATCGCTGAAGAACGACTCGAGATATGCTGTTACAAAGTTATTCCACTATCTAATACTTCCAGAGACGATCACGTCGATATATCACACAATAATGTTCAAAAACAAATAAAGTCAAAAATAAGCACGTGCACAATCAAGAGCACGTGCACAAAGAAAGTACGATCGGAAACCGACCGTTACAGGATTCCCCACACCCTAGATATTTTACCCCTTTTTCACACTCTTTCTACCATTCGCCAACCAATCACCGTGACTATCGCGTAGCTTTCATTTGAAGACCCATATAACTGATACTCAATTGACCGCCTCCTCGTGTTTGACCCGTAATCAACTATACCTGACCAGTACGTTGGGATTTTATTAGCATCGTTCGATCCCCACACAGGGATCACGATCAAGGAGGACAAGAGGGAGTAGGTCCAGAAGATTCTGCAGGGGTTTGCTCAACAATAGGTTGTAGACCAATAGGGGTAGGGACCTGAGCCTCTAGCTTAGTAGATATCTTCCTAACATGGAGAGTCATAACCTCAATCATCTTCTCCTGAAGTTCCTTTTTCAATTGGGATTGAATGATGGATTTTAGCTCATCCTGTTCTTTGCACATTATCTTAATGTGAGTCTTCAGATAATCATTGCTTTTCTTCAACTTAGCGATACGATTCCTGGCCCTTTTGGAAGATGTGGTAAGTTCATTCATGTCATTTCCAAAAGAATATACTTTTGAAGCCAATTTAGAAAATTCATCTCCAAGACTACGAATCTGGACCTTGATGATTTCTAGAAGTTCCTCTGAAGGATGAGGCTGAGCAGAAGAGGATGGAATATCTGCAACAACTGGCTCAGGAGTGGGTGAAGGGGTGGAACAATAGAGGTAGATGGACCACCAGAAGCTGAGGCATCAGCAGCTTTAGATGCTACAACCTTCAATGTTGCCTTGGATTTCTTATCCAAAGTATCAGTGATGGGGGCACGAGGACAGGTACGCTCACTGATGAGAAGAGGAACCCAAAAATAGGTGAAGACATGGGTCAGCATGGAAGGTTAAATGAGCTTAGATGTATCCAACATCTTATCCAGTATCACATGTGCCCAGTTAACCTGGATTCCTCCAAGTAGAGCATATAGAACTATGTGATATTCCTCTGAAATGTAATCTGCTGATCCGGTTTTAGGGAGTAGATTAGACGTGAGAATCAGATTGATGATCCAACCTAAAGGTCGTAAGTCATTAGGCTTATAAGATGAGGGGAGAGACTGAGAAACTTCATTAAAGATCTGAGATAGAATACCATGGTTCGACATGTCATAGTCAATATCACTCAAAAGCTGTCCAGTAGAGGGAATGTGAAGGATAGCACCTAGTAACTCAGCAGTGAGGAAAATTGGAACACCCGGCACTATGGTGTCAAGGCGATTGATCTCATCCTTGGTTCGATTTGCATAGAACAATCGAACTTGATGTGGGTGGTAAAATGTGGTCTTGGTGTCTTGACAAATCTCTAACAACCCAGCACGCCCAAAGACATATGAAAATCCATGGTAATAAGATAAAGTAATGTACCTCTCAGGGATGAATTTGGCAGATATGAGATTAATGTAGCATCCCTGACACTTTGGATTTCGGCAGACATGACGAGGAGTAGCCGTCTGAGGTGGATGTTGACCATGAGACTGGTCGGTGGGAAAGAATACCTGATGCGAAGCATCAAGAGGGATTATCCTCTTCGTTTGATTTCTTCTAGACACATTTGGATGGAGTGTGTCAGGAGGAGATTGTGAATGAGTTTTCTGTTTGCCACCAGACTTCGTAGGAGCCATTGGAGATCAAAGATAGTGAGGATCGATCTAGTTGAGGTAGAGGTAGACGGAGAGATAGACGACAGAAGTCATTTCGATTACGCCCGAATTAAGCGAGTCGGGATATATAACGGTTTGGTCATTAAATATCAGGCTTTGGATCATATAGGGATCTGAGTTAAACAATTTTATCAGACGGCTGGAGTGGAACAATTAGGTGTCATGCGATACAACTAAATGAAGAGATAACACGGAAACAGACGACTGGGATAAGCGCATCAAACGTCTTATGGACAGAGTGAATTAGATGGAAAACACAAGCTTTGACCATTAGGCGTCTGTAGTAGACTCATCGGGCGCCTGACGAACTGTCCTGGTGTCTGGTAGATCAACATCAGACGCATGTTTCTGTCTCAGTCAGAGAGAGATTATTATCGGGAAAAATGACATTTCTTTTTACAGACGTCTAGAGTTCAATGATCAGGCGTCTGAACAATGGTTCAGGTGACTGGTTGAACACCTTCAGATGTCTTGTTCAAGCTGAAGCCTTTAATCGACAGAAATGTCTGAGTCATCGGACGTCTGGGTCCATTACACCAGGCGTCTGGGTCCATTACACCAGGCGTCTGGTTAACATCAAGGAGCTTGAGTTGAAACTGATAAAATTACTATACGTATCCTCAAGCTAGATGATATCCGTACCCATCTCATCAAAGCATTAATTATGATATTCACATAAATAATCAAATCATATAATATCATTTCAATTCAAATACTCAATACTAAAAACGAATCATAGGAAGCATATATATCACATGAGTGAATTTCATAGCATATGAAGTAGAGATACATATATCCAAGAGGAATTCAATAAAGAATATGATCAAGCATGAGATGAATTACACTAGACATAATAATATGATCTTCTAGAGTTCAGACTCACCCATGAAACCTAATTCTTTCCTAAGCCTCACAAAAGAATCTTCCTTGAGTGGCTTGGTGAAAATGTCAGCAATTTGATTTTGGATGTTGATGTACTTTCGACTAATATCATTCATAAGGACATAATCATTAATAAAATGATGTCTAATATCAATGTGTTTGGTACGAGAGTGTTATGGAGAGATATATGGCAATTTGGTTATCAACCATAATTAAGCATGTACCACAATCAATATCATAGTCCTTAAGGGTTTGTCTCATCCATAATACTTGCACACAACCTAATCCGGCGGTGATATACTCCACTTCGGTTGTGGAAAGAGATACCAAATTTTGTTTCTTGGAGAACAAAGACACATAGGAATTTCTTAAGAAATGGCAAGTGCCACTAGTACTTTTTCTATCGGATTTACATTCGGCAAAATCGGCATCACTATATGAAACTAGTTCATAAGTGCATGACTTAGGATAAAATAATCCATTGTCAAAAGATTGTTTTAGATAACAGAAAATCCGTTTAACTGCAACCATATGTGATTGTTTTGGTTGAGATTGATATCGTGGATATAAGCATACCAAAAACATGATATCGGGTCTACTTGCGGTAAGATATAGTAAACTACCTATCATACCTCAAAATTAACGTATGTCAGCATCCGTTCCATGTTCATCTTTATCAAGATGTGTTGTCATGCTTATTGGAATACATTTGGATGAAGAAGATCCCATTCCAAAGTGCTTGATCAATTCCACCATGTACTTAGTTTGATGGATGAAGATCTCTTACACCAATTGACGGATTTGAAGTCCTAGAAAGTAGGTGAGCTTCCCCATGTGGCTCATCTCAAATTCATCTTGCTTGGACATAGCAAAATCTTGACAAAGTGTAGAGTTAGTAGAACCAAATATAATGTTATCAACATATACTTGAATCAATAAAATTTTATGATAAAAATACTTGATGAAAAGTGTTGAATCGATATCACCCATTTTGAAACCCAAATCAATGAGAAAGACCGTTAGGTGATCATACCATGCTCTAGGAGTTGTCTCAATCCATAAAGAGCTTTCTTAAGTCTAAACACATGATTTGTAGATTTTGATTCTATGAAATCGGGTGGTTGTGAAACATATACTTCTTCAACAACATGTCCATTCAAAAATGCACTTTTCACATCCATTTGAAATTTCTAAATGATGCAAAGGACAACAAAAGTCTTATAGATTCTAATCTAGCTACCAGAGGAAATGATTCTTCAAAATCTATACCTTCTACTTGTTGATAACCTTGAGCTACTAATCTTGCAGTGTTCCGGATGACAACTTCACTTTCATCTGTCTTGTTTTTTATGATCCACTTTGTTCCAATGACATTGTGAGCTTCCGGAGGAGGAACTAACTCCCAAACATCATTCCTTTCAAATTGGACAGTTCTAATTCCATAGCAATGATCCAAGAGTCATCCTTAAGAGCTTCTTCAATGCTCTTTGGTTCAATGGTTGAGACGAAAGCACAATGTGCAAATCGTTCTACCCTTGACCTTGTACGGACTCCATCTTCAATATTATCTATCACGTGTTCATATGGATGGTTTGGAACCGTAGCAAAAGTCTTGGGTAACCCTTGATCATTAGAAACAAACTCAACTCCTTCAGTAGTAGGGTTAGTCTCAATAGAATCATCTAACTTCACATTATTCAAAGAATCACACAAAAATTCAATACCCTCATCAAGTTGAGATAATGGAATATCAAAGTTCTCATACAAAGAAATGTGTAGATTCTTCAACCATTAAGGTTCTTTTATTAAATATCCGGTAGGCCTTGCTATGATCGGAGTATCCAATAAATATTCCTTCATCGGACCATGAATCAAACTTATCTAAATTACCGTGAGTGTTCATAATAAATCATTTAGAACCAAAAACATGTAAAATGCAAACTTGAGGAATTTTGTTATAAAATAATTCATAACAAGTTTTGTTTGTTCGGGTATCACAAGTATCCTATTTAGCACATAGCATACGATATGAACGTCTTCCATCCAAAAATGTGAACCAATGCGGCTATCACTAAGCATAGTGCGTGCACACTCAATAAGAGTTCTATGTTTCCTTTCTACAACACCGTTTTCTGGTGGAGCATGAGGAAAGAAAATGTATGAGTTATCCCATTCTTATCACAAAAGTTAGAGAATAGTTCATTATTGAATTTACCTCCATGATCACTATGAATGGTGACAATGGACGTGCCTTGAATATTTTGAACTTTCTTGCATAAAACAATAAATTTCTCAAGTGCCTCATTCTTGCCATTTAAGAACTTCACTCAAGTATACCTAGAGAACTCATCAACAATTACAAGTCCATAGAATGCATTTCCTAAGGATACAACTCTACTATGCCCAAATAAGTCTAGATGTAAAAGCTCTAGTGGCCTAGTAGTAGATGTTACATTCTTAATCTTAAATGAGGATTTATGGAGCTTGCCTCGTTGGTATGAATCACAAAAACTTTTCTTATTGAAAGAAAGTTTTAGAAACCCTCTAACTAGGTTTGCTTGGACGACTTGTGAAGATGCTTGAAATAAACATGACCAAAGTGTCGACGCCAAAGAAGTTGTTCATTAGAATGAGCAACCAAGCATTGGTCAAGTGTGTGTGGCATATCAAAAATATATATATCCTTTTGGTGTGTGCTACTAAACACAATATTACTATTAGTATTATCATGTATACTACACAATCCATTACCAAAATTAACTTTGTAACTCTTGTCACAAAGTTGACTAACGAAGATAAGATTTTGATTTAAACCTTCTACAAGATAGACATTATCTATGAGAGGTTTAGAGGGATTACCAACTTTACCAATCCCTATGACGGATCCCTTTTCATTGCCTCCGAAAGCAACTGTTCCTCCATTCTTGATGTGGTAACTTTGGAGAGCAAGCTTGAATCTCCCATCCTATGGTTTGAACACCAACTATTAAGTATCCAATCCTTTCCTTTGCACTTAGAGCAATCTTTACACATTTTGCTCTTTGTCCTCTTCTTGGGTACATATAGAACATACTATAAGTACATGGTACCTAAGTTTGTTGGTTCCAAGGAGGTTAGTCCTTTGGAAACCAAGTCTAAGTGGATTTTGGCTTCCTAACATAATTCATATTATCTATAAAATCCCTAAAGTATGATTGCATATACATTCCCTAATCATACAAGCAATATTTTTAGGACCCCAAATCAAATGACTCTTGGGAGTCATATGCCTCATGGACGCATGGATTTTATGAGAATATCTAATAAAAGCATGCAACATGTGAGCATGTGAATGTATATATGCATTAGGATGAACATGAGCATGTGAATGATTTATGTGAGGGGGTGCATAGAACATACCATGTGGTCTTGCACTTTGTGTGTGTGTGCAAAGTGATAATTCATATTGTTCTTCTTATATGGCTTATATGCATAAGGAGCATATGAATATGAAGCATGTGGATAAGCATAGGAATAAGCATGTCTGTTCGATGGTTGCTCATAACCATGCGTATGAGTGGTGCGGCCATGTGATTTTCTCACATGTGTGTTTACACGTGGACAAGGGTGTGATGCATAAAACTCGTCATATGTAGGAGCAATATGTGTAAATGCTCTCCTACGTGGTTGGGTGCGTGTGTACATATACGCATATCCCTTCTTTGGTCGTCCACCCTTGATGGGTTTCTTTCCAAATGTGGGAGACACCAAAATGGTGTTACTCTTGGTAGATGTACTACTCATGAGTTTTGATGCTCCATCATTGGATGCATCGGAGGATTGTCTCACAAAATCAATAGTTGCTCCACTATAAGATGTTCGATAAGTGGAAGCATCATCCTTTGAGTAACCAAAATTGTATCCAACTTATCATTCCCTTTGTTGAATCTATCAACATTAGAGGACATGAGCTCATATTTCTTCACAAGTGAAGAAAGATTAGTATCCATGGTGGATACATGTGTAGTGAGCTCGTGCACTTGGGTTTTGAGAGCAACATTCTCATTACCCAAAAATGCGTTTTAAGATCGAAGAGCTTTAATCTCAATGTCATTACAATCACTAACTTGGACTTTGTCCAATTGTGATTTGAGAGATATAACATCATTCCTCAAGCAATCATTTTGAGAAGCTAAGGAAGCTTTCTCCTTAATTAAAGCATCATGAGAACTAGCACTAATATTCTTATCAAAATTCATTGAAGAAGAAGCTATGCTAGCAAGATTGTCATTAGCAATCATATATTTATGGAACAATTTTTGATATTTCTCAAATAATTGTTCATTGGCTAATCTAAGTTCATCCAAGGTTACCTCATCGGTGTTATCATCAATTTCACTAGATGAGTCCTTTGGAGAGCTTCCCTTAGCCATGAAGCAAGTGTGAGCTACCTCTCCTTTTTCCTTATCGGATTCATCGTGACTTGAATCCTCACTTGAGTCATCCCACATTCCTACAAGTCGGTTCTTCTTCTTGTTCCCTTTGTATGCATCTCCCTTCTTATACTTGGGAGCTTTCTATTTCTCCTTGTTTTTAAGCAAGGGGCAATCCATCTTGATATGCCCTGGCTTATTTCAATTATAACATAAGGAAGAATCATTAATAGAAACAAATTTATTCCTCGGTTTGAAATTACCTCTTTGGTAAAACCGTGGAAATTTTCTAGCCATAAGAGCTATGGACTCCATGACCATCTCATCATCGGAGTCATCATTCTCCGAAGTGACCTTAAAAGCAATTGCTTTCTTCTTGGGTTTGTATTGAGCCCTTAGAGAATTTGTTTCTTCTCTACCACCTTCCTAACCTCATAAGCTATGAGGTTTCCTATGAATGTCTCAATCGTATAAGTGTTCATATTGTTACCTTCCTCAATGGCCATGGTCATCTTTTCCCATTCCGGGGTGACGGTCATGATGAGTTTTCTTACCTTTTCCACTTGGGTATATACCTTTCCAATGGCCTCAAGCTCATTCACGATTTCTGTGATCTTAGATGCTTGAGATGGTTTCCTTATCCTACATAGAAAACATCTCAAAACATTGTATATATACATGAAGCTTTGATAACTTTACCTGGGTTGTCCCTTCATATGTAACTTGGAGATGACTCCAAATTTGGTGTGCGGTTGTGCAATTCGTCACATTGTTTAATTCTGTGGCATTCAATGCAGATATGAGCGAGTTCATCGCTTTTGCATTGTTTGTCTCCGTAAGCACTTGAACCGGTGTCCACTTTTGAGAAGTCTTCCTCAAGTGGATAAACATACTCCTTCTCTACCATACGCCAAAGAGAAACACTCTTTAGGAAGATGATCATCTTTGATTTCCAATATCCATAATTATACCCATTGAAATGAGGGGGTCTAATTGTGGATAAGCCTTCATGGTAGAGGATGCACCT
Organism: Scilla litardierei; assembly: GCA_030789695.1. Taxonomy (NCBI): domain Eukaryota; kingdom Viridiplantae; phylum Streptophyta; class Magnoliopsida; order Asparagales; family Asparagaceae; genus Scilla; species Scilla litardierei. The sequence continues at coordinate 315,589,482 of CM061142.1, read as the reverse complement.
GCATGAGTATTGTTGTTGCTTGTGGTTGCCATAGTTTGAAAATCTAGCTTTCATACCAATTGTAGGATCTGAAACTATAGGGTAAAACACTAAATGGGTGTGAATAATACTTTATAAAACTTAATAAGGAATTTATGCCAAATTAAATTATCCCTTATGCAACCTATGTGCAGAATGGAGAAAGAGAGCAACAACACAAGAAGCAATTAAAACAAGAGATATACATTGGTCCAGATTCACCGAGTCTCCACGACTCCCTTAAATCCTACTCCAGCAACCCACTAGCTCCCTGCTAGTGATTAGTGTTTCCACTAATTTCCACTAGCCAAACTTGATAAGTGTAAATGATACAAATCACTTTCACTTCCCACAAATTGGGAATGAACTTCTCTCACAACGAGAGGCACCCTTCTTCCACTTTCTACAAACCAGGAATGGAATTCTCTCAACCCGAGAGGAAACTTCTCAAATACAATTAGAGAGTTTGAAACAAAATATGAAATAACTTTACAACATATACCTTGAATATGACTCTTAAGAATGAGGCAATAAAGGTGCGTGATATGTGCTCTAAATGATGAGAGAAAGAGAACTTATAGACGTGTCTCAAGATGTGTAACAGTGAATGCTATAAGCTGATCTTGAAAGATTTGGAGACAAGTTAAGCTTTAGAGCTTGAGCTTGATTTTCTTTGAATGCTCTTGAATGCTCTAGGTGAGAAGTTAATGACTTTAGTGCACTGAGAGTGTAATGAATGAAGTCTTAGAAGCTCTCTTAACTTCTCAAGTGAAGGCATTAAAGTCCTATTTATAAGCCATGGAAATCTGCTCAAAATCAGCTAAAGAGCCCAATCATTTAATGCTTCAAACGGGTATTAACGGGCAGAAATCATAGTCATCAGCCGGCTAATGAAGGGCGATCATTCGGCTGTAGTACTCTTCTGTCTGTGCATTAAATGCAGTCTAACAGACATATACAAGTCTTCTGAAAAGATTTTTAGACGGTTGATCCACTGTTTAGTCATCTTACACCATGCCATCAGATGTCTGATTTATTCTAATAGTGTTATATGAAATATATGGTCCGATCATCTAGGCATCTGATGTTCATAATCTAGACATCTGGTCAACTGTTCAGATGTCTAGCAATACAACTTTAGATGCCTATAACTGACTGACAACAGAAAATGGGTTAGTGGAAATTTACTAAAGAATTTTCCAGACGTCTGATGCATATCATCCAGGCGTCTGTTTTCTGTCAGTCGATAACTCCCGAGTTACTGTTTCTATGTCTAGATTTAAACAGACGTCTGATGTTCACCATCCAGGCATTTGCTGAATTGTTCAGAAGTCTGGAATTAGAACTTCAGGTGTCTGTTCCAACAAGGGTATTGGAGAACTCTATGCATATGATCACAAGCCCTTTGGAGGCCAAGCACCAGGCACCTGTTGAAGGCGGAAAAACTCTTCTTTGAGTTTATGCATGTTCTAACCCTATGACACTCAATGATACATGATCTAATGTGATTGATGAGTGTTTTGAGTGATATTCTAGTCAGTCTATTCAAGGCTTGACTTGCTAATTCAACTAAGAAGTAAAATAAGAAAGATTTACACACTAATCCTCTTCACATCCTATTAAATGCTTTTGAAGACTTCCACTTGAGCTTTGTGAAGTCCAACGCTTTGAGTACCTTGATATCAGTCCTTGATAGCTATTTGAGCTTGTTGAGTTCAACGATTTGATTTCCTTTGATCATATCTTGACTTTCATGCTTCAATGATTGATGTCCAAACAACAATGCTTTGAGTCATCATCTTCATTTGATGTGACTTTGTCCATAGTGATGATGCTCTTCTTTTACTACAAATCATATGGATTAGTTTATAATTATTTATGTTTGTTTATAATCAAAACCACATTGGGGGATCCAATGTCCAACACATATCACATACCTTTATTGCCTCATCCTTAAGAGTAATATTCAAGGCATATGTTGTGAAGTTGTTTCATATTTCGTATCAATCTCTCTAATTGTATTTAAGAAGTTCCTCTCGGGTTGAGAGAAGTCCATTCCCGGTTTGTGGGGAAGTGGAAGAAAGGTACCTCTCAGGATGAGAGAAGTCCATTCTCGGTTTGTGGAAAGTGGAAGAGAAGTTTCCTCTCGGTTGTGAGAGTAGTTCATTCTCGGTGTGTGCGAAGTGAAAGTAAGTTGTATTAATTTGAACTTGTCAAGTTTGTCAAGTGGAAATTATTGGAAACTCTAATAACTAGTGGGAGATAGTGGGTTGATGGAGTAGGATTCAAGGGAGTCAGGGAGACTCGGTGAACCCGAACCAGGGTATATCTCTTGTTTGCATTTGGATTCTTGTGTTGTTTCTCTCTTTCTCTATTCCGCACTTAGGGTGCATAAGTGTAATTTAATTTGGCGTATGTTCGGTCCCCAGGTTTGCACCACGGGGGCACGAATCACTGCAAGTGCATGTTGCGCTATAGTATAGAAAGATTACCGAACTCAGGGAGGCGATCGTTTAACGCTTAGCTTTATATGGAAGGAGGAGAGTATGTGGTCGGGGGTTGTCATGAGTGATTGATTGGTTGATTGTGGAAATTGAGAGTTACATAGAAATTAAATGTCTAAGGCTTTCGGGATTCCCCACTAGGCCCTTCGGTCATGGATGCTAGGTCAAATGGCCCTACGTCTAACGATGGATTAGGGTAGGAGTGTCACATCCGTAGATGAGAACGAGTACTTAACTTTCGTTGTTCCTACTCGTCTAACTCATCCTTATGCAAAACCATGCTCTTGCAGTCGGCTTCACACGGGAATGCGTGCATTAAGCTTGACACTTGGTCCCGCCTACAAGATCCACATCCACTCTCGTGATCTATGGAGTGCGACGCTATCCTATGGTTGGTTCTAGCAATGGACGTGCTCTCGCAGTCACCGACTAGCAGATTGGAGATTATCGGTCACCCTGGCTCTTACGTCACTCTCGTAATCATGAGCCCCGAAGAATGGTCGCTAAGCCTAAATCGGATTCGTAGGGATTCTCCCCAGGATACGGAGCCACATTCGCAATACCCCGATCCTAAGGCCAATCCCCCAAAACCCTTGTTCAAACCTCCATATGGAAACCCTAGATTGATCCAACGGGGGCTAACCTAACATCCGATCCCTAGAATCCTAGGGATCGTCCCTAAACCCTAGATACACACTACTCTAGCTTGGTAAAGGCTGTAAATACGGTCGCAATAGAGATATGCATATTTAACCGGTCAAATTGCATGAAATTAATTTCAATAGAGAGAGTAAGAGAAATAAGAGCAACTGTAAAGAAATCAAGGAAATCCAGCCACAAACAAAGAAATATATTGCAAAAGAGTTTACCAAAAGAGAGCTCCCAAAATAGCTCTAAGGGTTTAGCTACAGCAAAATCCAGCTTAACCTACTCTAAAAAACGTTCACTATTTATACAAAACAGTTTGGGTTCGGGTTTTATAAGAAAACCAACCCGAAAACCATAATTTTAAGTCAAATAGGAGTCTGCCGACCTACCGCTCGGTCGAGCGCAGTGCTCGCTCGACCGAGCGGTGCCTTGTATAGTGCTCTGCTTGGTGCTCAAGAAGGAGCCGCTCGAGCGAGCGAGTTGAGTCGATCGCCTGAGCGTCATGTCGCTCGGTCGAGGGAATTAAGTTCTAAAAAATCCAGAGCCCAAGTCTTAAAGAAATGGGCTCCTCTGATGGCTAGCTCAACTGAGCGGGCTGGTTGTTTGGCCGAGCAGCTTTTCGCTCGGTCGAGCACCTCGAAGAACGAGTTGACGCTCTTTGGCATGTCACAGCTCGGCCGAGCGCATCATGGCTCAGCGGAGCGATCTGGCATGAATCCCCAAGTTTCTCTTTCTCTCTCCATTCTCTTCTTCTTTACTCCTCATCTCTTCTTCTACTCCTCTCCTTCGCTTCTTTGGCCTCCTTGGGTCGTCGTGGTAAGGCGAGACGATCTTTAGCATCGATGTTGTGCCCAGAATCCCATATCACTCTGAATCGCGTCGAATTCCCTAAAAACACATAAAACATCGAAAGAATCAAGAATATCGAGAAAAGCGCGATATAATACAAAAATATGGTTTCGAGCGATCGAAACGACATGAGAATGCATGGTAAAAATATGGAAAATATAGATACAACAAAATCCCCCAAGCTTACCTCTTACTTGTCCTCGAGGAAGACAAATAAGAAGTTCACCGGAGGGTAAAAACAATTAAGTGCAAAAGAAACCAAAAGATAGGAAAGGCGACTAAATCATCTCCTCATCCCATAGCACGCAACAACACTTCAACTTTAAAAACGCACTACTCATGAGGATTCATCAAGTTTAGCAAAGAATATATATATAATGGATTTTCAAATGAATGGCGTGAACTCAAATATAGATATGAAGTTAGAGGGGGATTCCTATTATATCATGCAATCAATTACAGAATCTATGATTCGAGCTCAAATCTCCACAACTCATTCTCTAAGCAGTGAATAGTATCATGATCAATTAATTCAAGCATGCAAGATGATTTTAATTAATTTTCATAAAGAGGATGGTGAGTTCAATTAAATTCAAAAATCACCGCACTACACTCTTTCAATATCCCTCGAAATCATCGACCTTGCCATGTCCCTATTCTATATAGAAAGTGAGGTAAAGATGTGGGATTTTTCTTTTTACAATTGTTTTTGGCTATACAATTTTCTTTATATATACATACATTTATTTTCTTATATACATGAGATAACTCAATGTATACAAGAGGCGGCCTATGCATCCCAGACCAGACGGTCTTAGGGCACTGGATTACGATGAACCCCTCGGGACTATTATTCGTATGTAATATTTTTTAGTTTTTGATTTTTCCAAATATTTTTGGGATTTTTGCAAACTCATTTAAACACGATGGAATGCAAAGCATGATCAATAATCACAATTGGCTATATACAAAAATAAAAAACATAGAATTGGGACATAGCCCGGTGTCAGAATATCTAGTAGACACTACTTAAGTGTCGTGGGTTATCCAAACCCAATTGTACTACCATTCATTACGAAAATAGACGTTTTCACACAATCATGCAATTTTCACTCAATTTTCAATCCATCATGCATTTTCAAGCTTAATTGTTTCGAGAATAGTCGTTGTGTAGAATATGAATTTAAAGCATGGAAAAGCATATTAAAATGCATCCTAATCAATAAATATCTATAACACACGGAAGCATAGAGTTCGAAAATCATAATCCATTCTATATAAATATGTGATGACGCGAAATAAACTATGATGAATCCTACGTGAGTGTGTGAAGCAGATAAGTTGAGTTTGTACAGCTTATAGTGCATTCATAGGAGACTAATCTTTAGTCTAAATAATAGAAAACGAGAAAGAAATGAAAAACATGCATGCGAACAAACAAGAAACGAAAAAATAGACGTTTTCACACAATCATGCAATTTTCACTAACTTTTCAATCCATCATGCATTTTCAAGCTTAACTATTTCGAGAATACTCATTGTGGATAATATGAATTTAAAGCATGGAAAAGCATATTAAAATGCATCCTAATCAAGGAATATCTTTAACACATGGAAGCATAGAGTTCAAAAATCATAATCCATTCTATATAAATATGCGATGACGTGTAATAGACTATGACGAATCCTACGTGAGTGTGTGAAGCAGATAAGTTGAGTGTGCACATCTTATAGTGCAATCATAGGAAACTCATCTTTAGTCTAAATAAAAGAAAAAGAGAAAGAGATGAAAAACATGCATGAGAAAAAACAAGAAAAGAAAAAATAAAAATGATGATAAAAGGGGGGAAAATGTGGCGGAAGTTGAACTAAAAATGGGAATAAGGAAAAAGAATAAGTAAAAAGCGATAGCACTCATCCTCCAAGATAATTGCAGCAGTGTCCTCACTGCTGAGAACACAGGTGTAGAGACGGGAAATGATGCTAAGGGGGTGGGAGGGATGAAAGATAAAAGAAGGTATAAAAGATGCATATGCATATGTACAGTGCGAACACTATGGACAACAAAAACCGATGCCAAAATGTGACTCCCCCAAGCTGGACTAAGCTGGGCCCCAAAAGACAGATGGGCACAATGATAGGAGGGGGAGACACTGGGACATTGAGAATCTAATAAATCAGGCAGCACCACCACCCGGTGGGGGTGGTGGCTGAAGAAGGTGAAGGATACGGTCCAGCTTCTCGTTGTTCCGCTATCCAAGATCAGTGAGTGTCCCCACGGCTCTACGGAGCTCACGTACATCCTGCTCCACACCATATAATCGTCCTGTAATGTCGGGGGGCGGGAGCTGCTAGACGCTCCCCTAGAAGATGTGCCACGTGTGGTGAAAAATGGATGTATGCTGGCAGATCGAGAGTGGGCGCGAGTACTCCATTTAGTTAGGGCCCTTTCTTTCAGAACATGTCTGTGTTTGTGCTTTTTCTTTGCCTGATTTTTTCAATAGAATAGAACTCTTATGATAATTAATTAAGTAATATATAACCTCATTTGATTAGAGTAAGGGTCGCGAGAGAGGCTGTGTAGATAGTGGGGCAGTGGTGACAGCATCAGTGGAGATAGGAGTAGAGGTCGAGGTTAATAAGTGTGCAGGTGAGGATAGGGCAGGTGCAGATATGGCAGAGGTGGTGGCAGTAGCTGTGGAGACAGAAACCACCACACTCTCTGTCAGAATGACCGAGACGGTACTAGGAATGGGTACGATAAGGGAAACAGGTACCAATGTGGTCTCAGGTGGCAGTGAGGAGGTGAGGATAAGATGATCAGCTAGTAGATCAGAATTGAGGAACTCAGCTGATAGGGCTGGGTCCTCGAAAAAAGTGGAGACGGAAAGATCGACGGCAGAATCAAGAACAGATGGTGTAACAGATGTGGCAAGGCCCTCAACACATGTGGAGACAGAAGGGGCCGTTGTAGGCTCAGACTGGGGCATGGTGTGGGGTGGCTCCTCAGCGTGTGGGGGAGCAGTGCCCGGCTGTTGAGCAGGCTGCTGCTGGGCAACCTGCTTATCATCGGGCTCTAGCTCGTAAATGGAGGGATGCGCTCCAGCCTGGGAAGGATCCACTCAATCGGCTGAGAGGCCATGACGGTTTGCTCTTGGCTCGGGAGAAAAAAATAATCTGCATTATAACGCCCGTGAAGATATGCCTAGTGTCGGTCACCATGGGCCTTAATAATCTGCATGTGCGTAAGCACACACAAGGATAGGGTGGTAGGGCCCATCACCTCAAGAAGATCCTCGGGGAGGACTAGATTTTCCCTAAGGGCAACGATGGTGAAAAATCCACCACAACAGATGTGACCCCTCTACGCCCAACATATACGGTCACAGAAGATCTGTGCGTGATCAATAAGGTAGGAGTGGCGATATGTGCCATCTGGTAGCACCTCGCGAGGGAGGGTCATGCCCCCACAAAAGGATATGCAAGATAGAGGACATAGTCCCTGGCTCATTCATGCATAGAATGGTGGTGGCAAGGTGGCACTGAGCTAGCCTAAGGCAGGGGTGGATGATCGAGGAGGCTTTCGAGCAGCTAGTGCTGAAGGAAGGCAAACCAAAAATCCTCTCCAAAAGCATGTAGTGTAAATAGCGGGGGAGTATCCGAGCCAGGTGTATAGGTGGCCTCGACAGTGGGGAGAGTAGGCCACTGAAATAGGGTTTGGAGTCACTTGTAAGTGACCTCCATCTCCACGTCCAGTATGGAGAATGCAATACTCGTGTCGGTACGGCAAAGTGAGATGAGGGCCTCTAGGGTCAGACGAATGTAAGTCTTCACCTGAAGCCCTAGAAAATGCTCCCAGCCTAGGTTTGCATACATCTTCCTAACCCAGGGCAAAATGCCTAGCTGCTCTAAGGCTCCTAGGTCGGCGAATTTGGTCGAGACGATTGGGCGCCTAGAGAGATCGGTAAAAGCACGACGATGAGTGTCGTCTATAAAGGTGACGTCGTATGTCTCTACGGGGCGTCTCGGGCTGTGGGGGTGGCGGGGTGGTGCTGTGGGTATGGGCTGACTCAGGGGGGCTCGTGTCCCCGCTGAGGAGCCAGCAGCCTGGCGTTTCTTCCTGGCATGTGGGGGTGAAGGAGATGATGGTGGGGATGGGGTGGGAATGCATGTGGCGGTGCGTGGCCTAGAATGAGGGGCCGTTTGCGAGGACTTCCTCTTTTTGGGAGGCTGTGGTGGAGGGGTGGGGGTGGGGATGGTGGGGTGATAGTGGTGGGTGTGATGGAGGTGTGGGGAGGTGCCGTGGGTGTGGTGGTGGTGGGGATGGATGTGCGTGGTGGTGCTGTGAGTGAGGAAGTGGAAGTGGTAGAGGTGGTGCGATGCCTAGAGGAGGTCGGCTTATGGGCCAACATCTTTTGGCGTTAGTGTTGTGGCTGGGGTTGAGATGTGGATGGTCTGGAGACGGTGGTGGATGTGTGTGGGGGAGGAGGGCGTGTAGGGGTGGGGTGATGGTGGTGGATGTGTGTGTAATGCATGGTGAAGGTGCAGTGGAAGTGCATGGAGGTTCTGTGGAAGTGGTGGTAGTGGAAGTGCGTAGAGGCTGAGTGCATGTGGGTGGGGTGGTAGATGTGCGTGGAGGTACTGTGGAATGTGACGGAGACGGTGAGGATGATGATGAGCAGATGATGGCCCTGTGAGGCATCGTGAGCTCGTGCCACAAGCGATATAATGTATATAATAAAAATTAATAAGAGGGGAAGAGTGGACCCTTAACGTTGCGAGAGCGGTGAATGCTATATCCTCGAGTGATGTGCCCCTATGCAGTGCTGCAGTCCCGCCAAGTGTCCCGCCAACTTGAAATTGAAATTGGGTGGTTTAGGGGTTGGGTGAGATCGGGGATGGGGGGTGATGAAGGGGAGGGGGTTGCGTTCGGGGTGGAGGGGGTGCGCTCGGGTTGATAGAGGGGAGGAGGGGTGGTGGTGCTTAGTGGAGGTCGGGGGGGTTATCGGGGGGTGGGGGGTTAGGTTAGGGTTAGGGTTTGAGGGTGCACGGGGGAAGGGGGTGGGGATCGAAGGGAAGAGGGAGGAGGTTGGAGGGGATCAGAGGGAAGAGGGAGGAGGTCGGAGGGGGGGATGGGAGAGGAGGGGGTCGGCGCTCGGGCGAGGGAGATCGAGAAGGGGGGTCGCTCGATAGGGGTTAGGGCGCGGGGGTGATCTGGGTCGCTTACACGAAATTTTCGAGCGAGCGACCCGAAAGAATTTAAAGGGTTTTTTCCCGAGCGGTCGAGCGCTCGGGCGAGCGTTCTCGCTCGGGCGACCTATCTCCCCTTCACTGGGATGGTTGCTCGGCCGAGCGAACTAAAATTTTAGTATTCACAGCCTCTTGGTTCTTCTCGTATTTCTCGCCGCTTTGGACCTCAACTCCACACCCACGCTTTTCCCTTTCATTCATCGTCGTGACCACCAAATATATGCCAAAATCAACAAAATTTAATTATTTATGGATTTTTTGAATTTCTATAATAAATCTAGAAAAACTAATTAAAAACCAAAGTGCGAGTAAATAGACTGGGTTGTCTCCTGCCAAGCGATTGTTTAAGGTCATTAGCTGACCCATGCGGTTCAGTGAGGTGATATGTAGGGTGCATGCAAGATGCGCACATCGTTCTTCCCGACCAACCCTTATGGGGCCGGTTGGTCGAACGCCTCCTTCAGACCTGTAGCGACCCGGCCATCCTACTTCGTCTCCGGTGCTTGTCTCTATTTGGGGTGCCCCATGGACGCTACAGCAACTAGGTTCTTGATTCTCTTGACGTCTGGGTCGTGATCCTTCAAGGCGAACATGGTGTGCTCGCGCGTCGTCGATCCATCGTCGGGGTCCTCATCCAGGACCTGTAGGTATGCCGCAACAACTTTATCGTGCCGAGGATCTAAGCCATGGTCATCGATCTGCAACAGTGGGTCCTGAATTACTTCTTCAGCTATGAACTCTTCAACGAGATCATTCTCCACCAATTCAAGATACCCGACATCTGCAGCGGGCTCCCTCTCCCACATCGGCTTAGGTAGCCAAAATTCGGTCTCGATGTTTTCGACATTGAGGGAGAGCATGCCTTCTCGCATGTCAATCAACACTCCAGTCATTGCCATAAACGGGCGACCTAAAATCAGCTATGATCCTCCATCTTCCACCATGTCCATAATAACAAAATCCACCAGCACGCTCACTCCGTCGTGAATCTGTAAGATGACGTCCATAGCCACTCCGACCGGGTGCATCACCAACCTATCTACGAGCTAGATGGTCATGGCCATCGGCTCTAACTCTGTCCAGGTGTTGAGGTGGTGAAAGATGGACAAGGGCATCAGGCTGATGCTTGCCCCCAAATCTATCAAGGCCCTCCTGATGGGGACGCCACCTATGGAGCAGGGAACGGTGAAGCTCCCCAGGTCCATGAGCTTCTTCGGCAGCTTGTTTCTTCTGAGATATGAGGACAGTTGCTCTGCCTACAAAACCTGCTCCGTCGTTCTCTTCCCCGAGATTAGTTCCTTAAGGAACTTTGTATACGAGGGTATCTCCGTGAGGGCATCCATGAATGGAATATTCAGCTCCACTCCCTTCAGAAGCTCTATGAACTTGGCATACTTCTCTGCCATTTTGGCCTTAACCAATCTACTCAGGAATGAAACTGGAGCAGGGCTATCCTTGGGCTTTTCCATAGGCCTCGCCCTTTCCTTGATCACTTCCTCCACTACGGGCGGGCTGTCTCTCTCAACGGTAGTAAGCTGCTCCTCAGCCTCAATATCTCCACCATCAATAACCGGTGGGAGCTCACCTATTACCTCCTCGGGTGATGCAGCTGTGGGAATCATCACCGGCAGCTCCGGACCCATCGTCAATAGGCCGCTACGGGTGGTGATGGCACATGCGCTCTCCCTGGGGTTCTTCTCTGACTGAGCGGGGAGCTTGACTTGGGACTGTGCCATATGACTCATCTGCTCCTTTAACTGATCCACCTTGGTGGAAAGTTCCTTGCTACGGGCCACATGGTCTAGATTGAGCTTTTCCTGCTCCTCGATGAATCTCTCCAAGGTGGCCACCAAGGAGGATTTCTACTGAGCTGGAGGAGGAGCGAGCAAAGCTAGCTGCTGTTAACGCTGCTGCTATACCCTGGCGGTCTATAAGGGGGCATACGGTCTCTGCCTAGACTGCTGCTGCTATGGCTGGTACTGCTGCTGTTGATACTGCTGCTACTGATGCATCCCGAACTTACACCTAAATTCCACCTAGCGGTGTCACAGTCGCTAGGCGTAGTATGGCTCCTACGTGTCAGCTCTGTGCTCTATCCGCAAGCGGACGGTGTCAAATTATAGTATAAAAGATGTCAGATCCCACAGGGATAGTGACAGTGTATTTCAGGTCTCAGATTATTTTTAGGTCTTAGAGTGAGAGGTCTTAGAGTGTGATAGCTGTCGGTTTGGAAAAAATAGTTGTGATGGTGTTGTTGACTTGATAATAAAGAAAACTAGGATCGTAGGGATCACCGCTAAGACCGTCGGATGTCGATGTTAGAATGGTATCTGTATGTTGCATTGAGCTTAGGAAATTGATCTCCCAATTTATACCACTCTCGTGGGTTAGAATTTTGAGGTATTTCGGTGGCTCTCATTGACGCAATGGTGGTTACCGTCAATGTAGCAATATAGTTCGTTGGTGGATCCCCTCAAGGCACAAGCCGGGCATGGTCACGAGCCTTGGTAAGATCCACTAATTTCCCTATTTGAATCCCAAGGATACTCCTTAAGCTCATCAATTCCACCGACCGTGGGCATGATCTTAGTACGAGTTATCCTAGGGATTCGGATGGATCAACCGAAATACTACCCTTTATTCCCAATACAACCTAGAGATCCAGATCTACATCTCTATCCTAATGTCTTAGGGCTAACCCATCAACCCTAGAGGAGACTACTTACACATGATGATTTTGACAAATAAAAATACGATTTTTATCAAGGAAAACATTGTAGCAAATGAATCAAGTGAGAAATGAATAACTTATGTACCGAAGGCAAGAAAGAATAGTAGCCAATAATAATCCAAAGCGATTCAACAGATTCCAGGATGTGGGAATAATAGCATGTAAATTTTCTCCCAAAAATTAATTCAAATTATCAACGAAAACTAGGTTTAGATCTACAATACTTTTCTAATCTCCTCTCCCCTCAAATGTCATTCAATAACATACAAAAACTCATCTCTCTAATTTCGTCCCCCAGATCCGCACTTCACTCTCCCTCATCGCATCCAGACGGGCCCACGAAAAATTCCAAAATTATCCCGCATTGTCGTCGATTGAGTCAGTGACTCGGTCGAGCAGAAGCTTGCTCGGTCGGGCTGCTCGGTCGAGCAGCCTGCTTGCTCGGTCGAGTCTGTCAGTGGATCAGGCTTTTTCAAAAAGTATCATTCTGTCTGCTCGGCCCGAGTAAGCCTTGCTCGGTCGAGTCGCCAGCTGACTCGGTTGCATAAGGCTGCTCGGTCGAGCAGGATGTTGATGGTGGACCTTCAAAAAATAGAAGTTGCTCTACCGAGCACTACACTGCTTGGTCGAGCAGGTTGCATATCTGCTGCGTCTCGTGTATCAGCTCGATCGAGCAGCCTACTCTGCTCGATCGAGTCGCCTGGAAAAAATCCAGATCTTCATGTAGCTTCTCCTCTACTCCTGGCAATCTCCTCCACTCCTCCCATAGCCTTCCAAAACTCGACGAACTCCTGTAGAGCTTTGCCAACGGGCTCACGGGCATGTTGGATGTGTCCATATCTAAAAATGGTCCCGAATCGCTCCAGAATCCCTGAAAATCCACAAAACTCTATGAAACTCGAATATGGCGTTAGAATTGCAGTATCGTAGGAAAATGTGGGATTTGGATGCTGATATGGCATGGAATGCAATGAAATGATGCTATGAAAAGATAGAAAATATGGACACATCATAATCACCCAAGCTTACCTCTTACTCGTCCTCAAGGAAGATGAATACTAGGTATGACGGGCGATAAACAAAAAGGAAATAAAAGAGAATAGAGATGGGGGGTGCTAAAGTGTTCAATCAGATCTCAAGCCTCAACAGTATATCACGATGCTTCGAATGGTAAAAACACATGATAATGGTATTTTCAAGTCTTACTAATCATATGGCTAGCATGCAATAAAGACATAAACATAGATCTTCTAAAATCATGCATCAACTCATATCAATCTCGTGCAATCTATAGAGTCTAGTATAAAAAGAGTTAGCAACGCACTTTTCAATCAATAGATACAAGTGGAGCATAGAGAAATCACACCAACCATGCAATAAAGAATGAAAAGGAATCATGCTATTCAAATATTCACTTCGAATCATGAAAAATATCCAAAACTAAAATATTTGTAAAGTTCAAGCATTATCGAATCTCCCCGTTGTGCACCGTCTCCACTCTAATGTTATACTCACTCATATGATCAATTGGTTCACCCCTTCCCCAAGCTTAGCTCGGGGCATTGTATCTAGGAATAGGATGTTGAAATTTCTGTCTTTTCCCAAGTATTTGTAATAGCTTCTAATAAAGGGATTTTCCCCTTTTCTTTTCTTTTTTTCTTCTTCTTCTATTTACACACTATATTTTTTTCCTTTCTTTCTCTCTCTTTTTTTAGTTCATTTTATTTAGAAGCTATCTTTTTCTTTTGGGATTTTTGGGAAGTAGATGCGGTAAGGGTAGCCGTAGGAGGTGAAACCAAATGATATGTAGAGAATCATAAAGATATGTGGAGAAGGAAAATAATATATCACCCGGTTCACTTATCAAAGGTGCACAACGATTCAATATGATAATACTCTAACTAAACTCATAACTAGCATGCATATTTTCATTCATCTTAATGAATGCTGAAAAGCATGCGGTAATAAGCACAATAATATCAAGCATGCAAACAGAAGTGAATGAGATAGCAAATAGGTGCTCCAATTGTTCTAATGATGCGTGAACATAGGTGCATTACCCAACAAAGCACATACTAGATACTATTTCATGCATTCAATTTCAATTCATATCAGGCATTAAATTAGAGAGATCAGCAAGAGAATATGCACGCATAAATAGTAAAACTGAAACTATCCTAAATAGCAGGTCATCAAATATAAGCACAGTGAGTAGCTACTAAGTGCTATGAGAGGTATCATCATGCAGAATAACTTTAACAAAAAGGAAAAAGGGCAGAGAAAACAAGAGGATGAGAACAGGCGTGCTTGCATGACAAAAAGTGAAAAGCATGATGCTGAATGAGAAAAAAGATAAAAAGGTGGAAAATGGGTGGAAAAATAAAGTAAAAAGGTGAAAAATGAAAGAAAATATAAAAGGGAATGGAAAATAAAGCGATAGCACTCATCCCCAAGCTAAACCCAGCAGTGTCCCCACTGCTGAGAAAATGCTTGTATGCGGGAGAGGATGCTAGAAAGGGTGGGTGTGTGAGGGGATAGGAAAGGAATAGAAAATCAAACTGTGCAAAAGAAATAAAATGTGATATGATTCAATGATAAATAGATGCTACATATGCATGAAATGATGCATAGTGGGTCCTCCCCCAAGCTGTGTAAGACCAGGGCCCCGAAAAGACAGATGTGCACAACATATTCTGAGGAAGCAAAAAGTGTGTAGGGCCAACATCAAGCAGGGGCACCACCCTCTGGAGGTGGTGATGGGTCCCCCTGCTGTGGACCAGGCACTGCAACAAGCGAAAATAGGACAATAGCAATAGTGGACTCGACTGTGACGACCAACTTAGGTGTGGAAGTAGAAGGCCCTGCAGAAGCCTGAGAATGTGGGGGCACTGAGTGGTGCAACGATCGAGTCAGGGCCTGGCCTGGGTGGAGGGGTGTGAGCTAGGATCACGGGAGGTGGGCCCTGTGTCCGTAGTAGGTCTATGATAGAGGCTAGGTCTGCCTCGACTCTCTTATGGTGCGTGGCTGTCGAGTGGGCGAAGGTGTCGAAACCCCACCGAAGGCAAGAAGTCGAGACCTCTAACGCGGTCAGATGAGCGTCAGTAGTACGTGAGTCGAGGGGAGGACGAGAACCATGAGACACCACTCTCGTAAAACAGCCCCGTGGAGATAATCTATGGTGCCTATGCTGAAAGGTCGGAGAGGGTGAACTCGATGGGATCTCGGCAGTGGAAGTGACCGGAGGTAGAGCAGTCGTCGACACAGAAGTGAGGACAAAAATCGAGATGCTCTCTGTGAGTACGGTCGCTGCGTGTGAGGAAGTGGAGCCAGAGGTAGGTAAATAGGAACCTATAGAGATATGCAGGGATGCTAGAAGGTCCCTAAGTGGTGGAAGGGTGACGGCTGGCTCGTGCTCTGGAAAGTCTAGAGCAGTAGGCTCGGGAGTAGACATAGTATCAGTGCCCGCATGCTCGGGTTCAGAGGAGACAGAGGCAGGGGCAACGGGGCAAAAGGTGGTGACAGTCCCTGATGTACCGACGGTGGTGGAGGTAGTAGAGACAGGGGTGGAAGAAGAAGGGTGTCCTGGTGGCGGTGGGTGCACATGCAGAGCTGGAAGGGCAGCCACAATGGCTGCCAGGTCATGCTCCTTGTACTCGGAGGAGCGGGGAACCCGGTCGTCGGCGACTGCCACGACGGGGGCTCCCGGGGGCTCCCGGGGGCTCAAGGACATGGAGTGCTGGAAGTGGGTGGACCCTATCTATTATCCAGCTCTGCTGGCTAGGTGCTATGGTGGTGTGGTGAGGGGAGAAAAGGATGAAGTATGGTGTGTGGTGGGTGCCAAGTATGTAGGTCCATTGACGAGTTCCGTAAGGCCTAATGATATGCATGTGCTCAAGCACAATGAAAGTCAAGCGGGTAAGGCCAGGTGACGCCCCACGTGTTTGTGCGTGACGTGTGTGTGTAATATATAATTGGGGGCGTGAGATTTAAATATTTATAACCGCAAGCGCACGGTGTTGTAGTGTGGCTTGGGGGTCGAACTCAGGGAGGCGTGGTTGTGCTCGTGTCAAGAAGGATCGGATTCACCCCATGGGTGAGCTAGCCCGAATCGGATGATGGGTTGTCACAGAAAATGGAATGCGAGGGATAAACAATATAAAGGGAAACCCCGGGACTTCGGTTTCCACCCTATCGTGCGATTCTCACCGATACGGCCTACGGGTAGGATAGCGATCGGAATTAGGGTCTAATGGTGAGACGTTGCCTCAAAGAGTGGTACCAGTGTCCCATGGGCCCGATATTCCGGTCGGTGCCCAGGATGATACGTCGGACTTCTCGGGTTCGGTCAGTGGGCATTCCCATGTCCATTAACACTGACCGACTCCGGGAGCACTAAGCTCGCAACGATAACTCCCAACGTCTCGTCCTGCCACTCCCGCGCACTAGGATTCGACGTCTACGCTAAGGGCGTGAGCTATGGCTAGGGGGTCAACCGCCAAGTTTATTCCCCCTTGGCCCAATGGTCAAAGGCGGTCTTTTTCCCGCCGATGAAAATAAAACACCCAGTGTAACTGGTAGATTCCTAATCCCTATCGATTTCCTTGTCCTATGGACGCATCGGGGAGAACCCACGAAGAGGCTTCCACCAAAATCTCAGATTTGGGAACTCCTCACACATATTTACTAAAAGCGATCTAAATCGAAATCGACCGTTAAAAACATGATCAGGCGATTGAAAAGTAGTAAGAGCAATGCAATTAACACTATATTAAAGTTTAACAAAGATCAGACAAATTACTAATATCTGAAAAATTACAGCCGTCAAGAGAGAGAAAAAACAGCAAAAAATAACAACTCCACGTTTCTGGAAAACCTAGGGGTCGTATATATAGAATACGATATCACCCGATCGGTTGAAAAGTCAACCGATAGGGTGACCTGCTTCATTCTTCGGTAGCTCAGCGTGGGACTTCACCCGGTCATACAGCACGGTCGGTAGAGGGTTGAAGCTGACCAGTTGGATCTTCGTGCCGTCGGGTGAACCGATCGGTTGATCTCTCCGTGTCTTGGCTTCGAAGAATTGGCTACAGATGAACCGATCGGGTGAAGGTCACCCGAGCGGTTGGCATTCAGCATCAAATTCCAGAGAGTTGGGGCGTTTGAACCGGTCTCTGACCCGACCGGTTGACTTTCTGCCCGCTCCAGCTTGTGGCTGGGTGGTGCACGCGTGCATCACCCTATCGGTTGGAAGTGACCAACCGGTCGGGTGAGGGGCTGAAAGATGCTATCTTCGTCGTTTGACCACCTGGATCACGTGTGACTCCTCTCGTTGCTCCGGGGACTCATGATATCTTTGTTATATGTCCCTTACGCCGGTAAACTCCTGCAAAATACAAAAACACGGAAAAGTGAAAGAAAACAAGAAAACACAAGAAAACGAATACAAGACGGCGAAAAATAGCGGAAAAACACAAAAGAAGACGTGCATGAATATATGAAATATAAACGCACGTCAAAATCCCCCAAGCTGAACCCTTCCTTGTCCTCGAGGAAGACGAGTGAGAGTAGGAGCTCGGAGGGAGAAAATAGAGAGGAAGAGAGGAAAGGAGAAAACAAAAAATCCTAAATCGCCCGTCAGAGCCAGCAAAATCAAAAGCACACACCAAGCTAACAAATGCCAAATCACGTCACTAAACCGAGGAATACGAGTCCAGGCAAGTGCCGTGGGCCCATGCCGTGAAGCACGAGTGAGTGTGGTCGTGTGCTAGCAAACGGTGTCACTATCTACATTTTGCAATAAGCTCCATATAAACAAATCCAAGGAATGACCCAAATATCAATTCAATTTGAAATAAGCGGTGAATATATGGCTCAAGCATGCAAGAGAAGAGTATGAGAATAGAAATGCATCATGTGTTATGGACTCCACAGCTAGGGGCTCGGACATCACCACACTATCACCTAGATAATAGCTAGAAATTCCCTATTCCAAGTGTTTTCGAAAGCGACGGGGGTTGAGATGATGTGGAGTAGAACACTTGGTGCAAATTCCCGCCTTCCCTTTATTTTCGATAAGTAGGAAAATATTCACACTCAAATATTTTTTTTTGGGTTTTGGATATATGCATTTTTTTTTGGCTTTTTGGCTATACAATTTTCTCTTTTCTTTTCTTTTCTCTTTCTTTTTTTTTGAATTTTTGGGTTTTTGGCTATACACATGTGTACTCTCTCAAGTGGGAGAACGGTACACGACGAGGGGATTTGCACCAAGTAAAACAAAAAAGAAGTCGGATTCTAGACACATGGGCAAGGGAGATATTTCACTAATCAGAGCGTAGGCTAAATGGGTTATCCTGGTCCTAACTGTGGAATCCCGACACATGCGAATTGAAGCATACGATATATATATTCATGCATACAGAAGCAGATAGGAGAAGCAAATACCGCATATTCAAATCGAAACATGATAATCTAGGGGTCATTCCTAGACAGGTATATAAAATAAAATCACAAAGTAGAAGCACACCAAACAGCTAGGCACGACGCACGACTCACAAAAAAGCTAAGTGGACCCACGATGCATGAAATGCAAGAGTACTCGACTTCCTAGGGTTAGTGAATGTGATTATCGATTCCATGCTAGGTGTGTGTGATTTTGTGGCAATTCATCATAGGGTTCATCTATAGGAGATTGAGATGAAAAAAAAAGAAGAAAAGAAAAATAAAAACACGATGAAAAGGACTCAAAAACGAAAAAGAAAGACTCAAATGACGCACAAAGTACGATTCCCCCAAGCTGAAGTTTTCATTGCCCTCAATGCAATTGAATTAAATACGGGAGGGCAATGAATATGGGGGGGAATACGCACAGACACAAAAAGACATGAAAGACAAGAAAATCACACAAACGAAACTGAAAATAAGAATAAAAATAAAAATCACACCACACGACATATAAACAGAAAATAAAATAAATGAAAAAAAGGAAAATCGCACGACACACCAAATAAATAAACACACAAAGAAAAACGACACACGACAGCACACAGAAAAAATTTGACTTCCCCCAAGCTAGACGTGATAGTGCTAGCGATAAGATGTGATCGTGAATATGCAAAGATATGCAAGGGTGGTCAATCGGAGTCGCTAGCGATAGAATGGTAAGGAGATGGCGAGGAGGGTGGTGAATAATGGTAGAAGGAATCCTCCGAGGATGAAGGAGAGGGTGTGCGAATGGGAGAAGGAGGAGCAACAGGCTGGACCACTAGAGGATCGAGATTTATCGGTGGATCATGGTGGATGATGGTGGGACGGGGCGGACCCACACACGGGTGCCAATCAGGAGGATCCAGGGGTGGAAAGTGAACGAGCGCGACGTACCAAGGATCCGGGTAGAACTCCCAAGGTAGGTGTGTAAGGTGTAATGGGAAACACTCCGTGGATGAGGGTGGGAGGATGGCAAAAGGAGTGTGGGCAGGACTATAGAGGTAGGCTGTACGATCCTCCCCAAAAGGAGTAAGCATACTGATAGAGATCAAGTAGTCGTGATCGATACGGCTACGTCCTGGGACAATAGGGAGATCGAGGGGCATCCTCAAGACACAACTGACGATAAGAGTGACAATTCCCCCACATCAGATAGAGCCAGAAGTTGCGCAGCTGACGGATAAGAGCTCCTGGACGATCCAATGAGCGGTGTTTTATGGGCAAAAGGATATTGCCATGAATCCGGTCATGGGACATGGCATAGAGAAAGAGCAGCTCATCCCTAGACACCGTGTATACATCAACACGAGCGAAAATGGTGTTGGCAAGGAAGCAGTGGGCGAAACGGTAGCAATGGTGTATGATGTAGGAGGCGAGGGCTACCGCTGGAAAGGAGGTGTATTGGGTGAATCGTTGCCAAACACCATCAGCCCGGAAGTAAGAAAAGATGTCAGATCGATCATGAGTAGAGCATTCAACATGGCTATCGGGGTTGGGGAATTGTAGAATGTTGTTAAGCGTGTCGAAGATCATGGAAAAATCACAATTGAAGGCCCAGAAGGTGAAACCATGATCGGACATCTCGAGAGAACTGAGGAACTCGAGTGTGAGATTCCTGTATGTATTGGCTTGGGTCCACAGAAGATAATCGCAACCTATGAAGCGAAAAAGTGCACAGACGCCCCTAAAGAGTCCAAGGGATTGTAGGGTGGGGAAGTCGACGAAAAGAGTAGGTCGCATAGGGCGATGAAGAAGGGCTTGTAAGCGATCGGATTGCTCCTCAGACGAAGGGTTTATACCGAGGAAAGATGGGGAAAAGGGACCATATAGGGGATGTCTGCGTGACGATGAGGCTATTTCCTTTCCCTTCCCGGACATGGTGATGGCGCGGGGAAGAATGATGGGGCGTGATATGGTGTCTATGAAGATGATGAAGCAGATAAAGTGTGCAAACATAAATTCAAGACATTTCAAAAAAATGAAATAAATGTGAAGAGTGGAAAAAGGTTACCCATCAACGTTGTAAGATCAAGCACCCGAAAACCCCACGCAATATAGGGACGCGATTTGGGAAGCCGCCGCTAGTTGATCCGACAAGAATCGCAATTTTCGAAAATTTGGGGGTTAGGGTTAGGGTTTGGACGTTAGATGAGGGAATGTTGTAGATGGTGAGGGTGGTGATGGTGGGGGAGTATGGGAATGAGTGGGGATGAAGATTTAAGGGCAGTGGGGTAGGTGGAGGAGATTCATTCGACAGATGGAAGAGGAGAGCGTGCGGTTGGGGGGGTTTGGGGGTTGGGTGGTCGAAGCCGAACGAAAGGATGTATATATAGGGGCGAAAACCAACCGATCGGGTGGGTTTTCACCCGATCGATTGGATAAGTTTGGAAATTTTTCCTTCAGCCAACAGCTACAGGTGAACCGATCAGGTGAAGATCACCCGATCGGTTGACCTCTTCTCAAATCTTCCCGAGAATATTGTGACTTTCTACCCGGTCAGTCACACGACCGTCGCATCACTCAACCGATCGGTTGATATATCGCCCAAATTTCCCGAGAGTTCAGCCCATCTCACACGGTCAGTCACCCGGTCTCAGCTCAGCTTCACCCGACCGGTTCACAAGGGGAGCAGATACGGCCATTGTCTGATACGTCTCACACGATCGGTTGAATAACCACCCGATCGGGTGAGGCCTAGTTTCCTGCAAAAATTCACAAATGGCCTAAGTTTCTTGACCGATGATCCCGTGGCTGGATTAATTTATTAAAATAGAAAAAAGTAAGCTAAAAATAAGTCTAAAAACAAAGGCGAGAGTTTAGAACATGGGTTGCCTCCCATGAAGCGCTTTTGTTTAACGTCGTTTGCTCGACGCCTCATACGGTGGTCAATTAGGGTCCGGAAGGTTTGAGGAAGAGTTGTCGGTCGTTGAGAGTCCAACCAGAGAGAATGCTGGTTCTCCTACTGCATAGTGTTTAAGGCGCTGTTTGTTGACTTTGAATGGCTCATCTCTTCCCATTATCTTGATAGCCCCATGCTGGAAGACCTTGGTGACGCGGAAGGGTCCCGACCACCTTGACTTGAGCTTTCCAGGAAAAAGCTTCAGCCTTGAGTTGAATAGGAGAACTAAGTCTCCTTCCTTGAATTCTCTCTTCAGGATGCGCTTATCGTGCCACCGCTTCAGCTTCTCCTTATAGATCCGGGCGTTTTCATAAGCATTAAGTCGGATCTCATCGAGCTCGTTAAGTTGAAGCTGTCGATGACCTCCAACCTCCTTGGCGTCAAAGTTTAGGTTCTTTATCACCCAAAATGCCTTGTGTTCCAATTCCATGGGGAGATGGCACGCCTTCCCGTATACAAGCCGGTAGGGGGTCGTCCCGATCGGAGTTTTAAATGCCGTACTGTAAGCCCAGAGCACGTCCGGAAGTTTTGATGACCAATCCTTCCTAGAGATGGCCACCGTCTTCTCCAGTATGCTCTTAATCTCCCGGTTAGAAACTTCCACTTGGCCGCTAGTCTACGGGTGGTAAGCGCGCCCGACTCGGTGTTGCACCCCGTACTTCTTTAAGAGAGCTTCGAATTTCTTCTCTATGAAGTGGCTCCCTCCGTCACTGATCAAAATTCGAGGCACACCGAATCTCGGGAAGATGTTGTTTTTAAAGAACTTGGCAACCACTCGGGAATCATTAGTAGGATTGGCTATCGCTTCAACCCACTTCGATACATAGTCCACGGCTACCAAGATATACTGGTTCCCAGAGGAGGAGGGGAGCGGTCCCATGAAGTCGATTCCCCACACATCGAAGATCTCTACCTCTAAGATGTAGTGCTGAGGCATCTCATTTCTCTTGGAGACGTTCCCCGTCCTTTGGCATTTGTCGCAGGCTTGGACATAAGCGTGGGTGTCCTTAAATAGGGTTGGCCAGTAGAATCCGCTCTGGAGGATTTTTGCAGTCGTCTTATAGGTGCTCTTATGCCCTCCACATTGCTGATCATGGCAATGAAATATTATGGAGGTCACCTCAGTCTCACGAATGCACCTTCGTGTCACCCCATCGTTGCAGGTCTTGTACAAATGGGGGTCGTCCCAATAAAATTTTCGGACCTCATGGAAGAATTTCTTCTTCTGCTGATAGCTCACGTTGTGGGGGACGATGGCACAAGTCAGATAGTTTGCGATGTCAGCGTACCAAGGGGTCTAGGCGGAAGAGACGGAGAAGAGGTGCTCGTCAGGGAGCGAATCATCAACCGGAGTAGCATTCAAATCGAGGGTAGGCATTCTGGACAGGTGATCGGCAACGACATTCTCTGCCCCCTTCTTGTCTTTGATTTCCAGGCCGAATTCCTGGAGGAGGAGAATCCATCTAATGAGCCGCGGCTTAGCCTCTTTCTTGCTCAATAGGTATTTGAGAGCCGCATGATCAGTGTGCACGATCACCTTCGCCCCAATGAGATATTGCCGGAACTTGTCTATCGCGTAGATGACCGCTAGCAATTCCTTTTCCGTGGTTGTGTAATTTCTTTGGGCAACGTCAAGGGTCTTGCTCGTATAATATATCACATGCAGATTTTTATCCTTCCTCTGCCCCAAGACGGCTCCAACGGCGTAATCACTAGTGTCGCACATTAGTTCGAAGGGTAGATTCCAGTCCGGCGGCTGAATTACGGGCGCGGAAATCAAGGCTTGCTTAAGAAGGTGGAAGGCTTCCATGCACTCCTCGTTGAAGATGAAAGGTGCATCCTTCACGAGGAGTTGGGTCAGCGGCCTGGAAATCTTGGAGAAGTCTTTTATGAAGCAGTGGTAAAATCCCGCATGCCCTAAAAAACCACGGACTCATCGAAGATTGAGTGGTGGTGGAAGCTTTTCAATCACCTTAACTTTTGCCTTATCAACCTCAATTCCCCTCGAAGAAACGACGTGTCCCAGCACAACTCCTTCTTGGACCATGAAATGGCATTTCTCCCAGTTCAGGACCAGACCCTTGTCTTGACACCTCTCCAGGACTTTAGTTAGATTGCTGAGGCATGAGTCAAACTCAGTTCCATAGACGGAAAAATCGTCCATGAAAACCTCCATGATGTCCTGGAAGTAGTCGGAGAAGATTGCGGACATTAGTCTTTGGAATGTAGCTGGGGCGTTGCAAAGAACAAACGGCATTCTTCTGTATGCATATGTCCCAAATGGGCATGTGAAAGTAGTCTTCTCCTGGTCATCGCTATGGATAGGGATTTGAAGGAATCCGGAGTAGCCGTCCATGAAACAGAAGTAGTTATGCTTCACCAGTCTCTCTAGCATCTGATCAATGAATGGGAGGGGGTAGTGATCCTTCCTCGTGGCCTTGTTCAGCTTCCTATAGTCTATGCACATCCGGTACCCTGTGACGGTCCTAATAGGTATGAGCTCGTTTTTCTCGTTGCGAACCACCGTCATTCCTCCTTTCTTGGGTACGACGTGCACCGGGCTAACCCAGTGACTATCGGAGATAGGATATATGATACTGGCATGTAGAAGCCTAACAATCTCCTTTTTGACACTTCCATCATTATAGGGTTGAGTCTCCGCTGTGGCTCAATTGAGAAGGCCTGCTCATCCTCAAGAAGTATTCTATGGGAGCAGAGGCCCAAGCTAACTCCATTCAAGTCTTCAATTGCATACCCGAAAACACCCTTAAACTTTTTCAAAACACCAAGAAGTTTCGTCATTTGGTCTTCGGGCAGCGAGGAGTTCACTATGACCGGCAGGGTCGAGCCCTTCCCCAAATATTCATACTTTAGTCCCGGGGGCAACTCTTTCATTTCAACCTCATGAGGTCTCGACGCATATTTCTCAAGCTGAGCATCTTCTAGTGAAAGGACTTCTTCGTGGATTTTTTGAAAGCCAGCTTTCGGAACTTCACTCCCAGCCATGGTTCCGCATGGCAAAGTCTCGCAAGGTATCGTGGGGATAACCAAGGAAGGCATTGGGTCTTTTTCAAGCTCATAATAATTATCCGGTAAGAAGGCTTCGAAGTGAAAACAGGTTTCAACAGTCGATGGTTCCCCACCGTTGCTTCTAGCTTCCTCATTGTCCAAAGATCCGGGATGCTCGATAGAAGTCTGCAAGGAATAGATCGGTTCCTGTCCATCGTAACTGACAGACTCAGCCTGATGGTTCTCCCGACAAAACTCCGCGAACAATTCTTCCTCACCAAACTCGAAACCAGGCATGTCGATATACGCCACTTCATCATGAGGAAGGAGAGTTGTCGTGACAGGATGCTGCTACACATCATGATTCCTCCTTTGATTTTCCACAGCGCCAGTCAGAAGGGATAGTATATTCGAAGCATTTAGGGATTCTGCCAAGCTTTGTGCCAAACATTGGATGTGGTGCGAATGATCCCAGATATCGCCCGAAACGGCATGCATCATCCTCGTCGCTCGAGCAGAAAACCTATAAGAAGGGAGAGAGAGAACTGCACATATAGCAAACACGTTAAAAGCATGGGTTGCATAAACGGGAGGCAAGGAGTAGCGATGGCAGCACGGCGACTCAGTAAATCAATTCTATACAACTAATATTTACAGTATGTACAAGTAAAATCAAAAAGCGTAGAATGCGACAATTATCGCGAGATAGGGATGAGAGCTAGACTCAAGGGTTCATGAGATCTTAAAATAACAAGCACGTTGCCTCCCAGGCAACGGCGCCATAAAGCTTGACGCCCCCCCCCCCCCGTGTTTGCACGCGACGGGTGTGCGCAATATATAATTGGGGGCGTGAGATTTAAATATTTATAACCGCAAGCGCACGGTGTTGTAGTGTGGCTTAGGGGTCGAACTCAGGGAGGCGTGGTTGTGCTCGTGTCAAGAAGGATCGGATTCACCCCATGTGCGAGCTAGCCCGAATCGGATGATGGGTTGTCACAAAAAATGGAATGCGAGGGATAAACAATATAAAGGGAAAACCGGGGACTTCGGTTTCCACCATATCGTGCGATTCTCGTCGATACGGCCTACGGGTAGGATAGCGATCGGAATTAGGGTCTAATGGTGAGACGTTGCCTCTAAGAGTGGTACCAGCGTCCCATGGGCCCGATATTCTGGTTGGTGCCCAGGATGATACGCCGGACTTCCCAGGTTCGGTCAGTGGGCATTCCCATGTCCATTAACACTGACCGACTCTGGGAGCACTAATCTCGCAACGATAACTCCCAACGTCTCGTCCTGCCGCTCCCGCGCGCTAGGATTTGACGTCTACGCTAAGGGCGTATGCTTTGGCTAGGGGGTCAACCGCCAAGTTTATTCCCCCTTGGCCCAATGGTCAAAGGCGGTCTTTTTCCCGCCGATGACAATAAAACACCCCGCGTAACCGGTAGATTCCTAATCCCTATCGATTTCCTAGTCCTATGGATGCATCGGGGAAAACCCACGAAGGGGTTTCCACCAAAATCCCAGATTTGGGAACTACTCACACATATTTACTAAAAAGTGATCTAAATTGAAATCGACCGTTAAAAACATGATCAGGCGATTAAAAAATAGTAAGAGCAATGCAATTAACACTATATTAAAGTTTAACAAAGATCAGACAACTTACTAATATCTGAAAAATTACAGCCGTCAAGAGAGAGAAAAGACAGCAAAAAATAACAACTCCCTGTTTCTGGAAAACCTAGGGGTCATATATATAGAATACGATATCACCCGATCGGTTGAAAAGTCAACCGATCGGGTGACCTGCTTCATTCTTTGGCAGCTCAGCGTGGGACTTCACCCGGTCATACAGCACGGTCGGTTGAGGGTTGAAGCTGACCTGTTGGATCTTCGTGCCGTCGGGTGAACCGGTCGGTTGATCTCTCCGTGTCTTGGCTTCGAAGAATTGGCTACAGATGAACCGATCGGGTGAAGGTCACCCGATCGGTTGGCATTCAGCATTAAATTACAGAGAGTTGGGGCGTGTGAACCGGTCTCTGACCCGACCGGTTGACTTTCTGCCCGCTCCAGCTTGTGTCTGGGTGGTGCACGTGTGCATCACCCGATCGGTTGAAAGTGACCAACCGGTCGGGTGTGGGGTTGAAAGATGATATCTTCGTCGTTTGACCCCCTGGATCACGCGTGACTCCTCCCGTTGTTCCGGGGACTCACGATATCTTTGTTATATGTCCCCTACGCCGGTAAACTCCTGAAAAAGACAAAAAATACGGAAAAGTGAAAGAAAACAAGAAAACACGAGAAAATGAATACAAGACGGCAGAAAATAGCGGAAAAACACAAAAGAAGACGTGCGTGAATATATGAAATATAAACGCACGTCACCAGGATTGGTCACAAGTCATCAGAAAGATCAATACCCAGCATCCATTCAAAAATGATGAAGAATCCGCCGCAGCAGATATCAGTGGAGTAGTGAGTATGGGCGGTCTGCAAAAGGCGATGACACAGCCAGTGGGCTGCGTCAGAAAGTACAAAAGGGCAAGGGGAGCCATCAGGATGGAAGTGTATAGGTCGGGTCATGCCCATTGATGGGAAACCTTGGGTAGGGATGTTGAGTATTGATTCCTCTGATTTGGTTTTGATGATGAACAAACATAAATATTGGGTACTAATTCTCTTTTAGCGCAGTTATGAAGATCGTCACCAAATTACCTTGTAGATCTCACACGACGTCCCAAGATTTCCTTATAGTGCGTAATCGATGTGCCTGAAGCTTCGTTGAAGCTCAAGTAGTATTTGTGAAGTCGAGGGATTCAGAATCTTCATATAGAAGCTTTTGAAGATGGGTTGTAATGTTTATTTTCATTGTCTTCTAGAATGTTAAGCCTTGAGTATTACTTGCCTTCGATATCCTCTTATATATCCTATCTTATCTCTAGGATTGCCTTAGAAGCCATTAGAAAGTATACTTTAGCTTATCGTGTCTTTTCATGGCTTTCTGTGCATCTAAGTTGGTTCAAGTAGAAGGACCAACCGACTAGATGACAATCTAATCGGTTGGAAATCCTTCTTGAACCGACTAGTCCTACTTACGTATTTCAGCCTAGTTACTGTTGACCTATTGGTCGGTCCAAGAAGGTTCACCGACCGACTAGTTGTCAAACTAGTCGGTTGGTGTTTCTTCTTAGACCGACTAGTTTTCCCTCCTTATTTCACTATAGTCTCTGTCAACCTTCTAGTCAGTCCAAGAAGGTGTTGGATATGGAAGACGTTTGTACACCCTTGTGGGGGATGTACGTAACTACCTTGGGGTTAGGACATTGATGGAAATGGTCCGTTCAATGATGTCTCAGGCAAATTTGCCTATCACCTTTTGGGGTGACGCATTATTAACGGCGGCATTCATCTTAAACCGTGTACCCTCGAAGTCGGTAAGTTCTACTCCTTATGAGTTGTGGAACAATAGAACTCCAGACTTAAGCATTCTAAAACCTTGGGGTTGTGCATCTTACGCACATTTATCCTCTCACAAATATGGCAAACTTGGGCCACGTGGGAGGAAGTGTATCTTCATCCGATACGCTGAAAACTCCAAAGGATATGTTTTCGTCGGTCAAGAGGACAATGGAGGTCTTATAGAATTCGAATCGAGGGATGTTGTCTTCTTGGAAAATGAGTTTCCAAGACAGGGTGAGATAAGTCAAGACTTATCCTTGTTTGAGACTTGGGATCAAAAAGGATCGGAACGTTCGAGTGGGAGAATTCTTGGTGAAGAAGAAAATACGTTTCAAACTTCACCAATGAATGATACGAACGATACCAATCCTATTCCGAGTGGGAGTGATGTTATTCCAAGTGGGAGTGATGTCATTCCAAGTGGGAGTGATCAAACTCAAACAAGACGTAGTAATCGGACGAGGCTAACACCTCTGAGATTTGAGGATGAATTTCCTCAAACATTCATGACATTACTACAAGATGATGACGAACCTGCAAATTTCAAACAGGCCGTCACATGCCCTGCTAAAGATAAATGGATAGCGGCAATGGAAGAAGAACTTCAATCCATGAAAACAAACCAAGTCTGGGACTTGGTTAATTTACCTAAGGGACGTAGAGCCATTGGGAACAAGTGGGTTCTCAAAATCAAGCATAAGGCTGATGGCTCCATCGAGAAATATAAAGCTCGCCTTGTTGCGAAAGGTTTCACGCAACAGGAAGGAATAGACTACGAAGAGACTTTCTCTCCTGTCGTGCGTTTTACCTCGATTCGCTTAATTCTGGCAATGGTGGCTTGTTTGGACCTCGAATTACATCAGATGGATGTAAAGACTGCCTTTCTTAACGGAGAACTAGATGAGGAGATCTACATGGAACAACCAAACGGGTTCGTACAAGAAGAAAACAAACATAAGGTTTGTAAACTTCGTAAATCCTTATATGGTCTTAAACAATCCTCAAGGCAGTGGTATATGCGTTTTCAAGAAGTTGTTTTGTCGTATGGATAATCCATGCTCGACGAAGACAATTGCGTATATATTAAGAGGATTAAAAACAAGTATATAATTATGTCTCTTTATGTAGATGACATACTTATAGCCGGAAATGATAAGCGTCTTATATTGGATATCAAAGCTTGGCTTTCATCCGTCTTTGAGATGAAAGACATGGGTGAAGCTGCATATATCCTTGGGGTTAAGATCTCAAGGAATCGTTCCAAGAAACTTCTTTCTCTCTCTCAAGAGACGTATATAAAGAAAGTTTTAGAACGGTTTAATATGCAGGACTGCAAGCCAATTGATACTCCAATAAGCAAAGGCGAGGGTCTATGTTTGGAGATGTGTCCCAAAGATCCAAAAGAAAAGAAAGCTATGGAAAAAGTTCCATACTCCAGTGCTGTCGGGAGTCTGATGTACGCCATGATGTGTACTAGACCCGACATTTGCTATGCTGTTGGTATGGTAAGCCGTTACCAATCCAACCCAGGGCAGGCACACTGGAAAGCGGTGAAGAGGATATTAAGATACCTCAAAGGGACTGCGGACTATGCGTTATGCTATCAAGGCAATACCTTGAGACTCGAAGGCTATACCGATGCTGATTGGGCGGGTGATCTCGACGAGCGAAGATCTACCTCGGGCTTTGTTTTCTTACTCGGGAATGGTGCAATATCCTGGAGCAGCAAGAAACAAACCTGCATCGCTCTATCAACCATGGAAGCCGAGTTCGTAGCATTCAGCATGGCGGTCCAAGAAGCTGTTTGGCTTAGGAAATTCTTAGACAGGCTGACGAATGCCTCTGACTCGAGCACTGTTCCTATATACAGTGATAGTCAAGCTTCGATTGCCTATGTCAAAGATCCTAAATTTCATTGTAAGACCAAACACATTGACATTCGATTCAAGTTTGCGAAGGATTATGATAAACGAAAGGAAGTAGACATAGGATACATATCCACGCATGAGATGATAGCGGATCCCCTTACTAAGGCGATCCCCAGAGATGTGTTTTTCAAACACTTATCATCTATGGGAATGCGTAGGTGCTGAGCTGTATCATGTAATATTTCCCATGTCTATAGAAGATCAAAATTTAATTTGCATACAAGTTTCTTACAAATGATTTTATATACATTTGTGTTTAAGTCTCAGCTATTTTTGTGTGTATGTCGGACAGATTAAGGTTGGCTCTCTCACATGAGCAACCGCCTTATCTTATCAGATGGATAAGATAGAGATGAGACTAGTTTAAAGTCAAAATCATTAGACAAATGATTTAGAGTCATGACTTAAACAAGATAGTCGAATAAAAGATCTGCATCATACGGATGCTTACAAAAGATCTGAGATCTGTATCACAAGGATATAAAGATCTCATTGGATTTTTTTAAATCCTGTCTGTCTTATGCAGGATGAGAGTCCGTGAATATTTCACGAGTAGTAAGGGGACTCAAAAAGATAGGCATTGTGGTGTCTGATCTTTTTCATCCGTACAACATCATTAAGACATACTCTCCCTGGGAAAGGAGTGATGTTGTAGTACGTGTTCATACCACGTATGCATTTTCGACCACTAAGTTAGTAGCAATAGTGTTTGCTATTATGTGAGACTCATAGGCCATACGGGTCTTAACTCTTACCCTCAAGGACTCCAATTGGTTCCTTTAGATTTGACGAGATGATCGCTATCTTAGCGTGTTACTAATGGGCTATGGTAATTCGGCTCGGCGGGGCACGTTAGAAAAGCGAATCAAGTCAAGATCAAAAGGTTCGCAAGAAGAGGAAGATTGATTTCATATTCGCATTTGGACTTTAATGATTCAAAGCTGGCCAGCCAATTGTAATCCAGATGGGATTCAATTGTTGAATATAAAGTACAAGAAAATGTGAAGAAATAATCTAGGGTAAAGCATGCGTTGAACTACTCAACTTTGCACCTTCGAGGTCGTTGTGTATCTCTAACAAGTGCACAACAACAGACTCTACGCGCATGACGGTCGCACGGTCTATTTCTCGGTATGATAGATGAAAGAACTAAGGGAAAGACGTTCTCTTACAATCCCCTCAAGTGTGAGTGGGAGATGTTGGATATGGAAGACGTTTGTACACCCTTGTGGGGGATGTACGAGGGATTACGGACCTCGAACGTCGCGCACACGAAGTCATGTGCAAAGGGAATCTGTTCCCTTGCGGAGAGGATCTCTGTATGAGCGGGAAAGTCGCATTATATATGCATAAGTGCATGCGACATATGGCTAATAAAGGGGGAATATCTTAAGCTTATGTTGTACCATGCATATGGTACAACTTAAGCTTATATTGTGCCATGTATCATGGTACACCTTAATTAAGTTGTTCCAAAGGAACAACTTACCCTAAAATAACTACCTTGGGGGCTATAAATAAGACCCAAGGGTAGCCATTTTCCTAACACATTTTGCATGAAATTCATGCATGCATCTTCTTCATAGCGAAGCTCTGCAGAAATATTTCCTCTCCCTCCATCCAAGTTCTTAATCTAAAAATAGAGATTTAGATTGTGGGATTAGTAGCCTTACTCCGTTCGTGAGTAGACTCGATCCGTCGTGGCGAATCCGAAGGCGAAGTTCGTAGACTACCGTGCCGCGTACGCAAGCGTAAGTCTAAACTTCATGTTATCGATCCTAACTCTGTTTTGTACAGGATCCTACAGAAGGTTCACCGACCGAATAGTTCTCAAACTAATCGGTCAGTGATCCTTCTTAGACCGATTAAGTTGCCTTAATTTTCCAACCGTTGGAGATTTTATTTCCACGACTTTTCTTGATCTGTTTTGATTATTTCCATATGTGTTTATTTGTTTCAAACAAGGAAATTTGTCTATTATCAGAGGAATTTCAGATCTAATTTTCTATCATTCGTTTTTGAATTTCCAAGGCTTTCTCTCTCTCTCTCTCTCGAAAATCTCTCCCTCTTCTCTTTGTGACCTAATTTCTCAAGGAGATTTTCAACGGTGTGTATTCATATTGCTGAAGGATCAAATCACGATCATCACCATCGACCTAGCTATTCTCACGCTGCTCATCGTTGCTAGGGGTTCGTGCTCACTCTTTCTCAAAATCCTTCCTTGCCATAAAATCGTAAGTATTTTCTCACGGCATAGGATTTTGTGGTAAGCGTTTTCTATTTCATTAAATTTATTATATTGAGTTTATCTCTCGGTTTGTGAAAGAAGTTCGTGATCCCGGTTTGTGGGAGTCACGATCAACCGTTGTATTGTTTGATCTTGTAGTAGTTTCTACAAGAAGTTATTTAGTGGAACCTTGAGTTAGTGGATTCTAACTCAAGTTGCTGGAAGGGATCTGGGTGTCTGGGACATAGGATCACCAGGAAGAAGTCGGGGAGACTTGGGTGGATCCGAACCCATTACATCGTGTGTTTGCATTGTGTTTCTCTTGTTGTTCTATTTTATTCCGCATAGTTGTTTGTGTTTGCACGATAATTAGGAATTAGACTCTTGATTATTTTAAAGTACTATTCACCCCCCTCTAGTACTTGTGCAGTAGCTACCAGGGAATTACATTTGGTATCAGAGCCAAGTTCATAGCTATGACAAACAACGATAACAAGACCGTTCGACCACCTTCCGACTACAGCACCTTCAAGAATCATGAAGGAGCCTCTTCAGTGATCGAAGGACACTCCTCAACTAGGCCTCCTCATTTCAATGGTACCAACTACGGGTACTGGAAATGCCGGATGGAAACTTTCCTCCAGAGCGCATCACTTTGGAGAGCCACATTAACGGAGTATGTGGAGCTCACTGAAGAAGACTTCACAAAGTGGACTGTCGCGGAAGTCGCCGCGGAGGTGAGCAATGCCAATGCAATGATTGCCTTACAATGTGCACTAGAGCCTGAAGATTTCAACAAGATATGCACCTGTAAGGGTGCATATCGGATTTGGAACCAACTCCTAATCTTACACGAAGGAAAGAGCAGGGTAAAACACTTTAAACTCACCGTTGCTAACAAAGAATTCAAGTTATTTCACATGGAACATGGTCAAAAAATTAAGGAGTACTATGCTCGCTTCGTGGATATAACCAATGAATTGAAAGCTCTTGGGAAGACCTATACCCAAGAAGAGAAAGTCGTAAAGATCATTGACGGACTTCCTCCGAGTTGGGAAAAGCAAACCTACGCTATCGAGAAAGGTAACGATATGTCCAAATATACTGTTGTTCAACTAATGGGTACCTTAATGTCTTATGAGGTACGAAAGGACAGCAAGATCAAGATGCAGGACAAGATGAAGGCGTTCTTGAAGCAAGAAGAGCCAAAGAAAAAGGTGATTGCTTTCAAGGCCGCCCCTACCACACCTACCGATAGTGAAGAATCAGAAGAAGAGTTGGACATGAAATCTTTGGCCCTCATAGCAAAGAAGTTCAACCGGTTCTTCTGAAAAGGTAACTTTAAGAACAAATCTAAAGTTAGTTCTACTAATGCCTTTGCTCCTTTGTGTTTCAAATGCAACAAGGCATGACACATCAAGGTAGATTGTCCTCTCAACAAACAAAAGGAGAAGTGGAAGGCACCCAAGTTCGACAAGTCAAGAAAGTGGAGAGTACAAGAAAGGACTTGTCGGCACATTCACCGATTCGGAAGAGGACTCCTCAAGTGGAGAGTCAGATGATGAACAAGTGGAGAGAGCACACATGTGCTTCATGGCAAGAGAGCAACATGATCAAGAGACCGCTTCAGATGAAAGCGAGGATGAAGGTGAAGAGGTAACTATGGATGAACTTAAATTAGCTAATGAACAAATTTGGTCTAAGTATTCTAAATTGGTAAATAGATATACTAAGATCAAAGATGAGTTAACTAGTCTTCAAACCACACCTAAGCCTATCATCACCAACAACGACACCGTTGGTGAAGCCTTGAGAACCGAGATTGTAAATCTCAAATCTCAACTTGAACATGTTAACATTGAGGATTCGGATGAACACGAGGTAACAGATTTGATTTCTCGAAACTAAACTTTGAGCATTGAGAATGAGAATCTCAAGTCTCGTGTTTGTGAACTCACAACACAAGTGTCCACTTTGGATACTACAATACTTTCTCTCATTGAGAAATATGAGTCCACAATAGGCCGAATTGAAAAATTCAACAAAGGCAAGGACCATTTGGATAATATTCTAAATGACTTACTTCCAGCCAATCATCGTATTGGTTTGGGGTATAAAAAGGAAAATTCATCCAAATCCACCACCACCTTTGTAAGGCCATCCTCCGATGCCTCAACTGTTGGATATGGAAGACGTTTGTACACCCTTGTGGGGGATGTACGAGGGAATACGGACCTCGAACGTCGCGCACACTAAGTCATGTGCAAAGGGAATCTGTTCCCTTGCGGAGA
Source organism: Scilla litardierei (assembly GCA_030789695.1). NCBI lineage: Eukaryota > Viridiplantae > Streptophyta > Magnoliopsida > Asparagales > Asparagaceae > Scilla > Scilla litardierei. Next base: position 315,555,180 of record CM061142.1, on the reverse strand, counting down.
GGATCTCTGTATGAGCGGGAAAGTCGCATTATATATGCATAAGTGCATGCGACATATGGCTAATAAAGGGGGAATATCTTAAGCTTATGTTGTACCATGCATATGGTACAACTTAAGCTTATAATGTGCCATGTATCATGGTACACCTTAATTAAGTTGTTCCAAAGGAACAACTTACCCTAAAATAACTACCTTGGGGGCTATAAATAAGACCCAAGGGTAGCCATTTTCCTTACACCATTTTGCATGAAATTCATGCATGCATCTTCATCCTAGCGAAGCTCTGCAGAAATCCTTTCTCTCCCTCTTATCCAAGTTCTTAATCTAAAGTAGAGATTTAGATTGTGGATTAGTAGCCTTACTCCGTTCGTGAGAAGACTCGATCCGTCGTGGCGAATCCGAAGGCGAAGTTCGTAGACTACCGTGCCGCATACGCAAGCGTAAGTCTAAACTTCATGTTATCGATCCTAACTCTGTTTTGGACAGGATCCTTCATTGGTATCAGAGCCATACGGGTTCGCCCCGGAGAAACTATGAACGAGTCGTTGTCTTTTTCACGGATGGGTATCCTACCATTACGGATATGGTAGGAACGCTTCGTGACGGAGAGAACGCAGCGGTTGTTCTTTTCACGTTAGGGTCTTCTGTCATTACGGATATGGCAGGGACTCTCCGTGACGGGAAGAACCGACCGTTCATATCGTCAAACTCGCTCTCTTCATGGATGCTGAGTCTCCATTCATAGGGAATGGGCGCTCTCTTCATGTGGAGCGCGTAGTTTACGAATTTTTGAAGTGGGTTCATTTTTTGGCACACGGCCATTGGAGGACAACTACTTCCTCGACGAACGGGTGCTTCACCGGAGAAGAAGATGGTGGTTATTCCCATCGGGGAAGATGAATTTTTTTTTGTGCATGTGCACCATGACCAAATGGGTTATGAAGGCCATGCACTCCCCTCCCCATGCGGAGGGGGTTGGCTATGGCCAATAACCACCGCGGCAACCCCCTCCGGCGGGGGTGTGCGGCCTCCCATGAAAGGGGAAACCGGCCATGGCCAAAGGGACATGACCGGTCAAGGCAAAAAAATGCCATGGCCGGGCCATGGCCGGCCATGGCCATGGCCGGCCGGCTCTGGCCGGCCCCGGCCAGGGGCAGAAGGCCCTGGCCGCGGCCAGGCCAGGGCCTGGCCTCCCTGGCCGAGGCCAGGGCAGGGGCCCTGGCCCCGGCCAGGGCCCGGCCGCCCTGGCAGAGGCCAGGGCAGCGCCCTGGCCTCAGGCCAGGGCCCGGCCGCCCTGGCCGAGGCCAGGGCAGAGGCCCTGGCCCCGGCCAGGGCCTGGCTGCCCTGGCAGAGGCCAGGGCAGCGCCCTGGCCTCAGGCCAGGGCCGCCCTGGCAGAGGCCAGGGCCGCCCTGGCCGCCCTGGCCGAGGCCAGGGCCGCCCTGGCCGCCCTGGCCGAGGCCAGGGCAGAGGCCCTGGCCTCGGCCAGGGCCTGGCCGCCCTGGCAGAGGCCAGGGCAGCGCCCTGGCCTCAGGCCAGGGCCTGGCCGCCCTGGCCGAGGCCAGGGCAGGGGCCCTGGCCCCGGCCAGGGGCCTCTGGCCGAGGCCAGGCCAGGCAGAAGGCCTGGCCAGCCTCTGGCCGAGGCCAGGCCAGGCAGAGGCCTGGCCGGCCTCTGGCCTAGGCCAGGCCAGTGGCCAGGCCGGCCCTGGCAGTGGCCAGGGCTGCCGCAGGCCGTCCTTGGCCGGTTGTCGGACTGATCGGCACTGGCCGGGGGAAGTTTCAGACCAATTCGGCAAAGGCCTTGGTCGAACTAGCCCATACGGGGCCAAACGACAGTCGTCTGCATCAAATTTCTCTCATACGGGGGGAAACGCCTGGATCCATACGGGAGCCGGCGACGATAATTTGCAGAAAAATCCCAAAAAAGGGGGATCCGACTTAGGCACGGCTACGGCTCATTCCCGACAAATGGTCAGGAAGTGCCGAATATTTCACCAGTATCATAAGGGTACTAAGTTGAAATATATTTTATTTGAAAAATGCGTTTTCATACGTTTTGAAAAATAAGTTTTCAAAAACGCTTTTCCGCTGCAAAGTACTATAAGAGTACTAACATTTGATAAAGTGAGGGAGAAATATTGAAAGTTACTCTAGATGGTGATCGAAAACGTAGTGACCTTTCCGACTCTAGAGTAACATCTTCAATATTTTTCGAAAGTAACTTATCAAATTATGAATATCATTCCAAGTGGGAGTTGATTTTAGAACTATCCATATGGGATATTCTATTATCATTTCAAGTGGGAATTATATTTGAAAAATACGTTTTCAAACTCGTTTTTCCGCTGCTAGTACTATAATAGTACTATTGTTTGATAAGTGATGGGGGAATATTGAAGGTTGTTCTAGATGGTGATTGGAATCAAAGAGACCTTTTCGATTCTAGAACAACATCTTCAATATTTTTCGAAAGTAACTTATCAAATATAATATAATTTCAAGTGGGAGTTATATTTTAAGAATTTTATGCAATATGTTTTTGATCGAACCTTCGGTTTTTATGTCTTTTGCAGCATTTTAAAAGTAAAATGTCTTCCGCTTCAAAGAATATCGTCGCTGAGTTAAACAAAGGTGAAAAACTCAACGGCGATAATTACAAACTTTGGTCCATCAAGATACAATACGTTCTAGAGGAGCAAGAAGTGCTCGAAACTCTAAAGAACGTTATGATTGAACCTGAGTTGGGCACTACGGCCCAACACCGACGAGACAAGGAAGCTTTTGATGCTTGGTCTCGGAAGAACAAGATAGCGCGCATTACGTTATTAAGCAGTATGGCTGATGACATAATGCGCATCTTCCGAGAACATGACCTAGCCATGGACATATGGTCCAAGCTAGAGGAGAAGTTCGGTGGCACATCGGTGTCCAAACTTCGCGCCTTAACTATAAAGTTCGATACATATAAGAAACGTCCAGATCATTCCATGGGGAAACATCTGCGACATATGGCGAACCTTATATCAGAGTTAAAGGACGCAGGTCATGTGCTCACAGATGAGCAACAAATCCAAGCAGTCATACGTTCCCTACCAAATGGGTGGGACCAAATGAAGATGCATCTCACTCACAATGAGAGCATCAAGACCTTCAGCGATGTTTCCAAGCACCTCGAATTAGAGGAAGAGCGGCTTGCGGCTGCCAAGCCAAGTGCAGAAGTGCACATGGTTGCTAGTTCCTCACACGGGGGAAAGAAAAGGAAAAATCGTTCGAAGTTCACTAATGAACGTAATAAGCAACCTGAGTCTACCAAGAAACCCAAACATAAGGGTGGGCACAAGAAATGGCACAAGAAGAAAGACTTGAAGAGGATCAAGTGCTTCAAGTGCAACAAGCTCGGTCACTATGCTCGTTCGTGTACGAGTGGAGGCGACGAGGTAACTTGTAAATATACTAGTTACATATGTGTTTCTAGTTCAATATTTCTTGTGGAATCTAATCCATTTTGGATAATTGATTCAGGTGCCACCGACCACATAGCAAGGGACAGACGGTCCTTCGTGGAGTATCACCGGATACCCCAAGGAACGAAGTGGATCTATGTAGGAAACAACACACGTGTTGAAGTGAAAGGCGTTGGGACTTGCAAGCTAGTCTTGGACAACGGTCGCACTCTCCTACTTCATGATGTCCTCTTCGCTCCAGATATTCGAAGGAATATAATTTCTGTGGTTGTATTAATGGGTCTTGGCTATAACTGGTTTTTTCATGATTGTAATGTGGACTTAAGTTGTAATAATACTCTTATTGGTACTGGGTTTGTATTTAAAGGATTTATTGTAATGAGTACAATGTATGATTCCTCATGTAATGAAAATTTCCTTATTGCAAATTCTAAGACTTATGAGTCTGATGTGAATTGCTGGCACGCAAGGCTTGGTCATATTGGACCAACGCGTATGGATAGACTCGCCAAACGTGGTCTTCTATCCAATGTTTCAAAGGTTGAAATGTCGACCTGCGAACATTGCCTTGTGGGGAAATCTTGTCGCAAGTCGTTTGGAACCGGCACAAGGGCCGAGGTTCCATTACAGCTTATCCATTCGGACATATGTGGTCCGATGAATGTCAAGACAAGACGCGGGAAGTCCTATTTCATCACTTTTAATTGATGATTTCACCCGATTCGGTAATATCTATTTGATATCCCACAAAAGTGAAAGCACTAAACCTGCTTTAAAAACTATATGAGTTTAGTGGAGAATCAATTAGATCGCAAGATTAAGGTCATGCGAACCGATAGGGGCGGTGAATATCAATCAACAAGTTTAAAGGAACTTTGTGATGAAAAAGGCATAGTACATCAAGTAACTATGCCTTATACTCCTCAACAAATTGGTGTTGCAGAAAGGAGGTATAGGACTTTAATGAAAAATGGTCTGTTCAATGATGGCGCAAGCTAACTTGCCAATCACCTTCTGGGGTGATGCATTATTGACAACCGTTTTCATTTTAAACCGCGTACCCTCGAAATCAGTTAGCTCCACTCCTTATGAGTTGTGGAACCAAAGGTCTCCTAAATTAAACATTTTACCTTGAGTTTGTGCATTCAACGCACATATTTCCTCCCATAAGTATGGCAAACTTGGGCCATGGGGAAGGAAATGTATCTTTAAACGATACGCATTAAACTCCAAAGGTTATGTTTTTGTTAGTCAGGAAGACAATGGTGTGCTAATTGAGTTTGAGTCGAGGGATGTCACTTTCTTGGAAAACGAGTTTCCAAGACAGGGCGAGATAAGTCAGGACTTATCTCTATTTGAGATTTGTGATCAAGAAGGATTACCTCATTCGAGTGGGAGAATTCTTGGTGAAAACGAAAATACTTTTCAACCTTCACCAATGGATTATACGAATGACGATTATCCTATTCCATACGGGAATAATGATCCAAGTCGGAGCAATTCTAACAAACATTTCAAGTGGGAGTGATATTAGAATTGATCTAAATTCGAGTCAACAAGGACTTGAAGAATCTCAAATATGCCACATCATGCCCTGCAAAAGACAAATGGATGGAAGCGATGAAGAAGGAATTGAAATCCATAAAAGTTAACCAAGTCTGGGACTTAGTTAACTCACCCAGAGGACATAGAGCAATTGGGAACAAATGGGTTCTCGAGATCAAGCATAAGGCTGATGGCTCTATAGATAGATATAAAGCTCGCCTTGTCGCGAAAGGTTTTACGCAACAGGAAGGGATAGACTACAAAGAAAACTTCTCACCTGTTGTGCGTTTTACCTTGATTCGCAATGGTAGCTTGCTTATACCTCGAATTACATCAGATGGATGTAAAGACTGCCTTTCTCAATGGAGAATTGGACGAGGAGATCTATATGGAACAACCAACAGGGTTTGTAAAAGAAGGAAACAAACATAAGGTTTGTAAACTTCGTAAGTCCATATATGGTCTTAAATAATCCTCGAGGCAATGGTATATACGATTTCAAGAAGTTGTCTTATCAAATGGATTTTTTCCATGCTTGATGAAGATAACTGAGTATATATCAAGAGGATTAAAAGCAAGTATATTATCATGTATCTATATGTAGATAACATTTTAATAGCCAGAAATGACAAGGGCTTTGTAATGAGTATCAAGGCTTGGCTTTCATCAGTATTTGAGATGAAAGGCATAGGAAAAGCCGCATATATCCTTGGAATTAAGATTTCAAGGAATCGTTCGAAGAAACTTCTTTCTCTTTCACAGGAGACTTATATAAAGAAGGTCCTAGAATGATTTAATATGCAGGACTGCAAGTCCATTGATATTCATATAAGCATATGCGATAACTTATATCTGGAATCGTGTCCAAAGAACCAAAAGGAAAAGGAAATTATGGAAAAAGTTCCATATTCCAGTGCAGTTGATAGTCTTATGTACACTATGGTGTGTACGAGACCGGACATCTGTTTTGCCGTTGGAAATGGTAAGCTGTTACCAATCCAACCCAGGGCAAGAACACTGGAAAGCGGTTAAGAGGATAATGCAGTATCTTAAAGGAACTGCAGATTTGCAAAAGACTATGATAAAACCAAGAAGGTAGACATAAGGTACATATCTACGCATGAGACGATAGAGGATCAGCTTACGAAAGCGATCCCCAGAAATGTGTTTTATAAACACTTATCATCTCAAGGATTGCGTATGGGCTGAGTTGTACCAAATATATATTCCCATGTCTAAGAAATGATCAAAATTAATAAAAGAATAAGTTCTTTTTCCAACATTGCATATGAATTTCTTAAGAAATGTTTGTGTACATTTTTGAAATCTCAGCTGAATTGTGTGTATGTCGGACAGATTAAGGTTGGCTCTCTCACATGAGCAACCGCCTTATCTTATCAGATGGATAAGATAGAGATGAGACTAGTTTAAAGTCAAAATCATTAGACGAATGATTTAGAGTCATGACTTTAACAAGATAGTCGAATGAAAGATCTGCATCATATGGATGCTTACAAAAGATCTGAGATCTGTATCACAAGGATATAAAGATCTCATTGGATTTTTTAATCCTATCTGTCTTATGCAGGATGAGAGTCCGGGAATATTTCCTGAGTAGTAAGGGGACTCAAAAGATAGGCACTGTGGTGTCTGATTTTTCATCCGTACAACATCATTAAGACATACTCTCCCTGGGAAAGGAGTGATGTTGTAATACGTGTTCATACCACGTATGCATTTCGACCACTGAGTTAGTAGCAATAGTGTTTGCTATTATGTGAGACTCAAAGGCCATACGGGTCTTAACTCTTACCCTCAAGGACTCCAATTGGTTCCTTTAGATTTGACGAGATGATCGCTATCTTAGCGTGTTACTAATGGGCTATGGTAATTCGGCTCGGCGGGGCACGTTAGAAAAGCGAATCAAGTCAAGATCATAAGGTTCTCAAGAAGAGGAAGATTGATTTCATGTTCGCATTTGGACTTTAATGATTCAAAGCTGGCCAGCCAATTGTAATCCAGATGGGATTCAATTGTTGAATATAAAGTATAAGAAATGTGAAGAAATAATCTAGGGTAAAGCATGCGTTGAACTACTCAACTTTGCACCTTCGAGGTCGTTGTGTATCTCTAACAAGTGCACAACAACAGACTCTACGCGCATGACGGTCGCACGGTCTATTTCTCGGTATGATAGATGAAAGAACTAAGGGAAAGACGTTCTCTTACAATCCCCTCAAGTGTGAGTGGGAGATGTTGGATATGGAAGACGTTTGTACACCCTTGTGGGGGATGTACGAGGGAATACGGACCTCGAACGTCGCGCACACTAAGTCATGTGCAAAGGGAATCTGTTCCCTTGCGGAGAGGATCTCTGTATGAGCGGGAAAGTCGCATTATATATGCATAAGTGCATGCGACATATGGCTAATAAAGGGGGAATATCTTAAGCTTATGTTGTACCATGCATATGGTACAACTTAAGCTTATAATGTGCCATGTATCATGGTACACCTTAATTAAGTTGTTCCAAAGGAACAACTTACCCTAAAATAACTACCTTGGGGGCTATAAATAAGACCCAAGGGTAGCCATTTTCCTTACACCATTTTGCATGAAATTCATGCATGCATCTTCATCCTAGCGAAGCTCTGCAGAAATCCTTTCTCTCCCTCTTATCCAAGTTCTTAATCTAAAGTAGAGATTTAGATTGTGGATTAGTAGCCTTACTCCGTTCGTGAGAAGACTCGATCCGTCGTGGCGAATCCGAAGGCGAAGTTCGTAGACTACCGTGCCGCATACGCAAGCGTAAGTCTAAACTTCATGTTATCGATCCTAACTCTGTTTTGGACAGGATCCTTCATCAACTAGTGGGAGTAAACACCCCATGGGTAGTTCATCTACCAATAGTACTTCCACTAAGTACACACCCTCCTTTGGAAAGAAATCCACTTCGGGTGGACCTCCAAAGAAGGATCATGCATTTATGTACACAAATACTATGCCACGTAGGAACACACCTCCTACTCCACAAGTTCACACTTATGATGATTTCTATGCTCCACATCCACGAGCACGTGCACACCAAGTGAGACACACTCACGCACGTGTTCCCCCACATGCATATGTTCACCCACATCATTACTACATGAATGATTACCATCGTGCACCTTATCATATGTTACCACCACCATTTCATCATGTGCCGCATGCTTATCCATATCATACATACACTAGGCCACTTCCTCGTAGAACACATGCACCACGTAGAAATCAACCACATGTGCATGCTCCTAATAGGAATAGGGCTCCCAAGACATTCAATATTTGGAGCCCGAAGGACACAAGCATGCATGAGAAACAAGCATATATTAATTCTTATTTCATGAATGTTGTGCACAATGATGACTATGTTGGGAAGTCTAAGACCAATTGGACTTGGCTTCCAAAGGTCTAATCTCTTAGGACCCAATGACCTTGGGTACCATGATACGATATTTTTATCTTCAGGTACTCAAGAAAAAGAAAAGGAGCAACAAATCAAAATTTGGCTCCAAGAATGGGTGGATACTTGATAGCGGGTGCTCAAAACACATGACTGGTAAAGCTCAGTTGTTATTCGAAGTGGTGCCCATTGAAAATGGAAACCGAGTGGTCTTTGGAGGCAACGAGAGCGGAACCATCATCGGTGTTGGAAAATTTGGTAACCCATCTAAACCCCTTATAAATGATGTTTACCTTGTTAAAGGTTTAAATCACAATCTAATCTCTATAAGCCAACTTTGTGACAAGGGTTATAAAGTTAGCTTTGAGAAAGGAATGTGCCCTATTTTTAGATATGATAATAACAGTGTGTTATTCTCTGGCACATGCCACAAGGACTTATATATATTAGATATTCCAAATTCCCATGAACAATGTCTTATTGCCGACACAAGTGAGCAACACTTATGGCATAGACGTTTTGGTCATGCGAATTTCGGAACACTTTTCAAACTATCCAAGCTAAATTCTATAAAAGGATTCCCTAAGCTTGCCTTTCATAAGAAAAGCTTTTGTGACTCATGTCAACGAGGCAAACTTCCAAAATCGTCATTCAAACCTAAGAAAAGCATATCCTCTAAACAGCCTCTAGAGCTTTTACATCTAGATCTTTTTGGGCCAACTAGAGTTGCGTCATTAGGAAATGCCCGATATGTACTTGTCATCGTTGATGAATTTTCTAGATTTACTTGGGTATTTACTTTAATCAATAAAAATGATGCTTTTGAAAACTTCACAGTATTTGTTAAGAAAGTACAAAATCTCATTGGAACACCATTGTCACTATTCGTAGGATCATGGAGGAGAATTTGAGAACGAGTCTTTCTCAAATTTCTGTGATGAAGTTGGTATTACTCACACCTTTTCTTTCCCTCGCGCACCCCCTCAAAATGGTGTTGTTGAGAGAAAGAATAGGACGCTAGTGGAATGTGCACGCACTATGCTTGATGATAGCCAACTTGGCCATCAATTTTGGGCAGAAGCGGTACATACCACTTGCTATGTGTTTAATAGGATACTCTTGAGGCCCGGCACCAAACAAACTTGTTATGAATTGTTGTTTGGTAGGTTGCCTCAAGTTAAACATTTTAGAGTTTTTGGTGCAAAATGTTTTATCAAGAACATGTATGGTAGTTTGGACAAATTTGATCCAAGATCCGATGAGGGGATATTTGTTGGATATTCCTCCCGTAACAAAGCCTACCGGATATACAACAAAAGAACCTCAACGATCGAGGAATCTCTTCATGTTTCATTTAATGAAAATTTTGTCCCTCCTAAAATTATCGATGATGATGATTCTATGGAAGTAGTTAGTGACTCTATTGGTAAATCTGATACTATTGATTCTGTTAAAACTAACCCTACTAATGATTCCTTTGAGAATGTTCCTAGTGACCAAGGTGTTCACAGAAAGCTTCAAACAGTTCGTGACCATCCCCATGAGCAAGTCATCGGCAACATACAAGATGGTGTCAAAACAAGATCTCAAGTCAACTTCTTCGCTCATTGTGCCTTTGTCTCTTCAGTGGAGCCAAAGAATATCAACGAGGCATGCGAAGATAGTTCTTGGATCCTAGCCATGGAAGAGGAACTCATTCAATCTGAGAGGAATGAGGTCAGGGAGCTAGTTCCATTGCCTTCGAAGAACCACAACGTTATCGAAACGAAGTGGATTTTCAAGAACAAGACAGACGAGAATCAAAATGTCGTCCGGAACAAAGCTCGGTTAGTTGCTCAAGGCTACAGGCAAGAGGAAGATATAGATTTTGAGGAATCCTTTGCACCTGTAGCTAGATAAGAATCTATTAGGTTGTTATTGTCATTTGCATGGCATAAAGATTTCAAACTTTTTCAAATGGACGTAAAAAGTGTGTTTATAAACGGAGATGTCGTTGATGAAGTTTATATTTCTCAACCTCCAGGTTTTATAAATGAAAAATTTCCAAATCATGTTTTTAAACTTAAGAAAGCACTTTATGGTTTGAGACAAGCTCCTAGAGCTTGGTATGACCGCCTAAAGAACTTTCTTTTGGATTTGGGTTTCAAAATGGGTGAGGTTGATTCAACACTTTTTGTTAAGTATGCAAATCATGACCTCATTTTAGTTCAAATTTACGTAGATGATATCATTTTCGGTGCTACTAACTTCACTCTTTGCGAAGAGTTTTCTAATGTTATGAATGACCAATTTGAGATGAGCCACATGGGTGAGCTCAAATATTTCTTAGGACTCCAAATCCGCCAAATGAACGATGGAATCTTCATCCACCAAAACAAGTACATGGTGGAGCTGCTAAAGCGATTTGGAATGGAGAATGCTTCTAGCAAGAAGACTCCAATTAGCACCACATCACACCTGGATAAAGATACGGGCGGCAAAGATGTAGACATTCGTCTATATCGAGGTATGATAGGAAGTTTATTATATCTTATTGCTAGTAGGCCAGTATAATGTTTGCCATATGTGTTTGTGCTAGGTATCAGTCACAACATAAGGAATCACACTTAATAGCGGTTAAACATATTTTCTGTTATTTAAGTCACACACTCGACTACGGATTATTCTATCCAAAGTCAAGCACATATGAGTTAATCTCATATAGTGATGCAGATTATACTGGATGCAAATCCGACAAGAAAAGTACTAGTGACACTTGCCATTATATAGGAAATTCTCTTGTCTCTTGGTTTTCCAAGAAGCAGAATTCCGTATCACTTTCTACCACCGAGGCGGAATATATTGCCGCCGGTGCTGCATGTGCACAGGTTCTTTGGATGAGACACACACTTAAAGACTTCGGTATAAACTGTGATACTTGCCCTATCATTGTGGACAACCTAAGTGCAATATGTCTCTCTAAGAATCCGGTACACCACTCTCGTACCAAATACATAGATGTCCATCACCATTTTCTAGATGATCATGTAGCTAAAAAGGACATCATTTTAGTGTACGTTAAAACCCAGAAGCAAATCATCGACATTTTCACGAAACCACTCAAGGAAGATACCTTTGTGCGGTTACGTCGAGAATTGGGGCTTATGGGTGAATCCGAGATTTAGGATTCATATTTTTATCTAATCTTGCATGATAATGATATTCATTAGTTCTTATTGGATTTGGTGTGATATTCTCTATCTATGCTGGATTTATGCCTGGTTTTTTGATTTGCACGTCGTATTTATGGTTGTTTTGGATGTTTTGTGATACTTTTTGTTGTATGTCGGGTTGTTGTATGTTGTGCACTTTATACTGCTATCTGCTGATGTTCGATACTTTTTGTTGTCTGGATGTAACATTTTTGATGTATCTCTATATGTTTCTACATCCTGTTGCAGTTCTTCTCTGTGTGCACATTGTACTTCGTCTTTGTGATACTTTGAATATATAGCTTTGTTTGTCTGAAAACATGAGTTGTTTTCCATGCACTAAATTCACTAAAAATGTTGATATTGGAGAGTATGTTCCTGTCATCAATACGTTGATTTGATTTTTTTTTTATGATTTCTCTTTTCGCTTTTCGACTATGGTCTAGTTGACACACCTTGTTTTCTTCAATATTTTCCTTGGTGTCATTTGGACCGTTGTCCTAGTCTTCGTCTCTCTTGTTTATAATTTCTTTTAGCCTTGGTTGTTGCCGTTGTTTGCTCCCGTTCTTTTTGGATAATGCCAAAGGGGGAGAGAATTAATAACGACTTTGTGCTAAATGATAATTTAAACAATTACTATGAATCTAATTTCATATGTTAGATTCAGGGGGAGTGAAGATATAAAAATGGATTCCGATCCCATATTTCAATAATTGGATCATGTTTTATACTTCTCTTTTCTGCTTGATGCTTATGGGTATTATTTAATATGGAACTAACGAGTCATCAATGCAGAGGGAGTAAGTAAATTTCATTTATATCATTATTATTGATTTATATTTATGTTGGTTTGTCATCACCAAAAAGGGGGAGAATGTTGAGTTTTGATTCCCCTGATTTGGTTTTGATGATGAACAAACATAAATATTGGGTAATAATTCTCTTTGAGCACAGTTATGAAGATCGTCGCCAAATTACCTTGTAGATCTCAAGCGACGTCCCAAGATTTCCTTACAGTGCGTAATCGATGTGCCTGAAGCTTCGTTGAAGCTCAAGGTATTTGTGAAGTCGAGGGATTTAGAATCTTCATATAGAAGCTTTTGAAGACGGGTTGTAATGTTTATTTTCATTGTCTTCTAGAATGTTAAGCCTTGAGTAATACTTGCCTTCGATATCCTCTTATATATCATATCTTATCTCAAGGATTGCCTTAGAAGCCATTAGAAAGTATACTTCAGCTTATCGTGTCTTTTCATGGCTTTCTGTGCATCTTAGTTGGTTCAAGTAGAAGGACCAACTGACTAGATGACAATCTAATCGGTTGGAAATCCATCTTGAACCGACTAGTCCTACTTACGTATTTCAGCCTAGTTACTGTTGACCTATTGGTTGGTCCAAGAAGGTTCACCGATCGACTAGTTGTCAAACTAGTCGGTTGTTGTTTCTTCTTAGACCGACTAATTTTCCCTCCTTATTTCACTATTGTCTCTGTCAACCTTCTAGTCGGTCCAAGAAGGTTCACCGACCGACTAGTTCTCAAACTAATCGGTCAGTGGTCCTTCTTAGACCGATTAAGCTGCTTTAATTTTCCAGCCGTTGGAGATTTTATTTCCACGACTTTTCTTGATCTGTTTTGATTCTTTCCATATGTGTTTGATTCGTTTCAAACAAGGAAATTTTTCTATTATCAGAGGAATTTCAGATCTAATTTTCTATCATTCGTTTTTGAATTTCCAATGCTTTCTTTCTCTCGAAAATCTCTCCCTCTTCTCTTTGTGACTTAATTTCTCAAGGAGATTTTCAACGGTGTGTGTTCATATTGCTGAAGGATCAAATCACGATCATCACCATCGACCTAGCCATTCTCACGCTGCTCATCGTTGCTAGGGTTTCGTGCTCACTCTTTCTTAAAATCCTTCCTTGCCATAAATTCGTAAGTATTTTCTCAAGGCATAGGATTTTGTGGTAAGCGTTTTCTATTTCATTAAATTTATTATATTGAGTTTATCTCTCGTTTGTGAGAGAAGTTCGTGATCCCGGTTTGTGAGAGTCATGATCAACCGTTGTATTGTTTGATCTTGTAGTAGTTTCTACAAGAAGTTGTTTAGTGGAACCTTGAGTTAGTGGATTCTAACTCAAGTAGACAGAAGGGATCTGGGTGTCTGGGACGTATGATCACCGGGAAGAAGTCGGGGAGACTTGGGTGGATCCGAACCCATTACATCGTGTGTTTGCATTGTGTTTCTCTTGTTGTTCTATTTTATTCCGCATAGTTGTTTGTGTTTGCACGATAATTAGGAATTAGACTCTTGATCATTTTAAAGTACTATTCACCCCCCATCTAGTACTTGTGCATTAGCTACCAGGGCATTACATGGGACATGGTCCCGACCTCTGGACTGCAGAAAATGGTGGTGTCGAGGTGTCTCTGCGCGTAGCAAAGGCAAGGATGCACAATGCATGATGCCTTCGCCCCGCTGGGGCGGTAGTGGTCTAGACCAGAAATGCGATTGCAGAAAGCTGAGGCATCGAACGTGCCTAGGTCATAGTCTGGGGAGAAGGCTGCTCGGGGGTCAGGGATGGCTGGAAAGCAGAAGTGGGAGCAGATCATGGCATATGTGATCGTGATGTCGTGATCCATCAGCTGGAAGGTAATGCCATCACCCGCTTGGGTGCGGGAGATGGAACTCAATGCCTCCCGAGAGAGGCGAGTGTAGGTGGGTGCGTGGACAGCCAGGAGTCGCTCGAAGCCGATAGTGCGGTAAAGCCAATGGACTCCGTAAAGGAGTCCAAGGGATCAGAGGGTGGGGACATCTATAAATAGTGTGGGCACGAGTCTATGCTGCGACAGCCTGAAGAAGCGGGCACGGTGTGCATCGTCGTAGAAGGTGATACCGAATGTCCGCACATGTGGCGACAGAGCGACGGGAACGACAGGAGGTGTAGGAGTGGCGGGAGGTGTAAGGACCCTGTCTATAGGGAAAACACTGAAGGGGGGTTGAATAGTGTTTATGCAAATTTAAAAGGAATTTACGTCAAATAAAATGCAATCCAACAAATAGTGCGGAATAGAAAACGACCCAAAGTGAAACACACGCAAACGCAGAGATGTTTCAAGGGTTCGGATTACCCAAGTCAACTCCCGACTTTTTTCCGGTAATCCTACATCCCTACCACCCGAATACCACCGGATACTCAAGTTAGAACCCTAACTTGAGGTTTCCTTAAACCCCACTTGTAGCAACCCTACAAGTGCAATCAAATACAATTGATGTCATTGACTCCCACAACCAGTGAGCAAGCAAAACCACTCTCACAACCGAGAGCACAACTCAAATAACGAATGTTATGAAATAATTGAAGTAGAACTTGAAGGAGGAGTGTGATGTGTGTTGAAGAACTCTCTTGGAAGAGAGGAGAAAGCCCTTTCTCTTGACTGCACCAATTTCCTAGATGATCACTCTTTGGTTCTAGGTTGGAGAGCAAGAGAACAAGATATGGAAATACTTAGGGCTTTGGATTTGAGAGCTTTCATCTTTGGAAATAAAATCTTGAGAGATTTTGCAATGAATGAGTAACCTTCCAATGGAACAGTAGAAGATCTATTTTTAGCTTTCTCAAATCCACAAAACAGTTTAGGCAAAAACCCAATTGAAATCTGTCAGAAAAATTTCAACGGATATAATCTGAACTCGCGACAGTCGACTGTTGAACAATCCACAGTCGACTGTTGCACAGTCAGCAAGGGTAGGTGAGAATTCATAACGGTAACTTACCATATGGGCAGTCGACTGATGAAGCAAAGAGAGTCATCAGTTAAATCAATAGTCGACTTTAATTTCTTCGACAGGCGACTGGCCGAAAGAAGAGTAAGTTAGACAAATACTGGAAATCTCACAAGATACATGACAGACGACTGATTCAAGTAATACAGTCGACTGTTAATCAGAACAGGCGACTGTAAAACCTTAAACAGACGACTGTCAAAAGCAAGAGAAATTTCTAGAGAGCTAAGTCAAAGAAATAACTTATAGACAGGCGACTGTTGCAGCATAGACAGTCGACTGATCCAATAGACAGTCGACTGTATATACAGCATTAGTCGTCTGGCCGTAAAAGTCAGATCAAACAGAGTTTGGGCAAGGATAGACAGGCGACTGATTTACAATACACAATCGACTGTCATTTGGACATGCGCCTGTGAATCGTTCAATAGTAGCCTGTGCGAAATAATCAGAGAAGGCCCAAAACTATATTGTAATAGTCTGTGCATAACAGGCGACTGTAGAACAAAACATAGTCGACTGTTTTTGAGATAGGCGACTGTAAACTGTTCAGCAGTCAGCTCTTATAAACAATCCTAGCACAAACAAAAGAGAATTGAATTGGGATCAAAGGACAATTGATCTAATGAAGTCCTATGACAGAATGTAGATGTGTGTGAGTGCTCCATCAAAGTTCTACTTCTAAGCTACATACTAGAAGAGATAAGAGAAAAATTACATTGACGAATAATCTCTTCTTTCCATCGTATGAGCTTGAAGTCTTTACGGAGCTTCAATCATCAATCTACGATCATCCAATTCATGTCATTTGCCTTCAATGACATTTGTGAGTCATCCATTGCTAGTTGATCTTCATAATAAGCTTAGGCAATGGATTAACTACAAAATAGGGGATTAGTCACACGTATTTATATTTGCTCATCATTAACACCAAGTAGGGAGAAGTCCAATACTCAACATTCTCCCCCTTTTTGATGATGACAAACCAACATAAACAAAAAGATAAATAATTGTGCGCAATGAAAACTTACGCCCCCTACCTAGATGCCAATCAAGTTAGTCACCAAATATTAGAGCATCTACATAACAGTTGAAGCAAATAAGTGGGATATGGATGAATTCAATTCAAGAAATCTAGGAAATAAAATCCATATTCATTGTAATCTTACTCCCCCTGAATCTAAGGCAACGTAAATCTTAGATTCAAGCGTTAGAACATACTTAGCACATCCATTATGAATCTTGTATGTTTATTTCTCTCCCCCTATGGCATTATCCAAAAAGGTGGGAGCAAATAACAACAACAATAATAGTGCTAAATACGAATTAACAACAATTAAGGAGTATAAAGATATATCGATTCAAAACTCATAAAATCACATCATATACACATGTGAGTAATGGAATTGAAGTCCAATATCAACATTTTAGATATACGAAATGAAAATAATTTCAAAAAATTTATCACATCAGAGATAGCATGAAATAACCAATATCAAATCCATATATTGTCTCAAAAGCACATCAAAGAGAGTATAGCATACATGGAGACATCATATCATACATCACACAGTTAAGATATATAGTATAGCATAGAGTGACACAAGATAAAGAGCAACATCATATATAGATATATAGAAAAAGAGTACATTAACGGATGGTTATCTACATGGCCATCACAAAAAGATACATCATGATCAAAAAATACATCATCAGATGACATCGAAGTACATCACCATACATATATAAAGTCACTGACAACATCATCCATCATACATCAAAAAAAATATCATATGAATCACTCAACCTAAACAAAAACAGACCACACAAAATAAAAACAAGGTCTTCATGTGAGTGAACAAAAAGAACAGCAGTAGCAGCCTCAGTCAATATGAATGACGGAGGGGTCCGACAGGCGACCAGAAGATCGGAACAAAAGCCGAGCAGAGCGACGAGTAGGAAAAGCTGGAGTCTTCCTCTTAGAAGATGAAGCACGAATAGCAGATGATTTAGCAGGAACATGAGGTGGAGTCTGGGCATCAGAGGTCTGAACCACATAGTGTTTTGGCGTGAAGCCAGAAGGAGGAGAAACACAAGCAGGAGAAGTGTCCTTAGAGGTAGCAAACATAGCCTGAAGCTCGGTAGGGATGGGAAAACCATGATGCTTAAAATAGTTTAACTGAAGCTTGAGTAAAAGCGAGAGCTTCTCATCCAGAGAAACGGAGAGAATTTCAAGAGCAGAGACACGAGCATCCAGCAGACGAAGAAGAAACTCAGGAGACCTAGAAGGATGCTCAACAGGCTGAGAAGAGTGTTCAGCAGCATGCACAGAGGGGATGAGGTCACCGACAGTGATGTGAAGAGGTTCTCCAAAAGATGGAGGTGAGGAGGGAGTCGAATCAGGCTTCGGTGAAGGGACCGGCTCATCGAGGAAGTCGAGAGAGGCATTAGGAAAGAAACGATCGAAAAGAGCCATGGCCGAACACGAAGCTAGGGCAAGACACAAATGTTAACGAACCTTAACAGGAAATATCACGAGATAGAAAGATTAGATCAAACCTAGTTAAGCGACGAAACGAGGTCAACGACAGCACGAGATCAATGGCAACGAAGGGAAGAAGATCGACGGTTTTGGAGAAGAGATCGAGCGGGAAGACGAACGGTCGAATCAGATGAGAAGGAGTCGACGTGGGGAAGTGATCGCGCATTCTCGAATATAAAATTTGGGGAATGAATCTGAGCCGTTGGATCAAGGAATCGACGGCTCGGATCAAATCACTTGAACCGTCTCAACAGAAGACAGTCGACTGATGAACAAATGTAAGTCGACTGGATGAAGTGATAGAAATAAAGCTCAGAGAGAGGGGCAGTCGAGTGGCCAGTAAAATGCAGTCGCCTGTCCATTGGATAGTCGACTGACTTATACTCAACAGTCGACTGGCCGAGAATTAATACAGTTCATCAAAAATAACAGAGAACACTGTAAAAATTCGACAGAGAGTACAGTCGCCTGATGACTAAAATGCAGTCGCCTGTTAAAATAACATCGACTGTAAAACAATCATCAGTCGGCTGTGCGAAAGATACCAAATCTCAGACTGAGGAGATAGAGTAGGGCAGTCGACTGTAGGAGGAAATACAGTCGTCTGTCCAGGTCTAAAAAATGCACAGTGAGATAGAATTCCAGAGAATAAGAACACTCACCCTAGGACCTATACTCTAATCACAAATACATCGTAAAAATAGTATAAAAACAATAAATCCATTGAAACACGAATCACTCCAATCAATCTCAAAACTCATGAAATCAATTAAGTCATAATTGCCTTTCTTAATCTCATAATATAATAAAGCACGTAAAGATAGACAACAAAAATATATGAGCTCAAAAAGGAGTTATAACATGAAAGTTTGAGCTTCTAGATTTCAGATTCACCCATAATTCCCAATTCTCCATGCAACCTCACAAATAAATCTTCTTTAAGAGGTTTAGTGAAGATATCAGCAATTTGTTTTTGGGTTTCAATGTACTCTAAGATGATGTCCTTCTTAGCTACATGATCATTTAGAAAATGGTGTCTCACGTCTATATGTTTGGTACGGGAGTGGTGTACCGGATTATTGGAAAGACAAATAGCACTTTGATTGTCAACCATAATAGGGCAAGTATCACAATTGACACCATAGTCACTAAGAGTGTGTCTCATCCAAAGAACTTGTGCACATGCAAGACCCGTGGCAATATATTCCGCTTCAGTCGTGGATAATGACACCGAATTCTGTTTCTTAGAAAACCAAGAAACTAAGGAATTTCCTAAGAAATGGCAAGTGCCACTAGTACTTTTCCTGTCAGACTTGCATCCGGCAAAGTCGGCATCAATATATAAGATTAACTCATATGTGCTAGACTTAGGGTAAAGTAACTCATAATCTAGAGATTGATTGAGATAACGAAATATTCGTTTAACCGCAATCAAGTGTGACTTCTTAGGTCTTGCTTGATATCTAGCACAAAGGCATACGGAAAACATGATATCGGGCCTACTAGCGGTTAAGTAAAGTAAGCTACCGATCATACCTCGATATAGATGAACGTCTACATCTTTTCCGCTTTCATGCTTGTGTAGATGAGTAGTAGTACTCATGGGAGTCCTTTTGCTCGAAGACAATTCCATCCCGAATCGCTTAATAAGCTCCACTGTGTACTTTGTCTGATGTATGAATGTGCCATTCTCCATTTGTCGAATTTGCAATCCAAGGAAGTTGGTGAGCTCTCCCATGTGGCTCATCTCAAACTCATCCTTCATAGACTTGGAAAATTCTTGACAAAGATTAAAGTTAGTAGAACCGAAAATAATATCGTCTACATAAACTTGAATCAAAAGAATGTCATTTTCATAATCTTTAATGAAGAGTGTAGAATCAACTTCTCCCATTTTAAAACCTAAATTCAAAAGAAAGGTCTTAAGTCGATCATACCAAGCTCTAGGAGCTTGTCTCAACCCATACAACGCTTTCTTAAGTTTGAAAACATGGTTTGGAAATTTTTCATGAATAAAACCAAGAGGTTGAGAAACATAAACTTCTTCATTGACAAACCCATTTAAAAAGCACTTTTAACATCCATTTGAACAATTTAAAATTCTTATGGGATGCAAAAGATAAAAGCAACCTAATAGCTTCTAATCTAGCTACGGGGGCAAAAGATTCTTCGAAATCAATACCTTCCTCTTGCCGGTAGCCTTGAGCTACTAACCTTGCTTTGTTCCGTGTGATTACCTCGTTTTTATCCGTCTTGTTCTTGAAGATCCATTTGGTCCCAATGACTTGGTGACCACTTGGAAGAGGTACGAGTTCCCAAACTTCGTTTCTCTCGAATTACATTAGTTCTTCTTCCATTGCCACTATTCAAGAGCTATCCTCACAAGCTTCTTGGATGTTCTTTGGCTCAATGGTAGAGACAAATGCGCAATGAGAGAATTCTTCAATTCTTGATCTCGTTCGAACATCCACACCAATATCTCCAATTATTTGGTTATGGGGATGGTTACGAACGTTGGATAAGCTTTGGGTACACCTGTATCACTAGGAACAACTTCAACAACTTCGTTAGAAGTGTTAGTCTCAACAATAGAATCATTAATCTTAACATTATTAAGAGAATCACAAAGAATATCTACATTATCATCATCAACATGAGGAAAATCAAAGTCTTCATAAAAAGATACGTGAAGTGATTCCTCAATCGTTGAAGAAGTTTTGTTGTATATCCGGTAGGCTTTGCTACGTGTGGAATATCCAACAAAAATTCCTTCATCGAATCTTGGCTCGAATTTGTCTAAATTACCAAAGGTGTTCTTTATAAAACATTTTGAACCAAAAACACAAAAATATTTCACTTGAGGCTTTTTATCATAAAACGACTCAAAACAAGTTTTATTCGTTCGGGGTCTCACTAGGATCCTATTGAGCACATAACATGCCGTGTGCACCGCTTCTGCCCAAAATTGTAGTCCTAAATGACTATCATGGAGCATAGTGCGAGCACACTCAATAAGAGTCCTATTCTTTCTTTCTACAACACCATTTTGTGGTGGTGCACGAGGAAAGGAAAAGTTATGAGTTATCCCAGAGTCATCACAAAACTTAGTAAAAGACTCATTCTCAAATTCTCCTCCATGATCACTACGAATAGTGATAATGGTGGATCCTAAAAGATTCTGAATCTTCTTTACAAATTTGGTAAACTCTTCATAAGCTTCATTCTTATTAGTTAAGAATGAAACCCAAGTAAATCTAGAAAAGTCGTCAACGACAACTAATCCATAATGACCATTACCTAAAGAAGCGGTTCTAGTTGGCCCAAATAAATCTAGATGAAGAAGTTCTAGGGGCCTCTTAGAAGTAATCCCTTCTTTAAGCTTAAATGAAGAATTACTTAGTTTACCTCTTTGACATGAATCACAAAAGTTTTTCTTATTAAAAACAATCTTAGGAAAACCTTTGACTAGATCATGCTTAGCTAACTTATGTAAGTGCTTGAAGTGAACATTACCAAAACGGCGATGCCATAATAGTTGTTCACTTGTGTTAGCAACTAAGCAATGTTCTACGGTTTTAGGCAAGCTCAAATAATAAATATTTTTACGCCTAATACCGAAAAATGAAACATTTGAATCACAATCAACAATAGTACACAATCCTTCTCCAAAGTTAACCTTGTAACCTTTGTCACAACGTTGACTAATGGAAATGAGATTGTGACACAAACCACTAACAAGATAAACATTAGTAATTAAGGGGTTTGAAAGATTACCAACGATATCTACTCCAATGATGGTTCCCATTTGATTACCTCCAAAAGTGACCGTTGCACCATCCTTGATGCTAATCACTTCAGAGAGCAATGAGGGATCTCCCGTCATATGTTTGGAGCAACCGCTATCAAGAATCCATCCTTTCCCTTTAGAGCTAATAAGACATTTATTGCGCTTCTTCTTTCTTTTGGGTACCTATATAATATACCATAAGCTTATGGTACCCAATATTTGTTGGGTCCAAGGGGATTAGCCCTTTGGAAGCCAAGTCCAAGTGGACTTCCGCTGCCCAACATAATTATCATTTCTAATCACATCATGAAAATAGGAATCAACATAAGCATTCCTATCATTAAGACTAGTGTTCTTAGGACCCCAAATAGTGTACATCTTGGGAGTCATATTCCTAGTTGCATGAATATGTGTTGGATTTCTATGTGTTGCATGCTTCTTAGGAACATGATTTCTAGCATAGAGATGTGGTGGAGGATATGCATTGTACATTCTAGGATGATATGTATGCTTGGGAACATGCATATTATATGAAGCATATGGATCATGCATGACATGATGAGGATGAGCATACATGAAAGAATGGTGCGTATGAGCATACGGGTGTATAGGATCACGTACATGAGTATTTCTCATGTGTGGTTGTGTACGTGTCCGAGGGTGCGGAGAATAGAATGTGTCATGATTATCCACTTGTGAAGTAGGAGGTTTCCTACGTGGATGAGTGTTAGTGTACATATAAGCATGGCCTTGCTTTTGGTTTCCACCCTTAGTGGGTTTCTTGCCAAAAGGAAGAGAAGGTGATGTGGTGACATTCTTGGTAGGAATGCTACCTATAGTGTCTTTGACACCACTTGTGGATGCACCGGAGGAAGGCCTCACAAAATCTATAGTAACACCACTATAGGATGTGCGAGCATTGGATGCATTCGCTTTTACAAATCCAAGACCAACACGATGTGTGGCCGGAAATTGGTTTGCAAGTAAATCATCCAATTGTCCTTTTCCCTTATTGAATCTCACAATACGGGAGGACATGAGCTCACATTTCTCCTTTAAAGAAGAAATGTTGGTATCCAAGGTGGACACCCATGCTTTGAGCTCGTGCAGTTGGGTTTTAAGAGAATCATTCTCTAAACCCAATTGTGTGTGATGTGTAACTAGATCACTATTATCCTTAGGATGTGTTTGATCTAGTTGAGATTTGAGGGAATTCACCTCATCTCTCAATGTGACATTTTGAGAAGCTAAGTTTGCTTTCTCAAGAGTTAAAGTATCAACAATGGTGTCATTGTTGATAATGCATTGAATGAATGACTTGCTAACATTTGATTACTTTAAGCTAGTGTATCTAAGCATTAAAGATTGGTATTTATCAAATAGTTCTTCATTAGCAATACGAAGTTCATCCATTGTTACCTCGGTGTCATCCGTGTCGAAATCACTCTCATCCGAGAGTGGGTCTTCTAGTGCCATGAAACACATATGGTCGCTCTCACCCTTCTCATCATCGGAATCGCTTGATGAGTCATCACTTGAGTCATCGAAGGTACCTACGAGTCCTTTCTTCTTGTCTCTTGTTCTTGTCGGACTTGTGGTACTTTGGTGCCTTCCACTTTTCTTTGTTGTTTAGCATTGGACAATCCCTCTTGATGTGCCCTGGCTTATTACACTTATAACAAAGAGAGGAAGTAGCATTAGTAGACTCAAAACGTTTGTTTGAGGGAAATTTACCTTTGCGGAAGAAGCGTTGGAACTTCTTCGCCATTTGGGCCATTTCACCCAAATCCATCTCGTTCTCGGATTCATCACTTTCGGAGGATGATGAATTGGCATTGAATGCCAAAGCTTTCTTTTTGGCCTCTGAGGGATTCATCATAGCTAGAATCTTCAATCGTTTATCCCGTCTTACTTCGTAAGACATAAGAGTCCCGATGAGATTCACAACGGTGTAGTTCTTCAAGTCATTGACCTCCTCGATGGCGATGGCTCTTCTTTCCCATTTGGAGGTCATCCTCATGATGATCTTCCTTACCTTTTCAGGTTCGGTGTAGATTTGGCCAAGGGTTTCCAATTCATTTGTGATGTCGGTAAAGCATCCGTACATTGATGCAATGCTCTCATTTTCCTGCATGTGAAACAAATCGAAGTTTTGCACAGCAACATATAACATTGAAAGCTTTACCTTATTTGTTCCCTCGTGGCTAATGATGAGATGGTTCCAAATTTGATATGCACTCTTACATATGCATATCTTGTTGAACTCATTCGGGTTCAACGCACAATGAAGAGCGTTCATTGCTTTAGCGTTGTTGACTTCGGCAGAATTCTCGGAAGTCATCCATTTCTTGAAATCCTCTTCGGCGGGCTCGACGTACTCCTTGTGGAGAGTTCTCCAAAGAGAAGCACTCAAAAGGAATGTCTCCATCCTACACTTCCAATAGCCAAAATTAGTACCATTGAAACGTGGAGGACATACCGTAGATTGACCTTCGAAAAGTGTGGACGCTCCATCACGATCGTGATTGTTGTATGAAGGTGGCGGTGGAACGTTGTTGTTGTTGGATGCCATAGATGTAACCTTGCGCTTTGATACCAATTGTAAGGACCATGTCTATAGGAAAAACACTAGAAGGGGGGTTGAATAGTGTTTATGCAAATTTAAAAGGAATTTACGTCAAATAAAATGCAATCCAACAAATAGTGCGGAATAGAAAACGACCCAAAGTGAAACACACGCAAACACAGAGATGTTTCAAGGGTTTGGATTACCCAAGTCAACTCCCAACTTGTTCCCGGTAATCCTACGTCCCTAGCAGCCGGATACCACAGGATACTCAAGTTAGAACCCTAACTTGAGGTTTCCTTAAAACCCACTTGTAGCAACCCTACAAGTGCAATCGAATACAATCGATGTCCTTGACTCCCACAATTAGTGAGCAAGCAAAACCACTCTCACAACCGAGAGCACAACTCAAATAACGAATGTTATGAAATAATGATAACAACACTTACAATCACATATGCCTTGAAGTAGAACTTGAAGGAGGAGTGTGATATGCGTTGAAGAACTCTCTTGGAAGAGAGGAGAAAGCCCTTTCTCTTGACTGCACCAATTTCCTAGATGATTACTCTTTGGTTCTAGGTTTGAGAGCAAGAGAACAAGATATGGAAATACTTAGGGCTTTGGATTTGAGAGCTTTGATCTTTGGAAATAAAAGCTTGAGAGATTTTGCAATGAATGCGTAACCTTCCAATGGAACAGTAGAAGCTCTATTTATAGCTTTCTCAAATCCACAAAACAGTTTAGGCAAAAACCCAATTAAAATCCGTGAGAAAAATCTCAACGGATATAATCTGAACTCGCGACAGTCGACTGTTGAACAATCCACAGTCGACTGTCGCACAGTCAGCAAGAGTAGGTGAGAATTTATAACGGTAACTTACCACATGGACAGTCGACTGATGAAGCAAAGACAGTCGTCTGTTAAATCAAAAGTCGACTGTAATTTCTTCGACAGACGACTGGCCGAGAGAAGAGTAAGTTAGACAAATACTGGAAATCTCATAAGATACAGGACAGACGAATGATTCAAGTAATACAGTCGACTGTTAATCAGAACAGGCGACTATAAAACCTTAAACAGAAGACTATCAAAAGCAAGAGAAATTTCTAGAGAGCTGAGTCAAAGAAATGACTTACAGACAGGCGACTGTTGCAGCATAGACAGTCGACTGATCCAATAAACAGTCGACTGTATATACAGCATTAGTCGACTGGCCGTAAAAGTCAGATCAAACAGAGTTTGGGTAAGGATGGACAGGTGACTAATCTACAATACATAGTCGACTGTCATTTGGACAGGCGCCTATGAATCGTTCAACAGTAGTCTGTGCGAAATAATCAGAGAAGGCCCAAAACAATATTGTAATAGTCTGTGCATAACAGGTGACTTAGAACAAAACACAGTCGACTGTTTTTGAGACAGGCGACTGTAAACTGTTCAGCAGTCGGCTGTTATAAACAATCCTAGCACAAAAAAAAGAGAATTGAATTGGGATCAAATGACAATTGATCTAATGAAGTCCTTTGACAGAATGTAGATGTGTGTGAGTGCTCCATCAAAGTTCTACTTCTAAGCTACATACTAGAAGAGATACGAGAAAAATTACATTGACGAATAATCTCTTCCTTCCATCGTATGAGCTTGAAGTCTTTACGGAGCTTCAATCATCAATCTACGATCATCCAATTCATGTCATTTGCATTCAATGACGTTTGTGAGTCATCCATTGCTAGTTGATCTTCATAATAAGCTTAGGCAATGGATTAACTGTAAAATAGGGGATCACAAGTATTTATGTTTGCTCATCATTAACACCAAGTAGGGATAAGTCCAATACTCAACTAGAGGTGCAGTAGTGGGGATAGGGGCGGAAGTGACGGATCGCCCGCGTGCTCCTCCTCGGTGGTGGGGGTGGTAGCACGGCGAGAACGTCATGAGGGTTGAGAAGAGGAGGTGCCAGTGGCCTTCCTCTACCCACCATGTTGAGGTGTGTAAGCCCCTCTAGTGCGAGACATCGTGCAAGAGACAATGCTGAAGTGTCGGAAAAAAGGTAAAAAGGGTAAAGAGTGTACTGACAAAGCGATCGCAGCAATAATGCTATAGCAGGTATCAGAATGCTGCTGATCAGAGACCTCCCCCAAGATAATCTGGGACGTGTCCACTGACGTAGGCGAAACATACCTGAAATAGAAGAATATAATGTCAGAGATGAGATGGAAAAATAAACAGGGGATGTGTGCATTTGCTCGACCGAGCACAAGCCTTGCTCGGTCGAGCAGCGTTGGTGCTGAGTTGGTGCTGAGGGTTGCTCGACCGAGCAGTAATAGTGCTCGGTCGAGCAGTTTGAATTTTTGGTATGCCTTGACCAAGCACCAAATGTGCTTGATCGAGCAGTGTCGATCGTGATTGGGGAGGCTAAATTTCCGGTCGAGCACCACTGGTGCTCGATCGAGCAGCATGAGTTGCCCTTGGTAGATCTGGTGGCTGGAGCGGAGGCAGGGTGGTTCTATAGGAGGGGTGTATGGGGGCTATTTCAAGATGAAGGGGGGGTAGTTGTAGCGGGTTGAGGGGTTATTGCAGGGGGAAGCGCCGCCGACAAGGGTGGCACTGACGGAGTTGGTCGGCGATTCGAAAGGGGAAGAGGGAAAAGGGGCAGAGGAGAGAGAGAGAGAGAGAGAGAGAGAGAGAGAGAGAGAGAGAGAGAGAGAGAGAGAGAGGGGAGCTGACCATACTGGTGGTGTGGCTGGCGGTGTGGGTGGAGGAAGGGAAGGCGTCGACGGCAGAGCAGGTTGAGTAGGGTAGAGGGTTTGGTGCTCGGGCAAGGGATTTTGATTAAGCGAGAGAATTTAGGGATTAAAGAAAACGAGGTGGGTTTTAATAACCCGACTAGTTCGGAAGTGGGCCCCACAAGACATAGGATAAAACAGCTCGATCGAGCAGCATAACTGCTCGGTCGAGCCAAAAAAAATAAAAACGAGTTTTAGAACACTCCCTCGTCTGCTCGGTCGAGTAGGGTCTGCTCGGTCGAGCATTCTGCTGTTGTTTCCATCTTCTCTTTTGCTCGGTCGAGCACTCTGCTATTCGATCGAGTCGGTGTCTACTCGAACCGAGCAAAGATTACTCGAGCCGTGTAGACAGAATGACATTTTCCCAATATTTCCTTCCGCATTTCTCTGCTCGATCGAGTAGTTGGTTTACTCGGTCGATCAAGGGATTACTCGACCGAGCAGATGCTGCTTGGGCCGTGTATACAGAACGCCATTTCTTCCTTGTTTTCACGTGCTTGCACTACTCGACCGAGCATGTGGCTGCTCGGTCGAGTCAGTGTCTACTTGGACCGAGCAAAGGCTGCTCGGGCCGTGTAAACAGAACGATGTTTTTCTTCTCTTTTCTTGTACCTGCGCTACTCGACCGAGCAAGTGGCTGCTCGGTCGAGTCACCTGTGTCCCCTGTGAGACTCTTCTCCTTTAGTCCGCTCTTCAAATCAGCTGCTCTCCTCCCAGCTTTCTTCCATTTAAAACATCGATTTGTGTGCTCCTTAACGTTCCACCTATATAAAGGAAGAACCCATCAGATTTTTATGATTTTGCATTTTAAAGAGAAATTGATAGCGTTTTTATTTGGTTTTCTTAAATAGGTAAAGTAAGAACAAAAAAATTGGAAATGATAATCCAAGATATAAAAGATTGGGTTGCCTCCCAATAAGCGCTCGTTTTGAGTTATGAGCTCAACTTCCTCAGGTTCTTCAATGGTTATTCGGTGCGCATGAGATTGACACATCATTCTTACTAATGATACCGTGTGGCGGTATTTGGCATCCTTCCACTCCAGGATTTTCCTCGGCGTCATAACTGATCGCTTCTGGCTTCTCGTGGTGCAAAGAGTGATCATTGAGCTCCTCATCCAAGACACGAAGATAGGCGGCTACCGCCTTATTGTAAATGGGGTCACCGTCGTCATCAACACATGTTCTTATCGGGTCCTTCATGACCTCCTCAGTGGCATGTTCCTCTACGGCATCATCTTCTAGGAGCTCTAGATAACTAGCTCCTTCCTCTCGGGCATGCTCCCTCTTAGGTTTTTGCAGCCTGAATTCAGCTTCAATATTGCCCACATTCAATGAGAGAGTTCCTTCACGGACGTCTTTCAAGATGCCAGCCATCGCCATGAAGGGGCGGCCAAGTATGAGTTGGGAGCTCCCTCCCTCAGGCATATTCATTATAACAAAATCTACTGGCACACACAAACCAGGAGGTATTTGCAGAATAATGTCTCTGGAGATGCCTACTGGATACGTGATCGAGTGATCTGCTAGCTGTATGGACATGTTTGTTGGCTCCAATTCACTTCCGGTCTGCAGTCTTTCAAATATAGAAAGTGGCATTAAGCTGATGCTCGCTTCCAAGTCGATCAAAGAACGGTTGATGGGCATGCCTCCTATAGAGCATGGAACTGTGAAGCTTCCCGGATCCGGTAGCTTCCTCGGGAGATGGTTCTTTATAATGAAGGTAGAGTCCTACATAAGCTTTATTTCCTCATGCTTCCGCTTCCCGGTGATGAGGTCCTTCAGAAACTCCGCATAAATGGGAATTTCTGTAATGGCATCCATGAATGGAATGTTGAACTAGATGCCCTTCAGGAGCTCTGTGAACTTTGAATACTTCTTCTCCATTTTAGCCACAGATAGCCTCTGCGGATACGGCGGAGGGGGTCGGCTTCCCTTGTTCCTTGCGGCATCATTAGGAGATGGCATTGTTGTGGTGTAGTGGAGGGTGAATCCACCCTCTCCTCATTCTTGGTAGGCTCATCTGTAGCCTCTTCCCTGTCACTACCAATAGTGGCCTCCTCGGTTATGACTTGTTCTTTGTTCACGACTGGAACCATAATAGGGTCGATTGCCCGTCCTCTACACGTGGTAACGGAGACCACGGCATTGGTTTGAGCCCCCAAATTCGGCTCCGGTTGCGAAGGTAACCTCCCTTGATTCTTGAGTAGTTGGGACATCTGGCCCCTCAGCTCATCGAGCGACGTGTTTATATTTTTGGACTGAGTGGATGTGTCCGGGTTGAAACTGACCTGCCCACTTATGAATGTCTCTAATGTGGACTCCAGATTGGATCACGGTTGAGTTGGCGCATAGCTTTACTGAGGTGGGCGATTAAACTGGTAGCCTGGTGGTCGATATGGCCCAGCTGGCCTAAACCCGCTCTGCTGTTGATTTGGTGGCTGCCCTTGTTGTTGTCGAGGAGGGGGTGGTGGTCTCTGAAACTGTAGAGCTTGCAGCCCTCCACTTGGGTTCCCGTAAGAAAATCCGGGATGATTCCTAGCGGCCGGATGTTGCTACTGATTGCGCCCATCTCATTGGACATACTACACCGACTCAGATGATTCGGCCCCGTCATGATGTCCCTCATTAGGAACATAACCATGCTCTCCATATTCCTACGAAGGATGATAAGCAGAGGTGTTGGTAGTTGCTGGGATGGAGTCCAAATGTTGTTCAATCCTAGCCGCCTGTTTACACAAAGTCTCGATGTGAGAATCAAGGTGGCTGACAGCTTTTACCTCAGGGGTCCTGGTGACAATGGTGCACTCTTCGCTCCACTGCTGATTATTTCCCACCATATGCTCAAGTTGATCGATGGCTTCCTCAGGAGATTTGTCCAGCAGGGCACCTTGCGCAGCAGCATCAATTATCATCTAGTGCTGGGCTGCAGCCCATCGTAGAAACTTTAAACCAAGTCCCATGATTAGATACCATGATGAGGGCAGTGATTTTGAAGGTCCTTGAACCTTTCCCAGGCCTCGTAGAGAGATTATTACGGAAGCTGTTTGAAATTAGAGATAGCCCTTTGATCCGCACCGTCTTTGAGGGCGGATAGAATTTGTCTACAAAGGCGAGTGCCAGTTGCTCCCATGTAGTAAAGTGGTTGGATGGGTGGGTCCGTAGCCAGTATGGAGCTTTATCCCTCAAGGTGAAGGGGAAGAGCCTTAGCTTAATGGCGTTGTCGCTCACATCCTTAGCTTTAACTGTATCACACTTCGCCAGAAAAGTGTCGATGTGATGGTTTGGATTCTCTTGAGGATGCCCATGGAAGGGATCCTGTTGCATCAGATTTATGAGCCCGATCTTCAACTCGAAGCTAGCTGCCGCTAGTTGCGGTCTCAGGATGGAAGAATTGTTTCCGAAGCTCGGCTTTATGTGGTCCCGGATGGACCCGGTGCGAGGTGGAGCGGCAGTATTGTCTACAATTTGATCAGAGGGTGCTTGATTTCTATTCGAGGCCCTCAGAGCTCTTGTTGTTTTCTCGATCTCAGGGTCGAATAACAATTCTTTATCAAAAGACCCAAAGCGAGTGATCATGCACAAGATAGCTCAGAAAAATACTATCAGTAGCCGGGTAATAATTAAAAGAATGAAAAGGGTGGAGAGATAAGGAATGATAAGATTTGCCAAAATAAAAATAAACTGAGATACACCGTAACCATCCCCGACAACGGTGCCATAAACTTGATCGGCCCGGAACTAACTTCGAAACGATGTCGTCTAACCGCAAGCGCACGGTAAAGTGGCAAGCGGGTATCGAACATGGGAAAGCGATGCTATACTACATATCTACCCTAGGTTGAGTTAGACTTGCGGATTTATTGATGGATGTGGAATGTGGAGTGTCGTAATGGTGATGGATACAAAAGTCGTGTCACTCGATGTCGCAAACAAGGGGTTCCACACAAAGAAAGAAAGAAATAAATAAAATACTAGGGCTTTAGGACTCGCCACTAGGACCATCGGATGTCGAAGCTAGGCTAGGAATCTTTGCATTGGTTTTATTGGAGATGGTCTCTCAGCTCATACCACTCTCGTGGGTTAGAGATTTGAGGTACTTCGGTGGCTTTCGTTGACGCAATAGCGGTAGCTATCAATGTAGTGATATAGTTCGTCGGTGGATCCCCTCAAGGCACGAGCCGGGTATGGTCACGAGCCTTGGTTGATTCCACTAACTCCCTAATTAAATCCGTAGAATACTCCTTAAGTTAATTGATTCCACTGACTGTGGGCACGATCTCAGTACGAGTTCTCCTAGGGATTTGGCTGGATCGACCAAAATACAACCCCTTTTATATCCAATGCATCATAAAAATCCTATCTTTGCATCTAAATCCTAAGATCCATGGGCTAATCCCTTAGCCTTAGATTGAATTACTCATGCATCATAGGAAAAGCAATAGAAGATTCAATAATAGCAAGAGAATTCATCATAGCATGTATCAAAGAGGTATTCAATAAGAAATCACAAAGAAATAATAAATAGAATTAAACAGACAAAAGTACTTATCTTGATACAAAGGAGGGGCCTATGGCGTAGCCTAACTCCCAAAAGATCGTCTCCCAAAACTTCATAGATCTCCCTAAAAAACTCTTAAAAAGATCTAAACTCTAAAAAGTATACAAAAGTTTTTCCCCAAAAGTGACAGCTGTCCTTCTGATATATCTCCCCTCAAAACCCCTCGCCAACCACGGATCCGGACGCAACTTAAAATCTGGGCCCGTGGCGACTCGGTCCGAGTAGGTAGCTGCTCGGTCTAGTTGTCAGAAAATAGTACAAAACGTCGCATTGCCTGCTTGAACCGAGTAGGTAGCTGCTCGGTCGAGTAAGTGGTTGCTCGGTCGAGTCTTCAGAAGTTAGAATCCATAAGTGGTTGCTCAGTCGAGTCGTCAGAAGTCAGAATCCATCACCCAAAACAGCGCACTGCCTGCTCGGACCCAGTAGGTTCTGCTCGGTCGAGTTGTCACTCTGCTCGGTCGAGCATGTAGCAGCTCGGTCGAGTAGGCAGCTACCCGGTCGAGTTATCACTCTACTCGGTCGAGTAGGTGGTCGAAAACAGATTTCAGCACTGCAGCATCAGCTTGCAGAAATTCTCCAGAACTCATCCGACCTCCGATTGGCGTGTTCTTGGTGGCTTTGGAACCTTCTTGAAGTCTTATATCTGGAAAAAATATCAGCAAAATATTTAAAAATCCCAGGTGTTTGCAGATTTGGAAATAGTGCACAGCTGTCCTGTTTCCAGCACTTTGGGTCGCTCGATTCCTTTGCCGCATCATAGCTCGATCGAGCGACCTGGAATCCATGAGTCATGGTATTATAGAACCATGCTTTCTTCATTCTCCTCTTCTTCACTCCTTCTGTCTTGCCCCTTCCTTGCTCCCCAGCAGCTTTGAGTCACCGAACACGGTGCCTCAGGAGCTTCGGTGTCGAAGCATGCACTATCTCCTCCAATATACTCCAAATCGCTCGATATTCCCTGAAATACAACCAAATGCTCTTAAAGTACGATAGTTCCGATTATGAGTGTAAAAGCGTATGAAATGTGTAATTGAGAAATCATTTTGACGTGTAATCATATAGATAAAATGTGGAATATAATGACACATCAAAATCCCCCAAGCTTACCTCTTACGCATCCTCGAGGAAGACTAGTAAGAAACTAACACTGGAGAGGGATACAATGGAGATGTGAGGCGGTGGTGTGTAATGGAGACAAGGGGTTCAATCTTAAATTCAGAAAATACAAGAACCCAAGGTATGCAAGATCTCGTGAACACACGTCAATTTGAAATTAGAACACATATACACAACAAATAATTAAATCCCGCTCAATAAAATAACGTGGATTTCAATAAATGTGATGAACTCGATAAGTCATAAAATGAGAATAGAGTTATATCATATCATAGTTTATCATGCAATATACCAAGTTCACAGAAATGAAACCAATGTCCATAACTCAATCTCTAAGCAGTATAATTTGTCATGATCAAACATTTTCAAGCATGCGTGGTATTTTGTTATACTCCATGGAATGAAGTTAGCAAATTCAATCAAGTTAAGGCCTCACCACACTACGACCATTTCAAGACTCCTAGAACCCATCAACTTTGTCATGTCTTTATTCTATATAGAAATGGAGATAAGGATATGGGATTTTTGTACTTTTATATTGTTTTTGGCTATATGAATATTTCATATATATTTGTCTTTCTTTATATACACGAGATAACTCAATATATACAAAAAGCGGCCTATGCATCCCAGACCAGACAGTCTTAGAGCATCGGGTTACGAAGAACCCCTAGGGCCTTTTATTCAGGATATTTGTTTGATTTTTGCATTTTTGGGATTTTTGCAAGCTCATGTAAACACGATGGAATGCAAAACAAGATCAAAGATCATTTATTGGATATTCACAAACGAAAAAGAAAAAGCATAGAATCTAGACATGGCTCGGTTTCAGGAATCCTA
Source organism: Scilla litardierei (assembly GCA_030789695.1). Classification (NCBI taxonomy): domain Eukaryota; kingdom Viridiplantae; phylum Streptophyta; class Magnoliopsida; order Asparagales; family Asparagaceae; genus Scilla; species Scilla litardierei. The sequence goes on along the minus strand of CM061142.1, from coordinate 315,521,554 downwards.
ATCATCACTACTTTGGTTGTCATGGAGTTATCATATCTCTTTTGAATCACTAGACATCTATGAAGCAATAGAATTATCAATTAAATCACGCAGGAGTCAAATGATTGTCAGATTAGATTCATTTATTTTTAGCTTAATTGTTTCGAGAATATGGTTGTGAAACTATGGATTCTACTATAAAAAACATATTAACAAAGATACACTAATCAAGGAATCAAACTCTAATCTAACAGATATCAGAGTTCATAATAAAAAAATAAATCCACGATATTTCATAGAAAATGAAGCATATGAGGCATAAATATAGAAGTGAACATGGTTCATATGGAAATTTCGAAGTGTGTTACACGATAAAGCAAAGTGTGTGCACTATGCACTCCCCCAAGCTTAAACATCACATTGTCCTCAATGTGTGTATGATATAAATAGAGGACAACGACAAGATAGGGGGGCCACTCAACAAAATAGTTTCGCTCCCCCAAGCTTAAACATTACATAAAAATTGGAAAAAGAGGCGAAATAAGCGCCAAATATAAGGGTGGGCATGGAAGATAAATAGTGGGTTGGGTGCAAAAGATAATTGAGCCATCATATGTGGTGAATTTATTAAACTAAGAAAGCATGTAAAATCCTATACTGTCATCTCGCTGCTGAGAGGATTCGTGATTATTTAAAACATAAAATTCTACTTTATATCTACACTACTAGATTGGTACCACCTGTAGAAAAAAGCGGGTCCAATATATTTGTCGGTGCAGGCAGCTGATCTATCTGCACTTTCCATGGCTCCGCCAGGTGCGTATCTCCACGGGCTCCATCCGATTCCAACAATGCGTCTCCCAGCATCTCTCCAAGGACTCCACCTGTACCCTGGAAGAGAAAAACCGCATCAATCTGATGTGGAAAATTTTTCCCTAAAATAAAAGTTTTCCACAGAAGATCATCAAAATAAATATGTAGAGTAATAATAGGTAGATAATAATTCCCTGAAAATACATCTCTGCTCTCATGTACCACGACAGGTAGTACCTTGTCGTTCGTCTTAGGCTTTTCAGTCAGATTTGGCATATGAGTATAGGTCTCATCAGGCGAATCCTTATCATTGTCAACGGAAGGATGAGGTGGCTGCGGAAGCTCAACTGAAGGTGGGAAACACTCGGGATCCTTATGAATATCTGTGTCCTCATCCCAATGCACGACTTCCTCGGTGACAAGCTCTGGCTCCGTAGGTACGAAAGTGAATGTGTCGCCCTTGGACGCGTCATATTTATCATCTAGCGCGAGGCAAACAACATCAATGTCTTCGCCATCTAAATCGTCCATCCACTCATCATATGAACTAGCTGTATCCATAGGTGGGGGAGCGACTGCTGTGCAAACTGGATCTGCAATAACACGTCATGATTGTCTCATCGCCGTTCTCTCATCAGAAGTGGCTGCATCCGTGCATGGTTCCGATGTCTCCTCAGAGGTAGAAGTATCAATGTCCTCAGTCTCTACCTCGAGCTCATAATATGAAAGGCACTTGTTGATTTCGTCCATATCTATCTGCCATCGATCATGTGACTTATTCAGCATGGCGCTGACGATCATGCTCTCCTCTACCTGTGCCATGAATGCATTGAGTGTCAAATTGAGAGGATGGTCAAGACTCAAGAGACAGACGCGGCTTTCGTAGGGCATGTGTCCCTCCTTGTCACAAGACTCGCAGTAGGCATAACACTCTGAATATTGATCATATCCATCCATCTGATAGTATGGGTCCTGTGAATAATATTCGCATTCTTCCATTGGAGCCTCATACTGTGCCGAATAATCATTGCCTGAATAACGCCAAGATTGATCCATTGTATCTGAATAATCAAAGACAAACAACCTGGAAAAGATATCAATGGTACAAGAAGATAGAGATAATGATAATGCAGGTGGTGGGAAAAAAATTTCTCTGTTTTTTTTGTTTTTTTTGTTTTTTTTTGTTTTTTTGTTTTTAACGCAATCTAATCAACATAATTGTGGTAAATAGATAATGTGGCGGAACGCTTCCCCGTCAACGGTGCCATAAACTTGATGTACCCCGAACTTGCACCTAAATTTCACCTAGCGGTGTCACAGTCGCTAGGCGTAGTATGGCTCCTAGGTGTCAGCTCTGGGCTCTATCCGCAAGCAAACTGTGTCAAATTATAGTATAAAAGATCTCGGATCCCACAGTGACAGTGACAGTGTATTTGAGATCTCAGATTATTTTTAGGTCTCAGAGTGAGATAGCTGTCGGTTTGGAAAGATGGGTTGTGATGGTGTTGTTGACTTGATATTAAAGAAAACTAGGGTCTTAGGGATCACCGCTAAGACTGTCGGAGGTCGATGTTAGAATGGGACCTTTACATTGCATTCGGCTTAGGAAATTGATCTCCCAATTCATACCACTCTCGTGGGTTAGAATTTCGAGGTATTTCGGTGGCTCTCATTGACGCAATGGCGGTAGCCGTCAATGTAGCGATATAGTTTGTCGGTGGATCCCCTCAAGGCGTGAGCCGGGCATGGTCACGAGCCTTGTTATGATCCACTAATTTCCCTATTTAAATCCCAAGGATACTCCTTAAGCTCATCAATTCCACAGACCGTGGGCATGATCTCAGTACGAGTTATCCTAGGGATTCGAATGAATCAATCGAAATACTCCCCTTTATTCCCAATACAACCTAGAGATCTAGATATACATCTCTATCCTAATGTCTTAGGGCTAATCCATCAACCCTAGAGGAGACTACTCACACAGGATGATTTTGACAAATACAAATACGATTTTTATCAAAGAAAACATTGTAGCAAATGAACCAAGTGAGAAATGAATAACTTACATACCGAAGGTGAGAAAGAACAGTACCCAATAATAATCAAAAGAGATTCAACAGATTCCAGGACGCATGAATAATAGCACGTAAATTTTCTCCCAAAAATTAATTCAAATATCAAAGAAAACTAGGTTTAGATCTACAATACATTTCCAATCTCCTCTCCCCGTCAAACGTCATTCAAAAACATACAAAAACTCAGCTCTCTAATTTCGTCCCCCAGATCTGCACTTCACTATCCCTCAGCGATTCCAAATGGGCCCACGAAAAATTCCAAAATTAGCCCGGATTGTTGTCGACCGAGTCAGTGACTCGGTCGAGCAGAAGATTGCTCGGTCGGGCTGCTCGATCGAGCAACCCGCTTGCTCGGTCGAGTCTGTCAGTGGATCAGGATTCTTCAAAAAGTGTCATTCTGTCTACTCCGCCCGAGTAAGCCTTGCTCGGTCGAGTCGCTAGCTGACTCGGTTGCATAAGGTTGCTCTGTCGAGCAGGATGTTGATGGTGGACCTTCAAAAAATAGAAGTTGCTTGATCGCTCCGGAATGTGACCCAAAGAACGGTTGTAGTTTTACCGCAAGCGCACGGTATAGCGGCGAGCGGGTTATCGAACACAGGGAGGACGAATGACCGTGCTTGTTCTAATCAACCTGGCTATTTAAGAAGAGAGAAATTTGCCTTTGGCGATCCTGTCACAATCGTCAGACAAAGTACGGAAATATCGAATCAAATAAAGAACGTCTAGGGAATGGGGAATTCCCGCTACTCACCGTATCTCATCAAAGTGGTTCATCGGTATCAAAATTGCTAGAATAAGATTTTGGATGAACTAGTTGCAACTGAATGTAGAACCAAGCTCACGCTCTCGCGCTGTTGCCGGTCTATAGCTATCCTAGATTCGGGCCCAATCTCTTGCAAACCCTAGCCTAGGGAAGCTAGCATTAGGATCAACATCATCGTTCAATCGCGCCCCGAGCCCACTCTCGTGCAAACTCGGCCCATGACCTAGGTTGGGATAGTTCCTACCCGTCCAATCTCTTGCAAACGGGTATCGGCACGGAATTGCAACCGGGAACCCTAGTATCGGTCCAATCTCTTGCAAACCGATACTACGGAAATTCGATTCCAACCCAATTCGGATTTCTAGGGTTTTCTATCGAATTGGGATCCAATCTCTTGCAAATCCCAATCGGTATGAACTCCTAGCTACCCGTAGTAAATCGCTCCCAAACTAATCCCTAATAGCAATTCTAGCAAAATTTCCACCAATTCATCACAAATATGAAATTGGGCTTGTAGGGTTCATCCCCACGCCCCAAGACGTGGAGACTACTCACAATTCATAGCACAAACACAAAAATAATCAATGAAATAGACAAGAGAATTCATCACAATATTGAGATATGCAATAAAAATAGAATTTTTAGAGAAGAGAGAGGCAAACCAATGGAGTTCTTCAATTAATCCAACAAAAATCAACTTTTGTCTCCTCTCCAATCACAAGAATAAAGCTAAAAAGTTAATCTAAAAAGCTGCAAAAATCTAAGAGAAAAAGCTCTCCAAAACTAGGGTAAAAACAGGGGTTAAATACCCCCCCCCCCAAATCGTCCAAAAACTGTGACCAAAATACCCCTGCGCAGCCTGAAATCCGCAATTTTCGCTACAGGCAGCGCGTCGCACTCGGCCGAGTGACAAAAGTCGCTCGGCCGAGTGAGAAACCCTGTAAATTTCCAGTAAGTCTTGATCTTCAGGGGTCTTCACTTCGGGGGCAGCTCGGCCGAGTGAGTTGTCTTCACTCGGCCGATGCTTCTTGGTACTCGGGCGGTCGGGATTATCCACTCGGCCAAGTAGGTCTTCTGAAGCTCAGGCAGCCGAAAAACAGTAAGTTGGCGATTTTTGAATGGCTTCGTCTAGGTGCCACTCGGGCGGACAGGATCTCGTCACTCGGCCGATGTGGTCTCCGTCGCTCGGCCGAGTGCACGTATGAAACGTATCCGATCTGGTCGGCCGAGCGGTGTCTCGATGGTCGGCTGAGTGACTCCTCCACTCAGCCGAGTGGGACACCAAAAATGCCCAAACAGCTTGTTTTGGCCTCTTCGTCGCTCCTGCGACGTCCTTTCTTCTTACGCTCCTCTCCAACAGCAAAATACCCCTTGGGGAGGTCGTCGGTGACCCTCTGGAGTAAGCGCATCTCGAGATCACTCCAAGTCGCTCCAAATCACCTGAAATGCGACAAAAACAACAAATCGTGAAAAGCATCGCAATATCGTCGATATATCGTGAAAAACATGATTTGGGCGATCTAAATGGCATGCAAACATGCGGGAAAAAAGTGTAAAATAAGGAGTGATCAAAATCCCCCAAGCTTACCTCTTACTCGTCCTCGAGGAAGATAAGTAAAAGGCGAACCCGGTGGATTCGGAAAACGAAAACGGCGAAAGATGAAAAGCGGAGAAGAATGAAAAACGAAATGAAGACAAAGAAGAAAGAAAGAAGCGAAGAGGTAAGCTGCTAGATCATTTTCTCAGGACGTGGGTTCCGCTTACTCATATAGCATGCACTGAATGAAAAATACATGTCAAAGAGTTTTATTTTAATATCGTAGTATAATAGTGCAAATAGAAATAGAAAACCCACGAACAATGATATAATCATGAAAAACGGAATAATTTTAGAATTAACATCGTCTGAATCATTTAAAGCGGTATACACATCGCATATCACACACTTTTCAATTGAATGCTTTCTATGAGGAGTATAAGAGTATCACACATTAGAATAGAGAGAATAGAAAAGTGTGGATTTCATGATATGAATGCTAGGCTTAGATTTCTGGACTTCGTAAAGCTAAAAATAATCTCACCGAGTATAGAATATTACTTAGCCTAGGTTGTCGTGCAACGTCAAGTAGTCACTCTCTCACACATCAATGGATTCCCTCCCCCAAGCTTATTTATAAGCATGGTGGCATAAAAAAATATAAACATCCCCATTTTTATAAAGCTCCAAAAGTAATAAAAATGAACACGAAAAGAGAGAAGAAAGAAAGAAAGTGAGATGTGATCTTTTATTGAGGATTTTTCCTCTTTTCTTTTTCTTTTTCTTTTTTTTTTATTTTTCTTCTTTTTTTTAGGCATAGCATTTATACACAACGATCCCAACTCAAAGAGAGATAACGATATACAAGAATATTTTCTCTTTTTTTTTTGAATTCGGGAAATTTGGAGCTAGGAATTAATAGCGGGGGAAATGCCATATAATAGAATCGCTAAGGGGAGATTCACCAATGATTTTAAAAGTAGAGAAATGATGTTCAAGATTTGTGGAGAAAGAAATAAATATATCTCTCGGTTCACTCTATAAGACATGCACGACAACTTTAGCAGGGTAATCTAATCTACTCAGTTTCGATCACAAAAAGGCTAACTAATCCAGATTTATCATAGCTAACATCATTCAATCATCCTGAAGTGAAATGTACAATTCATTCATATAGAAGTGATATAGGAAAAGAAATCGGTACTCCAGATATAAGCATTCAATGCGTGAATCTTGGTGTGTTTTCTGTGATAACATACATATGAATATTCAGACTCAGCTAATAATAAAATTTCATCAATTTTCATGTGGAAAAAGTGTGGGTTACTATCTCTAGATGCAAGGCAAGTCATAGCATATGATATCAGAAATAAAGTCTAAGACATGACAAATATAGCATGCATATAGAGTAAGCTAACTCCACGTCATCATCATCATAGAAAAGCCATCTCTAGCATGAGATGAAAAAAAAAGAAAAAAAGGAAATAAAGATAAAGGGAAAATAGAACTATTTACAATGCGGCACACAGAAAAATAAGAAAAACGTGATGCATGGTAAAATAAAAAGAAAAATGATGAAAATAAGTGCAAAAGCGGAAAATGGTGTTAAAAACTAAAAATAAAGGTGCCAAATCGAAAAAGAACGTGAGAACTCACTCCCCCAAGCTAAATGGCACAGTGTCCTCAATGTGCAAAGTGTGGCACACCGAGAGACAAGTAATGTGAGGGGTAAGTGAGGATGCATGCATGATGGAAGGAAAAAAAAAGGAAAAATAATGAAACGAAAAAAATGATGCGGACATGATGCAGGCAGATAGAGGAGTGATACAGATATATAGGTGTGGCACCAAAAACTCTCCCTCTCTCCCAAAAAAGATATAAAAAGATACGATCAGAATGAGAATCCCAAAATAAGTGAGGGGAGGGGGACAAAAATGCATCAGGACCCAGCAGAAACGGGCAGCACAACGGCAAAAATAATCGATGGCATCAAGGGTGCCTAAGAAGGTGGTGATGCGCAGTCTCCGTCCTAAGGCGGAAGTGGTGGTGGGAATGGGGCAGGCTGCTGAGTGGGTGTGGGTGTGGAAGTGGTAGCAGGCTGAGTGTGTGTGAAAGTGGCAGTGGGAACCTGCTGGGTGGGCGGGGGTACGCGTGGGAGACGCTCCAGGACCTGGGTAAGACAGTAGTGAATGTGCGGGAGCAGGTCAAAGCGGCCAACCATCGCAGTGACGGTGGCGGACAGGGTCTGAAGGTCGCCTCTGAGGCCACTCACCGCCCCCTCGAGAGCACGAATGCTCTGAAGTACAGTGTCAGGGGGAGGTGGTGCAGAGGGAAGCACCGGTCGGGGATGTGCAGGTCGGGGCTGGCGTACTCTGGTGGCGTAGGTGACGGGCTCAGCAGGCAAGGGAACAAAAGGGGCTGCGCTCGCAAGTGGGGGCCTGGCCTCAGTGCGAGGCTGGGCAGGACGGTGAGAAGTGGAGGCAGCCGCAGCGAAAGAAGAATACAAAAGTGGCAGCGAGGCGGCCAGAGAGGTCGGTGGCACAGAAGTGTGGACAGACGCCACGACACTCTCGGAAAATACAGCAGCGGTGGAGACAGCGGCGGAGACAGAGGTCTCAACGGCGGTGGCAAAAGAGGGCTCTCCGCACTCAACTATGGTCGGCGGGCGCTCGGGTGGGGCAGAGGAAACAGGCTCGGCAGATAGAGGGCCAGTGCTGGTGGTGACAGGCGTGGAAGCAGTGGAAGTGGGCTCAGCTAAGGTACTCATGACACCGACAGCAATGTGGACAGAGGTGTCTGGAGCATCGGAAACATCGGGGATAGGCTGAGGGGCCACGGGGTCAACAGGGGCAGCAGGCTCGGCAGGTGCAACAGGGTCTGCGGGGGCAGCGTGGGCAGCGTGGGCCTGCTCGGCCTCCTCGGCCTCGAGCACGTAAGCGGCTGGGATGAGAACATCCATCGCAGGGAGCCAGTCCACATGGGCCGGTGCAATCTGAGTCCGAGCTGGGCTCGGAAGAATCATGTAATCGGCACCGTAAGGGCCGTGCAGCCAGACCCAGTGTCGCTCACCGTGCGGACGAAGCATCTTCATCTGGGCCATAACATCAATCGACAGAGAAGTGGGGCCCGGTGCTCGTCGCAGGTCGTCAGGGAAGTCCTCGCCGGTCATAAGGGCAAGCAAGGTGATCAGGCCGCCGCAGTATATCGGTGAGCGAGCGCCCACCGATACAATGATGCGGTCCAAAAACCAAGCCGCGACATCAATCACGACGGCGGGGACCAGCTCATCGCCATCCCTAGATAGAGCTCTGGGCCGTGTCATCGCGTAGAGCATGTAGAGCTCTGGCGTGGACATCGTGCCCGGCTCATATCTGGCCAAAAAGGTCGTCGCCATAAGGCACTGAGCTATACGGAGGTAGGGATGGACGATGGCCGAGGCCTTGGCCCTACTAGGGTCGAAGGCAGCGTGAAGACCCGTAATCCGGGCCTAAAAGGCACCGGTGTCGAAGGATGGTGGGGGATATGGGTGGGGGCGTAACCTCGATCGGCCCCGAGGACATCGGGCCACGAGAAAAAGGCTCTCATCATACCGAGAGTGACCTGGCAATCCCGGTCCATGAACCGAAACGAGCATCCCTCGTCGGTCCGGGCGATCGAACTAAGTACCTCAAGTGTCGGACGGATAAACGTGTCCGCCGACACCTGAAAGAAATCTCGCCAGCCCACGTTGTCGTACAACGTGAGCATCCCCTCTAGTACCCCCAGGCGTCCTAGGTCAGCAAGGTGTGCAAACCTGTAGGGTACGATCGAGCGCTGGGAAATACGCTCGAAAGCGACGCGGTGTGCGTCGTTCCGGAACGTGATCCCCAGTGGCCCGATAAGTGGAGCCGGAGGTGGTGGCTGTGGAGCGGCAGGGAGCGGCTGTGCGGGGTGTATGGGCTGTGCGGGCTTTGCAGGCTATGCGGGGTGTGCGGGGCCTGCAGGCTGTGCTGGGTGGACGGGGTGTGTGGGAGAAGGCGGAGGAGAGTCCTCCAACTCGTGGGAGGGGCCGGCGTCATCCGACCGCTTCCGATTGGCGGAAGCTCTCCTCGACCGCGGCCGTGTCCGGGGCGGCATATGGGCCCCGAGCGCGCGCCGAAAAGCGTGAAAAGTGCGACGTGTGCAAAATAAAGGAAAGAGTATACCACGACACGCCGCGAGTGCAAAGCAATGGAAGCGTGCGAAGACAACGCCTCCGCGAAGCCCAAATCAGTCCCTGGAAGCTACCTGGGCTCCCCTAAGCTCCCAAAAACAGCCTGCGCATGAAATGGAGATATCAGCGGGTAATATTCAAAACGTATGGAGTATTAGGGGTATAATAGATAGATATAGAAATTAATTTGGGTTTGGGGTTCGTTTAACGCATGGATCCTCGAAAAATACACAAAAAGAGGATAAATAGGCTAAATAGGCGATACCGGAGGTGGCCGGAGACGTGGCCGCCGGCGGCGACTCGGGCGAGGAGTGGCGGCGGCTCGGCCGACGGTGGCTGGCCGAGCGGCGGCGCGGCGACGTCGGTCGGGCGCGTAGGCGAAGGGTTCGGGCGAGGGAGCTGAAGGGTTGGGGCGCTGCGGTTTGTGTCGTTTCGAAAAACGCGCCCGACCCCGCCCCCTTTTATAGGGAAAAGTTACGACTCGGCCGAGTGACTGGGTCACTCGGCCGAGTGAGATCAATGGAAAATTCCTCCCCGCTTACGCTTCGGCCGAGTGGCCTTGCCACCCTCGGCCGAGTGGAGTAAGTCCATTCGGCCGAGTGGCTTAAGCTACTCGGCATGACTCGCCCTAGGAGCGTATCCGTTTTACTCGGCCGAGTGAATATATATACTCGGCCGAGTAGCAGTTATACTGAAATCAGGAAAATAAACAGAGAGTTGGGTATAGCAGACTTCCCTCGTTCGTGAGCGGCTCGGCCGGACGAACTTGTGTACTCGGCCGAGTGACTAGTATACTCGGCCGAGTGAGCCTTGTCTTCTGCTGTTTGTCTTCGTTTGGGCTCTAAACTCCGTCTTTCTTCCTCCAGTCGATTTCATCTTCCTCCTAAGCATCGAGCGCCTTCCTGGGGCGCTCCTCGTCATCTCGTGCATCCTCCTAAAGATAGGTACCTCATTCCCCTCTCCTGTCAGGAAAAATAGGACCCGTTATCACAAGATTTTTGGGCGAACGACTCAAAACACTAAAAATTTCTAAAACAAAAATAAAAGAAAAATGAAAATAAAGCAATAACCGTCGGGTTGCCTCCCGACAAGCGCTCGTTTAAGGTCGTGAGCTCGACCCCCTATGATTTTCAATTAATGCGGGATGTTTGGTGCATATGAGATGCACCCATCAAACTTTCCGGGGAGAACGCCTGGATTCGGGAGTTGCGGCGGCGTGTTCTCCCTCGGTGGTCTCCCGTCTCGAATAGTGTTGGGGGGAGGCTCCCCCAAGCTAGCGTTTGCTCCGGTCAACGGCTTCATCGGTGACGCCGATTTCCGTATCGGCGGAGCTTTCTTCGGAGACTTCAATTTCGAGAGCTTGCAGAGCTCTCGAATCCTTGCGACATCAGCGTCGCCTTCATCATTTTCAGTGGAGAGGTCGGGGGAATCATCCATCTTCTCATCTCGGCCTAAATCCGGGCCTTCCTTGAAATCCTCATCGGAAAGAGTGTCAATCGAGTGGGGGATCGCCTCCTCAATTACCTCATCAAGGAGGTCCATGTAGTCAAGCTCCTCGTGGTAAGGCATGTGTTTCATAGCCTTAGAAATGTGAAGCTCCACCTCGATGTTGCCGACGTTCAAAGTTAGTGTACCTTCCCGCACGTCGACAATGACACCGGCGGTGGCGAGGAACGGACGTCCAAGTATCAACGACGTATCTCCCTCCTCCTTAACGTCCATGATTACGAAGTCACATGGCAAGCATATGCCCCCCGGGACTTGTAGCGGGATGTCTTCGGCGATCCCTACCGGCCTCGTTATCCGCCCATCGGCCAATTGTATCCGCATGTCGGTAGGTTTCAACTTCGTCCCGGTGTTTAGCCTTAAGAACATGGAGAGAGGCATGAGGCTCACACTAGCCCCTAAATCTACCAACGCCTTTTGAAGGTGGACGCCGCCCAAGGTGCAAGGAATTTGAAAGCTCCCCGGATCTTTTAATTTGGCCGGCTCCTTCTCTCTCTTGGTGAACCAAGAGCCCTCCTCGGCTAGCATAATCGTCTCCTTCCTCTTTCTCCCCGAAATCAAATCCTTTAAGAATTTAGCATATGTGGGGATCTCCACGATGGCGTCGAGGAAGGGAATGTTGAGGCTAACCCCTCTCAGATACTCGAGAAATTTTGCTAGCCTTTTCTCCATTTTCGCTCTAGCAAGCCTTTGGGGGAATGGGACCGGTGGCATGAAGCTTCTCTCCTCAATCAATTAGACCGCTCTAGATTTCTCCTTTTCTTGCGGCTCTTTCTCCTTCTCAACTTCAACTACCGGCTCAATTGGCTCCAAACTTTCCTCCACGGGCTCCTCGGTAGGAATCATGGCGGGGGTGGTATCCTTCCCGCCTCTAGTAGTAACGGCAACTACGGCATTGATGTGGCCGGTGTTGCCCCGTGGGTTTTGCTCGGGTTGCGCCGGCAATTGTTGAGTATTCCGATTGAGCAACGCCAATTGCTCCAAGATTTGAGCTACAACGGTTGTAAGGGAGTCTTGCCCCGCCTTCAAGGTAGCATTGACCTTCTTTTGCTCGACCATAAACGCCTCCACTCTAACTTCGAAGTCGGATTGTTGTTGAGCTTGTGGGGGGTTTTGATTTTGATTTCTCCACCCTTGATTGTATCCGGGCAGCCTATAAGGTGGAACTTGTTGCTTCGGTTGGAAACTTTGTTGTGGAGGCCCCCTCGGTGGATAGTGTTGTTGTTGGGGTGGGGGTGGTGGTCGAGCTTGTTGAGGTGGTTGCTGTGGCGGGTTCAAAGCTCCTTCATTGTTGGCGTAAGAGAAACCGGGATGATTTCTTGTGGCCAGATTGGCCCAATACCCTTGGTTCCCCGCGACATATTGTACATGCTCCAAGGATCCTTCTCCTTGCTCTCCTCCCACATACATGGCTTGAGATTGGTCTTGCCAATCACACATTTGGTTCGTTGGTGCGGAGGTGGAAGGGGTTCCTTGGGGCTCCGTGATAAATCTCTCCAGTCTCTTCACCACCTTGTGGAGAGAATCAAATTTGCTTGTAAGCTCCGCTACGGCCTTCGCTTCGTAGATACTAGTTGGCTTCAAGGAGGATGTAGAGTGTCCTCGCTCATCGCCCCATTGTTGATTGTTTGAGGCCATCTCCTCAATTAGGGCCGTAGCTTCTTCGGGAGTCTTTGATAAGATAGCACCATTCGTCGCGGCATCAATAATTTGTTTGGTCCCCGGTTGGAGGCCATTGTAGAAGCTATGAACTAGCTCCCAATCTTCAATGCTATGGTGCGGACATTGATGCTGCAGATCTTTAAAACGCTCCCAAGCCTCATAGAGCGTCTCTTGGGGTCCTTGCTTGAAGGACATGAGAGCGCTCCGAATCTTCACTGTCTTGGAGGGCGGATAGAACTTATCAATGAATGCACTCGCCAACTCATCCCAAGTGGTAAAGACTCCCTCAGCCTGCGTCCTCAACCAATAGAGTGCTTTGTCTTTTAGCGTGAAGGGGAAGAGACGCAGTCTGATGGCATCGATGGAGACCCCCGGCATCTGAAATGTGGCGCACTTCGACAAGAATAATTGGATGTGGTAGTGGGGATTTTCATGGGCATTCCCATGAAATGGATCCTGCTGCATCAGAACCACTAGTCCAGTCTTCAGCTCAAAGTTCTTGTCAGCCGCCAACTCCGGCATGGCAATGGATGAGGTCGTAGAAGAGGTCTTAGGCCGAAGCCTATCTCGAATAGAAATTATCCTCGCCATTCTTGCCGCTAATTGGTCCGCAGTTTCCGGGTTGGTCATAAACCTCCCTTCCCGATCTTGTCTCCTCTCCGCTCTAAGTCTCCGCGCGGTACGTTCGATCTCGGGATCAAATAATATAGCTTCAGGGTCCACCGTAGATCTCGTGTACATGCACAGGAGAACAAAGTTTCAAAGAAGTGATTAGCACAATGGAAGGGTTATGTAAAAGAAAAATAAAGAAATAAAATAATAAAAAAAACAGCTAGGGTGGTAAGATCAAACGCAATAGCCTCCCCGGCAACGGCGCCAAAAACTTGATCGCTCCGGAATGTGACCCAAAGAACGGTTGTAGTTTTACCACAATCGCACGGTATAGCGGCAAGCGGGTTATCGAACACAGGGAGGACGAATGACCGTGCTTGTTCTAATCAACCTGGCTATTTAAGAAGAGAGAAATTTGCCTTTGGCGATCCTGTCACAATCGTCAGACAAAGTACGGAAATATCGAATCAAATAAAGAACGTCTAGGGAATGGGGAATTCCCGCTACTCACCGTATCTCGTCAAAGTGGTTCATCGGTATCAAAATTGCTAGAATAAGATTTTGGATGAACTAGTTGCAACTGAATGTAGAACCAAGCTCACGCTCTCGCGCTGTTGCCGGTCTATAGCTATCCTAGATTCGGGCCCAATCTCTTGCAAACCCTAGCCTAGGGAAGCTAGCATTAGGATCAACATCATCGTTCAATCGCGCCCCGAGCCCACTCTCGTGCAAACTCGGCCCACGACCTAGGTTGGGATAGTTCCTACCCGTCCAATCTCTTGCAAACGGGTGTCAGCACGGAATTGCAACCGGGAACCCTAGTATCGGTCCAATCTCTTGCAAACCGATACTACGGAAATTCGATTCCAACCCAATTCGGATTTCTAGGGTTTTCTATTGAATTGGGATCCAATCTCTTGCAAATCCCAATCGGTATGAACTCCTAGCTACCCGTAGTAAATCGCTCCCAAACTAATCCCTAATAGCAATTCTAGCAAAATTTCCACCAATTCATCACAAATATGAAATTGGGCTTGTAGGGTTCATCCCCACGCCCCAAGACGTGGAGACTACTCACAATTCATAGCACAAACACAAAAATAATCAATGAAATAGACAAGAGAATTCATCACAATATTGAGATATGCAATAAAAATAGAATTTTTAGAGAAGAGAGAGGCAAACCAATGGAGTTCTTCAATTAATCCAACAAAAATCAACTTTTGTCTCCTCTCCAATCACAAGAATAAAGCTAAAAAGTTAATCTAAAAAGCTGCAAAAATCTAAGAGAAAAAGCTCTCCAAAACTAGGGTAAAAACAGGGGTTAAATACCCCCCAAAATCGTCCAAAAACTGTGACCAAAATACCCCTGCGCAGCCTGAAATCCGCAATTTTCGTTACAGGCAGCGCGTCGCACTCGGCCGAGTGACAAAAGTCGCTCGGCCGAGTGAGAAACCCTGTAAATTTCCAGTAAGCCTTGATCTTCAGGGGTCTTCACTTCGGGGGCGGCTCGGCCGAGTGAGTTGTCTTCACTCGGCCGATGCTTCTTGGTACTCGGGCGGTCGGGATTATCCACTCGGCCGAGTGGGTCTTCTGAATCTCAGGCAGCCGAAAAACAGTAAGTTGGTGATTTTTGAATGGCTTCGTCTGGGCGCCACTCGGGCGGACGGGATCTCGTCACTCGGCCGATGTGGTCTCCGTCGCTCGGCCGAGTGCACGTATGAAACGTATCTGATCTGGTCGGCCGAGTGGTGTCTCGCTGGTCGGCCGAGTGACTCCTCCACTCGACCGAGTGGGACACCAAAAATGCCCAAACAGCTTGTTTTGGCCTCCTCGTCGCTCCTGCGACGTCCTTTCTTCTTCCGCTCCTCTCCAACAGCAAAATACCCCTTGGGGAGGTCGTCGGTGACCCTCTGGAGTAAGCGCATCTCGAGATCACTCCAAGTCGCTCCAAATCACCTGAAATGCGACAAAAACAACAAATCGTGAAAAGCATCGTAATATCGTCGATATATCGTGAAAAACATGATTTGGGCGATCTAAATGGCATGCAAACATGCGGGAAAAAGTGTAAAATAAGGAGTGAGCATTGCTCGACCGAGGTCGAGCAGGTTGCTTATCATCTTTGTCTCGTCTATCAGCTCGACCGAGCAGCCTACTTTGCTCGATCGAGTCGCCTGGGAAAAATCCAGATCTTCTTGCAGCCTCTCCTCTACTTCTGTCAATCTCCTCCACTCCTCCCATAAGCTTCCAAAACTCGAAGAACTCCTGTAGAGCTTTACCAACGGGCTCACGGGCATGCTGGATGCGTCCATATCCAAAAGTGGTCTCGAATTGCTCCCGAATCCATGAAAATCCACAAAACTCTACGAAACTCGAATATGGCGTTAGAATTGCAGTATCATAGGAAAATGTGGGATTTGGATGCAGATATGGCATGAAATGCAATGAAATGATGTTATGAAAAGATAGAAAATATGGACACATCAGCTACTGCTGATACTGATGGGACTGCTGCTGCTGATGGTGCTGCTGCTGCGCTCTACTGCTATTCCCGTACTGAAACCAGAGTGGTTTCTCCAGGACGGGTTCCCTTGGGCTACCATGTTTTCTCCTTTATCATCGGAGGTATAGTTGGCATCCTATGTTGTTGTTGGAGATGCCTGGTAAGAGTATGTCCCGCCATTGGGTCCTTGATCCGCGCACCTCTCTAAACGGCATATATGTTGGCGGGGGGAGGGGGTGAGCTGGGCCTAGCGTCGATTTGGTGCTCCAATCTGGCCACCTGCTGTGTAAGGGATTCGACACGGCCATCAAAAATGGCAACCTCGCTGACTTCATATCAGCCTCCTCCTGGGGCCTTGGCAATAGTCGGGATAGACCTATCGTCTCCCCAATGTTGGTTGGTGGCTGCCATGGCATCAAGGATCCTCATGGCTTCAGATGGCACTTTCCCCATTATGGCTCCATTTGACGTATAATCAACTATCATCCTTGTGTCCAAATGCATTCCATTGTAGAAAGATAGGACCAAGTCCCACGTGGTGATGCGATGCTTTGGACACTGATGCTAGAGGTCCTTGTATCATTCCCAGGCCTCATACAAAGACTCCTGGCCACCTTTCTTGAAATTGGTGATTTGGTTCCAAAGACGCAGCATCTTCGAAGGGGGAAAGTATTTGGTGATGAAGGCCTCCGCCAGCTACTCCCATGTTATGAAGGTGCCAGACGCTTGGAACATCAGCCAATAATGGGCCTTATCATTCAAGATGAAGGGGAAGAGCCGTAATCTGATCACATCATCGCTGACCCCTTGCATCTGGAATGTGGAGCACTTGGCTAAGAATGCATCTATGTGGTGACTGGGGTTCTCATGTGAGAGCCCGTGGAAGCAGTCATGTTGCACCAGTAGGATGAGCCCCGTCTTTAGCTCGAAGTTTCCCTCTCGGATCGACGATACTGTCACGGAGGAAGCTAGGACGGTGTCGGGCCTCATGAAATCCCGGATCAATTCTGGTGGAATGAGGGGATACAGTCCTATGGGAGGCTCAGTCATTTCTACTCTTCTCCTTTTATTTGCTGCGAGTCTCCTTGCGGTCGCCTCTATCTCAGGATCCAAGGGCAAAATGTCTTCTCATCCCTTAGAACATGTCTGCATGCAACATAGAGGCACTCAAGAAAATCGTGGAACTCGTTAGCAAAAAGAGAAAAGAGTGTAATAAGAGAACAAAAAGAAAAAATGAAAAGAAAAGGAAGTGGTGGGGTGTCAAGTGTGGATGAAACCAACACTTTCCAACCAAAAGCTAAGGTAAACCGTTGCATCCCCAGCAATGGCGCAAAAAACTTGTTCGGTCCCCAGGTTTGCACCACAGGGGTGCGAATCAATGCAAGTGCACAGTGCGCAATAGTATAGAAAGATTGTCGAACTCAGGGGTGATCATTTAATGCTTAGCTTTATATGGAAGGAGGAGAGTATGTGGTCAGGGGTTGTAACGAGTGATTGTTGGTTGATTGTGGAAATCAAGAGTTAACTAGCTAAGGCTTTTGGGATTCCCTGCTAGGCCCTTCGATCACAAATGCTAGGTTAAATGGCCCTACGTCGGACGATGGATTAGGGTAGGAGTGTCACATCCGTAGATGAGAACGAGTACTTAACTTTCGTTGTTCCCACTCGTCTAACGCATCCCTATGCAAAACCGTGCTCTCGCAGTTGGGTTCACATGGAAATGCATGCATTAAGATTGAAACTTGGTCCCGCCTCATAGATCTACATCCACTCTTGTGATATACGGAGTGCGACGCTATCCTATGGTTGGTTCTAGCAATCGGCGTGCTCTCATAGTCACCGACTAGCAGATTGGGGATTAGCAGTCACCTTGGCTCTCGTGTCACTCTTATAATCACGAGCCCCAGAGAACGGTCGCTAAGCCCAAATCGGATTCGTGGGGAGACTCCCAAGGATATGGAGCCGCCTTCATGATACCCCGATCGTAAGGCCAACCCCCCAAAACCCAAGTTCAAACCTCCATATGGCAACCCTAGATTGATCCAATGGGGGTCTAACCTAACATCTGATCCCTAGAATCATAGGGATCGTCCCTAAGCCCTAGATACACACTACTCTAGCATGGCAAAAGCTCAAAATATGGTAGCAATAGAGATTGGCATATCTAACCGGTCAAATTGCATGAAATTAATTTCAATAGAGAGAGCAAGAGAAATAAGAGCAATGGTAAAGAAATCAAGGAAATCCAACCACAAACAAAGAAATAGATTGCAAAAGATTTTACCAAAAGAGAGCTCCCAAAATTACTCTATGGGTTTAGCCACAGCAAAATCCAGCTTAACATACTCTAAAAACGTTCACTATTTATACAAAACAGTTTGGGTTCGGATTTTACAAGAAAACCAACCCGAAACACATACTTTTAAGTCAAATAGGAGTCTGTCGACCTACTGCTCGGCCGAGCGTAGTGCTCGCTCGGCCAAGCAGTGCTCTGCTTGGTACTCGAGAAGGGGCTTCTCGGGTGAGCAAGTTGAGTCGCTCGCCCGGGCGTCATGTCGCTTGATCGAGCGAATTAAGTTCCAAAAAATCCAGAGCCCAAGTCTTAAAGAAATGGGCTCCTCTGATGGCTAGCTCGATCGAGCGGGCTGGTTACTCAGCCGAGTGAGTTTGTCGCTCGGCCGAGTGCCCCAAAGAAGGAGTTGGCGCTCTTTGGCGTGTCACAACTCGACCGAGCGCATCATACACTCGGTCGAGTAATTTTGCATGAATCTCCAAGTTTCTCCTTCTCTCTCCATTCTCCTCTTCTTTACTCCTCATTTCTTCTTCTCTCTTCTTCTACTCCTCTCCTTCGCTTCTTTGGCCTCCTTGGGTTGTCGTGGCAAGCCGACGCCAGCTTTGGCGTCAATGTTGTGCCCAGAACCCCATATCGCTCCGAATCGCGCCAAATTCCCTGAAAACACATAAAACATTGAAAGAATCAAGAAAATCGAGAAAATCGCTATATAATACGAAAATATGGATTTGGGCAATCGAAACGACACGGGAATGCATGGTAAAAACATGGAAAAAATAGACACAACAGCATAATTTCCTTATTAAGTTTTATAAAGTACTACTCACCCCCTCTAGTGTTTTACCATATAGTTTAAGATTCTACAGTATGTGTGTGACATCTTCAAGGCATTTACAAGAATTCTAATGACAAGAATAAAAAAGATACACCAATTTACATATTATGTTTTCAAGCTTGTGAATTGTTTTAGACTTGATTGCTCATCCTGTTTTCATTGAATCCATCCTCTTGTGGAGTCACAACACCATTTGTCATGCTTGCTATGATTTCATTATCTTCTATGCTTGAGCAATCTTTGAGCAAATCACTTGGTCTACTTTATCATGTCATACTTTATGAAATTCATTAGACCACAAAACAATGTTTGTACATCATAAAACATATATTGGGATATCTAATACTTAAATAACTTGTTGTATATGCGATATAGGGGACCGATCACAATGAGTTGTGATCGACTAATTTAAGAGGCATGTCGTAAGAAATTGTGAACCATAAATGAGAAATATTTGTAAGGAGTTACAAATGTTTTATCCAAAAGAAAACTAGAAGACTCCACAAACACATGCCCTAACCAACACCGGTGACGATGCATAAACACTAGCGAGGTGGCCGACCATTGTTGGCCAGTGGCTAGCGATGAGTCGACGACCGACCGGTCTGCATGCTGTCTACACCGGTCAGTAGTGGTAATGACAGTGGCTGGGTGCCACCCAACTGCTTGTAGTATGTACCACTTAGGTAATAGGTTAGGATTATTTGCGAGTGCAGGTTTAATCCAAAAAGTTGGATCCAAATCCAATCCAAATTCAAAGATGTTGTCTTGAATTAGAAATTCCAAGAGTTGTGAAATTTCTATGAATTTTAGTCTTTTAATTCCACCATATTTTTGGATAAGAAGATTCAAATCTAGAATCCAATTGGGATTAAAAGAGCTCAAGAATTATCTTTCTTCTATTAACGCATTTAGGGATAGAGTTGAGTACCAACTTGATTTTCAAAAGCAACTTGGATGTAGAGGATCCTAAGAACTAGGATCCTCTTCTCCCCTCTCGATGCACCAACAATCCCCCCAACAAGAGATCAAAGATCCCAGCATCCACAATCTATTGAGAGGAAAACTTTGAGCCTTTTTAATGCATAATTTTTCCCTCTAAAGTAAAAGCTTCTCCTCCTCCCTCGCAGTAGCAATGTGTGGGGGCCAGGTTCGAGTTATAGGAAGGATCGAGGATTGTGAATGGGCTACATTATCAGGATGGGTACATCTATCACATCTAGTTGGTGAAAGTGCTTGGGGTCTTCACCGATATAGATAAGGGTCCATGGATATCACGAAAGCATGTCCGTGCAAATGTGAGTTTTTTTAGCATTTAAAATTCATGCTTTTACACTTGATCTTGGCTTTATTGCAAGGCTTTAGAAAAATTTGATTTTTTCATGCTCTCTTGTTTTCTAATTAGATTAGAACACTAAAAATATTTTCTTATAATGGTTTGGAGCTTTCCTGTAAAACATGCTTTTTATCATGATTTAAAAATTATTAATTACCAAAAATTAGATTTTTATGCATTAAATTTTTAGAATTAGAGAAATTTTAAACTGTGATGGTTTTAAATTTAAAAGATGCAATTTTTAATTAAAGAATTTATTTTCATGATTTATTGTTATGTGATAACATTGTTTTGATGAAAATAAATCTTTAACAATTTTATGGGATAAAATTTATTTGAATAGTTATGTTTTTAATTCATCCTTGGTGGTTTTATGATAACAATTTAAACATGATGTGATTTTATACTATAATATACTTATGTGCATAATTATATAAGGATCTTGTAATTGTTCTGCTGTTAGTTATCTAACCTAATAGTGTATGATATTGTCCAATGGTCCAAATAATTATTATGCAAAATTTAATGAGATTAATTTTTGTATGTCTGGTGCATAACCGTTATAAGGATTCAACGACCACTGTGCTTTTAATTATCTAATCTAACAGTGTATGACGTTGTCCCCCTGGTCTAAGTAATTATTATGCACAATTTAATGTGATTAAATGTAGTCATTACATTTGTATAACCTAGAATAGCAAACATAATAAATTGGATTAATTAGTAGATGTAAACCCAATTCAAATCGGAATTATAAAAGTATTGTTGATATTATTGGATTCTAGATTTTACTTTTCATATTGGTGTCTTAGAAAGGCATATTTTGAGATATTATGTAATTAAAGAAGGTGATTTTATGTCTATCTAATTATATAGCTAGTCTAGCAATTAATTAGTATAAATTTTCTATCCAATTAAACCTACATGACTTAGCTTTTCCAATTATATCAAGTCAACTACGTTTAAACTTTTTTTAAAGAATTATCTGTAGCCCTCCATCATTTCAAAAGTGTAGAGTAGTTAGTATTGTTGCTATGGTTATTGATGGCACTCAAGCCATTATCATTACAATACTAGGTGATGCATTTCTGGTACCATGTGATGGACTGGGGGAGGACTAAATATGTCATTGTTGGCATCGATCAAGGGTACATATTACTCTCCCTATCTGAATAAGAAATATACATGAACGAACATGACTAAAATGTTATGACTTGTTGACGGTTGTCAAGGTCGTACAAGGTTAGGGGTAAAAACAATAATTGAGAATTACAAGAAGTTGTAATTGACAAAGAGTTTGTCTACCTTTTATGGAGAAAGATAACTTGTTGTTGTCGGTCAATGTTAACAATCATATGTCAGTTTTATTCTAATTCCCACTATAATTTAATAATAATAATTGTTGTCTATCTTTTAGGTCTGAAGATATTCGCAAAATCTATGGGAGAAAATAATTAGATAAAAACCAATTAAATTATTTATGAATATCTACTTTACATTACTATAACTCTTTTAAAGTATCATTTTACAACATCAAGTCCAGCCTTAACCGATCCTCGAAGAGAATAAACCCAGTAGACTTAGCTATGAAGATATACTAAAAAATGTTAAGATTACATTGACATATGACAAGTTAGCATACATATTAGATGTAACCCCATCAAACACACTAACTGAGGAGTCCAGTTAAAAAGAGTTAGAACGCTTCAAAATCTAGACTCATGACCGTGCAACTGCCAAGTACCTTGGGTTGGCCCCCATGAGTATTGAGTTACAAAAGGAGACCTGATAATATGGATATTCATTTCATATTTCTTCATATAAAAGAGTTATATAGAGAGAAATCTCAATTCGTAAGATTTGATACGTTGAATAAATTGTTTTAATCAAAGATGACATCTGGGACTCGAATCCACAATCATGTCCTCAAGATGATTGCATACATTAATGAATTAAAACAGTTGGGGTTTATGTTAGACAATTACTTATATATTGATATTGTTGTCCTGGTTAGCCAATTAACTAAATCACACTTTAATTTTGATGATGACAAACAAGTACCATGACTACTAATGTGTTGTTAAGTGACTTTCAGGACAAAATAAGGCTAACTTGACCTAAGTGAAATTTCGTAATTTCAGCGTGGTCAACTTGCCCTAAGATGGTCAAAGATAAAATTCCATGGCTAAAGGACATCATCATAATTTCTCTAGGAGAAAAGCTTTAAAATTATGGCCAAAAATCATGAAGAAGATGCTAGAGGCAATTTGGTAATTTTGCCTCGAACAAAGTCTTCTAGAAAGTTAAAGCTTGATGGACAAGTCAAAGAGTCCAAGTTTCATGCACAAAAAGAGGAAGAAATTAAGAAGGATTCAGATTCCATGAAGAATGGGCGATTACAAGAGTTCATGTGCATAAAGGACAAGGGTTTCAACACCCTATAAATACCCCACATACACACAGCCACACATGTGAGAGGAAATCAAAGAAGAGAGCCACACACAAAAAGATTCGTGTAACGGTCTGTTTTCGTTGAACTTTGTTCGTGCACGTGCTTTTGACCGTGCACGTATTTATTTTAGACTTTGTTTGGTTGTGAACACTTTGGTGTGATATGTCGTTGTGAACGTCTCTGAGAGTATTAAATTGTGGCACTAATTTGGAACGACATTTCTCGGGTCGTTTTCCCACGATTTAATCTTATTCGAAGAGACGTTGTGATTTTCGCTTTTGACGTGAGACGTTTCTATTTTTAGTTTCGTCGTTCGACGTCGAAATCGTGAACCGTCTTCTTACTTATCTTCCTCTCGTCGTCCCGATCACCCCAATATTTATTTCACAATTTTTGGAGTTCATTTGACCTATTTTATATTTTTAGCAAAGTTTTAAATATTTTTAAATACCAAGTTTTAAATTATTTTCGAGCCAATAAAATTTCTATTAGTTTATAATACTTCAAAATATTTTTGAGCCAAATCTTATCTCATCTTGGCCGCACCCTAGCCACGCGTGGGATTGAGAAGGAGAGATTTAGTTTTAATTATTATTTTAAATCCTAATCCTATTAGATTTAGCCCTAGACCAAGTCAACCCCTCTATACTATATAAACAACCCCTAGGCTACGCTATTTTCGCAAGAAATCAAACCCTAGCCGTCACAAAACCCTCAAAACTCGCTTACGACGTTCGTCGCAACTCCGCTCAGCCGCCGCCAGTGTCCGACCGAGGGTTTTCCTTGGTTTTCCCCGCACCGACCGAGGCCACCGCCCGCAGTCGCCCGCTCCGCACCGCTGCACCGTTCGCCCGCATCGCCCCGTGCCTGACCGAGGGACCCCATCGGTCTGACCGGTCGCCCGCTCCGCATCCCACAGCCGCTCTGCACCGCTGCAGCCCAAGCGCACGACCCGCCCGCCCGCTGTGTCCGACCGAAGGCTTCGCCCGCATCGCCGCTCCGTTGCAGCTTGCAATGTTGCAGCACCCGCCCAAGCACCCGATCGACGCTCCCGCCCGCACCGACCGAAGCACTCCCCCGCACTAAGCGCTCCCCCGCTCCGTTGCACCCCGCAGCGCTGCAACTCCTGCTCCACAAGCGCACCACCGACGGAATCTCTCGCACCGGCTGTGTCTGACCGAGAGACATCCGTCACAACCACGCATCCGTCGCATCGCTTGCCACTGTGGGTCCCCCAAGTTTTCCAGAGGTGTTGTGGGTCCCCCATTGGCCCCTAGCACTACTGTGTGTCCCACCTAGGTGCTTTCTCTTCGAGGATTTGCCGCCTACGACATTGCGATACGTCGTAGCCCGTCGTCGCACGTTCTAGCTTTGGAATCTTGGTTCGTCGCTCCGGTTGCTGCCCAGATCTTTCGAGCGAGGAATCTATTTTGGAATCAGGACTTGGAGCGCGTTCTTTTATTCCAACCCCTGGCGTCGCTACCCGATGCCAGTGTAGCTTTCACGTCGTGTTGAGGTAACGATCTGTACTCTTAGGACCCCAACCCACGGCCTGTTAATCAAGACTAAAATCGATGTTTTTAAAGTATTTTAAAATCACTAATCAAAGATTAATAAAATGGATGTAGGCCGGTGGACTTGTGCACATAGGTAGATTTGGACTCTGGACTCTTTTGGACGGTGTATTCAGACGTTTGACTTGCAGGCAAGTGAAACTTGCCAACTCTTGCGTAGGGCCATGTTTTTAGGCCACTTCCTTGTTTTTAGCGTAAAAGAGACTAGACAGTGAAATTATAGTTGTCTAGACGCAACTTTGAGATCTAGCTTGACAACGAAGCTAGATCTGTCACCCTGCCATGTCATTCATGCATTGTTAACTGCCATGTTTAAATTCCTTACCTGTACGCTTTATGATCGCTCCAAAATGTAACTCCGAGAACAACCTAGTATGGCGCAATTTACACGGAGATGAATCCCCGGCAACGACACCAAAAACTTGATCGGCCCCGAAATGCAACCCAAGAGCACAACCGAAAACTTGGTCGGCCCCGGATATACACCCGGAGAACGATTGTAGTCTTACCGCAAGCGCACGACAAAGTGACGAGCGGGTATCGAACTCAGGGAGGTGCTGTGATAGTGTCTTCTTCTAATCACCTAGTTATCGGAATGGTCAAGAATAATACGGGGTAAAGTTGTCACAATCATTCGTATATTTATAGAAATATCAATGGAATAAAGTGCCTAGGGATATGGAATCCCCGCTACAAACCGTATCTCGTCGTTATGATTCGTAGGTTGAGTCATTGCTAAACTTGAATTTTAGGTGAACTAGTCGCAACTAAATGTAGAACCAAGCTCACGCTCTCGCGCTATTTCCAGTCTATAGCAAGCCTAGGTTAGGGCCCAATCTCTTGCAAACCCTACCTAAGACGCTAGCATTAGGATCGACATCATCGTTCAATCGTATCTCGAGCCCACTCTCGTGCAAACTCGAGCTACGACCTAGGTTGAGATAGTTCCTACCCGTCCAATCTCTTGCAAACGGGTATGTGTATAGAATTACGATTGCAAACCCTAGCCTTGGTCCAATCTCTTGCAACCCAATTCTAGAAAAGTCCAATCGTAAGTCTAAATCGGATTTCTAGGGCTTCCTATCAATTGGGACCCAATCTCTTGCAAATCCCAATCGATATGAATCCCTAGCAATCCGTAATAAATCGATCCCAACCTAACCCTAATCAATTCTAGCAATAATTTCACCAATTCATCACAATTCAGAAATAGGGTTCATAGGGTTCATCCCCATGCCCTAGAGCAATAAAACTACTCACTACTCATCATGTAATTCCTAAGAAATTCAATAGAAAACTCAGCATAAATCATTGCAATAGAGAAATCAACAACAAAAATAGATTTTTAATGAGAAAAGAGGCAAACCAATGTGAATCCAATAGCATCCAACAAGAATCCCCTTTCTAATCTCTCAAAAAGCCTAAATCCAAATCCCTAAAAGCAATCTAAAAAGGCTGCTAAAAGTATCAAAAAGCCCTCTCTAACTAGGGCAAAAACTGGGTTTAAATACCCCTCAAAATCGCCCAGAAATTCGTGACAAAAATGCCCCTGCGCAGCTCAAAAATCGCAGTTTACGCTACAGGCGGGGCGGCTCACTCAGCCGAGTGACAAATGTCACTCGGCCGAGTGTCAGGGATTTTTGGGGTCTGTCTTCGGAGGTGACTCGGCCGAGTAGATTTACTCACTCGGCCGAGGGGCAATTCTTGCTCGGCCGATTGGATGCTCTGAAAAGCTTGTAAAATAACAGTAAGTCGGCCGTTTTCGAAGCGTCTGTTCTCGTGCCACTCGGGCGAGTAGACTTCCATGCTCGGTCGAGTGGACTATCGTCACCCGGTCGAGTACACGCCCATTATCTTCTGTTGATGCGTGTCCGGTCTGGTCGGCCGAGTAGTCTTCTTGCTCGGCCGAGTGGGTGGTTCACTCGGCCGAGTGAGATGCTGTAAAGGCCCAATCTTCGTCTTTTCGCTTCCTCGTCACTCCTACGACGTTCTTTCTTCTCCCACTTGTCTTCCATCGCCGATTAACCCTCAAAAGAGCCTCGGGTGATACTCCGGAGTGGGTGCAAATCCTCTTGATCTCAAAATCACTCCGAATCGCTCCATATCTCCTGAAATACGACAAAAACAAGAAATCGTGAAAAGCATCGCAATATTGTCGAATAATCGTGAAAAACACGATATGAGCGATCAAAGTGGCATTCAAACATGCAGAAAAAGGGTGTAAAATACGGAGCGATCAAAATCCCCCAAGCTTACCTCTTACTCGTCCTCGAGGAAGATGAGTAAAAGGCGAGCCCGACGGGCAAAATGATGGAAAAGAGGGAAAAATAAGAGAAACGAAAATAAAAACTAAAAATAAAAATAGAATAGAAAGCGAAGAAGGGGGGTGCTAGATTATTTTTCTCAGGACGTGGGTTTTGCTTACTTATATAGCATACATCGAATATAAAACACACGTCAAAGACTTTTATTTCGATATCATAGTATAATTGATGCATTCGAAATAGAAAACCCCAAAATATCAATATAGCATGAAATATGGAATCATTCTAGGATTAGCATCGTCTGAAGCATCTAAAGCGGTATGCATAACCATAGATCACACACTTTTCAATTGAATGCTTTCTATAAGGAGTATAAGAGATATCACACGATATGGAATAGTAAGAATAGAAAAGCATGGTTTTCATGAAATGAATGCTAAGTGTCGATTTTCTGGATTTCGTGAAACTTTAGCAATCTCACCAAGTATAGAAGATTACTTAGCCTAGGTTGTCATGCACCGTCAAGTAGTCACTCTCTCACACATCATTGGATCCTCTCCCCCAAGCTTATCCATAAGCGTGGTGGCATAAACAAATCAATATGTACATTCCCCATTTCTTTTGTAGCTCCAAAAAAAGTAAAAATAAAACAAAAAAGGGAAGCATGAGAGAAAGAGTATGAGATGGGACCGTTATGAACTTCTTTTTCTCTTTTCTTTTCATTTTCTCAATTTTTTTCTTTTCTTTTTTCTTTTCTTTTTTTTCAATACAATAACAATATATACATAAGCGATCCCAAATCAAAAGAGAGAAGGATATACAAGTATATTTTTTTATTTTTGATTTTGGGGATTTGGAGCATGGAAATTAATAGCGGGGGAAATACCGATAATAGACTTGCTGGGGGGATTCACCAATGAATTTCAAGGAGAGAAATAATGCTCAAGATATGTGGAGAAAGAAATCAATGTATCACTCAGTTCACTCTATAGGACGTGCATGACAACTATCAGCAGAGTAATATAATTTACTCAGTTTAAGCCCAAAAAAGTAAACTAGTCTAGACATATCATCCTAGCAAACATTCAATCAACCTGAAGGTGAAGCGTACAATTCATGCAATAAGAAGTGATATGAGAGAGGAAAGCAGTACTCCAAATATAAGCAGACAATGCGTGAAGCTTGGTGTGTTTTCTATGATAAGCATACGTATGAATCATCAGACATCAGCTAATAATAGAATTTCATCCATATTCATACAGGAAACGAGTGGGTTACCATTTCAAAATGCAAAGCAGGACATAGCATATGATATCTGAAACAAAAGCTATGACGTGACAAAAATAGCATGCACATAGATGTAAGCTAACACCACGTCATCATCATCACAGAAAAATCATCTCTAGCAAAAGATGAAAGAAAACAAGGATAAACGAAAATAGAACTATATACAATGCGACATACAAAGAAAATAAGAAAACGTGATGCATGGTAAAAAAACGAAAAAGTGGTGAAAATAAGTGCAAAAGTGGAAAGAAAACGTGAGAAATCAAAAATAAAGGGTGGCAAAAATGAAAAAGTGTGAGAACTCACTCCCCCAAGCTGAAGTGCATAGTGTCCTCATTGTGCAAAGTGTGGCACACCGAGAGACGTGAAGTGGGAGGGGTGGGTGAGCATGCATGCATGATGAAAAAGAAAGAAAATGAAAAATAAAATAAAATGAGAATGAATGTGATGCATGCAAAGATCAGAGTGATGCAAATATAAGTGTCCCCAAATAGGTCTCTCCCTCACTCCCAAAAAGGTATATAAATATATGATCAGGTAGGCATCAAAATAGTACGTGGAGGAGGGGGGTCAAAAAATATCACCAGGCCCAAGAACAAACGGGCAGCAAAACGACAAAAATATCAGAGGCATCAAGGGTGTGCCTAAGCTGGTGGTGGCGCTGCACCATCACCGTCCTGTGGCGGAGGTGGTGGCGGAGGTGGAGGTCATGGAATCTGCTGGGTGGGTGGGTGTAGTGGAGGCAGTCGCGTCAGAATCTGATTCAGGCAAGCCTGAATATCGGGAAGCATGGCGACGCGGGACTGCACAGTACTGACCGTGGCAGAGAGAGCCCTAAAGTCTCCTCGGAGTCCACTAACAGCCCCCTCAAGAGCACGAATGCTCTGAAGTAGAGTGTCAGGGGGTGGTGGAGCCGGGGGATGCACAGGTCGAACAGGTGATGTGCGGGGCTGTCTCTGGCAGGAAGCGTATAGGATGGGGCCAGCAGGGTAGTGTGGGAGGGGTGCTGTGCTCGGTAAGTGATGCCCAGCCTCGGTGCGAGGCTGGGATGCAGGCTGGGTCGGAGCAGCAGCAGCAGAAGTGGAGGGTAAAATGTGCGATGAGGAAGCTGGAGAGGTCAGTGACACAGAAGTGGGGACAGAAGTCACGACACTCTCGGTGAAGACATCGGTAGTGGGGTCAGAAGGGACAACGGCCGGGGTGGCCGTGGACAAAAGTGAGGTCAGGACCGCCACTGCGGCGGTAAAGGAAGTCTCGCCGGTCTATAAAATAGTGGTGGGATGCTCGGGGCTAAGAGAAGTGATAGGCTCGATGGACATAGGCTCAGTGGTGGTGGTGGTGGTGGTAGACTCAGCAACAGTGCTCCGACACTGACAGAAGTGGGGACAGAAGTGTCGGGAGGTGCAGACAGTGCAGGTGCGGGCTGAGGAATCACGGGGTCAACAGTTGGTGCAGGGGGTGCCTGCTCAGCATCCTCAGCCTCAAGTACGTAGGCAACGGGGATAAGTAGGTCCATCGCTGGGATCCAATCCCCGTGGGTCGGTCCTATGTGTGTCCGAGCGAGGCTCGGAAGAACCATGTAGTCAGCACTAAAGGGACTGTGCAACCACACCCAGTGCCTGCGACCGTGGGGACGAGGCATCTTCATCCGGGCCATAACGTCTATCGAGAGTGAAGTGGGGCCCGGGGCTCGACGCAGGTCTTCAGGTAGGTCCACGTCGGTCATAAGGGCTAGAAGTGTGATCAGACCGCCGCGGCAAATTGGTGAGCGAGCGCCATCGAAATGATGATGCGGTCTAAAAACCAGCTAGCAATATCGATCTCGACGGTGGGGACCAGGTCGTCACTACCCCTATCCAGAACTCTAGGGCGAGTCATCGCGTAGAGCATGTAGAGCTCAGGCGTAGACATCGTCCTGGGCTCGTACCTCGCTAAGAAAGTGGTCGTCATGAGGCGCTGTGCAATGCGGAGGCATGGGTACAGGATGGCTGAGGCCTTGGCCCTACTAGGGTCAAAGCCAAGTGGGGATCCCGTGATCCGTGTCCAGAATGTGGAGGTGTCAAACGACGGTGGTGGGATGTGCGTGGGTGCGTAGGCACGGTCCGGGACAGGGATAGCGGGCCACTGGAAGAACACACGAAGCATGTCGAGAGTGACCTCGCACTCTCGATCCATCAGGCGGAATGTGCATCCTCTAGGGGTCCGGTCAATAGAGCTCAGGACCTCTAGTGTCGGTCGGATGAAGGTATCTGCCGACACCGCAAGAAAATCACGCCATCCCACGTTGTCGTGCAACATGAGAAGCCCCTTGAGTACCCCTAGGCAGTCAAGGTCTGCTAAGTGCGTGAACCTAGAAGGTACTATCGAGCAATGGCAGATACGCTCGAACCTGGTGCAGTGTGCATCATTTCGAAATGTGATCCCCATCGGCCCGACAGCGGGAGCGGGTGGAGGTACAGGATCGGCTGGGATCGGCTGTGTAGGCGGTGGTGGCGGTGGCGGGCTAGGTGGAGGGGAGTCCTCCCTAGCGTTAGAGGGACCAGGGTCATCGGTCCGCCTCCGCTTGGGGGCGGATCCCGTGTACGCGGCCTAGTGAGCGACAGCATGTGTGCCGCGAGACGTGTCCCAACTCAAATAAATACTCTGGCATGCTAAATAATGGAACGAATGTACCTGAACATGCCGCGAGAGCAATAGGTGATGTGTGTGAAGAGACGCCTCCGCCGCGAAGCGAAATGCGCGTCCAGAAGCTCCCGAAAGCTCCCCTAAGATAGCCTGCAAATCAAATGATCAAATCAGTCGATAATATTCAATATGTATGGAGGAGATGTGGGATAATAGATAGATATAGAAATTAATTTGGATTCGACAGTGATCGTCGGTGGGTTGGTTCGATTCGGGCGTGGAATGCGAAACAGCGGCTGAGGAAAAGAAACAACGCAGTGGCTCGGGCGAAAATGGAGGTGATTTGGGTTTTTAGAAAATCGCGCTCGCCTCGAACTTAAATAGAAATTGTTACGACTCGGCCGAGTGGAAATGTCACTCGGCCGAGTGCATAAATGAAATAAATTTTGAAAATCTCGTTCCCACTTACGACTCGGCCGAGTGGCATTGCTTCACTCGGCCGAAGGGAGAAACTCCATTCGGTCGAGTGGCACTGCCACTCGGCAATTTTTAGGCTAGGAGGGTATCTGTTTCACTCGGCCGAGTGACAAGTCACTCGCCCGAGTGGCAATTAAGACTAAAACTTACAGAAATTGACAGAGAGTTGGTCTGCAGAAACTTCCATGTTTGGTACTCCACTCGGCCGAGTGGAGTCTGTGCTCGACCGAGTGGCATATGCTACTCGGCCGAGTGACATGCTGTTTGCTGCATCTGCACTCCGTTTTCGCTCTGGTTTCTGTTTTTCTTCCTCCAGTCTATTTCTTCCTCCTCCTAAGGCCTGAACGCATTCCTGGAGCGCTCTTCCTTGCCTCTATCTTCCTCCATATGATTGATCTCCCTTTCTCCTTCTCCTGTCATGAAAAATAGGACCCGTTGTCACGATTTTCATGGGCAAAAAACTCTAAAAACTAATAAAAGGCTAAACCTAAAATTAAAATCAAAATAAAAACAATGCAAAAACCGTCGGGTTGCCTCCCTACAAGCGCTCATTTAAGGTCGTGAGCTCGACCCCTCAAGATATTCGTTTAGCTCGTGATGTTGGGCGCATTTGAGATGCACCCGTCAAACTTGTCGGGAAGGCCGCTCGGATTTGGGTCTTGATGTTCATCGGTCTTCCTCGACGCCTCCTCATCATGGGCATTGTTGGGGGATAAGTCCCCCAAGCTAGAGCTTGGTCCCATCTTCTTCTTGGCCTTTGACACCGATCTTCCGTTCGGTGGAGCTTTCTTTGGATTCTTGGCCTTTGAGAGCTTGCAAAGCTCTCATATTCTTGTGACATCAGCGTCGCCTTCATCACCATCTGTGGAGCTATCTGGAGGGTCCTCCAATTTCTCTTCTTCACCCGAAGCTTGGCCTTCTTCGAAGCCATCGTCATGGAGAGCACCAATAGAGTGGGGGATTGCTTCTTCAATCACTTCATCAAGGAGGTCCTCATAATCTAACTCCTCGTGATATGGCATGTGTTTCATGGCCCGGGGTATGTGAAGCTCAACTTCTATGTTGCTGAAATTTAAGGATAGAGTTCCTTCACGCACATCGACGATAACGCCTACGGTTGCGAGGAACGGGCGTCCAAGTATGAGCGAAGTGTCGTCCTCTTCCTTGATGTCCATTACAACAAAATCACAAGGCAAGCAAATACCTCCCGGCACTTGGAGTGGAATATTCTCTGTGATCCCTTCCGGCCTAGTAATCCGACCGTCCGCAAGTTGAATCCTCATGTCGGTTGGCTTCAAGTCGGTGCCCGTGTTCAATCTCCGGAACATACTAAGGGGCATAAGGCTCACACTAGTGCCCAAGTCTACTAGAGCTTTTTGCATAGGGACGCCTCCTAGTGTGCAAGGGATGTGGAAACTCCCGGGATCCTTAAATTTCACCGGCTCCTTCTCATTCCGGGTAAACCAAGTTCCTTTCTCCGCAAGCATAATTTTTTCCTTCCTTTTCTTTCCCGAAATCAAATCTTTCAAGAACTTCGCGTAAGTCGGGATCTCAACAATTGCATCTAGGAAGGGAATATTGAGGCTTACTCCCCTCAAGTATTCTAGGAACTTGGCGAGCCTTTTCGCCATCTTGGCTCTGGCTAGCTGTCGTGGAAACGGCACCGGTGGCATGTAGCGGCGCTCATCTAGTGGCTCCGTCACTTTAGGATTTCCTCCTTCAATTGGCTCCTTTCGGATCTCTTCTTCAATTGCCGTCTCTTTCTCTTCCAAAATTTCCACCACGGGTTGCTTGCTTTGGGTCATATCGGGAGTGGTATCCTTCACGCCCCTTGTCGTAACCGCAACCACCGCATTGATGTGTCCGGTGTTGCTCTGTGGATTGGGCTTGGGTTGAGCTGGCAATTGTTGCGCGTTCTTGTTAAGCAAAGCAAGTTGCTCCGAAAGTTGAGCGACGACGGTATTTAGTGAGTCTTGCCCCGCCGTCAATCTAGCATTGATCTTACATTGCTCCACCATAAATTCTTCCACCCTAGCTTCGTGGTCTGATCATGGTTGAGCTTGAGGTGGGTTGGGAGCTCTGCATCCTTGGTTGTACCCGGGGGGGTCTATATGGTCCCGCTTGTTGCCTTGGCGGGTAGTTTTGTTGCGGTGGCCCCCTCGGTTGATATTGAGGTTGCGGTGGTGGAGGCTGAGCTTGAGGAATTTGTTGCGGCGGGGGGTTCAAAGCACCATCATTGTTTACATATGAAAACCCCGGATGGTTTCTAGCAGCCGGGTTGGCACAATATCCGGAATTCCCCGCGACATATTGTACTTGCTCCAAAGCTCCTTCTCCATTGTCCCCTCCTACATACATGGCTTGAGATTGGTCTTGCCAA
The DNA here is from genome assembly GCA_030789695.1 of Scilla litardierei. NCBI lineage: Eukaryota > Viridiplantae > Streptophyta > Magnoliopsida > Asparagales > Asparagaceae > Scilla > Scilla litardierei. The sequence continues at coordinate 315,488,386 of CM061142.1, read as the reverse complement.
TCGCTCATATTGCTTGTCGGCGTAGATGTAGAGGGTGCTCCATGTGGTTCGGTGATGTATTTCTCCAATCTCTCTACCACCTTGTGGAGAGAGTCAAATTTGGTTGAAAGCTCTGCCACGGCCTTGGCCTCATAAATGCTAGTGGGCTTCAAAGAGGACGAAGAATGTCCTCGCTCATCCCCCAATTGTTGGTTGTTAGAGGCCATCTCTTCCAACAAGGCCGTAGCTTCATCCGGGGTCTTTGATAGTATGGCTCCATTGGCGGTTGCATCAATAATTTGCTTCGTGCCCGGTTGGAGTCCATTGTAGAAACTGTGGACTAGCTCACAATCTTCTATACTATGATGGGGGCATTGGTGTTGTAAGTCCTTGAAGCACTCCCATGCTTCATAGAGGGTTTCTTGCGGTCATTGCTTAAAGGACATGAGAGCACTCCGGATCTTCACCGTCTTGGAAGGAGGGTAAAACTTGTCAACGAAGGCACTCGCCAACTCATCCCAAGTGGTGAATGTCCCTTCCACTTGCGTTCTCAACCAATACAAAGCTTTATCCTTGAGTGTGAAGGGGAAGAGTCACAGTCAGATTGCATCAACGGAGACGCCAGGCATTTGGAAAGTGGCGCACTTGGACAAGAAGAGTTGGATGTGGTAATGCGGATTTTCATGGGCATTCCCATGAAATGGATCTTGTTGCATCAATACTACCAAGCCTGTCTTTAGCTCAAAATTCTTGTCCGCCGCTAGCTCCGGCATGGCGATGGATGAAGTGGTGGAAGAAGTCTTAGGCCGAAGCCTATCTCTAATGGATATGATCCTCGCCATTCGTGCGGCTAGCTCCTCTGGTGTCTCCGCACGGTTCATACAACCGTCCTCCGTAGCGTGCCTTCTCTCGGCTCTAATACTCCGTGCGGTACGCTCGATCTCCGGATCAAATAATATTTCTTCGGGGTTCGCCGTAGATCTCGTGTTCATGCAAAGGAAAACAGAGTTTCAAAGTAATTGTTAGCACGATTAAGGAGTATAAAGATAAAAATAATGAAACAAAAAGGAAAATACTAGGTAAAAAGAATAAAACACTATTGCCTCCCCGGCAACGGCGCCAAAAACTTGATCGCTCCAAAATGTAACTCCGAGAACAACCTAGTATGGCGCAATTTACACGGAGATGAATCCCCGGCAACGGCGCCAAAAACTTGATCGGCCCCGAAATGCAACCCAAGAGCACAACTGAAAACTTGGTCGGCCCCGGATATACACCCAGAGAACGATTGTAGTCTTACGGCAAGCGCACGACAAAGTGGCGAGTGGGTATCGAACTCAGGGAGGTGCTGTGATAGTGTCTTCTTCTAATCACATAGCTATCGGAATGGTCAAGAATAATACGGGGTAAAGCTGTCACAATCGTTCGTATATTTATAGAAATATCAATGGAATAAAGTGCCTAGGGATAGGGAATCCACGCTACAAACCGTATCTCGTCGGTGTGATTCGTAGGTTGCGTCAATGCTAAACTTGAATTTTAGGTGAACTAGTCGCAACTAAATGTAGAACCAAGCTCACGCTCTCGCGCTATTTTCGGTCTATAGCAAACCTAGGTTAGGGCCCAATCTCTTGCAAACCCTACCTAAGCCGCTAGCATTAGGATCGACATCATCGTTCAATCGTATCTCGAACCCACTCTCGTGCAAACTCGAGCTATGACCTAGGTTGAGATAATTCCTACCCGTCCAATCTCTTGCAAACGGGTATGGGTATAGAATTACGATTGCAAACCCTAGACTTGGTCCAATCTCTTGCAACCCAATTCTAGAAAAGTCCAATCGTAAGTCTAAATCTGATTTCTAGGGCTTCCTATCAATTGGGACCCAATCTCTTGCAAATCCCAATCGATATGAATCCCTAGCAATCTGTAATAAATCGATCCCAACCTAACCCTAATCAATTCTAGCAATAATTTCACCAATTCATCACAATTCAGAAATAGGGTTCATAGGGTTCATCCCCATGCCCTAGAGCAATAAAACTACTCACTACTCATCATGCAATTCATAAGAAATTCAATAGAAAACTCAGCATAAATCATTGCAATAGAGAAATCAACAACAAAAATAGACTTTTTAATGAGAAAAGAGGCAAACCAATGTGAATCCAATAGCATCCAACAAGAATCCCCTTTCTAATCTCTCAAAAAGCCTAAATCTAAATCCCTAAAAAGCTATCTAAAAAGGCTGCCAAAAGTATCAAAAAGCCCTCTCTAACTAGGGCAAAAACTGGGATTAAATACCCCTCAAATTCACCCAGAAATTCGTGACAAAAATGCCCCTGCGCAGATCAAAAATCGCAGTTTACGCTACAGGCGGGGCGGCTCACTCGGTCGAGTGACAAATGTCACTCGGCCGAGTGACAAACCCTGTACAATTACAGTAAGTCGGGGATTTTTGGGGTCTGTCTTCGGAGGTGACTCGGCTGAGTAAATTTACTCACTCGGCCAAGGGGCAATTCTTGCTCGGCCGAGTGGAAGCTCTGAAAAGCCTGTAAAATAACAGTAAGTCAGCCGTTTTCGAAGCGTCTGTTCTCGTGCCACTCGGGTGAGTAGACTTCCATGCTCGGCCGAGTGGACTATCGTCACTCGGTCGAGTGCACGCCCATTATCTTCTGTTGATGCGTGTCCGGTCTGGTCGGCCGAGTAGTCTTCTTGCTCGGCCGAGTGGGTGGTTCACTCGGCCGAGTGAGATGCTGCAAAGGCCCAATCTTCGTCTTTTCGCTTTCTCGTCGCTCCTACGACGTTCTTTCTTCTCCCACTTGTCTTCCATCGTCGAATAACACTCAAAAGAGCCTCGGGTGACACTCTGGAGTGGGTGCAAATCCTCTTGATCTCAAAATCACTCCGAATCGCTCCATATCTCCTGAAATACGACAAAAACAAGAAATCATGAAAAGCATCATAATATTGTCGAATAATTTTGAAAAACGCGATATGAGCGATCAAAGTGGCATGCAAACATGCACAAAAAGGGTGTAAAATACGGAGCGATCACTTTTCTACTTGCCATGTCATGACATCCATGCATTGAATGTTGCATCCGTAGCACACGCTACATACTTGTACTTGCTTGTCCAGGCTAGGTGCACCCCTATGCCAAAAACACTTCCTGGCTCGTGATCCAGAAGCGAGCATTCATGTTCGGGGGTAAGGCCCTGGCTCGATACACGTGGAGGGGTAGGGTTGAGCGACCACTCAGCGTAGAAGTGTGCCTGTACAGCCACTTCAGCTGTAAGGCGTGAACTCTGTGCACGACATGAAAACGTGACTTGTGAATGATAGTAGTTTGCTACTCTTGCCATGCCATGCTAGACATCTGTTGTACTTTACTTTACTTGTTGCACTCATATTTTAACTGCCATGTCATACATCATGCTAGAACTGCTAGGTTGCTTTTACTTTACTTTCAGTTTCCTTGCACAAGTCTCTTGTAGACTTGCTGACATGTGCCCCTTGCTCTTTTGGGTGTCACATGTTAGACCCTGAGCCAGAGACTGTAGCTGAGGACGAGGTGTTTGCTGACGTTGAGCCGGAGCCTACGTTTGACGAGGAGTTTGTGGACACCGGTGACCAGTCTTAGAGACTGATTGGAGTTGCTTTGCTTTAGGTTGCTGTTAGTTGTCGGTGCGTAGCACCATTACTTTGTTTTGTACTTTGTACTTTTGTTGGCCATGCTGTGGCCTCTTTTTAGACTCTTTTCTTTTAGCCTGGTGGCTTTTCTGCGATGTTGGAATTTATTGTTATGGATATTCTAATATTTATCGTTTGTCTCATTTCCTTTTATTATCTTTGTTTCGTTTCACGTTGCGAGGACCTGCCATGTAATGTTGTTTGACGCTTATCGGACTTGCAGCTTTGTAGCTTCAAGTCTGAGCGGACCTTCTCACGTCTCGCCTCCATATTTTTGGGAAGCGGGGCGTGACAATTTGAGATCTAGCAATCGTTAACCTCCCTCTTCCATTTCTCTTGGGCACAAGCACAAGAAGATTAAACCGGTGCTCGGCCTTCCCTTTTGGTTCCTCTTGGGCGTAGGTCTACAAGTAGATCCAAGTTGAGACATAACCATGTCTGACCAGCCCTTGCTCTGCTCTTGGGCTAGGCCAGAAGACCCGAGCTCTGCAACTTGGTTCCTCTACCTTCCAATCTATTATTCTCGGGTGCAAGCAGCTGGGCTGAGCCTTCTACATGATCAGTGCTTGGGCGCAAGCAGCAGCCGAGCTGAGTTTTCCGCTTGGTCTCTTAATCGTGCACACGGGGCAGCAGGACCGAGCCAGCCCTGCCTCTCTTTTCTCCTTCGCCATGCATTAGTTCTTGATTTGCTAGAGCGTTGGAGTTTCGTAGTAGAGCCTACACCAATTCTTTATAGTTGAGACGGTACTCTTCTAACCATTATTTTTCCCTAATCAATTAAACTTACAAGATTGTAGAATGACTTGTCCCTATGGATTTGGCTTCGGACTCACCAGATTATATTATTTGATTGACCTCCTACACTTGGGAGTCGTATTAATTTGAGGCAAGCATGTTTTTGGCGTCATTGCCGTGGACAACGGTTTCTACAATTCACATTTTTGATTTGATTTTGGAAGTTTTGGTTAGATTTTTCCATATTTTTAGTGTTAGAGTCTTTTATGTTCTTATTTTTCATTTATTGAGACCTTTGCTTATTATTATTATTATTTTCTTTTAAAAATTCAAAAAAAGAATAACGGACTTTAACTGTACAAATTTGTAGTGACCCTGTGCTATGAGGAACAAACACTAGAGGGGAGTGAATAGTGTTTTATAGAATTAAAAGGAGTTTACGCCAAATAAAACCATACTTAACCAACAAATGCGGAATACAATAATTGAACAACAATCACAAGGAACAATGCAATGCTAACATGCAATCTACCCTGGTTCGGTGCCACCCAAGTCTCCCCGACTTGTTACCGGTGCCCTAATCCAGCAACACCCGGATCCCCTCCGGATACTCTAGCAAACCGCTAGAGATTTCCTTAGCCCATTTGCGGAAACCCCACAAGTGCAATCGACCTACAATCGATGTCCATGAATCCCACAACCCGGGATCACGCAAAACCCTTAATCCCACAACCCGAGACTAAGACCACTCTCACAACTGAGAGCAATGTGACTCCCACAACCTGGGACCACACACTTCTCTCACAACCGAGAGAACAACTAAATCAAAGTAAATGAAACAATGAAATAAACACTTACTTACAAAATCCTATGCCTTGAGTAAACTTACCAAATATTAGGGCAAGAAGGATTTTGGGGAAGATGATGACACCAAGCCCTAGCTCCACCAAGATGGACAGCAATAGGTGGCTAGGATGAGGTTGGTGTCCTTGGATCAAGCTCTTAGCTTGGAAGGCTCACAATCAATGAATCTCTCTTGAGGAATAAGAGTGAGGGAGAGATTCTAGTGAGAAGAGAGAGCTTGGAAATAGAGTTTAATGGCTCCTCTCTTAGATGTGAAAATCTCTCAAATATCAGCCTTAAATCCCTGGTTAGAAGCCCTCAAGCTTATATAGGGAAGAGAGAAAACGGTTACAAGATTCGTGCAATAAATGCTCCAACGGATCTATTTCTGAAACAGACTAGTCGGTCAAAGAAGGATCACTGACCGACTAGTTTATCAACTAGTCGGTCGGTGATTCAACATGAACCGACTAAGAGGATGACAGCCAATAAAGATAGTTCAGGAGAACTAGAACTAGTCGGTCTAAGAAGACTTGCCAACCGACTAGTTTCACAACTAATCGGTCGGTGAGTGTTCTTTGACCGAATAAGATTCGAAATACAATTGGCTGAACACAAGCAGCACTAGTCGGTCTGAGAACAAATTCCAACCGACTAGTTTATCAACTAGTCGGTCGACTATTGTTCTTTGACCGACTAATGATAAACAATAGCTCAGGCTGTGAAATGAAGGACATAACTAGTCGGTCTAAGAAGGATTCCTAACCGACTAGTTTGGCAACTAGTCGGTCGGTGAACCTTCTTGGACCGACTAACTGCAAACAGTAAATGAGCTGAAATTGATAAGGCATTCTAGTCGGTTCAAGAAGGATTGCCGACCGACTAGATTGCCATCTAGTCGGTTGGTTCTTCTTCTTGAACCAACTAACATGCACAAGAAGCCGCGATGAGAAGCGTAAGGCTTCGGGAAAGATTCTATGGGCTTCTATGATAATCCTAGCTCTAATAATGTAAGACTTACTCAAGGCTTAACATTCTAAGAAATGAAGCTAGAAGACAATATAAATACCATGACGAACCGTCTTCAAAGCTTCAAAGTCTTGAGTCTTTTAGATGAATGACTTGAATATCTTCAACGTCATAGTCTTCGAAGCTTTTGACTCATCCAATCCTTTCTTGTCTTTGGATGGAATCTCCATTCATTTGTTGATGCCATTTGCTTGAGATTAGATGAAGCCTTTGAGTTCTTCAAGCCAATGCTTCACCGTTGTTGATCTACCAGGTCTTCCACTTGAATCAACACGTGTAGTCACTTTTAATCTTCATGAATCTGATTGGTGACTTCTTAACTAACTGCAATCACAAGAGTTAGTCACAATGATTTGTGTTTGATCATCATCAAAATCAAGATGGAGAGTCCAATACTCAACATTCTCCCCCTTTTTGATGATGACAAACCAAATATAAACAAAACAAATAATTGTGCATTAAATATACTTACTCCCCCTGCAATGATGCCAATCAAGTTAATATCAATAATCAATAGCATCACTAGCAGTTAAGAGTGTGTGTATCACATGAGGTTGTGTATATATAGCATGAATGACAAGAAATAATATGCATACACAATACAAATCATATAGGTGATACACATCATAAACATGAGCATGATTACCAATATATATGAAATGTAATCAATCTTAACCATGCTCCCCCTGAATCATATACATGAATGCTCACACAAAAAGACTATATGATTGTAGCTAATGTTTAACACTCAACATTTAATAAGCACATCTTGTTTATTTCTCTCCCCCTTTGTCATTACCAAAAAGGCATGGGGACAAAGAAACAACAAATGCAACAATAGAGTGGAAAACATAAAAGTATATCTAATGTAGAGATATCAATTGTAAAGTTACCAATCGAAAACAAGATAATCAAAATAAATATATCAAATGTAAGAGCACATATCCAACAACAACTCAACTATTATCAATTATCACAAGAAGATAAGCATTAAGCATATGTGATAAAGGATTACAATAGATACTAATTGTAAAGAGTAGTGTGAGCAATGTTAGAAAAACAAGTGAGCAAATAGTGTCAAGAACACAAACAAACTCAATTATCACAATCATGGTTATGAGTCCAATACTCAAAATTTAAATTCTAATGAGCATACAAACATACTCAAAGCATCATATAATGGTCCAAAGATCATATCTAGTATGATACCAAGTGTAGACATACCAAATCATCTCCAAAAGTAAGCATATAAAGATGATATCCAATATGAATAGTCTACCAATTGTAAGGATGATACCAATAGATTAAAGTACCAATTGTACAAAACACATACTTACAATATGAAGCTCCCCCTGTGCTATGAGGAACAAACACTAGAGGGGGGTGAATAGTGTTTTATAGAATTATAAGGAGTTTACGCCAAATAAAACCCTACTTAACCAACAAATGCGGAATACAATAATTGAACAACAATCACAAGGAACAATGCAATGCTAACATGCAATCTACCCTGGTTCGGTGCCACCCAAGTCTCCCCAACTTGTTACCGGTGCCCTAATCCAGCAACACCGGGATCCCCTCCGGATACTCTAGCAAACCGCTAGAGATTTCCTTAGCCCACTTGCAGAAACCCCACAAGTGCAATCGACCTACAATCGATGTCTGTGAATCCCACAACCCGGGATCACGCAAAACCCTTAATCCCACAACCCGGGACTAAGACCACTCTCACAACCGAGAGCAATGTGACTCCCACAACCTGGGATCACACACTTCTCTCACAACCGAGAGAACAACTAAATCAAAGTAAATGAAACAATGAAATAAAAACTTACTGCGCTCTGAGTTGGTGTGAAATGAAGGACATAAATATCGTGTACTAACTGTTTGTGAGCGCAGTTATGGAGATAGTCGCCAAAAGAATACGTATATCAAAAGTGACGTCTCAAGACTTCTCAGTACGCGTGATCGTGTGCCTGAAGCTTCGTTGAAGCTCAAGGAGTATTAATGAAGTCAAGAGAGAAGATTGAAGCTTTGAAGACGGTTCGTCATGTATTATTTATTGTCTTCTAGCTTCATAGAATAGAATGTTAAGCCTTGAGTAGGACTTACATTATAATCTTCATTTTGCTCATATCTTAGAGCTAGGATTTTCATAGAAGCCATTAGAAACTTTCCCGAAGCCTATCGCTTCTTCCCTCGGCTTCTAGTGCATGTTAGTTGGTTCAAGTATAAGAACCAACCGACTAGATGACGATCTAGTCGGTCGGTAATTCATCTTTAACCGACTAGAATGCCTTGCTCATTTCAGCTCTTTCCATGTTGATCAATTAGTCGGTCAAAGAAGAGTCACCGACCGACTAGATGACGATCTAGTCGGTTAGGAATCCTTCTTAGACCGACTAGTTGAGCTTTCCCTATACAGCCATAGTTGCTGTTTATCGTTAGTCGGTCAAAGAACGTTTGTCGACCGACTAGTTGATGAACTAGTCGGTCAGCATTTGTTCTTAAACCGACTAAATCAACTTGAAGTCAGCATATTCTATTTCGACTATTAGTCGGTCAAAGAACACTCACCGACCGACTAGTTGTGATACTAGTCGGTCGGCAAGTCTTCTTAGACCGACTAGTTGTCTATCTCCTGTACTTCACCTTTTGGCTGTTCAACCGTTAGTCGGTCTATGTTGTATCACCGACCGACTAGTTGATTAACTAGTCGGTCAGTGATCCTTCTTTGACCGACTAGTCTACTTCAGAATATGACCGTTGGGAATCTTTTGAGCACGATTTTTCTTGCCTCTATAAATACAAACCTGATTCATTTGAGGCAAGGTTAGAGGTCCATTATCAAAGTTATTTCAGACCTAAGAGAGAAGTTTTCTCAAGTGATTTCTAAGCTCTCTCTTCCTCACAAGAATCTCTCCCTCACTCTTTGAGCCCTAATCCTCAAGAGAGATTCTCTCCATTGTGAGCATTCCAACCAAGGAGCTTGAATCAAGGTCACCATCTCCACCCTAGGCCTCCATTGCTGGTCATCTTCTTGGAGCTAGAGTTTGGTGACATCTTCCTCCTCAAAATCCTTCTTGCCCTAATTTGGTAAGATTTACTCAAGGCATAGGATTTTGTGGTAAGTTATTTCATTGTTTCAATTACTTTGTTATTTGAATTGTCTCTCGGTTGTGAGAGAGGTTGTGATCCCGGGTTGTGGGAGTCACATTTACTTTGTGTATGATTTGGTCTTGTGAAGGTTTTTCACAAGAATTTCATAGTGCAAAATCTTAGGTTAGAGGATTCTAACTCAAGTATCAGGTGGGGATCCGGGTGGTTGGGACGTAGGATCACCGGGAACAAGTCGGGGAGACTTGGGTGGATCCAAACCCGTTACATGCTTTGTTTGTGTTTGTTAATTCTTGTCGATTGTTGTTTATTCCGCATTGTCGTTTGTTTCTTGCATAATAATTAGGAATAACTATCTTGATTATTTTAAAGTACTATTCACCCCCCCTCTAGTACATGTGCAGTAGCTTCACAGGGCACTACAATTGGTATCGGAGCCAGAGTTCAAAGCTACACAGTCTGATACCAACTACAATTGGTATCAGAGCCAAGGTTAAAGCTACATAGCCAGAGTTCAAAGCTTTGACAAACAACGACTACAACAATTTCAAGATTCGTGAAGGAGAGTCTTCGGAGATGGAAGGACACTCCTCAATTGAGCCTCCTCACTTCAACGGTGCCAACTTTGGGCACTGGAAATGCCGGATGGAAACGTTCCTTCAGAGCACTTCACTATGGAGAGCTACGTTGACGGAGTATGTCGAGCCCGCCGAACAAGACTCCACGAAGTGGACTACCGCGGAGGTCGCCGCGAATATGAACATTGTCAAGGCAATGGATGCCTTGAAAAGTGCGTTGGAGCCCGATGACTTCAATAAGATGTGCACATGTAAGAGTGCATATCAATTGTGGAATCAACTCATTACCCTACACGAGGGAACGAGCAGAGTGGAGAAAGGTCGCATGTGCTTCATGGCAAAGGAGCAACATGATCAAGAGACTGTTTCAGTTGAAAGCGATTCAACTGAAAGTGATGACGACAATGAAGAGGTAACAATCGATAATCTTAGAAGTGTAAATGAACTTCTATTTTATAGATATCAAAAACTTATGCATAGATATAGTGATGCTAAAGATAAGATTGCTAGTCTCACTAACACATCTTCATGTAGCACCTCTAACAATGACACCATTGTTGAGACTCTCGCCAGTGAGAAAGCAAGTTTGCTTACTCAAAATGGCATGTTGAGAAATGAGGTGGAGTCCCTCGGATCTCAACTTGATCGTGCTTCCATTGTGGATAGCAACGATCTTGAGATTGAAAATCTTCAATCTCAAATCACTATTTTGGGCATTGAGAATGAGGATCTCAAATCCCAAGTGCACGAGCTCATCACACATGCATCTAATGCACGCACCCCCCTATAGTGAAGTAACTATAGATGTTGTGAGGTCATCCTCCGGTGCATCCACGAGTAGTGTCTATAACAACTTGGGTAGTTCTACTACCAAGGAAACCACCACTCCTATTCCTCCCTCCTTTGCAAAGAAACCCACCAAGGGTGGACATCAAAGGAAGGGACATGCTTATATGTACACCAATACACGTAGGAATGCATCCTCTCATGCTCATACTCATGATCGAGTACCTCCACATGCTTATGATCATCCTCATGCATACACACTTCATGTTCATCCACATATGTATGCAACACCACACCATGGATCATATACCAATCATCATGCTTTAGCACATCATAATGTTCCCTACACATATCCTCATGCTCATGCTAGATCTCATGTTCCTAGGCCACATGCACCACGTAGAAATCAATCTTTCGTGCATGCAACCACTAGGAAGAGGATACCCAAAATATACACTATTTGGGGTCCGAAGAACACTAGCATTCATGCTAAGAATATGTATGTGCAATCGTATGTCAATGATATTATTTTAAATGATGATTATGTCGGGAAATCATGGTCCTCGTGGACTTGGTTTCCGAAGGGTTAGTTTCCTTTGACCCTTCATTGCTTGGTACCATAAGTTTAATTTCATTTTAGGGTACCAACGCAATTGTGGTAAGAATTGGTTTATTTTTTTATTTGCATATTGATCGTGGATGGGCATGTTAATTTGAAACCTAAATTCAATTGAATTTGAATTTAGTTAGGATATGGGTTACATTTAATTTGAATTTAGTTCGCTAAATTTATTGCCTAACCCGTAGGATCCAAAAAGATTTTTGGATACCAAAATGATATGTTCTCTAGGTTCAATCCACCATGGGATACCAACCCTACCAACTCATTGATTTGCAAAGTTTTTCATTCAAATGGAGTTGATGGTGTTTAAGTGATGCACCAAAGTAGGGGGAGCTTAATGTTGTAAGTATCTTCTTACATTTAATATACATTTGGTATCCATGTAGGTTGAATGCATGCATTGTTAGAATACTTACATTGGTATCATTTTGTTTCAATGTGTATGCTAGAATTGTGTATGCCACAAATTCTATGATGATTGTATTATTTTTGGCATAACACTTTTGCATGTTAATCTTGGTATCATATTTGCTACATTTGGTTTTCACATTGGATTTTTGTCTCTGATGATGATTTCGTCGCTTGACGATTAACTTGGTTAAATAGAAATTCTTTCTATGAAAACATAGAATTGTTTTACATGCACTATTTAACTAAGAATGTTGATATTGGAGAGTATGTTCCATAACTCAATAAGTGAAATTGATTTGAGTTATTATGATTTCGTATTTCGATTTTTGCCTATGGCTTGATGGTTTCGTTTTTCAGTTTTCGACTATGGTCAAGTTGGCACGCTTTGATTTTCTTCGGTATTTTACATTTGGTATTTTACGTTGGTGTCATTTGGACCGTGGTCGTATTCTTCGACTCCCGTTCTTTTACTTTTAGCCATTGTAATCTTGTCGTTGATCTCCTCCCGCTCTTTTTGCTAATGCCAAAGGGGGAGAGAATTAATAATGACAATGTGCTAATTGATATCAAAGCAATTTACCATGAATCTAATTTGATATGTTAGATTCAGTGGGAGTTAAGATATAAAATGGATTTAGATCCTAGATTGCGATAATAGGATTCATATTTTATATTTCCCTCGTCTGCTTGATGCGGATGAATATTATTGAATACGGAACTAACGTGTCATCAATGCAGGGGGAGTAAGTAAATATCATTTGAATCATTATTATTGATTATTATTTATGTTGGTTTGTCATCACCAAAAAGGGGGAGAATGTTGAGTATTGATTCCCCGGATTTGGTTTTGGATGATGAGCAAACATAAATATCGTGTACTAACTGTTTGTGAGCGCAGTTATGGAGATAGTCGCCAAAAGAATGCGTATATCAAAAGCGACGTCTCAAGACTTCTCAATACGCGTGATCGTGTGCCTGAAGCTTCGTTGAAGTTTAAGGAGTATTAATGAAGTCAAGAGCGAAGATTGAAGCTTTGAAGACGGTTCGTCATGTAGTATTTATTGTCTTCTAGCTTCATAAAATAGAATGTTAAGCCTTGAGTAGGACTTACATTATAATCTTCATTTTTCTCATATCTTAGAGCTAGGATTTTCATAGAAGCCATTAGAAACTTTCTCGAAGCCTATCGCTTCTTCCCTCGGCTTCTAGTGCATGTTAGTTGGTTCAAGTATAAGAACCAACCGACTAGATGACGATCTAGTCGGTTGGCAATTCCTTTTGAACCGACTAGAATGCCTTGCTCATTTCAGCTCTTTCCCTGTTGATCAATTAGTCGGTCAAAGAAGAGTCACCGACCGACTAGATGACGATCTAGTCGGTTAGGAATCCTTCTTAGACCGACTAGTTGAGCTTTCCATGTACAGCCATAGTTACTGTTTATCATTAGTCGGTCAAAGAATGTTTGTCGACCGACTAGTTAATGAACTAGTCGGTCAGCATTTGTTCTTAAACCGACTAAATCAACTTGAAGTCAGCCTATTCTATTTCGACTATTAGTCGGTCATAGAACACTCACCGACCGACTAGTTGTGAAACTAGTCGGTCGGCAAGTCTTCTTAGACCGACTAGTTGTCTATCTCCTGTACTTCACCTTTGGCTGTTCAATCGTTATTTGGTCTATGTTGTATCACCGACCGACTAGTTGATGAACTAGTCGGTCAGTGATCCTTCTTTGACCGACTAGTCTGCTTCAGAATATGACCGTTGGGAATCTTTTGATCACGATTTTTCTTGCCTCTATAAATATAAACCTGATTCATTTGAGACAAGGTTAGAGGTCCATTATCAAAGTTATTTCAGACCTAAGAGAGAAGTTTTCTCAAGTGATTTCTAAGCTCTCTCTTCCTCACAAGAATCTCTCCCTCACTCTTTGAGCCCTAATCCTCAAGAGAGATTCTCTCCATTGTGAGCATTCCAAGCCAAGGAGCTTGAATCAAGGTCACCATCTCCACCCTAGGCCTCCATTACTGGTCATCTTCTTGGAACTAGGGTTTTGTGACATCTTCCTCCTCAAAATCCTTCTTGCCCTAATTTGGTAAGATTTACTCAAGGCATAGGATTTTGTGGTAAGTTATTTCATTGTTTCAATTACTTTGTTATTTGAATTGTCTCTCGGTTGTGAGAGAGGTTGTGATCCCGGGTTGTGGGAGTCACATTTACTTTGTGTATGATTTGGTCTTGTGAAGGTTTTTCACAAGAATTTCATAGTGTAAAATCTTGGGTTAGAGGATTCTAACTCAAGTATCCGGAGGGGATCCGGGTGGTTGGGACGTAGGATCACCAGGAACAAGTCGGGGAGACTTGGGTGGATCCGAACCCATTACATGCTTTGTTTGTGTTTGTTAATTCTTGTCGATTGTTGTTTATTCCGCATTGTCGTTTGTTTCTTGCACAATAATTAGGAATAACTATCTTGATTATTTTAAAGTACTATTCAACCACCCTCTAGTACATGTGCAGTAGCTTCACAGGGCACTACAAAATTTTGGTATGATGCACCTTCCTCTTCTTTGCACAGAGACATGTCATTGAAGCTCAAAATTACTAGCTTTGCTCAAAAGGATAGTGAATCCTTTTATCAAGTTTGGAGGAGGTTCACGGATTTATTGAGTGGCTGTTCACATCATGGATTCATGGTGGCCCATCTCTTCCAGTTCTTCTACATGGGATTACGGGAGGAGATGCATGACTACATGACGATGTTGGACAATGGATATTTCATGGAATACTTGTCTGAAGAAGCTTGGGAGTACCTAGAGTCCATGGAGGATATTGCACAATCATTGGATGGGACTTCATAGAATGAGCCATAAGTGCCTCATTGCGATGACACTGAAGCATGCGTTGATCAAGGAGAGCAAAGCATTGTCGTACCCTTGCTCATTCAGACACACGAGGCTCAATCCCAGCAATTTCGACGAATCATGCAAACTCGGATCCAGCACATTCAACAAATCTTATTGAGTCTTGCATGTTTGACTGTTAGCTTGGGAGGAGGTAATCCAACTACACAACAATTTTAAATATTTGGTTTGAGTTCTTCTTCTCTTGCAGGAGATTTGTGTGTGGGGAGAGAAAGAGAGAGAGAGAGAGAGAGAGAGAGAGAGAGAGAGAGAGAGAGAGAGAGAGAGAGTGTGTGTGTGTGTGTGTGTGTGTGATTTTGGATGAACAGGAGGAGGAGACGAGTAGGGACATGAGCTCAGATATCATCTTGATGGAGCCTGAACCGTGCCATCCTCCAGTTTTTCCCAACATCTAGCATTTTACTCTCCAGTGTTTTAGCATCGCGCCAAGTTTGGTGCAATCGTTTTAGGAAGTTTTTGACACTATGCTTTACATTTGTTAGTTTATTTTATTGATCCTATTTGAAAAAACTTTATTGAAATGAAACGGTGCCCACTTTGGATGGACACAACCTCTCTCTCGCATGTCAGAATAGAAGAATTTAAGGAGAGAGTGCTCATGGTTGTGTTGCTGGGATCCAAAGTTGCTAGTGGAGGAAAGATGATCGTTGCAGAGCGTAAGGAGCTATTTGAGCAGCTTCCTCCACCAATAAAGATCCGTGATTTGTCTTTTGACCACGATGTGTTCTTTCTAAGAGTGTAGATTTTTATTTATACATTTTAATGCTTTATAGGTTAGTTTCTTTTCAATAACCGTATTACTCTTTCAACATTAAGTACACTGTTTTTCTTTCAGTTGGGGGAGAGTATTAGGCAGTATTAGGACTTTTAGTTGTTTAATTGCTCCTGCTTAGAATTTTTTAGATACTTCATCTAATCATTGTGCAGGCATATTATCTCTTTCTCCAACCTAGCCCACTTGCTTGTTTGCCTAGTTTCCAGTGCATAGTATTATGACCTTTTCTGATTTTAACTTTTTGTTCAAAATCTTGAAATTGGCTATAGCATGACTTGGAGTGTATTTTTCACATGGAATGATATGTTAATATGCCAATAACTTGTTTGTAGTGTCCATAATACGTGTTCTCGAAACAGCATCAATTAGTTTTTCTCTTACAAATCCACGTGATGCATGGTCATGGTAGTTTTAATTGAATGGAATGGTTGGTGATTTAAAAGGAATTGGATAACAACATGTTCAATTTAGTACTGAGGAGTGGTCATATTACTTGTTATTTCATGTTTTTTAAAAAGAAGAAAAAGAGACAAGAACGAATAAGATGCAGCGTTCTTCCAACTCCTGTTGAGTAGCCGGGTTCTCGTGCCTCAAGAAGCATTGGGGATTTATGTCGAAAGATAGAGTATGGAGGATTGCACACAAAAAAGAAGATGAAAAAAGAGAGCATAAAATAAAAGGAAGGATGCTAGCAAATTTCCACATGTCAATGAACGATGGATGTGTTGTGATTGCCATTTTCTTGAGGTATTCACACTGCCATGCTATGACATTATCACTTGCTTTTGATTCGTGCATAACGTCGATTTATATTCTACTAATTGAAGTGGGATAGAGAACATGTCTTAGAGCTTGTGTTTTTTTTTCATTTTTGTGCATATTATTTATTGTCCTATGTTGGAAAATTATACTTTGTATTGTGTCATGGCCAATTGTTAGAGTTTGACATGCTTTGTATGGAGAATCTGAATTTGTCACTTGTTTTCCTGGGGACTAGCAAAAAGCTAGTTGGTGTGATTCTAGTGAGAAATTGTATAATTTCCCTTTGTTTTGGTTACATTTTGTCCGTATATTGTGGCCATTTTGGCTCCAATACGTGCATTTTCTTAATATCATATAAAGATCATATCATTTATTTATGCACAAAATAAAATTTTTATAGGTTTTTTGTCTTCTCTTATTTTTAAGCTGAAGATGGCGACTCTTGGTTCTAACGGATATTTTTACGAATTGTTCTTAGATCGAGGCTATTTTCTGCAAATTTTCGAAGCCAAAACAACATATCATATACTCCAGGTGACTGGAGTTAAGCACCAGATGTCTGGGAGTTAAGCTCCAGGCCTCTAAAGGCTCTCAGCTAGATGCTTGATGTTGTCGATGCCCAAAACAGAGAGTTGAAAATAATTATGGCCAGTGCCACCCAAGCATCTGACGGTTACTCTTTAGACATCTGAAGGTGACTGTCTAGATGTCTGACTGCACAGGTGCAGTTTTGGCGATGTTTGAAGTAATTTTTCAGTCGAACCCATTCTGTTTTCAACCGCTGGATCTTATAATTAAGGGCCATGATTTAAATGGGTTTTGGGTAGTATAAATAGGAGTCCTTAAGGCTTATTTTAATAATATTTGGAGGATATAAAGCTCAGGAAACCCATTGGAGGCTCGGGTTTGAAGGAGCTCAAGAGATTAAATGATGGCTTTATCTTCTTTAAAGGATTACAATATTGTTCGTCCTCACACACACTCTCTCTCTTGTGTATTTGTTTCAAGTTACTTGTAATGATATATTGTATGATGTTTTTGAATAAAAATGCTTCCTTTATTGTCATGATGAGCTAGATCTATTTTTTGCGTGTGTTATGGCTAATTTAGGGTTATGTTATTTGTGATTTTTATTCTCTCTTGCATGTCTTGCTATACTTATGGATAGTGACACCCCTTGTTATTGATTTCTATATTATGCACTCTTAAGTATGACTCCAAAAGGGTATACTTGATGGAGTGAGAATCCCAAAAGGATTTACCCACTTCATTACCATGAAATTGATGATTAGTGAGACTACCTTAGAGCAACCCTTGTGGTTAACCCCCAAAGTGGAATTCTTGGATGGTGCGAGCCTAAAAGATTAACATTGATTTATAGAATCACTTGTGCACTACCCAAAAAGGATGCACGAATGACATTGGAATAATGATTAGCATTAACATAGATGTACCAATAACACATGCAAATATTCCCACCTTCCCCCAATTGGCCATCCAACTTTAGTGAATCCTAGATCAAAAACCAAATTTTCCCATTCCTACCCACAAATTTTTTAGTTGAGACGATACCCTTCTCACCATTATCTTTCCCTAATCGATTGAACTTACGAGATTGTAGAATGACTTATCCCTATGGATTTTGACTCCGGACTTATCAGATTATATTACTTGATTGACCTCTTGAACTTAAGTTGCATTATTTTGAGGCAAACAATTGTTAGAATTGGGATTGTTCGACTGAGAATTGTTGGTTAATTTCGATATGATGGAAATGATGATTCATGTGGCTCTCTCGAGGAACCTTTTAGAGGACTACCTTATTGGCACCCCTATGATGTCTAGCGACCCTCATCGTTGCTCTACGTATATTCAACTTGATCTGAATGCACTATGTTTAGACTAGATGAGGATCATCAGCTTATAGTTCAACTGCGATTGTTGTTTAGTAACCAACACGTACCGACCTGTTATGTGCAAATCTTCTGGTGGTGCAAGCCCTAAATGTTCACCATTGAGTTATAGCATCCTTCGTGCACTCCCCAAAAAGGATGCACGACTGATATTGGAATAAAACATGCAAACTTCCTATCTTCCCCCCAATTGGACATCTAACTTTAGTGAATCCTAGATCAAAAAACCCAATTTTCCCATTCCTACACATATATTTTGTAGTTGAGACGGTACTCTTCTCTCTATTATCTTTCCCTAATCTATTGAACTTACAAGATTATAGAACGATTTGTCCTTGTAGATTCGACTCCGGACTAATCGGATTATATTACTTGATTGACCTCCTTCACTTGAGAGTTGCATTATTTTGAGGCAATCAATTGTTAGAATTTGGATTGTTCGACTGAGAATTGTTGGTTAATATTGATATAGTGGAAATGATTATTCATGTGGCTCTCTCGAGGGACTTGTTCACTCTAAGAATACATTATCAGTACCCCTATGATCTCTGGTGACCCTCGTCGTTGCTCTACGTATATTCTACTTGATCTGAATGCACTATGTGCCACCTAGATAAGTATCTTCAGCCCTCCTATAGTTCAGACGTGACTGTCGTTTAGTAACCAATACCTACCGAACTGGTGTGTGCTATTGCCAATCTATCTTATTGTTATTATCGACCCATACTATAGATTATCAATTTGATCTGTTATTGTTCATCGGATGACCTGATCGTTACCAACTAGGTCTATTTGTTAATTCTGAACTGTTCCGTACGTTCTGACCCAACTTTTACTGATACCAACCTAATTGATATTATTGACTCGGTCTATGGCTTGCCAACATAATCTGTAATGGTTACAGATCTGACTTACTTTTGCATACTGATCTATATCGTAGTTAACAACCTATTTGTGATACTAATCTGACCTACCGACATATTTTGTATACTGATTAAACAGTTCTGTCTGTGGATCTGTTCTGGATATTGACCTATTTTGTTTATCGACCTGCTCTGCTTATCGACCTGTTCAGTAAATTTTATTACTGACATATTCTGTTCCTGAACTTTTACTGCCGACTTAACTGCTGACCCGATCTTGTACTGCTGTTCAGGTGTGTTATCGGTCGACTGTTATTGTCCTGATTGTTGACGGTCTGATTTATTGATTGCCGAATTTTTCTTGAGTTACGACCTATTACAAGGCTGCTCTTATTGACATGTTGTCAATCTCTAGGCTAAGCAGAACAGTACGATCAGTTTAGTTAAAGTGCTGACCAAGAATCTGATCCCGAGGTGTGTTTTCATGTACTTTTCTAATAAATTAGTTTCTGCTCTACACTACTTAAAACTGTTTGTTGAATATCTTTTTTGGAATGTACTGTTGGTTTGGGTTGAACATTGCATATTAAACACCTCATTTAGCCACATTTTGTGCATATATGATACGTATTTGGTCTCTAATTCAATCGTATTTTGAATATCGTCATTAATTAGAGCAATCACTTGATTTAAGCACACAACAGTATTTTATTGAGTATTTTGGCATTCTCATATTTTTCATGTAAAGATCTCGATCTCATGATTCCAACGTATTTTTATTCATATTTTTCTGAGATCTGTGCTAATTACTATGAATTTTTGAATGCAAAATACCATTTAAATGGAAAAATACAGAGCAAGTACGGCTAAAATACAGAAATACGTCACGCCATATGCGTATCGCTCTGCCATCGCCTGGGACATGTGGCACCATCCAAGCCGCTCTCGCTCAATCCGACGGTCCGATCTTAGAGGGCGATGCAGCAATCTCCTGACCATTGGATAATAATCCAATGGTCACCAGCGACCCCGCATGATATCAAACAAAGTGGGCAACGTGGAGACACGAGGACCGCCAGATCCTCCATCCAACGGCTGTGAATCACCCCGAGTTGGATTCAAACTCATGCGCGGATGTGGGCGCAGATCCGTTAAGGCTGGACACATGACGAGACAAGGGTGTATCCCGCTTGCATCCGACGGCCAGGGATTGATGCGGCTATTGGGTATGGGTTTTGAGCATTATTAGAGCGGGTTTGAACCCGTTAAGCCCCTGAAACCTGCAATACTTCTATTTAAGCATATTTTCTAGGGTTTTAGGGGTATTCTGGCGTATTTGGGGCTCTAGGAGCCGTATTTTGGCGTGAGATTTGGAGGCCCTGGAGACAGAGACAGGAGCTATAATCTAAAGGAGATTTAGGGTCTATTTGGAGAGAATTGGTGATAAATTCCCTTTCCTTTGCCTTGTATTTGGCTTGTATTTGAAGTATTATTCACGTATTTTAAGTGTTTGGTGATATAATTGTCTATGAATACTGAATCTTTTCTCTTCATGTGTGGTTAATCTTCATATGTGTTGGTTGCGATGTAGCTAGGGTTTCATATTCTTTGATTTCGATTTCTTTTCCCCTAATTTTCATGTTATAATCACGTATTTTGTCGATTTCTACATATATCTTGTTTGGGTATGTTATACGGAGACATGGACATGCTTGAATTGAATATGATCTGAGTTAGGATTATTCGTGATGCGATCCGAGAGGATGTATCGTGACCCAAGAGGGCACTGGTGCGTATTTTATTCATAAAATCGTTATTATACGTGGTTACTCTTTGGCACGTTTTTATGCTTTATTCCCACACTTTCCGATGTTCTCATGCCCAAGCCGGATGAAACGTTGAGTTATAGAAAAGATATTAATAATCATTGATTGCATATACCCTAACAAAATCACAACCAACGCATACTCTCCAAAATAGTACCCTAGTATCGAATTCGTCGTAGTTATCATAGGATTTTATTTTCGTATTTTAAACCATCGACTCTATTACTTTTATATCAGAAAGGTAGTTGTTTCTCGTCGTATTAGTACTCTTTATAAACTGAAATTTGTGGTTTTGCAGGTCAGTTGTCCTGTGGATACGATACCTGGACTCACCAGGATTATTACTTGTTCGATCTCCTACACTTGGGAGTAGCGCTCATATCTTTTGAGACGAGTCAAGTTTTTGGCGTCGTTGCCAGGTATAACGGTACTTGTAAGCTACAATTTCAGTTTGTGCAAATGAACTTTCGGTGAGACCCTTCCACCTTCTAGCTTAGGATTTTTTTTTTCTATTTTCGTATCTTTGTTCTCTTTTTTAAAAAAACTATATGGATGGTGATGCATACGTTTTAAACTTTATTTCTGATTTGACTCGAATCCTACCAGTCTTCCATGGTACGGAAGATGAGAATCCATATTTACATGTGTAAGAGTTTGAAAAGATATGCCACCAATTGTTTCATGGGAAAAAGCTTGAGCACATTGGAAGACTATGTATTAAATATTTCCGTATTCTTTAAGAGACAATGCTATATCTTGGTTCAATGCTTTACCTTATAACTCATTATTTACTTGGTAATCCTTTCAGGCTGACTTCCTTAAGAGATTCTTGCCTTTTTTCATGTGGCAAGCACAGAGGCAACAGGCTATGAAGCAACAGATTGCGAACTTCATCTAAGCTGATGGGAAGGCCTACCATCAGGCTTTGAGGAGGTTCAACGATTTAATGCTTGCATGCCCATCCCATAGCTTCCACGATGATCATCTCTTGCAAATCTTCTACACATGATTACTCCCTCCTACACGGGATTTCGTGCAGATGAGCTGCAATGTAGAATTCTTTTCATATACGACAGAGGATGCATGGTGGTACTTGCAGGACCTTGCAGTACATGAGAGAACTACACCATCTGAGGATCAATAACCTAGATATGAAGAAGATGGCCAGAGCATTCCTTTCGTGGACAATTTCAGTAGGTCCAGGGACAGCCTGAGGAGTTACCTTGGAGTTATTACCGATGCAATCCTATGGAGCACCAAGAGAAAACATATGAGATGGAGCATCAAAACTACTAAGATGAGCATGGGGAGATGTGTGATGGGGTGCATGTGGACTATAAGGGTGACCTGATGCATTTCCATTTTGATGATGATGAAGATGGGATGGAGACAAGTGATGGCGAGAATAAAATCATTGAACCTGAACCATATCTTCCGTCAGATTCACCTCCCCCACCTGAGGAGTACGAGTATATTGGATGTACTACTACAGGTTATCACTGCTATGAAGGGAAAGATATGAGAGAGAGAGAGAGAGCTTACAGACTACATTGGAGCTCGAACCATACATCATCACAGATGTGTTTCAGCAGCCACTTCCATCTCCTCCTGAAGCAGAGTATCAAATCAAGAATAGCGATCCTTTTCAGGGAAGTTCTCATGAACCTATACACTTTTGTTCTGAATCTCAAATTTTAATTCCAAATATGTTAGATTCAGATGGCCGTCAATTAGCTTTAAAATCTTTTATCGTTTATGACGACCCATTATGACAAGATTTCATGGATAATCAATTTCGTCCATCTTTGTTTGACACAATGTATCTCATGCAGGAAAACCATACACACATAGAGAAGATATGATGGGTTGTGTCGATGCTTGACCATAAGGAAGCGAGTGGAGGAAGAATACTCGCCGAGGAGCGCAATGAACAAATAAAACAACTTCCTCCACCATTAATGATCTGTGATCCGCCATTTGACCACGGTGTGTTCTTTCCATTAGCGTAGATTTTTATATGCCCTTTAGGATGATTTTCTTTTGAATAAACTCGTATCCTTTTCGACATTGAGGACAATTTCCATCTTTAGTTGGGGGAGTGTATGAGACCATAGGATTTTTTTTATAAAGTGAAAGAAAATAATAAACCACCATTCGCATCATTCAAAACTCCTTCACATGTCACATTATCTGATGATTCTGCATTGATCAAATTCTTGAAATTGTTTATGGCCTGAATTAACGATTTTTCTCTTCATGAAATTACTCATTAATATGCTATTTATGAAAACTTTCAATTGCCATGATTAATATCTCGAAATAGTTAGAATTTATTTCATGCATGCTATTGTGATGCAAAAGCTTAAGTATACACGATTTATTAGAATAGTCTTCAAGTTGAAGAGGAATTTGGCCTTTGTTATTAATGTTTATGTTCGATGAATGTGTGTTGAGTTGCTTATTAAAAAAATAAAAATAAAAAAAGAGAAAAATAAAAAATGCATCGTTCCCTTGAGTTCATTAATTAGTCGGGTCTTCGCGCATCAGGAAGCATTGGAGATTGACCTCGAAAGATGGATGAATGGGGGAATTGTAACGGTCGGTTTCTGACCTTATGAATTTTCTACGTGCACGTGCTTTTCGTGCACGTATTTTATTTGACTCTTCCTTGGTTTCGGTATATACGATGTGATATGTCGTTGTGACTGTATGGAAGTGTAGAATTTTATAGTAATTTTTGGGAATGTCATTTCATGGCTCGTTTTCTCGCAAAACGACTTTGAATGGGAGGGGCGTTTTGGTCTTTTTGCACCAATACGTGGTTCCCGATTTTACGTTAATTTCTAATAGGTGTAGCACGCGATCGGACCCTGTAGCCCCGTACTTCTCGTCTCTATGATCGTGCTGGTATTTTCGGATTATTTTTCTGATGCCCGTGGTGGAAGATTTCCCCTAATTAATTTCAACCGTTGATTAGACCTTAATCCATTTGAATTTCAAATTAAAACAAATCTTAATCAAATCTCTCATTCACTCCCACGTATCATGGGATTTTATTTCAGCCACTATTCACACATCTCCTTTCCCCTATCTCCACTCTCCCTATCTCTATCTCTCTCTCTCTCCCATTTAACCAAAAACCCAAAGACAACTATCAAAAACCCTTCTTCATTTTAAGGAAACTAGGGCAGCCGCAATACATCACGTAAAAACCCATATCCAGCCACCACCCCTCTCTTCTCCGACCACCCAAGACCACCAGCGACCTCCCCTGACCTCCGGCCACCCTACCACCTCCGGCCCCTTTTCTCTCTCCTCCCTTTTCTCTCTCTAAAACCCCCCATAGCCGCAAGTGTCACAGATCTGGCCGCCGGCCATATAACTCACGGCCAGTCGCCGCTGGCCGCTGCCTCTGGCCACCACCCCCGCCACTATGTTCCTCTTTGACCCCTCTCCGCTCTGCAACTTCCCTCACGCTCATAGCCCACATGTAGCTCCCGGAATTCTCGTCGGAACACGCCGTATCGGCTGTTTTTCACAGATCTGGAAGCTGAACTTCCACGCCGGCTCATGCCCACCTCCGGCCATCCCCTTCGGCGATCTCCACCACCATCGAACTCCTTTTTGACCCCACGATCATCTCCAACTCCCCTTACCCTTTTTCCTCATCTCTACCTCCTCGAAACATCTCCCGAACTCGACTTAACGACAGTTTTACAGATCTGCACCACCGCCAGAAAAACTCGCGCCCACCGGCCATACGGCTACCTACGACGACCACCCTACCGCCGTTGGACTCCTATCGAAACCCCCTACCAACTGAAATTTCTCTCATGCTCATATCTCACCTGTAGCTCCTAGAAAATCTGTCGAAACCAAGCCGAGCTGCTGTTTTTGACAGATCTGTGTGCTGAACTTCGACACCTGCGCACGATCACCTCCGACCACCCCCAGTGACAACTCCACTGTTGTTGGCTTTGTCTTGAAGTCCTTTGCCTTCTGCAACTTCCCGTTTCCGCTGTTCATCGCTGAAATTTCACTGAGACGCACGACAACAGACGTTGCACGAATCTGTCCTCTCCAGCTTCTCACGACCGACCGCCGCCGTACGCTCATGCCGCTGGCCGCCCACTGGGCCGGGCATCTTCCTCTGGTCTCACTTCATCTACCGACAGCCCCTTGGACTCTCAGAGTCCATGTGCATTGTCGCACGCACGTACTTTTAACCGACGTCGCCGTTATCATGAAGAACCGTTGCGCTACTCGCAACGGGAGGAGGATCACTGATTAGCTCGCTAATTTCATGCCACCACCCCGCTGTCCAGAGGTACCTCACTGCGCTACCCGTGGCTGAGCAGTTCCAGACGACGTCGACGTTTCACCGTTCAGACCCGACTTCCGCTTGTTAGACGGCATCACGAGGTTGGTTTCCCTAACGAGTAGTAAAACCCACACCGTAGCTAATCAAACCCTAAACTAAAATTGGACAACTTGAACTAAATTTACTTTCAGCATCTGTAAAATACTGCCAACCGTAGGAAAGATCGACAATCGGACAATTTTTCTGTGCACATAAGGTAGTAGTCGATCTAGATTGAACAAAACATCAAAACGTGACTTTTTGACAGTTAGGGTAGTCCTGTCAATTTTAGAAACAAACACTAATATGGCTTATTTAAAAACACAACCTGACACCGTCGCCGTGACCCTGTTTCAGACGGACTACCGCAGATGCGACCCTTGGACGGGACGCTCCGGACAGACGACACACTCGCCACCGCTGGCAAGTGTACTCACTTGCACTTTTGGCCGTGCCTAGGCCTTAGACTGCTAGAACTATTAAACTGTGAACAAAGAGAACCAGACGTGAAATGATAGCGTCTGGGACACCCCTTGATGGCTTAGACTTTACGACGAAGTTTAAGCTCAACAACAACTTTTGACACCGTAGGGTTATCTTGTGTGTGCGTGCGTGTGGACCCCCTAGAAGAACCATCCCCGTCTTGTCATGTCGCGTCTTGTTTTGCACAGCCTGCAGGCAATAGGGCACTCACCAGTGAGTGGGTGATCCCTTGTACTGATAGACAGCATGCGGGTAATAGGACACTCACCAGTGAGTGGGTGATCCTTTGTACGGATACACAGCCTGTGGACAATAGGGCACTCTCCAAGCTAGAGAGAGTGGTCCCTTGTACAGATACACAGCCTGCGGGTAATAGGGCACTCTCCAAGCTAGAGAGAGTGATCCCTTGTACGGATACACAGCCGGCGGGCAATGGGCACTCACCAAGCTAGAGTGAGTGATCCCTTGTACTGACTTGTCTTGTGCACTTGGGTTGGGGTAGGGTTGAGCGTGTGCATGGGGAGAGGGTATGATCCCCCTTTGAACCGTAAGGCGTGAAACCTTTGAGTCACACGTGTCTTGTCTTGTCTTGTCTTGTCCTGTCCTGTCCTGTCTTGCTTGTCTTGTCACATCTTGTCACGACCCGTTTAGGTTAGTCCCGTAGTTGGTAGCACATGCTACGACTACTACTTGCTACGCTTTACTTTCCTGCTACGTTTACTTCCTTTTGATACCATGTTATAACCTCAGCATGCTAATCAACCAGTAAACTGTTTTTTAATAGTTCGATACACTTGCAGTAGAGTCTAACCCTTTTTGTAGACTTTACCTGACGTGCAGTTCCTTTCTTTTGGTGCTGTACGTCAGGTGTGGAGCCAGAGTACGTTGACAAGGCAGAGCTACCAGAGGACATAGAGCCGGAGGACGTCGATCCTGAGTACGTGCCCGAGGAGGACCAGAGCTAGAGGTCTTCGCGTTGCCGACCCAGAAGTCTCACTGCAGTTTAGTTGGGTGAGTAGCACCGTTTACTTTCTGTCTAGGTTGGGTGCTTGCACCAGTAGTTTACCTTTCAGTGGTTGTAGCCGTGTAAGGCTTTTGTTAGACTCTCAGTACTCTGGATGAATATTTTGGAATAAAATGAATGTATCCTTTTTAGTACTTTTGTTGTTCCGTACTAACCTTCAGGAACCTGTTCCTTCGTCTTGGAGTACCACACAGACGCTTATTGGGTCCGAGCTTCTCAGCTCCGGCCTAAGCGGGCCTTATTCACGCTTCGCCTCCGTAGTTTTGGGAAGCGGGACGTGACAGGTTTTAGTGGTGGCCCATGCAGGTCCTTTTCTACAAAAAGTTCGAAACCATAGAAGTATTTACATTCTTTTATTATTATCCAGTAATGTGTGCGAGTCTAAGTTGTGTTTTTCCTGTCGTTAGGATGGTGGGAGGACGTGAAGCTCGAGATGGACCTTCAGCTGACGGGGCCATGGATGGCCGAGGTGTCGATTTTCGCCAATTACTGGGCATTATGAGGGAGATGTTAGACGTTCAATATCGGTTGGTTGATAAGGCGCATCAGATTGCCCGTGCTGCCCAGGCTCCTCCGACTGCACCACCACCACCACTGCGAGGGAACCGACTAGTGTAGCAGTTCAGGCCAACAGCTAGGCATGCAGTGGGACCCGCTCAGTCGGCGTCTTTCAAGAGGTCTGGAGCGCCTGCGCAGAGTCAGAGCAAGGGACCGTGTCATTACTGTGGCAAGCCAGGACATCGGCAGAAAACATGCAGGAAGAAGCTGGGATTGTGTCTGACATGTGGAGCTGCCACGCATGCGGTTAGAGATTGCCCGAGGCATCGCCATTTGGAGGGCGGAGCGCCAGTTCCAGTGCATCGTAGAGCAACTACCCCAGTTCAGAGAGGAGCTGCTGTCTGTGGACCACCCTTGGCCCCACAGGAGAAGATGTTTCGGTAGGCAATGCAACTCCGGAGGCCGGCGTACACCATGACAGCCTGCGAGGCTGAAGACTTGGATGGTGTTATAGCAGGTATATTCTTTTGAGATCTGGTCTTTTCTTTTACAGTTAGATTGTTTCGCTTGTATATGTGTGTTGTCCTTTCTAGTTGTTGGGTAGTGAGTTGGCTGTAGTTCTTTTATACCTTAGACACCATTGTAGTGTCGTCTCACCTGGCCTTGGCCTTGTTCGACTCTGGTGCATCCATGTGCATCATATCCCGGGAGTTGTAACAAGACACTCTATTCTCACCCGTACACTTCCAAAGTGTTGAGACATCCCCACAGGGAACAGAGTGGTGACAGTGAATCTGGGTTGTTGATCGATCCCCTTGGTGGTCGGTGGACATGAACTATTAGATTTCATTGTCCATGATCTGTCGCTTTTTCGATGTCGTTCTTGGCATCGAATTGCTGGGAGACTTCCACGCTCTGTTTGAATGCCAAAGTAAGAAGGTGGTATTCAAGATTCTGAGCCATCTTAAGTTCGAGTTCTCGAGGAATGCAGAGCCGATGACAAAGCTGACGAGGAAGGACGTGGAGTTTCATTGGTCAGAAGCTTGTGAGGAGGCCTTCAATATCTTGAAGGCGAGGTTGACTTCAGCATCGGTTTTTGCGGTACCGGATCGGAGCGGAGGCTTCGAGGTATATTGTGATGCATCAGGAAAGGGCCTAGGATGTGTCTTGCATCAGCATGGCCACGTGGTCGCATACGCTTCTCGTCAGTTGCGGACTCATGAGAAGAATTACGCGACGCACGATCTGGATCTGGCAGCGGTGATTTTTGCACTGAAGATCTGGAGGCACTTCTTGTTGAGTGAGAGCGTGAATATTTTTACCGATCACAAAAGCTTGGAGTACATCTTTACGCAGAAGGAGCTCAACATGCGTCATAGACGATGGTTAGAGCTCATGGCCGACTATGAGATAGACCTGCAGTATCACCCGAGGAAGGTGAATGTAGTGCCAGATGCGTTGAGTAGACTTCCCACTGCGATGATGCATACCACCGACTGGAGGGTACAGCAGGAGCTGAGGGAAATGGATTTAGAGGTCGTCCTACCTGGTGTGGTTCTTTCATTCATGAATTTACAGATTCAGTCCACGATCGTGGATTGGATCAAGGCAGTACAGGCAGGAGATCTGAAGCTACAGAGGATCAGGAGGCAGGTTGAAGCTGGACTACAGACGGAGTTCATGATTCATGAGGATGGTTCGCTGCGGTACGGCAGTAGACTCTGCGTACCTGCAGGTGATGTTCGTGAGGAGTTGTTGAGCGAGGACATGTTCTATACATCCTGGATGCACCAAGATGTATAAGGACCTCCGTCTGAATTACTGGTGATTTGGCATGAAGAGGAGTGTGGCACGGAGCGTTGCCAAGTGTTTGATATGCCAACATGTGAAGGCTGAGCAGCATCGTACGGCTGGATTGCTACAACCGCTTCCTATCCCGGAGTGGAAGTGGTAACATATTACGATGGATTTCGTGACTGGTTTACCTCGGACCCCGAAACAGAACGATGCAGTTTGGGTGATCGTTGATCGATTAACCAAGTCTGCGCATTTCATCCCTTTCCAAGTGGGACAGTCTACGGAAGTCTTGGCGAGGAAATACCTAGACGTAAAATTTCATTTTACTTCTCTTTTAATTTCCTCTTTAAGTTAGTTGTGATGTAGACCGTGTACGTGCAGGAGATTGTACGCTTACATGGAGTCCCAGTGAGCATCGTGTCTGACAGAGACTCGAGGTTCACATCTCAGTTCCAGAGAAGGCTGCAGGAGAATTTGGGTATGAGTCTGAGTTTCAGCACGGCGTACCACTCGCAGACCGATGGCCAGTCCGAGAAGACTATTCAGATCCTGGAGGATATGCTGCGAGCTTGTACGCTCGATTTGAAGGGATATTGGGAGGACCATCTGTACTTGGTGGAGTTTTCGTATAACAACAGCTACTAGGCGAGCATCGGCATGGCGCCGTTTGCTGCCTTATATGGAGAAAATATCGATCGCCACTGAGCTGGGATGACATCGGAGATCGAGAGCTGTTGGGTCCAGAGATGATAGTGGAAGCTGTGGATGTCGTGAGGGACATCAGGGAGAAGCTCAGAGTTGCGCATGACCGCTTCAAGCATTGGACAGATGCCAAGAGGAGACCTTTGGAGTTCCAGCCAGGAGATCACGTCTTCCTGAAGATTTCTCCGAACCGCGGAGTCATTCATTTCGGGAAGAAGGGAAAGTTGAGTCCGAAGTATATTGGACCATTTGACGTGCTGGAGCGTGTGGGAGCAGTGGCCTACCACCTTGCTCTGCCACCATCTTTGGAAGGAGTTCACGACGTATTCCACGTATCTCAGTTACGTCGGTACGTCAGTGATCCGTCGCATACTGTGGATTTCTCGGAGATTACGGTTCACCCGGACCTGACATATGACCAGCAGCATGTGCAGATTTTGGACCGTCGACAGAAGCATTTGATGTAACGACTGGTTTTTGTATGAATGGATTATCAGTGTGTTTTGCTTGTGATGGTGGGTTCTCTTCTTGTGTGGTTTCCATTTCCATAGTTCTCGCTTTCATTCATCTCGTTGAGATTTCCTAGCTTTCGTTTTCATTCCTTTTGATGTGATCTTCTAGCTTCTTCCTTAGAATCATTGAACTCGGAGTAATTCACTCGTGACGAGCTTCATATCGATCATATCTTAGCGATAGGTTGATCCTAGAAACCTTAGAATTCATCCCGAACCTTCGCGCTCCATTTCGAGACTTTTCGTGCACGTTAGTTGGTTCAAGAAGATCAACCGACCGACTAGATTTCAATCTAGTCGGTCAGGAAATCAACTGCAACCGACTAGTTCATTCAATCAATTATTTAGGAGTTACTGTTTATCTTTAGTCGGTCTAAGAACATCTTTCGACCGACTAGATTACAAACTAGTCGGTCAGCCATTGTTCTTCA
The DNA here is from genome assembly GCA_030789695.1 of Scilla litardierei. Classification (NCBI taxonomy): domain Eukaryota; kingdom Viridiplantae; phylum Streptophyta; class Magnoliopsida; order Asparagales; family Asparagaceae; genus Scilla; species Scilla litardierei. The sequence goes on along the minus strand of CM061142.1, from coordinate 315,457,723 downwards.
ACCGACTAGTTCATTGATCATTTTCCCAGCCGAGTTACTGTTTACTCTTAGTCGGTCTATGAACACTCACCGACCGACTAGTTCTCAAACTAGTCGGTTGACAAGCCTTCACAGACCGACTAACTCATAGTCCAGTTTTCCTGAGCGAGCTACTGTTTACTCTTAGTCGGTCTGCGTTGATCAACCGACCGACTAGTTCCCAAGTTAGTCGGTCACCAATCCTTCTTTGACCGACTAATCAGCCCAGGAAACCCTAGTTTTGCCCTAGCCGCCACACTTTTCTATAAATACGCCCCAAACGTTTTCTTCTTCTTCCTCATCACCCCAAACCCTAATTTCTCCCCCATTGAGCCCCCTTCTTCCCCAAACCATTGATCCTTCATCCTAAGCTCATCCATCATCATCCAAACCCTCATTTCACATATCCTACCTCTACTCAACCTCAAACCCTCATCAAATCCCCAAAAGCCTCATCCAACCCCATTTCTCCAGATTTTCCCCATTTCCAGATCTGAGCCGGATCGTTCTTCCGTCGCCGTAGTTCTCGGCGTCGTTCCTCCGCTTCTTCACGGGTATTATTCTTCCTTTAATAATCTCATAACCCACACTTGATATTTGTGAAACCCTAATAAAATGGATCATTAGAAATCGTAGGGTTCGATTGTGAATATGGATTAGTTACCATTCTAGTGTTGTTTTTCCATGACAGTGATCCATTCCAGTAGATAACAAATTTGTGTGATGTGCCTTCGTTGATCGTTCTCCTCGGTGCCAGGCAAGTGAAACTTGCATCTCTTGATTTGGGCCATGTCTTAGGCCATTACTTTGCTTTAGCGTAAAAGAGACTAGACGGTGAAAGGATAGCCGTCTGGACGCCTTTGACCTAGATTGACAACGAAGCTTGGCCCGTCACCCTCATCATGCTTGTATGTCACGTTTAATTTCACTTAACGGTACGCGTATTAATTGTTCATGTCATCCATGCATCCTTAACTGTCATTGCATCCTTAACTGTCATTGCATCCTTAACTGCCATGTTTAATTTAAATTAACGATAAGCGAATATGTTCATGTCATTGCATTTTGCCTGTCATATTTAATTTAAATTAACGGTACGCGAATATCTGCTCATGTCATTGCATGCTTGAATACTCATCGTGATTGCGTAGCTTCGCTACATACTTGTGCTACTTGTTCCGGCTAGGCACCCGTTTTGCGGGCACAACCCTAGGCCAATTATAATTCTGGCTCGTGGTCCAGAAGAAGAGCTCTATACAGCCTGCGGGCAATAGGGCACTCTCTGAGCGATCCCTTGGACATGAATACAGCCTGCGGGCAATAGGGCACTCTCTGAGTGATCCCTTGGACATGAATACAGCCTGCGGGCAATAGCGCATCCATGTGTGGGTGATCCCTTGTACTTGTGCTTGATACTTGACAATACTTGTCACTCCTACCACTTGATACTTGCTACTTGTACTTTACTTTACTTGTTACTTCCATACTATACCTGCCATGTCATGCATCATACTATAACTGCTAGGTTGCTAGTTCACTTTCAGTTTCCTTGCACAAGTCTTTCCAGACTTGCTGACATGTGCCCATCTCTCTTTTAAGTGTCACATGTTAGACCCAGAGCCAGAGCTTTGTTGCATGGGATATGGTGTTACTGATGCTGATGTTTGCTGTGGTGGTGAGTGGACACTAGGGGCCTGTCTTGAAGACCGCTCGTGTTCACTTCTTTGTTTAGGTTTGCTGTTAGTTGTTGGTGCGTGGCACCTTTGTATGTATGTTATACCTTGTTGGCCATGTTTGGGCCTTAGACTCTTTTCCTTTTAGCCTGGTGGCTTTTCTGCGATATTGTAATTTATTTTATGGATTTTCAGAGATTGAACTTTTATCTGTCTCTCCCTGTTAATTATTGTTGTTGTTTCGTATTGCATTGCAAGGACCTGCCATTTGTAGTTCTATTTGATGCTTATCGGACTTGCGGTTTTTCAGCTTCAAGTCTGAGCGGACCTACTCACGTCTCGCCTCCACATTTTTGGGAAGCGGGGCGTGACAGGTTTTATTGGTGGCCCATGCAGGTCCATTTGCAAATACGAACTATCGGAACAATGATAATAATTATGGAATGTCCATTAAATAAATTAGAACATCCAATTTATAAGCCTTGAGTCTAGGTTTTTTAGCGTTCATATGCCTTAGGTAGCTGGTAGACGTGTTAGGGCATCTGTCTCAGCTTAGTAGGAACCCATTAGATCAGGACCCTAGCTAGACTTAGATAGACGTCTGTGCTTGCTAGTTAGGGATCCTTGATTGTTAGCTAGACTCCATGTTAGTGATTTGTTTGATTGTCTTAAGAGTTACCTTAGTGGTTCCCGCCTAACTCTGGCCATGATAGACTCCTAGGATTTCTTTAGCCGTTCGCTTGGGTTCATCGATTTCGGGCCCAACAGAACATGATCTTGATTCTCTTAGAACCTTCCTGAGATCTATATATTCTAACCCATTAGAAGCCTTAGTGTTAAGGTTCCCTTGGCCTTTAGTTAACCCGATGATTAGAACCCCCCCCCCCCCACCCCCGATTCAATCTTTCCTGGTCACTACACTTTGGGTTACTGACCGTAGATCTTCATCATGGTTTTCTTGCATCGTGATTTAGGCGCATTCAATTCACATAAACCCCTTCCCTTGTCCTCAATTCACGTGACCACCTCATTACAATTATCCTTGATCTTTCAAATGTTTTCCGTTGCAAATCTTGATTCTTCCAAAGTTATTTTCGAATGCTTTCCTTATTTGAAGTTTCACTCAATTTAAATTTTGTTCTAAACTTCTTTAAATATGTCTCCCTAAATTTCGATGGAGTTAAAAGTCGTTCTTGAATTTTGAAGACTTTTGGTCGTAATTTTAAAATTACTATCTTGTACTATTTTTCTAACAATGTATCTTTCGCATTTCGATTTTTAAACCTTATTACTATCCTGATGGTTCGATATACCGTCCTTTTTCCTAACTACAAAAATTTATTTTAACCACTTATCTTACATACCTTTAGGGGTATTTTTCCAAACTGAATGGACTTCAACTAATTTTTGTATATATCAATTATAGGTTCGTCGTACTCGTACTTCAAAAGTTTTTATACCAACACGTTCTTTTGGCGAATCCTTATTTCCCTAAAAGTATCTTCGATCTTCTTCTTTCGTTAAGTTTAAATTTGTTCGAAACACTTTTGATATATGTAAGGTTCATGCTCCTTCGCCGACTTAAATTATTTATGTTTTTAAATATCGAAACTTGTGTTGAGATTTTTAGATTAGAAATTTATAATATTTTCAGCATATACTTTCGTATCGATATAAATGTCTTGTCCCTTTTCATATACCAATTTCATTCTGAACCGTATTTCTATTTTCCTAACTCGATCCATAATTTCTTTTCTTACTTGTGCCATTAAAATTTTATTCGAAAACACCTCGTGCTTACTCTTAATAAACTTTTCAAGTCCCTTTGGACTTCGGCTTTTAGCAAGTCGATTTTATGCTCAACATTTTCCATATTTCAAATTTTTGTAAAAAAAAATTACTATTTCGAAATCATTCCTGACTTAGACCCTTCATAAAACGTTTTAAAAGTTTTAATACTAATTTGTTGAGTTTAAATATCATTTTCTCTTTCCAAACTACTAAGATATTATCTTTCCATTCACCATACACACTTTTAAGATAATTTCTAAAATATGACTTCAATTATTTTTATATATCGGTACCACGTTCGTTTTGCTCGTACATTAAGATCTTGTATAAATCAATTTTTGTTGGCAAATCCGGATTTTTCTAAAATTATTTTCGATATGGTTTATTTGGGATTTCTCTTTAGTTTTAAGATTCGGAAACCTTTAGCATGCGCTTAAATTCTCCACACTATACTTGATCTGATTTCAATCTTCGAATCTCAAAACTTTTCCAAAAATTTTAGATTGTTGCCGCATAACATTTCTGACCTATGTTTTAATGTTCGAGTAAATGATTTCCTTTTTCCTCATGATGATTTTATATAAGCCAATAAACCACTTTTCCTCTTATTTCGTATAATCGTCTCGAACTCGTTTTCAAACAACTTGTTTATCGACCTCTAAATAATTTTATACAAACGAGGACTCCGACTTTTTGAAGTACAACGGTCTTCGAATTCACGTATTTTAACTTATGTTGTTTACACTACCTTCTTTACGTATTCCTTAAGGGTATCATTGCATCATCTTTCCACCTAAACATTCACAGTCTTACCCTGATTCCCCTAACCAAATTTGGCTCCTTATCTTCGTCCTAGCTGAACCTATGTTTTTCGATCTTTCTATTCGTCATGATCTAGGTTCGATTCTTTCCTATTGTCTAGCCCATAGAGCTTGTCGTTGCCTGTGTCAACCTTGTTATAGTTTGGTGGGCCCATTAGTTAAGTGGTTATGTCGTCGTAGTGTTGATTTCGTGGTGTGTATATAGTGGTAGGGGTGTTGGCATTTGTATGTTGTGTGTAGGTAATTTTCTGCTTGAGTATGATGTGATATACGTATGATAACAGAATGATAATTTTGATTGGTACTACTTGTTTATGAGATGTCGTATGCGTGTATATCAGGAGGTATACCCGACTATTGCATCTCTTAAACTTGTATGTAGTTGATGTGTTGATATGGTAATTATAAATGGATGGATATGGTGTGAAAATATGTGATACATGGATGTGTATGCCTTGGAGTGGTATTGGTATGTGTATGGATACTGTGTTACGCATATAAATGTCCTGCTATGATTTGAGTCTAAATCAAGCTTGAGTGGGTATTCTCTATGTACTTTGGTATAATTGTATGTGGTGGTGAATAGTGATGGATGATGTAGGTATGGTGTTTGAGTTGTTTGTGCTTGGTTGTGTTACGCACACGATTGTGGGTGGCTATACCAATATATAGTTATAGGACTATATGTGAGGTGAAAATATGGTGAAATATTTGCATGCATTTGAATGACTAAATAAATGTGAAATTATTTTCAAATAAGAGAGGCTTGGTTATTTTCTTATAGTAAGTAATAAGTGTTTATTGTTGTATAAATATATTGAATATATATATGTGATTGAAATACGTGTATGAAATTGATTGACTATAATAAGTATGAGTGTACTATGTGCGTGAAAATATGTGTGTAGTGGTAGTAATATTTGATTTCTAGTGCATATATATATAAGCGCTCGAAATGAAAGTACTTGGTTGAAATTATGATGTGATATTGGTTGAGGGTAGTTACCAGAGCAACTATATATATGTTAGAAAGTCCGAGGACGGACTTTATTCTAAGGTGGGTAGGATGTAACGACTGGTTTTTGTATGAATGGATTATCAGTGTGTTTTGCTTGTGATGGTGGGTTCTCTCCTTGTGTGGTTTCCATTTCCATAGTTCTCGCTTTCATTCATCTCGTTGAGATTTCCTAGCTTTCGTTTTCATTCCTTTTGATGTGATCTTCTAGCTTCTTCCTTAGAATCATTGAACTCGGAGTAAGTCACTCGTGACGAGCTTCATATCGATCATATCTTAGCGATAGGTTGATCCTAGAAACCTTAGAATTCATCCCGGACCTTCGCGCTCCATTTCGAGACTTTTCGTGCACGTTAGTTGGTTCAAGAAGATCAACCGACCGACTAGATTTCAATCTAGTCGGTCAGGAAATCAACTGCAACCGACTAGTTCATTCAATCAATTATTCAGGAGTTACTGTTTATCTTTAGTCGGTGTAAGAACATCTTTCGACCGACTAGATTACAAACTAGTCGGTCAGCCATTGTTCTTCAACCGACTAGTTCATTGATCATTTTCCCAGCCGAGTTACTGTTTACTCTTAGTCGGTCTATGAACACTCACCGACCGACTAGTTCTCAAACTAGTCGGTTGACAAGCCTTCACAGACCGACTAACTCATAGTCCAGTTTTCCTGAGCGAGCTACTGTTTACTCTTAGTCGGTCTGCGTTGATCAACCGACCGACTAGTTCCCAAGTTAGTCGGTCACCAAACCTTCTTTGACCGACTAATCAGCCCAAGAAACCCTAGTTTTGCCCTAGCCGCCACACTTTTCTATAAATACGCCCCAAACGTTTTCTTCTTCTTCCTCATCACCCCAAACCCTAATTTCTCCCCCATTGAGCCCCTTCTTCCCCAAACCATTGATCCTTCATCCTAAGCTCATCCATCATCATCCAAACCCTCATTTAACATATCCTACCTCTCCTCAACCTCAAACCCTCATCAAATCCCCAAAAGCCTCATCCAAACCCATTTCTCCAGATTTTCCCCATTTCCAGATCTGAGCCGGATCGTTCTTCCGTCGTCGTAGTTCTCGGCGTCGTTCCTCCTCTTCTTCACGGGTAGTATTCTTCCTTTAATAATCTCATAACCCACACTTGATATTTTTGAAACCCTAATAAAATGGATCATTAGAAATCGTAGGGTTCGACTGTGAATATGGATTAGTTACCATTCTAATGTTGTTTTTCCATGACAGTGATCCATTCCAGTAGATAACAAATTTGTGTGATGTGCCTTCCTTGATCGTTCTCCTCGGTGTCAGGCAAGTGAAACTTGCATCTCTTGATTTGGGCCATGTTTTTGGCCATTACTTTGCTTTAGTGTAAAAGAGACTAGACGGTGAAAGGATAGCCGTCTGGACGCCTTTGACCTAGATTGACAACGAAGCTTGGCCCGTCACCCTCATCATGCTTGTATGTCACGTTTAATTTCACTTAACGGTACGCGTATTAATTGTTCATGTCATCCATGCATCCTTAACTGTCATTGCATCCTTAACTGTCATTGCATCCTTAACTGTCATTGCATCTTTAACTGCCATGTTTAATTTAAATTAACGATACGCGAATATGATCATGTCATTGCATTTTGCATGTCATATTTAATTTAAATTAACGGTACGCGAATATCTGCTCATGTCATTGCATGCTTGAATACTCATCGTGATTGCGTAGCTTCGCTACATACTTGTGCTACTTGTTCCGGCTAGGCACCAGTTTTGCGGGCACAACCCTAGGCCAATTACAATTCTGGCTCGTGGTCCAGAAGACGAGCTCTATACAGCCTGCGGGCAATAGGGCACTCTCTGAGCGATCCCTTGGACATGAATACAGCCTGCGGGCAATAGGGCACTCTCTGAGTGATCCCTTGGACATGAATACAGCCTGCGGGCAATAGCGCATCCATGTGTGGGTGATCCCTTGTACTTGTGCTTGATACTTGACAATACTTGTCACTCCTACCACTTGATACTTGCTACTTGTACTTTACTTTACTTGTTACTTCCATACTATACCTGCCATGTCATGCATCATACTATAACTGCTAGGTTGCTAGTTCACTTTCAGTTTCCTTGCACAAGTCTTTCCAGACTTGCTGACGTGTGCCCCTCTCTCTTTTGGGTGTCACATGTTAGACCCAGAGCCAGAGCTTTGTTGCATGGGATTTGGTGTTACTGATGCTGATGTTTACTGTGGTGGTGAGTGGACACTAGGGGCCTGTCTTGAAGACCGCTCGTGTTCACTTCTTTGTTTAGGTTTGCTGTTAGTTGTTGGTGCGTGGCACCTTTGTATGTATGTTATACCTTGTTGGCCATGTTTGGGCCTTAGACTCTTTTCCTTTTAGCCTGGTGGCTTTTCTGCGATATTGTAATTTATTTTATGGATTTTCAGAGATTGAACTTTTATCTGTCTCTCCCTGTTAATTATTGTTGTTGTTTCGTATTGCATTGCAAGGACCTGCCATTTGTAGTTATATTTTTTGCTTATCGGACTTGCGGCTTTTCAGCTTCAAGTCTGAGCGGACCTACTCACGTCTCGCGTCCACATTTTTGGGAAGCGGGGCGTGACAGGTTTTATTGGTGGCCCATGCAGGTCCATTTGTAAATGCGAACTATCGGAACAATGATAATAATTATGGAATGTCCATTAAATAAATTAGAACATCCAATTTATAAGCCTTGAGTCTAGGTTTTTTTTAGCGTTCCTATGCCTTAGGTAGCTGGTAGACGTGTTAGGGCATCTGTCTCAGCTTAGTAGGAACCCATTAGATCAGGACCCTAGCTAGACTTAGATAGACGTCTGTGCTTGCTAGTTAGGGATCCTTGATTGTTAGCTAGACTCCATGTTAGTGATTTGTTTGATTGTCTTAAGAGTTACCTTAGTGGTTCCCGCCTAACTCTGGCCATGATAGACTCCTAGGATTTCTTTAGCCGTTCGCTTGGGTTCATCCATTTCGGGCCCAACAGAACATGATCTTGATTCTCTTAGAACCTTCCTGAGATCTATATATTCTAACCCATTAGAAGCCTTAGTGTTAAGGTTCCCTTGGCCTTTAGTTAACCCGATGATTAGAACCCCCCCCCCACCCCGATTCAATCTTTCCTGGTCACTACACTTTGGTGTTACTGACCGTAGATCTTCATCATGGTTTTCTTGCATCGTGATTTAGGCGCATTCAATTCACATAAACCCCTTCCCTTGTCCTCAATTCACGTGACCACCTCATTACAATTATCCTTGATCTTTCAAATGTTTTCCGTTGCAAATCTTGATTCTTCCAAAGTTATTTTCGAATGCTTTCCTTATTTGAAGTTTCACTCAATTTAAATTTTGTTCTAAACTTCTTTAAATATGTCTCCCTAAATTTCGATGGAGTTAAAAGTCGTTCTTGAATTTTGAAGACTTTTGGTCGTAATTTTAAAATTACTATCTTGTACTATTTTTCTAACAATGTATCTTTCGCATTTCGATTTTTAAGCCTTATTACTATCCTGATGGTTCGATATACCGTTTTTTTCCTAACTACAAAAATTTATTTTAACCACTTATCTTACATACCTTTAGGGGTATTTTTCCAAACTGAATGGACTTCAACTAATTTTTGTATATATCAATTATAGGTTCGTCGTACTCGTACTTCAAAAGTTTTTATACCAACACGTTCTTTTGGCGAATCCTTATTTCCCTAAAAGTATCTTCGATCTTCTTCTTTCATTAAGTTTAAATTTGTTCGAAAAACTTTTGATATATGTAAGGTTCATGCTCCTTCGCCGACTTAAATTATTTATGTTTTTAAATATCGAAACTTGTGTTGAGATTTTTAGATTAGAAGTTTATAATATTTTCAGCATATACTTTCGTATCGATATAAATGTCTTGTCCCTTTTCATATACCAATTTCATTTTGAACCGTATTTCTATTTTCCTAACTCGATTCATAATTTATTTTCTTACTTGTGCCATTAAAATTTTATTCGAAAACACCTCGTGCTTACTCTTAATAAACTTTTCAAGTCCCTTTGGACTTCGACTTTTAGCAAGTCGATTTTATGCTCAACATTTTCCATATTTCAAATTTTTGTAAAAAAAAATTACTATTTCGAAATCATTCCTGACTTAGACCCTTCATAAAACGGTTTAAAAGTTTTAATACTAACTTGATGAGTTTAAATATCCTTTTCTCTTTCCAAACTACTAAGATATTATCTTTCCATTCACCATACACACTTTTAAGATAATTTCTAAAATATGACTTCAATTATTTTTATATATCGGTACCACGTTCGTTTTGCTCGTACATTAAGATCTTGTATAAATCAATTTTTGTTGGCAAATCCGGATTTTTCTAAAAGTATTTTCGATATGGTTTATTTGGGATTTCTCTTCAGTTTTAAGATTCGGAAACCTTTAGCATGCGCTTAAATTCTCCACACTATACTTGATCTGATTTCAATCTTCGAATCTCAAAACTTTTCCAAAAATTTTAGATTGCTGCCGCATAACATTTCTGACCTATGTTTTAATGTTCGAGTAAATGATTTCCTTTTTCCTCATGATGATTTTATATAAGCCAATAAACCACTTTTCCTCTTATTACGTATAATCGTCTCGAACTCGTTTTCAAACAACTTGTTTATCGACCTCTAAATAATTTTATACAAACGAGGACTCCGACTTTTTGAAGTACAACGGTCTTCGAATTCACGTATTTTAACTTATGTTGTTTACACTACCTTCTTTACGTATTCCTTAAGGGTATCATTGCATCATCTTTCCACCTAAACATTCACAGTCTTACCCTGATTCCCCTAACCAAATTTGGCTCCTTATCTTCGTCCTAGCTGAACCCATGTTTTTCGATCTTTCTATTCGTCATGATCTAGGTTCGGTTCTTTCCTATTGTCTAGCCCATAGAGCTTGTCGTTGCCTGTGTCAACCTTGTTATAGTTTGGTGGGCCCATTAGTTAAGTGGTTATGTCGTCGTACTGTTGATTTCGTGGTGTGTATATAGTGGTAGGGGTGTTGGCATTTGTATGTTGTGTGTAGGTAATTTTCTGCTTGAGTATGATGTGATATACGTATGATAACAGAATGATAATTTTGATTGGTACTACTTGTTTATGAGATGTCGTATGCGTGTATATCAGGAGGTATACCCGACTATTGCATCTCTTAAACTTGTATGTAGTTGATGTGTTGATATGGTAATTATAAATGGATGGATATGGTGTGAAAATATGTGATACATGGATGTGTATGCCTTGGAGTGGTATTGGTATGTGTATGGATACTGTGTTACGCATATAAATGTCCTGCTATGATTTGAGTCTCACTCAAGCTTGAGTGGGTATTCTCTATGTACTTTGGTATAATTGTATGTGGTGGTAAATAGTGATGGATGATGTAGGTATGGTGTTTGAGTTGTTTGTGCTTGGTTGTGTTACGCACACGATTATGGGTGGTTATACCAATATATAGTTATAGGACTATATGTGAGGTGAAAATATGGTGAAATATTTGCATGCATTTGAATGACTAAATAAATGTGAAATTATTTTCAAATAAGAGAGGCTTGGTTATTTTCTTATATTAAGTAATAAGTGTTTATTGTTGTATAAATATATTGAATATATATATGTGATTGAAATACGTGTATGAAATTGATTGACTATAATAAGTATGAGTGTACTATGTGCGTGAAAATATGTGTGTAGTGGTAGTAATATTTGATTTCTAGTGCATATATATATAAGCGCTCGAAATGAAAGTATTTGGTTGAAATTATGATGTGATATTGGTTGAGGGTAGTTACCAGAGCAACTATATATATGTTAGAAAGTCCGAGGACGGACTTTATTCTAAGGTGGGTAGGATGTAACGACTGGTTTTTGTATGAATGGATTATCAGTGTGTTTTGCTTGTGATGGTGGGTTCTCTCCTTGTGTGGTTTCCATTTCCATAGTTCTCGCTTTCATTCATCTCGTTGAGATTTCCTAGCTTTCGTTTTCATTCCTTTTGATGTGATCTTCTAGCTTCTTCCTTAGAATCATTGAACTCGGAGTAAGTCACTCGTGAAGAGCTTCATATCGATCATATCTTAGCGATAGGTTGATCCTAGAAACCTTAGAATTCATCACGGACCTTCGCGCTCCATTTCGAGACTTTTCGTGCACGTTAGTTGGTTCAAGAAGATCAACCGACCGACTAGATTTCAATCTAGTCGGTCAGGAAATCAACTGCAACCGACTAGTTCATTCAATCAATTATTCAGGAGTTACTGTTTATCTTTAGTCGGTCTAAGAACATCTTTCGACCGACTAGATTACAAACTAGTCGGTCAGCCATTGTTCTTCAACCGACTAGTTCATTGATCATTTTCCCAGCCGAGTTACTGTTTACTCTTAGTCGGTCTATGAACACTCACCGACCGACTAGTTCTCAAACTAGTCGGTTGACAAGCCTTCACAGACCGACTAACTCATAGTCCAGTTTTCCTGAGCGAGCTACTGTTTACTCTTAGTCGGTCTGCGTTGATCAACCGACCGACTAGTTCCCAAGTTTGTCGGTCACCAATCCTTCTTTGACCGACTAATCAGCCCAGGAAACCCTAGTTTTGCCCTAGCCGCCACACGTTTCTATAAATACGCCCCAAACGTTTTCTTCTTCTTCCTCATCACCCCAAACCCTAATTTCTCCCCCATTGAGCCCCCTTCTTACCCAAACCATTGATCCTTCATCCTAAGCTAATCCATCATCATCCAAACCCTCATTTCACATATCCTACCTATCCTCAACCTCAAACCCTCATCAAATCCCCAAAAGCCTCATCCAAACCCATTTCTCCAGATTTTCCCCATTTCCAGATCTGAGCCGGATCGTTCTTCCGTCGCCGTAGTTCTCGGCGTCGTTCATCCGCTTCTTCACGGGTAGTATTCTTCCTTTAATAATCTCATAACCCACACTTGATATTTGTGAAACCCTAATAAAATGGATCATTAGAAATCGTAGGGTTCGACTGTGAATACGGATTAGTTACCATTCTAATGTTGTTTTTCCATGACAGTGATCCATTCCAGTAGATAACAAATTTGTGTGATGTGCCTTCGTTGATCGTTCTCCTCGGTGCCCGGCAAGTGAAACTTGCGTATCTTGATTTGGGCCATGTTTTAGGCCATTACTTTTCTTTAGCGTAAAAGAGACTAGACGATGAAAGGATAGCCGTCTGGACGCCTTTGACCTAGATTGACAACGAAGCTTGGCCTGTCACCCTCATCATGCTTGTATGTCACGTTTAATTTCACTTAACGGTACGCGTATTAATTGTTCATGTCATCCATGCATCCTTAACTGTCATTGCATCATTAACTGTCATTGCATCCTTAACTGTCATTGCATCCTTAACTGTCATTGAATCTTTAACTGCCATGTTTAATTTAAATTAACGATACGCGAATATGATCATGGCATTGCATTTTGCATGTCATATTTAATTTAAATTAACGGTACGCGAATATCTGCTCATGTCATTGCATGCTTGAATACTCATCGTGATTGCGTAGCTTCGCTACATACTTGTGCTACTTGTTCCGGCTAGGCACCAGTTTTGCGGGCACAACCCTAGGCCAATTACAATTCTGGCTCGTGGTCCAGAAGACGAGCTCTATACAGCCTGTGGGCAATAGGGCACTCTCTGAGCGATCCCTTGGACATGAATACAACCTGCGGGCAATAGGGCACTCTCTGAGTGATCCCTTGGACATGAATACAGCCTGCGGGCAATAGGGCATCCATGTGTGGGTGATCCCTTGTACTTGTGCTTGATACTTGACAATACTTGTCACTCCTACCACTTGATACTTGCTACTTGTACTTTACTTTACTTGTTACTTCCATACTATACCTGCCATGTCATGCATCATACTATAACTGCTAGGTTGCTAGTTCACTTTCAGTTTCCTTGCACAAGTCTTTCCAGACTTGCTGACATGTGCCCCTCTCTCTTTTGGGTGTCACATGTTAGACCCAGAGCCAGAGCTTTGTTGCATGGGATTTGGTGTTACTGATGCTAATGTTTGATGTGGTGGTGAGTGGACACTAGGGGCCTGTCTTGAAGACCGCTCGTGTTCACTTCTTTGTTTAGGTTTGTTGTTAGTTGTTGGTGCGTGGCACCTTTGTATGTATGTTATACCTTGTTGGCCATGTTTGGGCCTTAGACTCTTTTCCTTTTAGCCTGGTGGCTTTTCTGCGATATTGTAATTTATTTTATGGACTTTCAGAGATTGAACTTTTATCTGTCTCTCCCTGTTAATTATTGTTGTTGTTTCGTATTGCATTGCAAGGACCTGCCATTTGTAGTTATATTTGATGCTTATCGGACTTGCGGCTTTTCAGCTTCTAGTCTGAGCGGACCTACTCACGTCTCGCCTCCACATTTTTGGGAAGCGGGGCGTGACAGGTTTTATTGGTGGCCCATGCAGGTCCATTTGTAAATGCGAACTATCGGAACAATGATAATAATTATGGAATGTCCATTAAATAAATTAGAACATCCAATTTATAAGCCTTGAGTCTAGGTTTTTTTTAGCGTTCCTATGCCTTAGGTAGCTGGTAGACGTGTTAGGGCATCTGTCTCAGCTTAGTAGGAACCCATTAGATCAGGACCCTAGCTAGACTTAGATAGACGTCTGTGCTTGCTAGTTAGGGATCCTTGATTGTTAGCTAGACTCCATGTTAGTGATTTGTTTGATTGTCTTAAGAGTTACCTTAGTGGTTCCCGCCTAACTCTGGCCATGATAGACTCCTAGGATTTCTTTAGCCGTTCGCTTGGGTTCATCGATTTCGGGCCCAACAGAACATGATCTTGATTCTCTTAGAACCTTCCTGAGATCTATATATTCTAACCCATTAGAAGCCTTAGTGTTAAGGTTCCCTTGGCCTTTAGTTAACCCGATGATTAGAACCCCCCCACCCCGATTCAATCTTTCCTGGTCACTACACTTTGGTGTTACTGACCGTAGATCTTCATCATGGTTTTCTTGCATCGTGATTTAGGCGCATTCAATTCACATAAACCCATTCCCTTGTCCTCAATTCACGTGACCACCTCATTACAATTATCCTTGATCTTTCAAATGTTTTCCGTTGCAAATCTTGATTCTTCCAAAGTTATTTTCGAATGCTTCGTTGAGTATGATGTGATATACGTATGATAAAAGAATGATAATTTTGATTGGTACTACTTGTTTATGAGATGTCGTATGCATGTATATCAGGAGGTATACCCGACTATTGCATCTCTTAAACTTGTATGTAGTTGATGTGTTGATATGGTAATTATAAATGGATGGATATGGTGTGAAAATATGTGATACATGGATGTGTATGCCTTGGAGTGGTATTTGTATGTGTATGGATACTGTGTTACGCATATAAATGTCCTGCTATGATTTGAGTCTCACTCAAGCTTGAGTGGGTATTCTCTATGTACTTTGGTATAATTGTATGTGGTGGTGAATAGTGATGGATGATGTAGGTATGGTGTTTGAGTTGTTTGTGCTTGGTTGTGTTACGCACACGATTGTGGGTGGCTATACCAATATATAGTTATAGGACTATATGTGAGGTGAAAATATGGTGAAATATTTGCATGCATTTGAATGACTAAATAAATGTGAAATTATTTTCAAATAAGAGAGGCTTGGTTATTTTCTTATAGTAAGTAATAAGTGTTTATTGTTGTATAAATATATTGAATATATATATGTGATTGAAATACGTGTATGAAATTGATTGACTATAATAAGTATGAGTGTACTATGTGCGTGAAAATATGTGTGTAGTGGTAGTAATATTTGATTTCTAGTGCATATATATATAAGCGCTCGAAATGAAAGTACTTGGTTGAAATTATGATGTGATATTGGTTGAGGGTAGTTACCAGAGCGACTATATATATGTTAGAAAGTCCGAGGACGGACTTTATTCTAAGGTGGGTAGGATGAAACGACTGGTTTTTGTATAAATGGATTATCAGTGTGTTTTGCTTGTGATGGTGGGTTCTCTCCTTGTGTGGTTTCCATTTCCATAGTTCTCGCTTTCATTCATCTCGTTGAGATTTCCTAGCTTTCGTTTTCATTCCTTTTGATGTGATCTTTTAGCTTCTTCCTTAGAATCATTGAACTCGGAGTAAGTCACTCGTGACGAGCTTCATATCGATCATATCTTAGCGATAGGTTGATCCTAGAAACCTTAGAATTCATCCCGGACCTTCGCGCTCCATTTCGAGACTTTTCGTGCACGTTAGTTGGTTCAAGAAGATCAACCGACTGACTAGATTCCAATCTAGTCAGTCAGGAAATCAACTGCAACCGACTAGTTCATTCAATCAATTATTCAGGAGTTACTGTTTATCTTTAGTCGGTCTAAGAACATCTTTCGACCGACTAGATTACAAACTAGTCGGTCAGCCATTGTTCTTCAACCGACTAGTTCATTGATCATTTTCCCAGCCGAGTTACTGTTTACTCTTAGTCGGTCTATGAACACTCACCGACCGACTAGTTCTCAAACTAGTCGGTTGACAAGCCTTCACAGACCGACTAACTCATAGTCCAGTTTTCCTGAGCGAGCTACTGTTTACTCTTAGTCGGTCTGCGTTGATCAACCGACCGACTAGTTCCCAAGTTAGTCGGTCACCAATCCTTCTTTGACCGACTAATCAGCCCAGGAAACCCTAGTTTTGCCCTAGCCGCCACACTTTTCTATAAATACGCCCCAAACGTTTTCTTCTTCTTCCTCATCACCCCAAACCCTAATTTCTCCCCCATTGAGCCCCCGTCTTCTCCAAACCATTGATCCTTCATCCTAAGCTCATCCATCATCATCCAAACCCTCATTTCACATATCCTACCTCTCCTCAACCTCAAACCCTCATCAAATCCCCAAAAGCCTCATCCAAACCCATTTCTCCAGATTTTCCCCATTTCCAGATCTGAGCCGGATCGTTCTTTCATCGACGTAGTTCTCGGCGTCGTTCCTCCGCTTCTTCACGGGTAGTATTCTTCCTTTAATAATCTCATAACCCACACTTGATATTTGTGAAACCCTAATAAAATGGATCATTAGAAATCGTAGGGTTTGATTGTGAATACGGATTAGTTACCATTCTAATGTTGTTTTTCCATGACAGTGATCCATTCCAGTAGATAACAAATTTGTGTGATGTGCCTTCGTTGATCGTTCTCCTCGGTGCCAGGTAAGTGAAACTTGCATCTCTTGATTTGGGCCATGTCTTAGGCCATTACCTTGCTTTAGCGTAAAAGAGACTAGACGGTGAAAGGATAGCCGTCTGGACGCCTTTGACCTAGCTTGACAACGAAGCTTGGTCCGTCACCCTCATCATGCTTGTATGTCACGTTTAATTTCACTTAACGGTACGCGTATTAATTGTTCATGTCATCCATGCATCCTTAACTGTCATTGCATCCTTAACTGTCATTGCATCCTTAACTGTCATTGCATCTTTAACTGCCATGTTTAATTTAAATTAACGGTACGCGAATATGATCATGTCATTGCATTTTGCCTGTCATATTTAATTTAAATTAACGGTACGCGAATATCTGCTCATGTAATTGCATGCTTGAATACTCATCGTGATTGTGTAGATTCGCTACATACTTGTGCTACTTGTTCCGGCTAGGCACCCGTTTTGCGGGCACAACCTTAGGCCAATTACAATTCTGGCTCGTGGTCCAGAAGACGAGCTCTATACAGCCTGCGGGCAATAGGGCACTCTCTGAGCGATCCCTTGGACATGAATACAGCCTGCGGGCAATAGGGCACTCTCTGAGTGATCCCTTGGACATGAATACAGCCTGCGGGCAATAGGGCATCCATGTGTGGGTGATCCCTTGTACTTGTGCTTGATACTTGACAATACTTGTCACTCCTACCACTTGATACTTGCTACTTGTACTTTACTTTACTTGTTACTTCCATACCATACCTGACATGTCATGCATCATACTATAACTGCTATGTTGCTAGTTCACTTTCAGTTTCCTTGCACAAGTCTTTCCAGACTTGCTGACATGTGCCCCCTCTCTTTTGGGTGTCACATGTTAGACCCAGAGCCAGAGCTTTGTTGCAGGGGATATGGTGTTACTGATGCTGATGTTTGCTGTGGTGGTGAGTGGACACCAGGGGCCTGTCTTGAAGACCGCTCGTGTTCACTTCTTTGTTTAGGTTTGCTGTTAGTTGTTGGTGCGTGGCACCTTTGTATGTATGTTATACCTTGTTGGCCATGTTTGGGCCTTAGACTCTTTTCCTTTTAGCCTGGTGGCTTTTCTGCGATATTATAATTTATTTTATGGATTTTCAGAGATTGAACTTTTATCTGTCTCTCTCTCTTGATTATTGTTGTTGTTTCGTATTGCATTGCAAGGACCTGTCATTTGTAGTTCTATTTGACGCTTATCGGACATGCGGCTTTTCAGCTTCAAGTCTGAGCGGACCTACTCACGTCTCGCCTCCACATTTTTGGGAAGCGGGGCGTGACATTTGAGGAGTAAGGTAGTCGACCTGGTGAGAGTGATGTGGCGTCACAGATCACCTGGAGAGTCCACTTGGGAGCGCGAGGAGGAGATGAGAGAGCGTTTTCCATTTTTGTTTGCTGATTAGTGTTGTTGATTCCGAGGACAGAATCTTTATTTTAGTGGGGTAGAATGTAACGGTCAGTTTCCGACCTTCTGAATTTTCTACGTGCACGTGCTTTCCGTGCACGTATTTTATTTGACGCTTCCTTGGTTTCGGTATATACGTATTTTAGAAACAAACCCTAATTGGGCTTATTGACAAATGTGAACTGACATCTTCGCCGTGACCCTGTTTCAGACGGACTACCGCAGATGCGACCCTTGGACGGGACGCTCCGGACGGACGACACACTCGCCACCGCAGGCAAGTGTACTCACTTGCACTTTTGGCCGTGCCTAGGCCTTAGAATGCTAGAACTATTAAACTGTGAACAAAGAGAACCGGACGTGAAATGATAGCGTCTGGGACACCCCTTGACGGCTTAGACTTGACGACGAAGTTTAAGCTCAACAATAACTTTTGACACCGTAGGCTTATCTTGTGTGTGCATGCGTGTGGACCCCCTAGAAGAACCATCCCCGTCTTGACATGTCGCGTCTTGTTTTGCACAACCTACGGGCAATAGGGCACTCACCAGTGAGTGGGTGATCCCTTGTACTGATACACAGCCTGCGGGCAATAGGGCACTCACCAGTGAGTGGGTGATCCCTTGAACGAATACACAGCATGCGGGCAATAGGGCACTCTCCAAGCTAGAGAGAGTGATCCCTTGTACAGATACACAGCCTGCGGGCAATAGGGCACTCTCCAAGCTAGAGAGAGTGATCCCTTGTACGGATACACAGCCTACGGGCAATATGGCACTCACCAAGCTAGAGTGAGTGATCCCTTGTACGGACTTGTCTTGTGCACCTGGGTTGGGGTAGGGTTGAGCGTGCGCACGGGGAGAGGGTCTGATCCCCATCGAACCGTAAGGCGTGAACCCTTCGAGTCACACGTGTCTTGTCTTGTCTTGTCTTGTCTTGTCCTGTCTTGCTTGTCTTGTCACGTCTTGTCACGACCTGTTTAGGTTAGTCTCGTAGTCGGTAGCACACGCTACGACTACTGCTTGCTACGCTTTACTTTCCTGCTGCGTTTACTTCCTTTTGATACCCTGTTATAACCTCAGCATGCTAATTAACCAGTAAACTGTTGTTTAATACTTCGGTACACTTGCAGTAGAGTCTAACCCTTTTTGTAGACTTTACCTGACGTACAGTTCCTTTCTTTTGGGTGCTGTACGTCAGGTGTGGAGCCAGAGTACGTTGACGAGGCAGAGCTACCAGAGGACGTAGATCCGGAGGACTTCGATCTTAAGTACGTGCCCGAGGAGGACCAGAGCTAGAGGTCTTCACGTTGCCGACCCAGAGGTCTCACTGCAGTTTAGTTGGGTGCGTAGCACTGTTTACTTTCTGTCTAGGTTGGGTGCTTGCACCAGTAGTTTACCTTTCAGTGGTTGTAGCCGTGTTAGGCTTTTTTTAGACTCTCAGTACTCTGGATGAATATTTTGGAAGAAAATGAATGTTTCCTTTTTAGTACTTTTGTTGTTCCGTACTAACCGACAGGAACCTGTTCCTTCGTCTTGGAGTACCACACAGATGCTTATTGGGTCCGAGCTTCTCAGCTCCGGCCTAAGCGGGCCTTAGTCACGCTTCGCCTCCGTAGTTTTGGGAAGCGGGGCGTGACAGGAATGCAGTCAAAAAAGGGAGAAAATAAAACTTAGATGATTCGAGTTATTAAGTTCGAGGGGCTCTTCTAAACCTAATGCCCTAAGATCATCTAGCCTAGGAATCATTAACTAAAAGCTCGTAACATGGATCATTCTAAGTCATCAAAAAAGGAAAAAAAAGAAGAAAAAAGAGAATGTTGAATAAACTAAGCAACTTCAATGCCCATAATTTGAACTATCTTTATGAGATGCCAAACCCTTGGAAATGAGAAAACAAAGATATGATGTAGTATCTTACTTTTGCGTGCGCAAAACGATGCTCGCATGTTGTTTATTCAAATTTGATTAGAGAAAATATCATGTGATTGACTTTATTCATGGATTGTGTATATTAATGGTCAAAATCATGTTGGAAAACGTGTTATTGAGCCACGCCATAAACGATCGATAGAATTCCTGTTTTAACTTATCATCCGACTTAATCGCTCTTTTTGCTAGGGACTAGCAAATCGCTAGTTGGGGGGTGTGATTCGGGCTGAATATTGCATATTAAACACCTCATTTAGCCCCATTTTGTGCATATATGATACGTATTTAGTCTCTAATACAATCGTATTTTGAATATCATCATTTATTATAGCAATCACTTGATTTAAGCACAAAACAGCATTTTATTGAGTATTTTGGCATTCTCAGATTTTTCATGTAAAGATCTTGATGTCACGACTCCAACGGATATTTATTCATATTTTTTTGAGATCTGTGCTAATTACTATGAATTTTTGAATGCAGAATACCATTTAAATGGAGAAATACGGAGTAAATACAACTAAAATACGGAAATATGTAGCACCGTACGCGTACCGCTCTGCCAGCGCCTGGGACACATGACGCCATCCAAGCTTCTCACGCTCAATCCGACAGTCTGATCTTAGAGGGCGATGTGATAATCTCCTGACCGTTGGATAATGATCCAACAGTCACCAGTGACCCCGCATGATATCAAACAAAGTGGGCGATGTGGCGACATGAGGACCGCCAGATCCTCCATCCAATGGCTGTGAATCACCACAAGTTGGATTCAAACTCGTACGAGGATGCGGGCGCGGATCTGTTAAGGCTGGACACGTGGCGAGACGAGGGTGAATCCCACTTGCATCCGACGGCCAGGGATTGATGCAGCTATTGGTTGTGGGTTTTGAGCGTTATTGGAGCAGGTATGAACCCGTTAAGCACCTAAAACCTACAATACTTCTATTTAAGCGTATTCTAGGGTTTTGGGGGTATTCTGGAGTATTTGGTGCTCTAGGAGCCGTATTTTGGCGTGCGATTTGGAGGCCCTGGAGACAGAGGCAGGAACAATCATCTGAAGGAGATTTAGGGTCTATTTTGAGAGAATTGGTGATAAATTCCCTATCCTTTGCCTTGTATTTTGCATATTTGGCTTGTATTTGAAATATTATTCACGTATTTTGAGTGTTTGGTGATGTATTTGTCTATGAATACTGATGTGTATTTGTATTTGAAGTATTTTCTCTTCATGCGTGGTTAATCTTCATATGTGCTGGTTGGGATGTAGTTAGGGTGTCGTATTCTTTGATTTCGATATCTTTTCGCCCTATTTGCATGTTATAATCACATATTTTGTCGATTTCTACGTATATCTATTTTGGGTATGTTATACGAAGACATGGACATGCTTGAATTGAATATGATCTGAGTTAGACTAATTTGTGATGCGATCTGAGTGGACATATCGCGACCCGAGAGGGCACTTGTGCGTATTTTCTTCATGAAATCGTTATTATATGTGGTTACTCTTTGGCACGTTTTTTGCGCTTTATCGCCACACTTTCCGACGTTCTCATGCCCTAACCGGATGAAACATTGAGTTATAGAAAAGATATTAATAATCATTGATTGCATATACCCTAACGAAATCACAACCAACGCATACTCTCCATATTAGAACCCTAGTATCGAATTTGTCGTAGTTATCATAAGATTTTATTTTCGTATTTTAAACCATCGACTCCATTACTTTTATATCTGAAAGGTGGTTGTTTCTCGTCGTATTAGTACTATTTATAAACTGAAATTTTTGGTTTTGCCGGTCAATTGTCCCGTGGATATGATACCTGGACTTATCATGATTATTACTTGTTCGATCTCCTACACTTGGAAGTTGCGCTCACATCTTTTGAGACGAGTCAACTGCGTAGTTAATTTGCTACTGTTAACCGAACAAGTGTATGTTAGGAATTGACAGAACTAATAAGATAATGACTAAGTTGTGTAGATGAGGTCATACAGATCATTGATTGAACTACTAAACTATTGATATAATGAGCGGATTGCTATGGACACCAAACTGAACGCATGCTCCTATCTACATAACTTAGATCAGATAGAAAACAGACTGTGTAACTAAACTACTGAACTGAGAATGAATCGAACTAACTGGATACGGGGTTTGGGGAGCTTGTAATTGAAGGATAGACGAGATTACTAGGACCATGCTCCGGACTGACTTGGATGATCCCTTGGTGTATTTTTCCAGTCTCTTACTGAACTTGTTTGGACCATGGATCTATGGTCTGGGGGAGCTCGCTCGTGGTATGAGGTGGCTTTCAGAACTCCCTCCACTCTTTTAACTATAAGTCATAAAAAACAGGCAGTAGTAACTAAATGTTTAAGTTAAGAAACTTGACCGGAAATTTACATGTTAGCTCAGATGTCACCCTTTACTTAGTCTACGACTACTCGGCTATGGTAGGTTTGCTTGTTAATGACTTCACTGAATGCTATTGTAAATACCGTCTACTTCGTAGTGTCAATACTTTGGTTTTCAGTAGGAGACGAGTCGACCTACGAGGAGGTGCCAATGTACAAAGAGACAGAGTTCCTCATGGATACTGTAGATTTTTAGGTCAGACTTACTGATGAGATTTGTTTATTTTGACTGGCATGTCATTATATTTCTATTTGAGTAAGAGAATTGTGATTGTACCTTACAGTTTTAGTTTAGTTTTTCGGTTGCTCTGTCGAAGGATGGATATTAAGTATGGTTATTTATAGCATTTTCTGTTGTGTCTCTATTTTGTTTTCATGGGTACCTATAGGATCTGCATAGATATATATTCTGTAATGGCACCCGTAAATGGGACGTTACATTGCTTCATCTCATGCATGCTCATATAGTAAATGGATTCTTAAATGTGAAATATGCTACATGTATGACATTCTTAGAATATGATTGAAGACCCATGTTTTACTCACCCTTTTTAATAATACCACAGGAGGAGTAATATGTGGACATAAGTGAAATCATATAAATATGTTTGAATGATGAAACATGATATGTTGGAAATATAAAAATGTGTTTGAATGATGAAACAAAATATGTTTATGGTATTTTGAGTACTTTAAGCTCACATTCATTTTATCACAATTGAAACACCCATGATACATTGTTGGATTAATTGTATATGCTTATTTCTTATATGCATAGGTGCATGTGAAGCCTTAATTTGTTATTTTCTAATTATGCATCTCTGTAGGGGGAGTACGTATTAGTTTTTATATCTTTATTCATCATGGTTTGTCATCATCACAAAGTGGTAGAATGTTGAGTATTGAATCAACCCTAGGTTTGTTTTAATGATGAACAAACTATTTTATGTGCTAATGAGTTGTGTATATAGGTATGAGAATTATAAAAAAGTACAAAATCAAAAGGTGATCACACAAAGACACATGGAGCCAAAGTATAGAAGAGAGCAAGGAAGATCATTTAAAACACATGAAGACTTCGAGAATGTGATGATCAATCAAGGAGCTCAACCAAGACACAAAAGTTCATAAGAATCAATGACAAGAGATTAGACTTCATGGACTACATCAAAGGAGAAGTGTATTGATGTTTATTTATCTTGTTTTAAATTCATGTAAAGCATTATATTGACGTCATACTCACTTAGGATCACATTCGAAATATTCTTAAATGTTTTGAAATGTTTTGAAATGTTTTGAAATGATTTTCCTAAATATAACTTGGCCAAAATTATTGTTCCATATACTAACTAGTTGACTAAAACAGATACCTAGTCGACCAGCTAGACCTGGCAATCAGAGGCTAAAATGCATGTCAATCTAGTTGACTAATGTATAAGAAACTCATGGGTTGTAGTCGACTAGAAATTCCAGAGAGAAATATGCTTCTTGATATGCCAGACTTTGTCGACTAATATACACTTACTAGTCAACTAGCTGCTGACTAGTTGACTGGTGTATGTACTATAGTCGACTAGAAACTGGCCGTTGGCCAAAATGACAGATTTGTAACTAGTCGTTTATAGCCATTGATAAGGATGTTTTTGGTATTCTGCCTCACCCGAATGCTGAGCTATAAATTGAGCATAGTGCTGGGATTCTTTGAATAAGAATTATCAAAAAGAAAACATGCTTTCCTTGCTCTTGTGCTCAAATTCTCAAAAGAAAAATCCTTGATTATTGGCCTTCTATTTCTAAGCTTCTAAGCATTTTTCTTGGCTATTTGTTTTGATCACCTAGAGCTTCCATGACTACTTTGTAGAGATTAAAACATATTCTCTTTTGATCTCCTATGGTTTCCACCCTTATTATTTTGATGTCAAATAGACCAAGCCTTAGCCATACTATACACTTTGAGCTTCAATCAAACGGCTACATGCAAGTTTCAATTCTTCTACAACAAAATATTTAAAATCCTCAATTGTGTGAGGCGATAAATTTTTAAAGAAAATCCTCACTTTGTTGAGGTGGTATTGTTGAGAAAATCCTTACTTGGTGAGGTCGTTGTAAATACTCTAATGGTGGAGGTGTGGTGGTGTTACTACATTGGGTCGACCAACATGGCAGAAAAAAATATTCAACTCAGATAAAAAAGCTCAAGATGAATGCATCGCCTCAGCCCAAAAGCCCAAAGGCACATATGAGAGGTTAGCCGCTTGTCCCGTCAAAGGGACAGCTCATCCACCTGTTGAGCTCCCGAATGCTAAGGAGTTAGTTAGCAACGACAGGAGTAAATGGCTGGCTGTTATGCTCTTTTTCCAGGGCAATGGTAAAAAGGAGGGACAATGATGGCGTCATATAGGCAAGGCCATTATCAACTAATGACAATCAGATGAAACATCACATATAAGAAGCCACAACAGTGATAAGACAAGGGATCTCTCCTAAGACATACTAAAAACTCAGGTATTCTAACACTCAGTGATCTGATTCCACTTTATATTTCCTCCATAGCTCGACGAGACAGTGATCGGACGACCTCCCAATAGGTAGGACCTAGTTGCCCTGAGCATCTTCTTAGTCATCCACTGACTTAAGGATCGGAGGGATTTAGGTTAGAACCCAGATCCGACCCACATGATGATTTTCCTGTGTTGCAGACCTACGAAGATAGCTCGAAGTTAGGTCATGCTTCAACCTAATAGCTCAGATCTAGCTCTCATTGACCAGAGACCATCCTTTCTAGGGTCCCACTATTCAATTGACAGAGCGCCATGTTACCGGAGGTGTCCTCATCAGCGTCCTACTCACTGTGGGCAGATTTACCCATTAACAGTTGGCATCGGCTGTCAGAAATAGATTCGACATCCTCGTCACCTTTTAGCACGGACGATGTCTACTCACCCCACCAGTCAAGGGCCTAAAAGGCACATCCTCTTTGAAAGGGACACGCTAACGTAGCCCGGTAACCATGTCATCGATGTGATATTGGGCAAACATGCATCAAACGGATTGTCTTCCTCCTATTGAAGTTCGTATGCTTGGAGGGTGATGACCACAATTGTGGGGCAAAAGCAGCCGAGGGATCCTACACCTCCAATCGCTTTTTCAGACGAAGATCTGGAGGATGTCAAGCTACCACATGATGAAGCCATTGTTATCAGCACCATCATCGGCACGGCCAAAGTGAGGTGATTGCTCATCGACACTGGCAATTCATGTGAGCTCTT
This sequence comes from Scilla litardierei, assembly GCA_030789695.1. Lineage (NCBI taxonomy): Eukaryota > Viridiplantae > Streptophyta > Magnoliopsida > Asparagales > Asparagaceae > Scilla > Scilla litardierei. Next base: position 315,432,053 of record CM061142.1, on the reverse strand, counting down.
CATGACTATGTTAGAATAGATGGGGCTTAGCTTGTCTGACTTAGAAAGATGTTCAGGCCACATCATCAGCTTCACCATGCATGTCGCCCCTGTTGTGGGTATGATCACTTTGTCAGTCATACTCAGAGAGTTTCATACCAAGTCACCCGCATGACCAAGTTCATTGTTGTAAAGATCAACTCGACATGCAATGGAATCATAGACCGACCACTCCTTAACTCGGTCGAAGCGGTGGTCTCCACATTTCACCAGATGATCAAGTTCTAGACTCCCCCAAGGAGTAGGAAGGGTGAAAGGGAACCAAGTTCATTCTAAGTTGTGCTACCTCATGTCTACCTAACAGGAGGGACCTGATAGACATGTCTGGTGGACTTTCTTGACAACATGAAAAACTTCTTAGATCAACGACTTGCTCCAGTTGAAGACTTTGAGCTAATCCCGGTGTCAGACAACGAAGGAAAGTCGGTTTCCATTAGGTCGAGACTTCCTCCCGACCTAAAGGAAAAGTTGATTGCTTTCTTAAAAGCCAACGCGGATGTCTTTGCTTGGTCACTAGATGATATGCCAGGAATTAATCCATAGGTGATCACTTATGAGTTGTATGTCGACCCAACGTTCAAACCAGTGAAGCAAAAGAAGAAGAACATCACTGGTGAAAACATGAAGGCGACCGTAGAAGAAATGGATCGACTGCTGGAGACCGGATTCATCAGAGAAGTCCAGTCTCCAGAGTGGCTGGCTAATGTGGTGATGTTAAAGAAATCAAATGCTAAATGGCAGATGTATGTGGACTTCACCAACCTTAATAAGGCCTGTCCCAAAGACAGCTATCCTTTGCCTTGAATCGACCATCTTGTTGACAATGCCTCGGGATACGAGCTCCTGAACTTCATGGATGCTTTATCTGGTTACAATCAAATCCAGATGGCTACTGAAGATGAAGAAAAGACCTTGTTCGTCACAGATCGAGGAATTTTTTATTACACGAATATGCCCTTCAGTTTGAAGAACGTTGGAGTGACTTACCAGAGTGTGGTAAACAAGGTCTTCAAATCTAAGATTGGAAGGAAACTGGAAGTGTACGTCAATAACATAATGGTCAAATCAAAAATCTCAGTCGATCATATTGCCAACTTATCGGAGACCTTTAAGGAGATTCGAAGGCACAACCTCAGATTGAACCCTTCTAAGTTTACCTTTGGTGTTCAATCTGGAAATTTCCTCGGTTTCATGATCATGCACTATAGAATTGAGGTCAACCATGACAAGATTGTAGCACTGATTAACATGAATGAGCCTAACACCATCAAGGAACTGTAGAGATTAAATGTGCAGATTACTGCTCTCGGGAACTTTTTGTCTAACTTAGCGGAGAGATCCCTTCCTTTCTTCAAAGTTTTAAGGAAGGTCATAGCCCAACGTTAGGGTGAAAAGAAGGTTAATGTGACGAAGAGCATACTCGAGTTTTCTCTGACCTAAAAGACTACCTCCACCCCCCCCCCCCCCCCCCAATTCTGATGAAGCCCAAAGAAGGGGAACCACTAAGCATTTACCTGGCAGCTACCCAAGAAGCCATTATCTCGACCCTGGTTAAAGAGCAATCTGGAGTGCAGCAACCGATCTATTACACTAGCTGAATTCTTAGGGGGGCCGAGGTCAGATATACTTGGATAGAGAAGTTGGCTTACGCCCTTGTCTTATAAACAAGGATGCTCTGACCATATTTCCAAGCTTACACCATTCTAGTCTTGACTGATACTGCTTTAGAACAAAACTTAAAAAGCCTAGAGCGATCATGCAGAATGCTAAATTGGGGAGTCGAGCTGACTGAGTTTGACATCCATTACAAGCCAAGGACAACCGTCAAAGGACAGGCCTTGGCAGACTTCACTGTGGAGTGCACTTCTGTGACACGACCTCGGCTGAAGAAATGGTTATTAACTTGGTGACCGACCTTCTCTCAACCTCCTTGACCGATGGTGACCTCACAACAACCATAATAAAAGGAGAAGGGATGTGGATTGTTGAAGTAGATAGGTCAGTAACTAGGTCAGGTGACAGAGTAGACATAGTTATCCAAACCCTCGAAGGGAACATCGAGGAGTATGAACTTCGATTCAACTTCCTGACAACCAACAATGTGGTAGAGTAAGAGGCTTCCATCAATGGCCTCAGGTTGTCCTGTGCTATAGGGGCACGGATGGTTTGACTATATATACAGTGACTCCAACTTCATAATCAAGCAACTATAAGGAGATTATGATGCTTTGGATGAGATGATGAAGAACTAGTTGAAGGCTGCCAAGACTGAACTATCTAAATTTGGGCTTGTAGAAATCCATCGCATGCCTCGATCAAGAAACCTTCGAGCTGATGCTCTATCTAAGTTGGCCTCGTCATTACCAGCTAAATTGGGACGAGCTATTTATATAGAGAACATCCTAAACACTAGCAACACACTTGAACAAGATCTGCTAAGCATTGGCCTAGAGCCAACCTGGATAGATCCCATTATCAAGTATCTTAGCACGGGAGAGGTGCCAACCGACCGAACCAAGGCAAGAAAGCTTGAGAGGAGAGCTCTCAGATACGTGCCATATGATGGCTCACTCTGTGAAGGCGTTGTTCCATGTTTGATGGTCTCCCTTACCTCAAATGCTTAACTCCGTAAGAGGCCGACTAAAGATCTACGAAGGCCTCTGCAGACACCATTAAGGAAGAAGGACGCTAGCCTTAAAGACCTTGAAGCAATGCTGTTATTGGCCAAATATGGTCGAGGACACAACCGAGTATATGTGAAAATGCCCAGTATGCCAAAAGTTCACTAAACATAGATCGGTTCCTCGTGTCGGCCTAGTTCCAATTAGCCAAGTCCTATTTGCCACATAGGGACTGGACATTCTTGGCTCCTTCACTCTAGCAAGTGGCCAGCAGAAATTCTTAATCGTGGATATAGACTACTTCACCAAGTGGATCAAAGCTGAACCCTTAGCCAACATTACTTGGAAGAGTGTTAAAAGATTTGTTTGGAGATATATCACCCGTCGATTTGGCATTCTGTGGTCCATAGTCACTGACAATAGGACACAATCCGAAAGTACTGGCTTCAATGAATTTTGTTCTGAGTGGAAGATCCAATTACACTTCATTTATAGCTCACTCCCAAGCCAACGGGTTAGCAGAAGCATCCAACAAGTGCATCCTAGAACCATTACGTAAAATGGTCAGAGACGCCAAAGGCACATGGCCAGAAGAGCTCCAAGGGATACTCTAGTCGTACACCTATTAGGATTCCACCGGAGAGACACCTTTCATGCTCTCCTTTGAAGCAGAGGCAGTTGTTCCCGTAAAGGTCAGAGAGGAGTGCCTTTGTCTCAAGCATTTTGATGTGGAGAAAAATTTGGAAGGCCTCGAGTTGAACTCGGAGTTTATCGATGAAGTAAGAGACCGAGCTCTCGTAACCTTCATAAGGCAGAAACACCATGTGGCTTGATACTATAACTCTAAAGTCAATGGTCAGGGCTATCGTGTGGGTGACCTAGTCATAAGGAAAGTAGCTTTTTCTCCAGAGACAACTCGCTAGGGCACACTTGCTACCAAATAGAGGGCCCATATAAAATCATTGATGTCCTTAGTCACGCGACGTACATGCTCTCAACCATGGATGACAAAGAGCTCATTCATCCTTGGAATGCAGAACATCAGTGGAAGTACTATCAATAAAGGACAAGTAAATCAAGCGACTCCCCATTTTTTCATTTCTTTGGCTTTCTATTTTTTTCTTACATTCTATCGAGCTAATGTATCTTCGATAAATGTACTACAAGTGAGCTTTAATCGACCATATTCCACTTTGCCCTTTACCTAGAGAGTGCAGGTCAGCTTGATGTCCTGGCAAATATCCTCGCAGGATATTTAGCTATATGATCAATGGCTACTTCCGTGCGGGCTGAGCCAGCTATACAATCGAGGATGCACTCTCCAAATACACTCACGAGCTGCTCGGCTATACGATCAAGGTCCACTGCCGTGTGGGCCAAGCTAGCTATACAAACAAGGATGAACTCTCCAAATACCCTTGCTGGTTGCTCAGCTATATAATCGGGGACCACTCCCTTGCGGGCTAAGCCAGCTATACGATCGAGGATGAACTCTCCAAATACCTTAGCGGACTTCTTGGCTATATGATTAGGGGCTGCTCCCTCGCGGGTCAAGTGAGTTATATGATCAGAGATGAGCTTTCCTAATACCCTCGTTGGCTGCTCGGCTATAGATCAGGGGTCACTCCCTCCCCGGCCAAGCCAGCTGTACGATCGGGGATGAACTCTCCAAATACCCTCATGGGCTGCTTGACTATACGATCAGGGGCCGCTCCCTTGCGGGTCGAGCTAGCTATACGATCAGTGATAAACTCTCTAATATCCTCATGGGGTGCTCGGCTATACGATCGGGGGCCACTCCCTCGTGGGCTGAGCTAGCTATAAGATCAGGGATGAAGTTTGTATTCTGCTTTTGTATAAGCTACATTGGGAAATAAAGTTGTTTACTTATGGTCATATGTCATTATTCAACAGTTGTGCTCCACATCTTCCTAAAGCCCGAGCCTAAGCCATTGAGGTGGCATATAGACGATGTTAGACCAGAGACTCGGAATAATCATATGACAGCTTGATTCATCTACCCTATATACGAGGTAATTCACAACAAGCCAAAAACATATTCTTTGATCAAATCAATTTCATTACCAGACAGAGAAAGGGCAGAGCATGTACAAAGAGGAAAAATACCATAGCAACAATCTAATGGAGTGGTAGTGCCAGGTGTTTGGCCTTCTAAGAGCACCACTGCAGTTTCCTTGGCTACTCTTTTGGGCATCGTCTTCGGATGCCCAAAGTCAACCCCTGAGCTGATGAATCTATGCTAAATTTCCTCTTGGCACCACGAGGGGTTCGCCTCCAAAAATCGATGATCTCAATACCTAGGGTTTCCTTATATTTTTCCATAGCCTCGGCGGTAACCTTCGAGGGGTCGACTTCCCTCAAATAGGCATTTTGAGCTAGGAATTCAAATTTCTACATCTTCCACCGCTCTTCAGCTTCTTTCTTCGCAAGAGACAATGTAGCAGTTGTGTCCTCAGCATCTGATCGACCCCACTCAACAAACACCCGCACATCTCTCTCCTTGGCCAACACTTCCACTAGCTCCTTCACTTGAGACTTGAGCCCAGTAACTTGAGACTCAAGCTCGGTGGTTTTATCGGACAACATCCTCAGCTCAGTCTTCACCTCCTCAAGAGATTTTTCGGCTGCAGTCGTCCTTCGACGCTCCATGTTTATTTTAAATTCTGCACTAGTTGTTTCCACAACACGACAGTACAGCTCCACGACCACCACCGAAATCTACATAATAAAGGAAATCAGTCTTAAATACCTCACAGAACTAAATAGTAAGGACGATTACCAACCTAACGACTATGCCAAACCATGAAGATGGCTAGCCTCTTATGGTTGACTTGCCACAGAACAGAGAGATCTTGCGGAAGGATGGAGTTCTTCACGAGCTGAGCACCAGTCTCATAATTCAAGAGAGTTGACTCCTCGTCTCCTACAAGAAAAGTGGACTTGTGGAGCTCCCCTTTGGAACATTTTGGAGGACCATGCGTCACGCTATTCGCCAGTAAAACCCATTCATACCTGAAAGGGATCACCCTGACCAATGGTATTGAAGAGATGAGACCTCCCCACGGCCAGGTATACTCGTAACCACATGGTCTATGTGGTGGTGCTGATGCCTCCGAATTCACACTATGGGTCACAATTTGAGCCTAGGCAGTAGAGAGGACCCAGGCCTCGGCTACCTCAGCGTCCAGAGGAGTGTGGCTCAGGAGGACAACCTCGCTCTTCTTTATATTTCCTTCCACACATCCTGCTTCAACCGAGGTTCGATTTCTCTTCCTCTTTGTCTGTTCCTTGGGCTTTGACCCCGAGCCCTCCTCAGCTGGAGCTGAGCCTTCAATGGCAGGGATCGAGCCTGGGACCATATCTCCAACGAACGTGGCCGAGATCGGGCCCAAATTTCTAGAAGCCAAATCCAAATTCCTAGCTCCCTTAGATGGTTTCTGCTTGGGAGGGGATGATGGGCAAGCAGTTGAGCTACCCATCGACCCTTTAAGCTTTGATTGGAGGAGCTTTCGCGGCTCAATTGATAGACTACACTCTTGGCCGACCTTCTCTACAAAGAGAAAGGAAATTAGGGTGAGCAATTATGAAGAAAAATCTAAATTTTAATCTTACACGAGCTCAACAGGACTTTTTTCAATTAGCCGTTGTCCAATAAGTCATTGATTGACATCTTTTCCTTTGGGAGGTTCAACAGAAGCACAATTGCTTTAGCCCTAATGTCGGAAAGCTCCAGTTCCGTAGACGTTGAAGGGTTGAGGCTACCCCAATGAGTGAAGAAGGTAGCCACACTTGGAAAAGCGACGAAGACAAAAGCTTCCTTCTAGTCATGTATGGAGCTTGGGAGATCCGAGATGAGATCCTTGTTCTTCAGGCAGTGAAACAATACCACACACCCTCAGGATCAGTTGTACATGGAAGAAGAAGCAGAGCATCAGAATGGTCGGGTTTATCTTGTGCAATAGGCAAAGCATGATAAAATCAACCATGGCGTTGTGTGCAAGTTGGCAAAGGAAAAGCTCAAGAAAATTCAAAACCTTGGTGATCTGATACCCATAGGGAGAAATATAATCAGTCCGAATCTTATCAGTCAAAGAGAAGGAAAGTTTGGGGATCAAATTCAAGATTTCTAAGGGTACCTTAGATGTATCATCGGCTTGCAAAATGGGAAGCATTAGCACCATAAGTGATCCTTTACCTTTACCAAGAGCAAAACTATAAATCAGCGGCTGTGAAACTCCGGGGGCTTCGGGTTGGGATACTTCTCTGATTCTCAACATCTGAAACTTAAATCTATATAACGAAGAGACCAAGAAAAGCACGTGCAAGAGAGAAAGACACTTTTCCTAACACTGAGATGGAGCGAGGGAGGAGAAAGCAAAAGCAAACAAGGAGAGCGAAAAACAACGAGGAAGAGTTTTTTCTGAAAGCACGGGTAGGAAAGTTCGCCTCTTTCCTTTTCTTCTCCCTTTATACCAAAGGATATCTCTTTTCGATTAAGCTCAGCTATTCAATTAGACGCATGTGTCAACATCCAAGAGCACCAACACCCATGGCCGTGTACCATTACAACGGTTAAATCAAAGGGTCAGGAATTCTAGTGGACAAAATCAAATCTCCCGCCTCAGCGCCCGTACCCAATTAATAAGACTTCACATCACCCGACCTCAACTATCGTCTCATTCGAGCTTGGGAGATTGGTGCCATTGTTACTACATTGGGTCGGCTCACTTGGCGGAAAAAATATTTTACTCAAATAAAAAATCCCAAGATGAGTGCTTTGCATCAGCCCAAAAGTCCAGAGGCCAATATGGGATGTTAGCCGCATGCCCAGTCAAAGAGACATCTTATCCACCCATTGAGCTCCAGAATGCTAAGGAGTTAGTCAGTAACGACGGAAGTAAATGGCTGGTCATTATGCTCCTTTTCAGGGGTGATGGCGGAAAAGAGGGACAATGATGGCATCATAAAGACGAGGCCGTTATCATCTAACAACATTTAGAGGTATAAGAAGTAAAAACAATGATAGGACAATGGATCTCTCCCAAGATATACTAAAAAATCTGGTATTCTAACACTTAGTGATATAATTCCACTTTATAATTCCTCCATAGCTTGGCGTGATAGTAATCAAACGACCTCCCAATAGGTCAGACCTAGTTTCCTTGAGCCTCTTCTTAGTCATCAAGTGACTTAAGCATCGGAGGGGATTTGGGTCGGAACCTATATCCGACCCCCATGACGATTTTCCTTTGTTGCAGACCTATAAAGATAACTCGGTGTTAGGTGACCCAACAGCTTGAACTTAACTCTCACTGACCTGGGACCGTCCTTCCTATGGTCCCACTTTTCAACTGACGGAGCACCACGTCACTGGAGACGTTCTCGTAAGCGTTCTGCTCACTGTGAGCGGATTTACTCGTCAACATGTGAAAAGTCCTTTTGTTGAAGATGTAAGTGTAATCTTCTCTCTTTGGGGAGTGATTAATAGATTAAAGCCAAGAGTGCCTTAGGACTGGATTAGCCCGGTGGTGGATGAACCAAGATAAATCTTTTGTCTTAGCTTGCTCATATTGTGTTCATTGTCTTACTTACATTTGTTCTATTCATTCCACTGCTTATATATTTTTTAAGTAATTAGTAAATTGTTGATTAAGAATCAATTAGGTAAATGTAATTGACTTCTTAGGTAGAATATCATAGGGATTTTATTTAAGTTCAATTTTTATTTAATGAATACTACTTACACTTTCCCCTTTAGTGTTCTATTCACCATCTACAGGATCTAATAGTAACGTGAATGAGGAGTTCCTGAAAGAACTTGAAATTCTTGAAGAAACATTGAAAAACTTGTTTAGAAATTGTTTGGAGAGTATGCGGAAAAAATACCAGAAGAATCCATGATGAAGAATGAGAAGAATGGGGTTTGAGTCTTCTTGTTGATCGTACGAATGGAGAGAGGGAGATGGGAAGCCCTTTCTTCTCTTCCTTTTGTCTTATACACTTTTATAAAATGAGGGAGCGTAAGAAAAATTATTCCGTACGTCAACAAGGGACCACACCCCCTTATTTATAGATTTTGCAATTTACTAATTAGCCCATCAGAAATTAGTAATTGCATCAGGAATTCCACACATTTGCAAATAAGTCCACACACTTTTTATTAATTAAATAGGACCATGAAACCTAATTTGATCATTACATTTTGGTCCTAAATTAATTTTTTAGTAATATATATGTGATAATTAATGCAACACGTGTGCGTCCACACGTCTAAATGCAAATACGGGTTATATACAATTATATGAAGTCCATAATTCCAACAATCTCCCACTTGGACTACATAGCCATGTGTATAAATAACTCATATTGATCACACATAAATTACTCTGTAAAACTGAATGTGTGTACATAACTGAATTTAAAACATCTCGTCCATTAGTCTCACCGATACAGGAACCGAAGAAGCAGTTGTTGCCAAATTTCATGCAACTAAACTCGCATTGATTACAAGTATCAATTCAACTAAATGACATAGATAGTGTGGATGTGTGGCATGGAAATTACATGCTAAGTGAGCTATGCATGCCTATTTCTAACTGAAAGAAAACTTATGAGATCGGAGTTCAGATCATAATAATAACTGAATGAATTGAATACTATATAAATAGTCGAATAATGTCATGACATTACAATATGTATTAAGCTGGACAAACATAATGTACTCCCACTTTTCAAATGGCATCTAAATCTATAACACCCATATGAGTTACATGCTCATGAAAAGCTGAAGGCGTCAATGCCTTAGTGAGCGGGTCCGCACCCATATAGTTTGTCCCTATATGCTCAATACTTATCAAACCATTCTGAACTCTGTCTTTCACAACTAGGAATTTGATGTCTATATGCCTAGATTTAGACGAACGCCTATTGTTATTGGAATATAGGACTGCTGCTCTATTGTTACAATATAATTTGAGCGACCTTTCAGTGCCGTTGATAATTCGCAGTCCTGAAATGAAGTTTCGCAGCCATTTTGCATGATTTGATGCCCCGTAGCATGCAACAAACTCTGCCTCCATAGTAGAAGAAGCAATGAGAGCTTGCTTAGTGCTTCTCCATGAAATCGCACCTTTGGCTAGTAGAAAAATGTAACCAGATGTGGATTTTCTACTGTCTTGGCATCCAGCAAGGTCAGAGTCAGAATACCCAACGATCTCAAGATTATCTGATCTCCTATATGTGAGCATATAACTTTTTGTCTTCTGTAAGTATCTAAAAACTCTTTTAGCTGATACCCAATGTTCTCTTTCTGGATTGCTTTGGTATCTGCCTAGCATTCCCACTATAAATGCAAGATCTGATCGAGTGCATACTTGTGCAAACATAAGACTTCCCACTGCAGATGCATATGGGATATTCTCTATATACTTGGCTTCAATATTATTATTTGGACACTGCTTAAGACGAAATTTGTCTCCTTTTGATACGGGTGTGTCATGTGGTCTACAATTTTGCATGCCAAACCGTTGCAGTATCTTTTCGATGTAACCCTTTTGTGATAATCCAAGAATTCCTCGTGAACGATCACGACGAATTTGGATTCCTAATACATATGATGCTTCTCCAAGATCTTTCATATCGAAATGTTCTGATAGAAATTTCTTTGTATCATGAAGAAGCTTTACATCACTGCTGGCAAGCAAAATATCATCGACATATAATACCAGAAATATAAACCTACTCCCACTGATCTTATGGTATACACAATCTTGAAAATTGTTGGTCTCAAAACCAAATGAGAGAACAATTTGATGAAATTTAAGGTACCATTGATGAGATGCCTGCTTGAGCCCATAGATAGGCTTTTTTAGTTTGCATACCAAACCGTTATCTTCTTTTGGAGATAACCCTTCTGGTTGTACCATATACATGGTTTCATCAATGTCACCATTGAGAAAAGCCGTCTTTACATCCATCTGATGTAACTCTAAGTCAAACTGTGCCACAAGTGTCATTATGGTCCTAAAAGAGTCTTTCGATGAAACAGGAGAGAAAGTATCTTTATAATCGATACCTTCTCTTTGAGTAAATCCTTTTGCGACAAGACGTGCTTTATATCTTTCCACATTACCTTGTGAATCTATTTTGGTTTTGTAAACCCATTTACAACCAATTGATTTCACACCTTTAGGTAATGGGACAAGGTCCCAAACGTCATTGTCTTTCATGGATTGAATTTCCTCACCCATGGCATTGATCCATTTCTGAGAGTTTGAACATTCGACCGCTTCGTGAAAGGTGACTGGGTCATCTCCTACTGGACCATCATTTACTTCATGCTCATTGAGAAATACAATATAATCACTTGATATTGTACTTCTCTTTTCTCTTGTGGATCTCCGTATAGGTACTGGTTCTTCTTGAATTTGAGGGTGTCGAGTTTGATCTTGAGGTTGAGTTTAATTTTGAGGTTCCTCTTGAGTCACTGTATGAGGAACTTCATTTTGATGGGTGGAAGGTTCGCCAACATCACTTACTGGATATTGCGGGAAAATTACACCAGGAATGAAAACCTGGTCATAATTTGCAACAACTAAGGGAGAAGGTATTACTGAATCCTCCTCAAAAGTGAAGTCATTATCATTATCTTCCCCCCCCCAAACTCAACATCCTCAAGGAACCGAGCATTTCTCGTCTCAAAGAATGTTCTTCTCTTGGGATCGTAGAATTTATAACCACGTGATCTTTCAGCGTATGCAACAAAATAGCTACTAAATATTCTTGATTCCAGCTTTTTCTCATTTGGCCTATAAGGTCTTGCTTCAGCTGGACATCCCCATACTCGTAAATGCTTTAAAACAGGTTTTCTACCTGTCCATAACTCATAAGGGGTATTGTTAGTAGATTTAGTTGGCACACGGTTGAGGATATAGACTACAGTTTTTAGCGCATTACCCCAAAGTGATTGATGTAAGGTTGTATGAGAAATCATACTCCTTACCATATCCTTAAGGGTTCTATTTCGTCTCTCGGCTACACCATTCATGCTAGGAGAGCCTGGCATGGTATACTGAGGGACGATCCCACAATCATCTATGTATTGTGCAAACGGACCTGGATGTTGTTCACCTGATCCATCATATCGACCATAGTATTCACCAACACGGTCTGATCTGACAGACTTAATAGTCTTTCTAAGTCGATTTTAAACTTCGGTTTTAAACGACTTAAAAACATCCAGAGCCTGTGACTTTCTCATTTATTAAATAGAGGTAACCATAGCGAGAGAAATCGTCAATGAACGTTATAAAATACCGTTGACCATTCCAAGCAGCTGTAGGAAATGGTCCACAAATATCGGTATGTATTAGTTCTAAGACATCTTTAGCTCTCTCAGCCCCTATATATATCTTGTTTGTTATTTTGCCCCTCCATGAATTTTCTAAGAAGTCACTAATTAAAAATTCCAAAACATCATAGAATCGAATCCAAACAATCCTAGATCAAGTTGGCTCTGATACCAATTGAAAGAACTTGAAATTCTTGAAGAAACATTGAAAAACTTGTTTAGAAATTGTTTGGAGAGGATGCAGAAAAAATACCAGAAGAATCCATGATGAAGAAGGAAGAAGAATTGGGTTTGAGTCTTCTTGTTGATCGTACGAATAGAGTGAGTGAGATGGGACGCCCTTTCTTCTCTTCCTTTTGTCTTACACACTTTTCTAAAATGAGGGAGCGTAAGAAAAATTATTGTGTATGTCACCAAGAGACCACACCCCCTTATTCGATTTTGCAATTTATTAATTAGCCCATCAGAAATTAGTAATTGCATCAGGAATTCCACACATTTGCAAATAAGTCTCCACACTTTTTATTAATTAAATAGGACCATGAAACCTAATTTGATCATTACAATTAGTTCCTAAATTAATTCTTTAGTAATATATATGTGATAATTAATGCAACACGTGTGCGTCCACACGTCCAAATGCAAATACGGGTTATATACAATGATATGAAGTCCATAATTCCTACAGTTCCAACCCCTTTGAATGTGCTCCTATATCAACATTTAGTCACCGAAGAAATAAAGAGCTTTGTAAGAACGATATGAAAGGAAAGCGAGTGAAATGTGGAGCGCATCCATCTTAAGTGATAAGCAAGTTACTTTTTATATAGTAAATAACAGTGCTTTGGTGTTTTAGTTTGGCTTTTTGTAGTAGCAGGTAATGGCCTAGTTTTACCTAGTTTATTGGCGAAAGGGAGGAACATGACAATGACACTGTTGATCATGCTTGATTGTTTGAAGTGAAGTTCTTCTACGAGTAAAGTTAATCCGACATCTATCTTCTCATTTAGGGATGAGAATGGGCATGCCCAAAGCCCGATTGGGCTTCCAATTGGGCATGCCACATCATCATCCCTACCCATCCCTTCACTAATTCAAGAAAAATTAGTGAAGGGAGGGGTAGGGATGATGATGTGGCATGCCCAATTGGAAGCCCAATCGGGCTTTGGGCATGCCCATTCTCATCCCTATTCTCATTCATCATGTCATAGTTTTGCATATCATCAGAATAAGATCTCTTTTGCGAAAGATCACAAGGCAATCCTTAAAGCCATTTCCACCTGCTCTAAAAATTATTGTCACTTCTGAAATTAAAGTTTTAAAAAGGAAACCCAAGGAACAAAAGAAGAGTTGTGATCCCCAAACAAGAATAGTTCAAACCGACCAACCCTTCTCCTTTTATTTCCAACATACATAGAAAAAGAGAAATAAAGTATCAAGAAATTGTGTTGCTGTGTGTTACTTACATATCACCAACATATCAAGAAAAAACAATGGAAAAAAAACATTTGGAAGGTCATAACTAAAAAGACAAACAAAAAACCAACTTCAAAGAGATCTTTTGCACGCTACAAGTAACATTGTCAATACACTTGTCAAGACTCTTTTTATTACACAATCTCAATAATATTATACCCAAATCATGCATGTTATTGATCACCACCACCCAATATTATGATCCAAGCAAAAGTAAGAAAAATCAATCAAGGAAACCTTTCAATTAGTTAGCGAAAGCCACACATGGAGACGGAGAAGGATGAGGGGGATCATCGGCACCGCCCTCGTTGTTAGAGCACCACGCGTCGTCGGTGATGAACTGCATCCACGCGTCGTCTTTGTCGTCCTCGTCAAGGCACGGTGATGATCCCAATGGCACATCCGGCGACATGTTCTCGTACTGATCGTTGACGATTGCTTGAGGGCACTCCATCAATACTAAGCCACTGCATTGCCCTTGATCTTCTACTTCCGCGCACACCACATTTTTCTTGAAGACCCTACATAGTGCGTAGGAGTCCTGCAGCCATAAGCCAATTTGACCACGCGTTCAGTAGATGCATATATATATGTAGGCGGAATTTTATGTATAAACCAGAAATTTAACTTTGATGGACTCGTACTAATCGAAGAAATTAGGGTTGGGATTACAGTTGGTTGTCAAATAAGATAAAATAGGGAGAAGGTGATAATCACCTTTCTAAGGACAGATAACTTATTTAGGCCTTGAATACATCAAAGAAGAGAGACATCAGATCAAATGCATCAAGATGAATCTATTACAAAATTCCACGATCAAATGCCTTTAATTTATAGCATACATATGTGAATCTTCACATCATGAGTAGTGCAATTAGAATTTGTTAATTTCATTTTCTTTTAGAGAAAGAGGGGGTACATTATAATGGGAGGGACATGACAGAGTATGGGGGCAGTTTAGGAATAAAGTGAAAGCCACCGACAACTGAGGACACCATGAGGGGTCATTTGTAGCTTTAGCTAAAGTTCTTCTTGATCACATCCAAGCATATGATATGCATTGATGCTGGTTGGCATTTCAAGGGTTTGGGAGTTTGTTTTGTTTGGGGCAGCGAATGATAGATTTGTCTCATATATACTATTTTATGAAAGCGACTGGAAGCACTTTTGTTAGGATCTAGGCCCAGCGGAAGAAAGGAATGTCTATCCAATTTTTTTTCCCCCCATCCATCTCTCTTTTTTGTTGGATAAAAAAGTAATTTACTAAAGAGCAAAGCCCTAACTTTCCATGCACGTCATGCATAACTCTGACGTAGAAGAATCTCACCCTTTCCACCTGCCCTTGATCCAAGCCTCTCCCTCCCTCCCTCTGATCAACAAACATTTGAGTTTTGGGGCAGTAAAACTTGAGATCATTCTTTCTAAGCAACTGATAAGCCAGTGTCCAGTGGAGAGTTAAGAAGAGGAAATAGCAAAATCACCTGCATTCCCGTTGTATCCTCGCACTCCTTGTCGTCGAGCCGATACTCGTGCATTACCCAATCAGTCCTGATTCCTTGAGGGGCTCGGCCTCTGTAGTACACCAACGTCTTCTTCATCCCAATGGCCCGGCCCTGGCAGCACACTCGGCGGTCCTTGCCCGTCGATTTCCAGTACCCCGCCCGGGTAGCCCTGTTCGTTCGGAACCCGTTGGGATATTTCCGATCCCGAGGCCCGAAAAAGTACCACTCTGGATCCCTGCTTGGCAGGAATGATTTATCTGGCATATTTCAGGGCACACAAGGCATAATCATTAATTTTCATGTTGTAGATAAATTGCCAAAAAAGGACAATAGGATGCAGTTGATAAGTTAAAGAAAAGTTTCTGTGCAGAGAATTGAGAATGTCTCATGCATTTTGTAGCAACATAAGAAGTAATCGATGTGGTTTAAATTGCCTAAATCTACAGCTGTTTTATGGAACAAGGATAGTGATTGTTTGCAATTTCCAAACGAGTGAGAGACGTTAAATAAGATCTCTTGCATTTATTAACTATCGTAAAATAAATTCAAATAACCACAAATTTAGAAGATGATGAGAAAGATTTAATTACTAGAATCAAATGTTGGCCTAAATCAGTGTAATATGGTAAATAATTGCACTGAGAGCACGTGATGTTTGTATAACAAAGAAAGAGTTGCTAATTAAGAATTCTTGATCAAATGATGAGACGATGCCTAATTTTTCTTCACTAGGAATACAAGCAGATAGAAACTAATGCAATCAAAATAGGGAATAATTAGTTTATGCGATGGAAAAATCGTCGTCGTCGTCGTCGTCATCATCATCTTAGCATTCATCCTGAAAACAGTGCGATGCATAAACATAAACATAAACCATAAAAAAGGAAAAATTAGGGAGAGAGTTGAACCGGATAATTCCCACGGCTCGCATTTGTAGAGGTCGACTTCGGGGATGATATCGAGCTCAATCTTGAGGCCGTGGATCTTCCTTTTGAGGTAGTAATTGACAAGCTCCTCGTCCGTCGGGTGGAACCTAAAGCCCGGAGGAAGTCCCACCGGGGCCATCTCTAGATCTCCACCTTCTCCTCCTCCTCCTTTCCTTTGCTTTGTTTCTTTTGATCGGCCATCATCACACACATATAAAAGGATTCAAAGACCCTCTTCTTTGGGTCGTTTTCACTTGGCCTTTCTCTTTTCCAGATTCTCAGACAAACTTCACGCTTTCTTTCACCCCCCTAACCCCTCCCTAATATACATCTTCTTTCCATGTCAGCTACCTGTTCATATTAACCCCCCGGCTCCACATTTACAGCCCGTAATTAGACTGACATTAGATCTACTAATGCTTTCTCCAATCATTTCAAGTATATATGTACATCGAATAAGAGTACTCAACAACACTCTCCGAGAAGGACCCTTTAAAAGATTGATCAAATTTGCGAAAATGCAACTTGACTTGATACAGAGTCTTTCTATTTTTCAAAACAAATTCTGGGAAAGGATATTGATTCATTGACCGTCGGTTGAGCTTCGATTTCCACGCACTCTGAATTTTTCACGTGACTGCAAGCAGAAATCACATACTAATCATTGCATGTAAAGGATATAAAGGCAACGGTGAACATCATAATTTTTCGGTGAAAAGATACTGAGTTTCTTTAACATTTTTTAATAGAAAAATGGTAAGTATGTTATGAATGTGATATTTGGTGTTAAAGGTTCTTGTTATCCACCATGATTGTAAACCCCTTAGTATAACGTTTTATCTAACATATATAATATATGTTATGGCCTCATCTTTGAGGTGGATTGATTCTCAACACGTTATCAGCACGACGATGCTCTGAAGATTTTTTCAGCGACGGCTCAAGAGGGAGACGATGTGCGGAAGCACGCGGAAGCTCTGCCGAATCGTGACGGAAAAGTTTTCGTAAGACGACGATGCAAATGCTTTGTAGGACACACACGGATCTAGATGTATTTCTAGAGTAGATTAAAAAAAAATTCCATGATCAAGATGTCCTCGAACTAATTTTATTTAGATAAAAGGCATTTTTATGCCATATATTAAATTTCCTAGATCTAAAACATAAATTTTAAGATCTAGAGACCTAATTATCATAAAAAACTTGATTTTTTATGTGATCTAAAGAATAATTTTTAACATGTCATGATATCAATTGTAAGGATATTTCGTGAGATATGCACGACTAGTCGATTGCTCATGTGTGTACAAATATATGAAAGATTATAGATCTTGTTGAATCTTTAAAATCAATTTGGGAACTGCATAAAGCTATAAGTCCCCCTTCATTCGGGGTCATGATAAGCACAATAAACCTTTCATATTACAGATTTAGAGATGTGCGTACTAGCAAACAAACAACAAAATTCATTATCATGCAACAAAATGAATTGGTGCAACGATCAGATCGTTTGAATCATAATTTCCATAGTAGATAAGTATACTTCCATAAATTATTATTTATACACTGAGACTATAAATCTTATTGTGCACTGAGAGACATCTTGCATTCAATTTCAGTCCTATCATATTGCTTGCGCTTAGCAGAACTCAGACACATCATGCAGATTTTGGGAAACATTCATGCATCCAAATAAAAATTGACGATTTTTATGTGTCAAATTATAGATAAGACATAGTAAACAACAAATTTTCATCGATTTTATGGCGGCGGCATGAAGCCACCGCACCCCTAACCCCCATTTATATCCGGGCCTTAAGCCTGCAGGCGTAAATTATTTTATTTTAAAAATTTTCTGAAAAAAATAAATTTATTTATTTTTATATATTTATATATTTATATATTTAATATTTTTATATATACAATAAATTCCGGAAAATCCCAAAAATTCTTAATTTTTTTGGAAAATTCCAGAAAAATCAGGAAATAAAATGGGAGGGGATAGACATCATAATAAATGCTTTTGGGGGATAAACCTTGCTTGGAGATATCAATAAAAAATATTTTCGGGCACGTTCAGTTTTAAGTTTTTTCTGAACGTGACCCGATTGGCCCGATGCATATCGTGGACGGCCCGAAGCCTCCATTTCCACCGCATACCTCATGAAAATTTTCATTTTAGGTTAACAGTGCCACGAAATTTTCATTGGTGGGTCATATAATTCAAGGCATCTTATGAAAAAAGATTAAGGCACAATTGATTTTAAATAGTATCTGAATACATTACTTATATTAATTTCATGTATATAATTGTTTTATATTCTTCAAATAAATTACCTACTTAAATGCTCTATAATCTGCATGGAATATTTTTGTATATAATTCATGCATTTATACTCACATTAATAAATTGTAATTATGAAACATGATTATAATTTTCAAAAGTTTAAAAATCATATCTATATATGATAATTGAATCTGAAGTTCAACTTTAAATATCACACCCTTTTTTTGCTCAACTTAAATTAAAAATGACCCAATATGAGGGATTATGTGAAAACCTTTTGTCATCTTCTTAAAGATGTGCACTTCGCGGTTAATAGCTCTCACAGATCTATGGTCTATATAGACCAATATGGACACCAGAAGTTTGTCGTAACACCGCTAATTTTTTTTACAATAATCTAACTTTATAAGGAATGATTTGTTCTTCTAGCCTTGAATATAAGTATACGCCTGTAGTCGTGGCTAGTTAGATAAGTGAAAAATATACTCGCACCCACGTATTTATTCCCTTTATGCATGTTTTTCTATCCAAATAAAAACTGAATGACTTAAGAAAATAATGGCCTGAAGAACATATAGGAGCATTCAAATGGACTGTCAAAAGTTCCACATAAACTCAAAAAGTGGAAGTATAGAAACAAGCTCATTCCCTAGTATATGTCTCCTAATAGAGCCTACTGTTCATTCTTCCTTATAAATATGGAAGACTGAAAATAGGGGAAGTCCATGACCAACTAGGTCCTGATATTAAAAGGAGAAAGAGAAAATATGATATAACTCGACATGGAATAAGCATTATCAAACCAAGATCAGACCCAGAAGTTCTGATAAGACCCATATTGCTGTTGCAATATGAAAGGTCATTAATTTATGCCATATATAATATATACAAAGTTAATCTAATGACGAAATTAAAGTAGATATTGCATACTAAGCTATTCTCCGAAAACACATAGACTTTGAAAAACTATAATTAGTTGGCATAACATAATTAATAGGAGTATGTTTCTAAAAATTATTATTATGTGTATGCTTTTTATATAGTTTTTTTGTTTATATGCATTTCATTCTACTGCAAAATGTTATACTTTATTTTTAACATATGTCAAACAACTATAGATTAACACCTCAAGACGTATGCTATTAATAGCATTTCATCATCAGAATAGTCTAGTAGAAAACTATTTTGGGACGTCTGACTTGAGATTCAAGCTTTACTAGCCTGAATACTCTATATAAGGATGCCCAGTATTCACTGAAAAAGTAACTTACAAAGTTTCGATGGATATTCGTCAAAATGGATCCTAATAAATGACTCAAGAATATAATGGCCTTGAAGACCATACTTGAGCATTCATATGGATTTTCAAAATTCCTAGTTAAATTCGAAAAGAAGAATTAAATGAAACCCCTGAAGTGACCAGAATCGTCCAAGTCTTAAACTTTAGAACGATACAATATACCACCGTGGATTGATGATGCAAGACATCATTAACCAATACTATAATTCTGAAGAACATGAATTTTCTTTAGAAGGGTGCATTTTCATTATCACATTTAACGAGAAAAATGATTAGGAGATCATGTCGACTATGTGTGGACATTGAATCTCAAAACTTTTTCTAATAGAATTTAAGATGATATATTTACTATCATTGTTAAAATAATAAGACCTCTAGGTCTCTTGAGAGTATTTGAGGGATTAAAGTGGACTTATCCATTCCCTGCATAGGATTGATGATATACCTTAGTATACTCATCCATCACTACAACAAAAATGGTCATTGACAACTTCTAAAAAAGGTTGTAATATGTGTCAGACAACTTTTTAATCACTACTACAAAAAAAACGCTTGCATAGCGCTTTTTTTACACTTAGATAGCGCTTTTAAGCGCTATCCAAGCTACCGCTATGGTAGCTTGGATAGCGCTTTTATAAGCGCTATCGTAGTGGTTTACTAAGATAGCGCTTATAAAAGCGCTATCCAAGCTACCGCTATGGTAGCTTGGATAGCGCTTTTTAAGCGCTATCTAAGTGGTTTACTAAGAACTTTCTAATGTTTGGACTTTCGGATGGCCAGTCCGTGGCTAATACGCATTAGCCACGGACTGGCCGTGGCCAATGCGCATTAGCCACGGCCAGTCCCTAACTAATAGGCATTAGCCACGGACTGGCCGTGGCTAATACGCATTAGCGACGGCCAGTCCGTGGCTAATGTTTAATTTTTTTTTAAAAAAATATAAAATCTTTAATGCCAGCTCTTCAGCTTAAAACATTCATAAAGTTGCTTACCATCATTATCCGTTGATAAAGATTATAAATGTATCAACTTAAAACATTTCATTTCAATGATCAAACACAAATGAAATACAATGCACAAACACAAATTTAGACTTCGTATAAATAGACCATGTATTTCTGATTTCTGGAACATCGATGAAAACAAAATCCAATATCTTAATTTAAAGCGGGGGCACAATAGTTTTGACGCAATGAAACATTGGATAAATAACACTAACGCAGCAACATAAATACCGCTAACATGCAAGAGAAACTAACAAGAGAAACCAAAAGGGAGCTCTTCATTCCTCTAATTCTTTGCGACGAGGTCCTCGATCAGATCAGTAGCATCCTGCACGGTGGCAATGCTCTGTGCACTGTCTTCCTCCACACTGATACCAAACGCCTCCTCAAGACCCATCACAATCTCAACCTGCAGAACAAAACCAAAAACCACTTGTATCATAAATAAGATGTGCCCGATGGGGTAAAATTAATCATACATGTTAAACAAAATGTCTGGCTTTCCAAATCAGTTTCTAGGGTAAATGAAAAATACATGAACATGTGATTAAGAGCCACAAAAGTTTCAGGATACAGCTGACAGTTAGATAATAGTAGCTAATAGAATGCTGCTGGTGCTCACTCTAATGATAAGATAACCATTTAAATGCATTCAAGTGTTGGTGAGATATTGCTCGAATATGTTAAGCAATAACTATTTCAGTCAGTGAAGCTTATTATCAGAAGTAAACATGCATTGATGCATCATACTGCGTACCAGAGGAAACATTTAAGCGTACCATATAAATGAGATCATAAACCAAAAATGACAAAACATCAAGAGCAATGAAATGGGAAACATACCTTGCAAGATTTCAGTAGTGGCAGCAAGAAGGATGACCTGAAAACCCTGATAGATTTGCCAATTGAAGTTCTTTCCCAATCTGTTATAAATAATAAAATATCAGATGGTTAGCATAATAACCATCACCTAGTTAGGCACAATACTTAAAAAGTTAACTCTCAATGTATAAAGATCAATAATATGCACAAAGATGAAAGCCAACAAGCAACCTGAAAACTAACGACTTCTTCACATATATTAAGCAGGTATTCAAGCTTAACTCTCTCTTTCAAATTTAAAAGGAAGAAGAAAATTAAATACGTAAATAGATAAACTAGATGTTTTGGTTTCATACCATTTTCAGAATCTGTTCTGATGCCACCCATATTTAGTTCATCTAAAAGCTGCAAAAGTACCATAATGTCAGATTAGTTTTATGAGAAAATGTTAGTATGGAAAACCTAGGGATACAGATAAAACTTTGTGCAATATACAAGATACTGTTAAGATTCAGATTATCATAAACTTGTAGTTTGATATTATTGTGAAGGTGTTATGGGACCTCCATAAGTACTGTGATGCATCTAAAAGTTATCAAAACTGTGCTAATTATCTCAGAAGCCATCTATTTGCATCTTTTGCATTATTCATAGACCATACTACATTTAGGCCAATTATCGTAACATAAATGCATGGCTGCTCATCTTTCAGGACTAAGAGCTCCGACTTATTTTAAAAGATCGGGATTCTCAATGTTCCATGTACTTAGTTTTGATTATTTAACAAAACTATATTTCTAGCTTTAATCTCCTATTTTTAGGTACCGCACCACTACCTACAAAGGAGTGAAGTGCACGGTAGCCAGTTTTACCTGTTACGGTAAGGAACATCAAAATAGACCAGCCGAAACATGTTGTCTCTACTATATAATCACATGACTAGGCTTATACTCCAGATAAATTGAACGCTTCTAGTAGATCTTTCAGGTAGCAGTTGAGAAATACAGAAACTGAAAAATAGGATGACAACTGATTTGTAATCATTAGAAGAATATTTAACTTGGAAGTGTAGTTTGTAAACAGTTAAGAGAGAGCATCCAGAAGGCTTCAGAGAAGATCGACTTTAAATATCACAAGAATCTATCAGGTGAACTAATGCACTAAAAAAGAGCTGATATTTACATCAAACAAAAATCATTAACTAAGGAGTCAAACAACTGAATAGTATGGACATCTAGTTCACCCTACACAAGTTACCTGGGAAAGAGTTGGTACATATGTAGGATCAAAATCATCGTAGTGATCAGGATCAATAGGAACACAGATGTAGGATCAAAATTTTTCGGTATGCTTCCACAAGCTTGGTATGTGAATTCCACAAGTTCCTCTGGCTCAATCTCATTCACTCACTGTCTGTAGATACTAGATGGCCAGTTTCATCTGCTGCACATCAAAATGATTAATTGGTACTTTGATCTTGTGGGTAATGCTCATACTGAAATAATATATATCTCTCTCTTTTGATCTAAGAGCCTGGAACCAGAGCCTGGAACCCAATCCCGGAGCTCAGAGTTTGAAAGGAAGCGTAATAGGCGTTGCCGTCCCTCGACTCGGTGATGGGCAGCCAAGCGTACTGCGGGTCCAGCTTTGTCATGTGCCCGACATCCTCCAAGTACCCCCTCATGCTCACCACCGCCTTCCTCATCGGGCTTGCCAGCGGCGTCATCGAGAACCTCGGCGTCTTCGGCGTCCCTGTCCCCGGCGTCAGCAGCGGTGACCGCGCCATCGACGGTGAGTGGAGCTGCGAAGGCGGAGCGGATCAGGGCGCGGTGGCGAAGCGCCTCTCGAATCGGATCTGAGAGAGATATCATTTCAAGTCATCATATATCAGAGGGAAAATTTCGGATCTGAGAGATATCATACCCATGGTGGCGAAGCGCCTCTCGAATTGCTCGGTGACGACGGCGGATGAGCGGATCAGGGCGCGGTGGCTGATCGGAGACCGACAATCGAAGAAGTGACGGAATGAACTCGGAGTCGATCTAGGGTTGGGATTTGAAGGAGGAGTAGATGGAGGAGCGAAGGGGAAGCAAGAAGAGGATCTGGCGGCGGCGGATAGAGCAGAGGAGAGGCGAGACGAGATGAAGGTTAAGGGTTATTCAAGCGCCTGCTGGAATGAAAAGGGGGGAACGAAAAAAGTTTGGCGGCCATTCAAGCGCTATCCAGGGTTATTTGTGTATATTTTTTTAATAAAAGAGCTTACGTAACGTTTACAACCATAGCACTAACAAAAAACGCTATGTAAGATATTAATTGAATAGCGCTTTAACAAATAGCGCTATCTAAGTGATTTTTACCTTAATTTTGATTTATTTTTATTTTCTATAAGTGCAGAAGCGCTATACAAGAGCTCACTTACATAGCGCTTTTAAAAAGCGCTATTTAAGTGGCGTTACCCAAGCCCAAATCTGTAGTAGTGAATAAACGTTGTAATATGCGAAGTTGTAATAGGGTCGGTGCATTCGACCACTTTTTCTGCATGTTGTAAGCAAAAGTTGTAATAGATACACATTACAACTTTTTTGAAACGTTGTGTAAACTTCTATTACAACGTTTAGAAAAGGTTGTGTATAAAGATATTACAACTTTTTTATAAATGTTGTGTAAACTTCTATTACAACTTTTAATAAAAGTTGTAACAGAAGTTTACACAACCTTTCAAAAAAGTGGTAATATGTATCTATTACAACTTTTAATGCAGAAAAAGTGGTCGAAGGAGCCGACCCTATTACAACTTCGCTTATTACAACGTTTGTTAAAACGTTGTCTAAACCCTATTACAACCTTTTTTAGAAGTTGTCACTTCTATTACACCGTTTATAAAAGGTTGTGTAAAGCTATATTACAACTTTTTTTAAAAGTTGTGTAAACTATTACAACTTTTATTAAAGGTTGTGTAAAGAGATATTACAACTTTTAATAAACGATGTGGAAACAATTATTACAACGTTTATAAGAAGTTGTATAAAGCAATATTACAACTTTCTTTAAAAGTTGTGTAATGCTATTACAACTTTTATAAAAGGTTGTAAAAACTTATATTACAACTGATTTAAATAGTTGTTTTAAACTCTACTACAACTTTTATAAAACGTTGCGGAAAAAACACAAAATTAAAAAAAATATACACGGTTGCAGCTGTTCCAAATCTCCTTGCAATAGCTAAATCATGATAATCACACACATAATATTATTCAAAAACAATATTAATTAAAAATTTATTCATAATAATTACCAAAACAGTATTATATTACCAAAAACACTATTACACAAGTTGTTCATGTCAAAAAATTAGACTTTCCACGTTATCATCCAGACAGACACAATGACAGAGTGCCTTCAAAATTCAAGCAACAAAGATAAAAATTGTATAAATTCAGTATATTGCTTTTATTACCAAATGGTTGTCCACAATAGATGATGTGATAATGCAAGCTATTTGATCAATAACACGGAACCTGCATCAATAATACGATTGCACCAGCCTCTGCCTCTTGCTCGACGACGCATCCATTGTCATGGCAGCAGAGGAAGCAATCCTCGCCAACACTTCCTTCAAAGACTCTTTCAAAGAGATATGCATATTGATCTTTTGTTTCCAAGCGGCGGATCCGAGCAGCAGCAGTAGCCATTGCAGAACTTGCGCGCGTGACTGACCCCAGACAGCCCGCCATCATGTTCAATTGCTTTGTACGTTAGTAAAGCCATGATCAGGGAGTCAGATCATTTCAGAGTGGTTTTTTTGTTAGGCATGAACCCACTCCTGCAGTTTTTCTGAGGCAAAACATACATAGTCAGACACTCTTGCTGCCTCGATATAAAAGATAATAAACTATAGTTAGTTACCAAATAGAACCATTATCATCATATAGAGTTAAGTCCGGGTCTTGCATACAGTAAAGGACATCACTATTACACTATGATAGAATAAAGTGCAAGTCTAAGCATCCACAGATTTCCACAATAGATTTTTTGTTTAATGAAAATGGTTATAGGTTGCCACCAATTAGCTGAACCGAACATCAAATGAACACACTATCTACTGCTTGCATTTCTTAAACAACATGCCACCAACCCCTCAAAAACTTAAGTCCTCATCCAAACTATCATAATTGTTTATATCTAAACACACCCCCAAAAATAGACGTTATCATAAGCATGATGTTCAATGTTCCCAATCCAGTTCCTTGTGTCTGATTTTTATGGATGCCATCACATTGAGAAACGAAGAGAAGATATGTTGAATAGTGTATATATAAAAGCTAAAGCAACAGAATGCTTACTATTAAACGATGACTCGACAGTGACATCATAGACAAGCAAGATACCCATGGACCCTTTGTAATAAGCTGCAGAGAAAAAGAAACCAGTGAGAAGAAGTTTCGTATTTCTGAAATCACGATCAATATGCGATTGACATACCACAACCGCCATCCCACATTTGGAACATTTAACTTAAATTCTAATAAGACAACCATAAGCATAACTATTTGAGAATCCAAAATTAGTTACGGTCATCAACTTATAACTTCAGAAGTCTCTAAGGTTACGGAGACCAGGAAAAATATGAATAACCGAATCGCATTAGTCCTGACAGCTGCAACACTACCTACCATGAACAGAATGAAACAATCACCTCAGGGCATCTCCTAGCTCCTTCTCCATGTAAGAATGTAAGAGTGCCACCAATCTGTTGTCATGACAAAGCAGAGACAAGCATCATTCCACATTTCAGAAAGAAATGAAACAGATCTATCTTACATGAAAAATAAACTCACCAAATCTCCAAAGTAATAAGTAGAATCACAGTTTCTTGGTGAAAACCGAAGTAATACTTGGTTATCTATCCTAATATTGTAAGACCTTCCTCGAATGAAACCTTCTGTGGCAGAAAATTTTGCTATTAGCTTACCAGTACCTTTTTATTAAAATAAGACACTTCTTGCTGCCAAAACATTCTATGGAGAACATTAAGCATGACACTTTACATAAGGACGATTAGACTGGTGTAGCAGGAGTGCCTTTTCCAGTATGATTGGCACCTGATATCTTTCTCTGCAGAGTAGGAGAGTGTGTTGAGGAAGAATAATTAAGCTTTGTCAGAGACGAAACCACAGATGAGGCCACATCTGTCGAGAGCATGTACATGAGTAAAACAAATTGCATTTGAAACTCTAATTTTCATGGAAAGATGACAAATCAAGAGGGGAAAACATTTGTGGGCACATCTGCGTAAGTGGAGAAAGTGGAATGTATGAAAGTGGAATGTATGAAGGGACAATCCTTACTTTTATCTAGTGAAGTGTGTGCTTACTTTCAAAGTAAGCAATAAATAAGTTATTTCTCACAGTGATGTTTTACTATCACCAGATATTATATGAACAAAAATGCAGACAACATTGTGACAAAATGTGAGAAATATCATATTTAGCCTCATGTAAAATATTTTGAAGTAGCCAAAATAAATGGTAGGAGAAAGAAGATAGACAAATGGCAAAGATTTTAATATCACATAGCATTAATATATCACAAATCACATCAAAGAAATGAGCAAATAAATCATGTGGCTAACATATAAGTATTAGACCACCATCAGATCTACATGTTTGAAAAACTTTATCATTAACAATAGCAGAATCATACCATTAGCATTTGGAGCAATTTGAACATCATCCTCTTCCTCGAAATCGGTGCCTGTAACAAGTCCTACTTAAGCAGTCCTACTTAAGCCGCAGCTCCAGCACCCTTCCCCTGCTTCCTATGGAGCTTCTTCATGTAAAACTCCAGCTCTTTCCCTTCCAGTATGTATCTGTTGCATTCATACATATGGTTGCATGTCAAAAAATTTAATTAGAGAGAGCAAGTGCAAGTAAATGAAGTCTTGTTACAGTCTCGTTAAGGTTCTTACCCATCAGCCCTGCCACACTGGCCAGGGCGGGAAGCGATGTCAGCCAACAGCCTTCCACCACCAAATTGCTCCTCTATGTGAAAGTCGAGGGTTCGCTCCGTTCAAGCTTGCATAGTACATGGTTGCTTTTCTTTGCCTCTGCTGCTGATGCTGATGCTGCACCATCAGCCTCCTATCATACACATCAGCAATAAGTAGTTAGTGAAGAAAATGAAACAGAAAAATGACAAGACAAAAAATGCCAAGACATATCAAACACAGCACCTCAGACATCAGGAACAGCACGCTCAAGTAACCAATATCTTTTCAAGCAAATGACACTTTAGAAGAATTACAAGAAACTTGTTTACAAGATTGACTAACACAAAGTTTGACTTACAAGCATCCATAATGGTACGAGTGTGAAGTACTTGCATGTCACAACCATAGGAAAACCCAAGAGTAAATCTCTAAAACTCAGAAAAAGGAATGATTGGTAACAACCCTAACAATAATAGTATGCTCTCTACAACAAATGATGGAAGTGCATAACATGTCACACTGTAAGACTTTCTTTTGTAAACACCATACACATGTCATCTAGATTACCGCCACATTGCCAGCTATCTGTTGACTTCTCATAACCTCCAGTGCATGTTTTGTGGCCATTTCAAACAATCACAAATATCCATTCTAAATCAATATGTCACAATGTCAATCCCCTTTATGTTATGCCATAACCAATACGCTGATAATTTCATTCTAATATGTAACGATGTGGAAATAGATGCAAATAGTAATAGATACTTACTAGCAAGATCCAAATATTGGTATAAAGTAAAACATAAGCAGCCATAACATATTCAGAGTTTATATGCAAAAATGCAAGTCGTTAACTCGTGTAAGTCTCCATAATGCCATAAACTCTAAGTACATGAATCTACAAGACATATTACAAACAAAAAGTATGTTTAGTACAGCTAATTGTTTTCAACTAATTATACAATGGTTCACTACAATTGTCTACAAACACCATATAATACTTAAATAAAAGGCAACCTCTATTATTTTCCAACTATCGATTGCTTACCAATGTACTTGCAAAATGCTATAGTCACCACCGTGATGAACTACTAACTAGTAAGCAACTACAGAATCAAAGATTATATAAGCAAATAAATGAACTGAATCATAATTTAGAACAAGATAGATGAATCATCTCATAATATAAATCGAATGTATTATCAAGAGTCCAAATAAGTACTCTAAATATCAAGCATGACCATCCGTTTAGACATGAATGATTCAACACAAGAACATCTTATTGTTTGGTTGCAAGGATATTACATATGGCACTAGGTCACATAGGATCATAAACATAAAAGTCAACAAAAGATACAACATCAGGCTTGTCACCACAGTGACCTCACCATCCATCAAGCAATTGATTCCCTATAAAAAAATTGACAAAATCTGAACGAACAAAACGCAAACTTGCCTCCTGTTTTGGTGCAAAGTAAATATTGGCATGCCGATGTTATTCTACATAATTGTACAGAGTTCATATTTCGTCTCCTATTTATACAAGTGGATGTGTATATAGAAAATGTGATTCAGCTTAAGGAACCTTCTCATTTTCCCTAACTATGCATGCAAACTTGTAGACTACCATGGTATTGAAATAATTGGTGGAAGTAATAAAAAAGACTTCAAGTTATTAAAGTGTTGAACTGAATACTTCCCCTATTCAAGATAATTATCCACACTTGATATGAAATGCTTGGAGATTCATGTAACTTTAAGTTATTCTCAGAATGTTATCTCAAAACAGAATAGAAACATGATGCATGTGTTATGAGTCTATGATACCTTCTCCACACTTAATATGAAATGTTTGGAGATTCATGTAACTTTAAGTTATTCTCAGAATGTTATCTCAAAACAGAATAGATGCATGATGCATGTGTTATGGTTCTATGTACATCTACATGTGATGTTGTACATTACTAAACAAACAATATAACATGCAACGGTAACTACAGAAGCCATCCGCAATTAAGAACTGGAGAGAACATGAGAGAGATATATTACTTGCTTGCAAAAATCATCACGTACAAAATGACAATCAACTTCATTGAACATTATTAGCTTATGAGACACTAGATTATTAGATATATCGATTGGTTACATCATAGTGGAGTGGTCGATGTGATAGGTTATGCCAAAGCAGAAATCAGAGATTGAAACCATAAGATCGCATACAGTAAGTAGGCAATTGCACCATGCTTATCTTTAAGGAAAAATAATAACAGACTGTCTCTTGCTCATTCAAAATATAAGATTGCCATAAAAAGACCCAATAACTAGCGATCGAGCATCGATCATTAATAAAGTGTGACTAATTAGCATCTGAGAAATCTAGCAACAAAAGAAAGGGAGTTGGACGAAACATACGTTCCTAACCCAGGTACTTCGTGAGGTACCTCATGATGCGAAAAGAAGCCTCCCAATAAAATACAATTGGTGCATGAATAAACTGACTCATGCAACTGATTCCATGGGCTATGTCAGATCAAGTTCCTGTTAAGTAATTAAGTTTTCTAATCAAACGATGATATTATCCAGAATCAGTGGATCAAAGGTGAATGTTGAAAACTTCATGTTTGGATCCATAGATGTTATTAGGGTGACAGCGAAGCAAACATGTCTCCGATAGTAAATCTAATATCTACTTTCTCCATGAGAAATAAATATCATCCTTTGAGCATGTAATTTCAATCTCAAGAAAGTAAAGAAGAGGACCCAAATCTTTGGTTTGAAACTGAGAAGTCAACTGTTGTTTGATATGATCCATACCATATGAATCACTCTGTATGATTATAATATCATATAGATATACTAATAGCTACTTTCCCACAATAGCTATGATGTGAAAATAGAGAATGATCAGCCCTATTTTGTTTAAATCCATTCAAGTAGACAACCTTACTAAACATATCAAACAAAGCTCATGGTGACTATTTTAGATCATGAAATGATTTATTTAAGAACCATACCAGATGTTCCCATTATTGCTAAAATCTAGGTGGCTGCAGCATAAATAGTCTCTTTAAGATTTTCATGAAGAAATGCACTCTTAACATCCAACTGATGGATGGGTCAAGATTGATTAGAAGCTAAAGAAATTAATAGTTGTAGGAAGTAATCTTTGCAGTATGGGGAAATTCTTAGCATATTCAAGAGCATATTGTTGAGTAAAGCCTTTTGCTGTAAGCCAGGCCTTCAAATGCTCAATTGTCCCATCAGAATTTTGCCTCATCATAATTACCCAATAACAAATGACCAACTTATGGCCACCAAGAGGTAATATTAATGTCCAAATATGATTATGTTGAAGAGCTTGCTACTCATCTATCATTATAGCTTGCTAGCCAAAATGTTGTAGTATGTCTCGCATATTGTTAGGCATAGAAACAGAGTCTAACAAAAAAAAGCCTGAAATTGTAGTGTTAGACAATGATTTGAACCAAAAAGAGAGATAGAATATTTAGGACATTGTGGCTTCCCCTTATGAAGTGTAATAGGATGATCATCAACAGGAAGACTTTTACCAAAGTTTGTTGCTGTTTTAGAAGTAGACTAGAGAGTATCAAAAATTATCAATGATGGCATGGCAGCAATAGTCATCTATTGGTTGTATCGATCATGATTCACCTTTTCTTTTTGCACATATAATGAGGTGGGTTTTAGTAAGAAAATCAAAAATATCTACCAGTACAGTGAGAACAAAAACTAATTGATGGCCAGTTATGCCAAAATCTATCATTAATATGATGGCCAGTTATGCCAAAATCTCAGTAGCATTCCAGTTATGCACAGAAGTGAATATGACAAAACCTCAATAGAATTTCCAAGCCAACACAGAAATTGCAAGCTAACACTTACATACTAACACATGAGAAATTAGAATCACACATTAGGCACATAAAGAAGGATTTTTTTATATCAACACTTACATGCAGGTTTAATTTTTCTTCTATTTGTTTCAAGATTTGAGGGATGAAATCAGTGCTAACTCTAACCTAATCCATCTTCAAAAATTCATGATCAGCAAAGAAACCTTACGTTTTGATTGATAGAAGACCGATGCGATGTCGAGATCAATAGATTGAAGATCTTTCAAGTCTCGGGTTAGAATTGGGAGATTCAACAATTCTCAATCTTTCTAGTTCAGGTCGGCGACGGTTAGAATTGGGAGATTCAACAATTCTCAATCTTTCTAGTTCAGGTCGGCGACGGCGGCCTTCAGGTCTGTGACGGAGGGGTTCAGGTCGATGATCGATCCCTGACGACGGCTATATTCATCTACTTAACTCTTTGATTGGAGAAAAATTCAGGTCGATCGATCCCTGACGACGGCTCTATTCATCTACTTAACTCTTTGATTGGAGAAAAATTCAAGTCGATCGATCCCTGACGACAAAGGGGAGAGGGTTTTGGGGGGAGAGGGGTTTGTTCACTCTAGAGAAAAATTTTAGGGGGAATAAGGTTTTATTCTAAACAGCCGCGACAAAAATTTTGCGGGGAGAGAGGGAAAATTTTGGGGCGAAACGAAAAACCCTACTCTTAATCTCTCCAGCAGGCTATGGGGCATATCAATCGAAAGGTTTGAATGGTAAGCTTGTAAATACGACCAATATGAATGCATACGGATTGTGCGTATTCACGGCATGTGATAAAATTTTAGAGGGAAGCACAAAAGACATCTTGGTGAGAGGCAAAAACTGTGATAAAGAGGCGAACAATATGATAGCATGTGATAACTTCCACTATAGTGAGGGTTCTCGCTGCTCTCAAGTGGCACCTCACATACTTTGCAATTGATGTTGCAGGTGCGGAGTTGAACAGGTTGAAGTTTCTGGTTTTGATCTCCGAAGGGAAGCCTATCCTTGCTTCTCAAATATATTTAAAGATACAAACAAATCAGAGTCATTATAATTTAATACACCACTTGCAATGCAGCTTCAAAGAAAAGAATGGTAGATGATTTTAATTAAAAATAAAGCAATCAATTTCGCATGCTTTTAAGCAAACTGAAATGCTATTAGACAAGCCTCAATGTCTACGCCGTTTGAACTTCCCGTCTTATGACGAGAGTATTTCTTTCCCGACTTTGGTCTCCTTCCTGTGATGGCGATGGAGATATCATTGGGGAATAGTCATGGAGCTCGAACGCGGTGTATACAGTGGAGACGAGTAGATCAGAGACGGTGATGGTGGAGATTGCCGAAAGTGCAACATTCAGAGAATAAAACGTCTTCAGTTAGCCAGTTATTAACATTTACAACTATCAACCTAAAAAAGTTGTAATAAACATTTTTACAACTTTCAGCGAAAAAAGGTTGTGGTATCAAAATTAACATTTACAACTATCCACAAAAAAATTTGTAATAGCCATTTTTTACAACTATCCAAACTAAAAAGTTGTAATAAACATTTTTTACAACTTTCAGAAAATAAAACGTTGTGGTATCAAAATTAACATTTACAACTATTCATTAAAAAACGTTGTAATAACCATTTTTACAACTATCACCGGAAAAAAGTTGTAATAAATATTTTTTTTACAACTTTCAGGAAAAAAAAGTTGTGGTAAACATTTATTACAACTACCAAAATAGAAACGTTGTCTAATGAAAGTTGTAAATGACTAGTTTTGTTGTAGTGCATATATCCTCTAAAAATGGTCATAATCAAACCTATTATCCAAAGTCCAGCTTTTTTCAAAGCATATAGGACACATTACTAAATGGCGGGAACATTAAATAACACTGGGAAATCAACCACAATTTACAACTGGAATAAAGTTGAACACCCTGAAGTTTGTGTTCACACACAAACTGGGTTATATGAATACATCATTAAAATGATTTAAACTGATTACTCATCCGTTAAAAATCCAGTTGCTGGTGACTGCATTGGGACATGCAATTACACTGCAGACCATCAAAATGCCTCATTAGAACCTATATATATGGGCCTGATCACCCCATATAAACAGTTCCCGAGAATTCCTAACTGGGAAAGTGAGCACATCTTATGGATTGTGCCATGATGTGTCCACATCACCATAGCACCCACTATAAACCATCATAACGCCGGCTTAGAACTATTTATCGGACGTAATTACCCCAGATAAATAGATTCTGAGGACTCCAACTAGGGGAAGCATTTAGAGCACATCTCAAAGATTGTGACTTGATGAGTCCCATATAGAGAATCGATAGTGAAGATTAGATCCTGAAGATCCTTCACATTCAGACCTCTTTAAATTCCTAGTATTAGGTTCAACATGGATATTACCATCATCCCTGAGCTTGAAGCTCAGTTGACCATTTCAAATATCATGAATAGTGTTAAGATCCTGAAAATCCACAGTAATGAAACTGTTAAACAGTTTTCAGATATATTTACTGACAAATCGAATGTTGTCAAAATCACACATCCCTGCTGCTAAAAATCCAGCTGGGATTGACATACCAAAAATAATGGATGCAATCCACCAGTAGCAGAAGTAGATGTCCTCAATGAATGAGAGGACATACCACGAGGCTCCAAAAGAAGAAAACTTTTGGAGACTTTTAAACAATATCATCACAGAAAAGTGAGCTCGTCTCCATATCCTCTCTGTTTTTCTAACCTCTAGAAGAGATGAATCTGTAATGAATTAAAATATTAATGTATAACGTACATACATGTAGAGGTGTTTGGATAAAAAAACTCACTTGTCGACAACTTTTTCACGTTTCATTTTGCCACTAAATGTGATAAATATCGTTGCACACTCCGTTGCCTGAAGCAAACATAGAGATTGGCCAAAAATGTGGAACGAGGCAATAATAAGCTGAGCTGGACTCAGTTATGAAACATGAAAGTGTTTGGACCAGAAGTCCTGATATCAAAAAGGTATCAAACATGTAGTCATAATGAGTATTGAAAAATACATATATATATAAATAAAATCGTACGCTATAAGCAACATGCTATAGCTTAGAGGTTCATTTCGCTAAAACCAGGAAATAATCAAGTAAGATAAGCTTGACTCACTTACAAATAAAACTGATGCATCATGTTCCCTGGTTATGTTTGCGAAAATCCTACGATTGGCTACACAAAATTTTGGGTTTTGCTGCTATGGATATTGTGACAGCATACTCTTATGAATTTATTACTAATTTCCTTACTTACCTGAATAGAATCTGAGACGTTTATTCCATGAAAAATATAAAATTCAACTAATAAAGTTCCTTATCAAAATAAGGACTCCTACTAAAAGTTGTCTTTGCATCTTTAAAAGAGCAAAGAAAATTATTTGAAATTATAGTTGCAAACAACTCAAATCTCACCGGATCTCCTGAAGAGGAACCCAAAATATCTGTTTAAGCCTTACTATATATATGATGTGAAAGACCTAGGAAAAAATCTTGGCTTACAGACTTCTCATCCAAAAAATGAACACATCATCCAGAAGATGAAACTCTCATCCAGAAGATGAAACTATCATCCAGTAGATGACAACATCATCCAGAAGATGATCATTCAAAAGATGAAAATATCGTCCAACAGATGAAAATAACATCCAGAAGATGAAATTATTTGACATTTAACTTCATACGCCCAAAGTTGATGAAGAAACATGGACAATTGTAATCCACTAAACACAACTATTGGTTGTAAGGATGTACATATAGACCCCTTTCGTTTGATGG
This sequence comes from Scilla litardierei, assembly GCA_030789695.1. NCBI lineage: Eukaryota > Viridiplantae > Streptophyta > Magnoliopsida > Asparagales > Asparagaceae > Scilla > Scilla litardierei. The sequence goes on along the minus strand of CM061142.1, from coordinate 315,396,990 downwards.
AAGAGGGAAAGGATATCCTAGGTCCTGAATTGTCTTACTTGAGTGTCTTTGGTACACTACTTTATCTAGCATACTGTACGCATCCCTATATTGCATTGGCAGTAAATCTGTTTAGCCAGATACGGTGCAGCACCTGCATCGTGTCACTAGATCGGAGCCACCCATCTTCTGCGCTTCCACCAAGGGTCAATACTATAAAGGATCATACTCAATATTAAATGTATTTGCAGATGCAGGTAATAAATCATCACGATGAACACAAGAAGGATATGCCACCTCCTAGAAATCTGCAAAGCATGCGACTAAGGCAACATCATCCTACCATTTTGAGAAGCTCATCATCCGAGAAGAAAATCAAGAGTATGCATAGCTACGCCCTGAAGTACCTCGCAGACACAGTGATGACTGGGTCAGAGACTAGAGACATGGAGCTATCTACCAAGTCTGCAGACCATGCCACTTTTCTAGCTCATCCTTGAGAAGGCTACATCAAAGGTGATGAAACAGAGCATACCTCCTCAGAGGAGCTCCCTTAGATTCAGTAGCTACCATATATGAGTGATACTTCTATAGATGAGCGATGCTTGTATTTTGTATTTATTCTTGGAATGTTGTAGATGAGATTGATGTATAGCTGCCTAGGAGATCTGCAAGCCTAAAGCTTGTACAGATCAGTGAGGGTTAAATGTAGAGTTGTACTCTTTTCCCTTAGCTATGGTTTTTCCCACTGGTTTTTGTTGGATATGGAAGACGTTTATACACCCTTGTGGGGGATGTACGAGGGAATACGGACCTCGAACGTCGTGTACACGAAGTCGTGTGCGAAGGGAATCTGTTCCCTTGAGGAGAGGATCTCTAGATTAATGGGAAAGTCGCATTATATGTGCATAAGTGCATGCGACATATGGCTAATAAAGGGGTAATATCTTAAGCTTATGTTGTACCATGCATATGGTACAACTTAAGCTTATAATGTGCCATGTACGATGGTACACCTTAGTTAAATTGTTCCAAAGGAACAATTACTCCTAAAATAACTACCTTGGAGGCTATAAATAAGACCCAAGGGTTAGCCATTTCCTTACACTTTTGCATGGCATTCTTGCATGCATTCTCATTCGAAGCTCTGCCGAAATCCTTCCTCTCTCTTTATCCAAGTTCTTAATCTAAAAGTAGAGATTTAGATTGTGGATTTAGTAGCCTTACTCCGTTCGTGAGAAGACTCGATCCGTCGTGGCGAATCCGAAGGCAAAGTTCCGAGACTACCGTGCCGCATACGCAAGCGTAAGTCTCAACTTTATTTATCGATCCTAACTCTGTTTTGGCATGATCCTACATTGGTATCAGAGCCATACGGATTCGCTCCGGTCAAACCGTCGCCCCTTCAAAACTATGAACGAGTCGTTGTCTTTTTCACGAATGGGTATCCTACCATTATGGATATGGTAGGAACGCTTCGTGACGGAGAGAACGCAGCGGTTGTTCTTTTCACGTTAGGGTCTCCTATCATTACGGATATGGTAGGAACTCTCCGTGACGGGAAGAACCGACCGTTCATATCGTCAAGCTCGCTCTCTTCATGGATGCTGAGTCTCCATTCATAGGGAATGTGAACTCTCTTCATGTGGAGCGCGTAGTTTACGAATTTTTGAAGTGGGTTCATTTTTTGGCACACGGCCATTGGAGGACAACTACTTCCTCGACGAACGGGTGCTTCACCAGAGAAGAAGGTGGTAGTTATTTCCATCGGGGAAGATGAAATTTGGTGCATGTGCACCATGGCCAAATGGGCTATGAAGGCCATGCACCCCCCTCCCCATGCGGAGGGGGTTGGCTACGACCAATAACCACCACGGCAACCCCCTCCGGCGGGGGTATGCGGCCAACCCACGAAGGGGGGAGACCGGCCAGGGCCAAAGGGCCATGGCCGGTCAAGGCCAATAAGCCATGGCCGGCCACGGCCAGGGCCAGAGAGCCCTGGCCGCGGCCGCGGCCAGGCCAGGGCCTGGCCTCCCTGGCCGCGGCCAGGGCAGGGGCCCTGGCCTCAGGCCAGGGCCTGGCCGCCCTGGCCGAGGCCAGGGCAGGGGCCCTGGCCCCGGCCAGGGCCTGGCCGCCCTGGCCGAGGCCAGGGCAGGCGCCCTGGCCTCAGGCCAGGGCCTGGCCGCCCTCGCCGAGGCCAGGGCAGGGGCCCTGGCCCCAGCCAGGGGCCTCTGGCCTAGGCCAGGCCAGGCAGAGGTCTGGCTGGCCTCTGGCCGAGGCCAGGCCAGTGGCCCGGCCGGCCCTGGCAGTGGCCAGGGCTGCCGCAGGCCGCCCCTGGCCGGCCAGGGCAGAGGCCCTTGGCCAGCCTCGGCCAGGGCAGGGGCCTTAGCCGGGAGTGATGAAGACCAATTTTTTGGTCGACCAATTTGGGTGTTTTGGTCGACCAATCCGGCATAAGGTCTTGGTCGATCACGAACTTGCCGACTAGCCCATACGGGGTGTCAAAAGGTCTTGGTCAAACACGAATGTGCCGACTAGCCTATACGGAGCTAACATTTTAATGAAGTTTTTCCTTGGGCTCTACTCCTTGAAGATTAGCCATAGTGCTCTACTTCATGCGAGATTAGCCATGTCATTGTGCTCTACTCTACGGAGATTAGCCAATGTACTTATGACATTGTGCTCTACTCTACGGAGATTAGCCAATGTATTTCAAATTTTTGACAAAGATGTTTTCAAATTGGTTATGTCCCGTCCTTAAATCGGGATAGCGCAATTTAGAATTCCAAGTCCTACCACGATCCGGCCATGGTCATCTAACCCATGGGTGTGTAGAACAGGTCTCGTGGCTTGGCAATTGTTGCGCTAAAATTCTTTGCGCAAACTCTCACCTATTCCATTTTGAAAGATATGTTTTTCAAAAATATTTTTCCACTGCTGGTACCATACGGGTGTCATTTCTGATTTCTTTTTACTTGAGATAAGTAAGAGGGATACTTTGAAAGTTACTTCTAGATGGTAGTTGGGAACGTAGTGAACTTCTCGATTCTAGAATAACATTTCAACGCATCCAAGGAACTTATCAAGTGTTTAAAGAATCGAAACTTTACGCATAGAATTTTGATCGTGTTTTTCATTTTCTTTGCAGTTTTTTTTGATTCGAATATGTCTACCGCTTCTAAGAACATTGTCGCAGAGCTTAACAAAGGTGAAAAGCTCAACGGCGACAATTATAAACTTTGGTCAATAAAAATCCAATCTGTTTTGGAGGAGCAAGATGTGCTTGAAACACTCCAAAACATAATGGAAGAACCTGAGTTGGGCAATACGGCCCAACACAAGAGGGACCGGGAAGCTTATGAGACTTGGACTCGAAAGAACAAAATAGCACGTATTACGTTACTGTCCGCAATGGACAATGACATAATGCATCTATTTCGGGAATTCGACCTAGCCAAAGACATATGGTCTGAGCTAGAAATAAAGTTTGGTGGAACTTCGGTTACCAAACTCCGCTCCTTAAATATTCAATTTGATTTGTACAAGATGCGGCGAGATCACTCTATGAAAAAGCATCTCCGCCACATGGCGAATCTCATATCTGAATTAAAGGATGCGGGTGTTACGCTGTCTGACGAACAACAGATCCAAGCAGTCATTCGTTCACTCCCAGATAGCTGGGATAACATGAAAATGCACCTCACTCATACTGAGTGCATTAAAACTTTAAGCGATGTATCGAAACACCTCGAACTCGAGGAAGAGCGGATTCAAGCCGCAAAACCAAGTGCAGAAGTGCACATGGCCGCTAGTTCCTCACATGGAGGAAATAAGCGGAAGAATAAACGCTTAAGGTTTGTGAACGAACGAAAGCAAGAACCGGAAACCTCAAAGAAGACTAAGAACAAAAAGTGGCAAAAGAATGTGCACTCAAAGAAGAAAAACTTGAAGAAGATCAAGTGCTTTAAGTGCAACAAGTACGGTCACTTCGCCCGTACGTGTACAGATGGAAGTGATAAGGTAACTTATAGGGCTAGTTACATATGTGTTTCTAGTTCCGTGTTTCTTGCTGAATCTAACTATTTTTGGTTGATTGATTCAGGGGCCACAGACCACGTAGCGAAGGACAGAAGGTTCTTCGTAGAGTATCAAAAAATAACTCAAGGAACAAAGTGGATATACGTCGGCAACAACACTCGTGTTGAAGTCAAAGGCGTCAGAACATGCAAGCTAGTTCTCGACAACGGCCGGACTTTATTATTGCACGACGTCCTCTTTGCTCCAGATATTAGAAGGAATATCGTATCCGTGGTCATGTTAATGTTTTTAGATTATGAATGGAGGTTCTATAAACAAAAGGTTGACCTTGTTTGTAATAGTTCTTTAATTGGATCGGGTAATGTTTGTAATGGATTAATTGTTTTAAAACACAATGTATGATGATTCTTCTTCTATTAATGAAAGTTTCCATTTGACAAATGCTTCTAACTCTAAATCTGAGATCATTTGTTGGCATGCAAGACTTGGTTATATTGGACCAACTAGAATGGATAGACTTGCCAAAAGTGGCTTGCTATCTAATGTTTCAAAAGTTGAAATGTCAACTTGCGAACATTGTCTTGTAGGGAAAACTTGTCGCAAGCCGTTTGGAACTGGCACAAGGGCCGAAGTTCCATTACAGCTTATCCATTCGGACATTTGCGGTCCAATGAATGTTAAGACAAGACGCGGGAAGTCCTATTTCATCACATTCATTGATGACTTCACCCGTTTCGGTCTTATTTATTTGATTTCCCACAAACATGAAGCTTTATCTTGCTTCAAAAACTATATGAGTTTAGTGGAAAATCAACTAGATCGCAAGATAAAGGTCTTGCGAACCGATCGGGGTGGAGAATATCAATCAACGAGTTTTAAGGAACTCTGTGATGAAAAAGGCATAGTTCATCAAATAACTATGCCTTATACTCCGCAACAAAACGGTGTTGCAGAAAGAAGAAATATGACATTGAGGGAAATGGTCCGATCAATGATGTCTCAAGCAAATTTGCCCATCACCTTTTTGGGGTGATGCATTATTGACGGCAGCATTCATCTTAAACCGTGTACCCTCGAAGTCGGTAAGTTCTACTTCTTATGAGTTGTGGAACAATAGAACTCCAGACTTAAGCATTCTAAAACCTTGGGGTTGTGCCTCTTATGCACATTTATCCTCTCACAAATATGGCAAACTTGGGCCACGTGGGAGGAAGTGTATCTTCATCCGATACGCTGAAAACTCCAAAGGATATGTTTTCGTCGGTCAAGAGGACAATGGGGGTCTAATAGAATTCGAATCGAGGAATGTTGTCTTCTTGGAAAACGAGTTTCCAAGACAGGGTGAGATAAGTCAAGACTTATCCTTGTTTGAGACTTGGGATCAAGAAGGATCGAAACGTTCGAGTAGGAGAATCCTTGGTGAAGAAGAAAATACGTTTCAAACTTCACTAATGGATGATACGAACGATACCAATCCTATTCCGAGTGGGAGTGATGTTATTCCAAGTGGGAGTGATGTCATTCCAAGTGGGAGTGATCAAACTCAAGCAAGACGTAGTAATCGAACGAGGTTAACACCTCTGAGATTTGAGGATGAATTTCCTCAAACATTCATGACATTACTACAAGATGATGACGAACCTGCAAATTTCAAACAGGCCGTCACATGCCCTGCTAAAGATAAATGGATAGCGGTGATGGAAGAAGAACTTCAATCCATGAAAACAAACCAAGTCTGGGACTTGGTTAATTTACCTAAGGGACGTAGAGCCATTGGGAACAAGTGGGTTCTCAAAATCAAGCATAAGGCTGTTGGCTCCATCGAGAAATATAAAGCTCACCTTGTTGCGAAAGGTTTCACGCAACAGGAAGGAATAGACTACGAAGAGACTTTTCTCTCCTGTCGTGTGTTTTACCTCCAGTAAGCAAAGGCGAGGGTCTATGTTTGGAAATGTGTCCCAAAGATCCAAAAGAAAAGAAAGCTATGGAAAAGGTTCCATACTCCAGTGCTGTCAGGAGTCTGATGTACGTCATGATGTGTACTAGACCAGACATTTGCTATGCTGTTGGTATGGTAAGCCGTTACCAATCCAATTCAGGACAGGCACACTGGAAAGCGGTGAAGAGGATATTAATGTACCTCAAAGGGACTGCGGACTATGCGTTATGCTATCAAGGCAATACCTTGAGACTCGAAGGCTATACCGATGCTGATTGGGCAGGTGATCTTGATGAGCGAAGATCTACCTCAGGCTTTGTTTTCTTGCTCAGGAATGGTGCAATATCCTGAAGCAGCAAGAAACAAACCTGCATCGCCCTATCAACCATGGAAGCCGAATTTGTAGCATTCAGCATGGCGGTCCAAGAAGCTGTTTGGCTTAGGAAATTCTTAGATAGGCTAACGGATGCTACTGACTCGAGCACTGTTCCTATATACAGTGATAGTCAAGCTTCGATTGCCTATGTCAAAGATCCTAAATTTCATTGTAAGACCAAACACATTGATATTCGATTCAAGTTTGTGAAGGACTATGACAAACGGAAGGAAGTAGACATATGATACATATCCACGCATGAGATGATAGCGGATCCCCTTACTAAGGCGATCCCCAGAGATGTGTTTTTCAAACACTTATCATCTATGTGAATGCGTAGGTGCTGAGCTCTATCATGTAATATTTCCCATGTCTATAGAAGATCAAAGTTCAATTTGCATACAAGTTTCTTACAAATGATTTTATATCATTTGTGTTTAAGTCTCAGCTATTTTATTGTGTGTATGTCGGACAGATTAAGGTTGGCTCTCTCACATGAGCAACCGCCTTATCTTATCAGATGGATAAGATAGAGATGAGACTAGTTTAAAGTCAAAAACATTAGACAAATGATTTAGAGTCGTGACTTAAACAAGATAGTCGAATGAAAGATCTGCATCATATGGATGCTTACAAAAGATCTGAGATCTGTATCACAAGGATATTTGAAAGAGATCTCATAGGATTTTTTAAATCCTATCTGTCTTATACAGGATGAGAGTCCAGGAATATTTCATGAGTAGTAAGGGGACTCAAAAGATAGGCACTGTGGTGTCTGATCTTTCATCCGTACAACATCATTAAGACATACTATCCCTAGGAAAGGAGTGATGTTGTAGTACGTGTTCATACCACGTATGCATTTCGACCACTTAGTTAGTAGCAATAGTGTTTGCTATTATGTGAGACTCAAATGCCATATGGGTCTTAACTCTTACCCTCAAGGACTCCAATTGGTTCCTTTAGATTTGACCAGATGATCGCTATCTTAGCGTGTTGCTAATGGGCTATGATAATTCGGCTCGGCGGGGCACGTTAGAAAAGCGAATCAAGTCAAGATCAGAAGGTTCGCAAGAAGAGGAAGATTGATTTCATATTCACATTTGGACTTTAATGATTCAAAGCTGGCCAGCCAATTGTAATCCAGATGAGATTCAATTGTTGAATATAAAGTATAAGAAATGTGAAGAAATAATCTAGGGTAAAGCATGCGTTGAACTACTCAACTTTACACCTTCGAGGTCGTTGTGTATCTCTAACAAGTGCACAACAACAGACTCTACACGCATGACGGTCACACGGTCTATTTCTCGGTATGATATATGAAAGAACTAAGAGAAAGACGTTCTCTTACAATCCCCTCAAGTGTGAGTGGGAGATGTTGGATATGGAAGACGTTTATACACCCTTGTGGGGGATGTACGAGGGAATACGGACCTCGAACGTCGCGTACACGAAGTCGTGTGCGAAGGGAATCTGTTCCCTTGAGGAGAGGATCTCTAGATTAATGGGAAAGTCGCATTATATGTGCATAAGTGCATGCGACATATGGCTAATAAAGGGGTAATATCTTAAGCTTATGTTGTACCATGCATATGGTACAACTTAAGCTTATAATGTGCCATGTACGATGGTACACCTTAGTTAAATTGTTCCAAAGGAACAATTACTCCTAAAATAACTACCTTGGGGGCTATAAATAAGACCCAAGGGTTAGCCATTTCCTTACACTTTTGCATGGCATTCTTGCATGCATTCTCATTCTAGCGAAGCTCTGCCGAAATTCTTCCTCTCTCTTTATCCAAGTTCTTAATCTAAAAGTAGAGATTTAGATTGTGGATTTAGTAGCCTTACTCCATTCGTGAGAAGACTCGATCCGTCGTGGCGAATCCGAAGGCAAAGTTCCGAGACTACCGTGCCGCATACGCAAGCGTAAGTCTCAACTTTATTTATCGATCCTAACTCTGTTTTGGCATGATCCTACAGTTTTTCCATAGTCAAATGTTTTAACTGAAGGATTTTCTGGGACCATTAGGGCACAAAAACTCTATGCCCGTCCTAAGTCGGACGGAACATAGACAGAAAAGCAGCGGAAAATTAAACATGTTAATCTAATTAACATTTAACCCTAAGGTCCAAGACCCTAACCCAAGATCTATGCCGACTTGGGATGGGTCTGACCATCCCAAGAAGGATCTAGCCTACTGCGATTAAATTAAACTAATGCTAATAAACACATACCCGGAATCTCAACCCTGGAGCAGGCGAGATGTTCCGCACCGGCTTCCGAGCCGCTCCCGTCCTACGCCGAGCCGCTCCTCGAACCGCTACCCGAACCGCTCCTCGAACCGCTCCGCATCCCGAGGCGATCAATCCCGTGTCGCCGAGCCAACCACGCGCTGAAGAAAGTTTCACGCGAGTGAAACCTCCGCCTAGATTTTTGATCTGAATCCGAACTCCTTTGCGGCTTTGCTAGAGCCCTCAGGAGCAAGGCAGAAATTTATAGGGAGAGGAGAAATATTAATTTAGCTTAGATCCGAGCGTGCTCCAACATTTACGAGAGCCGCTCAGATCTAGAGCTTGGGACGAGTTTTGAGGAGGAGAGCAGACCCCTATTTATATAAGCGGCTGACTACTCCCCTTTCTCAAAATCCGATGTGGGACTATTAATTTGAGTTAATCAAAATCAAGTTAGTTTGTACTTCACAAAGTGCAAACTTCTGTGAATTTTAACTCACGCACCGTTGAGCCTCATGATTGATACAACATATCAATTCGAAGGGTGTTCAACGGTGAACGCGTAGGAAAAAACGGTTCGTCAATCCGAGTCCGTTTGACCCTTCAAACAATTGTCCAAAGTTAGCCAAAAGTCATGCTTCTCTTAGAAACGTAGCCGTCAAGAAAATTCCAGGTTTCAAAAAACCCTAACCAGAAAATTCGGGCTTGGTGGGCCTCCATTTTCGCTGGTTTCAGCCCAACAGTTTGGGCTGACTTGTTTTGGCTATAACTTGTGCATTTGGACTCCGTTTTTGACGCGGTTTGAACCTGCGTTTAGAGCGGGACGATCCCGTCATCTAGGTAACCTTTTCAACGTGTTTATTTAATTAAATATAGTCTTAAACAATTTAAGACACATTTAATCTCTTTTGCATCAAATGCAAAATAGTCCCTATCTAAGCTTAAATTATCATTTGCATCAAATACAAATGATCCGAGGGCATATTCCTCTACATCTCCCACTTGCACTCAGGATCATTTATACCGAATGCAGGAGAAGATTGCAAACATCTTTTGCAATATTTTATCCCTTGCATCAAATGCAAATTATTCTCCATAACTAATTTCTACCTATTACTAGACGAAGATCGCACTCTGTGTGAGACCCTACAGCCTGACCCTTACAACAGGTTGGGCTCGAAGCCCTATACGGCAGTGACCACGTGTAGTGATTACCGTCCCTGCTTCAGGAATCATCATTATGTGGTTGACTCATTGACATGAGTATTGTTAGGACCACCCTGACTGTTTCCGTGATGAATTCCACAGTTATAGTCTCTTCATCTAAACTATGTCGTATAGATCAAGTCTAGGGTACGGTCAAACTGTCAACCCCAATAATTTGACTCCGGTTAGTTTCTATCGATCTTTTAGTCAAAAATGTTGGACTTCTTCCAACATACTCTGGCCAGAGTTTTTACTAAAGATCGAACTAACCCTACGACACTAACTCACATTGACCGGGAGAGACGAATCCTCTCTTAGTCATTACTCTCCTCATACGCTTCAAGTGTCACCCAATCAAAGACCTTTCGACAGGCCTTGCCTTGAAGCTAGGTCATTTGATCTAAGTGGCACCGTTCACGCACATGTTCGTCAAAATGACCTCAAGTCAAAAGACCAACTAGCCTATCATCACTCAGAGTCATCATTGACAGATTGGTCAATATAACCATATGATAACTCTTGTGGATCGTTCAGTGAACTCATTCTCTAATGAGCACATGTGTCGTGTCTACGACTTCGCCAAGTCAAGCGATCATGAGATCATCGCCACCGATAAACGGTGAAGACTAAGACACAATGGTCTATCCGATGTTTCGATATCCTTGTCTCGAAACATCTACGACCACGAACCCTTTTAGACTTATGCTACAGACGGTCAAACATTTCTCCATGATCGAGATACTCATCTCGATACCTGTTTTACCTCGCATAAATTCTCAGGACTTTACCTAAGTTAATATCCAATGTTAACTACATTATAACATAACTTTAGATAAATTTTTACCAAACAGCTTACTGTTATTTCGAACAAGATGTTTGTGCTATTCACACATGAAGATAGATAGCCTCGAGGGTATCATCTCTCAACATCTCCCACTTGCACTCAGGCCTATTTATCTCGGTATCTAATACCGTTTTTACACATAAGTTTTCCCAACTTCATGTGGTAGAGCCTTCATGAGTGGATCTGCTAAAACCGTCTACAATATAGACTTAAGGGGTTTCTATGTTCATGTTAGACCAACCATTTGAATCTCATTCAAATAATTCATTTGGTCTTTCGGAATCCATAATATTTTATTTACTTGGATCTTATCCAGTTCATCGTACCTTACGATAATCATTTAAAATGGCTCATTTCTATTTCTGATAAAGTGTCAAACCTTTTAATTACTTTGTCAAAAATAAATGTTCCATCCCTTTGATGCCTCGCATGTAATTTATACGCTCCCACTGACCTTGAAAACTTTTTGGCCAATTCATATCAGTTGGTTCGTCTAAATCATATTTAGAAAAACGAACTTATAAGTGAATGCTCAAATTTTCATGGTCAACTTGAGCGTTTGAATCGAGTTTGGTCCGAGTAGATCTGTGCACATCTGCTGGCGAGACGGTTTCAACATAATCCATTTTATAGGAATTAGGATGAAAACCGTTCTCGACCAACATGATTGTATTTCACTATTTTCTTTCTGCACCAATCTTTCAACTCAAAGATTTACTTGCAGAAAGTGAGGAAACATTTTCCTTGGGCACGTAAACTAAATTCAAAATTTATTTACGCACACGGACCTATTCTGATTGCATCAAGTTATAAATTAGAGTTACTACTCCGAATTTCATCCCGGAAGTTGACAAAGTCATCATCAGTTATGATGTCCAACTCAAAAATTTGTCTCACGAGATTCGAGTAACTTTACAACTTTCTTACGATTGATTTAATGAATATCTTATTGATAATGTCCTCACAGAACATTATCAAAACCTAGGCATTACTATCTGGGACTTAACCCATACGGAGACTTAACTCAGAGTCACTTACAATGGATCACACCAAGTCTAACTAAGTGTGATTCATACCTTTTAACACACGGATGTGTTAACAAACTTGACCTGAGAGAAAATCACATTTTCTTTTAATTACACAAGATTTAATATAGCTAAGTATTTGACCATTCGATCTAATCGAATCAGTTTAAATACTTTAGTCATTTCGTTCTTTATTTTATCAGACTTGTGTTTCATCAAGAACACGTGTCTTAATAAAATATACGAATAACTTATTTTGGTTAATCTAGACTCGAGTACATCAGTATGTACTAGACTGAGTTCGACAACTCATTCTCCCACTGTCTTACAGATGGGTATCGACCATTGTATCTAAGAGGATAAGACGCACAAGTGTCCGCATACTTCATAATACGAGAGGTCAGACCCCTCTTTATGTGACTTGTGAAGCTTAGTCTCTCGATACGGCCTAGTCTATTTTTCCATACAAGTTTGCTACTATCTTGTGTATTTATATATATTAACATTTAATATATAAATATTATCGTTATACATAAATTACTAACGCAAAACATTGCTTCAGAAGCGAGGTGACGACATTCGTCAAATTGTGTTAGACGTCTTTTGTATAACAATAATTATAAAATCGTGACATCAAAATATGTCACATTTTCATATCCTCCTACTTATGCCTTTACTAATGATAAATTAAACTATTAAACTCGATTGACTTTCTGGAGTGCCTTCTTCCTTTTCTAAATCACTTTTAGATATTAAATATCCCAACATAAATAAATAGCTATGCAATCATCTCATGTATCCAAACGCCTGAGAGTTGCAATCTCGAGTGTAGCTCAAGAAGTTGCTTGTCTCAAGATCCGGTTGGGATACATAGCCTTGCACCGCTCATGCACTCGTATTCGACTCAAATAATTTGATCGAATTCTTGAACTTTGTGGATCAAAATTGTTTGTCCATACAACCTTGAGGGTAGCTCGACAAGTTGTAGGGAGAAACATAATTCGAATTTCCTATATATTCAAGCTGCCTCATATAGAGACGAGTGACATGTAGCGTGAATTTATTTGTTAGACCCAGAACTTAATGAAATCATATTTCTTAAGCCTGTTATTTAGAAGGTCAATTTAATGTCAACGAGAATATAGTTTTGATTCTATCAATTAGAATTTAGTTTGAGATTCAATTAATCAACCTATTTGACCAGTTAACTTATTCCATTAAAATATTATATTTCGATTCCTTCGGTAAACATAGTCTTGCCCTAGTTTAGCATATGTTCAATATTAAATATGGGTAGATTGGCATTCATCTATCTATATCCTCCCACTATTTTTACGATCGTTTCAAAGCTTAATAACGAACGATTTAATCGAATTAAAATATTTAAAATTTAGTAAAATAGGGATCCAATCATCCTGAACCTCACAACCTTGAGGAGACTCAACAAGTTGATTGGTTCCATGATTGGTAGACTAACTCTTAGTCAATCACATCACATGTGACTCCCTATCGTTTTTTACCCACAGTCACTTATGATCTTGAGGAGACTCAACAAATCATAATTACTGGTCTAGTCAGACCCTTGATTTCGTGTCCAGATTTGACTTAGATCGATGCTCGAGGAGACCCGACGTATCGATTTGGGTCAAGTCTAGACTACATCACATGTATGTTGGAGTTTGTTCCTTAAAGATAAACATGTCATAGTTTGAGGAGACTCAACAACTATAATTGTCTTCTTTGAGTTACCAAGCTCCAAAATCAAGGAGGGATACGGATTAATCTTTAATAAGATTTATAACGCATTGGCTAGATATAGTACAGGGTGTCATACAATCATGATTCGCGACATTGCGGTCCAGCGGAACACAGCCAGAGAATTGACTAAGCCAGGATCACTGCCCCTTGGACTAGCAAGGGTTGATCCAGAACTCTTAGCCAAGCACATTGACTGGATCATGGTCCATTGAATGAAGTTTGTCATTTTTGTATGTGTGCCATAGACTAAACAGCTTTTATTAACAACTAATTAATCCTATCAACTAGTTGCATCCTTAAATTCAAAATTTTAGGATTTGTTTAATAACTTTTATTAAGACCTTATCAACTATAAGGTTCACGTGCTATCCTAATAGTTATTAGGATTTTAATAAACTTTATTAACAACGCCAAAAGCGAAGTCCTTTAATGAGAATTAATTATAACAATTAGAATTAAGATTCATTAAAAGGACTACCCTAATCATGAATTAGGTCTTAAAGGGTTGTTAAAAGTTTTATTAAAACATAGCATGTCATTAAAATTCAAGTAATAAATTTTAATCATTTCTTAATGGCTAACCTAAAGGGTTGTCTTGTGTTATCAAATAAGGGACAAGATGAACTAGCCATTAAAATAAAGCTACACTAATTTATCGCATAAAAGGTGTACAACTATTTAACAATTTAAATAGAACAATGTCTATCACATAAACAATTTTAGCATGCAAACATAAATTTAACATTTAAATTTAAAATATGATTTTAAAAATATTTTATTTTTATCTCATAAAAAATTGTTTTTAAAATCACAAATTTTGCATGCTGCCTTTTAAAAAATTTATCGTATAAAAATTTTAACCTTTAAAATCAGTTTTAAAATATCTCATAAGATTAAAACATCATTTTAAAAAAAACTTTCATGCTTAAAAAAATTTATCATATAAAATTTTTAGGCACTTTAAACTTATCGCATAAATTTTAAAAGATTTAAAATTAGTTTTAAAAATTATCACATAAATTTTAAAACGTCATTTAAAAATTTCCATGTTCAAAATTTATTAAATAGAATTTTTGAATATCTAAAACATTTTTGAAAATTATCTCATAACTTTAAAAACATTTTTAAAAGCATTTAAAAGCATTACACGTGTTTAAAGAAATCGCAGGCTAGATCGTAACACAGACCTGGCTCCGATACCACTGACGGATTTTCTGGGACCCTTAGGGCACAAAAACTCTATGCCCGTCCTAAGTCGGACGGAACATAGACAGAAAAGCAGCGGAAAATTAAACATGTTAATCTAATTAACATTTAACCCTAAGGTCCAAGACCCTAACCCAAGATCTATGCCGACTTGGAATGGGTCTGACCATCCCAAGAAGGATCTAGCCTACTGCGATTAAATTAAACTAATGCTAATAAATACATACCCGGAATCTCAACCCTGGAGCAGGCGAGATGTTCCGCACCGTCTTCCGAGCCGCTCCCGTCCCACGCCGAGCCGCTCCTCGAACCGCTACCCGAACCGCTCCGCATCCCGAGGCGATCAATCCCGTGTCACCGAGCCAACCACACGCTGAAGAAAGTTTCACGCGAGTGAAACCTCCGCCTAGATTTCGGATCTGAATCCGAACTCCTTTGCGGCTTTGCTAGAGCCCTCAGGAGCAAGGCAGAAATTTATAGGGAGAGGAGAAATATTAATTTAGCTTAAATCCGAGCGTGCTCCAACATTTACGAGAGCCGCTCAGATCTAGAGCTTGGGACGAGTTTTGAGGAGGAGAGCAGACCCCTATTTATATAGGCGGCTGACTACTCCCCTTTCTCAAAATCCGATGTGGGACTATTAATTTGAGTTAATCAAAATCAAGTTAGTTTACACTTCACAAAGTGCAAACTTCTGTGAATTTTAACTCACGCACCGTTGAGCTTCATGATTGATACAATCTATCAATTCGAAGGGTGTTCAACGGTGAACGCGTAGAAAAAAAACGGCTCGTCAATCCGAGTCCGTTTGACCCTTCAAACAATTTTCCAAAGTTAGCCAAAAGTCATGATTCTCTTAGAAACGTAGCCGTCAAGAAAATTCCAGGTTTCAAAAAACCCTAACCAGAAAATTCGGGCTTGGTGGGCCTCCATTTTCGCTGGTTTCAGCCCAACAATTTGGGCTGACTTGTTTTGGCTATAACTTGTGCATTTGGACTCCATTTTTGACGCGGTTTGAACCTGCGTTTAGAGCGGGACGATCCCGTCATCTAGGTAACCTTTTCAACGCGTTTATTTAATTAAATATAGTCTTAAATAATTTAAGACACATTTAATCTCTTTTGCATCAAATGCAAAATAGTCCCTATCTAAGCTTAAATTATCATTTGCATCAAATACAAATGATCCGAGGGCATATTCCTCTACATTAACGAGGCAACCTCATTAACTCAGGATCCAGAAGTATCCACCCCTTGTGATACTCTTTTAGCATTATTAATCCTGCAGTATTCATATGACGAGTTTACAAAGATGGATGGATAAGAAGAAGTGTTATGAATGGGACCTTTGGTGTGAAAGGCTCTTGGTATCCACCGTGATTGTAAACCCCTTAGTATCCATATGTTGTAACGTTTTATTTAACATATATAATATATGTTAGGGCCTCATCTTTGAGGCAGATTGATTCTCATTAAAATAGACTTATTTTTATAAGATTTAAATGGACTCAAGAATATAACATGTATGGATTTTCTCATGATTAAAATTAGCGGGCCACTGCTATTCTCACAAACATGAGTACCATTCTACTATACAGTAACACTTAATAATTTACAAACAGATATGATGGCTACAATTTACCATTTACGTAAAAGGCTCATATGAGATAATACATATCCCGACATAACATTTTACGTATAGCTGCTTATTAATTAATTTGTGCATCTCGAATTGGGTATAATCATGTAATCAGAATAACTCGACTCATACTATATACTAGAATGGAAACCACATATTACTCTTTTAATTCTTTTATTAGTGAAAAAAGCATAATCAAGCGGGAATGGCAAGATTTCTATCTCAACTACCTATATACATCTGACTAGGTGGTCGTAGCTAGAGGTATATAAGAATCAGATCTGAACAAGATTCTAATGGGATTTGTGTAGTATTCGAACCAGAACTCGATAAAAAATTTGATATTGTAGTTGGGTTAAAATTGGAATATCTTCTTACTTATCAAGTGTAGGTAGGATTCGGGTTTGAATTTTAATTTTGCAAGTACTAATAGAAATTGTTTTTACAATGAAACTTTTAATTTTTATTATATAAAAGTTGAAAAACATTCTACTTTGTTTCATCATAATTACAAAGCTTTGTTTTCCATAACTTCTAGACATAATTATATTCAAAATTTCATTTTAATATGCCTCATTTTTACAAGCATATTTAAATGCTGAGTGTTGTGTTGATTGTCTGTTATTATATGTTGGCATTAGCGGCACTAGATCTGGGGTGTTCAGGTTGTTGAATCAGAACTGTTTTTGAACATGTTGAGAGGTCATGTTGTGAGTCATGTTGAAACATCAGTCACAACATGCGGGATTTGGATGCGGGATCCTATGGAGAAATTCTGTTTTGGTTTCAGACCTGTTTTGCTGATTTCAGAACTGATCTATAGCCCAGAATCTCGGGGGATCTTGAACTGATTGACGGAATAACGGAATATCTGCTGGAGATTTTCCTGTTCATTTTTACCCTAAATAGTTCCTTAAATGATGGGCAGAAATAACTGATTTAATGAGTAGAATTTTCTGATTTGATTTTCAGATCTATTTTACTGCTCCTCTCAGAAATGATTTGCTTGCCAAGAATCCTGGTGTAATCCGATGATTGCTATATTTATTGAGAGAATATCGGCTCAAGATTTGCTGAAACTATTTACCTGAAATAGTTGATTGGTTCCAAGATAAGTGTGGTTACTTACCCGAAGTAGTTCTTAAATATATGGGCGGAAAAATCTGCAAGAGATCTTATTTGAAATGTTTTCCAAAACAGTTCACATATTGATGGTAGCCGGCGTACATAAGGCTAATGAGGATTTTACTAGGGCTATCTCTTTTGTGAAGATTGTTGATTAACATCCGGGGACAGAGGCCGACGGCTACGCACGTAGGGATTGAAGGGTGTTTGATCTAGCCGGTTCATGGAAGGGGATCTTGTGGTTTCTACATTCAGGGATGGAGTCCGACGGCTAACCACGTAGGGATTGAAGGGAGTTCGATCTTGTCGGTTTATGCAAAGGGATCTTGCACGCAAGGGGATCTTGCGATGATTACTCCATGGGGTTAATTGGGATCACCCATTACGGTTTGTATTGAGGAAGAGTATGCTCCTCCTAATAGAAATCTGATTTTAGCGATTGTAATCATTTTTATCATAGTGGAGTAATCTGATTTTCTGGGCATGGCACTGCAGATGTAGGTGTGCGCACCAAACTGCGTTACCAAGTATTGCATGTCGTTTGAGTTTACCGCATATGCTTTTATAGTTTAGTTGATTAATTCATAGGTACTGATCTTACAATTGGTATCAGAGTAGGTCACCCGTGTTACTTTGTTATCAAAGAGGGCATGATCTTGGATTATCAGTACGTCAATCATGAATACTCGAGAAGGTGCTTCCGTTATTCACCCTCCTTTGCTTGTGGGTACCAACTGCACATATTTGGAAATTAAGAATGTGAGCTTTATCAATCCCTTAATGAAAAAACTTGGGTAGCCATTGTTGAAGGATGGTCTCCTCCTGTTGAAGTTGATATAGACGACAATGAATTTCCCAAGTGGGCAAAGGACTAGATGTTGGATCTGGATCGTAGCCTAAGGGGGGGGGGGGGTGAATAGGCAATTAAAAATATTCGTGCAACCCACGAACAACCACACACAGTTATAAGCACAGACAGGGTAAAAAGAATGCAGTCACAAAGTACGCACAGATATACCCTGGTTCGGTCGTCCCCACGACCTACTCCAGCCCCCGAAAGCAACTACTAGATAAAGATGTAATCAAGTACAGCTACAATGAGTCAAGATCCCAAATCTACTCTCACCTAGCTCGTACGCACACCACGTGCTCTACACTATCAATCTAGTCAGATGCTCTCCCTCCGTGACGACTCCCAAGTCGTCAGATCCCCAAAAGTAACACAAACAGGTGAAATTTCCCCTACAGAGATCGCTACACCAATACAAAGATAAATAAATAGAGTTTTAGAAATGCTCAGTAATGGTGTGTCGTCTCTGTCATTCAACGCATGGTCAGATCAATCTGACAAGTAGTAGTCTCTGATGTCCCCTCAATAGTTCGGCTCCCCTCTCGATGAAACTTGCGCCTTCCACCAAACACTTCTTCAATTCGGCCTGGGCTCCTTGCGGCTGCTCCTTTGTTCACGTGATGGACAGGAATCTTGCAGCCTTCTCTTTAATGTATTCCTCTGCTTGGTTTTCAAAGAGCTCTTGGAGATTGCAAGGGGTGCGGCTCTTCTCTCTCTCCTCTGTGCAGCTCTCTGCAAAAAAAATCACAACAAGAAAATTGTTTTGTGCGGCTTGCACCTCTTGAGGATTTCGGCCTGTGAGATTCTCAAAAAAATAACACCAAGAGATTCTCAAGGGATTAAATTGAGCCCTGTGAGATTTCGGCTGCTAGGTTTTAATGGGAATGAGAGAGTAACATTTTGCTCTTTGAGATTTTACACACCCAATAATAATTCGGCCCATGTTGAGAGAGATTCAATCATGCACACACAGAAATTTTTTCACACTCACAAAAGAATTCAGCACACAAAAAATAGGGAAGACACCAGCAACAAAAAAACGAAACTACTGACCTTGGGTGCTTCGGCTTGATCTCTATCGTTGCGCTCTTAATAAAAATCGGCCTCAAATTTTATTGGCTCTCACCTTTTGAAACATGCGGCTGCTTGGAATTTTTTGTGATTGTCAACAATTGTGGCTGTGTATTGATTCTTGGGCAATTTTCGGCTCATTCAATGCTCCTTTGCGTTGCTTTGATGAGAGTGGCATGCTTGATTTAATTGGAAAACTGTGTTCCTTTGGAAAATTTGAGGAAGCCGTGTTCCTTGAACAAAAATACTTTGTGGAAATGATGACCTTTGTTCCTTTGAAGAAAAATTGCTGCTGGGAGAATTTCGGCTCTCTGCTCTTCAGAAAATTCAAAGGTGCGGCTTTCTTCTTTCAGTTTTTGTGCGGCTGCAAAACAAATGAAGGCTAATTAAAGATTCATCAGCTAGGTTTTTGGAGAGATTTGTGTGGTGCCTTCTGAAAGATGCCCTCCTGGATAAATTGTGAAACCCCTTTATTTCGGCTGTATGCAACAACCAAACAAACAAATTGGGCCGGCCTGTAGGGGTGAAAATTTTGTGCTTTGATCATTGGCCCAAAAGAAATTGGTAATTAATGCTCTTGATGATTTCAGCTGCATGATCTCAAAGCCTAGGTTGATTTCTTTTGGGGCCGTACGTCGTATCTCCCTTTCTCCGTTGCACTTTGACCAAATCCTTCCGTGAATTAATCGCATGTTCGCCGTTCCTGAAACACTTAACACACACGTTAAAAACGTTCACACACGTTTGTTATCATCAAACATGAAGTTCACAGATCGTTGCTTCCAACAATCTCCCCCTTTTGATGATAACAAACTAAGTATAAGATTTGACCAATAAGTTTTTCAAATACTGTGTGTGAAAGTGTGACACTAGTGGGTGACATGCAATGAGATGAGATTATGTGTAAAGTTTAACAATAAGCATGCTCCCCCTATTTTTGTGCTTTCACAATATTCATTAATGCGCCCCCTTAATCAAACAATCATTTTCACGTGCATTAATATCAAATCTTTCCCAAATTTTTCTCCCCCTTTGTTATCATCAAAAGTGATACCACGAAGTCAAAATCATATAACATGCAAAAAGAGAATATTATTAACCATCACCAACAATTGCGTGCTTACTATCATAGAATAATCAAGTAAAAATCCAATGAAATTAAACAACTAAGACTTCAACACCAACGTGTACGTGTGATGATTAAAATTGAAGCACTTAGGGAGAATCATTTAAGAAGGTCATCCAAAACCAATCCACATTTTCAACATAACATTCTATCACCTAGGATTGATTTTTTCCACCTCATTAAAAATGAGTTCAAGTTACCACACCCCAAAACATAGCCTATAAGGACTCTTAGATGTGGGGGTGACATTGCTTGACGGGTAAATACACCAACGCTAAAGTTTACTCATAAAGCTTATGTTGGATACTCGTGGGTAATACCGTTGCCAAGGATTGTATCCATTTTTCATACGGAGCAATTAACTTTTGTTTTCACATTTTTTTAAAAAATACTTATAACAACCATTTCTTTTGCTCAATTTTTATCCATGACAAGGTATATCATATCCCTTAGATTTTCAGTTAAGTTTTCCTCCTACATTCACTTTCCATAATTCAAAAACGATATCTCCAAATGTGCAACAATAATAATACATGTGGAAGTGAAGTAGGTGGTGTAGAAATCAAGTTTTTTTCAGTCATTGAACATGCCATGAATATTTAGAAAGATGAACATGCGCATGTGGCAAAAGAAATAATACACCAATTTCTACATACATGTGAAATTCATACGTGCATACTTCAATAATAGATCAAAGAAAAAAGATACACATTTAAGCACCAATTTTTTTCTTCAGTTTTTCAGTTTTTTTTAAATGCATGAAGTACAAAAGCAAACATGAGATGCAATCACACAAAAAAAATCATGCACACATAGCAATGCAACTACTAGCACACAAACAAAGAAAAGTCATGCACACAAAAGACTATGAAGGTAGGTATTAAGACCAAAATGAAAGATATACCTTCGCGTCGCCGTTTGACTAAGGAGCCCAAAAAAATGAGACATTCAATTTATCGCTCCTCGTCAAATTTCCATCAACCTACAAAAGAGGTGTCGTGTGTGACCTTGGAATCCAACAAGGTCCACTCACGTTAGTCATCAAAGATTTAGGAACCCATATTTGTTTGAACTTAATGTTTTTGTTCCTATATTTGCAATGATATGAAGTATGACTAACACATCCACATGTAAAGCACTTAGCATGAAAATTTCCAACCTTTATTGATTCAATGTGAACCTTTCTATATTTTGATTTTTCAACATTTTAAGACCATATCCTATTCCTCGCCTATTATTGCCATAAATTTGATTTCCAAGAATAATGTCCAAATTTTGTTTTCCAATGGAGAATCTCTTTATTGACAATTCTAGGGTAGTGACTTTGGATTTCAAGATATCGTTTTCATTCAGAAGCAAAGTGCATTTACTAATGAAAGCTTGCTTGTTTTCATCTTCTTTCTTTTCAAAATCCCTCATTTTTTCTTTAAGTTCAAGATTTAGCATGTTAATCTTTTCAGAGAGCAATTCATTTTCAACTTCAAGCTTTATCTTATCTAGCTTATACATGCTAATATCCTTTAATAACGAGGGACATGAAAGACAATCAGTTTTTTCAGACAAGCTAGCTTTCTCCTTTTCTAACATAGTAATGGTAGATTTGCATGCAACAAGCTCTTGTTTAATATTTTTCATTTTTATAGACATGTCATACTCAGTTTGTTGCATATCAAAATTATCATTTCTATAACATTCCACATCAGCTTCTAGCTCATCAATTCTATGTTGCATTCCTTTACCGATTTCTAAGAATTTAGCTTTAGTGGGAGATTCTACCTCATTGTGTTTGGCCATCAATGCCATGCAGGAGTGGGCTTCGTGTTCCTCATCCTCCTCCTCAGCTTCGCTATCCATGTCCCACGTCAGCACTTTCGTTTTTCCTTTTGCAACTTGAGCCGTGTGTTGTTGTGGGCAATCTTTTATGTGGTGCCCTTTCTTCCTGCATTTAAAACATTCACTTCTATTAATAGCTTTCTGATCATAGGAATTTCTACCAAAATTAGAATTATTAGAACGAATGAACCTTTTTCCCATCTCAGCTCTTCCTTGATCAGTCTGAATGTATCTCCTGAAGTTTCTGACCATTAGGGCTTGCTCTTCATCAAGATCATCGTCGTTAGCTTGAAGAGCTAATGGTGTGGAAGCTTTGGTCTTCTCTTCAGGTTTCTCTCTGGCTTCTATACTCTGCAACTCAAGCTCGTGTGACATCAGGTTGCCTATCAAGTCATCCACTTTCATTGTTGACAAGTCCTTAGCTTCTTGAATAGCGGTGACTTTAGGCCTGAACGAGCTTGGTAGCGCCCTTAAGATCTTTCGTACCTGTTCATGGCTAGAGTATGGCTTACCGAGGGAACTGGATTTGTAGACGATGTCTGTGAACTTCGCAAACATCTCTTTCACAGATTCTGTTGGTAGCATGCGGAAGCTCTCATATTCTGTGCAAAGCAACGCAAGTCTGTATTCCTTCACTTGCGATGTTCCCTCGTGTGTCACCTCCAGAGTATGCCAGATTTCCTGTGCAGTTAGACAATGTGAGATACGATTAAACTCAGATTTATCAAGAGAGCATATAAGCGCATTTATAGCTTTACCATTAAGAGTATAAAGTTTTTTATCAGCTAAATCCCACTTGTCTTTAGGCTTAATCATAACAGTGTCTTCAATTTTAATAGTGGGTAGACTATAACCATTTTCAACAATATCCCACACATCATAATCAACAGACACTAAATAGATTTTCATCCCAGCCTTCCAATATGCAAAGTCTACACCGTTAAAATTAGGGGGACGGGCTATAGACTGACCTTCAGCAAAAGCACAATCAGATATATTCATGGTCATCTAAAAATCTAGACTAGATCCTTTAAACTGGCTCTGATACTACTTGTTGGAACTGGATTGTAGCCTAGAGGGGGGGGAATAGGCTATTAAAAATATTCGTGCAACCCACGAATAACCACACGCAGTTATAAGCACAGACAGGGTAAAAAGAATGCAGTCACAAAGTACACACAGATATACCCTAGTTCGGTCGTCCCCACGACCTACTCCAGCCCCCGAAAGCAACTACTAGATAGATATGTAATCAAGTACATCTACAATGAGTCAAGATCCCAAATCTACTCTCACCTAGCTCGTACACACACCACGTGCTCTACAATATCAATCTAATCAGATGCTCTCCCTCCGTGACGACTCCCAAGTCGTCAGGTCCCCAAAAGTAACACAAACAGGTGAAATTTCACCTACAGAGATCGCTACACCAATATAAAGATAAATAAATAGAGTTTTAGAAATGCTCAGTAATGGTGTGTCGTCTCTGTCATTCAGCGCATGGTCAGATCAATCTGACAAGTAGTAGTCTCTGATGTCCCCTCAATAGTTTGGCTCCCCTCTCGATGAAACTTGCGCCTTCCACCAAACACTTCTTCAATTCGGCCTGGGCTCCTTGCGGCTGCTCCTTTGTTCACGTGATGGACATGAATCTTGCAGCCTTCTCTTTAATGTATTCCTCTGCTTGGTTTTCAAAGAGCTCTTGGAGATTGCAAGGGGTGCGGCTCTTCTCTCTCTCCTCTGTGCAGCTCTCTGCAAAAAAAAATCACAACAAGCAAATAGTTTCGTGCAGCTTTCACCTCTTGAGGATTTCGGCCTGTGAGATTCTCAAAAAAAAATCACAACAAGAGATTCTCAAAGGGATTAAATTGAGCCCTGTGAGATTTCAGCTGCTAGGTTTTAATGGGAATGAGAGAGTAACATTTTGCTCTTTGAGATTTTACACACCCAATAATAATTCGGCCCATGTTGAGAGAGATTCAATCATGCACACACAGAAATTTTTGCACACTCACAAAAGAATTCAGCACACAAAAAATAGGGAAGACACCAACAACAAAAAAAACAAAACTACTGACCTTGGGTGCTTCGGCTTGATCTCTATCGTTGTGCTCTTAATAAAAATCGACCTCAAAATTTTATTGGCTCTCACCTTTTGAAACGTACGGCTGCTTGGAATTTTTTGTGCTTGTCAACAATTGCGGCTGTGTATTGATTCTTGGGCAATTTTCGGCTCATTCAATGCTCCTGTGTGTTGCTTTGATGAGAGTGGCATGCTAGATTTAATTGGAAAACTGTGTTCCTTTGGAAAATTTGAGGAAGCCTTGTTCCTTGAACAAAAATACTTTGTGGCAATGATGACCTTTGTTCCTTTGAAGAAAAATTGCTGCTTGGAGAATTTCGGCTCTCTGCTCTTCAGAAAATTCAAAGGTGCGGCTTTCTTCTTTCAGTTTTTGTGCGGCTGCAAAACAAATGAAGGCTAATTAAAGATTCGTCAGCTTGGTTTTTGGAGAGATTTGTGTGGTGCCTTCTGAAAGATGCCCTCCTGGATATATTGTGAAGCCCTTTTATTTCGGCTGTATGCAACAACCAAACAAACAAATTGGGCCAGCCTGTAGGGGTGAAAATTTTGTGCTTTGATCATTGGCCCAAAAGAAATTGGTAGTTAATGCTCTTGATGATTTCGACTGCATGATCTCAGAGCCCAGGTTGATTTCTTTTGGGGCCGTACGTCGTATCTCCCTTTCTCCGTTGCACTTTGACCAAATCCTTCCGTGAATTAATCGCACGTTCTCCGTTCCTGAAACACTTAACACACACGTTAAAAACGTTCACACACGTTTGTTATCATCAAACACGAAGTTCACAGATCGTTGCTTCCAACACTGGAGTCGAATTGAAGAATATGCGGCTCTTGGAAATTCTAAAGTTGTTAATGCACTCTTTGCGGCTGTTGATGAAGAACAATTCAAGCTTATCTCTATGTGTGAATCGGCTAAAGAAGCATGGGACATTCTTCAAACTGTTCATGAAGGAACCAATTCGGTAAGAGTTTCTTAACTTTAAATGCTTGCTTCACAATTTGAAGAATTGAGAATGGATGATGATGAGACCAATGCTGAATTTAATGGGAAATTGAGAGATATAGCTAATCAGGCTTATCAACTTGGCAAAAAAATACTCAGAGGTGAGTTGGTTCGTAAAGCTCTAAGATCTCTCCTTGAACAGTTCTCTACTAAGGTAGCAGCTATTGAGGAAGCAAGAGGTATCACAACTATGAGACTTGATGACCTAATAATGGGATCCCTACAGACATATGAGATGAATCAGACACATAATAAAAGAGACAAAGGGGTGGCTTTTAAGGTAGATTCAGGGGATGTCTCTAAAGAAGATAATGAATCAGGTCTTGATGATGATATTGTTTTGTTGACAAAGAATTTCAGTAGGATGCTTAAGAACATTAGTAGTAAAGGACAGAAACTTAGAACATGAAATAATGTGCCTCGATCGAGTGATATATCTGCTGGAAAATCCTTCAACCGAAATCAAAGGTATGATCAGGAGAAGAAATGAAAAGGAATTCAATGTAGAGAGTATGAAGGATATGGACATATTCAGGCTGAATGAGCAAACACTCTGAAGAAGCAGAAAGGAAAGTCCTTGACGAGTACCTAGAGTGAAGATGACTCTGAGGGGAGTGCTAAAGATGAGGAAATCACTAGTAACTACATTGTCTTCACGGCCTCTCAGAAGAAGCGACTTGATTACAACACTAGCAGCCATGTTAGATCTAATATTGCAACATCAGTCATGACGTCAGCCAACAAATCAGACAATGTCAGATCCAATGTTGCGACATCATTCATGACATCTACAACCGAATCAGATTCTGAAGTTGACAGCGATGAGGAAGTTAGTGATGATGATATCCGAACAGCATACCAGATGATGTATGGGAAGTGGATGCAAATCTGCAATATTAACAAAATGTCGAAAGAGGAGAATGAAAGACTAAAGAAAGAGAAGGAGGAGGTTAAAATCAAATGTCTAAAAGTTGAGGAAACTTTAGAGATCTGGAAAGCAACTTCAGAAATGTTCTTCTCAGGGCAGAGAAAGCTGAGTGCACATTGGATAAGTGGAATTCTGGAAAAGCAAAGCTGGATGATACCTTGAACATGGGTCAGATTTCAGGAGATCATACTGGAGTGGGATATAAAAGATGATTTAATTATAATAGTTCTACTGCAAAAAGGATATAAATCAAGATGGAACTTAAGAAAATTGATCAGCACAAGGGCTGTGATAGTAAGACGTTAACGAAAACTGTCAAAGGTAAAAGTCAAGTGTGTGGATATTACAGAATTGTTGGTCATTCTGAGAAGAACTGCTTTAGTCGTATGCGTTATTTCAAAGAGGGAAGAACTGTAAGCTCTCTCGGTAGGAGAGTGAAAAGGCAATGGGTTAAGAGGTCTGAATTAAATAACCTGAACACTGTATCTTTAGAGAAAACACATCATGTTGTGACTGAAACAACATTAGATACGACACAGAACGATGTTGTTGTAGATGTTATGACACCAGAATCGACATCTCCTCTTAACAATCAATGCGAGCAATCTGCTACAAATTCTTATGAATCTTCCTCCAGAATTATCAGAGAATTACCTCACCGCTCTTCTCACCGCTCATCCTCTGCCAGCGCCATCGAATCTTCGCATGTACCCTCTCCAGCACGGCGATCTGCCGCCGATCCATCTTTCACATCCTCTTCATCCATTCCGGCTGACTTCCCCAAAATTTATCCATTTCTTCGTCTTTTCCACCGAATCCATGTCTTCAAATTTTGACATGCAAACCGTCGAAGCTTTTCTGTCAGCACCACCCATGTCTTCAACTCACCAGCTACTATTTCAGCCTCTCAGAGCTCGACTACTACACTTTATATCGTTCCATGTTTGCAACCTACTATCATATGTGAGGTATATATTTCTTCCTCTAATTCCGATGTGCCTGAGGATTTATTTGCGAATGAGAGAGGCAGGGGAGCCTCTTGATGTGTCTCGGTTAATTTTTTCTTGATTAACTATTGGAGATGTGGACTTGTCTTATATTGGATGCTAGCTGAAAAGTATTAAAGTTATCAATGAGGACACTCTTTTATTGTCGACCACTGAATATGGTCCATCATCTTCCTCTACTGTGTTGACTGAGATAGTCATGTTGGATGACTTTGATTCTTCAACCACTATATCTGCTGGTGTTGGTGCACATCAGACAGCTGCTATAGATTCTTCAGATCCACGGTGTTCAAATTTTCAAGATCATGTATATGGGTTGGATCTTCAGATGACATTGTGTCAGATTATCTTATTAATGAACATGTGGACCCTGATAATTGTCATGTTACTGCTAATGTTACAACATGGGAGCCAACTTCTCAGGACCATCTAGCTAATTCCTCAACAGTCCATGTCATGTATTATGTTGTGACACATGACGCAACATGCACTTCCACTCCTCTAGTTCTACCAAGCGACATGGTGCTCTGTCAAGCTCTCCAACTCCCTCTCCATTAATGCCTGCTTCTAAGAAAGCCAGATTCGTTCCTGAAGCATCAGCTCCTTCTCCGACTCTATTCACTGCTTCTGATGCTTTGAACGAGATGTTCTTTGACCAGGCTTACCAGAATAGTTGGGCTTCTTATTCAGACAGATGATGTTATAACAGTAGAGCCGACACCTCAAGACGGTTCCGCTGATTCTCCTACTACTCATGTTATTTGTTTCGACATAGGACATGACATCTGTTTCTGCTAGTAAGGAAATGTTATTGCAATTTATCCAGATCCGTTGGAGACTCGTAATCCAGGTTGGCATTCCAATACTCCTCATCCATGTCTTATCTCTCAACAGCTATTGTCTCAGAAACCGAATGAAGTGGCTGTCTCTTCTAAGGTGATCGAGTAAGGGGGATGATCCTTGATCCGCTGCTAATGTTTATACTGCTCTGACTCTAGCTACGTTCTTTTGAGGTATCCTTTGACTTATTTTGTCTCAAAGGGGGAGAATGTTTTTATAGTTGTTGGTGCACTTGCCACATAATGCCAAAGGGGGAAATTGTTGGGTTGATTTTCTGTCATTATATGTGGGCATTAGTGGCACTAGATCTGGGGTGTTCAGGTTGTTAAATCAGAACTTTTTTGAATAGGTTGAGAGGTCATGTTGTGAGTCATGTTGCAACATCAGTCACAACATGTGGGATCTGGATGTTGGATCGTGTGCAAAAATTCTGTTTTGGTTTCAAATCTATTTTGCAGATTTTAGATTTGATCTGTAGCCCAGAATCTCGGGGGATCCTAAACTGGTTGACGAAATAACGGAATATCTGTTGGAGATTTTCCTGTTCATTTTGACCCGAAATAGTTCCTTAAATGATGGGCGGAAATAACTGATTTAATGAGCACAATTTTCTGATTTGATTTTCAGATCTGTTTTACTGCTCCTTTCAGATCTGATTTGCTTTCCCAGAATCTTGGTATAATCCTGATGATTACTATATTTATTGAGGGAATATCCGCTCAAGATTTGCTGAAACTATTTACCTGAAATAGTGGATTGGTTCCAAGATACGTGAGATTACTTGCCCGAAGTAGTTCCTAAATATGTGGGCGGAAAAATCTGAATGAGATCATATTTGAACTGTTTTCCAAAACAGTTCCCATATTGATGGTGGCCAGCGTACATAAGGCTAATGTAGATTTTACTAGGGCTTATCACTTTCGTGAAGATTGGTGATCAACATCCAGGGACGGAGGCCGACGGCTACGCACGTAGGGATTGAAGGGAGTTCGATCTAGTTGTTTCATGCAAGGAGATCTTATGGTTTCTACATACGGGGATAGAGGTCGACGGCTACGCACGTAGAGATTGAAGGGAGTTTGATCTTGTCAGTTTATGCAAGGGGATCTTGCGCACAAGGGGATCTTGCGATGATTACTCTATGGGGCTGATTGGGATCACTCATTGCGGTTTTTATTGAGGGGGAGTATGCTCCTCCTAATAGAAATCTGATATTATTGATTGTAATCAGTTTTATTATAGTAGAGTAATCTGATTTTCTGGGTGTGGCCCCACAGATGTATGTGTCTGCACCGAACTGCGTTACCAAGTTTTACGTATTGTTTGAGTTTTCTGCATATGCTGTTATGGTTTAGTTGATTGATTCATAGCTACTCATCTTACACGGAGTAAGGCGTCGGATTATCTGGTTTTGTTATGGGGTTAATAGAGATCTGAAACTGGCCTAATAAGCATTCATGTTCGTATTTCTAGATCCAAACCTGACACATTTTGGTACGACCAGATTGATGTTTAGGTTATCGGATACCATTTACATTCCTAGTTTTAACACTAGAGAGCACTACAACAATTGAGTCTATATGTAACGATTATAATTTAAACCATTACTAATAAGGCATATTAGCAATGGTTATTGTCATTACTATTGCTAATGTTTTATTAGAAATGGTAATTTTCTAATAGAAACAGTTACATATAATAAATATTTTTTAAAAATTTAAAAAAGTACTAATTTTTTTTATCATATTAGAAATAAGTGTTTGGAGTTATTAGAATTCTATTAGAAACGGTTAGTTATTTTAATTATGTTTTAAATGGATAAATAAGTTAAATTAAACCCAATATGTACTAAGTAAATCACGTGGAAGCCGAGAGAACGAGCTGGAAAAACCGCATCCAAAAGTTTTTGCTAAAACAAAAACATCTAATTCCTCAAAACAATTCAACTATTCTTATCCAACAACCTACGCTCGTTCCCTCTAACCCAAAAGTTTTCCCTTTTCCCTCTAACACATAAATTTTCCCTTTTATTTTTCCCTTTTCCCTCTAACCCTGAAATTTTCCCTCTAACCCAAAACCTCCGATTTCCCTCTAAAGCCAAAAAATTTCATGATGCGATTTGAATGTAAACGATTTTGGGTCGGAGTTCTTTTCGCTCAAACCACAGATTTCATTCTAAAGGATTATGGAGGTAATTTTTTTGCCCATAATTTTTCCTTTTAATTTTTCCCTTTTCCCTCTAACGCAGAAATTTTACCTCTACCCCAAAACCTCGATTTCCCTCTAAAACCAAAAAATTTCATGATGCGATCTGAATTTAAACGATTTTGGGTCGTAGTTTTTTTGGCTCAAACCACAGATTTCCTTCTAAAGGATTTTGGTGGGAATTTTTTTGCTTAAACATCTGATTTCCCTCAATTTAGGTTTAATCTCTATCTTTATTTCGTTGATCTGAACAAGGCATCCCTAATCTTCTTACAAAGAAGATCAAGCCACGTCGACCTCAGTAAATTCCAATCAATTGCTAAATAGATCGTGGGAAGAAGTTTAATCTTCTTAAATTTTAACTATAATTTTTTGCATTATTCAGTCAACTAAAGGTAAGCATCGATCAACATAATTCTAAGCACAATAAAGTTTTACATGACCTGATCTATTTGTTTTGGATTTATTTGGAATTTCCTGCAAATTATTATGAGATTAGGGATCAATTGCTACAAAGATTGTGGGAAGAAGATCAATCTGCTCAAATTTTAACCATACTTTTTCGCATTATTCAATCGATCAAAGGTAATCATCAATCAACACAAATCTTAGCACAATAAATTACACGGCATGATCTAATTTTTAGGATTTCTTGGGAATTTCTTGCAAATTATTATGAGACTAGGATCCTTATGTGTGACAGTTAGGTTATTGATGAAGTATTTGGCTAATAGTAATCTTAAGGTCTTATACAAATCGTATGTAATCTGATATTAACTACAAGAGTGACGATTCAGTTTGAGCGAGTACAGGCGCCAACGGCCTTGTCGATTAATGATTCAAATAATTCATGATTTAAGTAATAGCACTTGCCAAATCTCATTATCGATCAATAAGTTTTACTTCTACTTTGACTTTTAAAGCCTGATTGGTTTGGCTATAGGCAATAGCCCTCTTTTTTTCAAGATGAAACCATTGATACCGATAAATTCAAACTTGCTTTATTAGATAGGCCACTTTTATTTTTCAAACAATAATCTCATTTTGCCAATTAGGCAAATTTTGCAATCTGTTCAAGAAGAGAAGATTTAATGTTAGCAATAACAATTGTAATTAGTGGTTATAATGAATTTTTTTCAGTTTCCTTCTTTGAACCAACCTGAGATATAAACTGCATTTTCGTAGAATTTACAAATTTTGTAAATTTCAGAATTAGCCATTTATAAACATTTTATATGGAGCTTGCTGATTAACCGCAACATTGCATTAACCAAATTTAACACCAAGTATGTCGCAACGTAAGTGTAGAAAATAAAATAATGTCCGGTTTTATGATACTGCGAACCTTAGAAAGTTTTCTCAGGATCAAGACAACAAAGCTTTCTCAAAAAAATCACGACATTTGAGATATTTTCAAGATCAAGATGTGTGTTCTGTAGTTTTTCTTTTTCCCTTTTCTAATTCTTTATTCGGTTGCATTAAGTATATCCACCTGGACAATTTCTGTCAACATCAATTGAAATGATTTTAATCATGCCCGTAATTTAGGAAGGTTGTGCTTACATTACCAAAGAGTTACATTTCTAGAAAAGAAACACCTCATGGTAATCTTTTTTTGACAGTGACATCAAATGCCAAGCCTCTTTCACTTTTCACAACCTACTCTTTACTATATCTCTTCATATGAGCATCTATAGCTTACCATTGCAGATGCATTGCATACATTCTATGTTCTCGTGCCTTGACATTATATAGGTGCTATCCATGTAACCTTAGTGGATTCCTTCCTAATCTTCTTGTGTAACACCATAAACATGAAAGAAACAGTGACATTGGTCAGGCTAGGGGACCTAATGATTGGAATCAACACCAATATAACCTATTTATGTTATAACTTCCTCGTTCACAAGGAGAAAGGCATATGATAGTGTATTTACAA
This sequence comes from Scilla litardierei, assembly GCA_030789695.1. Classification (NCBI taxonomy): domain Eukaryota; kingdom Viridiplantae; phylum Streptophyta; class Magnoliopsida; order Asparagales; family Asparagaceae; genus Scilla; species Scilla litardierei. The sequence continues at coordinate 315,364,733 of CM061142.1, read as the reverse complement.
TTAATGGTGCATATGCAATAATGTCAAAGACCGTCAGTCCGCTGCCTCAATTATTTCAATAAGACTAGTCAAATAGCAGTCATACCTGCTACTAATACTCGACAATATGAGTAGCATGTTCCAAACCACCAGGGATCCACTTTCTTGCCAAAAAGTATAATGTTTTTCACCAACTCACACTTAGTACTGGCAAAAAGTATACTCAAAAAATTGACTATGTCTTGAATGCCAACTGCATTCTATCATGCGTCATGTATGTTTAGATGTCCTCTTAATGTAATCCACACTTCAAGTCGTTAACTGTTCAAATGAATTCATTACATCAGTATTAATTCTCTCTTCTAGTATTAATAAGTAATGTTAACACAGACTAAATTCCTTTTTCACCAGTAAACATTAGATTATTAATTAAAGAGTACAAGACGCAATTAACATTATCAATTTAATACTTAAAAGACACTTGAGATGCCAACATACAAATTCTTAGGCATTAAGTTGCGATGACTATTCAAATTTATCATGCAGTTGATTCAAATTTACCAGGCTTATATTCGTCATTTCCATTTTCAAAAGTTTGATTTTGTGTATGTTATATTTTTAAAATTATTTGACAATTCAATGCTGTTTGTGGTAAATCTTGGTTAGGTATAAATTTCCAATTTTAAGATCGAAAAGATCTTAATACATCAGCTGGACAGGGCACTTCTCATGCAAATAAGATAGAATTATCTTTTGAAAGCTATTGAAGCAGTCAAAAAGATTTGCAACCATAGAAATCATTACCATTTCATTTTTTCTCTAATACTCAGTTCAAAAGGGATTCCTATTAGATCGATAATCTATTGTACTCTGCTACTTTGACAAATTTTCTTCATATAACTAGGAACTAGTGACATTTGTATACACTTTAACTTGCAAACTTTGCTTCATGGTTTGTGAGCTTTCCTAGCTCCTAGCTAGTGTTAATAATCAGCATCATAGGCACTAGTATTTTTTAATCATTTTTTGTACATTTTATCGTTCACTTGTGTCTTGTTGTATGTATCTAGTGGCAAATTTTTTCATTCAAATTAACTTTTTTTATTCAAAATTATCAAGTCAATAGTTAAGATTTTTTCAAGAGATGGAGTATGATTATATTGGGGATAAGAGTTGGATGTATAAAGGAGTTGAACAATTTGATGACTACTTTATAGCAGGAGTTGATAGTTTTATTAAGTTTGCAATCCAACATTTACCAGAAGGACGGAGAGACATATGTTGCCCATGCAAAAAAATGTGAAAACCAGTGTAGTCATGATACTCCAACCATTAAGATACATTTAATGGTAATGGTTTTGTATGCGATTATACAAGATGGTATTTTCTTGGTGAAACTCGAAAGAGGAATTGAGAACAAATAATTGATGTGCTTCCATCTAGAGATGACATGATCAGAATGTTAACTGATGCTCGTCCATTATCACCTTATTATGATTATACTGGGTCTTCTGAAATGATAAATAATAATAGAAGAGATCGAGATGCAGAAAGGTTTGAAAGTTTGATAGCTGATGCTAGAAGAACACTTTATCCTACCGACCAAAAGTACTCAAAATTGTCTTTCATAGTTCGTCTACTTCAAATAAAGTGTTTAAATAAATGGATCAATAAGTCACTCTATGGTCTCCTTGAATTACTAAATGAATTATTACCTGAAGACAATCTTGTGTCAATGAATTGGTATGCGGTAAAGAAGGTTATTGATGATTTGGGACTAAAATGAAATAAAATACATGCATGTCGTAACGATTGTGTGTTATTTAGAAATGAATATGAGAAGCTTGAAAAATGCCCTGTATGTGGTACATCTAGATGGATGAAAAGAAGAGAAAATGGTTATGGTAAAGATTTGCCTATCAAGGTCCTTCGTCATTTTCCTTTAATTCCTAGATTATAAGGCTATTCATGTCTAAAAACACCTAGAGAAATGACATGGCATTACGCTGCACCTAAGGAAGATGGGGAGATTAGTCATCCAAGAGACTCCAATGCTTGGAAGCATTTTAGTCTTCAAAATGCTTCGTTTGATAGTAAACCTCGTAACGATATGCTTGGACTGGCAAGTGATGGGTTTAGTCCATTCAAGCTGATGACTGGTGGCAATAGAAGCACGTGGCTAGTTGTATTAATTGCATATAATCTTCCACCATGGCTTGTCATGAAGCAGACATATTTTATGTTATCTCTTCTTATTGATGGTCCTAAATCACCAGGTAATGATATTGACATCTACCTACAACCATTAATTGATGAGCTCAAACTTTTATGGCAAGATAGGGTTGACACATACGATGCATCAACTTGTGAAACATTCAAAATGAGAGCATCTATTATTTGGACCATCAACGACTTTCCTGATATGGTATGCTATCAGGTTGGAGCACAAAAGGACACCATGCATGTCCTAATTGCCATACAGAGCATGGATCTATATATTTGAGTTGTAGCAAAAAGTGCGTCTACATGAAACATCGTCATTTTTTAAAAATCAATCATCCATGGTGGAAAGATAAAAGAAAGAATTCGATGGTGAAATGGAGACAAATATTGCACCGTTCCATTATCTCGAGATGATGTGCTAAAGCAATGGGAGAACTACAATAACATAACATTTGGAAAGTTCAAAAATTAGAGAAGCAATCAACACCTAAAGGTTGGAAAAAAAGAGTATTTTATTTGAGCTCCCTAATTGGAAAACACTATTAGTGCATCACAACTTAGATGTCATGCATATTGAGAAAAATGTTTGTGATACTTTTTTAAATACCTTGCAATGTAAGGATGGGAAATCCAAATATAACTTAAATGCTCGTAAGACCTACAAGTTTTGAATATAAGAAAGCCTTTGTATCCTAAAGAATTACAGGGGAGATATGGAAAATATGTGTTACCTCATGCATCCTATAACATAACTAAGTTAGAAAAAAAAGGTTCCTATATATTTTAAAATTATTGAAACTTCCAGATGGATTTTCGTCAAACTTTACCGGGTAAGTTCAAGTTCGAGAAGGTAATATAATTGGGCTAAAAGGTCATGATTACCATGTTTTGATGCAACAACTCCTCTCGTTGGCCATAAGAACATCATTTGTGAAGCCGATGGGTCTTGTGATAAATGATTTTTGTAGCTTCTTTAGAGAGTTGTGCTCCAAAGTAATTGACTATCATTCAATGGAGAAGCTAGAACAAAGTATTCCAATAATCCTTTGTAAGCTAGAAAGGATGTTTACTCCTGCATTATTTGATGTTATGGTGCCTTTGACCGTACATCTAGCAAATGAGGGAAAACTTGCAGGACCAGTTCAGTATCGCTGGATGTATCCTATTGACAGGTATACTGAAATCAATTATGCATAATATCATGGTTATTTTAATTTTTCCTTCATTTTAAAAGTTAAATAATATGATTTATAATTAGGTATTTGCTCACACTAAAGAACTATGTACGCAATAGAAGTCGACTAGAGGGTTCCATAGCAGAGGGTTACCTAAAAGATGAAGCGACAACTTTTTGTGAACGTTACCTAGGTGATGTGGAGTCAAAGCTTAACAGACCTGTAATTCAGTACTATGAAGATAATCAAATAAACGTATAACACTATGAATAAACCCAAGAGAAGACACAAGACTTGGTAACGCAGTTCGGTGCGCACACCTACATCTGTGGGGCCACGCCCAAAAAACTAGATTACTTAACTATAATAAATAATGATTATAATCACTAATATCAGATCTATATTAGGAAACGCATACTCCCTCTCAATACAAACTGCGAGGGGGTATCTTAATCAACCCCGTGGAGTAAGCTATGCAAGCTCCCCTTACATGCAAGATCCCTTTGCACAACCAACTAGATTAACTCCCTTGATCCCTACGTGGGTAGCCGTCGGCCTCCATCACCAGATGTACATAAACAATCTTCCGAAAGTGATAAGCCCTAGAACAATCCGCATGATGCTTATATATGGCGGCACCCCTTCAATCATATAAGCTGTTATGGGAAGCAACTGATTTAGAAACCATGCAGATTTTCTCGACCCGCAAATCTGGAAACCACTTAGGGCAACTGATCCAGTACAAATCTTCAGTATATCTTGCAAAAAATATTTGCAGGTTAATAACTTCGATTATATCATCAGCAGATCTTGTAAACACTATTTGCGTGTAACTAACTTCCTATTTCATCTTCCGCAGATCTCATACATACCAGCATACAGCTGAATACCTTTAAGAGAATCTAAATAATAATATAAGATCTGGAGGTATTCCAATAATAGATCTTGTAGCCTGAACTATTTCGGGTAAAAATAAACAGAAAAGTCTCCATCAGATATTCAGTTATTCCGTCAATCAGTTCAGGATCCCCCGAGATTCTGGGCAACAAATCAGATTTGAAATCAGCAAAACAAATCTGCAAACCAAAACTGAATTCTGCATACGATCCAATATCCAGATCCCGCATGTTATAACTGATGTTGTAACATGACTTACAACATGATTTCTCAAACTGTTCAAAAACTGTTTTGATTCCACAACCTGAACTCTCCAGATCCAGTGACACTAATGCCAATATATAGCAACAGAAAATCAACCCAACAATCTCCCCCTTTGGCATTATGTGGCACAACCCAAAGTACGGGCACCAACCAAGCACCAACCAAGCACATTCTCTCCCTTTGAGCCACAATAAGCAAAAGCACATTCTCCCCTTTACTAGTAATAATCCGAGCAGTGATCACCTCAGAAGAGACATCCACTACATTTGGTTTCTGAGACAATAGTTGCTGAGAGATAACACATGGATGAGGAGGATTGGAATGCACACCTGGATTACGGGTCTCCAACGGATCTGTATAAATGCACTAAAATTCCCTAACTTGCAGAAACAGATGTCGTGTCCTGTGTCGAAACATATAAGATGAGTAGCAGGAGAATCAGCTGAACCGTCTTGAGGTGTCGGCTCCAGTGTTATAACGTCATCTGTCTGAATAAGTAGCCCAATGATTTTGATAAGACTGGTCGAATAACATCTTGTTCAAAGCATCAGATGCAGTAAGTAGAGTCAGGGAAGGAGCTGATGCTGCAGGAACGACTTTGGCTTTCTTAGAAGCTGGCATTGAAGAAGATGGAGTAGCTAGACGAAGCACCCTGTCGCTTGGCCGAACTATGATGATGGTGACAAGATTGAGGAACTTACAGATCTGGCATGGTCTAATCAGGAGCAGGTGAAACTGTAGAGTCACCAGGTGTAGAAGAGGTGCATGTTGTGTCCTATGTCACAACATGATCCATGACATCATGTTCAACATGAGCCGATATTGCAACATCGTGTGCAACATCTGATGCAACATGAGCATTTGTTGCAACTTCGGGTGAAACACCAGATGTAACATCAGATCCAACTACACGTGCAACATCAGAGGCAATATTGCCGTCATCAGGGGTAGCATAATCGTCCATGTGATAATCAAATATTATATCCTTGGGAGCGTGGTTAGTAGACATATCCGATGCAATATCCTCTGGATGGAACGGGGACCAGATCAGATATAGGATGCTCAGAAGTGGAGTAGTTGTAGCGTCAACTGGAGGAGTGAAAGTGCATGTTGCGTCATGTGTCACAACATGATACAAGACATGGACTATTGAGGAATCAACTTGATGGTAGTTAGAGGTTGGCTCTTATGTTGTAACATGAACAGTAACATGACAATCATTACGGGCCACATGTAAGATAATCTGACACAATGTCATCTGAAGATCCAACCCACATACATGATCTTGAAAATTTGAACCCGGTGGATTTGAAGAATCCATAGCAGCTGTCTCATCGATAACTTTAATACTTTTCATCTAGCCTCCAATAAGACAAGTCCATATCTCCAATAGTTAATCCAAAAAATCAACCAAGACACATCAAGAGGCTCCCTTGTCTCTCATTAGCAAATAAATCCTCAGGCACAACAGAATTAGAGGAAGAAAAATATACCTCACATCTGATAGTAGGCTACAAATATGGAATGATATCCAGTGTAGTAGTCAAGCTTTGAGAGGTCGAAATAGTAGCTGGTGAGTTGAAGACATTGGCGGTGCTGACAGAGAAGCTTCGGCGGGTTGCATGTCAAAATTTGGAGACATGGATGCGGTGGAAACGGCGAAGAAGTGGACAAAATTTAGGAACATCAGCCAAAATGGGTGAATAGGATGTGAAAGATAGATCGGTGGCATATCGTTGTGCTGGAGAGGGTACATGCGAAGATTTGATGGCATTGGCAGAGGATGAGCGGTGAGAAGAGCGGCAAGGTAAGTCTCTGATAATTCTGGAGGAAGATTCATAAGAATTTGACGCAGGTTGCTCACATTGATTGTTGAGAGAAGATGTCAATTCTGGTGTCATAACATCCACAACAACATAGTTATGTTTCGAATCTAATGTTTCAACATCAGTCACAACATAAGGTGTTTACTCTGAAGCTGCAGTGTTCAGGCTGTATAATTCAGACTTCCTGACCCATTGACTTTTCACTCTCCAGTCGAGAGAGCTTACAGTTCTTCCCTCCATGAAATGACGCATACGACTAAAACAGTTTCTCTCAGAATGACCGATGAACTTGCAGTATTCACATACTGACTTTCCTCCTTTGTTGACTTTAGTCAACTTCTTCTTATAATCATGACTCTTGCGATGACCCATCTTCTCAAGCTCTGTAGTAACTTGACTTCTTCTTTCAGCATACACATTATAGTAACCTCCTCTATTGTATCCTACTCTAGTGTGATCTCCCTGAAATCTTCCCAATGTTCAAGATATCATCAAGCTTTGCTTTTCCAGAGTTCCACTTATTCAAAATGCTCTCAGCTTTCTCTGCCCCGAGGAGGACAATTCGGAGGGTACTCTCAAGCTGTCTAGAATTTTGCTCAGCTTTCAGGCATTTGACTTTGGCTTCTTCCTTTTCTTCCTCCAGTCTGGCATTTTCATCTTTCAGCTGTTTGTTGCTATCACAGATTTCCAACCATTTATTGTACATCATTTGGTAAGATGTTCGGATATCCTCATCACTAACATCCTCATCAATGTCAACGTTTGAGTCTGACCACTGATAGGTGTTGTTGATGATGTTATTGTGGGAGGATATATGCCCATAAGGCGATTTATCCTAAGTATACGTCTTGTTAAGATATAATATGGTATCCATTATCCTAAGTATAAATTCAAATGAATAATATACTTAGATAATGTCCATAGACTTATAGTTAGGTCCTTACGTATCTAGATAAGATCTCGATTATGAGTAGTAAGTGACCAAATAGAAACTTAAGTCTTAAACGGTTCGTGGTCATAGATGTGTCGAGAACTGGATATCGACACATCGGGCAGACCACTGTCTCTTTGTCTTACCTTAGGGTAACAACGATCTCATAGTCAGTAGAGTTGGTGAAGTTGGAGACAAGACACAGGTACTCATTGGAGAATGAGTTCACTGAACGACCAACTTACAGTTATTGAAATGGTTAACTTTAATTATACTGTCTATAATAACTCTAAGGTGATGATAGGGAAGCTGGTCCTTTAGACCTGAAGTCATATGTACGAACCTATGAGTGAGCAGTACCTATGATCTAGTTTCGAGGCTAGGCCTGCTGAAAGATCTTAGGTTGGGTTACACCTGAAGCTCTCGAGGCGAGTAGATGACTAAGACGTGAGTCGTCTCATCTGTTAAATGGAAGTTAGTGTCACAGGCTCATTACGGTCTTTGTGTTAATCCTCGGCCGCGGTACGTTGTAAGATGTACAACGTGAATACAACAAAGACTGCCGTATACTGGCCAATGTTCTCTAATGGGGTTGACAGTACACCGTACTCTAGGCCAACAGAGACACAGTCTTGACGAAGAGACTATAGCTAATGGTATTCATCACTGACACAGTCAAAATGAACCCAACGAAACTTTTGTCAATGGGTCGATCATGTTATGATGATTCTGAAACAGGGATGACAACTACTGCTCGTGGTGACCGTCGTCTAGGGGTTTCGAGCCCCAACCTGTTGTAAGGACAGGCTGTAGGGTCTTACACCATGTAGCATTCGAGTCTTAGTAATAGGAAGATTGTTAAGAGGAATTCATATGATGAAATGGTTAAGTCCACAATCCAGTTGTAAGACTAAGTCATAGATAGGGACAATGTTGCCTTTGATGCAAACAAGATTGAATGTGTCATAAATTGTTTACGACAAAATTTATAGGAACAAAAGAATTGGAAAGGTTGCCTGGTTGATGGCATCGTCCCGGTCTAAACACAGGTTCAAACCGCGTCCAAATCGGAGCTCAAACCAGCCCAGAAATTCAGAAATAGGCCAAGTGGGTCAGACCCACTAAGGGGCCAAGGCAAGCGGCAAAAGGGGCTGGGCATGCCTGCTCTCTAAGCGGGTGCATCCGCTTTTCTAATCAGGCTGGCCTGCTCTGCGGGCCGCGCCCGCATTAGCAGCGGGTGGTCCGCTGTGCGGGCCATGCTCCACAAAACAGGGCGGCCCGCTATGCGGGCCGCACCCATTAAGGGGCGGGGCACCCGCTCGCTGAGCGAGCTGGCGGCCCCGGACCTCCTCACAGACCCGGCCCGCTTCGACGAGCCAGGGGTAAATGCAGTGCCCCTTGTGGGCGTGCACCCGCAAGTGGAGCGGGCACGCCCACTTGCCTAGCGGGTGCGCCCACGAATCGACTTAAGTTAGGGTATTTTGAAACCCTATATGACGGCTACAAAATCCAACTTCTTGCCCATCTTTGGGCAATTGTTTGAGGGGTCAAACGAAGTCAATATTCGTCGCCGTTTGTTCCTACGCGTTGACCATTCGAAGCTCTTCGAAATGATGGCATGTTTGGTGTCTGGTGTTCAAGGATGAGAGAGATCTAATTAGTTAAAGTTGGGCCTTTGTGAAAGTCTTTCTAAACCTTATTAATTTAGTTAAAAAAAATACTCTCATTATGTTTAGTCCCACATTGCTTGTGCAAAACGAGGGAAGGCCGACTTCCTATATAAATAGGGGTGCCCTCCTCCATTGTTCAGTGCACCACGTCCTCGATCGAGTAGCTGCAAATAATTGAGCAAGCTCGATCTATGACTTAAACTTTTCTCCTCTCATATTCCTATTCTCCCATCGGTCCTAGCGAGGCTACGAAAGGGGGGTTGGATTCGGATCCAGATGTCTAAGGAGCGGGTTTGATCAAGTGAAACCTTCTACCGCAAGTGATCGGCTCGGAGGCGGGTGTCTGCGCAAGTGGATCAGTTCGAAGGCGCAAGGCGGGTCGGGTGGATCGAGTCATGGGTGCAAGGCGGCTCGGCTACTAGGAGCACAAGAAGCTGGTGCGGTACATCTTGTACGCCCCAGGGTTGAGATTCCGGGTATGTTCTCTAAGTAACTTTAGCGTAAATTTAATTTCGTCGCAGTAGTATAGATCCCTCTTGCAGTGGTCAGACCACCCCAAGTTGGCATAGATCGGGCTAGGTTCTGGCTTTCTCAGAGCCTAGCTAAAATATTTAGCTAGCTTGCTTATTTTTTCGCTGCTCTTTTCTGCATCTGTGTTCCGTCCGATTAGGGCGGGCAAAGATCTGAGCTCTGGGGTCAGCCAAAACACTTCAGTGGTATCAAAGCCAAGTTTATGCATGTTGATCCGATTTTGCGACGATATTAAATTTTAAGAAGTTGCTTTCTTTGAACATGTAAATTTTAACCTTATCTGATAATGTTAAAAATTATATTCGGTATTTTAAAATTGTTGTAAAAACGGGATGTAACTTTGAGAATTTTTTTTCATCCGATGATTTTGAAATTCATTTCTTATAGTTACATAAACGTTTAAGATTATTTTATGAGATAACATAAGTCTTGAAATGTTTTATTGATATTTTGAAGCCTATGTTTAATTCAAAAAATTATTTGATAATTTTGTGAAACCTATAAAATAATACAAGGCTTTAAAATTCAGATCTTTCATTAAATGTTTTAAAAAATTGGTTTTTAAAACATGGAAAATTATTAAGAGATATTTCTAACTTTATGTGATAAAATTTTAATAAGCCTCTTATGATAAAATTCTTTTTAAAATCATTTTATGTGATAAAATATTTTAAAAATATTTTAATATCTATGTAATCTTACGAAATTTTAATTTCATAAGATGTTGTTAAAGTTTAATTTCTTATTATTACACCAAGTTTTAAAAGATTACTTTATGTGATAATGTAATCCTAAAATTGTTTAATTAATTTTAAAAGCTTAGGTTTGTATTTGAAATTATTAGATAATCTTATGAACCAAATTTTATGTGACAAAATGGTTGAAGTTTTAAAATTGTGGATCTTTAAATATATACGTTAAATTTTTTGGTATGCAAGTTAATCATTTATGTTGTAGCTTATATTAACTTGCATGTTCTCATAATATGTCACATGATTGAACCCTGATTCTAATGTGATTAAATTAGTTGGTTAATGTTTAATGGACATGATGAATAAATTATTCATGAACCCTTTAGTTATCCATTAATTTATTAAAAGTTTATAAGATAAATTTTTAATGACAAGTGACATGCTACGTTTTAAATGAACAAATACAACATCAAAACCTAATTCCCGATTAGGTTAGTCCCTTTAATTGACAATCATTATCATAAATTGTTTAAATAATGATTATCATTAAATGACTAATTTTGTAAAATGTTGTAATTGTTTTATTAAAATCCTAATAAAAATTGGGGTAGCACGATGAACAAAACGAACCTTATAGTTGATAAGGATCTAATAAACGTCATCAAACAAATCCATAAAAATTTCGAATTTTAAGGATCAACTAGTTGATAAGGACTAACTAGTATTAATTAAAAGATATTTAGTTGATGGACGAACATAGAATTAATGAACCTCCTTCAATGGATCATAATGTCGGTCAATGTGCTTGGCTAAGTTTGCTGGACCACCCCAACTACACTAGGGGTTAAGTGGTCCTGGCTTAGTTAATTCCCTGGCCGAGTCCGCTGGACCGCAAGGAGTCGAATCATAACTATGTAAGTCCATCGACTATACCTATGTCAAATACGATAATAATCTTGTTCAAGATATATCGTAGTCCTCCTTGTTTTAGGAGTTTGCAACTGTAAGACCCGTGTTACAGTTGTTGAGCTACACTCAAGCTGTGACATGGCAATCCTATAGAAACCGATTTCTTGATAACATCTCGACTTGACCCAAACCGTCGTGTCGTGCATACACCGAGCACCGGCGTAAGTCTAACCAAAGATGTAGTCTAAGACCTGACCCAAACTGTCGTGTCATGCATACACCGAGCGCCGGGGCAAGTCAGGCTAGACGCAAAAACAAGGGTCCAACTAGGCTAGCCAATGTGATTTGGATGAGCACACTCATGATCACAAATGACTAGGGGTATAAATCGAAAGGGAATCATATTTAATATGATTGACGATGAGTTCGTCTACCGACTGCAGAGTCAGACAACTTGTTGAGACATACTCAAGGTTGTCGGACTCAGGGTAGTCGGATCCCTCTCCCACAAATGTTATTGTATAATAAACTGTTTATTATTATGGCTTTAATAAATTTAGTGGGAGAATATAGTTTTATTAAAATCCATTGAAACTATACACCGAACATATACTGACTAAGTATCTAATAAATTACAGAATGGATTCAGGTCTAAAGTATATGAAAGAGAGGACTGTGCTCGATGGAACAAACTATAATGATTGGCTTAAAAACATTAAGTTAGTCCTTTCTCTAGCATGGATTGGATACGTGCTGTTCGAGGACCCTCTGGAAAATTCGGACGAAGATGCAATGCCTGAGGAGAAGAAAGCCTACAAGGAGTACCAGAGAGATGCCGAGAAGGCCAGGTGCCTTACTCTGTCTTCAATGAACAATAGTCTATAGAGAAAACATGAACATCTGGATGTTCAAAGCATGCTTCTCAATGCAAAGGAATTGTTTGGCAAGCAGTCAAGAGCTGCCAAATTTGAAACCACGTGCAACCTCTGGGGAGCTATGATGGAAACGGGCCCCGTGCAAGATCATATGATTAAGATGATCGGGTACGTGGAAGACGTCGCCCAGTTGGGTTTTGTCGTGGACAATGAGATGTCAGTGGACATCATTATTAAGTCTTTGACCCCAGACGTCAACCTTTCATTACTAGTTTCATTATGAACAATATTGAAACGGATCTTCTCGGTCTCCTCAACAAGCTTAAGTAGTTTGAGGAGATCGAGAAGAAACCGACTGTATTGGTTGTTGGCTCTGCTTCTTCAGACCAGCCAAAAGGCAAGGGTAAGAAGAGGCATGTCCCATAACTAGCCAAGGTGAAGAAGGGGAAGAAGAAGGCAAATGGGGCTCCGTCCAAATCAGAATGCTTTCACTGCCATATGATAGGCCATTGGAGGAGGAACTGCTAGGTTTACCTTGCAGAAAAGAAGAAGGGGCATACTGATGCCACTGCCTCAGGTACAACAAATTCAATTTAATAAAGTATAATTATTTCCATAAATTCTTTATCACATAGTATGAGATATTAAGACATCTGTGTAATGTATACAGGTGGCTGATATGAAGCAGAGGATGGAAGAAGTTTCGAGGACGGTCGGCATCTGAACAATCGTTGCTGCTAGGGCCGTGCGAGGACTTCAAGAGACGTGAAGAAGGAACTGATACTTATTTCTTTTTATGAATAAAATGTATCGTTGCTTAAGTTAAAACAATGATTGAGTGTTTAATGCTCAAGGTTTATTATGATAAACACATTATGATTCATTTTTATGAATCCATTGCTTTAATAAAATGTCTCGGGAAATGTGCTTCTTTTTGAAATTGTGATTTGTTGCCAATGGCTTTAATTTCTGTGAATGTGGCTGTATGAGCTAGTTGCATTAATTCTCGAGCTGACAAGCAGAGCATCTGAATAATTTGATTGTTTGGAGCTGACTTAATTTTATAGCCAGTCAATAGTTAAAAATAAGTTCCAGGAGCGTATAATTGTATATGATCATAATTATACGCATATTAAGATTTATTCTTAATTAAAACTACATTTGATTCTTAAGAGTTATTATTAAATGTAGTTAAGAGAAAAGTACTAAGTAGGATGTTTGACTGAGTAAGTCAATATCAAGATTCCTTAAACCGATCTTGATATGACTCAATTGTCAAATTAAACCTAACACTGGTATGTTCCATCTAAGCACTTCTCAATTGGTTGTGCTTATCATATATATTCTAACTATAATTTAGATATATAATAGAAGTATTTAATCAGTTAATTCTTAAAGTCAATGGGGAGATAACTCATGTACTTAGCTCCGGGTTTCTCGGACTAAGTAAAAAGGTTTCCAACAAATTTGAATCATCTATATGTGACATTAAATCAAACTTGTTTTGATTTAATCGAATATACAGAGATTTAAGGTGTCACTTATGCACTTGACATATTGACACAAAATAATTGGAATGAGCCAAGATTGACTTATAGAAAGTTAGACCCTACATCAAGATTGTATGAGCTAATAGTTAGCCATACAAAGAAAGAAAAATTGATCCAAATCAGTTTTCAACTATCAACCTTGTGTGATCAAAAGATGTATGAATAAAAATCCATTAAAATGCATTATAAATACTCATTAGTAAACCCACTCTTAGGATTGGTATGTGCAGTCCAATGTGACTGATATGCTACAACGGTATGAGATACCGTGATAAATAGCCTAAGTACAAGTGGGAGATGTAGGAGGATATCTGCACAGAAGGCGATTTATCCTAAGTATATGTCTTGGTAAGATATAATATGGTATCCATTATCCTAAGTATAAATTCGAATAAATAATATACTTAGATAATGTCCATAGACTTATAGTTAAATTCTTACGTATCCAGATAAAATCTCGATTATGAGTAGTAAGTGACCGAATAGAAACTTAAGTCTTAAACGGTTCGTGGTCATTGATGTGTCGAGACTGGATATCGGTACATCAGGTAGACCACTGTGTCTTTGTCTTACCTTAGGGTAATGACGATCTTATAGTCATTCGACTTGGTGAAGTCGAAGACGAGACACAGGTGCTCATTGGAGAATGAGTTCACTGAATGACCAACTTAGAGTTATTTAAATGGTTAACTTTAACTATACTGTCTATAATAACACTAGGGTGATGATAGGAAAGCTGGTCCTTTAGACCTAAAGTCATATGTACGAACCTATGAGTGAACAGTGTCGCTTAGACTTATGATCTAGCTTCGAGGCTAGGCCTGTTGAAAGATCTTAGGTTGGGTTACACCTGAAGCTCTCGAGGCGAGTAGATGACTAAGATGGGAGTCGTCTCTTCCGTTAAAGGGACGTTAGTGTCACAGGCTCATTATGGTCTTTGTGTTAATCCTCGGCCGAGGTACGTTGTAAGATGTACAACGTGAATACAACAAAGACTGCCATATACTGACCAATGTTGTCTAATGGGGTTGACAGTAAAGCATACCCTAGGCCAACAGAGACATAGTCTTGACGAAGGGACTATAGCTAACGGTATTCATCACTGACATAGTCAAAGTGAACCAACGATACTTTTGTCAATGTGTTGACCATGTTATGATGATTCTTTGGGACTACAACTGCTGCTCGTAGTGAACGTCGTCTGGGGGTTTCGAGCCCCAACTTGTAGTAAGGTCGGATTGTAAGGTCTCACACGGAGTAGCATTCGAGTCTTAGTAATAGGAAGATTGTTAAGAGGAATTCATATGATGAAATGGTTAAGTTCACAAGCCAGTTGTGAGACTAAGTCATAGATATGTACAATGTTGCATTTGATGCAAACAAGATTGAACGTGTCGTAAATTGTTTACGAAAAAATTTATAGGAACAAAAGAATTGGAAAGGTTACCTGGTTGACAGGATCGTCCCGGTATAAACATAGGTTCAAACCGCGTTCAAATCGGAGCTCAAACGAGCCTAGAAAGTCAAAAATAGGCCAAGTGGGTCAGACCCACTAAGGGGCCAAGGCAAGCGGCAAAAGGGACGGGTGCGCCTGCTTTCTAATCAGGTCAGCCCGCTCTGCCGGCTGCACCCACATTAGCAGCGGGCGGCCCGCTGTGCGGGCCGTGCTCCACAAAACGGGGCGGCCCGCTATGCTGGCCCCACCCGTTAAGGGGCGGGGTGCCCTCTTGCGGAGCTGGCGGGTGGCCCCACCCCGCCTCACAGACCCGGCCCGCTTCGGTGGGCCGAGGGTAATTACAGCGCCCCTTGCAGGTGCACACCCGCAAGGGGAGCGCACCCGCTCCCCTTGCGGGTGCGTGCCCACGAATCTAACTTAAGTTAGGGTTTTTTGAAACCCTATCCAACTTCTTGCCCATCTTTGGGTAATTATTTGAAATTCGTCGTCGTTTGTTCCTACGCGTTTACCATTCGAAGCTCTTCGAAATGATTGCTTGTTTGGTGTCTGGTGTTCAAGGATGAGAGAGATCTAATTAGTTAAAGTTGGGCCTTTGTGAAATTCTTTCTAAACCTTATTAATTAAGTTAAAAAAATACTCTCATTATGTTTAGTCCCACATTGCTCGTGCAAAACGAGGGAAGGCCGACTTCCTATATAAATAGGGGTGCCATCCTCCATTGTTCAGTGCACCAAGTCCTTGATCGAGTAGTTGCAAATAATTGAGCTAGCTCGATCTACGACTTAAACTTTTCTCCTCTCATATTCCTATTCTCCCATCGGGTCCTAGCGAGGCTACGAAAGGGGGGTTGGATTCGGATCCAGACGTCTAAGGTGCGGGTTTGATCAAGTGAAACCTTCTACCACAAGTGATCGGCTCAGAGGCGGGTGTCGTCGTAGGTGGATCAGTTTGAAGGCACGAGGCGGCTCGGGTGGATCAAGTCAAGGGGCAAGGCGGCTTGGCTACGAGGAGCACAAGAAGCTGGTGCGGTTCATCTTGCCCGTCCCAGGGTTGAGATTCCGGGTATGTTCTCTAAGTAACTTTAGCGTAAATTTAATTTTGTCACAGTAATATAGATCCCTCTTGGGGTGGTCAGACCACCCCAAGTTGGCATAGATCGGGCTAGTTTCTGACTTTCTCAGATCCTAGCTAAAATGTTTAGCTAGCTTGCTTATTTTTCTGCTGCTCTTTTCTACATCCGTGTTCCGTCCGATTAGGGCGGGCACAGATCTGAGTTCTGGGGTCAGCCAAAACCCTTCAGTTGCAACATCTAATCCAATATGGCTATTTGTGTTGTAGTCTGATTGTCTTTTCATTGAAGCGACAAAAGCAACATAGTTACTGGTGATTTCCTCATCTCCAGCACTTCCTTCAGACTCATCATCCCTCTAGGTACTGGTTATGTATTTCCCTTTTTGCTTCTTCAACGTGTTAGCACACTCAGATTGTATGTGCCCAAAACCTTCACATTCTCTACACCATATCCCTTTTTCATTCTTTTTCTGATCATATCTTTGGATAAGATGACTGACACCTTTCCAAGCAGATGTATTACTTGGTCATGGCAGACTGTTTCCTAATCTGGAATTTGGCCTTTTCCTACTGATTTTCTTCAGCATTCTACTGAATTTTTTAGTCAACATGGCAATATCATCATCTAGACCTGATTCTTCATCATATTTAGAGACCTCTCCAGTTTCAACTTTCAAGGCCACTCCTTTATCCCTTTTATTCTGTTTGAGATTCATTTCAAATGTCTGTAGAGACACCATAAGTTCATCAAGTCTCATGGTAGAGATATTCCTAACTTCCTCAATAGCTACAACTTTAGCAAAAATCTGTATAGGAGGGATCTTAAAGCTTTTCTAACCAACTTCACTTCTGAATATTTTTACCCAGTTGAAAGGCTTGATTTGCTATATCTCTTAATTTCCTATTAAATTCGACAATAATTTTATCATCACCCATTCTTAATTTTTAAAACTGAGATGCAAGCATTTGGAGTTTAGAGACTTTTACCGCATTTATTCCTTCATGCATGTTTTGAAGTATATCTCATGCTTCTTTAGCGTACTTATAAGTAGAGATAAGTTTGAACTGCTCTTTACCCACAGCCGTGAAAATGGCATTAATTGCTTTAGAATTGCCCAGGGCAGCATGTTCTTCAATCCGACTCCAGTCTCTTGTCGACTTGAGATGTTCCTTGTCGTCTTTGTCGATTTCAATCGGAGGGGACCATCCTTCAACAACTATGATCCAGGCCTTCTCATCTAGGGATTTAATGAAGATCCACATTCTAGACTTACAGTAAGTGTAGTTTGTACCGATAAGCAATGGAGGACGAGTAACATAGGCACCTTCTCGTGTAGTCATGATTCAAGTATTGAAATCCAAGATCACACCCGCTTTGACAACACAAAGTAGCATGTATGACTTGCTCTGATACCAATTGTAATTCAGTACTATGAAGATAATCAAATAAATGTATAACACTATTAATAAAACTAAACGAAGACACAAGACTTGGTAACGCAGTTCGATGCACACACCTACATCTGCGGGGCCACGCCCAGAAAATCAGATTACTCTACTATAATAAATAATGATTACAATCACTAATATCATATCTATATTAGGAGAAGCATACTCCCCCTCAATAAAAATCGCGAGGGATGATCTTAATCAACCCAGTGGAGTAATCTATGCAATCCCTCTTGCATGCAAGATCCCCTTGCGCAACCGACTAGATCAACTCCCTTGATCCCTACGTGCATAGTCGTCAGACTCCGTCCCCGGATCTAGATCAACAATCTTCCGAAAGTGATAATCCCTAGAACAATCTGCATGATGCTTATAGATGGTGGCATCCCTTCAATCCTATAAGCTGTTATGGAAAGCAACTGATTTAGAAACCATGCAGATTTTCTCGGCCCGCAAATTTGGGAACCACTTAGGGCAAGTGATATCGCACAAATCGTCAACAGATCTCACAAACAATATTTGCAGGTTAATAACTTCGATTATATCTTCAGCAGATCTTGTAAACACTATTTGCTAGTAAATAACTTCCTATTTCATCTTCAGCAAATCTCATTTGCACCATCATATAACTGAATATGTTTGAGAGAATCCAAATAATAATATAAGATCTGGAGCTATTCCAATAATAGATCTTATAGCCTGAACTATTTCGGGTAAAAATAAACAGAGAAGTCTCTAGCAGATATTCATTTATTCCGTCAATCAGTTCAGGATCCCCGAGATTCTGTGCAACAAATCAGATCTGAAATCAGCAAAACAAATCTTCAAACCAAAACTGAATTTCTGCATATGATCCAACATCCAGATCCCACATGTTGTAACTGATGTTGCAACATGACTTACAACATGACTGCTCTAACTGTTCAAAAACTATTCTAATTCCACAACATGAAATCTCCAGATCTAGTGCTACTAATGCCAATATATAGAATCAGAAAATCAACCCAACAAGACCTATATGAATTCAAATGGCCCACATGGCACTGGGAAGACTTGTCTGTTATCAGCCATAGAGCTTTATCAAGCCTATCGCTTTATCCTTGACAACAATGAATCAGTTCTTCCATATCACGAGTATGTATCTTTTATTCTTTATTAGATTTGGTATTATTCCATTTTATATTAATGATGTATTTGAGCCAAGTTATATGACCAACTCTTGAAGCAACAACAATCTGCGTTCAACAATCGTAAAGCTCAAGTAGAAGGGCATAATAATTTTTTTAATTGGTTTAGATCTCTTGTAAGAATTATCAACTCATTTTTATAACTTTTAATAATAAAAAATAATCAATTTTGAAATTACTTTTCATAATTTTTGATAGGTAACTAAGTTGAAGAGGCAACATGTTCCATTGGAGGATGAAGCGGTCAATCTTTCTTTTGGGCCCGTACTAGATGCTACGTTTTATCATGGGTTTTGTGTCAATGGTTACAAATTTGTCACCAAACATGTGGACACTACATGAGTTACACAAAATAGTGGTGTTGTGACTGTAGGTTGTGAAAATCAAATGTTTTAAGGTGTAGTTGATGAAATACTAGAGATAATTATTCCAAAATGAAACCCATTGCTTTATTTAAGTGCACTTGGTATGACTTTAAAGAAGGCGTTGGATGGAAGAAAGATGATTACAATCTGACATTACTCAATACAACAAGATTGAGCTACACTGATGCACCTTTTGTCTATCCAACACAAGTTCAACAAGTGTACTACTCGAAGGTCCCTGTAAATCCAAATTGGAGTGTTATTTGTCGTTGGAAGCCAAGAGATACTTATGAATTCCCTGAGAAGTGGTAATAGAAAATGAGACTGAAAATGATGATGTCAATCTTGTGCACAGTATTGATCCATGTATCCCATTAGAAGGTGTCATGCATGAAAGACATATTGAGTGGGTTAGGCAAGATCTGGGGATGGGAACTTATGTACGCCATAAAGAACTAGAAGAGGCTAGAAAAAACACAAAGAAAAAGAAAAATAAACATGCAGGTATTTGAAATATCTATAATTAATAAATAACGGACAAATTTGTTTTTAACA
Organism: Scilla litardierei; assembly: GCA_030789695.1. NCBI lineage: Eukaryota > Viridiplantae > Streptophyta > Magnoliopsida > Asparagales > Asparagaceae > Scilla > Scilla litardierei. Next base: position 315,345,128 of record CM061142.1, on the reverse strand, counting down.
CTTGCAAATTCACTACAATAATATGCACTAATTTTTTTTAAAATTAATATTTGTTACAGGTCATTAATGCCACCAAAATGTGCTAATGCGAGGACGATTGCTCAAAAGCTTAAGTGTAAGAGGGTTAATTTACCCCGAGCCCATTGAAGTAGAGGATGTTATGTATATAGATGCAGTTTTCACTGGTGAAAAAAACATGTGGTGCAGGTAAATGTTAAATTTTTGAAGTCAACATATTCTATTTTTTAACTATATTGCTCATTTTAGAAAATACTTGCATCCTTAGAAAATGATATTTTTTTCCATTAGATTTCGGTTTGTGTTTGTTTATTAGATTATGTTTCATACGGAAAATGACTAGTAGTATGAGAACATAGTATATCAGTTTCTATTTTCTATTAGATTTCAAAGTATGTTTCTGTTTGCTTGCTTTTGCATGCCCACTGGTTCATCATTATGGACATGCCGTTAGCTTGCACTTAATTAATTTATTGATATGGACATTGTTTGGTTATCGGAGGAAGTCATAGTTTGGTAAGCATATTTTTTTGATAATCGGTCAATTTGATTTGTATGTTGTGCTTCAACGAAACCTTTATGGTTTATCCTTCAGTTTTTTCTTGGCTGGTACAAATTACTCTATCATAAGTCTATTGCATTATTCTGTCCTAACACACTATGATTTACAGTTTAGATGCTCAAGTTTTTTTAATTTTTGTATTTGTAAGCCCTCATTCTTCAAGGCCAATGTTTAAGTAATAAATAATTTATTCTAGACTTCATTATTTGATGGTGGTTATTTGGCGATGAAGTTTTCATCAACTAAGACATTACTCGTATTGAAGATGTTACGACAGTTAGATCGGCCCAGTCGATCTAGGATCGTATAATCAAAGCCCAAGTCATGGCCCGCCGAATCTCCACAATATGACCTAGTTCACCGAGGCTTGGAGAAGCTCATCGGGGCTCAGAGCAGCCAGCATTTGTAGAGCGACGAACTCGTCAACCGAACCAAAGAGAAGAGCTCTTCGGCTGATCTCGTGATCTACACCAGCTCGCCCCAGGGGGCAGCTCGCCTACCTCTCTACCCAGAAGCAATCTGCCTAAGGAGGAAGATGACACACTACTAGTATCACTGCCAGTTTCACGACAGACAAGTCTGACAAAAGCGCACCTGGCTGCTTCGTCGCCTGACGGCTTGACAAAAGCATGCCCAGCCGTTTCTCTGCCAGACGACAAAAGTACACCTGACATTTACGGCTCTGACAGCCTGACAAAAGCGCCCCTGGCCATTTGGCTCTGACATTCTCTGCCGAACCCCTGACACCGCCAGCTCAGCTAAAGCAACTGACTCCAACAGATTATAAATATCCCCTATACTCCAACGAGAAAGGGGCTGGATAATCTGTAAGAAATCCTAACAAACCTACTTATATTCAAGGTTGAATATCTTGCAAATATTCGTGTCTTCCATACTAGTTTTCCATGCAAGCATCGATCTGCCTCTAAGATCGCCCTGCGTGTCCAACATTCTCCAAATAGTCACCAACTGACTTAAGCATCGGAGAGGCTTTCGGTTGACAGCCAACTGAGCCTTTCTGGGTAGTTTTTCTCCTTGCAGGAAGCTTGCACAAACCACTGGCTGTCAAATCCACCCACGGTGAACTACTCCAATAGGCAGATGACCTACTCCGATTGACGGGTGACCTTGAGATTTACATCTACAAAGCATCTTCCAATCGAGATTAGCCTCGTTCTACACCCCAAAACTTGTAACCATTGTACCAGTGATTTCCATTTCAATATAAATTCAGTGGTAGCGGATTATATCCCGCAACATTTGGCGCCGTCTGTGTGAACAAGGGTTACATCCATGGCAGACCCCATACAAAGTCACAGTAGTCATCGTAGCAGTAAACAGCCAATGCTCGTGGTGGCCCCCTATCCTAGGAGGTCCCCCCGAGAGATGTGCCTCTTGAGGGGCCAGATGCTACCATCAAGGCCGCAGCCCGTGGCATTTATCAAAGCTTTGAAATCTTCGACAAAGTAATGAAGGACATGGCTGCAGCAAAATCTACGAGGCGGCCTCTAACATCAGGCCCCTCCAGACCTCTCAACTTGTGGCAAAAACTCCTCCCCGTATTCGATGAAGAAGCGACCACTCGAAGGAGGCGCTTCGGTGAAGATGAGTTAGCCACTCTGCATAGGCGTCTCGATGATGATGAGGCGGCCGCTAGGTAGAGACGGTTCGACGAGGAGGAGGCCGCAATAAAAAGACGGATTGAGGAAGAAGCAGCTGTCCGACAGCAATGTTACATTACCACTACGAGGGAGAGGATCCAATGGGGGAGATTGGGAATCCCCTACCCATAGATTAAGATAATGCGGGAGCACATCCCGAAAGATCAAGCTGCAGAGAGTCGCTCTCGCAGGAGGTCGCCAAGCCCAAGGCACGAAGGGTGCCCCCCATCAAGGCCGAAGTCCCCCCGGGCTGATCGCCTCTCTCCTAGGTGCAATGATCAGTGGGGGCACAGCCGCGAGCGAAGCCCGATCCCAGGGCACACAGAAGGGACTCTCCTGAGCACCGAGGTGGCTCCACAAGGGGTTCCAACCACATGCAAGAGCTCTGAGGCGTTCGGGACGTCGTACGAAGGTTGCCAACACCCCCCAACATCCCAAAGAAGAAAACCCGCTACACGAAGGGTGATCTCAACCCCGATACCATGTAGGTTCAAGGTATCCCAGCTTGAATTGTAAGACGGCTCGGGGGATCCACTCGAACACGTGCAATGTTTTAGGGGGGGTGATGGAAATCCAAGAAGTGGATGATGAGCTCCTCTACCGTGCCTTCCCGATGACTCTTAAGAAGTCCATCGTGGAATGGTACAACGACTTGCTGGACCGATCGATTGACTCCTTTGACCATCATCCCACAAGTTTTGTATGCAATTTCGAGCAGGGTGAAGAAGGAAGAAGGCCACTGACTATCTGTTTACGATAGTCCAGGAGGAATGGGTGACCCTCCGAAGGTTCCAATGGTGCTTCAACGAAGAGCGTCTTAGCGTGATGAGCTGCGGAGACAAGCTCGCCATGACAGCCTTCAAGAATGGGCTCACCAATCGCATTCTACACAAATCCCTCCTCCACGACCCGCCAATGGACCTCGATGCTCTCTTCCCCAGAGCGGACAAGTTCATGCTCAGTGAGGAGTCGTTGGGGGCAAAGAGGGCTGTTACCCCAACCGATCGTCTCAAAGCTGATCCCCGGCCTCCACCTAGATAGATGCAGGATGACTGCCCCCGTGGGCGAGATTAAGATCGTCCCCGAGGGCACGACTAGGGAGGCCCCCGAGGGCAAGATCACCCTGGACCTCTGAGGGGGTTCCACGCTCCTAGGAACCCCGCTCCAAGGAATGGATCAGAGATGGCGCTGGAGGAGGCGCACTACACAAGGCTCATTACCCCACTGGCCGAAGTGATGGCAGCGGCCAAGACAGGCGGGCTTCTCATAGACCAGCCCCCGGAGATGAGGGGAAACCAAATGCGTGTAATACGCAGAAGTACTATCGATATCACCGCGACCATGGGCACGACACCGACGAATGCTTTGTTTTGAAGAAGGACATCGAACGGCTGATCTAGGGTGGCTACCTTCAGAGGTTCGTAGATCAAGGCCTAGAATGCCAAACAGCTGTCCATCCTATCACGGGTCTGATCATGCACATAGATGTGATATGTGGTGGGCTGGCCTCAGGTGGAACCTCGGCGTCGCAAAGGAATAGTTAAGTGAGGCAGGTTATGATGGCGATCACTGACGAAGGGGTGAAGCGGCGATGGGTAGCTCCACCCCCCATCTCCTTCTTCGACGAAGAACCGGAGGAGGTCGAGCTGCCACATGATCACGCCATCGTCATCGAAGCACTCACCGGGCCAGCCATTGTGAGCAGACTCTTGGTCGATACAGGTAGCTCGTGCGACATACTATTTTTGTCGACGATCCAGAAGATGGTACTGTGCGAGGCGGACTTAAAACCATGCTTGGGCCCGATTGTCGGCTTCACTGGCCATTCGGTGCCCATTGTCGAAACGATTGATCTGCTGGTCACCCCGGGGAGAGGCCGAGGATTGTCATGAGAATGACGCAGTTCGTCATTGTCAATGTCCCCTCGGCATACAATGGCATCATAGGGTGGACTTACATGACCGCCATCAAAGCTCTCCCCTCGCTGTTGCACCAGATGATAAAGTTCCAGACTCTGTATGGGGTTAGACAAGTGCTGTAAGGTCCATGGCTTTGATGAAAAAACTAGAATGGGGTTGAATAGTGTTTATGCAATTTAAAAAGATAGTTACACCAAATTAAATTCCTAACCAACAATTAATGTGGAATAAAAGTGAACCCCAAAATGAAACAATGCAAACACAAGGGTATTTCAAGGGTTCGGATTACCCAAGTCACTTCCCGACTTGTTCCTGGTAATCCTACGTCCCTTCCACCCGGTAAACACCAGATACTCAAGTTAGAACCCTAATTTGAGGTTTCCTTAAAAACCCACTTGTAGCAACCCTACAAGTGAAATCGAAATACACTAGATTGTCCTTGATTCCCACAACTTGGGAGCAAGCAAACCACTCTCACAACCCGAGAGTAAATCAAATAACAAAAGTTATGAAATTTGAAATAAACAACACTTACAATCACCTATGCCTTGAAGTAGAACTTGAAGGAGAGTGTGTTGTGTGTTGAATGACTCTATTGGAAGAGAGGAAAGCCCTTTCTCTTGAATGCACCAAATGCCTAGAAGATTTCTCTTTGGTTCTAGGTTGGAGAGAAAGAGATTGAAGATTGGAATTCTAGGACTTTAGGATTTTGAGAGCTTTGATCTTGAGAGAAAGAAAGTTTGAATGAATGGGTAAGTGAGTCACCTCTCAATGGAACAGTAGAGGCTGCCTTTATAGTTTCCCTAAAGCCCTCAAACGAAATCTCCAAAAGCCCCTTTGAAATCCATTGAGAAACAGCCAATGTATAGAATCTGAACTCGCCACAGTTGATAGTTGAACAAAACACAGTCGACTGATGCACTGTGTCAGAGGATATGTGAGAATTCAAACGGTAACGTACCACGTGGACAGTCGACTGGTAAGGAGTAGACAGTCGATTGTTAAACCAACATGCGACTATAATTCCTTTAACAGGCGACTGGTCGAAATGAGGGTAAGTCAAGATGATCCTAGAAAATTCTAAGAATACATGACAGGCGACTGATGAAGAGAAGACAGTGTTGAATATTGGACTCCCCGGATTTGGTTTTGATGATGAGCAAACATAAATAATCCATGAACTAACAATTTGTGAGCGCAGTATTGGAGATCGTCGCCAAATTCACGAGAACAATCAAAGCGACATCTCAAGACTTCTCAAAGCTCGTATTCATGCCTAAAGCTTCGTTGAAGCTCTTGGACCGTTTTGGAAGTCATGAAGAATTGATCGAAGCTCTCGAAGACCGTTCATTAAGGTTTTATTTATAGTCTTTTCGATTCGTTCTATAGAATGTTAAGCCTTGAGTATATCTTACGATTCTATCTTCATAACGCTCATATCGTAGCTCTAGGATCTTAGTTAAAGTCCATTCTAACTTCCTCGAAGCATCGCGCTTCGATTCGGACTTATTCGTGCATGTTAGTTGGTACAAGAAGAAGTACAGACCGACTAGATGATGATCTAGTCGGTCAGCAAAGCTTCTTGGACCGACTAGTGTGAGTTAATCTTTTCCTGTTCAGTACTGTTTATAGTTAGTCGGTCTACGTTGACTCACCGACCGACTAGTTTGTGAACTAGTCGGTCAGTGATGCTTCTTTGACCGACTAGTTGTGATTTACTGTTCATGCCAAATTTCTCCTAAGCTACTGTTTATCGTTAGTCGGTCTAAGAACGTTTGGTGACCGACTAGTTGACAATCTAGTCGGTCAACATTTGTTCTTGGACCGACTAAGTCAATTTGTATTCAGACTATTTGTTTTGCCTCTTAGTCGGTCTACGTTCTCTGACTGACCGACTAGTTGTGAAACTAGTCGGTCAGAATTTCTTCTTAGACCGACTAGATTTCTAGGTCTGAATTTCTCTCTCTTCTCAGTTCTTCACTTAGTCGGTCCATGTTCATTGTCTGACTGACTAGTTGATGAACTAGTCGGTCAGTAGTTGTTCTTTGACCGACTAGTTGCCTCAGATTTCTATCCGTTGGGAATTGACCTAAGTTGTTTTTATGGGACCCTATAAATACTAACCTAGGTCATTTCTCTCTAGGTGAGAGCTGCCATTAGGATCATTGAGTTTGTTTGAGATAGCTATTCTCACTCATTTCCTAAGCTCTCTTCCTCACAAGAAATCCATTCTCTCACTTTCTAGATCTAGAATCCATCTTGAGAGAAGTTTGTTCTTGGTGAGCCCTTCAAGCTCTAGCTTGATTCAAGTCTCCAAATCACTCCTAGGCACCTATTGCTGGTCATTTCCTTGGTACTAGGTCTTGGTGACTTCATCTTCCTCAAATCCCTTCTTGCACCTATTTGGTAAGAAAACTCAAGGTATAGGATTTTGTGGTAAGATTGTTTATTTCATTATAAACTTGTTTATATTGCTTGTTGATTCTCTCGGTTGTGAGAGAAGGTTGTGATCCCGGGTTGTGGGATTCACTATTGCCATTGCATGTATGATTTGATCTTGTGAAGGTTTTTCACAAGATATTCATAGTGGAAATCTTGAGTTAGGGTTTCTAACTCAAGTATCCGGAGGGGATCCAGGTGGTTGGGACGTAGGATCACCGGGAACAAGTCGGGGAGACTTGGGTGGATCCGAACCCAGTAACATCATTTGTTAGCATTGTTAATTTTGTTGTTGTCATTCAATTTAAGCTTCCGCAAATTGATTTGGTAGTTGTTTGCACTATAATTAGGAATTATACTCCTTGTTTTTTTAAAGTACTATTCACCCCCCTCTAGTACTTGTGCAGTAGCTTGTAGGGCATTACATTTGGTATCAGAGCCAGATACTTAGCTATGTCTGCCAACGACAACAAGACCGTGCGTCCACCTTCCAACTATGACACCTTCAGGAATCGTGAAGGAGCGTCTTCGGTGATGGAAGGACATTCCTCTACGAGGCCTCCATTCTTCAACGGTACCAACTACGGGTACTGGAAATGCCGGATGGAAACCTTCCTCCGGAGTGCATCTCTATGGAGGACCACAATGAAGGAATACATCGAACCCGAAGAAGAAGACTTTGAGAAATGGACAACCGCGGAGGTCGCCGCGGAGGTAAGCAATGCCAATGCAATGAACACCTTGCAATGCGCATTGGAGCCCGAGGACTTCAATAAGATATGCACATGTAAGAGTGCATATCAAATTTTGAACTCCCTCCTCATTCTACATGAAGGGACGAGTAGGGTAAGAGACTCTAAACTCGTAGTTGTAAACAAAGATTACAAAATGTTTCATATGCAACAGGGCGAGAAGATGAAGGAATATTACGCTCGTTTCGTTGACATAATAAACGAGTTAGAGGCCCTCGGCAAATCCTACACCCAAAAGGAGAAGTGCTCGAAGCTCATCGAAGGACTTCCTTCTTCTTGGGAGAAACGTACCTTCGCCATCGAGGAAGGTAATGACATGAATAAGTATACCGTAGTTCAATTGATGGGTACTTTGATGTCATACGAGGTACGCAAAGATAGCAAGGTGAAGTTACAAGAAAAGATGAAGTCCTATTTGAACCAAGACGTGCCTAAGAAAAAGGCGATTACATTCAAGGCAGCTTCATCCACCTCTACCGATGATGAGGACTCGGAAGAAGAAATGGACATGGAATCCGTTGCACTCATGGCAAAGAAGTTCAATCGCTTCTTCCGAAAGGGTAACTTCAAACAAAAATCTAAATTTACTTCCACTAACGCCTCTCCACCCTTGTGCTTTAAATGCAATAAGCCAGGACACATCAAAGCGGATTGTCCTCAAAACAAGCAAAAGGAGAAGTGGAAGGCGCCGAAGTTCGACAAGTCAAAGAAGTACAAAAAGGGATACAAAAAGGGACTTGTCGGAGCAACATTCACCGACTCCGAGGATTCCTCAAGCGGAGAGTCGGACGATGAGAAAGTGGAGCAAGCGCACATGTGCTTCATGGCAAGAGAGGAGCATGATCAAGGATCTTCCTCCTCCGATGATAGCGACGATGAAGGTGATGAGGTAACTATGGATGATCTTAGGGATGCTAACTCTCATTTATGGTCTAAATACACTAAATTAGTAAATAGATATACTAAAGTAAAAGATGACCTAGCTAGCATTCAAACCTCGCCTAAGACTATCATCACCAACAACGACACCGTTGTTGAAGAGTTAAGAAATGAGATTGTTAATCTCAAATCTAAACTTGAACATGTTAGCATTGATGATCCGGAAGAACATAAGATAGCGGATTTAACTTCTCAAAACTCGACTTTGAGTATTGAGAACGAGAATCTTAAATCTCGTGTTTATGTGCTCACATCGCAAGTATCCAACTTGGATACGTCTATGCGTTCTCTCAAAGAGAAATATGAGAACACATTAGGCCGAATTAATAAATTCAATAAGGGTAAGGACCATTTGGATAAAATCCTAAGTGACTTACTTCCGGCCAATCACCACATTGGTTTGGGGTATACGATGGGATGTCCATCCAAAGCGGCCACTACTTTTGTTAGGCCAACTTCCGGTGACTCTACGAGTGGTAGCAAACACTCTATTGGTAGTTCATCTACCAATGGTGCTTCCACCTCGTCCACGCCCTCTTTCGGAAAGAAACCCACTTTGGGTGGACATCCAAAGAAGGGGCATGCTTATATGTACACCACTACCATGCCACGTAGGAACACACGTCCTACTCCACCGTCACACACATATGATGAATTTTATGCAACACATTCTCGGGCACGTGCACACCATGTGAGACACCCTCACGCACGTGTTCCCACACATGCATATGTTCACCCACCTCATCATATGAATAATTCTCGTCATGCACCATTCCATCATGTTCCTTATGCCTATCCACGACATGCATCACGTAGAAACCAACAACGCAAGCATGCACCCAATAGGATGAGGGCTCCCAAAATTTTCACTATTTGGAGCCCAAAGGACACAAGCATGGATGAAAAACAAGTGTATATGAATGCTTATTTTTCGAATGTTGTGCATAGTAGAAATTATGTGGGAAAGTCTAAGTCCAATTGGACTTGGCTTCTAAAGGTCTAACCTTTGAGGACCCAATGACCTTGGGTACCATGATATGAAATTCTCTATCTTTAGGTACTCAAGGAAAAGAAAAAGAAAAGGGGCAACAAATTCAAATTTAGCTCCAAAGGGAATTGGATACTCGATAGCGGGTGTTCAAAACACATGACGGGTGACGCTCAATTGCTCTCCGGAGTAGTTCCCATTGCAAATGGAAACCGCGTCGTATTTGGAGGCAACGAGAGCGGAACCATCGTCGGTGTTGGTAAAGTGGGTAACCCGTCTAAACCCTTAATTAGTGATGTTTATCTAGTTGATGGTTTAAATCATAATCTTATTTCAATAAGCCAACTTTGTGACAAAGGTTACAAAGTTAGCTTTGCGAAAGGATTATGTCATATTTCAAATGATAATAATAAGTTATTATTTTCTGGCACACGCCATAAAGATATTTATATTTTGGATCTTCCTAAGTCATATGAACAATGTCTCGTTGCCAACACAAGTGAACAACACTTATGGCATCGACGCTTTGGACATGTGAACTTTGGAACACTTTATAAGCTTTCAAAATTAAATTCCATTAAAGGTTTTCCGAAGCTCGTTTTTGAAAAGAAAAGTTTTTGTGATTCTTGTCAACGTGGCAAGCTTCCTAAATCTTCATTTAAACCTAAGAAAAGCATTTCTACTAAACGGCCACTAGAGCTATTACATCTAGATTTATTTGGGCCAACTAGAGTTGCTTCCTTAGGAAATGCAAGATAGGGACTTGTCATCGTCGATGATTATTCTAGATTTACATGGGTATTTTTCTTATGTAATAAAAATGAAGCTTTTGAAAACTTCACAATATTTGTGAAGAAAGTACAAAATCTCATCGGAACCACCATTGTCACTATTCGTAGTGATCATGGGGGTGAATTTGAGAATGAGTCTTTCTCAAATTTTTGTGATGATCTTGGAATTACTCACACGTTTTCTTTCCCTCGCGCACCTCCTCAAAATGGTGTTGTTGAGAGGAAGAATAGAACGCTTGTGGAGTGTGCTCGCTCTATGCTCAAAGACAGTCAACTTGGTTATCAATTTTGGGCGGAAGCGGTACACACCGCTTGTTATGTGTTTAATAGAATACTTTTGAGGCCCGGCACCAAACAAACTTGCTATGAATTGTTGTTTGGTAGATTGCCTCAAGTTAAACATTTTCGTGTTTTCGGCGCAAAATGTTTTATTAAAAACACATATGATAATTTGGACAAGTTTGATCCGATATCGGATGAGGGGATATTTGTTGGGTATTCCTCACGTAGCAAAGCCTACCGGATATACAACAAAAGATCCTCTACGATCGAGGAATCATTACTTGTCTCTTTTAATGAGAATTTTACTACTTCTAGAATTTCAAAAGATAATGATTTTATGGATGTTTTATGTGATTCGTTTGAAAATTCTAAGTCTATTGATTCTATTGATACTAACCCGACTAATGAAGTTGTTGAGAATGTGCCTAGTTATCAAGGTATTCCCAAGCGGCTTCATACCGTTCACGACCATCCCCATGAGCAAGTCATTGACAATATTCATGATAGTGTCAGGACGAGATCGCAAGTCCACCACTTCGCCAATTGTGCCTTTGCCTCATCGATAGAGCCAAAGAATATAGTTGAAGCGTGCGAAGATAGTGCTTGGATCCTTGCCATGGAGGAGGAACTCATTCAATTCGAGAGGAATGAGGTATGGGAGCTTGTTCCTTTGCCATCGAAGAACCACACCGTCATAGGGACAACGTGGATCTTCAAGAACAAAACCGACGAAAATCAAGTCGTCGTCCGGAACAAAGCTCGGTTAGTTGATCAAGGCTATCGCCAAGAGGAAGGTATCGATTTCGAAGAATCCTTCGCTCCGGTAGCTAGATTAGAATCAATTAGACTATTATTGTCTTATGCATGACATAAAAATTTTAAATTATTTCAAATGGATGTTAAAAGTGCATTTTTAAACGGAGATGTCGTTGAGGAAGTTTACGTTTCTCAACCTCCGGGTTTCATAAATGAAAATTTTCCAAATCATGTTTTTAAACTAAAGAAAGCTCTTTATGGTTTGAGACAAGCTCCTCGAGCTTGGTATGATCGCCTAAAGAATTTTCTTTTGGATTTGAATTTTAAAATGGGCGAAGCTGATTCTATACTTTTTGTTAAGCATGCGAATAATGATATTTTATTAGTTCAAATTTATGTTGATGATATCATTTTCGGTGCTTCTAACTTCACTCTTTGCGAAGAGTTTTCTAATGTTATGAAGGAACAATTTGAGATGAGCCACATGAGCGAACTCAAATATTTCTTAGGTCTCCAAATTCGCCAATTGAACGATGCAATCTTCATCCACCAAACGAAGTACATGGTGGAGTTGCTAAAGCGATTTGGAATGGAGAATGCCTCCGGGAAAAAGACTCCTATGAGCACTACAACGCATCTTGATAAAGATACGGGCAGAAAAGATGTAGACATTCGTCTATATCGAGGTATGATAGGTAGTTTACTGTATCTTACCGCAAGTAGGCTCGATATTATGTTTGCCGTTTGTATTTGTGCTCGTTATCAGTCTCAACCTAAGGATTCTCACTTAGTAGAGGTTAAACGTATTTTACGCTATCTAAGTTACACTTTAGATTTTGGATTACTTTATCCGAAATCTAGCACATATGAGTTAGTCTCATATAGTGACGCTGATTATGCGGGATGCAAATCCGACAGGAAGAGTACTAGTGGCACTTGCCATTTTCTAGGAAATTCCCTTGTCTCTTGGTTTTCCAAGAAGCAAAATTCGGTATCACTTTCAACCACCGAGGCGGAATACATTGCCGCCGGTGCCGCTTGTGCCCAGGTTCTTTGGATGAGACACACACTGAAGGATTTTGGTATTCATTGTGATACTAGCCCTATTATGGTGGATAACCAAAGTGCTATTTGTCTTTCAAAGAATCCGGTGCACCATTCCCGATCTAAACACATAGATGTCTGACACCATTTTTTAGATGATCATGTTGCTAAAAAGGACATCATTTTAGTGTACGTTAAAACCCAAAAGCAAATCGCCGATATTTTCACAAAACCCCTAAAGGAGGACTCCTTTGTGCGGTTGCATCGAGAATTGGGGATTATGGGTGAATCCGAGATATAGGATTCATGTTTCATTCAAATTATCTTGCATGCTATTATATTTCGCAATATTTCGTTCATGCTAGATTTATTGAATTTTTGGGGATTTTATGTGATATGTTTGAATTTTTGCTCGAATTCTTATTTGAATGTCGTATTTAAGCTTTCGATGTTTTATGGGGTAGATTAGATGACTAATGAGAGGGTTAAGATGTTTCATCCAAGTGTTTTTATGAAGAGAACTCATTTATCAACTTTTGGACTCTTCTAGTCGGTTTCAGTTCATTAGCCAACCGACTAGATGCTCATCTAGTCGGTCAGCTAGTGAACTCAGACCGACTAGTTCAAGCTTTAAACTTTCTACTGTCATTTTCTTCTTTTAGTCGGTCATAGTACTCTTACCGACCGACTAGATTGAAAACTAGTCGGTCAGTGATTGTACTGTGACCGACTAACTCTAGCCCTAGAAATTTCTGTTTGCCTCTGTTTCGACTTAGTCGGTTTAATCTCATTGACCGACCGACTAGATCATAATCTAGTCGGTCAGTGCTTGAACTGTGACCAACTAAGTGCGTTAGGGCAAACGCGTCTTTTCGCATTCTCGACTGACTTACATCACTTCCATCCGACTATTTTTTGTTTTAGTCGGTATTCTAAGTCTCTCCAGCTCGAAAACCCCCTAAACCCCGATCGAGACTCTTCGTCTTCCCGTCGACTCCGGCCACTTTTCCGGCCATCTCCGCCGTCCATCGCCGTTGACCACTCCCCTAGGTATATCCCCCCCTTCCTAGATCTTGTTTTGCATCCCTAGGGTTAGCTCTTGATCTTGTTTTCATCCTCTAGGGTTTGAGCTAGGGTTTCGAAAATTCATTCTTTGTACTTGTTTGATTTCAGTTTTAGGCTTACGCTTAGGGTGTGTTTGATCTTATCCCGTCGTTTGATTGTACTCGTTGTGCCGAGATCATGGCACGAACGAGAATCCCGATTACCTCTTCTGGGGCATCACCTATGACCGTAGAGGGTGCTACCGCTTCGACCGCTCCTAAGCGTAGGGCCAAGACCACTCGACCCCCCTCTTCGTCTTCAACGCCGTTGAAGAGGAAGAGGACGTCCAAGCCTAAACCTGCCGGCCAATCTTCCAAGCCAAAACCTAAACCCAAAGCGTTCCGTGCTCCGACTCCTCCCGATGAGCGTTCAGATAGTGATTCAGAGGATAATTCCGATGAAGAATACACTCTTGAACATCCCGAGAAAGCTCCTACTCCACCCCCTCCTCCACCTCCTCCTAAGACCCGTAAGGCTAAGGGTAAAGGTCCGATGCCAGTCGGCGGTGTAGAAATATCGTTGTGCCGCGACGACCCTCAGTGTCTCGCAGCATACAACCGTATAGAGCACTGCCCACTGCTGCTGGAGCATTACGTTCAGTTTTCTGATTTTCTTGGCCTTGCGGATCTTCTCTCCTATAGCGGCCTATTGGACTACCTTAGATATGACCCTAAGGCGAACCCCCGACCATATCCTCGCCTGGTCAAATTATTCTATGCCAATCGTGTCCGGGGCCAGTACGACGAGTCTCACTCCATCGAGACTTCTGTTTTGGAGACTCCTATAGTCCTCACGGCAGAAATCTTGGGGGAGTTGATAGGTTGCTCGTCGTGTGGCCTCCTCCCTTCTGACATCTCTGTCGATGATATCTCTTCCCTCGATCTGCGGACCCTAGGCAAAATCTTCCAGGTTATCCCCCCTGCCTTCATATGAGTACCTTCGAAATCATTCAAGACGAATGCTTGGGTGATTAACCTGATCTTGAAATCCTGCCTTCTTCCCAAGTATGGATCGTCATCTCTTCCATCTCAGCCGTTTTTGAAATTGATTTACGCTCTGTTTATGGGTAGCGAGATTAATTGGGCTCGCATTATACTCGATAAGATGGATTCTTTCAAGTGTATTCGCAAGACCACTAAATCTGTGCATATCCCATATCCGTGTCTCTTGACCTTGGTTTTTCGTCGATTCGGTGTCCCCTTGCCCCCTGACGATGAGCGTCCCCTTGGTCCACCTCTGAACGCGACGGCCGTTAAGAAATCTCTTGCGGCACTCCGTCACGTGCAGCGGTGACACCTTCTGCATCTCAGGCCCCTCCTTCAGCTGCTTCAGTCCCTCCTCCTTCAGCTGCTTCAGTCCCTCCTCATACCACCTCACTTGATGATGTCTACGGTTACTTCATCGGCACGAGTCGCGTTTGGCTTGTACCGAGGAGGTAGTTTGCCGTATGGCTCGTTTGATGGGCATTGATCTTCCTCCTTCCGTTTCTGAGGATGAGGAGATGGACGTCGATGATATTGATGATCTTGTCACCTCCTTGGCTCGTGGCGACGAGGCCACTGCTGCTGCTGCTACCACATCTGCTCCTGATGCTGGCACCTCTTCCGGTGCTCCTGAGACTTCTGCCCCAGTGGATCAGACTTCTGATGCTGCTGCTGCTCCTGTTGACGACCCTGCTCCTGTTTTGACTGTTGATATTCCTGTTGACACTTCTGCCGTAGAGCCTGTCGTCGATGTCTCCACTCCTGCCCCGTCGATCCCTTCTGTTCAGACGCCTCTCCTCCCTGCAGAGCCTGAGTCCACTCCCTCGACTGGACCCCCGGAGACTGCAGATCATGCCACTTCCTCGTGATCATCTGTTTCGAGGCCTCTTATGTGATCTTTGGATGATGTATCTTTTTGAGAGTTTTTGGGTTAGGATGGAGTGTTGGGTTGTTTTTGATGTATTTTGGTTTTATGGATGTCGGAGTTGTATTTTGATGTTTTTGGGTGTTGATGTTGGTGTATCGATGTTGTATGATGTATTATCTTTTTGATGTTGATTTAGATGGTATGTTGCACTTGATATGATGTATTCATCGAGATCTTTTTGGATGTACTCATGATGTTTCAATATATATTTACATCGATGTTCTCTTTGTTTTACTTCGACGTGTGCATTTAATTTTTTATTCAATATCTATGATATGTGACATCGCCGCTCGTCGCTTAAAAAAACTTGGTTAAATAGATTATTTTTCTATGATTGTATAGAATTGTTTTCCATGCGTAAATTTAACCAAGAATATTGAATATTGGAGAGTATGTTTCTTTATTCAATAAATGAATAAATATTTGGTATTATTGATGATTTTAATTATCGCTTTTTGATAATGGACAATTTGACACACCTTGATTTGAATTCATCAATTTTCCCTTGGTGTCAATTTGGTCCATCGTCAATATCTACGACACCCGATGTTGGATTTTCCAATTCCTAGTTGTTGGTGTTGTATGCCCCCCATTTTTGGGATAATGCCAAAGGGGGAGAGATAATGATAATAAATACGGAAAATGAAAATTTAACTCAATTTCCACGAATCTAACTTGATGTGTTAGATTCAGGGGGAGTTAAGATATATATAAGGACTTTTCAAAATCCGATATTTCAAAAATCGATTCTCGTTATATATCTTACTCGTCTGATTGATGCAATTTATATATATTCATTTTGGAATTAACGTGTCATCAATGCAGGGGGAGTAAGTATTTTACATTTGAATCATTATTTTTGATTATTATTTATGCTGGTTTGTCATCACCAAAAAGGGGGAGAATGTTGAATATTGGACTCCCCGGATTTGGTTTTGATGATG
This sequence comes from Scilla litardierei, assembly GCA_030789695.1. NCBI lineage: Eukaryota > Viridiplantae > Streptophyta > Magnoliopsida > Asparagales > Asparagaceae > Scilla > Scilla litardierei. Next base: position 315,329,018 of record CM061142.1, on the reverse strand, counting down.
AGCAAACATAAATAATCCATGAACTAACAATTTGTGAGCGCAGTATTGGAGATCGTCGCCAAATTCACGAGAACAATCAAAGCGACATCTCAAGACTTCTCAAAGCTCGTATTCATGCCTAAAGCTTCATTGAAGCTCTTGGACCGTTTTGGAAGTCATGAAGAATTGATCGAAGCTCTCGAAGACCGTTCATTAAGGTTTTATTTATAGTCTTTTCGATTCGTTCTATAGAATGTTAAGCCTTGAGTATATCTTACGATTCTATCTTCATAACGCTCATATCGTAGCTCTAGGATCTTAGTTAAAGTCCATTCTAACTTCCTCGAAGCATCGCGCTTCGATTCGGACTTATTCGTGCATGTTAGTTGGTACAAGAAGAAGTACAGACCGACTAGATGATGATCTAGTCGGTCAGCAAAGCTTCTTGGACCGACTACTGTGAGTTAATCTTTTCCTGTTCAGTACTGTTTACAGTTAGTCAGTCTACGTTGACTCACCGACCGACTAGTTTGTGAACTAGTCGGTCAGTGATGCTTCTTTGACCGACTAGTTGAGATTTACTGTTCATGCCAAATTTCTCCTAAGCTAATGTTTATCGTTAGTCGGTCTAAGAACGTTTGGTGACCGACTAATTGACAATCTAGTCGGTCAACATTTGTTCTTGGACCGACTAAGTCAATTTGTATTCAGACTATTTGTTTTGCCTCTTAGTCGGTCTACGTTCTCTGACTGACCGACTAGTTGTGAAACTAGTCGGTCAGAATTTCTTCTTGGACCGACTAGATTTCTAGGTCTGAATTTCTCTCTCTTCTCAGTTCTTCACTTAGTCGGTCCATGTTCATTGTCTGACCGACTAGTTGATGAACTAGTCGGTCAGTGGTTGTTCTTTGACCGACTAGTTGCCTCAGATTTCTATCCGTTGGGAATTGACCTAAGTTGCTTTTATGGGACCCTATAAATACTAACCTAGGTCATTTCTCTCTAGGTGAGAACTGCCATTAGGATCATTGAGTTTGTTTGAGATAGCTATTCTCACTCATTTCCTAAGCTCTCTTCCTCACAAGAAATCCATTCTCTCACTTTCTAGATCTAGAATCCATCTTGAGAGAAGTTTGTTCTTGGTGAGCCCTTCAAGCTCTAGCTTGATTCAAGTCTCCAAATCACTCCTAGGCACCTATTGCTGGTCATTTCCTTGGTACTAGGTCTTGGTGACTTCATCTTCCTCAAATCCCTCCTTGCACCTATTTGGTAAGAAAACTCAAGGTATAGGATTTTGTGGTAAGATTGTTTATTTCATTATAAACTTGTTTATATTGCTTGTTGATTCTCTCAGTTGTGAGAGAAGGTTGTGATCCCAGGTTGTGGGATTCACTATTTCCATTGCATGTATGATTTGATCTTGTGAAGGTTTTTCACAAGATATTCATAGTGGAAATCTTGAGTTAGGGTTTCTAACTCAAGTATCCGGAGGGGATCCGGGTGGTTGGGACGTAGGATCACCGGGAACAAGTCGGGGAGACTTGGGTGCATCCGAACCCAGTAACATCATTTGTTAGCATTGTTAATTTTGTTGTTGTCATTCAATTTAAGCTTCCGCAAATTGATTTGGTAGTTGTTTGCACTATAATTAGGAATTATACCCCTTGTTATTTTTAAAGTACTATTCACCCCCCCTCTAGTACTTGTGCAGTGGCTTGTAGGGCATTATAGACAGTCGACTGTAAATCCAACAGGCGACTGTAATTCCTTCTACAGACGACTGTCACAAACCCTGACATTTTCCAAAGAGTTGAGTCTGCAGAGAGACTCACAGACAGACGACTGTTGAAGCATTAACAGCACCAGTCGACTGTATATATAGCACCAGTCGGCTGGCACTAGAATAAGAAATATTCCAGAGAGCAGGTCCTGCAGAAGAATCATGGATAGACGACTGTTGAAGCATTTACAGTCGACTGGTCCTTGGACATGCAACTGTAAATACAAGATCAGTCGACTGGCCAAATCAAAACAGAGAATTGGTTTTGGGTTGAAGATATACAGGCGACTGATTAACAAACCACAGTCAATTGGCACTTGGACAGGCGCCTGTGAAATTCACAACAGTCGCTTGAAAAAGTTAAAGCTTAGAAACCCAAGAATAAACCAATTAAGTATGTGCATAACATGTGACTGTAGAACAAATCACAGTCGACTATTTTTACACAGGCGACTGTAAATTGTTCAGCAGTCGACTGTTTAGATCATGAGATGCACAATGTTGATTGAAATGGATTGGAGTCAAAGGAAAGTTGATCTAATGATTTCCTACGACTGAAATGAAGATGTGTGTGTACTCCAACATAGCTCTACTTCTAATCTACATACTAGAAGAGAAAAATAAGATTACACTTGTAGAACTCTCTCTTCTTTTCAACGTATAAGCTTGAAGTCTTCTAAGAGCTTCAATCACCATCTTTGATCATCCAATTCACTTTCGTTGCTTTCATTGATCTTTGAGTGACATCTATTGCTAATAGATCTTCATGATATGCTTAGGCAATGGATTAACTGCAAATAGGGGATTAGTCACAAGTATTTATGTTTGCTCATCATTAACACCAAGTAGGGAGAAGTCCAATACTCAACATTCTCCCCCTTTTTGATGATGACAAACAAACATAAACAAAAAGATCAATAATTGTGCTAAACGAAAACATACTCCCCCTTCTTAGATGACAATCAAGTTAGTCAATAACTATTAGGGCATCTATAGATCAAATGAAGCAAATGAGTAAGATAAATATGAATGGAATGATATGCTTGAATTCATGAAATCTAGGATTTTATAATCCATATTCAGTGTATTTTACTCCCCCTGAATCTAAGGCAACTTCAATCTTAGATTCAAGTTAGTTTTGAATTAGAATTTACTTAGTACATAATTATGATATGTTTATTTCTCTCCCCCTATTGCATTATCCAAAATGTGGGAGTAGAATAACAACAACAATAGTGCTAAATAAGTACTAAAACAATAACAAGAATCTAAAGATTTATAAATCAAAAACTCATAAACCAAATTATAATCTTTAGCTGACTAAAGGAATGAAAGTCCAATATCAACATTATGGGTCACAATAAAAAATCGTCTCAAATCTCATCATATAAAAGATATCACATACAAAGAGACATGTTCACAAAATTCACACATATAAGATAGACAATGATACATTGTGTGAAACAGAAATAAAAACTTCATTTTCATAAATAGATATTATCAAAGTTACACGGGCACAAAATATATGCACATCACCATGTGCATAAAAAAACAAAGTACATATGCCATCACTACAACATCAGCAGTCATAATACCAAGATCCAGACATACAGACACTCCAAACAAAATAACACAAAACATCTATGGTGAGTGTCCTATCCAGCAGTAGATAACATCAGTCAACATGGATGACTGTGGGGTCTGAGGGGCGACCAGATGGACGAAACATCAGTGTGGCAGATCGACGAGTAGGGTAAGCAGTAGCCTTCCTCTTGGATGACGATGAACCTGCAGCTGTAGATTCCACATGAGCATGCATGGGGGTCATGACCTCAGAAGGCAAAGGCACAGGGCCTGGAGGAGTGGGGACAGCAACATGGGCAGTATCCTCAGAAAGAGGAAACATGGCCTGAAGTTCGGCCGGAATGGGGAACCCATGAAGCACGAAAGACTTGTACTGAAGCTTGAAAAGAAGAGAGAGCTTCTGATCCATTGAGGAAGCAAGCTTTTTGACGGCAGTGACACGATCACACAGTCGACCGAGAAGAAAGTCCTCTTGTGGAACTGACGGAGGAGTATGTGGAGGTTGTTCAGCTGGCAGAGAGGAGGGTTTAGCGACATTTGTTGAGGGAATAGGGTCACCAACCGAGAAATCCAAGAACTCCCCAGAAAGATGGTGGCAAAGAGGATAGCTGGTCAGTAGGTGGAGGAGAGGGTTTAGCAAGGAAGATGTTCAAAGTTTCTCCTGACGACGAAGAACCAGTAGGATCTATGAAGTACGAATGAAAGAAGCTAGGTTAATCAAGCGTCGATAAACGAAAGAGGATGATACTTAAGACTAGGCGATTGACGAACGAGGGTCAGTCGATCAAACAATCAAAGGAAAGAGGTTGAGTCTCGACGCGAAGTTGACGGAGGAGTGATCGATCGTGAATTTCGGAGGGGAGACGCGTGAGTTTTTCAGTCGAATGAGAGAGAGAAATTAGGATCGAATCATCAGTAATCGATGATATAACTAAGGATCAAACAAATCTGGGCCGTTGGTTCGAACAATCGACGGCTCAAATCAAATTAATGAACTGCTACAACAGTTGACAGTCGACTGATGAACTATTGTCAGTCGACTGGTTCAAAGGATAAAAGATAAGCTTAGGTTGACAGATAGTCGACTGTTGGGTGAATCACACTCACCTGTCGGTGAGACATTCGACTGTATTTTACTTATCAGTCGACTGACTGAGAATCAAGAAATTCGTTGATAAAAACGGAGACCACTGAAGAAATGGACAGGCGCTTGATGACCAAACTGCAGTCGCATGTCGATCAGACAGTCGACTGTAAAGTAGACATGAGTCGCCTGGGCGAAAGATACAGTCTGCTATATGAGATAATAGAGTAGGGCAGTCGACTGTCGGAGGAGTGACAATCGCCCGTCCTGATCCAAAAATGCACAATGAGGTTAAAATCCATAGGATAGATACAACTCACCCTAGGACCTATACTCTAACATAAAATTTCATCAAGAAATCAATATAAAAAATAATTATCGATTAACACACAAATTTATTAAACCAATCCGAAAACTAATGAAATCATCAAAATCACAATAACCTCTCTTATAATAAATATATGTGCCACATATAATCTAACAAACGAAGAGAAGTATCATGATGATATGAGTTCAACAAAATGATATTACATGAAAGTTGAATTCCTAAATTTCAGATTCACCCATAGTCCCTAATTCTCCACGCAACCTCACAAAAGAATCTTTTTAAGAAGTTTAGTGAAGATATCGACGAATTCTTTTTGAGTTTCAATGTACTCTAAGATGATGTCCTTCTTAGCTACATGACCATTGATAAAATGGTGTCTCACATCTATGTGTTTGGTATGGGAGTGATGTATCGGATTTTTGGAATGACATATAGCACTTTGGTTATCAACCATGATAGGGCAAGTATTACAATTGATACTATAATCCTTAAGAGTGTGTCTCATCCAAAGAACTTGTGCACATGCAAGACCCACGGCAATATATTCCGCTTCAGTCGTGGACAATGATACCGAGTTTTGTTTCATGGAGAACCAAGAAACTAGGGAATTTCCTAGAAAATGGCAAGTGCCACTAGTACTCTTCCTATCGGATATATATCCGGTAAAGTCGGCATCACTATATGAGATTAACTCATATGTGCTAGATTTAGGGTCAAGAAACCCATAATCTAGTGAATAATTGAGGCAACGAAAGATTCATTTAACAGCAATCAAGTGTGACTCCTTAGGTCTAGCTTGATATCTAGCACACTGGCGCACAGAAAACATGATATCGGGCCTACTAGCAGTTAAGCAGAGTAAGCTACCGATCATACCTCGATATAGACGAACGTCTACATCTTTTCCATTTTCATCCTTGTGTGGATGTGTTGTCGTACTCATGTGAGTCCTTTTGCTTGAAGACGATTCTATCCCAAATAGCTTGATAAGCTCCCCTGTGTACTTGGTTTTATGTATGAAAGTCACATCCTTCATTTGTCGAATTTACAGTCCAAGGAAATAGTTTAGCTCACCCATATGGCTCATCTCGAATTCATCCTTCATAGGCTTAGAAAATTCTTAACAAAGATTAAAGTTAGTAGAACCAAATTTAATATCGTCTACATAAACTTGAATTAATAGGATGTCATTTTCATAATCCTTAATAAAAAGTGTTGAATCAACTTCACCCATTTTAAAACCTAAATCCAAAAGAAAGGTTTTGAGTCGATCATACCAAGCTCTAGGAGTTTTTCTCAACCCATATAGCGCTTTCTTAAGTTTGAAAACATGGTTTGGAAATTTTTCATGTATGAAACCGGGTAGTTGAGAAACATAAACTTCTTCATTAACAATACCATTTAAAATGCACTTTTAACATCCATTTGAAACAATTTGAAATTCTTATTAGACGCAAACAATAAAAGCAATCTTATAGCTTCTAATCTAGCTACGGGGGAAAAGGATTTTTTGAAATCGATTCCTTCTTCTTACCAATAGCTTTGAGCTACTGACCTTACTTTGTTCCTTGTGATGACTTCGTTCTCATCTGTCTTGTTTTTGAAGATCCATTTGGTCCCAATAACTTGGTGACCACTTGGAAGACGAACGAGCTCCCAAACATCATTTCTCTCGAATTGCATGAGCTCTTCTTCCATTGCCACTATCCAAGAGCTATCCTAACAAGCTTCTTGGATGTTCTTTGGCTCAATGGTAGAGACAAATGCGCAATGAGAGAATTCTTCAATTCTAGACCTCGTTCGAACACCCACACCAATATCGCCAATAATTTTGTTATGGGGTGGTTGCGAACGGTTGGGTAAGCTTTGGGAATCCCTGCATCACTTGGAACATCTTCAACAATCTCATTAGTAGTGTTAGTCTAAATAATAGACTCATTAATCTTGACATTACTAAGAGAATCACATATAACATCTACACTATCATCAATAACATGAGGAAAATCAAAATCTTTATAAAATGATACGTGTAGTGATTCCTCGATCGTTGAAGAGGTTTTTTTGTATATCCGGTAGGCTTTGCTACGTGTGGAATATCCAACAAAAATTCCTTCGTCGGATCTTCGCACAAATTTATCTAAGTTACCAAAGGTGTTCTTGATAAAACATTTTGAACCAAAACCTCGAAAATATTTAACTTGAGGCTTTTTTTCATAAAATAGTTCAAAGAAAGTTTTGTTTGTTCGGGGTCTCACTAGGATCGTATTGAGCACATAACATGCCGTGTGCACTGCTTCTGCCCAAAATTGTAGTCCAAGATGACTATCATGGAGCATGGTGCGAGCATACTCAATACGAGTCTTATTCTTTCTTTCTACAATACCATTTTGTAGTGGTGCATGAGAAAAATAAAAATTGGGAGTTATCCCGTTGTCATCACAAAACTTTGTAAAAGACTCATTCTCAAATTCTCCTCCATGATCACTACGAATAGTGATAATGGTGCATCCTAAGATGTTTTGAATCTTCTTTGCAAATATGGTAAACTCTTCAAAGGCTTCATTCTCATTAGTTAAAAATGAGACCCAAGTAAATCTAGAGAAGTCGTCAACGACAACTAATCCTTAATGAGCATTGCCTAAAGAGGCGGTTCTAGTTGGCCCAAACAAATCTAGATAAAGTAATTCTAGGGGCATCTTAGAAGTTATGCGTTCTTTAAGTTTGAAAGATGATTTACTAAGTTTACCTCTTTAACAAGAATCACAAAAGTTTTTCTTATTAAAAACAATTTTTGGAAAACCTTTGACAAGATCATGCTTAGCTAACTTATATAAGTGCTTGAAATGAACATGACCAAAACGGCGATGCCATAATAGTTGTTCATTTGTATTAGCAACTAAGTAACGTTCTACGGTTTTAGGCAAGCTCAAATAATAAATATTCTTACGCCTAATACCAGTAAATAAAACATGTGAATCATAATCAACAATTTCACACATACCCTCTCCAAAGTTAACCTTGTAACCTTTGTCACAAAGTTGGCTAATGGAGATAAGTTTATGACATAAACCACTAACTAAATATACATTAGTAACGAGTGGTTTGGAAGGATTATCGACTTTACATACTCCAATGATGGTTCCCTTTTGATTACCTCCAAAAGTGACCGTTGCACCATCCTTGCTGCTAATCACTTCGGAGAGTAGTGAGGGATCTCCCGTCATGTGTTTGGAGCTACCATTGTCGAGTATCCAACCTTTTCTTTTAGAGCCAATATGACGTTTATTGCTCTCTTTCTTTTTCTTGGGTACCTACATAGTATACCATAAGCTCATGGTACCCAATTTTTGTTGGGTCCAAGGGGATTAGACCATTGGAAGCCAAGTCTAAGTGGACTTCCGTTTCCCAACATAGTTATCATTATTAGTAATATCCTGAAAATATGAATCAACATAGGCATTCCTATCATTTAAGCTAGTGTTCTTGGGACCCCAAATTGTGTATGTTTTGGGAGTCCTTTTCCTAGTTGCATGCACAATAGATTGATTTCTTTGTGGTGTGTACATCCTAGTAACATAAGTTCTAGCATAAAAATGAGGAGGTAGATATGCATTAGTCATAAGTGGGTTGTATGCTTGCTTAGGAACATGCAAGTTGTATGAACCATAAGGAGCATGCATGACATGTGAAGGATGTGCATACATGTAAGAATGATGCATATGAGCATATGAGTGTGTAGGAGCACGTATATGAGTATTTCTCATGTGTGGATTCGTACGTGTCCGTGGGTGTGAAGCATAGAAAGTGTCATGACTATCCACTTGTGAAGTAGGAGATTTCCTATGTGGATGAAGGTTAGTGTACATGTAAGCATGACTTCTCTTTCGATTTCCACCCGTAATGGGTTTCTTATCAAAAGGGAGTGACGATGAAGTGGTGGCTTTCTTGGTAGGTTTGGTACCTATAATGTCTTTGACACCACTTGTGGATGCGCCAGAGGATGGCCTCACAAAGACAATAGTGACACCACTATAGGAGGTGCGAGCATTGGATGCATTTGCTTTCACAAAACCAAGACCAACACGATGTATGGATAGAAATTGGTTTGCTAACAAATCGTCCAATTGTCCTTTCATCTTATCAAATCTCATAATACAGGAGGACATGGGCTCATATTTCTCCTTAAGAGAAGAAATATTGGTATCCAAGGTGGACACCCGTGCTTTGAGCTCGTGCACTTGGGGTTTAAGAGAATCATTCTCTAAACCCAATTGTGTTTGTCGTGAAGCAAGATCACTATTATCCTTAGGATGTGTTTGATCTAGTTGAGATTTGAGGGTATTCACCTCATTTCTCAAATTGACATTTTAAGAAACCAAATTTGCTTTCTCAAGAGTTCGTGTATCAACAAAGGTGCCATTGTTAATAATGCATGCTATGGATGGATTGCTACCAGATAGTTTCTTTAAGCTAGTATATCTAATCATTAAAGATTGATACTTAACAAATAATTCTTCATTAGCAATACGCAATTCATCCATAGTTATCTCAGGTTCATCCATGTCGGAATCACTCTCATCAGAGAGTGAATCTTCCCAGGCCATGAAACACATGTGGGTGCTTTCACCCTTCTCATCATAGGATTCGCGTGATGAGTCTCCACTTGAGTCATCGAATGTACCGACTAGTCTTTTCTTCTTTTCTTTCTTATTTTTGTCGGACTTGTGGTACTTTGGAGCCTTCCACTTCTCTTTGTTTCAGAGCATTGGGCAATCCTTCTTGATGTGTCTTGTCTTATTACACTTAATGCAAAGAGAGGAAGTATTATTAATAGACTCAAATATATTCTTAGATGGAAATTTACCTTTGCAAAAGATGCATTGGAACTTCTTCGCCATTTGAGCCATTTTCTCCAGGTCCATCTCATTTTCTGATTCTTCACTATCGTAGGATGAAGAATTAGCCTTGAATGCTAAAGATTTCTTCTTGGCCTCTGAAGGGTTCATCATAGCTCGAATCATCAATCGATTCTCCTGTCTTACTTCGTTAGACATGAGAGCGTCGATGAGATTCACGACAGTGTAGTTGTTCATGTCGTTGACCTCCTCAATGGCGATGGCTCTTCGTTCCCATTTGGAGGCCATTCCCATTATGATCTTTCTCACCTTATCTGGTTGGGTGTAGGTTTGTCCAAGCGCTTCCAGTTCATTTATGATGTCGGTAAAACGTTCGTACATCGTTTCTATGTTTTCATTTTCCTGCTTGTGAAACATATTGAAATTTTGCATGGCAACATATAGATTAGAGCGTTTTACCTTATTCGTTCACTCATGGGTAACGACAAGATGGCTCCAAATTTAATATGCACTCTTACATGTGCATTTCTTGTTGAACTCATCCGGGTCTAACGCATAATGAAGAGCGTTCATTGCCTTTGCGTTGTTCACTTCGGCGGATCTCTCGGAAGGCGTCCATTTATCGAACTCCTCCTCAGTGGGCTCGACGTATTCCTTGTGGAGGGTTGTCCAAAGGGAAGCACTCCTAAGGAACGTCGCCATCCAGCATTTCCAATAACCGAAGTTTGTGCCATTGAAACAACGAGGACGCACCGTTGATTTTCCTTCAAATACTGTGGACGCTCTATCACGATCGTGATTGTTGTACGAAGTTGGCGGTGGAACGTTGTTGTTGGTGGATGCCATAGCTATAAACCAGCGCTTTGATACCAATTGTAAGGTCCCTGGCTTTGAGGAAAACACTAGAAGGGGGGTTGAATAGTGTTTAAGCAATTTAAAAAGATAGTTACACCAAATGAAATTCCTAACCAACAATTAATGTGGAATAAAAGTAAACCCCAAAATGAAACAATGCAAACGCAAGGATGTTTCAAGGGTTTAGATTACCCAAGTCACTTTCCGACTTGTTCCCGGTAATCCTACGTCCCTTCCACCCCGTAAACACCGGATACTCAAGTTAGAACCCTAACTTGAGGTTTCCTTAAAACCCCACTTGTAGCAACCCTACAAGTGAAATCGAAATACACTCGATTGTCCTTGACTGCCACAACTTGGGAGCAAGCAAACCACTCTCACAACTCGAGAGTAAATCAAATAACGAAAGTTATGAAATTTGAAATAAACAACACTTACAATCACCTATGCCTTGAAGTAGAACTTGAAAAAGAGTGTGTTGTATTTTGAATGACTCTCTTGGAAGAGAGGAAAGCCCTTTCTCTCGACTGCACCAAATGCCTAGAAGATTTCTCTTTGGTTTTAGGTTGGAGAGCAAGAGATTGAAGATTTGAATTCTAGGGCTTTAGGATTTTGAGAGCTTTGATCTTGAGAGAAAGAAAGCTTGAATGAATGGGTATGCGATTCACCTCACAATGGAACAGTAGAGGCTGCCTTTATAGTTTCCCTAAAGCCCTCAAATGAAATCCCTAAAAGCCCCTTTGAAATCCGCTGAGAAACAGCCAACTATATAGAATCTGAACTCGCCACAGTCGGCTGTTGAACAAAACACAGTCGACCGCTGCACTGTGTCAGAGGGTCGGTGAGAATTCAAACGGTAACGTACCACGTGGACAATCGACTGGTAAGGATTAGACAGTCGACTGTTAAACCAATATGCGACTGTAATTCCTTCAACAGGCAACTGGCCAAAATAAGGGTAAGTCAAGATGATCCTAGAAAAGTCAGGGAATACATGACATGCGACTAATGAAGAGAAGACAGTCGATTGTAAATCCAACAGGCGACTGTAATTCCTTCTACAGACGACTGTTACAAACCCTGACATTTTCCTGAGAGTTGACTGTAAAGAGAGGCTCACAGAAAGACGACTGTTGAAGCATTAAAAGTCGACTGTGCCATTGGACAGTCGACTGTAAATACAGCATCAGTCGACTGGCACTAGAATAAGAAATATTCCAGAGAGCAAGTCCTGCAAAAGAATCATGGACAGACGATTGTTGTAACATTTACAGTCGACTGGTCCTTGGACATGCGACTGTAAATACAAGATCAGTCGACTGGCCAGATCAAAACTGAGAATTGGTTTTGGGTTGAAGATATATATGCGACTGATTAACAAACCACAGTCGACTAGCACTTGGACAGGCACCTGTGAAATGTACAACGTCGCCTGAAAAAGTTAAAGCTTAGAAACCCAAGAATAAACCAATTAAGTATGTGCATAACAGGCGACTGTAGAGCAAAACACATTCGACTGTTTTAGACAGGTGACTGTAAATTTTTTAGCAGTCGACTGTTTAGATCATGAGATACACAATCTTGATTGAAATAGATTGGAGTCAAAGGAAAGTTGATCTAATGATTTCCTAACACTGAAATGAGTGTGCTCCAACATAGTCTACTTCTAAGCTACATACTAGAAGAGAAAAAGAAGATTACACTTGTAGAACTCTCTCTTCTTTTCAACGTATAAGCTTGAAGTCTTCTAAGAGATTCAATAACCATCTTTGATCATCCAATCCACTTTTGTTGCTTCCATTGATCTTTGAGTGACATCCATTGCTATTAGATCTTCATGATATGCTTAGGCAATGGATTAACTGCAAATAAGGGATTAGTCACAAGTATTTATGTTTGCTCATCATTAACACCAAGTAGGGAGAAGTCCAATACTCAACATTCTCCCCCTTTTTGATGATGACAAACAAACACAAACAAAAAGATAAATAATTGTGCTAAACGAAAACTTACTCCCCATACTTAGATGACAATCAAGTTAGTCAATAAATATTAGGGCATCTATAGATCAAATTAAGCAAATGAGTAAGATAAATATGAATGGAATGATATGCTTGAATTCATGAAATCTAGGATTTTATAATCCTTATTCAGTGTATCTTACTCCCCCTGAATCTAAGGCAACTTCAATCTTGGATTCAAGTTAGTTTTGAATTAGAATTTACTCAGTACATAATTATGAGATGTTTATTTCTCTCTCCCTATTGCATTATCCAAAAGGTGGGAATAGAATAACAACAACAATAGTGCTAAATAAGTACTAAAACAATCACAAGAGTCTAAAGATTTATAAATCAAAAACTCATAAACCAAATTATAAACTTTAGCTGACTAAAGGAATGAAAATCCAATATCAACATTATGGGTCACAATAAAAAATAGTCTTAAATCTCATCCTATAAATGATATCACATACAAAGAGACAGGTTCACAAAATTCACACATATAAGATAAAAAATGTTACATTGTGTGAAACAGAAATAGAAACATCATATATATATATATATATATATATATATATATATATATATATATATATATATATATATATATATATATATATATATATATATGGTCAAAGTTATAAGGGCACAAAATATATGCACATCACCATGTGCATAAAAAAACAAAATACATATGCCAGCACTACAACATCAGCAGTCATAATACCAAGATCCAGACATACATACACTCAAAACAAAATAACACAAAACATCTATGGTGAGTGTCCTATCCAGCAGTAGACATCATCAGTTAATATGGATGACTGTGGGGTTTGAGGGGCGACCAGACAGACAAAACATCAGTCTGGCAGAGCGATGAGTAGGGTAAGCAGTAGCATTCCTCTTGGATGACGACGCACCCGCAACTGAAGATTCCACATGAGCATGCATGGGGGTCAGGACCTCAGAATGCAAAGGCACAAGGCCTGGAGGAGCGGGGACAGCAACATGTGCAGCATTCTCAGAAGGATGAAAATGGCCCGAAGTTCGGACAGAATGGGGAAATCATGAAGCACGAAAGACTTGTACTGAAGCTCGAAAAGAAGAGAGATCTTTTGATCCATTGAGGAAGAAAGCTTTTCGATGGCAGTGACATGGTCACACAGTTGACTGAGAAGAAAGTCCTCTAGCGGAACTAACGGAGGAGTATGGGGAGGTTGTTCAGCTGGTGGAGAGGAGGGTTCAGCGACATTTGCTGAGGGAATAGAGTCACCAACCGAGATATCCAATAAATTCCCAGAAGATGGTGGCAAAGAGGGTAGCTGGTCAGAAGGTGGATGAGAGGGTTCAGCAAGGAAGATGTTCAAAGTTTTTCCTGACGACGAAGTACTAGTAGGATCCATGAAGTACGAATGAAAGAAGCTAGGTTAAGCCAGCATCGATAAACAAAAGAGGATGATACCTAGGACTAGGCGATCGACGAACGTGGGTCAGTTAAGCAAACAATCGAAGGAGAGAAGCTGAGTCTCGGCGCGAAGTTGACAGAGGAGTGATCGACCGTAAATTTCGAAGGGGAGACGAGGGAGTTTTTCAATCGGATGAGAGAGAAAATTATGATCGAATCGACGGTAATCGATGATATAACAAAGGGTCAAACGAATCTAGGCCGTTGGATTGAACAATCGACTGCTTAATCAAATTAACGAACCGCCACAACATTTGACAGTTGACTGATGAACTATTGTCAGTCGACTGGTTCAAAGGATAAAAGATGAGCTTAGGTTGACAGACAGTCGACTGTTGGGTAAACCACAGTCGCCTGTCGGTGAGACAGTCAACTGTATTTTACTTATCAGTCGACTGACTGAGAATCAATAAATTCGTTGATAAAAACAGAGACCACTGAAGAAATGGACAGGCGCCTGATGACCAAATTGTAGCCGCCTGTGGATCAGACAGTCGACTGTAAAGTAGTCATGAGTCGCCTGGGCGAAAGATACAGTTTGCTGTATAAGATAATAAAGAAGGGCAGTCGACTGTCGAAGGAGTGACAGTCGCTTGTCCTGGTCCAAAAATGCATAGTGAGGTTAAAATCCAGAGGATAGATACAACACACTCTTGGACCTATACTCTAACATAAAATTTCATCAAGAAATAAATATAAAAAATAATTATCGATTAACACTCAAATTTCTTAAACCAATTCGAAAACCAATGAAATCATCAAAATCACAATAACCTCTCTTATAACAAATATATGTGACACATATAATCTAACAAACAAGAGAAGTATCAGGATGATATGAGTTCAAAAAATGATATTACATGAAAGTTGAACTCCTAAATTTCAGATTCACCCATAATCCCTAATTCTCCACGCAACCTCATAAACAAATCTTTTTAAGAGGTTTAGTGAAGATATCGATGATTTTTTTAAGGTTTAAATGTACTCTAAGATGATGTCCCTCTTAGCTACATGATAATTGATAAAATGGTGTCTCACATCTATGTGTTTGGTACGGGAGTGATGTACTGGATGCTTGGAAATACATATAGCACTTTGGTTATCAATCATGATAGGGCAAGTTTCACAGTTGACACCATAATCCTTAAGAGTGTGTCTCATCCAAAGAACTTATGCACATGCAAGACCTGCGACAATATATTCCGCTTCTGTCGTGGACAATGATACCGAGTTCTGTTTCTTGGTAAACCAAGAAACTAGGGAATTTTCTAGAAAATGGCAAGTCACACTAGTACTCTTCCTATCGGATTTGCATCCGGCAAAGTTGGCATCACTATATGAGATTAAATCATATGTGCTAGATTTCGGGTAAAGTAACCCATAATCTAGTGAATGATTGAGGTAACGAAAGATTCGTTTAAACGAAATCAAGTGTGACTTCTTAGGTCAGCTTGATATCTAGCATACAGGCATACTGAAAACATGATATCGGGCCTACTAGCAGTTAAATAGAGTAAGCTACCGATCATACCTCGATATAGACGAACGTCTACATCTTTTCTGTTTTCATCCTTGTGTAGATGTGTTGTCGTACTCATGGGGTCCTTTTGCTTGAAGACGATTCCATCCCGAATCGCTTGACAAGCTCCCATGTGTACTTGTTTGATGTATGAAAGTCCCATCCTTCATTTGTCGAATTTGCAGTCCAAGGAAATAGTTGAGCTCACCCATATGGCTCATCTCGAATTCATCCGTCATAGACTTAGAAAATTTTTGACAAAGATTAAAGTTAGTTGAACCAAATATAATATCGTCTACATAAATTTGAATTAATAGGATGTCATTTTCATAATCCTTAATAAAAAGTGTTGAATCAACTTGACCCATTTTAAAATCTAAATCCAAAAGAAAGGTTTTGAGTCGATCATACCAAGCACTAGGAGCTTGTCTCAACCCATATAATGCTTTCTTAAGTTTGAAAACATGGTTTGAAAATTTTTCATGTATGAAACCGGGTGGTTGAGAAACATAGACTTCTTCATTAACAATACCATTTAAAAATGCACTTTTAACATCCATTTGAAACAATTTGAAATTCTTATGAGATGCAAAAGATAAAAGCAATCTAATAGCTTCTAATCTAGCTATGGGGGTAAAGGATTCTTCGAAATCGATACTTTCTTCTTGCCAGTAGCGTTGAGCTACTAACCTTGCTTTGTTTCTTGTGATGATCTCGTTCTCATCGGTATTTTTTTGAAGATTCATTTGGTTTCAATAACTTGGTGACCACTTGGAAGACGAATGAGCTCCCAAACTTCATTTCTCTCGAATTGCATGAGCTCTTCTTCCATTGCCACTATCCAAGAGCTACCTCACAAGCTTCTTGGATGTTCTTTGGCTCAATAATAGAGACAAATGCGTAATGAGAGAATTTTCAATTCTAGACCTCGTTCGAACACCCACACCAATATCTCCAATAATTTGGTCATGGTGGTGGTTACGAACGGTTGGGTAAGCTTTGGGAATCTCAGCATCACTTGGAACATATTCAACAATCTCATTAGTAGTGTTCAACAATATTGAACAATCTCAACAATCTTCAACAATCTCAATAATAGACTAATTAATCTTGACATTAATAAGAGAATCACATATAGCATCTACACTATCATCAATAACATGAGGAAAATCAAAATCTTCATAAAAAAATACGTGTAGTGATTCCTCAATCGTTGAAGAGATTTTGTTGTATATCCGGTAGGCTTTGCTACGTGTGGAATATCCAACAAAAAATCCTTCATCGGATCTTGGCTCAAATTTATAAGTTACCAAAAGTGTTCTTGATAAAACATTCTGAACCAAAAAACTCGAAAATATTTAACTTGAGGCTTTTTGTCATAAAATAGTTCAAAGCAAGTTTTGTTCATTCGGGGTCTCACTAGGATCCTATTGAGCATAAAACATATCGTCTGCACTGCTTCTGCCCAAAATTGTAGTCCAATATGACTATCATGGAGCATGGTGCGAGCACACTCAATAAGAGTCATATCCTTTTTTTTTCTACAACACCATTTTGTGGTGGTGCACGAGGAAAAGAAAAATTGTGAGTTATCCCAGCGTGATCACAAAACTTTGTAAAAGACTCATTCTCAAATTCTCCTCCATGATCACTACGAATAGTGATAATGGTGGATCCTAAGAAGTTTTGAATCTTCTTTGCAAATAGTGTAAACTCTTCAAAGGCTTCACTCTTATTAGTTAAAATGAGACCCAAGTAAATCTAGAGAAGTCGTCAACGACAACTAATCTATAATGAGCATTGCCTAAAG
Source organism: Scilla litardierei (assembly GCA_030789695.1). Classification (NCBI taxonomy): domain Eukaryota; kingdom Viridiplantae; phylum Streptophyta; class Magnoliopsida; order Asparagales; family Asparagaceae; genus Scilla; species Scilla litardierei. The sequence continues at coordinate 315,311,755 of CM061142.1, read as the reverse complement.
AGGCAGTTCTAGTTGGCCCAAACAAATCTAGATGAAGTAATTCTAATGCCCTCTTAGAAGTTATACCTTCTTTAAGTTTGAAAGATGATTTTCTAATTTTACCTCTTTGACAAGAATCACAAAAGTTTTTCTTATTAAAAGCAATTTTTGGAAAACCTTTGACAAGATCATACTTAGCTAACTTATATAAGTGCTTGAAATGAACATGACCAAAACGGCGATGCCATAATAGTTTTTCATTTGTATTAGCAACTAAGCAATGTTCTACAGTTTTAGGCAAGCTCAAATAATAAATATTCTTAGGCCTAATACCGGTAAATAAAACATGTGAATCACAATCAACAATTTCACACATACCCTCTCTAAAGTTAACCTTGTAACCTTTGTCACAAAGTTGGCTAATGGAGATAAGGTTATGACATAAACCACTAACTAAATATACATTAGTAATGAGTAGTTTGGAAGGATTACCGACTTAACCTACTCCAATGATGGTTCCCTTTTGATTACCTCCAAAAGTGACCGTTGCACCATCCTTGATGCTAATCACTTCGGAGAGTAGTGAGGGATCTCCCGTCATGTGTTTGGAGCAACCACTGTCGAGTATACATCCCTTCCTTTTAGAGTCAATATTACGTTTATTACTCTCTTTCTTTTTCTTGGGTACCTACATAGTATACCATAAGCTCATGGTACCCAAGTTTTGTTGGGTCGAATGGGATTAGCCCTTTGGAAGCCAAGTCCAAGTGGATTTCCTCTTCCCGACATAGTTATCATTATTAATAATATCATGAAAATAGGAATCAACATATGCATTCCTATCATTTAAGCTGGTGTTTTTGGGACCCTAAATTGTGTATGTTTTGCGAGTCCTTTTCCTTGTTGCATGCACAATAGATTGATTTCTATGAGGTGTGTGCATCCGAGGAACATAAGTTCTAGCATAAAAATGAGGAGGCGGATATGTATTAGTCATAAGTGGGTTGTATGCATGCTTAGGAACATGCAAGTTGAATGAACCATAAGGAGCATGCATGACATGTGAAGGATGTGCATACATGTAAGAACGATGGGTATGAGCATATGAGTGTGTAGGAGCACGTACATGAGTATTTCTCATGTGTGGATTTGTACGTGTCCGTGGGTGTGAAGCATGAAAAGTGTCATGAGTATCCACTTGTGAAGTAGGAGATTTCCTACGTGGATGAAGGTTAGTGTACATGTAAGCATGACTTCTCTTTCGGTTTCCACCCGTAACGGGTTTCTTACCAAAAGGGAGTGACGATGAAGTGGTGGCTTTCTTGGTAGGTTTGCTACCTATAGTGTCTTTGACACCACTTGTGGATGCACCAGAGGATGGCCTCACAAAGTCTGTAGTAACACCTCTATAGGAGGTGCAAGCATTGAATGCATTTGCTTCTACAAAACCAAGACCAACACGATGTGTGGACGGAAATTGGTTTGCTATCAAATTGTCCAATTGTCCTTTCCCCTTATTAAATCTCATAATACGGGAGGAAATGAGCTCATATTTCTCCTTAAGAGAGGAAATATTGGTATCCAATGTGGAGACCCGTGCTTTGAGCTCTTGCACTTGGGTTTTAAGAGAATCTTTCTCTAAACCCAATTGTGTGTGTCGTGAAGCTAGATCACTATTATCCTTAGGATGTGTTTGATCTAGTTGAGATTTGAGGGTCTTCACCTCATTTCTCAAAGTGACATTTTGAGAAACCAAATTTGATTTCTCAAGAGTTAGTGTATCAACAATGGTGTCATTGTTGATAATACATGGTATGGATGGATTGCTACCCGATAGTTTCTTTAAGCTAGTATATCTAATCATTAAAGATTGATACTTAATAAGTAACTCTTTATTAGAACTACGTAATTCATCCATAGTTACCTCAGGTTCATCCATGTCGGAATCACTCTGATCGAAGAGTGAATCATCCCAGGCCATGTAACACATGTGGGCGCTTTCACCCTTCTCATCATCGGATTCGCTTGATAAGTCTCCACTTAAGTCATCGAATGTACCGATTAGTCCTTTTTTCTTATCTTTCTTATTTTCGTCAGACTTGTGGTACTTTGGAGCCTTCAACGAGCTGAAGGCCTACCTGTAAAGCCTGACACTGCTCGCAAAGCCCGAAGAAGGAGAGCAGCTCGGCCTCTACCTCGCCACAACCGAGGAAGCTGTGAGCTCGGTCCTAGCAAAGGAGGACGGGGGGCATCTGGAGGTCAGTCTACTATGCCAGTTGGGTGCTTCGAGATGCGGAGACCCGCTCTGACCCCATCGAGAAGATCGCCTACTGTTTGGTTCTGACCGCAAGGAATCACCAACCCTACTTCTAGGCACACACCATTGTCTTCTACACCAATTCGCCACGGGAAAAGAACTTGAGGAGGCTAGAGAGATCTGGCTGAATGCTGAATTGGAGTGTCGAGTTCAGCGAGCTCGACATTATCTACAAACCAAGGGAAGCGATCAAGGGGCAAGCACTTGCAGACTTCGTGGCGGAGTGCACCATGGGAGAGAATGGCGAAGCCCCACCCAACGGTCGACTGGGTGTGGCACCCCAGCAGCTCACCATCAAAAGCCTCCCTCTACTTCCACCCAGTCCGACGGCGAGCAATGGGTCATCCACGTCGATGGATCAGCCACAGCATCGGGGAGTGAAGCTGGCATGTAATAGAGACTCCAGAGGGGAGCCTATTGGAGTACGCCATCCACTTCAATTTCTCGGTGACCAACAATGTGGTGGAGTAAGAGGGATCAGCCATAGCAACGAGGAGTGGAGCCGGCATTGTAATAGAGACTCCATAGGGAAGCCTATTGGAGTACGCCCTCCGCTTCAATTTCTCAGTGACCAACAATGTGGCAGAGTATGAGGCCGCCCTCAACGGCCTAAAGCTCTACCGGGCGCTTGGAGCGACGAATGTGCGGTTGATTAGTGATTCACGACTGGTCGTCCGGCAAATTGAAGGAAGCTTTGAGGCAAGGGAGGAGCTGATGAAGAGATACCTCAAATGCGCCCGTGCCAAACTCCTCAAATTTATGAGAGCAGCGGTCCAACATCTGCCAAGGTCGAACAATCTTTGTACTGATTCCCTCTCAAAGCTGGCTTCATCTTCTCCGGTAGAAAGTGGAAAAGATATTAACATTGAGAAATTATTGACGCCCAGCATTGAGGAGGGCGAATTAATGTGCGTCGACCAAGAGCGATCGTGGATAAACCCGATTGTCGACTACCTGAAGACCGGAGCCCTACCAGAGGATAGGCTGGAGGCGCGGAAGACCGAGAGACGGGCTTTATCGTTCGTAATCTTCGATGATGTACTCTACCAAAAACTTCGCGCGAAGAACGACGTGATGGCTGAGGAGGTCATCTGCAAGATACAAGAAGGATTCTGCGGGAATCATCATGATGGCTGCACCCTGGCACATAAGGCAGTCCGACAGGGCTACTATTGGCCCACTATACTGAAGGATGCAATCAACTTCGTCAAGCGGTGCAAGGAGTGAAAGAAATTCTTCAAGCATACAAAGGCTCCTCCTGCCGACCTGATTCTAATCCTCAGCCTAGTTCTATTTGCCAAGTGGGGCATCGACATCATCGGATCGTTCTCGATGGCAACCGGAGGAAGAAAGTTCCTAGTTGTCTCTGTTGATTATTTCACCAAGTGGATCGAAGCGGAGCCCCTAGCGCGCATTACCTCAAAAGACATGAAGAACTTTGTCTGGAAGTCTATCATGTGCTACTTTGGGGTACCACGCTCCATTGTGACGGACAACGGGATGTAGTTTGACTCCACGGACTTCAGAAAATTCTTCTCGTAATGGGGCGTCAACCTCCACTTCGCCTCTATAGCGTATCCGCAGTGCAATGGCATGGCCGAGGCAGCAAACAAGTGCACCCTCGAACCCTTGAAGAAGAAGGCTGGCAACGCTCCTGGATCTTGACCTGACGAGCTACCTGGCATCCTTTGGTCATACTGCACCACCTACAAAGCTTCAATTGGCAAGAGCCCCTTCATGCTAGCTTATGGGGCAGAAGCCGTCGTCCCAGTGGAGGTCGGCAAACATTCTCTCTGCCTCCAGTACTTCGAAAAACAAGCGAATGAAGAAGGCCTCGACCTCAACACCAAACTCCTCGATGAGGTAAGGGATCGTGCTCTCACTTGTCTTATCAAGCACATCCAAAGGTTGGCGAGGTACTACAATTCCTGGGTGAAGAAGCGAAGCTTCAGAGTCGTTGACCTCATCCTCAAGGACGCCACCTTCAAACCTGAGGTCGGCCGTCGTGGAAAGCTCTCCGTTAAATGGGAGGGTCCCTACAAAATAGCGGATGTCATGGGACCCACAACCTACATTTTGGCTAACATGGAGGGTGAAGAACTAGCTCATCCATGGAACACCCAACATTTACTCAAGTACTATCAATAAAATTTGTAATTTTATATTTGTACCAACTATGTGTTGTTTGAATAAAAGTTTCAGATCCCCTCCAAGATGGAAAGCGCCTCCATAAAGGTTGCATTAATCATCCGGAGTGGGCTTACTCACTACTAGTAAACTCTTGTATTTTCGTTTGTACATGTGTATTATGCAAAATGAAATTGCAGCCCGCCGCATAAACCGGAATGATAAATGCGGGGTCGACTATGCCCCATCTATACCCGCACTCTTGAAGACCTCTGGGACAGTTTGGCACCCGAACCGTGGCAAAAATACAGGGTAGGCGACAACCCAATACCCGTCCGATTATAGAGGATGCAGGGTAGGCGACGGCCCAATACCCGCCCTCTCAAAGACTTCTGGGGCAGGTCACGGTACAGCTACCCATAGCGTGCTGGACTTCACTAACCAAACCAGACAGGGGCATGACAGAGGGGCTACGGCCCTGACCTCGTCCTCAGAAAGACCTCTGGGATAGTTTGCCACATAAACCAGAGTGATAAATGCGGGGTAGGCGACGGCCCAATACCCGTCCGAGTACAGAGGATGCGGGGTAGACGATGGCCCAATACCCGCCCTCTCAAAGACCTCCGGGGCAGGTCGTATTACAGCTACCCATAGCGTGCCAGACTTTGCTAACCAAATCGGAAAGGGGCATAACGGAGAGGCTACGGCCTTGACCTCGTGCTCAGGAAGACCTCTGGGGCAGTTCGCCACCTGAATCGGAGCAAAAATGCAGGGTAGGCGACGGCCCAATACCCATCCGATTACAGAGGATGCATGTTAGGCGATGGCCCAATACCCGTCCTCTTGAAGACTTCTGGGGCAGGTTACAGTGTAGCTACCCATAGCGTGCCGAACTTTGCTAACCAAACCGGACAGGAGATTGAAGAAGGACTCCAGCCTGAAATTCGCCCTCAGGAAGACCTCTGGGGTAGTTCTCCATCCAAACCGGAGTGATAAATGCGGGGTCGGCTACGGCCCATCTATACTTACACTCTTGAAGACCTCTGGGGCAGTTCGCCATCCAAACCAGAGTGATAAATGCAGGGTTCGCTACGGCTCATCTATACCTACAGTCTTGAAGACCTCCGGGGCAGTTCGCCATCCAGACCGGAGTGATAAATGCGAGGTTAGCTATGGCCCATCTATACCCGCCATCACAAAAGACCCTGAAGGTGATCTATCGCTACAAAGAGTTTTGCCAACTCATCCACACTCAAACTCAACAACATTCCGCTTCTCCTGGGCCTTAGCCACTTCCAAATAGAAAGTTGGGGGCATACCCACTAAGGCAAAAGGTGGTGATAATCAGCAACACAAGAAAAAAAGATAAACAAGGTGAACCGTCTAAGGTATATTTCATTAAATTTTAAGTCAATACATTTACAATAAACTTTCTACGCTAGGTCCTATGCCTGGCCCCGAGATCGGCCCTACATACACAAACCCTCCCAACCACCTTACGCATCACATGGCTACCGACGTCCTCAGGCACCTCCGCATGTGCTTCGACTTCGGTCTCCATTGGTCCTATCACTACGACATCCCCCTGACCTCCTACGTCGCCACCAGCCAGATCGCTGCCCGACGGACCTGCTTCTCCGGCTTCCTCATCCTCCTTGCCATCCCAGGCCGCCATCAATGTGGAGAAGTCAACCTCCAGCCTGGGATGCAGCCTTTTCAACAACTTCTCCGCCCTCGCAAGGCCTGCCTAGAGGCCCTCCTACAAGCCCGCCTGTCGGCCCTCCACCATACTTTTGGCCCGAACATACTTCATGATGGGAAGCAACTCGTCCATCTGGTATGCACGGAGGGCCTCCGCCTTTATGACCTCAGGGTCGATCTTCTTTAGCTCCGCCACCTGACGCATGAGCTTGGCAATCTCCAACCCCTTTGCCTCCACCTCCACGGCTTGGGCATTTTTCAGAGCGACCCTTCAGGCCTCCGCGTCCTCAAGCTGTCGGGCCAGATCCTCCGAGATCTTAACATGCTTCTCCATCTCCTCCTTCTGGGTCACATAAAACCCGCGGACTTCTTCCAACTTCACTTCACTGATCCACCGCTGCTCGGCGTCCTTCTTCTGCAGCTCACTAGTGGCCGCTTGAGCTCCATCTTCTTCCGACCGATGGTTGCCTTGAGCGTGCCCACGTTAGTGTGGTGCTGCAAGGACGTCATCGTTGCCGTAGCCTATAAAAGGAACAGAGTACATGAGCCTGCATTAAAGACTGCAGACTGACAATACGAGTAAGGGAGAGCATCAAACCTGTATGATGTGCCAAATTGCCGTGCCGCAGAGGCACACGGGTCCAACATTGTACAGGGACTCCCAGTCCCTGGGCAACAGACTATTCTCCACCAGAAGGGCTGCAACACTGGCATCCTTAAACAATGACTCCTTGGCGCCCACCGGGTAGCTCGGCCTAGAAAGCTCGATCTTCGAAATCGCCAGGATCTCGGTCTTCTTAGCTTTGAAGCAGGTGAGTGCTGCCTCGCAGCTTAGATGCTTCGGCATCCTCAAGTCCGGCTCACCCTGCTCCCAAGAGGGGCATCCAAAGGGCCAACACTTGATCCCTGTAGCTTTGACCATGGCCAATGGGCCTTGGGTCGTGGTGATCGTCAGATCGGCCATCGGCTCCTAGACCGCATCGAGGTCAGCTAATCTTCCCGACACGGCCTCGCTCATACAGAGGGAGGAAGCAGCTACTACAGACGTCTTCTTCTTCGATCTCTTGCTACGCTCCTCCTTCTTAGCATGCATAGTGGATGTCTCCTCCAGGCTCCGCTTCTGCCCAGCCTTCTTCAACAAGTCCTTATACATCACCGCCTTGCCTTTGACCTGGGCTGCCTGCTTCTTGGGCGTCGATCCCTCGGTTGATGCCCCCTCCATGGTCATCCTCATTAGTTCGTCCCTCAACAAACTCATGGCCGCACCTACAAAGAGAAAAGAGATCAGGGTGAGCAAATGTGAAGAAGGTCGCTTAGATTGCAGTACCTTCGAACCAGATATGGAGGGCAATCTGGTGGTGCTTGACCAGTTTCGCATGTTTCTAGAGCTCGCGGGAGATCTCCATCAAGATCTTGGAGTTCTCCAGATCCTGCCCATACAGAGTCACCACCTTGTTCACTGTGGGATTCAACTTTCCCCAATTCGACCGCAGAGACAACTCCACCGACATCGAGATGAAAACGAACTTCTCCTTCCACTCCCTCACTTTACTCAGCAAATCAAGGATGATATGTCGATCCTTTCTCGCATTGACATAATAATACACACCTATCCGCTTCGCTTCGAAGAAATGCCGGAACAGCAGCAGGGTCAGACTGATGCCACTACCAAAGCAGAGAATAAGGAACCCGACCATGTCGTTGATCGAGTTCAGCATCAGTTAAACGATCGGAAGTTCGAAGAAGTTCAGCATGAGCAGGAGGAAGGGGTGGAGCAGAAACCGAAGTCCAAGCTCGAAAGTCAGAAAATAGACCCCGACTTCGTTGTCCCTAGGTGAACAGACCTGTTCATGGAAGGTGGGGAGGCGAACTTCATAGGGTGGCCGGATATAATTGGAATGAATCTCGATGCAGCTGATGTGATTTATCTTAGGCATTATGTCCAGGATCTCCGTCGAAACCGTTGTTGTAACTATGCCGATGGTCGGCCCTGAGCCCTTCTTTTTGGTTTTCTTGGGGACTGTCGACATAGAGGGGATGGCATGGGCTGCTTCCCGGTCCTCCAGCCAAGACTCTGCCACGTCCGTCAACACCGTCTGTTACCCCGTTCCCTCGGAGCTAACATCCTCAAACTCGTCGAAGTGCTTTTCTACGTGTTTATTATAGGAAGAAGATTTGTATGAAGTCATCTGATAGAGACCGAAGAAAGTACCTAAGAGAGAGATCTCCAGAGCCCCGATGAAGCGTTGATTGGCGGAGAGTGCTCGATGATGAAGAACGAAAGGGGTTTTTTGATATTCAAAAGCAGGATCCCTCAACTGTTTCCCCTTCTCTATTTTATAGAGAGCGTCAGCCAATCTCGATAGCTGAAGGTGGGCCACATGGCGAGATCTGAAGCAGAGCTGTCGCCTCAGCTTCTTCCCAGAGCCGTACACGGCACGTGTCGTACTCCAAGTAATGGAGCACCTCGATATCTCCCCGCTGCCGAATCGTCAGGATGACCCTAGAGATTCAGCAGTCATCTTGCATTTAATGCCATAGCTATCAGCCAGACAGAGCGGAATGCGTCATCCGAGCCGAGCTGGACTTCCCTTTCAAACTCGAATAACGGGGGTAATTGTTACGACCGTTAGATCGGCCCAGTTGATCTAGGCCCATATGATCGAAGCCCAAGTCATGGCCCGCCGAATCTCCATAATGAGACCTACTTTGCCGAGGCCTGGAGAAGCTCACCGGGGTCAGAGCAGCCCGCACTTGCAGAGCGGTGAAATCGTCAACCAAACCAAAGAGAAGAGCCCTCCGGCTGATCGCGCAATCTACACCAGCTTGTCCCAGGGGGCAGCTCGCCTACCTCTCTGCCCAAAAGCAATCCACCCAAGGAGGAAGATGATATGCCACTAGTATCACTTCCAATATCACTACAAACAAGTCTGACAAAAGGGCACCTTGCTGCTTCGCCGCCTGACGGCCTGACGAAAGCAAGCCTAGTCATTTCGTCGCCAGACAGCCTGACAAAAACACCCCTGACATTTACGGCTCTGACAACCTGACAAAAGCACCCCTGGCCATTCGGCTCTGATATCCTCAGCCGAACCCCTAACACTGCCAGCTCAGCTAAAGCAACCGACTCCAACAACCTATAAATACCCCCTCTACTCCAACGAGAAAGGAGCTGGATAATCTATAAGAAATCCTAACACATCTACTTATATTAAAGGTCGAATATCCTCCACATATTCGTGCCTTCCACACTAGTTCACCATGCAAGCGCCGATCTGCCTCTAAGATCGTTCTGTGTGTCAGACAATCTCCAAATAGTCACCAGTTGACTTAAGCATCGGAGAGGCTCTCGGTTGACAGCCAACTGAGCCTTTCTGACGAGTTGTTCTCCTTGTAGGCAGCTCACCCCAGCTACTGGCGGTCAAAGCCACCCACGACGAACTACTCCAATAGATGGACGACCTACTCTGATTGACGGGCGACCTTGAGATTTACATCTACAAAGCGTCTTCTAATCGGGATTAGCCTCTTCTACACCCCAAAACTCGTAATCATTGTATCCGTGATTCTCATTTCAATATAAATTCAGTGTTAGCAGATTTTACCCTGCAACCAAAGCTATGTGCCCTATTGGAGGGGTTAGATTATGCAAATATTGTAGAGCTGCAACACAAAGGAATGCATATTTAAATAGCTTGCATGGATATAAAAACATCTTCCTTCTAATTTAAAAGATATCCTAAATCATTCTTATAAAATGATCTAAAAGGAAACAAGAAGAGTTAACATATTTACCTTTAGCTGCTCCTATAGTTACAGATAGCTTCTGTAGATATTAACTTAAATCATAAGATCATGTCGACATGTTATGAACTATTATTTGCAGTCAAAATTCAGTTTTCAAATCATGTCTCACTTCTTTCAATGTTCATTTGTAACATCAGTGAGAACTGAAATGAACTTGATATTAATTTGTAAGTTATATATGTATACAGTCCAAAATTCCTTTTTCTAATTTACATTCTACACCAGTATAAATGAACCAGAAGCCTACATTAGAGCCAAAAGAATTTAGCAGCTTGTCTTAGTATAAAAGCCAAGAATTTTTTGGAACTTGATAATAAAGTTGATGTTTCTGAATGTGCCAAGAAATTAAGCACAAATATCAATCAAATACAGTTCTTCTAATGATCTACTGGCTATGCAAAACTGGGACTTTGTTAACATTTAACTAATACATTTCTTAGTATGTATTTGTGGCTATTGCATTTGTTTTTGAGTCAAATTAAGCTTGCAATTATTTCTCTGGATATTCATTGTTAGCTCATCTGACTTATGTTGACTACTATTATTTGTAAGTTCAGTTCTTGGTTCTTCTTGGTAAACTTAAATTTTGAATGGTGTCACATTGTTGCATATACTTCTATTACTTAATTGGTGTGATGATTTTCAGATTATTGTTTCGATTATCACATTGCATCCAACTGTATTTTATGGTTCTATGATATTATTTGTTATGTTAATTAATTTTGTTCATTCGTAAAGCTTCTCAATCTAGTAGTCCTCAACGAAGTGCACCTTCTATATATTGTCGTATGACTAAGATTCCTAATGTTGCCATCTTTGATAACAATGGTTGCAACCCCATGATTCCTAGGTTTGATGTTGGTACTAGTACCGTTATTTCAAATCTACCAACTAATAATAAAAATGAAATGCCAATAAGCCAAATGGAAGATGATAGCAGCGAGGCAGCTCGTGATGGGATTTCCACACGCATTGATGATATTGATCTTTCTGAGAGACACGAAGGTATTTTTAAAATAAACAAAAATTGGATCTTTGTTTGATTAATAATGATGACTTATTTATTTATTCTATTTATTGATTATGCAGTTGTTAATGGAGACAATAAAAAAGGTAATCGAAAGCCAACCAAGTTAGAAACATTTCGCCCTCCGTCAGGTCAAAAACATATAGTTCTTTGGTGCAAAGGACAACCTGTAAGTGAAACTGCTCTACAACTTTCAGAAGAACTTGGATATTATGGTCGAATAGGAAGGCTATTTCCTTTACATAAGGAGTGGGATGAAAAATCGCAAGAAACAATGGATGATATTATGGATCTTTTAGAGGTTTGATTCTTCCACTATCTTGATGTAATCTTATTTTCTTAATAGATTCTTATTTTTTATTCTCTGAAAATTGCAATTTTATGCAAGAAAATTTCAATTGGGAGAGCGCCGATAAAGACCCTAAAAACCCTGAAGTAATTATACCAATGAATCTAGAATTGGTGCAACTGTGGTGTACTCTTACAGTTCAAAGTGCAATTATGGGATGGAGGAACAAACTTAAGTGCAAATACTATAAGAAGTGGAGAAATGCTTCTCCATAACATCGTATTCAGATTAAGTTTGAGAGGATCACTCGTATTGAGTGGGAAGACTTATTTGAATATCGCGAAAATCCACAAAAGAAGATAATATTTATACATTTAACCATATATTCAAGTCTTAAATTCAAGGGCTTGGTCCTGGGATGAGATATGCAAACCAAAAAAGGAAGGGGGGGTTGGCATTCGGCAACTTGAAGACTTAAACATTGCGGCAGGAATTAGGCTAACTTGGAGATTCTTAAAGTCTGAAGGTATCTGGGCATCTAAAATGGAGGAGGAATATGCAACAGCTGATTCATTCTTTGGTGCGGAAGGAAGGGTATCACAGTCAGGCACTTGGAAGAGCTTGATTAAATGCAGAGATATATCCCAGAAGCTTATCAAAAAGCGAGTAAGGGACGGCAGATCGACGTTGTTCTGGCATGATAATTGGCTCGATTGCGGTCCCCTAAAACACTCATTTGATATCCCGGAGGGGGAGGAGATGAAGTGTGTGAGGGATTATTGGGGGCCGGCTGGTTGGAACTTGGACGCAATCCCAGTTGTCATTTGGCCACTGATACGAAACTATTCTCTTATAGGAGGCACAGATTGTTGGGTATGGGCGGGTGGTGATAATTTCCAGTTCAAGCAAGCTTGGGATGGGGTCAGGAAGCCAGGTATTCTCTTCCCTTACTACAAATTAATATGGTACAACAAATATATTCCAAAAATGTCTCTTACTCTCCTAAGAGCATTTAAGGATAAATTGTTGACCAAGGAGATGATGAGTAAATGGAGCACCAATGTCTCTACAAATTGCATTCTTTGTGAAGAAAACATTCTGGAATCCTGCGGCCACTTGTTCTTTGAATGCAATTATTCCAAATACATTCTAATGCGCGCATTGCTAAAGCTGAATATCAAAGACCGGTTAGCCTCTACCTTACATGGGATTGGGGACTACTTTCTATTACACTTCCGGGAGAAAAATATATTGAGTATACTTGCTAAATCTACTCTTGCTGCTACTGTTTGGCATATATGGCGTGAAAGGAATAGGAGAATTTTCGAAGGGGTGAGAAGGTGTAAAACTGCTTTATTTGAAGAGATAGTTGCTGATATTAGAGTTGCACTGGGTGACCTTGAGCCTACAAGTGGTGAAGAGATTGAAGCACTAGCCAGATGGAAATTCAGAGATAAAGGATAATACTTATTTTGCTGTAAGCTGTAATTTTGTGGTGTTAGAATACCGTTGTATAGTATCTTCTTCAGGGTGGGGTAACACCAGTGGAGAGTGACGGCGCTTGTGCCCTATCCTCTCTCTGTTGGAACCTCATGCCTTTTAGGTGTACTTTCTGTACAGTTCAATGAAGTACCAAACTAACCTTTCAAAAAAAAAGTCTTAAATTATAGGTCAGCATACATTATAACACATGACATAGTTTTTTATTTTTCAATGTATTAAGAAAAGATTATTATTCACATATTTTTTGCAAATATCTTTTGTCTTGTATTATTATTATTATTATTCATGTAGGAGGAGTCTATTTGGACCAAGAACAATGTCATGAACAAGAAACTTTGTCATTGTTTGGGGCAATGAACCTTTGCTCAAACCAAAATAAAGTTGGTAAGGATATAAGAACATTATTTCGATTATATTATTATAATATTGAAGGTGATGATGACATTGATGTATTTGTCAAGTCTCAAAAGAAGAAGTTAGGCATTGGGGTCTATCCTAATAATAAACTTGAGAATTATGTGTAAGTTTTCATTTTTTTAAATATTCATTAATTCATATTACAATTTTATAATATAACTTTTAAATGTCATGCAGGAAAAAGTCGTCAAAAAGGAAGAACTCTTGGTTCATCTAAGTGGGTCAGACCCATCTACGATCCGTAAATTAAAGCTTTCACCAATCCTTGACGATGAAGCATGATGACATCACGGAGGATATGAAAGAGGTTATGGTATCGGTTATTAAACATGAAAAATGGTACAATCATCTTATTCATGTAACAATAATGTCAGTCGTGAGAGCAATGTTCGTTTGCAAGAGGAGCTTAACTCTGCCAACAAATTGATCCAAGATAAACGAGAAGATTTCAACAAAGAATTAAAATGCTGAAAGAGAGAAGGCACAAGACACAGAAGAAAGAGAAGCAATGCGTAAGGAACTGGCTGAAATGAGAGCAATATTTGGAGCATACATAACAATGGTTGCTAGATAGGTAAAATAATTTATTTGAGTAAAATACATATACACTGCATAAAATAGTTTATAAATATCATTAAGTCTTATTATCTCCATTTATGGTGCATGATGTATTTGGGGAGTGAAATGATGCACGACATATATGACAAACAAATTATTATAATGTTTTAGTTATAGGATTTGTGTTAACAAAAGTTGAATTTTGTAGCTGTCACGGCTCGCTTCCCATAATACTTGGGAGCGAGGACGCGTGCGAGTCCGCATGGGCTGAAGCAGTGAAGCCCAAGCCCAATAAGTGTATGTGAATAACAACCAAACATAGATTCTTGCATGCAATCAGAATAATAGAAATTATTATAATAATAACCAACGTCCAAAAAGGAAAATACAAAAAGAAAGTAAGGCCCCAAGCATGGCCAACAAACAGAGTCTACACAAGTAGGTACACACCCAACAGAATAACAGAAATAAAACTCTAAGCAGCAACAGCAGGTGAGTCTCGACGACTAGTCCTCTGTGGGGAGAACCTCTGGGTCGACGTACTCCTGGTCCAATGGATCACTCTGATCTAGCAGCTCGTCCTCCTGGTACACTTTCTCGAGACCTGACATACATTCAAACAACATGGAATGTATGTCAGTAAGGGTTCTAGGCAAGTTATGGTTAGAAGGGACCCTTGGCAAGATATGCAAAAGATTATATGGCAGTTAAAGTAGTTATAAAGATTTACATTAGCATGACAATTGTATTATGAAAAGGAAACATGGCAGTTTAAATAAAGTAACAAAAATTCTATAAGTTAACAATGTTTTTCAAGTTGTTTAATTGTGTGTGCAAGTCCGTGACTAAGGTCCCCGTCTTTAGACGGTTAATAAGTTAATCCATCTTCAAGTGCCCCCCGAAGGCGACCCTTTTACTACCGGCTAGTGCCCGGTAACCCAACCCCACCCACGTGTACTTTCTAGACCACGAGCCATAATCAGTCAACTTGCCATCATGAGTTATATACTGGACAAGAGAAAGACTAGTCAACCGGCCAACGTGAATAGCCAACTATTGGCATACAATATCTATGAGCCAATGGCATTGTAGTATCTGTGAGTTAGCCAAACCGGCCATCATGTTCTAAGTTATTCAAGTTATTCGTTTCATTATCTGTACATTTCAGGTCGTAACAAGTATGTTCATTTCTCTTAATGGGGTACACACACGCACACGAGTTCAAGTTTAGCAATTCACACAAGTGCGTTTTATGGGGTTTTAGTGTCAATGTGTCTCATGGCAATTCTCGTGTACAAGGTATCATAGTTCAAGTCTAAATGAGTAACATTTAAAGAAAAACAAGTATTAAATTGCACACTTGTCTGTTTCCGGTGATTTTGGTGCTGACGAGTTCGTATGGGAGGCGCGGACGTTTTCTGCGTCTTTCGGTTCCGATATCAGTTTAAAACGAAAATAACATAGTTAACTCACTGATTAATAACTTAAACTATTTTATCAACTAACCTATTTTTACAAATAATTAGAAGGTACTGTTCATACATATTAATCTAACTTCTTATATGAACTATTAGGAAAACTAACTTATTGGTTATGATGTACTATATTGATGTGAATAGCTACTGAAAAAGTATACTGAGACACTACATATTCTGTTATAATAATATGTATACACAGAGGTATTTATACACCAACTTATATAATATTTGTTTACACCTAATATATATATTAACTAGTAACTAACCCTAATACATGATAAACTTAGTATTAGCAAAAATACTAACATGGTAATAAAAGAAACAATAGTCCTTATTAAAATTTTTACTGTTCTAATCGTTACTATATGAAGGAACACTGTTCTTATATGAAAGAACCTTATTAAGATATTTATTGTTCTTATATGAAAGAATACTGTTCTTTTGAAAACAACTTATGTGTTGATTGTTACAGGTGACAGAGAGGGGAGGGGTGCCGGCGTGCTAGGCCGTAAGAGGCGGCCTGCGGCAGAAGGGGAGCAGTGGTTGCTGTTGGGTATTTCTTGAAATTTCAAAGGCAAAATAGTCCCACATTGGATGGGATATAAACCTTCAATGGGTATATTATAGACTTCCTCCTAATGGGCTATTGGACTTGTTAATGGGCTAGGACTTGGGGGTATCTCGCGGGCGCATGAGCCCTCACCGGAACCGAGCCCAAATCGGGTTGAGCCGAATGGAAAATCTGGGCGTCGGATCCGGAAAACCTTAGCGTGTGTGCGCTGGCGTCGCGCCTGCGTAGGGGGGGGAGTTCACGGGTGCGCGCGCGGAGTGCCCGAGTTTTGCGTTAAATTTTTGGCCCGCTTGAAGGGCAGAATTCGAAAGGCCCATTACGGTTTTAATTTTCCCCAACTGCCATTTTCCTGTTTATTGCGCTGTTTAATGGCCAACAGCTCTATTTTCTTTTAATTCTGCAACAGCTATATTTTCATTAATGGCAGAATTAAATCTCGCTCTTAATTACGGAATTCAACAGCCATTTCTCTTCTCTATATAAACTCGAAAATCTCAAGCGTTTGGCATTGCGAAAAACTCAATTCTTCCTCAACAAAAGTCTCCGCTGCTTTGTTCTGTTCGTCTCGGCCTCCACAGACCCGAGCCGACCTTCTCCTTCAGCAGTTCAGCAGTTTCTTGTTCCTGCGGCCTGCTGCGTTCTCATTGCTCTTCCTCCTCTTCGTTCGAGATCGAAGAACAGTACCTGCTCGCTGGAGCCTTGTATTGTGAGTGCACACTTACAAGGCCGTTGCCGTTGAATCCTGGAGGGTAGCCGCTGGACCTGCCTTGCACCGAGTTCTTACTCTGAGGGGCGGAAATCTACTCTTAAGGACAGTGCCTAGCACGCCTCGGCAAACCGATAAGTCCCTTTTCTTTCTCTGTCCTTAATAGCACCATCCTCCTACAATCTGCAATTTTTCCAATAATCTTAAGAGTAGATTCCTTGGATGTTGCTATTGTCATTGCTCTGGCTCTGCATAATTTTTTAACAAAAAAAGGACATGTTCTCTTTGTGGTTTCTTTAACAGATTAAATTTGGCTATCATAATTAACATAATGATGTTGGCCGGCTAGACTCAGTATCTGCTTGGGTTGCATATTATTTTATATATACATAAATTTTTTTTTAATGTCCATGTTAATTTATGTACTACTTTGCCACGTAGGATTATTTTCTTGTATATGGTTATTTGGAAGCTATATTTATTCGAGGATTGTTTACATTCTGATGGTGTTCATGACATGCTCAATATGAATAATGTATAAATGGGTTCAGGCCTATGAGTGATCATACATATGCATGATCAGCACATAGTGACTATAAGAATTATGTTGAATTATTTAAAATTCTTAAATGATATCTCATTAACTATCCTAAAGTTATAATTGCTTAAAATGAAGATTTGGATGGATGACCTTCGCTTGTATCGTATGTTATGTGCTACATTCTAACTAACATTCTTTCCGTTTACTTAATATACTGAATTTACATTGTTGGCTCAATTTGTATTTTATAGAAAATGTTTTTATTGAAGATTAACTATCGGGAGGTAGCCTGATGTATTCATACAGATAAGTACATTATAGTGTAGAAACATAATTCTGCATAGTTTGGTAAAAGTATTAGTATGAAGCTACCTTCTGATTTTATGTCTACTGATTTTATGTTGGCTGGTGATTATAATGGCTTCAACGAGAGTTACACAGTTAAAAATTGCCAATGTTTATCTAGTTGAAAGAATGCGAATTGAATTTTATTAATGTGATTTTCGTATTGTGTTGCAGCAGTTCTGGCTGCATGTAGATCTGAGAACACTTATTTATTTTCTCCTTTTGATATTTCTTTTTGTTATAGAGCCTACTTTATAGCTAAATGTATAACTTGAAATTTGTGTGGATTTATTCATTTGTCCTGGGCTGTCCGTGAAATAAATGTAGTAACTCACAATCTGGAGATCTGACCAAATCCGATAGGGCAGTCGATGTGATCTTTGGGTTTGGACTCAATGACTTGTCTGTCCTTTCACATCTCTCCTCTGCAGGGGTTGCTCCAATAGTGTTTCCTCATTGCTTGAAAGGGCCAGACAATGGTGGAGGTATATTGGTCCTTGGACAAATAGTAGAACCGGGTATTGTATATACCCCACATGTTCCATCACAGTAAGTTCTCTCTAATAAAGTAATTTCGCATATTAATGTTGAACATATTTGACAGCACAATTCTTGTCGAACGTGATCTAATAGCATATCTATTGCAATAGATATGATGCCATTCCTCGATATTTGGATTTATTGGTATTAACATTTTCTGGACATCCGTTCCAAATTTTGAGACTTGTTTTTTGGTTGGATGAGCTTAACATGAAAAATGTTGACATTATTGATATTTGGTGATTATCATATTTTTGAAGCTTGGCACTTCACATGCTCCTTGAGCCAACTCAGCCAAGAATTTGTTGATGGTTTGCAATGACTAATTTTAGATGATGTCTAAATTTTCATGAAGCCTTTAACATAGAGTTGTACTCTAAATATACAGAGGAGTAATGATCTCATATAATGTGCTGTCAACATATATATTAAGCTATCACAAAATGAAAAAAAAGGTATTTTCTCATTTGTGGATGATTCATGTGATTATTTTCCTGCTTGGATTTAGTTTAGGAGGATGTGTAAATTTTTATTTGATTGATGCATTCGAAGACTGAAATTTTAGACGACTTTCTTCGTTTCATGAACTCTTTTTGTGGGTTTTATCTAATAGATGCAATCTACTCCTTATTAAGTATGCTAGTATGGAATACAGATCTATTATTTTTTTTAAAAAAAATTCTCTTTTTGTGTCAAAAGATGAGTCTTTGATTTCATTTGCAAGTTGTCTATGTGTTCCATTGCTAATGGTTGTATTTAAATTTAATATATATAACCACCAACAGGAAAATAATTTTTGTGGATTTCTGCGGCTCTTGCATTTTGTCATTGGGTGGTTGCATGGGGTGTAATCCAAAACTGAACCTCATTTTCGTTTATATTACCAAAATTTTGATGACTAGTATTTGCATGTTCTTGGATGTGAAAACAAAAATGAGGCAAGTTTTAAAATGATTTTTGTTTTGTTAATTGTAAGTGAGGATTGTGATTTGAAAGCTGTAGGTCTTTTGCCATTTTATTCGTACAATGTATTTTTGGCGTTTCCAATGAAACAGTCAATGTTTAATGGCCACTTTTATTGGATGGGTTGTCTAAGTGTTTAGAATAACTATTTTGTATCGAATTGATGAAAGCATTGCATGGTATTAGTTGGGGTTTATTCAGGTATATACCTCGATTACGCAACAATGGGATTATTGCAATACTTGGGAATTGATGACCTTATGCAATTTTGGGAATCAAATACTGTAACACACATAGTGAATTTCTGGGGAATACTTGATATTTATTTTGATTTCCGATAAACATATTTTTAGCCAACTCATGCTTAATCTTTTGGATCATCTGATTTGTATGGTAAAATTGTTGCTTAACTTGTCAATTGTCTTGACCATTCATAAGCATTGTGTCATAACAAGAATTTGAGTTTGTTTAAAACCCCCTTGTTTACCTCAAAGTGTGGGGGTGCCTAGCTGAAGTTCTTTTACCTTGAACCTAAGAAAAGAAAATTAGGTCATAAAAGCTTTGGTTGCATGTTTATTAGCTATGCTCAAAATAGTGCTTCATATGGACTCCTAGTTGTTAGAAGTAAACCAAATATCATGGAGCCTAACACTATTGTTGAAACCATGTATGCAAACTCGTTAAATCTATTTATGATTTAAATCAAGCTCCAAACCAATGGCATGATAAATTTGATTGTGCTTTGCTATCAAATGGGTATAATGATTTTTTTTTTTTAAAAAAAACCATGTAGCTACTCCATATAATAGCGATCACTGGAATGCATTGTCAAAAGTTATGAGATATTTGAAAGGAACTCTTGTATATGGATTATTATTATTTTTTTTGTGGCGATCCATCAGTTTTAGAAGGTTTTTTGATGCAAACTGAATCTCTGATTCAGATGATCTTAAATCCACAAGTGGTTATGTTTTTACACTTGGTGGAAGTGTGGTGTCTTGGAACTCATCCAAGCAAACATCTATTGCTCGGTCTAATATGTAGTCCGAGTTTATTGCCATGGAGAAGGCATGTAGCGAAGCCGAATGGCTTAAAAACCTTCTTAGTGATATTCCCATTTGTGAAAAATCGGTACCGTCTGTGTCTATCTAGTGAGATAGTCAAGATGCAATTGCGAAAGCCAGAAATCAAATTTTTAATGGGAAAAGTAGGCTTATACGCCTAAGGCACTTTATTGTGAGGCCGCTGCTAGATCATGGGATTGTGTTCCTTGATTATGTTAGGTCAGAGATGAATTTGGCAGATCATCTGACAAAACCACTAAATGGGAA
Source organism: Scilla litardierei (assembly GCA_030789695.1). NCBI lineage: Eukaryota > Viridiplantae > Streptophyta > Magnoliopsida > Asparagales > Asparagaceae > Scilla > Scilla litardierei. The sequence continues at coordinate 315,291,555 of CM061142.1, read as the reverse complement.
GTTAGTGGAAAGTACGTCGAGGGGAATGGGACTTATACCTAAAACATAGGTCAAGAGTGATGGTAACCCAACCTATGTGATTGATGATCTCATGAAGTAGGTTCATATGGGTAACAACAAGTCACTTGTTGATCGTGGGGGACACTATCATTATGTTCATGTCCCTTCCTATGGTGTAGATAGTGCTATCGACGATGAGAAATGGTGAGTATATGACTCTTAATGGAAACCATAGCCCTTGTTGGGTGGTGTGCATAATCGTCGAGCACACTTGATGGGTCCACCTATATGGGTGTGGAAGTGGGGCCGCTTCCTATGCGAATTTGGGTACATTCGCTAGAGCACTCATGAAAATCCAGGTATGGCGCATGGCCGAAAACGTGCCAACCCGAAAGAGCAAGCAACTATTCATTGATGATTCGATATGGGTTGTAAGTCAATGTTTTACAATAAAGGGGATTGGTTCATAGAAACTATATGTTTCACCAACTTCTTGTAGAACACACTTCCATTCCCTAAGTAATGGTTCATAGACCGAAAGTCACCATTGCTAATGTATTGAATTGTCGTATTCGATCTCGAAATCTTTCCTTTTCCTCATCTTGGATTCTTTTTCCCTTACCTCTTGAAATTTTGAAATAGTGGGGGATTGTTGGGTATTTCTTGAAATTTCAAAGGCAAAATAGTCCCACATTGGATGGGATATAAACCTTCAATGGGTATATTATAGACTTCCTCCTAATGGGCTATTGGACTTGTTAATGGGCTAGGACTTGGGGGTATCTCGCGGGCGCATGAGCCCACACCGGAACCGAGCCCAAATCGGGTTGAGCCGAATGGAAAATCTGGGCGTCGGATCCGGAAAACCTTAGCGTGTGTGCGCTGGCGTCGCGCCTGCGCAGGGGGGGTTCACGGGTGCGCGCGCGGAGTGCCCGAGTTTTGCGTTAAATTTTTGGCCCGCTTGAAGGGCCATTACGGTTTTAATTTTCCCCAACTGCCATTTTCCTGTTTATTGCGCTGTTTAATGGCCAACAGCTCTATTTTCTTTTAATTCTACAACAGCTATATTTTCATTAATGGCAGAATTAAATCTCGCTCTTAATTACGGAATTCAACAGCCATTTCTCTTCTCTATATAAACTCGAAAATCTCAAGCGTTTGGCATTGCGAAAAACTCAATTCTTCCTCAACAAAAGTCTCCGCTGCTTTGTTCTGTTCGTCTCGGCCTCAACAGACCTGAGCCGACCTTCTCCTTCAGCAGTTCAGCAGTTCCTTGTTCCTGCGGCCTGCTGCGTTCTCATTGCTCTTCCTCCTCTTCGTTCGAGATCGAAGAACAGTACCTGCTCGCTGGAGCCTTGTATTGTGAGTGCACACTTACAAGGCCGTTGCCGTTGAATCCTGGAGGGTAGCCGCTGGACCTGCCTTGCACCGTGTTCTTACTCTGAGGGGCGGAAATCTACTCTTAAGGACAGTGCCTAGCACGCCTCAGCAAACCGATAAGTCCCTTTTCTTTCTCTGTCCTTAATAGCACCATCCTCATACAATCTGCAATTTTTCCAACAGTTGCGGCCTGCTGGACGTCGGGGTGCCAGAGAGAGGTCGAGGGGGTCGTTACCGGTGGAGACTAGAGGGGTTGTCGACGGGAGGAGAGGTGCGGGGTGGTCGGAGTGTTTTGTGGTCGCCCGCGGTCGAGTTGCAGGCGGAGGGATCGGAGGTGAGGTGATGGACATGGGAGGTCGGAGAGAAGGCGTTTGAGGGCACCGGAGGAGGTTGAGGGGTGGCATTTATGGGCGGAGTGGGCTGCTTGCAGTTGGAGTGGTGGCGGACGTGGAAGTGCAGGCGTCGGAGCAAAGGAGAGGGAGGTGGCGAGCGTTTTAGGGTACCAGTGGCTTGGAGCAAGGCGGAGAGGGTACAAGGCTTGCAGGGGGTCGGGCTAGGGTTTTTAGAAAGGGAGAGGGGTTGAGTTCGGGTTTCCTTAAGGTTTTAGAGGGGAGGAGAGAGATACCTGCGGGTTGTGTAGAGGGCTAGGGTTAGGGCTTTTGAAGAGGGTGGCTAGGTTTGAAGAGGGCTCTTTTTAGGTCTGTAGTGAGAGCCTCTATGGTTTACAGCCTGGCTTTCTTTTTTGCTGCATGAGAGAGAATAGGTATGGGCTGGTTGTGTGTGTGAGTTGGGTTAGGGTAAAAATTAGGAGAGGGTTAAATTAAAAACGAAGTGTTTTAAAATAAAACTGATTTAGTAATAATCATTTTTGATTTGTTTTAAATAGGATCGATTAGGGAACTAAGGCTAAGTAATATAGGCAGTTTGAATGATAGTATTAATTAGGGGAATAATGGGTTTTGATGAGGGGTAATACCTCTAAAATAGTTATATGTTTAATTAGGATTTAAAAAGAAATTTTTTAAACAAATTTGACATTTGAATTTCGAAAACATTTGAATTTTAAAACATTTGAATTTTAAATCTTAAAACATTATTAACATGATTAATAAGCTAACTAATAAGTATATTAATGAGATCAACACACATCAAAGTATAATAATGAGGATATTCATAAATAGGACTCAGTTTCAGTGTATCCGAAAATACAGGTCGTTACAGTAGCAATTTGTTTACACATTTAAAATTTGCAATTGTTTGAGTTTTGTTGGTAGATTTTATGTATGCATTAGTTTATTTATAAATGTTTAATTTAAGTTTTAATGACAACTTGATTGTTAGTATGAAATTAAATATGAATTGTTTGTATGAAATTACTTTATATGTTAGAAACTAAAGATCTATATCAATGTATTCAAGCCAAATAATACAGATCTAGATATACCACATGTTGAGTCTTAAAACATTACCTACTCTGTTTAGCGGAAGCGTACCTGAATCCATCGCTAATAGTCTTAAAGTGATCCTGACGTTTACGTGGCAGATGATCTTCCAGAACAACTTGAATCCACCGTTGGAGAAATCCTTTGGCTTTCTCCCGGTTTCTCTCCTAGCGACAGGGCATAGAAAAGACGGCTAACTTGTTCGTGTGCTCCGGGGATCATGACCGCATATATATATGGGCTAGTCTCCTTAGCCCTAGGGTTTCCAATTCGACCCATTAACGAATTGAAGCCCAATAGTCACCACACATAAAGGCCCACAACCTATATGACTCATTTAAGCCCACTTAACTTAATAAATGAGATCACTTATACATTGGGCTTTAATATGACTGTGTAGCACCATATAATTATTTATCGCATACAAGCCCAATGTTGGATTAAGATCCAACTTAGTTGGATAAGTTTCAACAATCTCCCACTTGGGCTATATGCTAAACTTTATAATTATATTTCGTTTTGCATACAACCAAATAAGATCTTAACTTACTGTCATTTCTTTAATGAGTCAAAAACAGTCCGGTCCATCAATTAGATTAGCAAGGGATCAAGGAGATCTTCACTGCAACAATTGCAGCTCGACCCATCAGTGGTCACCATGCTAATACAAAAGAATGACATGGATTATGAAGTGGATGTGTAGCATGGAAATTACATGCAATGTGATCTAACATGTCTATTTCCAACTGATCCTCCTTAGCCTTAGTGAGATCATAAACAAACCAAAATCGGAGTGAAGCCGAACTGAAGCAAAACTTTATTTCTGATCAGAAAATCACCTCAAGCTTAAGCTGGAGACTTGATTTTGTCTATCATACGAGCACCCAAAAGAACAAACTCCCATAAAACTGAATGTTCTTAATGAAATGACATCCATATGAGTAGCTAGCTCATAAAACCTTTTGGACGACATTTCCTTACTATAACGGATCTGTAATTACATGGTTTGTTCCGATGTGCTCATTAGAAAATTATACTCTCCCATTATTAATCAACAATCTAGGAACTTGATCTCTGAATATCTAAACTTTGTCGAGTTCCTGTTGTTGCTGGAATATAAACTGCAGACTTCATTGTCACTAAATAAACTGTGTGGTGTTCCAATACCATCCCTAATTTGTAGCATAGTGACAAAATATGCAGATATATTTCATTATTTGGATGTCACATAATATGATATGAAATCTAAAGCCATGTCAGAAGAGACTATATAAAGGGGACCATTTAAATCTCTTCTAGTAGATGGCGCCTAACATAGATTTTCATGTAGGAGAATATATGCCCATAAGGCGATTTATCCTAAGTGTATGTCTTGTTAATATAATATATGGTGTCCATTACCCTAAGTATGAATCATTTGAATAAATATGCTTAGATAATGTCATAGACTTATAGTTAGGTCCTTACTAATCCGGATAAGATCTCGATTATGAGTAGTAAGCGACCGTATAGAAACTTAAGTCTTAAACGGTTCGTGGTCATAGATGTGTCGAGAACCGGATATCGGCACATTAGATAGACCAATGTGTCTTTTTCTTACCATAGGGATCTCATAGTCATTCGAGTTAATGAAGTCGGAGACGAGACAAAGGTGCTCATTGGAGAATGAGTTCACTGAACGACAAACATAGAGTTATTATATGGTTAAACTTTAAGTAAACTGTCTATAATAACTCTAAGGTGATGATAGGTAAGCTGGTTCTTAAGACCTGAAGTCATTTGTACAAACCAATGAGTAAACGGTGTCGCTTAGACCTATGAGCTAGCTTCGAGGCTAGGTCTGCTGAAAGATCCTATGTTAGGTTACACCTGAACGCGTGAGGTGAATAAATGACTAAGATGAGATTCGTCTCTTCCGTTAAAGGGAAGTTAGTGTCACAGTCTTAGTACGGTCTTTGTGTTAATCCTCGGCCGGGGTACGTTGTAAGATGTACAACGTGAATACATCAAAGACCATCGTATACTAACCAATGTTGTCCAATGGGGTTGACAGTAAACCATACCCCCGGCCAACAGGGATACAGTCTTGACGAAGGGACTATAGCTAACAGTATTCATCACTGACACAGCCAAGGTAAACCCAACGATACTTTTGTCAATGGGTCGATCACGTTATGATGGTTTTGAAACAGGGACGACAACTACTACTCGTGGTGACCGTCGTCTAGGGGGTTCGAGCCCCAACCTATAGTAAGGCTAGGTTGTAGGGTCTCACACCGAGTAGTGTTCGTGTCTTAGTAATAGGAAGATTAATAAGAGAAATTCATTCGATGAAATGGAATAGTTAAATGTTCACAAGCCAGTTGTGAGACTAAGTCGTAGATGCAATAGGGACAATGTTGCATTTGATGCAAACAAAGATTAAACGTGTCGTAAATTGGTTATGACAATAATTGTAGGAACAAATGCATTGGAAAGGGTTATCTGGGTGACGGAATTGTCCCGGTCTAAACACAGGTTCAAACCGCGTCCAAATCGGAGCTCAAACGAGCCCAGAAACGCAAAAACAGTTCGAGGCAGAGTGGGTTAGACCCACTTGGGCTTACGGGCCCAACCGTGAGGGGTAAACGGGTGCCCACCTGTTACTGAGCGGGCACGGACCGCTGCGACAGTGAGCACGGCCCGCTGGTTGCAGCGGGCGCGCACCCGCTGCAGCAACAGGCACAGCCCGCTGGTTGCAGCGGGCCAGCGCCCGCTGCACAATGGGCACGGCCCGCTGCCACAGCGGGCTGGTGCCCCCGCCCTCCTTGCCTTGGGTGGGCATGCCCGCTAAGCCTAGCGGGCGTGCCCGCAACTTAAGTTGTAGGGTTTTTTGAAACCCATAATGACAGCTACGAAAATTGATTTTTTGCCCATCTTTGGGCAATTGTTTGAGGGATCAAACGAAATCGAAATTTGTCGCCGTTTGTTTCTACGCGTTCACCATTCGAAGCCCTTCGAATTGATAGCTTGTTTGGTGCCTAAAGTTTAACGGATAAAGAGAATTAATTCATTGAAGTTAATCTTTATGAAAGGCTTACTAAAACTTCAATCAAGATAAATAAGCTTAATTAATTTTCTCTTCTATTTGTTTTGTCCCACATTGCTCACAATGAAAGTAGAAGTGCCGACTCATTATATAAATAGGGGTGCACTCTCTTCATTGAAAGATGCACCAAGTCTTCGATCGAGTAGCTCCGGATTTTAGAGCAAGCTCGATCTACGACTAAACTATTCTTTCTCTCTCTTCTTCCTATTCGCCTGACTAGTCCTAGCAAGACTACAAAGGTGGTTTGGGTTCGGATCCAGACGTCTAAGACGCGGGTCTACTCAAGTGAAACCTTCTACCGCGTGTGATCGGCTTGGAGGCAGGAGTCAGCTCGGGCAGATCGGTTCGAGGGTGCAAGGCGGCTCGGGTGGATCGAGTCAAGACAGTTCGGCTACGAGGAGCATCAGAAGACGCTGTGGTATATCTTGCCCCCCAGGGTCGAGATTTCGGTTATGTTCTCTAAGTAATTTTAGTGTAGTTTAATTTCGTCGCAGTAGAATAGATCCCTCTTGGGGTGGTCAGATCCACCCCAAGTTGGCATAGATCGGGCTAGGTTCTGGCTCTCTCAGGACCTACCTAAATTGTTTAGCTAGATAGTAATTATTTTCCGCTGCGCTTTTTGCCTCTGTGGTCCGTTCGACTTAAGGCGGACACAGATTCGAGCTCTGAGGGTCCGGGAAAACCCCTATAGTGGTATCAGAGCTTGTTGAGCTTGAGTATGGGTTCTCGGGTTATGAGCTGACCGGAAGTAATCGCTCTTACTGTACCAAGTCCTGATAAGATGGAGATCTTTGATATGTTGGGCATTGTCGAGAGGCATGTCGTAAAACAAGTTCTGAGGTATCTTTTGACGGGTCTAGGGTTCCATGGATGATGGGCCTTAACAGCGTCGTAATGATATCAGAGTGATACCCTACAGTGGTATCATATACTCGTTATGCTTGTAGATCTATATATGCGACGATTTTAAATTCTTTAAATTGCTTGTTTTGAACATACAGACATTTTAACTTTATGTTAAAATTTGTTTAATATTTTTTTTGTGTTTTAAAATTGTTTTGTAACATGAAAAATTTTTTGGGGATGATTTAAATTTTATGCGATAATTTTAATCGATCTTCTATGTTTAAATGCCTTTTTTAAAATTTTATTTTATATGATAAAATAATTTTACGAGCATTTAAAAGTTTTTTAAAGTTTATGTAACTATAAGGACGAATTTTATTTTGGAAATTTAATTCTCTTAAGTTACATAAAGGTTGGAAATTTTTAAAACTTTATCTGAAAGCTTTAAAAACAATTTCAAATGATTTTAAAAATGTTTTAAAATTGTTTTAATGAATATGTAACATAAAGAAAAATTTTATTCCTATGAGATGGAATTATAAATTTGTTTTTTAATTACATATAGGTTTCAAGTTTATTTTATGCGATGTTTTAATCTTAGAAATGTATCGTTAAAATTTTTAAAGCTTAGGTTTAAATTTAAAATTATTTGATAATTTTATGAAACCTAATGTTATGTGATAAAAATGATTCAAGCTTTAAAATTTTAGTTCTTTAAATTTAAATGTTAAATTTTAGGTTTGCATGTTATTTAATTATGTAGATAATTTTAACTTGCAATTCTCATTGTATGTCACTTTAATTGAACCTTTAATTTATGCGATTAAATTAGTTGGTTTATTTTAAATGGACATGATGAATAAAGTAGTCATGAACCCTTCAGGTTAGCCATTAACTGATTAAAACTTTATAAGATATTTTTTAATGACTAGTGACAAGCTATGTTTTAAATAAACAAATACGACATCAAAACCTAATACCAGATTAGGGTAATCCCTTTGATTGACAATCATTATCATAAATTGTTTAAATGATGATTATCATTAAAAGACTGAATTTTGTAAAATGTTGTAATTGTTGTGAGTTGAGGGAGGCTTTTGGCCTCCATCCCCTCATCATCTCACCATTACTCCCCATTAACTTAGTAGGGAGTCCCTTGGACTCCTAAATATTATTCTTAATGAATATATATATAGCCATGGCTTAGGCCATGGCTACTCCTACTTCGAGATAATTTTTCTCTTCTCTAAAATCCTTCAACACGTTATCAACACTTCCCCTCTTCTCTTTTGAGCTTTTCTTCCCGTCTCCTTCAAAAAATCAAACCCCTACGCGTGAAGGAATCTGTTGTTGCGGTAATCCGTTGCAGCGAAGCTTTGCGTGGATTTCTCTTTGGAGCGTATCGGGAGCGGCACTATCTACGGATCTTAATTTTAACGATCGTCCCTAGATTTTTAATCTAGAGGTAATCTCTATCAATCCCGTAGATAGCTACAAACAAAATTTTAATTTAGCTAAGATTTTACAATCCTTCATCTAGAGGCATTTCAAATGTGCTAGCGCTAGCTTTGCAACCTTAACATCATATTGTGGTTTTGCAACATTAAATTCTTGTTGTAGTTAGCATTTCATGGGCACATGCTGGAAATGTTGTAGCACTCAAGTTAAATGCAAAAAATACAAAAGATATATAAAAATCAGAAAAATCATGAAAAACAGAATATCAAATATTGATAAATTAAAAAAAATTATTTAATCCCCCCCGAAGGGGGCTCTGTCCGCTTCCCCGGTGGCGGGGACTTTCCCGTCGCCCCCCGAGTCAGGGGGCCTCCTCCGGCCCCGGTCCCTCCCCCCCAGGCGGGGGGCTTCTCATCATCGCCCCCCCCAGTCGGGGGGCCTCCGGCGCCGATCCCCCCCAGGCGGGGGGATCTCTGTCCAGCGCTCGTCGCCGCCCCCCAGTCGGGGGGGCCTCCTCCGGCACCGACCCCCCCAGGCGGAGGGGGGTGTGTGTGTGTGTGTGTTGCCTGCGACGATCTGCCCCCCGGACAGGGGGCGCTCCCGGCGTTTTCTGCCACCCGCACCCCCTAGACGGGGGGCCCGACTCCCTATAAAATAGATAGCATGTTGACCGGCGGGGCCTGGCTTAGGGTTGACCAACGGATGGGAGGGGATTCTTGCGTAACTCCCTGTAAAAGGAATTTTAAGGGACAGACTTAGGGTTTGGGGGTTTTAGCATTCCACAGCCCAAAAATTGGCTTAAAGGCTAATTTTGTTTAATTTAAATAAAATAGATAGCATGTTAGTTGGGCCTGTAGCCCATTTGTCACAAATGCACATATAATCTATGGGCCAGCAGCCCAGTAAATTTTTGTGTACTTAATAAATTTTTAGCCTACCAAATTGGGCCTGAAGCCCAGTAAATCTGATTGCGATTTTTAATGTGTCAATTAGAATTTTTAAAACAGGTCCTGAAGCCCAAATATAAACAATATTTTAAATTGACAAATTGGGCCTGAAGTCATGTTAATTCAAATTGCTATAATTACTTTGTTAATTTTTGGCAAATGGACCTGCAGCCCAAATATACATAATATATTAAAATGATTAATATTTATGGGCATGCAGCCCCATTAAAAATATTAATTTATTTTAATTCTTTGTTATTAGCTTGTCGCATCCTATTGCTAAAATTATAACACGATTGCGTTATTATTTATGGAATATTAGGATTTTTTCAAAATATAATTATCTTAAGGATCCTGCGACCGCTCTGCCGTTAGTCAACTAACCTAACGGTGTATGACGTCTCCCCGTGGTCAGAGAGATTATTATATTTTGTAGTCTCTTTTTCCATATTATATATGCTTGTGTTATATGCCTGCGTGGTTGTTTATTTTGTGCCTGTAGCATTTATAAACTGCGTTGATGTTTATATAAGCTAAAATGTGATTTTTTGGGATCGGCCAATTTGATACCCTTTATATTCCTTGCAATTTTATTTTCTTTTTGAGAGAATTTGTAAGTGAGGATTATATGTATTTATGCCAAAGACCGGTGTACCGACAAATGAAGACGGAGGCGAAAATTGGAAAATATAGGGAAACATTCTGGGTTTCCAAATTGTATTTTTCTTTTCTTTATGGACTGTATTTTCGGACTTTGGACTTTGTATTTCTTTGGGTATCTGGCCGATCCCCACATTTTACTTATTTTATTTTTAATGCGTGAATTTCAATTTTAATTTATTCATGCTTGTTTTAAATTGCATAGATAAATGGAAAAATTGGCAAGTGTCGATTTCGAGGTCCTTGATGCTGCAGGAAAAAATTACCTGAGTTGGCGAGTGGACCTGAAGTTCCACTTGCGTTCAATGGCCCTCCTTGGCTCAATCTGGGCTCCTTCATCGGCCCCAGCAGCGGCCGATGCTTCTGCTACATCTAGCAGCAGCACTGCTACTACTGTCTCCGATGTGGATAAGGCGAAAGCCATTATCTACATTAGGAAACATATAGATCAGACCTTAAAGGTCGAATACCTAACGGTAGAGGACCCAATGGAGCTGTGGACAGTGCTGGAGGCATTGTATAAACATCAAATTGATGTAATATTACCGCATGCCAGTTATGAGTAGGAAAACCTCAGACTTCAGGACTATAAGTCCGTCGCTGAGTATAATTCTGCACTTCATAATATCACCTCACGCCTGAAGTTGTGCGTTGAAGAAGTGACAGAACAACGCATGTTGGAAAAGACATTTACCTCGTTTCACGAGAAAGATGCAATCCTTATGCAGCAGTATCATGAATGCAACTTCACGAAATTCTCTGATTTGATCTCTTGCCTACTTAGGGCAGAGCAAAATAGAGATTTACTGCTAGCTACTCATAATCTACGTCCAGCTGGTTCTGCCCCTATCCCTGAAGCACACCACGTTTCTCCCCAGAAGTGGAAAAACAAGAAGAAGGCTAAAAATAACAAAGGGAAAGCTGTGATGAAGAGCGGACGAGGAGCAGCACCCCCGTCTAAAAACAACAATAAAGGAAAGAGAAACTTCTCATGGAAGCGTAAAGACACTGATCAAGTGTCAATTCCTAAGAAGAACTGGGAGGATAAATGTCATAGATGTGGCATAACTGGACATTGATCCAGAAACTGTCGCACTCCTCGCCACCTTCAGGAACTATATCAGGCGAGCCAGAAGTCTCTGCCTGCAACAAACTTGGTGGATGTTCAACCGCCAACTGTTTTCACTGCACAAGACTTCGAAAACGACGACCTGCTCGATTGAGCCCTATCTTTATTTATGCATTTAAGATTACATGTAGCTTCATCTTTAGTTTACTTTTGTACGAACTTTTATTTGAATGTAATTTTACATTTACTTAAATAAAATTTCGTTTTGCTTATAGATGAAGTATGTAATATTGTGGACAGTGCCTCGTTACACTGGTGTAGCATTAATATTGCTCCCACATAAAACGAGACTATAAGATGCAAACTTCTCCACTTCAACATATAGGAATTTTCCAAGTTTCAAGGATATTTCGTTTAAAAGAACATTACTTGAAAACTGTGGATAATAAAATATTGAATATCAATATGTAACTCGTCAAGAGGATGGCCAGTAGCTCATCTACTTACAATTTCATTGGACCCCCGTCGGGCCCCTATAATTACAGATACTCATCCTATAGAAAGCCAACTCGACTGAGCACCAGAAGTGCCTTTCATTGCCATAATTTTTAACTCTGGAAAAATGGACTTGGTCATCCTGGATCAGCGATGATGGACGCATCATCAAATGAATCCATTGGAGAACCTGAAGATTCTTCAAAAGTTTGAGTTTCCTTGCCCCCCTTTTGTCGTAAGAGAAAACTTATAGTGAAACCTTCCCTCCTGAAAGTGGGATTAGAGTCTCTTGGCTTCATTGAGAGAATACACGGTGACCTTTGTAGGCCTATTCACCTCGCAAGTGGCCCATTTTCGGTACTTCATTGTACTGATAGATGCATCTACTATATGGGCTTATGCGTGCCTTTATATTCACTCGCAACTTAGCTTTCTCAAAATCTTATTATGTGGGTGAATTCACTACACATATCTTTGAAGACTTGGCATTGAAATTGAACATCCTGTAGCTTGTTCATACTCATAATGGGTTATTAGAGGCTATGGTAAAGAGACTCCAATGGATTTCACGTCAATTGTTAAATCCCAGTTTCCTGTTGATGTTTAGGGACTAACACACTACATTCCGCATCGCTTATCACGATACGGCCCTCTTGTGGCCATATCTTATTGCTGATGCCGCTTGCTTATTGTTTACCACTAAGTCTTGATAACTGTGTATTTGATGAGCAAAATCTCATTGAAATAGACACGCAGTCTAAAGAAGCCTGAAGCTTCTAAGACCATATCATGGGACACAAAATTCCTACTCTCGTTATGATCCGCATACTTTTTCTGTGTGAAGATGAGATCCAGAAGATCCTTCACATTCAGACTAAAGTACATCAATTGCCGGATAAATTTACGAACAACCGGAAGATTGTCCGTTCACACGTCCCTGCTGCCAACACGCCAGCTTGGATTGACATTCCCAAAGATGGATGCAATCCACTGGCAACAGAATTGGCTGTACCTCAATTAAAAGAGGACTCCCGCCAGGTTAAAAATATAAAACTTTCCTCGAAAAAGGAAGATTCCTGGATATATTAAAATGATCCATCCACAGGATGCTGAGCTCAGACCAGTAACCTCTCCCCTCCTAATTTTCCCCTGCAGAGGAAACAACAGGAGAAAATCATTATATTACCTACGTACTGGATAGGTACTGGATAGAAATAGCACAATCATCGACGACGGTTTTGTTTTCGCTATTGCCGTTCACGTCGCTGAATACGACGATGACATCAACCCACTTTTCTATAGCATGAATGCATAGATTGGCCAAAGTGGGACGAGTCAATAAGAATAGAGCTGGACTCACTCTTGAAAAGCAAAATCTTTGGACCAGTAGTCCATACATCTGAATATGTAAAACCTGTGGAATATAATTCGGATTTCATAAGAAATTGAAATGAAGGAAATGTGATCATTTTCCTACTAAGCCTAAACTTCTCTGAAAAAGCCAATAAATGCAGTTCATGGACGTTGTGACTGCACGTATATACGAAAATATAGATATATAGATCTATATAAAACTTCCAAAAGGGAATACTCTACCCCCAGAGATGAAAGAGAGACGTAGAAACGTTCTCCAAAAAGGCTACAAAGATCATTAGTTGATCTTAAACAATATTCTGCCCGTGTATCTTTTTTGAAAGATCGTTGACATGATTTTTGATTTTAGCCGTACATGTGGTCGACTTAAACCTAGTAGGATCTCCTGCAGAGACTATTGAGATATCTGATAGCTTTAAGCATACCTTTGAAATGAAATACCTAGGCATAACATGGTATTGTCTCTGCTTACATATTAAACACCTTCGTGGTGAAACCCTTTAATATTTTTCATACACCGGGAGTTTATAAAGAATGATGTCCATTGACAACCTATTAAAAATGGATGCTTATTTATGACACCTTCCAGTAGCTGGAAGAGGGGGAGGACATCCTAGGTCCCGAAGAGCCTAGCTCTAGTGTACTTGTTACATTTCTTTATCTGGCCAACTGCACGTGTCTTTGATAGAACGTCTGCAATATAGTTGTTAACCAGATACAGTGTTGTCCTGGAGAGCACCACTAGACCAAGGATAAGCTGCTTCTGCGCAACTTCCAAAGGTCAAGGAATATATATTGCATATGCAGGTTTAAAGATCATCGCGATGACTAAAACACAAAAGGCCAGTCACCTCCCAAATATTTACACATCATCATCCAAAGTCTACATCTTCTGAGAAGCTCATCATCCAAGAAACAAGTATTGAAAACGCTCAGCCAAGTCCAGCAGTACCTTGCAGACACAGTGAAGACTGATTCAAAGAATACTTCAGTGGAGTCATCTACCAACTTCGAAGAGCATTCCACTCCAGAGCGCCACTACTTTCTAATAGCCGTTAGATGAGTGAAACTTGTATAGATGAGTGATGACTGTATTTGCTTTCTGAACATGATGGATGTATAGACAAAAAGGAGATGATTGTATAGATACATAGGAAATCTGCAAGCCTAAAGCTTGTACAGATCAGGGGGAGTCCCTCGATAGTTCTACTCTTTTCCCTTAAGCTGCTGGTTTTCCCACTGGGTTTTCCACAGTTAAGGTTTTAACGAGGCAACCACAATGGCTGGATCCAGAAGTATCCACCCAATTAGCATACTGAATCCTGAAGTATTCATATGCTTAACCCAAGGTAATGGAGAGATGAGGGGGAGTGTTGTGAGTTGAGGGAGGCTTTTGGCCTCCCTCCCCTCATCATCTCACCATTACTCCCCACTAACTTAGTGGGGAGTCCCTTGGACTCCTAAATATTATTCTTAGTGAATATATAGAGAGCCATGGCTTAGGCCATGGCTACTCCTACTTCGAGATAATTTTACTCTTCTCTAAAATCCTTCAACAGTAATTGGTTTATTAAAATCCTAATAAGATTGGCGTAGCACGATGAACATAAGAACCTTATAGTTGATAAGGATCTAATAAAAGCTGTTTAACAAATCCATCAACAATTTCAATTTTTTTAGGATCCACTAGTTGATAAGGATTAACTAGTATTAATTAAAAGCCATTTAGTTAATGGATGAACATAGAATTAATGAACCTCCTTCAATGGATCATGATGTCGGTCAATGTGCTTGGCTAAGTTTGCTGGACCACCCTAGCTAGTCTAGGGGCCGAGTGGTCCTGGCTTAGTCAATTTCCTGGCCGCATCCGCTGGACCGCAAGGAGTCGAATCATGACTGTGTAAGTCCATCGACTATACCTTAGTCAAATACGATAATAATCTTGTTCAAGATAAATCGTAGCCCTCCTTGTTTTAGGAGTTGGCAACTGTAAGACCCGCGTTACGGTTGTTGAGCTACACTCAAGCTGTGACATGGAAATCTTATGGAAACCAATTTCTTGATAATATCTTGACTTGACCCAAACCGTCGTCTCGTGCATACACTAAGAACCGGCGTAAGTCTAACCAAAGATGTAGTCTAAGAACTGACTCAAACTGACGGGTCGTGCATACATCGAGCACCGGGGCAAGTCGGGCTAGACATGAAAACAAGGGTCCGACTAGGCTAGCCATTGTGATTTGGATGAGCACACTCATGATCACAAATGATTAGGGGTAAAAATCGATAGGGAATCATATTTAATATGATTGACGATGAATTCGTCTACCGACTGCGGAGTCGGACAACTTGTTGAGATACACTCAAGGTTGTTAGACTCAGGGTAGTCGGATCCCTCTCCCACAAATGTTATTATGTAATAAACTGTTTATTATTATGGCTTTAATAAATTTAGTGGGAGAATATAGTTTTATTAAAAACCATTGAAACTATACAACGAACATATACTGAATAAAGTGTCTACTAAATTGCAGAATGGAATCGGGTCTTAAGTATACGATAGAGAAGAATGTGCTTGATGGAACAAACTATAAGGATTGGCTTAGAAACATTAAGTTAGTCCTTTCTCTAGCCGGGATTGGATACGTGTTGTTCGAGGATCCTCCGAAGAAGCCTGACGACGATGCGACCTACGAGGAAAAGGAAGCCTATAAGCTATACCAGAGGGATGCAGATAAGGCCAGGTGCCTTACTCTGGCTTCAATGAATAACGAACTGCAGAGGAAGCATAAACATTTGGATGTTCAAAGCATGCTTCTGAATGCACAAGAGTTATACGGCAAGCGATCCAGAGCTCTCAAGTTTGAAGCCACGAGCAATCTCTGGGGCACTAAGATGGAGACAGGGCCCATACAAGATCAGGTCATTAAGATGATCGGGTACGTGGAAGACGCCGTCCAGTTGGGTTTTGTCCTGGACAATGAGATGTCCATCGACATCATCCTTAAGTCTTTGACCCCAGCCTTCAAGCCTTTCATTACTGGTTTCATAATGAACAGTATTGAAATGGATCTTCCTGGTCTCCTCAACATGCTTAGATAGTTTGAGGAAATCGAGAAGAAATCGACTGCATTGGTTGTTGGCTCTGCTTCTTCAGACCAGTCGAAAGGCAAGGGTAAGAAGAGGCAGGTCCCTCGACTTGCCAAGGTGAAGAAGGGGAAGAAAAAGACGAAAGGGGCCCCGTCAAAATCTGAGTGCTTCCATTGTCATAAAATGGGCCATTGGAAGAGAAACTGCAAGGTTTACCTTGCAGAAAAGAAGAAGGGGCATATCGATGCCTCTACCTCAGGTACAACAAATTAAATTCAATAAAACATAATTATTTCCATAAATGATTTATCACATAGTATGAGATACTAAGACATCTGTGTAATATATACAGGTGGCTGGTATGAAGCAGAGGTTGGAAGAAGTTCCAAGGACGGTCAGCATCTACGCAATCGTTGCTGCTAGGGCCGTGCGAGGACTTCAAAGAGACATGATGAAGAAAGAGCTGGTACTTATTTTCTTTTATGAATAAAATGTATCATTCCTTAAAGTTAAAACAATGATTGAGTGTTTAACATCAAAGTTTATTTGATAAACAAATTATGGTTCATTTTTATGAAACCGTTGTTTGAATGCATGTCTCAGGAAATGTGCTTTCCTGTGAAATTGAAATTTGTTGAGAATGGCTTAAATTTCTGTGAATATGGCTATCTGAGTTGGTTGCATAAATTCTCTTACTATGATGCAGAGCTTCAGAAAATTTTGATTGTTTGGAGCTGACTTAATGTTATAGTCAGTCGATAGTTAAGTATAAATTCCAGAAGCGTATAAATTGTGTGTGATTACAATTATACGCATAATTAAGATTGATTCTTAATAAACTACATTTGATTCTTAAAGAGTTAATATTAAATGTAGTTAAGGGAAAAGTACAGTGAAGGACGTTTGACTGAGTAAGTCATTGTCAAGATTCATTAAACCGATCTTGATTTGACTCATTCGTCAAATCCAACCTGACACTAGTACGTTCCATCTAAGCACATATCAAATGGTTATGCTCTTCATATATATAGTGTAAATATGATTTAGATATAAAATTGAAGTACTTAACCAGATAATTCTTAAAGTCAGGGGGAGCTAGCTCATATACTTAGTTCCGATTTCTCAGACTAAGTAAAAATGTTTCCAACTTATTTGAATCATCTATATAGCACATTGAATCAAAATCGTTTTGATTTAATTGAATATATAGAGACTTAGGGTGTCATGTATGTACTTGACATATTGACACAAGAAGATTGGAATGAGCTGAGACTGATTTATAGAAATGTTAGACCCTACATCTAGATTGTATGAGCTAATTGTTAGCTATACAAAGAAAGGAAAATTGATCCAAATCATTTTTCAAGGATCAACCTTGTGTGATCAAGAGATGTACTAATAATAATCCATTAAAATGCATTATAAATACTCGTTAGTAATTCCACTCTTAGGAGTGTCATATAAATGTCCAATGTGACTGATATGCTATAACGGTATGAGATACCGTGATCAATAGCCTAAGTGCAAGTGGGAGATGTAGGAGGATATATGCACATAAGGCGATTTATCCTAAGTGTACGTCATGTTAATATAATATATGGTGTCCATTACCCCAAGTATGAATCGTTTGAATAAATATGCTTAGATAATGTCCATAGACTTATAGTTAGGTCCTTACGAATCCGGATAAGGTCTCGATTATGGGTAGTAAGCGACCTTACAGAAACTTAAGTCTTAAACGGTTCGTGGTCATAAATGTGTCGAGAATTGGATATCGGCACATCGGATAGACCAATGTGTCTTTGTCTTACCTTAGTGTAATGATGATCTCATAGTCATTCGACTTAGTGAAGTCGGAGACGAGACACAGGTGCTCGTTGGGGAATGAGCTCACTGAACGACCAACATAGAGTTATTATATGGTTAAACTTTAACTGTCTACAATAACTCTAAGGTGATGATAGGTAAGCTGGTCCTTAAGACCTGAAGTCATTTGTACAAACCTGTGAGTAAACGGTGTCGCTTAGACCTATGATTTCGCTTCGAGGCTAGGCTTGCTGAAAGATCCTAGGTTGGGTTACACCTGAAGCTCTCGAGGTGAGTAAATGACTAAGATGAGATTCGTCTCTTCCGTTAAAGGGAAGTTAATGTCACAGGCTCAGTACGGTCTTTGTGTTAATCCTCGACCGGGGTACATTGTAAGATGTACAACGTGAATACATCAAAGACCGTCATATACTGACCAATGTTGTCTAATGGGGTTGACAGTAAACCATACCCTCGGCCAACAGAGACACAGTCTTGACGAAGGGACTATAGCTAACTGTATTCATCATTGACACAGCCAAGGTAAACCCAACGATACTTTTGTCAATTGGTCGATCACATTATGATGATTCTGAAACAGGGACGACAACTACTGCTCGTGGTGACCGTCGTCTAGGGGTTTCGAGCCCCAACCTGTAGTAAGGTCAGGCTGTAGGGTCTCACACTGAGAGCATTCATGTCTTAATAGTAGGATGATTAATAAGAGAAATTCATTTGATGAAATGGAATAGTTAAATGTTCACAAGCCATTTGTAAGACTAAGTCGTAGATGCAATAGGGACAATGTTGCATTTGATGCAAAAAAAATTAAAAGTGTCGTAAATTAGTTACGAAAATAATTGTAGGAAAAAATGCATTAGAAAGGGTTACATGGTTGACGGGATCGTCTTGGTCTAAACACAGGTTCAAATCGCGTCCAAATCGGAGCTCAAACGAGCCCAGAAATGCAAAAACAGTTCGAGGCAGAGTGGGTTAGACCCACTTGGGCTTACGGGCCCATCCGCAAGGGGTAAACGGGTGCCCGCCCACTACTAAGCGGGCACGGCCCGCTGGTTGCAGCTGGCACACACCCGCTGCACAGCGGGCCAAACAGCGGCCTGCGCCCGCTGCGGTAGCGGGCACGGCCCGCTGCAGTAGTAGGCGCACGCCTGCTGCCCAGCGGGCTGGTGCGCCTGCTCTCGTTGCCTTGGGCGGGCACGCCCGGTAAGCCTAGCGGGTGTGCCCGTAACTTAAGTTGTAGGTTTTTCTGAAACCCCTAATGACGGCTACGAAAATTGATTTTTTGCTCATCTTTGGGCAATTATTTAAGGGGTCAAACGAAGTCGAAATTCGTTTCCGTTCATTCCTACGCATTCACCATTCGAAGCCCTTCGAATTGATAGCTTGTCTGGTGTCTAAAGTTTATCGGATAAAGAGAATTAATTCGTTGAAGTTAGTCTTTATGAAAGGCCAACTAAAACTTCAATTAAGCTAAATTAGCTTAATTAATTTTCTCTTCTATTTGTTTTGTCCCACATTGCTCACAACGAAAGTAGAAGTGCCGACTCTCTATATAAATAGGGGTGCACTCTCTTCGTTGAAAGATGCACCAAGTCCTCGATCGAGTAGCTCCGGATTTTAGAGCAAGCTCGATCTAGGACTAAATTATTCTTTCTCTCTCTTCTTCCTATTCTCCTGACTAGTCCTAGCAAGACTACGAAGGGGGTTTGGATTCGGATCCAGACGTCTAAGACGCAGGTCTACCCAAGTGAAAACTTCTACCGCGTGTGATCGGCTTGGAGGCGGGAGTCGGCTCGGGCAGATCGGTTCGAGGGTGCGAGGCGGCTCGGGTGGATCGAGTCAAGACGGTTCGGCTACGAGGAGCGTCAGAAGATGGTGCGGTACATCTTGCCTGCCCCAGGGTCAAGATTCCGGTTATGTTCTCTAAGTAATTTTAGTGTAGTTTAATTTCGTCGCAGTAGAATAGATCCCTCTTGGGGTGGTCAGATCCACCCCAAGTTAACATAGATCGGGCTAGGTTCTGGCTCTCTAAGGGTCTAGCTAAATTGTTTAACTAGATAGTTATTATTTTTCACTGTGTTTTTTGCCTTTGTGGTCCGTCTGACTTAGGGCGGACACAGATCCGAGCTCTGAGGGTCCGCCAAAACCCCTACATTTCATACATTCTTTGCATCCAATAAATGATCAGAGTCAGTATAACAAAATGATCTCTAACCTTTTTGACTACTGATCCTTGAACACATAACCTATTTGTTCTCCATAAATAACGTAAGACACATTTGGCTGCTGTCAAATGGTCAACTCCTAAACTTAACAATCTGTCCAATACACCTGTAATATATGCAATAACCAAATGTATATAAAACCGAGCATACTTTAGACTCCCTTTTAGTGAGATATAGGGAATCTTCTGAAGTAGATTCTCGGGGCAATTAATGAGACTAAACTTGTCTCCCACAGAACTTAACATTCATTACCACATAGATATTATAGAAATTACATGCTCCCACAGAAATTAAGATATATAGCATCATTAAATATCATCACAAAACCGAACGAGGTGATCACTTAATGAAAATCAATATATCATTAACGAAATTGAAATGCTCTACTAATGCCATTATAAACCTTACAAAGTCTTTCATAAAAACTGAATAGAAAGTCTCTTTACAATTAATGCATTCTTTTCTGTATAAAGTCTTTGAGTGGTACGCTTTAAATCTTTTCTTAATACCCTTTTGAATTCTTTTTCATTGTAAAAAAAACTATTTACAATCAATAGGTTTCAAACCTTATGGCAATGAGGAAAGACTTTAAGTATTATTCAAAGACTTTCTTAATTAATGTATTAATCCATTTTAGAGATGTAGAACTTTAATGACTTGATGTAAGTCAAACTTCCATCATCCTAATGTCAACAGTGAGCTTGTCATCTCTTTAATGGATTTCCTGAATGGCAATTAGTTACATGAGGTGCTAAAGTTTGTCCTTATGAACAATTTCCCAAATTGGAGGAATTGCAACATTATTTTGAATTTATTGTGTCTTGAACAATGTCAGGAATACTATCCTGAACAATGCCAACAACACCTGTGGGGATATAATCCTCTTCAAGAATAATGTCACTAACTAAATGTCCACCTCAAACTCAGCATCCTCAAATAGGTGCGCATTTCCTAATTCGTAAATTGACTTAACAGCGGGATTATGTAAAATTATACGAAATAATATCAACTTTTAAACTATTCAACAAAACTAGAAAATCATTAGCATTATGTCCTATTTCTTTATTAGGCTTATAAAACCTTACCTTAGTTGGACATCTCCAAACATGCAAATGATTTTAAGTTCATTTTTGAAACTTTATTAAGGATATAAGCTGCAATAAAAATATAACTAAATTCTATACTGTTAATTATTTCTTTATAACACATGTACATTAATGCAGAAATTCTATAAATGAAGCAAGATTTCCAAATAAATGAAGATTATAATGATCTTTTAAAGAACCAAAATAAACTAATTTTGAATCATAAGACTACCAAATTTTCCATTCATAATTGAACAATGTTAACCGAATTTGTTCAAAATAGAAATCGAAATCCAAATTCCGTTAAAACGGTATATAATAGTCTCATAAAATTTAAATACAATCTAGCCTTTAAAAGAAATAATCTAAATTTAATTTGCTTCTACGTGAACCATCTTGCCATTGCACATATCGATGTATCTTTCATCATCATTTGGCTCTTGGCATCTTAGGCAATCATGCATAGACACATTGATGTAAATGGTTATACCAGGATCTTTCCATCACTTGTCTATAAGTACCAAAGTTTGCAGGAAAAGAAATTAACTTAGAATTAAAAAAAATTAAAGAAACATAGCCTTTTTAGCACACCAAGCGTGATAATTTGTGCAGTTCTTCTTTACATGCCCTTCAGCTCCACAAAAGACACAACCATTACCTTCTGAACTTTTCAGTTTCCTTTGTTGTCTCTTTTGAGAAGCTGTATCTGCAGCTTCAGTACCCTTCTTCCTTTTGTTGAAGGTGGAGGTCAGGTGAGGGCTTTCTGTCATTTCTTGCTCATGCCTTTCATCTTCCTTTACACAGTATGAGATGAGCTCATCCAGGGACCACGTCTCATCCTTAAGATTGTAGCTCATCTTAAAATGGTTAAACTGGGAAGGAAGAGATATCAAAACAAAATGCACTAGCAGAGCCTCAGAGAGGTCTAGCTCAAGTGCTTTCAACCTTGAAGAAATATTAGACATCTTCAATACGTGCTCACTGATGTTTCCTTTACCTTCATATTTCATTGAAGTTAGGTTTGTCGAGAGTGTACTAATCTCACTCTTTTCATTCTTGACAAACCTCTTTTCAAGCTCAATAAGGAACCATTTAGCTGTGGCAATTTTCTCTGAAATAGAGGCCCTGAGATATTCTGGAATGGCATTCTTTATGAGCATTAGGCACATGCGATTTGATCTCTTCCACTCTTCCATCTCCCTATGTTCATCAGAGGTACTCTCATCAGTGAGTGGTGGGGGACTATGAGTCCTCAATGCCAGATGAAGATCCATGACTCCGAGGATTATCAAAAGATTTTCCTTCCATGCCTTGAAGTTAGTGTCATTA
The DNA here is from genome assembly GCA_030789695.1 of Scilla litardierei. Taxonomy (NCBI): domain Eukaryota; kingdom Viridiplantae; phylum Streptophyta; class Magnoliopsida; order Asparagales; family Asparagaceae; genus Scilla; species Scilla litardierei. Next base: position 315,269,240 of record CM061142.1, on the reverse strand, counting down.
AGTACTGGAATAGATTTGAGGTTGGCAGAAAAATTTTCAGGAATAATAGCTGAAATAGAGAACAAGAAACAAATTTTAACATGTTCATACGAGTATTAAACAAAACAACACCAAGTTCAAATTAATGCTATTTTTCCATCTCAATACATCCCTCACTAGCCCAATATTTATCTTTGGATAATCTTTTGACTAGTCATTGACATCTTGTTATAGCAATCTGACAATGACAATAATAACATGCCAAAAATAAAACTTCCTTTGGGCCGAATTAAATTTGCATACATTGATCTCACTAATCATCACCTTGTCTATTGCCACAGGTGCGCATGAAATGATATAGAACGATAATCTTCCCTTGGGCCGATTTAGCATTCTTACGAAATCATGTGCACATAAAATTCTTTTTATATTTATAAAATGAAATAATGCAAAAAAACAGAGCCCACTTTGGTGAGATGATGATTGCACGAAGTCATTTCAAAAATATATACCTTTGCAAAATTTGAATCTATGTCGTAATTTAATACATGAATTTATACTTTAAGTTGAGATATTCAAGTACACTTTTATTCAAAATCAAGTTTAAGGCAACCAAAATTTTCGTACAAAATTATGTATTCAACTTGTTATATTTCGAGAGTAAAATTAATCTTCACAAGAAAACCTACTTTGGTGAGTTGATGATCCAAACAATTCATATTCGAAATATATAATTAATTGTACAAAAAAAATGAAATTTGAAACTAAACTGAATTTAACACAAAATGTTTACACTAAGTGGAAATATATATAAGAACTTTTTATTCCACCTTTCAAACCTTTATTTTGAGTTAAATAAAATCCATAGATTCAACACAAATTTTCTTCTTAAAATGGGGTATATATGTGTACTAAGGTGTATATGAACATACATAGAAAGATATATATAAAAATATACACCATATCCCATTTTATATATAACTTTAAAATGTGTCAAAATTCCGTAAGGCCTTCTAAACTTATCCTTGAGGAGAAATATATGTTAAAGCCTTTTATTTGCTCCCAGAGAAAAACACTTGAATTTTGTGTTTTAATTTAAATCTAAATTTAGGCAAACTGAATTTTCATACCAATATATGAAGTCAACTTGTTATATACCGATATATATATATATATATGTATATATATATATATATATGTATATATATATATATATATATATATATATATATGGGAAAAGGGGATCTAAGGTGCCTCCTTAGATGAAAATCTACGGAGGCGCCCCCATTTCCCCCCATCTCCTACAATTTTTTTTGGAATTTTTTTCATGGGGTTGTTGTTCACATCATGGATGATCAACATACCAAATTTCAAGGGATTCCAATACTTTTTGAGCCACCATCTACCCCTTACAACTTCAACGGTCTAAAAACGTGCTGAAAACCACACGAATTTGCAAGGGGTAGACGGGGGCTCAAAAAGTATTGGAATCTCTTGAAATTTGGTATGTTGATCATCCATAAGGTGAACAACAACCCCATGAAAAGAAATTTCAAAAAAAATGTGTGCGTTGGGGGAAATGGGGGCGCCTCCTTAGATTGAATCTAAGAAGGCACCTTAGGATCCCTTTACCATATATATATATATATATATATATATATATATATATATATATACATACATGTATATATATATACATACATGTATATATATATACATACATACATATGTATATACATACATACATATGTATATATACATACATATGTATATATACATACATATGTATATATATATATATGGTTTTAAGCCTTAAACTTAGAATTTAAATTTGTTTTGCACAATTAACACAAAATTTATCTTTGAGGAGAAATATACATAAAAACTTCTTATTTCCTTCAATCCAATTAAATTCAATATTAGGCAACCAATCATACAACGTATGTATTTAACCGTTTATGTTCTGAAATAATAATAGTTTAATAGTAGAGCCCACTTTGGTGGGGTCTCGTAATAATTAAAAATTATTTCGAAACATATAATCTAATGTGCCAAAAATTGAAGTAAACTAATAATTAACTTTAAATGTAAATATATGTGAAAACCTTTTATTTACTCCTTCGATCCATTTAAAATTCATCCAGGCAACTGATAGTACAACGTATGTATTTAATCGTTTACATTCCGAAATAATAATAATTTAACAGTAGAGCCCATTTTGACGGGGTCTCGTAATAATTAAAATTATTTCGAAACGTATAAATAAAATAAGGAATGCCTAAAAGAATTAAAATGGAACGAATATAATTTAACACACAGAATTGAGCCTAAAGGAAATATATATACACACAACCATTTATTTCCTCCTTTAAATTCAAAAAATTTAGGCGATAAATTTTCATGCCAAGCATGTACGTTTCCTTTTATATATATCGCAATAAAATTAATCGCCACGATCGAGCCTACTTTGGTGGGTTGTCGTTGAAATTAGAATTATTTCGAGATATATATAATTAATTACGCCTAAAACTGAATTTAAAATTAAAACTGAATTTTAACACAAATTTATACCTTCGGGAAATATATAAATTGTCCTTTTATTTCCTCCTTAACTTGTGTTAAAATATTCCAAAACCAGCTCAAAACAGGAGTCCAAATGACCAAAAATGGCCAAATTATCCAATATTAAGTCCAAAATTGTGCAAGAGCCAAAACAGGCCCAAAATTAGAGCCCACATTCTAAAATTAAGTTTGATATATATTTTGAAAAGTAACCTGATTGGGCCCAATTTTGGCCCAAAGCCTGCTAGGGTTTGAAACCCTAGCATGGAAATTGGCCACACCAGGGACCGACCGCCGCCGGCCCCCTCCCTCACATCTGACACTGGCAGAAGGGCTGACTCCGGTGTTCTACCAACAGGGGCGGCCATCTGCCGCCCCGTTCTTGTGCAGGCGCACGCGGGGCCGCGCCTGATGTCCGGCGAAGCGCAATAGGGGACGGCAAAGCCGCCCCGTATGGGTTCTGACGGGGTGGACATGACGCCGGCCTCCCTTTCCTCTAGTTTTTTGCGACCGACCGGGGCGGCAGCAAGGCCTCCCCCTTCTGCAGAAAATAATGGGCGGCGGCGCAGCCGCCTTCTTGTGAAACCCTAACAGTGGGACCGGCAGACGCTGCCCCCCCTTTGTTCCTCCCATTTGCGCGACGGGAAGGGGGAGGTTGGAAGCCGCACCCTTACCCTTTCTTTTCATCCAACAGGGAAGGCTCTGCCGCCCCTTTCTGTCCTGAGTTGGCCGAGGCATTGCCCGCGCCGATCTTCCGACTGGGGCGGCTGAGCCGCCTCCTTCGTTTGGCGTGTTGGGCGGCGGCCAGTGAACCGTCCCCGATCTAGGGTTCAAAAAAATTATACACACACACACACACACACACACATATATACAGGAAAAATCAATCAAAACCCCAATTTTTCATTGATCTGAATCCAAAAACAGATTAAAAATCTAATTTTTATCATATCTGAATTTACGAGCAAGCAAAATCTTAAGATCCAAGCATGGCGGCTCTGATACCACTTGAAAGAAACTAAAGATCTAGATCACTGTATTCAATCCAAATAATACAGATCTAGATATACCATATGCTGAGTCTTAAAACATTACCTACTCTGTTTAGCGGAAGCGTACCTGAATCCATCGCTAATAGTTTGAAAGAGATACTGACGATAACATGGCGGATGATCTTCTAGAACATCATGAATCCACCGTTGGAGAAATCTTTTGGCTTTCTCCCGGTTTCTCTCCTAGCGACGAGCGTACAAAAGACGGCTAACTTATTCGTGTGCTCTGTGGATCATGATCGCATATATATATGGGCTAGTCTCCTTAGCCCTATGGTTTTTAATTCAGCCCATCAACGAATTGAAGCCTAATAGTCACCACACATAAAGGCCCACAACCTATATGACTCATTTAAGAACACTTAACTTAATAAATGAGATCACTGATACATTGGGCTTTAATATGACAGTATAGCACCATATAATTATTTATCGCATATAATCCCAATGTTGGATTAAGATCCAACTTAGTTAGATAAGTTCCAACATTTAACACCTGCAAATTTACTGCAATAATAGATAATAATTCTTTTTTAAAATTAATATTTGCTACAGGTCATTAATGCCACCAAAACGTGCTAATGCGAGGATGATTGCTCAAAAGGTTAAGAGCACGAGGGTTACTTTATCCAAGCCCATTAGAATGGAGGATGCTACGTATACAAATGCAGTTTTCACTGGTGAAAAAACACGTGGTACAGGTAAACGCCAATTTTTTTTAAAGTAACATATTCTATTTCTAACTCTATTGCTTATTTTACAAGTTCCAAATTATGCTCTCGTAAGTTTCCTTATCAAGACCTGGACTACTTTGTTGAGCAAGAAGATTTTGTTGAAGTGCATGGGAAGCGCTTTTATATGCCTTTTGTTGAGAAACACATTGATGGTGAGTCCTCTATTTGCAAATTAATATGTTACTTATCATTGTCAATATTTTATTTTACTTAAGGCTGTTCTTCTTATTAGTGTTCCAGAGTCATACCTTTCATTTATTCCATAAACTGTTTATAATTTATGGCATACACTGTCTATATGTTTCTAGTTTAAGGCATGAGCAGCACTTGGGCTATACAAGGTTTTAGCGGTGGGGTCATACATTGTCGTAGAAGGCACATCTAAATACCTTTTGGCGGTGATATTAATTTAGCACTACAGAGATGAACATGCAAATGGCACATTCAGACTTACATGTATGCCAAAAAGTCTTGTGGGAGCTACCAGAGAATAAATTTAACTGGCAGGTCTGATCATTTCCTCCACCTTCATGAAGTCTAAAATTGGTGTTTTGACCTTTTGAATAAACTTTTCTTGCTTATCAAATTGTGTCTTAATTTTGGTGTCTAGAAGGCAAAATATCATAATGGATGTCCACCAAGGTTTTTTTTTGCATGTTTACCTTCTGTAAGAGATGCCAAGACCCTGGTTTTCATGGTAAGATATTGGTGATAGTAAATGATTTGCAGACTGTTGGAGAGGAGAGACACGAGAGACCACTCAATCCAATCCGCTTGACACGGATGCCAAAAAATGAGGAAATATTTATTTTTTGAGGGGGAAAATTCGCCAACTCCTGATTTTATTTTATGACAAATGATTACATTAATTGAAAGATGTTGGGTAATAAGAAGAATGGGTAACTGTGCCACAAAGACATGGTTCTCTATTTATTAAATCAATAGAAGCCCAAAGACCATAGGATAACCAAAGGTCCACATTAGTAGGGATAAGGGGGAGTAATGGGAGAAAAAAGATGAGTGGAGGCCAAAGGCCTCCCTCATTCATAACACTCCCCCTTACCCACCCATTACTTTGGTCTTAGTGTAAATGCTAAGGGGGTGGATACTTCTGGATCTGGAGTAATCGTGTTTGCCTCGTTAAAACCTTAGCTGTGGAAAACCCAGTGGAAAAAACCAACATCTTAAGGAAAAAGAGTGCAACCCACATGTTACTCCCCCTGATCCTACAAGCATAAGGAAAACCCAATGGGAAAACCCATAGCTAATGAGAAAAGAGTACAACTCTACTATCAACTCTACATGATCTGTATAAGCTTCAGGTTTGCAGATCTCCTATGTATTTATACAATCCTTTCCTATTCGTCTATACTTCCATCATGTTCTGAATATATTCATCACTCATCTATACAAGTTTCACTCATATCTAGTGGCTACTGGAAATCAGTGGCGCTCAGGAGTGATACGCTCTACGAAGTTTGGTAGATGGCTCCACGTATGTATTCCTTCACTCAGTCTTCACTGTGTCTGCAAGGTACTGCAGGACCTGGATGAGCGTATTCTAGATATGCTTTTTTGATGATGAGCTTCTCAGAGGATGTAGACTTTTAGAGGATGATGCGTAGATCTTTAGGAGGTGGCCGACCATTTGTGCTTAGTTATCGCGATGGTCTGTAAACCTGCATATGCGATATTTAGTTCTTGGATGCTGATCCTTAACCCTTAGAAGTTGCGCAGAAGCAGCTTATCCTTGGTCCAGTGGTGCTCTCCAGGGCAGCACTATATCTAGCTAACAGCTTTACTATAGACGTTCTATTAGAGACACGTGTAGTTGGCCAGATAAAGGAGTGTAACTAGTACACTAGAGCTAGGTTCTTCAGGACCTAGGATGTCCTCCCCCTCTTCCAGCGACTGGAAGGCATCATAAATATGCATCCATTTTTAATAGATTGCAAATGGACATCTTTCTTCATAAACTCCTGGTGTATGAGAAATATGATAGGTATAAAAGGATTCCACCACGAAAGTGTTTAATTTGTAAGCCAAGACAATACCTTGTGTTGCCTAGGTATTTCATCTCGAAGGTATGCTTAAGGCTATCAGATATATCAATGGTCTCTACAGGAGATCCTATTAGATTTAAGTCGTCCACATGGACGGTGACTAATACAAATCCTGTCCCTATCCTTTGATAAAGATACATGGGCGATTTCATTATTTAGGGAATCCTTGTTCAGCAAGGAATTCGCTAAATCTGTTATACCACATTTTTCATGATTGCGTAAGATCATATAATGATCTTTGAAGCCTTTATAGAGGAGACGTTTTTACGTCTCTATTTCATCTCTGGGGGTAGAGTATACCCTTTTAGAAGTTTCATATATATCTCTATATTTATATAGCCGTATAGATATGCAGTCACAACGTCCATGAGCTGCATTTCTTGGCTTTTCCAGAGACGTTTAGGCTTAGTATGAAAATAGGAAAATGATCACATTTCCTTCATTTTTTTATTCTTATGAAAACCCAACTTATATTCCACAGGTTTTACACATTCAGGTGTTGGGACTACTGGTCCAAAGACTTTTCTTTTCAAGAAGGAGTCCAGCTCTACTCTTATTGCCTCGTCCCACTTTGGCCAATCTATGGGTTTATGCTATAGGAAAATGGGTTGAACGTCATCATCGTATTCAGCGACGTGAACAGCAATAGCAAAAGAAAAATCGTCGTCAACGACTGTGCTATATTTGTCCAGTACCTCTCCAGTATGTACGTAATATAATGATGTTTCTCCTATTGTTTCCTCTGCATGGGAAATCAGGAGGGGAGATGTCGCTGGTCTGAGCTCAGCATCCTGTGGAGGGATCATGTTAATATCTCCAGGAATCTTCCTCTTTTGAGGAACTTTATCTTTTGAACCTGGCGGGCGTCCTCTTTTCAATTGAGGTATAGCCAATTCTACTGCTGGTGGATTGCATCCATCTATGGGGATGTCAATCTAGTTGGCGTGTTGGCAGCAGGGACGTGTGAACGAACAATCTTATGGTTGTCTGTGAATTTATCCGCCAATTTATGTACTTTAGTCTGAATATGAAGGATCTTCCGGATCTCATCTTCACACAGAAATAGTGTGCGGATCATAACGAGATTAGGACTTTTGTGTCCCATGATATGGTCTCAGAAGCTTCAGGCTTCTTTAGAATGCGTGCCTATTATAATGAGAATTTGTTAATCAAATTCACAGTTATCAAGACGAGGTGATATGGGGACATATATTAGCACATCCAACCACTCTCAAATGAGATATGTTTGGTGGTGAACCATAAGCAAGCTGCATCAGCAATAAGATATGGCCACAAGAGGGCCGTATCGTGATAAGCGATGCAAAATGCAGTATGGCGTATCCCTAAAAATACACAGGTAACTGGGATTTACCAATGGACGTGAAATCCATTGGAGCCTCTTTATCAAAGACTCTGATGAACATGCTACAGGATGTTCAATTTCAATACCAGTCGCTTGGCAGTAGTCTTGAAATACCTGTGTAGTGAATTCACCCACATTATCAGCTTTTGTGAAAGCTCGGTTGCGGGTGAACAAAAAAGGCATACATAAGACCATCTATTAGATGCATCTATCAGTACATCGAAGTACTGAAATAGGCCACTTGCGGGGTGAATAGGCCCGCAAAGGTCACCATGTATTCTCTCAATGAAGCCAGGAGACTTTAATCCCTCTTTCAGGAGGGAAGGTCTCTCTATAAGTTTTCCCTTATGACAAAGGGGACAAGGAAACTCAACCTTTTGAAGAATCTTTAGGTTCTCTAAAGGATTTATTTGATGATGCATCCATCATCGATGATCCAGGTTGACCAAGTCTATTGTGCCAGCGTTGAAAACTCTGGAAATGAAAGGCACTTCTGGTGCTCAGTCAAGTTGGCTTTATATAGGATGAATATCTGTAATAATAGGGACCCGACGGGGGTCCAATGAAATCGTGCGTAAATGGTTTTCTGGCCATCCTCTTGACGAGTTACATAAAGATATTCATTATTTATTATCCACAATTTCCAAGTTATGTTCGTTTAAACGAAATATAAATGAAACTTGGGAGATTACTCTATGAATTAGGACAGAAATATGCATCTTTTAGTCTCGTTGTATGTGGGAGCAATTTAAATGCTTTACCAGTGCATTGATGCACTGTCCACAATATATCACATTTCATCTATATTAATGCGAAGTGGAAATTTATTTGAGTAATTAAAATAAAGTTCATTCAAAGCAAACTACAGATGAAGCTACATGTAATTTTAAATGCATAGATATAACGATAGGGTTCAATCGAGTTGGTCATCATTCTCGAAGTCTTTTGCAGTGAAATTCGTTGGTAGCTGAACAGCCGCCAAGTTTGTTTTAGGCAGAGACTTCTGGCTCGCCAAATACAGTTCCTAGAGGTGGAGAGGAGTGCGGCAGTTTCTGAACCAATGTCCAGTCATGCCACATCTATGGCATTTATCCTCCCAGTTCTTCTTAGGAATTGACACTTGATCAGTGTTCTTACGCTTCCATGTGAAGTTTCTCTTTTCGTTGGTGTTGTTGTTGGTCTGGGGTGCTTCTCCTCGTGCTGGCTTCATTACAGCTTTCCCTTTATTCTTTCTAGCCTTCTTCGTGTTTTTCCACTTATGGGGAGAAACATGGTGGGCTTCAGGGATAGGGGCAGTACCAGCAGGACGCACATTATGAGTGGCAAGTAGTAAATCTCTATTCGGCTCTGCCCTAAGGAGGCAAGAGATCAAATCAGAGAACTTCATGAAGTTGCGTTCACGATACTGCTGCATGAGGATTGCATCATTCTCGTGAAACGAGGTAAATGTCTTTTCCAACATGTGATGCTCAATCACTTCTTCACCGCACAACTTCAGGCGTGAGGTGATATTATAAAGTGCAGAGTTATACTCAGCAACGGACTTATAGTCCTGAAGTCTGAGGTTTTCCCACTAATAACTGGCACATGGTAATATTACATCAATTTGATGTTTATACCGTGCCTCCAGCGCTGTCCACAACTCAATTGGATCCTCTACCGTTAGGTATTCGGCCTTTAAGGTCCGATCTATATGTCTCCTGATATAGATAATGGCTTTTACCTTATCCACATCAGAGATTGTGGTAGGAGTGCTGCTAGATGATTGGGCCTCTTCTGGGGCCTTACTAGCAGAAGCATCGGCCGTTGCTAGGGCTGATATAGGAGCTAAAATAGAGCCGAGGAGGGCCATCGAACGCAAGTGGAACTTCAGGTCCACTCGCCAACTCAGGTAATTCTTTCCTGCAGCATCAAGAACCTCGAAATCGACGCTTGCCAATTTTGCCATTTATCTATGCAATTTAAAATAAGCATGAATTAATTAAAATGTAAATTCATGCATAAAGAATAAAATAAGTAAAATGTGGAGATCAGCCAGATACCCAAAATGTACAAAGTCCGATTTACAGTTCATAAAGAAAAAGAAAAAATACAAGTTGGAAACCCAGAAGGGGGCCCTATCTTTTGCAAATTTCACCTCTGTCTTCATATGTTGGTACATCGGTCTTTGGCAGTTATACATACAATCCTCACTTACAAATTCTCTCAAAAGAAAATAAAAGTGCAAGGAAATTAAAGGTATTAAATTGGCCGATCCCAAAAAACACATTTTAACTTATATAAACATCCACGCAGTTTTAAATATGCTACAGGCACAAAGAAACAACCACGCATATAACTCATGCATATATAATATGGAAAAAGAAACTATAAAATATAATAATCTCTCGGACCACTGGGAGACGTCATACACCATTAGGTTAGATGACTAACGGCAGAGCGGTCGTTGGATCCTTAAGATAATTATATTTTGAAAAATCCTAATAATCCATAAATAATTAACAATGCAAGAGAGATGTTTTACATAATATTAGCAATTTGATTAACTGGGCTTCTGGCCCAAATAATAAGGCAAAAATAAATTATTATTCTGATTGGGGCTGCAGGCCCATAAGCAAAATAATAATCAATTTATTAGGCAATGTTATTAACTGGGCATCTGGCCCAAAAAATAGCCAAACTAATTTTTTATTAATATTTAGGCTGCAGGCCCATGTGCAAAAATTTAATTTATCACAAGCCCAAAAAATTTTTTAAAGGGTTAATGAGTGCAAAAAGCCCTCCCAACCCCTCATTTTACAGATTTGTCCCCTTCACTCCCCTTGTCTACGCAAAACAGCCCTAGCGGGATCAGAGTCATATGATCACGTTAAATCATGAGAGGTGAAATATATACTCTCTCAAAAGTAAAGGGAGAGAAGGATAAAAATAGAATGAGCGAATTCCTCACAAATAGAACAAATGGAAATGCTACGAGTGTGAATACATATTTTAGTAACTACACTCGTAGGATTAGTCTTTGCTTGAATGAGACATGCCCTTTCGCCACTTCTTTTATTGGTTTACACGAACCCGAAAACGAAAAATCAGTATTTATCGCACACAGCGAGTCTGGCCTATCTCTGGCAAGATAAGATTCCATGTTTGCAAGCATTTTCATTTACTCATCAATGAGAGGCAGTGCCATCTACTTGCTATTCAACCTTAGATTGAGTTATCATTGGGATTGGCTTGGCTAATCATGATCATGCGGTGTTTTCAAGCCACAAGCAAATTTGTGATGGATTTTTAAGTCTCAAGTTCCATAGCTTGTAATCAATAATTCATTTGTTTACTCGATTTTAGGAAAACCCCAAAAAAATTTATGTTATGAATGAGGGAGCGTACAGAGAGGGCCCCCCAGCGGGGGGAGCCAAAGGATTTGTCATGGTTTTTTTATTTTATTGTTTTTGTTTGTATTTTAATCAGTATTAAACATGATATAGTACATTTAAACACGCCTAAAGAAAGGCTGTGAAAATCATATCAAATTATTTGTTTGTAATTATCTACTGGATCGATAAGATTTACCTCTAGATCAAAGATCTAGGGACGATCGTGATATAAAATCCATAGATAGAATTCCCCGCTCCAGAACGCCTAGGAAACGCCGCAACGAAAAACCGCAACAGATCGTCACAACAACAATTAGAGTCCTTCGCGTAGGAGTTTGATTTAGAGGGGATTTGGAATAATTTTAGTGGCTCAAAATTTGGAGAAGACACGTACTGATTACGTATTGGATAATAAGAAGAATGAGTAACCATGGTATGAAGACATGGTTCTCTATTTAGTAAATCAGTAGAAGCCCAAAGGCCATAGGATAACCAAAGGTCCCCATTAGTAGGGATAAGGAGGAGTAATGGGGGGATAAAGATGAGGGGAGGCCAAAGGCCTCCCTCATTCATAACAAAAGATTAGTTTTTTACGTGTAGTCGTCTTGGATCAAAGCAATGTAAACTGCCCACTGAACAGACATACGAAACATTTTTGTGAAAATTCTTTGTCTTCTTTGATTGACGACTAAGCTTTCGTTCTAAATGGTCCAACGCAAGTAGGAGCTAACTCGCTTCCTAAAAGTGGAAGCCAAGCTATTGCTTATAAAATGAATTATATCTAATAATCCTACATGGTTAATGTGTATTCACCATATATGCATTATATTTTCTCATTGGTGTTCGATGCGGTGGTGGGGGATATAACCATCATGTCCCAATGTTTAGAGAATGCCTCCTTCACCGAGCCATTCCTCCCTTCTGCATTGTCTCAGGGTGGTTTGGCTGAAGCCCGTGCGCATGCCATGGATGCTGATGAAGCCATTCATAAATGCAGTATGGCTTCTGATCGGAGGAGCGTTAATCTACAATTGTTTTTGTATCTGGTACCTTGAGCATAAAAGGAAACCAGATTTTGATGGTCCATGGTGGAATCAAGTCGGAGCTGCCCTTTGGCTAATCTTTTCTTCCGTAGTTTTTCCTACTGGTAAGAATATTTAATGAATAGAACCAAATTTAGTGTACACGATGTCAAGGAATAGAACTAAATTTAGTGTTTCCTTAACTGAGATACACATAAGAAAGTTAAATAAAGACTAAGAATACATTACAACATTAGCATGTGCTTTAGTAGTCAATTTGAACTCGTTTAACTTTCTTTCTTTATATGAAACAGGAAGTCTACGTAGCTACTATACCAAATCTGTGATAGTGGTGTGGTTCTTTGTTGTCATGATCTTGACTTCCAGTTTCACAGCAAATCTGTCATCTATTCTAAACTTGAAGGAATTTGAACCCAATCTAAGTGATGGCAAGGTTGGTTGTGACACGGGCTCGTTTGCTGTAAAGTACTTACAGGATGTGCTTGGATACAAGCCAGAACAAATCGTGCAGGTTGAGCATATTACAGACTTTGCTAACACTAAGTTTCATGTAAATTAATTAGAGACTGCACATATACTAATGAAGCTTTTATGTGTGTGTTTGTGGACAGCCTCATCTTGAAATTGAGCCCTTTGGATCACCTGACTCACATTAAGAAGAAATGGAAAAAAGATTTGCAAGAACTTGATCTGGAGCTCACTTTTGCTCTTCCTTCGGGGTATGCTTCCACATTGAACTCAACATAGATATTGTACATATCTATGTACGCCGTGCTGAAACTCAGACGCGTACCCAAGCTCTTCTGCAAACTCTGCCAGAACTGAGATGTGAACCTCGTGTCTCTGTCAGACACGATACTCACGGGGACGCCATGAAGTCGCACGACCTCCTGCACGATTCACGTCACATCACTACCCAAACTAGGAAAAGGAAATAAAAACGGAGAGTAAAAGAATTTTACCTCCATATATCTCCTTGCTAGCGCCTCAGTGGACTGTCCCACTCGGAATGGAATAAAGTGCGCAGATTTGGTCAATCGATCTACGATCACCCAAATCGCGTCATTCTGCTTCGGACTCCGAGGTAGTCCAGTCACGAAATCCATAGTGATTTGCTACCACTTCCACTCCGGAATCGGAAGCGGTTGTAGCAACCCGGCCGCACGCTGATGCTCCGCCTTCACTTGCTGGTAAACCAAGCACTTGGCTACACTCCGAGCCACGCTTCTCTTCATACCATGCCACCAATAATTCAGACGAAGATCCTGGTACATCTTGGTGCCACCAGGATGCACAGAATACGGCGAACTGTGTGCCTCCACCATCAGCTCCTCTCTAATATCCCCAGCCGGCACACACAACCTGGCTCCAAACCTCAGCGAGCCATCCTCATGAATCAAAAAGTCAGTCCGCAGACCGGCTTCCACCTGCTCCCGAATCTTCACCAGGTTCGGATCCTCAGCCTGGCCAGCCTTAATCCGATACACGATCATCGACTGTACCTGCATGTACATCAACGAAGAAGCCTCCTCAGGAAGAACAATCTCCATGCCAGACTCGCAAAAATCCTGCTGTAATCTCCACTGCGGGGTCAACATCATCACCGCGGGAAGCCTACTCAAAGCATCTGGAACCACATTCACCTTGCCAGGGTGAAACTGCAAATCAATCTCATAATCCACCATAAGCTCCAACCATCGACGCTGTCGCATGTTGAGCTCCTTCTGAGTAAAGATATACTTCAAGCTCTTGTGATCGGTGAAAATCTTCACTTTCTCACTCAGCAAGAAGTGCCTCCAAATCTTAAGAGCAAACACAACGGCAGCCAACTCCAAATCATGCATCGGGTAATTCTTCTCATGAACCTTAAGCTGACGAGACGCATACGCCACAACATGCCCGTGCTGATGCAACACGCAACCGAGACCCTTGCCAGAAGCATCGCAAAAGATCTCAAATCCACCGCTGCGATCAGGCACAACAAGAATAGGTGCGGTCGTCAACCTTTCCTTCAGAATACCAAAAGCACTTTCACAATCACCCGACCAAACAAAAGCAACATCCTTCCGCGTCAACCTGGTCATCGGCTCAGCAATACGGGAAAATTCCTTAATGAATCGTCGATAATAACCAGCAAGTCCAAGGAAACTCCGAATCTCAGACGCAGACGACGGAACAGGCCACTCGCTGATGACCCTAATCTTCTCGGGATCCACTGAAATTCCATCTCCAGTCACCACATGCCCCAGAAAAGCAACTCGATCCAGCCAAAACTCGCACTTCGAAAACTTAGCATACAAACGATACTTCCTCAAAATCTCCAACACCGTCCTCAAGTGCGAGGCATGCTCTTCCTCCGACTTTGAATAGATCAGAATGTCATCAATAAAGATAACGACGAACTTATCCAAAAAGTCGTAGAAAATCAGGTTCATCAGATTCATGAAAACTGCGGTCGTGTTAGTTACACCGAAAGGCATAACCACGAACTCATAGTGTCCATACTTCGTCCTGAACGCTGTCTTCGGAACATCATCCTTCTTCACCTTCAACTGATGGTAACCACTCCTCAAATCCAATTTAGAAAACACCCTCGAACCTCCAAGCTGATCAAAAATATCATCGATGCGAGGCAACATGTATTTATTCTTAATGGTCACCGCATTCAACTCCCGATAGTCCACGCACATGTGACGCGAACCATCCTTCTTCTTTACCAGCAGCACTGGTGCTCCCCACGAAGACACACTAGGATTAATATAACCCTTCTGCAAGAGCTCATCCAACTGCTTCCGCAACTCTTCCAATTCTGCAGGGGCCATACGATACGGCGCCTTCGAAATCGGCTGCGTACCTGGAACGAGGTCAATAGAAAATTCCAGAGCTCGATCAGGTGGCAGACCAGACATCTCCTCGGGGAAGACGTCGCCAAAATCACGCACCACAGCTGGCCACTCCAGCTCCATCTGCAAAGCCACAACCTCCACCTGCCTGGCCCGAAATCTGACAGGACCAAGCGAACTGCTACCACGACTGAACTCAAATACTGGATGTCCGGGAATCTCGAACACCACCTTCTTCCTTCGACAGTCGATCGTAGCATAGAAGCTCGCAAGCCAGTCCATCCCAAGAACTGCATCATAGTTGATGATGTCGTGGACAATGAAGTCAGCGAAAAGCTCATGTCCACCGACCACCAACGAGCAAGAATTGCAACCACGATGCACCGAGACCACGCCATTCCCTGTAACGATATTCCAACTCTTGGGAAGAGGGGACGTCGACAAGGAATGCCTCTCCACGAAGCTCCGAGAAATAATGCACATCGATGCACCAGAGTAAAAGAGGACTCGTGCAGGAAATGTGCACACCAAAATCACACCAAACAAGCAATTTACAATCAAACCCTAGTCTAGCAAACAACCATGTTCAAGAAAACAACACAATCTAACAATCAAAACCAACTAGGAAAGCAATAGCTAGATTGAGGATTACCTGCAATAACCTCATCCACAACCTCGCTCTCCACAGCGGTCATCAGAAAAGCCTGCCTCCTCGGCGGAACAGCCTGCCGAAAAGCCTGTCCCTGTGGAACAAGAGCTGCTCCACGTCCAGCAGGAACAGACGCTCGCTGCTGCAACGGCCGTGCTGCAACAGGTGCCCTCCACAGCTGATTCGCATGCCGACAATTCTTCGCGACATGGGAAGCATCACCACAAACCAAACACTGGCCCAAAAACTTCCGACACTGATCCTTGATGTGGCCAGGCTTGCCGTAGAAATGGCAAGTCTTCAGAATAGGCCCCACTGGCCTCTTAAACTGAGCTGGCTGGTTAGGCCTGAATCCAGGTCTAATCACAGCTCTCGCCTGTTCAACAGGCCTCTTCCCAGCACCAACCATAGACCCCTTCCTCTGGTTCACGAGCAGCTCCTGCCTCTTAGCTGCTACTAGAACCTTCTGATAAGATTCCCGGTCAGAAGAGGTCACAAAGCTCTGGAGCTCCGAAGCAAGTCCCTGCAGGAACCTCTGAGCTCTCTCCTCAGCGTCCTGCACCATCTTCGGTGCAAACCGACTCAGCCTCATGAACTCCTGGTGGTACTGGTCCACCGACAAACTTCCCTGCTTCAAATCGATGAAACGCTGCAGCATCTCTTCCCTGGCAGCTTTCAGGAAGAACTCACCCTCAAATCTGGCCTTAAAGGTAGCCCAGACGATCGGCTCCACCAACATCTTCTCTTTCGCATCCCACCAATTCCGAGCATTATCCTTAAGTTGCCTCTTCGCCAAATCAACCCATCCAGCCGGGGTGATCTTGGCCATCTTCAGATTGTCCTCGATGTTCCGAATCCACTCATCGGCAGCCAGAGGACCCTCAGAACCATCAAAATACATGGGACCCAGCTCCCGAAATTGCTTCGCTCCCGGCTCAGAGCGAGGGGCATCCGGAAGAGCCCGGGCAGCTCGAGCAAGTGGAGCATTCTGGACTTGCAGAAGCACACCCTGCTGCACTTGCATCATCTGCAGCATCATCCGCATCATCTCACCGCTGGTGGGTTCTTGCTCAGGCTCCTCATCATGAGGGAGCGCACCGCTGCCCCCACCACGGGTGAATCGTCTTCCTGCCATCTAGTGACACAGAAAACGAATCAGATTAGACTCATAGCTTATGACTCGGACGTCGAACTTAGTTTATTGGACATTCTAATATTATTATCGCTATTCCAAAAATCGTAGTTACAGAAGGACCTGCATGGGCCACCAACAAAACCTGTCACGACCCGCTTCCCTAAAATGGAGGCGAGACGTGAAAAGGTCCGCACGAGAGTGGAGCTGTGAAGCCCCAAACCCGATAAGCGTCAATAAACATAAGCAGGTCACTGTAACCACAACGGAGCAACAATAATAATAAAAGGAGAGACAGAAAATAAAATTCTCATATCTCATAAATTGTCCAACAAGAAAATAAGTCCAACATCCAGAAAAGCCACCAGGCTAAAAAAGAGAGCCTAAAGGCCCAGAACAAGGCCAACAAAAGCACAACGACATAACAAGGTATGGGTGCTACGCACCGACAACAAAACAACTGTCTAAACAAAAGTAAAACACAACGAAGACACTAGGACTGGTCCCCAGTGTCCACGTACTCCCCGTCAAACACAAGCTCGGGCTCGGCGTCAGCAAACACCTCGTCCTAAACAAGATACTCAGGCTCGGGATCTAACATGTGTCACCCAAAAGAGTAAAGGGGCACATGTCAGCAAGTCTAAAGACTTGGGCAAGGAAACTGAAAGTAAGGCAACCTAGCAACCTAGCAGTTATAGTATGCATGACATGGCAGTTATAACATGAGTGCACAATCAAGACATGGCAAGACAATTTGTACGAGAGAACAATTATCGGGACAAGACAAGACAAGACAAGACAAGAGTAGCCAAGCTACTAACAATCTCAATCAATTCACTATTCACGTTGTTTTGTAGATGTTTACGCCTTACAACTGAACGGTTTCACATTCACGCTGAGTGGCCGCTTAACAACTACCCCAAAACCCAGAGTTTACGCCTTACAACTGCAGTTGCTGATCAGGCAGACTCCCAGTTGAATGACCGCTTAACTCTTACCCCATCCCACACGTAAACAAGCCAGGGTCCCTGTACATGAGCCCAGCAAGTGAGCCAGGGTTGCCCCGCACGGGAGCTTGTTTCTTAGTTCACAATTCAATATCGAGCGTTGGGGTTAGCAACTCATTATGCTCGCTTCTGGTCACGAGCCAGGAACTATCAGTCAAATAATCGAGCCAGGGTCCCCGCACACGAGCTCAGTAAAAGAGCCGGGGTTGCCCCGCACAGGAGCTCGCATTCATAAACATTTGGCGTAGGGGTGCACCTAGCCAGAAACAAGCAATTCGGGCATTGGCTATCAACCAACACATGGCCCGCTTCTGGAACACGAGCCAGGAACACAAGCATTGTAGCGAAGCTACGCAATCACTGAAATACATAAAGGATGCAATGACATGACAATTAAATTGCGTACCGATAATGGAAAGTAAACGTGACATGGTAATTGTGCAACATGCTAAATGTCAGAACTAGCTTCGTTGTCAAGCTAGTTTCCCAATTTGTGCCTAGGCGAGTATCATTTCGTCGCCTAGCCTCTTTTACGCCTACAACAAGCAAATGGCCTAAAACATGGCCCAAACCCTAAGTGGCAAGTTTCACTTGCCTAGCACCGGGGATGACGATCAACGAGGGTTCGCCTCACGGATGCTAATCTACGGGGAAATCGCTGTTATGGGGAGACAACCATCAAAACAACATTCATTCATTAGGGTTTCATAAAAATACAAATGGGGTATGAAAACATCAATAGATCGATTTCTTACCGAGAGGAGGCGGAAGAAACACTCCGGAGAACCCTAGGAACCAGATCTGGAAAGATTGGAGAAGTTTGGAGAATTAGGGTTTTTGGGGGATTTTGGGGGTGTGATGGAGATTTGGGGAAGATGAGAGGTGGAAAGAGTTGAAGGAGGGTTTAGATGATGAATCTAGGGCTTGGAATGAAGGAATGAAGCTTGGAGGAAGATGGGGGCTCAAAGGGGGAGATTTTAGGGTTTAGGGTCGAGTGGAGGAAGATGAAATCGTTTGGGAGGGGTATAAATAGGCTAGGCTGGCGGCTGCCCAGAAATTAGGGTTTTAACACAGATTAGTCGGTCAAAGAGCAACCACTGACCGACTAGTTTGGTAACTAGTCGGTCGGTCGACCAACGCAGACTGACTAAGTGTAAACAGTAACTTCTGAACGAAAATAGGATTTAGAATTAGTCGGTCGAAGAACAAATACTGACCGACTAGTTTAACATCTAGTCGATCGATGAACGTCCTTAGACCGACTAAGAGTGAACAGTATTGATACCAAAAATAAGATGATGAGTTAGTCGGTTAAAGAAGCATTGCTGACCGACTAGTTTGCAACCTAGTCGGTCAACCAACGTTCTTAGACCGACTAACGATAAACAGTAACTCATGAATAATTTAGAAAGCCAACTAGTCGGTCCAAGAAGGATTGCCGACCGACTGGATCGTCATCTAGTCGGTCGGTGCCCCTTCTTACACCGGCTAATAGGCACCAAAAGTTCCGATACGGAGCGCGGCGCTCCGGGATCGATTCCTAAGACTCCTAGGCTTGATCTAAAAGTAAGATACGACCGTTATGAAGCCCGTCACGAATGACATACTTCGAAATCGACGATCCTAAGGAAGAAACGAGAAAACATGACGAAACGATCGAAAATGAAAGTTACGGAGACGAAAACCACACACGAGGAGAAAATCCACCAAAACATATATTATAATATAATAAATCCAGATACATGAAAAGCAGTCGTTACAAACATTCTCCCCCTTTTTGGTGATGACAAACCAACATAAATAATAATCAATAATAATGATTCAAATGAAATTTACTTACTCCCCCTGCATTGATGACATGTTAATTCCGAATTAAATAATAAACATAAGCATCAAGCAGACGAGAAAAGTATAAAACATGATCCAATTATTGAAATATAGGAACTAAATCCATTTTTATATCTTAAATCCCCCTGAATCTAACATATCAAATTAGATTCACGGTAAATTGCTTTAAATTATCATTTAGCATATCGTCATTATTAATTCTCTCCCCCTTTGGCATTAGCAAAAAGAGTGGGAGGAGATCAATGACAACAACAATGGCAAAAAATAAAAGCACGAGAGTCGTAGAATACGACCACGGTCCAAATGACACCAAAGTAAAATCACGAAGAAAATCAAAGTGTGCCAACGAGACCATAGTCGAAAATCGAAAAATGAAATCAACAAAACTCAAATCAATTTCACGTATTGAGTTATGGAACATACTCTCCAATATCAACATTCTTAGTGAATTTAGTGCATGGAAAACAATTCTATGTTTTCATAGAAAGAATTCTATTTAATCAATATAATCGTCGAGCGACGAAATCAACATCAAAGGCAAAAAATATAAAGTGCACACAGAAGTAAATGGCAACACGATATATATATATATAACAAGGTACAACAAAAGGTATACATCTGCCAACACTAATATAAACGATCATCAGATCGGTGCCAAAATACAACCCATGTCTCAACAGACATCAAAACGAACATACATCAAAATGTATCATCAAAAACATCAAAAAAACATCACCACCCAACTATCCTACCCCACTCTCTCACAACAAATATATCATCCAAGTGAACATGGGAGAGTCCTCCAACGCAAGCTCAGGAGGCAGAGGGAGGATCAGCAGCAGCAGCAGGCTGTGCAGAAGGGGTGGTGGTCTCAGGGTCGACTGGAGTGTCCATCGACGGGAGAGTGGCAGCAGGAGTGCTCTCGGGAGCACGAGCAGAAGAAGTGCCAACTGAAGTACCCTCGGGGCACGAGCTGGAGAAGCATCTGGCTCCTCATCCTCATAAACTTCCATGACTTCCTCATCAGAAAGCGTAGGAGGAACAGCAATATCCAGATACTCACAGATGCGAGCAAGCATCTCCTCACAACGAGAAATACGAGCCTCCTGACGACTCAAGGAAGCAGAAAACTCAGCGAGTGAAGGAGTAGGAGGAGCAGGAGCAGCTGAAGCAGAGGGGGTAGTCCTCTGAACGTGACGCAAGGCCGCAAGAGACTTCTTGACGGCAGTCGCGTTCAGGGGAGGACCCAAAGGACGCTGATCATCTGGAGGGAGAGGGACGCCAAAGTGATGGAATACAAGAGTCAATAGGCAATGATAAGGAATATGAGCAGACTTGGTGGATTTCCTTATGCACTCAAAGGAATCCATCTTGTCAAGGATAATGCGGGCCCAATTAATCTCGCTTCCAAGAAAAGAGCGTAGGTAAGCTTGAAAAAGGGCTGGGAGGGCAAGCTAGAGGAGCCGTACTTCGGTAGAAGGCATGACTTCAGAATCCAAAAGATCTAGATGTAAAAGCTCTAGAGGCCGTTTGGAGGAAATGCTCTTCTTATGTTTGAATGACGATTTTGGAAGTTTGCCTCGTTGACACGAGTCACAAAAGCTTTTCTTTTGAAAGGCAAGCTTAGGAAATCCTTTAATAGAATTTAACTTGGATAGCGTAAAAAGTGTTCCAAAGTTCACATGACCAAAACGTCGATGCCATAAGTGTTGTTCACTTGTGTTGGCAATGAGACATTGTTCATGTGACTTGGGGATATCTAGGATATATATATATATCCTTATGGCGTGTGACAGAAAATAACAAATTATTATTATCTTTATTAAAAATATGACACATTCCTTTCGCAAAGCTAACTTTGTAACCCTTGTCACAAAGTTGGCTTATTGAAATGAGATTGTGATTTAATCCTTTAACAAGGTAAACATCACTTATTAGAGGTTTAGATGGGTTACCAACTTTACCAACACCAATGATGGTTCCACTCTTGTTGCCTCCAAAGACAACACGGTTCCCATTAGCAATAGGCACCACTCAGGAGAGCAATTGAGCTTCACCCGTCAAGTGTTTTGAACACCCGCTATCGAGTATCCACCTATCCTTGGAGCTAAATTTGGATTTGTTGCTCCGTTTCTTTTTCTTGAGTACCTAAAGATAGAAATATCATTCTATGGCACCCAAGGTCACTGGGTCCTAAAAGATTAGACCTTTGGAAGCCAAGTCCAATTAGACTTAGACTTCCCAACATAATCATCAGTGTGCACTACATTCATGAAATAAGAATTTATGTAAGCTTGTTTTTCATGCATGCTAGTGTCCTTCGGGCCCCAAATAGTGAATGTCTTTGGAGCCTTATTCCTATTGGGAGCATCATACGTTGTTGATTTCTACGTGATGCATGTGGCCTACGAGGAGGTGGCCTAGGGAATGCATGTCGTGGATAAGCATAAGGCACATGATGAAATGGTGGTGGCGACATATGATATGGTGCATGATGGTAATCATTCATATAATAATGTGGATGAATATATGCATGTGGAGGAACACGTGCGGGAGGTTTCTCACTTGGTATGCACGTGCTCGTGGACGTGGAGCATAAAAATCATCATAATTGTGAACCGGTGGAGTAGGATGTGTGTTCCTACGTGGCATAGTATTGGTGTACATAAATGCATGACCCTTCTTTGGAGGTCCACCCAAAGTGGGTTTCTTTTCAAGAGGGGGTGTGTACCTAGTGGAAGCACCATTGGTAGAAGAACTACCCATGGAGTGTTTACTCCCACTAGTTGAGGCATCGGAATTTGGCCTTACAAAGGTGGTGGAAGATTTGGATGAACTTCCCATCTTATACCCCAAGCCAATGCGATGATTGGCCGGAAGTAAGTCATTTAGGATATTATACAAATGGTTCTTACCTTTATTGAATTTATTAATTCGGCCTAATGTGGACTCATACTTCTCGGTGAGAGAAAGTATAGAAGCATCCAAAGTGGACACTTGAATAGTGAGTTCACAAATACGAGACTTGAGATTCTCATTCTCAATACTCAAAGTTGAGTTTCGAGAAATCCAATCCGCTATCTCGTGTTCCTCCGAATCCTCAATATGAACATGTTCAAGTTGAGATTTGAGATTTACAATCTCATTTCTCAAACCCTCAACAACGGTGTCGTTGTTGATGATAATAGGCTTAGGTGAGTTTTGGAGACTAGTTAGCTCATCTTTAGTCTTAGTATATCTATTTACTAGTTTAGAATATTTAGACCAAATTTGCTCGTTAGCTAATCTAAGGTCATCCATAGTTACCGCATCACCTTCATCCTCGCTTTCATCGGGGGAGGACTCTTGATCATGTTCCTCTCTAGCCATGAAGCACATATGTGCTTGCTCCACTTGTTCATCATCTGACTCTCCACTTGAGGAGTCCTCGTCGGAGTCGGTGACTGTCCCGACAAATCCTTTCTTGTACCCTTTCTTGTACTTTCGAGACTTGTCGAACTTTGGCGCCTTCCATTTCTCCTTTTGTTTGTTTTGAGGACAATTCTCTTTGATGTGTCCTGGCTTGTTACATTTAAAACACAAAGGAGCGGAGGCGTTAGTAGAACTAAATTTAGATTTGTTCTTGAAGTTACCTTTCCAGAAGAAACGGATGAACTTCTTTGCCATAAGGGCAATGGATTCTAAGTCTAACTCGTCTTCCGATTCTTCATCATTGGTAGATGTAGATGGAGCGGCCTTGAACGCAATCGCCTTTTTCTTTGGCTCGTCTTACTTCAAGTACGACTTCATCTTGTCCTGCATCTTTAGTTTACTGTCCTTGCATACCTCATAAGACATCAAGGTACCCATTAGTTGTACGACAATATACTTATTCATATCGTTACCTTCCTCGATGGTGAAGGTACGCTTTTCCCAACAAGAAGGAAGTCCGTCAATAATCTTTGAGACTTTCTCCTTTTGGGTGTAGGTCTATCCAAGAGCCTCCAATTCATTGGTAATGTCAACGAAGCGAGCATTGTACTCCTTCATCTTCTCACCCTGTTGCATATGAAATAATTCGAATTCTTTATTGACAACAGTGAGTTTGGAGTCTCTTACCCTACTCGTTCCTTCATGCAAGATGAGGAGTGGGTTCCAGATTTGATATGCACTCTTACATGTGCATATCTTGTTGAAGTCTTCGGGCTCCAAAGAACATTGCAAGGCATTTATTGCCTTGGCATTGTTTACGTCCGCGACGACCTCCGCGGTAGTCCACTTGGCGAAGTCTTGTTCGGTGGGCTCGACATACTCCGTCATCGTAGCTCTCCATAGTGAAGTGCTCTGGAGGAACGTTTCCATCCGGCATTTCCAGTACCCATAATTGGTACCGTTGAAGTAAGGAGGCCTAGTTGAGGAGTGTCCTTCCATCACCGAAGAAGCTCCTTCACGGTTCCTGAAGGTGCTATAGTCTGGAGGTGGACGAACGTTCTTGTTGTCGTTGGTAGACATAGCTATGAACTTGGCTCTGATACCAAATGTAATGCCCCGATAGCTACTGCACAAGTACTAGAGGGGGGTGAATAGTACTTTAAAATAATCAAGAGTATAATTCCTAATTATCGTGCAAACACAACCAACAATGTGAAATGAAAATATACAACAATAAAAGACAAGCGCAAACAAGCGATGTAACGGGTTCGGCTCCACCCAAGTCTCCCCGACTTGTTCCCGGTGATCCTACGTCCCAAACACCCGGATCCCCTCCGGCTACTTGAGTTAGAATCCTCTAACTCAAATTTGCACTATGAAATTCTTGTAGAAAACCTCTACAAGATCAAATCATACACAAAAGAAAATGTGACTCACACAAACCGGGATCACACCCTTCTCTCACAACCGAGAGATAAACTTGCAATATTAAAGTAAATGAAATATAAACACTTACCAACAAAATCCTAAGCCTTGAGTAAACTTACAGATTTTAGGGCAAAGAGGATTTTGAAGGAGAGAATGTCACCAAACCCTAGCTCCACCAAGATGAGCAGCGATCGAAGGCTATGTTGGAATTGGTGACTTTGAATCAAGCTCTTGGCTTGAGAGGCTCACAATGAAGAGAATCTCTCTTGAGAAAATTAGGGCTCAAGGAGTTTGGAGAGATTCTTTGTAAGAATGAGGAAGCTTTAGAAATGGAGTTGAATGCTTTCTCTTTGATTCTCTAAATCACAATAAATGTCAGCCTTGAATGCTAGGAGAAGCATCACAAGTATATATAGGATATAGAGAGGATAAGAGAAAAATTCGTGCATTAAATGCTCCAACGGATCTATTTCTAAAGAAGTCTAATCGGTCTAAGAAGGATCACTGACCGATTAGTTTTGCAACTAGTCGGTCGGTGATTCTTCTTGGACCAACTAAGAGGTTGACAGCCAAGAAAGATAGTTCAGGATATATAGAACTAGTCGGTCTAAGACGACTTGCCAACCGACTAGTTTGACAACTAGTCGATCGGTTAGTGTTCATTGACCGACTAAGCAGTTGAAAAACAATAAGCTGAACACAAGAGAACTAGTCGGTCTAAGAACAAATTCCAACCAACTAGTTTCACAACTAGTCGGTCAATGGTTGTTCTTGGACCGACTAACGAGTCAACAGTAACTCAGGCTGAGAAATGAAAGTATAACTAGTCGGTCTAAGAAGGATTCCAAACCGACTAGTTTGACAACTATTCGGTCGGTGAACCTTCTTGGACCGACTAATTGGTCAACAGTGAAGATGCTGAATTGAGCAAGGAGATCTAGTCGGTTCAAGAAGGATTCTTAACCGACTAGATGACAATCTAGTCAGTTGTTTCTTCTTCTTGAACCAACTAAGATGCACTAAAAGCCGCGAAATGAAGCGTGAATCTTCGGGAAAGTTTTTATGGGCTTCTAAGATAATCGTAGCTCTAAGATATGAGCGTTATGAAGATTATAATGTAAGACCTACTCAAGGCTGAACATTCTACGAAAAGAAGCTAGAAGACTATAAAATAAAATTGACGAACCGTCTTCAAAGCTTCAATCCGAATCTCTTGACATCAATAATGCTCCTAGTGCTTCAACGAAGCTTCAGGCAAACGATCACGCGCTTTGAGAAGTCTTGAGACGTCGCTTTTGATATACGTAGAATTTTGGCGACGATCTCCATAACTGCGCTCAAAAGAGTTAGTTCACGATATTTATGTTTGTTCATCATCAAAACCAAATCAGGGGAATCAATACTCAACATTTTCCCTTCCCAACTATACGATGTGTTGGGGATGATAAATAGAAACTGCATGATGAGATGTCCTAAAACAAAAATTTCATAAAGAAAACATAAATTAATGTTGTTCATCATACATGAATGTATTTTGCTAATAAAATATTGAATCAATTATTTGTAAATGCAATAATTTGATATGCAAACACTTACTTCAGGAATATTACAAGAAAGAAGCGTGCAACTACCACTTTTGCTGATTGTATCTAATTCTTTGGTGTGAACCTTACTATCTAATTCTTTCACTTTCTCCAAGAGCAATGACATTGTTTCTTTCAAGACAGTGTTATCATTATTTCTTCTGTGCTTTTCACTTGGGAAACAATATTTTAATGACAGCCCGAATCCATAACCTCTAACACGTCCAGGATACTCTGGGACATTTAAGACTCGAGAAATTATATCATGTGAGTCCTATAATTGCTCCGTTGATATAGTTTGTGATATGGTCTCCGGGCACATAAATTTAAAAGGTAACATATACATCATCAGCGCTAAAATAAAAAAAGAACAAAAGCACAAGAGTAAAAGAAAATCATACTTACCATTTTCTCACACACTTGCTGAACGTTTTCATTATCAACCACTCCTAACTTATTTACACGAACACCCTTCCACAAATCATGACGGGGTATGGATGTGTCATTTGATCCCGATTCCTTTAAATGTACATTTAGACAATTAAGACAATTAATAGATTGATTGAAAATCATTTCTAACATCGTGTACGTTATATCTTTGCATACTTACCATCTTTTGCTTAAAGCGTGCGTAACCCATACGTACTTTTCTGTATGGGTATATATGATTTAATGCTCTTTGTCGATTTTGAGTGCTTCGCATCTATTTAAGCACAAAACAACAATATTAATACAAAGTAATACGTTAATTTAAATTCCTTAAATGAGTAACATTACCTTAAATTCATCACACTGACGTTTAGCAACAAACGCTCTCCATTGATCTTCAGATATGAATGGATACTCATGTGGAGGATGCTCAATAACACTAACACTTTCATCATAAACATGATTCTTTGTTAAGTAGGTTCTGAAATTTCTACAAAGTTTGCCTGCTTCTTAAAGAAAGTATTTTCGATGACTATCATCAACTATGAAAGATGTCTACAAAAGTGTGCTCAATTGTGTTAGCATGTTTGCATAAGAATTAAAAAAGATGAGAATATGTATATTACTTGTATATCCTTCCAAATGTTTTCTTTCACTACATTTAAATCCGATGATTTCCAATTATCACATGTTATTGGCACCACCTGTCGGGTAATGGCCCCAATATAACTCACAAATGTAACACTGTTAGGATCAATTGGTTGACCCCTATCATTCCATCCAATTTAATAACAATGATAAAATAAGAAAATGAATATCTGTTGATGAAAATTAATATAATTAAAGAATAAATTTTTGTAAGTATAATACCTTAAATGATATCCCATTACTTTGTGCACGAATAACTCTCTCCATAGCGGTCACTCCACGTTTAATAACATTTTCCTGAATATTGGGATCACCACCATCAAGGGGAACACAATTGTCATTACTAGATGACATTATCTATAACAAAATAGAACAAAAGTAAATTGTTAGTTCACAAGAAAAGACGCAAAAAAAATTGAATTAAGATCACTATACATAATACCACTCACCAGAAAAAGTCGTATGAACTTAATTAGGTTAATCTTTTCCTTTTCCTTATTGGATTAATACTTGTTTGTCCCTTCATGACATGAAATGCCGGATTGACCCAAATCCCCTCATCATGATCATCTCTCATATAGAAACCATCATCTACAGTAGAATTAATATCAAGTGATTGTGATGTCCCTAAGAAAGGATCATCCTCAGTATTGATATCTTCATAACCTTGGCTACGAAAGTCATTTAATTTGTTATTCAACAACACAATGGACCACTTCACATCAATGGGATCTGTGACATAGAATACTTGTTGAGCTTGTGATGCTAAAATAAAAGGCTCGTCCTTAGGAATGGCAATATTGCGGGTCGGGGCGGGTATTTAACTACCCAAGCTTGCCCCGACCCATCTGCAGGCCGGGGCAGGGCGGGTCGCGGGCCGGGGCGGGGTGGCTACTTTCTTACCAAAACCGGGTCGGGCCGGGTCGGGCCGGTCGGGTAGGTCATAACTGTCATCCATATGAATCCCAAATAAAAATTTCATTTGTGAATTGAGAGAATTTTGATTTATTTGGTAATTTGGAATTGGGAATTGGCCCAATTGGGAGACAATGGAATAGAGTATGAGTTATGGGCTATTCGCTGACTGCATGGTCTGCATCAAAATAGTAAGGTTTTTTAGAACCTCTATAGTTTACCGGGGCGGGCCGGGGCGCATACAAAGCCCAAGCTTGCCCTGACCCGGCTGCGGGCTGGGTCGGGCCGGGTCAAAACCGGGTCGGGCCAGGTCGGACTGGGCGGGTCAGGCCATTACTGCCATCCCTACTCGTCCTTATACCCCTCCCTATTGAGATCCACCCGCATGAACCCTAACTCATCAATTTGAACCCCATTATTGTTGTCTGCCCACTTACAACCAAACATGGCCAATCAAAACATGCTATAATCCAACTCCCATATGCGTTCAATAACTCCAAAGTATGACATATTTGCATATATGGGATTTCTGTCTTTTGCACTTGAGATGTGCATAGATTCAGCAACAAGAGTCACACCACTATTTTGCATTGTACTTTGATCATCATGTTCTTTAGTGTAGAATGTATACACATTAATTAGGTAACCAGTGTGAGAAAAAACGTGTACACTTGGACCATTTGCTAACCATCTCAATCTTCTTGAAATTGAAGCTCTATTTATAGCCAACTCTGCAAAGACTTGTTCTTTCAGCCATGTTATAAAATACCGATTGTGTTCTCTTGTTATCCAATTCTCATTCCTATTTGGGTTTGAATTTCGAAGTAGTTCCTTGTGTCTTTCAGCATATGGCTCAACTTCAATGTCATTGTGCATGACATATAAATGTGCTTGCTCCCACTCTGTCCTTGATATGATCACTACATCACCTCCATTCCCCTGTTGTTCTTCCTGTGTGACGAGACCTTGGAAGCCCTATGGAATAAACATTGCTTAGGTACTCGGTACAAAACTTAACAGCTTCTTCAACTATGTACCTCTCAACCATACAACCTTCTGGTCGACTGCGGTTTTTCACATACCCTTTTAATATCTTCATATAGCGTTCGATCGGGTACATCCATCTCATATAGGTTGGCCCACACAATTGTGTCTCTCTAACCAGGTGAACAGTCAGATGAACCATTATGTCAAAGAAGGATGGTGGTAAATACATCTCAAGCTCACACAATGTGATAACAATTTCTTTTTGCAATGCCGGTAACTTCCCAGGATCAATTACTTTACTGTAAATTGCCCTGAAGAAGAAACATAGTTTTGTGATGGTCACTCTTACCTTTTTGGCAAAATGGAACGTATACCCACTGGTAGTAAATGCTCCATCAAAACATGACAATCATGGGATTTTAGACCTTTTAACTTGAGATCTTTCATAGATACGAGGCTTCTAATGGTTGACGAGTATCCCTCTGGAACTTTAACTCCATCGAGAAACTTACAAAATTTTTTTCCTTTTCTAGATAGAGTATGAGCTGCATGAGGTAGATATGTACGCTTTTCCTTCTTTACTGGTCCCAATTATCTCCTCATTCCCATACTTACCATGTCCAACCTCGCATTTATCCAATCTTTACTCTTTCCTGGCACATTAAGCAATGTACCGATAACACTTTCAAAAACATTCTTTTCAATATGCATCACATCAAGGAAATGTCTTACATATAATGACTTCCAATATGGTATTTCAAAGAAAATAGAGTTTTTCTTCTACCCACTGGTGACAAGTTCGTCTGCAAATGGCTTACCAAAATTATTACTTAAATTCTTTACCTTTTCAAATAGCTTATCACCGGTTAATGGCACAGGAGCTCTTCATTCCTCTGTATTACCATTGAATGCTTTCCTCAACCACCGGTAACGATGTCTCAAGGGTAAAAATCTACGATGTCCGAGGAAGACATTCTTCTTACAATGTTCCAACCACATCCAATATATACTCTATTCACAAAAAGGGCATGCATACTTTCCTTTGATACTGTATCCTGACAGATTACCATATGCTAGAAAATCATTAATTGTGCCAAATAACATAGCCCTCAAGTTGAAATTCTCTTCCTTGTACCCATCATACACCTCTACACCCGTGTCCCACATTTGTTTCAAATCTTCAATTAATGGAGACAAGTATATGTCTATATCATTTCCTGGTTGTTTAGGCCCAGAAATTAACATAGACAACATCATATACTTGCGCTTCATGCATAACCATGGAGGTAGATTATAAATCACCAAAATCACTGGCCATGTGTTTTGAGAACTATTTTGAATACCATGTGGGTTCATTCCGTCAGTAGACAATGCAATTCGTAGGTTTCTTGCTTCTTCCCTAAATTCAGGATAATCGTGATCAAATTTTGTCCATTGAGGAGAATCTGATGGGTGAGGAAACATGCCATCTTTAATCCGTTCATTTGAATGCCACGTCAAATATTTTGCATCTTCTGAACTGCGATACATGCACATAAATCTCGGTATTATGGAGAAATACCATAACACCTTCACTGGAGTTGATTCTTTTCTCTTATATCGTGAGGCATTACATTTAGGACACATGTTTAATGATTACGAAATAAGATGCAATCGTTAGGACAAGCATGAATCCTTTCTTAGCTCATGCATATAGATCATAACATTCGCTTACCCTCGTATGTTCGACTAGGAAGCACATTATCTTCTGGCAACATATCCTTTAGAATTTAGAATTGTGAGTAATTCTGTGAAGCTCTTGTCAGACCATCCATTGCTCGCATTCAAGTTATACAATTTTAATACCGCCGACAATCGGTTGAACTTAGTACAACCACTGTACAATGGCTTCTCTGCATCACTTACCAACCTCGTAAACATTTCAAAACAATCTCGGAGATCTTCTTCAACCATATTCGCCATCTGTTCAAGGCAATCATTGTCATATATATTTGTGTTGGTATCACTTGTAGCATACCTCTCTGTACTCTCAAATTCACTGCACTCTTCTCTTGTCTCACTGTGCCTGGTCCAACATGTATACCTTTGATCGATTCCATTGCACACTAAATGATATTTTAACTCATCCTCGCTAACCCCCCTTTCATAGCAACACTTTAAACATGGGCCGCCCCGCTTCCCAAAACAACGGAGGCGAATCGTGACTAAGGCCCGCTTAGGCTGGGGCGAGAAGCCCGGACCCAATAAGCGTCTGTGTGGTACTCCAAGTCGAAGGTACAGGTCCCTGCATGTTAGTACAGAACAATAAAAGTACGAAAAAGAAAGACAATCATTTCATTCCAAATTAAATATCCAAAGTACTGAGAGTCTAAACCGCCCGAAGGGCTACAACTGCAGAAAAGGAAACTACCGGTGCAAGCACCCAACCTAGACAGGAAAACAAAAAGGTGCTACGCACCCAAACAACTAAGATGGAACTTCCGGATCAGCAGTGGGGATCTCTAACTTTGGTCGTCCTCGGGCACGTACTCAGGATCGACGTCCTCCGGCTCTACGTCCTCTGGTAGCTCGTCCTGGTCGTCGTACTCCGGCTCGACACCTGACGTACAGTACCAAAGAAAGGAACTGTACGTCAGGTAAAGTCTACAACAAAACGTCAGACTCTACTGCAAGTGTACTGAACTATTAAACATCATTTTACTGGTTGATTATCATGCTGAGGGTACAACAAATAACAAGAGAAGTAACGTAGCAGGAAAGTAAAGCGTAGCAGGCAGTAGTCGTAGCGTGTGCTACCGACTACGGGACTAACCTAAAGGTGTCAGGACAAGACGAAGACAGACAAGACAAGTAGGACACGACACGTCACGACACGTCACGAAGGGTTCACGCCTTACCGGTTGAGGGGGATCAGACCCTCTCCCTGTGCGTATGCTCAACCCTACCACAAACCCCAGAACTCAGGACAAGAAGTACAGAGATCACTTCCGCTAGGGAAGCACCTGAAACGCCCGCAGGCTTTTTGTGTCACGGAGATCACTCCCGCAAGGAGAGCATCTGAAACGCCCGAAGGCTTTTTGTAGCACGGAGATCACTCCTGCAAGGAGAGCATCTAAAACACCCGAAGGCTTTTTGTGTGACAGGACACGACATGAAAAGTGTAGGGAAAATTTATTCTAGGGTGTCCACACGCACGCACACACAAGACAATCCTACGGTGTCACAAGTTGTTGTTCATCAGACTTAGACTTCGTCGTCAAGTCTAAGTCGTCAGGGTGACCCGGAAGCTATCATTTCACGTCCGGATATTTACACTCACAGTCTAACAGTTCTGACAAATTAAGACCAAGACACGGTCAAAAACGCAAGTGGGTACACTTGCCTGCGGTGGCGAGTGTGTCGTCCGTCCGGGGCGTCTCGTCCAGTCGTCGCGTCCGCGGTAGTCTGTCTGAAACAATCACGGCGACGGTGTCAGGTCGCGATTTTAGAAATTCCTATTTAAGTTCATTTCTAGGTTGAATGTGGCTACCCTAACAGTCACGAGTCAAGTTGTCCGATCAGCCTATCCGACGATTCTATCCTATGTACACAGTCAAAAGTCCGATCGTCGGTCTACGGTTCCACATCGTTTTAAAAGAGCAGAAATTAAATTTAATGATTTAAGTTGCCGTTTTTAGTTAGGTTTTCAGTTTTGGCTACGGTTTGGGTTGCGCTATGAGTTTCAGGAACTAACCTCTCCGGGGTTTGGTGCGAACGGGAAGTAGAGTCTGAACGGCAACCGATCTGAGTGGCGCGGCTACGGAACATCTGGTAGCGGTGTCTCGGCTACGGGTAGCGTAGCCAGACACGCTCTGGTAGTGGACAGAGAGTACGGACAATGGCTAGGGGCTTGACAGCGAGCATGAGCGTCGGGAAGGCGTTCTACGGCTTCCGGGAAACCGTAACAATAACTCAGGACGAACGGTTCGTCGTACGCTATGCCCACAACGTCGAGAGTCACAAGTGATGCTCGTGACATCGGAAAACGTCCCTAGGAGGTGCAGGAGGCTGTCGGATGACTCCAACGGCGAGAGGAAACGGCGAGATCACAGCGACGCGTCGGGACGACGTCAAACACGCAAAACAGCGAGCAAGCACGCTGTTTTCAGAGGATCTGCGGCCTGTGGTCGCTGTCAACGGCGAGAGGGGGCAGAGGGGGATCCACGGCGGTGGCTAGGGGCTGCGGCGGTGGCGGCAGCGGTGGCGGCGGCCGCTGCAGGCTGCTGCTGCTGCTGTGCGAGCTTTCCGGCGGAGCAGGGGTGATAGCGGCGGCCACCGGCGTCGCACAGGGTTTAAGGCTAGAGAGGGAGGTCGGGGGAAGTAGCCGGGGTTGGTCGGCGGTGGCAGCAGCCTCCGGCGTGGGTCAGAACGATGAGGAGAGGGGTTTTGCGTGGGTGAGGGTTTTGCTAGGGCCGGCTACGGGAGAGAAATGGAAGCTGTGACCAAAATAACGCAAACCCCAAGGTGATTTTATAAGGGTTGGGCCCATGTGAGTAGGAGGATGGGTTAAACGTGGGGGCTGCCAATTATTTAGGTCTAGGGTTAATCATAGGGTTAATTTGTTAGTGTTAAAATTGTAATAAGTTGAGTCTAAAAGTGCACATAGCTCAAACGGAGCCATAAAATTATAAAAAAAATACCGGGGCGACCGGAACGACAAGAGAAAGAATTCAGAGGAGACGGATCACAATTTCAATGACGAGAAATGAAGTTAAAAATAAAAACGTCTCATGCCAAAAGCGAGAATCGCGACGTCTCTTCAGATATGGTCCAATCGGGGGAGAACGACCCGTGAAATGATGTTGCAAGTCAACACCATAATTGTAGTACTCTCCGAGAGGGTCACAACGACATATCACACAATAATGTTCCAAATCAAATAGAGTCAAAAATAAACACGTGCACGATCAAGAGCACGTGCACAAAGATAGTACAATCGGAAACCGACCGTTACATCCTCCCCAACTTAGAAATGGTTCCGTCCTCGGATTCAACATCAGGCACTGCTCGGGAAAAGATGCGGGAAACGCTCTCTCATATCATCTTCGCGCTCCCAGGTGGACTCTCCCGGTGATCCGTGACGCCACATCACTCTCACCAGGTCGACTATCTTATTCCTCAATTTCTTCTGTCGACGGTCCAAAATCTGCACAGGTTGCTGGTCATATGTCAGGTCTGGACGGACCGTAATCTCTGAGAAATCCACAGTGTGCGATGGATCACTGACGTACTGACGTAACTGAGATACGTGGAATACGTCGTGGACGCCCTCCAAAGATGGTGGCAGAGCAAGGCGGTAGGCCACCGATCCCACACGCTCCAGCACATCAAACGGCCCAATATACCTCGGACTCAGCTTTCCCTTCTTCCCAAAACAAATAACTCCGCGGTTCGGAGAAATCTTCAGGAAGACGTGATCTCCTGGCTGAAACTCCAAGGGTCTCCTCTTGGCGTCAGCCCAATGCTTGAAATGATCCTGTGCAACTCTGAGCTTCTCCCTGATGTCTCTCACGACATCCACAGCTTCCACTATCATCTCTGGACTCAACAGCTCCCGATCTCCAACGTCATCCCAGCTCAGTGGCGATCGACATTTCCTTCCATATAAAGCAGCAAACGACGCCATGCCAATGCTCGCCTGGTAGCTGTTGTTATACGAGAACTCCACTAAGTGAAGATGGTCCTCCCAAGATCCCTTCAATTCGAGCGTAGAAGCTCGCAGCATATCCTCCAGAATCTGAATAGTCCTCTCGGACTGGCCATCAGTCTGCGGGTGGTACGCCGTGCTGAAACTCAGACTCGTACCCAAATTCTCCTGCAGACTTCTCCAGAACTGAGATGTGAACCTCGTGTCTCGGTCAGACACAATGCTCACGGGGACTCCATGTAAGCGTACAATCTCCTGCACGTACACGGTCTACATCACGACCATTTCAAAGAGAAAATCAAAATAGAAGTAAAAGTAGAAACAAAATTTTACCTCCAGATATTTCCTCGCCAAAACTTACGTAGACTGGCCCACTCGGAATGGGATAAAGTGCGCAGACTTGGTCAACCGATCCACGATCACCCAAACTGCGTCGTTCTGCCTCGGGGTCCGAGGTAAACCAGTCACGAAGTCCATCGTAATATGTTGCCACTTCCACTCCGGAATAGGAAGCGGTTGCAGCAACCCAGCAGTACGATGCCTTCACCTGTTGGCATATCAAACCCTTGGCAATGCTCCGTGCCACACTTCTCTTCATGCCATTCCACCAGTAGTTCCGACGGATATCCTTATACATATTGGTACCCCCAGGATGTATAGAATACGGCGAGCTATGAGCCTCGCTCAACAGCAACTCACGAACATCACCTGCAGGTACACAGAGTCTGCTGCCGTATCGCAGCGAACCATCCTCATGAATCACGAACTCCATCTGTAGTCCAGCTTCAACCTGCCTCCTGATCCTCTGCAGCTTTGGATCTACTGCCTGTGCTGCCTTGATCCGATCCTTGATCGTGGACTGAATCTGCAAATTCATGAATGAACGAACCACACCAGGTAGGATGACCTCCAAATCCATCTCTCTCAGCTCCTGCTGAATCCTCCAGTCGGCGGTATGCATCATCGCAGTAGGAAGTCTACTCAAGGCATCCGGCACTACGTTCACATTCCCCGGATGATACTGCAAGTCAATCTCGTAGTCAGCCATGAGCTCTAACCATCGTCTCTGACGCATGTTGAGCTCCTTCTGTGTAAAGATGTACTTCAAGCTCTTATGATCGGTGAAAATCTTCACACTCTCACATAGCAAAAAGTGCCTCCAAATCTTCAGTGCAAAAATCAACGCTGCCAACTCCAGATCGTGCGTCGGGTAATTCTTCTCATGGGTCCTCAACTGACGAGAAGCGTACGCGACCACATGGCCATGCTGATGCAAGACGCATCCTAGGCCCTTCCCTGATGCATCACAGTACACCTCGAAGCCTCCGCTCCGGTCCGGTACAGCCAAAACTGGTGCTGTGGTCAACCTCGCCTTCAAGATACTGAAAGCCTCCTCACAAGCATCAGACCAAAGGAACTCCACATCCTTCCTCGTCAGCTTCGTCATCGGCTCCGCAATCTTCGAGAAATCCTTGATAAATCGTCGATAATAGCCTACCAAGCCCAGAAAACTCCTGATATCCGACGCTGACCGTGGGGTCGGCCAATCCCTGACTGCCCTGACCTTCTCCGGATCTACAGATATGCCATCACCGGACACCACGTGTCCCAAGAATGCGACTCTGTACTTGGCATAAAGCTTGTGTCACCTCAGCGTCTCCAGCACTGTCCTCAGATGATAGCTGTGCTCCTCCTCAGACTTCGAATAAATAAGAATGTCATCAATGAAGATGACAACAAACTTATCCAGGAAGTCGTAGAAAATCAAGTTCATCAAATTCATGAACACAGCTGGAGCATTGGTCACGCCAAACGGCATGACCATGAACTCATAATGTCTGTACTTCGTTCGGAATGCTGTCTTCAGAACATCGTCCTTCTTCACCTTCAGCTGGTGATATCCGCTCCTCAAGTCCAACTTCGAGAAAACTCTCGAACCTCCTAGCTGATCAAAAATATCGTCGATGCGCGGCAGCGGATACTTATTCTTCACTGTGACAGCATTCAGCCCTCGATAGTCGACGCACATCCTGCGGGACCCATCCTTCTTCTTCACGAGCAATACAGGTGCACCCCACGGTGACACACTAGGGTGGATGAAACTCTTCTACAGCAACTCATCTAACTGCTTCCGCAGCTCCTCGAGCTCAGCGGGAGCCATACGGTACGGCACCTTCGATATCGGCTGTGCTCCCGGCATAAGATCAATACCAAATTCTAGAGCTCGGTCGGGTGGCAGACCTAAGATATCCTCTGGGAAGACGTCGTCGAAGTCTCTGACGACTGCTGGTCGCTCGATCTCCATCTCCATCTGCATGGCTGTAACAATTGGCACCTCCGGCTTGGCCAAAAATCTGATGGGCCCAAGCGACTCGTCTCTGCTACGGAACTCGAATTCCAGATGACCTGGAATCCAGAATACAACCCTCTTGCTGTGGCAGTCGATTGAGGCGTGGAAGTCTCCCAGCCAATCGATGCCAAGAACGACATCGAAATGCGGCAGGTCGTGGACGATGAAGTCTGCAAATAGTTCATGTCCACTGACCACTAAAGGAATCGATCGGCAACCCATGTTCATAGTCACCACTCCGTTCCCTGTGGTGATGTCCCAACACTTAGGAAGTGTGTGGGTGGGAATGGAGTGCTTTGTTATGAACCTCCGGGATAAGATGCACATGGATGCACCGGAGTCAAACAAAGCCAAGGCAGGGTGAGAGGACACAAGAATGGTGCCTAAGATGTAAAGAGACTAAGGTCAACAACACTACTCTAGCAAACAAGGCAAACAAACATAGCTAACCATTAAGATCTATACTACAAAAAGAAAGTCTGGATTCGAAGTATACCTGTAATAACTCCATCCAGCTCCTCAGTCTCAACATCGGTCATGGTGTATGCCGGCCTCTGAGGTTGCACTGCCCTCTGAAACATCTGTCTCTGTGGCGCCAAGGGTGGTCCACGTACAGCAGGTCCTCTCTGAACTGGGGCAGGTGCTCTACTCTGTAGCAGGGCTGGTGCTCCGACCATAGCATGACGTGCTCTCGAACAATCCTTCGCAGCATGCGAGGCATCTCCACAAACTAAGCACATTCCCAGCTTCCTCCTACAATCCTTCTGAACATGTCCCGTCTTCCCGCAGTAATGGCATGCTCCCTTACTCTGAATCTACATAGGTGCTCCTGGCCTCTTGAAAGGCACTGTCTGGACTGACCTCATCGTCGGCCTAGCAGGTGGCCGGTACTGCTCCATGGGACGCTTCCCCTTATCAGCTGGAGGGTCAGGTAGGAGTGAAATAAGCTCATGATTCTTCGCAGCATCAAGCACCTCCCTCATAGTCGTTAAACTCGCCGAAGACATAGAAGCCTGAATCTTCGGACGCAGTCCCTGACGAAAGCGATCAGCTCGCTTCTCCTCCTTCCTTACCATATGCGGAGCAAAACGGCTCAGCATCTCAAACTCAGCTTCATACTCCTCGACAGTCATATCCCCTTGCTTCAGGTCTATAAACTAGCTCAACAGCTCCCTCCTGGTAGACTTGATGAAATACTTGTCCTTGAACATCGAGTGAATGGTCTTCCACTCCACTGGCTTCAACAGGCGCCTCTCCTCAATGCGCCACCAGTTCCTTGCATTCTCTATCAGCTGCATCTTCGCTATCTCCACTCGGGTATCATCTGGAATCTTCGCAGCAACTAACTTCTCCTCCGTGCTCTGGATCCACTCGTCAGCAGCTAGGGGTCCCTCTTTCCCCGAAAATGTCCTCGGCTGGAGCTCATTGAACTGCTTCACTCCTGGAGCAGCTCGTAGGGCAGGCGGAGGTGGTGGTGGTGCAACTAGGGGAGCCTGAGCAGCACGCTGAGACTGCTGAACCAACTGATGCTGCACCTCCAGCATCTCTCTCATCACACCGAGAAACTGACGGAACTCTCCGCCCTGGTCTTCCGGAGCTCCATCGCCTGAGTTCCCGGATCGGCTCACGCGTCGTCCTGCCATCCTATTGTCAAGAAATACAGAGATTAGACTCGTACGATTACTGGATATCATAAAATGAATGTCCTGACTCCTATTGTTCTGTACTTGCAGAAAGTATGGGGTGGGACCTGCATGGGCCACCACTAAAACCTGTCACGCCCCGCTTCCCAAAACAACGGAGGCGAATCGTGACTAAGGCCCGCTTAGGCCGGGGCGAGAAGCCCGGACCCAATAAGCGTATGTGTGGTACTCCAAGTCGAAGGTACAGGTCCATGCATGTTAGTACAGAACAATAAAAGTACGAAAAAGAAAGACAATCATTTTATTCCAAATTAAATATCCAAAGTACTTAGAGTCTAAACCGCCAGAAGGGCTACAACTGCAGAAAAGGAAACTACCGGTGCAAGCACCCAACCTAGACAGGAAAACAAAAAGGTGCTACGCACCCAAACAACTAAGATGGAACCTCCGGATCAGCAGTGGGGATATCTAACTCTTGTCGTCCTCGGGCACATACTCAGGATCGACGTCCTCCGGCTCTACGTCCTCTGGTAGCTCGGTCTGGTCGTCGTACTCCGGCTCGACACCTGACGTACAACACCAAAGAAAGGAATTGTACGTCAGGTGAAGTCTACAACAAAACATCAGACTCTACTGCAAGTGTACTGAACTATTAAATATCGTTTTACTGGTTGATTAGCATGCTGAGGTTACAACAAATAACAAGAGAAGTAATGTAGCAGGAAAGTAAAGCGTAGCAGGCAGTAGTCGTAGCGTGTGCTACAGACTACGGGACTAACCTAAAGGTGTCAGGACAAGACGAAGACAGACAAGACAAGTAGGACACGACACGTCACGAAGGGTTCATGCCTTACGGGTTGAGGGGGATCAGACCCTCTCCCCGTGCGCATGCTCAACCCTACCCAAAACCCCAGAACTCAGGACAAGAAGTACAGAGATCACTTCCACTAGGGAAGCACCTGAAATGCCCGTAGGCTTTTTGTGTCACGGAGATCACTCCCGCAAGGAGAGCATCTGAAATGCCCGAAGGATTTTTGTAGGACGGAGATCACTCCCGCAAGGAGAGCATCTAAAACGCCCGAAGGCTTTTTGTGTGACAGGACACGACATGACAAGTGTAGGGAAAAGTTATTCTAGGGTGTCCACACGCACGCACACACAAGACAATCCTACGGTGTCACAAGTTGTTGTTCATTGGACTTAGACTTTGTCGTCAAGTCTAAGTCGTCAGGGTGACCCGGAAGCTATCATTTCACGTCAGGATCTTTACACTCACAGCCTAACAGTTCTGACAAATTAAGACCAAGACACGGTCAAAAACGCAAGTGGGTACACTTGCCTGCGGTGGCGAGTGTGTCGTCCGTCCGGGGCGTCTCGTCCAGTCGTCGCGTCCGCGGTAGTCCGTCTGAAACAGTCACGGTGACGGTGTCAGGTCGCGATTTTAGAAATTCCTATTTAAGTTCATTTCTAGGTTGAACATGGCTACCTTAACAGTCACGAGTCAAGTTGTCCGATCAGCCTATCCGACGATTCTATCCTATGTGCACAGTCAAAAGTCCGATCGTCGGTCTACGGTTCCACATCGTTTTAAAAGAGCAGAAATTAAATTTAATGAGTTAAGTTGCCGTTTTTAGTTAGGTTTTCAGTTTTGGCTACGGGTTGGGTTGCGCTACGAGTTTCAGGAACTAACCTCTCCAGGGTTTGGTGCGAACGGGACGTAGAGTCTGAACGGAGACCGATCTGAGTGGCGCGGCTACGGAACGTCTGGTAGCGGTGTCTCGGCTACGGGTAGCGTAGCCAGACACGCTCTGGTAGTGGACAGAGAGTACGGACAGTGGCTAGGGGCTGGACAGCGAGCAGGAGCATCAGGAAGGCGTTCTACGGCTTCCGGGAAACCGTAACAACAACTCAGGACGAACTGTTCGTCGTACGCTATGCCCACGATGTTGAGAGTTGCAAGTGATGCTCGTGATGTCAGAAAATGCCCCTAGGGGGTGCAGGAGGCTATCAGATGACTCCAACGGCGAGAGGAAACGGCGAGATCGTAGCGATGCGTTGGGACGACGTCAAACACGCAAAACAGCGAGCAAGCACGCTGTTTTCAGAGGATCTGCAGCCTGTGGTCGCTGTCAACGGTGAGAGGGGGCAGAGGGGGATCCACGGTGGCGGCAGCGGTGGCGGCAGCAGTGACGGCGGCTACTGCAGGCTGCTGCTGCTGCTGTGCGAGCTTTCCGACGGAGCAGGGGTGATAGCGGCGGCCACCGGCGTCGCACAGGGTTTCAGGCGAGAGAGTGTGTTTGGGGGAGGTAGCCGGGGTTGGTCGACGGCGGCAGCGGCCTCCGGCGTGGGTCAGAATGATGAGGAGAGGGGTTTTGCGTGGGTGAGGGTTTTGCTAGGGCCGGCTGCGGGAGAGAAATGGAAGCTGTGACCAAAATAACACAAACCCCAAGGTGATTTTATAGGGGTGGGGCCCACGTGAGTAGGAGGATGGGTTAAACGTGGGGGCTGCCAATTATTTAGGTCTAGGGTTAATTATAGGGTTAAGTTGTTAGGGTTAAAATTGTAATAAGTTGAGTCTAAAAGTGCACATAGCTCAAACGGAGCCCAAAAATTATAAAAAAATACTGGGGCGACCGGAACGACAAGAGAAAGAATTCAGAGGAGACGGATCATAATTTCAATGACGAGAAACGAATTTAAAAATAAAAACGTCTCATGCGAAAAGCGAGAATCGCGACGTCTCTTCTGATATGGTCCAATCGGGGGAGAACGACCGGTGAAATGATGTTGCAAGTCAACACCACAATTGTAGTACTCTCCGAGAAGGTCACAACGACATATCACACAATAATATTCCAAATCAAATAGAGTCAAAAATAAACACGTGCACGATCAAGAGCACGTGCACAAAGATTGTACAATCGGAAACCGACCGTTACATATGATTTTCCTTGGATTTTCTGTATGATCAACTGCAAATCTAATAAACTCTTTCACTCCATCCTCATATTCTTTCGATAAACGATTTACAGACATCCATTTTCGATCCATATTTATCAATCTAACAGAAAAATTAACATTAGTTATTTTGTTATTTGAGAGGTTAAGATCTACATGCAAGTAGAAGGATAACCTGAATATGAAACAAGTAGATGGCAATGGCATAGTTATAGCAAAGTAGGTCTTAGAGAATACCAATCACAAGTGCTAGATGTACGTAGTCCTTTTATGCTATCAGTTCCTTTTCTTTGTACATACCCTTCATCAAGTTGAACCTGAACTTGGTCATGTCACAAAGAATTCAGTATGTTATCTAAACCATGTAGGATGATGAATATTACCTTGGTAGGCCCAAAATAGTGCTTCTCTCAAGCGCAAGAGTCCGTACAAGTAGTAAAATCTGGGAGTCCAGATGTCGAATCCTCGGGAGAAAATCTGTTGCAACCACAGCTCAAATCAAATAGAAATCTGACGGAAAGAAACTAACCACTTCAATAAGGATGGTGATGATGGTGTGAAAGTGCGTTGTGAATACGTAATCAATGCGAACAACGAACTTAGCGTATGAAAGTATATATGAGAAATATGCACATGGTATGGGTTCGTTAGGATCAGTGATTCGTATATGTTGGTTGATTAAATATAACTCAATAAATCCTCCTTTTGGGAGCGATTCATCGGAAAATACCCTTTTGGGGGTTCAAGCACAATATGAATAAAATCGTCGCTAAAATTATAATCCTACAAATATTGTATGAAACTCTCTTTTGGAGAGATCAAAGATCACCCTTGTGGGGCGATCATCAACTTAATCACTTCTTTTGGAAGATGAAAAAGAGGATTTAATAATAAAAACTACAACTTTAGCGACATTTTCGATGAAGCACAATGAAATTCAACCAAACAAATACGATTCACATCCCCTAACTACTCCATACCATGCACAAATAAGATTTAGCTACTCATAATGCAAGAATAAACAAAGTTCATAGCAAAATACATAGTTCTAATAGCAAAATACGATGAAAAACACCCAAATACGGGGTATGAGTTTAAGAAACTATCACCAAAACTCCAAGCTAAGCCTCAAAACTCTCTGGAAAACTGAAGAATAACCTCTGAAAATTTACAGAATTTTTCAGAGGGGAAATTCGGCTCCTAGGTGCTCCAATACGCCAGAATACTTCTTAAAACCCCTAAAATACGCTTATATAGAGGCATTGCGGGTTTTTAGTTGCTTAACGGGTTCAAACCCGTTTATTTTTCGCATCAAACCCGCTGAAACAAGTCGGCGCAATCCACAGCCGTTGGATCGAGCGGGATTGGCTGTGGCGCTGCCACGTGTCCCTTAAACGAATCCGCATCCAACTTCGTTTCGAATTCCGCTTGGGATGAATGCTGACCATCCGATCGCAGGATCGAACGACTGTTCGTGGCTGCATATCTGCTCCGCCCTGCGCTGTGGCGTGTTGTTTCCCGCCGTTGGATGTCAATCCAACGGATATTATCGAGCCGCGTCACCCCTTCATTGCAGCCGATGGATCGAATCTCAACGAACTCGATTGCGCCACGTCACCGCTCTTTTGCTGCGTTCATGCTCAGCTGCGAGCCGTCGGATGAAAACGGGAGTTCACGAGATGACGCCACGTGTCTCCTCCAATTGGATCTGATCCGACGTCGAGATTGGCGTGGGGCCGTTGGATCGAGATCCAACGGTCCGTACCGTGCAATGACGGCCGCTTGTACGTGTAACGATTTCCACCGTTAGATGACGATTGCGCGGCCACGATTGAGCCACGTGGCCCGCATTTGAGCTGATACACGTATAAGCGGTCGTATTTCGTATTTTCGGCCGTATTTCGTCCGTATTTCCCCCTTTAATTGGTATCCTGCATTCAAAAATACACAGTAATTAGCACAGATCTCGGAAAAATACAAATAAATAGTCGTTGGAATCGTGAGATCGAGACCAAGTCATGAAAAATATAAAAAGTGTAGAAATACTCCGTTAATTTCTGTTTTGTGCTCAAATAAGGTGTTTTCTCTAATAAATGATGGTGTATAAAATACAAATGTATTAGAGATCAATTTAGCATCATATGAGCACAAAATGGGGCTAAATGGGGGGTTAAATATGTAATATTGAACCCGAATCACACCCCCCAACTAGCAATTTGCTAGTCTCTAGCAAAAAGAGCGATTAATACGGATGATTAATAAAACAATAAATTCTATCAATCGCTTATGGCATGGCTCAATAATGCGCTTTCCAACATGATCTAGACTATCAATATATATCATCCATGAACAAAATCAAACACATGATAGTTTCTCTAATTTAGTTTGAATAAATAACATGCAAGCATCGCTTTTCACAAGCGAAAGTATAACACGTCGTTATAATCTAGTTTTCTTGTTTCCAAGGAATTGGCATCTCAAAAAGATCGTT
Organism: Scilla litardierei; assembly: GCA_030789695.1. Taxonomy (NCBI): domain Eukaryota; kingdom Viridiplantae; phylum Streptophyta; class Magnoliopsida; order Asparagales; family Asparagaceae; genus Scilla; species Scilla litardierei. Next base: position 315,225,062 of record CM061142.1, on the reverse strand, counting down.
CAAGTCATGGGCATTGAAGTTGCTTAGCTTGTTCGTCACTTCTTTTCTTTTATTAGTTCCGCGTAACGCGTATAAAGCAACATTTGCGGAAAATGTATAACTTGGATCGCTCCATCAAATGAGTGAGGTTCCGGTCAATGGCTCCCAACTCAGATGATAATAGGGCATTAGGCCAAAAAGGACCCCTCGGACTGTACTACTCGAGCCAACCAAGTTATTTATTAGTGACATACTTATTCATTCATTTTTTCTTCATTCATTTTTCTTCATTTTTTTTCTTCTTTTCTTTTCTTTTTTCTTTGTAAGCAACTCAACACCTATATTTTCGAACATAACATTAATAACAAAGGCCAAATTCCTCTTCAACTTGAAGACTTTTCTAATGAATCGTGCATACTTAAGCTTTTTCATCACATTAGCATGCATGAAATAAATTCAAACTATTTCGAGATATTAATCATGGAAATTGAAAATTTTCATGAATAGCATATTAACGAGTAATTCCATGAAGGAAAAAATAATTAACTCAGGCCATAAACTAATTTTAGAACTCAATTAATGTGTAATCATCTGTATTTGAGGCATGTGAAGGAGTTTTAAAATGATGAGATTTGGTGATTTATTCTTCTCAAAAAAAATCTAAGGGCTCATGCACACCCCCCAACTAAAGATGGACATTGTCCTCAATGTCGAAAGGGGCATGAGTTTATTCAAGCAAGCAACCTAGAAAGCATATAAAATCTACACTACTGGAAAGAACACACTGTGATCAAATGGTGGATCGTGAATCTTTAATGGTGGGGGAAGTTGTTCAATTTGCTCCTTACGCTCCTCGGCAAGTATTCTTCCTCCAGAAGCTAAATTGGACCCCAGCAACATAACTCCAAGCATCTCTATAAGCTGTATACCAATGTCCTGCAAGAGATGAGTTATGTCAGTCCAAATTAGTTTAAAATTCTTCGCAATAAAAATATTCCAAATGTAGTCATCAAAGTAGGTGAAATAAATTAAAGCATGTTGACGACTACTCCCTGCAGGATATGCACTACTCTCTGTATGATGCTCATTCGTTGGGGAGAGGGGTAAATGATTTTGGGACAAAACTGGAGGAGGGCATGGTTCTAACTCCATGGCCATAATCTCAAAACCCTTGTCCCTAGCTGTCTCCACCTCTCGTTCATCCAAAATTGCTAGCTCGTCCTCTCTTTTGCACACACTTTCTGCCATGTGGATATTTTAATTCGTGTCCTCAACGTGACATGGCTTGCTCGATTTTCCTGCAATAGAAGATAAACTCGTATTAGATTCTTGAAGTTGAATTTCACAAGAATTATTTTCTTCTAAGAAAGTGGCAATCAGAGTAAGATTTTCAAAGGATTTCTGAATCTGTCGACTCCGAGCAAGGAAATTCTCTTGGAATTGATGGGATATCAGCCTCCTGTGTATGAATAATCAAGTAAACTTCCTCTTTCAAGGATTACAAAGGTACGTCTACGCTTTGCTCCCCTTGATCGAGGCATGAAGGCTCCGTTGAATCGCACTCTGAAGTCTCTTCCATGGTTTCTTCATTTTCTTGCAGAGACTCCATGTATTTCCACGCCTCTGTCGGCGTCATGCCTCCCAAAAATTCCTGCAGCTGAGGTCGTAGTCCATCTAGGAAGGACGCCATAAGCTCTTCATTTGTGTACCCATGCTACGGATAGCTCGATACTATGTTTGTGAACCTCCTCCAGGCCTGAAAGAAAGTTTCACAGTCAGTTTGATTAAAATTAACGATCTTGAGCTTCTCCATCCTATGTTTGTGTACGTTAGCATACCTTGCATCATACAGATTGTTTGTGCAATAGAAATTCATATACTCCATTTTAAAAAAATAAAAGTTTATGTACAATAAAATTAAACAAAAAAATTATATACAGTAAAGTGGAAAGATCTCACAGAAGGTCCTCTAAATAAAATAAAGTGTGGTAACAAACTATTCCTCCCCGGCAACGGCGCCAAAAACTTGCTAGGCCCAAAATAGTGCTTCTCTCAAGCACAAGAGTCCGTACAAGTAGTAAAATCTGGGAGTCCGGATGTTGAATCCTCGGGAGAAAATCTGTTGCAACCACAGCTCAAATCAAATAGAAATCTGACGGAAAGAAACTGACCACTTCAATAAGGATGGTGATGATGGTGTGAAAGTGCGTTGTGAATACGTAATCAATGCGAACAACGAACTTAGCGTATGAAAGTATATATGAGAAATATGCACATGGTATGGGTTCGTTAGGATCAGTGATTCGTATACGTTGGTTGATTAAATATAACTCAATAAATCCCCCTTTTGGGAGCGATTCATCGGAAAATACCCTTTTGGGGGTTCAAGCACAATATGAATAAAATCGTCGCTAAAATTATAATCCTACAAATACGGTATGAAACTCTCTTTTGGAGAGATCAAAGCTCACCCTTGTGGGGCGATCATCAACTTAATCACTTCTTTTGGAAGATGAAAAAGAGGATTTAATAATAAAAAATACAACTTTAGCGACATTTTCGATGAAGCACAATGAAATTCAACCAAACAAATATGATTCACATCCCCTAACTACTCCATAACATGCACAAATAAGATTTAGCTACTCATAATGCAAGAATAAACAAAGTTCATAGCAAAATACATAGTTCTAATATCAAAATACGATGAAAAACACCTAAATATGGGGTATGAGTTTAAGAAACTATCACCAAAACTCCAAGCTAAGCCTTAAAACTCTCTGGAAAACTGAAGAATAGCCTGTGGAAATTTACAGAATTTTTCAGAGGGGAAATTCGGCTCCTAGGTGCTCCAATACGCCAAGAATACGCTAGAATACTTCTCAAAAACTCTAAAATACGCTTATATAGAGGCATTGCTGGTTTTTAGTTGCTTAACGGGTTCAAACCCGTTTATTTTTCGCATCAAACCCGCTGAAACAAGTCGACGCAATCCACAGCCATTGGATCGAGTGGGATTGGCTGTGGCGCTGCCACGTGTCCCTTAAACGAATCCGCATCCATCTTCGTTTCGAATTCCGCTCGGGATGAATTCTGACCGTCCGATCGCGGGATCGAATGGCTGTTCGTGGCTGCGTATCTGCTCCGCCCTGCGCTGTGGTGCGTCGTTTCCCACCGTTGGATGTCAATCCAACGGATATTATCGAGCCGCGTTGCCCCTTCTTTGCAGCCGATGGATCGAATCTCAACGAACTCGATTGTGCCACGTCACCGCTCTTTTGCTGCGTTCATGCTCACCTGCGAGCCGTCGGATGAAAACGGGAGTTCACGAGATGACGCCACGTGTCTCCTCTGATTGGATCGATCTGTCGTCAAGATTGGCTTGGGGCCGTTGGATCGAGATCCAACTGTCAGTATCGTGCAGCGACGGCCGCATGTACGTGTAGCGATTTCCGCCGTTAGATGACGATTGCGCGGCCACGATGAACCACGTGGCCCGCATTTGAGCTGATACACGTATAAGCGGTCGTATTTCGTATTTTCGGCCGTATTTCATGCGTATTTCCCCCTTTAATTGGTATTCTACATTCAAAAATACACAGTAATTAGCACAGATCTCAGAAAAAACAAATAAATGTCGTTGGAATCGTGAGATCGAGACCAAGTCAATAAAAATATAAAAAGTGCAGAAATACTCCGTTAATTGCTGTTTTGTGCTCAAATAAGGTGTTTTCTCTAATAAATGATGGTGTATAAAATACAAACGTATTAGAGATCAATTTAGCATCATATGAGCACAAAATGGGGCTAAATGGGGGTTAAATATGTAATATTGAACCCGAATCAGACCTCATTGGAAATAGTATGCTATGAGTAGTGTTTTTAGAGTATAGCGTGAATCTACATCTTGCATTTACCATCATACCATCATCCTGAATTTTCAAAATTTTCACTTGTAATGGTATGGCTTTTTAAAAAATATGATAGGGATATGGATGACAAGAATGATATATAAAATGAAACCCGCAATGAAGATGAAGATCGATGGGAACCTAATGACTATTTCGAGCCAAGGCAATGCAACTGATACATAAATTTCAATACTTTCAATGTATCGAACATTACTTATGTTTCAGCCTATACCGATACTACAAACCGACAGGCAGCTCCTGAGATAGAAACCAAGATTTCGATCCTTGAAAGAAAAAGGTTATACATATATGGCATGTGCAGAAATCATATTATATAGCTTGCTCTTTCATAATGCAAATGGACCACCAACTCAACATGTGAACATATAACCTTATTATTTAGTTAGTTATCATAAATGAACCATTACATATGATGATTTAAGTACAAGTTTGTTGGTGTAATTGTTTAAGGAAATGACAACAATGGTATGATAATGAAATCAAATTTTACACATTCTAGGAATTCCCATATGTTGACGTGGCAGACACATTCTAGGAATTCCCATGTGTTGACGTGGAAGACACATTCGGGGAGTTAGGACAATTATTGGACACAGTCCAATAACACTTCATGGAAAGCAAGCATCATTGTGTAGCTGTAGTAACGCTTATACATGAAAAATGCATACTGCTCATAACGTACCATGAAGGACTAAGCTCATTTTGTTGAAGCATATGCCAATAACTTGTTATAAAATGGAGATGTTTCCTACAGAAGTATTTCATAAAGTTCGCATGCTGGTCATGGGAGACTGAGAACCAAAATGCAAGGCAATGGTATCACATGCAATCCCAGGAACACTTCTTAAAAGCCTAACCATGTCTATCCATCCATTTGTAGGTCAACTCAAAACATTCTTTAAACATAAAAATGCAAGTATGGGTCAATTATCAATGCTTCTCGCAATTATGAACTTTAAAAGGGGTTATAAAAAATTGTAATGAAGTGTAAAATAATATGTGACTCTAGATTCGTTAAGCATACACTTGTCAAGCTCATTTTCACTCGTCACAATGAGCACCATCACAACAATCTCCAATAAATGGAATAACTCCAAAAATTCAAAGAAATCAAGAGATAAAATAGTAACAGATTATCTGGATAAAAAATTAGGGTAATCAAGCAATTGATTAAACAATTTCATACATGTGATATTCCTATCAATATTATAGATAATTCACTTGCTTCCCAATTCCGCTAGGAAATAATTTGGTAGTAAATGTTTCCTTATGTTGATCATATGAGGTTATTAAATGAGTTAATAGATATTCGAAAGAGTGGTGGCTCCCCATGAGAGGAAACACCAAAATAGAGATCAGTAAGAGAATAAGAGTCCCTTTAATTAAAAGCATATTCTAGTTTCCTTCTGAAGAGCAAAATAGAATATTATTGGAAGTTTCTGTTTCAACGTTTCCTTTAGTTTTATAAACTTACATTTTCAGTATCATTTTCCAATCCTATGCCAAGAATCTAAATTTTGGCAGCTTCAATGTTTTACTAGTTTCATTGTAATTGACATGCGGACTATGATCCTTATACTCTTGCTTATACCATTGTACAACATGTTTTATAAAGAACATAATTGTTTAAAGTTTGAAAGAGATATCCGTTCAAACGTTCAGGGAGGATAAAAAGCAGGGTTGGTTAATCAAAATGTTGGATCTAACTAATGGAAACAAATAAACGGAAGATGTAAATCATTGTTGTAGTAAAGCAGTATGCAGTAAACTCTAAACTCCTATGAACCAGATGCCTGAGATGCACACAAGCTTGAGATGAAAAGCATTGTCTTTTAAGTTTTATCAATTATATCACTTAAAGAACACATATTCAAATGAAACATAAAGAAAATATATCACTAAACCATTCTCTAAACAATATTTATGTTTAGTGGCATTAAGAGATTCCTTCAACTAACCCACTAGCAAACGTTTAAAAATATATCAATAAATCCTTAGATGATAAAATCATACACCCTGATTAAATGAAACCATGCATTGGCCAACAGAATATGTCTCCTTCACGTAGGCAAACCATCAAACACTTACTATGCAAGCCAGTAATTTTGTGAATATATTTACCTAAAGGCAAATTCAAGCAACATGAAAAAAAATCCAAGGATTGAACAAAGTATCAGTCAAAGGAGGTTATCACCGAATCAGGAAAAAGGAGGTTATCACCTTGAAATCGGATGAGATCAAAGCCGACCGGAGCCCTAGGTCGGAAGCGATGAGGTGGAGTCGGAGGGGACGCCAACGGGGATGCTGATGAGGTGATGCTGATGAGGTCGGATGCGATGAGATGAAGTCGGAGGGGATGCCAACGGGCGAAGGTGATGAGGATGGAGGCGACGCCAAGGGATCATGATTGAGAGCAGCACGTCGGACAAACCTTCTAAGAGCAGCACGTCGGGCGAAGACGATGAGAATTGTTTCGAGGGCAGCAGCTTTCGTGGGGGTGAAGGCGATGAGAATTGTTTCGAAGGCGATGAGAATTTTTTGATGTATGTTTTGGGGAAAAAATCTGGCGACAGCTTTCGGGGGAAGGGGTTTCTTATAGCGCGGTAAACTGTTTTGAGGGGTAAATTACTTGACCTAGGATTAACTACATATTTTCAATTACCCTTCATTTCCATGAACCGTCTCCGACTTAGTCAATTCAGAGAATTTGCGATTTTTGTGACTCTTTTGTGCAAATGGGTTATTCGAATGCTGTTATCTGATCTTTAATGATGGCTTAGTCAATTTTTTTTTTGGTAAGTATGGCTTAGTCAATTCACAACCCATCTTTGTGTAGGTTGTCAAGAAATTATTTCAATCAATTAATTTGGACCATGAAACTAACCTCCTAAGCGATGGGACCATGAAACATTCCTAAGTAGGATATTGGCATGAAATTAATTCAATCAATTGTAAGGTTTTAATAAGTGTCACTCGTGTTTATACGGATACATATTGGGATGTTTTTGGCATACTATTTATTTACAAGTTTGCCATTACAAATTTACATGACCGCCACTGGAACAAACCCATTTAACAGCGCTTTGTAGAAAGAAGCGCTATCTAAGAAGCGTAGTCTATTATCTGACCTTTAACAGTGCTTGCACAAAGAAGCGCTGTCTATTATCTGACCTTTAACGGCGCTTGCACAAAGAAGCGCCGTCTATTATCTGACCTTTAATAGCGCTTGCACAAAGAAGCGTTGTCTATTATCTATGCTTCTAATAAACAGCGCTTGCACAAAGAAGCGCTGTCTATTATCCAACCTTTAATAGCGCTTGCAGAAAGAAGCGATGTCTTTTAACCGACCTTTAACGGCGCTTGCAGAAAGAAGCGCTGTCAATTATCCGTGCCTTTAATCAGCAGCGCTTATAATTGGCAAGCGCTATTAAACGTGTGCTATTAAAGGTCACTTTTGTAGTAGTGCTTTCTGTGTGAGAGTTAGATACTCTCTATGTGAGAGTATAACCTTTTGTGTGAGGGTTGGTTGAGATCTCTCTCTTTCTCTCTGTGCGATTTTGAGTCTCTCTGTATGAGAGCATAAGTCTTTCTGTGTGAAAGCAAGGATATCTCAGTGTGAGAATCCAAATCCTATGTGTGAGGTCTCTCTGTGTGAGAGTAAGGAGTTCTCTGTGTGAGAATCCAAATCCTCTGTGTAATGTATCTCTGTGTGAGATTGTATTCACTTCTCAGTGTGAGAATTATAGTGGATATTGGTGTGGCTAGACGTACCCAAGTTTAGGGAACCATGGTAATATCTTGTGTTTGCGTTTGGATTTTTGTGGTGTTTAAATTTCTCTTGCATTTATAATTCCGCATTTGTAAGTTTAATTTTTAAATACGTAATTTGTGCCATTATACTATTCATCCCCCTCTAGTGTGTTGTTAGTATTGCAAGGGTAATGCGATCCTTACAATTGGTATCGGAGCGAGGTTATAGCATACTGCAACGATGGCATTCAACTCTACATCCGCGTCTTATGAAGAAGGTCACTCTACCGTTCGACCCCCGCTCTTCAACGGAACCAACCACCCAAGTTGGAAAATCTGGATGATGATCTTCATGGAGGGTCAAGACCTATGGGACATCACAGAGTCACCATTTGAGAAGCCTACTACACCCGCAGCTTCTAGAACAAAATTGGAGAAGGACTCGATCAAATTCAATGTGAGGGTTATGAATGCGTTCCATTACGCCCTCACTCATAATGAGTTCAACCGCATCTCCATATGAAAACGACCAACGAAATTTTGCATACATTAGAGATTTCTCATGAAGGGACTTCGAAGGTAAAGAAATCTAAACAAACTGTTTAGATCTAAATATGAAATGTTTAAGATGCAAGAAGGAGAAAGCATCTCAGAAATGTTCACACGGTTCACGGATATTATGAATGCGTCGGAAGGACTTGGGAAAGTGATTTCCCAATAGGATCGTGTGGAGAAGATCCTTGACTCGCTTACATCTCAATGGGAGTCAAAGGCCAACCGGATTTTGGAGTCAAATGACTTGTCCAAATACACTGTTGAGGAGTGCATTGGGAATCTCATGGCGCATGAAGTGAAACTTCAACACAAGAAAGAGATTCAACCAACCAAGCCCGAGAAGCAAAATGGGGTTGCATTCCATGCCGAGAAGGAGCCAATCAAGTGGAGGAAGAAATTCCATTGGGAAGCTTCGAGTGAAGATGATGGAGAAGACGATGTTAGTGATGATGATTACATCGAGCTTGCCAAGCAATTCAAGGCATTCCTCAAGGGCAAGCAATGTAAATCTTTGTCGAAGTTTGCCTCCAAGTCTAACAATTCTATTTGTTTCAATTGTAGAGGAAAAGGTCATATTTCTACCGAATGCCCTTCCAAACCCGACAAAGCAGATTACAAAGGGAAAGGGAAGAAACATTGGAAAGGCAAGTCCAAATTCAAGAACCAAAAGATGGGGGCTTGTCGGCACATTTGATGATTCCGATGAGGACACATCAAGTGATGAAGAAGAGGATAACAAGGAGCGAGCTCACATGTGCTTCGTGGCTCTTTAGATTCTTCATCAATCTCCTCAAGTTCAAGCAATGAAGAGGTAGAGTCGTGGCTTAACTCCAACGAAGAAACGTGCTTCATGGCAATTGAGGGAGAGTCTTCGTCAAGCTCGAGTAAGGAGGAAAGCGATGGTGAAGAGGAGGAGGAGCCAAAGCTACAATATGAGAAGCTTGAGTATCGCTTCAATGTGGCCTCCAATGTGGCAAGTAAGTGCATCGACTCATATGATAAATTGAAAGCAAAATTTAAGAATGATATGAGTAGGTTGCATGCCTTACAATCTACTAGTGTAAATAATAATGATGCTTTGCATATTTGTGACACTAGTGAGAGAGACACACTTCTCTCTTAAGTTAAGGATTTGAGCTTAACCAATGAAAAATTAGTAACTCAAAACCTTAGCTTAGAAACTCGCATTCAACAACTTACGTTGAAATGCGAAGAAGAATCCCAAAAGCTCAAAAGCTTTGTTTATTCTAGGGATTCACTCCACGGTTTGCTCGAAAAACAACATCCGGCAAACCATAGAGGAGGTTTGGGATACACTCCAAAGGTGGTTGCCAAACCCACCTCTAATTATTCTTTTGGTGCAAATTCAAGAAATATTACAAATGCACCTAAGAAGAATCATCATGCTTTCTTGTATAACAATAACACCAACAAGAAGCATGTAAAACAGAAGGTGGTGAGGAAAAATGAAAACTCTTCATTTTTTGCTAAGAAGAAAAATCATCATTTCATGCATACTAAGAAAATATTTTCTACACCTAAGCATGCTACATCCACCCCTCTTGTAAAGGCAAAACCATTTCCTAGGAAATCCTTGAGTTTATATATTCCCACTAAGGTTAGTGTTCAAGAGAGGGATAATTAAATCAACTTTCTAGTTAGGGATGTGATCACATCATGCAATTACATTAAAAAATCAAACTCCTCTTGGATTTGGTTTTCTAATGTTTAGGTTCCTCACACATATATATATTTGCATGGGTATTGTGCTTAATTGTTTATTTTTAGCATACCCATTATTTGTGTATGTTTCATGATGTTGAAAATGTTTTCAAATTTATCTTTCATGAAAATGTGGACCTTGGGGAATACATTGTCATGCATGCATTCATTAATCCATATGTATGACAATGGAGGAGTTAATATGTTGTATGTTTAAAATTATTTTAAAACATATTTTGACTCTCATTTAGGGGTGTCTTTGGGATCTTTGCTTCACAATTGGTGTATCAATTGATTGGTTCGGTCTCAAACTCAACCCCTTGGTTATTGCCAACATATTTTATGTTATATTTAGTTTTGGAAATGCCATTGTGTATTAATGAAACTTGTTTTCTCTATATCTATTGCCTTGATACACTTTAGGCCAATGGCTCCAATTATGTTTAATAATTGGTAAAGAGGATTATCTTTCAAGATTTTTTTTCTCCAAGTGGTATTACCTCAATTGTTAGAGATTGTTTATCTCATTCTTTACAATTGGTATTAGATCGTAGAAGTCAAAAATTTGTCCATTTTTATGATCTAGGGGGAGCATGAGATAGTGATTGATACCCACTAAATATTTACAATTTGGTATCATAAATTTATTTACTCTTGCATATTGTCACATCTTTGATTAAGATGATAAGGAGGATATTTTACATGTCCACGTTTTTGACGATGTCAAGGGAGAGAGATATATACATTATGTAAATCTTGTATTTCATACATATGCATATGGGGAGAGAGATATATCTATGGGGAGAGATATATGGGATTATATAAATCATTCATGTGTGCATGATTATTTTCTATTGCAATTGGTTTATGTAATTCATGCATATTATATGTCACCATGGTTTCTCATTATTTCATTTGATATAATGAGTATTTACAATTGTGTATCTTATTTTACAATTGGTGCATATAAGTAGGGGGAACTCATTAGCATTGTTCTTTATTTCTTTATGTTTTACATAATGTGTGTCATCATCAAACATGGGGAGATTGTTGAGTATTGGTGTTTCATACCAATGTTATTTTGATGATGATCACAACATTATGTTGTTGCTAATGACTCTCTTATTTTAGTCTCATAGTTACATTTCAAGAATATCATTTTTGGAGACTAAACACTTGGTGTAAGGACGAACATCAAGTGGAGAAGGGCCAAAGCTTGGAGTCAATGGGTGCCAAAGCTTGGAGATGATGGGGAGCAACAAGGCATCAAGATTGAATCCATTGACTCTAAGGAAAGCATTGTAATCCATGTATTATTTCATTTATTACTTTCTCTCTTTTTGAGTCTACGTTTAATGTAATGCCTTGATAGATGGTCTAATCATTCATGCATATGCATTTAATAATCTTAGTGAGCCTTAGGATTATCATAGAATCCAACCCAATAGACTCATCTTTCCCAAAGACTCGTTTGGAGTCTCAGGCTCTCCAACAGTGGCATGATGAAGGTTTTACAGTCGACTGGGTGATTTCCAGTCGTCTGTCGAGCCTTCTACAGTCGACTGTGGTGCACTGCTCAAGTCAACCTTTTATTGACTCATACTTGAGCTTTTGGAACAGTCGACTGATGGTCAATTTACAGTCGCCTGTCTTCCAACAGTCGCCTGTGAATTGATCTACAGTCGACTGTGTGCAACTCCCATTGTCTGGGCTTCATCCCAGTTCCTAGTCGACTGGATCAGTATTTACAGTCGCCTATCCATTTGACAGTCGCCTGTAAATTGCCCATCAGTTGCCTGTCTGCAAACAGTGTGAAATAGTGTATCTCTCTGTTTTATTCCATCCACTGCAGCAGTCGCCTGCTGAAGGATTTACAGGCACCTGTCCTGTTTACGGTCGACTGTATTGTCTTCATCAATCGACTGTCGAGGCACAGATTATAGCTGTTGGGAATTATTTAGCCGTTGGACAGTCGACTGTCATTTGTTCATCAGTCGACTGTCGGTGATGTTTTTGCCCAGAATCTAGTCGTTGCAGCTTTTTGTTTTTGGCTGTTTCCTTGGCTTTTGAGAGTTCCTATAGGGTTCCTATATATCTGTGAGGGCTGAGTTCATTAGAATTTCTTCAGGCCATTGAAAATCTTTAGAGATAAAATGAGCCACTCTCAAACTCTCTCATTTCCCTATTAGAGCTCAAAAACTCCTTCATGCATTGAAGTTAAGCTCAAGAAAAATCATCTAAGTGCTTTCAAGCAAATCTCATCACTTGGAAATCATCTTCCATGCCTTGCATTCATTAATAAGTAAGTTCATCTCAAGGCATAGGTAAGAGTATTTGGTTTACTTTGTTATTTCATTGAAACTCTAGCTTTCTGTGTGAAAGTTAGTTACTCTCTGTGTGAGAGTATAACCTTTTGTGTGAGGGTTGGTTGAGATATCTCTCTGTGTGAGAGTTTGAGTCTCTCTATATGAGAGCATAAGTCTTTTTGTGTGAAAGCAAGGATATCTCTGTGTGAGAATCCAAATCCTCTGTGTGAGGTCTCTCTGTGAGAGAGTAAGGATTTCTCTGTGTGAGAATCCAAATCCTCTGTGTGAGGTATTTCTGTGTGAGATTGTATTCACTTCTCTGTGTGAGAATTATAGTGGATATTGGTGTGGCTGGACGTACCCAAGTTTAGGGAACTAGGGTAATATCTTATGTTTGTGTTTGGATTTTTGTTGTGTTTAAATTCCTCTTGGATTTATAATTCCACATTTGCAAGTTTAATTTTTAAATAAGCAATTTGTGTTATTACACTATTCACCCCCTCCCTCTAGTGTGTTGTTAGTATTGCAAGGGTAAGGCAATCCTTACAGTAAGATGATAGTCAGAATTTGGTTTATCATCATCATCTTAGTATTCATCCCAAAAATTTGGGATTGACTTCACGTACTTAATAGAAAGTATTAGGTCATATGTTGTGTGACTGTGTTGTCATTTGTGGCACCCATTTAGTCTTCTGTAGCTCTTAATTATCTTCCAATGAGAGATTAGTTTATTGGCCATGTTGTATGCCATGTTGAATGTCATGTTGCAACATGAGGATCAATATGCTGTGTCAGAGGCTTTGAAAAGGACGACGGTCATCAGCAGTACTAAAGGCGGATTACTTCATATCTTATTGCAGTATCTTCAAGGCATTCTGTTAGATGCTGTTATGGTGAAGAATCACTGAAGATGCATTTGGAAGTTGTTATCTCTTAGATTTGATTAACGAATCTGTTGAGAGAGATATTAGCCCGCAAATAGTGGTTAAAAGTGGTTCCTTAATTTGCAGGCTGCCGATCTATACGAGATTTATCGAGCAATCTGCCTTATCTACTCCGAGATTGAGGGGGAGCGGAGTATCTAATGCACGTGCGGTTTTGCGGTTAGGGTTACGACTTTTGCGAAAGTTTTGGTGGAACTCCATGAGGGAAGCTGACGACTACCAAGGTAGGAATAAAGGGAGTTGATTCTAGTCAGTTTGGCAAGGGATTTTACATGCAAGGGGAGCTTGCATAGATTACTCCATGGGTTTGGTAGAGACCACCCATCACGGTTTGTATTGAGAGGGAGTTTGTTCCTCCGACTAGAAATCCGGTATTAGTGATTGTATTCATTGATATTTTTAGTGGAGTAATCTGATCTTTCTGGGCGTGGCCCCACAGATGTAGGTGTGCGCATCGAACTACGTGATCGCGCCCCGGCGTACACGTCCCGAGGCGACGGTTGTAGTTTTACCGCAAGCGCACGGTATAGCGGCGAGCGGGTATCGAACACAGGGAGGACGAATGACCGTGCTTGCTCCTAATCAACCTGGCTATTCAGAGGGATAATTGCCTTGGGCGATCCTGTCACAATCGTCAGACAAAAGTGCAAAATATCAAATCAAATAGAGAACGCCTAGGGAATGGGGAATCCCCACTACTCACCGTATTTCACAATTGTGGTTAGCCGGTATCGAAATCGCTAGGATGAGAATTCGGATGAACTAGTTGCAACTAAACGTGGAACCAGGCTCACGCTCTCGCGCTGTTGCCGGTCTATAGCTATCCTGGGTTTGGGTCCAATCTCTTGCAAACCCTAGCCTAGGGAAGCTAGCATTAGGATCAACATCATCGTCCAATTGCGCACCGAGCCCAATCTCTTGCAAACTCGGTCCACAATCTGGATTAGGATAGTTCCTACCCGTCTAATCTCTTGCAAACGGGTATCGGCACGGAATTGCAACCGGAGATCCTAGCATCGGTCCAATTTCTTGCAAACCGATACTTCGAAAATCCGACTCCAACCCAATTCGGATTTCTAGGGCTTCCCATCGAATTGGGATCCAATCTCTTGCAAATCCCAATTGATGTGAATACCTAGCTATCCGTAGTAATTCGATCCCAATCTAATCCCTAATAACAATCCTGGCTCAATTCTTACCAATTCAACACAAATACGAAATTGGGCTCGTAGGGTTCATCCCCACGCCCCAAGACGTGGAGACTACTCACTAATCATAGCAATAGCACAATAATTGGCAAAGAAATAGACAATGGAATTCATCACAACAATGATATAAACAATAAAAATAGAGTTTTTGTGGAAGAGAAGTGCAAACCAATGTAGATCTTCAATCAACCCAACCAAAAATCCAAGTTTTTCTCTTCACCAATCACAATTAATAAAGCTAAAAAGTAGACTCAAAAAGCTGCAAAAAATCTGAGAGGTGGCTCCTAAAACTAGGGTAAAAACAGAGCTTAAATAGCCCCAAAAATCGTCTAAAAATCCTGACCAAAACGCCCCTGCACAGCCTGTTTTCCGCAAATTTCGCTACAGGCAGCGCATCGCACTCGGCCGAGTGACAAAAGTCGCTCGGCCGAGTGAAAACCCTGTCAATTTTCCAGTAAGTCGGGGACTTCAGGGGTCTTCAGTTCGGGGGTGGCTCGGCCGAGTGAGTTGTCGTCACTCGGCCGATGGCTTCACTTCACTCGGGCGGACGGGATTTGCCACTCGGCCGAGTGGGTCTTCTGAAGCTCAGATGGCCGAAAAACAGTAACTTCGGTCTTTTTGAGGGCCTTCGTCTGGGCGCCACTCGGGCGGACGTGGTATCGTCACTCGGCCGATGTGGTCTCCGTCGCTCGGCCGAGTACACATGGAAGTCGTGTCTGAACGGGTCGGCCGAGCAGTGTCTCGCTGGTCGGCCGAGTGGCTCCTCCACTCGGCCGAGTGGGACACAAAAAATGCCCAAACTGGTCGTTTTGGCCTCCTCGTCGCTCCGGCGACGTCCATTCTTCTTCCGCTCCTCTCCAACAGCAAAATACCCCTCGGGGAGGTCGTCGGTGGCCGTCTAGATTACACGCATCTCGAGATCACTCCTAATCGCGCCAAATCACCTGAAATGCGACAAAAACAACAAATCGTGAAAAGCATCGCAATATCGTCGATATATCGTGAAAAACATGATTTGGGCGATCAAAATGGCATGCAAACATGCGGGAAAAGGGTGTAAAATAAGGAGTGATCAAAATCCCCCAAGCTTGCCTCTTACTCGTCCTCGAGGAAGATAAGTAAAAAGCGAACCCGGTGGATTCGGAAAACGAAAACGGCGACAAACGAAAAAAAAATGAAAAACGAAGAAGAATGAAAACCAAACGAAAATAAAGAAAGAAAGAAAGAAGAGGTAGGATGCTAGATCATTTTCTCAGGACGTGGGTTTCACCTACTCTTATAGCATGCACCGAGTGAGAAATACATGTCAAAGAATCTCATTTTGATATCATAGTAGAATAGTGCAAGTAGAAAATAGAAAACCCACGAACAACGGTATAATCATGAAAAACGGAATGATTTTAAAATTAACATCGCCTGAATCATCTAAAGCGGTATACAAGTCTCAGATCACACACTTTTCAATTGAACGCTTTCTATCTGGAGTATAAGAGTATCACATCATAGAATAGAGAGAATAGAAAAGTATGGGTTTCATGAAATGAATGCTAGGCTTAGATTTCTGGATTTCGTAAAGCTAGAAACAATCTCACCGAGTATAGAATATTACTTAGCCTAGGTTGTCGTGCAGTGTCAAGTAGTCGCTCTCTCACACATCAATGGATCTCCTCCCCCAAGCTTATCTATAAGCGTGGTGGCACAAAAATATTTACATCCCCATTTTTATATGGCTCCAAAGGCAAAGAAGAGAAAGAAGAAAGAAAATAAGCGAGATGGGATCTTTTATTGAGGATTTTTCCTCTTTTCTCTTTTTTTTTCTCCTTTTTTTTTTCTTTTCTTTTTTTTTCTTTTTTTTTTCGTCTATACAATGATCCCAACTCAAAGAGAGATAATGATATACGAGAATGTTCTTCTCTATTTTATTATATTTTTTTTTTGGAAGAAGAGGTTTGGAGCTAGGAATTAATAGCGGGGGAAATGCCATAAAATAGAATCACTAAGGGGAGATTCACCAATGATTTTAAAAGTAGAGAAATGATGTTCAAGATTTGTGGAGAAAGAAATAAATATAACTCTCGGCTCACTCTATAAGACATGCACGACAACTTCAGCAGGGTAATCTAATCTACTCAGTTTCGATCACAAAAAAGCTAACTAATCCAAATATATCATAGCTAACCATCATTCAATCATCCGGAAGTGAAGTGTACAATTCATGCATATAGAAGTGATAAAGGAAAAGAAGTCAGTACTCCAGATATAGGCATTCAATGCGTGAATCTTGGTGTGTTTTCTGTGATAGCATACATATGAATATTCAGGCTCAGCTAATAATAAAATTTCATCCATTTTCATGAGGAAAAAGTGTGGGCTCCTATTTCTAAATGCAAGCGAGTCATAGCATATGATATCAGAAATGAAATCTAAGACACGACAAATATAGCATGCATATAGAATAAGCTAACTCCACGTAGACATCATCACAGAAAATTCATCTCTAGCATGAGATGAAAAAAAAAGGAAGAAGTAAAGATAAAAGGAAAATAGAACTATGCAATGCGGCACACAGGAAAGTAAGGAAAACGTGATGCATGGCAAAACAAAAGGAAAATAACGAAAAATGAGTGCAAAAGTGAAAAGCGGTGTGAAAAACTGAAAATAAAGGTGGCAAATCGAAAAAGAACGTGAGAGCTCACTCCCCCAAGCTAAACGGCACAGTGTCCTCAATGTGCAAAGTGTGGCACACAGAGAGACAATTAACGTGAGGGGCAAGTGAGGGTGCATGCATGAGGGGAAGGAAGGAAAAAAAAATAATAATAATAAAAGGAAAAATAAAGAAGTGAAAATATGATGCGGGTATGATGCATGCACAAACAGGAGTGATATGAAAATACGGCACCAAAAACGCTCCCTCTCTCCCAAAAAGATATATATAGATGTTATCAAAATGAGAAACCCTAGTAGATATGATATGATGTGCACAAAAAGATATGATCAAAAATATAATCCCAAAATAAGTGAGAGGAGGGGGGGTGGACAAAAAAAACATCAGGACCCAGCAGAGACGGGCAGCACAACGTCAGGAATGGATAAAGGCATCAAGAGTGCCTAAGAAGGCGGTGCCGCGCCGTCTCCGTCCTGAGGCGGAGGGGGTGGTGGTGGTGGTGTAGGCTGCTGAGCTGGGGTGGGCGTGGGAGTGGAAGCAGGTCGAGCGTGTGTGGGAACCTGCTGGGTGGGTGGGGGTACGCGCGGGAGACGCTCTAAGATCTGTGTCAGGCAGTAGTGGATCTGAGGGATCAGGTCAAAGCGTCCAGCCATCGTAGAGACAGTGGAGGACAGGGTCCGAAGGTCTCCTCTAAGACCACTCACCGCCACCTCAAGAGCACGTATGCTCTGCAGTACAGTGTCGGGCGGGGGTGGTGCAGAGGGACGCACCGGTCTAGGCTGCGCAGGGCGAGGCTGGCGTACGCGTGTGGAGTATGTAACGGGCTCAGCAGGGAATGGGACAAAAGGTGCCGTGCCAGGAAATGTGGGCCGGGCCTCAGTGTGAGGCCGGGGCGGGCGGTGAGAAGTGGAGGCAGCGGCAGCGGAAGAAGAGTACAAAAGCGGCTGCGAGGCGGCTAGTGAGGTCGGTGGCACAGAAGTGTGGACAGACGCCACGACGCTCTCGGAGAATACGGCAGCTGTGGAGACAGAGGAATCTCCCGCTGGGGCGGAAGTGTGTGGACCAAAAGGCGCAATCCCAGCGGAGATCATGCTAGCCATGGTCTCCACGACCGCGGCGAACGAGGGCTCTCCACTCTCAACAAAGGTCTGCGGGCACTGGGGGAGAGCGGAGCAAAGCGGCTCCACGGACAGAGGGCCGGAGGTGGCAGCGGGAGTGGTGGGGACAGCCTCGGAAGTGGTGACAGTGGTGGAAGTGGGCTCAGCAAAAGTACTCTCGACACAGGCAGAGGTAGGGACAGAAGTGTCAAGAGCAGTAGAAACGACAGGTGTGGGCTGAGGGGCCACAGGGGCGGCAGCGGGCTCGGCAGGGCGTGCAGCAAGGTCTGCGGGAGCAGCCTGGGCAGCGTGGGCGGCGGGGCCCTGCTCGGCCTCCTCGGCCTCGAGCACGTAGGCGGCGGGGATGAGGACATCCATATCTGGGAGCCAGTCAATGTGGGCCGGTGCAATCTGGGTCCGAGCAGGGCTCGGGAGAATCATGTAATCGGCCCCATAGGGGCCGTGCAACCAGACCCAGTGACGCTCACCGTGCGGACGCAGCATCTTCATCCGGGCCATAACGTCTATCGACAAGGAAGTGGGGCCCGGAACGCGTCGCAGGTCGTCGGGGAAATCCTCGCCGGTCATAAGAGCCAGCAGGGTAATCAGGCCGCCGCAGCATATCGGTGAGCGAGCGCCCACCGATACAATGATGCGGTCTAAGTACCATGCCGCGATATCGATCACGACGGCGGGGACAAGCTCATCTCCATCCCTAGACAGAGCTCTGGGACGTGTCATCGCATAGAGCATGTAAAGCTCTGGCGTAGACATCGTGCCCGGCTCATATCTGGCCAAAAAGGTAGTCGTCATGAGGCGCTGGGCAATGCGTAGGCAGGGATGTACGATGGCCGAGGCCTTGGCCCTACTAGGGTCAAAGGCGGCGTGGAGACCCGTGATACGTGCCCAGAAGGCACCGGCGTCGAAAGAGGGTGGAGGGATATGTGTGGGGCCATAACCGCGATCGGCTCCGGGGACTGCGGGCCAAGAGAAAAATGCTCTCATCATATCGAGAGTGACCTGGCACTCTCGATCCATGAACCGGAATGAGCATCCCTCATCGGTCCGGGCGATCGAACTCAAAACCTCAAGTGTCGGACGGGTAAAAGTATCCGCCGACAGCTGGAAAAAATCTCGCCAGCCCACGTTGTCGTACAACGTGAGCATCCCCTCAAGTACCCCCAGGCGTCCTAGGTCAGCGAGGTGTGCGAACCTGGAGGGTACGATCGAGCGCTGGGAGATACGCTCGAAGACGGCGCGGTGTGCGTCGTCTCGGAACGTAATCCCGAGCGGCCCGACCAGTGGAGCCGGTGGTGGTGGCTGTGGATCGGCGGGGAGAGGCTGTGCGGGCTGTGGGTGCGCTGCAGGCTGTGCGGGGTGTGCGGGGGATGGTGGAGGAGAGTCCTCCAACTCGTGGGAGGGGCCGGCATCATCCGACCGCTTCCGCTTGGCGGAAGCTCTCTTCGACCGCGGCCGTGTCCGGGGCGGCATATCTGCCCCGAGCGCGCGCCGAAAAAGTGAAAAGTGCGGCGTGTGCACAAAGAGTGGAAAGAGTTTACCCAAACACGCCGCGAGTGCTAAGTAGTGGAAGCGTGCGAAGTCCGCGCCTCCACGAAGTCCTGAGCAGCCCGTAGAAGCTCCCCTGAGCTCCCCTAAGCTCCAAAAAGCAACCTGCGCATGGAAAAGCGATATCAGCGAGTAATAATCAAAATGTATGGAGCAATAGGGGTATAACAGATAGATATGTGACTTGATTCGGGTTAGGGGTTCGATTGACACCCGGATCCTCAAAAACTACGCAAAAAGAGAAGAAAATGGTGAAAATAAGCGAACCGGAGGTGATCGGAGACGGGGGTTGCCGGCGGCGACTCGGGCGGGCGGCGGCGACGGTCTGCCGGCGGTGGCAGGCCGAGCGGCGGCGCGCGCGGGCGAGTGGATGTTGGGCGAGGGTGGGTCGGGCGAGGGGAAGCTGAGGGGGCGCGGGCGATCGGGTTTTTTCGTTTTCGAAAACTGCGCCCCCCCTTTGGCTTTATATTAAAAAGTTACGACTCGGCCGAGTGGCTCCTCCACTCGGCCGAGCGAGGCAAATAAAAATTTCTCCCCGATATCGCTTCGGCCGAGTGGCCTTGCCAGGCTCGGCCGAGTGGAGTAAATCCATTCGGCCGAGTGACTCAAGCTACTCGGCATGACTCGCCCAAGGAGGGTGTCTGTTTCACTCGGCCGAGTGAATATATATACTCGGCCGAGTAGCAGTTATAATGAAATGAGGAAAATAGACAGAGAGTTGGGTGCAGTAGACTTCCCTTGTTCGTGAGCGGCTCGGCCGGACGAACTTCTGTACTCGGCCGAGTGACTAGTATACTCGGCCGAGTGAGCCTTGCATTCTGCTGTTTGTCTTCGTTTAGGCTCTAAACTCCGTCTTTCTTCCTCCAGTCGATTTCATGCTCCTCCTAAGCGTCGAACGCCTTCTTAGGGCGCTCCTCATCGTCTCGTTCAACCTCCTCATGATGATCTACCTATCTCCTCTCCTGTCAAGAAAAATAGGACCCGTTATCACAAAATTTTTGATCGGATGACTCAAAACACTAAAAATTTCTAAAACGAAAATAAAGAAAAAGCGAAAATAAAGCAAAAACCGTCGGGTTGCCTCCCGACAAGCGCTCGTTTTAGGTCGTGAGCTCGACCCCCTATAATTTTCAATCAATGCGGGATGTTTGGTGCATATGAGATGCACCCGTCAAACTTTCCGGGGAGCGCGCTTGGATTCTGACGTGGCGGCGAAGCGTTCTCCCGCGGTGGTCTCCTATCTCGAATAGTGTTGGGGGGAGGCTCCCCCAAGCTAGCATTTGCCCCGGTCAACGGCTTAGCCGGCGATGCCGATTTCCATACCGGCGGAGCTTTCTTTGGAGACTTTGATTTCGAGAGCTTGCAGAGCTCTCGAATCCTTGCGACATCAGCGTCGCCTTCATCTTCATCAGCGGAGAAGTCGGGAGAATCATCATTATTGTCCTCATGGCCTAAATCCGGGCCTTCATCCAATTCTTCATCAAAAAGGGCACCAATTGAGTGAGGAATCGCCTCCTCTATCACCTCATCAAGGAGGTCCATATAATCGAGCTCCTCATGGTAAGGCATGTGCTTCATTGCCTTAGGAATGTGGAGCTCCACCTCGATGTTGCCGACGTTTAAAGTAAGTGTTCCTTCGCGCACGTCGACGATGACTCCGGCGGTGGCGAGGAAGGGGCGTCCAAGTATCAATGAGGTGTCTCCCTCCTCCTTAATGTCCATGATGACGAAGTCACATGGCAAGCATATTCCACCCGGGACTTGAAGTGGGATGTCCTCGGCGATCCCCACCGGCCTTGTTATCCGGCCATCGGCTAATTCAATGCGCATGTCGGTGGGCTTCAACTTTGTCCCGGTGTTAAGCTTTAAGAACATGGAGAGGGGCATGAGACTCACACTAGCCCCAAGGTCGACCAACGCCTTTTGAAGAGGCACGCCACCCAAAGTGCAAGGAATCCGAAAACTCCCCGGATCTTTAAATTTTGCCGGCTCCTTCTCTCTCTTGGTGAACCAAGAGCCCTCCTCGGCTAGCATTATCTTCTCCTTCCTTTTCCTCCCCGAAATCAAGTCCTTCAAAAATTTAGCATACGTGGGGATCTCGACGATGGCGTCGAGGAAGGGAATATTGAGGCTAACTCCCCTTAGATACTCGAGGAATTTCGCTAGCCTTTTCTCCATTTTTGCTTTCGCTAGTCTTTGGGGGAATGGGACCGGTGGCATGAAGCGCCTTTCCTCAATTAATCGCTCCGCCCTAGATTTCTCCTTGTCTTGTGGCTCCTTCTCCTTATCAACCTCAACTACCGGCTCAACCGGCTCCAAGCTTTCCTCCACGGCCTCCTCAATAGGAATCATGGCGGGGGTGGTGTCCTTCCCGCCTCTAGTAGTGACGGCAACTACGGCGTTGATGTGGCCCGTGTTGCCCCGTGGGTTTTGCTCCGGTTGCGCCGGCAATCTTTGAGTGTTCCGGTTGAGCAACGCTAATTGCTCCGATATTTGAGCCACTACGGTATTGAGAGATTCTTGCCCCGCCTTCAAAGTAGCATTCACCTTATTTTGCTCGACCATGAACGCCTCCACTCTAGATTCGAAGTCGGTTCGTTGAGGAGCTTGTGGAGGGTTTTGATTTTGATTCCTCCACCCTTGGTTGTATCCGGGAGGCCTATACGGTGGGACTTGTTGCTTCGGTGGAAAGTTTTGTTGCGGAGGCCCCCTCGGTGGATAGTTTTGTTGTTGGGGTGGTGGTGGTCGAGCTTGTTGAGGCGGTGGTTGTGGCAGGTTCAAGGCTCCTTCATTGTTGGCGTAGGAGAATCCCGGATGATTTCTTGCGGCCGGATTGGACCAATACCCTTGGTTCCCTGCAACATATTGTATTTGCTCCAAGGATCCTTCTCCTTGCTCTCCTCCCGAGTACATGACTTGAGATTGGTCTTGCCAATCACACATTTGGTTGGTCGGTGCGGAGGTGGATGGGCTTCCTTGGGGCTCCGTGATATATTTCTCCAATCTCTCCACCACCTTGTGGAGAGAATCAAATTTGCTCGTGAGCTCTGCTACGGCCTTCGCCTCGTAGATGCTAGTTGGCTTTAAGGAGGATGTAGAGTGTCCTCGCTCATCGCCCCATTGTTGGTTATTAGAGGCCATCTCCTCAATTAGGGCCGTAGCTTCCTCGGGAGTCTTTGACAAGATTGCACCATTCGCCGCGGCATCAATAATTTGTTTGGTCCCCGGTTGGAGACCGTTGTAGAAGCTATGAACTAGCTCCCAGTCCTCTATACTGTGGTGCGGGCATTGGTGCTGCAAATCCTTAAATCGCTCCCAAGCTTCATAGAGCGTCTCCTGTGGTCCTTGCTTGAAGGACATGAGAGCGCTCCGGATCTTCACCGTCTTGGATG
Organism: Scilla litardierei; assembly: GCA_030789695.1. NCBI lineage: Eukaryota > Viridiplantae > Streptophyta > Magnoliopsida > Asparagales > Asparagaceae > Scilla > Scilla litardierei. The sequence continues at coordinate 315,201,946 of CM061142.1, read as the reverse complement.
GCGGATAGAATTTGTCAATAAATGCGCTCGCCAACTCGTCCCAAGTAGTGAAGACTCCGTCAGCCTGCGTCCTCAACCAATAGAGTGCCTTGTCCTTAAGCGTGAAGGGGAAGAGGCGCAGTCTGATAGCGTCGTTGGAGACCCCCGGCATCTGGAATGTGGCGCACTTTGACAAGAATAGTTGGATGTGGTAGTGGGGGTTCTCATGTGCGTTCCCATGAAACGGGTCTTGTTGCATCAACACCACCAATCCAGTCTTTAGCTCGAAGTTCTTGTCGGCCGCCAACCCCGGCATGGCAATGGACGAGGTGGTAGAAGAAGTCTTAGGCCGAAGCCTATCTCGAATCGAGATTATCCTTGCCATCCTTGCCGCCAATTCTTCAGGAGTTTCCGGGTTGGTCATATACCTCCCTTCCGGATCTTGTCTCTTTTCCGCTCTAAGTCTCCGCGCGGTACGTTCGATCTCGTGATCAAATAATAAGTCTTCTGGGTCCGCCGTAGATCTCGTGTTCATGCACAGGGGAAACAGAGTTTCAAAGAAATGATTAATACCGTGGAAGGGTTAGGCAAGAAATAAGAAATAAAAATAATGATAATAATAAAAAGAAAAAGAATAGCTAGGGTGAAAAAGAATCAAACGCAATCGCCTCCCCGGCAACGGCGCCAAAAACTTGATCGCGCCCCGGCGTACACGTCCCGAGGCGACGGTTGTAGTTTTACCGCAAGCGCACGGTATAGCGACGAGCGGGTATCGAACACAGGGAGGACGAATGACCGTGCTTGCTCCTAATCAACCTGGCTATTCAGAGGGATAATTGCCTTGGGCGATCCTGTCACAATCGTCAGACAAAAGTGCAAAATATCAAATCAAATAGAGAACGCCTAGGGAATGGGGAATCCCCACTACTCACCGTATTTCACAATTGTGGTTCGCCGGTATCGAAATCGCTAGGATGAGAATTCGGATGAACTAGTTGCAACTAAACGTGGAACCAGGCTCACGCTCTCGCGCTGTTGCCGGTCTATAGCTATCCTGGGTTTGGGTCCAATCTCTTGCAAACCCTAGCCTAGGGAAGCTAGCATTAGGATCAACATCATCGTCTAATTGCGCACCGAGCCCAATCTCTTGCAAACTCGGTCCACAATCTGGATTAGGATAGTTCCTACCCGTCCAATCTCTTACAAACGGGTATCGGCACGGAATTGCAACCGGAGATCCTAGCATCGGTCCAATTTCTTGCAAACCGATACTTCGAAAATCCGACTCCAACCCAATTCGGATTTCTAGGGCTTCCCATCGAATTGGGATCCAATCTCTTGCAAATCCCAATTGATGTGAATACCTAGCTATCCGTAGTAATTCGATCCCAATCTAATCCCTAATAACAATCCTGGCTCAATTCTTACCAATTCAACACAAATACGAAATTGGGCTCGTAGGGTTCATCCCCACGCCCCAAGACGTGGAGACTACTCACTAATCATAGCAATAGCACAATAATTGGCAAAGAAATAGACAATGGAATTCATCACAACAATGATATAAACAATAAAAATAGAGTTTTTGTGGAAGAGAAGTGCAAACCAATGTAGATCTTCAATCAACCCAACCAAAAATCCAAGTTTTTCTCTTCACCAATCACAATTAATAAAGCTAAAAAGTAGACTCAAAAAGCTGCAAAAAATCTGAGAGGTGGCTCCTAAAACTAGGGTAAAAACAGAGCTTAAATAGCCCCAAAAATCGTCTAAAAATCCTGACCAAAACGCCCCTGCACAGCCTGTTTTCCGCAAATTTCGCTACAGGCAGCGCATCGCACTCGGCCGAGTGACAAAAGTCGCTCGGCCGAGTGAAAACCCTGTCAATTTTCCAGTAAGTCGGGGACTTCAGGGGTCTTCAGTTCGGGGGTGGCTCGGCCGAGTGAGTTGTCGTCACTCGGCCGATGGCTTCACTTCACTCGGGCGGACGGGATTTGCCACTCGGCCGAGTGGGTCTTCTGAAGCTCAGATGGCCGAAAAACAGTAACTTCGGTCTTTTTGAGGGCCTTCGTCTGGGCGCCACTCGGGCGGACGTGGTATCGTCACTCGGCCGATGTGGTCTCCGTCGCTCGGCCGAGTACACATGGAAGTCGTGTCTGAACGGGTCGGCCGAGCAGTGTCTCGCTGGTCGGCCGAGTGGCTCCTCCACTCGGCCGAGTGGGACACAAAAAATGCCCAAACTGGTCGTTTTGGCCTCCTCGTCGCTCCGGCGACGTCCATTCTTCTTCCGCTCCTCTCCAACAGCAAAATACCCCTCGGGGAGGTCGTCGGTGGCCGTCTAGATTACACGCATCTCGAGATCACTCCTAATCGCGCCAAATCACCTGAAATGCGACAAAAACAACAAATCGTGAAAAGCATCGCAATATCGTCGATATATCGTGAAAAACATGATTTGGGCGATCAAAATGGCATGCAAACATGCGGGAAAAGGGTGTAAAATAAGGAGTGATCACTGCGTTACCAAGTTTTGTGTGTCGTTGCTTGGTTTTGTATTTAATCATTATGCTTGATTGATTAATTTCTTCGTACTGAATCTCAATTGGTATCAGAGCAGGTCATCTGTGCTGCTTTGTTGTTGTCAAAGTAGGTGTGATCTTGGTTTTTCAGTATGCAAATCATGAATACAAAAGAAGGCACTGTTGTTACTCGTCCTCCACTGCTCATCAGTACAAAGTATACATACTGGAAGTCTCGGATGCGTGCTTTCATCAAGTCACTTGATGAGAAGGCATGGATTGCCACCACTGAAGGATGGACTCCTCCGGTCGAAGTCGACAAAGATGGAAAAGAAAACCTCACGTCGGTAAGAGATTGGAGCCAAGAAGAAGATTGAGCGGCTCTGGGAAACTCTAATGCTGTGAATGCCATCTTTACAGCTGTTGATGAAGAGCATTTTAAGTTGATCTCCACTTGCGATTATGCCAAAGAAGCATGGGATATTCTTCTTAATGTTCATGAATGCACTAGTACGTTAAAAGGTTCTAAACTCCAAATGCTTGCTTCTCAGTTTGAAAATCTAAGGATGAATGATGATGAGACCGTAGTTGAATTCAATGGAATGTTGAGAGATATAACCAATCAGGCCTTCCAACTTGGGAATAAAATACTCTCAAAAGAAACTGGTCGAGAAAACCTTGAGATCTCTTCCAGACAAATTCTCTGCCAAAGTTGCAGCCATTGAGGAAGCCATGAATACTTCCACCATGAGATCTCTTCAGACCTATGAAATGAATATGAAGCAGAATAAAAGGGACAAAGGTGTTGCCCTAAAGGCAGAAGCTTGTGAAGTCTCTAAATCAGATAATGAGTCAGAGTTCGATGATGACATTGCCTTGGTGACCAAGAACTTCAACAGAATGATGAACAAGATCAGCAACAAGGGTCAGAACTTCAGATCTGACAACAATGTGCCACATCCAAATTTCCCATTACATGAAAAAATATCAGTCGCCCTATTTATAGGCATGATCAGAAGAACAAAGGTAAAGGGATACAGTGCAGAGAATGTGAGGTTTTTGGTCGTATACAAGCTAAATGTGCCAACACCCAAAAGAAGCAAAAATGGACATCTTTAGCAAGAACCTAGAGCGATGATGAGTCTGAAGGGAGTGCTGGAGATGAGGACATCACCAGCAACTATGTGGCCTCTGCAGCTATCATGAAAAGACAATTTGATTGCGACACTCATAGTCATGTTGGATCTGCTGTTGCAACATCAGGTACAACATCTGGCAATAAAATAGACAATGTCAGCCGGAATGTTGCAACATCAAGTATAACATCCAGAAATGAATCTGATTCTGAAGTTGATAGTGATGAGGATGTGAGTGATGACGACATTCGAACAGCCTATCAGACCATGTTTGACAAGTGGATGAAGATCTGTTAAACAAACAAAACTTTGAAGGATGAGAATGTCAGATTGAAGGATGAAAAGGAAGAAGCCAAAGCTAGACTTCTGAAGGCAAAGATTAGTCTCAGAAATCTTGAGAGCAGTGTCAGAAAAACTCTTCTCAGAGCTGAGAAGGCTGAGAGTACTCTCAACAAGTGGAACTCTGGAAGGTCAAAACTAGATGACATTATAAGTATGGTGAAGACTCAGGAGATCGCACTGGAGTGGGGTATAACAGAGGAGGCTACAATCATATCCCTAAGGAGAGACGAATTCTTGTGACCAACGAGCTGTAAAGGATGGGCCAGCCCAAGGGGTATGAATAGAAGAAGAAGCTGAGTAAAGATATAACATCCGGCTGTCATGTTTGTGGCTTTTGCAGGATCATAGGATATACTGAAAGAAATTGCTTCATTCGCATGCGACATTGGCGTGAAGGTAGAAATGTTAGATATTCTATCACGCCCCGCTCCCCAGGATACCTGAAATTTCTCTTTGCTTTCTTTTTTCCTTCCAATTATCCTGAAGAGTGAGGGTGATGAGAGAGGAAAAGAAAGAGAGATGAGTAACTGAACAAGCAGGCCACTGAGCACATGCTGGGATAGTACAAGCTAAGCTCCACTAAAATATCCAAAAGTCTCACAACATAACCACAACATTATATACATAACATGCTTCATTTTCATACACAGTCCAAGTACACCATTACATATGTACTGCCATTCTCCACTTTCAAAGACAACGATGATACGTCGCAAGCTACATCACTCACCCACCGCTACCCCTGAGACCCGACTCCAAGTCACCACCAACCATACTGCCATGCTACCTAAAAAATAATGGGGAGCACGTCAATGCGTGCCCCAGTAGGAACCAACTTGGATTTGGAACACCATTCTAAGGTTATCAAATCACCAGGCAAAGCAAGAGGAATAAGGCATATAAACTAAGTAATATAATGGAAAGTAAATAGCTAAACAAGGGGGGATCATACCTGCAGTCCAATGTTGAGTTACTGCAAGAAAAAGGGTCAGCACAAGTAATAATACAATTAGTCCTACATCAACAATTAAAAAGGAACCACAAGTGTAAGGAGTATAACACGGTGCCACTAGTGAAGCAAGGGGAAGGGAAGTACTGCCAATAGAGAGAGTAACATGTAAAGTTCTTAATTTATATTTGGATTAATTCATTGAGTTAATTGGAACTTGAGTAAACTATGCGATACCAGGTCCTGGACTTCACCCCAAATTTGGGGTGAATATAGCACATGACGCAGTGGACATGTGCACTGTACAACATCGGGCCTCTCACCTCCCCCGTCTCTGGAAGGAATGAGGCTCTCCACATATAACCCAACCTCCATATGACCCCTCCACTCCCGGTAAAGGCGAGTGGGTATAAATATCCCCTCCACTCCCGGTAAAGGCGAGTGGGTATAAACTCCACATATCACATAATCACTTTTCCCAACTTCTCAGTCCAGGCCTCATACCCACAGTTTACTCAAATCCCACCTAAAACCCGGGTTCTGCTAACTTACCCTCATTAGAGAGGACTGAGACATTTCCAATTTATAATTTAACATCGTACGTAACACATTATGGGTCATGATGGCATGGTGAACATATCACCTTAGTCGTCCATTATTAAATATAGGGTCATGCTCTCACGTGACATGCCCTCTATCAAACACATCATCCATTCACAATTTCAATATCTCCATGCCATTCAAGCCTCTAACTTCACCAATTATCAATGTGGTTCAAGGCCGATACTAACACATGCACGTCACTCAAATTATTGTATATTACCTTCGTTGAGACATTTCATCGAACACATGACGGGCGTCATTCATATCAACGCAACAAAATATAATTTACATGTGCCAAGGGCATGAACTTTTATTCCACCACACAACCATAATAATCAAGAATAATGATGGCAAATTAACCACAATTAATGAATAAGAACATCGCTTAATGAATTCTGCTTGCTGAAATTGCAGGATGTGGCAGTACATGGCCATATAACATCAGTTTTCATTGAGAATTTGATAAATTGTCCCAAATTAAAGTTATAGATATACTGGTCCTGGATACATAGATAAAATATTATGCAAAAATATTAAGTAGGTGATTTATGGTGAATTATTTGGTGAAGTGTGTCAAATCTGTTTTTCATACAGATTTCTGGGTCTGTATTGGAAGACAATTTTGGACATGTTGCAGCCAGAAATTCAACATATAAGCACTCTGATGAATATTTAAAAAAACTTGTTAACTTTCTAACAAGACCAAGAACACAAAATTCCATTGTGTGTGCAGGTGTCTAGACCAATTATTCTAAACTGTGTCATCACTGAAAATCAAACAGACATGTTGTAAAGATGGATTTATTTCTCCTAATCTCTGAATTGAACCTATGTCAAAATTTATATGATTTTAAGGTAGAACTTCAAGATCTAAAAGCACGTATGTTTTTTGAAGCCTAATTCAAACCATAGAGAACAGAATCCAAGCATAAACACACAACAGAATTTCAGCCTTTGGAAAGAAGTGATTTTGCTTAGAATTTCAAGGGGAGAATTGTGAAATTGAACATGATACATAGATTTTTGACTATCCCTATTACTTATTAATTTAATCATGCTATAAAAACGTGAGATCAAAAACAAATTAATGGAATTCCAAATCCAAGTAGTTTCCTACCTCAAAAGCTAGGTTTTCCCCTTCTCTTTCTTTCTTCTGCATCTTTTTCTCTCTTGAAGCTAGCTTGAATACCTTCCAATTGGAAATGGAAATTAGGGTTTTTGAGTTGAAGAAGGAGGGGGAAAGGGAGAGGGAGTGGCCGGCCATGGCTAGGGGGTGGAGGGGAGAAAGGAGAAAAGAGAAGAAAGAATTAGAAATAGAAAGAAGAGTGTGGAAAGAAAAGGATAATTACAAGTGTAGTTCCTTCTCATGCAAGAATGGAATATTCCAAGGAAATATTCCATGAGGCAAAGACTAAAATACCCCTTCAACTTCCAAGTATTTACAAGTTTGCCATTACTTTAGGTACCGACTACTTAAGTATGTACACACATCACTTTTGGTCCAAATGACCGTTTTGCCCCTCGCCTTTCTAAAAATTTACGGGTGTTTCTATTGACCTCTAACCCCTTTCACACTCGCATGGCTTCCCTACATACACCCATGCATGTCTACACATGCATACACGCATCACACACACGCCTAATACGTACGCGTTATATAATACACACGACGTCATTCTCACTTCTCCCGCATTCACATTTCGCATTCTCTTCCCTTAGCCACGTATTACGGCCTAATCCCCCTGGTACTACGTCACATACATCGATATCTACACTTATTTCATGCCCATGTATGCATCGTATGTAGAAATACCATGTGTGTTCAGTAGAATACCCGTATAGTGCAAAATAGGGCATGACATATTCTGACACGAAGATGAAGAAGAAATGGGTATGGAAATCCGAACTGTATAGCATGGTGGCTTACACTTCTTTAATTTCTTTCTACAAGAGCATGTGGTATTTTGATAGTGGGTGCTCCCGGCACATGACCGGCAATAAGAATCTCCTCAGTAATAATACAACCTGTAACAAGGGTCACGTAACCTTTGGCGATGGACAAAGAATCAAAGTTGTTAGGAAGGGAAATCTAAATGTGGCCGGTTCTCTCAATCTGAAGGATGTTATGCATGTTAAAGACTGAAAGCTAATCTTATCAGCATAAGTCAACTATGTGATTAAGGCTTATTAGTTTTGTTTACTAAAGAGAAGTGTTCAATATTCAACACAAATGAAAAGTGTATCCTTACTGGGAAAAGATCTACTGATAACTATTACCTTCTCCAAGAAGCTAACACGTGCCTTAATGTTACCGCTGATGTTTCTGAACAGTGACATCAAAAGTTAGGGCATCGCAACTTCAAGACACTGATGAATATATCTAAAGTTGGAGCTGTCAGAGGAATACCAGTTCTAAACAAGAAGAAAAAGGGTGTGTGTGGTCCTTGCCAACTGGGAAAGCAAAAGAAGACCAGCCACAAACAACTTCAGACAATTATTACATCCAAGTTACTGGATCTTATACACATGGATTTGATCGGGCCAACATCTGAAACTAGTATGGGAGGTAAGAAGTACATCTTTGTCTGTGTTGATTTTTCTAGGTTTACCTAGGTTGACTTTCTTAAAGAAAAGTCAGACACATTTGCAGCCATCAAGAAATTGTGTACTCGTCTGCAAGTTGAGAAGGGAAGTAGAATCTGCAAAATTGTCAGAATCCGAAGTGAAATGGAAAGGAGTTTGAAAACCATTCATTTACTGATTTCTGTGAGTCTCAAGGAATTGCTCATGAATTCTCGGCTCCTAAGACCCTTCAACAAAATGGATTTGTTGAAAGGAAGAACCGCACCTTGCCAGAGATGGTGCGTGTGATGCTAAATGCTAGGGAGGTCAGTCTAAAGTGGTGGGCCGAAGCAATCAATACTGTATGCTATACTAGTAACAGAGTTTATCTCCGTCCTAGAACTGAGAAAACTCCTTATGAAATCTGGAAAGAAAGGAAACCTGACGTATCATACTTTCATATGTTCAGAAGCAAATGCTATATTCTACAGGACTGTACTCCAAGAGGGAAGCTTGATGCAAAAAGTGATGAAGGAATATTTCTTGGCTATTCTACTATCAGTCGTGCATTTAGGGTCTACAACAAGCGTACAAATACCATGATGGATTCTATCAATGTTGTTGTAGATGATTTTGATCAAAAGGAGGCAGTCACTATTGAATGAAGGCATTCTCAGGAAGACTGCACATATGAAGAAGACCATGTTGAACCTATTGTTGCAACATCTGATACAACACAAGATCATGTTGAACCTAATGTTGCAACACATGATACAACATCAGCTGTGGAACCTAAAAGCGACTCGAGTGATGCTCATGCCCTGAAGGAATCACCAGAGTTAAACGGAATCATCCTCCAGAGCTGGTTATAGGTGATGTTCTTGACGGTCGTCGCACGAGAGGTACGAACCGTGTCAACTATCGTGATTTTGCCAGGTATGTCTGTTTCATCTCCTTAGCTAAACTGAAAAATGTAAAGGAGGCCCTGATTGATGAATACTAGATTTCTACAATGCAAGAAGAACTGAACCAGTTTCAGTGAAATGATGTTTGGACACTGGTAGAAAGACCTAAGGGGATAAATGTCATTGGTACGAAATGGATTTTTAAGAATAAAACAGATGAGAAAGGCAACGTCACTCGCAACAAGGCTCGTCTTGTGGCTCAAGGGTATACTTAGGTAGAAGGCATTGATTTTGATGAGACATTTGCTCATGTTGCTAGTCTGGAGTCTATCAGGCTCTAACTGGCCGTAGCCTGTAGCTTCAACTTCAAACTTCATCAAATGGACATGAAGAGTGCTTTTCTAAATGGTATACTGAATGAGGAAGCGTATGTCAAACAATCCAAAAGTTTTGAAGACCCATTTCTCCCTAATCATGTTTATCAGCTGAAGAAGGCCCTCTATGGCTTGAAGCAAGCTCCAAGGGCCCGGTATGAGAGACTGACTAAATATATTCTTCAGAAGGGTTATGAGAGAGGGGGAGATGACAAGACGTTGTTTGTTCAAAGAACTAAATCTGCTGTGATTGTAGCTTAGATCTACGTTGATGACATAGTGTTTGGATCCACCTCTCAACAGCTTGTTCATGAATTTATAGCTCTCATGCAGAAGGAGTTTGAGATGAGTATTGTCACGCCCCGCTTCCCAAAATGGACGGAAGCGAAACGTGACGAGGCCCGCTTAGGCCAGAGCTTGAGAAGCTCGGACCCAATAAGCGTCTGTAGAGGTACCATTTTAAAAGATTTTCAGGTTCTTGCATTAATATAGTTCGAAACAACAGAAAGTACGGAAAGGAAGATGCATTCATTAAATTAGAGATAAAATATCCAACAAGTACAAAGTCTAAAAAGAAGCCTAAGCGTGGCAACAAACTATCTAAAAGAAAACTGAAAGTAGTAACCTCTGAAAGTGGCGACTAAAAGACCTCAAGGTCTGATCCTCGTCAGGCACGAACTCTAGATCAACGTCCTCGGCTCCTCGTACTCCAGTGAGTCTGCCTCGTCCACGAACTCTGGCTGAGCACCTGACGTACAGCACCCAAGAGAAAGGAACTGTACATCAGGTAAAGTCTACAAGAAGGGTTAGACTTTACTGCAAGTGTACCGAACTTTAAACAACGGTTTACTGGTTGATTAGCATGCTGAGGTTCTATTACACAACAGTTTACTGGTTGATTAGCATGCTGGGGTTATAACTGAGTAACAAACAGAAGTAACGTAGCAGGAAAGTAAAGCGCAACAAGTAGTAGTCGTAGCGTGTGCTACCAACTACGGGACTAACCTACAGGTGTCAAGACAAGTCGGGACGTGACGGAAACAAGGCAAGACAAGACAAGTGAGACACGAAAGGGTTCACTCCTTACGGTTCAAGGGGGATCAGACCCTCTTACCGTGCGCACGCTCAACCCAACCCCAAACCCCAAGACAAGACAGGACATGACACCAGTACAAGGGATCACTCGCTCTAGCTTGGCGAGTGCCCTATTGCCCACAAGCTGAGAATCAGTACAAGGGATCACTCTCTCTAGCTTGGCGAGTGCCCTATTTCCCTCGGGCTGTGTATCAGTACAAGGGATCACTCTCTCTAACTTGGAGAGTGCCCTATTGTCCGCAGGCTGTGAATCAGTACAAGGGATCACTCAGAGAGTGCCCTATTGCCCAGCGGGCTGTGTAAGACGGGACGGGACGTGACAAGACAGGAAGGGTTATTCTAGGGTGTCCACACACACGCACACACATGATAGCCCTACAGCATCAAAGTTGTTGTTGTCAGGCTCAGACTTCGTCGTCAAGTCTGAGCCGTCAGGAGTCGTCCCGGACGCTATCATTTCACTTCCGGTTCTATTTGTTCACATTTAACAATTCTAACCAACTAAGGCCTAAGCACGGCCAAAAGTGCAAGTGGATACACTTGCCTGAAATGGCGAGTGTGTCGTCCTCTCGAAGCGTCTCGTCCAAGCGTCTCGTCCAAGCGTCTCGTCCGCAGAAGTCCGTCTGAAATATCGCCACGGCGACGATGTCAGGTCTCAATTCATCAAATCCTATTAGGTATCGTTTCTAGGTTTTCGGGACTATCCTATTCGTCAATAGTCACATTTTGATGTTTCAGCCTAATCGACGATCTATCCTATGTGCACAGTCAACAAAGTCCTTTCGTCGATTTTCTATGTTCGTAAAACGTTTTACTGGTGATGGAAAGTAAATTTTAGTTCAAGTTGACGATTTTTAGTTTAGGGTTTAGTCAGCTATTGTGGGGGTTTCTACTAGTTTCGGGGAACCAACCTAAACCGGAGTTTGTTGTAGATTGGATGTCGGGTCTGATCGGAGAACTCCTCAGCTTCAGATCTGGTCCTCGCACGATTCCCCAACAGTTTGAACTTGCAAAAAAGGCCTACGACGTGTCGCAACGTCGTAGACGGCAAATACACGAAGTAGCACGTCCAAGTGGGGCCCACCGTAGTGCTAGGGGTCCAAGGGGGACCCACAACACCTCTGGAGAACTTGGGGGGCCCACCACAGGAGTTGGTGTGGGAGAAACGTGTTGCGATGAAGTTCGGTCGGTCGGACACCGTTGGTGCGGGGGTTCCTCTCGGTCAGACCGAGAGGGGCTCTCGGTCGGACGCTGTGCAGCGCAGCGGAAGCGGGGCTCGTGCGGTGCGAGGGGATCCTTCGGTCAGACCGACGGATCCCGTCGGTCGGGCGCTGTGGGTGCGAGCGAATCGGCGCTTGGGGGAAAGCGGGGCGGCCTCTCGGTCAGACCGACGCGGTGGGTCGGTCGGGCGCTAGGGCGATGTGGGCGACGTGCAGCGTGCGGGCGAAGCGGCTGTGCGGGGAAAGTCTCTCGGTCAGACCGAGAGACGGCCTCGGTCGGAGCGGGCAAAGCGAAGGGGGCGTTGCAGCGGTGCGCTACAAGCGACGATGCAGGGAGCGGCTCCGGTCGTGCACTAGGATTTGCGGGGGTGAGCTCCGGTCGTGCACTGGGCGATCGTCGCAACGTTGCGACGAAGCTTTGGGAGAGGAAACGGCGGCTAGGGTTTTGTGTAATGCCGAAATAATTTAGCCTAGGGATAATATAAATAGGTTAGAGCTAGGGTTAGGGTTAGGGTTAAGAAAAACGTAATTAAAATAATTAAAATAATTAATTTAGTTTAAAATTACTCTCCTCTCCCTCACACAAGATGGGTGCGGCCAAAAATTCTGAAATTTGGTCTAAAAATTATTTAATACGTTATTATAATATAGGAATTTTATTGTAATTAAAACACTTATAAAAATAGGTTTTAAAATTATTTAAAACTTTCAAAAAAATGGAAAATAGGTCAAATTAAGTTCAAAAATTGTAAAATAATTATAGGGTGTTCGGGGCGACAAAAGAAAGAGAGTGGAGAAGACGGATCTAAATTTCGACGTCGAGAGATGAAACTAAAAATAGAAATGTGTCGCGTCAAAACAGAAAGTCGCGACGTCACATCAAATAAAATAGTATCGCTGAAGAACAACTCGAGATATACCGTTCCAAAGTTGTTCCACAATCTAATACTTTCAGAGACGATCACGTCAATATATCACACAATAATTTTCAAAATCAAATAAAGTCTAAAATAAACACGTGCACGATCAAGAGCACGTGCACGAAGAAGGTACGATAGAAACAGGCCGTTACATTCTACCCACCTTAGAAATGATTCCGCCCTCGGAATCACTTATAATAATAATAATAATAGTAATATCTATAAGTACCTAAACCTATCACTCCCATCACTACCGTTCAAATTTCCAATTCCAAATTCTCACAAAAGAATAATAACCATCTTCTCATACCATACCACTCCACTAAACGTCATCACCCCATAACATCTTTAAATTTTCTCAATCTCTTCCCAATATCAATTAGTGGCTAAAATGGTGTTCTAGTCGATCACCAATCCAAGACGAACATTTGCATATCTCATCGTACCTTTCGCAAATCAACAATCGCCGCGTCCTCAATACATTCTTGTCATATCTCCCCATAAATTTATCCACCAAATAATTTGATCTATCAGAATTACATCTTATCCTACTCATTATAACTAATCCCAACCAAAATTAAGTCCGACTGCCTAATCATCCATTTATCTCCACACGTCGTGTTACTCCCAATGTCTTCCCACGTCAACTCAATAATCAAGTCTCGATGCTAATAAAAGCTCTACTCAATCTCATGATCATCCTAACTCCTACCATACTCCGTAGCCATCCCTATCTACCATTCGTCTAAGCCTCAAATCTGATAAGTTCTCATCTCCTCGCATATAATTTCATTCAACCAGAATTCTCCATTGAGTACGTCTCACATCGGTATTATAAATAAGTCTTGGACAGTTCATTCTTTTCATCCAAAAGATATTCTAATCCATTATCCCTGTGTTCCCAAAATCAATTAATCATTGCCATAATAAAACTCATCTCGCTCCAAGTCTACCTACAAACAAAATCCTATAACGATAATAGCTAATCCCAATTAATATAACAACCATAAACACGAAAATTTTGTTTAAGGGAGAAAGAAGAGAAAAGAAAGAGAGACTTAAGGCCAAAGACATATTTTAAAACATTTGGAAAAAGTGTGGAGTTGTGGTAATGGATGAGGGAGGATGAGTAATTTGTGATCTTGTGAGCTAGTCTCAAAACTTTAAAGATTTGGTTTAAAAGAAAACAAGGTTTTGATACAGTCACATACAGCCCAGATAAACTATTCATTAATATAAAGACTAAGTCTACGGAACTGTCTGCTATGACACTATTCACATCATATGAATACTATCATTCAGACAACTTTAAGCATAACAGGGTTAACACTGAGCACACATTCAAGACACAAGGGCAATCATCAGGATCCTAACGAATACACATTCATACAGGTCTACACACTCTACCTATACTCACGCACCACAACGACATCACCTACCAAAGGGCCTACTCCTAAACTGGAGACCACATTGACAACTACAAGGACTAATGTCTACGTAAAATAAAGGAAACAGAAACCAAAAGTGTAACGAAATAAATCGGAAGGAACGAGTTCAAGTAAGGTGGGGCAAGGAGATAGTTGGTTGGATGGAACGAAAAATATTCTTCAAAATAATTAGATTGATGACGGGAGATTTACGTGTAAAATATGGTATTATCATATACCTTTAAAAAATGTAGGAGGAAGTGAGCAGATGGTAGAATTTTAAAATTTTGGAAAAAGGTAAGACGAAGGAAGGATGGGTAGGGTGGGAAATGATTGTTTTGCAAATGAAAAATAAGTTTACACAAAGATTTTGAAATGTGGTCACGAGGAACATAGTGTTGGATATGGAAGACGTTAGTACACCCTTGTAGGGGATGTACGAGGGAATACGGACCTCGAACGTCGCGTACACGAAGTCGTGTGCAAAGGGAATATGTTCCCTTACGGAGAGGATCTCTAGATTGATGGGAAAGTCGCATTATATATGCATAAGTGCATGCGACATATGGGTGGCGAATGCGAAGGCAAAGTTCCGAGACTACCGTGCCGCATACGCAAGCGTAAGTCTCAACTTTATTTATCGATCATAACTCTGTTTTGGCAGGATCCTACACATAGAACAGATATATTAATAATAATAAAATAATTGAAGTTCCCCCTAGTTTAGAAAATATTTTAAAAAGTATGCACGTTAAGTGATTTAGAAATAGATCTTGTAGCCCAGAAAAATATAAATTGAATTATCAAAATGTTAACACGGTTTTAAAAATGAAAATATGAAAGATACCGATTTGAAATAATTACCAAATAGTAACTTGAAAATTGACGACCAAGGAGATTTCAAAATCTAAGAAGGAACTTTCAACCGAAAAGCAAGAAATTTTAATTATATATATAATAAAGGGTTTTCAAGGGAGTTAAATCGAGCGAAGAATTTAATAATGAGTTTCGAAAACAAGAAATAAAAGAAATAAAAGTAGGATGAGATAGCGATTGTTTTGCAGATGAACGTAAGTTTAAACAAGGATTCTTGAAGTATGAGCACGATGAACATAGGGCTGTTTATACATATACTAGAAGAATTTAAAGTTCTCTTTGGTTTTAGAAAATATTCTAAAAGTACGTGCGGTAAATGATTAGCAATAAAATTTTGTAGTTTAGAAAAGTAATATATATATATATGATTAAAGAATTGATAACGAGGTTTAAATCTGAAACACGAAAATGCCGATTTGAAAACAGGTACGAGACAGTAAAATAATTTTACGACCAGGGAGGTTTCAAGATTAGTGAAAGAATTTTAACTCAACCGAAAAACAAGAATTTTGAAACATATAGTATAGGGGTTTTCAAGAAATTAAGCTGAGCGAAGAAACTGAATAAGGAATTTCGAGAATACTTTTAGAGGAGGCAAAATTGGCAAAGAGAAAGATTCGAAGGATCTACGATAATCGTCAAGAAACGATCACGTGAATCGGGAGAAAGGAAAAGATCGCATGATAGATATACTTAGGATATGATTTACGAAGCTACGATGGAATTCCTCGGTCGATCATGTGAAGGGGTAAAGATCAGGTAGACGCTAGAAGTCAGGGATTCTAGTTATCGGGTCGTCTAAAGATTAGGATAACTCGGCTCTAAGACTTCCTAACGAGCTAAACTACAATCAGGATCTAGGGGAAAAAGTTCCTAAGGGAATCAAGGTTACGTTCTGCTGGGTCCGAAGTCGATGGAGCTGGGCGAGCGACTAAAAGAAGGGCTCTGAAATTTTAACATGGTCAGAGTCAATTGGCTACTAAGGTATTCTAGGACGAGGATGACTAATTCCTAACCAAGTCGTCGGACTATCAAATTGGGACGTCTACCTAAGTCTTCCCACTAACTAAGACTGGGAAACTAATTCAGACTTGTACGTGGATATTAAATGAATGCGGTACTTTTATTGTTCTGAACTTTTGCAAGACCTGCATGGGCCACCACTAAAACCTGTCACGCCCCGCTTTCCAAAATGGACGGAAGCGAAATGTGACGAGGCCCGCTTAGGCCAGAGCTTGAGAAGCTCAGACCCAATAAGCGTCTGTAGAGGTACCATTTTAAAAGATTTTCATGTTCTTGCATTAATATAGTTCGAAACAACAGAAAGTACGGAAAGGAGATGCATTCATTAAATTAGAGATACAATATCCAACAAGTACAAAGTCTAAAAAGAAGCCTAAGCGTGGCAACAAACTATCTAAAAGAAAACTGAAAGTAGTAACCTCTGAAAGTGGCGACTAAAAGACCTCAAGGTCTGATCCTCGTCAGGCACGAACTCTGGATCAACGTCCTCGGCTCCTCGTACTCCAGTGAGTCTGCCTCATCCACGAACTCTGGCTGAGCACCTGACGTACAGCACCCAAGAGAAAGGAACTGTACGTCAGGTAAAGTCTACAAGAAGGGTTAGACTTTACTGCAAGTGTACCGAACTTTAAACAACGGTTTACTGGTTGATTAGCATGCTGAGGTTCTATTACACAACAGTTTACTGGTTGATTAGCATGCTGGGGTTATAACTGAGTAACAAACAGAAGTAACGTAGCAGGAAAGTAAAGCGCAACAAGTATTAGTCGTAGCGTGTGCTACCAACTACGGGACTAACCTACAGGTGTCAAGACAAGTCGGGACGTAACGGAAACAAGGCAAGACAAGACAAGTGAGACACGAAAGGGTTCACGCCTTACGGTTCGAGGGGGATCAGACCCTCTTGCCGTGCGCACGCTCAACCCAATCCCAAACCCCAAGACAAGACAGGACATGACACCAGTACAAGGGATCACTCGCTCTAGCTTGGCGAGTGCCATATTGCCCGCAGGCTGAGAATCAGTACAAGGGATCACTCTCTCTAGCTTGGAGAGTGCCCTATTGCCCTCGTGATGTGTATCAGTACAAGGGATCACTCTCTCTTACTTGGAGAGTGCCCTATTGCCTGCAGGCTGTGAATCAGTACAAGGGATCACTCGGAGAGTGCCCTATTGCCCAGCGGGATGTGCAAGACGGGACGGGAAGTGACAAGAAAGGAAGGGTTATTCTAGGGTGTCCACACACACGCACACACATGATAGCCCTACAGCATCAAAGTTGTTGTTGTCAGGCTCAGACTTCGTCGTCAAGTCTGAGCCGTCAGGAGTCGTCCCGGACGCTATCATTTCACGTCCGGTTCTATTTGTTCACAGTTAACAATTCTAACCAACTAAGTCCTAAGCACGGCCAAAAGTGCAAGTGGATACACTTGCCTGAAATGGCGAGTGTGTCGTCCTCTCGAAGCGTCTCGTCCAAGCGTCTCGTCCAAGCGTCTCGTCCACAGAAGTCCGTCTGAAATATCGCCACGGCGACGATGTCAGGTCTCAATTCATCAAACCCTATTAGGTTTCGTTTCTAGGTTTTCGGGACTATCCTATTCGTCAATAGTCACTTTTTGATGTTTCAGCCTAATCGACGATCTATCCTGTGTGCACAGTCAACAAAGTCCTTTCGTCGATTTTCTATGTTCGTACAACGTTTTACTGGTGCTGGAAAGTAAATTTTAGTTCAATTTGACGGTTTTTAGTTTAGGGTTTAGTCAGCTATTGTGGGTGTTTCTACTAGTTTCGGGGAACCAACCTGAACCGGAGTTTGTTGTAGATTGGATGTCGGGTCTGATCGGAGAACTCCTCAGCTTCAGATCTGGTCCTCGCACGATTCCCCAATAGTTTGAACTTGCGACGAAGGCCTACGACGTGTCGCAACGTCATAGATGGCAAATCCACGAAGTAGCACGTCCAAGTGGGGCCCACAGCAGTGCTAGGGGTCCAAGGGGGACCCACAACACCTCTGGAGAACTTGGGGGGCCCACCACAGGAGTTGGTGTGGGAGAAACAGTGTTGCGACGAAGTTCGGTTGGTCGGACACCGTCGGTGCGGGGGTTCCTCTCGGTCAGACCGAGAGGGGCTCTCGGTCGGACGCTGTGCAGCGCAGCGGAAGCGGGGCTTGTGCGGTGCGAGGGGATCCTTCGGTCAGACCGACGGATCCCGTCGGTCGGGCGCTGCGGGTGTGGGCGAAGCGGCGCTTGGGGGAAAGCGGGGCGGCCTCTCGGTCAGACCGACGAGGTGGGTCGGTCGGGCGCTAGGGCGATGCGGGCGACGTGCAGCGTGCGGTCGAAGCGGCTGTGCGGGGAATGTCTCTCGGTCAGACCGAGAGACGGCCTCGGTCGGAGCGGGCAAAGCAAAGGGGGCATTGCAGCGGTGCGCTACAAGCGACGATGCGGGGAGCGGCTCCGGTCATGCACTAGGATTTGCGGGGGTGAGCTCCGGTCGTGCATTGGGCGATCGTCGCAACGTTGCGACGAAGCTTTAGGAGAGGAAACGGCGGCTAGGGTTTTGTGTAATGCCGAAATAATTTAGCCTAGGGATAATATAAATAGGTTAGAGCTAGGGTTAGGGTTAGGGTTAAGAAAAATGTAATTAAAATAATTAAAATAATTAATTTAGTTTAAAATTACTCTCCTCTCCCTCACACAAGATGGGTGCGGCCAAAAATTCTGAAATTTGGTCTAAAAATTCTTTAATACGTTATTATAATATGGGAATTTTATTGTAATTAAAACACTTATAAAAATAGGTTTTAAAATTATTTAAAACTTTCAAAAAAATGGAAAATAGGTCAAATTAAGTTCAAAAATTGTAAAATAATTATAGGGTGTTCGGGGCGACGAAAGAAAGAGAGTGGAGAAGACGGATCTAAATTTTGACGTCGAGAGACGAAACTAAAAATAGAAACGTGTCGCGTCAAAACAGAAACTCGCGACGTCACATCAAATAAAATAGTATCGCTGAAGAACAACTCGAGATATGCCGTTCCAAAGTTGTTCCACAATCTAATACTTTCAGAGACGATCACGTCAATATATCACACAATAATATTCAAAATCAAATAAAGTCTAAAATAAACACGTGCACGATCAAGAGCACGTGCACGAAGAAGGTACGATAGAAACAGGCCGTTACAAGTATGGTTGGAGAACTGAATATGTTCCTTGGCCTCCAGGTAAAGCACTCTAATGAAAGTCTGTTCATTTCTCAGAGCAAGTATGCGAGAAATCTGGTGACGAGATTTGGGCTGGAGAATGCAGACAAGTCTACACTCCTATGTCTACAGGTGACAAACTCTCCAAAGATGATGGTGGAAAATCAGTGGAGGTCACGTTGTATAGGAGCATGATAGGGAGCCTTCTATATCTGACAGCTTGCAGGCCCGACATCAGTTTAAGTGCTGGAGTATGTGCCCGTTATCAAGCATGTCCTAAGGAGTCTCATATCACGGTGGTCAAAAGAATAATCAGATATGTTAGTGGTACAGCTGAATATAGTATATGGTATACCAAAGACACAAACACCTTACTGTCTGGCTACATCGATGCTGATTGGTCAGGAAATGCTGATGATAGGAAGGGTGCAACATGTGGTTGTTTCTACGTTGGAAACAATCTTGTCTCATGGTACAGCAAGAAGCAGAATTCTATTTCTCTATCCATGGCTGAGGTAGAATACATAGCAACAGGAAGTTGTTGTACTCAACTTTTATGGATGAAGTAGATGCTGACTGACTATGGGGTAGAGAAAACTGTTTTGACTATTTTATGTGACAACCAAAGTGCAATTAATATATCCAAGAATCTAGTTCAACACTCAAGAACTAAACATATAGATATCCGGCACCATTTCATCAGAGAATTGGTAGATAAGAAAGTTCTAGTCATGGAATACGTTGCAACCTGATTCATGGTATATATTACATGTTTAGCCCCACATTTAGCCCCATTTTGTGCATATATGGTGCTTATTTGGTCTTTAATACAAATGTATTTAGAATACCCCTAATTATTAGAGCAAACTCTCATTCTATGCACAAACAATAACATATTGAGTATTTATGCTCTTTTTGTATTTTTAGTACGAAGATCTCGATCTCACGATTCCAACGACTATTTATTTGTATTTTTCTGAGATCTGTGCTAATTACTATGAATTTCTGAATGCAAAATACCAATTAAATGAAGAACTACGGTCGAAATATACTTGAAATACGGCGCTGAGCCGTACATATACAGCCGCCCCATTATATGGGCCATGTGGCCGTTTCACGGCTGTTGATTGCAAAATCCAATGGTTGCGGAGAGCTCCAAAGCGGATACGAGCGGGGCGCGGATACGGGCGACGTGGCTTCATCGTAGCCGTTGCTTCAAGATCCAGCGGCCGCGATTGAAGACGAAAGCGGATCGGAGTCGATCAAACTACGGGCGATGTGGCATCATTTCAACCGTTGGAGCTTATCGGACGGCTTTGAATGGGATTCGAATCTAGCACTTAGCGGGCGAAAGAGTGAAGCGGGCGGCACCCGCTAAGGGGACACGTGGCGCGTGCTCGGGAGATCCCACCATGATCGGATGGTCAGTGATTGCATCAGCTAAGTTTAACGGGTTTCGTTCGAAAAATGAAGTGGGTTTGAACCCGCTAAGCTATTAAAACCCGCAATGTTAATATATAAGCGTATTTTAGGGTTTTTGGCCGTATTATTGCATATTGGAGGCTCTCGTGTGCGATTTTTCGTGAGATTTTCTCGGGCTTTGGAGACAGCGGCTTGAGGCTCTTGCAGAAGGAATTCCAAGGCTTTTTGAGGTGTTTTGGTGATAGAAATCTTAACGTATACCTTGTATTTCACGTATTTAGCATGTATTTGACCTTTTAATCATGTATTTGATAATGAAATTGTGTTTTATTCTCTCCATGCGTGGCTAATACCCTTGTGTGTTGGTTGTGATGTAGTTAGGGTGTTGTAATATTTGGTTTCTACGTCTTTTCACCTTATTTCACATGTTATATCACGTATTTTGCTAGATTCTACACGTATTATTTAAGTATTCTCTTTGTTGATGTACTTGGATCGAATCGGATCTTTGAGGACTTATTCGTGGCATGATCTTTGCGGACATTACCGTGACCCTTGTGGCCACATGAATTTAAATTCTCTATGAAGCTAGTAATCTATGTGATTAGTTACGGCATTTTGAATGATCGTTTATTGTTATACTTTCCGACGTTCGCATACCCTTGCGGGTTGAAACATTGAGTTATAGAAAAGACATTGATTACCGTTGATTACACATACTCTAATGAAATCACAACTGACACATGCTCCTCTCATTGGTTTCTTATATCGACTCTCCGTACTTGTTTTAGCATTACTTTCTCGTTTACTTAAAACTATCATCACGATCTTCTCACCTTTGAAAGGTGGTAGTTTTTATCGTTTTATTAATCTTTAGAAACTGATTCTTTTGGTTAACAGGTCGACTGTCCCGTGGATTCGACACTTAACTCTCCAGGTGTACTACTTGATCGATCTCCTACACTTGGGAGTAGCGCTCACACATTTTGAGATGAGTCAAGTTTTTGGCGCCGTTGTCAGGGACAGTGGTATTTGTGATCCATACTCTCAGTTTCTTTCAAGGAATATTCGGTGAGATCTTTCCATCATTTAGTTTAGCATTTTTATTTGCTTTCTTTTACATAAAAAATGCATAAAAATATAAAAACATAAAACCAAAAAAACACCTTTTCTGCTAGTTTATGTGGTATAGATCCCCAACTTCACATAGATTTGTACGAACAGAAAATATGGCTAATAATAAAAATGAATCACATATCACACCACCTGCACAAGAAAGGCCTTGTAAGGATCGCCGTACCCTTGCAATACTAACAACACACACTAGAGGGGGGTGAATAGTGTAATGACAATAAAATTGTCCAATTAAAATTAAACTTGCAAATGCGGAATTATAAATGCAAGAGGAAATAATTGACACAATCAATCCAAACGCAAACACAAGATTTTACCCTGGTTCCCTAAACTTGGGCACGTCCAGCCACACCAATATTCACTATATTCCCACAAAGAGAAGTGAATACAAA
Organism: Scilla litardierei; assembly: GCA_030789695.1. NCBI lineage: Eukaryota > Viridiplantae > Streptophyta > Magnoliopsida > Asparagales > Asparagaceae > Scilla > Scilla litardierei. The sequence goes on along the minus strand of CM061142.1, from coordinate 315,179,870 downwards.
TCTCACAAGGAGATACCCCACCAAGAGGATTTATGCCCTACACAAGGACCCAACCAACCCTACACGAGGGTCAAGACTCCCACCAAGAGAATCACTAACTCCCACTCAAAGAATTAGGGTTAGCCCTATACTAGGACACTAAACTCCCACAAAGAGAGTTACTCCCACAAAGAGAGTTATTCCCACTAAGAGAATATCCTAATCCATAAAAGAGATGAACTCCCACAAAGAGAGATAGACTAATTCCCACAAAGAGAATTAGTGTAACAAATTCACCAAGTAAAATAAATACTCTTACCTATGCCCTGAGATGCTTACTCATAGATGAATGCAAGGCATGGAAGAGGATCTCCAAGTGTTGAGATATGCTTGAAAGCACTTGGATGAATTCCCTTGAGCTGGACTTCAATGCATAAAGATGAATGAGAGCTCAAATGAGGGAATTGAGAGAGTTTATGAGTGGCTTAAAAATCTCTTGTGATTTTCAATAGCATCAAGAAGTTCTAGAGATGGCAGCACACCCATATATATATGAACCCTATATCAACGCTCAAAACCCAAGAAAACAGCCATCAGCCCAAAGCTGCAACGGCTAGAAATTGGACGAAAACGACATCAACAGTCGACTGAAGATCAAAGACAGTCGACTGATCAACGACTAGAAAATATCCAACGGCTATAATCTGAGCCAGGACAGTCGACTGAAGAAGACAATACAGTCGACTGGAAACAGGACAGTCGCCTGTAAAACCTTCAGCAGGCGACTGCTACAGGGGATGGAATAAAACAGAGAGCTGCACTCTTTCTCCAGATAAGCATACAGGAGACTGATGTCAAAAATACAGTCGACAGTCTTATAGTCAGGCGACTGTAATACCTTCCTCAGTTGACTGCTGTATAAGAGGGAGAAACGACAGAGAGATGCAGAGATTGCACTTACGCTACTAAGATGACTATTGGCCAATTTCCAGGCGACTGCAAATCTACAAACGACTGTAAACTGAGCAGCAGTCGACTATGTGTAAAGCTCAAGTTTGAGTCAATTGAAGTGTTAACTTGAGCTGTGCATATCAATCGACTTTAGAAATCGACAGGCGACTGGAAATCACCCAGTCGACTGTTATTCCTTCAGCAAGCGACTGATGGAAAACCAGAGACTCCAAGTGAGTCTTTGGACAAGATGAACCTATTGGGTTGGATTCTATGATAATCCTAAGGCTCGCTAAGACGGCAAATGCATATGAATGAATGAGTAAACCATCTATCAAGGCATTACATTAACCTAGACTCAAAAGAGATAGAAAGCAATAAAGTAAATATTACATGGATTACATTTCTTTCCTTAGAGTCCAAGTCTTGAATCTTGATGCATTGAATCTCCCCATCATCTCCAAGCTTTGGCACTCCTTGAGTCCAAGCTTTGGCCCTTCTCCACTTGATGTCCATCCTTGCACCAAGTGATTAGTCTCCAAGAAAGATATTCTAGGAATGAAACTGTGAGACTAAACAAGAGAGTCATTAGCAACAACATATGTTGTGATCATCATCAAAATAAGATTGGTATGAAACATCAACACTCAATAATCTCCCCCTTTTTGATGATGACACACATTATGTAAAACACAAAGAATTAAAGCACAATGCTAATGAGCTCCCCCTACTTATATGCACCAATTATACAATGAGCTACACAATAATAAAAACTCATTCTACCAAATAAGATCATGGTGACATATAATAGGTATGGATTACATAAACCAATAGCAATAGACAATATTATGCAAACAAGAATGGTTTATCTAATCCCATATATCTCTCCCTATAGATCTATCTCTCCACATATGCATATGAATATATCTTCCCCTATATATTTACATAATGCATATATCTCTCCCCCTTGACATCGTCAAAAAGGTGGACATCAAATATATCCCCCTTTGTCATCTTCATCAAAGATGTGACAATATTCAAGAAATAAGGAGATGTATGATACCAAATTGAAAAATTTAGCGGGTATCAATCACTATCCCATGCTCCCCCTAGATCATAGAAATGGTCAAGTTTTGACTTTTAGGATATAATACCAATTATAAAGAAGGAGATTAGCAATCTCTAACAATTGAGGTAAATACCAATTGTAGAAAAAGAATCTTGGAAAATAATCCTCTTTACTAATTGATATACAAATAATGGAGCCATGGGCCTAAAGTGTATCAAAGCAATAGATATGGAAAAATCAAGCTTCAAAGATAACAAAAATATTGCCAAAACAAAATATAACATGAAACAAGTTGGCAATAAACAAGAGGTTTATTTTGAGACCAAAAATAACCAATTGTAAATAATGATCTCAAACATCCCTCGAAATGAGAGTTAAAATATGTCTTAAAATATTTTAAACATATAACATATTAACTCCCCCATTGACATACATATGGATCAAAAATGCATGCATGTCAATATAAACACCAAGATTCCCATTTTCATGAAAAGAATAAATTTGAAAATATTTTTCAAAATCATGAAACACACACAAACAATGGGTATGCTAAAAATAAACATTCAAGCACAATACCCATGCAATATGCATATGTGTGAGGAACCTAAACATTAGGGAACCAAACCCAAGAGGAGTTTGACTTCCTAATGTACTCACATGAGGTGATCACATCCCTAACTAGAGAGTTGATGTAACTATTCCTTTCTTTCACACTAACCTTAGTGGGAATACATAAACTCAAGGATTTCCTAGGTAAGGGTTTTGCCTTTGCAAGAGGGATGGATGTGGCATGCTTAGGTGTAGAAACGAATTTCTTGGCATGCAAAGAATGAGGATTTTTCTTCTTAGCAAAAAATGAAGATTTTTCATTCTTCCTCATTATCTCGTGATCTACATGCTTCTTGTTGATGTTATTATTGTACAAGAAAGCATGGTGATTCTTCTTATGTGCTTTAGCAATATTTCTTATATTTGCACCATAAGAGAAATTAGAGGTGGGTTTGGGTACCACATTTTGAATATAACTCAAACCTCCTCTATGATTTACCGGATGTTGTTTTTCCAAAAAATCGTGGAGTGAATCCCTAGAATACACAAAGCTTTTGAGCTTCCGGGATTCCACATCACATTTCAACTTAAGTTGTCGAATGCGAGTTTTTAAGCTAAGGTTTTGTGCAACAAGATTCTCATTAGTTAAACTCAATTCCTTAACTTGATAGAGAAGTGTGTCTCTCTCACTAATGTCACAGACATGCAACGCATCATGATTATTTACACTAGTAGATTCTAAAGCATGCACCTTACTAATAGCATTATCAAGTTTGGCTTTCATTTTACCATATGAGTCGATGCACTTACTTGCCAAGTTGGAGGCCACATTTAAGTGGTATTCGAGTTCCTCGTAGGATAGTTTTTCCTCCTCAACTTCCTTATCACTTTCTTTCCTGACTTTCTCATCGCTTTCCTCCTCGCTTGAGCTTGACGAAGTCTCTTCCCCATTAGCCATGAAGCAACATTCTTCTTTGGAGTTGAGCCACGCCTCTACTCTTCATCACTTGAGTTAGAGGAAGTTGATGAAGAATCATCAAAAGCAATGAAACACATGTGATCGTGCTCCTTGTCATCCTCTTCTTCATCATTTGATGTGTCCACATCGGAATCATCAAATGTGCCAATAAGTCCATTCTTTTGGTTCTTGACCTCGGACTTGGCTTTCCAATATTTCTTTCTTTACCCTTATAGGTATCTTTGGTGGGTTTGGAAGCACATTTAGTAGCAAGATGACCTTTTCCTCCACAATTGAAACAAATAAACTTGTTAAACTGGGAGGCAAACTTTGACGAAGATATACCTTGTTTTTCCTTGAGGAATACCTTGAAATTCTTGAATTGCTTGGCAAGCTCGATGTAGTCATCGTCACTAACATATTCTTCATCACCATTTTCACTCAGAGCTTCCCGTTGAAAGTTATTTCTCCACATGAACTACTCCTTCTCGACATGGAGTGCAACCCCCTTTTTCTTCTCGGGCTTGGTTGGCTGAACCTCTTCCTTATGTTGAAGTAATACTTCATGGGAAATCTCCAATGTATGCCAAATACTTGTGGCCGATTTGCACATGGAGATGCTTTCGAACTCATCCGAAGTGAGGGCGCAATGGAGTACACGCATAGCCTTAGCATTGACTCTGATCAAGTCCTTCTCCGCTTTAGTTCTCGAGGCTGCGAGTGAAGTAGGCTCCTCAAAAGGTGACTCCGTGATGTCCCGAAGGTCATGACCCTTCAAATAGACCATCATCCTGATCTTCCAACTAGGGTACTTAGTTCTGTTGAAGAGCGGGGGTCGAACGGTTGAATGACCTTCTTCATGAGACGCGGATGAGGCGTTGAATGCCATCGTTGCAGTATGCTATAACCTCGCTCTGATACCAATTATAAGGATCGCCTTACCCTAGCAATACTAACAACACACACTAGAAGGGGGTGAATAATGCAATGGCAATAAAATTGTCCAATTAAAATTAAACTTGCAAATGCGGAATTATAAATGCAAGAGGAAATAATTGACACAATCAATCCAAACGCAAACATAAGATTTTACACTGTCCACACAAATATTCACTATATTCCCACAAAGAGAAGTGAATACAAATCTCACAAGGAGATACCCCACCAAGAGGATTTATGCCCTACACAAAGACCCAACCAACCTTACACGAGGGTCAAGACTCCCACCAAGAGAATCACTAACTCCCACTCAGAGAAGTAGGGTTAGCCCTACACTAGGACATTAAACTCCCACAAAGAGAGTTACTCACACAAAGAGAGTTATTCCCACTAAGAGAATATCCTAATCCCACAAAGAGATGAACTCCCACAAAGAGAGATAGACTAATTCCCACAAAGAGAATTAGTGTAACAAATTCACCAAGTAAAATAAATACTCTTACTTATGCCTTGAGATGCTTACTCATAGATGAATGCAAGGCATGGAAGAGGATCTCCAGGTGTTGAGATATGCTTGAAAGCACTTGGATGAATTCTCTTGAGCTGGACTTCAATGCATGAAGAGGAATGAGAGCTCAAATGAGGGAATTGAGAGAGTTTATGAGTGGCTTAAAGATCTCTTGTGATTTTCAATAGCATCAAAAAGTTCGAGAGATGGCAGTACACCCATATATATATGAACCCTATATCAACCCTCAAAACCCAAGAAAACAGCCATCAACCCAAAGCTGCAACGGCTAGAAACTGGGCGAAAACGACAGTCGACTGAAGAAGACAATACAGTCGACTCGAAACAGGACAAGCGCCTATAAAACCTTCAGCAGGCGACTGCTGCAGGGGAAGGAATAAAACAGAGAGCTGCACTCTTTCTCCAGATAAGCATAAAGGTGACTGATGTCAATAATACAGTCGACAGTCTTATAGTCAGGCGACTGTAATACCTTCATCAGTCGACTACTGTATAAGATGGAGAAAAGACAGAGAGATGCAGAGATTGCACTTACGCTACTCAGACGGCTGTTGGCCAATTTCCAGGCGACTGTAAATCTACATACGACTGTAAACTGAGCAGCAGTCGACTATGTGTAAAGCTCAAGTTTGAGTCAGTTGAAGTGTTGACTTGAGCTGTGCATATCAGTCGACTGTAGAAGGATCGACAAGCAACTGGAAATCACCCAGCCGACTGTTATTCCTTCAGCAGGCGACTGATGGAAAGCCATAGACTCTAAGTGAGTCTTTGGACAAGATGAACCTATTGGGTTGGATTCTATGATAATCCTAAGGCTCAGTAAGATGGCTAAATGCATATGCATGAATGAGTAAACCATATATCAAGGCATTACATTAACCTAGACTCAAAAGAGAGAGAAATCAATAAAGTAAATATTACATGGATTACATTGCTTTACTTAGAGTCTAAGTCTTCAATCTTGATGCCTTAAATCTCCGCATCATCTCCAAGCTTTGGTACTCCTTGAGTCCAAGCTTTGGCCCTTCTCCACTTGATGTCCATCCTTGCACCAAATGATTAGTCTCCAAGAAAGGTATTCTAGGAATGAAACTGTGAGAATAAACAAGAGAGTCATTAGCAACAATATAATGTTGTGATTATCATCAAAATAAGATTGGTATGAAACACCAATACTCAACTGACCTTTGTTGGAAATTTATATGCTGTCTAGGGTGGTATCTGATTCATGCATAGTTTTGCCTACTGATGCTCATAATTTTAATCTGAAACCTGGTGTTATTCAACTCTTACCATCGTATCATGGCATAGAAAATGATAATCCTTATTTGCATGTCAGAATTTTCAAGTAGTATGCTCGACACAGTTAGATGGAAAAATTAGTCCTGATTCTGTTTATCTTAAATTATTTCCATTCTCTTTGAAAGATAGAGCAAACATTGGTTTAATTCTTTACCACCTAGATCTATCTCTACTTGGTTACAAGTGAAAACTGAGTTTCTAAAAAAATTCTTTTCTTTGCAGAGGACCCATGCCTTGAAGCGACAATTCATGTCTTTTTCGCAGAGGTAGAAGGAGACATACGACCAAGCATGGGAGAGATTCAACGACCTTTTGATCGCTTGCCTACACCATGGATACGACAAAGGCCGTGCTATTGGATTCTTTTACGATGGCCTGCAGCAGCAAACTAGGCAATACATGGAGATGATGCGCAACGGCAAATTCTTTCAGAAAACTCCTACGGAGGCATGGGATTACATGGAGACCATAGCAGAGCATGCAAGGAGATGGGAGTCTACTTTAGAGTTTAATAGATCAGAGCCACTTCCACCATCTAAAGGAGGCATGCACTCATTAAAGCCAGACGTTGTAATAAGAGCACAGGTGGATGCATTGCTGATGCAGAGTCTACAAGGCCTAGACTTAAGAGCAGTAAAAGCAGTCGAAGCTGAACCAATTTGTACTATTTGTGAGCAGCCCACTCATGACACGTCTGTTTGCCCCGCGATCCCTGCTATGAAAGAGACTATAAAGAACCCACAAACTGAAGTGAATTGGGTGTTAAATCAAGGAGTAAATTCAAACACTTTCAACTCTTCTTGGAAGAATCACCCAAATTTGAGATGTGGACCATAGCAGCCATCGCAACAGACGACCACTCTTTACCCACATCCAAATTATGCGAGCAATCAAGGGAAAAAGGAGCAGAGAACTGATATCATAGTTGCACTTCAGCAAATGATGCAAATGCAGAATCAACCGCAAAAACAGCTTCAGCAACAATTTCAGCAGCAGTTTCAGCAGCTTAAAGAAAACTTTTTTAAAATTGCTGCATCTTTAGAAAACGGTACTTTACCAACTCAATATGTTGCAAATCCTAACATAAATCCCTTTTCTTTTTCAGGTGACAACGTGAAACCATGCAAGGCGATGACTACTTTGCGTAGGGAAAGAGAAATAGAAAAACCAGAACCACCTAGGCATGAAAAAATAATGGAGGAGAAAGAGGATGAGCATGTAGCACAAAAGCTGCAAGAGAAGGAGAATAGTTTACAAAAATAGGAGGTCAAAGAAAAAGAGCCTGAACTATATACACCTCCAGCTCCATTTCCACAGAGGCTAGCACCACCTTCGAAAGATAAGTATCAGGCAGAAATTAGGGACATCTTCAAACAGTTAAAAATTAATAGTCCATTGCTTGATGCGATAAACCAAGTGCCTGCTTATGCTAAATTTTTAAAGGACTTATACACTGTGAAATGGACGCTTAATGTGAAAAAGAAAGCTTTTCTCATGCAACAGGTAAGTGCCATAGTTCAACATAACACTCCACCCAAATATAAAGATCCAGGTTCTCTTACTATTCTATGCACTATAGGAACTAAGAGCTTTGGAAATGCTTTGCTTGATTTGGGTTCTAGTGTGAATATTTTGCCTTACTCTATTTTCTTGCAACTAGGTTTGGGAGAGCTGAAACAACGCCAATGGTGCTACAGTTCCAAGAGGTTGCGTGGAGGATGTTTTAGTTCAGGTGGACAAGTTCTACTACTCCATGGATTTCATCGTCCTAGTCATACATAGACCACCTTCTGGTAACATCACTCCTGTCAGTTTGGGACATCCATTCTTAGCTACATGCAATGCAGTAATCAATTGTAGGGATGGACAGTTGAAGATAACGTTTGGTAACATGAAGATTAAATTAAATATATTTAAATCATGTAAGTTGCTAACAGATGTTGAAAGTGTTGAAGAGGTATGTTTTTTTGAAAATTTGATTGAAGACTATTTTGAGACAAAGTATGAATGTGAATCTAATTATATTGATTATAATTTTGATGATATTAATGAGTCTTATTTTGTGCATGGCACTCATGAAAAATCAAGAGAAACATGGGCACCAAGATTTGAACCACTACCAGTTGGATTGACACCACAATTACCCTCTGACGTGGAGCATCCAAAGCTTGCGCTGAAGCCATTGTCGGACTACTTGAAGTATGCTTTCCTTGGAAAAGATGAGACCTTCCCAGTGGTAATATCTTCCAAACTTACACGTGAACAGGAACACTCATTGCTTGATGTACTTAGGGAACATAAAGGGGCCATTGGATGGTCCATTGCAGACATCAAAGGTAAAAATCCCTTAACTTGTACACATCATATTTATCTTGAGGATGATGCAAGACCTGCACGTGAAATGCAACGTCGGTTGAACCCAGCATTAAAAGAAGTGGTAAAGGGTGATGTTCTTAAATTACTTGATGCCGAAATTATTCATCCAATCTTTGATAGCAAGTGGGTTAGTTCAACTCAAGTTGTCCCTAAGAAATCTGGTTTAACTGTGGTTAAAAATGAAAATAATGAACTCATACCCGTGCGAACCACCACTGGATGGAGAATGTGTATTGATTATAGGAAGTTAAATTCAAAAACAAGAAAAGACCACTTTTATTTGCCTTTCCTAGATCAAATTTTAGAGAGTGTGGCTGGTAAGGAATATTATTACTTTCTAGATGGCTACTCAGGTTATTATCAAATAGAGATCGCTCTAAAGGACCAAGAGAAAACCACCTTCACTTGCCCCTTTGGAACTTTTGCATTTAGGAGGATGCCATTTGGATTATGCAATGCACCTGCTACTTTTCCATGTTGCATGTTAAGCATATTTAGTGATATGGTTGAAAAGATAGTAAAAGTATTTATGGATTATTTTTCTGTATATGGCACCTCTTTTGAAAATTGTTTATTTAACTTAGCCCTTTTTTGTGCAGGTGTAATGAGAAGAACTTGCTACTCAATTGGAAAAAGTGTCACTTCATGACTACGGAAGGTCTGATACTTGGTCACTTAGTTTCTAAAGCAGGCATTCAAGTGGATAGGGCGAAATTTGATGTTATAGAGAAGTTGCCAATACCAAAAAGCGTCAGAGATATTCGTTCCTTCTTGGGTCATGCAGGATTTTATAGACGCTTCACAAAGGATTTCAGCGCTCTCTCTCGACCTCTTTGCAATTTATTAACTTCAAATACTGATTTATTTAGACACAAGAGTGTCAAAATTCATTTGAAAAACTGAAATCCTTACTTGTCTCATCGCCTATTTTGCATGTTCCAGATTGGACTCTTCCTTTCGACAATATGTATGATGCAGGTGATTACGCCGTAGGAGCAGTTCTTGGGCAAAAGAAAGAAAAATTTCCTTATGTGATTTACTATGCAAGTAAGACCATGAATGATGCTCAAATAAATAACACAACAACGGAGAAGGAATTACTTGCGGTGGTATTTGCGTTGGAAAAGTTCAGGAGCTACATTTTGGGATTGCCCATCGTCGTCTATACGGACCACTCTGCACACAAATATTTATTATCTAAAAAGGATGCAAAGCATAGACTTATATGATATGTTCTTATTTTGTAGGAGTTCAACATCGTGATACAAGACAAGAAGGGAGTGGAGAATCATGTAGCAGATCACCTCTCTAGATTGACGGTAAGCACAGAGTCATCAGATACACTGTTGCGAGATTCCTTCCCCGATGAGCAACTTTTTTCCGTCTCTACTCTACCATGGTATGCGGAAATAGTCAATTATTTGGTGACAGGTAGAACTCCATCACATTGGTTCTCTCTTGATTTTAAACATTTCAAACATGAAGTAAAATCTTTCTACTTTAACGATCATTATCTCTTTAAATACTGTGGAGACCAAATTGTGAGACGATGTATACCTGATCATGAGATTAGTAATGTTTTACAATTTTGTCATGATGGGATATGTGGAGGACATTTTTCTGCTCATAAAACTGTTGCAAAAATTTTACAAAGTGGATTTTTCTGGCCCACCATGTTTAAAGATGCATATGCTTATTGTAAATCTTGTGTGCGTTGTCAACAGTTGGGGGGAATCACAAAAAGAAATATGATTCCATTAAATCCCATGTTAGAGATAGAAATATTTGATTGTTGGTGGATTGATTTTATGGGACCTTTTCCACCCTCGTTTATTTATGTTTTCATACTAGTTGCAATTGATTATGTTTCTAAATGGGTGGAGGTTATTCCTTGCAGGTCTAATGACGCATCCATCGTGCTAAAGTTCTTGAAAGAGAATATCTTCGTGCGCTTTGGAGTGTCAAATGCCATTATTAGTGATGGAGGTTCGTACTTTTGCAATAGGCTCTTTGCAAATCCTATGAAGAAGTTTGGGGTGACACATAAAGTTTCTGCTCCATACCACCCCCAAACAAATGGACAAGCTGAACTTGCAAATAGAGAGATCAAGAATATCCTTCAGAAAACGGTGAATCCCACGCGTAAAGATTGGAGTCTTCACTTGCTTGAAGCTTTATGGGCCTACAGTACGGCATACAAGACTGTTTTAGGGATGTCTCCTTACCGTTTAGTTTATGAAAAAAATTGTCATCTCCCTGTTAAATTAGAGCATAAAACTTATTGGGCTATTAAAACTTTAAATTTGCTTGATAACTCATCGAATGACTCTCGTAAATTGCAGATTTTGGAGCTTGAAGAGCTAAGGAGGGAAGCATATGAAAATGCAAAATTGGCAAAAGAGAGAATGAAAGATGTGCAAGACAAAATGATCCTACGGAAGGAGTTCAAACAAGGGGACAAAGTTCTTGTGTACAACTCACGACTACACCTATTTCTAGGAAAGCTACGCTCCAAGTGGTCGGGCCCTTACTATGTCAAACACGTATTTTCACATGGAGCAGTGGCTTTGGTGAATAAGAAAGATGGCAATGAGTTCAAAGTTAATGGACAACGACTGAAACACTTTCAAGAACTGTGGACTAAGGAGGATACAACCGTGGAGCTTATGGAACCACCTTCGGGTGGCATTTAAACCGGTGTGTTCTTTCCTTTGCTTAGTAGTAGTAGTTTTTTTGTCTTTTTATTTTACACTTTTTTTGCTTTTTAGGATTTTTGCCTCTAGTATTCTCTTTTCAACATTGAGGACAATGTTTGTCTTTAAGTTGGGGGGAGTGTACTACACTTTTTGCTAGGATTTCTTTTAGATTCTCTGATTTTTATCTTAGTAAAAAACAAAAAAAAAGAAAAAAAAAGAGAATAGATCACCACCACTCATCATTTAACCCTCATCTAACCCCTCTTAAAATGTCACTTTATCGGATGGTTAGGCATTAATGGCATTCTGAAAATTGTTTATGGCGTGAATCATTATTTCTCTCTTCATGCAATTAATCATTAATATGCCCCTTATGAAAAGTTTCAAATCGCATGACTAATATCTCGAAATGGTTTAAATTAATTCCATGCAAGTCGTTGGGTTGCATTAGTTTAAAGTGGACATGATTGATAGGAATAATTTTCTTTTTGAAGAGGAATGTGGCCATAAATATGTACTGAAATGTGAATCTAATGAATGGGTGTGAGTTGCTATAAAAATGAAAAAAAAGAGAGAAAAAGAATAAAGTGCATCGTTCCCTTGAGTTTATCAAGTAGCCGGGTCTTCGTGCCTCAGGAAGCATTGGAGATTCGTGTCGAAAGATGGATGTATGAGGAGTGCACTCAAAAAAAGATAATAAAAACTTAGATGATTCGAGTTATTAAGTTCGAGGGTCCATTCTAAGCCTAATGCCCGAAGGTCATCTAGCCTAGGAGTCATTAACTGAAAGCTCGATACATGGATCATTCTAAGTCAAAAAAAAGAGAAAGAAAGAAATGAAAAAAGATATGGCAAACTCAACACCCATGAATTAGACGCTCTTTAAATAATGCCGATTCCTTGAAAATTAGAAAGTTATGAATTGATGTTGTGTTATACTTTTGGCCTATGCAAAACGATGCTTGTATGTTATGTGTTTAAACTAGATTAGAGAAAATGACATGGATTTGATTTCATTCTTAATTGTGTATATTCGTGGTAAATATTATGATGGAAAGTGCACTATTGAGCCAAGCCTTAGACAATTGGAAGGATTTAATATTTTTCTAAACATTTGATTTAGTCGCTCTTTTTGCTAGAGACTAGCAAAATGCTAGTTGGGGGTGTGATTCATGGTATATATTACATGTTTACCCCACATTTACCCCCATTTTGTGCATATATGGTACTTATTTGGTTTTAATATGAACGTATTTAGAATACCCTTAATTATTCGAGTAAACTGTCATTCTATGCATAAAACAGTAATATATTGAGTATTTATTCCCTTTTTGTATTTTTAGTATGAAGATCTCATATCACGATTCCAACGATTATTTATTTGTATTTTTCTGAGATCTGTGCTAATTACTATGAATTTTTTAATGCAGAATACCAATTAAATGAAGAAATACGGTCGAAATATGCTTGAAATAAGGCGCTGAGTCGTACACATATAGTCGCCCCATTATACGTGCCACGTGTCCATTTCACGGCCGTTGATCGCAAAATCCAACGGCTGTGGACAGCTCCTAAGCGGATACGAGCAGGGCGCAGAAACGGGCGATGTGGCTTCATCGTAGCCGTTGCTTCAAGATCCCGCGGCCGCGATTGAAGACGAAAGCGGATTGGAGTCGATCAAACTGCAGGTGACATGGCATCATATCGATCGTTGGAGCTTAATCGGAGGTCTACGAATGGGATTCAAATCCAGCGCTTAGTGGGTGAAAGAGTGAAGCAGGTGGCAACCTGCTAAGGGGACACGTCACGATCGGATGGCCAGAGATTACAGCAGCTGAGTTTAACGGATTTCGTTCGAAAAGTGAAGCAGGTTTGAATCTGCTAAGCTATTAAAACCCGCAATGTTAATATATAAGCGTATTTTAGGGTTTTGGCCGTATTATTGCGTATTGGAGGCTCTCTTGTGCGATTTTTCGTGCGATTTTCTGGGGCTTTGGAGACAGAGGCTAGAGGCTCTTGCAGAATGAATTCCAACGCTTTTTGAGGAGTTTTAGTGATAGAAATCTCAACTTATACCTTGTCTTTCACGTATTTAGCATGTATTTTGACCTTTTGATCATGTATTTGCTAATGAAATTGAGTTTTCTTCTCTCCATGCATGGCTAATGTCTTTGGTTTCTACGTAGTTAGGGTGTTGTAGTTAGGGTGTTGTAATCTTTGGTTTCTACGTCTTTTCACCTTATTTCACATGTTATATCATGTATTTTGACCTTTTGATCATGTATTTGCTAATGAAATTGAGTTTTCTTCCCTCCATGCATGGCTCATGTCTTTGGTTTCTACGTAGTTAGGGTGATGTAGTTAGGGTGTTGTAATCTTTGGTTTCTATGTCTGATGTAGTTAGGGTGTTGTAATCTTTGGTTTCTACGTCTTTTCACCTTATTTCACATGTTATATCATGTATTTTGCTAGATTCTACACGTATTATTCAAGTATTCTCTTTGTTGATGTACTTGGATCGAATCGGATCTTTGCAAACTTATTCGTGGTGTGATCTTTGCGGACATTGCTGTGACCCTTACAGACATATGAATTTAAAGGGTAAATTGCAGAAAAATACCCTCACGTTTGGGCCATTTTCACGTAAATACCCTGACGTTTATTTTCATCAAAATATATACCCAAACGTTTTCCGACTCTTTTAAGTTGCTGCCCTTTTTTAATTTTCCGTCCAAAAGACAGAAAATTGGACAAATTTACTCCTGAATGTTCCTTTTATAAGTTAATACCCTCACGTTTAGACCTTTTATAAGTTAATACCCTGAATTGGGTGTGTGTGTCCATTGGGGTGGGTGGGTGCATGGGTGTGTGGGGGTGTGTGCACGCATTGGGGGGGTGTGTGCATGGGGGTGGGTATGCGTGCGTGCATGGGAAGGGTGTGTGTCCATGGGTGGGTAGGTGTGTGCATGGTGTGTGTGTGCGCATGGGGTGGGTGAGTCTGTGCATGTGTGGATGTGTGCATGGGTGGGTGGGTGTGGGCATGGGGTGTGCGTGCATGTGGTGGGTGGGTGTGTGCATTGGGGTGGGTTTATGCATGGGTTTGTGTGTGGGTGTGTGCGTGCATGGGGTGTGTGTGTGGGCATGAGTGTGTGTGCATGGGGTGGGTGTGTGCATTGGGTGTGTGTGCATGGGGTGGGTGGATGTGTGCATTGGGTGCGTGTGTGTACATGGGTGTGTGGGTGTGTGCATGGGGGTGGGTTGGTGCATGAGGGTGGGTGTGGGTATGGGGTGGGTGGGTGTATTGGGTGGGCGTGTGCATTAGGGTGGATTAGTGCATGTGTGATCGTCTACCTTATAGTGCCCAGATTGAGCCAATACTTCAACAGGTCACATGCGCCCATGCACTCACCCACCCCAAGCACACACCCCATGCACACAACCCAACCATGTACGCACACCCACCCCATGCACACAACCCACACACCCACGCACACACGCCCACCCCACACAACCCCAACCCCAACCCAGGCACACTCACCTTAAGCACACACCCCATATGCGCACAAACCCCATGCACACAACCCACCAACCCACACTGACATACCCACGCACGCACACACACCCACCCAATGCCCACACCCACCCACCCACCCATGCACACACGCACACACACACACCTTAAGCACACACCCCACCCACCCCACGCGCACCCACCCACCCTACGCACACACCCTCCAACCATACCCACACCCCCCATGCACACACACCCCCCATGCACACAACCCACCCACCCCCCGTGCACCCACCCACCCATACCCATAAACACACGCACACACCCATGCACACACCCCCCTACCCCAAGCACAAACCCACACAGACACACCCCACACCCAACGCACACCCACCCCCCACGCACACCCACCCCCACCCACCCCATGCACACACTGTTCCCACACATGCACACACCCACCCCCAAGCACACAACCCACCCACCCACGCGCACACACCCTATGCACACACCCCACCCCAGCCCCCCCCAATGCACACACCCCACACACACAACCCACCCACCCCACACATGAACGCACACTCACCCACTCACCCACCCCATGCACCATCCCACCCGAGAGAGAGATAATTGGGGGGAGGCAGAAAGAGAATCTATAGAGAGAGATTTGGTGTAGAGAGAGAAAGAGAGAATCTGTAGAGAGAGAGGAGAGAGAATCAGTAGAGAGATAGAGAGATAGAGAGAGAATCGGGGGGAGAGAGAGAATCTATTGAGAGAGATTCGGTATATAGAGAGAAAGCTAAAGAATTTGTAGAGAGAGAGAGGAGAGAGAATCAGTAGAGAGAGATAGAGAGAGAGAATCGGTAGAGAGAGAGATTCGGGAGAGAGAGAGAGAAGAGACCTTGGGGTATTTACGTAAAAATGGCCCAAACGTGAGGGTATTTACCTAAACGTGAGAGAGAGGGGCAAAATGGTCCAATTTAACACCGTTAGCACATTTTCCGTTATAGGGTATCAATTTGTTACAAAATAAACCTGAGTGTATTTACGTGAAAATGGCTCAAACGTGAGGGTATTTTTATGCAATTTACCCGAATTTAAATTCTCTATGAAGCTAGTAATTTACGTGATTAGTTACGGCATTTTGAATGATCATTTATCGTTATACTTTCCGACGTTCTCATACCCTTGCGGGGTGAAACATTGAGTTATAGAAAAGACGTTGATTATCATTGATTACATATATTCTAACGAAGTTACAACTGACACATGCTCCTCTCATTGGTTTCTTATATCGACTCTCCGTACTTGTTTTAGCATTACTTTCTCGTTGACTTAAAACCATCATCACGATTATCTCACCTTTGAAAGGTGGTAGTTTTTCATCGTTTTATTAATCTTTAGAAACTGATTCTTTTGGTTAACAGGTCGGCTGTCCCATGGATTCGACACCTGACTCTCCTGGTTCACTACTTGATCGATCTCCCACACTTGGGAGTAGCGCTCACACATTTTGAGACGAGTCACAACCTCTAGCCAATTGGCTGATATTTTCACGAAACCCCTCGATTCAGGCAGATTTGAAGAGTTGCGATAGGCACTTAGGTTGTGTCGTATCTGATGTTGCATCTCCTGTTGCAACATAAGGGGTGCTGGGCTGTGTTAAGTTGGGCATGTTTAGGGTCAGGCCGTTATATTTGATTTCCCCCTAATTTATTCCTTACGGTACTCTTTTCTCTCCAAAAATTTTCAAGAATAGAAGTGTGCTCTTCTACGGTTTCTTGATCCCTTCTTGTGTGATTCTACCTCTCCTCTGCTAAAATGGCTCGTGACCAAAGTTAAAAATCTCTTCAGGCCCCTCGCCGGTCCTCTCGACGGTCTTCCTCCTCAAAAAAGGCAGCGTCCTCTTCCTCTCATCCACAGGGTAAGAGAAAAGGGGTGGCTCCTCGATCTGCTCATGTCTCATCTTTTGGCATTTCTCATCCCTCTCCATCAGATGTCTTCCCAGCACATGCATTACACTGTAGTGTCGAATTGGGAGATGGTTCCAATTTCCCTAATTTCAGTTCAATATGAGAAACCCTCGTCTTTCGATTCAGATTTGGATGAAGATTTTCCTGCTCCAGTCACAATTCATGACTGGTTCTGGTATCTTAGGAGGACTGGTAAAAAATTGGACTTATCTTGGATGGACTTCCCAGGTGTTCCCCTTGGTCCTTACAAATTGGACAAGTTGAGAGGTAAATTGATGTGTGTTGAGGTGCCTGATGTTGATGAGATTATACTTACCACCTGTCGGCGAAGGACGTCTTCTGTTAAATTATGTAAAATTTTGGTTCTGGAGATTTTTGATTTTGAGATGTCCATACCTTCCGAGGATGCTGGTGCAAATGATGATGCTGAAGTGAATACTGGCCCTACGGCTGTAGATGTCCAGCCTCAAATGCCTCATGTCTCTGTTGATGTTCAAGATGACAGCCATGACCTTGTTGTTCCGGTTGTGAATAAAGAAGTTCTTCAAATGGAGGACCCACTGTAGTGGAAGATTCTGGACTACCGTCTGAGACCCATATGCCTCAAATTCCTGAGGAAGATCTGGTTCAGGGGGCAGGTGTTAATTCTTGTGTTGCAACACATTCAGAGGAAGCTCCTGAAGTTGCTTTAGAGGAGGCTCCTGATGTTGTAACATCAGCTTGTGGTGGTGCTGAAGATGCCCCTCTTGATGATCCGTGTGCAGCTCAAGCTGCTGCTGCTGATATTTCCTGTGATGTTACACATGATGTTACAAAATCAAATGCAACATGCACCCCAACTGTACAAGAAGATGCTAATACTTTACCTCAGCCTACTCTGCCTAGAGATGATCTTATTCCTCCCCATGCTCGCAAGCCCATGAATGTTCCCAGGAAACATGTTGCTCCTTCCAGCCATGTCTCTCCATCTCCTTCAAAGAGGGCTAAAATCCATGTTGCTTCAGGTTCTTCATCTTCCTCTCTTTTTACTGCATCAGATGCTATGAGCAAGGTATTCTTTGATAAAGCTTGTAAAAGGATATGGTCCCTTTACTCTAAAAGGTCCATTCATGCTGAGAAGTCTCTATATGTTTCCTCCTTTTCTAACACCAAATTTATCTCCATTTTAAATGACCTCAAACTCTTTCATGCTGCCACTTGCTTCAAATCTTATAACCCTGCATTGGTCAGGGAGTTCTACAACAATTTGTCTAGGGCTGCATGAGATTCTTCATCTAGGTGGGCCTTTCGTGCCTTTATTAGAGGTAAGATTATCTCTTTTTATCCCTCCGTTCTGAATAAGATTTTGCAGTGGTCATGTCCTCCCTTGCTGTCAGCTTTTGGGGAGTCCATTGGATATAATTATGACACCTTCATAAAGGTGGTCACTACTGCAAAGTTGGTCAGTTGGCCTAAGTCTTCATATTTTTCTTCCACTTCATTGTCATTAAAGTTCTTTCTGTTGTATAGAATTGCTACCAGGAATTGGCTTCCCACATCCAATGTTTCTGTTGTCACTAAAGAGATGTGTAAACTGCTGTATTCTGCTGGAACTAAGCAGCCCATCAACCTTAGAAGAATCATCTTTGATTCTATTTTGTCACTGTCAGAGTCATCTGGAGCTTCTTCTTCTCTGCCTCATGCTTGTCTTATCTCCATGATGCTACAGTCTCAGAAAATTATGACATCTGCAACTGAATTATTTGTTCCTTCTTAGGGCATTAGCTACACAGGCAAGTCTGTAGTTGGGAAGAATGATGATATTTATAGTCTATCCTCTCCATCTCTTGGAACTGGTCATGTATCTTCATCGCCATCTTCTCCTGATGGGCAGCCATTGATCACTCCATATTTTACACCTTTTTTGCATGTTTGCATGTCGTTTTGATCTCCCATATCGCATTTTTCACGATTATTCGACAATATTGCGATGCTTTTCACTATTTCTTGTTTTTGTCGTATTTCAGGAATTATGGAGTGATTTGGAGCAAATTTGAGATCAAGGGATTTGCACGCGCTTAGGAGTGTCGCCCACGGCTCATTCGAGGATTTATCAACGATGGGGGATGAGCGGAAGAAGAAGGAAATCAATAGGAGCGACGAGGAGGCAAAAAAGAAGAAGAAACGAGCATTTCAGCACATCACTCGGCCGAGTAGACCGCTCACTCGGCCGAACAAGAATCCCTACTCGGCCGACCAGAACGGATACACACAGGATGATTTCAGCGTATACTCGACCGAACAAAGAAAGCCCACTCGGCCGAGTGAGAAAGTTCACTCGCCCGAGTGGTACATGGAATTCATCCAGAGACAAGGCTGAAGTTACTGGAATTTTCAGAGATCCTGAGGATGCTCACTCGGTCGAGCATGAATGCTCACTTAGCCGAATGAAGAAGTCCACTCGACCGAGCCACCCCTCGAAGAAGGACCCTAAAACTCCCGAAGTTAATGTTTTTTTACAGGGTTTGTCACTCGGCCGAGTGACAAGGGTCACTCGGCCGAGTGACCCTCTCCGACTGCTGTTAGGGCTGCGTTTTCTGGGCTGCGCAGGGGCAGTTTGGTCACGATTTTTCGGACGATTTTAAAGGGTATTTAACCCCTGTTTTTACCCTAGTTTAGAGGGGACTTAGACTACAATTTTTAGACTTTCTTTTAGGATTTTGACGTCTACTCTTTGTGAATTCTCGGCTGGAGATCGTTGGCGTCAACATTTGTTTGTCTATTCTTGTTAAAAACTCAATTTTTATGCATTATTTCTCTTTTGCAATGAATTGTGTCGTGATCATTATTGAAATTTCTAAGATTTGCATGATGTCTAGTGAGTAGTGCCGTCGTTATAGGGCATAGGGATGAACCCTATGGACCCTATCTCTTAATTGTGATGAATTTGTGGAATTGTTACTAGAATTGATTATAGTTAGGTTGTGATCAATTGATTACGGGTAGCTAGGAATTCGTATCGATTGGGATTTGCAAGAGATTGGATCCCAATTGATAGGAAGGCCTAGATATTCGATTTAGATTGACAATTGGATCTCTCTAGATTTGATTTGCAAGAGATTGGACCACAGGTAGGATTTTTAATTGTGAATCTATATTAATATTCATTTGCAAGAGATTGGACGGATAAGAACTATCACACCCTAGGTCGTAGCTCGAGTTTGCATGAGAGTGGGCTCGAGATACGATTGAACAATGATGTCGTTCTTCACGCTAGCGGCTTAGGCTAGGGTTTGCACGAGAGTGGGCCATATCCTAGGTTTGCTATAGACCGTCAATAGCGCGAGAGCGTGAGCTTGGTTCTACATTAAGTTGCGACTAGTTCACCTGTATTCAAGCTTAGCAACATTGAAGCTTATGAATCACAAGGATGAGAGATGGTCTGTAGTGGGGATTTCCTATCCCTAGACGCTTTTTATTATATTGATATTTCTCTGCTATTGAATGATTGTGACTATTACACCAAACTATTCTTGTTCTCTTTATAGCTAGGTGATTTGAGTAAGACACGGTCATTTGTCCTCCCTGAGTTTGATACCCGCTCGTCGCTACACCGTGCGCTTGCGGTAAGACTACAAGTGTTTTTCGGGTGCACATCCGGACGCGATAAAGTTTTTGGTGCCGTTGTCGGGGAGGCGACAGTGTTTTATTTTCTTTACTTAGTTATTTCTTTTTGTTTTATTAATTTTTTTATTTTTACACCAATAATGTGCTAACAATTCCATCAAAGCTCTATTCTTCTGTGCATGTACACAAGATCAACGGCGAATCCAGAGGATATATTATTTGATCAGGAGATCGAACGTACCGAAAGGAGGATTAGAGCCGAGAAGAGACTTAACATAGAGGAGGATTGTATGAACCGCCCGGAGACACCGAAAGAATTAACGGCACGTATGGAGAGGATCATATCTATCAGAGATAGGCTTCGGCCTAAGACTTCTTCCACCACTTCCTCCATCGCTATGCTAGAGTTGGTGGCGGATAAGAATTTTGAGCTCAAGACGGGATTAGTGGTCTTAATGCAACAAGACCCATTCCATGGGAACTTCCATGAGAATACACATTATCATCTTCAACTATTCTTGTCCAAGTGCGTCACCTTTCAAATGCCGGGTGTTTCCGTCAATGCTATCCGATTGCGACTCTTCCCCTTTACCCTCAGAGACAAAGCTCTATATTGGTTGAGGACACAAGCGGAAGGGATATTCACTACTTGGGATGAGTTGGCTAGTGCTTTTGTTGATAAATTCTACCCGCCATCTCAGACAATGAAGATAAGGAGAGCACTCATGTCCTTCAAGCAATGACCGCAGGAGACCCTATACGAGGCATGAGAGCGCTTTAAGAATCTACAGCATCAGTGCCCCCATCACAGCATAGAAGTATGGGAGCTAGTTCATAGCTTTTATAATGGACTTTAACCAGGCACTAAGGAAATTATAGATGCAACCGCCAACGGAGCCATTCTATCCAAGACACCGGATGAAGCTACGTCCCTATTAGAGGAGATGGCCTCTAATAATCAACAATGGGGCGATGAGCGAGGGCAATCTTCTACCTCCTTGAAGCCAACAAGCATATATGAGGCCAAGGCCGTATCGGAGCTTTCCAATAAGTTTGACTCTCTCCACAAGGTCATGGAGAGGTTAGAGAAGTATATCACCGAGCCGCATGGAACTCCCGCCACATATATGCTGGGAGGCAATATGAGCGATTGGCAAGACCAATCTCAAGCTATGTTTGTAGGAGGAGAGCATGGAGAAGGAGCCTTGGAACAAGTGCAATATGTTGCGGGGAACTCTGGTTATTGGGCCAACCCGGCCGCAAGGAATCATCCGGGATTTTCATATGCAAATAATGAAGGGGCCCTAAACCCACCACTGCAACAACCTCAAGCTAGGCCTCCACCTCCACAATCTCAATACCAACCTAGGGGGCCACCGTAACAAAGCTACCCACCTAGGCAACAAGCGGGACCATATAGGCTGCCGGGTTATAATCAAAGTTGGAGAGCTCCAAACCCACCGCAAGCTTAACCACGATCAGATCATGAAGCTAGGGTGGAAGAATTCATGGTGGAGCGAAGAAAGATAAATACTAGGTTGATGGCACAACAAGACTCGCTTAATACCGTCGTTGTGCAACTTGGAGAGCAGCTTGCATTGCTAAACAAAAACACTTAACAATTGCCGGCTCAACCGGAGCCTAATCCATGGGGCACTACCGGCCACATAAATGCGGTGGTGGCGATTACTACTAGAGGCAGAAAGGATACTACTCCAGACATGGTCCAAACCAAGGAGCCCGTGGTAGATATTCTGGACGACAAAGAGCCGGCTATTGAAGAGGAGAGTACAAAAGAGCCGCAAGAAGGTGGAAATTCTGAAATGGAGAAGCCTAATGAGGAGCGCACCTACATGCCGCCGGTGCCCTTTCCACAACGGTTGGCGAGAGCCAAAATTGAGAAGAGGCTCGCCAAGTTCTATGAATACTTGAGGGGAGTAAGCCTCAACATACCTTTCTTACATGCTATAGTGGAGATCCCGTCATATGCAAAGTTCTTGAAGGACTTAATATCAGGAAAGAAAAGAAAGGAGAAAATTATGCTTGCCGAGTAAGGAACTTGGTTTACCCAGAGGGAAAAGGAGCCGACAAAATTCAAGGATCCCGGAAGCTTTCGCATCCCATGCACACTTGGAGGAGTGCCACTACAAAAGGCTTTAATGGACTTGGTAGCAAGTGTGAGCCTAATGCCCCTTAGCATGTTTCGGAAATTAAATACGGGGACCGACTTGAAGCCAACCGACATGAGAATACAACTCGCGGATGGTCGGATTACTAGGCCAGTAGGGATTACAGAGAATATTCCGCTCCAAGTACCGGAAGGTATATTCTTGCCTTGCGACTTCGTCATTATGGACATCAAGGAGGAGGGCGACACATCACTTATACTTGGACGCCCGTTCTTAGCTACCACCGACGTGATATTCGACGTGAGGGAGGGTACTTTATATTTGATTGTAGGCAACATCGAGGTTGTGTTCCATATCCCCAAAGCCATGAAGCATATGCTCTACCAAGAGGAGTTGGACTATGTGGACCTCCTTGACGAGGTGATCGACGAAGCCATTCCACATTTTATTGGCGCTCTACATGATGATGGCCTTGAAGAAGGCCAAACTTCTAGCATTTCAGAGAAGTTGGAGGACCCTCCGGATAGCTCTACGGCTGATGATAAAGACGAAGCTGATGTTGCGAGGATAAGGGAGCTTTGTAAGCTCTCAATGGCCAACAACTTAAAGAAAGCTCCGCCGAAACAAAGATCGGCGTAACCGGTGAAAAAGAAGATTGGTACTAGCTCAAGCTTGGGGGACTTATCTCCCAATACTACCCATGATGAGGGGACGCTGAGGAAGGACAATGAGCATCAACAACTAAATCCAAGTGGCCTTCCCGGTAAATTTGACGGGCGCATCTCGCATGCCCCTAACATCACGCGCTAAATAAAAATCATAAGGGGTCGAGCTCAAGACCTTAAACGAGCGCTTGTCGGGAGGCAACCCGAAGGTTTTATATCATTCTTATTTGATTTTCATTTTTATTTTGGGTTTTTTGTAGTGTTTAGAGTCTAGCGTCTATAAAAATCATGACAACGGGCTTTATTTTTAATGACAGGAGATGGAGAACGAGAGATCATTCATATGGAGTATGACTAAGGCAAGGGGGAGTGCTCCAGGAATGCGCTCAGGCCCTAGGAGAAGGAAGATATTGACGGGAGTAAGAAAAACAGAGAATAGAGCAAAAACAGGGAGCCTTTGCAGAAAACAGGATGCCACTCGACCAAGTGACATATGTCACTTGGCCGAGCAAAGACTCCATTCAGCCGAGTGGAGTACAGATCAGGAAAGATCCTTCTGACCAACTCACTATTATTATAAATTGCCACTCGGGCGAGTGACTTGTCACTCGGACGAGTGAATCAGATACCCTCCACGCTCAAAAATTTGCTGAGTGGCCATGCCACTCGGCCAAGTGGCATTTGTCCATTCGGCCGAGTGGGAAAAGCCACTCGGCCAAGTCGTAAGTTGCGAAGTTAATTTCCAAATCTTCTTCACTCGGTCGAGTGAGCTCGTCACTCGGCCGAGTCGCAACTTTCCTATATATATGCTGAGCGGGCTGCGCGAATTTTGAAACGCAAAAATCCCCAAATCACCCGAGCCCGCGCTACCCCTTCACCTTTCTTCGATCGAATCATCGCATACCCTTGCCCGAGCCACCAGTCGCCACCGACCGACCTTCGCCGCCGGTCGCCGCCTCCGCTGCGTCGCTGTCCTTCGTCGCCGCCGCCCCAGTCGCCGTTCACCCCCCAATTCGCTCCAAAACACATATTTCTTCTTCATTCTCCCGATTCGTATGCCCATTGCACCCCAAATTCAAATTAACTCCTATATATATATCTGTTATCCCATATCTTCCCCATGTTTATTGATTATCATTCGCTGATTTTATTGTTTGCTTTTCAGGTTAGCTTGGGAGAGCTTCTGGACTCATTCGGAGCTTCTAGGAGGAGGCGTTTCTTAGCACACGTCATATTTTTCTCTCGTGTCGTGCTCAGGTACACTCGTTCCATTATTTAGCACTTCGCATTTCCATTTGAGTGGTCACGTCTCGCGGCACACATGCCGCGACGCCTTTGGCCACGCACCCGGGAGCCCGCTTCCAAACGGAAGAGGTCAGGCGATCCTGGTCCCTCTTCCGCTAGGGTGGACTCCCCGCCACCTGGCCCACCCCCACCAACACAGCCGCCTCCTGCCGATCTCATTCCACCACCTGCACAGCCAACCCCTGCTATCGAAGCCATGGGGATTACGTTCAGAGATGACGCACACCGCGCCAGATTTGAGCGTATCTCGCACCGCTCGATTGTACCCTCCAGGTTCGTGCATCTAGCTGACTTAGATCTCCTAGGGGTACTCGAGGGGCTGCTCACGTTGTACGACAACGTGGGATGGCACGATTTTCTGTCTATGACGACGGATACCTACATCCGCCTGGCACTTGAGGTCCTGAGATCTATTTCCCGGACCCCTGGAGGATGCTCATTTCGACTAATGGATCAAGAGTGCGAGGTCACTCTCGACATGCTTCAAGCATTCTTCCAGTGGCCCGCTGTACTGGTCGTAGACCACGCTTATGCTCACACGCACATCCCACCCCGTCGTTCGACACGCATGCCTTTTGGACACGGATCACGGGTTCACCACTCGCCTTTGACCCTAGTAGGGCCAAGGCATCTTCTATTCTCCACCTCTGCCTCCGCATTGCACAGCGCCTTATGGCGACCACTTTTCTTGCGAGGTACGAGCCCGAGACACTGTCGACTCCAGAGCTCTACATGCTCTGTGTGATGACACGGCCTAGGGTCTTCGATAGGGGTAGTGACGTCCTGGTCCCTGCCGTCAAGATTGATATTGCCAGCTGGTACATCCACCGCATAGTTATTTCTGTCGGTACTCGGATGCCTATTTGCTGCGGCGGTCTGATTACCCTCCTGGCCCTTATGACCGGCATCGACCTACCTGCTGACTTGCTTTGACCAACGGGCCCCACTTCACTATCGATAGACATTATGGCCCAGATGAGGATGTTGCGTCCTCATGGTCATCAGCACTGGGTGTGGCTCCACGGTCCTTTCGCTGTGAATTACATGGTTCTCCCGAGCCCTGCTCGGACACATATAGGACCCGCAGGCGGAGAGTGGATTCCAGTGATGGATCTCCTTATCTCCGCCGCATACGTGTTAGATCCTGAGGGTGCTCAGCAGGAGCCCCTCATTCCACCCCAGGACCCCGTGATCCCTCAGCCTGGGCTTGCTTCGTCTGCACCTCCCGACACCTCTGTACACACTTCTGTTAGTGTCGAGAGCACTTCAGCTGAGTCCACCCACACCACCACCACCACTATGCCCATGTCGATAGATCTCATTTCTGCTGCGAGCCCCGAGCGTCCCCCCACCATATTTGAGTGCAGCGAGACTTCCTTCGCTTCCGCGGTAGAGAACCTGTCCTCATTTTTGTTCCCGACCCCTGGGGAGTCTTTTCCTTCACATTCCATGACCTCCCTAGTCGTCGACCTCACGGTCTCCACTGTCGCTGTATTTTCCGAGAGCGTAGTGACGTATGTCCCCATGTCTGTGTCACTGACCTCTCTGCCAGCCTCGTCGTTTGCCACCACTCACACTTCAGCTGCCTCTCCTTCCTCGTCCACTCTTCCTGCGTCTCAGCCTCACACAGAGGCTGGGCATCACTTAGTGAGCACAGCACCCCAGCACCACCCCATAGCTGCACCTATCCTTTACGGTGGCCGTGTGAGACAGCCCCACGCTTCATCTGCTCGTCCCTCCTCTCCACGTCCCCCCGACACTCTAACTCAGCACCTCCGTACTCTCGAGGGGGCAGTTAGTGAACTTAGAGGAAACTTTAGGGCTCTCTCCGCTACTGGCAGTGCTGTGGAGAGGCAGGTCGCTTTACTGACTGGTATTCAGGCTTGCCTGAGCCAGATCCTTGCCCGAATGCCTCCACCACCCACATCCACGCCTACCCAGCGTCCACCTTGCCCAACACCTCCGCCATAGGATGGTGCTGGTGCACCCCCACCCCCTTAGGCAAACACCGGATGCCTCTCATACTGTTCTGATGTCGATACATTGGATATTTTTTGTTAGCATGATGCTTTTGTACCCCTCCTCCACACACTGTTTTGTTCACATTTTGGTCCTATCTGTCTATATCTGTTTGGGAGAGAGGGAGTACTTTTTGGAGACACTCTTATCTGCATTATTCTGATCTCTGCATGCATCACCTGCATTCTCATATCATTTTCTTTCTTTTTATTTTTTTTCTTTTCCATCATGCATGCATCCTCACCCTCCCCACCCATATTTTGTCTCTCGGTGTGCCACACTTCGCACATTGAGGACACTGTGCACTTTAGCTTGGGGGAGTGAATTCTCACACTTTTCATCTTTTTGTCGCCTTTTATTTTTATTTTCTCACTTTTCTTCGTTTTTACACCTATTTTCACCCACTTTTTCCTTTTTATCATGCATCACGTTTTTTTTATTTCTGCATGTGCTGCATTGTACGGTAGCTCTCTTTGCTTTTATCCTCATTTCTTTCATCTTTTTGCTAGAGATGAATTTTTTGTGATGATGATGACGTGGTGTTAGCTTATCTCTATATGCATACTATCTTGTCATGCCTTAGTTTTTATTTCAGATATCATATGCTATGTCTTGCTATGCATTTGAGATAGTAACCCGCACTTTCATGTATGAATATGGATAAAATTCTTTTATTAGCTGAGTCTGATTATTTTCACTGTATACTCTTCGTAGAAAACACACCAAGCTTCACGCATTGATTGCTTATATCTGGAGTACTACTTTCCTTTCTTATATCACTTCTAATTGCATGAAAATTGTACATTTCACTTTCAGGTTGATTGAATGTACGTTAGGTTGATATAACTGGATTAGTTTACTTTCTGAGATTAAACTGAGTAGATTACGTTACTCTGCTGAAAGTTGTCGTGCACCTCTTATAGAGTGAACCGAGTGTTACATATATTTCTTTCTCCACATATCTTGAGCATTATTTCTATACTTATATTCATTGGTGAATCTCCCTTTAGCGGATCCTATATTGGCATTTCCCCCGCTATTAAATTCCATGCTATAATACCCCCAAAATCAAAAAGAAAAAACTACATGTATATCTTTCTATTCTTTTGATTTGGGATTCAGATGTATATATGCTATGAAAAAAGAGAGAGAGAGAAATAGGAGAAAAAGAAAAGAAAAGAGAAAAGAAGCTTATACATGATCCCATCACATACTCTTTCTCTCTTTCTTCCCTCTTTTGTTTTTATTTTTCGTGGAGCTCCAAAAATGGGGAATGTACTTATTGATTTATCTAATGCCACCACGCTTATAGATAAGCTTGGGGGAGAGGATCCAATGATGTGAGAGAGTGTGACTACTTGACTGTTCATGACAACCTAAGCTAGGTAATTGTCTATACTCGGTGAGATTACTAAAGGTTTTACGAAATCCAGGAATTGAAGCTTAGCATGCATTTCATGAAAACCATACCTTTCTATTCTTATTGATCCGTATTGTGTGATATCTCTTATACTCCAAGTAGAAAGCATTCAATTGAAAAGTGTGTAGTCTATGATTATGTATGCCGCTTTAGATGCTTCAGACGATGTTAATTCTAGAACGATTCCATATTTCATACTGTTTTGATGTTCTCGGGTTTTCTATTTTGAATGCATCCATATGATTATGATATCGGGATAAAAATCTTTGGCATGTGTTTTATGTTCTCCGTATGCTATATGAGTGAGCAATACCCACGTCCGGAGAAAATGATCTAGCATCTCTCTGTTTGCTTTCTTTCCTTACTTACTTTCTATTTCTTCCATTTTCATTTTATTATTTTTCCCGTCGGGTTCGCCTTCTACTTATCTTCCTCGAGGACGAGTAAGAGGTAAGCTTGGGGGATTTTGATCACTCCATATTTTACACCTTTTTTCTGCATGTTTGCATGTCGTTTTGATCGCCCATAACGCGTTTTTCACGATTATTCGACAATATTGCGATGCTTTTCACTATTTCTTGTTTTTGTTGTATTTCAAGAAATATGGAGCGATTTGGAGCGAATTTGAGATCAAGGGATTTGCACGCGCTTAGGAGTGTCGCCCACGGCTCATTCAAGGATTTATCAGCGATGGGGGATGAGCGAAAGAAGAAGGAAATCAATAGGAGCGACGATGAGGCAAAAAGAAGAAGAAACGAGCATTTCAGCACATCACTCGGCCGAATAGACCACTCACTCGGCCGAACAAGAATCCCTACTCAGCCGACCAGAACGGATACGCACAAGATGATTTCAGCGTATACTCGGCCGAACAAAGAAAGCCCACTCGGCCGAGTGAGAAAGTTCACTCGCCCGAGTGGTACATGGAATTCGTCCAGAGAAAAGGCCGAAGTTACTAGAATTTTCAGAGATCCTGAGGAGGCTCACTCGGCCGAGCATGAATGCTCACTCGGCCGAATGAAGAAGTCCACTTGGCCGAGCCACCCCCCGAAGACAGACCCTGAAACTCCCGAAGTTACTGTTTTTTACAGGGTTTGTCACTCGGCCGAGTGACAAGGGTCACTCGGCCGAGTGACCCTCTCCGACTGCTGTTAGGGTTGTGATTTCTGGGCTGCGTAGGGGCAGTTTGGTCACGATTTTTTGGACGATTTTAGATGGTATTTAAACCCTGTTTTTACCCTAGTTTAGAGGGGACTTAGACTACAATTTTTAGACTTTCTTTTAGGATTTTGACGGCTACTCTTTGTGAATTCTCAGCTGGAGATCGTTGGCGTCAACATTGGTTTGTCTATTCATGTTAAAAACTCAATTTTTATGCATTATTTCTCTTTTGCAATGAATTGTGCCGTGATCATTATTGAAATTTCTGTGATTTGCATGATGTCTAGTGAGTAGTGCCGTTGTTCTAGGGCATAGAGATGAACCCTATGGACCCTATCTCTTAATTGTGATGAATTTGTTAAATTGTTGCTAGAATTGATTATAGTTAGGTTGTGATCAATTGATTACGGGTAGCTAGGAATTCGTATCGATTGGGATTTGCAAGAGATTGGATCCCAATTGATAGGAAGGCCTAGATATTCGATTTAGATTGACAATTGGATCTCTCTAGATTTGATTTGCAAGAGATTGGACCAAAGATAGGATTTTTAATTGTGAATCTATATTAATATTCGTTTGCAAGAGATTGGACGGATAAGAGCTATCACACCCTAGGTCGTAGCTTGAGTTTGCATGAGAGTGGGCTCGAGATATGATTGGACAATGATGTCGTTCTTCACGCTATCCGCTTAGGACAGGGTTTGCACGAGAGTGGGCCATATCCTAGGTTTGCTATAGACCGGCAATAGCGCAAGAGCGTGAGCTTGGTTCTGCATTAAGTTGCGACTAGTTCACCTATATTCAAGCTTAGCAACAATGAAACTTATGAATCACAAGGATGAGAGACGGTCCGTAGTGGGGATTTCCTATCCCTAGATGCTTTTTATTATATTGATATTTCTCTGCTATTGAACAATTGTGACTATTACACCAAACTATTCTTGTTCTCTTTATAGCTAGGTGATTTGAGTAAGATACGGTCATTTGTCCTTCCTGAGTTCGATACATGCTCGCTACTACACCGTGCGCTTGTGGTAAGACTACAAGTCGTTTTTCAGGTGCACATCCGGACGCGATCAGCCATCATTTATCCATGTTGTATCTGATCCTCTAGGTCCTGTTGGCTCTCTCTCTCTCTTATTCTAGAGGACATCAAAATATATGAGAATGCACTGACGATCAGATGTTGCTTCTTCAGGGTCAGAAAGTTGTGTTTGAGGCTCAGAAAGCTATGTTTGAGGACAAGATTATTCTGCTAAAGTCCAAGCTTCCTCCTTCTTCTTCAGATTCTATGGATGATGCTGCTGGCAGTGGCTCTAAGTGAGGTATGTTTCCTATGGATTTTGTGGCCCAAAGGGGGAGATTGGGTGGCTTTTGATGGTGTATTGTTATGTTATGTGGGGGTATTGTTTTGATGGTGTATGTCTTGATGGTGTTGGTGGTTATGGGTTATGGTGTTGAATGCCATGTTGGATGGTGTGTTGGATGGTATGTTAGATATCATGTTGGATATGTCTGCTGGATGGTATATTGTCCTTCTCAATCTTTTATGAAAATGTCCCTTATGCTTTTATTGCCATTCCTGCTCTTTTCAAACATGGTTTAACCTATTATGATTGTGCCACTAAATGCCAATGGTGGAGTTTGTTAGGTCATACGCTGTGTGACTGTGTTGTCATTTGTGGCACCCATTTAGTCTTATGTAGCTCTTAATTATCTTGGAATGAGAGATTTAGCTTATTGGCCATGTTGTATAACATGTTGAATGTTATGTTGCATCATGAGGTCCAACATGCTGTATCGGAGGCTTTGAAAAGGATGACGGTCATCAGTAGTACTGAAGGTGGATTACTTCACATCGTATTGCACTCTCTTCAAGGTATTCTGTTAGACGCTGTTATGGTGAAGAATAGCTGAAGATGCATTTGGAAGTTGTTATCTCTTAAATTTGATTGAAGAATCTGTTGAGAGAGATATTAGCCCGCAAATAGTGGTTGAAAGATCTTTGAAGATATTACGGAACCACCTGCCTGAAGTGGTTCCTTAATTTGCGGGCTACCGATTTGCACGTGATTTATCAAGCAATCTACCTTATTTACTCCGAGATTGAGGGGGAGCGGAGTATCTAAGTCACGTGCGGTTTTACGGTTAGGGTTACGACTTTTGCGAAAGTTTTGGTGGAACTCTGTGAGGGAGGCTGACGACTACCGATGTAGGAATCAAGGGAGGTGATTCTAGTCAGTTTGGCAAGGGGATCTTACATGCAAGGGGAGCTTGCATAGATTACTCTATAGGTTTGGTAGAGACCACCCATCACGGTTTGTATTGAGGGGAAGTTTGTTCCTCCTAATAGAAATCAGGTATTAGTGATTGTATTAATTGATATTTTTAGTGTAGTAATCTGATTTTTCTGGGCGTGGCCCCGCAGATGTAGGTGTGCGTACCGAATTGCGTTACCAAGTTTTGCATGTTGCTGCTTGGTTTTGTGTTTAATCATTATGCTTGCTTGATTAATCTCTTCATACTGAATCTCAGAAAGAATGTCTGATCATTATCACGACGGATTGTGACGTCAAATACTTGTTTTTCATGCATAATGATCTAAACTTTATCTGTTAACCCATGATCTTTCATGTCCATTCTTATCACTTACATACGTGTCTTCTTCGAGGTACATATCTTTCTCTTGATCTTAATATTCATATGTTTTATATTTCTAACTGGCATATCAATACGTCTTTGGCATATATGGTCAACTTATCTCTAGCGATGTTCTCTCATCTTATTCTATATAGAGACCAAACTTACATTCGTTCGGATATCCTCATTTTTTCTTCTTTTTACTGGTGTTTCCATATATTCACTGTATCATTCGCATCTCTGTTACACTAAAACTATGTACATACTTCTTGGTGATCGCATAGTACTCAGTACTATATAATAAATGTGGACTAATTGATGTCCAATAAAACTTATCCTTTAACTATAACAGTATATTTCGATGGCATGACTTCCCTGTTGCAGCTCTCCATTTCAACCATCTATTTTTATTTTATGATCAATATATTCTTTATTCCATGTATCCTCTTAGACAATCGTTTTAAGATACATGAAGAACTTACTTATTGATATATTTTTCGCATCTAGCTTTACCATATTATGATCTTCATGTCTTACTCTACTAAGCTTACATTTCTTATACTCGATCTTGTTTATACTAAATCTAAAAACTCATGTCTCCAATGTCTACTTTCATAACTCTAGCTATTCATTTACATCACTTTTGGTTTCATCTATCAAAATAATATCATTTACATGTAACATACACCAATGTGCATCTTGAATATGCCTAGTGAGATAATAAATCACTAGTAATAAAGAGGAGATGACTTAAAGCCAAGACTAGCTAAATGTTACCCAATATTAATCAAAAGGTATATGTTAATGTAACCCAATATTGGTCAAAAAAATTATCAATTAATATTCCACAAGTATTCAACTTAGAGACTGCTCATAGATACATATCTTGAATTAAAGGAACATACTTTAGAGAGAATCCTTTTTAATATAGCACACGCAGAACCTCTTTAGCAACTATATCAAAGGTTTTCTATAGGTCAATAAATATGATCATCTTTCCATCACATCATTGATACAAAAGTGATATGCTTTCAATATTTTGTTACGAAAAAAATCCCCCATGGAAATAGCAAACATTATAGCTAGCTGGGAAGTGTGGCTCACAAAAATGGACCAACACAACAACAAACAATCTTACCCTAACCGGATCTTGCAGTAGCAGAATAAACAAACGAAATACATGTACACTCAATAATAACTGAAAGTAAATGAGGCACAGACTTTACCCTGGTTTGATCAAGACTTTGACATCCTCCAACATTCCGAGACGTTCCAGTATTTTGATCAAGAGTACAAGCTATACACGACTTCTTCTTCACACTCTAGTGAGTAAAAACTTAGATGAATACATCAATCCCATACAATCAAAGTTACTTAGAAGACTTAAAGAGAAAATAAGAAGACTCCAGCACCCAAAAAAGTCCTAACACCATATGCTTTCTCTTCTATGGTTCTAATCTCTTTTTATCTCTATTCAAAGCTCTCTTGAATGTGCTCAATAACTCTCTCTTCTGCTTTAACTCCACTGTGCCCTAACATCCCTCAAGCAGCCCTTTAAATGGCCCCCAAGAGATGCAAGAAATCGTGGCCATTAGATTAAGAAAGAGCTCAATCCAAACCAGGTGTCCAGGTGATGAACTTTAGGCGTTTTAATAAACCATAATGCAAAACACATAGAGTTCAGGGTAATTACCCTGAATGCCTCTCAAGCGTCTGAAGGTGTATAGTCAACCGTCTAACTGTACAAGTTCTGATACGTCTGACACGACCAACGTCTAGACAGTTTGTCCAAACGTCTGACAGATACATCCAGACGTCTGGAAGACCAACATCAGACGTCTGATGATACCGACTGGTTGGAGACTGCATATACTATCAGACGTCTGATGCCTATGCATCAGATGTCTAATCCTGGTCTGTCTTACACAATTGGATTTGCAGCAGAAATTTAACACTCTACCCTACTACAAACATCCACCAACTTCTCCAGTACACCATCGGCACCACAAGAAGATCTACCCTGATCAAAACACCTCAGCCACTCCATGTGCCTCCTCGTCGTCTCAGAAATCTCGCTCTCTGGTGCCTCACTCAAACCACCAAACTGATCAAGCTCAAGCAAGTCTTAAGCTTGACGGGAGGAGCTGGTTTAGTAAACATATCTGAAGGATTTTCCTCTGTCGGGATCTTCTGTAGTGCAATCCATTGTCTCTCCTCCTCCAGAAAGCAATCACGCACGTCATTGTGTTTGGTTCTCGAACTATAAGCCAGATGCTTGGCAATATGTATGTCGCTCTAACTATCACTGAACACCCATTGACAATCTGTGCAGCATACCGAAATCCTCTAGCAGACTCCTGAGGTACTTCTCCTCCTTCATAGCTTCCACTGTGGAAATCAACTCGGCTTCTACGGTTGACAATGCAACCATCAACTACAAGACAGATCTTCACGACACTGCTGTGGTGCCTAGTGTAAACAAAAACCATGTGGTAGATCTACATCTGTCCATGCAGCCCGTATAATCCAAGTCACAGTACCTGTTCAGTACCGCCCTGTCACCTCTGCGAAAATGTAGGCCGACACTAACTGTACCAAATAGGTATCATATAATCCACTTGATGGCCTGCCAATGCTCCTTTCTTGAGTTTGACATGTATCTGCTCACAACCCCGATTACTTATGCAATATATAGGCATGTGTTAACGATCACGTACATGAGACTCCTGACTGCGCTAGCATATGACACTTGAGACATTAGCTTTGCAATGCCAAAAGCTAAAAGTGAGCTTCCAGAGGTGGAGAAATAGGCTTTGCACTCTCCTTGCCATAATAGATGAGGACCTTCTGAATATAACCTTTCCGACACAATCTCAGCTAACCCTTCGTCCTATCCAGTGTAATCTCCATAATTAGGATCTTCCTTGCCGGGCCCAAGTCCTTCATATCGAACTCTCTACCCAGCTCCAGCTTCAGGTTCTTGACCTCGAACATGTTGCAAGAAGCAATCAACATGTCGTCAACATATAGCAATAGATAGATGCAAGAACCATCATCCATGCACACTTAAACACTTTGATCCTTCACACTCTGCTTATATCATATGCCTAACATGAAGCTGTCAAATCTCTTATACTATTGTCTCGGCGATTGCTTTATCACGTACATAGATTTCTTCAACTTGCCGACCAAGCTCTCTTTACCTTTCGACATGAAGCCCATCGATTGGTGCTTGTATATATATCTTCATCCATCTCCCCATGTAGAAATGCAGTTTTGACATCGAGTTACTCCAACTCCATGTCCTTGGATGTGAATAGTGCTAGCAACACTCGAATGGAAGTGTGTCTTACAACTGGAGTAAATATCCCATTGTAGTCTTATCCCATCCGTTGAGCAAAACCCTTAGCAACTGGTCGGGCTTTAAACAGTACACCACTACCATCTTCGGTAGAGCCCTCCTTGACCTTGTAGATCCATCTACATCCAATGGCTCGATTGTCCTCCGGCAGACGAACTAAACCCCACGTGTCATTGTGGTGGAGCAACTCTATTTATTCTACCATGGCACCTTGCCAATTTACAACATTGCCCGAGGTCATGGCTCCACCATAAGTCAATGACTCCTCGTGCTCGATATTCAGTGCATATGATGTTATGTTGTCGAAGGAGAACGTTATGTAGTCTTATGCACCTAACCTCTCGGGTGCCTCCTTGGTCCTCTTTGATCTACACACCTCATTGGCATGGAACTCATCACATGCTTGAGACTGCAAAGGCGTCTTCACTTAGTCCTCTTGGATCAAATCAAGTCCCTCAACTGTGACCTCGACCAAGGGCTACTTGGCCGGTCTCCAGTGAAATGGGATTGGAAGCTCAACCATCTCTTGTTCGGGCTCCACAGATGTCGACTCATCCTCCAACTAAGTCTGCTTCACACTAAGTATCACAGAATCATCGACGGTGACATGTTGGCTCACGAACGCTTTGCAGGCCACTGGATCTCACAAGCGATACCCCTTAACTCCATCGCCATAACCAAGGAATATCCATTTCTTTGCTCTTAGTTCTAATTTGTCTCTCATATCATAAGCATTGGTCGGGTAACTAACGATGCGGAGGCAAGAATAATTGCCGATTTTTCCACTCCACTTCTCCTCATGTATTTGGTAGTCAATTGTCGCTGATGGAACTCGGTTCATGATGTACAGGGTGGTCGTGATAATTTCAATCCAAAATTCCTTCTCCAATCCGGACGAGTGCCTCAAGAAACATTCTCTCTCCAGTGATGTTCTGTTCATCCTCTTTGCCATCCCATTCGACTGCGGGTTACCTGGAGTTGTAAAATGTTGTCGAATGCCTTGGGATTTGCAGTAGCTTGTAAACTCCCTCGAAGTGAACTCGCCTCCATTGTCAGATCTTAGAATTGGTCTTCCAATTTACTTCCCCACAATGGTTTTCCATTGCTTGAATTTTTTGAAAGTTTGGTCTTTTGTTTTCATTAGGTATAGCCAACACTTCTAAGAATAATCATCGATGAAGAGAATAAAGTATCTAGCTCCTCCGCCTGACGGTACAGGACACGGTCCCGACACATCTGAGTGTATATAATCGCGGGGACCCTTGCTTGAATGCTCTCCGGTGCTAAATTGAACCTTTGTTTTTTTCCCCAAAAACATATCTTTCACGAAATTCCACGATCTCTTTACTAGCTCCAATCAACTTTCTCCTTTAGAGAATATCAAGTGTTTACTGACACGAATGACCCAAACGATAATGTCAGAGTTTTGTAGAGTCTCCGGCACATGAACTAGAAGAGGTGGAATTGGCTTCGCCTTCCACTGTGTTTCCTTGTAAGGCATACAAATTCCATACTTTCTTTCCCTTCATCACTACCATGGCACCTTTGGATACCTTCAACCGGTCATTCTTGGCCACATACTTCCATCCAATATTATCTAAGACATCGATGGAAATGAGACTCTTCCTGAAATCGAGTACGTGTACATCTGCAAGGGTATGCACGATCCCGTCGTGCATGCAGATCCAGACTGTTCCAACCACTATAAAAAAAATTCCTGACATTTTTATGCCGGTATTTTAAATAAGCGTCGGTAAATGTCTATTGGTATTTAGACAGTTGCTAGCGTTTATAAGAATGCCGAAAAATGTTGGACTTTTCCCGGCATTTATAAAAATGTTGGTAAATGCTGGACTTTTTCCGGTGATTTTCGAAAAATGCCGACAAATACGGGACTTTTTACGGTGATTTAGTAAAACGCCGGCAAATGATGGACTTTTTCCATTGCATTTTGAAAAACGCCGGCAAATGCTAGACTTTTCTCAGCACTTTGCCAAAATGTAAGCAAAAGTGAAGTTTCTCTATGTTATAGCCTTTTTGTTTAGTCCAACATCAGAAAAATTTGAAGTTTTTCTAAGTTTAAATGGCTATTGTTCTAACACCTATAGGATTTGTTTTACATAACGACCAGTGATCAAGCGTCGCATGTGGCAGGCGGCCGGGGCGGCGCGGCCGGTTGATGGGTGGTATATAATTTTTTTAATAATAAATTGAGATTTCCCAACATTTTAAGGAACACCGGTAAATACTATTGGCATTTCCCAACGTTTCAAAAAAATGCCGATAAATACCATTGTCATTTCTCAATGTTTCCTCGAAATACAGGCAAATGCTGAAATTTTCCCGACGTTTTACCGAATGCTGGAAAAAATAGACATTTTCCATTGTTTCACAAAAACACCGCCTTTTCTTTTTGTGGCACCCACTTTAGGCTACATCTTTGCAGCATTTCGCTTAACGTTAGAAAAACTTTTCCGGCATTTTAAACACTGGAAAATGTAAAAAAATCCATGAAAAGCCTTTTTAGCAGTGTCCACTTTCAATTGTTTACATACGGCGTTGTTCCCCATAAGGATAGATCCTCTATCTTTTTGTGAACGATATGTCAAAAACGAACTCCTATGTAGAGTCATATGCAATGAACATCCACTGTCCATCAACCATGCAACTTGTGCCTCATCGGACACTCCTGTTGCAAACATTTGAGCTTTACCTCTGTCATCATGATCTCTGTCATCACATATGTTCATGCCCTCAAATTATACAGAAGCAAAACCATAGACACCTTTGCCTTTACTCATTTCCCTAGCATTAGGGTATTGGTCTTTCCAGTGACACTTCTTCTTGCCTATGAAGTAGGTGGTGTCCCTTTTATCTTTGGACTCTCTGGACTTAAAGCGGCCCTTCTTCCTGAAGTGACTTTAGCCTCCTTTCTTGTCCGTCCTCCTCCTCATATACAATGCGACGTCTTGGTTACTCCCAAGGTCTCAACCATAGACCTTCTCGCATAGAATCTCCGCGTGGAGAGACGCCTTCACCTCTTCAACGGTGAGTGTCGTTCTTCCATAAATCATGAAACGAACAAAATTGGAGAAGCCTTCAGTCAAGGAGCATAGAAGAATAATGGCTTGCTTCTCATCATCTATCTTAACTGTCATTCTCTATAGATCCATCACAATTCTATTCATCTCATCTATGTGATCCTTCACCGACGAACCAGGCTTCATTCTCAGAGTATAGAGTTGTTGCAATAGATAAAGACGGCTAGCAAACGATTTCTTCATGTACAATGTTTCCAGCTTCTTCCAGATGTCCTTGGCAGTGGCTTCGTCGATTACCTCTCTCAACACGGTATTGACAATCGACAACCGAATGGCGCTAAATGCCTTCCTCTCCATCTCGGCCTTCTGAGCTATGGTAAATGAAGCAGCAATATTGTCTTCCTCAAAGACTATTTGGTAACATTATGTCTGTCTCACGTAGGACATTTTCTTAACCTGCCATAACTAGAAGTCATTATGGCACATGAACCTTTCAATGTTGAGTGATGCCAAACTCACCATCTTTGCTACTCACAATCTCCACAAGCATCATAAGAGCTCTAATAGCACTTGTTACGAAAAAGATCCTCGTAGAAATAGCAAACCCTAGATCTAGCTAGGAAGTGGTGCTCACAAAAATGGACCAACACAACAATAAGCAATCTTGCCCTAATCAGCGGGATCAGAATGAGCAAAAAAATACACATACACTCAACAAAAACTGAAAGTAAATGAGGCACAGACTTTACCCTGGTTCGGTCATGAATTTGACTTACTTCAGTATTCCGAGACATTCCACTGTTTTGATCAAGAGTACAAGCTTTGCACCGACTTCTTCTTCACACTCTAGTGAGTAATAACTTGGATAAATACACCAAGCCCCTATTATCAAACTTACTCAGAAGAAGTAAAGAAAAATAAGAAGACTCCATAACCCAAGAATTCCCAAAAGCCATATGCTTTCTCTTTTATGGTTCTAATCTCTTCTAATCTCTCTTCAAAGTTCTCTTGAATGTACTCAACAACTCTCTCTTTTACTTTAACTCCACCGTGCCCTAACATCCCTCAAGAAGCCTCGTAAATAGCCCCCAAGAGACGCAAGCAATCGTGGCCATTGGATTGAAAAAGAGTTCAATCCAATGGTCACGAATCAAGCCCAGAAAAATAACTCAGCCGGTCAGGCAGACGTCTAGAGAATACTCTGCAGACATTTGGACCCAAATCAGGCGTCTGGGTGATGAACTTCAGGCATCTGAATAAATCACCACCCAAGCCATAGAGAGCTCGGAGTAATTACCCTAAATGCCACTCTGGCGTCTGAAGGTGTACATTCATCCGTCTGACTGCAAAAGCTTTGATACGTCTGAAACGACAGATGTCTAGGAGGTTCATCTAGACGTCCGACAGAAACATCTAGATGTCTGGAAGACCAACATCAGACGTCTGACGTAGAGATTGCATATGCTATCAGGCGTCTGATGCCTATGATCAGACGTCTGATCCTGGTCTGTCTTCCACAATTGGATTTTTGCAGCAGAAATTTAACATATTTGTGTTGTTTCAGGATACTTTAATTATACGGCATACCCTCATATGGCTTATGGAGATGAAAGAATCAAATTCGCCACAACCTTACAGTCAGAGAAAGCCGTTTTTTTTAAACTAGAACTCGTCATTTCCCCGGCCATTGCAAGCTAGATGAATGCAGCCTGACCAACGCATATAATACTGCAACATGTTACAGCAAGCCTCGTTCCCAAGTATGAACTATCATGATATCATAATTAATTGGCACCTTGATTAAAATACACTTCTTCTCCTATGAGGCATCATGATATCATGATTTCAACATCAATTTAGCATGTTATGAATTCATATGGTTTAGAGACAAAGTGACGATTAACTACTTTCAGGCCACATTATTAACCTTATCGTATGCTTGTTATCGGACTACTTTGCATTGTTTAATCACTTCAAATCAGCACGGATGGGGGGAACACTGGGGACAGCCTACAACCCGGCTTTATAAGTCGTGAGAGAGAAGGGGAAGCTTGATCAGATTTGATGTGGCCTCAATTGCCTTTTTTTGATTTCCTTTAACTTTTTTCCCCCCTCTTCTATCCTCGCTTTATCACGAAATCATGAAACTACTACAGCAAATGATTTAAATCCATACAAGCTCGAGATTTTCATCATATTCTATAAAGATTCACCTTGCAAAGATGGACAAAAAAAAGAAAGAAAAAGGAAAAGACGGTCAGATTGTAGGTGGGGCTTTAAGCTCATGAGCCAACCGGTGATTGCTGCTTGTCGTGCTTTCAGCTTTAAGCCCTGTAAATTAACGAGATGCTACTAACGAACCAAACAAGTTGTGCTTTAAGTTAGTTAACTCCCGAACAATTTAATACCTTTGTTTCCCCGACAGTATGTTTAATAGATTAGGCCTTGACGCTGTAGATACTCGTGATGATGGGAATAAAACGCGTTTAATTCGATAAATTTCAAAAGACGTTCGGTCAAAAATTCGGTCAAATATGCGCAATACGGGAATAAGATGTAAACGGGTTAAATCGTGTTTAATTCGTTAACCCAGATAAAAAACACAACTAAAAATACGAATACTGTCAACTTAAAAATCAACAAATCAATATGAAATAAGAGTAAAATGTTATAAACGGGCTTTTGGAGGCTCAACCCGTTAGTGGGTATCCACCCATTATGTAACCCTATTACTATAAATACAGGGCTACGGGGTTCCGTAGCCGCCATGGTTTACAACACGTTATCAGCACGCTCGAAGCTAAGCTGAACCCCTGCCGACGGACGAACGCGACGCGAATGGGCTTCCTTCACCGAACGTCGCTAGATCCGGCGGGTAGGATCTAGAGGTAATTCTTTTCACTAGATCTACACTAGATCTAAATTCGTATGCGCATATGTCTAGATCCAAAATTCTTGGATCGATTGTTTAATGAAAATCAACGTTTTTATTGATTAAAAATCAACTTTTTACAATAAAAACGCTTTTTTGGAGATTAAAAATGGATTTTTTCCACTAAAAATTGGATTTTTATCCCCAAAACCCATCAAACCCTATGGGATCTTCTCGCCGGAACGCGAATCCCCCCAAAAACTCGGGCGAAAACCTCCCCGCCCGCCGCCCGAAGCGGCGGAACCCCCCACCCCGCCGTTACTAACGGCGGGCGCCCGACCCGCCGCCAGAAGCGGCGGGCGGCCCCGCCGCGCCCAGCGGCGGGCCAGACCCGCCGCCTGCATCGGCGGGCGGCCCCGCCGCCGCGGCGGTGGGCCAGACCCGCTTCCTGCAGCGGCGGGCGGCCCCGCCGCCGCAGCGGCGGGCCAGACCCGCCGCCCGCAACGGCGGGAGCCACCCCCCGCCGCCGGCAGCGGCGGGCCCCCAACCCCGCCGCCGGCAGCGGCGGGCCCCGCCGCCCGCAGCGGCGGCCCCCAATCCCCCGGTAGCCGCTCGTATCGGGCCCCCCGGTGCGCGCTCATGCCCGGAAACCCTAGCCGCCTGAAGCGACAATCCGCGCGACCAAAAACCATAACTAGGGTTTCACCCCGAAAATTCACTATTTTCAAACGATTTTCAGATTTAAATTCGATTTTCCTTCGCTATAATCTGATTAATGCTTTATAAATCATCGCAATTTTCCTTGGATTATTTGATTATTACACGTTTAATAATTAGGAAGATCATGCGACCGCTCTGCCATTAGTTAACTAACCTAACTGTGTATGACGTTGCCCAGTAGTCCAATAATTATTAAACGAAAAATTTTCATTTCCATTATAAAATTTATGTGATGATTAAATTCATATGTAGAAAATTATATAACTGCCGCATATTTAATGATTCTGTGATGTACATTTTTCTTAGCATGCTAAAATCACTATGACATAGTTTCATGCCTGTAGCAAAACTGTATGTCTGCGATGAGATTATTTAAATGCCTGTAGCATATAAATAGCATGTGAATACATCACACTTATTTCAATTCAGGTTAATTGAGCACAACTTTTTAGTTTACAATCTTTACATTATATTATATGTATGATGTGCTCATGATATGACAACATTTTATGTCAACAAACCAATAATGATTTCAAAAAGTTTAACATCATATCCTAGTTGACAAGATGAACCTGAAGTTCAAAATCCAATCAAAAGTCAACACTCTTTCACACTAATAAAAAATTAACAAGTACGATGGCTTATACGAAAAACATTTATGCGATTTCTTTTAGAAATACGCATTTCGCGGTAAATAGATCTCTCAGATCTATGGTTTGTATAAACCAATATTGACACCAGCAGTTGTCATAACACCGCCAAACTCTTTTAAGTAATCTCACTTTACACGGTATGATTTTTGAATCTAACCTTATTTTTTAAGCGTACGCCCGAAGTCGTGGCTTAATAGAGAAATTATAAATTTCGTACCCACGTAATTGTTTCCCCTAGAGCATGATTCTATATCCACACAATACTTGAACGACTCAATAGAAATGGCCTGAAGACCATACTTGAGTTTTCTAATAGACTTTTAAAAGTCCCTCATAAATTGGAAAAGTGGAAATATATAAACTAACTCATTTCCCTTGTATATGTCTACTTCATAAGACCAATATTCATTTTCCTTATAAACGACAATAAGGACGACTTAAAACAGGGGAAGTCTTGAATAAAAATGAGAAAGGGAAGATATGATGTACCTCGATATGGAGTATGCAATGGCAACCCAATATCAGACCAGAAGTTCTGACAAGACTCATAATGCTTTTTGCAAAATTAATGGGCATTAACGTATGCCATATAAAAATATATACATATCTAGTCTAAACGACGAAAGTCAAATTGACTGTATGTATAATTCGCTACTCCCCGAGGACAAATAAATTTTGAAAATAAATTTGATCTGTTGTCATAATATGAGTCTAAAATGAGCACAATTGT
This sequence comes from Scilla litardierei, assembly GCA_030789695.1. Taxonomy (NCBI): domain Eukaryota; kingdom Viridiplantae; phylum Streptophyta; class Magnoliopsida; order Asparagales; family Asparagaceae; genus Scilla; species Scilla litardierei. The sequence goes on along the minus strand of CM061142.1, from coordinate 315,136,719 downwards.
GGACGTAAATTATTATAGAACCCACATCATACTATGAAACTTGTTGCTCTAACATAATTATTAGTAGTATTCTCTTGCAGTATATATGTGCCTTTTACTCATTTTATTTTACTGTAAATGATTTGTCATCCTGAATACTCCTAAAATGAGGATGCCATGTACTCTCTGAAACTTATAAAGTTTCAAAGGATATTCGTCAAAATGAAATCCCTAATGACTCAAGAAACCAATAAAGCCTGAAGCTTTATCCAACTATGATCCGCATAATAGTCATTGTGAAGATGTAAACCTTCACAGTTTGAACAGAGTTCACATATTACCGGACAATATTAACTTGAGCATTTTAATGGACATTCAAAAGTCCCACATAAATTCGAACATAGGAATTAATTTGGAACACCAGAAGTGTCCAGAATCGACCAACTTTGGATCGATGTCACCCTGGATTGATGATGCAAGACATCATTAACCAGAAGAACCCGAAGATTCTTCAAAAAAGGGTGAAACTCTCATTATCCCATTCAAAAGGGAAAAATGATTACGAGATCATCTTCATTCACGTGGACATTGACTCTCCTCACTTCCTCAAACGAATTTAAGATGATATACTATCATTAGAAGAATGAGACCTTTAGGCCTCTTGAGAGTATTTGAGGGATAAAGGTGGACTCACACACTCCCTACATATGGCTGATGATGTACCTTAGAGTACTCATCTATATATCCTCTTAAAATGGTCATAATCAAAACCTTGTTATCCAACCGCAGTCCAGATTATTATTAATCACAACGGACATATTACATTACTGGGATATTGGTTGGGCTTTTACTTACCCTCATACCACCCTCAAAAATGCCGCAGTGGAACTTATTCATCGGTACTAACCCTCCTAGATGAATATGTTCCGAGATCCCCAAACAGGGGAGGCATTAGAGCACATCTTATAGATGGAGCCTTGACAGGTTCATATCCCTAGTTCTATGCTCAACTTCATTGAAGTCAAGCCTATTGCGGATTTTTGGGATAACACTGGGAAATCAATTTAACAACTGGAAGAAAATTGAACACCCTGAAGCTTTGTGTTCACACCCAGTAATGGGTTATATGTAAATCATTAAAATGATCTAAACGGATTACTTGTCCACTAGAAATCCAGTTGTAGGTGACCACGTGGGAGCATGCAAACCATCAGAATGCCTCCTTAGAAACTATTTATATGAGCCTGATCACCTCATATAAACAGTTTCCGAGAACCCCTAACGGGGGAAGCGTTTAGTGCACATCTTATCGATGGAGTCATAATGAGTTTACATCCCCATATCACCACTATGGACCATTTAAAACATTAATACCTATGATCTGATTATCATGAATAGTGATGAGATCCTGAAGATCCACACTTATGAAACTGTTAAACAGTTATCAGACATAGCTACTGACAATATAAATATTGTCAAATTCACACATCACTGCTACTAAAAATCCAGCTAGGATTGACATACCAACTATAATGGATGCAATCTACCAGTAGCAGAAGTGGATATCCTCAATGGATGAGAGGACATACCACGAGACCCTAAAACAATACCACCACAGGAAAGTGAGCTCATCTCCATATCCTCTCCCTTTCCAGAACCTCCAGAAGAGATAAATCTAGAATAAATTGAATAATGTACGTACACGGAGAGGTATTTGGATAAAACACACTTGCCGACAATTACTCACATTTCATTTTGCCATTGATATCGTTCAAAATCTCCGTTTCCTGAAGCAAACGCATAAATTTGGCCAAATTTTGTGGAACGAGGCAATAATAAGTTGAGCTAGACTCACTTATGAAATGTGAAGTGTTTGGACCTGAAGTCCTGACATCAAAAGATATCAAACCTGTGGGCTACCGAGTATTGTATAAACAAATAAAATCGTATGCTATAAGCAAAACGCTATAGCCTTAGAGGTTTATTTCGTAGAAACCAGGAAGTAACCATGTAAGATGAGTTTAACTCACTTACAAAATTAATCAACCTGATGCATCAGGCTCCCTGGTCATGATTGCGAAACCCATGCGATTAGCAAAGATAATTTTAGGCTATGTTGCTATGGATGATGTGACAACATACACTTATGAATAATCATCCTGAAGATGAATTATCATCCTGAAGATGAAACCTTCATCCTGAAGATGAATAATCATCCCGAAGATAAAACCATCATTCATACTGAAGATGAATTATCATCCTGAAGATGAAACCATCATCCCGAAGATGAATAATCATCCCGAAGATGAAACCATCATCCAGAAGATGAATAATCATCCAGCAGATGAATTACCATCCAGAAGATGAAATTATCATCCATTCGATGAAGAAACATGGAAAATTGCAATCCACCAATACACCTACTGGTTGTATGGATGCACATTAAGACCTCTTCCGTTCGCTGGAAGAGGGGAAGGATATCCTAGGTCCTGAAGTGCCTTACTCAAATGTCTTTTGTACACTCCTTTATCTGGCAGTAAACACTTTAACCAGATACAGTGCAGCGCCTACAGCGCACCACTAGACCAAAGATATGTAGCTCCTGCGCTATCTCCAAGGGTCAAGGATCATACAACATGTTAAATGTATTTGCAGATACAGGTTACAGATCATCGCGATGACTGCAACAAAGAAGCGACCAACTCCTGGAGACCAGCAAAGCATGCTTCCAAGGCAACATCAATCCCACCATCCCGAGAGGCTCATCAATCCAAGAAGAAAATCATAAGTACGCACAGCCAGGTCCTGCAGTACCTCGCAGACACAGTGACGACTGGGTCAGAGACGTGGTGCTACCTACCGAGTCTGCAGACCACTCCTCTTCAGAAGAGATCCCTCAGATTCAGTAGCTGCCATAGATGAGTGATACTTGTATAGATGAGCGATGTCTTGTATAGGTGAGCGATGCCTTGTACTTTGTACTTATTATCGGAACACTGTAAGAGATTGATGTATAGTTGCCTAGGAGATCTGCAAGCCTGCAGCTTGTACAGATCAGGGGGAGTCAAATGTAGTGTTGTACTCTTTTCCCTTGGCTATTGGTTTTTCCCACTGAGTTTTCCATAGCTAAAGGTTTTAACGAGGCAAACTCATTGACTCTGGATCCAGAAGTATCCACCCCCTTAATACTTCCACTAATCTGGGGAAGTTACGGAAACTGTACTCTTTTCCCTTGGCTATTGGTTTTTCCCACTGGGTTTTCCATAGCTAAAGGTTTTAACGAGGCAGATATCCCTAACTTAGGATCCAGAAGTATCTACCTCTAGTGATATCCATCGATCAGGGGAAGTTATAGAGACTTGTACTCTTTTCCCCTAGCCATTGGTTTTTCTCACTGGGTTTTCCTTGGCAAAGGTTTTAACGAGGCAACTACTCTTAAACTTGGGATCCAGAAGTATCCATAGACCCATGATCAGATAAGCTCTATGAACCCTGAAGCATTCATCACGGCTTACAACAATGGATGGATAAGGGGAAGTGTTATAAACGGGCTTTTGGAGGCCCAACCCGTTAGTAGGTATCCACCCATTATGTAACCCTATTAATATAAATACAGGGCTACGGGGTTCCGTAGCCGCCATGGTTTACAACATAAAATAAGTTTTATATTCATGATTTAAATTGTATTCATAATTTTTACCAAAATGATATGACCATACTATTATATTCCATGTAGCATATACTAAACCAAAGTATGATCATTAAATCATAGTTCAAAATGATTTAAAAGTGCCCCTAAAACGCGTTTAAAAAACATCAAAAGGCGTAAGACGGGAATAAAACGGGTTTTGCTTGTCAACCCCTAAAAACGCGTATTTTTCTGAATAATTCAAATGGACGGCCATTTAATACGGGAACCATTTTAGAATGGATTTAAACGTATAAAAAAAATTCGTGTTTTTTACTAACAAGGATCGGAATAGGTCGCATATGGCCTGGCTTTGTGAAAAACATTGATGATTGTGCAGAAAACAGAGTTTCACTTGACTCATATTTTCTCATTAATTTCATGCAATTTGGTTGCTTAGGACGGAAAAATTTGGGGAAAAGATTTTTGAAATTTTTTAAAAAGAGAAATCCAATGGGGGCGAAGAGCGCCATTGCGATTGAGTTTTCCTCTTCCCTCCAGATAAATGTACATTTTGCAGACTTGCTAAGATGACGTGGGTCATCCAAAATAGCCAGAACACCATGGGAATATATGGATCACCAAAACTTTATCACATAATTAACAAACCCACAAGCACAACTTTTGTACATGCTAAACAAGAGAAAGTAATCATGAACATTCGTTCCGTCAATGACATATATTTGAAGAATACACATCAGTTTTACTGTAATTCTTCCCTTAAAACATTTCCTTTATGAGTTTCTTGATGGGAGAAATTATTCATCCGAAAATAGAGAATAATTTTCTTAATTACCATATTTAACCAATTATATACGTAAGCAGGAACTGTTCTTTGTATGACTACTACTTTCAAGAAGTTGCAATATTATCTACATATCTATCACTAGTGGAAAGAAGACCACTACGCATGGATTTACAAATTACAACCATGAACATTTTTGTGATGGAGAAGGGCTATATAGCACAGAAACCCACCACCAAGGTGATTACACACACCTCTCTTTCTCTATCATTATTAATATCCATACCTCCCTTGTCTCTCTTGCAATATCCTCACACTTTCTAAATGAAGGTGGCATCAAGCATCATTAATTGCACGATGGCAGCCAGTGGCCACAATGTAGTTAGACAGAAGGAAGGGGAAATGGGGAGACCGGTGGGAGAGGGGCTCCCTTTTTTATCCGACTGCTATATAGCATGTAAGGTTTAAGATGCATGCATGCAAGGTTTAGAAGTAATGAACTAATTGTAAAGTTTAGAATGCCTATTGAGCAACTATGGAATTTGTTTTTGCATAAAGAGGTGCACGTTAGGATTAGTGCATGCATTTGGTATAAAATTAAGGTGCATGAGCATCGTGAAAATGTCCGTGCTTCCGTGTGTATGTGTGGAAGCATGTGTTTCGGTGGTAGGATGTGTGCATGCATGCATAAGGTAAGGGTAATGGTGCAAGCATTAGTAGGGGGGTGTGTGTATATGGGTGCGTGAGTGGTAGGGCTAGGGTGCATGAGTACGTATGTGGGTGGGTGCAAGCAAGCATGTTCATGCTACGTCACGTGAGTGGGGGTGCGAGCAGTTATGAAAAAGAATTGAAGCATGCGTGGTATGTGTGTTATATATAGTAGGGTGACCCGGTGACGTAAAGTAATTAAAATACCATTTTAAACCTCATGCCAACATGTAGAGAAAGTTTAGTGAAAATTAAAAGAGTGTACACTTCTCTGTGTTAAACATGTTGTTTTTTGGTGATTCAAATCGAGGAGACTTCATTTCCAGGCTACTCGGTCTGCCTGACCGGTCGAGCAGCATGCTGCTCGGTCGAGCAACGTGTCGCCCGGGTCGACAGAGAGCTGGAAGTTTTTTTGGGAGTAGAATTCCCTGTAGTACTCGGCCCGAGTAGCTTTGCTACTCGGGCGAGTTGGTTTTGACTCGGTCCGAGTAGTCTTGATACTCGACCGAGTGTATCTGGCATGGCATCATCGGATACGGTTGCTTTTCGCTGCTCGACCAAGTAGCAGGCTGACTCGGTCGAGCAGCCCTTGGGCCCGCACGCGACCAGTGACGGCCTGGATCTGTTTTCATCCGCCGTTTCTCTTGGGTTTTGTTTTAAACCCTCGATGCTTAGGGTTAATTTTGCTGCCGACATTTGGGGATTGGTTGTGGTGTTGGTGGTTCTTGAGAGAGCTTCTTGCTTCCGATTGGATTTTGGGAGAGTTTTTTTATGGCATGTGTTCTTGAGAGAAAGGTGAGTTTTTTTCCTTCTCTCCTCTTTCATTGGTTTCTTCCTCTTTAGTGGATTCGTGAGGGCTTGCTCCGTTTGGCAAGTTATTACTCACGTGTGAGGGAGCGATTTGTAACCCTAATTGTTTGGATCTCTCTACTAGTGGAATCGTCTCGGATTGGATTGCTGGATGTAGGTTGTTTACAACCGAATCAGGGTAAATTTCTCTTGTGTCTGCGATTGATTATTTGTTGCTGTTTTTCGTTTGCTACTTTCTATTGCAAGGTCATTAGGGAAGTTTGTTGGGACTTTGAGATTAGATTTTTCCTAGCCCAATATTCCTGATCAGTTTATTAGGGTTGGTTTCCGCATTGATTTCAAGGCGTTTCCCGGATTTTTTCCCAACAAGTGGTATCAGAGCTTGTGGTTTCTTTGCAAAGGAAGTTAGTGGCGAAAGAAAGATGATGTCTTTGGCAACATTGAACATTGAGAAGTTCACCGGCCGGAATGATTTCCGGATTTGGCAGACGAAGGTGAAGAATGTTCTAATGCAGACAGGGTGTTATCAAATCGTATTCGATGTCTCGAATATCGATAAGGAGGTGACTGCATCCGCTAGTGCAGAGATGGAGAGGAAGGCTTACAACGCAATTCAGTTGTCGTTATCGGATAATGTTCTGAGGGAAGTTCTGGATGAGGCGATGGCATCTGATATGTGGAAGAAGCTTGAGGGACTCTATATGAAGAAGTCTTTTACGAGTCGCCTATACTTGCTTCAGCAGCTGTATACTCTCAAGATGAAGTCTGGTTCAGCGGTGAAGGATCACATGGATGAATTGAACATGAGTGTGCTTGAGTTGCGTGGTATGGATGTGAAGATTGAAGATGAGCAAAAAGCGGTTATCTTGTTGTGCTCATTGCCTGAAGAGTATAATCAGTTTGTTCGGTCGATGATTTACAACCGGACTACTCTCACAGTGGAAGAGGTGAAGGCGGCGCTTCACACGGAGCAACTATATGGCAAGGTTCATGGTAGAGATCATGTGAGTAACCGCGAGGATGCATTGCATGTGAGAGGTCGACAGGAAAGGAGAGGAGGCTTCAGGAAGAATAATGACCGCTCCAAGTCGAGACATTCGCAGGATAGATTTGCGAACATCACATGTTACAATTGCCATAAGAAGGGTCATTATTCAAGTCATTGTCCTATCAAGAATAGGAAGAAAGGAAAGGAAACCGAGAAGGATTACGGTTCAGCATCTTTGGGGATTGATGGTGAGCAGGTTCATGATGAAGGTAGAGATACCGAGATTTTTGCTGCGGGGATTGCAGGTGATGCCAATATGGCAGGGCTCATGGATAGTGGATGATCATATCATATGACTCCTCATAGGAGTTGGTTCGCGACATACCGTTTCAAGCAAGATGGAGGCTCAATCCTCATGGAGAACAACGCAGTGTGTAAAACTGCGTGTATTGGAACCGTTCGGATAAAGATGCATGACGGCATAGTGTGTACACTTGCCGATGTGAGGCATGTCCCGGATTTGCGGAAGAGCCTAATCTCCATATGCGTGCTGGACAATGCCGGATGTAAGTCGGTCTTTGAAAAAGACCAACTTCGTGTTTCCAAAGGGGCCATGGTTGTGATGAAGGGAAAGAAGGTTGGAAACCTATATGCCCTTCAAGGTACCACAGTTGAAGGCGAAGCAGACGTAAGCACTTCGAGCGCAGTTCCGGAGATTCGGCCAAGTTGTGGCATTACCGTTTGGGTCGTCCATGTGACAAAACACTTGATGTACTCCGAAGAAGAAAGTTGATTGAAGCCTCGAATGAGAGTGTTGAATTCTACGAATCCTGTGTGTATGGTAAGAAGACAAAGCTACAGTTTAACACGGGGAAGCATAGTAGTAAAGGACCACTTGACTATGTACACACCGATGTGTGGGGACCGTGCCCGGAGCCGTCAAGAGGGGGAGCTAAGTATTTTGTCTTGTTTATTGATGATTACTCTCGCAAAGTTTGGATGTATCTAATGAAGTCAAAAGACCAAACTTTTGATATGTTTAGAGAGTGGAAGACCATGGTGGAGAAGCAAACCGGAAAGCACGTGAAGGTACTTAGATCTGACAATGGAGGTGAGTTTAACTCGAGGGAGTTTGGAAATTTCTGCAAACTCCATGGGATCCGCAGGCACTTTAGTACACCCGATGATCCGCAGTCGAATGGTGCGGTAGAGCGGATGAATAGAACATTGTTGGAGAGAGTGCGGTGTTTGAGACACTCAGCCGGGTTGGCGAAGGAATTCTGGGAAGAGATACTCTCAACTGTTGTGCACATTGTGAACAGAGTTTCTTCTGTAGCAATTGGCTACAAGATCCCTGAAGAGATGTGGAGTGGTGAAGCTGGTGATTATTCGTACTTGCGCATTGTGGGTTGCCCGGCTTATGTACACGAGAGGGGCGACAAGTTGGATCCAAGAGCAAAGAAGTGTGTCTTCCTTGGATATGGCCATGACATCAAGGGATATCGTTTGTGGGATCCAAAGGGTCAGAAAGCGATAGTGAGCCGACATGTCACTTTTGATGAGGATGCAATGCTCAGGGCAGAGCATTCTCACTCAAAAGAGGACACTTCCACAGAGGTGATTTCACCGGAGAAAGTTAGTCTTTCGGTCCAGCCCACTCAGCGACCACACAAAGAATTGATGGTCGATGCTCAAGTTGAGGGAGATGATGAGGTCCATGCTGAGGACCATGTGCACACACCTAGTACATCTCAGGTACGTGTTGACACTTATGCAGGTGATGATGGAACGCGGAGATCGAAGAGGGTGAAGAAAGCTTCAGAAAGATTGGGCTCATGGGATTATGCCGGATATTCTTTCGATGATATGGCGTCGTATGCACTCAACCTAGAGCACGAGGAACCAGCGACATATGGTGGAGCCATAGTCTCAGGAGATGTCGCTGAATGGCAGGGAGCTATGGAGGAGGAGATGGAGTCCCTCCACCGGAACGACACTTGGGATTTGGTACTGTTACCTAGCGAGAAGCGTGCTATTGGTTGTCGTTGGATATACAAGGTCAAGGAAGGTTCAACTCAAGATGGGAACAATGTCAGGTACAAGGCACGGTTGATTGCCAAGGGGTTTGCACAATGGAAGGGTGAAGACTAAAACGAAGTATTTTCACCGGTTGTGTGACACACGTCCATTCGTGTGTTATTGGCGCTAGTTACTAGCATGGACATGGAGTTGGAGCAACTAGATGTGAAGACCGCTTTTCTGCATGGAGACCTCGATGAGATAATTTATATGCAGCAGCCTGAGGGATTCAGAGTTGAAAGGAAACAGACCTTGGTGTGCAGGTTGAAGAAATCGTTATACGGGTTGAAGCAGTCAACCATGCAGTGGTACAAACGATTCGATAGCTTCATGATTGGAGTAGGCTTCGAGAGGAGCATCAAGGATCAATGTGTGTATGTTCGCACACTTGAGAATGGCTTAAGGATTTACTTGTTGCTCTATGTGGACGATATGCTAATTGCTTCTAATAGCATGTCGGAGGTGAAGAAGCTGAAGGAGAAGCTAGGGCAAGTGTAACGGTCGCTTTCCGATCGTACTTTGTTCGTGCACGTGCTTTTGACCGTGCACGTATTTGTGTTAGACTTTGTTTGTTTTTGAACACCTTGGTGTGATATATCGTTGTGATCGTCTCTGAGAGTATTAAATTGTGGCACTAATTTGGAACGACATTTCTCTGGTCGTTCTCCCACAATTTGATCTTATTCAAAGAGATGTTGTGATTTTCACTTTTGACGTGAGACGTTTCTATTTTTAGTTTCGTCACTCGACGTCAAAATTGAGATCCGTATTCTTAGTTTCCTTTCTCTCATCGTCCCGATCACTCCAATATTTATTTCACAATTTTCGGATTTCATTTGACCTATTTTACATCTTTTGGCCAAGCTTTAAATATTTTTAAAATACTAAGTTTTAAAGTATTTTCGACCCAATATAATTTTTATTAGATTATAACCCCTCAAAATATTTTTGACCCAAATCCTAACTCCTATCTTGGTCGCACCCTATCCATGTGTGGGTAAGAGAGAGAGGGTTTGAGTTTTAAATGATTTTTAAATCCTAATCCTAATAGAATTAACCCTAGACCAAGTCAACCCATCTACACTATATAAACAACCCCTAGGATAACCAATTTTCGCAAGAGAACAAACCCTAGCCGCCCCCACAACTCAAAATCTCGCTTGCGATGTTCGTCGCAACCAAGCACCGCAGCCGCCCGTGCCCGACCGAGAGAATCCCCTATTTTCTCTCGGTCTGACTGAGAGCCCCGCCCGCACCGTCGCTCCGCTCCGCACCAAGCGCCCGCTACCTTTGTTGCATCGCACCACCCCCACACCGACCGAGAGATCCCATCGGTTTGACCGATAGAACGGCCCGCACCCCGCTCCGCTCCGCACCGCAGCGCTCCGCTGCAGCCGCCCGCTTCGCAAGCCCCGCATCCACCCGCTACGACCGAAGGATTCCCCCGCATCGCCCGCTCGTTGCAACCCCCGCTTCGTTGCAACCCCGCCCGAAGCGCCCGACCGAAGAGATCCCCCGCACTGGCCCGCTCCGACAGAGAGCCCCCGCTCCGCATCGCCCCCCGCAGCGCTGCGACCCTCGCCCGCAGTGTCTGACCGACGAATTTCACAGCGGCTGTGTCTGACCGAGCGATGTTCGTCGCAACGTCGTAACTCTCGCACCGCTTGCCACCGTGGTCCCCCAAGTTCTCCAGAGGTGTTGTGGGTCCCCCATTGGCCCCTAGAACTACTGTGGGTCCCACCTAGGTGTCTCCCCTTCGTGGATTGGCTGTTTACGATGTTGTGATACGTTGTAGCCCGTCGTCGCACGTTCTAGCTTTGGAATCTTGGTTCGTTGATCTGGTTGCTGCCCAGACTATTCGAGCGAGGAATCTAATCTGGAATCTGGACTAGGAGCGCATTCTCATATTCCAACCCCTGGCATCGCTACCTGACGCCAGTGTAGCTTTCGCGTCGTGTTGAGGTAACGCTTTGCACCCTTAGGACCCCCAACCTATTGCCTGTTAATCAAGACTAAAATTGATGTTTTAAGTGTTTTAAATTCACTAATTAAGATTAATAATATGGGACTGTAGGCTGGTGGACTTGGCAGGTAGGTTATTTGTGACTTGGACTCTTTTGGACGGTGTTTTTCAGACGTCAGACTTGCAGGCAAGTGAAACTTGCCAAACTTTGCTTTAGGCCATGTTTTAGGCCACTTCCTTACTTTTAGCGTAAAAGAGACTAGACAGTGAAATGATAACTGTCTAGATACAACTTTAAAGTTCTAACTTGACAACGAAGCTAGATCTGTCACCCTGCCATGTCATTCATGCATTGTTGCCTGCCATGTTTAAATTCCTTATCTGTACGCACTTAAACTGTTATTTGCCATGCATTGCATCTCACATGTCATCCAAGTTGAATGTTGCATCCGTAGCACACGCTACAATACTTGTACTTCCTTGTTCCGGCTAGGTGCACCCCTATGCCATATTGAAAAACACTTCCTGGCTCGTGATCCAGAAGATGGGCGCCATTCCATATACGCGTGGAGGGGTAGGGATAAGCGATCACTTGAGCTTAGGAGTTGGCCCGATCAGCCACTCTAGCCAAAAGGCGTAATCTCTGTGCACGACGTGCTTACTAGACTTGCCCTTGTCCTTGTGATTGTTCTTGCAAAATTTGATATCCATGTCATGATTTAAATGCCGGTTGCCATGCCATGCTCGTACTTTACTTTACTTGTTACACTCATACTATATCTGCCATGTCATTGCATCATACTAGAACTGCTAGGTTGCTATACTTTCGCTTTCAGTTTCCTTGCACAAGTCTCTTGTAGACTTGTTGACATGTGCCCCTTGCTCTTTTGGGTGCCACATGTTAGACCCTTATCCAGAGACCGTTGCTGAGGACGTGGTGTTTGCTGACGCTGAGCCTGAGCCCATGTCTGTCCAGGAGGAGTTTGTGGATACCGGTACCCAGTCTTAGTGACCTTGCTGAATTTTCATTTTGTTTTAGGATTGCTGTTAGTTGTCAGTGCGTAGCACCTTTACTTCGTACGTTGTACTTTTGTTGATTATGTTTGGGCCTTTAGACTCTTTTTCTTTTCAGCCTGGTGGCTTTTCTACGATTTGGAACTTATTTTATGGATATTCTGAGATTGCGTTTTGTCTCATTTCGTTTATTATTATCTTTGTTTCATATCGCATTTGCAAGGTCCTGCCATTTGAAGTTTATTGACGCTTATCAGACTTGCAGCTTCACAGCTTCAAGTCGGAGCGGACCTACTCACGTCTCGCCTCCATATTTTTGGGAAGCGGGGCGTGACAGCAAGAATTCGACATGAAGGATTTGGGGCCTGCTAAGAAGATTCTCGGAATGGAGATTGTTCGAGATTGGAAGAAGCATGAGCTCAAATTGTCTCAAAAGGGGTATATTCAGAAGGTACTAGCCCGGTTTGGGATGGATAGTGCGAAGCCCGTGACGACACCCTTGGGAGCTTACTTTCAGCTGTCGACGAGTCAGTCGCCAAGCGCCGATGAGGAGAAGACTTATATGTCTCAGGTGCCATATGCAAGTGCAGTAGGAAGCTTGATGTATGCGATGGTTTGCACGTGTCCAGATATTGCACAGGCCGTCGGAGTGGTTAGCAGATATATGGCTAATCCTGGCAAGGAGCATTGGCAGGCCGTCAAGTGGATTCTTAGATATCTGTGAGGCATAGCGAGTGTCGGGATTCTCTATGGGAGAGGCGACGGAAAGGTGCTGACAGGTTACTGTGATAGTGACTACACAGGTGATAGAGACAGGCGGTGATCTACCACGTGGTATGTGTTCAGTTTGGGCACTGCCACGATATCGTGGAGGTCGGTCTTACAGTCTATGGTTGGGTTATCAACCATAGAGGCCGAGTTGATTGCAGTAGTGGAAGCTGTGAATGAGACCAAGTATTTGAGGAGTCTGCTTAGAGATTTGGGGGTGCAACAGAGTTCGTCACATGTGCATTGTGACAGCCAGAGTGCCATTCATCTGGCAAAGCACCAGGCACATAGTTCGAGGACGAAGCATATTGAGGTGCGTGATTCCTTCCTTAAGTTGGAGAAGAAGGAGATAGAGCTTCAGAAGATCCCGACTGATTTGAACCCCGCAGACATGTTTACCAAGCCAGTTCCTGCCGTCAAGCCCCAGGTTTGCTTGGAGCTGATTTCTCTTTTGGCTTAGGTGGCGCCAGAGGGCGCGATTTCCGAGACGATGATGATACTAAAGAGATGGTGATGTTGTGCAGCGTGGAGATGCCAGAGTCAACGATGATGAGATTTGAATTAAGGTAGAGTGTTGTTTTTTGGTGATTCAAATTGAGGAGACTTCATTTCAGTTGCTCGGTCAGGCAGCAGCCTGCTCGGTCCAGCAGCTCGCTGCTCGGTCGAGCAGCGTATCGCCCGGGTTGACAGAGAGTTAGAAGTTTTTTTGGGAGCAGAATTCCCTGTAGTACTCAGCTCGAGTAGCTTTGCTACTCGGGTGAGTTGGTTTTGACTCGGTCTGAGTAGTCTTGATACTCGACCGAGTGTATTTGGCATGGCATCAGCGGATACGGTTGCTTTTCGCTACTCGACCGAGTAGCAGGCTGACTCGGTCGAGCAGCCCTTGGGCCCACACGCGACCAGCGACGGCCTGGATCTGTTTTCATCCGCCGTTTCTATTGGGTTTTTAAAACCCTCGATGCTTAGGGTTAATTTTGCTGCCGACATTTGGGGATTGGTTGTGGTGTTGGTGGTTCTTGAGAGAGCTTCGTGCTTCCGATTGGATTTTGGGAGAGTTTTTATAGGGCTTGTGTTCTTGAGAGAAAGGTGAGTTTTTTTCCTTCTCTCCTCTTTCATTGGTTTCTAACTCTTGAGTGGATTCGTGAGAGCTTGCTCCGTTTGGCAAGTTATTACTCACGTGTGAGGGAGCGATTTGTAACCCTAATTGTTTGGATCTCTCTACTAGTGGAATCGTCTCGGATTGGATTGCTGGATGTAGGTTGTTTACAACCGAACCAGGGTAAATTTCTCTTGTGTCTGCGATTGATTATTTGTTGCTGTTTTTCGTTTGCTACTTTCAATTGCAAGGTCATTAGGGAAGTTTGTTGGGACTTTGAGATTAGATTTTTGCTAGCCCAATATTCCTGATCAGTTTATTAGGGTTGGTTTCCGCATTGATTTCAAGGCGTTTTCTGGATTTTTTTCCCAACAAAACATGTGTCACCCATGAAAACTACACATAATTCGAGTTGTAGATTTTCTCATCCAATAAATATTATTTTTAATCGCTTTAATTATACGAGCTTATAGTTTGATTGGTTCAAAGCCATCATGTTCAAACCAACGATTACATATAATTATTTATTGGATCTATATAATATAGTTATGTTGTGAGTTGAAGGAGGCCTTTGACCTCCCTCCACTCATCATCTTACCATTACTCCCCGCTAACTTAGTGGGGAGTCCCTTGAACTCCTAAACCCCATCATGAAGTGAATATATAGAGATCCATGGCTTATGCCATGGCTACTCCTGATCTGAGATTATTTACTCTTCTCTTAACATTTCTCAACACGTTATCAGCTCGTTTTCTCTAAATTATTTGAGCTTTCATCCCGTCTCCCCTCAAAAAATTAAACCCCTACGCGCGAAGGAATCTAATGTTGCGACGATTCGTTCCGGTGATCCTTTTTGGCGTATTAGGAGCGTAGATTTTTCTTTCTACGGATCTTCTCTTTTTACAATCGTCCCTAGATCTTTGATCTAGAGGTAAACTCTTTTGAACCAGTAGAAAATTACAATATATTGATAGCTATAATTTTACATAGCTTTTCTTGAGGATTGTATAATTTTTCAACCTCTTGATGAACATCAAAATTAAATATATATATGTATATAAAAATGTTAAAAAAACCCCAAAACCCCTTTGGCGGGGGGGGGGGGGGGGCCTCTGGCGCCTCACCCCCCACCGGTAGTGGGGTTCTCAGTTCGCCGCCCCCTACAGGGTGGGCCTCTGGCTCACCCCCCCAAGGGGGGGGGGGGCTCTGAGCCCCCCCCCCCCCCAAGGGGGGGGGGGGGGGGGGGGCTCTGAGCCCCCCCCCCCACGGCGGGGGGGTTCCGATCCCCCCCGGCCCCCAAAGGGGGGGGGGCCTCTGCCGTCGTCTGCCCCCTGACGGCGGGGGCTTCCGCCCCCCTCCCCGAAGTGGGGCCTCTTCCGTCGTCCGCCCCCCTGACGGCCGGAGGGGGCCTCTGCCGCGCCGCCCCCCCAACGGCGGGGGGGGGGGGGAGGCTCTTGCTGTGCAGCCTAGAAGGGGGCTCTATTTGGGTTTTGGGACTGTTCATATTCCATTAAAAATTTTGGATTTTGGGACTGGGCATATTCCTTTATAATTAACTTTAAAATTTGTTTAAGGGCTTATGTCCAATAATATTTAATAAATTAGATGGCTGATTATTAGGCCGGAAGCCTACTACATAAAATTAACTCATTTTGTCTGGTTATTTGGGGCAGAAGCCCAGATAATTTAAATTGCTAATTAAAATGATTTTCATTTTGCTTATGGGCCTACATCCCATATTAGAATAATAATTAATTCTGTGTTCTAATTTGGGCTTGAAGCCCATTTATAACAATGAATATAAGTTTTATGGGCCAGCAGACCCATTCAGGTTATTAATTAATTTTGACTTCTAAATTGGGCCAGCAGCGCAGTTAATCCAATTGCAAAATGAATATGTTTATTAAATTTTTGCAAATGGGCCTGCAGCCCAAATATTAAATTAATTAATAAAATGATTATTATTTTACTTAAGGGCCTGCTGTCCCAATCATAATAATAATTCATTTTAAATTCTTGTTTGGGCATGTAGCCCAGTTAGTCAATTTTCTAGTATTATGTTAAATATCACTCTTGCATTATTATTTATGGATTATTAGAATTTTTCAAAATATAATTATCTTAAGGATCCTGCGACCACTCTGCCGTTAGTCATCTAACCTAACGGTGTATGACGTCTCCCCGTGGTCCGAGAGATTATTATATTTTATAGTTTCTTTTTCTATATCATTTATGCCTGAATTATATGTGTGGTTGTTTGTGCCTGTAGCATATTAAAAACTGTGTGGATGTTTATATAAGTTAAAATGTGTTTTTGGGATCGGCCAGTTTGATACCTTTAATATTCCTTGCACTTTTATTTTCTTTTGAGAGAATTAGTAAGTGAGGATTAAATGTATTAATGCCAAAGACAGGTGTAGCAACATATGAAGACGGAGGTGAAATTTGCAAAATATAGGGACCCATTCTGGGTTTCCAACTTGTATTTTTCTTCTTTTTATGAACTGTATATCGAACTTTGGAGTTTGTACGTTTTTGGGTATCTGGCCGATCCCCACGTTTTACTTATTTTATTCTTTATGGATGAATTTACATCTTAATTAATTCATGCTTCTTTTAAATTGCATAGATAAATGGCAAAATTGGTAAGCGTCGATTTTGATGTCCTTGATGCTGCAGGAAAAAATTACCTGAGTTGGCGAGTGGACCTGAAGTTCCAATTGCGTTCGATTTCAATGGTCGTTTGGCTCAATTTTGGCTCCTTCATCGGCCCCAGCAGCGGCCGATGCTTCTGCTACATCTAGCAGCACTCCTACCACTGTCTCCGATGTGGATAAGGCGAAAGCCATTATCTATATTATGAGACATATTGATCGGACCTTAAAGGCCGAATACCTTACGGTAAATGTTGAGTATTGATTCCCCAGATTTGGTTTTGGATGATGAGCAAACATAAATATAGTGAACTAACTCTTTGTGAGCGCAGTTATAGAGATCGTCGTCAAAACACTACGTACATCAAAAGCGACGTCTCAAGACTTCTCAATACCCGTGATCGTGTGCCTGAAGCTTCATTGAAGCTCAAGAAGTTTTATTGAAGTCAAGAGTGAAGATTGAAGCTTTGAAGACGGTTCGTCATGTTTAATTTAATGTCTTCTAGCTTCATAGAATAGAATGGTAAGCCTTGAGTATGACTTACATTATAATCTTCATTTCGCTCATATCTTAGATTTAGGATTATCTTAGAATCCATTAGAAACTTTCCCGAAGCCTATCGCTTCTTCCCTCGGCTTCTTGTGCATCTTAGTTGGTTCAAGTAGAAGAACCAACCGACTAGATGATGATCTAGTCAGTCGGCAATTCTTCTTGAACCGACTAGATGTCCTTACTCAATTCAGCCTGGCACTGTTGATCAATTAGTCGGTCAAAGAAGGTTCACTGATGTCACGCCCCGCTTCCCAAAAATATGGAGGAGAAGCGTGACAAAGGCCCGCTTAGGCCGGAGGTGAGAAGCTCGGACCCAATAAGCGTCTGTAGGGGTACCATTTTAGAAGTTTCAGGTTCTTGTATTAATTAAGTTCGAAACAACAGAAAGTACAGAAAGGAAGTTGCATTCACTAAAATAGAGATATAATATCCAATGAGTACGAAGTCTAAAAAGAAGCCTAAGCATGGCAACAAAATATCTAAAAGCAATCTAAAAGCAGTAACCTCTGAAAGTGACGACTAAAAGACCTCAAGGTCTGGTCCTCGTCAGGCACGTACTCTGGGTCGACGTCCTCGGCTCCTCGTACTCCAGTGAGTCTGCCTCGTCCACGAACTCTGGCTGAACACCTGACGTACAGCACCCAAGAGAAAGGAACTGTACGTCAGGTAAAGTCTATAAGAAGGGTTAGACTTTACTGCAAGTGCACCGAACTTTAAACAACGGTTTACTGGTTGATTAGCATGCTGAGGTTCTATTACACAACAGTTTACTGGTTGATTAGCATGCTGCGGTTATAACAGAGTAACACAACAGGAAGTAACGTAGCAGGAAAGTAAAATGGGACAAGTAGTAGTCGTAGCGTGTGCTACCAACTACGGGACTAACCTACAGGTGTCAAGACAAGTCGGGACGTGACGGGACAAGATGAGACAAGACAATTGAGACACGAAAGGGTTTACGTCTTACGGTTCGAGGGGGATCAGACCCTCTTGCCGTGCGCACGCTCAACCCAACCCCAAACCCCAAGGAAGACAAGACAAGACAAACAGTACAAGGGATCACTCGCTCTAGCTTGGCGAGTGCCCTATTGCCCGCAGGCTATGTATCAGTACAAGGGATCACTCTCTCTAGCTTTCAGAGTGCCCTATTGCCCGCAGGTTGTGTATCAGTACAAGGGATCACTCTCTCAAGCTTGGAGAGTGCCCTATTGCCCGCAGGCTGTGCAAGACGGGACATGACGTGACAAGACGGGAAGGGTTATTCTAGGTTGTCCACACACACGCACACACATGATAGCCCTACGATATCAAAAGTTGATGTTGTCAGGCTCAGACTTTGTCGTCAAGTTTGAGCCGTCAGGAGTCATCCCGGATGCTATCATTTCATGTCCGGTTCTTTTTGTTCACAATTAACAATTCTAACCAACTAAGGCCTAAGCACGGTTAAAAGTGCAAGTGGGATACACTTGACTGCGGTGGCGAGTGTGTCGTCCGTACG
Source organism: Scilla litardierei (assembly GCA_030789695.1). Lineage (NCBI taxonomy): Eukaryota > Viridiplantae > Streptophyta > Magnoliopsida > Asparagales > Asparagaceae > Scilla > Scilla litardierei. Next base: position 315,118,175 of record CM061142.1, on the reverse strand, counting down.
GGGCGTCTTGTCCAATCGTCGCGTCCGCGGTAGTCCGTCTGAAACAGTGTCACGTCGACGGTGTCAGGCCTCGTTTTCAGAAATTCCTATCAGGGTTCGTGTCTAGGTTATCGGGACTACCCTATTCGTCAAAAGTCACATTTTTGATGTTCAGCCCTATTCGACGACTCTATCCTATGTGCACAGTAAAAAAGTCCAGTCGTCGAATCTACTGTTTCACAACGTTTTAAGGGTGCAAAAAATAAATTTAGTTACAGTTGTCCGATTTTAGTTAGGGTTCAGTTTGCTACAGTGTGGGTTTTACTACGAGTTTAGAGGGACCAACCTGGTGTGAGGAACGCGCATTTAATCTGGCGTCGGGTCTGGAAACGGTGGCGTTGCTCGTGTCCCCGACTGCGGGTAGCGCAGTGGAGGTCGTCTCGGGATCGCCTCAGGATCGTAGCGGCTGCGGGTAGTGCAGCCGAGATGTCACAGCTTTAGGTACGGTATCGAGATCGCTTCGGTTGCGGGTCCCGGCAACTAAACGTCTACGGCAACGGTAACAGGAACGAGTCGTGACGTTAGGAGGCCACAGAATTTGCGACGTCAACAGCGTCTCGACTACGGGTAGCGTAGTGAGACTCATCTGGGCAGCATACGAAGCGCGACAGCGGTTACGATCAGTCTGACGGCAAAAACATCGGTCAACAGAAGCGACCGCGCATTTGGAAGGCGTCGAAACAAAGTAGTCGCGGAGGGCAGAAGAAACAGCAGCAGCAATGTTCCAAAATGTGCAAATTATCATCGCTATCGCCCCGCCTTATCCCTTGAAGAACGTCAATGAGCGTGGACTCCGACTGCTGAAAGACACGGGTGAGTTCGACCTGCAAATGAAACGGGCTTGCCCAACACTCGGCCTCGAAGGCATACTCTTCATAGGATTCAAGGCGTTATTGGGTGGCAGCTGGAAGGAATCCCCGCTAACGATCAACTGAAACCCGCTCCATGGCAGATCCTTAGCCCACAGCCGCATTGCCCTCCCGATCTTATCAAGCCGATCGAAGAGCTGGCCGTCAATCATGCTGATCTTATCAATAACGCGGGCTTTGGACGAAGCCCACCGTTCGGTGTCGGGCTTGCTGCTGATCACCTTACAGATGAGGGAGTCGAGGGATCCGGTGCCGAGGCCGAGGCCGACGAAGGAGTGAAGGGTCTGGCCGGTGAGGGCACAGGAGGAGACGCCGGTGGAGTCTGGGTCACAGGCGGGCGTCAGGGTCGCAGCGTGCAGCGGGTCATGGTGGCGGGCGGCGATTGGAAACAGCGACGACGACGGCCTCGCCGTGAATCGTGGCAGCGATCGGGGGCGCTGCACGGGGGGTCGGGGTCAGCGGCGACGACGAATGGCTGTGGCGGGGCACAGCAGCGACGGCAGAAGCGAAGGCGGCTGCGCGGGATTTGCCATGGACAGAGACGCGGCAGCGAGGAGAAGCAGAGGCGGCATCATGACTGCGAGGGCGGGATCTCGCCGTGGAAGGCGGCGATCGGGGATCGTCGACGGCGGCACCGTGAGGGAGAGGGAGAGAGAGATGAGGGAGAGATCTGGGGAAACATGATTTTTTTTGTGTTTTTAGGGGGATGCCGGCGGCTGAGGATGAGGGCTTTGGGAAAAAACTTAGGGTAAGGGTTTAGATTTAGGGTTATTATAATAAAAGAAATTGCTATGTATAACTATAGGGTTATAGCTAAAAGGGGTAGACATAGGGTTAGAGGGGGTATAATTTGAGGTAAGTTTAGGGATAAATAGGAACCAGTTTAGGAAGGATTTTAAAACGATTTAATCAAGATATTTAGCCAGATTTGGCTAACAAATTTCGAAATCAAATCAGACTGGGCAAATCGACGGTCGTGGTTTCTCCGAGCAATATCTCTCAAACCGGGCGTCAGACAAATAATCCGAAAATATCGGGGTGATCGTGGAGACGAGACGCACAGATCTACAGAGCCCAATCATGCGTAACACCTACCAAGAATTTACGAAAAATTGGAAACGGCGTTTTGAGTCAAATGACTAAAACGCCCTTATCGTTCAAAGTCGTTTTGCGAGAAAACGAGCCGTGAAACGACGTTCCCAAAAATTACAATAAAATCCAACACCCTGAAACGATCGCAATGGCATATCGCATCGCATATGCCGGAGCTCAGAACTAGCCAAATTAAAATACGTGCACGATAAGGCACGTGCACGCAGAAACTACGAACGGTCGGAAAGCGACCGTTACATTCTACCCACCTTAGAAATGATTCCGCCCCTGGAATCACTCATACTTAGACTAATTAATAAAATCCATAAATACTTAAGCCTATAACCCTCATCCCCCACACAATGGTCTCTAATCCTATAACTTCAACATCGTTCCTCAAATAATCCATCATAATCCTTCTTTTCACTGGATAAAGCCACGACTAATCTCACATCCTAACACTTAACTATAGATCTATCACTTACTGTTCAAATTTCCAACTCCAAGTCTTCACAAAAGAATAATAATCATCTTCTCATACCATACCACTCCGCTAAACATCATCGCTCAATAACATCTTTTGAATTTCTCCATCTCTTCCCAATGTTAATCAATCTTCAAAAAAAGAGATTCTAGTCAACCACCAATCCAAGACAAAAAGTTTGTCTATCTTATAGTACCTCCACAAGTCAACATTCGCTGTGTCTTCAATACATTCTTGTCATATCTTCCCATAAATTTATCCGCCCAATAATCGAACTATTAAAATCACATCTCCTCCTACTTATTATAATTATTTTCAACCAATATTAAATCCGACAACCTAACCATCCATTTGTCTCAACACGTCGTGTTACCCCCAATGTCTTCTCACGTCAACTCAACAATCAAGTCTCGATGCTAATAAAAGCTCTACTCACTCTCAAGATCACCCTAACTCCTACCATACTCTGTAGCCATCCCTATCTACCATTCGTCTATGCCTCAAATCTGATAAGTTCTCATCTTCACGCATATAATCTCATTCAACCAGAATTCTCCATTGAGTCCGCCACACTTCGGTTTAATAAATAAGTCTTGGACAGCCCATTCTTTTCATCCGAAAGAAATCTATTCCAATATCCTATCGTTCCAAAATCGGTCAATCATTGCTATAACAAATCTCATCTCTCCCTGAGCCTACCCGCAAACAAATCCTACAACAATAATGGCTAGTCCCAAACTATAACAACCAAAACATAACATTTCTAAATGGAGAGAAAGAGAAGAGAAAAGGGAAACTTAAAACCAGTGACACATTTTTAAAACATTTGGAAAAACGTGTGGAGTCGTGGTAATGGATGAGGAAAGATAATTGATTTGTGATCTTGTGAGCTAATTTCAAAAACTTTAAAGGTTTGGTTTAAAAGAAAAACAAAGTTTTGATACAATCACATTCAGTCAAAGTTAAGCTATTCTATAATCGCGAAAAACTACGTCTAAGGAAATTGCCTGCTATGACCCTATTCATATACGTATGAATACCGTCATTCAGACAACTTCAATCATATCATGGTTAACATTGAGTACACATTCAAGACACAAAAGGCAATCATCGGGATCCTAAAGAACACACACTCATACAGGTCTACGCACTCTGCTTATACTCATGCACCACGATGACATCACCTACCAAAAGGGCCTACTCCTAAACCGGAGATAACATAGACAACTACAAGGACTAATATCTACGCAAAATAAAGGACACAGAAACCAAAAGTGTAACGAAATAAATCGGAAAGGACGAGTTCAAGTAAGGCGGGGCAAGGAGATAATTGGTTGGATGGAACGAAAAATATTCTTCAAAATAACTAGATTGATGACGGGAGAATTACGTGTGAAATATGGTATCATATACTTTTAAAATATATATATATATATATATATATATATATATATATATATATATATATATATATACTTAAAAGTGAACAGAAGTAGCAAATGATTACATTTTGGAAAAAGAGTTAGATGAAGGAAATAAAAGTAGGGTGAGGTAGCGATTGCTTTGCAAATGAAAATAAGTTTTAAACAAAGATTTCTTGAAGTACGAGCACGATGAACATAGGGCTGTTTATACATATACGAGAATAAATTTTAAAGTTCTCTTTGGTTTAGAAAATACTCTAAAAGTACGTGCGGTAAGTGATTTGCAATAAAATTTTGTAGTTTAGAAAAGTAATATATATATATATATATATATATATATATATATATATATATATATATATATATATATATATATGGAAAAAGGGGATCTAAGGTGCCTCCTTAGATGAAAATCTAAGGAGGCGCCCCCATTTCCCCCCATCTCCTACAATTTTTTTGGAAATTTTTTTCTTTGCATTGTTGTTTACATCATGGATGATCAACATACCAAATTTCAAGGAATTCCAATACTTTTTGAGCCACCATTTACCCCTTACAACTTCAACGGTCTCAAAACGTGCTGAAAACCCCACGAAGTTACAAGGGGTAGATGGGGGCTCAAAAAGTATTGGATTCCCTTGAAATTTGGTATTTTGATCATCCATAAGGTGAACAATATATCCATGAAAAAAAATTTCAAAAAAAATGTGTGAGATGGGGGGAAATGAGGGCGCCTCCTTAGATTGAATCTAAGGAGGCACCTAGGATCCCTTTACCATATATATATATATATATATATATATATATATATATATATATCCAACACCCTGAAACGATCGCAATGGCATATCGCATCGCATATGTCGGAGCTCAGAACTAGCCAAATTAAAATACGTGCACAATAAGGCACGTGCACGCAGAAACTACGAACGGTCGGAAAGCGACCGTTACATTCTATCCACCTTAGAAATGATTCCGCCCCTGGAATCACTCATACTTAGACTAATTAATAAAATCCATAAATACTTAAGCCTATAACCCTCATCCCCCACACAATGGTCTCTAATCCTATAACTTCAACATCGTTCCTCAAATAATCCATCATAATCCTTCTTTTCACTGGATAAAGCCACGACTAATCTCACATCCTAACACTTAACTATAGATCTATCACTTACTGTTCAAATTTCCAACTCCAAGTCTTCACAAAAGAATAATAATCATCTTCTCATACCATACCACTCCGCTAAACATCATCGCTCAATAACATCTTTTGAATTTCTCCATCTCTTCCCAATGTTAATCAATCTTCAAAAAAAAAGAGATTCTAGTCAACCACCAATCCAAGACAAAAAGTTTGTCTATCTTATAGTACCTCCACAAGTCAACATTCGATGTGTGTTCAATACATTCTTGTCATATCTTCCCATAAATTTATCCGCCCAATAATCGAACTATTAAAATCACATCTCCTCCTACTTATTATAATTATTTTCAACCAATATTAAATCCGACAACCTAACCATCCATTTGTCTCAACACGTCGTGTTACCCCCAATGTCTTCTCACGTCAACTCAACAATCAAGTCTTGATGCTAATAAAAGCTCTACTCACTCTCAAGATCACCCTAACTCCTACCATACTCTGTAGCCATCCCTATCTACCATTCGTCTATGCCTCAAATCTGATAAGTTCTCATCTTCACGCATATAATCTCATTCAACCAGAATTCTCCATTGAGTCCGCCACACTTCGGTTTAATAAATAAGTCTTGGACAGCCCATTCTTTTCATCCGAAAGAAATCTATTCCAATATCCTATCGTTCCAAAATCGGTCAATCATTGCTATAACAAATCTCATCTCTCCCTGAGCCTACCCGCAAACAAATCCTACAACAATAATGGCTAGTCCCAAACTATAACAACCAAAACATAACATTTCTAAATGGAGAGAAAGGGAAGAGAAAAGGGAAACTTAAAACCAGTGACACATTTTTAAAACATTTGGAAAAACGTGTGGAGTCATGGTAATGGATGAGGAAAGATAATTGATTTGTGATCTTGTGAGCTAATTTCAAAAACTTTAAAGGTTTGGTTTAAAAGAAAAACAAAGTTTTGATACAATCACATTCAGTCAAAGTTAAGCTATTCTATAATCGCGAAAAACTACGTCTAAGGAAATTGCCTGCTATGACCCTATTCATATACGTATGAATACCGTCATTCAGACAACTTCAATCATATCATGGTTAACATTGAGTACACATTCAAGACACAAAAGGCAATCATCGGGATCCTAAAGAACACACACTCATACAGGTCTACGCACTCTGCTTATACTCATGCACCACAATGACATCACCTACCAAAAGGGCCTACTCTTAAACCGGAGATAACATAGACAACTACAAGGACTAATATCTACGCAAAATAAAGGACACAGAAACCAAAAGTGTAACGAAATAAATCGGAAAGGACGAGTTCAAGTAAGGAGGGGCAAGGAGATAATTGGTTGGATGGAACGAAAAATATTCTTCAAAATAACTAGATTGATGACGGGAGAATTACGTGTGAAATATGGTATCATATACTTTTAAAATATATATATTATACATTTGACATCCTTTTTTGAATTCTAGGGCTGACTAGGACAAGATAAAGAGTGGCTGAGATTTGATCTTGGTAAATCAATGGTTGAGATTGGATTTTGTGAAAATTTTAGTGGAAAAACTTAAATTTTGGGGGGAAGTGTCTTGGGAACCAAAACTTTGAAATTAAAAGTGTATTGGGAAAGAATGTGGAGATTAAATTTTGGGAAAAGTGTCTTGGGAACCAAAACTTTGAAATTAAAAGTATCTTAGGAAAGATTGTGGAGAAACATGATCCATTAAATTAAACAAAGTAAAAAATTAGCGTAAAAAAATTCAGCGGAACAACAAACTAGCGTAAAAAAATTTAAGTTAATATCGTCACCGAAAAATACCCTGAGGTTTATTGTTCCGCGCCGACAGCACCCGCTAAATTTTTTAGGCTAATTTGTTGTTCCGCGCCAAATGCGCCCGCGTCGAATTTGTTGTTCCGCGCCAAATGCGATCGCGCATTGTTCTGCACCAACAAACGGCGACCGTGAAATTTTTTTATTCTAATTTGTTGTTCCGCATTAAAGGCACCCGCGCCGAATTTGTTGTTCCGTGCCGAAGGCACCCGCGTCGAAATTATTGTTTCGTGTCGAAGGCAACCATGCCGAAGTTGTTCCGCACCGAAGGCGCTGGCACATTGTTCCACACCGAAGACGCCCGCGCCGAATTCGTTGTTTCGTGCCAAAGGTGCCCGTTTCGAATTTGTTGTTCCACGCCGAAGACGCCTGGACCGTATTTTTATGCTAATTTATTGTTCTTTAAAATTTTGGCTGTGGAAATAATTTTTTGGGGAACAAAGATTTCGTGGGGGAAAATCTTAAATAAACCGTGCCCACGGGCATGGGTTATGACTAGTATTTATATACTTAAAAGTGAACAGATGTAGCAAATTATTACAATTTGGAAAAAGAGTTAGATGAAGGAAATAAAAGTAGGGTGAGGTAGCGATTGCTTTGCAAATGAAAATAAGTTTTAAACAAAGATTTCTTGAAGTACGAGCACGATGAACATATGGCTGTTTATACATATACGAGAATAAATTTTAAAGTTCTCTTTGGTTTAGAAAATACTCTAAAAGTACGTGCGGTAAGTGATTTGCAATAAAATTTTGTAGTTTAGAAAAGTAATATATATATATATATATATATATATATATATATATAGGAAAATTTTCAAATGAGAACATTTCGCACCGTGCGAAATTGTTTTTATCTTTTTTTTGAAATTTTTTTTTCAAAAATTCTTTTTCCCACCCTCATTATATGTTGTTATACCCCCCTCAAAAAATAATGGTTGAGAAATAATGTCATTTGGCTTTCGATCAAGCCATTTCATCAAATTCGCACGTTTTGAGATCGTTAAATTTGTAACGGGTGGATGGGTGCTCTAATGCCCAACGGGTTCACCCATTATTTTTCCTGGGGTATATAATTGTATGGATTAAACATCAAAAAAAGAATTTTTGAAAAAAAAAAATTTCAAAAAAATAAAAAAAAGTTTTCGCACGGGCTTTCGCACGGGATTTTTCGCAACCGAAGATCACTCTATATATATATATATATATATATATATATATATATATATATATATATATATATATATATATATATATATATATATGGAAAAAGGGGATCTAAGGTGCCTCCTTAGATGAAAATCTAAGGAGGCGCCCCCATTTCCCCCCATCTCCTACAATTTTTTTGGAAATTTTTTTCTTTGCATTGTTGTTTACATCATGGATGATCAACATACCAAATTTCAAGGAATTCCAATACTTTTTGAGCCACCATTTACCCCTTACAACTTCAACGGTCTCAAAACGTGCTGAAAAACCCACGAAGTTACAAGGGGTAGATGGGGGGTCAAAAAGTATTGGATTCCCTTGAAATTTGGTATTTTGATCATCCATAAGGTGAACAATATATCCATGAAAAAAATTTCAAAAAAAATGTGTGAGATGGGGGGAAATGAGGGCGCCTCCTTAGATTGAATCTAAGGAGGCACCTAGGATCCCTTTACCATATATATATATATATATATATATATATATATATATATATATATATATATATATATATATATATATATATATATATATATATATATATATATATATATATATATATATATATATATATATATATATATATATAGGGCGATCTTCGGTTGCGAAAAAGAGGCTTTTCGCACCGTGCGAAAAGATTTTTATCTTTTTTTTGAAATTTTTTTTTTCAAAAATTCTTTTTTTGATGTTTAATCCATACAATTATATACCCCAGGGAAAATAATGGGTGAACCCGTTGGGGATTAGAGCACCCATCCACCCGTTACAAATTTAACGGTCTCAAAACGTGCGAATTTGATGAAATGCCTTGATCGAAGGCCAAATGACATTATTTCTCATTGATTATTTTTTGAGGGGGGTATAACAACATATAATGAGGGTGGGAAAAAGAATTTTTGAAAAAAAAAATTTCAAAAAAAAACTAAAAACATTTTCACACGGTGCGAAATGTTCTCACTTGAAAATTTTCCTATATATATATATATATATATATATATATATATATATATATATATATATATTTATATTTATATTTATATCTATTCTATAAAATAGGGATGTTATCAAGAGAAATTGGATAGGAGAAATTGGACAAGAGAAATTGGATAAGAGAATTTGGACAAGAGTATATACATCTATTATACATTTGACAACGTTTTTTGAATTCTAGGGCTGATTAGGACAAGATAAAGAGTGGCTGAGGTTTGATCTTGGTAAATCAATGGTTAAAATTGGATTTTATGAAAATTTTAGTGGGAAAAGTTAAATTTTGGTGAGAAAAGTGTCTTGGGAACCAAAACTTTGAAATTAGAAGTGTCTTGAGAAAAATTGTGGAGATTAAATTTGAGGGAAAAGTGCATTGAGAACCTAAACTTTGAAATTAGAAGTGACTTGGAAAAGATTATGGAGAAACATGATCCATTAAATTAAATAAAGTAAAAAAATTTAACGGAACAAGAAACTAGCATAAAAAAATTTAAGCTAATACCGTCACCGAAAGATACCCTAAGGTTTGTTGTTCCATGCTGAAAGGCGCCTGCACCGCTAAATTTTTTACGCTAATTTGTTGTTCTGGGCCAAAGGCGTCCGCGCCGAATTTCTTGTTCCATGTCGAATGCGCTCGTGCGTTGTTCCGCGCCAATAAACGGCGGCCGCAATTTTTTTACGATAATTCGTTGTTCCCTGCCAAAGGCACCCGCACTGAATTTGTAGTTTCGCTAAATTTTTTATGCCAATTTGTTGTTCCGTGTCGAAGGTGCCTGCACCGAATTTTTTGTTCCGTGCCAAAGGCACACGCACCAAATTAGTTGTTCCGCTCTGAAGGCGCTCGCGCTTTGTTACGCACCGAATTAGTTGTTCCGCACCGAAGGCGCTCGCGCGTTGTTCTGCGTCGAATTAGTTGTTCTGCACTGAAGGCGCCCATGCCAAATTTGTTGTTCCGCGCCGAAGGCGCCAGCGCCGAATTTGTTGTTCCGTGTCGAAGGTGCCCGTGCCGCTAAATATTTTTACGCTGATTTGATGTTCTTTTAATTTTGGCTGTGGGAATAATTTTTTGGGGAACAAAGATTTCGCAGGGAAAAATCTTAAATGAACCGTGCCCGCGGGCACGGGTTATGACTAGTATATATATATATAGGATCATAGAATTGATAACAAGGTTTAAAACTGAAATACGAAGGATACCTATTTGAAAATAGGCATGAGATAGTAAAATAATTTTACGACCAAGGAGGTTTTAAAATCAGTGAAAGAATTTTAACTCAACCGAAAAAACAAGAAATTTTAAAATATATAATATAGGGGTTTTTAAAGAATTTAAGCCGAGCAAAAAACTTAATGCGGAATTTCGAAAATACTTTTAGGGGGAGCAGAATTGGTCAAGGAAAAGACTCGAAGGATCAGCGATACTCGTCAGGAACGATTACGTGAATCGGGAGAAAGGAAAAGATCGCATGATAGATAAACTTAGGATATGATTTACGAAGCTACGATGGAATTCCTCGGTCGATCATACGAAGGGGTAAAGATCATGTAGACGCTAGAAGCCAGGGATTCTGGTTATCGGGTCGTCTAAAGATTATGATAACTCAGCTCTAAGACTTCCTAATGAGCTAGACTATAATCAAGATCTAAAGAGAAGGTTCCTAAGAGGATCAAGGTTACGTTCTGCTGGGCCCGAAGTCGGTGGTCCCAAGCGAACGGCTAAAAGAGAGGGGCTCTAGAAATCTAACACGGTCAGAGTCAAGTGGGGCTACTAAGGCATTCTAGAACGAGGACGACTAAATCTTAACCAAGGCGTCAAACTATCCAACCTGGGTGTCTATCTAAGTCTTCATACCATCTAAGACTGGGAAAACCTAATTTAGACTTGTACATGGATATTAAATGAATGCGGTACTCTTATTGTTCCGAACTTTTGCAAGACCTGCATGGGCCACCACTCAAACCTGTCACGCCCTGCTTCCCAAAAATACGGAGGCGAAGCGTGACAAAGGCCCGCTTAGGCCGGAGCTGAGAAGCTCGGACCCAATAAGCGTCTATAGGGGTACCATTTTAGAAGTTTCAGGTTCTTGCATTAATAAAGTTCGAAACAATAGAAAGTACAGAAAGGAAGTTGCATTCATTAAATTAAAGATATAATATCCAACGAGTACGAAGTCTAAAAAGAAGCCTAAGCATGGCAACAAAATATCTAAATGCAATCTAAAAGCAGTAACCTCTGAAAGTGACGACTAAATGACCTCAAGGTCTGGTCCTCGTCAGGCACGTACTCTGGGTCGACGTCCTCGGCTCCGCGTACTCCAGTGAGTCTGCCTCGTCCACGAACTCTGGCTGAACACCTATCGTACATCACCCAAGAGAAAGGAACTGTACGTCAGGTAAAGTCTATAAGAAGGGTTAGACTTTACTGCAAGTGCACCGAACTTTAAACAACGGTTTACTGGTTGATTAGCATGCTGAGGTTCTATTACACAACAGTTTACTGGTTAATTAGCATGCTGCGGTTATAACAGAGTAACACAACAGGAAGTAACGTAGCAGGAAAGTAAACAGGGACAAGTAGTAGTCATAGCGTGTGCTACCAACTACGGGACTAACCTACAGGTGTCAAGACAAGTCGGGACGTGACGGGACAAGACGAGACAAGACAAGTGAGACACGAAAGGGTTCACGCCTTATGGTTCGAGGGGGATCAGACCCTCTTGCCATGCGCATGCTCAACCTAACCCCAAACCCCAAGGAAGACAAGACAAGACAAACAGTACAAGGGATCACTCGCTCTAGCTTGGCGAGTGCCCTATTGCCCGCAGGCTGTGTATCAGTACAAGGGATCACTCTCTCTAGCTTGGAGAGTGCCATATTGCCCACAGGCTGTGTATCAGTACAAGGGATCACTCTCTCTAGCTTGGAGAGTGCCCTATTACCCGCAGGCTGTGCAAGACGGGATGGGACGGGACAAGATGGGAAGGGTTATTCTAGGGTGTCCACACACACGCACACATATGATAGCCCTACGATATCAAAAGTTATTGTTGTCAGGCTCAGACTTCGTCGTAAAGTTTGAGCCGTCAGGAGTCGTCCCGGACGCTATCATTTCACGTCCGATTCTTTTTGTTCACAATTAACAATTCTAACCAACTAAGGCCTAAGCACGGCCAAAAGTGCAAGTGGGATACACTTGCCTGCGGTGGCCAGTGTGTCGTCCGTCCGGGGCGTCTCGTCCAATCGTCGCGTCCGCGGTAGTCCGTCTGAAACAGTGTCACGTCAATAGTGTCAGGCCTCGTTTTCAGAAATTCCTATTAGGGTTCGTGTCTAGGTTATCGGGACTACCCTATTCGTCAAAACTCACATTTTTGATGTTCAGCCCTATTCAACGACTCTATCCTATGTGCACAGTCAAAAGTCCAGTCATCGAATCTACTGTTTCACAACGTTTTAAGGGTGCAGAAAATAAATTTAGTTACAGTTGGCCGATTTTAGTTAGGGTTCAGTTTACTACAGTGTGGGTTTTACTACGAGTTTAGAGGGACCAACCTGGTGTGAGGAACGCGCATTTAATCTGGCGTCGGGTCTGGAAACGGTGGTGGTGCTTGTGTCCCCGACTGCGGGTAGCGCAGTGGAGGTCGTCTCGGGATCGCCTTAGGATCGTAGCAGCTACGGGTAGCGCAGCCGAGATGTCACGGCTATAGGTACGGTATTGAGATCGCTTCAGTTGCGGGTCTCGGCAACGAAACGTCTACGGCAACGGTAACAGGAACGAGTCGCGACGTCAGGAGGCCACAAAATCTGTGGCGTCAACGGCGTCTCGACTACGGGTAGCGTAGTGAGACTCGTCCAGGCAGCGTACGAAGCGCGGCAGCGGTTACGATCAGTCTGACGGCAAAAACAGCAGTCAACAGAAGCGACCGCGCATTTGGAAGGCGTCGGAACAAAGTAGTCGCGGCGGGCGAAAGAAACAGCAACAGCAATGTTCCAAAATGTGCAAATTATCATCTCTATCGCCCTGCCTTATCCCTTGAAGAACGTCAATGAGCATGGAGTCCGACTGCCAAAAGACACGGGTGAGTTCGACCTGCAAATGAAACGGGCTTGCCCAACACTCGGCCTCGAAGGCAAACTCTTCATAGGATTCGAGGTGTTATTGGGTGGCAGCTGGAAGGAATCCCCGCTAACGATCATCTGAATCCCGCTCCATGGCAGATCCTTAGCCCACGGTCGCATTGCCCTCCCGATCTTATCAAGCCGATCGAAGAGCTGGCCGTCAATCATGCTGATCTTATCAATAACGAGGGCTTTGGCCGAAGCCCACCGGCCGGTGGCGGGCTTGCTGCTGATCACCTTATGGATGAGGGAGTCGAGGGATCCAGTGCCGAGGCCGAGGCCGGCAAAGGAGTGAAGGGTCTGGCCGGCGAGGGCGCAGGCGGAGATGCCAGTGGAGTCGGGGTCGCAGGCGGGCGTCGGGGTCACAGCGTGCAGCGGGTCATGGTGGCGGGCGGTGATTAGAAATAGTGGCGACGGCGGCCTCGCCGTGAATCGCGGCAGTGATCGGGGGCGCTGCACGGGGGGTCGGGGTCAGCGGCGACGGCGAATGGCCGTGGCGGGGCACAGCAGCGACGGTGGAAGCAAAGGCAGCTGCGCGGGCTTTGCCGTGGACGGAGACGCGGTGGCGAGGAGAAGCGAAGGCAGCGTCGCGGCTGCGAGGGCGGGATCTCGCCATGGAAGGCGGCGATCGGGGATCGCCAACGGTGGTGCCGTGAGGGAGAGGGAGAGAAAGACGAGGGAGAGATCGGGGAAACGGGATTTGTTTTGTGTTTTTAGGGGGATGCCGACGGCTGAGGATGAGGGCTTTGGGAAAAAACTTAGGGTAAGGGTTTAGATTTAGGGTTATTATAATAAAAGAAATTGCTATGTATAACTATAGGGTTATAGCTAAAAGGGGTAGACATAGGGTTAGAGGGGGTATAATTTGAGGTAAGTCTAGGGGCAAATAGGAACCATTTTAGGAAGGATTTTAAAACGATTTAATCAAGATATTTAGCCAGATTTGGCTAACAAATTTTGAAATTGAATCAGACTGGGCAAATCGACGGTCTTGGTTTCTCCGAGCAATATCTCTCAAACCGGGCGTCAGAAAAATAATCCGAAAATACCGAGGCGATCGTGGAGACAAGACGCACAGATCTACGGAGCTCGATCATGCGTAACACCTACCAAGAATTTACGAAAAATTGAAAACGGCGTTTTGAGTCAAATGACTAAAACGCCCATATCGTTCAAAGTCGTTTTGCGAGAAAACGAGCCGTGAAACGACGTTCCCAAAAATTACAATAAAATCCAACACCCCGAAACGATCGCAATGGCATATCGCATCGCATATGCCGGAGCTCAGAACTAGCCAAATTAAAATACGTGCACAATAAGGCACGTGCATGCAGAAACTACGAACGGTCGGAAAGCGACCGTTACAACCGACCGACTAGATGACGATCTAGTCGGTTAGAAATCCTTCTTAGACCGACTAGTTATCATTGCCTGATTTCAGCCTGAGCTACTGTTTACAGTTAGTCGGTCAAAGAACAAGGACCGACCGACTAGTTGTGGAACTAGTCGGTTGAAACTTGTTCTTAAACCGACTAGCTGTCTTTGAATCCAGCCTATACTATTTCAACTCTTAGTCGGTCAAAGAACACTCACCGACCGACTAGTTGGCAAACTAGTCGGTTGGCAAGTCTTCTTAGACCGACTAGTTCATATCACCTGGAATTCTCTTTATTGGCTGTTCAGCTGTTAATCGGTTCATGTTGAATCACCGACCGACTAGTTGAGAAACTAGTCGGGCAGTGATCCTTCTTTGACCGACTAATTTGCTTCAGAATAGAGCCGTTGGGAACTTTTTCAACACGATTTTTTTTGCCTATATAAATACAAACCTGATTCGTTTGAGGCAAGACTAGAGGTCCATTATCAAAGTTATTTCAGACCTAAGAGAGGAGTTTTCTCAAGATATTTCCAAGCTCTCTCTTCTCACCAAGAATCTCTCCCTCACTTCTTGAGCCCTAATTCCTCAAGAGATTCTCTCCATTGTGAGCCTCTCAAGCTAAAAGCTTGATCCAAGGTCACCAACTCCACCCGAGGCTTCCATTGCTCGTCAACTTCTTGGAGCTAGGGTTTGGTGACATCTTCTTCCTCAAAATCCATTCTTGCCCTGATTTGGTAAGTATACTCAAGGCATAGGATTTTGTGGTAAGTGTTTCCTTATTTCATCTCATTTGTTATTTGAGTTTGTCTCTCGGTTGTGAGAGAGTTGTGATCCCGGGTTGTGGGAGTCACATTTAAATTGAGTATGATTTGGTCTTGTAGAGGTTTTTCTACAAGAATTTCATAGTGCAAAATCTTGGGTTAGTGGTTTCTAACTCAAGTATCCGGAGGGGATCCGGGTGGTTAGGACGTAGGATCACCGGGAACAAGTCGGGGAGACTTGGGTGGATCCGAACCCGTTACATCATTTGTTTGCGTTGTCTATTCTTGTTGTTTGTAGTCTATTCCGCATTGTTGTTTGTGTGTTTGCACAATAATTAGGAATAACTCTCTTGATTATTTAAAATTACTATTCACCCCCCCTCTAGTACGTGTGCAGTAGCTTCCCAGGGCATTACAAGAAGACCCAATTGAATTGTGGATAGCACTGGAGGCACAGTATAAACATCAAATTGATGTAATATTACCACGTACTAGTTATGAGTAGGAAAACCTCAGACTTCAGGACTATAAGTCCGTTGCTGAGTATAACTCTGCACTTCATAATATCACCTCACGTCTGAAGTTGTGTGGTAAAGAAGTGACTGGGCAACGCATGTTGGAAAAGAAATTTACCTCGTTTCACGAGAAAGATGCAATCCTCATGCAGCAGTATCGTGAACGTAACTTCATGAAGTTCTCTGATTTGATCTCTTGCCTCCTTAGGGCAGAGAAAAATAGAGATTTATTGCTTACCACTCATAATTTGCGTCCGGCTGGTACTACCCCTATCCCTGAAGCCCACCATGTTTCTCCCCAGAAGTGGAAAAACAAGAAGAAGGCTAAAAAGAATAAAGGGAAAGCTATAATGAAGCAAGCACGAGGATCTGCACCCTAGACCAACACCAACAAAGGAAACAGAAACCTCACATGGAAGAGTAAGAACACTGATCAAGTGTCAATTCCTAAGAAGAACTGGGAGGATAAATGCCATAGATGTGGCATGACTGGACATTGGTCCAGAAACTGTCGCACTCCTCGCCTCCTCCAGGAACTATATCAGGCGAGCCAGAAGTCTCTTCCTGAAATAGACTTGGCGGCTTTTCAGCCGCCAACGATTTTCACTGCAAAAGAATTCGAGAATGACGACATGCTCGATTGAACCCTATCTTTATCTATGCATTTAAAATTACATGTAGCTTCATCTTTAGTTTGCTTTTGTAAGAACTTTTATTTGAATGTCATTTTACATTTACTTAAATAAAATTCTGTTTTGCTTATATATGAAGTATGTAATATTGTGGACAGTACCTCGTTGCACTGGTGTAGCATTAATATTGCTCCCAAACACAACGAGACTATAAGATGCAAACTTCTCCCCTTAAACATATAGGAATTTTCCACGTTTGGGTAATAAATATTGAATATCAATATGTAACTCGTCAAGAGGATGGCTAGAAGACCATCTACTTACGATTTCATTGGACCCCCCTCGGGTCCCGACCATTACAGATATTCATCATATGTAAAGCCAACTTGACAGAGCACCAGAAGTGCCTTTTATTGCCAGAGTTTTAAATTCTGGCACAATAGACTTGGTTGCCCTGGATCAGCGGTGATGGACACATCATCTAATGAATCCTTTGGAGAACCTGAAGATTCTTCAAAAGGTTGAGTTTCATTGTCCCCCTTTGTCATAAGGAAAAACTAATAGAGAGACCTTCCCTCCTGAAAGTGGGATTAGAGTCTCCTGGATTTATTGAGAGAATACATGGTGATTTTTGCGGGCCTATTCACCCCGCAAGTGACCCATTTTCGGTACTTCATTATACTGATATATGCATCTACTAGATGGTCTTATGTGCGCCTTTATATTCACTCGCAACCTAACTTTCTCAAAAGCTTATAATGTGGGTGAATTCACTACACATATCATTCAAGACTTCTGCCAAGCAACTGGCATTGAAATTGAACATCTTGTAGCATGTTCATACTCATAATGGGTTATCAGAGTCTCTGATAAAGAGACTCCGATGGATTTCACGTCCATTATTAAATCCCAGTAGCATGTTGATGTTTAGGGATCAACATACTGTATTCTGCATCGCTTGTCACGATACTGCCCTCTTATGGCCATATCTTATTGCTGATGCCGCTTGCTTATGGTTTACCACCAAACATATTTCTTTGAGAGTGTTTTTGATGTGCTTATAATATGTCCCAATAGCACCAAGTCTTGATAACTGTGAATTTGATGAGCAAAATCTCATTGAAATAGGCACGCGGTCTAAATAAGCCTGAAGCTTCTGAGACCATATCATGGGACGCAAAAGTCCTAATCGCGTTATGATCCGCATACTTTTTCTGTGTGAAGATGAGATCCAGAAGATCCTTCACATTTAGGCTAAAGTACATCAATTGCCGGATAAATTTACGGACAACTAGAAGATTGTTCGTTCACACGTCCCTGCTGCCAACACGCCAGCTAGGATTGACATTTCCAAAGATGGATGCAATCCACCGACAGCAGAATTGGATGTACCTCAATTTAAAAGAGGACGCCCGCCAGGTTCAAAATATAAAGTTCCTCGAAAGAGAAAGATTCCTGGATATATGAAAATGATCCATCCACAGGATGCTGAGCTCAGACCAGCAATCTCTCCCCTCCTAACTTCCCCTGCAGAGGAAACAACAGGAGAAAAATCATTATATTACGTACGTACCGGAGAGGTACTGGACAGAAATAGCACAGTCGTCGTCGACGGTTTTGCTTTCGCTATTGCCGTTCATGTCGCTGAATACGACGATAATGTCAACCCACTTTTCTATAGCATAAATGCATAGATTGACCAAAGTGGGACGAGGCAATAAGAGTAGAGCTAGAATCAGTCATGAAAAGCAAAGTCTTTGGACCAGTTGTCCATACACCTAAATGTGTAAAACCTGTGGAATATAAGTTGGATTTCATAAGAAATTGAAATGAAGGAAATGTGATCATTTTCCTACTAAGCCTAAACTTCTCTAAAAAAGCCAATAAATACAGCTCATGGACGTTGTGACTGCATATATATACGGTAATATAGATATAGAGACCTATATAAAACTTCCATAAGGGTATACTCTACCCCCAGAGATGAAAGAGAGACGTAGAAACGTCTTCTCCATAAAAGCTACTAAGATGATTAGTTGATCGATTTAAAGCTAATAAGATCTTCTGCAGAGACCATTGAGATATCTGATAGCTTTAAGCATACCTTGGAAATGAAATACTTAGGCATAACAAGGTATTGTCTCGGCTTACATAGTTAACACCTTCGTGGTGGAACCCTTTAATATTCTTCATACAGCTGGAGTTTTTGAAGAATGATGTCCATTTGCAACCTATTAAAAATGGATGCTTATTTATGACACCTTCCAGTCTCTGAAAAAGGGGGAGGACATCCTAGGTCCCGAAGAGCCTAGCTCTAGTGTACTTGTTACACTTCTTTAGCTGGCCAACTGCACGTGTCTTTGATAGAACGTCTGCAGTAAAGTTGTTAACCAGATACAATGTTGTCCTGGAGAACACCACTAGACCAAGGATAAGCTGCTTCTGCAACTCCCAAGGGTCAAGGAATATATGTCGCATATGCATGTTTAAAGATCATCGCGATGACTAAAATACAAAAGGCCGGCCACCTCCTAAAGATCTACACATCATCCTCCAAAGTCTACATCTTCTGAGAAGCTCATCATCCAAGAAGCAAGTCTTGAAAACACTCAGCCAGGTCCAGCAGTACCTTGCAGACACAGTGAAGACTGATTCAAAGAATACATTAGTGGAGTCATCTACCAACTTCGAAGAGCGTTCCACTCTAGAGCGCCACTGCTTTCCAATCGCAGCTAGATGAATGAAACTTGTATAGATGAGTGATGATTGTATTTGCTTTCAAAACATGATGGATGTATAGACAAATAGGAGATGATTGTATAGATACATAGAAAATCTGCAAGCCTGAAGCTTGTACAGATCAGGGGGAGTCCCTCGACAGTTGTACTCTTTTCCCTTAAGCTGCTGGTTTTTTCCACTGGGTTTTCCATAGCTAAGGTTTTAACGAGGCAACCATAGTGGCTCTGGATCCAGAATTATCCACCCCATTAACATACTGAATCCTGAAGTATGCATATGCTTCAAGGTAATGGAGAGATGAGGTGAAGTGTTGTGAGTTGAGGGAGGCCTTTGATCTCCCTCCCCTCATCATCTCACCATTACTCCCCACTAACTTAGTGGGGAGTCCCTTGGACTCCTAAACCCCATCATGAAGTGAATATATAGAGAGCCATGGCTTATGCCATGGCTACTCCTGATCTGAGATTATTTACTCTTCTCTTAACATTTCTCAACAAGTTAGGTTATGTGATCAACTGTATTTTCCATATATGCACCCTTGTGCGTGTGCGTGTGTGTGTGTAACGCCAAATCGTTTAGATCCAATGGATGAGCAAATAGAAAACACTAAGTGGTGAATAATGTTTTATACAAACTTGTAATATGCATTAAGTTTTCTGGCTAAGTCTTCTAATTTGGATACATTGTATGTTTTGTTATATTTAATATGTGTTTGTTGTATTCGTGTGTGAATTTATTTTACTTTATTTTATTAACAATGTGGATTCATTATATTTATTGAAAATGTGGACAATTTGGATTTATGTGAATTTATTTTATTGTATGCATGGATTTCTGATATTTTTGTGAATTTATTTTATTGTATACATGGATTTCTGCTATTTTAATTTTTAAAAAACAATTATAAAACTTTCGGCCATAGACAAATCCATGGCAGATAAATATCGGCTACAGACTAGTCCGTGGTTGAAGATATTATCTGCCACGGATTTGTCTATGGCTGATAAACGTCGGCTACTGAATATGTGCACAACATCTGTGGCCGATAACTTTCGTCTCGAATTCTGTGCACGTTATCTGAGGCCGATAGTCAACATCCGCCACGGATATATCTGTGTCTGATACTATACAGGCATAGAATGTGTGCACACAATATGCCTATTGTGAACATTATCCGTGGTTGTATGGTATCGGCCATGGACTGATCTATGGTTGAAGATCACTATCAGCTACAGATTCGTCCGTGGTCGATGTTTTAATATTTATTTTTTCATTTTTAAACAGCCATGGCTTTCCATGGTCGTTATGCCGTGGCGGACTATCGGCCATGGAAATGTCCGTGTCCGAAATCCCCATTAGCCACCACACTATCGTCCACGGACTTTCAACCATGGAATTTTTTTCATAGCCGAAAGACGTTTGCCACGGATTCCCAGCCTTTAGCCAACAGATTTGTTCATGGCTGAAGGTTGGTTATGTAGTATTGAATATTAATTCCCACGCATCATATGCATATTTCTTTTATTACTTGGACGAGTATGGCAACATGTGTGAGACCCTACAGCCCAACCCAACTACAGGGGGACTCATAGTCTCTGACGACAGTGACCGCGAGTAGTAGTTGTCGTCGCTGGTTCGGTATCATCATTACGTCCCTTGACATAAATATTGTCGGGACTACCCTTGGATATATCAATGATGAATTCCGTAGTTTTAATCCCTTCCTCAGCATTGTGTCATTGCAAATTTTGGGGTATGTTTAACTGTCAACCCCTAATAGCTTCACAATCGATCAGCATTATTCGATCTTAGCTTGTCTTAGTTGGATCATATCCAGCACACTTGGCCCAGGATTTCCACTATGGACCCTACTGCTTCCACAACACTAACTCCCCATATACGGGAGTGATGAATCCTCTCAAGGCCATTACTTCCCTTGTACGCTTTAAGTGTCAACCAACCTAAGACCTTAAGCAAGCCATACCTCGAAGCAAGGTCAGTGATCTAAGTGACACCGTTCACACACATGCTCGTACAATGACCTCAAGTCAAAGAACCAGCTTCACTTGAGCGCTACCATTGACAGTTTTGTATGTGATATCCATGTAGCAGCTCTCGATGGGTCTTTTAATGAACTCATTCTCAAATGAGCAGTTGTGTCTCGTCTTCAATTTCTCCAAATCAAACGATTATGAGAACTGATCGTGTCGGGATGTACTCCCAAACCAATGTAGTTTTACCGCAACACACGGTTAAGTGGTGAACGGGTATCGAATCACTGGGAGGAACTATTGGTATCTATATTGATTACTTGATGGAGGTGAAACGATGATTAAGAAATGTTGGCGTCATAGTCGTGCAAAGTATTATTTATGAATTCAATTAATAAAAATGCTAGGGCTTGGGAATCCCCACTATAGATCTCAAGCATCAATGTGTAATATGAATCTCCATATCACTACTCTTGATTTAAGGTGAACTTGTCACAACTTGGTTGTGAACCAACGCACGCTCTCGCACTACACAAGTCTATAGCAATCTAAACTAGATCCTTGCTCTCGCACATGCCTAGTTCAGTCCACTAGCATTAAGATCGACTATATTGTTCAATTCCAACTCAAGCTCTCTCTCATGCAACATGAGTTTGAATCTAGATCGTGATGGTTCGTATTCGTGCACCAATTCTAGGGAATCTCGATTATAGATCTGAATCAAATATCTAGGGCTTCCCATAGCTTAAGATCCACTCTCAAACTCTCAAGATACAATGGAAATCCCTAGCTATCCGTAGTAAATCGATCACAATCTAACATATTTACAAGTTTAGCAACATGGGTCTTCATTGGACTTCAAATATCAAACCCTAGATCTATAGGGTTCATCAATTTGCCCTAGAGCAAGGATATTACTCACGATTCATCGTAGAAAAAACAATAGAATTGAGAACTGCAGGATAATTTGGCTCAGGAATCAGATCCAAATAGAAATTTAGCATAAAAACAAGAACTTGCAAGAGTTTAAACAAACCAATGATGTTCAATCTCCAAAAAATAAGAAAATTAAGAGCTTGCACTTCAATCCTCTCGCGAAAATAAGATAAAACAAAGGTATTTTTCCTAAGAACTATAGCTATGTCGTCTCTTCTTGACAGCTCTCAAAACTAGCTATTTGTAATAACTCAAAACATCAAAAAAAATCCTGACAAAAATACCCCCAGACGGCTGGAAAAATCCCAGGTCAAAGCTGGGTCGGCAGCGCACTCGGCCGAGTGGAAGTGTCACTCGGCCAAGTGGCTCTTTTGTGGACAATCTGGGAAAATAGGCCTTTTGTAATGTTCAGGCCACTCGGTCCAATGGTCTGCTCACTCGTTTGAGTGAGCTTCTCGCTCGGTGGAGTGGAGTCTTCTGCAGAACTCTCCTAAATAGTTATTTTGTTCGATAAATTTCTGTCTCCACTTGGTCGAGTGGGCTTCGCACTCAGTCGAGTGGGAATTCCACTAGACCGAGTAGATTGTCTCTTCTTCTTTCAGCTGGAGATGTTCGTATCAGCATCACTTGGTCTAGTGAGCTGTCTCACTCGGCCGAGTAGGCTGCTTCTTCTTCATAATCTCCACCTTCTCGCTCCTTTCTCTATTCTCTTGCCTTTCTTTCTCTTTTTCTCATAATCAAGCGTCGTTAGCTCCTAGATATCATCGTGATTGATGCTCCGATACACATGTATATGCTCATCGCTCCAAATTTCTCCCGATTGCTCTATATTTCCTGAAATCCAATTAAACATAGGAATAGTGAAATTCATCGTAAAATCGTTGTTTAAACGTTAAATTTGCGATATGAGCAATCATTATGGCATGAAAAAAATGCATAAATAAAGTGTAAAATATGAGCATATCAAAATCCTCCTAGCTTACCACTTACTCATCCTCGATGAAGATAAGTAAAAAAAGTTAACTTGTCGAATAAAATAAAATAAAAATCAAATAAATAGAAAAGAAGGCGAAGAGTGGAAATGCTATATCATTCTCTCAGAACTCGAATTTGCTTACTCAAATGCACCAATAATGAATATGAACATCACTAAAGCTTTTATTTCGATATCATTTCATATGGGGTACACTTAATATAAAAACTGAGAACAACATAAATCTTATGAAATATGAAATCATTTTAACGTTAAACATCATATAAGGCATAGAAAATGATACATATAATCATAGACGACACACTTTTCAATTGACTGCTACTATTTGGAGTATACGAGATATCACGCAATTCAAAGCAATAAGAATAGAAAGATATGGTTTCATGAATTTCATGTCAATTTTTCAATTCATAGATGTCGTCATCTCCCTAAGTATTAGATATTACCTAGCTTAGGTCGTCATGCACATATAAGTAATCGCACTCTCTGACTCATCATTGGATTTCCTCCCACAAGCTTATCTATAAGCGTGGTGGCATCGGGTATGAAATATAAAGTCTCTTCCCAACTTTTATTGCTCCATATAAAGAAAGAAAAACGAAAGAAAAGAAAGCAAGTGATTGTGTATTTACTATAAAGTTCTCTTTTCCCCCTTTTTTCTTTCTTTTTTCTTTTCCTTTTTCTTTCTCCTTTTTTTCTTTTTATACACATGTAAATCCCATAGAAAGATGCATTCAAATACATTATTTTTTTTGAGCTTTTGGGTTCATGGAGCTTATTCTTCCGCATTGGAAAGATGCACGAATAAGAAACCACTTTAGGAAAGGATCACCAATGATAATATGTATAGAAATGTAGTTCAAGATATGTGGAGAAAGAATATATCATATCACTCAGTTCACTCTTTGTATGTGCATAACTACTTCAGCAGGGTAATGTCATCTACTCAGTTTGATTTCTAAAAGTAACTAGTCTATTCATATCAAATGACAATCAAGTCATTCAACCTGAAGTTTTAATACATAATTCAAGCAATAAGAAGTGATATTAGGATAAGAAAGTAGTACTCCAAGTATAATGCAGTAAATACGTGAATCTTGGTGTGTTTTCTATAAAGAGTATACAAAAAAAGTAATTCTTATACAAGTCAACGTTAAAATTCATTCATAGACAAATAATAACACATCAGAAGTTCTTTTTCTCAAGTGCACACCAGATATATCGCAAATGATATCAGAAATAAAAAACAATATCAAGGCAAAAGATGTGCGTACAAATAAAGTGAAATCCAAGCTATATTCATCACAGCGAATTCATTTCTTGCAAAGAAGGTAAAAGAAGTAAGGATAAACTAATATTTAACTATACACATGCAGACACTCCAAGAGTAAGGAAAATATAATGCAGGGGAAAGAATGAAAAATTGTGAAAATAAGTTGAAAATAAAGAAAATAAAGGTGAAAATAAAGAAAATAGAAGTGTGTGAGTACACTCACTCCCCCAAGCTAAACATCACATTGTCCTCAATATGCAAAGTGTGGCACTAGGACATATAAGATAGGGGTGGGAGGGTGTGGATGCGAGTATGATGCAAATAAAATGGAAAATAAAGGAAAAAATAAATGGAAAACATGATGGTATATGCAAAGGATGTGTGCAAAGAAAGCATGCAAAATGATGGATGGATGCAAAATGGTGATCAGAAATATGATACTCTCCCCCAAGTTGGAATATATGGTGCCCTGCAAAAAGTGGAGATAGGTGCAAAATGGTGGGGGTGAGATGAGATAAAAAGTATGACATGCATCAAGTGAGGTGCCTACTCAGGTGCATCGCCCTTACCTCCCTGTGACGGGGGTGGTGGTAGCAGAGGGGCTGGCTGCTGCTCAGGCGAAGAAGGATCTGGTTCAGCATCTGCTGAATACCAGGAATATGGGCAATATGGGCCTGTGGAGCAGAGATGACCTGCGCGAGGGCTCGAAAATCAACTCTAAGTCCAGCCACTGCCGCCTCAACCGTGCACAAGCACATGTCTCTGTCATCAGGAGAGGATGTAGATGGATGTGCAATAGGGCGAGTTGGGTTGACACGGCCTCCAATAATAATTGGGGTTACGACAGGGTGAGTGTGGGGAGCGGAGCTCACAGTAGAACGCTCAACATCTAGGTGAGACTGAGGCATAGGGAAGCACTGAGAGATCGGTGCAACAAAGGTAATGATCGGAATATCAACAATGGTGGAAGAAGGGGTAGAGGTCGTGGCAACAGATGTGGTGACAGACACCACAACACTCTCACTGAGGATGGCAGGGGTAGAGAATGGAACAATGACAGATGGGGCAGATGTGAAAACTGAGGATAAGGGCACCCCAGGAGTCGAGATATCGGAAGGGATCAGGGTCTCTACAGTCGCAGAGGAGGAAGGATCATCAGGCTCATGGAGCAATGGGGGTAGCACTCTCAAAAATGATATATGTGATCGGATCTACACTCATAAGGATGGTAAGGACAGGATCGGGTATAGCTACAGTGCTCACAGTGGCATGTGTAGAAGTGGAGCTCTTAGCACAAGCAGAAGTGGAGACAGGTGTGCTGGGCTTGGGAAGTGATACATCGGC
This sequence comes from Scilla litardierei, assembly GCA_030789695.1. Classification (NCBI taxonomy): domain Eukaryota; kingdom Viridiplantae; phylum Streptophyta; class Magnoliopsida; order Asparagales; family Asparagaceae; genus Scilla; species Scilla litardierei. Next base: position 315,092,397 of record CM061142.1, on the reverse strand, counting down.
AGGCTCGAGAATGGGGACCTCAGGGTGAAGATATTCGACAGGGTGCTTCTGGTGCTCGTCGTCAGGCTCTAGTACGTAAACTGGAGGGATTAGGAGGTCCATGTGAAACCTCCACTTCGCACCTGCTGGTCCAATGTGGGTCAGAATAGGGTTCGAAAGCACGATATAGTCTGCAGAGAATGGACCATATAGCTGATCGCGCCCAGATATACACCCGAAAAACGACTGTAGTTTTACTGCAAGCGCACGTCGTAGTGGCGAGCGGGTATCGAACTCAGGGAGGACAATTGACAGTATCCTACTTTGATTACCTAGCTATCAAGAGAATAAGAATAGATTCGATGGTAATGTCATAATCGTTCAATAGCAAATAGATATCAATATAATAAAAATGTCTAGGGATAGGAAATTCCCATTACAGATCGTCTCTCATCCTTGTGAATCATGAATTTCAATGTTACAAGGCTTGAATGTAGGTGAACTAGTCCCAACTTAATGTAGAACCAAGCTCACGCTCTCGTGCTATTGCCAGTCTATAGCAACCTAGATTAGGGTCCACTCTCGTGCAAACCCTAGCCTAAGCAACTAGCGTGAAGATCGACATCATCGTCCAATCGCAATTCGAGCAAACTCTCATGCAAACTCGATCTACGATCTAGGTTATGATAGTTCGTATTCGTCCAATCTCTTGCAAACGAATATTAGTATGGATTTACAATAAAAATCCTAGCTTTGGTCCAATCTCTTGCAAACCAAATCTAGAGAATTTCGATTATAAACCTAAGTCAAATATCTAGGCCTTCCTATCAATTGGGATCCAATCTCTTGCAAATCCCAATCAATAGAAATTCATGGCTACTCGCAATAAATCAATCAAAACCTAACCTTTATCCAATCCTAGCAACAATTCTATTCATTCAGCACAATTCAAAAGATCGGGTCCATAGGGTTCATCCACATGCCCTATAACGAATAAACTACTCACAAATCATCATGGAAATCTCAGAAAAATAGCAATTGATCATAGCACAATTCATTCCAAAGAAGAGGCAATTCATAAAAATAGGATTTTTAGCAAGAAAGAACAAACCAAAATTGTCGCCTATGATCTCCAGCTGAGATTTCACAAAAGAGTGGCCGTCAAAAAATAATATAAGTCTCTCCTAAAACTAGGAAAAAAACTAGGTTTAAATACAAGCCAAAATCGTCCAAAAAATCGTGACAAAACTACTCCTGCGCAGCCCAGAATTCGCAATCTTCGCAGCAGTCGGAATGTGTCACTCGTCCGAGAACCAACGTCACTCGGTCGAGTACCAATGTCACTCGGCCGAGTGACAGACCCAATAATAAAACAGAGAATCTGGGGTCTTCGGGGGTCTGTTTCTCTGACTGACTCGGGCGAGTAGGCTTCTTTACTCGACCGAGTAAGCAATCGTACTCGGCCGAGTAGGCTTCTCAGAAATTCCAGTATCTTGGCCGCTTCCCGGAAGAAAAACCCTATTCTACTCGGGCGAGTGAGCTTTCTCACTCGGCCGAGTAGCCTCTCTTGCTCGGCCGAGGAAACTTCAAAAATTCACTGTATGTATCCGTTTCACTCTGCCAAATGCAGCTTGTGACTCGACCGAGTAGAGTCTCTGTTCGGCTGTGTAGGCTGTATCTGGGCTCTTTTCTTCTCCTCCTCGCCTCCTCGTCGATTCTATCGGATTTCTTCCTCTTCCGCTCATCCTCTGGCACTGTTAACTCCTCAAATAAGCCGTGGGCGATGCTCCGGTGTGTGCGAAAGTCCATTGATCTCATTTTTTGCTCCAGATCGCTCCATGTCTCCTAAAATACGACAAAAACAAGAAATAGTGAAAAGCAACGCGATATCGTCGAATAATCTTGGAAAACGCAATATGGGCGATTAAAACGACATTAAAACATGCAGAAAAAAGGTGTAAAATAAGGAGCGATCAAAATCCTCCAAGGTTACCTCTTACTCATCCTCGAGGAAGATAAGTAAAAGGTGAACCCGACGGGTAAAAATAAGGAAAAAGGAAAAAGGAAGATAGAAAAGAAAACAAAGAGGGAGGTGCTATATCTTTTCCTCAGGACGTGGGTTTGCTCACTTATATAGCACACGACGAATAGAAACATGCCAAAGATTTTTATCTCAATATCAAGATCATATAAGGATGTATTCAATATAGAAACCAAAGAATATCAGAACAATATGAAATGTGGAATCATTCTAGAATTAACATCGTCTGAAGCATCTAAAGCAATATACATAATCATAGACCACACACTTTTCAATTGATCGCTTTCTATTTGGAGTATAAGAGGTATAACACAATATGAAGCAATAAGAATAGAAAGGATTGGTTTTCATGAAATGCATACTAAGTTTCAATTCCTGGACTTCGTAAAACTTTTAGTAATCTCACCGAGTATAGAAAATTACCTAGCTTAGGTTGTCATGCACAGTCAAGTAGTCACTCTCTCACACATCATTGGATCCTCTCCCCCAAGCTTATCTATAAGCGTGGTGGCATCAAATTTAGCAATAAGAACATTCCCCATTTTTGAAGCTCCAAGAAATAAAAATAAAAGAGGGAAGAAAGAAAGGAAAATGAAATGGGATCATATATGAACTTCTTTTCTCTCTCTTTTTTTCAGCAATCAATATATACAATAAGGATCCCAAATCAAAAGATAGAGAGATATACATGAATATTTCTTTTTTTCTTTTTGATTTTGGGGGTGTTGGAGCATGAATTTTTATAGCGGGGGAATATGCCAATGTAAGATTCACTAAAGGGAGATTCACTAATGATTTTAAGTATAGAAATAATGCTCAAGATATGTGGAGAAAGAAAAATACGTAACACTCGGTTCACTCTATAGAATATGCACGACAACTTTTAGCAGGGTAATGTAATCTACTCAGTTTAATCTCAGAAAGTGAACGAATCCAGTTATAGCAACATATCATACATTTAATCAACCTGAAAGTGAAGAGTACAATTTTCAAGCAATAAGAAGTGATATAAGACAACAAAGCAGTACTCCAAATATAGGCAATCAATGCGTGAAGCTTGGTGTGTTTTCTATGAAGAGTATACTGTATAAATCATCAAACTCAGCTAATAGAAGAATTTCATCCACATTCATATAACAAAGGTGTGGGTTACTATCTCGAATGTATAGTAAGCATGGCATATGATATCTGAAATAAAAACGATGGCATGACAAAGATAATATGCATATAGAGATAAGCTAATTCTACGTCGTCATCATCACAAAATATTCATCTCTAGCAAAAAGGGCTAAAGGAAATAAGGATAAAAGAAAATGAAAACTACTATACACATGCAGCACACAAAAAGTAAGAAAATGTGATGCATGTAAAAAAAATTGAAAAAGTGGGTGCAAATGAGTGTAAAATAAAGAAAGGTGGGAAAAATAAAAGAAAAAGTGAATAAAGTAAAAAGTGTGTGAGGCATTCACTCCCCCAAACTAAACTGCACAGTGTCCTTAATGTGCGAAGTGTGGCACACAGAAAAGAAAATAATATGGGTGGGGTGGGTGAGGATGCATGCATGATAAGGATGCAAATAAAAGAAAATGATATGGGTATGCAAATGATGTATGCAGAGATGCAAGTGATGCATGCAGAGATCAAAATGGCGCAATATAAGTGTCCCCAAAAATACATCCTCTCTCCCAAATGATGTAGACAAATATGAGCAAAATGTGACCAAAACGTGTGTGGAGGAGGGGTTTAAAATTAGAAGGCAGAAAATATCCAGAATAGCAGCATCAAAAGTATGAGAGGCATCCAGTGCGTGCCTAAGGGGGTGGTGAAGCACCAGCACCGTCCTGTGGGGGAGGTGGTGGTGGCGGGGGCTGCTGGGTAGTGGTGCGGGTAGTGGCAGGTGGAGGCTGTGACAGACACGCAAGTATCTGGCTCAGGCTAACCTAATTACCAGGAAGTAAAGAGACGTGTCTCTGTACAGCGGTGACGGTAGCGGAGAGAGCCCAGAAATCTCCTCTGAGCCCACTAATTGCCCCCTCTAGAGCACGGACGTGCTGAACTAGTGTGTCGGGGGGAGGTGGAGTAGAGGGTCATACTGGTGAGGAACGGTGCTGCCTCGCACGGCTACCATAAAGGACGGGTGCAACTACCTGGTGGGGCTGAGGTGATGTGCTCACGAAAAGACGCTCAGCCTCTGTGGGAGGCTGATACACATGAATGGTCGAAGAGGAAGGAGCCGCAGCAGAGGCTGAAATGGTGACAGATGGCGAGTAGGTCAGAGAGGTCGGTGACACAGAAATGGGGACAGACGTCACGACACTCTCAGAGAAGACAGCGACAATGGATACAGTAAGGTCGACGACTGGGGAGGTCGTAAAATGCAAAGGAAGTGACTCCCCAGGGGTCGAGAACAAGAAAGAGGACAGGATCTCCACTGCGGAGGCAAAAGAGAGCTCGCCGCTCTTAAAAATGGTGGTGGGACGCTCGGGGCTCACAGCAGAAATGTGGTGTATGGATAACAGCACGGTGGTGGACCCAGCAAGTGAACTCTCGACACTGATAGAAGTGTGAACAGAAGTGTCGGGAGGTGCAGATGAAGCAGGTGCAGGCTGAGGTATCACGGGGTTCAGGGGTGGAAGGAGGGGCTCCTGCTGAGCACCCTCAGGCTCTAGCATGTACATGGCAGGGATGAGGACGTCCATCGCTGGAATCCACTCCCCGCCCGCGGGTCCAATATGAGGCCGTGCGGGGCTCGAAAGAACCATGTAATCGGTGCTAAAGGGACCATGCAGCCACACCCAGTGGTGCTGACCATGAGTATAAAGCAGCCTCATCTGGGCCATAACATCTATGGAAAGAGAAGTGGGGCCCATGGGTCTAAGCAAGCCAGCAGGGAGGTCAACTCCGCATAAGGGAGCCAGTAGGGTAATCAGACCGCCGCAACAGATAGGCATCCTAATGCCGACAGAAACAACGATGCGGTCCAAGTACCAACTGGCTATGTCAATATCGACGGCGGGGACGAAAACGTCTCCTCCTCGCTCGAAGGCCCGCGATCGTGTCATCGCGTAGAGCATGTAGACCTCTAGCGTCAACAACGTCCCCGGCTGATACCTCGCTAAGGAAGTGGTATCCATAAGAAGATGTGTAATGCAGAGGCATGGGTGGAGGATGTCGGAGGCCTTGGCCTGACTAAGGTCAAAGGCGAGAGGAGAACCCGTGATACGTGTCCAAAATGCGTGCGTGTCGAATAACAGTGGTTGGATGTGTGTGGGACTGTAGGCTCGGTCTGGGTACGGGACAGGGGGCCACTGGAAGAATACTCGGAGCATGTCGAGAGTGACCTCGCACTCTCGATCCATCAAGCGAAAGGAGCATCCCCCAGGGGTCATGGCAATAGAACTAAGGACCTCTAGTGTCGGACGGACGTAAGTGTCCGCCGACACCGACAGAAAGTCACGCCACCCCACGTTGTCATACAACTGGAGTAGCCCCTCTAGTACCCCTAGGCGCTCAAACTCTGCTATGTGCATGAACCTAGTGGGTACGGTCGAGCGATGGAAGATATGCTCAAATCTGGTGCACTGCGCGTCATCTCTGAACGTAATCCCAAGTGTGTCGAATGCGGGGGCGGGCTGTGCCGGTGGTGGTGGTATATGAGCGGTAGGAGGCGAAAGTGTGGGTGGTGGCGGGCTAGGTGGAGGGGAGTCTGCTCTAGCAGAAGAGGAGCCAGGCTCGATGGTCCTCTCCTGATTCGATGCGGGCGCCCTCGTGCAGGACCTAGTGCGAGGCGGCATGTGAGCCTCGAAGAGTGCCTACCCAATAAAAATGCGAAGTGCTGAAAATATGGAACGAGTATACCAGAGCACGACGTAAGAGCAAGAAATGTGAGCGTGCGAAGAATCCCCTCATTCGAGAAGCTCCAAGGCGTTCTGAATCTTTCCCAAGCTCCTCCAAGCTAGCCTGAAAAACAAATAATCAAATCAGCAATGAATATCAATATATATTGGGAAAGATAGGGGATAATAGATATATATACGAATTAATTTCGATTTTGGGCTTAACGGGTTTACAGATAGGAGAAATGGAGGAAAATATGTGAAATGGGGCGCAATGGAGGCGAAACGGTGGCGTGGGAGGGAGCGCCAACGACCGGAGTCGATGGCGGAGAAGTGTCGGTGATGGGGGGCGGCGGCGACTTGGCCGGTGGGCCTGGGTGCTCGGGCGAAGGGGGTTGGGTTCGGACGATGAGAGGGGAAGACGAAGTGGCTCGGGTTTGAAATTGAGAAATTTTTGCGTTTTTGAAATTCGAGCCGCGGCTGCTGAATTTATAAAGATGGGTCACTCAGCCGAGTGACGCGTACACTCGGTCGAATGGGACGGTTTTAAAAATTTTCGAAATAGTCACACAGAAGTTGCGACTTGGGCAAGTAGAACTTACTACTCGGCCGAGTAGACATAGGTCATTCGGTCGAGTAGCAAGGCTACTCAGAGCATATAATGCGTGGAGAGTATCAGATTAACTCGTCCGAGTAGAAACAGTACTCGGTCGAGTGACATATAATCACAATAAATTACAAAGAGTAGTTTTTAGGATCTTCCCTAATATGTACCCTACTCGGCCGAGTAGGGTCTTTGCTCGGCTGAATGACTATGTTACTCGGCCGAGTGGCTTGCAAATTTCAGCTCCAACTCTCTGTTTTTGCTCTACTTTCTGTTTTTCGTCTCCCTGTCAGTTCCTTCCTTCTCCTGAGGCCTGAGCACATTCCTGGAGAACTCTCCCTTGCCATGGTAATCCTCCATTCAAATTGTTTCTCGTTCTCCATCTCCTGTCATGAAAAATAGAGCCCGTTGTCAAGATTTTTGATCGATTTTTGACTCTAAACACTAAGAACGATCTAAAACAAAAACTAAAATGAAAAATCCAACTAAAAATAAGATAAAACCGTCGGGTTACCTCCCGACAAGTGCTCGTTTAAGGTCTTTAGCTCTACCCCCTAAGATATTCGTTTAACGCTCGATATTCGGCGTATGCGAGATGCGCGCATCAAATTTGCCGGGAAGGCCACTTGGATTCAGTTGTTGTTGTTCGTAGGCGTTCCTCGCCTTCCCCTCATCAAGGGTGGTAGTGGGGGATGATTCTCCCAAGCTTGAGCTTTTACCGTTCTTTTTCTTCACATGTGATGCCAATTTCTTATCCGGCGGTGCTTTCTTCAAATTCTTTACTGTGGAGAGCTTGCATAGCTCCCTAATCCTTACGACATCAGCGTCGTCTTTGTCATCAACTATAGAATGATCTGACAGGTCCTCCAACTTTTTTCCATCTCTAGAAGATTGGCCTTCTTTGAGGCTGTCATCGTGAAAGGCACCGATAGCATGCGGCATAGCATCATCAATGACCTCGTCGAGGATGTAGAAAAGATCATGGGACCGCCCCTTGACTAGGTATATTCTATTAACCTCCCCGGTGGGGGCTCCCTTAGAGTAATTCTTGAGTCGTTGTCCATTTACCTTGAATGTGGCACCGTCTTTTCCTTCTAACTCAAAGGCTCCCCCCGGTTGTATGTGCCTAATGGTGAATGGTCCGGACCATTGTGATCTTAGCTTTCCGGGAAAAAGTCGGAGTCTAGAATTGTATAAAAGGACCTTGTCTCCAGCCTTGAAGTCCGTAATGGTGATGCGTGCGTCGTGGAGAATTCTAGTTCTTTCCTTGTTAATTCTTGAGCTCGCGTAAGCGTCTCGCCTAATCTCGTCAAGCTTATTGATGTCTAAGAGTCGCCTCACCGTCGTACTCTTGTATTCATAATTGAAGGTCTTGATAGCCCAATATGCACGGTGTTCCAACTCCACCGGCAAATGACAAGCTTTCCCATAAACAAGTTGGTACGAGGTGGTACCAATGAAAGTGCGAAAGGCCGTGCGATATGCCCATAGTGCATCATTGAATTTCATGGACCAATCCTTTCTTGATCTATCGACGGTCTTCTCTAGTATTTGTTTAATCTCCGGGTTCGACACCTCCACTTTTCCACTCGTCTGAGGGTGGTATACCATACTGATTCTATGATTTACCTCGTACTTCTTCAACATGGCTTCAAACTTGTTTTCTATAAAATGGTTCCCTCCATCGCTTATCAAAGTACGTGGCACTCCAAAGCGCGATAAGATGTTTTTCTTGAAGAATTTGGATACCACTCTTGCATCATTAGTTGGGGTTGCAATGGCCTCTACCCATTTTGATACATAGTCCATGGCTAATAGGATGTACTTGTTTCCCTTGCTCGACGGAAAAGGCCCCATGAAATCCACTCCCCAACAATTGAATAGCTCAATTTTCAATATGGGTTTCATTGGCATCTCGTTCTGTTTGGAAATATTTCCTTTCCGTTGGCATCTATCGCAATACTTGACGAAGTCATGTGTATCCTTAAACATGGTCGGCCAAAAGAACCTGCATTGCAATATCTTTGCGGTGGTTTTGGAGGCGGCGTGATGTATCCCGCAAGGCATATCATGGCAATGTGTAATGATAGATGTGGCCTCCTCCTTTGAAACACACCTCCGTATAATACCATCCTTGCATATCTTGAAGATGTACGGGTCTTCCCAAAAATAGTTACGGACTTCGTGCATGAACCTCTTTTTTTCTTGCATGGCCATCCCGCATGGTTTTATCCCGCATGCCAAATAGTTCACATAATCCGCATACCAAGCCACTTCTCCGGGTCTAATGGCGAACAACCTCTCGTTGACAAAAGTGTCATCAATTGGTAGGCTTTCATCCTTCTCGTCACGAACAAGTCTAGACAAGTGGTCCGCCACTACGTTGTCCATGCCCTTCTTGTCTCTAATCTCCAAGTCAAATTCTTGCAACAAAGTATCCATCTTATTAATCTTGGCTTGGCCTCTTTTTTTCTTAGTAGATACTTCAATGCTGCATGGTCGGTGTGCACAATCACTTTGGATCCAAGGAGGTAGGAGCGAAACTTTTTGATGGAGTAGACAACCGCCAAGAGCTCTTTCTCGGTGGTGGTGTAATTTTTCTGTGCATCGTCCAATGTTTTGCTTGCATAGAATATTGCATAAAGATTTTTTTCCTTCCTTTGTCCTAGCACCGCTCCAATTGCTTGGTCACCTACATCACACATAAGCTCGAAGGGAAGGCTCCAGTCTGGCGGTTGTATAATGGGGGCGGAGATGAGGACTTCCTTCAATGTATTAAAATCATGCAAGCATTCCCCTGAAAAGACAAATGGAGCATCTTCAGCAAGTAAGACGGTAAGAGGTCGGGTAATTAGGGCAAAGTCCTTGATAAAGCGCCTGTAAAACACCGCATGACCAAGAAACCCCCTAATGCCCTTGACATTAATAGGTGGAGGAAGTTTTTCAATTACCTCGATCTTTGCCTTATCAACCTCGATCCCTCTAGAGGAGACAAGATGCCCAAGAACTATCCCCTCGGTGACCATAAAATGCCATTTCTCCCAATTAAGAGTAAGATTATTTTGTTGGCATCTTTTAAGGCTTTAGTGAGATTAGCCAAACATGAATCAAACTCGCTACCATAGATAGAAAAATCATCCATAAAAACTTCCACGATGTTCGCAATGTAATCGAAAAAGATGGATGTCATGCACCTTTGGAAGGTGGCGGGGGCATTGCAAAGTCCGAAGGGCATTCTACGGTAAGCATATGTACCATAGGGACATGTGAAAGAGGTCATTTCTTGGTCATCTTCATGCACGGGAATCTGAAAGAATCCCGAATACCCGTCCAAATAGCAAAAGTATTTATGTTTGGCAAGGTGCTCAAGCATTTGGTCAATGAAGGGCAACGGGTAATGATCTTTACGGGTGGCTTTATTTAATTTCCTGTAGTCTAAATGTTGAGTATTGGACTTCCCCTTACTTGGTGTTAATGATGAGTAAACATAAATACTTGTGACTAATCCCCTATTTTGCAGTTAATCCATTGTCTAAGCTTACTATGAAGTTCAACTAGCAATGGATGACTCACAAACGTGATTGAAGGCAAATGATATGAATTGGATGATCGTAGATTGATGATTGAAGCTCCGTAAAGACTTCAAGCTCATACGATGGAAAGAAGAGATTATTCGTCAATGTAATTTTTCTTTTATCTCTTCTAGTATGTAGCTTAGAAGTAGAACTTTGATGGAGCACTCACACACATCTACTTTCGGTCATAGGACATCTCTAGACCTTTGTCCTTTGATCTCAATTCAATTCTCTTTTGTTTGTGCTAGGATTGTTTATAACAGCCGACTACTTAACAGTTTACAGTCGCCTGTCTTAAAAACAGTCGCCTGTGTTTTGTTCTACAGTCGCCTGTAATGCACAGACTATTACAATACAGTTTTTGGGTCCTCTCCGATTATCTCACACAGGCTACTGTTGAATGTTTATCAGGTGCCTGTCTTAGCGACAGTCGACTGTGAATGGTTCATCAGTCGCATGTCTCACCTTGCCCAAACTCTGTTTGATCCGATTTCTACGGCCAGTCGACTTATGTTGTATATACAGTCGACTGTCTATACTGCAACAGTCACATGTCTGTAAGTCTATTCCTTGACTCAGCTCTCTGGAAATTTCTCCTGTCTGTGACAGTCGTCTGTTTAAGGATATACAGTCGCCTGTTCTGATTAACAGTCGACTGTGTTCCATGCATCAGTCGTCTGTCCTATATCTTGTGAGATTTCCAGTATTTCATCTAACTTACTCTTCTCTCGGCCAGTCGCCTGTCGAAGAATGTACAGTCGCCTGTTGGTTTTACAGACGACTGTCTTGGCTTCATCAGTCGACTGCCCACGTGGTAAGTTACCGTTATGAATTCTCACCTACCCTTGCTGACTGTGCAACAGTCGACTGTGGTTTGTTCAACAGTCGACTATCGCGAGTTCAGATTATATCCGTTGAGATTTTTCTCACGGATTTCGATTGGGTTTTTGCCTAAACTGTTTTGTGGATTTGAGAAAGCTATAAATAGAGCTTCTACTGTTTCATTGGAAGGTTACGCATTCATTGCAAAATCCTTTAAGCTTTCATTTCCAAAGATCAAAGCTTTCAAATCCAAAGCCCTAAGTATTTCCAAATCTTGTTCTCTTGCTCTCCAACCTAGAACCAAAGATTGATCTTCTAGGCATTTGGTGCAGTCAAGAGAAAGGGCTTTTCTTCTCTCTTCCAAGAGAGTTCTTCAACACACATCACACTTCTCCTTCAAGTTCTATTTCAAGGCATAGGTGATTGTAAGTGTTGCTTTCAGATTTCATAACTTCATTATTTGAATTGTGCTCTCGGTTGTGAGAGTGGTTTTTGCTTGCTCCCTGGTTGTGGGAGTCAAGGACATCGATTGTATTCGATTCCACTTGTAGGGTTGCTACAAGTGGGTTTTTAAGGAAACCTCAAGTTAGGGTTCTAACTTGAGTATCCGGTGGTATCCGGGTGGTAGGGACGTATGATTACCGTGAACAAGTCGGGAGTTGACTTGGGTAATCCGAACCCTTGAAACATAGCTGCGTTTGCGTGTGTTTCTCGTTGGGTTGTTTTTCTATTCCGCACGATTTGTTGGATTGCATTTTATTTGGCGTAAATTCCTTTTAAATTTGTATAAACACTATTCAACCCCCTTCTAGTGTTTTCCCCATAGACAGGGTCCTTACAATTGGTATCAGAGCACAAGGTTTTATCTATGGCATCCAAAAACAACAACGTTCCTCCGCCGCCTACATACAACAATCACGACCGTGATGGAGCGTCCACACTTTTCGAAGGTCAATCTACGGTACGTCCTCCATGTTTCAATGGTACTAACTTTGGTTATTGGAAGTGTAGGATGGAGACATTCCTTAGGAGTGCTTCTCTTTGAAGAACTCTCCACAAGGAGTACGTCGAGCCCTCCGAAGATGATTTCGAGAAATGAACGACTTCCGAAAAGTCTGCCGAAGTCAACAACGCTAAAGCAATGAACGCTCTTCATTGTGCGTTAGACCCGAATGAGTTCACCAAGATATGCACATGTAAGAGTGCATATCAAATTTGGAACCATCTCATCGTTACCCACGAGGGAACGAATAAGGTAAAGCTTTCAAAGTTATATGTTGCCGTGCAAAACTTCGACTTGTTTCACATGCAGGAAAATGAGAGCATTGCGTCGATGTATGGACACTTTACCGACATCACAAACGAATTGGAAGCCCTTGGCCAAATCTACACCGAACCTGAAAAGGTAAGGAAGATTATCATGGGGATGACCTCTAAATGGGAAAGACGAGCAATCGCCATTGAGGAGGTCAATGACTTGAAGAACTACACCGTGGTGAATCTCATCGGGACTCTTATGTCTTACGAAGTAAGACGGGATAACCGATTGAAGATTCGAGCCATGATGAATCCCTCGTAGGCCAAGAAGAAAGCTTTGGCGTTCAACACCAATTCTTCATCCTCCGAAAGTGATGAATCCGAGAACGAGATGGATTTGGGTGAAATGGCCCAAATGGCGAAGAAGTTCCAACGCTTCTTCCGCAAAGGTAAATTTCCCTCCAACAAATGTTTTGAATCTACTAATGCTACTTCCTCTCTTTGTTATAAGTGTAATAAGCCAGGGCACATCAAGAGGGATTGCCCAATGCTAAACAACAAAGAAAAGTGGAAGGCACCAAAGTACCACAAGTCCAACAAGAACAAGAAAGACAAGAAGAAAGGACTCGTTGGTACCATTGATGACTCAAGTGATGACTCATCAAGCGATTCCGATGATGAGAAGGGTAAGAGCACCCACATGTGCTTCATGGCACTTGAAGACCCACTCTCGGATGAGAGTGATTCCGATACGGATAACACCGAGGTAACAATGGATGAACTTCGCATAGCTAATGAAGAACTATTTGCTAAATACCAATCTTTAATGCTTAGATACTCTCGCTTAAAGAAATCAAATGTTAGCAAGTCATCCATTCCATGCATTATCAACAATGACACCATTGTTGATACTTTAACCCTTGAGAAAGCAAACTTAGCTTCTCAAAATGTCACATTGAGAAATGAGGTGAATTCCCTCAAATCTCAACTAGATCAAACACATCCCATGGATAATAGTGATCTATTTACACGCCCCACACAATTGGGATTAGAGAATGATTCTCTTAAAACCCAAGTGCACGAGCTCAAAGCACGGGTGTCCACCTTGGATACCAACATTTCTTCTTTAAAGGAGAAATATGAGCTCATGTCCTCTCGTATTATGAGATTCAATAAAGGAAAAGGACAATTGGATGATTTGCTTGCAAATCAATTTCCGGCCACACATCGTGTTGGCCTTGGATTTGTAAAAGCTAATGCATCTAATGATCGCACCTCCTATAGTGGTGTCACTATAGATTTTGTGAGGCCTACCTCCGGTGCATCCACAAGTGGTGTCAAAGACACTATAGGTAGCAATCCTACCAAGAATGTCACCACATCACTTTCTCTTCCTTTTGGCAAGAAACCCACTAAGGGTGGAAACCAAAAGCTAGGCCATGCTTATATGTACACTAATACTCATCTACGTAGGAAACATCCTACTTCACAAGTGGATAATCATGACACATTTTATGCTCCGCACCCATGGACACGTACACAACCACACATGAGAAATACTCATGTACGTGCTCCCACACACCCATATGCTCATACGCATCATTCTTTCATGTATGCTAATTCTCCACATGTCATGCATGATCAATATGCTTCATATAATATGCATGTTCCCAAGAATGCATATCATTCAAGAATGTACAATGTATATCCTCCACCTCATATCTATGCTAGAAATCATGTTCCTAAGAAGCATGCACCACATATAAATCCAACTCATATGCATGCAACTAGGAATAGGACTCCCAAGATGTACACTATTTGGGGTCCTAAGAACACTAGTCTAAATATTAGGAATGCTTATGTTAATTCCTACTTTCATGATATAATTAGAAATAGTAACTATGTTGGGAAGCGGAAGTCCACTTGGACTTGGCTTCCAAAGGGCTAATCCCCTTGGATCCAACAAACATTGGGTACCATAAGCGTATGGTATATTATATAGGTACCCAAGAGAAAGAAGAAGAGCAATAAATGCCTTATTAGCTCTAAAGGGAAAGGATGGATTCTTGATAGCGGTTGCTCCAAACACATGACGGGAGATCCCGCATTGCTCTCCGAAGTGATTAGCATTAAAGATGGTGCAACGGTCACTTTTGGAGGTAATCAAAAAGGAACCATCATTGGAGTAGGTATCGTTGGTAATCCTTCCAAACCCCTAATTACTAATGTTTATCTTGTTAGTGGTTTATGTCACAACCTCATTTCCATAAGTCAACTTTGTGACAAAGGTTACAAGGTTAACTTCGGAGAAGGATTGTGTACTATTGTTGATTGTGATTCAAATGTTTTATTTTCCGGTATTAGGCGTAAAAATATTTATTATTTAAGCTTGCCTAAAACCGTAGAATATTGCTTAGTTGCTAACACAAGTGAACAACTATTATGGCATCGTCTTTTTGGTCATGTTCACTTCAAGCACTTATATAAGTTAGCTAAGCATGATCTAGTCAAAGGTTTTCCTAAGATTGTTTTTAATAAGAAAAACTTTTGTGATTCATGTCAAAGAGGTAAACTAAGTAAACCTTCATTTAAGCTTAAAGAAGGGATTACTTCTAAGAGGCCCCTAGAACTTCTACATCTAGATTTATTTGGGTCAACTAGAACCGCTTCTTTAGGTAATGCTCATTATGGACTAGTTGTCGTTGACGACTTTTCTAGATTTACTTGGGTTTCATTCTTAACTAATAAGAATGAAGCTCATGAAGAGTTTACCAAATTTGCAAAGAAGATTCAGAATCTTTTAGGATCCACCATTATCACTATTCGTAGTGATCATGGAGGAGAATTTGAGAATGAGTCTTTTACTAAGTTTTGTGATGACTCCAGGATAACTCATAACTTTTCCTTTCCTCGTGCACCACCACAAAATGGTGTTGTAGAAAGAAAGAATAAGACTCTTATTGAGTGTGCTCGCACTATGCTTCATGATAGTCATTTAGGACTACAATTTTGGGCAGAAGCGGTGCACACGGCATGTTATGTGCTCAATAGAAGCCTAGTGAGACCCCGAACAAACAGAACTTGTTTTGAGTTGTTTTACGATAAAAAGCCTCAAGTGAAATGTTTTCGTGTCTTTGGTTCAAAATGTTTTATAAAGAACACCTTTGGTAATTTAGACAAATTTGAGCCTAGATCCGATGTAGGAATTTTTGTTGGATATTCCAGACGTAGCAAAGCCTACCGAATATACAACAAAACTTCTTCAACGATTGAGGAATCACTTGACGTATCTTTTTATGAAGATTTTTACTTTCCTCATGTTGATAATGATAATGTAGATATTCTTTGTGATTCTCTTAATAATTTTAAGATTAATGATAATATTGTTGAGACTAACACTTCTAACGAAGTTGTTGAAGTTGTTCCTAGTGATCCAAGTTTACCCAAAGCTTATCCAACCGTTCACAACCATCCCCATAACCAAATCATTGGAGATATTGGTGTGGGTGTACGAACGAGATCAAGAATTGAAGAATTCTCCCATTGCGCATTCGTCTCTACCATTGAGCCAAAGAACATTCAAGAAGCTTGTGAGGATAGCTCTTGGATAGTGGCAATGGAAGAAGAACTAGCGCAATTCGAGAGAAATGAAGTTTGGGAACGTGTACCTCTTCCAAGTGGTCACCAAGCTATCGGGACCAAATGGATCTTCAAGAACAAGACGGATGAAAACGAGGTAATCACACGGAACAAAGCAAGGTTAGTAGCTCAAGGCTATCGGCAAAAGGAAGGTATTGATTTCGAAGAATCATTTGCCCCCGTAGCTAGATTAGAAGCTATTAGATTGCTTTTATCTTTTGCATCCCATAAGAATTTTAAATTATTTCAAATGGATGTTAAAAGTGCATTTTAAATGGTTTTGTAAATGAAGAAGTCTATGTTTCTCAACCTCCCGGTTTTATTCATGAGAAATTTCCAAACCATGTTTTCAAACTTAAGAAAACGTTGTATGGATTAAGACAAGCTCCTAGAGCTTGGTATGATCGCCTTAAGACCTTTCTTTTGAATTTAGGTTTTAAAATGGGAGAAGTTGATTCTACACTTTTCATTAAAGATTATGAAAATGACATTCTTTTGATTCAAGTTTATGTAGATGACCTTATATTCGGTTCTACTAACTTTCATCTTTGTCAAGAATTTTCCAAATCTATGAAGGATGAGTTTGAGATGAGCCACATGGGAGAGCTCACCTACTTCCTTGGATTGCAAATTCGACAAATGGAGAATGGCACTTTCATACATCAGACAAAGTACACATGGGAGCTTATTAAGCAATTCGGGATGGAATCATCTTCAAGCAAAAAGGACTCCCATGAGTACTACTACTCATCTTCACAAAGATGAAAATGGAAAAGATGTAGACGTTCGTCTATATCGAGGTATGATCGGTAGCTTACTTTGCTTAACCGCTAGTAGGCCCGATATCATGTTTTCCGTATGTATTTGTGCTAGATATCAAGCAAGACCTAAAGAGTCACACTTGATTGCGGTTAAACGAATATTTTGTTATCTCAATCAATCCCTAGATTATGGGTTACTTTACCCTAAGTCTAGCACGTATGAGTTAATCTCATATAGTGATGCCGACTTTGCCGGATGCAAGTCCGACAGGAAAAGTACTAGTGGCACATGCCATTTCTTAGGAAATTCCTTAGTTTCTTGGTTCTCTAAGAAACTGAATTCGGTGTCATTGTCCACGACTGAAGCGGAATATATTGCCGCGGGTCTTGTATGTGCACAAGTTCTTTGGATGAGACACACTCTTAGTGACTATGGTGTCAATTGTGATACTTGCCCTATCATGGTTGATAATCAAAGTGCTATTTGTCTTTCCAAGAATCCGGTACACCACTCCCATACCGAACACATAGACGTGAGACACCATTTTATAAATGATCATGTAGCTAAGAAGGACATCATTTTAGAGTACATTGAAACCCAAAAACAAATTGCCGATATCTTCACTAAACCTCTTAAAGAAGATTCATTTGTGAGGTTGCGTGGATAATTGGGAATTATGGGTGAATCTGAAATCTAGAAGCTCAATTTTCATGCTATAACTCCTTATTGGCTCATATATTTGTGATTGTTTTTCTTCATGTGCTTTATTGATTTATGAGATTAAGAAAGGCAATTGTGACTTATTTGATTTCATGAGTTTTCGAAGTTGATTGGAATAATTTTTGTTTCAATAGATTTATTATTTTTCATAATGATTTTAAGATGTATTTGTGATTAGAGTATAGGTCCTAGGGTGAGTGTTCTTATTCTCTGGAATTCTATCTCACTGTGCATTTTTGGACCATGACAGACGACTGTGTTTCTGTTGACAGTCGACTGCCCTACTCTATATCCTCCATATGAAAATTGATATCTTTCGCACAACCGACTATTGACTGTTTTACAGTCGACTGTTCATTTAACAGGCGACTGCAATTTAATCATCAGGCGACTGTACTATCTGTCAAATTTTTTCACAGTATTCTCTGTTTTTCTTGTGATCTGTATTAATTCTCGGCCAGCCGACTGTTGTGTATATGTCAGTCGACTGTCCAGCGGACAGGCGACTGCATTATACTTGCCAGTCGACTGCCCATCTCTCTGAGATTTAATTTTATCACTTCATACAGTCGACTGACTTTTGTTCTCTAGTCGACTGTCTCCTACTGTGTCGGTTCATTTGAGTTGATCCGAGCCGTCGATTCTTTGATCCAACGGCTCAGATTGATTTTCCCTAGTTTATATTCAATCGAAGCGATCATTTCCCCTCGACGATTCTCTCTCCTCCGTTTGCGTTCTTCCCGCTCGATTGATGCTAATTCATCGTCAATCTCACTCCCGTTCGTTCGAAAATCTCGAGGAGTCGTTGCCTTTTATTCTGTCACTCAACGAGGTTAGGTACCTTCCGTCTACATCGTGTCTTCTTAGGGTTTGATCATTCTGTTTCTTGCCCTAGCTCCGTGCTCGGCCATGGCTCTTTTCGATCATTTCTTCCCTAATGTCTCACTCGACTTCCTCAATGAGCCTGTTCCTTCACCAAAACCTGATCCGGCTCCCTCTTCACCTCAATCTTCGGGCGAGCCTCTTCATATCTCTGTCAGTGACCCTATCCCATCCGTGCATGCTGCTGAACCCTCATCTGGGGCTGCTGAGCATCCTTCTCAGTCCACGGAGTTCCTACTTCGTCAGTTGGACGCTCGTATCTGTGCTCTTGAAATGCTGTCTATTTCCCTTGATGAGAAGCTTTCGCTTTTGCTTAAGCTTCAGCTTATCTCGTGTAAGCATCTTGCTTGTCCTGTTCCTCACGAGCTTCGTGACCTGTTTTCTACCTCTGAGGACACTTCACCTGCTTGTGTTTCTCCTCCTCCTGGCTTCACGCCAAAACGACGTGTGTCTCCGACCTCATTTGTCCAGACTCCACCTCATGTTCCTGTTGGTTCATCTTCTGTTCGTGTTTCATCTTCCAAGAGGAAGTCTCCAACTTTTCCTACTCGTCGCTATGCTCGGCTTTTGTTTCGATCTTCCGGCCGTCCGTCGGACCCCTCAGTAATTCAGATCGACTGAGGCTGCTACTGATGCTGTTCTGTTCACTCACCTGAAGACCTTGTTTTTATTTTGTGGGGTCTGCTTCTGCTTAAGTTGAGTGATGATGATATATGTTTTGTCGTTGTATGATGGATGATGATGTATGCGACACATTTTATATATGTATGATGATATACTCTTTGATGTCGTCGTGATGTAGTTATTTTTTGTTGCTCATGATGTATCTTTTTGGGGTGGCCATGTTGATGACCATCCGATGATGTACTCACCTGCTTTACATTATATATATATGTTGTTGCATTTTTCTTTTATGTCACACTATGCTATATTGCTTAATTTCTGTGTGATGTATGATATATTGTCTCTATGTATGCTTCACTCATTTTTTTGATGTGCTTCTGAGACAATACATGAATTTGATATTGGTTAATTCATGCTCTTTTGTTGCAGTGATGAATTTGTGAAAATTATTTTCTTTCCGAATATCTAAAATGTTGATATTGGATTTCAACTCCATTACTCACATGTGTATATGATGAGATTTTATGAGTTTTGATTCGATATATCTTTATACTCCTTGATTGTTGTTAGTTCGTATTTTAGCACTATTATTGTTGTTGTTATTTGCTCCCACCTTTTTGGATAATGCCATAGGGGAGAGAAATAAACATACAAGATTCATAATAGATGTGCTAAGTATGTTCTAACGCTTGAATCTAAGATTTTCGTTGCCTTAGATTCAGGGGGAGTAAGATTACAATGAATATGGATTTTACTTCCTAGATTTCTTGAATTAAATTCATTCATATCTCACTCATTTGCTTCAATTGCTATATAGATGCTCTAATATTTGTTGGCTAACTTGATTGGCATCTATGTAGGGGGAGTAAGTTTTCATTGCGCACAACTATTTATCTTTTTGTTTATGTTTATTTGTCATCATCAAAAAGGGGGAGAATGTTGAGTATTGGACTTCCCCTTACTTGGTGTTAATGATGAGCAAACATAAATACTTGTGACTAATCCCCTATTTTGCAGTTAATCCATTGTCTAAGCTTACTATGAAGATCAACTAGCAATGGATGACTCACAAACGTGATTGAAGGCAAATGATATGAATTGGATGATCGTAGATTGATGATTGAAGCTCCGTAAAAACTTCAAGCTCATACGATGGAAAGAAGAGATTATTCGTCAATGTAATTTTTCTTTTATCTCTTCTAGTATGTAGCTTAGAAGTAGAACTTTGATGGAGCACTCACACACATCTACTTTCGGTCATAGGACATCTCTAGACCTTTGTCCTTTGATCTCAATTCAATTCTCTTTTGTTTGTGCTAGGATTGTTTATAACAGCCGACTGCTTAACAGTTTACAGTCGCCTGTCTCAAAAACAGTCGACTGTGTTTTGTTCTACAGTCGACTGTTATGCACAGACTATTACAATACAGTTTTTGGGTCCTCTCTGACTATCTCGAAAAGGCTACTGTTGAATGTTTATCAGGTGCCTGTCTTAGCGACAGTCGACTGTGAATGGTTCATCAATCGCCTGTCTCTCCTTGCCCAAACTCTGTTTGATTCGATTTCTACGGCCAGTCGACTTATGCTGTATATACAGTCGACTGTCTATTAGATCAGTCGACTGTCTATACTGCAACAGTCGCCTGTCTGTAAGTCTATTCCTTGACTCAGCTCTCTGGAAATTTCTCCTGTCTGTGACAGTCGTCTGTTTAAGGATATACAGTTGCCTGTTCTGATTAACAGTCGACTGTGTTCCTTGCATCAGTCGTCTGTCCTATATCTTGTGAGATTTCCAGTATTTAATCTAACTTACTCTTCTCTCGGCCAGTCGCCTGTCGAAGAATGTACAGTCGCCTTTTGGTTTTACAGACGACTGTCTTGGCTTCATCAGTCGACTGTCCACGTGGTAAGTTACCGTTATGAATTCTCGCCTACCCTTGCTGACTGTGCAATAGTCGATTGTGGTTTGTTCAACAGTCGACTATCGAGAGTTCAGATTATATCCGTTGAGATTTTTCACACGGATTTCGATTGGGTTTTTGCCTAAACTATTTTGTGGATTTGAGAAAGCTATAAATAGAGCTTCTACTGTTTCATTGGAAGGTTACTCATTCATTGCAAAATCCTTTAAGCTTTCATTTCCAAAGATCAAAGCTTTCAAATCCAAAGCCCTAAGTATTTCCAAATCTTGTTCTCTTGCTCTCCAACCTAGAACCAAAGATTGATCTTCTAGGTATTTGGTGCAGTCAAGAGAAAGGGCTTTTCTTCTCTCTTCCAAGAGAGTTCTTCAACACACATCACACTTCTCCTTCAAGTTCTACTTCAAGGCATAGGTGATTGTAAGTGTTGCTTTCAGATTTCATAACTTCATTATTTGAATTGTGCTCTCGGTTGTGAGAGTGGTTTTTTCTTGCTCCCTGGTTGTGGGAGTCAAGGACATTGATTGTATTCGATTGCACTTGTAGGGTTGCTACAAGTGGGTTTTTAAGGAAACCTCAAGTTAGGGTTCTAACTTGAGTATCCGGTGGTATCCGGGTGGTAGGGACGTAGGATTACCGGGAACAAGTCGGGAGTTGACTTGGTTAATCCGAACCCTTGAAACATAGCTGCGTTTGTGTGTGTTTCTCGTTGGGTTGTTTTTCTATTCCGCACGATTTGTTGGATTGCATTTTATTTGGCGTAAATTCCTTTTAAATTTGCATAAACACTATTCAACCCCCGCTTCTAGTTTTTTCCCCATAGACAGTGTCCTTACACTATACACATTCACCATCCCGTGACGGTTCATGTGGAAATGGGTTCTCCATTATCATTTTTTATGACGGTCATCCCCCTTTTTAAGGACGACATGAACATGGCTAACCCACCTACTGTCAGAGATAGGATAAATAATGTCGGCTTCAAGCAATTTAAGGATTTCCTTATTAATCACCTCCTTCATGTTTGGGTTTAACCGCCTTTGAGGCTCTATGGAGGTGGCTTCAGTGTTTTCTAGGTGGATTCTATGCGTACAAAGCCTAGGACTTTTTCCTTTTAGATCAGAAATGGTGTAGCCAAGGGCATCCTTATGACCCCTAAGGACATCTAAAAGTATTTTCAAGCTGGTCATGGTTGAGGTGGGCATTAACAATCACCGGATAGGTCAATTTATTACCCAAGAAAGCATACCTTAAGTTCGGAGGTAATTGTTTCAATTCTACCTCAGGAGGTGTTGTACCCCTAGTTCCTCTTCCTGCGAAAGCTTGGCATCTTCAGTCACGTCTGAGTTAGTTCCTGCTCTGGGATTGGGCCCTCGTATACCGGCTCAGATTCACTCCTTGGTGAGGAGGGTGCATCAGAGTGGACACTGCACAACTCCATGTTGACGTCGATGGGACTTCCATTTTCCTCCGGTCCACTCCTAAAATCAAGAGATAGGTCAGTGCATTCATAAGTGTCAGATAGAGGATCGTAGGGTGTACTTCCCTGAATCTCAACGTGCCAAATCGACTCCTCGGGAGTGTAGAACCCCCCGATGCATGCTTTACTGTCTTCGAAGTATAGCTTGCCGTCCCACACGTCGACTTTAATGTTGTCCTCGATAGTCCCTTCCGGAGAGATTTGATCCATCACGAAGCTAGCAAATAGTTGCTCGATGGGGTCCTCAATGTCGATGGCTAAGGCCCCTGTGGTTTGGACCTCATCAACTAGTTCTTTCAGAAGAGTTGCGAAGGAATCGTCATCTCCTGGGCTAGACTCCGTTCTCATCATCGTGTCTCCCATGTTACCTGCTTAAGACTTTATTGGAAAATTGTCAAATGGCTTCCCCGGCTACGGTGCCAAGAACTTGATCGCGCCTGGATATACACCCGGAAAACGACTGTAGTTTTACCGCAAGTGCACGGCGTAGTGGTGAGCAGTTATCGAACTCAGGGAGGACAATTGACAGTATCCTACTTTGAGTACCTAGCTATCAAGAGAATAAGAATAGATTCGATGTTAATGTCACAATCGTTCAATATCAACTAGATATCAATATAATAAAAATGTCTAGGGATAGGAAATCCCTACTACAGACCTTCTCTCATCTTTGTGAACCATGAATTTCAATGTCACAAGGCTTGAATGTAGGTGATCTAGTCGCAACTTAATGTAGAACCAAGCTCACGCTCTCGCGCTATTGTCGGTCTATAGCAACCTAGATTAGGGCCCACTTCCGTGCAAACCCTAGCCTAAGCAACTAGCGTGAAGATCGACATCATCATCCAATTGCAACTCGAGCCCACTCTCGTGCAAACTCGAGCTACAATCTAGGTTATGATAGTTCGTATTCGTCCAATCTCTTGCAAACAAATATTAGTATGGATTTATAATAAAAATCCTAGCTTTGGTACAATCTCTTGCTAACCAAATCTAGAGAATTTCGATTATAAATCTAAGACGAATATCTAGGCCTTCCTATCAATTGGGATCCAATCTCTTGCAAATCCCAATCAATAGAAATTCATGGCTACTCGCAATAAATCAATCAAAACCTAACCTTTATCTAATCCTAGCAACAATTCTATTCATTCATCACAATTCAAAAGATCGGGTCATAGGGTTCATCCCCATGCCCTATAACGAATAAACTACTCACAAATCATCATGGAAATCTCAGAAAAATAGCAATTGATCATTGCACAATTCATTACAAAGAAGAGACAATTCATAAAAATAGGATTTTTAGCAAGAAAGAACAAACCAAAATTGTCACCTATGATCTCCAGCTGAGATTTCACAAAAGAATGGCCGTCAAAAATAATAGAAGTCTCTCCTAAAACTAGGAAAAAAACTAGGTTTAAATACAATCCAAAATCATCCAAAAAAATCGTGACAAAACTGTCCCTGCACAGCCCAGAATTCGCAATCCTCGCAGCAGTAGGAATGCGTCACTCGGCCGAGTACCAATGTCACTCGGCCGAGTAACAGACCCAATAATAAAACAGAGAATCTGGTGTCTTTGGGGGTCTGTTTCTCTGACTGACTCGGGCGAGTATGCTTCTTTACTCGGTCGAGTAAGCAATCATGCTCGGCCGAGTAGGCTTCTCAGAAATTCCAGTATCTTGGCCGCTTCTCGGAAGAAAAACCCAGTTCTACTCGGGCGAGTGAGCTTTCTCACTCGACCGAGTAGGCTCTCTTGTTCGGCCGAGGAAACTTCGAAAATTCGATGTGCGTATCCGTTTCACTTGGTCGAATGCAGCTTGTGACTCGGCCGAGTAGAGTCTCTGTTCGGCCGAGTAGGCTGTATCTGGGCTCTTTTCTTCTCCTCCTCGCCTCCTCATTGATTCTATCGGATTTCTTCCTCTTCCACTCATCCTCTAGCGCTACTAACTCCTCAAATAAGCCGTGGGCGATGCTCGTTATGCGCAAAAGTCCATTGATCTCACTGTTTTTCTCCAGATCGCTCCATATCTCCTGAAATACGACAAAAACAAGAAATAGTGAAAAGCAACGCGATATCGTCGAATACTCGTGGAAAACGCAATATGGGCGATCAAAATGACATGAAAGCATGCAGAAAAAAGGTGTAAAATAAGAAGCGATCAATAGCTAGACCCAATAACGTCGTCTGTGAGGGCGGATCATGTGCATGTAGGCAGGCCAAAATATAATCAGATAGTAAGGTGGGGCCCGTAGCATGGTGCGGGTCAGCAAGAAGCTGAATGTCGAAGATGGGTGCTAGGAGGGTGATCAGACCACCGCAGCATATGCCTTGGTGGAGGCGACCATGGAAAAGATGCAGTCAAAGAACCATCTAGATATATCAATAGAAAGGCATGGACTAAGGTGTCTCCATTAGCCTCATGGGCTCTCTCCCTGGTCATCACCCAGAGCATGAACAGCTAAGGTAGACAAGGTCCTAACCTCTATACTGGCTAGTATGGTGGTCGCCAAAAGGCACTGTGCAAGCTGCAGGCATAGGTGGATGATGGAAAAGGCATTCGCCCTGCTAGGGTCGAAGTGTGGTATGCCGGTGATCATCTCCCAAAAACATCAGTTGCAAAGATAGAGGGTGTGTGGTGTAAAGGACCATAGGCTCGATCGGGGGCTGGGATAGTGGGCCAATGGAAGTATGCACGGACCATGTTGTGCAGATCTCGTACTCCCAGTCCATGAGTCTGAATGAGTAGCCCATATGAGTCCTTCGAATATAAATCAAGACCTCGAGTGTTGGGCAAATATGAGTGCTCGCTGACATGGATAAGAAATCACCCGACATTGTCATATAGCTGGTGCAACCCCTCAAATACCCCTAGGCGCTCGAGTGTAGGAATGTGAGTGAACCTGGTGGGTATGATCTAGCATCCAGAGATCCTCTCAAATTTGGCGCGATATGCGCCATCGTTGAAGGTGATTCCGTACGTCTCGATCGGTGTAGGGGGATGTGCTGGCGGTGTAGGTGGTGCAGGTGTGGGGTCGCTACGTGGTGGATGCGCTACCCCAGAAGAAGGACCAGGTCGCCAGTCTTGTTTCCCTTGGTAGCGGGCTGCCTCCCACTAGAACGGGTACATGGATGCATCGATGGATGCCTTGAAAATGATGCACACTACGTGAAATGCGAATGGAATGCTCGAAAATAATAAGGAATGAGTGTTCCGAGCAATCGACGCGACTCGAAATAAACATATGAGTGCAAGGCGGCTCCCCCAAGCTTCAACTCAACAATATTCGCAAATGATCTCCCCAAGCTTTCATGTTGCATAAAAACAGATAATTAGCGTTAAGAATCCATAATAATTGGGGTTAATTAAGAGAAATTGGAGATTAATATGGTTGAATAGGATTAAGTGTTGGATTTGGGCTTACGGGATGAATAGGAGACGATAGAGAGCAAAATAGGGTTCGATGGAGGGTAGGGTGGCCGGAATCGGTCGGTGGAGTCTCCACCGGTGGTGGCAGGAGGCGTCGTCGCGGTCGAGTGGGGTGGCGACGTGGTCGAGTGAGTTAGGGATTATGGTAAATGGGCAAGGGCGCGCTTGATTTGGGTGATTTTTGATCTGGTGAGTGGGGTCGGGTATTAATACTCGACTGTCGACTTAAGTCACTCGGTCGAGTGATGATGGTCACTCAGTTGAGTGGCCCGTTGGACTGAAAAGATAGACTTTTGGGGCTTTGGCTAAGTCGAGTGACTCAGCCGAGTGGCTCAAGTCACTCAGTCGAGTGATAAGAGTCACTTGGTCGAGTGAGGAGAGCAGACAGAGTGTCGTATTTAGGTTCACTACTACAGTTTCCCACTCGGTCGAGTGAAATTAGTCACTCGATCGAGTAAAATTTGTCATGCGGTCGAGTGAACTAATGACTCGGTCGAGTGAAAATGCCTTACAGAGCATAGATTTCCAGCTCTCTGCTACATGGGTCCACTCGGTCGAGTGGCATAGTCACTCAGTCGAGTGATATAAGAATTTCATAGTGAGTTTAGGGGCTTCCTTGTTTAGTGTGTCACTCGGTCGAGTGATTTCTGCACTCGGCCGAGTGAGCTGTCTTTTCCAGCCTTCTGCTCTCTGTTTTTCTTCAACTTTTGTTTCTCCCTCTTTCTTCAGTTTCCTCCTTTCTTTCTCGTTTAAGCATGTCCCTAGCGCTGTTCTCCATCGCCATGGCTACCCTCCTTTTGATTGGCATCCTCGTATCTTCTTCCTTCAATAAAAACGTTGCACATTGTCAGTTTTTCGTAAACTCTTGATCTAATAAAATAATAAGAATCTAAAATAAAGATGAAAACTAAAATTCACCTAGAACTAATATAAAAATGTCGGGTTGCCTCCTAATAAGCGCTCGTTTAAGGTCTTGAGCTCAACCCCTTATGATTTACGTTGAGCACGTGATGTTCAGTACATAGGAGACGAACGTATCAAATTTGGTGAGGAGGCCGGTAGGATTGAGATGTTCTTTTTCTTCTAGTTTGGCCTCCTTTATGAGCACCTCCTCTCTAATGAGGGTGGGGGAAGAGTTCCCCGAGTTTTCCTTCTTGGATTTTGATTGGTCAATGTACTATCCCGGCTGTGATGAAGACTTTGTCGGTGGCACGTGCTTTCCTTGAATCCCGGAAGAGAGATTGCAGAGATCTTTTATCTTTACGACGTCATCATCATTCTCCTCTTCTTCAGTGAGACGGTCCGGGATATCTTCATATTGAGGGCCATCTTCAGAATTTGGCTTCTCTTCAAAATCACACATGTGCAAGGCATGGATGGTGTATGGCATAGCTTCTTCAGTGACCTCTTCAAGTAAGTTTGATAAGCTTTGAGTCCACGTTTCTCTGAGATAGATGCTCTTTATTTCATCGGTAGGGTGTCCCGCAGAGTAGTGCTGTAGTCTTTGCCCATTAAATTTGAATGGCGCTCCGTCATTTCATTTGATCTCTATAGCTCCTCCGGGATGTATATGGCGTATGGTGAATGGCCCTGACTAATGAGATCTCAACTTTCCAGGGAAGAGTCGAAGCCTTGAGTTGAATAGTAAGACCTTGTCTCCAACATTGAAGCTCTTCACCGTAATGCGGGCATCATGGAAGACTTTGGTCCTTTCTTTGTATATTATGGAACTCTCATAGGCGTCTCTTCTAATTTCATCAAGTTCATTGATATCGATGAATCACCGTAATGCCGCGCTCTTATAGTCATAATTTAGAGTTTTGATGGCCCAATAAGCACGGTGCTCCAATTCTACCAGAAGGTGACGCCATCCCATATACTAGTCGGTATATGGTCATACCGATGGGGGTCCTAAAAGCTGTGCGATATGCCCATAGTGTGTCGTTCAGTTTCATTGACCAATCATTCCTTGAGTTGTCAACCGTCTTTTCCCGAATTTGCTTGATTTCCATATTTGATACTTCCACTTGTCCCCTAGTCTGGGGGTGATATGCCAATCCAACTCTGTGATGCACCTCGTACTTCCTTAGCATGGCTTCGAACTTGTTCTCTATAAAGTGGCTCCCACATCTCTTATCAATGTTCTAGGAACTCCAAAGCATGGGAATATGTTTTGCTTGAAGAACTTGGCGACTACTCTGGCATCATTGGTTGGGGTGGCAATAGCTTCCACCCACTTTGAAACATAGTCGACATCCACCAATATATATTTATTCCCTCTACTGGATGGGAAGGGTCCCATGAAGTCCACGTCCCAACAGTCAAAAAGCTCGATCTCCAAGATAGGCTTCATTGACATCTGATAGGTTCATATTTTACACTTTATTTTTTTCATTTTTGCATGCCATTTTGATTGCTCATATCGTGATTTTCACGATTATACGACAATTTCGCGATGCTTTTTACTATTTTTTGAATGCATTTGATTTCAGGAGATATGAAGCAATCGAGAGCGACTTGGAGCCATAAGAATTTACACGCATGCCATAGCATCACCTACGATGATATCAGAGAGCTAAAGATGCTGGAGGATGAGTAGAAAAAGAAGAAAGTCGAATGAATCGACGAGAAAGCGAGGAGAAGAACAAAAGAATGCTGAAACAAGCTACTCAGCCGAGTGAAGCAACTCACTCGATCGAGTGAAGCTGACATGATGATTCAAGCCTGAAGATGAGCTGAAGTGCACTCGGCCGAGTGGGAATTTTCACTCGACTGAGTAAGGATTCCACTCGACCAAGCTGAGGAAAATTTTGTGAAGGAAATCTTCGACACTTCTCTATTTTTTGGAGGATCTGCAGAAGACTCCACTCGACGAGTAGAAACTCCACTCGATTGAGTGAGAAGACTACTTGGCAAAGTGGTCTGAGCAGCCCAGAACGTCGACTTTCCTATTCCGAAGTGGATTCCTCACTCGACCGAGTGAGATGTTCACTCGGCCGAGTAGCACCGCCGACCTAGTCTTGAAAACTAGGGTTTGCAGCAGTCTGGGTGCAGAATTGTCAGGATGTTTTTGGTTATTTTGGGCATGTATAAATATCCAGATTTATATCTAGCCAAAGAGAAACTCCATACTTTTATTTTCATATTTTTAATTCTAGTTTAGAGAGTTCTTTTGACAAGAGATTGAAGACTTAGATCTTTCTTTTATTGTTGAAGCTTGTTATCGACATTGGTATCTCTGAAACTCTTGCAAGTTTATATTTTTATGATATATCTCTTCTTAGATCTGTGTCACGCCCCGCTTCCCTAAAATGGAGGTGAGACGTGGAAAGGTCCGCACGAGAGTGGAGCTGTGAAGCCCCAAACCCGATAAGCGTCAATAAAACATAAGCAGGTCCATGTAACCACAAACGGAGCAAAAATAATAACACAAGGAGAGACAGGAATAAAATTCTCATATCTCATAATTGGTCCAACATGAAAATTAAGTTCAACATCCAGAAAAGCCACCAGGCTAAAAGAAAGAGTCTAAAGGCCCAGAACAAGGCCAACAAAAGCAACAACGTAACAAAGTATAGGTGCTACGCACCGACAACAAAATAGCAGTCTAAACAAAAGGAAAAGCACAACGAAGACACTAGGACTGGTCCCCAGTGTCCACGTACTCCCCGCCAAACACAGGCTCGGGCTCGGCGTCAGCAAACACCTCGTCCTCAACAAGGTACTCAGGCTCAGGATCTAACATGTGTCACCCAACAGAGTAAAGGGGCACATGTCAGCAAGTCTAAAAGACTTGGGCAAGGAAACTGAAAGTAAGGAAAACTAACAACCTATCAGTTTTAGTATGCATGACATGGCAGTTATAACATGAGTGCACAAGCAAGACATGATGAAACAATAAGTACAAGAGAACGATTATCGGGACAAGACAAGAGTAGCCAAGCTACTAACAATCTCAATCATTTCACTAGTCACGTTTCAAGTTGTTTGTAGATGTTTACGCCTTACAGCTGAACGGTTTGGTATTCACGCTGAGTGGTCGCTTAACAACTACCCTAAAACCCAGAGTTTACGCCTTACAACTAAAGTTGCTGATCGGGCATACTCCCAGTTGAATGGACGCTTAACTCTTACCCCCAATACCCACATGAAAACGAGCCAGGGTCCCCGCACACGAGCTCAGTAAATGAGCCAGGGTTGCCCCGCACAGGAGCTCGCATTCTAGTTCACGATTCATAAGCATTTGGCGTAGGGGTGCACCTAGCCGGAAACAAGTAGTTCGGGCATTGGCTATCAACCAACACATGGCCCGCTTCTGGAACACGAGCCAGGAACACAAGCATTGTAGCGAAGCTACGCAATCACGGAAACACTTAAAGAATGCAATGACATGACAATTAATTTGCGTACCGTTAATGGAAATTAAACAAGACATGGTAATTGTGCAACATGATAAATGTCGGATCTAGCTTCGTTGTCAAGCTAGTTCCTAAATTTACGCCTAGGCGAGTATCATTTCGTCGCCTAGTCTCTTTTACGCCTACAACAAGCAAATGGCCTAAAACATGGCCTAAACCCTAAGTGGCAAGTTTCACTTGCCTAGCACCGAGGATGACGATCAACGAGGGTTCGTCCCACGGACGCTAATCTACGGGGAGGTCGCTGTTATGGAGAAACAATCATCAAAACAACATTCATTTAAGTAGGGTTTCACAAAAACACAACGGGTTATGAAAACATTAAGAGATCGATTATTACCGTATAGGGAACGGAAGAATGATGCCGAGCAACCACGGCGACGGAAGAAATGCTCCCGGGAACCTAGGGTTCAGATCAGGAAATGGATGGAGAAGTTTGGAGAAATAGGGTTTTGGGGGATTTTGGGGGTTTGATGAGATTTTGAGGAAGATGAGAGGTAGAATGTGTTAAGGGAGAGTTTGGATGATGGATTTTGGGCTTGGGATGAAGGAATAAGGGTTTGAGGTAGTAGGGGGCTCAATGGGGGAGAAACTAGGGTTTTGGGTCGTGAGGGAGAAGAAGAAAACGTTTGGGAGGGGTTTAAATAGGAAGGGCTGGCGGCTGCCCAGAAATTAGGGTTTTGACATAGATTAGTCGGTCAAAGAGCAACCACTGACCGACTAGTTTAGGAACTAGTCGGTCGGTTGACCAACACAGACCGACTAAGTCCAAACAGTAACTCCTGTATAGAAATAGGATTTAGATTTAGTCGGTCAAAGAACAACTACTGACCGACTAGTTTGGCATCTAGTCGGTCGATGAACGTTCTTAGACCGACTAAGAGTAAACAGTACTCGACTGTTCAGAAGAACTAAGAATTAGTCGGTCTGAGTACATAACTTAACCGACTAGTTAGAAAACTAGTCGGTCGAAAGATGAACTTAGACCGACTAAGAAGGAACAGTAACTAGTACCAAAAATAGTTGATGAGTTAGTCGGTTGAAGAAGCATTGCCGACCGGCTAGTTTGCAACCTAGTCGGTCAACCAACGTTCTTAGACCGACTAACGACAAACAGTAACTCCTGAGAAATTTACAAAGCCAACTAGTCGGTTCAAGAAGGTTTACCGACCGACTGGATCGTCATCTAGTCGATCGGTGAACGTTCTTACACCGGCTAATGAGCACCAAAAGTTCCGATATGGAGCGCGGAGCTCCGGGATCGATTCCTAAGACTCCTAGGCTTGATCTAACAATAAGATATGACCGATACAAAGCCCGTCATGAATGACTTGCTCCGAAATCGACGATTCTAAGGAAGAAGCTAAGAAAACACGACGAAACGATCGAAAATGAAAGTTACGGAGACGAAAACCACACATAAGGAGAAAATCCACCAAAACATATAATATAATATAATAAATCCAGATACAAGAAAACCAGTCGTTACATCCTCCCCAACTTAAGAAAAATTCCGTCCTCGGAATTTCCCAACACTCACGTGTCTGGGAACAGAAGTGGGAAACGCTCTCGCATCTCATCCTCATTCTCCCAAGTAGACTCTCCTGGCGAGCCGTGTCGCCACATCACCCTCACAAGATTGATAATCTTGTTCCGAAGTGACTTCTGACGCCTGTCCAGAATCTGCACTGGCTGTTTGTCATACGTCATATCGGGGCGAACGGTAATCTCCGAGAAATCCACAGCATGAGATGGATCGCTAATGTATCGACGAAGCAGCGACACATGAAAAACATTGTGAACTCCCTCCAAAGATGGCTGCAAGGCTAAGCGATAAGCTATCTCGCCAACTCTCTCCAGAATGTCAAACGGTCCAATGTATCGTGGGCTCAACTTCCCTCGCTTCCCAAAACGAATCACACCACGATTCGGGGAAATCCTCAGAAACACATGGTCGCCCGGCTGAAACTCCAAAGGACGATGTTTAGCATCCGCCCAATGCTTAAAACAGTCATGAGCAATCCTCAACCTCTCCCAAATATTCCTGACAATATCCACGGCCTCCATGATCATCTCAGGTCCCAACAACTCCCGATCACCAACGTCATCCCAACTCAATGGCGATCGACATTTCCTCCCATAAAGAGCGGCGAAAGGCGCCATGCCAATACTCGCCTGGAAGATGTTGTTGTAGGAAAACTCTACCAGATGTAGATGGTCCTTCCACGAACCCTTGAAATCCAACATGCATGCTCTCAGCATGTCCTCCAAGATCTGAATTGTCCTCTCGAACTGGCCATCCGTCTGCAGATGGTACTCCGTGCTGAAACTCAGACGCGTACCCAAACTCTTCTGCAAACTCTGCCAGAACTGAGATGTGAACCTCGTGTCTCTGTCTGACACGATACTCACGGGGACTCCGTGAAGTCGCACGACCTCCTGCACGATTCACATTACATCACTATCCAATCTAGTATAAAGGAAATAAAAACGGAGAGTAAAAGAATTTACCTCCATATATCTCCTTGCTAGCGCCTCAGTGGACTGCCCCACGCGGAATGGAATAAAGTGCGCGGATTTGGTCAATCGATCTATGATCACCCAAATCGTGTCATTCTGCTTCGGACTCCGAGGTAGTCCAGTCACGAAATCCATAGTGATGTGTTGCCATTTCCACTCCGGAATCGGAAGCGGTTGTAGCAACCCGGCCGTACGCTGATGCTCCGCCTTTACTTGCTGACAAACCAAGCACTTGGCTATACTCCGAGCCACACTCCTCTTCATGACATGCCACCAATAGTTCAGAAGAAGATCCTGGTACATCTTGGTGCCACCAGGATGCACAGAATACGGTGAACTGTGTGCCTCCACCATCAACTCCTCTCTAATATCTCCCGCTGGCACACACAACCTTGCTCCAAACCTCAGCGAGCCATCCTCATGAATCAAAAAGTCAGTCCGCAGACCGGCTTCCACCTGCTCCCGAATCTTCACCATCTTCGGATCCTCAGCCTGGCCAGCCTTGATCCGATCCACCATCGTCGACTGTATCTGCATACACATCAACGAAGAAGCCTCCCCAGGAAGAACAATCTCAACACCAGACTCGCAAAAATCCTGCTGCAATCTCCACTGCGAGGTCAAAATCATCACCACTGGAAGCCTACTCAGTGCATCAGGAACCACATTCACCTTGCCAGGGCGAAACTGCAAATCAATATCATAATCCGCCATGAGCTCCAACCATCGACGCTGTCGCATGTTGAGCTCCTTCTGAGTAAAAATATACTTCAAGCTTTTGTGATCGGTGAAGATCTTCACTTTCTCACTCAGCAAGAAGTGCCTCCAAATCTTAAGAGCAAACACAACGGCAGCCAACTCCAAATCATGCGTCGGGTAATTCTTCTCATGAACCTTAAGCTGACGAGACGCATACGCCACAACATGCCCGTGCTGAAGCAACACACAACCGAGACCCTTGCCAGAAGCATCGCAAAAGATCTCAAATCCACCGTTGCGATCAGGCACAACAAGAATAGGGGCAGTCATCAACCTCTCCCTCAGAACACCAAAAGCACTCTCACAATCACCCGACCAAACAAAAGGTACATCCTTCCGCGTCAACCTGGTCATCGGCTCAGTAATACGGGAAAAGTCCTTAATGAAACGCCGATAGTAACCAGCAAGTCCAAGGAAACTCCGGATCTCAGACGCAGACGACGGAACAGGCCACTCTCTGATGGCCCTAATCTTCTCGGGATCCACTGAAATACCATCTCCAGTCACCACATGCCCGAGAAAAGCAACTCTGTCCAGCCAAAACTCGCACTTTGAAAACTTAGTATACAACCGATGCTTCCTCAAAATCTCCAATACCGTCCTCAAGTGCGAGGTATGTTCCTCCACCAACTTTGAATAGATCATAATGTCGTCAATAAAGATAACGACAAACTTATCCAAAAAGTCGTAGAAAATCAGGTTCATCAGATTCATGAAAACTGCGGGTGCATTGGTTACACCGAAAGGCATAACCACAAACTCATAGTGTCCATACTTCGTCCTGAACGCCGTCTTCGGAACATCTCCCTTCTTCACCTTCAACTGATGGTAACCACTCCTCAAATCCAATTTAGAAAACACCCTCGAACCTCCAAGCTGATCAAAAATATCATCGATGCGAGGCAACGTGTATTTATTCTTGACGATCACCGCATTCAACTCCCGATAGTCCACGCACTTGCGACGTGAACCATCCTTCTTCTACACCAGCAGTACCGGTGCTCCCCACGGAGACACACTAGGGTTGATATAACCCTTCCGCAAGAGCTCATCCAGCTGCTTCCGCAATTCCTCCAACTCAGCAGGTGCCATACGATACGGCGCCTTCGAAATCGGCTGCGCTCCCGAAACAAGATCAATAGAAAATTCTAGAGCTCGATCAGGTGGCAAACCAGACATCTCCTCGGGGAAGACGTCATCAAAATCCCGCACCACAGCTGGCCTCTCCAACTCCATCTGCATAGCCACAACCTCCACTGGTCTGGCCTGAAATCTGACAGGACCAAGCGAGCTGCTACCATGGCTGAACTCAAATACTGGATGTCCGGGAATCTCGACCACCACCTTCTTCCTCCTACAGTCGATCGTAGCATAGAAGCTCGCAAGCCAGTCCATCCCAAGAACTGCATCATAGTTGATGATGTCGTGGACAATGAAATCAGCGTAAAGCTCATGTCCACAGACCAGCAACGAGAAAAAATTGCAACCACGATGCACCGAGACCACGCCATTCCCTGTAACGATATTCCAACTCTTGGAAAGAGGGGACGTCGACAAGGAATGCTTCTCCATGAAGCTCCGAGAAATAATGCACATCGATGCACCAGAGTCAAAGAGGACTCGTGCAGGAAATGTGCACACCA
This sequence comes from Scilla litardierei, assembly GCA_030789695.1. Classification (NCBI taxonomy): domain Eukaryota; kingdom Viridiplantae; phylum Streptophyta; class Magnoliopsida; order Asparagales; family Asparagaceae; genus Scilla; species Scilla litardierei. The sequence goes on along the minus strand of CM061142.1, from coordinate 315,057,483 downwards.
AAACCACACCTAACAAGCAATTAACAATCAAACCCTAATCTAGCAAACAATCATGTTCAAGCAAACAACACAATCTAACAATCAAAACCAGCTAGGAAGTAACAGCTATATTGAGGATTACCTGCGATAACCTCATCCACAGCCTCGCTCTCCACATCGGTCATCAGAAAAGCCTGCCTCCTCGGTGGAATAGCCTGCTGAAAAGCCTGCCTCTGTGGAACAAGAGCTGCTCCACGTCCAGCAGGAACAGACGCTCGCTGCTGCAACGGCTGTGCTGCAACAGGTGCCCTCCGCAGCTGATTCGCATGCCGACAATCCTTCACGACATGAGAAGCATCACCACAAACCAAACACTGGCCCAGAAACTTCCTACACTGATCCTTGATGTGGCCAGGCTTGCCGCAGAAATGGCAAGTCTTTTGAACATGCCCTCCTGGCCTCTTGAACTGAGCTGGCTGATTAGGCTTGAAACCAGGCCTAACCACCGCCCTGGCCTGCTCCATAGGCCTCTTCCCAGCACCGGAAACATGTCCTCTCCTCTGACTCAGGTTCAGCTCCTGCCTCCTCGCAGCGACCAGAACCTTCTGATAAGAGTCCAGATCAGAGGAAGACACAAAACTCTGGAGCTCCAAAGCAAGTCCCTGCAGGAACCTCTGAGCCCTCTCATCAGCATACTGCACCATCTTCGGTGCGAACCGACTCAGCCTAGTGAACTCTTGGTGGTACAGGTCCACCGTCAAGCTCCCTTGCTTCAGGTCAATAAAGCGCTGCAGCATCTCCTTCCTGGCAGCCTTCGGAAAGAACTCTTCATCAAACCTGGACTTAAAGGTAGTCCAAGCTATCAGCTCCACCAGCATCTTCTCTTCTGCATCCCACCAGTTCCGAGCATTATCCTTGAGGTGCCTCTTCGCCAAATCAACCCATCCAGCCGGAGTGATCTTGGCCATCTTCAAGTTATCCTCAATGTTCCGAATCCACTCATCGGCAGCCAGAGGACCCTCAGACCCATCAAAATATGCGGGACCCAGCTCCCGAAATTGCTTCGCTACCGGCTCGAAGCGAGGAACATCCGGAAGTGCCCGGGCAGCTCGAGCAAGTGGAGCATTCTGGACTTGCAGGAGCACGCCCTGCTGCACTTGCATCATCTGAAGCATCATCCGCATCATCTCACCGTTGGTGGGTTCCCGCTCAGGCTCCTCATCATTAGGGGGCGCACCACTACCTCCACCACGGGTGAATCGCCTTACTGCCATCTAATGACACAGAAAACGAAGCAGATTAGACGCATAGCTTATGACTCGGACGTCGAACTTAGTTTATTGGATGTTCAAATATTATTATTATCGTTATTCTGATAATCGCAGTTACAGAAGAGGACCTGCATGGGCCACCAACAAAACCTGTCACGCCCCGCTTCCTTAAAATGGAGGCGAGACGTGGAAAGGTCTGCACGAGAGTGGAGCTGTGAAGCCCCAAACCTGATAAGCGTCAATAAAACATAAGCAGGTCCATGTAACCACAAACGGAGCAAAAATAATAACACAAGGAGAGACAGGAATAAAATTCTCATATCTCATAATTGGTCCAACATGAAAATTAAGTTCAACATCCAAAAAAGCCACCAGGCTAAAAGAAAGAGTCTAAAGGCCCAGAACAAGGCCAACAAAAGCAACAACGTAACAAAGTATAGGTGCTACGCACCGACAACAAAATAGCAGTCTAAACAAAAGGAAAAGCACAACGAAGACACTAGTACTGGTCCCCAGTGTCCACGTACTCCCCGCCAAACACAGGCTCGGGCTCGGCGTCAGCAAACACCTCGTCCTCAACAAGGTACTCAGGCTCAGGATCTAACATGTGTCACCCAAAAGAGTAAAGGGGCACATGTCAGCAAGTCTAAAAGACTTGGGCAAGGAAACTGAAAGTAAGGAAAACTAACAATCTAGCAGTTTTAGTATGCATGACATGGCAGTTATAACATGAGTGCACAAGCAAGACATGATGAAACAATAAGTACAAGAGAACGATAATCGGGACAAGACAAGAGTAGCCAAGCTACTAACAATCTCAATCATTTCACTAGTCACGTTTCAAGTTGTTTGTAGATGTTTACGCCTTACAGCTGAACTGTTTGGCATTCACGCTGAGTGGCCGCTTAACAACTACCCCCAAAACACAGAGTTTACGCCTTACAACTGAAGTTGCTGATCGGGCATACTCCCAGTTGAATGGCCGCTTAACTCTTACCCCTAATACCCACATGTAAACGAGCCAGGGTCCCCGTACACGTGCTCAGTAAATGAGCCAGGGTTGCCCCGCACAGGAGCTCACATTCTAGTTCACGATTCATAAGCATTTGGCGTAGGGGTGCACCTAGCCGGAAGCAAGTAGTTCGGGCATTGGCTATCAACCAACACATGGCCCGCTTCTGGAACACGAGCCAGGAACACAAGCATTGTAGCGAAGCTACGCAATCACGGAAACACTTAAAGAATGCAATGACATGACAATTAATTTGCGTACCGTTAATGGAAATTAAACATGACATGGTAATTGTGCAACATGATAAATGTCGGATCTAGCTTCGTTGTCAAGCTAGTTCCTAAATTTGCGCCTAGGTGAGTATCATTTCGTCGCCTAGTCTCTTTTATGCCTACAACAAGCAAATGGCCTAAAACATGGCCTAAACCCTAAGTGGCAAGTTTCACTTGCCTAGCACCGAGGATGACGATCAACGAGGGTTCGTCCCACAGACGCTAATCTACGGGGAGGTCGCTGTTATGGAGAAACAATCATCAAAACAACATTCATTTAATTAGGGTTTCACAAAAACACAACGGGTTATGAAAACATTAAGAGATCGATTATTACCGTATAGGGAACGGAAGAATGATGCCGAGCAACCACGGCGACGGAAGAAACGCTCCGGGAAACCTAGGGTTCAGATCTGGAAATGGATGGAGAAGTTTGGAGAAATAGGGTTTTGGGGGATTTTGGGGGTTTGATGAGATTTTGAGGAAGATGAGAGGTAGAATGTGTTAAGGGAGAGTTTGGATGATGGATTTTGGGCTTGGGATGAAGGAATAAGGGTTTGAGGTAGTAGGGGGCTCAATGGGGGAGAAACTAGGGTTTTGGGTCGTGAGGGAGAAGAAGAAAACGTTTGGGAGGGGTTTAAATAGGAAGGGCTGGCGGCTGCCCAGAAATTAGGGTTTTGACACAGATTAGTCGGTCAAAGAGCAACCACTGACCGACTAGTTTGGGAATTAGTCGGTCGGTTGACCAACGCAGACCGACTAAGTCCAAACAGTAACTCCTGTACAGAAATAGGATTTAGATTTAGTCGGTCAAAGAACAACTACTGACCGACTTGTTTGGCATCTAGTCGGTCGATGAACGTTCTTAGACCGACTAAGAGTAAACAGTACTCGACTGTTCAGAAGAACTAAGAATTAGTCGGTCTGAGTACATAACTTAACCGACTAGTTTGAAAACTAGTCGATCGAAAGATGAACTTAGACCGACTAAGAAGGAACAGTAACTAGTACCAAAAATAGTTGATGAGTTAGTCGGTTGAAGAAGCATTGCCGACCGGCTAGTTTGCAACCTAGTCGGTCAACCAACGTTCTTAGACCGACTAACGACAAACAGTAACTCCTGAGAAATTTACAAAGTCAACTAGTCGGTTCAAGAAGGTTTGCCGACCGACTGGATCGTCATCTAGTCGGTCGGTGAACGTTCTTACACCGGCTAATGAGCACCAAAAGTTCCGATATAGAGCGCGGAGCTCCGGAATCGATTCCTAAGACTCCTAGGCTTGATCTAACAATAAGATATGACCGATACAAAGCCCGTCACGAATGACTTGCTCTGAAATCGACGATTCTAAGGAAGAAGCTAAGAAAACATGACGAAACGATCGAAAATGAAAGTTACGGAGACAAAAACCACACATAAGGAGAAAATCCACCAAAACATATAATATAATATAATAAATCCAGATACAAGAAAACCAGTCGTTACAATCTGATTTTTGCGATGAATTCTTTTCTCAATCTTATTTCTCTTGCGATTTTTATGATGATTTGTAAGTAATTCCTTTGCTCTAGGGCAAAGTGATGAACCATATGGATCAAAAGTAAGATTTGTGATATTTGTTGAATTTCAATATTGTTAGAATTGCTAAAGGATAGATTGTGATTGGAATACTACGGGTAGCTAGGCATTCCTATTGGATCTTGAAAGCTCGAGAGATGATCTTGATCTATGTGAAGCCATCGATATTCGATTTAGATCTATAATCGAGATTTGCTAGATTTGGTGCGCGAGAGCGACCAAAGCTAGCATCTTTATTATATTTCTATACTTATATTCGTTTACACGAAGGTGAAATGAATACGAACTATCACGATCTAGATCCGAACTTAATTTGCACGAGAGCGAGCATGAGTTAGGATTGGATATAATTGTCGATCTTAATGCTAGTATTCTGAACTAGGCTTGCGCGAGAGCGAGTCTCTAGTTTAGATTGCTATAGACTTGCGTAGCGCGAGAGTGTGCGTTGGTTCTTTATTTAGTTACGATAAATTCACCTTAAACCCAAGTCTAGTAATATTGAGAGTCATAATTCACATTAATTGCTTGAGATCTATAGTGTGGATTTCCAAGCCCTAGACATTTTTATATATTAAATTTATATCGATACCTGAGACATCGACTCTTTCAAAGTTAATTTTCCACCAATAGCTTTGTAACTCATATAGATTACGGTTATTTGTTTCTCTCTATGATCGATACCTGCTTACCACTTAATTGTGCGCTTGCAGTAAAACTACATTGTTTTGAGAGTACATCCCGACGCGATCAAGTTTTTGGCACCGCTGCCGGGGAGGCTACGGTTTTCTACATCTTTACTTAGCTATTACTTTTCCATTTTCTTTATTTTCTTTTTTATTCCTCTATTGTGCTAAAAATAATCTCTTTTTCTATGCATGTACACACGATCGAGGGCGACTGAGGAGGATATATTATTTGATCCCGAGATAGAGAGAACGGTAAGGAGATTAGAGCAGAAAAGACACAAAATCTAGAGGAATATCAAATGGCGGAGGAGAATGTTCACCAAAGTCCCGTTAGGTATATTCCCATCCGGGATAGGCTTACTCCAAACAACTCAGCTACCACATCTTTCTTACTCATGCCAGAGTTGTCGCCAGATAAGAATTTCGATCTGAAGACGGGGCTTGTAGTGTTGATGCAACAAAACCCCTTCCATGGGAATGCGCATAAAAATCTGCATTACCATCTCCAGATGTTCTTGGCAAAGTGCGCCAATTTTCATATCCCCAATGTACCGGAGGACGCCATTTGTCTGTGCTTTTTCCCCTTCACTCTCCAAGATAAAGCTCAATATTGGTTAAGGATGCAAGCATATGGCACCTTCACTACTTGGAACGAGCTGGCAAGCGCATTCGTCAACAAGTTCTTTTCCTCGTCGAAGACTGTGAAGATAAGAAATTCCTTGATGTCTTTTAAGCAGGGGCCCCAAGAATATTTTTATGAGGCATGTGAGCACTTCAAAGATCTACAACACCAATGCCCCTACTATAGCATCGATGATTGGGAGCTCGTGCATAGTTTTTACAATGGCTTGAAGGCGGATACAAAGATGATCATCGTTTCCACCGCCAATGGAGCTATATTGTCAAAGACGCCAGAGGATGCTATGGTGCTATTATAAGAGATGGCCTCTAACAATCAGCAGTAGGCTGATGAGAGGGGCCAAACAACATCATCCGTGAACCGTGAAGCCGGCAAGCATCTACGAAGCAAAGGCAGTGGTGGAGTTAGCGACGAAGTTTGACTCTCTATCTAGAGTGGTAGAGAGACTTGAGAAGAAGATATGTGAGCCTCATGTTGCACCTGACACATCTACATCTAATGATTGGCAAGGCCAATTTATGTATGTTGGCGGCGAGGCTAGTGAGGAAGCTATGTAACAAGTTTAGTATGTTCAAGGTGGAGCTAATAATGGACCTTGGTTGAATCCGGCATAGAAGAGTCACCCCGGATTTTCATACACTAATAACAGTGGAGCCTTAACCCCTCAACAACAACAACAACAAGCCAGGCCACCATCTCAATAACAACCACACCAACAGAGGCCGTCGCAACAACAACAATTCCAGCAGAGGCAACAACCAGGGCCTTATAGACCCCCCGGATTCAATCAAGGATGGAGGCCCCAAAACCCATCGCCTCCACCATAGTGGTTAGAGCATGAGACCAGAGTTGAAGAATTTATGGCCGAGCAAAAGAAGATCAATACCAAATTGACGACGGGCCAAGATAGTCTCAACACAATCGTGGCATAATTGGCAGAATAGATTACGTTGCTTAATAAGGCTCAACATCAATTGACGGCTCAACCAGAGCCAAATCCTAGGAGCAACACCGGTCACATCAATGCAGTTGTGGCGATTACTACTAGAGGCGAAAAGGACACCACTCCCGTCATGGTCCAAACTAGAAGCTCAAGGGATGAAGCCCCGGTTGAGAAAGATGGAAGTAATGAAGAAACGGAGCCCACGGAGACACCAAACAATGAAGAAAAATCTAAAATTGATGAGCCTCAGAAGGAGCTAACATATATGCCACCGGTACCATTTCCTCAACGATTGGCAAAGGCCAAATTAGAGAATAAGTTTGCCAAATTTCTGGAGTAATTGAGAGGTATTAGCTTGAACATCACGTTCCTTGATGCAATTATTGAAATCCAACATATGCCAAGTTTCTCAAAGATTTGATCATGGGAAGAAAAAGAACGGAGAAGATCATGCTCGCCAAACAAATTACTTGGTTCATTAATGAAGAGAAATTGCCAAAGAAGCTAAAGGATCCCGGAAGTTTTAGGACTACATGTACTCTCGATGGAGTCCCCCTATGGAGTCCCCCTACAAAAAAGCTTTGGTAGATTTGGGTGCGAGCGTGCGCCTCATGCCTCTCACCATGTTCAAGAAGCTCAATATGGGGACCGACCTCAAAGCCATGGATATGAAGATTCAACTCGCAAATGGACGGATTACTAGGCTAGTGGGGATCACCAAGAACATGCCATTGCAAATACCGGGAGGACTATGCATACCATATGACTTTGTCATCATGGACGTGAAAGCAAAGGGCGATACATCTCTAATACTTGGGCACCCCTTCTTAGCTACAGCTGGAGTTATTGTTGACGTGAGGGAGGAAACGTTGTCACTCAACGTTGGTAATATTGAAGTCGAGTTCCACTTCCCATGAGCCATGAATAATATATCCTCGATGGAGGAAGGAGACTATGTGGACCTCTTTGATGAGGTCATCGATGAAGCCATGCCACATGCCATTGGAGCTTTGTATGTGGATAGTCTTGATGGAGTGTCAATTTCTGAAAACGACACCCCAATTGTAGATACAGAGGATCCTCTCATCGAGGAAGAGAAGAACGATGCTGATGTCGTAAGGATTAGAGAGCTCTATAAGTACGTTGAAGCTAAGGAAGAAAGCGCCATCGGTGAACACATATTCACCGACGGGAAAGCCAAAGGAGGCCAAGAAAAAAAGCTTGGGGGAGTCATCCCCCACCATCATTAGAGAAGAGGTGCTTTCTAAGGAGGCCAAAGAAGAACAAGTGCAATATCTGAACCCGTACGGCCTCCCCGAGAAGTTTGACACGCGATTCTCCTTTGCGCCGAACATCACGCGCTAAACGAAGAAATCTTAAGGGGTCGAGCTCAAGACCTTACCCGAGCACTTATCGGGAGGCAACCCGACGTTCTATATTAGTTCTTTTAGTTGAATTTTAGTTTTTGTTTTCGTTTTAAATTTTTTTTAAAAAGTTTAGAGAGTCAAGAGTCTAATAAAAATCTGACAATGGGCAATGTTTTTCATTGTAGGAAGAAGATATGAGGAAATAATCAATGAAGGGCAGCCATGGTGATGGAGAGCAGCTCTAGGGACATGCTTAAATACCAATAGAAGGAAGAAACTGACGGGAGAGACAGAATCAGAAACTGGAGAAAAACAGAGAGTTTGGAGCTGAAAAGAGCAGCCTACTCGGCCAAGTGAAATTCTCACTCGGTCGAGTGAAGACTTCACTCGACCGAGTGAGATACTGTACATAGAAGCCTCAAAACCCCCTCTTTGAAAATTATATGCCACTCGACCGAGTGACTTTGTCACTCGACCGAGTGAATTCTATCTTGAATAGCTCTATATAATGCTCTATAAGACATGTCTTACTCGGCCGAGTAGATTAGTTCACTTGACCGAGTGACTATTTCTACTCGATTGAGTAGGAGACAGTAGCAGAATTTTCGAAAATCCACACTCTGTTTCTATTTGCCACTCGACCGAGGAGAACTTACCACTCGCCTGAGTGACTCGAACCACTCGACCGGGTCACTCGACTCAGTCGAAGCGCCCAGATTCGATATTTTAAGATTTAGCCACTAGACCGAGTAACGATCGTCACTCGACCGAGTGACTTAAGCGGGCCATCCCTATAAAACTCCCCAAATTCGACAGCTCGATCAAAACTTCCCAAATTCGATCGAGCATTCCCTCTTCCCTCCGACTCGATCGAACCCTCCTCTCACTTGCCCAAGCCACACCACCCACTCACCCAAGGCCGTTGCCCCCACTCTTTGTTGGCACCCTCTCTGGCGACCCTCGGGCATCGCTCGATCGGCGATCGATGCCCCCTTTTGCCCTAATTTCGACCCTTTCTTCTCCTACCCTATCCGTAAGCCCAACCTCAACCCCATTCTCAAATCACCTCTATTTCTCACATATTACTCTTGATTAATTGCACAATTTGATGAATTTCATTGCTAATTAATCTTTTTTGTGCTTCAGGATAGCTTGGGTGAGATCATACGCTGATTTGGAGCTTAGGGGAGGTTCCTCTCGCTCACTTGCTTGCGTGGAGTCACATCGTGCTGGGTATACTTTGAGCACCTTGTGACTGATGCATGTTTCACGCATTTACTCATGCCTCCATGCACCTTACCCTACACTAGGTCTAGCACGCGGGAACCCGCTGCCAAGCAGAAGAAGACCAATGACCCCGGCTCTTCTTCTTCTAGAGCAAAGTCCCCATCGCATAGTGATTACATCCCATGCTCCCAGCTTCCACTGCACCTATTTCATCCTGACCAGCATAGCCTGCCTCTGTGATCGACACGCTTGGGATCACCTTCAGATATGACACACCGGGTCAAATTTGAGGGGTTTTCCAAGCGTCAGATCGTACCCACCAGGTTGCACATATAGACACACTCAAGAGCCTGGGGGTAATATAGGGTCTGCTACAGTTGTACGAAAACATGGGGTGTCACGAATTTTTGTCAGTGTCGGCAGACACCTTTGTCCGACCGACCCTCGAGGTCTTGATTTATATCTGTAGGACCCCCAGGGGTATTCCTTTCAGCTTATGGATCGTAAGTGCGAGGTTTCGCATGACATGCTCCGAGCCTTCTTTCACTGGCCCCCTGTCCCTGACCCCAACTGAGCTTACGGTCCCACGCACTACACCACGTCTGTCTTTGCTTCTTATGCTTTCTGGGACACGATCACTGGCACGCACCCCTTTGACCCTAGCCAGGCTAAGGCCTCTTCCATAATCCACCTTTGCCAGCGGATTGCATAGCACCTTTTGGCGACTACCATTTTAGACAGGCCAGAGGTTGGGACGGTGTCTACACCAGAGCTCTTTATGCTCTACGTGATGACTCGAGAGAGCCTTAGAGTGTGATGGGGATGCCTTAGTCCCCGCCATTTCTATAGATGTTGCTAGGTGGTATTTAGACCGTATATTTTCCATGTTCACCTCTTGGATGGCGATATGTTGTGGCGGTCTGATTACCCTCCTAGCTCCCATTTTTGGGATTGAGCTTCCTACAAGTTTGCTTCACCATACGAGCCCCACTTCACTATCTCTCGATGTATTGGCCCATATGAAGATGCTTCGTCCCCATGGTCAGCGAGTGGGTCTGGCTACAGGGTCCATTTTCAACTGGTTACATGGTGCTTCTGAGTCCCGTTCAGACCCACATTGGACCCACAGGTGGGGAGTGGAGGCCCAAGATGGACCTACTCATCCTAACTGTCTACGTGCTAGAGCCTGATGGAGACCAGCTGGGGCCCCTTCTCGACCCTCTTGCCCCTGAGATTCAGTTCCCTCAGCCTGCCCCTAATCCGATCCCCGAGCCCGGTACATCTGTTCCCACCTCTTGCCAAGATATTTTCTGTTGCTGTTTCTATTCCCACCTTCACTTCTGTGCCATTGAGAGTTGACCTCATCGCATATATAACCATTGAGAGTACCGACCCCATCACTTTTGAGAGTGTCAAGCCTTCTTCCTCTGGGACCACCTAGACCCATTCCACCCCTGATTTTTCGACTCTTGGGGAGTCATTCTCTACTGATTTCATGACCCCCCAGCTGTCGATACCTCTATCTCTGCCACCGTTGTATATACCGAGAGCGTTGTAGTGTCTGTCACCACAGTTGTTGCCACGACCTCAGCGACTGCCTTGTCCTCTACTGATGCCCCATCCTCCTCAGTCGCTGGACACATTTCTGAGAGCATACCTGTGTCTCAGCCTCCTATAAAGGCTGAGTGTCTTTTTTACGAGCACTGCACTACACTTACACCTGATAGTGGCCCCATTAGTTTTTGGAGGCCGTGTGAGACACCCCCCGCCCACCTCATCTTCGACCCTCTACCCCCGCTCCCGATGTCATTGACTTGACCTCTGCACAGTCGAGACGATAGTGAGCGGACTTACAGTGGATTTTATGGCTCTCACAGCTACCGTCGCTGCCCAGCAGTCCCGTGTTGACAGGATTCCTGATATTCAGCTCACGCTGAACAGGATTCTTCAGCACCTGCAGAAGCTGCAGCAGTCGTTACCCCAGTCTGCCCCTCAATAGTCTGCACCACCGCCCCCACCGCCCCCACCACTGGGAGGTGCTAAAGCTTGACCACCAGCTTAGGCATGTACTTTTGATGCATGTCATATTTTTTTGCCTCCCCCCTCACCCCATTATTTTGTTTTCCCATCTGTCTTCACCATTGTGTAGGGCACCATATATAGCAGTTTGGAGGAGAGTATGTTTTTCTGGGCGACCATCTTGTATCCATCTTACATATATCATCCACCATGCTGCATCCATTCATCACTTTGCATGCTTGTTTGCATATACCATTTACTTACATAAGCATCTATTATCTTCTTTATTTTCTTTTATACTGCATCATACATGCATCCTCACCCACCCACCCCTATCTTATATGTCCTTATGCTACACTTCGCATATTGAGGACAATGTGATGTTTAGCTTGGGGGAGTGAGTGTACACACACAGTTTTTATTTTCTTCATTTTTATCTTTATTTTTCACTTTTCTTTATTTTTCACTTATCTCCACACCCTTTTTCATGTCTATCTCCATGCATCATGTTTTGTTTATTTTTGGAGTGCTTTGCAAGTGTATAGTTAGTTTTTATTTTATCTTTATTTTTTTACTTCCTTTACTAGAGATGAATTTCCTATGATGATTATAGCTTGGAGTTGCATTACTTATGCATGTATCTCTTGCCATGCTACTGTTTTTTATTTCTGATATCATATGCGATATATTGATGTGCATTTGAGAAAAATAACTTCCATCGTGTTTTATTTGTTTTTGAATGAATTTTAGCATTGGCTAAGTCTGTGAATTACATTATTGTATACTTTTTATAGAAAACACACCAAGCTTTACGCATTGACAGCATATACTTGGGGTACTGCTTTGCATCTTATTATCACTTCTTATATGCTTGAAATGTGTATTGAACTTCCAGGTTGAATGAGTTGATTGACGTTTGATATGATTAGATTAGTTTACTTTTTGATAGAAAACAGAGTAGATTACATTACCCTGCTGAAGTTGTTGTACACATGAAAAATAGTGAACCGAGTGTTATCTTATATTCTTTCTCCATGATCGCGCCCCGGGCGTACACCCAAAAGAGCGACCGTGTAGTTTTACTGCAAGCGCACGGTGTAGCGGCGAGCGGGTTATCGAACACAGGGAGGACGTATGACAGTGCCTTCTCCGAACAACCTGGCTATAGGAACGGAAAAGAGGGAATTTGCCTTTTGGCGATCCTGTCACAATCGTCAGACAAAGTATGGAGATATAAAATCAAATAAAGACGCCTAGGGAATAGGGAATCCCCACTACTCACCGTATCTCGTCAATGTGATTCATTGGTATCACAATTGCTAGGGTAGAATTTCGGATGAACTAGTTGCAACTGAATGTAAAACCTAGCTCACGCTCTCGCGCTGTTGCCGGTCTATAGCTATCCTAGATTTGGGTCCAATCTCTTGCAAACTCTAGCCTAGGCAAGCTAGCCTTAGGATCAACATCATCGTTCAATCGCGTCCCGAGCCCACTCTCGTGCAAACTCGGGGTGCGACCTAGGTTGGGATAGTTCCTACCCGTCCAGTCTCTTACAAACGGGTATCGGTATGGAATTGCAACCGAGAACCCTAGTATCGGTCCAATCTCTTGCAAACCGATACTACGGAAACTCAATTTCAATCCAATTCGGATTTCTAGGGTTTCCTATCGAATTGGGATCCAATCTCTTGCAAATCCCAATCGATATGAACACCTAGCTATCCGTAGTATATCGATCCCAAACTAACCCTAATAGCAATTCTAGCAATAGTTCTACCAAATCATCACAAATCGGAAATTGGGCTCGTAGGGTTCATCCCCACGCCCCAAGACGTTAGGACTACTCACAATTCATATCACAAATGCAAGAATAATCAATTGAAATAGCAATAGAATTCATCACAATATTCAAATAAGCAATAAAAATGAGATTTTTAATGAAGAGGGAGACAAACCAATAGAGTTCTCCAAGAATCCAACAAAAATAAACTTTTCTCTCCTCTCCAATCACAAGAATCAAAAGCTAAAAGGTTTTTTCTAAAAAGCTGCAAAAAGTAAGGGAAAAAAGCTCTCTAACCTAGGTTAAAAACTGGGGTTAAATACCCCCCAAAACTGCCCAAATATCCGTGACCAAAATGCCCCTGCGCAGCCTGAAAATCGCAATTTATGCTACAGGCAGTGCGGCTCACTCGGCCGAGTGACAAAATTCGCTCGGCCGAGTGAGAAACCCTGAGAATTTCCAGTAAGTCTGGGGTCTTGGGGGTCTTCACTTCGGGCGTCGCTCGGCCGAGTGAGTTATCGTCACTCGGCCGATGGCTTCTATTCACTCGGGCGGTCGGCAATTTTCACTCGGCCGAGTGGGTCTTCTGATGCTCAGGCAGACGAAAAACAGTAAGTTGGCTCTTTTTGATGGGCGTCGTCTGAGTGCCACTCGGGCGGACGGGGTTTCGTCACTCGGCCGATGTGGCTTCTGATGCTCGGCCGAGTGCACACTTGAAGCGTGTCCGATCTGGTCGGCCGAGCGGGGTCTCGCTGGTCAGCCGAGTGACTCCTTCACTCGGCCGAGTGAGACACCAAAAATGCCCATTTTGATTGTTTTTGCCTCCTCGTCGCTCCTACGACGTTCTTTCTTCTTCAGCTCCTCTCCAATAGCTAAATACCCCTCGGGGAAGTCGTCGGTGACACTCTGGAGTAGGTGTATCTCGGGATCACTCCAAATCGCTCCAAATCTCCTGAAATACGACAAAAACAACAAATCGTGAAAAGTATCGCAATGTTGTCGATAAATCGTGAAAAACGTGATTTGAGCGATCTAAATGGCATGCAATCATGCGGAAAAAAGGTGTAAAATATGGAGTGATCAAAATCCCCCAAGCTTACCTCTTACTCGTCCTCGAGGAAGATAAGTAAAAGGCGAGCCCGGTGGATTCAAAAAACGAAAACGACGAAAAAACGAAAAACGAAAAACGAAGAAGAAAGAAGAAAGCGAAGAGGGAAGCTGCTAGATCATTTTTCTCAGAACGTGGGTTTTGCTTACTCATATAGCATGCACCGAATGTAAAACACATGTCAAAGGCTTTTATTTCGATATCATAGTATAATGGTGCAAATAGGAATAGAAAACCCAAGAATATTGATATAGCATGAAAAACGGAATAATTCTAAAATTAACATCGTCCGAATCATTTAAAGCGGTATACAACATCGCAGATCACACACTTTTCAATTGAACGCTTTCTAAGAGGAGTATAAGAATATCACGCAATAGAATAGAAAGAATAGAAAAGCGTGGATTTCATGAAATGAGTGCTAGGCATAGATTTCTGGATTTCGTGAAGCTAAAACGATCTCACCGAGTATAGAATATTACTTAGCCTAGGTTGTCGTGCACCGTCAAGTAGTCACTCTCTCACACATCATTGGATTCTCTCCCCCAAGCTTATCTATAAGCGTGGTGGCACAAAAAACAATATTTACATCCCCATTTTTATGAAGCTCCAAAAGTAATAAAAATAAAAACAAAAAGAGGGAAGAAAGAGAGAACATGAGATGGGATCGTTTATTGAGATTCTTTTCTCATTTTCTTTTCTTTTTCTTTTTTTTTCTTTTTTTTTCTTTTTTTTTCAATAGCATATATACACAATGATCCCAAATCAAAGAGAAATAAGGATATACAAGAATTTTTCTTTTTCTTTCTTTGGTTTTGGGAAATTTGGAGCTAGGATTTAATAGCGGGGGAAATGCCATATATTAGAATCGCTAAGGGGAGATTCACCAATGATTTTAAAATAGAGAATTGATGTTCAAGATATGTGGAGAAAGAAGTAAATATGTCTCTCAGTTCACTCTATAAGACGTGCACGACAACTTCAGCAGGGTAATCTAATCTACTTAGTTTCGATCACAAAAAAAAACTAACTAATCCAGATTTATCATAGCTAACATCATTCAATCATCCTAAAGTGAAATGTACAAACATGCAAATAGAAGTGATATAGGAAAAGAAAACGGTACTCCAGATATAAGCATCCAATGCGTGAATCTTGGTGTGTTTTCTGCGATAGCATACATATGAATATTCAGACTCAGCTAATGATAAAATTTCATCCATTTTCACGCGGAAAAAGTGTGGGTTACTATCTCAAAATGCAAGGCAAATCACAGCATATGATATAAGAAATAAAATCTAAGACATGACAAATATAGCATGCATATAGAGAAAGCTAACTCCACGTCATCATCATCACAGAAAAGTCATCTCTAGCATGAGATGAAAAGGAAATAAAGATAAAGAGGGAAAATAAAGCTATTTACAATGCAGCACACAAAGAAAATAAGAAAAATGTGATGCATGGTAAAAAAAAGGAAAAGTGATGGAAGTGAGTGCGAAAACGGAAAATGGCGTGAAAAAACTAAAAATAAAGGTGGTAAATCGAAAAGAACGTGAGAACTCACTCCCCCAAGCTAAAGTGCACAGTGTCCTCAATGTGCGAAGTGTGGCACACCGAGAGACGTGTAAAGTGAGGGGAAGGTGAGGATGCATGCATGAGGAAAAAGAAAATAAAAATATAGAAATGAAAAATATGATGCGGACATGATGCATGCAGATAAAGGAGTGAATCAGATATAAAAGTGTGACACCAAAAACTCTCCCTCTCGCCCAAAAAATGATATAGAAAGATATGAACAAAATGTGGACCCAAAAACAGTGAGGGGAGGGGCATGGGAAAAAATCAACAGGACCCAGCAGAGACGGGCAGCACGACGGTAAAAAGGATCAATGGCATCAAGGGTGCCTAAGAGGGTGGTGCTGCGACGTCTCCGTCCTGAGGGCGGAGGTGGTGGTGGTAGTGGCTGGGGAACAGGCTGCTGAGTGGGTGTGGGGGTGGGTGTGGGTGTGGAAGCAGGCTGTGTGTTTGTGGGAGTGGGGGTGGGTACCTGCTGGGTGGGTGTGGGTACGCGAGGAAGCCGCTCGAGAATCTGAGTGAGGCAATAGTGAATGCCTGGAAGTAGGTCGAAGCGACTGGCCATAGCGGTGACGGTGGCGGACATGGTCCTCAGGTCACCTCTAAGGGCACTCACCGCCCCCTCGAGAGCACGAATGCTCTGAAGTACAGTGTCAGGGGAGGTGGTGCAGAGGGACGCACCTGTCTGTGTTGTGCAGGACGGGGCTGGCGGACTCGGGTGGTGTAGTGGATAGGCTCAGCAGGCATGTGGAGGAAAGGTGTTGTGCTCACAAGAGTGGGCCTGGCCTCAGTGCGAGGCCGGGGCGCAGGCTGGTATGAGGTGGAGGCAACAGTAACGGAAGTGGAGTATAAAAGTGGCAACAAGGCGGCCCGAGAGGTCGGTGACACAGACGTGTGAATAGACGTCACAACACTCTCAGAAAAAACGGCTGCGGTGGAGACAGAGGTGTCAATAACTGTCTCCACGATGGCAGCAAAAGAGGGCTCTCCGCTCTCAACTATAGTCGATGGGCGCTCGGGCAGGGCGGAGGAAACGGGCTCAACGAACAGAGGGCCAGCTATGGTGGGAGTGGTGGTGGGCGTGGAGGTAGTGGAGGTGGGCTCAGCGAGTGTACTCCCGACACCGGCAGAAGTGTGGACAGAGGTGTCGGGAGCAGCAGAAATATCAGGCTGCTGAGGGGCAGCGGGGTCAGCAGGAGCAGCGGGGTCAGCAGGTGCAGTGTGTGTAGCGTGGGCCTGCTCAGCCTGCTCAGCCTCCTCGGCCTCAAGCACGTAGGCGGCGGGGATCAGGAGATCCATCGCCGGAAGCCAGTCCACCTGTGCTGGTGCTATCTGTGTCCGAGCTGGGCTCTGAAGGATCATGTAATCCGCACCGTAGGGACCGTGCAACCAAACCCAGTGCCGATGACCGTGCGGACGTAGCATCTTCATCCGGGCCATGACGTCTATGGACAGTGAAGTGTGGCCCGGGGCTCGTCGCAGGTCATCCGAAAAGTCCTCGCCGGTCATCAGGGTGAGCAGGGTGATCAGACCGCCGCAACATATCGGTGAGCGAGCGCCCACCGATACGATGATGCGATCCAAAAACCAGCTCATGATATCAATCACGACGGCGGGGACCAACTCGTCGCCCTCCCTAGATAGAGCTCTGGGGCACATCATCGCGTAGAGCATATAAAGCTCCGGTGTGGACATCATCCCAGGCTCATATCTCGCCAAAAAGGTAGTCGCCATAAGGCGCTGAGCTATGCGGAGGCAATGGTGGACGATGGCCGAGGCCTTGGCCCTACTAGGGTCAAAGGCAGCATGTAGACCCGTGATCCGGGCCCAGAAAGCGTCGGAATCGAAGGAAGGTGGGGGAATGTGAGTGGGGGCGTAACCACGGTCGGCCCCAGGGACATCGGGCCACGAAAAGAAAGCTCTCATCATACTGAGAGTGACCTGGCACTCTCGGTCCATGAACCTAAACGAGCATCCCTCGTCGGTTCGGGCGATAGAACTAAGCACCTCAAGTGTCGGACGGACGAACGTGTCCGCCGACACTTGGAAGAAATCTCGCCAACCCACGTTGTCATACAACGTGAGCATCCCCTCGAGTACCCCCAGGCGTCCTAGGTCTGCAAGGTGTGCAAACCTGGAGGGTACAATCGAGCGCTGGGAAATGCGCTCGAAGACGACGCGATGTGCGTCGTCTCGGAACGTAATCCCAGCGGCCCAACAAGTGGAGCCGGTGGTGGTGGCTGTGGGACGGCAGGGAGTGGCTGTGCGGGGTGAACGGGCTCTGCAGGCTGTGTGGGGTGTGCGGGGTCTACAGGCTGTGCGGGGAGAACGGGGTGTGGTGGTGTAGGCGGAGGAGAGTCTTCCACCTCGTGGGAGGGGCCGGGCTCATCCGGCCGCTTCCGCTTGACGGAAGCTCTCCTGGTGCGAGGCCGTGTCCGGGGCAGCATGTGGGCCCTGGGTGCTCACCAAAAATAGCAAAAACACGGCGTGCAAAAATATATGGAGCGAATATACCGTGACACGCCGCGAGAGAAAAGAAGTGGATGCGTGCGAAGACCACGCCTCCACGAAGCCAAAATCGCTCCCCGGAAGCTCCCCTGGGCTCCCCTAAGCTCCCCAATAAACCCTGCACATCAAACGAAGATATCAGCGAGTAATATTCAAAATGTATGGGGGGTTAGGGGTATGATAGAGAGATAATGAAGTTGATTTGGTTTTGGGGCTCGTTAAACACATGGATCGTCGATAAATACGCAAAAGAGGAGAAATAGGCAAAAAATTAGGGTACCGGAGCTCGGCCGGAGAGGTGGTCGCCGGCGAAGACTCGGGCGAGGTGGAGGAGGCGTCGGCCGGAGGTGGTCGGCCGAGCGTCGGCAGCAGGCGAGTGATCGGGTGAGTGGGAGAGGATCGGGGCGTTGGGGAGTCGAACAGTCAGGTGGTTTCGCGTTTTAGTCGTTTCGAAATTCGTGCCGTCCCGCTCCCCCTTTTATAGAAAAAGTTACGACTCGGCCGAGTGACTAAGTTGCTCGGCCGAGTGAACGCAACGGAAATATTTTGGAAAAGTCCTCCCCGCTTATGACTCGGCTAAGTGGCCTTGCCACCCTCAGCCGAGTGGAATAAGTCCATTCGGCCGAGTGGCTCAAGCTACTCGGCATTACTCGCCCTAGGAGCGTATCAGTTTTACTCGACCGAGTGAATATATATACTCGGCCGAGTGGCAATTATACTGAAATCAAGAAAAGAAACAGAGAGTTGGGTACAGCAGACTTCCCTCATTCGTGAGCCGCTCAGGCGGACGAACTTATGTGCTCGGCCGAGTGACTAGTATACTCGGCCGAGTGAACCCTGTCTTCTGCTGTTTGGCTTCGTTTGGGCTCTAAACTCTGTTTTTCTTTCTCCAGTCGATTTCATCTTCCTCCTAAGCATCGAGCGCATTCCTGGAGCGCTCCTCGTCGCCTTGTTCATCCTCCTGATGATAGATATCCCTTTCTCCTCTCCTGTCGAAGAAAAATAGGACTCGTTATCACGAAATTTTTGGGCAAACGACTCAAAACACTAATAATTTCTAAAACAAAAATATAGTAAAAGTAAAAATAAAGCGATAACCGTCGGGTTGTCTCCTGACAAGCGCTCGTTTAAGGTCGTGAGCTCGACCCCCTTTGATTTTCAATTCAATGCGGGATATTGGGTGCATATGAGATGCACCCATCAAATTTATTGGGAAGAACGCTTAAATTTGGATGTTGTGGCGGGGCGTTCTTCCTCGGTGCTCCTTTGCCTCGGGTAGTGTTGGGGGGTGACTCCCCCAAGCTAGTGCTTGCTCCGGGCCTCGGCTTCACCGACGACACCGATTTCTGTATCGGTGGGGCTTTCCTTGGAGTCTTCATCTTTGAGAGCTTGCAGAGCTCTCGTATCCTCACGACATCAGCGTCGCCTTCATCAATTTCCATGGAGAGGTCAGGGGAATGCTCCATCTTTTCTTCTTGGTCCAAATCCGGCCCTTCCTCAAAATCTTCCTTGAATAGAGCGCCGATCGAATGGGGGATCGTCTCCTCAATAACCTCGTCAAGGAGGTCCATATAGTCCAGCTCCTCATGATAAGGCATATGTTTCATTGCCTTGGGAATATGAAGCTCCACCGCGATGTTGCCGACATTCAATGTTAGAGTCCCTTCACGTACGTCGACAATGACACCGGCGGTGGCGAGGAACGGGCGTCCAAGTATTAGCGACGTATCTCCCTCCTCCTTGACATCCATGATCACGAAGTCACATGGCAAACATATGCCCCCAGGACTTGTAACGGGATATCCTCTGCGATCCCTACCGGCCTTGTGATCTGACCATCGGCTAGTTGTATCTGCATGTCGGTAGGCTTCAATTTTGTGCCGGTGTTTAGTCTTAGGAACATATAGAGAGGCATGAGGCTAACGCTAGCCCCTAAGTCCACTAACGCCTTTTGTAGAGGGACGCCGCCTAAGGTGCAAGGAATTCGGAAACTCCCCGGGTCTTTGAATTTGGCGGGCTCCTTCTCTCTCTTGGTGAACCAAGAGCCCTCCTCGGTGAGCATGATTTTCTCCTTCCTCTTTCTTCCCGTAATCAAATCTTTCAGGAACTTGGCGTATGTCGGGATTTCCACGATAGCGTCGAGGAAAGGAATGTTGAGGCTTACCCCTCTCAAGTACTCGAGAAACTTGGCTATCTGTTTCTCCATTTTCGCTCTAGCAAGCCTCTGAGGGAATGGGATCGGTGGCATAAAACGCCTCTCTTCAATCAATTGCTCCGCTCTAGACTTTTCTTCCCTTTGCGGCTCTTTCTCTCTCTCAACTTCAATGGCCGGCTCGCTTGGCTCTACAATCTCCACCACGGGCTCCTCGGTAGGAATCATGACGGGAGTGGTATCCTTCCCGCCTCTCGTAGTAACTGCAACAACGGCGTTGATGTGGCCGATGTTGCCCCGTGGATTTTGCTCGGGTTGAGCCGTCAACTGTTGACTGTTTCTATTGAGCAACGCAAGTTGCTCCGCAATTTGTCCAACGACAGTTGTAAGAGAGTCTAGGCCCGCCTTCAAGGAAGCATTGATCTTCTTCTGCTCGACCATAAACTCCTCCACCTTAGCTTCAAATTCAGATCGTTGTTGAGCTTGTGGAGGGTTTTGATTTCTCCACCCTTGATTGTATCCGGGCGACCTATAGGGTCCAACTTGTTGCTTTGGTGGGAAATTTTGTTGCGGAGGCCCCCTCGGTGGATAATGTTATTGTTGTTGTTGTTGTTGTTGTTGTCGAGCTTGTTGAGGTAGTTGTTGCGGCGGATTCAATGCTCCATCATTGTTTGCGTAGGAGAAACCGGGATGGTTTCTTGTGGCCGGATTGGCCCAATATCCTTGGTTCCCCGCGACGTATTAAACTTGCTCCAAAGATCCCTCTCCTTGTTCTCCTCCCAAATACATAGCTTGGGATTGGTCTTGCCAATCACACATTTGATTTGTTGGTGCGGATGTGGAAGGGGGTCCTTGGGGCTCCGTAATATACTTCTCCAGTCTCTCCACCACCTTGTGGAGAGAATCGAACTTGTTGGTCAGCTCCGATACGGCCTTTGCCTCATAGATGCTAGATGGCTTCAAGGAGGACGAAGAGTGTCCTCGCTCGTCGCCCCCATTGTTGATTGTTTGAGGCCATCTCCTCAATTAGGGCCGTAGCTTCGTCGGGAGTCTTCGATAGGATGGCCCCATTTGCCGCGGCATCAATAATCTGCTTGGTCCCCGGTTGGAGACCATTGTAGAAGCTATGGACTAGCTCCCAATCTTCAATGCTATGGTGGGGGCACTGATGCTGCAGGTCTTTGAAATGCTCCCAAGCCTCGTAGAGTGTCTCTTGAGGTCCTTGCTTGAAGGACATGAGAGCACTCCTAATCTTTACCGTCTTGGAAGGCGGATAGAACTTGTCGATGAACGCGCTTGCCAACTCATCCCATGTGGTAAAGACTCCCTCAGCTTGTGTCCTCAACCAATAAAGAGCTTTATCCTTTAATGTGAAGGGGAAGAGGCGCAGTCTGATGGCATCCAGGGTAACGCCCGGCATCTTGAAGGTGGCGCACTTTGAAAGGAAGAGCTGGATATGGTAGTGGGGATTTTCATGGGCGTTCCCATGAAATGGATCCTGCTGCATCAGAACCACAAGCCCAGTCTTCAACTCAAAATTCTTGTCGGCCGCCAACTCCGGCATGGCTATGGACTAGGTCGTGGAGGAAGTCTTAGGCCGGAGCCTATCTCGAATGGAAATAATCCTCGCCATTCTTGCCGCTAACTCTTCAGGCGTCTCCCGGACGTTCATAAACCTCCCTTCCGTATCGGGTCTCCTCTCCGCTCTGATTCTCCGCAATGTACGCTCGATCTCAGGATCAAACAATATATCAATGGGGTCCGCAGTGGATCTCGTGTACATGCACGGGAAAACAAAGTTTCAAAGAAGTGATTAGCACAATGGAAGGGTTAGATAAAAATAAAGAAATAAAACAAAAAGAAAGAAATAGCTAGGGTGGTAGGATCAAACACAATCGCCTCCCCGGCAACGGCGCCAAAAACTTGATCGCGCCCTGGGCGTACACCCAAAAGAGCGACCGTGTAGTTTTACCGCAAGCGCACGGTGTAGCGGCGAGCGGGTTATCGAACACAGTGAGGACGTATGACAGTGCCTTCTCCGAACAACCTGGCTATAGGAACGGAAAAGAGGGAATTTGCCTTTTGGCGATCCTGTCACAATCGTCAGACAAAGTATGGAGATATAAAATCAAATAAAGACGCCTAGAGAATAGGGAATCCCCACTACTTACCGTATCTCGTCAATATGATTCATTGGTATCACAATTGCTAGGGTAGAATTTCGGATGAACTAGTTGCAACTGAATGTAAAACCTAGCTCACGCTCTCGCGCTGTTGCCGGTCTATAGCTATCCTAGGTTTGGGTCTAATCTCTTACAAACCCTAGCCTAGGCAAGCTAGCATTAGGATCAACATCATCGTTCAATCGCGTCCCGAGCCCACTCTCGTGCAAACTCGGGGTGCGACCTAGGTTGGGATAGTTCCTACCCGTCCAGTCTCTTGCAAACGGGTATCGGTATGGAATTGCAACCGAGAACCCTAGTATCGGTCCAATCTCTTGCAAACCGATACTACAGAAACTCAATTTCAACCCAATTCGGATTTCTAGGGTTTCCTATCGAATTGGGATCCAATCTCTTGCAAATCCCAATCGATATGAACACCTAGCTATCCGTAGTATATCGATCCCAAACTAACCCTAATAGCAATTCAAGCAATAGTTCTACCAAATCATCACAAATCGGAAATTGGGCTCGTAGGGTTCATCCCCACGCCCCAAGACGTTAGGACTACTCACAATTCATATCACAAATGCAAGAATAATCAATTGAAATAGCAATAGAATTCATCACAATATTCAAATAAGCAATAAAAATGAGATTTTTAATGAAGAGGGAGACAAACCAATAGAGTTCTCCAAGAATCCAACAAAAATAAACTTTTCTCTCCTCTCCAATCAGAAGAATCAAAAGCTAAAAGGTTTATTCTAAAAAGCTGCAAAAAGTAAGGGAAAAAGCTCTCTAACCTAGGTTAAAAACTGGGGTTAAATAGCCCCCAAAACTGCCCAAATATCCGTGACCAAAATGCCCCTGCGCAGCCTGAAAATCGCAATTTACGCTACAGGCAGCGCGGCTCACTCGGCCGAGTGACAAAAGTCGCTCGGCCGAGTGAGAAACCCTGAGAATTTCCAGTAAGTCTGGGGTCTTGGGGGTCTTCACTTCGGGCGTCGCTCGGCCGAGTGAGTTGTCGTCACTCGGCCGATGGCTTCTATTCACTCGGGCAGTCGGCAATTTTCACTCGGCCGAGTGGGTCTTCTGATGCTCAGGCAGACGAAAAACAGTAAGTTGGCTCTTTTTGATGGGCGTCGTCTGAGTGCCACTCGGGCGGACGGGGTTTCGTCACTCGGCCGATGTGGCTTCTGATGCTCGGCCGAGTGCACACTTGAAGCGTGTCCGATCTGGTCGGCCGAGCGGGGTCTCGCTGGTCGGCCGAGTGACTCCTTCACTCGGCCGAGTGAGACACCAAAAATGCCCATTTTGATTGTTTTTGCCTCATCGTCGCTCCTACGACGTTCTTTCTTCTTCCGCTCCTCTTCACTAGCTAAATACCCCTCGGGGAAGTCGTCGGTGACACTCTGGAGTAGGTGTATCTCGGGATCACTCCAAATCGCTCCAAATCTCCTGAAATACGACAAAAACAACAAATCGTGAAAAGTATCGCAATGTTGTCGATAAATCGTGAAAAACGTGATTTGAGCGATCTAAATGGCATGCAATCATGCGGAAAAAAGGTGTTAAATATGGAGTGATCACTCCACATATCTTGAAAATCATTTCTATACTTATAGCATTGGTGAATCTCCCCTGTAGTGAGTCTTATATTTGCATCTTTCCCATGCTAAAAAAAATAAGCTCCATGAAGCCCAAAATCTCAAAAGAAAAGAAAATTTTCTATCTTTGTATCTTTATCTGGGATTTTTCATCTGTATAAATAAATAATTAAAAAGAAAAGAAAAAATAAAAAGAATAGAAAAAAATAAAAAGAAAAGAAAAGAAAGTTATATTGTATATACACAATCCCGTCTTATTTCTTATTTTCCTTTTTATTCATTTGGAGCTACAATATATGGGAATAATTTGCATTTTTCTATTTGATGCCACCACGCTTATAGATAAGCTTGGGGGAGGGGATCCAATGACGTGTGAGAGAGTGATTATTTGTATGTGCATAACGACCTAAGCTGGGTAAT
The DNA here is from genome assembly GCA_030789695.1 of Scilla litardierei. NCBI lineage: Eukaryota > Viridiplantae > Streptophyta > Magnoliopsida > Asparagales > Asparagaceae > Scilla > Scilla litardierei. Next base: position 315,033,173 of record CM061142.1, on the reverse strand, counting down.
TTCTGATACTTAGGGAGATGACTTAGATTATAACAAAGTCTATGAATTGAAAAATCGGCATGAAATTCATGAAACCCATCTCTTTCTATTCTTTTTGATTTGAAATGTGTGATATCTCTTATACTCCCATTAGAAGCAGTCAATTGAAACGTGTGTTGCCTATAATCACGTATATCGTTTTACATGCCTCAGACGATACTGATTCTAAAATGATTTCATATTGCGAACGATTCACGTTGTTTTTAGTTTTTTCTATCAAATGTACCCATATGATGTGATATCGAAATAAAAGCTTTAGCATGTTTATATTCATTGCTCGTGTTATTTGAGTAAGAAAATCCAAGTTCTGAGAGAATGATCTAGCACTTTTCCATCTTCATTTTCTTTTTCGTCTATTCATTTTTCTTTATTTTTATTGTCCAAGTTCACTTTTTACTCATCTTCTTCGAGGACGAGTAAGAGGTAAGCTTGGGAGATTTTGATAAGATCATATTCTATATTTTATTTCAGCATTTTTGCATGCCATTTTTATTTCTCATTTCGTGATTTTCACGAGACGATTTCGCGATGCTTTTTACTATTTCTTGGTTTCGTTTGATTTCAGGAGATGTGGAGCAATCGGGAGTGATTTGGAGCCATGAGCACTTACACACATGCTGGAGCGTCACCCACGATGATATAGGAGAGCTAATGGCACTTGAGGATGAGTAGAAGAAGAAGAAAGTCGAAGGAATCGACGAGAAATCGTGGAGAAGAAGAAAAGAGTTCTGAAACAGGCTACTCGACCGAGTGAAGCAGCTCACTCGACCGAGTGAAGCAGCTCACTCTACAGAATGAAGCTGACACGACGACTTAAGCTTGAAGATGAGCTCGAGTATACTCGGCCGAGTGGGAATTTCCACTCAACCGAGTGAGAATTCCACTCGACCGAGTGAAGCAAAATTTTGTGAAGGAAATCTTCGACTTTCTCTGTTTTTTAGAGGATCTGCAGAAGACTCCACTCGGCCGAGTAGAAACTCCACTCGACCGAGTGAGAAGACTACTCTGTCGAGTGGTCTGAGGAGCCTAGAATGCTGATTTTCCTATTCCGAAGCGGATTCCTCACTCGACCGAGTGAGATGTTCACTCGGTCGAGCAGCGCCACCGACCCAGTCTTGAAAACTAGGGTTTATAGCAGTCTAGGGGCAGAATTGTCAGGATATTTTTGGTTATTTTGTGAATGTATAAATACTCAGATTTATCTCCAGCCAAAGGGAGACTCCATACTTTTATTTTCATAGTTTAAATTCTAGTTTAGAGATTTCTTTTGATGAGAGATTGAAGACTTAGATCTTTCTTTTATTGTTGAAGCTTGTAATCAACATTGGTATCTCTAAAACTCTTGCAAGTTTATATTTTTATGAAATATCTCTTCTTAGATCTGAGGTTTGCAATGAATTCTCTTGTCAATCTTATTTCTCTTGCGATTTTTATGATGATTTGTGAGTAATTCATTTGCTCTATGGCAAAGGGATGAACCTTATAGATCAAAAATAAGATTTGTGATATTTGTTGAATTTCAATGTTGCTAGAATTGCTAAAGGTTAGATTGTGATTGGAATACTATGGGTAGCTAGGAATTTCTATTGGATCTTGGGAGCTCGAGAGAGGAACTTGATCTATGGGAAGCCCTAGATATTCGATTTAGACTATGATCGAGATTCACTAGATTTGGTGCGAGAGAGCGACCAAAGCTAGCATCTTTATTATATTTCTATACTTATATTCGTTTGCACGACGGTGAAACGAATGCGAACTATCACTGCCTAGATCTGAAATTGAGTTACGCGAGAGCGAGCTTGAGTCTGGATTGGATATAATTGTCGATCTTAATGCTACTATTCTGAACTAGGCTTGCAAGAGAGCGAGGCTCTAGTTTAGATTGATATAGACTTGCGTAGCACGAGAGCGTGGGTTGGTTCTCTATTGAGTTACGACAAATTCACCTTAAATCAAGTCTAGTAATATTGAGATTCATAATTCGCATTGATTGCTTGAGATCTATAGTGGGGATTCCCAAGCCCTAGACATTTTTATATATTGAATTTATATCGATACTTGAACGATTGTGAAATCGACTATTTCAAAGCTAATTTTCCACCAATAGTTTAGTAAATCATATAGATTACCGTTATATGTTCCTCCCCGTGATTAATACCCTCTTACCACTTAATTGTGCACTACTTGTGGTAAAACTACATTGTTTTGGAAGTACATCCCGACGCGATCAACATCTCGTTTCGTTTGGATATGTTTTCCGTCCTTTGGCATCTGTCACACTTCTTAACGAACTTGTGCATGTCTTTGAACATGGTAGGCCAATAAAATCCTCATTGCAATATCTTCGTAGTAGTCTTTGAGGTGGCCGCATGTCCACAGCACGACATATCGTGGCAAAGTGAGATAATATAAATGGCTTCATCTTTCGCGACGCAACTCCATATGATACTGTCCTTGCATGTCTTGAGATATATGGGTCCTCCCAAAAATAGCTCTGGGCTGTTAAGTATTGATTCCCCGGATTTGGTTTTGATGATGAACAAACATAAATATCGGGAACTAACTCTTTGTGAGCGCAGTTATGGAGATCGTCGCCAAAATTCTACGTACATCAAAAGCGACGTCTCAAGACTTTTCAAAGCGTGTGATTGTTTGCCTGAAGCTTCGCTAAAGCTCTAGAAGCATTATTGAAGTCAAGAGATTCAGATTGAAGCTTTGAAGACGGTTCGTCTAGTTTATTTTATAGTTTTCTAGCTTCTTTTCGTAGAATGTTAAGCCTTAAGTAGGTCTTACATTATAATCTTTATAAGGCTCATATGTTAGAGCTAGGATTATCTTAGAAGCCCATAGAAACTTTCCCGAAGCTTCACGCTTCATTTCGCGGCTTCTATTGCATCTTAGTCGGTTCAAGAAGAAGAACCAACTGACTAGATTTCCTTGCTCAATTCAGCATCTTCACTGTTGACCAATTAGTCGGTCCAAAAAGGCTCACCGACCGACTAGTTGTCAAACTAGTCGGTTTGGAATCCTTCTTAGACCGATTAGTATAATTTCACTTTTCAGCCTGAGCTACTGTTGACTCGTTAGTCGGTCCAAGAACATTCATCGACCGACTAGTTGTGAAACTAGTCCGTTGGAATTTGTTCTTAGACCGACTAGTTCTTCTTGAATTCAGCCTATTGTATTTCAACTCTTAGTCGGTCAAAGAACACTCACCGACCGACTAGTTGTCAAACTAGTCGGTTGGCAAGTCTTCTTAGACCGACTAGTTCTATATCTCTGGAATTATCTTTCTTGGCTGTCAAGCTTTTAGTCGGTCCAAGAAGAATCACCGACCGACTAGTTGCAAAACTAATCGGTCAGTGATCCTTCTTAGACCCATTAAACAGCTTCAGAATAGAGCCGTTGGAGCATTAAATGCTATGAATTTTCCTTCTCTCTTCTCTCTATCCTATATATACTTGTGATGCTTCTTCCTAGCATTCAAGGCTGACATTTATTGTGATTTAGAGATCAAAGAGAAAGCATTCAATTCTCATTTCTAAGCTTCCTCATTCTCACAAGAATCTCTCCAAATTCCTTGAGCCCTAATTTCCTCAAGAGAGATTCTCTTCATTGTGAGCCACTCAAGCCAAGAGCTTGATTCAAAGTCACCAACTCCATCCTAGCCTTCGATCACTGTTCATCTTGGTGGAGCTAGGGTTTGGTGACATTCTCTCCTTCAAAATCTTCCTTGCCCTAAAATCAGTAAGTTTTACTCAAGGCATAGGATTTTGTTGATAAGTGTTTATTGTTTCATTTACTTTGTTATTGCAAGTTTATCTCTCGGTTGTGAGAGAAGTTTGTGATCCCGGTTTGTGGGAGTCACATTTCAATTTGTGTATGATTTGATCTTGTAGTGGTTTTCTACAAGAATTTCATAGTGCAAGCTTGGGTTAGAGGATTCTAACTCAAGTAGCCGGAGGGGATCCGGGTGTTTGGGACGTAGGGTCACCGGGAACAAGTCGGGGAGACTTGGATGGATCTGAACCCGTTACATCGTTTGTTTGCATTACTTAATTCTTGTTTGTCAATTTTCATTCCGCATTGTTGGTTGTGTTTGCACGATAATTAGGAATTATACTCTTGATTATTTTAAAGTACTATTCACCCCCCCCCCCCCCCCCTCTAGTACTTGTGCAGTAGCTATCAGGGCATTACATTTGGTATCAGAGCCAAGTTCATAGCTATGTCTACCAACGACAACAAGAACGTTCGTCCACCTTCAGACTATAGAACCTTCAAGAACCATGAAGGAGCTTCTTCGGTGATGGAATGACACTCCTCAACTAGGCCTCCTTTCTTCAACGGTGCCAATTATGGGTACTGGAAATACCGGATGGAAACGTTCCTCCGGAGCACTTCACTATGGAGAGCTACGTTGACGGAGTATATCGAGCCCGCCGAACAAGACTTCGCGAAGTGGACTACCACGGAGGTCGCCGCGGAGGTAAACAATGCCAAGGCAATGAATACCTTACAATGTGCGTTGGAGCCCGAAGACTTCAACAAGATATGCACATGTAAGAGTGCATATCAAATCTGGAACTCACTCCTCATCTTGCATGAAGGAACGAGTAGGGTAAGAGACTCCAAACTCACTGTTGTAAATAAATATTACAAATTATTTCACATGCAACAGGGTGAGAAGATGAAGGAGTACTATGCTCGCTTCGTTGACATTACCAATGAGTTGGAGGCTCTTGGAAAGACTTACACCCAAAAGGAGAAAGTCTTAAAGATTATCGACGGACTTCCTTCTTGTTGGGAAAAGCGTACCTTCGCCATCGAGGAAGGTAACGATATGAATAAATATACTGTCGTACAACTAATAGGTACCTTGATGTCCTATGAGGTATTCAAGGACAGTAAAATAAAGATGTAGGACAAGATGAAGTCGTACTTGAAGCAAGACGAGCCGAAGAAAAAGGCGATTGCATTCAAGGCCGCTCCATCTACATCTACCGATGATGAAGAATCGGAAGACGAGTTGGACTTAGAATCCATTGACCTCATGGCAAAGAAGTTCAACCGATTCTTCTAGAAAGGTAACTTCAAGAACAAATCTAAATTTAGTTCTACTAACGCCTCTGCTCCTTTGTGTTTTAAATGCAACAAGCCAGGACACATCAAAGCGGATTGTCCTCAAAACAAACAAAAGGAGAAATGGAAGGCGCCAAAGTTCGACAAGTATCGAAAGTACAAGAAAGGGTACAAGAAAGGACTTGTCGACACATTCACCGACTCCGACGAGGACTCCTCAAGTGGAGAGTCGGATGATGAACAAGTGGAGCAAGCACACATGTGCTTCATGGCTAGAGAGGAACATGATCAAGAGTCCTCCTCTGATGAAAGCGAGGATGAAGGCGATGAGGTAACTATGGTTTACCTTAGATTAGCTAACGAGCAAATTTGGTTTAAGTATTCTAAACTAGTAAATAGATATACTAAGACTAAAGATGAGCTAACTAGTCTACAAATCACACCTAAGCCTATCATCATCAACAACGACACCGTTTTTGAAGGTTTGAGAAATGAGATTGTAAATCACAAATCTCAACTTGAGCATGTTCATATTGAGAATTCGGATGAACACGAGATGGCGAATTTGATTTCTCGAAACTCAACTTTGAGTATTGAGAATGAGAATCTCAAATCTCGTGTTTATGTACTCACATCGCAAGTGTCCACCTTGGATGCTTCTATGCATTCTCTCACCGAGAAGTATGAGTGCACATTAGGCCGAGTTAATAAATTCAATAAGGGTAAGGACCATTTGGATAATATCCTAAATGACTTACTTCCGGCCAATCATCACATTGGCTTGGGGTATAAGATGGGAAATTCATCCAAATCCTCCACCACCTTTGTAAGGCCAACTTCCGATGCCTCAACGAGTGGGAGCAAACACCACATTTGTAGTTCATCTACAAATGGTGCTTCCACTTCGTACACACCCCCGTTTGGAAAGAAACCCACTTTGGGTTGACCTCCAAACAAGGGTCATGCATTTATGTACACGAATACTATGCCACGTAGGAACGCACCTCCTACTCCACATGTTCACACGTGCCATATGCTTATCATATGTCGCCACCACCATTTCATCATGTGCCATATGCTTATCCACGACATGCATTTCCTAGGCCACCTCCTCATAGGCCACATGCATCACGTAGACATCAACAACATATGCATGCTCCCAATAGGAATAGGGCTCCCAAGACATTAACTATTTGGGGCCCGAAGGACACAAGCATGCATGAAAAACAAGCTTACATAAATTCTTATTTCATGAATGTAGTGCACAATGATGATTATGTTGGGAACTCTAGGTCCAATTGGACTTGGCTTCCAAAGGTCTAATCTTTTAGGACCCAATGACCTTGGGTAGCATGTAATGATATGTTTATCTTTAGGTACTCAAGAAAAAGAAACGGAGCAACAAATCCAAATTTAGCTCCAAGGATGGGTGGATACTCAATAGCTGGTGTTCAAAACACATGACGGGTGAAGCTCAATTGCTCTCCGGAGTGGTGCCCATTGAGAATGGGAACAGAGTAGTCTTTGGAGGCAACGAGAGCGGAACCATCATTGGTGTTGGTAAAGTTGGTAACCCATCTAAACCTCTTATAAGTGATGTTTACCTTGTTAAAGGCTTAAATCACAATCTCATTTCAATAAGCCAACTTTGTGACAAGGGTTACAAAGTTAGCTTTGCGAAAGGAATGTGTCATATTTTGAGAAAAGATAATAATAATGTGTTGTTATCTGGCACACGTCATAAGGACATATATATCTTAGATATCCCCAAGTCACATGAACAATGTCTCATTGCCAACACAAGTAACAACACTTATGGCATCGACGTTTTGGTCATGTGAACTTTGGAACACTTTTTAAGCTATCCAAGTTAAATTCTATTAAAGGATTTTCTAAGCTTACTTTCCAAAAGAAAATCTTTTGTGACTCGTGTCAACGAGGCAAACTTCCAAAATCATCATTCAAACCTAAGAAAAGCATTTCCTCTAAACGGCCTCTAGAGCTTTTACATCTAGATCTTTTTGGGCCAACTAGAGTTGCTTCATTAGGGAATGCTCGATATGGACTTGTCATCGTTGATGACTTTTCTAGATTTACTTGGGTATTTTCTTTAAGTAATAAAAATGATGCTTTTGAAAACTTCACAATATTTGTTAAGAAAGTACAAAATCTCATTGGAACCACCAATGTCACTATTCGTAGTGATCATGGAGGGGAATTTGAGAATGAGTCTTTCTCAAACTTTTGTGATGAAGTTGGTATTACTCACACATTTTCCTTCCCTCGCGCACCTCCTCAAAATGGTGTTGTTTAGAGAAAGAATAGGATGCTAGTGGAATGTGCTCGCACTATGCTTGATGATAGCCAACTTGGCCATCAATTTTGGGCGGAAGCGGTACATACCGCTTGCTATGTGTTTAATAGGATACTCTTGAGGCCCGGCACCAAACAAACTTGTTATGGATTGTTGTTTGGTAGATTGCCTCAAGTAAAACATTTTTGAGTTTTTGGTGCAACATGTTTTATTAAAAACACGTATGGGAGTTTGGACAAATTTGATCCAAGATCCGATGAGGGGATATTTGTTGGATATTCCTCACGTAGCAAAGCCTACCGGATATACAACAAAAGAACCTCAACGATCGAGGAATCACTTCATGTTTCATTCAATGAAAATTTTGTCACGTCTAGAATTATCAATGATGATGACTCCATGGAAGTTTTATATGATTCTATTGGTAATTCTAATTCTATTGATTCTATTGATACTAACCTGACTGATGATTCTTTTGAGAATGTTCCTAGTGATCAGGGAGTTCCCAAACGGCTTCATACAGTTCGTGACCATCCCCATGAGCAAGTCATTAGCAACATACTTGATAGTGTCAAGACGAGATCTCAAGTCAACTAGTTCGCTCATTGTGCCTTTGCCTCCTCAGTAGAGCCCAAGAATATTAACGAAGCGTGCGAAGACAGTGCTTGGATCCTAGTCATGGAGGAGGAACTCGTTCAATTTGAAAGGAATGAGGTTTGGGAGCTAGTTCCATTGCCTTCGAAGAACCACACCGTTATAGGAACGAAGTGGATCTTCAAGAATAAGACCGAAGAGAACCAAAACGTCAACAGGAACAAAGCTCGATTAGTAGCTCAAGGCTACGGGCAAGAGGAAGGTATAGATTTCGAATAATCCTTTGCTCCTGTAGCTAGATTAGAATCTATTAGGTTGTTGTTATCTTTTGCATGCTATAAAGATTTTAAACTCTTTCAAATGGATGTAAAAAGTGCGTTTTTAAACGGAGATGTCGTTGAGGAAGTTTATGTTTCACAACCTCCGGGTTTTATAAATGAAAAGTTTCCAAATCACGTTTTCAAACTTAAGAAAGAACTTTATGGTTTGATACAAGCTCCAAGACCTTGGTATGACCGCCTAAAGAACTTTCTTTTGGATTTAGGTTTTAAAATGGGTGAAGTTGATTCTACACTATTTGTTAAGTATTCGAATCATGATATTATTTTAGTTCAAATTTATGTTGATGATATCATTTTCGGTGCTACTAACTTCACTCTTTGCGAAGAGTTTTCTAATGTCATGAAGAACCAATTTGAGATGAGCCACATGGGTGAGCTCAAGTATTTCTTAGGTCTCCAAATTCACCAAATGCACGATGCAATCTTCATCCACCAAACCAAATACACGATGGAGTTGCTAAAGCGATTTGGAATGGAGAATGCTTCTGGCAAGAAGACTCCAATGAGCACTACTACACATCTTGATAAAGATACGGGCGACAAAGATGTAGACATTCGTCTATATCGAGGTATGATAGGTAGTTTATTATACCTTACTGCCAGTCGGCCTGATATTATGTTTGTTGTATGTGTATGTGCTCGTTATCAATCTCAACCTAAGGAATCTCACTTAGTAGCGGTAAAACGTATTTTCCGTTATTTAAGTTACACACTCGACTACGGATTATTTTATCAAAAGTCTAGCACATATGAGTTAATCTCATACAGTGACGCAGATTATGCTGGATGCAAATCCGACAGGAAAAGTACTAGTGGCAATTGCCATTTTATAGGAAATTCTCTTGTCTCTTGGTTTTCCAAGAAGCAGAATTCTGTATCACTTTCAACCACCGAGGCAGAATATATTGCCGCCGGTGCTGCGTGTGCTCAGGTTCTTTGGATGAGACACACACTTAAAGACTTCGGTATAAACTGTGATACTTGCCCTATCATGGTGGACAACCAAAGTGCAATATGTCTCTCTAAGAATCCGGTACACCATTCCCGTTCCAAACACATAGATGTCTGTCACCATTTCCTAGATGAGCATGTTGCTAAAAAGGACATCATTTTAGTGTACGTTGAAACCCAGAAGCAAATCGTCGATATTTTCACGAAACCACTCAAGGAAGAACCCTTTGTGCGGTTACGTCGAGAATTGGGGATTATGGGTGAATCCGAGATTTAGGATTCATATTTTTCTCTAATCTTGCATGATAATGATATTCTTTTGCTCATGCTAGATTTGTTGTGATTTTTGGGATTTAAGATTGGTTTTTCGATGTGCGTGTCGTATTTATGATTTTCTATGTTTTATGGGGTAGAATAATGATGTATGAGAGTATTTCGATGTTTCGTCTAAGTGTTCGTTGAAGAGAACTCAAAATTTCAAATTCTAAAATTTTCGGACTCTCTAAGTCGGTCCAAGTTCAATCGTCGACCGACTAGTTTTAGTTCTAGTCGGTCAGTGATTGAACTTATACCGACTAAATCTTGCCCTAATTTTGACTTTGTTTGCTGTTTGCACTTAGTCGGTCCAAGCTCATCGGCCGACCGACTAGATCTTTTAAGTCTAATGCATGGGTCTTAAATTTGATTCTGAAGTCGTGTCTTCTACCGAAGTACGGCTCTTCTAGCTTGCCCTCCCAGCCATTTCTCAAGCTTATCTACGCTCTTTTTATGGGGAGCGAGATAAATTGGGCTCGTATTATCCTTGACAAGATGGATTCCTTTGAGTGCATAAGGAAATCCACCAAGTCTACCCATATTCTGTATCCTTGCCTATTGACTCTTGTATTCCGTCATTTTGGCATCCCTCTCCCTCCAGATGACTAGCGTCCTTTGGGTCCTCCCTTGAACGTGACTGCCATCAAGAAGTCTCTTACGGATTTGCGTCACGTTCAGAGGACTACCCCTGCTGCTGCTCTTGCTCCTCCTACTCCTTCACTCTCTGAGTTTTCTGCTTCCTTAAGTCGTCAAGAGGCTCGTATTTCTCGTTGTGAGGAGATGCTTGCTCGCATCTGCGAGTATCTGGATATTGACGTTCCTCCTACGCTTTCTGATGAGGAAGTTATGGATGTTGATGAGGATGAGGAGCGAGATGCTTCTCCTGCTCGTTCCCCCGAGGGTACATCTGCTGGCACTTCTTCTGCTCGTGCTCCCGAGAGCACTCCTGCTGCCACCATCCCTTCGGTGGACACTCCAGTCGTTCCCGAGACCACCACCTTTTCTGCAGAGCCTGCTACTGCTGTTGATCCTCCCTCCGCCTCTTGAGCTTGCGTTGGAGGACTCTCCCATATGCACTTGGATGATATATTTGTTGTGAGAGAGTGGGGTAGGATAGTTGGGTGGTTATGTATTTATGATGTATTTTTGGATGTTTTAATGATACATTTTGATGTATGTTCGTTTTGATGTCTGTTGAGACATGTGTTGTATGTGTGCACCGATCTGATGATCGTTTATATTTGTTGGCGGATGTATACCTTTTGATGTACCATGTTATATATATATATATATATATATATATATATATATATATATATATATATATATATATATGGCAATCTTCGGGTGCGAAAAAACCCGTGCGAAAGCCGTGCGAAAACTTTTTTTTTATTTTTTTGAAATTTTTTTTTTCAAAAATTCTTTTTTTGATGTTTAATCCATACAAATATATACCCCAGGGAAAATAATGGGTGAACCCGTTGGGCATTAGAGCCCCCATCCACCCGTTACAAATTTAACGGTCTCAAAACGTGCGAATTTGATGAAATGCCTTGATCGAAGACCAAATGACATTATTTCACAACCATTATTTTTTGAGGGGGGTATAACAACATATAATGAGGGTGGAAAAAAGAATTTTTGAAAAAAAAAATTTCAAAAAAAAGATAAAAACATTTTCGCACGGTGCGAAATGTTCTCATTTGAAAATTTTCCTCTATATATATATATATATATATATATATATATACATCGTGGTGCCATTTATTTCAGTGTGCACATTATATTTTTTTGTCTCTGATGTTGATTTTGTCGCTCGACGATTATATTGATTAAATAAAATTCTTTCTATGAAAACATAGAATTGTTTTCCATGCACTAAATTCACCAAGAATGTTGATATTGGAGAGTATGTTCCATAACTCAATACGTGAAATTGATTTGAGTTTTGATGATTTCATTTTTCAATTTAAGACTATGGTCTCATTGGCACACTTTTGATTCTCTTCGTTATTTTACGTTGGTGTCATTTGGACCGTGGCCGTACTCTTCGACTCTCTTGCTTTTATTTTAGCCTTTGTTGTTGTCATTGATCTCCTCCCGCTCTTTTTGCTAATGCCAAATGGGGAGAGAATTAATAATGACGTTGAGCTAAATGATAATTTGATAATTCAGAGCAATTTACCGTGAATCTAATTTGATATGTTAGATTCGGGGGAGTTAAGATATAAAAATGGATTACGATCCTATATTTCAATAATTGGATCATGTTTTATACTTTTCTCGTCTGCTTGATGCTTATGTTTATTATTTAATTCGGAATTAATGTGTCATCAATGCAGGGGGAGTAAGTGTAATGACCCATAGTGCCATATACACTAGGGCCTATATATTTGTATAATACATAGTGTATTTTTGCTTACTCTATAGTGTATGTATGCTTGGATATGTTTGTGGTGTGTATAGAAGTCTTGTAGTGTGTATAGTAACTACTACATTGGTTGCCTATGGATGACTATTTGGGTGTATGTATAGCCATATGGATGTGTTATGGTATGTCTATGGTTGCATCTCGTATGGGGTAATGATATGTGTAGGAATTTGGTGATATTGGTCCCTTTTGAAGTGTAGTGCATAAAGTAATGTAGCAGATATAGTAGTGCTTAGTTATATAGTAATGTAGTATAGTAATATAGTATGGTATTATTATTATTATTATTATTATTATTATTATTATTATTATTATGCATTATGATCATTTTTATTTATTAAGTATTCTTACCTTTTATGTGTAATAGGAAATGGGTTATGTAAAGAGACTAGTGTGAAGAGGGTTGTGGTTAGGGGTATTTTGTAAATTAGTGAGGTGTATGCATAGTAGGAGGGCACTCTTGTAATTAAGTTTAGGGGTGTGTGTGTAGCAAGATGAAGAGTGTAGAGAATGGCAAACTAGTAATTAGATGGGTTTCTAGAAAGATATTTATTTAACCTTTCTTCATTCTTCTTCATCTTTCTACATTCTTCTTTATTCTTCTCTCTTCTTCATCTTTCTTTTATTTTTATATTTCCTATTTTTCCCATGGGAGGCTGAAATTTCTAGAGCTAAAACAAAAAAAAGAGGAAAGAAAGAAAGAAAAAGAAAAGGAAAGAAAGAGAGAAAGGAGAGAGGAAGAGGAAGGAGAAGGAAGGATGAGAAAGAGAAGAGAAGCTCTCTCATCCTAAGATTGACGTAGGAATCCAATTTTCTCTAGTGTGTTATTTGGTTTTCATTTTTAGAATTGGTTCATGTTTAATCTTGAGCTAAATACATCATTAATTTCATGAAACCCCTTTTGTTCTTGATGCTGAAAGTTTATCCTGCAAATCTGAAACTTTAACTAAGTGCTGGGATTAATTGGCTATTAGGAATGCTCTGAAAATTTTATATGATATTTATCTCGTAGTTATGAGTAACTTTCATGTTCATCACTTTTTCTAATTCGAACTGGAAGTTGGGGTAAAAATTCGAATTGTGCAACATGCCAGGAATTCTGTCAAGCTATACACATTTCAGTAAAACGAGCACCACTACCTGCACACATCTTGGATTTTGTTGATTTTGGTCGTGTTGGAAATCTAACAAGTTTTTCTCAAAGTCCATCTCGATTTTTATATGGAAATGCTGGCTAGAATATGCCCAAAATTGGCTTTGAACACAGACACAGAAATCTGTCTGCAGAACAGTTTTGACACCCTTTACCAATTAATTCACCATAAATCACACACTAAATATTTTTTACTTGAAATTTTATCTGTAGATCCAAAACAGATATATCTTCAACTTTCATTTATAAAGTTTTGTCAAATTCACAAGAGAAATGGACTAACAATGCTGTCTTTCTAGCTGTTCTTGCAATTTCAGTATGCTGGATGGTGTTGAGTGAGGTTGGAAATGTTGAGTTAGTTTCATATTGCTATTCATTCATGTTGCTATTAGTCTCATGTTGTCTTTAGTTCCATGCTATTGGTTTCATGCTATCATTTTCATGTTGCTAGAAGAGGATGTCATCTTGCTTTTTGTTTAACTAATTTCCTGTTGGATTAAGGGATATTGGCATATGTATTGCTGGCTCATGCTTAATTAATGTAATGTTGTAATCAATGGTGAAGTTGTATAATGACATGTGTTGGGATCGTATGTGTTGGAAATGAGAACTATGTGGCGAACATTGTGGTTGGAATGATTATATGTGTTGGAATGAAATGAGGTGAAAATGACGATTGTTATATGATTCCTTTTGTTACATGATACTTTTAATTGAAATGCTAAGAAATGGCTAAGTCATCTTAAAGGAGGGTGACACGGGGATTGGGGGACACTAAGTTGTGGGGAAAACATGAGGGGCTGGACTGGTGGTTGGTGGCCCTCCTGTTCTTGCCCGAGTGGCGGGAGTGGCAGAAATGAGGAGAATTGGAGAAATGTGAGGGGAAATAAGGGGAAAACAGGGCACCTTTAGTAAGAGCATGTCTCGGGGAGTTCGCCTGTTCCACCCCAACTGGGGGTGAGGTCCAGTCCCAAGAAGGTCTACCCACTACTTAGGGTCCAAATCACTAATTGATATTTTCATTACTATTGTAGTCTTTGTAAATGTTGCTTACTTGTGGTTTCTTTACTTGTAACTCTTATAACTTGCCTTAAGCTTCATTATGTTGCTCATTGTTCATTGTAGTTGCCTTTTCTTATGTCATGTATTGCAATTCTTTAAGCCATGCTCATGCTTCCTTTAGCTTGCTTTCTTTAGCTCATACCATGTTTCATTTGTACCTTGCCATGGTTTCATGTAAAATAATTGCATTTTTATAAATAACATACTAGTGGAAGTTGGCCATTCCTACTGGGTCACGTGTTGACGTGCCCCGTTGATATTTTTCAGGTAGCATGTTGTTGGTGATTCATGGAGTTGGAGTTGGAGGCTTTGGGTAGTTGGAGGGTTGTATGTATAAGGGAGTTGTCTTGGTGTTGTATCTGAGAGTGGGTGTATACGATGTATATTGGGATGTTGTATGTAAAGCTGTAAATGTACTTTGTTATTATATAAATGAATGATGTTTAGTTTCTATATTGTTCTTATGTGTTGGTTTTAGTGTGGTGGAACTTTGGAGTTGCATTTAATTATGGAGCATTACGTGTACTGCCCAGCACATGCACAGTGGACCTGCTAGTGTATTCGTATTGTATTCTCTTTCCATTTCGTAACACTCGCTTCTTGGGGTATCCTAGGGAGCGGGGCGTTACAGTAAGTAAATTTCATTTGAATCATTATTATTAATTATTATTTATGTTAGTTTGTCATCACCAAAAAGGGGGAGAATGTTGAGTATTGATTTCCCGGATTTGGTTTTGATGATGAACAAACATAAATATCGGGAACTAACTCTTTGTGAGCGCAGTTATGGAGATCGTCGCCAAAATTCTATGTACATCAAAAGCGACTTCTCAAGACTTCTCAAAGCGCGTAATCGTGTGCCTGAAGTTTCGTTGAAGCTTTAGGAGCTTTATTGAAGTCAAGAGATTCGAATTGATGCTTTGAAGACGGTTCGTCTAGTTTATTTTATAGTTTTCTAGCTTCTTTTCGTAGAATGTTAAGCCTTGAGTAGGTCTTACATTATAATATTCATAACGCGCATATCTTAGAGCTAGGATTATCTTAGAAGCCCATAGAAACTTTCCCGAAGCTTCACGCTTCATTTCGCAGCTTCTATTGCATCTTAGTTGGTTCAAGAAGAAGAACCAACCGACTAGATTTCATTGCTCAATTCAGCATCTTCACTGTTGACCAATTAGTCGGTCCAAGAAGGTTCACCGACCGACTAGTTGTCAAACTAGTCGGTTTGGAATCCTTCTTAGACCGACTAGTTATACTTTCACTTTTCAGCCTGAGCTACTGTTGACTCGTTAGTCGGTCCAAGAACATTCATCGATCGACTAGTTGTGAAACTAGTCGGTTGGAATTTGTTCTTAGACCGACTAATTCTCCTTGAATTCAGCCTATTGTATTTCAACTCTTAGTCGGTCAAAGAACACTCACCGACCGATTAGTTATCAAACTAGTCGGTTGGCAAGTCTTCTTAGACCGACTAGTTCTATATCTCCTGAATTATCTTTCTTGGCTGACAAGCTTTTAGTCGGTCCAAGAAGAATTACCGACCGACTAGTTGCAAAACTAATCGATCAGTGATCCTTCTTAGACCGATTAGACTGCTTCAGAATAGAGCCGTTGGATCATTAAATGCTACGAATTTTCCTTCTCTCTTCTCTCTATCCTATATATACTTATGATGCTTCTTCCTAGCATTCAAGGCTGACATTTATTGTGATTTAGAGATCAAAGAGAAAGCATTCAATTCTCATTTCTAAGATTCCTTATTCTCACAAGAATCTCTCCAAACTCCTTGAGCCCTAATTTCCTCAATAGAGATTCTCTTCATTGTGAGCCACTCAAGCCAAGAGCTTGATTCAAAGTCACCAATTCCATCCTAGCCTTCGATCGATGTTCATCTTGGTGGAGCTAGGGTTTGGTGACATTCTCTCCTTCAAAATCTTCCTTGCCCTAAAATCAGTAAGTTTTACTCAAGGCATATGATTTTGTTGGTAAGTGTTTATTGTTTCATTTACTTTGTTATTGCAAGTTTATCTCTCGGTTGTGAGAGAAGTTTGTGATCCCGGTTTGTGGGAGTCACATTTCGATTTGTGTATGATTTGATCTTGTAGTGGTTTTCTACAAGAATTTCATAGTGCAAGCGTGGGTTAGAGGAATCTAACTTAAGTAGCCGGAGGGGATCTGGGTGTTTGAGACGTAGGATCACCGGAAACAAGTCGGGGAGACTTGGGTGGATCCGAACCCATTACATCGTTTGTTTGCATTGCTTAATTCTTGTTTGTCAATTTTCATTCCGCATTGTTGGTTGTGTTTGCACGATAATTAGGAATTATACTCTTGATTATTTTAAAGTACTATTCACCCCCCTCTAGTACTTGTGCTATAGCTATCAGGGCATTACATGGGCCTAATGCATAAACCTCCTTCTTTGTTGTGTGGTTAACCTATGTGGCTTGATACCACAAGGCAAATAATTTATGAAGTCTGCATACCAAGGTACTTCTAGGGGCCTCAAAGCAAAAAGCCTCTCGGTAGCGAAGGTGTCATCAATTGGTAAGCTTCCGTTTTCCTCCTCATGAATTAGCCTTGATAACTGATCTGCCACAAGACTATACGTTCCCTCTTTGTCTCTGATTTTCAGATCAAATTATTATAGAAGGAGAACCCACCTTATTAGCCTAGGCTTGGCCTCCTTTTTGCTCAGGAGGTATTTCAATGCTGCATTATCCGTGTGCACAATCACCTTTGATCCAAGAAGGTATGAGCGAAACTTCTCAATAGAAAGACTACGGTCAAGAGTTCCTTTTTAGTAGTGGTGTAGTTCCTTTGTGCTTCATCCAAATTTTTGCTCGCATAATATATTGCATGTAGCATCTTGTCTTTCATCTGCCCCAAAACTGCTCCAACTACATGGTAGTCAGTCACTGTGGAGCACACCAGAGCTCAGAGAATGGAAGAATCATTAGTGGAAAATAGTCTAGAGGCAGTGCAGACTGAATTTGATGAAGTACCCACGTTATAGGCAGGGAGCAAAGAAACACCCATTGCCTCCTTCTTCGGTTGCCAATGAACACGTCGAAGAACACATCTCCGGAGCAATGACCAGTCCAGTCCGGAGCACACACTCGGCGCAAATAACTTCTCCTTCCTCAAGGCTTGCTAGTTTCCTAGGATGATTAAGTCTCCTTCAGCATCACCTCTTTGGTAAAGGGAATAGTTGTCGCCTTGCCAAAGCGACTATGTCTCAAGTATTGACTACATGGTCACTAGCATCGCACATCAACTAAAAAGGAAGAGTCCAATCTGACGGTTGTATAATTGGAGCGGAAACAAGAGCCTGCTTTAGCATGTTAAAGGCATGTAAGCAATCATCAGAAAAAACAAAAGTGCATCTTTAGTAAGCAAAGCTATAAGAGGTCGGGCAATTTGAGCAAAATCCTTGATGAAGTAGTGGTAAACCCTGCATGACCAAGGAGTCCTCTAATGCCCTTTACATTGACTGGAGGAGGTAGCTTCTTTATAACTTCAATTTTAGCCGTCTACCTCAATTCCCCTAGATAAGACAAGATGCCCAAGAAATATCTCCTCAGTGACCATAAAATTCCATTTTTCCCAATTAAGAGGCAGATTATTTTGTTGGTATCCTTTTAAAACTTTGATTAGATTATCCAAATAAGAGTCAAATTCACTGCCATAAACAGAAAATTCATCCATAAAGACTTCCATGATATCTTCAATATAATCAGAAAAGATGGATGTCATGCACCTCTGACATGTAGCAGGAGCGTTACAAAGTCCAAACGGCATTCTGCGATATGCGTAGGTGCCGTACGGGCACGTGAAGGTGGTCTTCTCTTGATCATCTTCATGGAGAGGGATCTGAACGAATCCCGAATACCCATCCAAATAGCAAAAGTATTTATGCTTAGCAAGGCGCTCGGCATTTGTTTGATAAAGCATAGTGGATAATGATCTTTTCGGGTGGCTTTATTTAATTTTCTATAGTCAATGCACAAGCACCAACCTGTTACGGTCCTGGTGGATATCGACTCACCTTTATCGTTTTTTATTACGGTCATTTCTCCTTCTTAGGGACAACATGAACCGGGCCGATCAATCTGCTATCACAAATGGGATAGATAATATCGGCTTCAAGCAGTCTAAGGATCTCTTTTTAAACCACCTCCTTCAAATTGGGGTTCAATAGCCTTTGAGGCTCTATAGAGTGGCATCGGTGTTTTCTAAGTGGATCCTACGGGTACATAGCCTAGGGCTAATCTCCTTAAGGTCGGAGATGTTGTATCCCGCATGGCTCCTAAGAACGTTTAAAAGGCTTTCGAGTTGGTTGGGTTTAAGACTATCATTAACAATCACAGGTTAAGCCAATTTGTCACCTAAAATGCATATGTCAAGTTAGGAGGTAATTGTTTCAGTTCTACCTCAGGGGGCGATGTACCCCTTGTTTCCCTTTCCTGTTAAAGCATGGCGTCCTCAGTCACATCTTCGTTCATTTCCTCTTCAGAAGAAAGGCTTTCGCGTGCAGACTCAAAATCATCCTCCGGTGAAGATGGAGCATCGAAGTATATGCTAGGCGACTCTGCTTCTGAATCAATGGTACGGCTGCTTTCCTCTTGTTCACACCTGTCATCAAAAGAGAATTCAGTATATAGATGAGTGTCACAAAAGGAGTCGTCAGGTGCACTTCCATGAACGTCAGTTTCCCAGGTTGTTATTCACCGATATTATTTTCTGTCGTGCATGATTCAATGCCTTCATTCCGTGTGGATTGAGAAACTTCGTCAGCTTGAAAATGCAGCTTATTTCCCTCAACATAGACTCTAATACCGCCCTCGATTGTTCCTTATGGGGAGATTTGTTTAATAACGAAGTTGGCAAATTGTTGCTCAAGATGGTCTCCCATGCTTAAGGCAATAGAGCCCGTGAACCAAACTTCATCCATGAGTTCCCCCAGTAAGGATGAAAAGGTATCGTCATGCTACGGATTAGGGTCTCTCCTCATCATTGCGACTTCTAGATCAACCTGATCAAAACCAATAGAGCAGTCGGGAAAGTGGCGTTAGTAAATGCGTAAGAATGTAGTAAAGAATATAGAATATCGTCGCCTCCCCGGCAACGGTGCCAAAAACTTGATTGCGTCATAATGTACTCCCAAAACAATGTACTTTTACCGCAAGCACACGGTTAAGTGGTGTGTGGGTATCGAATCACTGGGAGGAACTATTGGTATCTATATTGATTACTTGGCGAAGGTAAAATGATGATCAAGAAATGTTGGCGCCACAATCGTGCAAAGTATTGTTTATGAATTCAATTAATAAAAATGCCTAGGGCTTGGGAATCCCCACTATAGATCTCAAGTATCAATGTGAAATATGAATCGCCATATCACTACTCTTGGTTTAAGGTGATCTTGTCGCAACTGGATTGTGAACCAACGCACGCTATCGTGCTACGAAAGTCTATAGCAATCTAAACTAGAGCTTCGCTCTCACACAAGCCTAGTTCAGACCACTAGCATTAAGATCGAAAATATTGTTCAATTCCAACTCAAGCTCGCTCTCGTGCAACGTGAGTTCGAAACTAGATCGTGATGGTTTGTATTCGTTTAATTGTCATACAAACGAATATAATTATAGAAATATAATAAAGATACTAGCTTTGGTCGCTGTCTTGCACTAATTCTATGCAATTTCGATTATAGATCTAAATCGAATATCTAAGGCATCTCATAGATCAAGATCCTCTCTCGAGCTCTCAAGATCCAATGGAAATTCCTAGCTACCCATAGTAAATCGATCACAATCTAACCTATTTACAAGTTTAGCAACATGGGTCTTCATTAGACTTCACATATCAAACCCTAGATCCATAGGGTTCATCCCTTTGCCCTACGTCAAGGAGATTACTCACGATTCATCATAGAAAAAACAATAGAATTAAGAAGTGCGGGAGAATTCATCATAGGTATCATATCCAAATAGAAATTTAGCATAAAAACAAGAACTTGCAAAAGTTTAGACAAACCAATGATGTTCATGCTCCAAACAATAAGAAACTTAAGACCTTGCACTTCAATCCTCTCCCGAAAATAAGATAGAACAAAGGTATTATTCCTAAGAACTATAGCTATGTCGTCTCTCCTTGACAGCTCTCAAAACTAGCTATTTATATAAACTCAAAACGTCCAAAAAAATCCTGACAAGAATACCCCCAGACGGCTGGGAAAACCCTGGGTCGAAACTTGGTCGGTAGCTTGCTTGGACGAGTGGAAATGTCACTCGGTCGAGTGGCTCTTCTGTGGACAATCTGGGAAAATAGCCTTCAATAATGTTCAGGTCACTCGATCGAGTGGTCTGCTCACTCGGTCGAGTGGAGTCTTCTGCAGAAATATCCAAAATCGATGTTCTGTTTGATACATTTCTGTCTCCACTCGGACGAGTGGTCTTCTCACTCGTTCGAATGGGAATTCCACTCGACCGAGTAGATTGTCTCTTTTTCTTTTAGCTGGAGATGGCCATCTCAGCGCCACTCGATCGAGTGAATTGTCTCACTCGGCCGAGTAGGCTGCTTCTGCTTCATAATCTCTTCCTTCTCGCTCCTTTCTCCATTCTCTCGCCTTTCTTCCTCTTCTTCTCATCATCAAGCATTGTTAGCTCCTAGATATCATCGTGGCTGATGCTCCGGCACGCGTGTATGTGCTCATAGCTCCAAATTGCTCCTGATTGCTCCATATTTCCGGAAACCCAACGAAACATAGAAATAGTGAAATTCATCATAAAATCGTTGTTTAAACATTAAATTCACGATATGAGCAATCGTTATGGCATGGAAAAATGCAGAAATAAAGTGTAAAATATGCGCATTTCAACATCATCACCACTAACACTTGATGAAGACAGAGTACACAATAGTCTATCTAATGCATCGATATCCTTTCTTCATGCATATACGACTACGAACAATTTCAGACTTATGCTACAAACGATCAAAAACTTCCCAATGATCGTGATCCTCATCTCGATACATGATCGACCTTGCATTAAGTCTTAGGACTTTATCTAAGTATAAAATGCAGACAAACATTTATAATTATACTTAGATCAACGTTACCAAATAGCATACTATCATTTTCAACAAGATGTCATAATTATACATAATTGGCGTCGAGGGCATACGTATCCCAACACATCCTTCTCTTCCAATATCAATAATTTGTTCCATCAAAACCCAATGGAGTGTTGGGGCTTTGGCCAAGACGAACTATGTGCTCATGGCATCATATACCTCACTCGGATACTATATGTTGGATCTTGGAGATGACAAATAGAACACGATAGACGGGTGAAAAGTGTTTTTGCTATAAAACTTGACTGTAAAAATTGCCCTCTATTTTCTATTTAAGACACCAATGAGAGTTACATGACTTGGGTCTTAATCAAGAATAGTCAAGCTTGCAAATATGAATGAATGATAAAGCGGCAGAATAAAAATAACAATTACAAGCCCAAGAGAACACAATATAGATCAATGCTAACACAGAGAATTTTTATCCTATTTTAGCCCTCCAAGCCTACGTCTAGTCATCAAACTCCCTTAAACTATAATCCACTATAACACTCTCAAATGAGAGAATTACACCACCTCCTAAGAATTTTCATAACCTATATACGTAGAGGATTTACAACCACATCATCAACAAGAAGATTTTCTCAACACCTCAAATAATTGAGGATTCTCACAAACAGTCACCACCTCTTTAACAAGAGTATTTTACAATAATCCTTACGACCACTTTAATAGTAGGATTTGCACTAACTTCTCATAACAACCAAGTGAGAAAAATACTTACAAGATTTTTTTTGTTGGACTACAAGAGTCATATAGCCTTTGAATTGAAGCTTGAGTTCAATAGTGAGGCTAAAGGATGATTTCTTAAATAAGGATGAAAGCCTTACGAGATCAAAGAAACATCACCAAGAGAATTGTAGGAAGGCTTTGAGAACAATGGCCAAGAGATAGGTTCTTAGCTTTGAAGATTTTTGAGCATAAGAGAGCTTGAAACGTTATTTTTTAAGGTAAACCCCTCTTTACCCTGAAACTAGTCAAGTGAAATCCCAAACAACCCTTAAATTGTCATTAATGGCTAGTTGTGGATTTCCATCATGAACGTAATGGCTAGCACTAGTCGATTAGTAGTGGCTTGGCTAGTCTACTAGCAGAAGATTACTGGTCGACTAGTTTAGGCATGTCTGGAGGCTGTATGCACTCCATAATTTCTAGTTGAATGTAGCTCATCTACTAGTCGACTAGCTTAAGGCTTTGTCTACTAGTCTATGTGATATATTCGACTATCTCCGTTGACAGACTGCTAGCATTAGCCCCAGACCTTGTAGCTAGTCGACTGGGTGTCTGTCTTGTCGATCGACTAGCATACCTATGAAGCTAGGGTTTTGAACTTTAAAACATAGGGAATGACTTTGAAAACATTTCAAAAATATTTTTAAATTAATTTAAGATTATTCCTAAGTGTGTGTAAGCTTCAATAAGGCTTTAACTAAATCTTAAAGACAAATATAGAAGTTACATCAAGCTTACACATACTTGGAGCTTTTGATAGTCCCTATTGTCCACCATCTTATCTCTTGATTTCTTGTTCTTTTTGCATCTTGATTGACTTTTTTTCTACATAACTGATCTTGTATTTCTTGTCTTTGAGCTCCTCCTCCTTGACTCTTCTTTTTGATTAAGCTTCCTTTTCTTTAACTTTTGTTCGTTTGAATGGATTTCTTCTTCTTGTTGACCTTGTTGACTTCATAAACCGTAGCTTTGAAATCTTTATAATTATTATTGTGTACATATACTCACAACTTCATTAGCACAACTAATTGGTTACTCTTTATCAAAATACACATAGTGGTGACTTACTATTCTAACAACATTTTGTAGCAGTAAAAAAATCAACTCATATCGTTTTTCCTTGCTAGTAATCTAAACTAAACCATCGAAACACGAAAAGTCTTGTGATTTTTATATTATTTTCCAATGTGTTGAGTTGAGTTTCATACTAAGGTACTTTCCCATCCCTAAATTAGCTAAATTGTTTGAGGTTCACTATATATTTCATATTTGGTTTTTAGAGTTGGACGATCATAATGAATGGTGCCAATCATCCAAAAAGGGACGTGATATGTGGACTTTTTGAATGTTAATGGAAATTTCTATTTGGGCCGCTAATACACATGTTCATCGTGTGCATCAATGTGTGTTGAAAGACTAATAGTTTTACAGTAGTCTTTATGGGGATAAAAGGAATAGAACCAAAACTATGGCCATAAAAATAGAAAGAACTCTTCATGGGCATATGAATTATGATGAACTTTCGGGATTAGCTTTCATGAACCATGAACATTTATCGTTAAGTAATTCATATCCATGTCACTTGCACCTGCTAATTTAATAATGCAATGAATCGTCCATGGTGCTGGGATGTGAACAATAATTCCCCATAGGTTGTGAGTAGGGAGGGTCTTGGGTTTATAATTGGGTAGATATCTCCATTGGTATGAGGCCTTTTAGAGGAAAGCATAAGAGCAAAACCAATTAGGCCAGTGGCTCAATTGGACAATATCATACCAATGTGGAGATTTGTGAGCACTGTTATAAAAAATAACATGATATCAGTGCCAGTCCATGTACTCCCCGATGGTGTTTGATCCTCTATATTCCTCATTAAAGATGGCAGGCTCCATTGGGAATAATGCAATGATCTACAGTGTGCTCCATTGGAAAAGACGACGGAGCTCCAAGTTGTTCGGTTAACCAATTGATGCTCCGTTAGGAATCAGTTAAGCCAATCCTTCATGGCACGTTTGTGGCCTCTCACACTCCACCCCCACACACGGTGATCGTGGATGGAGCTACTTCAGGCTTCACATAACGCGTGCGTCACATCGCCGTAGAAGCTGGAGTTGGTGTTAATCGGTTGGTTGAGTTGGTACCAAACCGATTGAAAGAGCAAGAGGCTTATGACCACGGTCTATATGGAGCAAGGCAAATGGATCATCGTTCAAGGGAAGGCTCAATGTGTACCTTTGTTCGAGGGGAGGATTGTTGAGATGTGAACAATAGTCCGACATTGGTTGTGAGTAGGAAGGATCTTGGGTTTATAATAGGATATAAATCTTCATTGGTATGAGGGCTGTTAGAGAAAAGCCCAAGATCAAAACCAATCGGACCAGTGGGCTCAATGGACAATATCATAGTACGTTTGTGCTATAACTTTTGGTTTGATTTGCCAATATTATGGTCAAGCCATGGCTAATGGCATATTTTAAGTACGTCTGTGGTACAAGTGGATTCTCTTATACCAAGTTATAAGGAGGCATAGCTTCTTCAAATCTGTTAGAAGTTCGATACTAAAATAAATAGAACTTCACTACAATATAAGTGCTATTTTTTTTTGTTTAATGTTAAAATTTTCGTGGTTTTTCATTTTTTTTTAAATTAGAATCTAAGCCCCTGTTTTTTGGCCAATTTACTTGCATCTATTTACTCGGATGAATTGTGTCCAAACTAATGAATTCGAATAGGGGCTAGATTTCAAGAAATGGTTCATGAACGTAGCTACTGTAACCGCAGACATAATTTGATATATTTTGCATCTTAAAAATCTATTACTTTGTATTTGTATGAACCCTTCCCTGCAATAAAACAGCATCAAAGCATTTTGGTCTATCAGAAAAGAAACAAATTTAGTAATGTACAAGTCCCACGCATTTTTGAACGAGGAAACAATCTTAATTTTTTCCTCTGAATATACATGCTACAACTTACAAGATTATAAATGTGAGCAAGTGACAAATTAGTATTAATTCTTATATATTTTACAATATATGTGAATTTGCAATGTTACATATAATTAAGTTCATGTTACTCATGATTCCAAAGGCCATATCCCTGAGGCATAAAGAGCCAAAGCAACAGTGAGGAAAGACCATTTCCCTCCAACATTGGGAAACCAATTGTTTTTCTCATTTTCTACACCTTCCTTTCTTCCCATCATCTTCTTCATATGTTTGCCATGATTATCTGAACAAGTCTTGCTCCTCAATGTATCCTTCCCTGATGCCATCACGACCGAACTTGCCCGAAGCAACGAATTAGCCGTCTCAAATGGCTTCAAAGACTTCTTGATTGCCATCAACCCGACCCCAGTGAATGCTTTCAACCTGCCAAACAAAGAAACCCTACCCCTAACCACATTATCTTGTCCCGCTACCGGATTCATATGAACGACGATCTTCTTCGATGGCTCGACATGATGAAAGAACGTCTCCGCTACCACCCCACTGCTTGACACAAATAGACCATGATTGAATTCGATCGTCTCATAGACATCGAAAGTTGGAGTTTCTTGACCGTCGACATCTGCGCCTTGATCTCCATGATGGTGAATGTCGATGAATCCTAGAGGAAACTCGTCTTCTTGAGACTGAGAGTAGATGGGTGCGGTGTAGGTCTCGCCCTGGTCAGTGCAGTTGTTCGCTGGATCGGATCCTCCTGCAATCTAGGTTCCAGTGAATTTGTTGATCTAAAGGTAAGCTTATCGAGCACAATTATTCCAGTAGTACAAACGGTAATTGGTATAAAAGACTACGTGTCTAAAAACGAGTACCTTGATCAGTGTCGGCTGCATCTCCTATTTGATCATTTGGATCGTCTTTCATCGCGGCATTCTGCTCTCCTTCTAAGCTTATCTGATGAATGAATAAATACCAATTTCAAAAAAAAAAAACTAAATTAGCTTGAAGGATTCTTGAATTTGAAATCAAGAAGTGCTTGATCTTCAACCTTACCTCGAAGATATCGGTGTCCAACGTTTTCACTGCCCTAAGGTTTTCGACCATTTTCCTCTCTTCCCTGAACTCTTCTTCCAAATCACCAATCTCCACTAGGCTTATTTGCTCCCCTATTTCGCAAGGCCTGACCATGGACCTCAACGAGCCCGAGGCGTGTTCGTGTCGGGTTGGTTCGACCGGATGGGCAAAGCCTTCCCATTGAAAGTTGTCGATGTGTCCAGCCCACATGTCTTGATAGGCGTCGGAATTACTAGCGAGATCGTGGGAGGCCGAGGCAACCGAAAGGATCTCTTGCAGGATGTCGACATCACCGGTGTCTTGTTGGGGGAATCCCGAGTGCAAGACCTTCGAGTCGGGGAGGTCGAACTGCGGGAAGTCATCCACCTCTAGTGCAGGCATAGAGAACCTATGCTGAATCCTGGCACACTCCAATGCCACATCCACCTGCATGGATCCATCATTAACATCGGCTAGCAGTCAATTAAGTGAAAGAATCTTGGCTTGCAATTGATCTAGTATAAGCTCATATATTTTAGGCAAATTTTTTAGTAAGATACTGATATGAACAAAATTGTTTCCACGAAATAGTCACCGGCATTTAGTTTATTATCATGTTGTTATGCGCTCATTATTGTAAACTTCTTTGATAGCCTAAAGGTTGCTTCCATGTAATTTGCCCCAAGTTATTTGAAATACAATTGTTTTTATTAATATTTAGTTAAGCTTCATGTTTTAAATTATAGGTTGGTTTTCAAATTAGATGGTCCGTTTTTAGACTTAAACAAGTATGACAATTTTTAAGAACTTATGCCTCTCGCATATCAAAAAGTTGGAAATAATTTTAGGTTTTTCCACCTAAAATTATTAATTAATACCAAGCAACAAGTGTTAATTAATGCCAAGCAAAAGTTTCAGCGTTTGAAAGGCATAAGATGAACAAAAATCCTTTTATATACTAGTATAACTTGTTGGTGAAAATTCAATAATCAATTTAGTCATTAGACACGTAAAATTCTTTCTAATGTAATTATTTTTGAATAAAATAAGATGGCCAATTTGATGAGCAACTTTTACCTTGGACGGCACATAAGAAAAGCTGGGAGGGCCGTGAAACGGTGGATTATTCGTCGCGACGAACGCATCCTCTGCAAGGAACTGCATCCATTTCCCATCTACGGCCGCAGACGCTGCCGCATTGTACGAGGGCATTCCGACGATCCCCGACGAGCATGGCTCGGGTTGAAACGGATACCCGCAGCTCTCCAGGTCATCTCCTCGTCCATCAGAGGAAAGCTCGACGGTTGATGAATGATGATCGTTGGCCGTCCACTGCGGATGCAGCTCGTAGGGGGCGCCGAAGTGCTCTATGATCTTGGGCCCCGGCGCGCTCTTCTTGAACACACGGCACAATGCGTAGGCATCCTGTGGATGGTTCGAGGATTTTCGTTGATGAGCAGCTATTCATGTCGTCGTCGTCAAGAAATTTCAAGAAAATTACCTGCAAGCCAGAGGCGGTTTCACACTCCTTTTCGTCGAGCCGGTACTCATGCATGACCCAGTCGGTTCTCGATCCGTGGGGCGCCCGGCCTCTGTAGTAAACTAGGGTTTTCTTCATGCCGACGGACCGCCTCTGGGAGCTCACCTTGCGGTCCTTTCCCGTGGCCTTCCAGTATCCGGCCTGGGTGGCCCGGTTGGTTCTTGATCCGTTGGGGTACTTCCTGTCTCTTGGGCTGAAGAAGTACCACTCTAGATCTTTGCTTGGTAAGAACGATTTCTCTGCAGAACAGTGTTCAACAAGATGCTGCTTTTGAGATGGATGATGACTATATGATATCTTCTACTACTTTGAACCTATAAAGACTACAAAGGCTGCACTGCAGCATAAAATCTTTGCCTTAGTATAAACAATTGATTTGAGGGAGCAATCATCAAATCCTAGATATGCCCCCCACAAATACATATGATCTCTAGGCTAGGAGACCATGTATCTTTTCTTTCTCGCTTTCTTGACCAGAATTCTTTTCAATTTTGATTGTTCTCCTACTGCATTTTGATCGGCATTTCCAATTCAAAGCACCATTGGGAAGAGAGAATTTCATGGTATATATCTCCTTGTGATGGCGACAAAAGCCTAGAACTATTTGCTACTCCTTTAGCTTTAGATTTGTCAAGAAGATAAGGTGGCCTTTCTGTTTCTATGGAATTTTCAACACTCACTTTTATAAATAAAGATTCTCCCTCTTCATTTCAAGAAAATTAAAAGAGGAGAAGTCACCCCCCTAGCTTTATTTTTCTTTGCTTATCTCTTTTTTTTCTCCATGTGTTAATGCAAGAGTTGAAATCGATGCCGCAAAGGTTCGATTGTTTGAAAAGAACATTTGCGACCTTAAAAGATATGAGCATACGCAAATCTGTCGCAAATTTTAGTAAATACATGATCGAAGAAGTTTCTTTCTTTATTTTCCCCCCTATAATCGAAATTTAAATATCAATAAACTGAATTAATATCTATTAATTAGATTGATGAGGTGCTAGTGAGGACACGTGTCTTAACTCTTAAGAATGTGTAGATAGATAGATATGCCGATGTCTTGCTTCCCTTCGCAAACTAACAAGCTATGTTATACTTCACCATTCCTTACAAGCAAGGTACGTAGTATCTAAATTAAGCCAATTATTGCACATCGATTGTTAGATATAATAATAGAATTATTAGTATTATGATTGTTATTACCAGGCAAATCCCATGGCTCGCATTTGTAGAGATCGACTTCAGGGATGATTTCAAGCTCGATCCTTCGCCCGTTGATCTTCCGGCTGAGATAGTAAGCGACGAGCTCCTCGTCGGTGGGATGGAATCGGAAACCAGGCGGCAACGTCACAGGGGCCATCGATCTCCTTGTTTTCTTCTTTAAGACTATATCTAAATCAACTAGAATATATATAGGCAAGCTAGGGTCGAGACGTACAGGCCTTCAATCACAAAAACAATGAAGACCAGCCTCAAGAACCTACTATACGTTGTACAAGAGCCCTGCAACGACGAAACCACCATGTTAAATCCTTGAAACTTGCATATGAGAGAGAGAGAGAGAGAGAGAGAGAGAGAGAGAGACCTCGGCTTTGATTGGCTGAAGAGAGGGGGGAGTTTGGGGTAAGGCCTTGTGCCTTGGTTTTTAAAGGGGTGAGACTCAGATTTTTTTTTTAATTGACAGATGCTTCGATTCTCTGTCGCCGTTCTCTTGAAGCTCTCTCTGTCTCGTGTCTCTTTTCGTTGTTTTTTTGTCTTAATATCAGTGGTTAGTAATATCCGAAGCCTCTGTCATTAGCCCTTTTCCTAATAAAGCGACTGTTTGGCGACGTGGTGAGTTTTGATTGGGGAGAGATCAAGGACTTGGGGCCTACCAGCTGATGTCTAGTCAGCTTGGGCTGTAAAGGGGCGGGACCCAGGGTTCTTTCCCAACTTTGGCGGCATTTACGGTCAGTGGTCATGTTCACACTCAAAACTTGCTTTCAGTATCGCCGATTAAATCGTCTGGCGAGATCGGATGTTATTATGACATTGTGGTTATCAGCTGGAAAGATTTTGTGGCCATTTTAAGTATGAACCAACCATATACACCGCATCCCATCTAGTGTATCCAAATATTTTTGTTAAAAAAGGAAATTGTGCCACATTAAATGTCACGTCACCAACCTTTGAAACGACACAAATTCCTTTCTGACAAAAAAAAGGTATACACCGTCTGAGAACGCTGTATATAAAAATTTCCTTTAAGTATTAAGAGAGCTGAGAAACGAATTTTACTGAATTTGTTGATTGAATTTCTACAAGATATATCACATATTTATACAGGCTTTGTCACAAGGTTCAACTCGTGAGTCAAGCGGCAGCTCGAAAGTCCAAGATATAGTCTTGGGAACACAAGCTCACATAGGGACATTTAACCCCCCCTTCAAACTCACGGTGGATCAGCTACCAAGAGTTCGGATTAGAAGTGTCGTAACTGATTAACAGTATGGGATTTGTGCGAAGAGATCGGCAATCTGATATTTGAAGGTAAGATATGGAAATGAAATACGTCGAGCTTGGTATTCCTAACGCACAATATGACAATCAAACTTGATATGTTTTGTACGTTCATGAAAGACTGGAATAAGAGCATTGTGAATAGCACTCCAATTATCACAATGCATAAGAATAGGCGTAGGAATACGAACTCTCATATCTCGCAGAAGGTGACATAGCCAACGAATCTCAATGATAGTATTAGCCATGGCTCGATACTCAGACTCGGCATTTGAACGAGAGACGATGGCCTGACGTTTGCTCCACCAATAAATAAGAGATGAACCAAGAAAAATGCAGTATATATCCAGTAGTAGAGTGACGAGTGTCTAGATTATCAGCCAAATCGGCATTGGAATAAGCTTGAAGAGTCCATGATGAATCTGATGGAAATAATATAAAGTGAGTGATGGTGCTTTGAAGATAATAAAGAACTCTGAGTAGAGCTGCATAGTGAAATATTGCTAGAGTAGCCATAAACTGACTAATAGTGTGAACTGCATAAGAAATATTAGGGCGAGTGGCTTATAGGATTTGAAACTATAGGGAGAAAATACTAGGGGAAGAATAGTGCTTTAAAACAATAATAAGGATATTACACCAAATTAAATATCGTTTATGCAACCTTAGTTGGGTCCAAGGGGATTAGCCCTTTGGAAACCAAATCCAAATGGACTTTGGCTTCCCAACTTAATCATCACAATTAACCATATTCTTAAAATAGGATTTTACATATGCATTCCTATCATCTATACCAGTGTCATTAGGACCCCAAATAGTGTATGTTTTGGGAGTCATTTTCTTAGTTGCATGCATATGTGGTTGGTTTAGATAGGGATAATTACATTTGATGCAAGTGATAGAAAATTACATTTGATGCAAACGATAATTTAAGCTTAGATAGGGATTATTTTGCATTTGATGCAAACTGGATTAACTGTATAGTAAATAGTTTACGGCAATATTTAATGATATAAACGCAAGGAAAAGTTCACGAGTAAGATGGGAATGTCCCGATCTACGCCCAGGTTCGAACGGCGTCCGAATCGGACGCCAAATGCCCAAGTTACGCCCAAAACAGCTCAATGGATCAAACCGGGTCAGACCAGGTTGACCCAGACCAGACTGGATCTGGCCTGGCCAGCCTAAGGCCAGCCCTAGGCATGGGCACCCAGGGCACCAGGCGGCCTAGGCCTGGGCCCCCGCCCAGGCCCTGGCGCCTGGGCGCCTGCCTAGGCACCCAGGGCGGGCGCCCTGGGCCCGCCAGGGCCCAGGCGCCGTGGACACCCGGCCCGGGCGCCCGCCTGGTGCCTAGGTGCATGTGCCCAGGTCTGGGCCAGGTGCCCAGTCAGCTTTTCTTGAGCAGTGGGGCCCACATGCTGGGCCCCACCACTGGGTGTAGAACCCTAGGGTTAATTGGCAGTTTTGACGGCTGATTTTAGTCGAAAATCTAGCGTTGGGCTGAAATTTGGATGATCAATTGGAGGGTCAAACGGACTCGGATTGACGAACCGTTTTTTCTATGAGTTCACCGTTGAACACCCTTCGAATTAATAGGTTGTATCAATCATGAAGCTCAACGGTGAGGGAGTTAAAATTTACGAAAGTTTAGCCTTTGTGAAAGACAAACTAAATTGAATTTATTAACTCCATTTAATAGTCCCACATCGGTTGTGGAGAAAAGGGGAGAGTCAAATGCCTATATAAATGGGGGCCTCTCCCCTTCCTTCAAACTTTTCCCAAGCTCCAGATCTGAGTGGCTCCCGTAAATGTTGGAGCACGCTCGGATCTAGGCTTAAATTAATTTTTCTTCTCCCTATATTTCTGCCTTACTCCTGAAGGGCTCTAAGAAAGCCACGAAGGAGTTCGGGTGCGGATCCGAAATCTCGGCGAAGGCTTTCACTTGCGTTAAACTTTCTTCGGCACGTGGTTGGCTCGGCGACACGAGGATTGCTTGCCTCAGGATGCAGAGCGGTTCGAGGAGCAGCTCGACGTGGGATGGAGAGCGGCTCGGAAGACGGTGCTGTACATCTTGCCTGCTCCAGGGCAAGATTCCGGGTATGTTTTTAGAAGCTTTCGTTTTAATTATTCGCATAGTTTAGATCCCTCTTGGGGTGGTCAGATCCACCCCAAGTTGGTAGAGATCTTGGCTAAGAGGGTCTGGTTCCTTAGGGCTGCATGTTAATTAGATTAACATAATTTTTCCGCTGCATATTTTTGCTTCCGTGTTCCATCCGACTTAGAATGGGCACGAATTTTAGCCCTGAGGGTCTGCCAAAACCCTACAAAAATAAACCCTTCTAAAAGTTACCTAAGTCTCCAACGCGATTTAACTCGTTTGGTACTTAATCAACACAAATATTATAGCTTGTAGAAAAGTGAGTTGCAACAGAAATAACAAATACAAGCAATAATAATAAGAGATATAGAAATATGATCATAGCACAGACACAGAGATTTTATCCTGATTTGGCCCAACCTTGGCCTACGTCCAGTCCCCGACCTCCCTCGGGATTTAATCCAATATTGCAATAATCAATACAATCACCTAGCTTCCCTCGCTAGGAATTTACTGCACACCTAGTTACACCAATAACTAGTATTTCCAATCTACTTCCCTCTCACTAGGGAATCAATACAACACAACCACTTCAGTAAGAGGACCTCCCTCGAGGATTTTCACAACACAACCCAACAACCCAATAACCTCACCTCTTAAGGCTTTACAACACAATATCAATCAACACCACAGCTTTGTGTGTGTTTACAACCCAATCACAAATCTTACCAAATCACTTACCAAACCTCCTTTACAAACCTTTGAAGACGAGGACTTGATGCACCCTTGATCATATAGCCAAAGATTAGAGCTTTCCGTGTTTTTATGTGGCAATAAGAAAAATCATTGTTTCGATCTAAAATAGATTTAAGTGAAAAACAAATAAAACAAAAACAAAACTTGAAACAATCTGTTATATAATGGAAGATTAAAACAGAGAGATGGAACGGCCAAAAGATTGCTCACAAAGGTTTAATAAGAAGATTCAAAAACTATGAAGTACAATGGCCAAAACTAGATCTTGAGAGTAAGAGAGATCTTGAAAAATGCTTTTAAAAATATTTAAAATTGCTCTTTTTCATGAGAAAACCCTCAGCAAACCTATCTTAAATAGTGTGTGAAAACCCGCTGAAAACGACTCTCAAAAATACCCTCTAACGGCTAAAAACGACACATTTCCGTAAAATGCGTCAAGCTGTTTTTTCTGGCCGTTTGAACCGGTAGTCAACTATTCTTGAAAATAGTCAGCTATCTGGGCCCAATAGTCGACTATTTGCCTTGATAGTCCGCTATTTTGCAATCAGAGAGTTCTAGCCAAGTTTTGGCTGACAATAGTCGGCTATATGTCTCCGATAGTCACATATTTCATGAAACTTGGATATTTCTCTTTGAAAACCATTTGAAACTTCATAAAAACTTTTATCAAACAATTTCAAACATTTTGAAACTATTTAAAGTCATTTTTTTGACGTTTTAGTGTGTGTAGCTCCAAATCTTAAGCTTTTACAAACTAAGACTCAACTTACATAACTTGACATAGTCTTACGTCTTGAGTCTTGTTCACATGGTCTTGAGCCTTCACATTTCATTTGAGTCTTTTTCATGAGCTTGTAATCTTTAATTCTTGACTCTTAAAATGGATCCAAGTTCAAGGCTTGAGCTACTTCACATCGTTATTCTTCATGGCTTTGTTTC
The DNA here is from genome assembly GCA_030789695.1 of Scilla litardierei. Lineage (NCBI taxonomy): Eukaryota > Viridiplantae > Streptophyta > Magnoliopsida > Asparagales > Asparagaceae > Scilla > Scilla litardierei. The sequence continues at coordinate 314,999,195 of CM061142.1, read as the reverse complement.
TTTTGTTCTAACACTTTGATCATAATTGGTGTTCATATCTACACGTACTTGAATTAAGATCATTAATTAGTATCATATCATTTGTGAACATTATCAAAACTCCACTGGGGTGGGTCACAATTGTAACGGCCAGTATCTTTAGGCGCGTTTTCGTTTGGGCGTGCCAGTATTTTATTTCTGTTATCCAGTTACTTTTTCGTCCGTACGTGTCAACGCGAGCGCGTCACTGTTTTCGTTTTACCGTATCGTCGATATTTACCATCAAGCCTTAATTTAACTTAATTATCCTGCTAATTACATTTTACTAATTACAAAATCTTAATTTCTTTAATTAATTTCACTAATTACTTTTCCATTTTTAATGATGACTAATTAATTACGTTAATTACGTTTTTACCTTAACCCTTAACTACACGACAACACACACGTTTTAAACAATCACTTCTGAAATCAAAGTTGGCTTCTCTTTGTTCCTTGTTTTCGTTTGAGAAAAACAACACGTCTCTACACAACCCTTAGTCTTAAGATTTCATTAAACACCTATCCTAATCGCATTAAAACTCCTTTGACAAATGATAAAGCGTGTCCCCCTGCTAATCTTCTTAAGGCAACGTGCAACGTCTTCTCCCTGCAAAAATTTTCGAAAAGCCAAAACAAAACAAAATCATCACCAATACAGTTTTCCCAAACAGAATTTCTCCCCTACTCTTCATACCCACTCACTGATCAACAAATCAAACCCAGAAACACACTTTCTAATTCTTCCCAAATCAAACCAAATTCTCAAACCAATTTCAGCACAAATCAAACTTCAGTTCCCAAAATCTTCCCAAAAACAAAATCAAAATCCAATCCCCAAAACCTGAAATTTGAAATAAAAAACAACAACAAAAACTCCAGATCTGAAAATATTTTCAGATCAAATCTCCTTCCTTCTTCCTCCTCCCTCTTTCCTAGGGCCGGCCTCATCCACCCCCTCAACCCCATGCCTACAGCCGCGCGCGCCACCAGCAACCACCGCAGCGGCATCTCACGCGCGCGCCTCCAGCACGGATCCACGCGAGCCGCCGCCGAGTCGCTGAAACCGCCGCCGCCTGGAGCCGTGAGAGCCGCCGCCGCCCCTCTGCGCCGACGTCCGCCCGGAGCCGCCGTCGCCTGCGCCGGGCGCCGCCCGACCAGCCACCTGAGCCGCCGGACGCCGAGCCCTCCCCTTGCGTGAGTCCCCCTCTCTCCCAGCTTGACTTTGCCCCTTGGTTTCGTGACTTACAGCAAGAACAAAAAAAAGAAGAAGAGGGGAATGAAATATGAAGAGACAGAGACTGGAAAGGTGATGAAAAGGAGAGAAAATAATAAAAAGATAGGAATCGAACAGTATGGAATTAAAGGAGAGAGTAAAGGAAGGGAACATAGACTTAAAGAGAAAGAGAGAAATTAACAGATAGGGAGAGACTTAAAGGGGTGTGGTAATAATTTGTGTAAGAGAGTATTATTATTTGTTAGATTAAGTGTGTAGTAGGTATACAATTAACCTTATGATAACCATGTAACTAAATATTGAGTTAGCATTAATACGATTGTTAATATTAGTTAATTAGTATTAAATTTTAAACATCTTGTTATTAGATATATCAGAATAAAATGAGGCGTATAATTTTAGTGTAATAAAATTGAATAAAATTAAGGGTGTGTAACGCCTTATAAACACCACCCTAGCCTGATACCCCAATAAAAATTAGACGAACCCACTTTAAGGATTAATTGGACATTTTGAATTATTTCACGGAAATCTAATCCAGTGAATTGTTTAACTAAAACAGAGAACCGGAAGTATCAACACGTAGTACCCGTCCAGACGAACCTACGACAATCGATACCACCGAAAACAGGCAAGTGATACTTGCCAGTAATTATTTAGGCCATGTTGTAGGCCATTTTTGTAAATTGTGTAAAAGAGACTAGGCGGTGAAATGATAGTCGCCTAGACAACCATATTGATCTAGTTTGACAATGAAACTAGATCCGACACTTTTTACATGCTTACATTCATGCTGCCATGTCACGTTTACTTTAATTAACTGTACGCACTCTTATCTGCATCTTGCCATGTCATTCATTCATCAAATTGTTCTATCGTGATTGCATAGCACACGCTACAATAATTGTAACTATTGAGGCTAGGCACCTGCTTTGCGGGCACAACCCTATGCCAATAACACTTCCTGGTTCGTGATTCAGAAGATGGGCGCCAGTCCATATACACGTGGAGGGGTAGGGTTAAACGATCGCTTGAGCATAGAAGTGAGCCCGTACAGCCACTTCAGCCAAAAGACGGAAACTCTATGCACAAAGTGATAAATCAGTGATTCGTGAATCGTGAAATAGTGAATTGTAACTTTCTGTTACACCGTGCTTGATTATTATTATCTTGTTCATTTAATTATTGCATTCTTTTAATATCATGTCATACCATCATGTTAGAACTGCTAGTTGCATTATTTTATTTGTATCCTTGCACAAAAGTCCTCCGCCTTTCTTGGGAGACTTTTGCTGACATGTGCCCTTTTCTCTTTGGGTGTCACATGTCAGACTTTGAGACAGAGCAGATAGCAGAAGACGAGCAGTTCGGAGACGCTGAGTTTGAGGTCCCTACTGAGACCGAGTTCGAGGACACCGGTGACCAGTCCTAGTCTCACCTAGAGACTTCTTTAGTTGTTGCTGCTTTTATAGTTGCTGTTAGATTTCGATGTGTAGCACCTATATATCTCGATGTTTATGTTTCGGCCGTGCTTTAGGCCTTGTTCAGACTTGTACTATTATGACTATTCTGTGATGATGTAATATTTGTTGGATGTTGTTGGTGGATGTCCTTTTATCTGCTTTATTATTGTTGTTGTTTCGTCGCAATGCAAGGACCTGCTACTTTTCGAAAAAAATTTACAGACGCTTATCAGACTGCAGCTTCACAGCTCCACGTCTGAGCGGACCTCCTCACGTCTCGCCTTCCATATTAGGGAAGCGGGGCGTGACAGGTTTTAGTGGTGGCCCATGCAGGTCTGCTCTTTGCATCTGCGAAATATCGGAACAACAATAATGATAACAACATCCATTTAAATATTCGGAACATTCGAGTCATGATTAAGTCTAATCTGAACATTTTCTTGTCTTAGATGGCCGGTAGACGCGTTACCCGAGGAGCTGGTAGTGGGCCTGGAGCTGGTGGTGGAGCAGGACATGTTGCAGATGCTGATAGAGAACCCATCACGGCTGAGATGATGAGGATGATGCATCAGATGATGCAGGTTCAGCAGGGCATGCTTCAGAATGTCCCTCGCTTCGAGCCGGGAGCGAAACAATTTCGGGAGCTGGGCCCGTCATATTTTACTGGGTCAGAAGGATCATTAGCTGCGGATGAATGGATGAAGAACACGGAGGATAATCTGCTTCTCTCGAAGGTTAACCCGGCCGGATGGGTTGACTTGGTAAAGAAGCAACTGAAGGACAATGCCCGCAGTTGGTGGGAGTCTGAAGAGCAGATGTTAGTGAAGCCTATTCCCTGGGCCAATTTCAAGGCGAGATTTAATGAGGAGTATTTTCCTCAAGCTGCCAGGAGGGAGCTAATGCAGCAGTTCATCAATCTGAAGCAAGGAAATCTGACGGTGCATCAGTACCACCAAGAGTTCATGAGACTGAGTCGCTTTACGCCGAAGATGGTGGAGACTGCTGAGGATCGAGCACAAAGATTCTTACAGGGTTTATCTTTGGAACTGCAGAGTTCGATTTCCTCTTCGGACTTAGACTCTTACCAGAAGTTGCTGATAGCTGCCAAGAGGCATGAGCTTATTGCCAATCAGAAGAGAGGGCAGTATTCAGGTGCTGGGAAGAGGCCTATGGAGCAGGCCAGAGCTTTGGTTAGGCATGGGTTCAAGCCTAATCAGTCCGTGCAGTTTAAGCGGCCAGGTGGGCCTAGCCAGAAGACGTGCGGTCATTGCGTCAAGACTGGTCATGTGAAGGAGCAGTGCAGGAGGCTTCTGGGCCAGTGCTTGGTTTATGGTGACGCTACGCATACATTGAAGGACTGCCCGAGTGCTAAGAAACCGTGGAAGGCACCAGTTGGAGTTCAGCAGCAAAGAGCTCCGGTAGTCGCTGGACGTGGAGCGCCTCTCATTCCCCAGAAGCAGGCTTTCCAGCAGGCTGTTCAGCCTAAGAGGCAAGCCTTCACGATGACTGCAGTGGAGGCAGAGACTGAGGACGGAGTTATTGCAGGTAACTTCTATACTAGTCCTCCTTATTTATGCATTATGTTTATTAGTTAGACCCATGTTAATCTAGTTGCATGTTACCCTTAGGTGTCATCTTAGTTTCATCTCACCCGGCCTTGACCCTGTTCGATTCTGGAGGTTCCATGTGCATCCTATCTCGGAAGTTCGTAGTCGAACACTCGATACCCACCTATACACTTCCTAAGTGTTGGAACATTACAACTGGGAATGGTGTAGTGAAGGTTGCACTGGGATGTAGACCATGCCCATTGGTGATTAGTGGACACGAACTGTATGCTAATTTCATCGTCCACGACCTATCCAACTTTGATGCTATTCTTGGCATTGACTGGTTAGGAGCTTTTTATGCCACGATCGACTGTCACAGGAAGAAAGTGGTGTTTGAAATTCCTGACCATCCAGTGTTCGAGTTTGTCGGTGGAGGACGTTCGCTTGGACCTGTTAATTTCCGAGCCCAGCCTTACCGATTGACCGTTGCAGCTATGATTGTTGAACCAGAGAGGCCTGCAGTAGTAAGAGATTTCGAAGACGTCTTCCCTGAAGACATTTCTGGACTGCTGCCCGATCGAGCGTTGGAATTCGGCATCGATCTTATGCCAGTAGCTCAACCAATTTCGAAGGCACCGTACCGTATGGCTCCTACAGAATTAGAAGAGTTGAGGAAACAATTGGATGAGCTACTACAGAAGGGTTTCATTCATCCCAGCGTATCTCCCTGGGGTGCACACGTCTTGCTAGTAAAGAAGAAGGATGGATCGAGAAGAATGTGCATTGATTATCGAGAGTTGAATCAGATCACAGTGAAGAACAAGTACCCGCAGCCCCGTATTGATGATATCTTCGATCAGCTCGGTGGATCGAGAGTATTTTCGAAGTTGGATCTCCGGAGCGGATACCATCAAGTCAGAGTCAAGAAGGAAGACGTGCTCAAGACCGCTTTTCAGACTAAGTACGGACATTACGAGTTCGTTGTCATGCCGTTCGGTGTGACCAACGCTCCTGCTGTGTTCATGAATCTCATGAATCTTATCTTTTATGACTTCCTCGACAAGTTCATGGTGATATTCATAGACGACATCTTGGTGTACTCGAAGAACGAGGAAGAGCATGCAGAACATCTGAAGATAGTATTGGAGACGCTCCGTCACCATAGACTGTATGCCAAGTACAGCAAATGCGAATTCTGGCTGGATAGAATTGCATTTCTTGGGCATGTAGTATCGGGAGCAGGTATCTCAGTGGATCCGGAGAAGGTCAAGGCAGTCAGTGAATGGCCTACACCTCGATCGGCATCGGACATCAGGAGTTTCCTTGGGTTGGCTGGATACTACCGCAGATTTATCAAGGATTTCTCGAGAATAGCTGAGCCGATGACGAGATTGACGAGAAAGGATGTTAAGTTTAGCTGGTCAGACTCTTGTGAGCAAGCTTTTTCTACCTTGAAGGAGAGACTGACTACTGCACCAGTCTTAGCTATTCCGGACAGAAGAGGAGGCTTCGAGATTTTCTGCGACGCATCGGGCAAGGGCCTTGGATGCGTTCTGCACCAGCACGGTCATGTAGTCGCTTATGCTTCTCGACAGTTGAAGATCCACGAGAAGAATTATCCGACTCACGACTTGGAGTTAGCTGCCGTCATCTTTGCTTTGAAGATTTGGAGGCATTTCTTACTGAGTGAGAAAGTGAAAATCTTAACTGATCACAAAAGTTTGAAATATATATTTACTCAGAAGGAGCTGAATATGAGACAGCGCAGGTGGTTGGAATTGATGGCAGACTACGACATCGATCTTCAGTATCATCCTGGGAAGGTGAATGTCGTACCTGATGCCTTGAGTCGACTGCCCGAAGTGATGGTTCTCACAACTCAGTGGAGATTGCAGCAGGATCTGCGAAGGATGAATGTTGAAGCTGTTCTACCGGGAGTCACATCGTCGTTGATGAACATGCGGATTCAATCGACGATTGTGGATCGAATCAAGATTGCTCAAGTTGGAGATGCTAAGTTGAAGAAGATCAGAGAACAAGTCGAAGCAGGACTTCAAACAGATTTTCTGATTCACGCGGATGGATCTTTAAGATATGGTAGTAGGATCTGCGTACCTGCAGGAGATATCAGAGAGGAGTTGATGAATGAGGCTCACAGTTCGCCTTATTCTATTCATCCTGGAGGTACTAAGATGTACAAAGATCTTCGACATAATTTCTGGTGGCATGAGATGAAGAGAAGTGTGGCACGGAGCGTTGCCAAGTGCCTCGTGTGTCAGCAAGTGAAGGTTGAACATCATCGCACTGCTGGACTACTACAACCTTTGCCTATTCCCGAGTGGAAGTGGCAGCACATCACGATGGACTTCGTGACTGGCTTGCCTCGGAGCACCAAGCAGAACGATGCGATCTGGGTCATCGTTGATCGATTGACCAAGTCCGCGCACTTTATACCTTTCCGAGTTGGGCAATCCACAGAGATATTAGCAAGGAAGTATATGGAGGTAATGACCTAACGCATACCTTAATAGTTTCCTACTAGTACTAGTCGTGATGTGAATTATGTCGTGTAGGAGATCGTGCGCTTACATGGAGTCCCTGTGAGCATTGTATCAGATCGTGATACGAGGTTCACGTCTCAGTTCTGGAAGAGTCTGCAGACCAATCTGGGTACCAGTCTGAAGTTTAGTACTGCGTATCACCCGCAGATAGATGGCCAGTCAGAGCGTATCATACAAATCTTGGAGGATATGTTGAGAGCCTGTATGTTGGATCTCAAGGGTTCATGGGAGGATCATTTGCACCTGGTGGAGTTTTCCTACAACAACAGCTATCAGGCGAGCATTGGCATGGCGCCATTTGCTGCTCTCTACGGGAGGAAATGTCGATCACCACTGAGTTGGGATGACATAGGTGATAGAGAGCTCTTGGGGCCAGAGATGATAGTGGAAGCAGTTGGTGTTGTGCGAGATATCAGAGATAAGATTCGGATCGCCCAGGACCGTTACAAGCATTGGGCAGATGCTAAACGACGTCCTCTGGAGTTTCAGCCAGGAGATCATGTGTTTCTGAAGATCTCACCGAATCGAGGAGTGATTCGATTTGGGAAGAGAGGCAAGCTTAGTCCGAGATATATTGGACCATTCGATGTGCTAGAGCGAGTTGGAGAAGTAGCTTATCGCTTAGCTTTGCCACCGTCCTTAGAGGGCGTTCATGACGTCTTTCATGTGTCCCAGCTCCGTCGTTATATCAACGACCCTTCTCATGCTGTGGACTACTCTGAGATTACTGTTCGGCCAGATCTGACGTACGAACAGCAACCAGTGGAGATCCTAGATCGACGTCAGAAAGTCTTCAGGAACAAGACAGTTGATCTAGTCAGAGTGATGTGGCGTCGTGACTCGCCAGGAGAATCTACCTGGGAGCGGGAAGATGACATGCGAGAGCATTATCCATATTTATTTCCTACTCCTTAGTGATGAGAATTCAGAGGACGGAATTTTTTCTAAGGTGGGTAGAATGTAACGGCCAGTATCTTTAGGCGCGTTTTCGTTTGGGCGTGCCAGTATTTTATTTCTGTTATCCAGTTACTTTTTCGTCTGTACGTGTCAACGCGAGCGCGTCACTGTTTTCGTTTTACCGTATCGTCGATATTTACCATCAAGCCTTAATTTAACTTAATTATCCTGCTAATTACATTTTACTAATTACAAAATCTTAATTTCTTTAATTAATTTCACTAATTACTTTTCCATTTTTAATGATGACTAATTAATTACGATAATCACGTTTTTACCTTAACCCTTAACTACACGACAACACACAGGTTTTAAACAATCACTTCTGAAATCAAAGTTGGCTTCTCTTTGTTCCTTGTTTTCGTTTGAGAAAAACAACACGTCTCTACACAACCCTTAGTCTAAAGATTTCATTAAACACCTATCCTAATCGCATTAAAACTCCTTTGACAAATGATAAAGCGTGTCCCCCTGCTAATCTTCTTAAGGCAACGTGCAACGTCTTCTCCCTGCAAAAATTTTCGAAAAGCCAAAACAAAACAAAATCATCACCAGTACAGTTTTCCCAAACAGAATTTCTCCCCTACTCTTCATACCCACTCACTGATCAACAAATCAAACCCAGAAACACACTTTCTAATTCTTCCCAAATCAAACCAAATTCTCAAACCAATTTCAGCACAAATCAAACTTCAGTTCCCAAAATCTTCCCAAAACAAAATCAAAATCCAATCCCCAAAACCTGAAATTTGAAATAAAAAACAACAACAAAAACTCCAGATCTGAAAATATTTTCAGATCAAATCTCCTTCCTTCTTCCTCCTCCCTCTTTCCTAGGGCCAGCCTCATCCACCCCCTCAACCCCTTGCCTACAGCCGCGCGCGCCACCAGCAACCGCCGCAGCGGCATCTCACGCGCGCGCCTCCAGCACGGATCCACGCGAGCCGCCGCCGGGTCGCTGAAACCGCCGCCGCCTGGAGCCGTGAGAGCCGCCGCCGCCCCTCTGCGCCGACGTCCGCCCGGAGCCGCCGTCGCCTGCGCCGGAGCGCCGCCCGACCAGCCACCTGAGCCGTCGGACGCCGAGCCCTTCCCTTGCGTGAGTCCCCCTCTCTCCCAGCTTGACTTTGCCCCTTGGTTTCGTGACTTACAGCAAGAACAAAAAAAAGAAGAATAGGGGAATGAAATATGAAGAGACAGAGACTGGAAAGGTGATGAAAAGGAGAGAAAATAATAAAAAGATAGTAATCGAACAGTATGGAATTAAAGGAGAGAGTAAAGGAAGGGAACAGAGACTTAAAGAGAAAGAGAGAAATTAACAGATAGGGAGAGACTTAAAGGGGTGTGGTAATAATTTGTGTAAGAGGGTATTATTATTTGTTAGATTAAGTGTGTAGTAGGTATACAATTAACCTTATGATAACCATGTAACTAAATATTGAGTTAGCATTAATACGATTGTTAATATTAGTTAATTAGTATTAAATTTTAAACATCTTGTTATTAGATATATCAGAATAAAATGAGGCGTATAATTTTAGTGTAATAAAATTGAATAAAATTAAGGGTGTGTAACGCCTTATAAACACCACCCTAGCCTGATACCCCAATAAAAATTAGACGAACCCACTTTAAGGATTAATTGGACATTTTGACTTATTTCACGGAAATCTAATCCAGTGAATTGTTTAACTAAAACAGAGAACCGGAAGTACCAACACGTAGTACCCGTCCAGACGAACCTACGACAATCGATACCACCGAAAACAGGCAAGTGATACTTGCCAGTAATTATTTAGGCCATGTTGTAGGCCATTTTTGTAAATTGCGTAAAAGAGACTAGGCGGTGAAATGATAGTCGCCTAGACAACCATATTGATCTAGTTTGACAACGAAACTAGATCCGACACTTTTTACATGCTTACATTCATGCTGCCATGTCACGTTTACTTTAATTAACTGTACGCACTCTTATCTGCATCTTGCCATGTCATTCATTCATCAAATTGTTCTATCGTGATTGCGTAGCACACGCTACAATAATTATAACTATTGAGGCTAGGCACCTGCTTTGCGGGCACAACCCTATGCCAATAACACTTCCTGGCTCGTGATCCAGAAGATGGGTGCCAGTCCATATACACGTGGAGGGGTAGGGTTAAACGATCGCTTGAGCATAGAAGTGAGCCCGTACAGCCACTTCAGCCAAAAGACGGAAACTCTGTGCACAAAGTGATAAATCAGTGATTCGTGAATCGTGAAATAGTGAATTGTAACTTTCTGTTACACCGTTCTTGATTATTATTATCTTGTTCATTTAATTATTGCATTCTTTTAATATCATGTCATACCATTATGTTAGAACTGCTAGTTGCATTATTTTATTTGTATCCTTGCACAAAAGTCCTCCGCCTTTCTTGGGAGACTTTTGCTGACATGTGCCCTTTTCTCTTTGGGTGTCACATGTCAGACTTTGAGACAGAGCAGATAGCAGAAGACGAGCAGTTCGGAGACGCTGAGTTTGAGGTCCCTACTGAGACCGAGTTCGAGGACACCGGTGACCAGTCCTAGTCTCACCTAGAGACTTCTTTAGTTGTTGCTGCTTTTATAGTTGCTGTTAGATTTCGGTGTGTAGCACCTATATATCTCGATGTTTATGTTTCGGCCGTGCTTTAGGCCTTGTTCAGACTTGTACTATTATGACTATTCTGTGATGATGTAATATTTGTTGGATGTTGTTGGTGGATGTCCTTTTATCTGCTTTATTATTGTTGTTGTTTCGTCGCAATGCAAGGATCTGCTACGTTTCGAAAAAAATTTACAGACGCTTATCAGACTGCAGCTTCACAGCTCCACGTCTGAGCGGACCTCCTCACGTCTCGCCTTCCATATTAGGGAAGCGGGGCGTGACAACAATGTCCCAACAGGATCGACCTCTACAACCAAGGCGACACGATCTTAGGTAGGCGAGTACCCCCATTTACTCCAAGCCGTTACTTGTGGACCCGCGCCACACACGTAATGATCAGTTTTGTCAGAAGGGCATTTGGATAATCTCCATCAGATGGCGCACAGTCAGCTTTGTTGGGTGACGCACATTCGACTTTGTCAAGGGTCTGTTGACATGGCTGAGACACCCCGATCCTAAATAGGATGAAAACCCTCTGCATCAGGTACTCCCAATTTGATATGCTATTTTCTATCTATCAAACCCTAGCTTTCCCCATCATTCAAAAACTTAGCGGTGGCTAGCTATAGCCACGTCCCGCCTTTCCTCGCTTGATCCTTACTTAAGCAACAGAGCCAAATCGGAGAGTCACCCCTTCGGTTTCTCTGACGCGTTTACTATCTATTTCAGGCGGCGTCAAAGGATCTCCATCTCTAGTCTGACAAAACAGACCTGTTCAGGCTCGACCTGTCTGTTTGCTGAAATACTTACTGTCATGGCCGGATCTTGGATCTTGGTTAACTACTTGATTTCATATAATTCATAGCATCAAACAAAACATAAGAGCAAGGGACAACCTACCCATAGAGAAAGCATGTTCTTGCATGCTATGGTTTATGCTTGATCACCTCTTATAGCAATGATTACAATGTAAAATGTTTTGCAATGCAAATCCAAGTCGAATGTCTGCATAAATTTTGGTAAGTTACACATAAATTTTGGTAAGTTGTAAAATGACTTCCAAATCCTCAGATCTAATGTTTGGCAGGCTGCATGAAAACGTGTCGCCTAATTATTTTTCATGGCCCGCCCGCCTTCAGGCTGGATCGGATTGGATTCGTGTGGTTTTAGGCTTATTAGGCTAATGGGTCTGTTCGGATAAACTTGGATTAAGCTCTAAAATGACTTTTATATCCTTAAAACCAATGTTTGGTGGATTAACAAAGTCCTCAAACCGACGGCTAAACATGCTAATGGAGAGAGAATCGGCGGGGAGAGATGGCGCGCTTTCGACACGTGCTGGAAAAGGCGTCCCCACGCAGAATTGGGCCGGCCCCATCCACTTTTGATCTGCGGCCCTTGTGGTGGCCCCCACCGCTTTCCCCTTTTTATCAATCCATGCATCTTCGGGGTGCCTTTCCCCCTTTTGAGTTTATGCTTCTCCTCCGCCCCCCACCCAATTTGCTGCTCCAACTACGATCATCGATATGAACATGGTGCGTTGAGCTTGAGCTTCACAGATCATGCCCAGCCAGGGACTGTTCACTGTGGTTCACATGGCTCTGAGGTGCAAAGGCGAAAAGGGTAGGTGAGAGTGGGTATTAAATTAATGTAACTGATGGAAGGGCTAGAGTTTTTTGGGGGTGTTGGGATCGATCCTTGAGTGCCCCCCTTGCCATGATGGGTGGCGTCCGAAAGCGGCAATCAAAGTTCTTTCAGCTCCCACGAATATTAAAGCAATTGAGATCGTGAATGGTATGAAGAACTTCAGGTTGTTTACTTAATTTAATCAAGGAATCAGTTGGAAATAACCGAAAGCTTGCCGGCCCTTGTCTCGACTTTTGCGAGACCCGAAATGGATTCGAACAAGGGTATCTTGAATCTTTGTATGCCCAAGAATGGAATTAGGGTGTCATGCTTATGTATGATGAAACGATGACATCATGTAAATTAGTTTACTCGTTGTCGTGAACGAAAATAATTAGTGGGAACACTCGTGGCCCCCTGTATCTTTTTTTAATCATCAAGGATGCTATTACACTTGTGTGTTGCCGGACATATACGAATAGGAGATCATGTGATCTACTAGTTATAATTGTTACGAGTCTATATTACATTGTTAGTTTTGATATAGACCAACTGACGAGTCCAGCCCATAAAATATTGTGGCATCCATCTGAAGCAATGCCCAAGCGAAATGTGAGCTATATGCGCAAACAAGGCCACAATGGTGGTCTAGGATTTCTTTGGGCCCAATGATCAAATCTGAACCTTCAAAGGAAAAATGTGCTAGCAGAATTCTGAAGCAGCTAGGAAATGGTTCTTGCACAAATGGAATTCCTCTTCACAAAAGCCATGGTTTCTTAGCCAACTCACCACATCTGTAAATACGATCAGATTACAATAGTTGAGGCATGTCCTCAAAGAGGCTATATGCTTAGGGGTTACGATCCTACTTTACTTTCTCCTTTCGTTTGAACATGGTTTTCTGACGAATATCATCCTAGCTTGAGAGTCGGAGGGGGGTTAATGGAAAACCCCGCATCACCTCAGTTGTGTTCATCTATGCTGATTGCAAGAGGATCCTACAGTATTCTTCCTCGTAATAACATCAACATGTTCAAGTTTATCAGGTGGTTTGAGATCACATACTATATTACTTCTTATTGTTTGCAACCGAATCATGAAAATTCATGTTGCAACAATTGGCAGGCATCTTGAGGTCTTACATGTCTTCCCCCAAGTTGCAAATGACTTTGTCCAATGTATTCCCCTGCCAGTACAATGTCCTACAAAGATCCAAACACTAGTTATATCAAGCAGGACCTCATCACTGGTCTACCCAACTTGCACATGACTTCATCCAATACTTCGTCACTAGCAAAACGGTCAAGAAAGATTCCAAACACCAGTTATATCAAGTGGGGAACGATTAACCTTCAGAGAATTCATAAACAAGTTCAACGAAGAATGAAATGACCACTGAAGATATTTCTAATAGCTTTGTTATAAGATGCTATCCCTAAGCCTTATGGAGCAGAACTTCTGGTATGAAACTCCATAAGAAACGCTTCTCCACAATTGAAATAATGGAAGAACTCAATATGAAGATGGAAGCTGAAGAAGTTTTTGCATCCCAAAACCACTTCAACTTGGATGACAAGATAAAGTCTGATAACGTTGATCCATGCCTCCTTCACCGCTTCCACTGAGGCAATCAACTCGGCCTCTGTGGTTGACAACACAACCACCGACTGTAGGACAGATCGCCACGCCACTGCTGCGGTGCCCAACGTGAACACGTAACCTGTGGTCGATCTCCACTTGTCCCTCTGACCAGCATAATCAAAATCACAGTACACTGTCAGCACCACACCGTCACCTCTGCCATAGTGCAAACTGACACCAACTGTGCCTAACAGATATCGCAATATCCACTTAACGGCCTGCCAATGCTCCTTGCCGAGGTTCTCCATATATCTGCTCACTACTCCCACGACCTGTGCAATATCTAGGCGCATGCAACCTATCGCGTACATCAAACTCCCAATTGCACTAGCATATGGCACTTGAGACATAGGCTTCTTCTCATCCTCGGTACTCGACGACTGCAACGCCGAAAGCTGAAAGTGAGCTCCAAGAGGTGTCCCCACATGCTTTGCACTCTCGATTCCATAACGGATGAGCACCTTCTCAATATACCCCTTCTGCGACAAACTCAACTCACCCTTCCTCCTGTCCCGGGATATCTCCATCCCTAGGATTTTCTTCGTCGGGCCCAAATCCTTCATATCGAACTCCTTGCCCAACTTCTCTTTTAGCTTCTTGACCTCCGACATGTTTGAGGAAGCAATCAACATGTCGTTAACATAAAATAGGATGTAGATGCGCGGGCCATCATCCAATGTGTGCACATATACACACTGATCCTTCACGCTCTGCTCAAAACCTACACCCATCATAAAGCTATCAAATCGCTTGTACCACTGTCTGGATGACTGTTTCAACATGTAGAAGGATTTCCTCAACCTGTAGACCATCCTCTCCTTACCTTCCACTAAGAACCCCTCTGGTTGGTGCATGCTAATCAAGTCATCCAAATCACAATGTAGAAAAGCGGTCTTGACATCGAATTGCTCCAACTCCATGTCCATGTATGCTACTAGTGCTAACAAAATACGAATAGAAGTGTGTCTCACCACTAGAGAAAATATCTCATTGTAGTCCTCTCCATTCCTTTGTGCAAAACCCTTAGCCACTAGCCTTGCTTTGTACCGTACATTACCACCATCTTCGGTCGAGCTTTCCTTTACCTTATAGATTCACATACATCCAATCGCACGCTTCTCATGTGGTAAAGGCACTAACTCCCACGTGTCATTATGGTGGAGAGACTCCATCTCTTCCTCCATATCTCCTTTCCAACTCGCCACATCACTCGAGCTAATGGCTCCACCGTAGGTCATAGGCTCCTTATGCTCAATGTTTAAGGCATATGTCGCCATGTCGCCAAAGGAGAATGTAGTGTAATCCCAAGCTTCAAATCTCTCAGGTGCCTTCTTGGTTCGCTTAGACCTCCGCACCTCATCTGCAACAAATTCATCACATACCTGAGCTTGGACTGGTGTGTGCATATGGTCCTCAACGTGGACCTCATCATGTCCTGCAACGGGGACCTCGACCATCGGCTCCTTGCCTGGTCGCCTCTGGAATGTGCTCGGGAGTTCAATCGTCTCTGCCGTAGTCTCCTTGGGTGACTCGTCTCCCTTCCAATGAGTATGCTTCGTCCTGAGCATCACAGACTCATCGAAGATGACATGCCTACTCAAAATCGCCTTGCGACCCACCGGGTCCCACAAGCGATATCCTTTCATGCCATCGCCATATCCAAGGAAAATGTACTTCTTGGCCCTTGGATCCAACTTGTTGCCCCTCTCATATGCATACACCAGGCAACCAACGATGCGTATGTAGGAGTAGTCACCAATTTTCCCACTCCACTTCTCTTTAGGAATTTGGTAATCAATAGCCATCGACGGAACTCGATTCACTATGTGCACAGCGGTAGTGAGTATCTCACCCTAAAATTCCTTCTCCAAATCGGCAGAGTACCTCAAGCAACGCACTCTCTCCAACAACATCCTGTTCATCCTCTCTACAACACCGTTCGATTGAGGATTCCCTGGTGTAGTAAAATGACGTCAAATCCCATGGGATCTGCAGAACCCTGTGAACTTCCTCGAGGTGTACTCGC
The DNA here is from genome assembly GCA_030789695.1 of Scilla litardierei. Taxonomy (NCBI): domain Eukaryota; kingdom Viridiplantae; phylum Streptophyta; class Magnoliopsida; order Asparagales; family Asparagaceae; genus Scilla; species Scilla litardierei. The sequence continues at coordinate 314,983,490 of CM061142.1, read as the reverse complement.
CTCTGTTGTCGGATCTAAGGACTCTCACCCCCTTGCCAGTTTGCTTTTCAACCATCGCAAGCCATTGCTTCAACATGCCAAAGGTTTGATCTTTCGTCTTCATCAAGTACATCGAAACCTTTCGAGAATAATCATCGATGAAGAGGACAAAGTACCTAGCCCCACCTCCTGACGCTACAGGACATGGCCCCCAAACATCAGAATGAATGTAATCCAGTGGACCTCGACTAGTGTGCTCCCCATGCTGAACTGCACCTTTGTCTTTTTTCCGTACACACAGCTTACACAAAACTCCACACTCTAATACTATCTCCAATCAATTTTATTCGACGGAGAACATCGAGGGTCTTGTCACATGGGTGACCCAAACGATAATGCCATAAATTTACTGAATCTCTGTCACTCAACCTAGTAGAGGTGGCATCGGCTTTGCATTCTACTGTGGTACCTTGTAGGGCATATAGATTCCCTACGTTTCTTCCCTTCATCACAATCATGGCTCCTTTGGATACCCTCAGCTCCCCATTCTCAACAACTGACTTTCATCCAACATTATCCAACACACCGATGGATATCAAGCTCTTTCGAAGATTGGGGACATGCCCCACATCTGCTAGGATACGCACTATGCCATCGTGCATCTTGATCCGACAGTTCCAATACCCGCGGTCTTACATGTCGCATTGTTCCCCATGAGAATAGAGCCTCTGTCTTCTTAGGAACGGTAAGTGGAAAACCAACTCCGATGTGGAGTCATATAAAAAGAACACCCACTGTCCATCAACCACGCAACATGTGCCTCACCGGACACCCCGCTGCAAACTTCTCTGGATCTCTACCCCTTTCACCATGGCCTCTGTCATCACGGATATGCATGTCCTCCAAACCTAAGGAAGCAGAACCGGAAGCTTCCTTGTCTTTCTTCCTAAATCTATTGGGGCATTGGTTCCTCCAATGGCCTCTCTGCTTGCAAATGAAACAGGAGCTGTCCTTCCTATCACGGTAATGCCGGGACTTTGAGCGGTCCTTCTTTTTGAAATGGCCTTGACCTCCTCTCCTGTCATGCCTTACTCTCACCTGCAATGCTTCATCGTGATTTCCTCGAAAGTCTCTACCTTGGACCTTCTCACATAGCATCTCGGTATGGTGCACGGCCTTCACCTCTTCCACAGTGAGCGTCGTTCGTCCATAGATCATGGACCGAACAGATTGGGAGAACTCATCAGTCAAAAAATATAACAAAATCAATGCTTGTTGCTCATCTTCGTTCTTGACATCCATTCCCCGCAACTCCATCACAATCCGATTCAACTCATCTATGTGATATTTTACCATCGATCTGGGCTTCATTTTCAGAGTGTACAACCCCTCTAGCTTATTCCACATATCCTTGGCCGTAGCCTCGTCCAACACCTCTCTCAAGACGGTGTCGATTAACAATAACTGGATGGCGCTATACGCCATTCTCTCCATCGCGGCCCTCTTTGATGCCGTCACATCCTTCTCAATGTTTTCCTCATTGAACACAATCTAAAAACATTTCCTCCGCCTCAAATAATTTTTCACCCTCAACTACCATAACCTAAAGTAATTACGGCCGGTGAACCTCTCAATGTTGAGTGTCGCCAAACTAACCATCTTCGCTACTCAATTTCTCCACAAACAACCGAAAGCTTTGATACCACTTGTTGATAAAAAAACCGTTGGTAATCCCGCGGAACAACAAGCCCTAACAACTAGCTAGGGAGCTAAATCTTGAAAAATTAGGTCACACAACAAACCAAATAACCAATCCCTCTTCGGATCTTACGTAAGCAAATTAGTAAACTAAATGCGACAAACTCAATTTGTAGAAAATAAATGAGACGAGGTGTTTTACCCTGGTTCAGTTGCGAACAACCTACTCCAGCATTCCGAGACGATCCACTACTAATCAATGAGAGTACACGAGCTTACACCAACACCTTCTTCTTCACACTCTTGTGAGTAACAACTTGGCAATTCCAAGCCCCCCCCAAATCTCACAAAGGAAGAAGAAGAGAAAGAGAAACACTACAAGAACTACTCTCTTCTAAACTTTCCAAAGCTCACACTTTTCTCTCCTCTGAAAATGGATGGCAGCAGCAGGCTCTGAGGAACACAACTCAGCTCTTCTCTTATCTCTGGAAACAAAGACAGCAAGCACTCTTTCAGCTCTCTGGAAAATAGATAGAAACACACACACTTGTTTTGCTCTCAGCGCACTCAATTATTCCAGCTGCCTCTGCCCTCATTATCACAAGCTGTCGGTGGAAGAGAAAATAGGCCCCTACGTTGCCTTATAGTCACCAACAACCAACTTAAAATTTAGGGCCTCTTCTTCACTGTGACTGGAGACTTTGCAGCACTTAAACAACAACAACAAAATACACCTTTCAAATGTTCTGCCACGACATTTATTCGTCGAAGCCATAAGAAAGAGCACTTGAATTATAATTCATAAATATTTGCTCAATGCTAGAGAACAATAATTGCAAGCTCTAGTGTAAGTATATGCAAAATCATGGTTATAATACTAATGAATGTAGATCTTTGAAGTTAGTTGTTGAAGGCTGCCCATAGAAAGGACATATGGAACATTTCAACTACCATAATGGCAAAAGCATATATCAACACCAACGATTAAGCTAGCAAGATTCATCATATGCAAATCCCATTAAGATCATCTAAATGGTCTGTATGAGCCATTAGAGGTCAAAGCCCTGTAAGGACCTTGTCTATGGGAAAACAACTAGAAGGGGGATTGAATAGTGTTTATGAAAATTTAAAAAGAATTTACGCCAAATAAAATGCAATCCAACAAATAATACGGAAATAGAAATAAACCCAAATAAGAAACAATTGCAAACACAATTATGTTTCTAGGGTTCGGATTACCCAAGTCAACTCCCGACTTGTTCCTGGTAATCCTACGTCCCTTCCACCCGGATACCACCGGATACTCAAGTTAGAACCCTAACTTGAGGTTTCCTTAAAACCCACTTGTAGCAACCCTACAAGTGCAATCGAATACAATCGATGTCCTTGACTCCCACAACTTGGGAGCAAGCAAACCACTCTCACAACCGAGAGCAAATCTCAAATAACGAAAGTTATGAAATAATGAAAAACAACACTTACAATCACATATGCTTTGAAGTAGAACTTGAAGGTGGAGAGTGATGTGTGTTGAAGAACTCTCTTGGAAGAGAGGAGAAGCCCTTTCTCTTGACTGCACCAAATGCCTAGATGATCACTCTTTGGTTCTAGGTTGGAAAGCAAAAGAACAAGATTTGGAAATACTTAGGGCTTTGGATTTGAAAGCTTTGATCTTTGGAAATGAAAGCTTGAGAGATTTTACAATGAATGAGTAACCTTCCAATGGAACAGTAGAAGCTCTATTTATAGCTTTCTCAAATCCACAAAACAGTTTAGGCAAAAACCCAATTGGAATCCGTGAGAAAAATCTCAACGGATAGAATCTGAACTCACGACAGTCGACTGTTGAACAATCTGCAGTCGACTGTTACACAATCAGTAAGGGTAGGTGAGAATTCATAACGGTAACTTACCACGTGGACAGTCGACTGATGAAGCAAAGACAGTTGATTGTTAAACCAACAGGCCACTGTAATTCCTTCGACAGGTGATTGGCCGAGAGATGGGTAAGTTAGACAAATACTGGAAATGTCACAAGTAACAGGACAGACGACTGATGCAAGGAACACAGTCGACTGTTAATCAGAACAGGCGACTGTATATCCTTAAACAGACGACTGTCAAAAGCCTGAGAAATTTCTTGAGAGCTGAGTCAAAGAAATGACTCACAGACAGGCGACTGTTGTAGCATAGTCAGTCGACTGATCTAAGAGACAGTCGAATGTATATACAACATTAGTCGACTGGCCGTAAAAGTCAGATCAAACATAATTAGGGCAAAGAATATACATGCGATTGATTTACAAAACACAGTCGACTGTCACAAGGACATGCGCATGTGTATCATTCACCAGTAGCCTGTGCGAGATAATCAGAGGAGGCCCAAAACTATATTGTAAAAGTCTGTGCATAACAGGCGACTGTAGAACAAAATACAGTCGACTGTTTTTGAGACAGGCGACTGTAAACTGTTAAGCAGTCGACTGTTATAAACAATCCTTGCACAACCAATAGAGAAATAAATTGGAGTCAAAGGACAATTGATCTAATGGAGTCCTATGACTGAATGTAGATGTGTGTGAGTGCTCCATCAAAGTTCTACTTCTAAGCTACATACTAGAAGAGATAAAAGAAAAATGACATTGACGAATAATCTCTTCTTTCCATCGTATGAGCTTGAAGTCTTCACGGAGCTTCAATCATTATCTACGATCAACCAATTCATATCATTTGCCTTCAATGACGTTTGAGAGTGTCACGCCCCGCTTCCCAAAAACGTGGAGGCGAAGCGTGAGAAGGTCCGTTCAGACTTGAGGCTACGACGCCACAAGTCCGATAAGCGTCAGATAATACGAAGTAGCAGGTCCCTGTAATGTGACTCGGAACAACAATAACAATAATGGAGAAAGAGACAATTAATATAAAATTAATCAACTCAGAGTCCAGATAAAAAGTTCAACAACAGAATAGCCACCAGGCTACCAAAAAAGAGAGTCCAAGAAAAGGCCTAGCATGGCCAACAAAAGAACTAACATCACGGTGCTACTCACCGACAACAACACAACCAACAAAGAACGAAAGAGCACTAGGACTGGTCACCGGTGTCCTCGTACTCAACGTCAGCAATGGGTTCGGGCTCGTACTCCACGAACTCGTCGCCCTCAACTGCAACCTCTGGCTCAGCAACTAACATGCGTCACCCAAAGAGAAGGGGCACATGTCAGCAAAGTCTACAAGACTTTGTGCAAGGAAACAAAAGAAAGTAAAAGCAACTAGCAACCTAGAGTATGCATGTCATGGCATTTTATGCAATAAAACAACAACAGTTTTAGTTATGGCATGATTTTAGCAAGGCAAATAAACGTGGCAAGGCAAGTCAACAATGTCAAGTACAAGGAATTGTAAACACGTTGTGCTCAGAGATTCCGCCCTTTGGCTAGAGTGGGTGTACGGGCCAACTCTTACGCTCAAGTGACCGTTTATCCCTACCCCTCCACGTGTGTCGAGCCAGGGCACTACCCCCGAACACGTAATGCTCGCTTCTGGATCACGAGCCAGGAAGTGTTTTTAACACGTACGGCGTAGGGTTGTGCCCGCATAACGGGTGCCTAGCCGGTAACACGGAAACACAGATTTGTAGCGTGTGCTACGATGCAACATGCGACATAATATGTATAATGGATGCATATGACATTATTAGAATGCAATTGCGTACCGTTAAAGAAAAGTAAACATGACATGCAATTGTATGAAATGGCATGGCAAGTAAAATTCCAGCTTCGTTGTCAAGCTAGGGTTCGGATTTGCGCCTAGACCGCTATCATTTCACGGTCTAGTCTCTTTCACGCTAAAACAAATATCGGCCTAAGAATATGGCCTAAAGTAAGGTTGGCAAGTTTCACTTGCCTGTTTCCAGTAATTTCGGTTGTCGTGGGTTCGAATGGGGAGCGCGGACGTTATCTGTGCCAACGTGTTAAAGGTATAAGTCAAGGAGTTAACTTAATAAAAGACATTAAACTATAGGTGCAAAAGTAATGTCCGTAGTATTAGTAACAAGTTCTATTAACAACTAACCGGTTATCCTTATAATGATTAATCCACTGACTTATATAACTAATATACTTAAGACTAGGTGTTACAGTATAAGTTTTTTTTGAAAGTTAGTTGAGTTATTAATGTCATGTGCTAATAGTCACTTACATGAATAACAATATACATTTATATGAACATCGGCTAATATGCATTGTATAACAATTAACTCATTTTCTATTAACGGTGTTCATATACAGATTAACATTATCGGTTTACTGATGTATGTTATGTACAAACACATGGCAATCTTTATTGAGATCTTACTGGTAATGCTAAGAACTTAACAAATATGTAAAAAAACACTGCATCATCCGAACTGGGGTCTCATACGTCATCCATCACCCATATAACAAGACGAAAATAATATAAATTAATGTTCAACAGGTGTGAGTAACAAGCTGGGCCCCCCCTTCTAATTTCAGATCTGTAATGTACGAACCCTATATTTTGTTTTGTCTTGTTTGAAATGAGAAACCCTAATGAAACCCTAAGTTTTGTGATCTCAGTTCGAATACCATACTTGTTATATTTGTTACTTGAAGGGTTGTCTTAGCTTATGCTATTGGTTCTGTGAAGCTCTTTCTCCTTTGTTTGCCGTAAGGTTCAAAATGGCAACATCTGCTTGCACTAGTAATGTTAAATTAAACATGCAGTGTATCATTTCAATACTTCAACTACCCAAATGTGATACTGACTTAATAATACAACAAGGTAACTGTACCGATCTTCACAGCTAATGTTTTATAATATTAAAGATGATACTAGAGACTTACTGTACTCTTTCAATGCCCTATCAGGTGGCGACGACAGCGAGGGGCGAGGTGCGGCAACAGTTCGGTGGGGTGGCGCGGCTTGTCAGCGAGGACTGGGGAGGCCGCGGACCATCGGTGGCGGAAAGAAAAGAGGCGCGACGTCGGATCGCTGGGCGGGGGTCGAAGGAGTTCCTGGCGTGCGTGAAGGGCGAGAGGTGCTGTGCGCTCGGACTGGGGGTGTCGGCGTCCGCGCTGCGAGGGGAGGAAGAGGGCGCGCGGAAGGAGGCTGTCTCCTGGGCTTGGCGTCACGTGTAGGGGAGGCTGGCGTTGGTTTGTTGCGTGGAGAAAAGGACGGGCGTGGGTTGCAGTGCGAAGAAATGGAAGAGGGTATCGACGGAAGCCAGGGGATGATGCCTGACAGAGAAAAAAAAACGCCTAGGGGTTTGTACAATGGAGGAATAAAAATATAGGCCTGGGTTTACTTGTGTAGGGAGAGGAGAGAGAGTGAACGTGTGGGATAGGGCGCAGTACTTGGGAGAAGTTAGCTGATGACATGGGATATGCTGTGACGTGGGTGATGGGATTTAGGATAATTAGTTACTAAAATATCCGATTTGATTAGTAATCAGTTAAGATAAAAGAAACCAAGTTATCATTAAAGGTGATATATTAAAAGTTAGCTCTTCCTTTAACTCTCAGGTTATTAGTTTTAAGATTTTAAAAGATACAGCACTCAACCGATTTTAATAAAAGAAATTTATTTGCTATAAGAAGATGCACATCACGAATTCAAGAGTTAAAAAACATTTTATTAATAAAGAAGGTATTATAGCAGGTTGGTCCTACGACATCCTAGAATTAAAAGAAAAATACTAGAGTGATCGCTCCTCCGGGAGGATTGTGGTGACGGGGTTCAGTCGTGCGTCAGAACTACGGAAAGCAATAATAAAAATCGAATACACAAAACACACACAAAACACGGCTACGCGCTAAAATACGGACGGTCGGAACGTGACCGTTACATCCTACCCACCTTAAGAAAAGATTCCGCCCTCGGAATCTACATCAACTACGGCTCAGGAAATAAATGCGGGTAGCGCTCTCTCATATCATCCTCACGTTCCCAGGTAGACTCCCCAGGGGAACCATGACGCCACTGCACTCTAACCAAGTCGACGGTCTTATTCCTCAGCTGCTTCTGTCGTCTATCCAGAATCTCAACTGGATGCTGATCATAAGTCAGATCCGGACGAACTGTGATCTCTGAGAAATCCACAGCATGGGACGGATCACTGACGTATCGACGTAACTGAGATACGTGAAATACATCGTGAACTCCCTCCAGTGACGGTGGCAATGCCAAGCGATAAGCCACCGCTCCAACTCTCTCCAGGACGACAAACGGCCCAATGTACCTCAGACTCAGCTTGCCTCTCTTTCCAAATCGGATAACTCCGTGGTTCGGAGAAATCTTCAGAAAGACATGGTCTCCAGGCTGAAACTCCAGAGGCCTCCGTTTAGCATCTGCCCAATGCTTGAAACGGTCCTGCGCGATCCTCAGCTTCTCCCGGATGTTCCTCACAACATCCACAGCCTCCACGATCATCTCTGGCCCTAACAGCTCCCGGTCTCCAATGTCATCCCAGCTCAGTGGCGATCGACATTTCTTCCCGTATAGTGCGGCGAATGGCGCCATGCCAATACTCGCCTGGTAGCTGTTATTGTAGGCAAACTCCACATGATGGAGATGATCCTCCCAAGATCCCTTGAAGTCTAATATGCACGCCCTCAGCATGTCCTCTAAAATCTGAATCATCCTCTCTGATTGGCCATCCTTCTGCGGGTGGTACGCGGTACTGAAACTCAGACTCATACCCAGACTCTTCTGCAGACTCTGCCAAAATTGAGATGTGAATCTCGTGTCTCTGTCCGACACGATACTCACGGGAACTCCGTGAAGTCTCACGATCTCCTGCACGATTCATGTTACATCACTATCTAATTAGAGAAAGGGAATAAAAACGGAGTGTAAAAGAATTTACCTCCATATATCTCCTCACCAGCGTCTCAGTGGACTGTCCTACTCGGAAGGGAATAAAGTGCACAGATTTGTTTAACCGATCTACGATCACCCAAATCGCGTCATTCTGCTTCGGACTCCGAGGTAGTCCAGTCACGAAGTCCATAGTGATGTGTTGCCACTTCCACTCTGGAATCGGAAGCGGTTGTAGCAACCCTGCCGTACACTGATGCTCCGCCTTTACCTGCTGGCAGACCAAACACTTGGCTACGCTCCGAGCCACACTCCTCTTCATACCATGCCACCAATAGTTCAGACGAAGATCCTGATACATCTTGGTGCCACCAGGATGCACAGAATACGGCGAGCTATGTGCCTCAACAAGAAACTCCTCTCTGATATCTCCAGCTGGCACACAAACTCTGGCTCCATACCTCAGCGAGCCATCCTCATGAATCAAAAAGTCAGTCCGCAGACCGGCATCCACCTGCTCCCGAATCCTCACCAACTTCGGGTCTCCAGCCTGTCCAGCCTTGATCCTATCCACGATCGTCGACTGTATCTGCATACACATCAACGAAGAAGCCTATCCAGGAAGGACAATCTCGATACCAGACTCGTAAAAGTCCTGCTGCAATCTCCACTGTGAAGTCAACAACATTACCGTCGGAAGCCTACTCAACGCATCAGGAACCACATTCACTTTTCCCGGGTGATACTGCAACTCGATCTCATAATCTGTCATGAGCTCCAACCATCGACGCTGTCGCATGTTGAGCTCCTTCTACGTGAAAATGTACTTCAAGCTTTTGTGATCGGTGAAAATCTTCACTTTCTCACTCAAAAGGAAGTGCCTCCAAATCTTCAGCGCAAACACGACAGCAGCCAACTCCAAATCGTGCGTCGAGTAATTCTTCTCATGAGCCTTAAGCTGACGAGAAGCATACGCAACCACGTGCCCATGCTGATGCAACACACACCCAAGACCTTTACCAGAAGCATCGCAAAAGATCTCGAATCCTCCACTCCGGTCAGGCACTGCTAGAACAGGTGCAGTCGTCAATCTCTCCTTCAGAATAGAAAAAGCCTCCTCACAAGCATCGGACCAAACATACGGGATATCCTTCCTCGTCAGTTTAGTCATCGGTTCGGCAATCCGGGAGAAATCCTTAATGAAACGCCGATAATATCCTGCTAGCCCAAGAAAACTCCTGATCTCAGTCGCTGACTGTGGAACCGGCCACTCTCTGATGGCCTTGATCTTCTCCGGATCTACAGCTATACCATCTCCTGACACCACATGCCCAAGAAAAGCCACTCTATCCAGCCAAAACTCGCACTTGGAATACTTCGCATACAAGCGATGCTTTCTCAAAATCTCCAGAACAGTCCTCAAGTGCTCTGCGTGCTCCTCCTCCGACTTGGAATAGATCAAGATGTCATCAATGAAGATAACGAAAAACTTGTCTAGAAAGTCGTAGAAGATCAGATTCATCAGGTTCATAAAAACTGCGGGTGCGTTGGTTACACCGAAAGGCATAACCACGAACTCGTAGTGACCATACTTCGTCTTGAATGCTGTCTTCGGGATGTCCTCCTTCCTCACCTTCAGCTGGTGATATCCACTTCTCAGGTCCAATTTGGAGAATACCCTCGATCCTCCGAGCTGATCAAAAATATCATCAATCCGTGGCAATGGGTACTTATTCTTTACAGTCACCGCATTCAGCCCTCGATAATCCACGCACATGCGACGCGAACCGTCCTTCTTATTCACCAGCAGGACCGGTGCTCCCCACGGAGACACACTGGGATTAATGTAACCCTTCTGCAAGAGCTCATCCAGCTGCTTCCGTAACTCCTCTAATTCCGCTGGAGCCATACGATAAGGTGCCTTCGAAATGGGCTGCGCTCCCGGAATCAGATCGATAGAAAATTCCAGAGCTCGATCGGGCGGCAGACCAGACCTCTCCTCGGGGAAGACGTCATCGAATTCACGCACCACAGCAGGCCTCCCCTGCTCCATCAGCATAGCCACAGACTCCACCGGCTTGGCCCGAAACCTGACCGGACCAAGCGAACTGCTACCACGGCTGAACTCAAACACTGGATGTCCGGGAATCTTGAACACCACCTTCTTCCTCCGACAGTCGATCGTAGCATAGAAGCTCGCAAGCCAATCCATCCCAAGCACTGCATCGTAATTGATGATGTCATGGACAATAAAGTCAGCATACAGCTCATGTCCACAGACCACCAATGGGCAGGAATTGCACCCACGATGCACCGAAATCACACCATTCCCTGTGACGATGTTCCAACTCTGGGGAAGAGAGGAAGTCGACAAGGAATGCCTCTCCACGAAGCTCCGAGAAATGATGCACATGGATGCACCGGAGTCAAAGAGAACTCGTGCAGGAAAAGCGCAAACCAAGATCACACCTAACAGACAGTCTAACAATCAAGTTCTATTCTAGCAAACAAACATATGCAAACAACTAATCATATCTAACAACCAAACTAACTATGAAAGGAACAGCTAGATAGAAAGTTACCTGCAATAACCTCATCCAGCTTCTCGGTCTCAGCAGCAGTCATCAGAAACGCCTGTCGTCTCGGCTGGACAGCCTGCTGAAATGCCTGCCTCTGCAAAACGAGAGGCGCTCCACGACCAGCAGGTATAGGTCCTCTCTGCTGCAACGGCTGGGCTGCAACAGGTCCCTTCCACGGCTGCTTGGACTTCGGGCAGTCCTTCATGGTATGCGCAGGATCACCACAAACCAAGCACTGCCCCAACATCTTCTGACACTGATCTTTGACATGCCCAGTCTTGCCACAAAAATGGCAAGTCTTCAGAGTAGGAGGTCCTCCGGGCCTCTTGAACTGTACCGGCTGATTGGGCCTGAACCCTGGTCTCATCACTGCCCTGGCCTACTCCATAGGCCTCTTCCCAGTTCCAGAAATTTGTCCTCTCTTTTGATTCACGATTCGCTCCTGCCGCTTTGCCGCAATCAAAACCTTCTGATAGGTCTCCGCATCAGAAGAAGTAACATAGCTCTGCAGATCCAAAGAAAGCCCCTGCAGGAACCTCTGGGCTCTCTCCTCAGCATCCTGCACCATCTTCGGTGCAAAAATACTTAGCCTCGTGAATTCCTGGTGGTACTGATCCACCGTCAAATTCCCCTGCTTCAAGTCAATGAAGCGCTGAGCCATCTCCCTCCTGGCGGCCTTAGGAAAATATTCCTCATCAAACCTGGACTTGAAGGTAGCCCAAGAAATCGGCTCCTCCAGCAACTCCTCCTCGGCATCCCACCAGTTCCGCGCGTTGTCCTTCAGCTGTCGCTTCGCCAGATCAACCCATCCAGTCGGGTCGACCTTCGACATCTTCAGATTATCTTCCATGTTCCTGGTCCACTCATCTGTAGCCAGGGGTCCCTCGGTCCCATCGAAATAAGTGGGACCCAGCTCCCGAAATTGCTTCGCTCTGGGCTCAAAGCGAGGGGCAGCCGGGATAGCCGGCGCTGCACGAGCAGGCGGAACATTCCGGACAGTCTGCATAATTCCTTGCTGCACCTGCATCATCTGATGCATCATCCTCATCATCTCCCCGGTGGTGGGCTCTCGGTCCGGCTCCTGGTCGCGAGGGGGCACACCACCACCACCACGGGTATTCCGTCTCCCAGCCATCTATTGACACAGGAAACAAAACAGATCAGACTCTTAGCCCAAGGCACGGCGTTGAATTTTGTTTATTGGACTTTCTATAATTCTTATTGTTATTCTGATTAAGTCACAGTTACAGAAAATAGGAAGGACCTGCATGGGCCACTAAAGAAACCTGTCACGCCCCTCTTCCCAAAAACGTGGAGGTGAAGCGTGAGAAGGTCCGCTCAGACTTGAGGCTACGACGCCACAAGTCAGATAAGCGTCAGATAATACGAAGTAGCAGGTCCCTGTAATGTGACTCGGAACAACAATAACAATAATGGAGAAAGAGACAATTAATATAAAATTAATCAACTCAGAATCCAGATAAAAAGTTCAACAACAGAATAGCCACCAGGCTACCAAAAAAGAGAGTCCAAGAAAAGGCCTAGCATGGCCAACAAAAGAACTAAATCACGGTGCTACTCACCGACAACAACACAACCAACAAAGAACGAAAGAGCACTATGACTGGTCACCGGTGTCCTCGTACTCAACATCAGCAATGGGTTCGGGCTCGTACTCCACGAACTCGTCGCCCTCAACTGCAACCTCTGGCTCAGCAACTAACATGCGTCACCCAAAGAGAAGGGGCACATGTCAGCAAAGTCTACAAGACTTTGTGCAAGGAAACAAAAGAAATTAAAAGCAACTAGCAACCTAGAGTATGCATGTCATGGCATTTTATGCAATAAAACAACAACAGTTTTAGTTATGGCATGATTTTAGCAAGGCAAATAAACGTGGCAAGGCAAGTCAACAATGTCAAGTACAAGGAATTGTAAACACGTCGTGCTCAGAGATTCCGCCCTTTGGCTAGAGTGGCTGTACGGGCCAACTCTTACGCTCAAGTGACCGTTTATCCCTACCCCTCCACGTGTGTCGAGCCAGGGCACTACCCCCGAACACGTAATGCTCGCTTCTGGATCACGAGCCAGGAAGTGTTTTTAACACGTACGGCGTAGGGTTGTGCCCGCATAACGGGTGCCTAGCCGGTAACACGGAAACATGGATTTGTAGCGTGTGCTACGATGCAACATGCGACATAATATGTATAATGGATGCATATGACATTATTAGAATGCAATTGCGTACCGTTAAAGAAAAGTAAACATGACATGCAATTGTATGAAATGGCATGGCAAGTAAAATTCCAGCTTCGTTGTCAAGCTAGGGTTCGGATTTGCGCCTAGACCGCTATCATTTCACGGTCTAGTCTCTTTCACGCTAAAACAAATATCGGCCTAAGAATATGGCCTAAAGTAAGGTTGGCAAGTTTCACTTGCCTGTTTCCAGTAATTTCGGTTGTCGTGGGTTCGAATGGGGAGCGCGGACGTTATCTGTGCCAACGTGTTAAAGGTATAAGTCAAGGAGTTAACTTAATAAAAGACATTAAACTATAGGTGCAAAAGTAATGTCCGTAGTATTACTAACAAGTTCTATTAACAACTAACCGGTTATCCTTATAATGATTAATCCACTGACTTATATAACTAATATACTTAAGACTAGGTGTTACAGTATAAGTTTTTTTAGAAAGTTAGTTGAGTTATTAATGTCATGTGCTAATAGTCACTTACATGAATAACAATATACATTTATATGAACATCGGCTAATATGCATTGTATAACAATTAACTCATTTTCTATTAACGGTGTTCATATACAGATTAACATTGTCGGTTTACTGATGTATGTTATGTACAAACACATGGCAATCTTTATTGAGATCTTACTGGTAATGCTAAGAACTTAACAAATATGTAAAAAAACACTGCATCATCCGAACTGGGGTCTTATACGTCATCCATCACCCATATAACAAGACGAAAATAATATAAATTAATGTTCAACAGGTGTGAGTAACAAGCTGGGCCCCCCCTTCTAATTTCAGATCTGTAATGTACGAACCCTATATTTTGTTTTGTCTTGTTTGAAATGAGAAACCCTAATGAAACCCTAAGTTTTGTGATCTCAGTTCGAATACCATACTTGTTATATTTGTTACTTGAAGGGTTGTCTTAGCTTATGCTATTGGTTCTGTGAAGCTCTTTCTCCTTTGTTTGCCGTAAGGTTCAAAATGGCAACATCTACTTGCACTAGTAATGTTAAATTAAACATGCAGTGTATCATTTCAATACTTCAACTACCCAAATGTGATACTGACTTAATAATACAACAAGGTAACTGTACCGATCTTCACAGCTAATGTTTTATAATATTAAAGATGATACTAGAGACTTACTGTACTCTTTCAATGCCCTATCATGTGGCGACGACAGCGAGGGGCGAGGTGCGGCAACAGTTCGGTGGGGTGGCGCGGCTTGTCAGCGAGGACTGGGAAGGCCGCGGACCATCGGTGGTGGAAAGAAAAGAGGCGCGACGTCGGATCGCTGGGCGGGGGTCGAAGGAGTTCCTGGCGTGCGTGAAGGGCGAGAGGTGCTGTGCGCTCGGATTGGGGGTGTCGGCGTCCGCGCTGCGAGGGGAGGAAGAGGGCGCGCGGAAGGAGGCTGTCTCCTGGGCTTGGCGTCATGTGTAGGGGAGGCTGGCGTTGGTTTGTTGCGTGGAGAAAAGGACGGGCGTGGGTTGCAGTGCGAAGAAATGGAAGAGGGTATCGACGGAAGCCAGGGGATGATGCCTGACAGAGAAAAAAAAACGCCTAGGGGTTTGTACAATGGAGGAATAAAAATATAGGCCTGGGTTTACTTGTGTAGGGAGAGGAGAGAGAGTGAACGTATGGGATAGGGCGCAGTACTTGGGAGAAGTTAGCTGATGACATGGGATATGCTGTGACGTGGGTGATGGGATTTAGGATAATTAGTTACTAAAATATCTGATTTGATTAGTAATCAGTTAAGATAAAAGAAACCAAGTTATCATTAAAGGTGATATATTAAAAGTTAGCTCTTCCTTTAACTCTCAGGTTATTAGTTTTAAGATTTTAAAAGATACAGCACTCAACCGATTTTAATAAAAGAAATTTATTTGCTATAAGAAGATGCACAGCACGAATTCAAGAGTTAAAAAAACATTTTATTAATAAAGAAGGTATTATAGCAGGTTGGTCCTACGACATCCTAGAATTAAAAGAAAAATACTAGAGTGATTGCTCCTCCGGGAGGATTGTGGTGACGGGGTTCAGTCGTGCGTCAGAACTACGGAAAGCAATAATAAAAATCGAATACACAAAACACACACAAAACACGGCTACGCGCTAAAATACGGACGGTCGGAACGTGACCGTTACAGAGAGTCATCCATTGCTAGTAGATCTTCATAAATAGCTTAGGCAATGGATTAACTGCAAAATAGGGAATTAGTCACAAGTATTTATGTTTGATCATCATTAACACCAAGTAGGGAGAAGTCCAATACTCAACAAGCCTTTTGACCCAACTACTCTTATTGCTATTCATATCCGCAATGTTGCTCTTGATAGAATGTTTGTGCCACGGCCGCTTTTCGACCGTGTGTTTTTCGTGTGCGTACTTTCTTGTTCGTACGTGTATTTTTGTGACCTCTTCTTGTATCCCGAACGTGCGAAGTTATATGTCGTTGTGACCCTCTAAAAGAGTACTTATTTGTGGAATTTTTTGTGAACCTCATTTCACGGCTCATTCTTCCACAAAACAGCTTTGTTTGAAGGGGTGTCGTAACTTTAGACTTCGACGTTTGACCTTTTTTATTTTTTCTTCTGTTTTTCGTTAACCTAGCACGTGACCGATCATAGTAGTCTCGATCCTCTCGTCGATACGGTCATCCCGATATTTTTCTTATAATTATCGGACACCATTAGACCGACCCTTCACACTAATCATCTTTCAACCTCTAATTAGCCTAATTAATTCGAATTTCAAACCGTAATCAAATCTTAATCAAATCATTAAGGATCTCATACGTATCACATGAGAATAATTCCCTAGCTAATTGCACCCTAGTTGCACCCTCCCCCTCACACACACACACACACTCTAATCTAGCCTAGGTGCACCCCTTTTCTAACCTATTTAGCAAATCCCATTCTCTAAAACACAAACTGAGCCTAGGGTTTTCTCATCAACTCGCGTAGCCGTCGACCCTAGCTCTTGCCAACACACGGCCATCTTCCTCCCCGAGCCCTAGCCGCCGGCCGCCTTGCTCCTCTGGCCACCTCCCTCGCCAACCTCCTCCTCCTCCTCCACGCAAGCCGCATAAAACCCCCCATCCAAAACAAATACTATCGTTTCCCCCTATTAAACCTACGCACAACAAATAATGTACCACCTACCACCGGCCTGACCTCTTCCCGCTAGCAACCCCCATGGCTGCCACCAATTGCCGGCCCTCCCCCACCGCACAGCAGTCCCTTCACCCGTAAACACCCACGCAACAGCCCCTAGCTGCTAAAAACTGTCGATCCCTCACCCCACGGCCTGTAGATCCGAACCCCCATTGCCGCACCACCAGCCGCACTCCTCTCTTCCAAAAACAGCCCCTTGCCATATATATATAGCCGCACTCTCATCCCTTGTCGCGGTGTTCGTGTTGCTCGCTACCATGCCGTGTTTGTCGTCCTGCGGCATCTTCGCCGTAGCACATGCCATACCTCGCTCGCTACCAGATCCAACCCCTGACGTCGCTATCCGACGTCAGTGTAGCTCTCGCGTCGTGTTGAGGTAAATCCCCGAACCGTAGGAAACCCAAACACCGCATGTTTAAACAAGATAAAAATCGTTAATTTTATTGCTTGGTTAAATCACTAATTGAGATTAATAATATGGGACTGTAGGATTGGTGACTGTTGATTGAGCACATAGGAAGAGATTCTGGACTGTTGAACTGAGGATTCGGACCCTATTTTCAGGCAAGTGAAACTTGCTCAGATTTGTTGTAAGCCATGTTTAGGCTATTTTGTGAATTTGAGCAAAAGAGACTAGGTGATGAAATGATAGTCGCCTAGACGCCCGTACTTGATCTAGCTTGACAACAAAGCTAGATCCGACACCATACTTCATCTAGCTTGACAACGAAGCTAGATCCGACACCCTTGCCATGTTATTTCATGCATCTCACATGTCACGTCGATTTTGATATAACTGTACGCAGATCAATATCTGCTTATAATGCATGTCATTTCATGGTTTTCGCGATTGTGCAGCACACGCTACTATTGAAATGTAAGCTGCGGCGAGTAGGATTTTGACTCCTACATCATGAATGAGGCTAGGTGCACCCCTATGCCAAATCAAGAACACTTCCTGGCTCGTGATTCAGAAGATGGGCGTCGGTCCATACACACGTGAAGGTGTATGGTTAAGCGATCACTCAATATAGAAGTGTGCCCGATCTGCAACTTCAGCTGAAAGGCGTAAACCCTGTGCACATTGATCGCTCCGGGACGTGACCCAAAAGAACGGTTGTAGTTTTACCGCAAGTGCACGGTGTAGCAGCGAGCGGGATATCGAACACAGGGAGGACGAATGACTGTGCTTGCTCCGATCAACCTGGCTATTTAAGAAGAGAAATTTGCCTTTGGCGATCCTGTCACAATCGTCAGACAATGTGCGAAATATCAAATCAAATAAAGAACGTCTAGGGAATGGGGAATCCCCGCTACACACCGTACTTCATAAATGTGGTTCATCGGTATCAAAATTGCTAGAATGAGAATTCGGATGAACTAGTTGCAACTGAATGTAGAACCAAGCTCACGCTCTCGCGCTGTTGCCGGTCTATAGCTATCCTAGGGTCGGGTCCAATCTCTTGCAAACCCTACCCTAGGGAAGCTAGCATTAGGATCAACATCATCGTCCAATCGCGCACCGAGCCCAATCTCTTGCAAACTCAGTCCACGATCTAGATTAGGATAGTTCCTACCCGTCCAATCTCTTGCAAACGGGTATCAGCATAGAATTGCAACCGGGAATCCTAGTATCGGCCCAATCTCTTGCAAACCGATACTTCGAAAAATTCGACTCCAACCCAATTCGGATTTCTAGGGCTTCCTATCAAATTGGGATCCAATCTCTTGCAAATCCCAATTGATATGAATACCTAGCAATCTGTAGTAGATCGATCCTAATCTAATCTCTAATAGCAATTCTAGCTCAATTTCTACCAATTCATCACAAATATGAAAGTGGGCTTGTAGGGTTCATCCCCACGCCCCAAGACGTGGAGACTACTCACAAATCATAGCAAGATCACAAAAATAATCGTTGAGATAAGCAATAGAATTCATCACAACAATGATATAAACAATAAAAATAGAATTTTTAGGGAAAAAAGATGCAAACCAATGTAGTTCTTCAATTAATCCAACAAAAATCCAAGTTTTGCTCCTTCTCCAATCACAAGAATAAAGCTAAAAAAACTAATCTAAAAAGCTGCAAAAAATCTAAGAGAGAGCTCTCAAAACTAAGGTAAAAACAGGGTTTAAATAGCCCCAAAAATCGTCCAAAAATTGTGACCAAAATGCCCTTGCACAGCCTGTTTTCCGCAGTTTTCGCTACATGCAGCGCATCGCACTCGGCCGAGTGACAAAAGTCGCTCGGCCGAGTGAGAAACCCTGTAATTTTCCAGTAAGTCAGGGCCTTCAGGGGTCTCTACTTCGGGGGCGGCTCGGCCGAGTGAGTTGTCGTCACTCGGCCGCTGACTTCATGATACTCGGGCGGACGGGATTTACCACTCGGCCGAGTGGGTCTTCTGAAGTTCAGGCAGCCGAAAAACAGTAACTTCGATGTTTTGGAAGGGCTTCGTCTGGGTGCCACTCGGGCGGACGTGGTATCGTCACTCGGCCGATGTGGTCTTCGGTGCTCGGTCGAGTGCACATAGAAATCGTGTCTGAACTGGTCGGCCGAGCAGTGTCTCGCTGGTCGGCCGAGTGGCTCCTCCACTCGGCCGAGTGGGACACAAAACATGCCCAATCTGCTTGTTTTGGCCTCCTCGTCGCTCCTGCGACGTCCATTCTTCTTCCGCTCCTCTCCAATCAGCAAAATACCCCTCGGGGAGGTCGTCGGTGACCGTCTAGAGTAAGCACATCTCGAGATCACTCCAAATCGCGCCAAATCACCTGAAATGCGACATAAACAACAAATCGTGAAAAGCATCGCAATATCGTCGATATATCGTGAAAAACATGATTTGGGCGATCTAAATGGCATGCAAACATGCGGAAAAAAGGTGTAAAATAAGGAGTGATCAAAATCCCCCAAGCTTGCCTCTTACTCGTCCTCGAGGAAGATAAGTAAAAGGCGAACCCGGTGGATTTGGAAAACGAAAACGGCGAAAAAAAAGAAAAATGAAAAACCGAAGAAGAATGAAAACGAAATGAAAATAAAGAAAGAAAGAAGCGAAGAGGTAGGATACTAGATCATTTTCTCAGGACGTGGGTTTCACTTACTCTTATAGCATGCACCGAATGAAAAATACATGTCAACAAATTTTATTTTGATATCATAGTATAATAGTGCAAATAGAAATAGAAAACCCACGAAAAACGATATAATCATGAAAAACGGAATAATTTTAAAATTAACGTCGTCTGAATCATTTAAAGCGATATACAAATCACCGATCACACACTTTTCAATTGAACGCTTTCTATCAGGAGTATAAGAGTATCACACTATAGAATAGAGAGAATAGAAAAGTATGGATTTCATGAAATGAACGCTAGGCTTAGATTTCTGGATTTCGTAAAACTAAAATAATCTCACCGAGTATAGAATATTACTTAGCCTAGGTTGTCGTGCAATGTCAAGTAGTCACTCTCTCACACATCAATGGATCCCCTCCCCCAAGCTTATCTATAAGCGTGGTGGCATAAAAAATTTTTACATCCCCATTTTTTTATACATATAGCTCCAAAAGCAACGAAAAGAAAGAAGAAAGAAAGAAAGTGAGATGGGATCTTTTATTCAGGATTTTTCCTCTTTTTTTTTTCTTTTGTTTTTTTTCTTTTTCTTTGCAATAAGCAATATATACACAACGATCCCAACTCAGAGAGAGATAATGATGTACAAGAATGTTTTTCTCTCTTTTTTTTATAGAATAAGAGATTTGGAGCTAGGAATTAGTAGCGGGGGAAAATGCCATAAAATAGAATCACTAAGGGGAGATTCACCAATGATTTGAAAAGTAGAGAAATGATGTTCAAGATTTGTGGAGAAAGAAATAAATATAACTCTCGGTTCACTCTATAAGACATGCACGACAACTTCAGCAGGGTAATCTAATCTACTCAGTTTCGATCACAAAAAAGCTAACTAATCCAGATTTATCATAGCTAACATCATTCAATCATCCTGAAGTGAAGTGTACAATTCATGCATATAGAAGTGATATAGGAAAAGAAATCAGTACTCCAGATATAGGCACTCAATGCGTGAATCTTGGTGTGTTTTCTGTGATAGCATACATATGAATATTCAGACTCAGCTAATAATAAAATTTCATCCATTTTCATGCAGAAAAAGGTGTGGGTTACTATTCTAAATGCAAAGCAAGTCATAGCATATGATATCTGAAATAAAACCTAAGACATGACAAATATAGCATGCATATAGAATAAGCTAAATCCAACGTCATCATCATCATAGAAAAGTCATCTCTAGCATGAGATGAAAAAGAAAGAAATAAAGATGAAGGAAAAATAAAACTATGCAATGCGGCACACAGGAAAATAAGAAAAACGTGATGCATGGCAAAATAAAAGAAAAATGATGAAAAATAAGTGCAAAAGCGAAAAAATGGTGTGAAAAACTAAAAATAAAGGTGGCAAATCGAAAAAGAACGTGAGAACTCACTCCCCAAAGCTAAATGGCATAGTGTCCTCAATGTGCAAAGTGTGGCACACCGAGAGACAAGCGATGGGAGGGGCAAGTGAGGATGCATGCATGGAAAAATGAAAAGAAAAAGGTAAAATAAAGAAATGAAAATATGATGCGGACATGATGCATGCACAGATAGGAGCGATACATAGATATAAGTGTCACCAAAAACTCTCCCTCTCTCCCAAAATAGATATAAGAAGATATGATCAAAAAAAGAGAATACCATAATAAGTGAGGGGAGGGGGGGGGGTGGACAAAAAGTGCAACAGGACCCAGCAGAAACGGGCAGCACAACGGCAGGAATAAATCAAGGCATCAAGGGTGCCTAAGAAGGTGGTGCTGCGCCGTCTCCGTCCTGAGGCGGAGGAGGAGGAGGAGGTGGTGTAGGCTGCTGAGCTGGGGTGGGCGTGGAAGTGGAAGCAGGTCTAGTGTGTGTGGAAGTGTGTGTGGGAACCTGCTGGGTGGGTGAGGGTACACGCGGGAGACGCTCCAGAACCTGGGTGAGACAGTAATGGATCTGGGGGATCAGCTCGAAGCGTCCAGCCATCGCAGAGACGGTGGAGGACAGGGTCCTAAGATCACCTCTAAGACCACTCACCGCCAACTCAAGAGCACGTATGCTCTGCAGTACAGTATCGGGCAGGGGTGGTGCAGAGGGACGCACCGGTCTAGGCTGTGCAGGGCGAGGCTGGCGTACGCGAGTAGAGTATGTAACGGGCTCAGCAAGGAAGGGGACAAAAGGTGCCGTGCCTGCAAATGTGGGCCTGGCCTCAGTGTGAGGCCGGGACACCGGCTGGTGAGAAGTGGAGGCAGCGGCAGCGAAAGAAGTGTGCAAAAGTGGCAGCGAGGCGGCCAGAGAGGTCAGTGGCACAGAAGTGTGGACAGACGCCACGACACTCTCGGAAAATACAGCGGCAGTGGAGACAGAGGGCTCTCCGCACTCGACTACGGTCGACGAGCGCTCGGGTGGGGCAGAGGAAATCGGCTCAGCAGACAGAGGGCCAGCGGTGGTAGTGGGTGTGGTGGTGACAGTGGTGAAAGCCGCGGAAGTGGGTGCACTGCAGGCTGTGCGGGGTGTGCGGGGTGTGTGGGGGACGGTGGAGGAGAGTCCTCCAACTCGTGGGAGGGGCCGGCATCATCCGACCGCTTCCGCTTGGCGGAAGCTCTCTTCGACCGCAGCCGTGTCCGGGGCGGCATATCGGCCCCGAGCGCGCCGAAAAGTGAAAAAGTGTGGTGCGTGTAAAAGAGTGGAAAGAGTGTACCCCGACACGCCGCGAGTGCTAAGCAGTGGAAGCGTACGAAGTCAGCGCCTCCGCGAAGTCCGGATCAGCCCGTAGAAGCTCCCCTGGGCTCCCCTAAGCTCCAAAAAGCAACCTGCGCATGAAACGGCGATTTCAGCGGGTAATATTCAAAATGTATGGAGTATTAGGGGTATAATAGACAGATATAGGAATTGATTAGGGTTAGGGGTTTGATTAATACACGGATCCTCGAAAAATACACAAAAAGAGGCGAAAATAGGCGAAATAGGGGTACCGGAGGTGACCGGAGGCACGGCCGCCGGCGGCGACTCGGGCGAGGCGACGGGGGTGCTCGACCGGCGGTGGCGGGCCGAGCGGTGGCGTGGCAGTGGCGGTCGGGCGAGTGGGGGCGCGAGCGAGCGAGGATCGGGCGAGGGAGCTGAAGGGGCGCGGGTGTTTTGGGGGTTTTTGCGTTTCGAAAAATGTGCCCCCCCTCGCCCTTTATATAAAAAAGTTACGACTCGGCTGAGTGACGTGGTCACTCGGCCGAGCGAGGCCAATGGAAATTTCCTCCCCGCTATCGCTTCGGCCGAGTGGCTTTGCCAGCCTCGGCCGAGTGGAGTAAGTCCATTCGGCCGAGTGACTCAAGCTACTCGGCATGACTCGCCCTAGGAGGGTATCCGTTTCACTCGGCCGAGCGAATATATATACTTGGCCGAGTAGCAGTTATATCGAAATCAAGAAAATAAACAGAGAGTTGGGTACAGCAGACTTCCCTCGTTCGTAAGCGGCTCGGCCGGACGAACTTGTGTACTCGGCCGAGTGACTAGTATACTCGGCCGAGTGAGCCTTGTGTTCTGCTGTTTGTCTTCGTTTTGGCTCTAAACTCCGTCTTTCTTCCTCCAATCGATTTCATCTTCCTCCTAAGCATCGAGCGCCTTCTTGGGGCGCTCCTCGTCGACTCGTTCATCCTCCTCATGATGGATCTACCTATCTCCTCTCCTGTCAAGAAAAATAGGACCCGTTATCACAAAATTTTTGGGTGAACGACTCAAAACACTAAAAATTTCTAAAATGAAAATAAAGGAAAAGCAAAAATAAAGCAAAAACCGTCGGGTTGCCTCCTGACAAGCGCTCGTTTAAGGTCGTGAGCTCGACCCCCTATAATTTTCAATCAATGCGGGATGTTTGGTGCATATGAGATGCACCCATCAAACTTTCCGGGGAGCACGCTTGGATTGGGAAGTTGCGGCGTAGTGTTCTCCCGCGGTGGTCTCTCGTCTCGAATAGTGTTGGGGGAGGCTCCCCCAAGCTAGCATTTGCTCCGGTCAACGGTTTTGCCGGTGATACCGATTTCCGTGCCGGCGGAGCTTTCTTCGGAGACTTTAGTTTCGCGAGCTTGCAGAGCTCTCGAATCCTTGCGACATCAGCGTCGCCTTCATCATCTTCAGCGGAGAGGTCGGGGGAATCATTTTTCTTCTCATCTTGGCCTAAATCCGGGCCTTCCTCGAAATCTTCGTCGAAAAGAGCGCCAATTGAGTGAGGGATCGCCTCTTCAATCACCTCATCAAGGAGGTCCATGTAGTCAAGTTCCTCATGATAAGGCATGTGCTTCATGGCCTTAGGAATGTGGAGCTCCACCTCGATGTTTCCGACGTTTAAAGTTAGGGTACCTTCGCGCACGTCGACGATGACTCCGGCGGTGGCTAGGAACGGGCGTCCAAGTATCAATGAAGTGTCTCCCTCCTCCTTAACGTCCATGATCACGAAGTCACATGGCAAGCATATTCCCCCCGGGACTTGTAGCGGTATGTCTTCGGCAATCCCCACCGGCCTTGTTATCCGTCCATCGGTTAATTGAATGCGCATGTCGGTGGGTTTCAACTTTGTCCCGGTGTTTAGCCTTAAGAACATGGAGAGAGGCATGAGGCTCACACTAGCCCCAAGATCAACCAACGCCTTTTGAAGAGGAACGCCGCCCAAAGTGCAAGGAATCCGAAAACTCCCCGGATCTTTAAATTTTGCCGGCTCCTTCTCTCTCTTGGTGAACCAAGAGCCCTCCTCGGCTAGCATGATCTTCTCCTTCCTTTTCCTCCCCGAAATCAAGTCCTTCAAAAATTTAGCATACGTGGGGATCTCGACGATGGCGTCAAGGAAGGGAATGTTAAGGCTAACCCCTCTTAGGTACTCGAGAAATTTTGCTAGCCTTTTCTCCATTTTCGCTCTAGCGAGCCTTTGGGGGAATGGTACCGGTGGCATGAAGCGCCTTTCCTCAATCAATTGCTCCGCTCTAGATTTCTCTTTGTCTTGTGGCTCCTTCTCCTTTCCAACTTCAACTATCGGCTCAATTGGCTCCAAGCTTTCCTCCATGGGCTCCTCAATATGAATCATGGCGGGGGTGGTGTCCTTCCCGCCTCTAGTAGTAACGGCAACTACGACATTGATGTGGCCCGTGTTGCCCCGTGGGTTTTGCTCCGGTTGCACCGGCAATCTTTGAGTGTTCCGATTGAGCAACGCCAATTGCTCCGATATTTGAGCCACAACGGTATTAAGGGAGTCTTGCCCCGCCTTCAAGCTAGCATTTACCTTATTTTGCTCGACCATGAACGCCTCCACTCTAGTTTCGAAGTCGGATCGTTGTGGAGCTTGTGGAGGGTTTTGATTTTGATTCCTCCACCCTTGGTTGTATCCGGGATGCCTATATGGTGGAACTTGTTGCTTTGGTTGAAAGTTTTGTTGTGGAGGCCCCCTCGGTGGATAGTATTGTTGTTGGGGTGGTGGTGGTCGAGCTTGTTGAGGTGGTTGTTGTGGCGGGTTCAAAGCTCCTTCATTGTTGGCGTAAGAGAATCCGGGATGATTTCTTGTGGCCGGATTGGCCCAATACCCTTGGTTCCCCGCAACATATTGTACTTGCTCCAAGGATCCTTCTACTTGCTCTCCTCCCGAGTACATGGCTTGAGATTGGTCTTGCCAATCACACATTTGGTTCGTCGGCGCGGAGGTGGAAGGGGTCCCTTGGGGCTCCGTGATGAACTTCTCCAATCTCTCCACTACCTTGTGGAGAGATTCAAACTTGCTCGTAAACTCCGCTACGGCCTTTGCCTCGTAGATGCTAGTTGGCTTTAAGGAGGACGTAGAGTGTCCTCGCTCATCGCCCCATTGTTGATTATTTGAGGCCATCTCCTCAATTAGGGCCGTAGCTTCCTCGGGAGTCTTTAACAAGATAGCACCATTCGCCGCGGCATCAATAATTTGTTTGGTCCCCGGTTGGAGACCGTTGTAGAAGCTATGAACTAGCTCCCAATCTTCTATACTGTGGTGCGGGCATTGATGCTGCAAATCCTTAAAACGCTCCCAAGCTTCATAGAGCGTCTCCTATGGTCCTTGCTTGAAGGACATGAGAGCGCTCCGGATCTTCACCGTCTTGGATGGCGGATAGAACTTATCAATAAATGCACTCGCCAACTCGTCCCAAGTGGTGAAGACTCCGTCAGCCTGCGTCCTCAACCAATAGAGTGCCTTGTCCTTAAGCGTGAAGGGGAAGAGACGCAGTCTGATAGCATCGATGGAGACCCCCGGCATCTGGAATGTGGCGCACTTTGACAAGAATAATTGGATGTGGTAGTGGGGGTTCTCATGGGTGTTCCCATGAAATGGGTCTTGTTGCATCAAAACCACCAATCCAGTCTTTAGCTCGAAGTTCTTGTCAGCCGCCAACTGCGGCACGGCAATGGACGAGGTAGTAGAAGAGGTCTTAGGCCGAAGCCTATCGCGAATAGAAATTATCCTCGCCATCCTTGCTGCCAATTCTTCAGGAGTTTCCGGGTTGGTCATATACATCCCTTCCGGATTTTGTCTCTTTTCCGCTCTAAGTCTCCGCGCGGTATGTTCGATCTCAGGATCAAATAATAAAGCTTCAGGGTCCACCGTAGATCTCGTGTACATGCACAGGGGAAACAGAGTTTCAAAGAAATGATTAGTACCGTGGAAGGGTTAGGTAAGAAATAAGAAATAACAATAATGATAATAATAGTAAAAAAGAATAGCTAGGGTGAGAAAGAATCAAACGCAATCGCCTCCCCGGCAACGGCGCCAAAAACTTGATCGCTCCGGGACGTGACCCAAAAGAACGGTTGTAGTTTTACCGCAAGTGCACGGTGTAGCAGCGAGCGGGATATCGAACACAGGGAGGACGAATGAATGTGCTTGCTCCGATCAACCTGGCTATTTAAGAAGAGAAATTTGCCTTTGGCGATCCTGTCACAATCGTCAGACAATGTGCGAAATATCAAATCAAATAAAGAACGTCTAGGGAATGGGGAATCCCCGCTACACACCGTACTTCATAAATGTGGTTCATCGGTATCAAAATTGCTAGAATGAGAATTCGGATGAACTAGTTGCAACTGAATGTAGAACCAAGCTCACGCTCTCGCGCTGTTGCCGGTCTATAGCTATCCTAGGGTCGGGTCCAATCTCTTGCAAACCCTACCCTAGGGAAGCTAGCATTAGGATCAACATCATCGTCCAATCGCGCACCGAGCCCAATCTCTTGCAAACTCGGTCCACGATCTAGATTAGGATAGTTCCTACCCGTCCAATCTCTTGCAAACGGGTATCGGCATAGAATTGCAACCGGGAATCCTAGTATCGGCCCAATCTCTTGCAAACCGATACTTCGAAAAATCCGACTCCAACCCAATTCGGATTTCTAGGGCTTCCTATCAAATTGGGATCCAATCTCTTGCAAATCCCAATTGATATGAATACCTAGCAATCCGTAGTAGATCGATCCCAATCTAATCTCTAATAGCAATTCTAGCTCAATTTCTACCAATTCATCACAAATAAGAAAGTGGGCTTGTAGGGTTCATCCCCACGCCCCAAGACGTGGAGACTACTCACAAATCATAGCAAGATCACAAAAATAATCGTTGAGATAAGCAATAGAATTCATCACAACAATGATATAAACAATAAAAATAGAATTTTTAGGGAAAAAAGATGCAAACCAATGTAGTTCTTCAATTAATCCAACAAAAATCCAAGTTTTGCTCCTTCTCCAATCACAAGAATAAAGCTAAAAAAACTAATCTAAAAAGCTGCAAAAAATCTAAGAGAGAGCTCTCAAAACTAGGGTAAAAACAGGGTTTAAATAGCCCCAAAAATCGTCCAAAAAATTGTGACCAAAATGCCCTTGCACAGCATGTTTTCCGCAGTTTTCGCTACAGGCAGCGCATCGCACTCGGCCGAGTGACAAAAGTCGCTCGGCCGAGTGAGAAACCCTGTAATTTTCCAGTAAGTCAGGGCCTTCAGGGGTCTCTACTTCAGGGGCGGCTCGGCCGAGTGAGTTGTCGTCACTCGGCCGCTGACTTCATGATACTCGGGCGGACGGGATTTACCACTCGGCCGAGGGGGTCTTCTGAAGTTCAGGCAGCCGAAAAACAGTAACTTCGATGTTTTGGAAGGGCTTCGTCTGGGCGCCACTCGGGCGGACGTGGTATCGTCACTCGGCCGATGTGGTCTTCGGTGCTCGGCCGAGTGCACATAGAAATCGTGTCTGAACTGGTCGGCCGAGCAGTGTCTCGTTGGTCGGCCGAGTGGCTCCTCCACTCGGCCGAGTGGGACACAAAACATGCCCAATCTGCTTGTTTTGGCCTCCTCGTCGCTCCTGCGACGTCCATTCTTCTTCCGCTCCTCTCCAATCAGCAAAATACCCCTCGGGGAGGTCGTCGGTGACCGTCTAGAGTAAGCGCATCTCGAGATCACTCCAAATCGCGCCAAATCACCTGAAATGCGACAAAAACAACAAATCGTGAAAAGCATCGCAATATCGTCGATATATCGTGAAAAACATGATTTGGGCGATCTAAATGGCATGCAAACATGCGGAAAAAAGGTGTAAAATAAGGAGTGATCACACATCGTGAATACAAGATAATCATGAAATCGTGAATATTGTTTAGTAGCTCTTGCTACGACGCGTCATGCATTGCAAATATCCTGTTCATTATAACTGCTGCATTCATTAAAATATCATGCCATGTCATCATCATTATTTTAGAACTGCTAGTTGTACTCTTTTGCTTTACGTTTCCTTGCATAAAAGTCTCCCTTCTTTTTTGGAGATTTTTTGCTGACATGTGCCCTTTTCTCTTTGGGTGTCACATGTCAGGTTTAGAGTCTAAGTTTGTTGCTGAGGATGATCAGTTTGTTGACGTCGAGCCCGAGGCCTTTGCTGACGTCCAGTTCGAGGACACCTGAGACAAGTCCTAGTCTCAGCAGGAGGCTTTCGTAGTTGCTGTTTACTTTTCTAGTTGTTGCTGTTAGACTCTTCGATGCGTAGCACTAGCCATGCTTGGGCCTCCTTTTAGACTATGTACCTTCCTTTTATGACTATCTCTGGATAATGTTGGATGTTATGTTGAATGTTGGTTAATCTTTAACTGCTTTCAATTATTATTGTTGTTTCTTTTGCAATGCAAGAATATGCGATTGGATGAACACACAGACGCTTATCAGACTGTAGCTTCACAGCTCCAGTTTGAGCGGACCTCTTCGCGTCTCGCCTTCCATACTTGGGAAGCGGGGCGTGACAGGTTTTGTGATGGCCCATGCAGGTCATTACACCTGCGAAATATCGAAATAACGATAATAATAAAACATCCATTGAAACATTCGAAAAATTAGAGTCATAAAAACTTGAGTCTAA
This sequence comes from Scilla litardierei, assembly GCA_030789695.1. NCBI lineage: Eukaryota > Viridiplantae > Streptophyta > Magnoliopsida > Asparagales > Asparagaceae > Scilla > Scilla litardierei. The sequence continues at coordinate 314,954,478 of CM061142.1, read as the reverse complement.
TCTGAACGTTTTCCTTGTCTTAGATGTCCGGGAGACGTATTACCTGAGCTGTGGTTATGCCTGTGTTGAAGCCTAACCAGTCTGTACAGTTTAAGAGGCCAGGTGGGCCTATTCGGAAGGTGTGATATCATTGTGGCAAGGCTGGTCATGTGAGGACCTGTACCTGCTGGACGTGGAGCGCCTCTCCTTCCGCAGAAGCAGGCGTTTCAGCAGGCTGTTCAGCCGAGGATGCCGGCTTACTTGATGACTGCAATGGAGAGCGAGGTTGTGGACGAGGTTATCGTAGGTAACCCTCTGTCTAGTTATTTCCTTTTTAGTTAGATTTGGTTGTTAGCTTATGTTTGTTGCTTGCATATGACTGCTTGTTAGAATAGGGTTTGATTGTTAGAATGATTGATAGGTGTGATTTTGGTTTGCACACTTCCTGCACGAGTCCTCTTTGACTCTGGTGCATCGATGTCCATTATTTCTCGGAGCTTCGTGGAGAAGCATTCCTTGACGACATCCCCTCTTCCCAAGAGTTGGAACATCGTTACATGAAATGGCGTGATCTCGGTGCATCGTGGGTGCAATTCTTGCCCTTTGGTGGTCTGTGGACATGAGCTTTACGTTGATTTTATTGTCCACGACATCATCAACTACGATGTAGTGCTTGGAATGGATTGGCTTGCAAGTCTTTATGCTACGATTGATTGTCGGAGGAAGAAGGTGGTGTTCGAGATCCATGGACATCCGGTATTTGAGTTCAGTCGCGGTAGCAGTTCGCTGGGCCCTGTCAGGTTTCAGACCAAGCCGGTGGAGATTGTTGCTATGCAGATGGAGCAGAGTAGACTAGCTGTGGTACGTGAATTCGACGACGTCTTCCCCGAGGAGATGTCTGTACTGCCACCCGATCAAGCTCTCGAGTTTTCGATCGACCTTATTCCGGGAGCGCAGCCTATTTCGAAGGCGTCGTATCGTATGGCACCAGCAGAGTTGGAAGAGTTGCGTAGACAGCTGGATGAGCTTTTGCAGAAAGGTTACATTAATCCTAGTGTGTCTCTGTGGGGAGCACCGGTGTTGCTGGTAAAGAAGAAGGACGGTTCGCGTCGCATGTGTGTGGATTACCGGGAGCTGAATGCTGTGACCATCAAGAATAAATATCCCTTGCCTCGTATAGATGACATCTTTGATCATCTCAGAGGATCGAGGGTGTTCTCTAAGTTGGATTTAAGGAGTAGTTACCATCAGCTCAAGGTGAAGAAGGAAGACATTCCGAAGACAGCGTTCAGGACGAAGTACGGTCACTACGAGTTCGTGGTTATGCCTTTTGGTGTAACCAATGCGACTGTAGTCTTTATGAACCTGATGAATCTGATCTTCTACGACCTTCTAGACAAGTTTGTCGTTATCTTTATTGACGACATCCTGATCTATTCAAAGTCGGAGGAAGAGCATGCTTCGCACTTGAGGACTGTGTTGGAGATTTTGAGGAAGCATCGTTTGTATGCTAAGTATTCCAAGTGCGAGTTTTGGCTGGATAGAGTTGCTTTTCTCGGGCATGTGGTGTCTGGCGATGGAATTTCTGTGGATCCCGAGAAGATTATGGCTATCAGAGAGTGGCCTGTTCCGCAGTCAACGTCTGAGATCCAGAGTTTCCTTGGGCTTGCAGGTTATTATCGACGTTTCATTAAGGACTTTTCCGGGATTACGGAGCCGATGACCAGACTGCCGCGGAAGGATGTACCATTTGTTTGGTCTGATGATGTGAGAAGGCTTTTGATGTTCTGAAGGAGAGGTTGACAACTGCCCCTGTCCTTGCTGTGCCTGATCGGAGTGGAGGATTCGAGATCTTTTGCGATGCTTCTGGCAAGAGTCTTGGTTGTGTGTTGCACCAGCATGGGCACGTGGTTGCGTATGCTTCTCGTCAGCTTAAGGCTCATGAGAAGAATTACCCGACACACGATTTGGAGTTGGCCGCTGTCGTGTTTGCACTAAAGATTTGGAAGCACTTCCTGCTGAGTGAGAAGGTGAAGATCTTCACTGATCAAAAAAGCTTGAAGTATATCTTTACGCAGAAGGAGCTCAACAAACGACAACGTCGATGGTTGGAACTCATGGCAGACTACGATATTGATTTGCAGTATCACCCTGGCAAGGTGAATGTGGTTCCGGATGCGCTGAGCAGACTTCCAGCGGTGATGATGTTGACTTCACAGTGGAGATTGCAGTAGGATTTTTGCGAGACTGGTATCGAGATTATTCTTCCTGGAGAGACTTCCTTGTTGATGAGTATGCAGATACAGTCGACGATCGTGGATAGGATCAATGCTGGACAGGCTGGAGATGCTAAGCTGGTGAAGATTCGGGAGCAGGTGGAAGCCGGTCTGCGGACTAACTTTTTGATTCACGAGGATGGTTCGTTGAGATTTGGAGCCAGGTTGTGTGTGCCAACTGGAGATATCAGAGAGGAATTATTGGTGGAGGCACACAGTTCGCCGTATTCTGTGCATCCTGGTGGTACCAAGATGTACAAGGATCTTCGTCTGAACTTTTGGTGGCATGGTATGAAGAGGAGTGTGGCTCGGAGTGTAGCCAATTGTTTGGTTTGCCAACAAGTAAAGGCGGAGCATCAGCGTACGGCAGGGTTGCTACAACCGCTTCCGATTCCGGAGTGGAAGTGGCAGCACATCACTATGGATTTCGTGACTGGACTACCTCGGAGTCCGAAGCAGAATGACGCGATTTGGGTGATCGTAGACAGATTGACCAAATCCGCGCACTTTATTCCCTTCCGAGTAGGACAGTCTACCGAGACGCTAGTGAGGAGATACATGGAGGTAAATTCTTTTACTCTCAGTTCCTATTTCCTTTCCTAGTTTAGATAGTGATGTAACGTGAATCGTGCATGAGATCGTACGACTTCACGGAGTCCCAGTGAGTATCGTGTCGGACATAGACACGAGTTTCACGTCTCAGTTTTGGCAGAGTCAGCAGAAGAGCTTGGGTACGAGTCTGAGTTTCAGCACGGCATACCACCCGCAGACGAATGGCCAGTCTGAGAGGACGATTCAGATCTTGGAGGACATGCTGAGAGCGTGCATGTTGGACTTCAAGGGATCTTAGGAGGATCATCTCCATCACGTTGAGTTTGCCTACAATAACAGCTACCAGGCGAGTATTGGAATGGCGCCTTTCGTCGCGCTATAGGGAAAGAAATGTTGATCGCCACTGAGCTGGGATGACATTGGAGATCGGGAGCTGTTAGGACCGGAGATGATTGTGGAGGCCGTGGATGTTGTGAGGAACATCCGGGAGAAGCTGAGGATTGTGCAGGACCGTTTCAAGCATTGGGCCGATGCTAAACGGAGACCTTTGGAGTTTCAGCCTGGCGATCATGTCTTTCTGAAGATTTCTCCGAACCGCGGAGTTATTCGATTTGGAAAGAGAGGCAAGCTGAGTCCGAGGTACATTGGGCCGTTTGATGTCCTGGAGAGAGTTGGAGCTGTGGCTTATCACTTGGCGCTGCCACCGTCGCTAGAGGGAGTTCACGACGTATTTCACATATCTTAGTTATGTTGATACGTTAGTGATCCATTCCATGATGTGGATTTCTCGGAGATTACGGTTCGTCTGGATCTGTCTTATGATCAGTAGCCAGTTGAGATCCTGGACCGACGACAGAAGCAGCTGAGGAATAAGACCGTCGACTTGGTTCGTGTGCAGTGGCGTCACGGTTCCCCTAGGGAGTCCACCTGGGAGCGTGAGGATGAGATGAGAGAGCGCTTCCCGCACCTTTTCCTGAGCAGTGCTTGATGTTGATTCCGAGGATGGAATCATTCCTAAGGTGGGGAGGATGTAACGACCACTTTTCGTTGTACGTTGTTCGTGCACGTGCTCTTGACCGTGCACGTGTTTATTTTAGACTTTGTTTGTTTGTGAACACTTGGGTGTGATATGCCGTTGGGAACGTCTCTGAGAGTAGTGAATTGTAGCACTAATTTGGAACGACATTTCTCGGGTCGTTCTCCCACGATTTGAACGTATTCGAAGAGACGTTGTGATTCTCACTTTTGACGGGAGACGTTTCTATTTTTAGTTTCGTCGTCCGACATTGAAATTGAGATCCGTCTTCGTAGTTAGCTTTCTTTCATCTTCACGATCACCACGATATTTATTTTAAAATTCTTGGAGTTCATTTGACCTACTTTATATTTTTAGCAAGGTTTAAAATAATTTTAATAGCCACGTTTTAAATTATTTTCGGCCAAATAAAATTTTATTACGTTTTAAATACTCCAAACTATTTTTGGGCCAAATCTCAGCTCATTTGGGCCGCACCCAAGCCTTGTGTGAGTTGGAGAGGGTGAGATTCAAATTTTAAATATTTTTGAACTTCTAATCCTATTAGATTTAGCCCTAGACCAAGTCAACCCCTCTACACTATATAAACAACCCCTAGGAAGACCTATTTTCACAAGAAATTAACCCTAGCCGCTTCCAAAACCCAAAATTCACGTTGCGACGTTTCGTCGCAACGTTGCGACGGCCGTCACCTGCACCGACCGAAGGAATCACCCCAAAACCCTCGCTCCGACCGAAGCCCCGCCCGCACCAAGCTTCGCACAGCCGCTCCGCATCGCCCCCGCCCAAATCTCCATGTCTGACCGAGAGAATCTCTCAGTCAGACCGATAGCCACCCCCGCTCACGCCCGCATCTCCGCACTGCACCAAGCCCCACTCAGCGCCCGCTCCGTTCACCCGCTCCGCACCGTGCCCGACCGAAGCAGCCGCCCGCACCCGCAACGTTGCAACACTTGCAACGTTGCAGCACCCGAACCTCCGCATCCGCAGCGCCCGACCGATGGTTCCCTCCGCACCAACCGAGAGCACAAAGCCCCGCACCGCACCCGCAGCTGTGCAGCGCTGTTCCCCCGTGTCTGACCGAGCCAAGTCCCCGCATTTGGCTGTGTCCGACCGAGAGCCATCGTCGCAACCCCGCACCCGTCGCACCACCTGCCACAGTGGGCCCCCCAAGTTCTCCAGAGGTATTGTGGGTCCCCTATTGGTCCCTAGGACTACTGTGGGCCCCACCTAGGAGCTTTCTCTTCGACGATTTGTCGTTTACGACGTTGCGATACGTCGTAGCCTGTCGTCGCACGTGCTAGCTTGGAATCTGGATTCGTTGCTCCGGTTGCTGCTCTGATCTTTCCAGCAAGGAATCTATATTGGAATCTGGACTTGGAGCGCGTTCTTTTATTCCAACGCCTGGCATCGCTACCCGACGCCAGTGTAGCTTTCGTGTCGTGTTGAGGTAACGCTTTGCACCCCTAGGACCCCCAACCTACTGCATGCTAAACAAGATTAAAATCGATGTTTTTAAAGTATTTTAAATGTTTTAGAATTCACTAATCAAGATTAATAAAACGGATGTAGGCCGGTGGACTTGTGCACGTAGGATTATTGTGATTTTGGACTCGTTGGACGGTGTTGCTCAGACGTGATACTTGCAGGCAAGTGAAACTTGCCAACTCTTGTGTAGGGCCATGTTTTTAGGCCACTTCCTTGTTTTTAGCGTAAAAGAGAATAGTCAGTGAAATGATAGCTGGCTAGATGCCTACTTGATCTAGTTTGACAACGAAACTAGATCCGTCACCTAAATTGATCTAGCTTAACAATGAAGCTAGATCCAACTCTTTAACTTGTTGATCATGCATACTAAACTGTCATGTTTACTCTCCTTACCTGTACGCTTTACTACTTGCCATGTCATATCATCCATGCATTAAATGTCGCATTCGTAGCACATGCTACATACTTGTACTTGCTTGTCCCGGGCTAGGTGCACCCCCTATGCCATCATGAACACACTTCCTGGCTCGTGATCCAGAAGCGAGCATTCCCGTTCGGGGGTAAGGCCCTGGCTCGATACACGTGGAGGGGTAGGGTTGAGCGACCACTCAGCGTAGAAGTGTGCCCGTACAGCCTCTTCAGCTGTAAGGCGTGAACTCTGTGCACGACATGAAAAAGTGACTTGTGATTGATAGTAGTTGCTACTCTTGCCATGCCATGCTAGTTGTCCTCTTGTACTTGCTGTACTTTACTTTACTTTACTTGTTGCACTCATACTTTAACTGCCATGTCATTGCATCATACTAGAACTACTAGGTTGCTTTACTTTCAGTTTCCTTGCACAAGTCTTTCAGACTTACTGACATGTGCCCCTTGCTCTTTTGGGTGTCACATGTTAGACCCTGAGCCAGAGACCGTTGTTGAGGACGAGGTGTTTGCTGACGCTGAGCCTGAGCCTATGTTTGACGAGGAGTTCGTGGACACCGGTGACCAGTCTTAGAGACTGTTCTGAGTTACTTCTTTAAGTTGCTGTTAGTTTTCGGTGCTTAGCACCATTAGTATGCTTTTGTACTTTGTACTTTTGTTGGCCATGCTGGGGCCTCTTTTAGACTCTTTTCTTTTAGCCTGGTGGCTTTTCTGCGATGTTGGGATTTATTATTATGGATATTCTGAGATTTATCTTTTGTCTCATTTTCTTTTATTATCTCTATTTCGTATTACAATTGCAAGGACCTGCAATTATTGTTTATTGACGCTTATCGGACTTGCAGCTTTGTAGCTTCAAGTCTGAGTGGACCTTCTCACATCTCGCCTCCACGTTTTGGGAAGCGGGGCGTGACAAAAATAATGGGTTCGGGGTGTAAACGATTTGTGTGGCCTTCATAAGAGGTGTTATTTATTCAAGCAAATCTATACGGTCCTCTCGATGTCGAGAGGATTCGTGTTTATTGAAAGCATAAAATACTACACTACTGGATTGATATCACATATAGCAAAAGGTAGGTCCAATATCTTTGCAGGTGCAGGCAGCTGCTCTATCTGCACTTTCTGTGGCTCCGCCAGGTGCCTATCTCCACAGGCTCCATCATATTCTATCAATGCAGCCCCCAGCATCTCCCCAAGGACTCCACCTGTACCCTGCAAGAGATGAGCCGCATCAATCTGATGTGGAAAATTCTTCCCCAAAATAAATGTGTTCCAGATTGGGTCATCAACAATAGTATTTAAAATTAAAGATGGTTGACAACACTTCCCTGGAAATAAATCTCTATGCTCGTGCACCACGTCGATCAACTCCTCGTTGTTTTCCTCTGGTTCCTCAGGTAACTCTGGCATAATAGAGTGGGTATCGTCATGATGCTCCTCTTCATCGTCAGACTCATCACAGCGCACCTCCTGATCATATACAACAACATCCATATGTGCTAACTCGCTCTCCTCCTCGTATACGTCCCATTGTACCTCTAGATCATATATATATGTATCCTGCAAAAGGTGCAATGAGTCATCAAAATCCGAATCAGAATAAACATCATACACGGGAGGGGAATCAAATGTAAAGGGCGAGGGAGTGAAGAGATCTACCTGAAGGGGAGCAGTAAGCTCTGGTGGGTGGTACTCAGAGTCAGTGGAAGAACGAGGTGGCTGTAGAAGCTCTGAAGGAGGAGGGTGATGCTCGGGATCCTCATGAATGGCTATGTCCTCGTCCCGATGCACGACCTCCTCGGTGAAAGTCTCTGGCTCTGCATGCAATATGTAAAATAAATATAGCTCGGTGTCCTCGCGATGCACTGCTTCGGCCTCCTCCTCGGGTTCCTCTGGTATGGTAGGCAAAGTGAATTTCATCTTCTCCTTTATATGCATATTGACGTGTGTTTATATTTTATATATTCACGCACGTCTTCTTTGTGTTTTTCCGTGCCCATTTTCTTGGGATATTTAGTTTTCTTTCACTTCTTTGTGTTTTTGTGTATTTGCAGGAGATTTCCAGCATATGGGACATATAACGAAGATATCATGAGTCCCCGGAACAACGGGAGGAGTCACGCACGATCCAGGGGGTCAAACGACGAAGATCGCTATTTTTCAACCCTCAACCGATCGGTTGGACACAGCCAACCGATCGGGTGATGCACGCGTTCCGACCCAAACGGAAGCTGGTGTGAGGAGCAGTTCAACCGACTGGTTCTTCGACCGATTGAACACAGCAGAGCTCTCGGCCATTTGGAGCTGAATTCCAACCGATCGGGTGATATCTCACCCGATCGGTTCATCTGTAGCTGATTTTCCAAACGACGACCCGGAGAGCTCAACCGACGGTTCGCTGACCGTGCCAAATCGATAGAACTCTCGGCCAATTTTGGAGATAATTCCAACCGATCGGTTGAATTCTCAACCGATCGGTTCACCTGATGCTGCAATATCCAAACGACGACCCGGAGATGCCAACCGGTCGGACCAAGTGAGTGGTTGAAGTTCTGAACGTCGACCTCCGAAGCATCAAGCAGCTCACCCGATCGGTTAATGCTTCAACCGATCGGGTGAAGTCAATTTGTATAAATAGTTGCCCTAGAATTCTGAAAACCAGAGAGTTGTTATTTTTTCTGTCTTTTTCTTGTACGGTGACGGCTGGAATTTTATCGCATTTTGTAAGTCTTCTGATTGCTTTCAAACTTTAATACTATCTTTATAGCATTGCTACTACTTCATTTCAATCGCCTGATCATGATTTCTACGGTTTTTTTTCATTTAGATTGCTTTTTAGCTATGATTTGTGAGTAGTTCCCTAATCTGGGATTCTGGTGGAAACCCCTTCGTGGGTTCTCCTAATGCGTCCATAGGATTAGGATTTTGATAGAGATTAGGAATTTAGATGGTTATGCGGGGTGTTTCATTGTCATCGACGGGAAAATGACCGCCTTTGACCGTCGGGCAAAGGGGAAATAAACTTGGCGGTTGACTCCCTAGCCATAGCTCATGCCCTTAGTGTAGACATTGAATCCTAAAGCATGGGAGCGGCAGGATGAGATGTTGGGAGTTATCATTGCGAGCTTAGTGCTCCCAGAGTCGATCGGTGTTAATGGACATGGGAATGCCCACCGACCGAACCTGGGTAGTCCGATGTATCATCCTGGGCATCGACCGGAATATCGGGCCCATGGGACGCTGGTACCACTCTTAGAGACAACGTCTCACCACTAAACCCTAAATCCGATCGTATTTCTATCCGTAGGTCGTAATAGCAAGAACACATGATAGGGTGGAAATCGAAGTCCTAGGTTTCCTTTTATATTGTTTATCCCTCGTATTTATTATCCGTGACAACCATCGATCGTTCGGGCTAGCTCACCATAGGGTGAACCGGTTCCTCTCTGACACAAGCACAACCACGCCTCCATGCGTTCGATTCCCAAGCCACACTACAACACCGTGCACTTGTGGTATAAATATTTAAATCTGGTATCCCCAATCCTATTGCACTTTTATGCTCAAAAACTAGGGGACGTTAAGCTTTATGTCGCCGTTGCCGGGGAAGCAACGTGCTTGTTAATTTTAGGACCATTTGAACCCTTGAGTCTAGCTCACATCTCCATCTCACGAAAATTTTCGCATTCTTCATTTTCATTTTTTATTTTCTATTTTTATTTTCTGTTTTTGTCTTTTTCCATACCATACTTGCTTCACGGGGTGTTTGTGATTTTTCATGCGCAGGAATACAAGGAGTCTCGACGACTTGATTCCTTTAGATCCGGAGATCAACGCCACCGTGAGGCATTTGAACACAGAGAAGAGAAGAAGAGAAGAAGCTGAAGCCATGTGAGGGAACACTCCTCCCCAGAAGTCCCTGCTGGAGTACTCGATGCCCTCCATCGGGTCCACCACCTCCATCCAACCTCCGGCTATTACAGTCCAGAGTTTCGAGCTTAAGTCGTCGTTAGTGACGTAGATCCAGCAGGATCAATTTTCTGGGGCACCCATGGAGAGCCCTATTGAACATCTGGACTCCTTCCTTGAGAAGTGTGACACATTCAGGATTAATGGGGTCACAACTGAAGCTATCTGACTGAAGCTATTCCCCTTCTCTCTGCGGGATAAAGCCAAGCAATGGCTTAGGGGAAAGGACCCGAACACCTTCAATACTTGGGAGAAGCTCTCAAACACTTTCTTGACTAAGTTCTTTCCTCCGGGGAAGACGATGAAGCTGAGGAGTGAGATCTCCTCCTTCTCCCAAGCCAGCTATGAGTCCCTGCATGAAGCTTGGACGAGATATAAAGAGATGCAGCGGAGATGCCCTCATCACGAACTTCCCAAGTGGCAGATTATAAATCTTTTCTATAATGGGTTGAGGGATGACCTAAAATCTTCGATGGATGCTACGGCTGGGGGGGTCCTTTATGTCAAGAAGTGAAGAAGATGCAGGCAAAATTTTAGAAAACATGGCATCAAACAATGAGCGGTGGTGCGATGAGCGTACCATGCCCAGATCTGGAGGTATTCATAGAGTTGAGGACATCGACAAGTTGTCTAGCAAATTCGATTTGCTATCGACCCAGATCTTAGTGCTTATGGTAGGAGCTGGTGGTGCCAGCACCCAACAAGTAGCAGTGTTGGAAGCGAAAGTCCTGGGAGACTTCGTGGGTGGTGATATTTCACCACCGGTGGATCAAGCTAGCGCACTTTTCTTCAACCTGACGTGTAATGCACCGTATCCACCCAGGACTAGCTCGAATCCGATTTATTCTCCCAATAACCAGAACCACCCCAATTTGAGCTATAGGGCATCGTATCAGCAGCCCCAGCAGCCCCAGCAACAAGTATATCAGCTGCCTCAGCAACAGTAGCAGTATCAGCAACATCAGCAGCCACAACAAATGTACCAACAGTATCCCCCCAGGAACCAGCAGCCCATGCTGCAGCAATAGCAGCCATATGCCCATCAGCGAGTTATCTCCCCAGTCGAGACCCTCTTGACCTAGTATATTACGAATCAGGAGAAGATCAACTTGAAGCTGGAGATGGGGCAGATGGCCCTCACCGACCAAGTAATCCAGCTGGGGTTACAGGTGGCGAACCTTCAAAGGGCACAAAACCAATTGCCGGGTCAACCAGAAGTAAATCTAAGGGGGGCAAATCAGACATTGGCACTAACGTATGATCATGCAAATGTGTCTGCCATCGTCTTGCGAAGCGAGACACAAATTCCTACAAGAGTGCCCGCTAAGGAACCTGAAGCTCCGTTGGTCGGTGGGTGACCAATTAAAAAAGCTAATGACGACGGAGCTTCGTCAACGAAGACTACGACTCCGGAGGGAGTCTCTGAAGAAGAGAAGAAGAAGGACGAGGAGGGGAAACTGAGAATATTTAAGCCTGTTGTGCCTTTTCCACAACGACTTGCCAAAGCTAAGATTGATGAAAAATACGACAAGTTCTTCACTATGGTTAAGGATTTGAGCTTGCAGATCACTTTCCTCGAAGCTATAGAGACAATTCCCTCCTATGCGAAATTCTTAAAGGATTTGGTGGCGAGGGGTTCCAGAAAGAAAAAGGTCGTTCTCATGGCGGAATGTAGCGCTCTCATTCAGCGAGTGAACCCGCCCAAGCTTAAGGACCCGGGAAGCTTCTCCATTCCTTGTTCGATTGGAGAAGTGTAGATCCATCGGGCGCTCGTCGATTTGGGAGCGAGCGTCAGTCTGATGCCCCTGTCACTATACAGGAGGATAGGGATGGGAGACCTGGAGCCCACAGGTATGACCCTTCAACTAGCTGATAGATCGGTCAAATATCCGATGGGTGTTGTAGACGACCTGCCTGTTAACGTCAGCGGAGTGCATGTGACGGTAGACTTCGTGGTGATGGACATGCTAGAAGATACTTATACACCCATCATCCTCGGGAGGCCCTTCATGGCCACCGCTAGCGTGCTGATAGATGTGAAGAAAGGGAAGCTATCCCTTAATGTTGGCGACCAGAAGGTCGAATTTGACTTAGGGTTATCTATGAAGCACCCTCCGGATGAACCGGGTTGCAATAAACTGGATATTGAAGAAGAAAGAGCTGTAGAAGCTGGGGCCTGGGAAATTCTCTCAAGGAATCCCCCCGACATCTTGGGGGACCTTGAAGAGCATGTCGGTTAGAAGAAGAAAGAAGTTGCTTGGGAAGCGAGTGTCTCACATACGACCCCTCCCGGATTCTAAAAAGCTGCTCCGACAAGGAGAGAAGGGAAAGAGCCCATGGGGCTCACCGCTGATGAGATCCAGATCTTAAGAAAAGTGGCGGTCAACGCCAATATGAGGGAGAAGCCCCCGGACATCAACAGAGGGAGGATGGTCGAGCAAGTCTACTTATCACTGCCGACGACACCAAAGGCCACCGCTCCAACATCTAAAGGAATGCCAAACATTGGGCATCACCCCCGTCCTCCTTGAAAATCATCTACCGGGTGTCGAGCAAACGACGTTAAACAACATCGCTTCATGGGAGGCAACCCATGTTCTAAACACTCGTCTTTGTTTTTAGGATTATGTTTAGGATTATTTTTCTTATTTTGGTGAATAAATTCAGCGACGGGAGCTTTCGTCAAAAGACTTAGGCTATTTTTGAAATTTTGCAGGAAACAAGCCCCCAACCGATCGGTTGACCCCTCAACCGATCGGGTGGAACGTATCTGATAATGACCTATATCTATTCATCAGCGAACCGCTCTGGTGGAGCAAACCGAGACCGGGTGGCAGATCATGTGAGAACAACAGAAGTCTCAGACTTTTTGGGATTAAATCAACCGATCGGTTGATATGAAGCAGTGGTCGTGTCGCTGACCGGGTGAAGTGCACAGAACTCTCGGGAAAATTGTGAAGCGACCAACCGATCAGTTGAAATCTCAACCGATCGATTCTCCTGTAGCCACTTTTCAACAAATTTTTCGAAAATTAGCCCAACCGATCGGGTGAAATCTTACCCGATTGGTTGGCCGAAAACCCTATAAATACTCTCCACTTCACCCGATTCATTTTATTCACCTGACTTCGAATTTTCGCCGCTGTTTCGACTTCTCCACTCCTCAACTGGCCAACTTCTTCCCGCAAATGACCCCCACTGCCTCTCAACCGATCTCCCCACTTCTTCCTCCCTTCTATCCATCAATCCCACTCTCATTCTCTCTCATTCGACCCAACCCTTCGCCCTAACCCTAGCTACTCTACCCCATTTCGAAAATTTGTTGAATCGGCGTGCCGCGGCTTCACACTCCCATCAATTACACAACGTTGGGTGATTTGCGAGCAAGGATTGTCTTCGCTACTGGGTAAACTCGTTCCCTAGCTCTATTTATTACATTTGCCCTAGTACTACTATTTTGCTCAATTGCCATTGATTGTGTGCATTCGTCATATCTTGCATTCACTTGCATCACACACTATCATGGCCAGGGAAAAAGATAAGGGTAAAGCTATCAAGCATGAGGAGGAGCCGTCTCGCAAGAGACAGAAATTCCACACGTCCACCTATTTCACGTCCTCCTCCTACACTGCCTACACAACCCCCACCCCAACCTATTATCCCTCCTGAGGACCCAATGTTAGGACCGCGTGGTTACCATTTTCTGAGTCTTGAACAGAAATATTTTTATAATAGACTCGACGCATGTTCACACCTTTCCACCAAGTTTGCACATGCCTAAACTCTTATCAATCTCGGAGTTTTCTCCGAGGTCGAGACTCTCTTCGTTAACTTAGGATGGTTAGCTTTCTTGAACGCCCACGTGGCGTCTTACCCCGCCCTCACACTAGAATTCCTATCTTCCCTAAAATGTGAGTCGGGATCGATCGACATTTTCCGCGTTCGAAACAAAACTATCCGCACCCACCTGAATACTATCAATAACATTTTCGGTTTCCCCATTCTAGGGGGCGACGCTATCCATCCCTACGGGTATCACCCCGACTTCGACGTCAATCAATTTTGGTTTCGCCTTACCCTCCACGATCATTATCCTCGAGGTAAGGCCAAGGCCTCATCCATCATTCACCCCGTATTTCGTCTGGTCCACCAAATCATATCTTGCACATTCTTCCCCAGGGATGAGTCCGGGACCGTGACTATCCCTGACCTTTTTATTTTTTAGGCCATGACATTTGATTTTATTCGTGGTGACGACGGGATCACCTTCGAGGCCCCTTGCATTCCCATTCATGCTAGTGCTTGGCTTATTCACAAGTTACTTGAGATTAGCCGCGCCGGCAAGGGCAAGTATTGTTGCGGGGGCCTCATTACCATCATAGCTTCATATCCCCAGTACAATATCGTCATCCCCCGAGATTTGCCTTCTGCCGCAGGACCTACACGTATAGATCATGATGTCCTACGGCACATACACATAATCAAGCCTCGACCTGACGGTCATTTCACCTTCTACTACGGTCACCCCCTGCTCCTTACACCATTCTGCCCAACCCAGGTCGCATGTCTATCGTTCTTGTGGCAGATTGGACTTTCCCTCCTGACCCTGAGTTTCTAGGGGGTTACGTCTTCCGTTCCTTATCCCGGGCGCACCCAGATCACCTTCCCCTACCGCCCACTTAGGCGAGCAGGATATCCTTGCGTCCCGAGGAGACCCCGGGGCTGGCCCTAGTCGTGCCACCCTGGCTTCTGGCCCTATCACTTCTGAGGCTCTGACTAAGGCCCTCTTAGTCCTAGTTTCCGATGCCGACATGACCACTGCCACTGGCACCACATCCACTTCCCGTCCAGCCACTACTTCTTCCGTTCGTCGAGCCATCTCTGCTCGCCTCGCTCTCGAGGCTGAGCTAGCTTCACTGCACGCTGGCGCTTTGTCATCTGCCCCCTTGGACCCATCCTCTTCTATCTTCTCGCACCCATGTTTCCTCGCACTAGAGAGGAACGTGTCCATCATACTCCGCTACCTCACTCACATTTTCAGTCCACCACCACCCACTCCTCCCACCTCACCACGATCTTCACCTCCACCATCACATTCATCACCTCCCCCATCACATTCATCACCACATCCATCACCCCCTAGGTGACCTTCCCCTCCCGCCACCACTGTTTCCATTCCTGCCACTTCACCTCCACTCACGACCCCTGCCGTCGATCCCACAGATCCACCACCCTCCACTTTCGTCACCCCATACATGCGCCGCAAGAAATTGCAGGTGCGCTCAAGATCACTTCCCATACCATCCTCTCCCATCGCCGTATCTACCCCATCTACCACCGCATTGGTCGCCATTTCCGTACCACTCACCATCATCACCACCACACCACCCATCGTTCACACCTTTGCACCCATCCACACACATCCTCTACCCCTCTCACCACTTCTCCGCACACACCCCACCTCTCCCATCCACACCCCTCCATCTTATGTCGAGGACGACGAGGACAGTCCCTCTCCTGCATTTTGATTTCTTTTTCTTCTTCGATTTTCCCCTAGCATATTTCTGCATGATTATTATCATATCATATTGCTAGCACTGTCATGTCCAGCTTGGGGGAATTCGAATTTTGTGTATTTTGTCGTGTGTTCTTTCCTTGTGGTGTGCATGTTTATATATGTCGTGTGATGTGATTTTCTATCTTTTATTTTCTGTATTTCTTTTTCCTCCTTCTTTATTTTTCAGTTTCGTATGTGTGTTTTTCTCGTTTTTCATTCTCTTTGTGTCGGTGCGTATTCCCCCCATTTTCATTGCCCTCCCGTATTTACTTTTATTGCATTAGGGGCGATGCAAGTTTCAGCTTGGGGGAGTCGCACTTCGTGCGTCATTTGTGTCTTTTTCTTCGTTTTTCAGTCGTTTTCATCGTGTTTTTCTTTTTTCTTCTCATCTTTTGTTCTCTCTCTCCTAGAGATGACCCCATATGATGAATTGCCACAAAATCACACACACACCTAGCATGGCTTCAATAATCACATTCATTAACCCTAGGTTGCCGAGTCATTTTGCATTTCATTCATCGTGGGTCCACTTAGCTTTTATGTGAGTAGTGTGTCGTGACAAGCTTACAGTGTGCTTCTACTTTATGATTTTGATTTATATACCTGTCCTGGGATGACCCCTAGATTATCATGCTTCGATCTGAATATGCGGTATCTGCTTCTCCTGTCTGCTTCTATATGCATGAATATATTTATATCGTATACTTCAATTCGCATGTGTCGGGATTCCACAATTAGGACTAGGATAACCCATTTAGCCTATGATCTGATTAGCGAAGAAAATCTCCCTTGCCCAAGTGTTTAGAATCCGACTTCTTTTTTTATTTTACTTGGTGCAAATCCCCTCGTCGTGTACCGTTCTCCCACTTGGGAGAGTACAATGTTTATATCAAAAAATCCAAAAATCCAAAAAAAGAGAGAAAAGAAAAACCCAAAAAGAAAAGAAAAGAGAGAAGAAATATATATATATATTTTTTGAAAGGTTAGAAATTCTATATATATAATGTACAAAATACAATTAGGAACCCAATTACGGAAGAGAGGGGAGAGGACACAAGCGTCGTCACCCTCTACTTACATACTTATGCCCTACCAAGAGAATATAGTACAAGGCACACACCAAAAACCCTACGCCGAACAATACATTCGGCCCAAGCCTCAGCCAGCATCACGGATCTCCCAGTTTTCGAAAGCACCTGCAGCTTCTTCCTCAGGGTCATTGCAATTGCGGAGGGCTATTCTAACATCAGCGACAATATCATCAAATAACACGGTTTTGATTCTTTTAGAGCTGTTGAAGATGCGCTTATTACGCTCGCGCCAAATGTGCCATACTCCTGCCGCTAAAGCCGTCTTAGCTAGCTGTCCCAGGCTCCCTTTTTTCCCAAAATGCTCAAGGAAATACTTACCCACCTCTTCAATGGAGTCACTTGTAGGGCCGGCCTTTCCCAATTTTAGCATCATCCTGTTCAAGACATACTTGGTGTATGGGCATGCAAAAAATAGGTGGTTGATTGATTCCTCCCCGTCCCCACATAAAACACAATTTGTCGCTGTATTGACCCCCCATTTACTGAGCATGTCTCTAGTTAGTAGCTTACCCTTAAAGGCACGGAGCAGGGTGAGGGTCCACTTCGGGATGCAGTTGGAATACCAAATAAGTTTTAAAAAGGGAAATAAACTACTTTAGCTCTAGCACTTTCCCAAGCATCTCTAAAACGGAAGCTAGGCCCAGGTTTCCACACCCATTGATCAGGTCCCGTGGCAAGATTGATTTGTTGAAGCAATGGTCTTATGTCCTGAATTGACTGGTCATCAATCCAGGAAGACCCATCCCAGTAATCCCGCACCTTCTTACTATTAGCTCCTGCAGGAACCTGATACAGATCTTTAAGGGGCCCGCAAGGGAGCCAACTATCATACCAAAAAAGGGTGTCAGTTCCATCCCTCACTTTCCTCATTATCAACTTCTCCGAAAATTTCCTGCAGTTTAGAATGAACTTCCATGTACCAGACTGAGTTGGCGAACTTTTAGCTTCATAGAATGACCCAACATCCGTATACTTCCTTCTCATATACTCAGGCCAAAGCCCCTTTGCCTGTAACAATCTCCAAGTTAATTTAATACCAGAAGCCACATTTATTTCTGAGAGCAGCCTGAGCCCAACACCCCCTTCTGATTTTGGTTTGCAAGAGTCATTCCATGCCCAAACAGTAGACGATCCCCAGATGAATCTTCTGCACATCGATGTAAGAGACCGAGTAATAGATGTAGGAATTTTGTAAACTTGAGACCAGAAGGATATCATGCCATAGATCATAGTTCGCACCAGCTCAATCCGACCCGCTATTGATAGCATAGAAGAAGTCCAACCACCGAGCCTTCTTTTGCACTTGTCTAGTAGCCTGTTGTACATAATAGATTTTGGATATTTTGTAGAAAGAGGCAGACCTAAGTAGGTTGAGAAACTTGTTGCCTGCTTAACTCCAATATGGTTTGCAAGAGCCCCTGCATTTTTAACCCCTTTACTAAAAACAGCAACACTTTTCTCCCAGTTGATGGTGAGGCCGGTAAAGTTAGCAAATTCCTTCAGTACAGATTCCAGCCCATTCAGTACAGAAGAAATATATATATATATATATATATATATATATATATATATATATATATATATATATATATATATGTATATATATGTATAGCCAAAAATCCAAAAAAAAATACATATATCCAAAACACAAATAAATTCATGTGTGAATATTTTCATACCTACCGAGAATAAAGTGAAGGCGAGAATTTGCACCGAGTGTTCTACTCCACATCTTCTCAACCTCCATCGTTTTCGAAGACACTTGGAATAGAAACTTTCTAGCTATTATCTAGGCGATAGTGTGGTGATTTCCTAGTCCCTAGCTATGGAGTCCCTGATGCATGATACGCTTCGATTCTTACTCTGTTCTCATGCATGCTTGAACTATTTATTCACCGCTTATTTCAAATCGAATCGTTATTTGGGTCTTTCCTTGGATATGTGTATATGGAGCTTTATTGCACAATGTAGATAATGACACCGTCTGCTAGCACGCGACCGCACTCACTCGCGCTTCAGCGCGTAGGCCCACGACACTTGTTTGGACTCATATTTCCTTGGTTTAGTGATGTGTTTTGTCGTATGCTTGTTTAGTGTGGTGTGTCTGATTTTGTTGGCCCTGATGGGCGATTTAGGATTTTGACTTCTCTTTCTCTCTCTCCCTCTATTTTCTCCCTCCGAGCTCCTACTCTCACTCGTCTTCCTCGAGGATGAGGAAGGGTTTAGCTTGGGGGATTTTGACGTGTGTTTATATTTATATATTCACGCACGTCTTCTTTGTGTTTTTCCGTTGTTTTCCGTCGTCCCATGCCTATTTTCTTGGGATTTTTAGTTTTCTTTCACTTCTTTGTGTTTTTGTGTATTTGCAGGAGATTGCCAGCGTAGGGGACATATAACGAAGATATCATGAGTACCCGGAGCAACGGGAGGAGTCACGCACGATCCAGGGGGGGGGTCAAACGATGAAGATCACTATTTTTCAGCCCTCAACCGATCGGTTGGACACACCCAACCGATCGGGTGATACACGCGTGTCTGAGTTGCACGGAAGCTGGAGTGAGGAGTGACATGCGTTTATGTTGAGTATTGGACTCTCCACCTTGATTTTGATGATGATCAAACACAAATCATTGTGATTAACTCATGTGTTTGCAGTTAGCTATAAAGTCACCAATTAGATTCAAGAAGATCAAAAGTGACTACAAGTGTTGATTCAAGTGGAGGACTTGGTAGATCAACAAAGGTGAAGCATTGGCTTGAAGAACTCAAAGGCTACCTCAAACCTCAAGCCAATGGCATCAACAAATGAATGGAGATTCAATCCAAAGAGAAGATAGGAATGGTTGAGTCAAAAGCTTCGAAGACTATGACGTTGGAGTTATTCAAGTCATTCAACTAAAAGACTCAAGACCATGAAGAATTATGGAGATTGTCGCCAAAGTACTTTGTTCATCTCAAGCGACGCCCCAAGACTTCTTAAAGTGCGTGATCGTATGCCTGAAGCTTCGTTGAAGATCAAGGAGTTATTCATGAAGTCAAGGGATTCGGATTCTCCATGTTGAAGCTTTGAAGACGGTTTGTCGCGTTTACTTTTATGTCTTCTAGCTTCGGTTTAGTAGAATGTTAAGCCTTGAGTAGTACTTGCCTAGATATCTTCATGTCTATCATACCGTATCTCTAGGATTGCCTTAGAAGCCATTAAAATGTTTCCTGAAGCTTATCGCTTTTTTCCACGGCTTCATATGCATCTTAGTTGGTTCAAGTAGAAGAACCAACCGACTAGATGACGATCTAGTCGGTTGGAAATTCTTCTTGAACCGACTGACATCCTAGTTAAATTCAGCCCATTCACTGTTGGTCAATTAGTCGGTCCAAGAAGGTTCACCGACCGACTAGATGACGATCTAGTCAGTTGGAAATCTTTCTCAGACCGACTAGTTATCCTAATCAATTCAAGCCTATTTGTTGACCTCTTAGTCGGTATAAGAAGGCTCACCGACCGACTAGTTGTTAAACTAGTCGGTTGATGTTTCTTCTTAGACCGACTAGTTATCCTAGTGAAATTCGACTTCTTTGCTATCAACTTCTTAGTCGGTCCAAGAAGGTTCACCGATCGACTAGTTGTCAAACTAGTCAGTTGATGTTTCTTCTTAGACCGTCTAGTTCTTCGTCTTCTGGATTTCACTATCTTTGCTGTCTTCATTCTAGTCGGTCCAAGAAGGTTCACCGACCGACTAGTTGCAAAACTAATCGGTCAGTGATCCATCTTAGACCGATTAAGTGCTTTAGAAATAGAGCCGTTGGGGCATTTTTTGCCACGATTTTTGTGACCGGTTTGTCTCTTCCTATATAAGTTTGAGTTGCTTCAAACCTATAATCAAAGGCGGATTTTAGAGACATTTTCACCTCCAAGAGAAGAGCCATTCAACTCTATTTCCAAGCTCTCTCTCTTAAGAAAATCTCTCCCTTTCTCTTTGAGCCCTAACTTCTCAAGAGAGATTTTCAATCTTTGTGAACTCCTCCAGCTGAGAGTTTGAATCACGACCAGCATCTTCACCATAGCCATCTCTTGCTATCATCTTGGTAGTGCTAGGGTTTCGTGATCTCTCTTCCTCAAAATCCATTCTTGCCCTATATTGGTAAGTATTCCTCAAGGCATAGGATTTTGTGGTAAGAGCTTTATTTTTCAATTTATATACATATAAATTGTTGTATACTCTCGGTTGTTTAGAGGGTTGGCTTGATCCCAAGTTATGGGAGTCAAGATTAGGTTTTACTCTCGGTTTGTGAGAGTGTGCTTAGTCCCAGGTTGTGGGATTAAGGTCTTTGCGTGTTCCCGGGTTGTGGGATAGTCAAAGTAACCTTCAGGGGAGCCATCCACTAAGACAGAGAACCTGGGAGTACTAATACATTGGGAAATCCAGGATATAAAGGTATGTTTGAATCCCATCTGATGGAGAAGAAAGTGGACAAACTCCCTATTCACACTGTCAAAAGCCTTCCGAAGATCAAGTTTGATACAGGTTCTGGACCCCATTGGGTTGCTAAAATCACGAATCTGTTCATGGGCCAGGAGGGTGCAGTCCGCCAAAAGCCTGTCCTTAAGGAAAGCCGCCTGATTGGGAGAAACCAGGTCTGAAATAACGTGTCTCAATCTGTTGCAAATTATCTTGCTGATAATTTTATAAAGCACGTTGCAGCAAGCGATTGGCCTATAGTCACCCAGATCAGAGGCATTTGCATTCTTTGGAACCATAGTCAAGAATGCGTGATTAATAGATGTGGGCATCATACCTGATCTGAAGAATGAAGAGATCCCTGATATAACATCAGAGCCTATAACGTCCCAATTGGACTGAAAGAAGTGGCCATTGAAGCCGTCAGGCCCAGGGGCTTTGTCCTTACCAATCTGGAATACGGCCGATTTAATTTCAGAAGGAGAAACTGGCAATTCCAACCAACATGCCGCCTCCTCAGTAAGCTTCCTTTTAGGAATGATATTAGGGAATACAGTCCAGTATTCCTCCTGGTGGTATAGCCTTTGATAATACTGGGCGGCTTCCTTCCGCAATTTGTCCCTGTCTGAAATCAATTGTCCTTGTGAAGAAATAAGGTGATGTATGTTGTTGTGCCCATATCGCG
Source organism: Scilla litardierei (assembly GCA_030789695.1). Lineage (NCBI taxonomy): Eukaryota > Viridiplantae > Streptophyta > Magnoliopsida > Asparagales > Asparagaceae > Scilla > Scilla litardierei. The sequence goes on along the minus strand of CM061142.1, from coordinate 314,932,962 downwards.
CCTTCAATGAAGTATAAAAAAATTTGGAATTCCTGTCTCCCAGGGTTAGCCAATTTTGCCTACTCTTTTGTCTCAGATCTTCTTCCTCCGCCCTAAGTGCAATTCCAAGCCTCTGAGTTGCCAAGATTTCCTGCTTCTGAATAACCGGATCGGAACAGAGCCTAGGATTGGACCAAATGATAGCAAGCTGGGAACGGCATTTGTTGACATCAAGCAAGTTTAAATGCTCCCTGGACCAAGCTTTTAAAACAGGCTTAAGGGATTTAATCCTCCGTTGTAACAAGCTTAGGGAGAGGAAACCCTGCCTGGAACCAATAGAACTTCGGCCAGCATCATAATGGTTGGAAATAAGTTCTTTGTAGCCTGGGAAGGAGCACCATGAGTTAAAGAAACGAAATGGTATAGGTTTAGATCTGACCTTGGGGAGAAGATGTAGAAGTAATGCAGAGTGATCACTCGTGCCCGAAGGAAGATATTCATAATAGGAGTGGGGTAGAGCCGATAAACAGTTGGTGTTGCATAGGATGCGATCCAGCCTAACTGAAATACGCATTAACCCAATACGATTATTGCTTCAGCTGAGAGAGGGGCCGGTACTCTTCATATCAAGAAGCTTACAAGAGCCAATACAAGAATTGAAGGAGTTCATAGCCATATCATCCACATGACGACCACCCTGCTTTTCGTGAGAGCTCCTAACACAGTTGAAATCACCCCCCACCAACCATGGGATGGAATTAAAAGGGGAACAATCAGCTACCAGATTGCTCCAAAGAGAGGCTCTAGGAGTAGCCAAATTGAAACCGTAAACAGCAGTTAGGCCCATCACAAACCCCGCCGAATTGGCGATTCTAATAGAAATATGTTGAGCAGATGCGGCAATCAGTGTGCTACTCCATATAGTCTTATTGAAATAGATAACAATACGACCCCCCTTATGATGATCTCTATTATCCAACAGATCCCAATCATTATCAAAACAACTGGTAATACGATTTGCATTGCATACTTCCACTTTAGTTTCAAGCAAACAAACAATAGATGGACGGAGCTTACGCATGGAATGCCTCAGATCCGCCCGCCTAGTAGAATTATTGAGGCCTCTAGTATTCCAAAAGTAGACAGACATTAGGTATGTTGAGAAGAAGGGGGTGGCTGCTGCGCCACTCTAGCACTACGGCGAACCGAAGAAGGGGAAAGAGGATTGGACTTAGCAATTACCCTTGATTTACTAAGGTCTTGATGCAATTCCTGCCAGAGGGGATTCAACATAGTAGGGTTCGGGGGAGGGTCTGGGTGGCCTGCCGTGACATCCTCCCCTCCCGGAGACGCGATGGCCAAACAAGAAGCACTACTAGCTGGCCGGGCCTTACACGTAATAGGCCTTTCTACAGCCTGAGAGATAGAAGAAGTAGGCTGGGAAACAAGTGCATTAACCTCCACAGTAGGGCGAACCAATGTAGATACCGACCTGTTAGCCTCCTTTGGCATGCCCCCTACCGCATCAGTCCCAGACTTGGGAGAAGACTGAAGGCAAATAATGGAGTGTACCATCCAGATAACCCGCCTCCATAGGCCTCGTGCATCACGAGACGAGGAAATAGGATCAGCGCAGACTGCAGCAGACCCCCCAAGGCCGCTAGGCTCTCCAACCTCAAAGCATTGAGCTCTGGGAACTTGCGTTACATCTAACTTGGTGTTAATATCTGCTAGAATATTTTGGGTCTCAACAGCACCGGGAGACTTCTCAATCACACCCTCCTTGTCCGGGGTTAAGGTGTTCGCATCCATTGGGCACTGACTGAGGACATGGCCAAAGCAAGCACAAGCATCACATCTGGGCGGCTCTCCCTCATACTTGACATCAATAGATATTGTTGAAAGATCATCGAGTTCAATAACAACAGTTTTCTTCAACCTGCTTTCCGCATTAACCTCGACCAAACAACGTGCATAAGAAATCCTCTCCAGCTTAGAGGTTGCGTTGTCCAAACATAGGGGTGTACCAATCACACTAGCAATACGATTCAAAATATCGATAGTCCACATTGAGAGAGGCAAATTATGGAGTTGGACCCACACCGGGACAGTAGTCAGGATATCCCTAGTATGACGGGTAGTAGGGGACCAGTTTTGGAGCACTACTAGCCGTCCATCAAATAACCAAGGCCCACCGTGAAGAATCATATCACGGTCTTCTGAATTCTCAAATTTGAAATAGAAGTAACCATTTTTGCGAGAGAAAATGCGAAGGCCACCCTTAATTCTCCATAAATGATCAGTCCAGGCCTTGATTTGGCTAAAATATGGCACATCCCCAAGTACATAACCAACAAGAGTATTCTGCCATCTAACAGCCCCCTCAAGAATCAAGTTTTCAGGAATTTTTGCCTTAGCAACACCATCAACACCAATAGTGGGGGGCACAAAACTTATCACCAACGGATCAGCGTATTTACGCCGAGAAGAACAAATATCGGACCAAGAACGCTTACCTTCGCCAGGAATGATCTGGAAAGGAGCAATAGGCCGTGCCGGCCTCTTCAGCAGGCCATCAATCAAAGAAGAGGCATTATAATTCCTCCCAGGCCCTGATCTCGCCCTCCGATCAGGTACAATTGGAACTCCCTGTTGATTCGCCTGGAAACGGCCTCCAGCAGCCCCACGAACACCAGCCTTGAATTGTTGCCCACGATCTCCAGATCTCCCCCCGGCAAAACGATTGCTCCGCCGGGAAGTAACCCTCTGCCAGCCGGAGTCGAGATCCCCCGGACGTCGAGGATCAACGCCGGAACCTTCCTCAGGCCAACGGAAAACATTCGGCGACCTAGGGTTGGCCGCCGCCTTACCCTCTCTCTCTCTCATTCTTATATTATATATATATAAGAATATATATATATATATATATATATATATATATATATATATATATATATATATACATACATACTTATAAAAATATGTAAAATGGTGAGCAGGTGGTAAAATTGTACAACTCGAAAAAGGTTAGACGAAGAAACAGAGAGTAGGGTGAGATAGTGATTATTTTGGCAAATGGAGATAGGTTTTTATAAGACTCGGACATGCAAATACGATAAGTATAGGACTGTCACACTGATAAGTTTAGAAAAGAATTTTAAAAAAAAATTTGCGATGAGTCATTTGAAATACGTCTTAACAGTGAAGGGTAAGAAAGGGAAAATTGCATATCGAATTAGGGAAAAAATAAGTAAGGTTAAAAAAATTTTTTTGAACTAAATATGGCATTTATATGAGTATAAAAGATACATGTTAGAAAAATATTATACGATAGTAGTTTAAAGGTTTCGGTGAGAAAGTTTCGAAATTCAAAGAATAAATTTAAGTCAACTGAAAAGTAGAAAGTTTAAGTTCAGGCTAAATGTTTTCAAAGAATTTATACTAGATAGGAAATCCAAAAATAGTATTGAAAATACTTTTTGAATGATCATGATGGTAAAGGGGAAAAGTCAACGTTTGATGATGAACAACAAGAAGTAGTCACGCGAATCGGGAGCAAGAGATATGATCGCATGATCGAAACATAACTACGTCTAGGATATGACTTAGGAAAAGTCACGGGAAAATCCTACATTCGGCAACACATATATGTAATGATTAGAAAGATGCTAGAAATCAGATATTCCTCATTATCGGGCTGTCTAAAGATCAGGGGAAAATCAGCACTAAGACTTCCTAATGAACTAGACTGTAATAGAGAGATCTCAGGGAAGGGGCCTAAAAGAATCAAGATTATGTTCTGCTGGGCCCGAAGTCGATGGACCCGAGCGAACGACTAAAAGAAGGGCTCTAGAAATCTAACAAGGTCAGAGTCAAGTGCGTGCTACTAGGGTATCGTAAGACGTGTATGACTAAATCTTAACCAAGGCGCCTGACTATCAAACCTGGACATCTATCTAAGGCTTCCTACCATCTAAGACTGGGAAAACCTAATTTAGACTTGTACATGGATATTAAATGAATGCAGTACTCTTATTGTTCCGAACTTTTTGTGAGACCTGCATGGGCCACCACTAAAACCTGTCACGCCCCGCTTCCCAAAACGACGGAAGTGAAACGTGACAAGGCCCTCTTAGGCCGGAGCTGTGAAGCTCGGACCCAATAAGCGTCTGTAGGGGTAACATTTTAAAATTTTCAGGTCCTTGCATTTATAAAATCTGGAACAACAAAAGTACAGAAGGAAAAGAATGCTTTCATTTAAAATAGAGATATCCAGCATATAACAAATCGAATAAAGGGAGCCTAGCATGGCAACAAACTACAGAAAAAGGAAACTAATAGTACGAAGCACCCAACCTAGGCAGAGAGTAAAGTGATCCTACCCACCAGACTAAAAAGTAGTAACCTCTGGAAGTCCACAACGATGCGGAACGTCTAAGTCTGGTCCTCGTCAGGTACGTACTCTGGGTCGACGTCCTCTGGCTCTACGTACTCAGGAATGTCTGGCTCGTCCACGTGCTCTGGCTCAACACCTGACATACATCACCCAAAAGAAAGGAACTGTACGTCAGGTAAAGTCTACAAAAGAGGGTTAGACTCTACTGTAAGTGTACTGAAACTTTAAGCAATGTTTTACTGGTTGTTTAGCATGCTGGGGTTATAACATAGTAACAAAAGAAGGTAAACGGAGCAGGAAAAGTAAAATGCGTCAAGTAGTAGCCGTAGCGTGTGCTATAGACTACGGGACTAACCTAAACGGGTCCAGACAAGACGTGACAAGAAAATACAAGACTGGACAAGACAAGACGTGTGTCACCAAGGTTCACGCCTTTCGGTTAGAAGGCGGCTAGCACCTTCTCAACCGAGGGAATGCTCAACCTTGTGCACGGGACAAGACAAGACAAGAAGTGTGTCACTAAGGTTCACGCGTTTCGGTTAGAAGGCGGCCAGCACCTTCTCAACCAAGAGAACGCTGAACCTAGTGCACGGGAACAAGACAAGACACGTGTGACTCGAAGGGTTCACGCCTTACAGTTCGAGGGGGATCAGACCCTCTCATCGTGCACAGCTCAACCATACCCCAACCCAAGTGCACAAGACAAGTCCGTACAAGGGATCACTCACTCTAGCTTGGTGAGTGTCCTATTGCCCGCAAGCTGTGTATCAGTACAATGGATCACTCGGAGAGTGCCCTATTGCCCGCAGGCTGTGTATCAGTACAAGGGATCACTCACTCTGTCGAGTGAGTGCCCTATTGCCCGCAAGCTGTGTATGACAAGACACGACGTGACAAGATATGGATGGTTCTTCTAGGGGGTCCACACACACACACACAGGATAACCCTAAGGTGTCAAAAGTTGTTGTTGAGCTTAGACTTCGTCGTCAATTCTAAGCCGTCAAGGGGCGTCCCGGACGCTATCATTTCACGTCCGGTTCTCTTTGTACATAGTTTTAACAGTTTTATAGTCTAAGGCCTAAACACGGCCGAAGGTACAAGTGAGTACACTTGCCTGCGGCGGCGAGTGTGTCGTCCGTCCGGAGCGTCCCGTCCAAGCGTCTTGTCCGTGGTAGTCTGTCTGAAACAGAGTCACGGCGACGGTGTCAGGTCACGTTTTTCAACAAATCCTATTAGGGTTCGTTTCTAAAATTGGCGGGACTACCCTAACAGTCAAAAAGTCACGTTTTGATGTTTTGTTTAGTTTAGATCGACGTCTACCCTATGTGCATAGAAAATAAGTCCGTTCGTCGATCTTTCATATGGTGGGCAACGTTTTAAAGATGCAAAAAATAAATTTAGTTCAAGTTGACCAATTTTAGTTTAGGTTTTGGTTAGCTACGGTGTGCGTTTTACTACTCGTCAGGGAAACCAACCTCGTGATGTCGTCCAGCAAGCGGAAGTCGGGTCTGAACGGCGAAACATCGGCGTCGTCTAGAACTCCTCGACCATGGGTAGCGCAGTGAGGTACCTCTGGACAGCGGGGTGGTGACGCGAAATTAGCGAGCTAACAGTGATTCTCCTCCCGTTGCGAGTAGCGCAACAGATCTTCACGATAACGGCGATGTCGGCTAAAAGTACGTGCGTGCGGCAACGCACGTGAACTCCGAGAGTCCAAGGGGGCTGTCGGTAGATGAAGTAGGACCAGAGGAAGATGCTCGGCCCGGTGGGTGGCCGACGGCGTGAGCGTACGACGGTGGGTGGCCGTGAGAAGCTGGAGAGGACAGATTTGCGCAACGTCTGTTGTCGCGCGTCTTAGCAGAATTCCAGCGATGAACAGCAAGACGAAGCCAATGGCAGTGGAGTTTTCGCCGGGGGGTGGTCAAAGGTGATCGTGCACGGGCGTCGAAGTTTAGCTTTCAGATCTGTGAAAAACAGCCGATACGGCGTGTTCCGACGAGGATTCCAGGAGCTACAAGTGGGCTATAAGCGTGAGGAAAGTTGCAGTTGGTAGAGGGTTTCGATAGGAGTCTAACGGCGGTAAGGTGGTTGTCGTAGGTGGCCGGATGGCCGGTGGGTGCGAGTTTTCCCGGCGGTGGTGCAGATCTGTAAAACTGTCGTTACGTTGAGTTCGAGAGATGTTTCGAGGAGGTAGAGATGAGGAAAGAGGGTAAGGGGAATTGGAGATGTTCGGGGGGTAAATAGGAGTTGATCGGGGGTGGTGGTCATCGGAGGGGGTGGCCGGAGTGGCAGCGGTGTGGGTTTTTCCGGCGTGGCGTAGTTCTGGCCTGGGCTGTGAATACTTGGTGTTTTTGATGGGGTTTTGAGGTCTTGTAGTGGAGGAGATGGAGGATATGATGGTGGAGGAGCTGGTGGTCAGAGAGGGGAGGTTGGGGCGGCCATCGGCGGCCGGAGGAGAAGCAAGAGGCGGCCAAAGTTGGGTTTTGCGTGGGTTGTTTCAGTTCGGCCTCATTGGGTTTGTTGGGTGTTTTTAGGAGGAGAAGAGAGAGGAGGGAGAGAGGAGAAAGGAGAGGGAGAGGGGTGGCCGGAGGATCGTCGGAGGGCCTCCCGCCAGTGGCCAATGCTCAGGTGCGTGATGCAACAATGGGTGGCGGCTGATCTGCATTTTTGCCTAGGGTTTTTGTGGAGTTGTGTTTTAAAGAAGAGAATCTTGCTATAACATGATATAAAGGGGTATACTTAAGGATGACTAGGAGAGAGGGTGTGAGAGAGGGGGTGTACAAAGAGGGGGGAAGCCAGGTGAGGATAGCCGCAGAAAATTTCCACATGTATGAGGGATCTCTAATGATTTGATTAGGGATTGAATTTCAAATGTTGATTGGGCTTAATGGCATTGGATTTTGATTAGCGATTTGGGTGGGCTAGGAGTGTCAGAAAAATACGAAAAAAATATGGGGACGACCGTGACAAAGAGAGGCTTGGGAATACGATGGTCAATCATGCGTTCGGTCCATGGAAACCGAACAAAAAAATAAAAGATCCGGCGACTACGTCTAAAGCTACGTCGATCCTGCAATCAAACCCGATTTGTGGGAGAATGGCCCATGAAATGACGTTCACTAAAAATCCCACAAATAACTACTCTTCCTTATAGTCACAACGATATATCACATCGTATAGTCTGAAACCAAGAAGAGGCCAAATAAAATACGCACACGAAAAGAGTCGTTCGCGCAGAAAAACGAACGGTCGAAAAGCGACCGTTACAGCAGGTCACCCGATCGGGTGATTCTTCACCCGATCGGGTGATGTCGTTTTCTATAAATATAAGCCCTAGGTTTTCAGAAACGGGGGCTGTTGTATTCTTTCTGTTTTCTCTCCATTTTGTGACGGCTGGAATTTATTTGATATTTGTAAGTTGTCTGATCTTTACCAAACTTTAATATAGTGTTATTTGCATTGCTTTTACTACTTTTCAATCGCTGGATTATGTTTTTAATGGTCGATTTTTATTTAGATTGTTTTTTAACTAAAATGTGTGAGTAGTTCCCTAATCGGGATTATGGTGGAAACCCCTTCGTGGGTTCTCCCTAATGCGTCCATATGACTAGGAAATCGATAGGGAATATGAATCTATTGATTACGCGGGGTGTTTTATTGTCATCGATGGGAAAAGACCGCCTTTGACCGTTGGGCCAAGGGGGAATAAACTTGGCAGTTGACTCCCTAGCCATAGCTCACGCCCTTAGCGTACACATCGAATCCTAGCGCGCAGGAGCGGCCGGATGAGATGTTGGGAGTTATCGTTGCGAGCTTAGTGCTCCCGAAGTCGGTCAGTGTTAATGGACATGGGAATGCCCACTGACCGAACCCAGGTAGTCCGACGTATCATCCTGGGCACCGACCAGAATATCGGGCCCATAGGACACTGATATCACTCTTAGAGGCAACGTCTCACAATTAGTCCCTAATTCTGATCGTTATCCTATCCGCCGGTCGTATTAGTGAGAATCACATGATAGGGTGGAAACCGAAGTCCCGGGTTTCCCTTTATATTGTTTATCCCTCGCATTCTATTTCTGTGACAACCCATCTACCGATTTGGGCTAGCTCACCCATGGGGTGAATTTGGTCCTTTCTGACACAAGGACAACCACGCCTCCCTGAGTTTGACCCCCAAGCCACACTACAACACCGTACGCTTGCGGTTATAAATATTTAAATCCTATGCCCCCAATCCAATATTGCACTCTTATGCCACACAAAACTAGGGGACGTTAAGCTTTATGGCGTTGTTGCCTGGGAGGCAACGTGCTTGTTATTTTTGGATCTTTTGAACCCTTGAGTCTAGCTCACATCTCTATCTCACGATAATTTTCGCATTCTTCTTTTTCATTTTCATTTTCTTATTTTTATTTTTAATTTTCTATTTTTATCTATTTATTTCCCACTTTTGCTTCACGGGTGTTTGTTGCTTTTAATGCGCAGGAACACAAGGAGTCTTGACGACTTGATTCCTGTTGATCTTGAAATAAACGCCACGCCACAGAGAAGAGAAGAAGAGAAGAGTCTGAAGCTATGGGAGAGAATACCCCATCGTATAAGTCCCTGCTGGAGTACTCGATGCCATCCATCGAGTCCACCTCCGCCATCCGACCTCCTGCTATTACGGCACAGTGCTTCGAGCTTAAGCCGTCCTTAGTGACGTGGATCCAGCAGGATCAATTCTCTGGGGCACCCATAGAGAACCCCATCCAACATCTGGACTCCTTCTTAGAGAAATGTGACACCTTTCGGATAAATGGTGTCATGGCTGAAGCAATCCGTCTGAAGCTATTCCCCTTCTCTCTGCGGGATAAGGCCAAGCAGTGGCTAAGGGGAAAGGACCCGAATACTTTCAACACTTGGAAGAAGCTTTCGAATGCTTCTTGACGAAATTCTTTCCTTCGGGGAAGACCATGAAGCTGAGGAGTGAGATCTCCTCCTTCTCCCAGGCCAGCTACGAGTCCCTGCATGAAGCTTGGATGATATACAAAGAAATGCAACGGAGATGCCCTCATCACGAGCTTTTGAAGTGGCAGATAATTAATCTGTTCTATAATGGACTAAGGGATTCTTTAAAATCTTCGATGGACGCGGCGGCTGGAGGGTCTTTTATGTCTAGGAGTGAAGAAGATGCAGGACAAATTCTTGAAAACATGGCATCGAACAATGAGCGGTGGTGTGACGAGAGAGCCACACCTAGATCTGGGGATATCCACAGGGTCGAGGATGTCGACAAATTATCCAACAAGTTTTACTTACTGTCGACCCAGATCTCAGCGCTGATGGTAGGAGCAGGTGGTGCTGGTACACAACAGATTGCGGCGGTGGAAGCAGAAGTCATGTGGGACTTCGAGGGTGGTGACATCTCACTATCGTTGGACCAAGCGAGCACACTATTCTACAATCCTACGGAAAATGCACCGTATCCACCACGGACCAGCTCCAATCCGGCCTACTCTCCAAACAACCGGAACCACCCCAATCGTAGCTATCGGGCACCGTATCAGCAGCCGCCTCCTCAGCAGCAGCAGCAGCTAGTATATCAGCCGCCTAGGCAACATCTACAGTAGCAGTTTCAACAGTAGCAGTCTCCACAACAGTATCATCAATATCTCCCAAGGAACCAGCAGCCCATTCAGCAGCAGCAACAGCAGCAATATGGCCAGCAGAGGGCCATCTCTCCAGTTGAGTCCCTCTTGACTCAATACATTACCAACTAGGAGAAGATAAATTTGAAGCTGGAAATGGGGCAAAGGGCTCTCACTGACCAGGTAACCCAGCTGGGGTTACAAGTGTCGAACCTTCAAAGGTCCCAAAATCTATTGCCGCCACAACCGGAAGTGAACCTGAGTGGAGCTAACCAGACTTTGGCACTCACGCATGAGCATGCGAATGTGTCCGCTATCATTTTGAGGAGCGGAACACAAATCCCCACAAGAGTGCCTGCCAAGGAACCGGAAGCACCGTTGGTCGTAGAGCGACCAATTAAAAAAGCCAATGACAACGGTGCTTCGTCGCCAAAGACTACGACTCCAGAGGGAGTCCCTGAAGAGGAGAAGAAGGACGAGGAAGGGAGCTTGAAGGTATTCAAGTCCATTGTGCCTTTTCCACAACGACTTGCCCAAGCAAAGATAGACGAAAAGTACGGCAAATTCTTTGCCATGGTCAAGGATCTGATCTGACAAATCCCCTTCCTCGAAGCTATTGAGACAATTCCCTCTTACACAAAATTTTTAAAGGATTTGGTGACAAGAGGGTCCAGGAAGGAAAAGGTCATTCTAACGGAGAAATGTAGTGCACTCATCCAACGGGCGAATCCGCCCAAGCTAAAAGATCCGGGAAGTTTCTCCATCCCTTGTTCGATTGGGGAAGTGAAAATCCATAGGGCGCTCGTGGACTTAGGAGCGAACGTCAGTTTAATGCCCCTATCGCTATACAGGAGGGTAACGATGGGAGACTTGGAGCCCACGGGTATGACACTTCAATTAGTCGATAGATCGGTTAAATACCCGGTGGGAATAGTAGACGACCTACCTGTTGACGTCAGTGGTGTGCAAGTACCGGTGGACTTCGTGGTGATGGACATGCCTGAAGATACGCACACCCCCATCATACTTAGACGGCCTTTTATGGCCACTGACGGCGTTTTAATAGATGTGAAGAATGGGAAGCTTTCCCTTAATGTCGGCAACGAAAAAGTCGAGTTTGACTTAGGGTTGTCAATGAAGCACCCCAACCCCCGGATGATCCAGGGTGCAATATGCTGGAGATAGAAGAAGAAAGAGTTGTGGAAGCAGGCGCCTGGAAAATACTTTCAAGGAATCCCCCCCAACAACTTTGGGGGCTTAGAAGAATATGACGGTATGAAGAAAGATGATGTTGCTGGGAAAGTGGATGCGGCATATACGGTCCCTCCCGGATTTCAAAAAGCCCCTCCGACGAGGAGGAAAGGGAAAGAACCCATGGGGCTCACCGGGGACGAGATCCGGGTCTTGAAGCGAGTGGCGGTAGACGCCAATATAAGGGAGAAGCCCTCAGATTCCGTCAACGAGGGGAGAGTTGTCCAACAAGTCTACTTGTCACCGCCGGCGACACCAAAGGCCACCAACTCTGAATCTGAAGTGATGCCAATCTTAGGGCATCACCCCTGTCCACCATGAAGATCATCTACGGGCGTCGAGCAAACGACGTTAAACAAAAGCGCTTCATGGGAGGCAACCCATGCTCTAAACTTTTATCTTTGTTTTTGGGATTATTTTCAGCTTTATTTTTCTTATTTTAATAAATAAATCCAGCCGCGTGAACTTACATCGAGAGACTTTGGCCGTTTGCGAATTTTTGCAGGAAACAAGGCTTCACCCGATCGGGTGATCATTCAACCGATCGGGTGAGACGTATCAGACAATGGCCGTATCTGTTCTCCAACGAACCGGTCAGGTGATGCAATGTGAGACCGGGTGACGGACCGTGTGAGTTGGGTCAAAGTCTCGGAAAATTTTGGGAGTTGATCAACCGATCGGGTGATACGAAGCGTGGTCGGTTGACCGACCGGGTGAGCAGCACTCAATTCTCGGGAAAATCTGTGATGCGACCAACCGATCGGTTGAGTTATCAACCGATCGGTTCGCCTGTAGCATCTTTTCAGCAACTTTTTCGACCTAATTGTCAACCGATCGGGTGAGCTTTCACCCGATCGGTTCGACTTAAACACTATAAATACTCGCCCTCACCCGTTCATCTCCCCCCTCGCCCGATCTCGATTCTCTCTCGCTGCTTCGCCTTCTTCTCCTTCCAACCATCCTCGATTCCCCCTCAACCGACCACGAACCCCCTTAGATCCTTCCCTCCACTCTCCATCTCCTTCCCACCATCGATTTCCCTCTCTCTACTTTCGTTTTTAGCCCCACAAAAACCTTAAAATTTCGCACTCTCCCCCCTATTTCGAAAATTTGCTTAAAAGAAGCGCCGCCGCGGCTTCACACTCCTTCCCATTGCGTTGCGTTGGGACGTCTACGAGCAAGGATCTTCATCTCGATTGGATAACTTCGCTCCTTAGCTCAATTTTATATTTTGCTCTAGAATTTCATTTTGCTCGATTGCCTGTGTTAGTGTGCATTCATTACATCTTGCATACACACACACACACACACACTCACATGGCCAAAGATAAAGATAAGGGTAAGTGTATCATGCGAGAGGAGGGGTCGTCTCGCAAGAGACGCAAGACTACACGTCCACCACACTCACGCCCTCCTCTTGCACAACCTGCACAACCCCAACCCCAACCCCAACCCCAACCCCAACCCCAACCCCAGCCTATCATCCTGGCTGAGGACCCACTATGGGCCAGCGTGGCTATCGCTTTAGGAATCAAGAGCATAAAGATTTTTATCATAGACTTGATGCACAGGGGCATCTATCGACCAAATTTCCCCACACCCGCTTATCGATCTCTGTGTATTCACCGAGGTCGAGACTCTCTTCGTAAATTTAGGTTGGTTAGCTTTCCTAAACGCCTCCCCGGTGTCCTACCCCTCCCTCACACTTAAATTTTTATCCACCCATGTCTGTGAGTCGGCGTCGATCGTCATCTTTCGCATCCGTAACAAAACCATTCGCACTCATCTGAACACCATTAATAACATCTTTAGTTTCCCCATCATTGGGGACGACGCTATCCGTCCCTACGGGTATACCCCCGAATTTGACGTTGATCAGTTTTGGTTCTGCCTCACCCTACACGATCGCTATCCCCGAGGTAAGGCCAAGGCCTCCTCCATCATTCACCCCATCTTCTGTCTGGCCCACCAAATCATTTCTTGCACGTTTTTCCCCAGGGATGAGTCCGGTACCGTGACCATCCCTGATCTTTTCATTTTGTGGACCATGACCTTCCCTTTCGTTCGCAGGGATGACGGAATTTCTTTTAAGGCCCCAGTTGTTCCCGTCCATACCGGTGCTTGGCTTGTTTCCAAGCTTCTTGAGATTAGCCGTGCCGGCAAGGGCAAGCTTTGTTGCGGGGGCATTATCACGATCATAGCTTCTGCTCCCTAGTTCAACATTGTCATCCCCCGAGATTTACCTGCTGCTGTTGGACCCTCACATCTAGATCTAGACGTCCTGCGGCATATTCACATGATTAAGCCCCACCCCGATGGCCGTTTCACTTTTCACTACGGACACCCACCAACTCCCCTATACCATTCTGCCCAACCCTGCTCACATGACCATCCAGCTTATGGCAGACTGGACTTTCCCACCTGATCCTGAGTTTATTGGGGGGTTACGTGTTCCAGTTCTCTCGGGCGCACCCAGACCACCTTCCCCTGCCGCCCACTTATGTGAGCAGGACATTCCTACGTCCCGTGGAGACCCGGGGGCTGGGCCTAGTAGTGTCGTTCCTGCTTCTGTCCCCACAACCACTGTTACCACCTCTCTGGTCCGTACTACCACCTCCTCCTCCTTTCGTCGAGCCATATCCGCTCGTCTCGCTCTCGAGACTGAGCTGGCTTCACTTCGTGCTGTCGTTTCGTCCTCCGCCCCCTCGGACCCATCCCCTTCGATTTTCTCTCACCCACGCTTTCTCGCACTTGAGAGGGACGTGGCCACCATCCTCCGTATTCTCACTCACGTCCACGGACCACCTCCTCCCACACCATTGTAGTGCCCTGGGAAGCTACTGCACATGTACTAGAGGGGGGGTGAATAGTACTTTTAAATAATAGGGAGAGTTATTCCTAATTATCGTGCAATTAACAAACAACAATGCGGAATAACAACGATCAACAAGAAATAATGCAAACGCAAACACAATGGTTTAATGGGTTCGGATCCACCCAAGTCTCCCCGACTTGTTCCCGGTGATCCTACGTCCCAACCACCCGGATCCCTTCCGGATACTTGAGTTAGAAACCCTAACTCAAGATTTCCAATATGAACACTTGCGAAAACCTCACAAGTGCAATCGACCTACAATCGATGACCGTGACTCCCACAACCCGGGATCACGCAAAACCTCTCACAACCGAGAGTATACAATTCAAATATAACTGAAATGAAATGCTTACCAACAAAATACCTATGCCTTGAGATTTCTTACCAAATTAGGGCAAAGAGGATTTTGATGGAGGAAGAGTCACCAAACCCTAGCTTCAAGAAGATGACCAGCAATGGAAGCCTAGGGATGAGATGGATGACCTAGAATCAAGCCCTTGGCTTGGATGGCTCACAACCAATGAATCTCTCTTGAGGAATAAGAGTGAGGGAGAGATTCTTTGAGAATGGGAGAGCTTGAAGATGAGAGTTGAAAGCTTCTCTTTGAATCAATAGAACTCTGAAATAGCAGCCTTGGATCCTATGAAATAACCCCTTCAGGTATTTAAAGGATCAAGAGAAAAGAGAGAGAGAAACGTCGCTTTCAAAACTCCAACGGATCTAAATCTGAAGCAGACTAGTCGGTCAAAGAACAACCACTGACCGACTAGTTCATCAACTAGTCGGTCGGTGAAACAACATGAACCGACTAAGAGGTGAACAGTGAACAGATGAAGATTTCAGACCTAGATAACTAGTCGGTCCAAGAAGACTTTCTGACCGACTAGTTTCACAACTAGTCGGTCGGTCAGTAAACTTAGACCGACTAAGAGTCAAAAACAAATAGTCTGAATACAAATGATTTAGTCGGTCCAAGAACAAATGTTGACCGACTAGATCAACAACTAGTCGGTCACCAAATGTTCTTAGACCGACTAACGATAAACAGTAGCTCAGGAGAAAATTGGCATGTACAGTAAAGTCCAACTAGTCGGTCAAAGAAGCATCACTGACCGACTAGTTCACAAACTAGTCGGTCGGTGAGTCAACGTAGACCGGCTAACTGTAAACAGTACTGAACAGGAAATTAAGGAAGCAAACTAGTCGGTCCAAGAATAGTTGCTGACCGACTAGATCACCATCTAGTCGGTCAGTACTTCTTCTTGTACCAACTAACATGCACAAACAAGTCCGAATCGAAGCACGACGCTTTGAGGAAGTTAGAATGAACTTGTACAAGATCCTAGAGCTACGATATGAGCGTAATGAAGATAGAAATGTAGGAATTACTCAAGGCTTAACATTCTATAGATTGAAGCTAAAAGACTATAAAATAAACCTTAGCGATCCGTCTTCAAAGCTTCAATCTTCATTCTTGACTTCAAAGAAGGTACAAAAGCTTCAACGAAGCTTTAGGCATGCGATCACGCGCTTTGAGAAGTCTTGAGACGTCGCTTTGGATGTTCTCGTGAATTTGGCGACGATCTCCATAACTGCGCTCACAAATTGTTAGTTCATGATATATGTATGTTTGCTCATCATCCAAAACCAAATCCGGGGAGTCCAATACTCAACAACCATACCCCTCTCCACCACCTTCACATTCTCGATGATTTTCACCTCCACCATCACATTCTTCACTTCCACCATCACCCCCTAGGCGACCATCCCCTACTATCACCACTTCCATTCCCACCACTTCACCTCCACTCACGACCACCACTATCGACCCCTCCGATCCGCCACTGTAACGGTCTGTTTTCGCTTGTACGCCTTGTCGTGCACGTAGTCTTGTTCGTGCACGTATTTATTTTAGACGTTGTCTGTAACCGAACCCTATGGTGTGATATGTCGTTGTGATCGTCTCTGAGAGTATTAAAATTGTGGTGTTGATTCGGAACGTCATTTCACGGGTCGTTCTCCCATGATTTGATCTTATTTGACGAGACGTCGCGATTTTCACTTTTATCGCGAGGCCTTTTTATTTTTAATTTCGTTTCTCGTCGTCGAAATTGTAATCCGTCTTCACCGCCTTCTTTCTCTCGTTGTTCCAGTCACCCCAGTATTTATTTCATAACTTTCAGACTTCGTTTGATCTACTTTCACTTTTTGGCCCAACCCATTGTATTTTTAGCCCTAAGTTTCATTGTGTTATATCCCCTAACAATAATATTATTAATAATTTTATCTGACTTTTGACTTAACCTATTTTAGACCCACTTTGCCCACAAACCCACGCATGGGTGAGAGGGAAGCTCTGTTTTTTATAGCAATTCTCTAAGCTTTTGAAACAACCATTTACCCTATACCCTAATACCCTAGACCTAGTCCCCTACCCACGTGAGCAACTGCACACGTTTTCAGCCCTAGCCTATTTAAAAGAGACATAGGTCTTTTATTTTTCATAGCATCAAAGAGAAACGGCGCCGCCCTCTACATTTCACGCAAACAACCCAAGCAACCGACGTTCCCTCGTTTCTCCGGCCAAACCCCGTCGCCAATCAAGCCTCTCACCCTCCCCGACCATCCTCCTCCCTCCCACACCGCCGTAGCACGCCGTAGCCCCGCCGTTTTCGCCCCGCAGTCGCTACAACTTTGCAGCAGCAGCAGATCACCCCGCACAGCCGCTTCTTCGCGTTCTCCGGCCAAGCAACCGCCGACGACGACCCCTCTCCTCATCCCCGACCTCCCACATCCTTCTGTAATGCCCTACAAGCTACTGCACAAGTACTAGAGGGGGGTGAATAGTACTTTAAAAATAACAAGGAGTATAATTCCAAATTATAGTGCAAACAACTACCAAAACAATTTACGGAAGCTTAAATTGAATGACAACAACAAAATTAACAAAGCTAACAAATGATGTTAATGGGTTCGGATCCACCCAAGTCTCCCCGACTTGTTCCCGGTGATCCTACGTCCCAACCACCCGGATCCCCTCCGGATACTTAGGTTAGAAACCCTAACCCAAGATTTCCACTATGAATATCTTGTGAAAAACCTTCACAAGATCAAATCATACATGCAATGGCAATAGTGAATCCCACAACCCGGGATCACAACCTTCTCTCACAACCGAGAGAATCAATAAGCAATATAAAAGAGTTTATATTGAAATAAACAAACTTACCACAAAATCCTATACCTTGAGTTTTTCTTACCAAATAGGTGAAAGGAAGGATTTGAGGAAGATGAAGTCACCAAGACCTAGCACCAAGGAAATGACCAGCAATGGGTGCCTAGGAGTGATTTGGAGACTTGATTCAAGCTAGAGCTTGAAGGGCTCACCAAGAACAAACTTCTCTCAAAATGGATTCTAGATCTAGAATGTGAGAGAATGGGTTTCTTGTGAGGAAGAGAGCTTTAGAAATGAGTGAGAATGGCTATCTCTTTCTATCTCAATGAATCTCTTAATGGCAGCTCTAACCTAGAGAGAAATGACCTAGATTCGTATTTATAGGGTCCCATAAAAACAAGTTAGGTCAATTCCCAACGGATAGAAATCTGAGGAAACTAGTCGGTCAAAGAACAACCACTGACCGACTAGTTCATCAACTAGTCGGTCAGTCAAACAACATGGACCGACTAAGTGAGGAACTGAGAAGAGATAGAAATTTAGACCTAGAAATCTAGTCGGTCCAAGAAGACTTTCTGACCGACTAGTTTCACAACTAGTCGGTCAGTCAGTGAACGTAGACCGACTAAGAGGCAAAGTGAAATAGTCTGAATACAAATTGACTTAGTCGGTCCAAGAACAAAAGTTGACCGACTAGATTGTCAACTAGTCGGTCACCAAACGTTCTTAGACCGACTAACGATAAACAGTAGCTTAGGAGAAATTTAGCATGTACAGTAAATCACAACTAGTCGGTCAAAGAAGCATCACTGACCGACTAGTTCACAAACTAGTCGGTCGGTGAGTCAACGTAGACCGACTAACTGTAAATAGTAAGGTGCAAGAAATTAAGGAAGCAAACTAGTCGGTCCAAGAAGAGTTGCTGACCGACTAGATCACCATCTAGTCGGTCAGTACTTCTTCTTGTACCAACTAACATGCACAAACAAGTCCGAATCGAAGCGCGACGCTTCGAGGAAGTTAGAATGAACTTGTACTAAGATCCTAGAGCTACGATATGAGCGTTATGAAGTTAGAATCGTAAGATATACTCAAGGCTTAACATTCTATATATCGAAGCTAAAAGACTATAAATAAAACCTTAAAGAATGGTCTTCGAGAGCTTCGATTAATTCTTCATGACTTCCAAAACGGCGCAAGAGCTTCAACGAAGCTTTAGGCATGAATACGTGCTTTGAGAAGTCTTGAGATGTCGCTTTGAATGTTCTCGAGATTTTTGCGACGATCTCCAATACTGCGCTCACAAATTGTTAGTTCATGAATTATTTATGTTTGCTCATCATCCAAAACCAAATTCAGGGAGTCCAATATTCAACATTCTCCCCCTTTTTGGTGATGACAAACCAACATAAATAATAATAAAAAATAATGATTCAAATGTAAAATACTTACCCCCCCTGCATTGATGACACGTTAATTCCAAAATGAATATATATGAATTGCATCAATCAGACGAGTAAGATAAATAAAGAGAATCGATTTTCAAAATATCGGATTTTGAAAATCCTTATATATATCTTAACTCCCCCTGAATCTAACATATCAAACTAGATTCTTGGAAATTGAGTTAAATTTTCATTTGCCTTATCTATTATCATTATCTCTCCCCCTTTGGCATTAACCCAAAAATGGGGGGCATACAACGACAACAATTAGGAAATGGAAAATCCAACATCGGGAGTCGTAGACAATGACGATGGAACTAATTGACACCAAGGGAAAAGTGGTGAAATCAAATCAAGGTGTGCCAAATTGTCCATTATCAAAAAGCGATAATTAAAATCATCAAAAATACCAAATTTTTATTCATTTCTTGAATAAAGAATCATACTCTCCAATATTCAATATTCTTGGTTAAACTGGTGCATGGAAAACAATTCTATACAATTATAGAATTTCAATCTATTTAACCAAGTTTTTCAATCGTCGAGCGACGATTTCACATAGCATGGACATTGAATGAGAATTAATGTGCACGACGAAGAAAATATCACAACATGAACATCGATGTATATATAGATAAAACATCATGAGTACATCCAAAAAGATATCGATACATCAAATGCAACATACCCATCAAAAAGAAATACATCATACATCATCGATACAACATCATCATCAGAACACCATCATCAACATCCAACAACAAAAAATACAACACATACACCGACATCCAACATATCAAAATACAACAAATCAACACCCAAACTCCATCCCATCCTAACCCAAAAACACTCTCAAAAAGGTATATCATCCAATGAGCAGTGGAGAGTCCTCGAAACAGATGATCACAAGGAAGTGGCTGGATCTGCAGTCTCCGTGGGTCCAGTCGACGGAGTGGACTCAGGCTCTGCAGGGAGGAGAGGCGTGTCAATAGACGGGATCGTCGGGGCAGGTGTGGAAACGACGACGGGCTCAGCAGCAGGGGTCTGAACAGGAGTATCAATAGGCAAGACAGGAGCAGGGTCGTCAATAGGAACATCAGCAGCCTCAGAAGTCTGAACTACTGATGCAGAAGTCTCTGGAGCACCGGAAGTGGTGCCAACTCCAGGAGCAGAAGTGGTAGCAGCAGCAGCAGCAGTGGCCTCATCGCCACGAGCCAAGGAAGTGACAAGATCGTCAATATCCTCATCGTCCATCTCCTCGGCCTCAGAAACAGAAGGAGGAAGCTCAATGCCCATCATACGAGCCATACGGCAGACGACCTCCTCGGTACGAGCCAAACGCGACTCGTGCCGATGAAGAAGGCGTACGACATCATCTAATGTGGCAGGAGGAGTGGGGGCTGCAGTAACTGAGGGAGTGGCCTGGGAAGCAGATGTGGTCGACCTCTGCACGTGACGAAGCGCCGCAAGAGATTTCTTAACGGCCGTCGCGTTCAGAGGAGGACCCAAAGGACGCTCATCGTCAGGAGGGAGAGGGACACGGAAATGACGGAAAACCAGGGTCAACAGACACGGGTAAGGGATATGCGCAGATTTATTGGTCTTGCGAATACACTCGAAAGAGTCCATCTTATCGAGTATAACGCGAGCCCAATTAATATCGCAACCCAAGAAAAGAGCGTAAATCAGCTTCAAAAACGGCTGGGATGGAAGAGAAGATGAGCCGTACTTGGGAAGCAAGCACGACTTCAGAATGAGATTTAGCACCCATGCATTTGGTTTGAACGACTTCGAAGGAACACCAATGAGGGCAGGAGGGATCACATGGAAGATATCAGAAAGAACGGACTGATCCAAGGAAGAGATATCATCAACAGAAATATCCGAAGGAAGGAGACCGGACGACGAACAACCAAGTATCTCCCCCAAGATTTCTGCCGTGAGAACTATAGGAGTTCCCAAGACAGTAGTCTCGATGGAGTGATTCTCATCGTACAAGCCCCGAACACGATTGGCGTAGAATAATTTGACCAGGCGAGGATATGGTCTGGGGTTCGCCTTGGGGTCATAGCGAAGATAATCCAATAGGACACTATAGGAGAGAAGATCAGCAAGGCCAAGAAAATCAGAAAACTGAACGTAATGCTCTAACAACAGTGGGCAGTGCTCTATACGGTTGTACGCTGCGAGACACTAAGGGTCATCGCGGCACAATGATATGTCTACACCTCCGACTGGCATAGGAGCTTTACCCTTAGCCTTATGGGTCTTCGGAGGAGGTGGAGTAGGAGCTTTCTCGGGATGTTCTGGAGTGTATTCCTCATCGGTATTATCCTCGGAATCACTACCGGAACGCTCACTGGGAGGAGTGGTGGCACGGGACTTTTTAGGCTTAGGCTTGGGCTTGGATGATTGGCCGGCAGGTTTAGGCTTGGACGTCCTCTTCCTCTTCAACGGAGTTGAAGACAAAGAGGGGGGTCGAGTGGTCTTGGCCCTACGTTTGGGAGGGGTCGAAGCGATAGCACCCTCTACGGTCATAGGGGATGCCCCAGAAGATGAAATCGGGATCCTCGTTCGTGCCATGATCTCGGCACAACGAGTACAATCACACGATGAAGATAAGATCAAACACCCTAGTTCAAACCCTAGAAACCTATAACAAACCCTAAGAGAGACAAAATCCGAAACCCTAGTTCACCTAGAAAGTGAAAACACGATAGATATCAAACCCTAGGAAAGGAAAACGAGATCTAGGAGGGGGGTTATACCTAGGAGAGAGGGTCAACGGCGACGGACGGCGGGGATGGCCGGAAAGATGGCCGGAGAGACGTCGGAAGCCGAAGGGTCTCGAGAGGGGATATGGTTTTTGCGGGCTGGAGCTTCGAAAAAAACCGACTAGAAATGAAAAAGATCGGTCGGATAGAGCTTAAGTCGGTCTGGAAAGAGAAAAGACACATTTGCCCTAACACACTTAGTCGGTCACAGTTCAAACACTGACCGACTAGATTACGATCTAGTCGGTCGGTCAATGAGCTTGAACCGACTAAGTCGAAACAGAGGCAAACAGGAAATTTCTAGGGCTAGAGTTAGTCGGTCTCAGTATAATCACTGACCGACTAGTTTTCAATCTAGTCGGTCGGTAAGTGTACTATGACTGACTAAAAGAAGTCAATGACAGGAGATAGTTAAAAACTTGATCTAGTCGGTCTGAGTTCACTAGCTGACCGACTAGATGAGTATCTAGTCGGTTGGCTAATGAACTGAAACCGACTAGAAGAGTCCAAAAATTGATAAATGAGTTCTCTTCAAAAACCACTTGGATGAAACATCTTAACACTCTCATTAGTCATCTAAATTACCCCATAAAACGTCGAAATCTTAAATACGACATTCAAATACGAATTCGAGCACAAATTCAAACATATCACATAAAATCCCCAAAAATTCAATAAATCTAGCATGAACGAAATATCGCGAAATATAATAGCATGCAAGATAATTGAATGAAACATGAATCCTATATCTCGGATTCACCCATAATCCCCAATTCTCGACGTAACCGCACAAAGGAGTCCTCCTTTAGGGGTTTCGTGAAAATATCGATGATTTGCTTTTGGGTTTCAACGTACACTAAAATGATGTCCTTTTTAGCAACATGATCATCTAAAAAGTGGTGTCGGACATCTATGTGTTTTGATCGGGAATGATGCACCGGATTCTTTGAAAGACAGATAGCACTTTGGTTATCCACCATGATAGGGCTAGTATCACAATGAATACCAAAATCCTTCAGTGTGTGTCTCATCCAAAGAACCTGGGCACAAGCGGCACCGGCGACAATATATTCCGCCTCGGTGGTTGAAAGTGATACGGAATTTTGCTTCTTGGAAAACCAAGAGACAAGAGAATTTCCTAGAAAATGGCAAGTGCCACTAGTACTTTTCCTGTCGGATTTGCATCCCGCATAATCGGCATCACCATATGAGACTAACTCATACGTGCTAGATTTTGGATAAAGTAATCCAAAATCAAGTGTATAACTTAGATAACGGAAAATACGTTTTACCGCTACTAAGTGAGACTCCTTAGGTTGAGACTGATAACGAGCACATATGCATACGGCAAACATAATATCGGGCCTACTTGCGGTAAGATAAAGTACACTACCTATCATACCTCGATATAGACGAATGTCTACATCCTTACCGCCCGTATCCTTGTCAAGATGCGTAGTCGTGCTTATTGGAGTCTTTTTCCCGGAAGCACTCTCCATTCCAAATCGCTTAAGCAACTCCACCGTATACTTCGTTTGGTGGATGAAGATTGCATCGTTCAATTGGCGAATTTGGAGACCTAAGAAATATTTGAGTTCGCCCATGTGGCTCATCTCAAATTGCTCCTTCATAACATTAGAAAACTCTTCGCAAAGAGTGAAGTTAATAGCACCGAAAATGATATCATCAACATAAATTTGAACTAATAAAATATCATTATTCGCATGCTTAACAAAAAGTGTAGAATCGGCTTCGCCCATTATAAAATTCAAATCCAAAAGAAAATTCTTTAGGCGATCATACCAAGCTCGAGGAGCTTGTCTCAAACCATAAAGAGATTTCTTTAGTTTAAAAACATGATTTGGAAATTTTTCATTTATGAAGCCCGGAGGTTGAGAAACGTAAACTTCCTCAACAACATCTCCGTTTAAAAATGCACTTTTAACATCCATTTGAAATAACTTAAAATTTTTATGGCATGCATAAGACAATAATAGTCTAATTGATTCTAATCTAGCTACCGGAGCGAAGGATTCTTCGAAATCGATACCTTCCTCTTGGCGATAGCCTTGAGCAACTAACCGAACTTTGTTCCGGACGACGACTTGGTTTTCGTCGGTTTTGTTCTTGAAGATCCACTTTGTCCCTATGACGGTGTGGTTCTTCGATGGCAAAGGAACAAGATCACATACCTCATTCCTCTCGAATTGAATGAGTTCCTCCTCCATGGCAAGGATCAAATCACTATCTTCACACGCTTCAACTATATTCTTTGGCTCTATCGATGAGGCAAAGGCATAATTGGCGAAGTGGTGGACTTGCGATCTCGTCTTGACACTATCATGAATATTGCCAATGACTTGCTCATGGGGATGGTCGCGAACGGTATGAAGCCGCTTGGGAATACCTTGATCACTAGGCACATTCTCAACAACTTCATTAGTCGGGTTAGTATCAATAGAATCAATTGAGTCAATGGACTTAGAATTTTCAAACGAATCACATAAAACATCCATAGAATCATTATCATTTGAAATTCTAGAATTAGTAAAATTCTCATTAAAAGAGACATGAAGTGATTCCTCGATCGTAGAGGATCTTTTGTTGTATATCCGGTAGGCTTTGCTACGTGAGGAATACCCAACAAATATCCCCTCATCCGATCTCGGATCAAACTTGTCCATAAAACATTTTGCGCCGAAAACACGAAAATGTTTAACTTGAGGCAATCTACCAAACAACAATTCATAGCAAGTTTGTTTGGTGCCGGGCCTCAAAAGTATTCTATTAAACACATAACAAGCGGTGTGTACCGCTTCCGCCCAAAATTGATAACCAAGTTGATTATCTTCGAGCATAGTGCGAGCACACTCCACAAGCGTTCTATTCTTCCTCTCAACAACACCATTTTGAGGAGGTGCGCGAGGGAAAGAAAACGTGTGAGTAATTCCAAGATCATCACAAAAATTTGAGAAAGACTCATTCTCAAATTCACCCCCATGATCACTACGAATAGTGACAATGGTGGTTCCGATGAGATTTTGTACTTTCTTCACAAATATTGTGAAGTTTTCAAAAGCTTCATTTTTATTACATAAGAAAAATACCCATGTAAATCTTGAATAATCATCAACGATGACTAGTCCATATCTTGCATTTCCTAAGGAAGCAACTCTAGTTGGCCCAAATAAATCTAGATGTAATAGCTCTAGTGGCCGTTTCGTAGAAATGCTTTTCTTAGGTTTAAATGAAGATTTAGGAAGCTTGCCACGTTGACAAGAATCACAAAAACTTTTCTTTTCAAAAACGAGCTTCAGAAAAGCTTTAATGGAATTTAATTTTGAAAGCTTATAAAGTGTTCCAAAGTTCACATGTCCAAAGCGTCGATGCCATAAGTGTTGTTCACTTGTGTTGGCAACGAGACATTGTTCATATGACTTAGGAAGATCCAAAATATAGATATCTTTATGGCGTGTGCCGGAAAATAATAATTTATTATTATCATTTGAAATATGACACAATACTTTCGCAAAGCTAACTTTGTAACCTTTGTCACAAAGTTGGCTTATTGAAATAAGATTATGATTTAAACCATTAACTAGATAGACATCACTAATTAAGGGTTTAGACGGGTTACCCACTTTACCAACACCGACGATGGTTCCGCTCTCGTTGCATCCAAATACGACGCGATTTCCATTTGCAATGGGAACCACTCCGGAGAGCAATTGAGCGTCACCCGTCATGTGTTTTGAACACCCGCTATCGAGTATCCAATTCCCTTTGGAGCTAAATTTAAATTTGTTGCTCCTTTTCTTTTTCTTTTCCTTGAGTACCTAAAGATAGAAACATTCATATCATGGTACCCAAGGTCATTGGGTCATCAAAGGTTAGACCTTTGGAAGCCAAGTCCAATTGGACTTAGACTTCCCCACATAATTTCTACTATGCACAACATCCGAAAAATAAGCATTCATATACACTTGTTTTTCATCCATGCTTGTGTCCTTTGGGCTCCAAATAGTGAAAATTTTGGGAGCCATCATCCTATTGGGTGCATGCATGTGACGTTGATTTCTATGTGATGCATGTTGTGGATAGGCATACGGAACATGATGGAATGGTGCACGACGAGAATTATTCATATGATGAGGTGGGTGAACATATGCATGTGTGGGAACACGTGCGTGAGGGTGTCTCACATTGTGTGCACGTGCCCGAGAATGTGTTGCATAAAAATCATCATATGTGTGAGACGGTGGAGTAGGACGTGTGTTCCTACGTGGCATGGTATTTGTGTACATATATGCATGTCCCTTCTTTGGAGGTCCACCCAAAGTGGGTTTCTTTCCGAAAGAGGGTGTGGACGAGGTGGAAGCACCATTGGTAGATGAACTACCAATAGAGTGTTTGCTACCACTCGTAGAGTCACCGAAAGTTGGCCTAACAAAAGTAATGGCCGCTTTGGACGGACATCCCATCGTATACCCCAAACCAATGTGGTGATTGGCTGGAAGTAAGTCACTTAGGATTTTATCCAAATGGTCTTTACCCTTATTGAATTTATTAATTCGTCCTAATGTGTTCTCATATTTCTCTTTGAGAGAACGCATAGAAGTATCCAAGTTAGATACTTGCGATGTGAGCACATAAACACGAGATTTAAGATTCTCATTCTCAATACTCAAAGTCGAGTTTTGAGAAGTCAAATCCGCTATCCTATGTTCTTCCGGATCTTCAATGCTAACATGTTCAAGTTTAGATTTGAGATTGACAATCTCATTTCTTAACTCTTCAACAACGGTGTCGTTGTTGGTGATGATAGTCTTAGGCGAGGTTTGAATGCTAGCTAGGTCATCTTTTACTTTAGTATATCTATTTACTAATTTAGTGTATTTAGACCATAAATGAGAGTTAGCATCCCTAAGATCATCCATAGTTACCTCATCGCCTTCGTCGTCGCTATCATCGGAAGAGGAGGATCCTTGATCATGCTCCTCTCTTGCCATGAAGCACATGTGCGCTTGCTCCACGTTCTCATCGTCCGACTCTCCGCTTGAGGAATCCTCGGAGTCGGTGAATGTTGCTCCGACAAGTCCCTTTTTGTACCCCTTTTTGTACTTCTTCGACTTGTCGAACTTCGGCGCCTTCCACTTCTCCTTTTGCTTGTTTTGAGGACAATCCGCTTTGATGTGTCCTGGCTTATTGCATTTAAAGCACAAAGGTGGAGAGGCGTTATGTCACGCCCCGCTTCCCAAAAATATGGAGGCGAAGCGTGAGAAGGTCCGCTCAGACTTGAAGCTACAAAGCTGCAAGTCCGATAAGCGTCAATCAAATTTAAAACTGCAGGTCCTTGCAACGCGAATGAAATAAAGATAATAATAATGAATTGAGACAAAAGAAATATCTCAGAATATCCATAAAATAAGTTTCAACATCTCAGAAAAAAACCACCAGGCTAAAAAGGAAAAAGAGACTAAAGGCCCAAACATGGCCAACAAAAGTACAACGTACAGAGAAAAGGTGCCACGCACCGACAACTAACAACAAAACCTAAAACAAAAGAAACTCAGCAAAATCACCAAGAAAGGTCACCGGTGTCCATAAACTCCTCCTGGCAATCATGGACTTGGACTCAGCGTCAGCAAGGCATCACGTACTCAGCAACGGTCTCTGGCTCAGGGTCTAACATGTGACACCCAAAAGAGCAAGGGGCACATGTCAGCAAGTCTACACGAGACTTGTGCAAGGAAACTGAAGGTAGGTAAAAGTAAAGCAACCTAGCAGTTCTAGCATGATGCAATGACATGACAGTTAAAGTAATGAGTGCAACAGGTAAGGTAAAGTAAAGTAAAGTACGAGCATGGCATTTAAACATGGCATGGATGACAAGTATTGCATGAATCATTCACAAGACAAGTACAAGACAAGAAAAGTAAGCACCTCGTGCACAGAGATTCCGTCTTTTGGCTAGAGGGCGGATCAGGCCACTCCTAAGCTCAAGTAACCGTTTATCCCTACCCCTCCACGTGTATCGGGCATTGGTTTTTAGCCAACACATGAGGCCCGCTTCTGGACCACGAGCCAGGAAGTGTTTAAACAAGTATGGCGTAGGGGTGCACCTAGCCGGACAAGTAGTACGAGTACAAGTATTGTAGCGTGTGCTACGAATGCGACATTCAATGCATGGATGACATGACATGGCAAGTAGTAAAGCGTACAAGTAAGGAAAGTAAACGTGACAGTTTAGTATGCATGAACAACAAGTTTAAGGGGTGGATCTAGCTTCGTTGTCAAGCTAGATCAATTAGGTGACGGATCTAGTTTCGTTGTCAAACTAGATCAAGTAGGCGTCTAGCCAGCTATCATTTCACTGACTAGTCTCTTTTACGCTAGGAACAAGGAAGTGGCCTAAAAACATGGCCCTACACAAGAGTTGGCAAGTTTCACTTGCCTGCAAGCACGACGTCTGAGCACACCGTCCAATGAGTCCAAAATCACAATTATCCTACGTGCACAAGTCCACCGGCCTAAAGTTCATATTATTAATCTTGATTAGTGAATTGAAAACATTTAAAATACTTTAAAAATACTGATTTTAGTCTTGATTAGCATGCAATAGGGTTGGGGGGTCCTAGGGGTGCAAAGCGTTACCTCAACACGACGCGAAAGCTACACCGGCGTCGGGTAGCGACGCCGGGGGTTGGAATAAAAGATCGCGCTCCAAGTCCAGATTCCAATATAGTTTCCTCGCTGGAAAATTCAGAGCATCAACCGGGGCGACGATTCCAGATTCCAAAGCTTGCACGTGCGACGACGGGCTACGACGTGCGACGACGTCGTACGCGGCAAGTCGTCGAAGAGAACGCACCTAGGTGGGGCCCACAGTAGTCCTAGGGGCCTTTGGGGGACCCACAATACCTCTGGAGAACTTGGGGGGCCCACGGTGGCAAGCGGTGCGACGGATGCGGGGTTGCGACGAACGTCGCTCGGTCAGACCGAGCCGCTGCGAGAGATTCTCTCGGTCAGACCGAGTGATCACAGCGAGGGGGTCGGTCGCAGTGCAGCGGAGAGCGTTGCAAGGCTTGGGCGCTCGGTCACAGCGGCCCGGAGCGAGGGGATCTGTCGGTCGGGGCGAGCGGATGCGGGGCTGCTGCGAGGCGGGTTGCAACGGAGCGGGGGAGCGAGCGATGTGGGGGAGCGCTTCGGTCGGTGCGGGCGGGAGCGTCGGTCGGTGCGGGGGTTGCAACGTTGCAGTTGCAACGTTGCGGAGCGGAGCGGAGGCGGGGAAATCTCTCGGTCAGACCGAGAGATGTCCTCGGTCGGAGCGGGGAGCGGGGTGGCGACAGCAGCGGGGTGCGGGGCTTGCTTGGTGCGGGCGGTGGCCTCGGTCAGACCGAGGGAACGGAGCGGAAATCTTCGGTCGTGCACAGGCGACGGCTGCAACGTTGCGACGATTCGTCGCAACGTCAAATTTGGGTTTTGGAAGAGGCTAGGGCTAATTTCTTGCGAAAATAGGTCTTCCTAGGGGTTGTTTATATAGTGTAGATGGGTTGACTTGGTCTAGGGCTAAATCTAATAGGATTAGAAGTTTAAAAATATTTAAAATTTAAATCTCAACTTCTCCAACTCACCCAAGGATTTGACTTGGTCCAAATGAGCTGGAAATTGGCTCAAAAATTCTTTAAAACGTTTTAAACTCAAATAAATTTTATTTGGCCGAAAATAATTTAAAATTAAATTATTAAAAATATTATAAACCTTGTTAAAAATATAAAAGTGGTCAAATAAACTCCAAAAATTATAAAATAAATAACGGGGTGATCATGATGACGAATGTGAGCTAACTAAGAAGACGGATCTCAAATTCGATGTCGGACGACGAAACTAAAAATAGAAACGTCTCCCGTCAAGAGTGAGAATCGTCACGTCTCATCGAGTAAGTTTAAATTGTGGAAAGACGACTCGAGGTGTGTCGTTCCAAGGTAGTGCCACTATTTAATATTCTCAGAGACGTTCACAACGGCATATCGCACGAAAGTGTTCACAAACAAACAAGGTCTAAAACAAACACGTGCACGGCCAAAAGCACGTGCACGAAAAGCGTACAACGAAAAGTGGTCGTTACATCCTCCCCACCTTAGAATAAAGTCCGTCCTCGGACTTTCTAATATAGCCAGTCACTCTAGTAACTACCCCAATCCAGCCACATTATAATCCAAACCAAGTATAGTCATTACAAGTGCTTAGGTATGCACTAGGTAGTCAAACATTACCACTATCAACACGTATATATATACATTCACGTACGTCATATATTTATACTTATTATAGTCAGTCAACTTCATACATGTATTTAAATCATGTATATGAACATACATCCATTATATAACTACTACTTACCTAACACAAACAATATTTCAGATACTCATATAAGGATAGTCTCACACCTAGCAAATACAATCATTGCTCTATCTATATGTAGCTACCTATGTACATACATCAAGGGTATACTACCCTCTGATAATCCCTAGTATTCATCCAACACTAAACACATCAACACATGTAATCACACCATACCATAATTAATCAAGTTTCACTGTATATATATATATTCACCACTACTATAGTTTCACAATATATAGGCATTCAAATACATGCAAATAGTTCACCATATATTCACATCACGTACGGTCCTATAACTGTATTTACGACACACCACATATATCATAGTCATCAATACTTATAACTAAGCACATACTTACCCGTGCATGGTGCACACCCATACACGCTAACATTTCATTTACATACACCAATCATACCATTATATAACTAGCACACAAACACACCTAGTTTTAGCTAGTACACATACGTTCACACGAGCAAGTCCTTAGTAATTAGCTATACCACAAGACCAACACCTATAACTATATACTGGCGTAGCGACCCACAATCATGTGCGTAGCACAACCAGGCACAAACACTCCTATCACTATACATACATCAAACATTGATATATTCAAACTACAAACTTACATTCAATATACTTAGAGTATACCCACTAAAGCTTGAGTGAGACTCGATACATATATCAGAATATTCTATATACGTAACATGACATTCATACCTATACCAATACCACTCCCATATATATACATCTACCAATACAACCATATACATTCCATAAATCAATCACACTTAATATTTAGTCAGGCAATACTCACGTAGTTAAATCAATTTATATACCATAATAATAACATTACAGACATCAGCACCCACATATTTATAATACCCTCTCTAGTACAAACATTCACCGTATAGTCACACATAAATAATGTATATATTCACACCATAGCCTACTACCTATAATTAGTATACTAACACATTCACACATACATAATTAAGATGTGCAATAGTCGTGTATACCTCACGGTATGCACGCATGCAACATCCCGCAAGAGCAAGCAATACCAATCAAATTTATAATTCTACTACCATATGTATATCACATATATACTCAGGCAACAAAACATAACTACTTACGTCTAAACACCTTACATATCTACCTACGAGCACATACTCACTCGTACTAATATATGGGTCACACAATAGACCTACTTACTTATCTATATGCTCACCCATTATCATCACACCTAGCATATACATAGCTTTACCAATCATTTTATTTCAACCATTATAAGTATTCTCTAATTGCATACACTCCAATAGACATTCCAACGCTAACTCTTATATACACAAGCATCCCTATTATGGTATAACTAATCACACACGAATCTATAAATACTAACACATAAACAACTTCATACTATCACGATTAACTCCGAGTATATATATATCACACAATAGGCAAACATCAATATACTATGGGGGTACACTCATTCAAGCCCACGTACACAACTTAGGTACGTGCACTACGACTACCTCACAAGGTCCAAGGGCCTACTAACACTTAAGGGTTGACACAGACATTGACGGACCCTAAGGCCTAAGCAATGAAGAGAGGTCGAGGTCGAGACGAGGGAAGGATCGATAAGCACGGCTTGGTTAGGGAAGACATTGGCTCAATGGTGATGTTTAGGTTGAAGGAAAAGGAGATGTAGTGAGGCTTAAATAGGATACAGAAAAGAAAATAGGGTAAATAGCATAAGCTAAAATACGTGGATTTTGAAAACTGTCGTTCTTCAAAAGTTGAAATCCCAGTCTGAAAAGAAATATTAGAGGTCAATAAAACGAGTTGTTCAAAATAAATTTGAGTCGAACATTCATAATAAGAGGAAATGGTCTATTGGTTTTAAAATTTTTAAAAGGAAGTAAAATCATTTACACGAATATTAAGGACATGGTTTAGAAAATTCTTTCCGTCAGTAATTTAATATAATGTTGTCAAAAAGTTTTGGAAAGTCAAGAATGAAATCAAGTAACGGAAGAATTTAAACTCATGTTAAATGCTTTCAAAACTTTTAGGCTATGGAAAATTTAAAATAACCAACATTGAAACTACTTTTTAGCGAACCAGGGTTTGCCAGAAATGAGAAACTGATTTGCATAAGGTTCTTAATATACGAGCACAACAAGTCGGGCACGGATATAAAAATAATTGAAATTCAATTTGGTTTAGAAATTTTTTCTAAAAGCGTGTATGGTGAGCGGAAAGAAAATAATAGTAACTTAGCATAAGAATTATCAAGATCGAATAGCAAATCTTTAAAATCAAATCAGGGAGGGTCTAAAGCAGGAAGAGGTTATGAAAATAGTAATTTTGCAAAAATCTGAAGTAGCGAAAACGACGGGCAAAGTCCAACTTGCTGAAAGCTGAAATTCCATGTGTCTTGAAAGCATATTAAAGTAAACACGACGTATCATTCGAATAACACGAATAAGAGGGAAAATTATAAATCGAATTGGGCAAGGCAAAAGTATGGTTCAAGGTAAGATTAATATATGAAAGAACGACACATTTACATATGTATGAAAAATATAGGCTGGGAAAATACCATAAGCTAGTATTCAAAAATTCCGACAAACGTTTTAAAAATTTAAATCAATGAAGGAGGATGAAATATAGGTATATTAAAATTTTGAACAAAATTAAACTTAGTGGAAGAGAAGATTGAAAAAAAAACACTATCAGAAGGTTCAAGTTTTGCAATGGCGATGTTTGAAGATTGACGACGATCGTCATGAGGCGATCTCGTGAATCGAGGCAAGGAAATGGTCGGATGATCAAATCATACATACGCCTAGGATATGAATCAGGAAAGTCTACGGAAACTCCTACGGTCGACCAACTAAAGATTAGGAACTAGGCGCTAAGACTTTCTAAGGAGCTAGACGGTAATGAAATGCGTTCAGCTTGGTCCGAAATCGATGGACCCAAACGAACGACGGAAGGAAATTCTAGGAGTCTAATATGATCAGAGGTAGTCAAGGACCACTAAGGTAACTCCTACGACGATTAAATCAATTGCTGGCAGGGAGTCTAACTAACAAACGGAGGTCTCTAACTAGCAAGCACATACGTCTAACTAAGTCTTCTTATCACCTAGTGTCATAAGAAAACGACTAAACTCGGGGCTTATGACTCGGATGTTGCGATTTATTTAATGGACATTCTGTTATTATCGTTGTTCCGTTAATTCGCAATTGCAAGTCGGACCTGCATGGGCCACCAACAAAACCTGTCACGCCCCGCTTCCCAAAAATATGGAGGCGAAGCGTGAGAAGGTCCGCTCAGACTTGAAGCTACAAAGCTGCAAGTCCGATAAGTGTCAATCAAATTTAAAACTGCAGGTCCTTGCAACGTGAATGAAATAAAGATAATAATAATGAATTGAGACAAAAGAAATATCTTAGAATATCCATAAAATAAGTTTCAACATCTCAGAAAAAAACCACCAGGCTAAAAAGGAAAAAGAGACTAAAGGCCCAAACATGGCCAACAAAAGTACAACGTACAGAGAAAAGGTGCCACGCACCGACAACTAACAACAAAACCTAAAACAAAAGAAACTCAGCAAAATCACCAAGAAAGGTCACCGGTGTCCATAAAACTCCTCCTGGCAATCATGGACTCGGACTCAGCGTCAGCAAGGCATCACGTACTCAGCAACGGTCTCTGGCTCAGGGTCTAACATGTGACACCCAAAAGAGCAAGGGGCACATGTCAGCAAGTCTACACGAGACTTGTGCAAGGAAACTGAAGGTAGGTAAAAGTAAAGCAACCTAGCAGTTCTAGAATGATGCAATGACATGGCAGTTAAAGTAATGAGTGCAACAGGTAAGGTAAAGTAAAGTAAAGTACGAGCATGGCATTTAAACATGGCATGGATGACAAGTATTGCATGAATCATTCACAAGACAAGTACAAGACAAGAAAAGTAAGCACCTCGTGCACAGAGATTCCGTCTTTTGGCTAGAGGGCGGATCAGGCCACTCCTAAGCTCAAGTAACCGTTTATCCCTACCCCTCCACGTGTATCGGGCATTGGTTTTTAGCCAACACATGAGGCCCGCTTCTGGACCACGAGCCAGGAAGTGTTTAAACAAGTATGGCGTAGGGGTGCACCTAGCCGGACAAGTAGTACGAGTACAAGTATTGTAACGTGTGCTATGAATGCGACATTCAATGCATGGATGACATGACATGGCAAGTAGTAAAGCGTACAAGTAAGGAAAGTAAACGTGACAGTTTAGTATGCATGAACAACAAGTTTAAGGGGTGGATCTAGCTTCGTTGTCAAGCTAGATCAATTAGGTGACGGATCTAGTTTCGTTGTCAAACTAGATCAAGTAGGCGTCTAGCCAGCTATCATTTCACTGACTAGTCTCTTTTACGCTAGGAACAAGGAAGTGGCCTAAAAACATGGCCCTACACAAGAGTTGGCAAGTTTCACTTGCCTGCAAGCACGACGTCTGAGCACACCGTCCAATGAGTCCAAAATCACAATTATCCTACGTGCACAAGTCCACCGGCCTAAAGTCCATATTATTAATCTTGATTAGTGAATTTAAAACATTTAAAATACTTTAAAAATACTGATTTTAGTCTTGATTAGCATGCAATAGGGTTGGGGGGTCCTAGGGGTGCAAAGCGTTACCTCAACACGACGCGAAAGCTACACCGGCGTCGGGTAGCGACGCCGGGGGTTGGAATAAAAGATCACGCTCCAAGTCCAGATTCCAATATAGTTTCCTCGCTGGAAAATTCAGAGCATCAACCGGGGCGACGATTCCAGATTCCAAAGCTCGCACGTGCGACGACGGGCTACGACGTGCGACGACGTCGTACGTGGCAAGTCGTCGAAGAGAACGCACCTAGGTGGGGCCCACAGTTGTCCTAGGGGCCTTTGGGGGACCCACAATACCTCTGGAGAACTTGGGGGGCCCACTGTGGCAAGCGGTGCGACGGATGCGGGGTTGCGACGAACGTCGCTCGGTCAGACCGAGCCGCTGCGAGAGATTCTCTCGGTCAGACCGAGAGATCACAGCGAGGGGGTCGGTCGCAGTGCAGCGGAGAGTGTTGCAAGGCTTGGGCGCTCGGTCACAGCGGCCCAGAGCGAGGGGATCTGTCGGTCGGGGCGAGCGGATGCGGGGCTGCTGCGAGGCGGGTTGCAACGGAGCGGGGGAGCGGGCGATGCGGGGGAGCGCTTTGATCGGTGCGGGTGGGAGCGTCGGTCGGTGCGGGGGTTGCAACGTTGCAGTTGCAACGTTGCGGAGCGGAGCGGAGGCGGGGAAATCTCTCGGTCAGACTGAGAGATGTCCTCGGTCGGAGCGGGGAGCGGGGTGGAGACAGCAGCGGGGTGCGTGGCTTGCTTGGTGCGGGCGGTGGCCTCGGTCAGACCGAGGGAACGGAGCGGAAATCTTCGGTCGTGCACAGGCGACGGCTGCAACGTTGCAACGATTCGTCGCAATGTCAAATTTGGGTTTTGGAAGAGGCTAGGGCTAATTTCTTGCGAAAATAGGTCTTCCTAGGGGTTGTTTATATAGTGTAGATGGGTTGACTTGGTCTAGGGCTAAATCTAATAGGATTAGAAGTTTAAAAATATTTAAAATTTAAATCTCAACTTCTCCAACTCACCCAAGGATTTGACTTGGTCCAAATGAGCTGGAAATTGGCTCAAAAATTCTTTAAAATGTTTTAAACTCAAATAAATTTTATTTGGCCGAAAATAATTTAAAAATAAATTATTAAAAATATTATAAACCTTGTTAAAAATATAAAAGTGGTCAAATAAACTCCAAAAATTATAAAATAAATATCGGGGTGATCGTGATGACGAATGTGAGCTAACTAAGAAGACGGATCTCAAATTCGATGTCGGACGACGAAACTAAAAATAGAAACGTCTCCCGTCAAGAGTGAGAATCGTCACGTCTCATCGAGTAAGTTTAAATTGTGGAAAGACGACTCGAGGTGTGTCGTTCCAAGGTAGTGCCACTATTTAATATTCTCAGAGACGTTCACAACGGCATATCGCACAAAAGTGTTCACAAACAAACAAGGTCTAAAACAAACACGTGCACGGCCAAAAGCACGTGCACGAAAAACGTACAACGAAAAGTGGTCGTTACACGTTAGTAGAAGTAAATTTAGATTTTTATTTGAAGTTACCCTTTCGGAAGAAGCGATTGAACTTCTTTGCCATGGGTGCAATGGATTCCATGTCCATTTCTTCTTCCGAGTCCTCATCATCGGTAGAGGTGGATGAAGCCGCCTTGAATGCAATCGCCTTTTTCTTAGGCGCGTCTTGGTTCAAATAGGACTTCATCTTTTCTTGTAACTTCACCTTGCTATCTTTGCGTACCTCGTATGACATCAAAGTACCCATCAATTGAACTGCGGTATACTTATTCATGTCATTACCTTCCTCGATGGCGAAGGTACGTTTCTCCCAAGAAGAAGGAAGTCCTTCGATAAGCTTTGAGCACTTCTCCTTTTGAGTGTAGGACTTGCCGAGGGCCTCTAACTTGTTTATTATGTCAACGAAGCGAGCGTAATATTCCTTCATCTTCTCGCCCTGTTGCATATGAAACATTTCGTAATCTTTGTTTACGACTACGAGTTTAGAGTCTCTTACCCTACTCGTCCCTTCATGAAGAATGAGGAGGGAGTTCCAAATTTGATATGCACTCTTACATGTGCATATCTTATTGAAGTCCTCGGGCTCTAATGCGCATTGCAAGGCATTCATTGCCTTGGCATTGCTTACCTCCGCGGCGATCTCCGCGGTAGTCCATTTCTCAAAGTCTTCTTCTTCGGGTTCGATGTATTCCTTCATTGTGGTCCTCCATAAAGATGCACTCCGGAGGAAGGTTTCCATCCGGCATTTCCAGTACCCGTAGTTGGTACCGTTGAAGAATGGAGGCCTCGTAGAGGAATGTTCTTCCATCACCGAAGATGCTCCTTCACGGTTCCTGAAGGTGTCATAGTTGGAAGGTGGACGCACGGTTTTGTTGTCATTGGCAGACATAGCTAAGTATCTGGCTCTGATACCAAATGTAATGCCCTACAAGCTACTGCACAAGTACTAGAGGGGGGGGGGGGGGTGAATAGTACTTTAAAAATAACAAGGAGTATAATTCCAAATTATAGTGCAAACAACTACCAAAACAATTTGTGGAAGCTTAAATTGAATGACAACAACAAAATTAACAAAGCTAACAAATGATGTTAATGGGTTCGGATCCACCCAAGTCTCTCCGACTTGTTCCCGGTGATCCTACGTCCCAACCACCCGGATCCCCTCCGGATACTTAGGTTAGAAACCCTAACCCAAGATTTCCACTATGAATATCTTGTGAAAAACCTTCACAAGATCAAATCATACATGCAATGGCAATAGTGAATCCCACAACCCGGGATCACAACCTTCTCTCACAACCGAGAGAATCAATAAGCAATATAAAAGAGTTTATATTGAAATAAACAAACTTACCACAAAATCCTATACCTTGAGTTTTTCTTACCAAATAGGTGAAAGGAAGGATTTGAGGAAGATGAAGTCACCAAGACCTAGCACCAAGGAAATGACCAGCAATGGGTGCCTAGGAGTGATTTGGAGACTTGATTCAAGCTAGAGCTTGAAGGGCTCACCAAGAACAAACTTCTCTCAAAATGGATTCTAGATCTAGAATGTGAGAGAATGGGTTTCTTGTGAGGAAGAGAGCTTTAGAAATGAGTGAGAATGGCTATCTCTTTCTATCTCAATGAATCTCTTAATGGCAGCTCTAACCTAGAGAGAAATGACCTAGGTTCGTATTTATAGGGTCCCATAAAAACAAGTTAGGTCAATTCCCAACGGATAGAAATCTGAGGAAACTAGTCGGTCAAAGAACAACCACTGACCGACTAGTTCATCAACTAGTCGGTCAGTCAAACAACATGGACCGACTAAGTGAGGAACTGAGAAGAGATAGAAATTCAGACCTAGAAATCTAGTCGGTCCAAGAAGACTTTCTGACCGACTAGTTTCACAACTAGTCGGTCAGTCAGTGAACGTAGACCGACTAAGAGGCAAAGTGAAATAGTCTGAATACAAATTGACTTAGTCGGTCCAAGAACAAAAGTTGACCGACTAGATTGTCAACTAGTCGGTCACCAAACGTTCTTAGACCGACTAACGATAAACAGTAGCTTAGGAGAAATTTAGTATGTACAGTAAATCACAACTAGTCGGTCAAAGAAGCATCACTGACCGACTAGTTCACAAACTAGTCGGTCGGTGAGTCAACGTAGACCGACTAACTGTAAACAGTAAGGTGCAAGAAATTAAGGAAGCAAACTAGTCGGTCCAAGAAGAGTTGTTGACCGACTAGATCACCATCTAGTCAGTCAGTACTTCTTCTTGTACCAACTAACATGCACAAACAAGTCCGAATCGAAGCGCGACGCTTCGAGGAAGTTAGAATGAACTTGTACTAAGATCCTAGAGCTACGATATGAGTGTTATGAAGTTAGAATCGTAAGATATACTCAAGGCTTAACATTCTATATATCGAAGCTAAAAGACTATAAATAAAACCTTAAAGAATGGTCTTCGAGAGCTTCGATTAATTCTTCATGACTTCCAAAATGGCGCAAGAGCTTCAACGAAGCTTTAGGCATGAATATGTGCTTTGAGAAGTCTTGAGATGTCGCTTTGAATGTTCTCGAGATTTTTGCGACGATCTCCAATACTGCGCTCACAAATTGTTAGTTCATGAATTATTTATGTTTGCTCATCATCCAAAACCAAATTCGGGGAGTCCAATATTCAACACCTTCATGCCACCGTATCCTCGCCGGAGGCTGCCGCAAAACACCCCAACCCCGTTATAAATTGCTGCAGCAGCTGCAGCAGCCTGCCGCCGCCGCTGCCGCCGCCGCCATAGCCTCCTGTCACCGTCGTGGGTCCCCTCTGACCCCCTACACCATTACTTCACCTCCCACGGCCATTCCTCAGTCGCTTTGCCTCGAAAAAGCGAAGGATCTCGCTGTTTTGGTGTTTTACCGACGTGTCACCGCGACGTTTCACCGTTTCGCCATCTACTCGCTGTTGGAGACTTCCGTCAGCCCCCTACTGCTCCTACGGGTGTTTTTCGACGTCACAAACGTCTCCTACAACGCTCAACATCGTAGACCTTGCGTGCGTCAAATCATTCGTCCCGGTTAGTTGATATGGCTTCCCAGAAGCCGTAGAAACGCCTACCGGCACCCTACTCACTGTTGGAATCTTGATCACTGATCTGGACACTGCCCGAGGATTGGCGAGCATGGAATCTTGTTTGGAATCTGGACTAGGAGCGCGATCTTTTATTCCAACCCCTGGCGTCGTTACCCGACGCCAGTGTAGCTTTCGCGTCGTGTTGAGGTAACGTTCTGCACTCTTAGGACCCCCAACCCAACCCTGTTAAACAAGATAAAAATCGGTATTTTGGTTGTCTGATAATTCACTAATGAAGATAACTTAATTTGGGACTGTAGGCTGGTGGATCCGAGAACATAGGTAGACTGGACTGGTTGGACGATATTTGCTGGACGTTTGATTTCAGGCAAGTGAAACTTGCCAATTAGTGCTTTAGGCCATGTCTTAGGACATTTTCTTGCTTTAGGCATAAAAGAGACTAGGCGACGAAATGATACTCGCCTAGACGCAATTTTAAGATCTAGCTTGACAATGAAGCTAGATCTGTCACCCTGCCATGTCATTCATGCATATATGCCGGTCACGTTTAATTTTTGTAACTGTATGCTCTTACTTGTACTCTGCCTGCCACGTTTAAATTCCTTACCTGTACGCATTTAAATTACAACTTGCCATGCCATGTCATCTATGTTTGAGTGTTGCATTCGTAGCACACACTACTATACTTGTACTTCCTTGTTCATGCTAGGCACCTTCGTTGCAGGCACAACCCTATGCCAAATACACTTCCTGGCTCGTGATCCAGCAGCGGGCTACATGTGTTGGCCAAAGGCCAATGCCCGATACACGTGGAGGGGTAGGGATAAGCGATCACTTGAGCTTAGGAGTTGGCCCGTACAGCCACTCTAGCCAAAAGACGTAATCTCTGAGCACGGCATGTTTACTTGACTTGTTAAATCCATGTGATTGTTTAGTAGCTTCTCTACCCATTCCTTGATGTACTTGTGCCTTGTTAAACTTGCTGCCATGTCATACTTGTCGCATTTATTTAATTGTCGCATCCATTCTTTAAAATGCTATGTCATTGCACATTTTTAGAACTGCTAGGTTGCTTTACTTTTCCTTTAGTTTCCTTGCACAAAGTCTTTGTAGACTTTGCTGACATGCGCCCTCGTCTCTTTGGGTGTCGCATGTTAGTTGCTGAGCCAGAGTCCGTTGCTGAGGACGAGGAGTTCGTGGACATTGAGCCTGGGTCCACAGCTGACGTGTAGTACGAGGATACCGGCGACCATTCGTAGAGTTTTCCTTTGTCGTTGCTTTTGCTTAGTCTGTTGTTAGGTTGTCGGTGAGTAGCACCTTTCTTTCTGTACGTTGTTTACTTTTGTTGGCCATGCTGGGGCCTTTTAGACTCTTTTCTTTTAGCCTGGTGGCTTTTCTGGGATGTTGAAATTTATTATGGACATTCTGAGATTGGTTATTTTATGTCTCTTTCTTTATTATTATTTTTGTTCTGTATCGCACTTGCAGGGACCTCTTCTTGGTTTAAATCTAGACGCATTACAGACTGGAGCCTCACAGCTCCAAGTCTGAGCGGACCTCATCACGCCTCGCCTCCATTTTAGGGAAGTGGGTCGTGACAGGTTTTGTTGGTGGCACATGTAGGTCCTCTTGAAACTGCGAATTATCAGAACAACGATAATAATTATAGAATGTCCATTAAATAAATTAAAACATCCAAGTCTCAAGCTTTGAGTCTAATTTAATTCGTTTTCTATGTCATTAGATGGCTGGAAGACGAAAGACCCGAGCTGGTGGTGGGCCCGCCCGTGATGCGGTGCCGGATAGAGAGCCCACCAATGCTGAGATCATGAAGATGATGCATCAGATGATGCAGGTGCAGCATGGTATGCTCTAGAATACCCAGAATGCCCCTCGCTTCGAGCCTGGAGCGAAGCAGTTTCGGGAGCTGGGCCCGACTTACTTTGATGGATCTGAAGGACCGATGGCTGCTGGGGAGTGGATCAGGAATACTGAAGATAATCTGAAGATGTCAAAGAACAACCCGGCTGGATGTGTTGAATTGGTGAAGAAGCAGCTGAAGGATAATGCCTGCAACTGGTGGGATGCAGAAGAGGAGCTGTTGGTGAAGCCGATACCTTGGGCTACTTTCAAGTCCAAGTTCGATGAGGAGTACTTTCCGAAGGCTGCCAGGAGGGAGATGTTGCAGCGATTCATTGATCTGAAGCAGGGAGATCTCTCGGTGGACCAGTACCATCAGGAGTTCACTAGGCTGAGTCGCTTCGCACTGAATATGGTGGAGGATGCTGAGGAGAAAGCTCAGAGGCTTCTGCAGGGTCTTTCCCTAGACTTGCAGAGCCTGATGTCTTCGTTAAATCTGGAGTCGTATCAGAAGTTACTGGTAGCTGCTAGGAGGCAGGAGCTGATTGCGAGGCAGAAGAGAGGACAAACTTCTGGAGCTGGGAAGAGGCCTATGGAGCAGGTCAAAGGAGTGATTAGGCCTGGGTTCGAGCCTAATCAGTCGGTGTAGTTCAAGAGGCCAGGTGGGCCTACTCTGAAGACTTGCCATTTCTGCGACAAGACTGGGCATGTCAAGGAGCAGTGCAGGAAGATGTTGGGACAGTGCCTTGTTTGTGGAGATCCTGCTCATGTCATGAAGGATTGCCCGAAGTCTAAACAACCTTGGAAAGGACCAGTTGTAGCTCAGCCGTTGCAGGAGAGAGCACATGTACCTGCTGGATGTGGATCGCCTCTCATTCCACAGAAGCAGGCGTTTCAGCAGGCTGTTCAGCTAAGGAGGCAGGCTTTCCTGATGACTGAAGTGGAGAGCGAGGCTGTGTATGAGGTTATCGCAGGTAACCCTCAGTCTAGTTGTTTCTTTCTTTAGTTATTTTTGGTTGTTAGCTTATGTTTGGTTGCTTGCATATGATTGTTTGCTAGAATAGGGTTTGATTGTTAGATTGTCTGTTAGGTGTGATTTTGGTTAGCACATTTCATACACGAGTCCTCTTTGACTCTGGTGCATCGATGTGCATTATATCCCGGAGCTTCATGGAGAAGCATTCCTTGACGACATCCCCTCTTCCCAAGAGTTGGAACATCGTTACAGGAAATGGCGTGATCTCGGTGCATCGTGGTTGCAATTCTTGCCCTTTGGTGGTCTGTGGACATGAGCTTTATGCTAATTTCATTGTCCACAACATCATCAACTATGATGCCGTCCTCGGGATGGATTGGCTTGCGAGTTTTTATGCTACGATCGATTGTCGGAGGAAGAAGGTGGTGTTCGAGATCCCAGGACATCCAGTATTTGAGTTCAGTCGAGGTAGCAGTTCGCTTGGCCATATCAGATTTCGAGCCAGACCGGTGGAGATCGTTGCTATGCAGATGGAGCAGAGTAGACCAGCTATGGTTCAAGAATTCGATGACGTCTTTCCAGAGGAGATGTCTGGACTGCCGCCCGATTGAGCTCTCGAGTTTTCGATCGATCTTATTCCTGGAGCGCAGCCTATTTCGAAGGCGTCGTATCGTATGGCTCCAGCTGAGTTGGAGGAGTTGCATCGGCAGCTGGATGAGCTTTTGCAGAAGGGTTATATTAATCCCAGTGTGTCTCCGTGGGGAGCACCGGTGTTGCTAGTGAAGAAGAAGGATGGTTCACGTCGCATGTGCGTGGACTACAGGGAGCTGAATGCCGTCACCGTCAAAATTCGATATCCATTGCCTCATATAGATGACATCTTTAATCAGCTTGGAGGATCGAGAGTGTTCTCTAAGTTGGATCTGATGAGTGGCTATCACTAGCTAAAGGTAAGGAAGGAAGATATTTCAGAAGACAGCGTTCAGGACGAAGTATGGTCACTACGAGTTCGTGTTTATGCCTTTCAGTGTAACTAATGTGCCCGCAGTTTTTATGAACTTGATGAATCTGATCTTCTACGACTTGCTAGATAAGTTCGTCGTTATCTTTATTGATGACATCCTGATCTATTCAAAGTCGGAGGAAGAGCATGCATCGCACTTGAGGACTGTATTGGAGATTTTGAGGAAGAATCGTTTGTATGCTAAGTATTCTAAAAGCGAGTTCTGGCTTGATAGGGTTGCTTTTCTTGGACACGTGGTGTCGGGAATTTCAGTGGATCCCAAGAAGATTAAGGCTATCAGAGAGTGGTCTGTTCCGCAGTCAGCGTCTGAGATCAGGAGTTTCCTTGGGCTTGCAGGTTATTATCGACGCTTCATTAAGGACTTCTCCTGTATTGCTGAGTCGATGACCAGACTGGCACGGAAGGATGTACCATTTGTTTGGTCTGGTGATTGTGAGAAGGTTTTTGATGTTTTGAAGGAGAGGTTGACGATTGCCCCTGTTCTTACTGTGCCTGATCGGAGTGGAGGATTCGAGATCTTTTGCGATGCTTCTGGCAAGGGTCTCGGTTGTGTGTTGCACTAACATGGACACGTGGTTGCGTATGCTTCTCGTCAGCTTAAGGCTCATGAGAAGAATTACCCGACACACAATTTGGAGTTGGCTGCAGTCGTGTTTGTGCTCAAGATTTGGAGGTACTTCCTGCTGAGTGAGAAGGTGAAGATCTTCACCGATCACAAAAGCTTGAAGTATATCTTTACGCAGTAGGAGCTCAACATGCGATAGTATCGATGGTTGGAGCTCATGGCAGACTATGAGATCGACTTGCAGTATCACCATGGCAAGGTGAATGTGGTTCCGGATGCACTGAGCAGACTTCCAGCGGTGATGATGTTGACTTCGCAGTGGAGGTAGCAGTAGGATTTTTGTGAGTCTGGTATTGAGATTGTTCTTCCTGGAGAGGCTTCTTCGTTGATGTGTATGCAAATACAGTCGACGATCGTGGATAGGATCAAGGCTAGACAGGCTGGAGATCCGAAGCTGGTGAAGATTCGGGAGCAGGTGGAAGCCGGACTGCGGACTGACTTCTTGATTCAAGAGGATGGCTCGCTGAG
The DNA here is from genome assembly GCA_030789695.1 of Scilla litardierei. Taxonomy (NCBI): domain Eukaryota; kingdom Viridiplantae; phylum Streptophyta; class Magnoliopsida; order Asparagales; family Asparagaceae; genus Scilla; species Scilla litardierei. The sequence continues at coordinate 314,888,797 of CM061142.1, read as the reverse complement.
GTATGGAGCCAGGTTGTGTGTGCCAGCTGGAGATATCAGAGACGAGTTGTTGGTTGAGGCACACAGTTCGCCGTATTATGTACATCCTGGTGGTACCAAGATGTATAAGGATCTTCGTCTGAACTATTGGTGGCATGGTATGAAGCGGAGTGTGGCTCGGAGTGTAGCCAAGTGTTTAGTCTATCAGCAGGTAAAGGCGGAGCATCAGCGTACGGCAGTGTTGCTACAACCGCTTCCGATTCCGGAGTGGAAGTGGTAACACATCACTATGGATTTCGTGACTGGACTACCTCGGAGTCCGAAGTAGAATGATGCGATTTGGGTGATCGTAGACCGATTGACCAAATCCGCGCACTTTATTCCCTTCAGAGTAGGACAGTCCACTGAGACGCTAGCGAGGAGATACATGGAGGTAAATTCTTTTACTCTCTGTTTTATTTCCTTTTCCTAGTTTAGATAGTGATGTAACGTGAATCGTGTAGGAGATCGTGTGACTTCATGGAGTCCCCGTGAGTATTGTGTCGGACAGAGACACGAGATTCACATCTCAGTTTTGGCAGAGTCTGCAGAAGAGCTTGGGTACGAGTCTGAGTTTCAGCACGGCGTACCATCTGCAGACGGATGGCCAGTCTGAGAGGATGATTCAGATTTTGGAGGACATGCTGAGGGCGTGCATGTTGGACTTCAAGGGATCTTGGGAGGATCATCTCTATCATGTTGAGTTTGCCTACAATAACAGCTACCAGGCGAGTATTGGCATGGCGCCATTTGCCACGCTATACGGGAAGAAATGTCGATCGCCACTAAGCTAGGATGACATTGGAGATCGGGAGCTGTTAGGACCGGAGATGATCGTGGAGGCCGTGGATGTTGTGAGAAACATCCGGGAGAAGCTGAGGATTACGCAGGACCGTTTCAAGCATTGGGCCGATGCTAAACAGAGGCCTTTGGAGTTTCAGCCTGGAGATCACGTCTTTCTGAAGATTTCTCCGAACTACGGAGTTATCCGATTTGGGAGGAGAGGCAAGCTGTGTCCGAGGTACATTGGGCCGTTTGATGTCCTGGAGAGAGTTGGAGCGGTGGCTTATCGCTTGGCGTTTCCGCCGTCACTGGAGGGTGTTCACGATGTATTTCACGTATCTCAGTTACGTCGATACGTCAGTGATCCGTCCCATGCTGTGGATTTCTCAAAATTCATGGTTCGTCCGGATCTGTCTTATGATCAGTAGCCAGTTGAGATTCTGGATCGACGGTAGAAGCAGCTGAGGAATAAGACCGTCGACTTGGTTCGAGTGCAGTGGCGTCACGGTTCCCCTGGGGAGTCCACCTGGGAGCGTGAGGATGATATGAGAGAGCGCTTCCCGCACTTGTTGCCGAGTAGTGATTGATGTTGATTCCGAGGACGGAATCATTCTTAAGGTTGGGAGGATGTAACGGTCTGTTTTCGCTAGTACGCCTTGTCGTGCACGTAGTCTTGTTCGTGCACGTATTTATTTTAGACGTTGTCTGTAACCGAACCCTATGGTGTGATATGTCGTTGTGATCGTCTCTGAGAGTATTAAAATTGTGGTGTTGATTCGGAACGTCATTTCATGGGTCGTTCTCCCACGATTTGATCTTATTTGACGAGACGTCACGATTTTCACTTTTGTCGCGAGGCCTTTTTATTTTTAATTTCGTTTCTCGTCGTCAAAATTGTGATCCGTCTTCTCCGCTTTCTTTCTCTCATCGTTTCTGTCACCCCAGTATTTATTTCACAATTTTCGGACTTCGTTTGATCTACTTTCACTTTTTGGCCCAACCCATTGTATTTTTAGCCCTAAGTTTCATTGTGTTATATCCCCTAATAATAATATTATTAATAATTTTATCTGACTTTTGACTTAGACTATTTTAGACCCACTTTGCCCACAAACCCACGCATGGGTGAGAGGGAAGCTCTGTTTTTATAGCAATTCTCTAAGCTTTTGAAACAACCCTATACCCTATACCCTAATACCCTAGACCTAGTCCCCTACCCACGTGAGCAACTGCACACGTTCTCAGCCCTAGCCTATTTAAAAGAGACCTAGGTCTTTTATTTTTCACAGCATCAAAGAGAAACGGCGTCGCCCTCTACATTTCACGCAAACAACCCAAGCAACCGTCGTTCCCTCGTTTCTCCGGCCAAACCCCGTCGCCGATCAAGCCTCTCACCATGCCCGACCATCATCCTCCCTCCCACGTCGCCGTAGCACACCGTAGCCCCGCCATTTTTGCCCCGCAGCCGCTGCAACTTCCCAGCAGCAGCAGATCACCCCGCACGGCCGCTTCTTTGCGTTCTCCGGCCAAGCAGCAGCCGCCGCCGACCCCTCTCCTCATCCCCGACCTCCCACATCCTTCAGGCCACCGTAACCTCGCCGGAGGCCGCCGCAAAACGCCCCAACCCCGCTATAAATTGCTGCAGCAGCTGCAGCAGCCCGTCGCCACCACAGCCTCCTGTCGTCGTCGTGGGTCCCCTCTGACCCCCTACGCCGTTACTTCACCTCCCACGGCCGTTCCTCAGCCGCTTTGCCTCGAAACAGCGAAGGATCTCGCTGTTTTGGTGTTTTACCGACGTGTCACCGCGACGTTTCGTCGTTTCACCATCTACTCGCTGTTGGAGACTTCCGTCAGCCCCCTACTGCTCCTAGGGGTGTTTTCCAACGTCACAAACGTCTCCTACGACGCTCAACGTCGTAGACCTTGCATGCGTCAAACCGTTCGTCCCGGTTAGTTGATACGGCTTCCCGAAAGCCGTAGAAACGCCTACCTGCACCCTACTCGCTGTTGGAATCTTGATCGCTGATCTGGATGCTGCCCGAGGATTGGCGAGCGTGAAATCTTGTTTGGAATCTGGACTATGAGCGCGATCTTTTATTCCAACCCCTGGCGTCGCTACCCGACGCCAGTGTAGCTTTCGCGTCGTGTTGAGGTAATGTTCTGCACTCTTAGGACCCCCAACCCAACCCTGTTAACCAAGATAAAAATCGGTATTTTGGTTGTCTGATAATTCACTAATGAAGATAACTTAATTTGGGACTGTAGGCTGGTGGATCCGAGAACATAGGTAGACTGGACTGGTTGGACGATATTTACTGGACGTTTGATTTCAGGCAAGTGAAACTTGCCAATTAGTGCTTTAAGCCATGTCTTAGGCCATTTTCTTGCTTTAGGTGTAAAAGAGACTAGGAGACGAAATGATACTCGCCTGACGCAATTTTAAGATCTAGCTTGACAACGAAGCTAGATCTGTCACCCCGCCATGTCATTCATGCATATTTGCCTGTCACGTTTAATTTTTGTAACTGCATGCTCTTACTTGTACTCTGCCTGCCACGTTTAAATTCCTTACCTGTACGCATTTAAATTACAACTTGACATGCCATGTCATCCATGTTTGAGTGTTGCATTCGTAGCACACGCTACTATACCTCTCTGAAGGACTCTCCATCAGCCTGATAGAATGTAGCGAGGTATATATAGAATCGTATAGAACCCGGTCGAATCCTTGGAAGCTCCATCGCTGCATCAACTGTACCTGATCAATCAAAGTAGACAACCTCAAAAAGACGTCAGTGGTACAAAGAGAGATAAAGATAATAATAATATCAGGTGGTGGGAAAAAATCTATCGGGTTTTTTATTTATTATAAAAAAATTTATATTTTTTATATGTTTTTTACGCAATCTAATCAACCTAATTATGGTAAATAGATAATATGGCGGAACGCCTCCCCGACAACGGCGCCATAAACTTGATGCGTCCAACATGTAACCCTAGATCGACCTAGTAATGGCGCGAATTACACGGAGATAAATCCCCAGCAACGGTGCCATAAACTTGATCGAGCCGGAACTAACTCCGAAACAACGTCGTTTACCGCAAGCGCACAGTATAGTGTCAAGCGGGTATCGAACACGGGGAAGCGGTGCTATACTGCCTATCTACTCCTAAGTTGAGTTAGAATTGCGGGTTTATTGGTGGATGTGGAGTATGGAGGGTCATAATGGTGTTGGATGCGAAGGTTGAGTCAATCAACGTCGCAAATAGGGGGACTATGGCTTTAGGGATCACCGAGAAGACTGTCGGGGATCGACGTTGGAATAGAATCCTTACGTTGCATTAGAGTTCGCGGATTAATCTCCCAATTCGTACCACTCTCGTGGGTTAGAATTTTGAGGTATTTTGGTAGCTCTCGTTGACGCAATGGCGGTAGCCGTCAACGTAGCAGTATAGTTCATCGACGGATCTCCCCAAAGCACGAGCCGTGTATGGTCACGAGCCTTGGTTAGATCCACCAATTTCCCTATTTGAATCCCAAAGATACCCCTTAAGCACATCCCTTCCATAAACTGTGGGTATGATCTCAGTTCGGGTTATATAGGGATTCGGTAGGATCGACCGAAATACTCCCCTAAATCCCTACTTCAACATGGAGATCCATATCTACGTCTTCCCACTAGGATCTTAGGGCTAACCTATCAACCCTAGAAATATCTACTCACTCATGGTGATGTTAACGGATAAAAACACTATTTTTATGGAAGAAAACATCATAGCAATTGGTAGAATAAAGATCAAAAACTTACAGCGAGAGATGAAGAAAATAGATGAGCAATAGATCCAATGAAGAACGGAAATTCCCAATACACAATAGCAATAGAGCACCAAAACAATAATCCAATAATTTCGATCCCAAAAATCTTCAGAAGTTTAATCTAAAATCTAACAATCAATCTCTACAATTTTCTCTCTCCAAAAACGTCTTCCCAGAAAACTCTACCTGTGACGGCTGCACAAAATCCCCTCAAAAAACCCTCGCCCTCTCAAAATCATGTTCTGGAAGCGAAACCCGGGCCCACGGTGACTCGGTCCGAGCAGGAAGCTGCTCGATTGAGTGCGTCAGGTGTTGGATCCATCACCCAAAACGTCGCTCTGTATGCTCGGACCGAATAGGGTCTGCTCGGTCCGAGTTGGTAGCTGCTCGGTCGAGTAATAGGCTGCTCGATCGAGTCTGTTAGGAAGTCACGCTTCTTTGAAATATGTCGCTCTGCCTACACAGCCCGAGCAGACACTGCTTGGTCGAGTAGGAGGTTGCTCGGACCGAATAAGTGGTTGCTCGATCGAGTAGTGGTCAAACGGCAGCAAGTTCAGCCCAAAACACATTTTTAGCACTCTGCTCGATCGAGCAGTCAACTGCTCGATCGAGCAATTGACTGGTCAGCCATATAGGGGTAAAAACACATTTCAACAGATTTTACACACTACTCGATCGAGTAGTGCATTGCTCGGTCGAATAGGATGCTGAGAACAGTTTTAGCACTGCAGCATCAGCTTGCAGAAATTTTCCAAGGCTCATCCGAACACTAATTCGCATGTTCTTGGTAGCGTTGGAACCGTTTAGAAGTCTACTATCTGTAAAAAATATCAGAAAAATAGTGAAAAATCCCAGGTGATAGCAGATTTAGAAATAATGCACGGCTGTCCTGTTTCTGGCACTTCGGGTCGCTCGATTCCTTCGCCGCATCATAGCTCAATCGAGCGACCTTCTCTTTTGCCCCTTTCTTACTCCAATATTCTTCTTTGGCACCTCAAGCATGTCATCATGAGTCTCATTGGTGCTCTCATGTCGCCGATCGGCTTATTGACTCCAAATTGCTCCAATATTGCCCCAAATCCCTGAAATGGAAATAAACGCTCCGAAAGTCATATTGTTCCAAATAATAGCACAAAAACATATAAAATGGGGGTTTGGAGGGTGAAATGTGTCATGACGATATGCGATAAAACATGTAAAATAGGAGCATATCAGTTCATAGCCTCCAATAACCTTTCCATGATTAACTTGCCACTATCATCAAGGCAACCCAATAAGTCTTTAGCTTCTTTACAATCAACATCACAGTTCAAGGCCTCGATCTATTCTAGATGTCACCTCAGAATATTGTAACGGCCTGTTTCCTAGTCGCATTTTGATTGTTGTGTACCTGTGTTTTACTTTGTCGATTCAGTTATTTTCGTCTAAGTGGATTTTTCATCTTGCGTCAACGCAAGCGCGTCATTGTTTTCAGTTTGATCGTAGCGTAATTTTTAACCTGTTAGATCGTAATTATTTTTATTACTAAATACTTTTAATTAAAACGTTAATTACTATTTGCTACTAAATGATTTTAATTACTTTTAACTAAAAGATTAATTTCTAATTAACTTATTACTTTTACCTAAATTATTTTTACTAATTACTTTTCCTAAACTTATCTTACCATTTTACCATACCCCAACCCCCAACCGTTCCCTAATCAACACTAACCATACTGCCTTCATCCCCCACCGAAAAATGTTGGCGAGATCCAACATCCCTTCACTCCTCAACCACATCAGCCCCTACATCCAACCATCCCCTTAAACCTGTCTCCTCCCCTTCTCGTTCTTAAACCAACCTATAGGAACATCAACCCAGCAACGGCAACATCAACCCAGCAACGGCAACATCAACATCAACCACCTTCAGCCACCACAACCCAATATCTCCACCACCTCCTCCACAAAATCCATTAGCCATCCAACTCCTTACAAGCCAAAATCAGACCAGAAAACAAACTGGAAACAACGAACCAAGATTACAAATCACAAACCCCCAAAATCAAACCCCCGAGCTCAGATCCTCGCCGTCGTCGTGCGGCCTTGGAAATCGTCGCAGCCCGGATCTCGCAGTCGCTCCCCGACCCTCGATCGCACTTCTCGAGCTCCGATCGCCGCTCGCACAGCTCCCCGATCGCTCACCGCACCTGGACCCACGTCGCTGCCACGTCGGATCACGCCGTGACCCCCGCCTCTGATCCTCGATCGCCGCCGTTCCCACCTCGAGGCCGCCACCCAGACCCCGATCTCGCCGCCAAGCTCCCGGGTCCACGCCGCCGCCGTCTTTGAGAAGCCGCCATCACCCCGAGCTCCGGATCTGCCCGCACGCTGCTCCGCGCCCCGCTCAGTGTCGATCGCCACTGCCCTTAGCCCCATTCGCCTGTTTGCGAAACAAGAAACAAAAAAAACAAAAAGAAAGAAAGAACAAGAGAGTGAGAGGGAGAGTGATAGTAGAGAGGGTGATGTTTAAAGTAAGTTAATTATTATTATTATTATTATTATTATTATTATTATTATTATGAGTAAGTTCTATCTGTTATTAAGTTATTGTAATAAGTTTATAAGTTTATAAGTTTTAATGAGATTATTAAGGTTAGTTAGTAATTAGTAAGCTTAAGATTATTTAAGTTAAATTATTTTAAGTTATAAAGCTAAGATTTTTATACAATAAGTTAAGTAAAATTACTTCATAAAACGCTAAGTGAATGTTATAATAGGTCAGTTTAATGTCTTTTAACTGGTTAGTAACCAGTAGTCTGATACCCAAAAATTCTTTGACGTAGATAAAACGTGCACACGTCACCACCACCGGGACACCCACACCAGCGTCATGGCAAGTATTTATTGTAATTAAATTTGGAACAACTGCTTAAATTAGTGTATAAATTGAACCCAAACCGATTTTAACATACTCTTAATATACATGTTGCATCTGTTTAGGAAATGAACGTTTTATCAATATTTATTTATTAAAAGAATAACATCTCTTACTTGTTATTAAATTAAACCCAAACAGAACAGAGGGTGTGTCACGACCCTCGGAAACATGTGTAGAATGAATTGCAAACATGGTCTTTAAAACTTAGCATCAAACCTGGTTTCAATATGTTTGACAAATTCTAGTAGCCGGACATTATGTTTAACTTTACTTATTTGCTCTTTTTACTTAACGGGACTGCTATTGCTTTTTGCATATTAATAAGATAAACAAATTTGGAAAAGACGAGTATGTTACTTCACATAGGTGATAACCATCGAATACAGACGGGGTGAAACCATCGACTACAGATGGGGTGAAACTCAATCAGTAAATAAACATACTCAAAAAGCCGAGTTGGCTACTCCCGTCAGGTCATGTGTGACTAGTCTGGCTCGTGTTCTAGTAGGGTCACATATGACTAGTCTGGCTCGTGTTTTAGTATATGGTGGTACACTTTGGGTGGGGTTGGTCCATTGCAGTAGGGTTTGTGAGTGTGTCTCGAACACAATTACGGCCCCTCCGCTGGAGGTAGCCAATGTGTGGAGTGTCACGGTAAAACCACCGGTGATAAGGTGTATCAAGATCATTTCACCTACCCAGGCATGGACTTATCACGTACACAAACAATCAAATACTCAACATACAACTGTTTTACTTTACTTTTAACTGCAAAAGACCCATGCATACTTGTACTTTACTTTTCTGCACTTATTATTCATAATTGTGTACTAACACTCTTTTGTCCTTTTCTAATTGTTCCGCATTTCATTACTCTAAATATCTTACCGAGCTTATCGCTGACATATATTTCAATGTTTATGAAATATATGTTAGATTCAGAGACAGAGTACCTTGAGGACCTTAACTTTGAGGATCCCACTTTAGAGGTGGACCCCGCTGACCAGAGCTACGAAGACATTGAGATCCTCCCCGCGGAAGGCTAAAGCTGGACATTTATATTTCAGTTTATTATTTGTAATATTATTTTCAGGTGTGTTTGCTTTCAGCAGATTGTACGGCCATGGTAGGCCTTAATTGTTTGTGTGTTTACTTTAGACGCTGGTATTGTAATGTAATAAATATTTGTGCTGTTTCTGAGAAATTCGCGTGCATGGACCTGCCTTCGCTAATCACGCTTAGTGTGCTTAAGTCAAAGAAGGGAGAAAAAAAGTACCTCTTATTTGCTTTAAGCACACGCGGACCCGCTCACGTCCTCGGCCCAAGTATACTGGGAAGCGGGGCGTGACAGGTTTTAGTGGTGGCCCATACAGGTCCTCTTGCACACTGCGAGACACTTCAGAAATGGTATAAATATTATTACTAACCAGATCATTCGGGGAAACTAGTACACAAATATTTACTTTGTTTGATTGCAGCATGGCAGGTCAACCCAACACTCGTAATGGAAATGGTGACGCCTACAACGAGATCGTGGAACTCGTAAGAGAAATGATGGAACTCCAAACTCAATTACTCTCTGCGCTTAATCGTTTCGCTCCTCATCTGATCAGAGATTCTGAAGACCAAGCGTTCCAGTCGAGTCAAGGTTTAATCTACAACGCCCAAGCGCCAAGGATATCTGTTGATCTAACACCCGATGAGGAAACGTTAGGAGCAGCACGTAACTATGAGGATATAGATGAACTTCGAGAGACAGCCCAAGTTGGAAGGAGTAAGCATCCTGAGGAACCAATAAGAGACGCTCTTGGACCATTACAAACTGCACTGTTTAAAAGGTCCGCACTTCCGGTCAACAACCGATATCAGATGAAGTGCCACCATTGTAACCGACAAGGGCATATCAAGAAGGACTGCCGGGTGTTGCTGAGGCAATGCCTGATATGCGGAGCATCTGAATAAGCCACCAGGGACTGCACCCGCCGCACCAAAAAGCCAACAACTACTCAGCGTGGATCACCTCTGGCTCCACAACAGAAGGCTCTTGCATTGGTAAGGCAGAACCAGCCGAGACGTCAGATTTTCACCGTGACAGCCGTGGAGGCTGAGTCGGATGGACAAGTGATTTCAGGTATTACTTAAACCCTTCATTTATAATGCTTATATTACATGCATGTGTTACTTGTTTATCTTTTGCTAGATATTTCGTATGTACTAGGTATTGTCTTGATAGCCTCTTATCCAGCCCTATCCCTTTTTGATTCGGGAGCCACTCACTGCTTCGTATCCCGAGGATTTGTAGAGAGACATTCTATTCATGTCGACTCTCTACCAAATCACTTGAGCATCACTGCTATGAGTGGAGTAGTGAGGACTTTTCTGGCTGTCGATCTTGCCCCCTAGTGATTCGTGGACACGAGTTGTTCGCATACTTTATGATAGTCAACATGTCCAACTTTGATGCGATATTCGACATAGATTGGTTAAGAAATTTCTACGCTACTATCGATTGTCACAATGAGAAAGCAGTGTTTGAAATCCCTGGTCATCCTGTGTTTATGTTCATGAGCGGAGACTGTTCACTTGGACCTAACAAGTTTCGGGCTAAGCCAAACGAACTAATCATTGCATCGATGCAAGTTGAGCCCGAGAAACCTAAAGTGGTTCGAGACTTTGCAGACGTATTTCCTGAAGATATTTCGGAATTACCGCCTGATCAAACTCTGGAATTTACTATCGACCTTATGCCGAACACACAACCTATTTCGAAGGCTCCTTATCGCATGGCTCCTGCGGAACTAGAGGAACTCCGGAAACAACTCGACGACATGTTGCAGAATGGATTAATTCATCCCAGCGTATCTCCTTGGAGTGCGACAGTTCTTTTGGTAAAGAAGAAGGATGGTGCCGGAGATCCTGAGACGAGTCAAACATGACGTGCAAGCATAGGCTGTGGCATCTTTTCATCTTCTTGAGCTCGTATTTCTGTTCTAACCCTACTTTCATCTTTTACCCGGCTTTTCCATGGGTTTGAATTCTTTTCTGACCTACCACTTCCCCCTCATTATTACCTTTTTGTCTTCATTCTCCTCCTCGAGCCCCGTTTCCGCCTAACCTAGCCTACTCTACCCTACCCTATCATGACTTTCGGTACCCCCCTTTAAACCCTCACCCCTTTTTCCTCTTTTTAAACCCCCTCTCCTTCCTCACCAAGCCATCCCACGGTTTCCCCCTTCGCCCCAACATCACCTCCACCTCGCCCCTCTCGCCCGAGCTCCTCCGGCCTCACCCGAAACCCCGCCAGCTCCGCTCCATCCCAGAGGCCCCCACCACGCTCGCAGTCGCAGCCGTCGCACCTTGCCGCCATGGATCGACAGCCGCCGATGGCCCGCCGACGACCTTGGGGATTGTTGGGCTTAGCGACAGCCATCGATGCCGCCCTCGCTATTGCCGTGTGGTCGGCATATTGGGAACCTTTCACGACCCGCTTCCCTTAAATGGAGGCGAGACGTGATAAGGTCCGCTCAAACGTGGAGCTGTGAAGCTGCACGCCTGATAAGCGTGAATTTAGTATAAGCAGGTCCCTGTAATTGCAAACAAAACAACAATAACAATAATAATAATATGAGACGGATATGAAATACCAATCCCACAGTTTGTCCACAAAATATTCAACATCACAGAAAAGCCACCAGGCTAAAAGAAAGAGTCTAAAGGCCCAGAACAAGGCCAAACAAAAGACGAATATAATAGAGTATCAAACTAGGTGCCACGCACCGACAACCCAAAAGATCTAACAAAACTAGACGTAGACACTAAGAATGATCTCCAGTGTCCACGAAGTCCTCGTCCAACACGGGCACAAGCTCGGCGTCCGCAAACACCTCACCCTCAGCAAGTAACTCGGGCTCAAGGTCTAACATGCGTCACCCAAAAGAGAAAGGGGCACATGTCAGCAAGTCTAAAAGACTTGAGCAAGGAAACTGAAAGTAACTAACAACCTAGCATTTACAATATTAAGCAATGACATGACAGTTAAGTATGATGCGATAGTTTAAAGGAAGAGACAAGCACGCACGATGTAGCCAAAACTACCAAATCACTAATCACTTATCATTTATCACTTATCACTTATCACTTATCACTTAGTGCATAGAGAGTCCACCTGCTGGCCAGCTCGTGGCTCAGTCCGCTTATCTCGTATCACTATTAATCACTTATCACTGTTTATCACTTAGTGCATAGAGAGTCCACCTGCTGGCCAGCTCGTGGCTCAGTCTGCTTATCTCGTATCACTATTAATCACTTGAACACTAGAGATTTCGCCTGCTGGCCGGAGTGGCGGATCAGGCCAACTCGGGGCTCAGGTGGCCGCTTATCTCTTACCCCACCCATATGTGTCGAGCGTTGGGGTTTCCAACTACAGGGCTCGCTTCTGGAACACGAGCCAGGAAAATAATAGCGTTGTAGCGTGTGCTACGCAATCACGATGACAAATCAATATGCAATGCCAGGAACAGATAATTGCGTACCGTTAATTGAATTTAAACGTGACAGGCAAAATGCAATGACATGATCATATTCGCGTACAGTTAATTTAAAGTAAATGTGACATACAAGCATGATGAAGGTGACGGACCAAGCTTCGTTGTCAAGCTAGGTCAATGGCGTCTAAACGGCTATCCTTTCACCGTCTAGTCTCTTTTACGCTAAAGCAAGGGAAATGGCCTAAGACATGGCCCAATTCAAAAGTTGCAAGTTTCACTTGCCTGATACCGGGGTTGACGAGCAACGAAGATCGTCACAAGCTAATTACGGAATAGATCGCTGTTATGGTAAAACAATCATTAGAACAATGATTCTAAATCGATTTCTTATTAGAATCCTAACTTTCTAATAATCCATTTTATTAGGTTTTCACACATGTCAATGGGGGTTATGCTAAAACTAAAGGAATCGAGTATTACCGTGAAGAGGCGGAGGAGCGATGCCGAGCAACCACGGCAACGGAAGAACGATCCGGCTCAGATCTGGAAATGAGGGAAAAATCTGGAGAAATGGGTTTGGGGGTGGATTTTGGGGTTTTGATGAAGGTTTGGGGAAGATGAGAGATGGGTTATGACAAGGGAGGGTTTGGATGATGGAGGATGAGCTTGGGATGAAGGATTAATGGCTTGAGGAAGATGGGGGCTCAATGGGGGAGAAATTAGGGTTTTAGGTCGTGAGGGAGAAGAGGAAAACGTTTGGATGGGTATTTATAGAGTTGGTGGTGGCTAGGGCAAAACTAGGGTTTACAGCACTGGTTAGTCGGTCAAAGAACAACCACTGACCGACTAGTTTGGGAACTAGTCGGTCGGTCGACCAACGTAGACCGACTAGGTGCAAAAAGTAGCTTCAGTCGAAAACCTGAACTAAGTGTTAGTCGGTCAATGAAAAACTACTGATCGACTAGTTTGGAATCTAGTCGGTCGACAAACGTTCATGGACCGACTAAGAGTGAACAGTATTGATACCAAAAATTAGTTGAAGAGTTAGTCGGTTAAAGAAGCATTGCTGACCGACTAGTTTGCAACCTAGTCGGTCAACCAACCTTCTTAGACCGACTAACGATAAACAGTAACTCCTGAATAATTTAGAAAGCCAACTAGTCGGTTCAAGAAGGATTGCCGACCGACTGGATCGTCATCTAGTCGGTCGGTGCCCTTTCTTAGACCGGCTAACGTGCACCAAAAGTTCCGATACGGAGCGCGGAGCTCCGGGATCGATTCCTAAGACTCCTAGGCTTGATCTAACAGTAAGATACGACCGTTATGAAGCCCGTCACGAATGACTTACTCCGAAATCGACGATCCTAAGGAAGAAACGGGAAAACACGACGAAACGATCGAAAATGAAAGTTATGGAGACGAAAACCACACATGAGGAGAAAATCCACCAAAACATATATTATAATATAATAAATCCAGATACATGAAAACCAGTCATTACATCCTCCCCAACTTAAGAAAAATTCCGTCCTCGGAATTTCCAAACACTCACGTGTCCGGAAACAAAAGTGGGAAACGCTCTCGCATCTCATCTTCTCTCTCCCAAGTGGACTCTCCCGGTGAACCATGCCGCCACATCACTCTAACAAGATCGACGACCTTGTTTCAAAGTGACTTCTGACGCCTGTCCAGAATCTGCACTGGATGCTGGTCATACGTCAAATCTGAGCGAACGACGATCTCCGAGAAATCCACGGCATGAGACGGATCGCTGATGTATCGACGAAGCTGCGACACATGGAAAACATCATGGACTCCTTCCAAAGATGGCGGCAAGGCTAAGCGATAAGCTACTTCGCCGACCCTCTCCAAAACATCAAATGGTCCAATGTATCGCGGGCTCAACTTCCCTTGCTTCCCAAAACGAATCACTCCACGATTCAGGGAAATCCTCAGAAACACATGGTCGCCCGGTTGAAACTCCAAAGGACGACGTTTAGCATCCGCCCAATGCTTAAAACGGTCCTGAGCAATCCTCAACCTCTCCCGGATATTCCTGACGATATCCACGTCCTCCACGATCATCTCAGGTCCCAACAGCTCCCGATCACCACCGTCATCCCAACTCAATGGCGATCGACATTTCCTCCCATACAAAGCGGCGAAAGGTGCCATGCCAATAGACGCCTGGAAGCTGTTGTTGTAAGAGAACTCTACCAAGTGCAGATGGTCCTCCCACAAACCCTTGAAATCCAACATGCACGCTCTCAGCATGTCCTCCAAAATCTGAATCGTCCTCTCGGACTGGCCATCCGTCTGCGGATGGTACGCCGTGCTGAAACTCAGACGCGTACCCAAACTCTTCTACAAACTCTGTCAGAACTGAGATGTGAACCTCGTGTCTCTGTCAGACACGATACTCACGGGGACTCCGAGGTAGTCCAGTCACGAAATCCATAGTGATGTGTTGCCACTTCCACTCCGGAATCAGAAACGGTTGCAGCAACCCGGCCGTACGATGATGCTCCGCCTTCACTTGCTGGCAAACCAAACACTTGGCTACACTCCGAGCCACACTCCTCTTCATGCCATGCCACCAATAATTCAGACGAAGATCCTGGTACATCTTGGTGCCATCAGGATGCACAGAATACGGCGAACTGTGTGCCTCCACCATCAACTCCTCTCTAATATCCCCAGCTGGCACACACAGCCTGGCTCCAAACCTCAGCGAGCCATCCTCATGAATCAAAAAGTCAGTCCGCAGACCGGCTTCCACCTGCTCCCGAATCTTCACCAGCTTCGGATCCTCAGCCTGGCCAGCCTTAATCTGATCCACGATCGTCGACTGTACCTGCATGTACATCAACGACGAATCCTTCCCAGGAAGGACAATCTCCACACCAGACTCGCAAAAATCCTGCTGCAATCTCCACTGCGAGGTCAACATCATCACCGTGGGAAGCCTACTCAAAGCATCTGGAACCACATTCACCTTGCCAGGGTGATACTGCAAATCAATCTCATAATCTGCCATAAGCTCCAACCATCGACGCTGTCGCATGTTGAGCTCCTTCTGAGTAAAAATATACTTCAAGCTTTTGTGATCGGTGAAAATCTTCACTTTCTCACTCAGCAGGAAGTGCCTCCAAATCTTAAGAGCAAATACCACGGTAGCCAACTCCAAATCATGCGTCGGGTAATTCTTCTCATGAACCTTGAGCTGACGAGACGCATAAGCCACAACATGCCCGTGCTGATGCAACACACAATTTAGACCCTTGCCAGAAGCATCACAAAAGATCTCAAATCCACCGCTGCGATCAGGCACAACAAGAATAGGGGCAGTCGTCAGACGCTCTCTCAGAACACCAAAAGCACTCTCACAATCACCCGACCAAACAAAAGGTACATCCTTCCGCGTCAATCTGGTCATCGGCTCGGTAATACGGGAAAAGTCCTTAATGAAACGACGATAATATCCCGCCAAACCAAGGAAACTCCGGATCTCGGAAGCTGACGACAGAACGGGCCACTCCCTGATGACCCTAATCTTCTCGGGATCCACAGAAATACCATCTCCAGTCACCACATGCCCGAGAAAAGCAACTCTATCCAGCCAGAACTCGCACTTCAAAAACTTAGCATACAACCGATGCTTCCTCAACATCTCCAATACCATCCTCAAGTGCGAGGCATGCTCTTCCTCCGACTTCGAGTAGATCAGAATGTCGTCAATAAAGATAACGACAAACTTATCTAAAAAGTCGTAGAAAATCAGGTTCATCAGATTCATGAAAACTGCAGGTGCGTTAGTTACGCCAAAAGGCATGACCACGAACTCATAGTGTCCATACTTCGTCATGAACGCTGTCTTCGGAACATCTCCCTTCTTCACCTTCAACTGATGGTAACCACTCCTCAAATCCAATTTAGAAAACACCCTCGAACCTCCAAGCTGATCAAAAATATCATCGATGCGAGGCAACAGGTATTTAATCTTGATGGTCACCGCATTCAACTCCCGATAGTCCACGCACATACGACGTGAACCATCCTTCTTCTTCACCAACAACACCGGTGCTCCCCACGGAGACACACTAGGATTGATATAACCCTTCTGCAAAAGCTCATCCAACTACTTCAGCAACTCTTCCAATTCTGCAGGTGCCATACGATACGGCGCCTTCGAAATCGGCTGCGCTCCCGGAACAAGATCAATAGAAAATTCTAGAGCTCGATCAGGTGGCAAACCAGACATCTCCTCGGGGAAGACGTCGCCAAAATCTCGCACCACAGCTGGCCACTCCATCTCCATCTGCATATCCACAACCCCCACCGGCTTGGCCCAAAATCTGACAGGACCAAGCGAACTGCTACCACGACTGAACTCAAATACTGGATGTCCGGGAATCTCGAACACCACCTTCTTCCTCCTGCAGTCGATCGTAGCATAGAAGCTCGCAAGCCAATCCATCCCAAAGACCGCATCGTAGTTGGTGATGTTGTGGACAATAAAATCAGCATAAAGCTCATGTCCACAAACCACCACAGAGCAAGGACTGCACCCACGATGCACCGTGACTACTCCATTCCCTGTAACGATGTTCCAACTCTTGGAGAGAGGGGACGTCGACAAGGAATGCTTCTCCACGAAGCTCTGGGCCAAAATACACATCGACGCACCTGAGTCAAAGAGGACTCGGGCAGGGAACGTGCAAACCAAAACCACACCTAACAAACAGTCTAATCAATCAAATCTTACTCTAGCAACATTCCTACACAAGCATCCAACATAATTTCAACAATCAACTAATTAGGGAAGGAACAACTAGATCGAAAGTTACCTGCAATTACCTCATCCATGGCCAAAACCTCATCCTCGGTCATCAGAAATGCTTGCCTCCTTGGCGGAACCGCCTGCCGAAAGGCATGCCCCTGCGGAACAAGGGGTACCCCACGACCAGCGGGCACCGGGGCTCTCTGCTGCAACGGCGGGGTAGCAATAGGTGCCTTCCAAGGCTGCTTCAACCTCGGGCACTCCCTGAGAGCATGGGCGGGATCTCCACAGGCAATACATTGCCCCAAGAACTTCCTACATGATTCCTTGATATGGCCCTCCTTGCCACAGAAATGGCAAGTCCTCCGAACGGGCCCTCCTGGCCTCTTAAACTGAGCAGGCTGGTTCGGCCTGAATCCAGGTCTAACCACAGCTCTTGCCTATTCCACAGGCCTTTTCCCAGCACCAACAATAGACCCCCTCCTCTGGTTCACGAGCAGCTCCTGTCTCTTGGCTGCTACTAGAACCTTCTGATAAGATTCCCGGTCAGAAGAGGTCACAAAATTCTGGAGCTCCGAAGAAAGTCCCTGCAGGAACCTCTGAGCTCTCTCCTCAGCGTCCTGCACCATCTTTGGTGCAAACCGACTCAGCCTCATGAACTCTTGGTGATATCGGTCCACCGACGAGCTTCCTTGCTTCAAATCGATAAAACGCTGCAGCATCTCTTCCCTGGCAGCTTTCGGGAAGAACTCACCCTCAAATCTGGCCTTGAAGGTAGCCCAGACGATCGGCTCCTCCAACATCTTCTCTTCAGCATCCCACCAATTCCTGGCGTTATCCCTCAGCTGGCGCTTCGCCAAGTCAACCCAACTAACTTCATTGACCTTGGATATCTTCAGATTGTCCTCGATATTCCTCATCCATTCATCAGCAGCTAGTGGACCTTCAGTTCCATCAAAATATGCAGGACCCAGCTCTCTGAACTGCTTCGCCCCGGGCTCAGGGCGAGGGGCTTCCACGACCCGAGCAGCTTGAGTCACCGGAGCATTCTGTACCTGCAGAAGCACACCCTGCTGAACCTGCATCATCTGCAACATCATCCGCATCATCTCTCCGTTAGTGGGCTCCCGCTCAGGCTCCTCGTCATGAGGGGGCGCACCACCACCACCACCACGGGTGATTCACCTTCCTGCCATCTAATGACACAGAAAACGAAACAATTAGACTCATAGCTTAGGGCTTAGATGTCGAACTTATTTGTTGGACAATCTTGTATTATTATCGTTATCTCGATAATTGCAGTTACAGAAGGACCTGCATGGGCCACCACTAAAACATGTCACGACCCGCTTCCCTTAAATGGAGGCGAGACGTGAGAAGGTCTGCTCAAACGTGGAGCTGTGAAGCTGCACGCCTGATAAGCGTGAATTTAGTATAAGCAGGTCCCTGTAATTGAAAACGAAACAACAATAACAATAATAATAATATGAGACGGATATGAAATACCAATCCCACAGTTTGTCCACAAAATATTCAACATCACAGAAAAGCCACCAGGCTAAAAGAAAGAGTCTAAAGGCCCAGAACAAGGCCAAACAAAAGACGAATATAACAGAGTATCAAACTAGGTGCCACGCACCGACAACCCAAAAGATCTAACAAAACTAGACGTAGACACTAAGAATGATCTCCAGTGTTCACGAAGTCCTCGTCCAACACGGGCGCAAGCTCGGCGTCTGCAAACACCTCACCCTCAGCAAGTAACTCAGGCTCAAGGTCTAACATGCGTCACCCAAAAGAGAAAGGGGCACATGTCAGCAAGTCTAAAAGACTTGAGCAAGGAAATTGAAAGTAACTAACAACCTAGCATTTACAATATTAAGCAATGACATGACAGTTAAGTATGATGCGATAGTTTAAAGGAAGAGACAAGCACGCACGATGTAGCCAAAACTACCAAATCACTAATCAATTATCATTTATCACTTATCACTTATCACTTAGTGCATAGAGAGTCCACCTGCTGGCTAGCTCGTGGCTCAGTCCGCTTATCTCGTATCACTATTAATCACTTATCACTGTTTATCACTTAGTGCATAGAGAGTCCACCTGCTGGCCAGCTCGTGGCTCAGTCCGCTTATCTCGTATCACTATTAATCACTTGAACACTAGAGATTTCGCCTGCTGGCCGGAGTGGCGGATCAGGCCAACTCGGGGCTCAGGTGGCCGCTTATCTCTTACCCCACCCATATGTGTCGAGCGTTGGGGTTTCCAACTACAGGGTTCGCTTCTGGAACACGAGCCAGGAAAATAATATCGTTGTAGCGTGTGCTACGCAATCACGATGACAAATAAATATGCAATGCCAGGAACAGATAATTGCGTAACGTTAATTGAATTTAAACGTGACAGGAAAAATGCAATGACATGATCATATTCGCGTACCGTTAATTTAAAGTAAATGTGATATACAAGCATGATGAAGGTGACGGACCAAGCTTCGTTGTCAAGCTAGGTCAATGGCGTCTAAACGGCTATCCTTTCACCGTCTAGTCTCTTTTACGCTAAAGCAAGGGAAATGGCCTAAGACATGGCCCAATTCAAAAGTTGCAAGTTTCACTTGCCTGATACCGGGGTTGACGAGCAACGAAGATCGTCACAAGCTAATTACGGAATAGATCGCTGTTATGGCAAAACAATCATTAGAACAATGATTCTAAATCGATTTCTTATTAGAATCCTAACTTTCTAATAATCCATTTTATTAGGGTTTCACACATGTCAATGGGGGTTATGCTAAAACTAAAGGAATCGAGTATTACCGTGAAGAGGCGGAGGAGCGATGCCGAGCAACCACGGCAACGGAAGAACGATCCAGCTCAGATCTGGAAATGAGGGAAAAATCTGGAGAAATGGGTTTGGGGGTGGATTTTGGGGTTTTGATGAAGGTTTGGGGAAGATGAGAGATGGGTTGTGACAAGGGAGGGTTTGGATGATGGAGGATGAGCTTGGGATGAAGGATTAATGGCTTGAGGAAGATGTGGGCTCAATGGGGGAGAAATTAGGGTTTTAGGTCGTGAGGGAGAAGAGGAAAACGTTTGGAGGGGTATTTATAGAGTTTGGTGGCGGCTAGGGCAAAACTAGGGTTTACAGCACTGGTTAGTCGGTCAAAGAACAACCACTGACTGACTAGTTTAGGAACTAGTCGGTCGGTCGACCAACGTAGACCGACTAGATGTAAAAAGTAGCTTCAGTCGAAAACCTGAACTAAGTGTTAGTCGGTCAATGAACAACTACTGACCGACTAGTTTGGAATCTAGTCGGTCGACGAACGTTCATGGACCGACTAAGAGTGAACAGTATTGATACCAAAAATTAGTTGAAGAGTTAGTCGGTTAAAGAAGCATTACTGACCGACTAGTTTGCAACCTAGTCGGTCAACCAACCTTCTTAGACCGACTAACGATAAACAGTAACTCCTGAATAATTTAGAAAGCCAACTAGTCGGTTCAAGAAGGATTGCCGACCGACTGGATCGTCATCTAGTCGGTCGGTGCCCCTTCTTAGACCGGCTAACGTGCACCAAAAGTTCCGATACTGAGCGTGGAGCTCCGGGATCGATTCCTAAGACTCCTAGGCTTGATCTAACAGTAAGATACGACCGTTATGAAGCCCGTCACGAATGACTTACTCCGAAATCGACGATCCTAAGGAAGAAACGGGAAAACACGACGAAACGATCGAAAATGAAAGTTACGGAGACGAAAACCACACATGAGGAGAAAATCCACCAAAACATATATTATAATATAATAAATCCAGATACATGAAAACCAGTCGTTACAGAACCCGCCGCTCTTGACATTATTTGGAGCTCCTTTTTCTGGTTCTTCCCCCTTGAGCTGCCCCGCTTTGATTCCATCTTAGGGCCGCTCCTTCGTATTTGTTGGTTCGTGAGTTTTTGGTCATTGAATTGCTTAGGACTGATGGTGATAACTGTAGATGTCGACCAATGGTATTGGCAAGCAGTATCATTGGGGATAAGTATTGGCTTGCTTTTGGCCGTAGGTGTTGAAGTTGGATGTCGATCCTGTACTCGGATTTGGGAGACGGCTAGGATGTTGACTTCTTGTTGGATGTTATTGAGATTGTTATAAGAAGTGGTAGCGATGATCTCGACCCTCGAGAATTGGCCTTATATCTGCATATTAGTGTTGATCTGGATATTGGCTTGTAATTTAGTAGCGTGGCAGATGAAGTCCTTTGTGTTCGACTGGTTAAGTTGTAACAGCGCGGATACACTAGGTTTGGCCCTTACGTTTATGTATGCTATGTCAATGATTTACAAGATTAAGACCATGTAGTCATCATTTATATGAGTTGAAAATTTTAAACGTTACGTTCTTCTTTTGGTGTGGTTTTAAATAGCTTGCTATTGACTTATCGCCTAGGTTCCAAGTTCGAACAGGTGTCATCATCATAATAGCTCTCATTTTCATGTAGTGCCATTATCTCATATTTTGGCTACTTGATAAATCGGAAGTAACCATGGTGATGATACTAGGTTTTGAAACTAGTTACGGAAGCTATAGTGATGTCAATAGTATGTATTCAGTTCTTGTTTTCTTGATGCTGTGATATCCCATTATATTTCATGCTATTAACAACTTATTTTCATATGTTGTGGTCGTTCATTGAGCCTTCCTCTTGATCATTTAAATTGCTCAGGCGATTATCGATCCCCTTAAATTTCGAGGACGGAATTATTCTAAGGAGGGTAGGATGTAACGGCCTGTTTTCTAGTCGCATTTTGATTGTTGTGTACCTGTGTTTTACTTTGTCGATTCAGTTATTTTCGTCTGAGTGGATTTTTCGTCCTGCGTTGACGTGAGTGCGTCATTGTTTTCAGTTTGATCGTAGCGTAATTTTTAACCTGTTAGATCGTAATTATTTTTATTACTGAATAATTTTAATTAAAACGTTAATTACTATTTGCTACTAAATGATTTTAATTACTTTTAACTAAAAGAATAATTTCTAATTAACTTATTACTTTTAACTAAATTATTTTTACTAATTACTTTTCCTAAACTTATCTTACCATTTTACCTTACCCCAACCCCCAACCGTTCCCTAATCAACACTAACCCTATTGCCTTCATCCCCCACCGAAAAATGTTGGTGAGATCCAACATCCCTTCACTCCTCAACCACATCAGCCCCTACCTCCAACCATCCCCTTAAACCTGTCTTCTCCCCTTCTCGTTCTTAAACCAACCTATAGGAACTTCAACCCAGCAACGGCAACCCACCACCTTCAGCCACCACAACCCAATATCTCCACCTCCTCCTCCACAAAATCCATCAGCCATCCAACTCCTTACAAGCCAAAATCAGACCAGAAAACAAACCAGAAACAACGAACCAAGATTACAAATCACAAACCCCTAAAATCAAACCCCCGAGATCGGATCCTCATCGTCGTCGCACGGCCTTTGAAATTGCCACAGCCCAGATCTCGCGGTCGCTCCCTGACCCTCGATCGCACTGCTCGAGCTCCGATCACCGCTCGCACAGCTCCCCGATCGCTCGTCGCGCCCGGATCCACGTCGCTGCCCCGTCGGATCACACCGTGACCCTGCCTCCGATCCTCGATCGCCGCTGTTCCCACCTCGAGGCTGCCACCCAGACCCCGATCTCGCCGCGAAGCTCCCGGGTCCACGCCGCCACCGTCTTCGAGAAGCCGCCGTCGCCCGGAGCTCCGGATCCACCCGTCACGCTGCTCCGCGCCCCGCTCAGCGCCGATCTCCGATGTCCTTAGCCCCTTCGTCTGCGCGCGAAACAAGAAATAAAAAAAACAAAAAGAAAGAAAGAACGAGAGAGTGAGAGGGAGAGTGACAGTAGAGAGGGTGATGTTTAAAATAAGTTAATTATTATTATTATTATTATCATTATTATTATGAGTAAGTTCTATCTTTTATTAAGTTATTATAATAAGTTTATAAGTTTATAAGTTTTAATAAGATTATTAAGGTTAGTTAGTAATTAGTAAGCTTAAGATTATTTAAGTTAAATTATTTTAAGTTATAAAGCTAAGATTTTTATACAATAAGTTAAGTAAAATTACTTCATAAAACGCTAAGTGAATGTTATAATAGGTCAGTTTAATGTCTTTTAACTGGTTAGTAACCAGTAGTCTGATACCCAAAAATTCTTTGACGCAGATAAAACGTGCCCACGTCACCACCACCGGGACACGCACACCCGCGTCAAGGCAAGTATTTATTGTAATTAAATTTGGAACAACTGCTTAAATTAGTGTATAAATTGAACCCAAACCGATTTTAACATACTCTTAATATACATGTTGCATCTGTTTAGGAAATGAAAGTTTTATCAATATTTATTTATTAAAAGAATAACATCTCTTACTTGTTATTAAATTAAACCCAAACGGAACAGAGGGTGTGTCACGACCCTCAGAAACATGTGTAGAATGAATTGCAAACCAGGTCTTTAAAACTTAGCATCAAACCTGGTTTCAATATGTTTGACAAATTCTAGTAGCCGGACATTATGTTTCACTTTACTTATTTGCTCTTTTTACTTAACGGGACTGCTATTGCTTTTCGCATGTTAACAAGATAAACAAATTTGGAAAAGACGAGTATGTTACTACACATAGGTGATAACCATCGAATACAGACGGGGTGAAACCATCGACTACAGATGGGGTGAAACTCAATCAGTAAATAAACATACTCAAAAAGCCGAGTTGGCTACTCCCGTCAGGTCATGTGTGACTAGTCTGGCTCGTGTTCCAGTAGGGTCACATATGACTAGTCTAGCTCGTGTTCCAGTATATGGGGGTACACTTTAGGTGGGGTTGGTCCATTGCAGTAGGGTTTGTGAGTGTGTCTCGAACACGATTACGGCCCCTCCGGTGGAGGCAGCCAATGTGTGGAGCGTCACGGTAAAACCACCGGTGATAAGGTGTATCAAGAACATTTCACCTACCCAGGCATGGACTTATCACGTACACAAACAATCAAATACTCAACATTCAACTGTTTTACTTTAATTTTAACTGCAAAAATACCCATGCATGCTTGTACTTTACTTTTCTGCACTTATTATTCATAACTGTGTACTAACGCTCTTTTGTCCTTTTCTAATTGTTCCGCATTTCATTACTCTAAATATCTTTCCGAGCTTATCGCTGACATATATTTCAATGTTTATGAAATATATGTTAGGTTCAGAGACAGAGTACCTTGAGGACCTTACCTTTGAGCATCCCACTTTAGAGGTGGACCCCGCTGACCAGAGCTACGAAGACATTGAGATCCTCCCCGCGAAAGGCTAAAACTGGACATTTATATTTCAGTTTATTATTTGTATTATTATTTTCAGGTGTGTTTGCTTTCAGCAGATTGTACGGCCATGCTAGGCCTTAATTGTTTGTGTGTTTACTTTAGACGCTGGTATTGTAATGTAATAAATATTTGTGCTGTTTCTGAGAAATTAGCGTGCAGGGACCTGCCTTCGCTAATCACGCTTAGTGTGCTTAAGTCAAAGAAGGGAGAAAAAAAGTACATCTTCTATGCTTTAAGCACATGCGGACCCGCTCACGTCCTCGTCCCAAGTATACTGGGAAGCGGGGCGTGACAAATATGAAGGAATCATTGCCCATAAATTGTTGGCAAAACTCTCGGACATAGTGCTTCTACATCATTGATTGCATGCTTCGCTGTCCTAAAGACTGTTGGATCCTGTATATGAACAACTGGACGCTAGAGTGGGGTAAATAGTGTCTTTAAAATTAAACCGAACAAAGATATCAAAAGAGTTACCAATTTGAATCTATATAACAACCAAAAATGATATTTTTGTAGCGAAAATAAAATTAGAGAAAGATAATGCAAGCCAGGTAATCAACCACAAATACAGAATAGTTTATCCTGGTTCGGTCTCACTGACCTACTTTAGTCCCCAAGCTCACCGCTTGAGCTTTTCTATTCTCACATTACAAACTATAAACCTTGAACAGTAACCCGGTGTCGATAACTTCACTTCTCTCAACCACCTTGAGAGTGTTGGATCTGGATCTAAGCATGGCGGTGAATAGGCTTATAAAAATTCTCGTGCAACCGATGAGAAATCACACGTAGTTATAGCACAATCAATCAGACGCAGAGTATAGAAAATCAATCACAGCATGCACAGGCGATATACCCTGGTTCGGTAGCACCTACGACCTACGTCCAGCCCCGAAAGCAATACTATATTAATAATGTAAGGTACAACATGTAGCTAGAACACCTCTCAACACTCACCTGGCCTTCAGTACCCACACTCTCCAAGTGTCACCGGTACGACCTGTAGTAAGGGAACATGCTATACACTAACCTAGCTCTCAGCACCTGCACTTCCCACAGTGTGAAACAAAACTAATAATAGTATAAGCTCTCACTTGACTAGTCCCAACTAGTCAAGTCCCTCTTGTCTAGCAACCACCAGACAAGACCCCAAATGTATCACAAATAGTGGTAAAGTTTCCCCTACAGAGATCGCTACACCAATACAAAGATAAATAAATAGAGTTTTAGAAATGCTCAGTAATGGTGTGTCGTCTCTGTCGTTCAGCATGGCGTCAGATCAATCTGACAAGTAGTAGTCTCTGATGTCCCATCAATAGTCTGGCTCCCCTCTCGATGAGACTTGCGCCCTTCGCCAAAGATTGAAACTTGCGGCACCTCACTAAAGATTGCAACTTGCGACACCTCACCTTGTAAACAATGATTCCTTGCTGCATGTGCTTCTCTTCCCTAATTTCCCAGTCAAAGATTACGTTGTGCTTGTGTGATTGAAGACCTAGATGAAGAGTGCGACATTTTTGATTAAAAAAACAGAAGGTTGTCTGCTCTTTGTAATTGGCTATTAAAAACTTTTGGCTTGTGATTTCCCAAGGGAGAAGAACATGTGGTCCTTGAACTAGTGGACTTTTGGATCACTCTGAAAATGAAGAACAAGTGAATTAAAATAAATTATTAGATTCCCATGTGATGCCTTGTATCCCCAAAGAAAGCTCTATGCATTGTCTTGGATGACCTGTAAAAGAGAGCAAAGATTAATTGAAAGAGGCAAAATATAAAAGCCTTGTCCTTTTTTCTCTCTCTCCCCCCATTTTCTCCAATGCACGGCCGCAAGAAATTCTTGGATGAGGGATGCTTGGTTTCGGCCGGCCTGTAATGATATTTATAGGTATTTTAAGAACCCCAGTTTGTGTATTTACAGAATTACCACCGCAAGTCGATTTTCACTTATTTTAGCCGTTTGGGGGTCGTTTTCTCATCCGAAAATTTCTTTGTCTTCCTTGTTCTCTCCCCCATGATCCACAGTCATATTTGATATTTATATCGTCGTGAAGATGACCAAAATGGCATTTTATGAGCAAAGTGCCCGTTATCTCTGGAATGACCAAATTGCCCCTGAATCCAGATGAGCTCCTTTCAACCTAAAAAACACTTAGCACACACATTAAAGACTTCAAATGTGTTTGTCATCATCAAACTAGAATCCTAGATCGTTGCGTCCAACAATCTCCCACTTTTGATGATAACAACCTAATACAAAGATTTGCAATGCAATTATAATGATGTGCAAGCATACAAGCATGCTTCCCCTGTTTTGATGCTTCCCCAATATTCATTAATGCTCCCCCTTAATCAAACAATCATATTTTCACGTGCATTAATATCAAACTAATATCAAATCTTTTCCAAATTTTTCTCCCCCTTTGTTATCATCAAAAGTCGAAACACGAAGTCAAAAACATATACCATGCCAAAAAAGAGAGTATTATTAACCATTACCAACAATGGCATGCATATACTCATAGAATAATCAAGTCAAAATCCAATGAAATTAAACAACGAAGACTACGCCACCAACGTGTAAAGTGTGATGATTAAAATTGAAGCACATGAGGGAGAATCATTTAAGAAAGTCAACCAAAACCAATCCACATTTTTCAAATAACATTCTATTACCTAGGATTGATTTTTTCCACCTCATTAAAAATGAGTTCAAGGTACCACACCACAAAACATAGCATATAAGGACTCTTAGATGTGGGGGTGGCATTGCTTGACGAGTATATACAGCAACGCTAAAGTTTACCCATAAATCTTATGTTGGATACTCGTGGGCAATACCGTTGCCAAGGATTGTATCCATTTTATATACGGAGTAATTATCCTTCTTTTACATTTTTTTATAAGTACTTATAACAACAATTTCTTTTGCTCAATATTTTTATCCATGGCAAGGTATATCGTATTCTTTAGATTTACAGTTAAGTTTTCCTCCTACATTCACATCCCCAATTTCATAAGCGATATCTCCAAATGTGCAACAATTTTTAATAATGTGGAAGTGAAGATGGAGGTGTAGAAATCAAGTTATTTTCAATCAATGAATATGCCATGAATATTTATAAAGTTGAACATGCGCATGTAGCAAAAGAAATAATACAGAAATTTCTACATAGATATGAAAATCATTCATGGATACTTTTTTAATGAATCAAAGAGACAGATACAAATTTAAGCACCATTTTTTTGTTTTTGTTTTTTTTGTTTTTGTTTTTTTGTTTTTTTTATGCATGAAGTACTAAAGCAAACATGAGATGCAATCACACAAACAAAAAAATCATGCACACATAACAATGCAACTACTAACACACAAACAAAAAAATCACGCACACAGAAGGCTATGAAGGTATGTATTAAGTTCAAAGAGACAGATATACCTTCGCGTCGCCGTTTGGCTATGGAGATATATAATGAAAACGTTCAATTGAAAACTCCTCGTCAAATATTCATTGTACCTACATGGTAGGTGCTATGTGTGACCTTGGAATCTAACAAGGTCCACTCACGTTAGTCATCAAAGATTTAGGAACCCATATTTGTTTGAACTTAATGTTTTTGTTCCTATATTTGCAATGATATGAAGTATGACCAACACATCCACATGTAAAGCACTTTGCATGAGAATTTCCAACCTCTGTTGTTTCAATGTGAACTTTTCTATATTTTGATTTTTCAACATTTTTAAAACCATATCCTAGTCCTCGTCTATTATTGCCATAAAGTTGATTTCCAAGAATAATGTCCAAATTTTGTTTTCCAATAGAAAATTTCTTTAATGACAATTCTAGACTAGCGACTTTGGATTTCAAATGAGCATTTTCGTTCACAAGCAAAGTACATTTACTTATAAATGCTATCTTGTTTTCCTCTTCCTTCCTTTTAAAATCATCCATTTTCTTTTTAAGCTCGTTATTCAACATGCATAATTTATTATTAAGCTCTGTAATCTCACAATCTTTTTCAGCTTCGAGCTTAAATAAATCTTGTTTTAACATTCTAATGTCATTTAAAAAGGAAGGGCAAGAAAGACAAGTAGTATTTTCATGGAACCTAGATTTTACATTTTTCAACAAAGCAATAGTAGAATTACAATCAAGAAGTTTTTCTTTTAAATC
Organism: Scilla litardierei; assembly: GCA_030789695.1. Lineage (NCBI taxonomy): Eukaryota > Viridiplantae > Streptophyta > Magnoliopsida > Asparagales > Asparagaceae > Scilla > Scilla litardierei. The sequence continues at coordinate 314,860,439 of CM061142.1, read as the reverse complement.
ATTTGTTTCATGAAACATGTCACAATTTTCTATTTGTAATTCACCATTAGACTTTTCGTGACCTTCTAACTCAGATTCTAGGTTCACAATAACATCTTGCATATCATTAGAAATACATCGTTGTTTATCAAGTTCAGCTTGCATTTCTTTGCATAGATTTATAAGATCAACTCTTTTATTGGTGCGAGATGTTACCTCATCCAATTCTCCCATTTGGCAGATGGAGGTGAAAGATAAATTCTCATCATCTTCATTTTCAGCTTCGATGGCCATGTCCCATGTAATCATTTTCGCTTTTCCTTTTTCTTTAGCAACTTGAGCGGTCTCTTTTTTGCAATGCTTCATATAATGGCCTCTCCTGTTGCATTTAAAACGTATGACATGGTCAATAGCAGTCCGCTCAGAAGAATTTTTAGCAGAATTAAAATTATTGGAACGATTAAACCTATTTTAATTTCTGCTCTTACGTGAGGAGTTCTGATGAATTTTCTGAAGTTTCTGACCATTAGCGCCATCTCCTCATCATCGTCATCTTCACTAGCTTTCAGAGCTAGTGGCTTTGGAGATTTTTCCTTCTCCTCAGAATTCCCTCTAGCCTCTACACTTTGCAACTCAAGCTCATGAGACATCAAGTTTCCTATTAAGTCCTCCACCTTCAACTGAGATAGAACCATGCTTCTTGGATGGCGGTGACTTTCGGCCTGAATGAGCTTGGTAGCGCCCTTAAGATCTTCCTAACCTGTTCAAGGGTAAAGTAGGGCTTACCGAGAGAGCTGGATTTATATACGATGTCCGTGAATCTCGTGAACATCTCCTTGACAGATTCAGATGGCAGCATGCGAAAACTTTCATACTCCGTACTCAATAGCACAAGTCAGGATTCCTTAACTTGTGATGTTCCTTCATGCGTCACCTTTAGCGTATGCCATACATCCTACGTAGTTAGACAATGTGAGATAAGATTAAATTCAGATTTGTCTAAAGAACATATGAGCGCATTCATGGCTGTATTATTCAAGGAGAATTATTTTTTATCATTGTCATCCCATTTATCTTCAGGTTTCAACATATCAATAGTTTCAATTTTAATCACGAGAGGACTATAACCTTTATCAACAATACTCCATATATTATAATCAACTACACATAAGTAGATTTTCATTCAAGATTTCTAATAAGCATAATCAACTCCATTAAATTTAGGGGGTCGTGAAATAGACTGACCTTCTGTAAAAGCATAGTCTAGGAAATCCATGGTCAATCTAGGGTAGATCCTAAAAACTGGCTTTGATACCACTTGTTGGATCTGGATCTAAGCCTAGAGGGAGGTGAATAGGCTTATAAAAATTCTCGTGCAACCCACGAGAAATCACACGCAGTTATAGTACAATCAATCAGACGCAGAGTATAGAAAAGCAATCACAGCATGCACATGCGATATACCCTGGTTCGGTCGCACCCACGACCTACATCCAGCCGCGAAAGCAAATACTATATTAATAATGTAAGGTACAGCCTGTAGCTAGAACACCTCTCAACACTCACCTGGCCTTCAGTACCCACACTCTACAAGTGTCACCGGTACGACCTGTAGCAAGAGAACCTGCTCTACACTAATCTAGCTCTCAGGAGCTGTACTTCCCACAGTGCGAAACAAAACTAATAATAGTATAAGCTCTCACTTGACTAGTCCCAACTAGTCAAGTCCCTCTTGTCTAGCAACCACCAGACAAGATCCCAAATGTATCACAAATAGTGGTAAAGTTTTCCCTACATAGATCGCTACACCAATACAAAGATAAATAAATAGAGTTTTAAAAATGCTCAGTAATGGTGTGTCGTCTCTGTCGTTCAGCATGGTGTCAGATCAATCTGACAAGTACTAGTCTCTGATGTCCCCTCAACAGTCTGGCCCCCTCTCGATGAGACTTGCGCCCTTCGCCAAAGATTGAAACTTGCGGCACCTTACCAAAGATTGCAACTTGCGACACCTCACCTTGTAAACAATGATTCCTTGCTGCATGTGCTTCTCTTCCCTAATTTCCCAGTCAAAGATTATGTTGTGCTTGTGTGATTGAAGACCCAGATGAAGAGTGCGACATTTTTGATTAAAAAACAGAAGGTTGTCTGCTCTTTGTAATTGGCTATTAAAAAATTTTGGCTTGTGATTTCCCAAGGGAGAAGAACATGCGGCCCTTGAACTAGTGGACTTTTGGATCACCCAGCAAATGAAGAACAAGTGAATTAAAATAAATTATTAGATTCCCACGTGATGCCTTGTATCCCCAAAGAAAGCTCTGTGCATTGTCTTGGATGACCTGCAAAAGAGAGCAAAGATTAATTGAAAGAGGCAAAATATAAAAGCATTGTGCTTTTTTCTCTCTATCTCCCCCCTTTTTCCCCAATGCACGGCCACAAGAAATTCATGGATGTGGGATGCTTAGTTTCGGCCGGCTTGTAATGATATTTATAGGTAATTTAAGAACCCTAATTTGTGTATTTACAAAAATTGCCACCGCAAGTCGATTTTCACTTATTTTAGCCGTTTGGGGGTCGTTTTCTCATCCGAAAATTTCTTTGTCTTCCTCGTTCTCTCCACCATGATCCACGGTCATATTTGATATTTTATATCATCGTGAAGATGACCAAAATTCCATTTTATGACCAAAGTGCCCTTTATATCCGAAATGACCAAATTGCCCCTGAATCCAAATGAGCTCCTTACAACCTGAATAACACTAGCACACACATTAAAGACTTCAAATGTGTTTGTCATCATCAAACTAGAATCCTAGATCATTGCGTCCAACAGAGAGGATATTTTACAAATAAATTGTGTAACAAATCTCATATTGCCTTTGAACATATGTGATTGAGGATTTAATAGACCTTAAGGAGTATAATTCTATTCATGAATATTGGAATTTTTTATGAGTTGAATTTTTTGAAAAGGAATGGCTTTTCTATTGAAGAACTTGTGAAAGGGTTTTCTAGGAATAAAAAGATTTGACTCTTGTAATTTTCTTAATATTTCTTATTTTTATTAATTCTAACAACTAAGATAAAAACCTTATTTATACAGATGAAAATCCATTAAAAAAGTTTACAGAATGCCTCGTTTGATGGCATGAAAACGACTAGTTTCTAAATGTCAATGCAACCAATGATAACATTATTAGTTGACAGGTAAATGTTCTCAGAAAAGCTGGGCTGGAAAGCACTTTTAGTCGACTAATGAAGCATATTAGTCAACTAATATAAGGTATTAGTCAACTAATAACATCTGTTAGTCGACTAAACATAGCTCTATAAAGCTAATCTGAGTTTGTGAAATGTATTAGCCAACTAGAAGATAATGTAGATTGATAATGGTATTAATTAGTCAACTAAGGGCTGAGTTGACTTGGTTGTGATATTCTGATAAGGTAGTTGTTAGTGCCCAGGTACGAATCCAACTGGATCTGCATACCTGACCCGTTTAGCATTCGTGACCCAATACCCCCTACGCTCTTAGCGGGGTGCAGATGAGTTAGTCGAATGTGTCATTCAACCGTTAGTCTGGTGCCGACAATCAGGGGAAAGTTAATAGGGCTGAATAAATGGGCAGTTGTTAACTCAAATCCCGGAGAAGATCGTGCCCCAATCAATGAGGGACGATTATGCATCGTCAAGGGGAATTACCTATAAATAGACCAAAGAATGAAGGTAAAGGGGTTCCCATCTCAGAGGTACGAGGTCTAAGACATAGAACTCTATCTTCTCAGCTTACTTTTCTTATATTCGAGCTTGCGTCGCCAGTATTGAGATGAACCTCTGTGGGTCGATCTCTGCTGCTCCAAGATTCCTCTCTTCCTTAAAGTTCCATACTAAATTAAGCATTGGAGGGGATTTGGGTCGGAACCCAGATCCGACCCCCCTAACGAGTCCCTGTGGTGTAGACCGACGGTCATCGTCTAATGCCGAAGGTCGATGATGAGCTTCCCAATCTCGAATGGTCGACATAACCGTCGCTTGTAGATCGACCTAACGTCGCACTAGCTCCAACTACCATCGTCCGACCCCGTTTTCTCCAACTATGGGTCCCACTCCAACTGCTGACGAGGCTCTGACTTAGCGTCCTGAGTCTACATCAGCTTGACAACTGTCTAGGTCAATTTTTGGCCTTAACAGTTTGGCATCGTCTGTGGAAAACCACGAGTCGACATCCCGATTGATGAACTACTCGACCATGTCAACCTACCCATCCACATCATCCGAGGTTGCCACGAAACCTTCCAGCATCAGACTCATCAGCATGATAACGGGAGGTCCCCCACATCCGAAGTTATCAACCTCTCCCCAAAGCTCCTATGCTTGAAGGTTGATGAAAGTATCCGTGGGGGCGAAAGTGCCCTAAAGATTCTATACCACCTATCTCCTTCTTGGATAAGGATCTAGAAGGTGTGGAACTACCGCATGATGATGCCGTCATCGTCACGGCCACCATCAAAAAGATCATCGTGAAAAGATTACTTTTTGACACCGGAAGCTCGTGCGACATACTCTTCTTCACTACGTTGGAGAGGATGAAAATGTCATCCGTGGAGTTGACGTAGTGTACGGGGCCCCTGGTGGGATTCATCGGACATTCTGCCCCGATAGTAGGCATCATCACATTACCGGTGACCCTCGGTACGTATCCTCGACAAATCACTCGCCTAACCAGTTCATGGTGGTGAAGATCAACTCGGCGTATAACGAGATCATCGGAAGACCCCTATTAAACGACATAGAAGTGGTGGTCTCGACCTTCCATCAGATAATCAAATACTAGACCCCCGAGGGAGTCGAAAAAGCAAAAGGGAATCAGAAACATACACGATCGTGTTACACGCTATCCACCGTCCTAAGGAGGATTGAGCAGGCGGATCAAGTCGACCTTCGGATCGAAGATCTTTGGCCTGCTGTAGTCGATGAAACAGAGAACATCTGAGTCTTCGAAGAGGAAGGAAAACCCTTCTCTATTCGGTCGCCGCTCCCTTGCGACCTAAAAGAACAGTTAATCGCCCTCCTAAGAGAGCATGGCAACATCTTCGCCTGGACCCCGAAGGACATGCTCGGCATCGACCCTGAGATAGCATTTCACAAGCTGGAGGTCGACCGGACCTCCAGACCCATGAAGCAAAAGAAGAGAAACATGGAAGGCAAAAAGATGAAAGCTACGATCGAAGAAGTGGATCGACTTCTAGAAGCTGGCTTCATTCGGAAAGTCAAGTGCCCTGAAAGTCTCTCAAATGTCGTGATGGTTAAGAAGGCGAACGACAAATGGAGAATGTGTGTCGACTTCACTGATCTCAACACTGCGTGCCTGAAGGACAGCTACCCCCTGCCACGAATCAACCATCTGGTCGACAGTGCTTCAGGCTTTGAACTTCTCAGCTTCATAGACGCCTTCTCAGAATATAACCAGATTCAGATGGCACCAGAGGATGATGAGAAAACTTCTTTCATAACTGATCGAGGTATTTTCTGTTACACCAAAATGCCATTCGGTTTGAAAAATGTAGGGGCCACGCACCAATACATGATGAACGACGTCTTCGAGGCTCAAATAGGACGAAACCTAGAAGTCTACGTTGACGACATGTTGGTCAAGTCGAAGAAGCCGACGGATCACATCGCAGACCTTTGGGAGATATTTGCATAGATCCGAAGATACAACATTCGGCTGAACCCTGCCAAATGTACCTTCGGGGTTCGGTCGGGGAAGTTCCTCGGTTTTATGCTGACAAATCGAGGGATCGAGGCCAACCCCGACAAGATCGCTGCCATTATCATGATGAAGGAGCCTTCGACCCTCAGAGACTCCAAAGACTGAACGGAAGGATAGAAGCCTTGGGACGGTTCTTATCTAAGTCAGTCGAGAGGTTATTGCCCTTCTCCAAGGTATTGAGAAAGGCGATAGCCTCCGCGTCAAGCGGTAGGAAAGTCATCGAGTGGGATACAGACTGCAAAAAAGCTTTCACTGAGCTGAAGGAGTACCTCCGCACCCCATCGCTCCTGACCAAGCCAGATAAAGACGACCAGCTCATCATTTATCTGGCCGCCACCGAGGAGGCTGTAAGTTCGACGCTCATCAAAGAAGATGCAGGGGTGCCACAGCCCATCTACTACATCAGTCAGGTTCTTCGAGGTGCGGAGATCAACTACTCAAGGATCGAAAAGATGGCTTTTGCACTGGTCCAATCCGCAAGGAGGCGGCGACCGTATTTCCAAGCGCACACCATCCTGGTCCTCACCGACACTCCCTTGGAGCAGACCCTGAAGAGGTTCGATCGTTCATGGAGAATGACAAAATGGGGGTCGAACTAAGTGAATTCAACATCCGATTCAAATTAAGGACCACCATTAAAGGGCAGACTCTCACCGACTTTATCGTCTAACTCACTTACGACGATGGCCCGCGGGAAGAGATATATGCAACTAGCATACCACCTGAGGCTACCCCCTCATCCTCAACAAGTGTCAATCCCCCAAACAGAGTGAAAGACGCAATTGAAAATAAGGGAACCTGGATCATACAAGTCGATGGTTTGGCCACACAAGCTAGAAGCAGGGTTGGAATAATCGTCCAAACATCTGCGGGTGATATATTCGAATACGCCCTATGCTTCGATTTCCAAACCACTAATAATGGTGCAGAATATGAAGCAGCCATCAACGGACTCCGACTGGCTCGAGCCCTAGGGGGCAAGAGTGGTCCAACTACTCAATGACTCCAGTCTCATTGTCCACCAACTGAATGGGACCTTCGAGGCCCGCGACGATTCAATACAGAGTTACATGCAAATCGCTAAAGCAGAGCTTGTCAAATTCACATGCGTAGAAATTCATCACGTGCCAAGGTCGAAGAATCATCGAGCTAATGCCTTGTCAAAGCTTGCATCCTCCTCCCCCGTGGGACTCGATCGGACAGTGTATGTACAACGTCTACACCACCCCAGCGAGCTGACACAGGAACTGCTAAACCTTGATCAAGAGATCACGTGGATGGACCCCATAATCCGTTACCTAAACACGGGGGAGAAGCTGACCGACCCAGTGGAAGCATGAAAGCTAGAATGGAATGCCTACCAATTCGTCCTGCTAGATGGTTCATTGTACAAAAGATGATGGACCAGGTATGACATCTTCCCCTATCTTAAATGTTTAGTCCCACAGGAAGCGCACTACATGATCCAGGAGATCCACAAGGGTAATTGCAAAAACCACTGCCGCTGAAAATAAATAGCTTTGAAGGTCGTGAAACAAGGGTATTTTTGGCCAACGAGGTTCAAAGATGCCGTCGAATACGTTCGACGGTGATCGACATGCCAAAAGTTCTCAAAGATCAGCTCGACCCCACCAACTGATCTAATCCCCATCGTCAGTCCAGTTCTTTTTGCCAAGTGGGGACTAGACCTCCTTGGACCGTTAAAACCAGCGAGTGGGCAACAGAGATACTTAATAGTGCAATCGACTACTTCACAAAGTGGATCGAAGCAGAATCTCTCTCCTGAATCACCTGGAAGGAAGCTCGAAGCCTCGTCTAGAAGTCCATCGTCTGTCATTTTAGCATCCTGCAATCCATAGTGACGGACAATGGGACACAGTTCGACAGCGTCGTCTTCAGAAACTTCTACTCAGAGCTGAAGATCAAGTTGCACTTTACCTCCGTTGACCATCTCCAATCGAATGGTTTGGCAGAGGCAGCCAACAAAAGCATCAACGGACACCTGCAGAAGAGAATAACTGGGCTCGAAGGAACTTGGCCGGACGAAATCCACGGCATACTATGGTCGTACAGAACGACCCATAAAACATCGACGGGTGAAACACCATTCAGGTTGGCTTATGGATACAAAGCCATCGTCTTAGTCGAGGTCAATGAACGACCCCTTCGTCTCCAATACTATGATGAAGAAAGAAACTCAGAAGGCCTCAAACTCAACCTACAACTAGTGGATGAGGTCTGTAAATGGGCTTTAGCGACCCTCGTTGAACAAAAAGGACGCATGGCCCGCTATTTCAACTCAAAAGTCTGCGAATGTAGCTTCTGTGTGGGCGACTTGGTGCTATATAAGGCCTCTTTCACTCCCGAGATTCTCAAACAGGGGAAACTCACTGCGAAATGGGAAGTGCCGTACACAGTGATTGATGTGCTCGGACCTGCCACCTACCGACTCGCTACTTTGGATGATAGAGAACTTCCTCATCCCTGGAGCGCTGAGCATATGTGGAAGTATTATCAATGATTGTACAAACTGGTGTAAAATGATCAAAATCCATCTTCATCTTTTATCCTATGCATGTTCATTACGAATACAAAGTAGATCGTTCTTTGACATCAGTGGGACGACCCTCGTCGGTCGTAAGTCAAAGGGGCCTCGCCCCTCTCCATCGAACGACCCTCGTCGGCCGTAAGTCGAAGGGGCCTCGTCCCTCGCCACCGCCTCATCGGCAGTAAGTTAAAGGGGCCTCTCCCCTTGCCATCGAATAACCCTCGTCGTCTGTAAGACAAAGGGTCCATACTCCTCGCCATCAAACGACCCTCGTTGGCCGTAAGTTGAAGGGGTCACACCCTTTGCCACTGAACGATCCTCGTCTCCCGTAAGTCGAAGGGGCCTCGCCCCTCACCACCGAACGACCCTCGTCGCCCGTAAGTCGAAGGGGCCTTTCCCCTCTCCACCGAATGACTCTCGTCAGCCATAAGGGCCTCGCCACTCGCTACCGGACGACCTTGGCATGTATGTCGTAAGAGGTTCGCCATTCTCTACCTAAAGAAACCTGATTTATGGTTACATTCATTGATTGAATACGCCTACCATGTCTATGACAAAACTTGCCTAAAGATTTCTACGAAATTTAAAGTTAGGTCTTTGAGGGGCCATACACACATCGATATTAAAGTAAAGAAGAAATGTCGCAAAAAAGTTTCTTCATTCATTCGAAGAAAACAAAATTACAAAAAATACAAAACAAAAGGCCTACCGGCCTAAAAGGGAGGGGGAGCACTTCCTGACACCAAGACGCTGGTAAAAGCCTGCATTGCCTTTGCGAGCTTCGACGTAAGCTCAGTCTTCTCATTCGCGACGGCCTCCTCGAGCCCAGTGACTTTGGCCTGAAGCTCTGCTTTCTCCACTTTGCAAGCTTCTACACATCTCTCGGAGTCGCAAGCTTTGGCCCAAAGATCGACCGTCTACTTCTTGTAGGCGTCGAGCTACTACTCGAGCTGGGACCTCTCCAACTGCCACTGAAGCTCAGCAGATTTGTAGAGGCCCGATAGAGACGACATGCTGTCCTTAGCCTCCATCGCCTCCCATTCGACCGCCGCCTTGTCGACGAGAGCTTTCCCCAAGGCCTCCTCCACCTCCTTTGCCCGTGCCTCAAAGCTGAGCACTTTCTACTCCGCGTCCGCCACCCATCGACCTCCATCAATCAAGTCGACAGCCTGGCAGCATAGCACGGCCCCGAGAACGGACATCTACAAACAAAACAAGGGCTAGTCAAAAACAACGACTGACTTGGACGACGATAAACAAAGGCTTGGGTGACATACCTGGTATCCTCTCCCTACAAAGAAGTTGGCCACCCTTTTGAGGTCCAACTTCTGCAGGAACTCCAGATCCTTGGGGAGGATCGAGTTCTCCACCATCCTGGCGGTCGTCCCGAAGTCACTCAAGGCCGAGTCCTCCTTGCCAATGGCGAAGGGGGGCAGATGAAACTCACCATAGACCGGCCCTGAGGATCAAGACGAGAGCCAATTGAGCAGTAACACTCGATCGAACTCCCTAGGGATCGAGCCGAACAAAGGAGTAGGCGACATGATGTCACCCCAAGGCCACTGATCCAGAAGGGTTGTCATAGAGGCCTGAGACACCGAAGTGGTCTCCACCACCCCCGGAGGCTCGAGAGGAACGACCTTCATACCTTTCCCCATGGGATCCTCCTCCTCCACTCGCCTCCTCTTTGGAGACTCCTCCTCCCCATGAGAGGGCATCTCCCTCTTCTAGCTAACCGCTTCAGTCGGCTCAACAATATCAGCAGTGTCGACGTCGACCACCTCCTACGACGACCACCTCCTGCGGCTCTACGACCATGACGAAAGCCATGGGCACAGAGAGCTGCACAGGATCCTGGCTGGAAGCCTCCCTCGAAGAGGCTCGGGAAGAAGGCCTGGATATCTGCTAATCTCCTGATCTGGCTGGAACTAACTCCGAAACGATGTCGTCTAACCGCAAGCGCACGTTATAGTGGCGAGCGGGTATCGAACACGGGGAAGCGGTGCTATACTACCTATTTACTCCTAGATTGATTTAGACTTGCGGATTTATTGATGGATATGGATTGTGGAGTGTCGTAATGGTGATAGATAAGAAAGTCGTGTTACTCAATGTCGCAAACAAGGGGTTCCACAGAAAGAAAGATAGAAATAAAATATAAAAGACTAGGGCTTTAGGAATCGCCACTAGGACCGTCGAATGTCGATGCTAGGCTAGGACCCTTACATTACATTGGTTTTATTGGAGATGGTCTCTAAGCTCATATCACTCTCGTGGGTTAGAGATTCTTACTTCGGTCGCTCTCATTGACGCAATGGCGGTAGCCATCAATGTATTGATATAGTTCGTCGGTGAATCCTCTCAAGACACGAGCCACGCATGGTCACGAGCCTTGGTTGAATCTACTAACTCCCTAATTAAATCCCAAAGATACTCCTTAAGTTAATCGATTCCATCGAATGTGGTCACGATCGCATACGAGTTCTCCTAGGGATTTGGCTGGATCGACCAAAATACAACCCCTTTTATATCCAACGCATCATAAAAGTCCTATCTTTGCATCTAAATCCTAAGATCCATGGGCTAATCCCTTAGCCCTCGATGGAATTACTCATGCATCATAGGAAAAGAAATAGAAGATTCAATAATAGCAAGAGAATTCATCATAGCATGAATCAAAGAGGTATTCAATAAGAAATCACACATAAATAACAAATAGAATTAAAGAGACAAAAGTACTTATCTTAATACAAGGGAGGGGCCTATGGTGTAGCTTAACTCCCAAAAGATCAACTCCCAAAACTTCATAGATATCCCTAAAAAACTCTCCAAAAAGTCCCCTTTAATGACGGCTACAATTCATCTATATATCCCCCTCTAAACCCTAGCAAAAAACCCAAAAACCCCTCTGAAATCCGTGCCCAAAGCCAAATCCGTACGCAACTTAAGTCATGGGCCCGCGGCGACTCGGGTCGAGTAGGCAGCTACTTTGTCGAGTCGTCAGGAAGTCTGAAATCTTAGCCCAAAATCGTGCTCTGCCTGCTCGGACTGAGTAGGGTCTGCTCAGTCGAGTAGGTAGCTGCTCGGTCGAGTAGGCGGCTGCTCGATCGAGCTGTCAGAAGTCTGGATTCATCAATCAAGTCATCGCTATGCATGCTCGGACCGACTAGGGTCTGCTCGGACCGAGTAGGTAGTTGCTCGGTCGAGTAGGTAGTTGCTCGATCGAGTAGGTGGTTGCTCGGTCGAGTAGGTGGTTGCTCGGTCGAGTAGGTGGTCAAGAACAGATTTCAGCACTATAGTCTCAGCTTGCAGAAATTCCCTAGAGCTCATCCGACCTCCGATTGGCGCATTCTTAGTGGCGTTGGAACCATCTTGCAGTCTCTATCTGGAAAAAGTATCAGAAAAATATTGAAAACTCCCAGATGATATCAGAGTTGAAAAGAGTGCATGGCTATACTGTTTCCAGCACTTTGGGTCGCTCGATTCCTTTGCCGCATCATAGCTCGATCGAGTGACCTGGAATCCATGAGTCATGGTATTATAGAACCATGCTTTCTTTATTCTCCTCTTCTTTGCTCCTTCTCTCTTTTCCCTTCCTTGCTTCCCCATAACTTTGAGTCACCGAACGCGACGCCTCAGGAGTTCCGGTGTCGAAGCACGCGCTCTTTCCTCCAATATACTCCAAAACGCTCTATATTTCCTGAAATGCAATAAAACGCTCTTAACGTACAATAATTCCAATTATGAGCGTAAAAGCGTATGAAATATGTAATTGAGCAATCATTTTGACGTGTAATCATATAGATAAAACGTGGAATATAATGACACATCAAAATCCCCACAAGCTTGCCTCTTACTCGTCCTCGAGAAAGATTAGTAAGAAGCAAACACAGAAGAGGGATACTATGGAGATGTGAGGCGGTGGCATGTAATGGAGCCAAGTGGTTCAATCTTAAATTCAGAAAATACAAGAACCCATGGTATGCAAGAACTCGTGAAAACGCGTTAATATGAAATTAGAACACATATACATAGCAAATAATTTAATCTCGCTCAAATTAAAATAAGGTGGATTTCGATAAATGTAATGAACTTGATAAGTGATAAAATGAGATTAGAGTTATATCATATCATAGTTTATCATGTAATATACTAAGTTCACAGAAATGAAACAAATGTCGACAACTCATTCTCTAAGCAGCATAGTATGTCATGATCAAACACTTTCAAGCATGCGTGGTATTTTGTTATACTTCATGGAATGAATTTAGCAAATTCAATTAAGGTAAGGCATCACCACACTACGACCATTTCAAGGCTCCTAGAGCCCATCAACTTTGTCATGTCTTTGTTCTATATAGAAATGGAGATAAAGATATGGGATTTTTGTACTTTTATAATTTTTTGGCTATATAAATATTTCATATGCATTTTTCTTTCTTTATATACATGAGATAACTCAATATATATAAAAAGCAGCCTATGCATCCCAGACCAGACGATCTTAGGGCATTGGGTTACGAAGAGCCCCTAGGGCCTTTTATTTAGGATATTTGTTTGACTTTTACATTTTTGGGATTTTTGCAAACTCACGTAAACGCGATGGAATGTAAAACATGATCAAAGATCATTTATTGGCTATTCACAAAAGAAAAAGAAAAAGCATAGAATCTAGACATGGTTCGGTTTTAGGAATCCTAATCATCACTACTTTGGTTGTCGTTGGGTTATCCTATCTCTTTTGAATCACTAAACATCCATGAAGCAATAGAATTATCCATCAAATCACGCAGGAGTCAAATGATTTTCAGATTTGATTCATTCATTTTAGCTTAACTGTTTCGAGAATATGGTTGTGAAACTATGGATTCTACTATGAAAAAGCATATTACCAAAGATACACTAATCAAGGAATCGAACTCTACTCTAACAGATATCAAAGTTCATAAAAAAATAAATCCACGATATTTCATAGAAAATGAAGCATATGAGACATAAATATAGAAGTGGACATGGTTCACATGGAAATTTCGAAGTGTGTTTCACGATTAAGCAAAGTGCGTGCACTATGTACTCCCCCAAGCTTAAACGTCATATTGTCCTCAATGTGTATATGATATAAATAGAGGACAACGACAAGATAGGGGGCCACGCAATAAAATAGTTTCTCTCCCAAGCTTAAACATCACATAAAAATTGGGGGGAGAGGCGAAATAAGCGCCAAATACAAGGGTAGGCATGGATGATAAATAGTGGGTTGGGTGCAAAAGATAATTAAGCCATCATATGTGGTGAATTAATTAAACTAAGAAAGCATATAAAATCCTACACGGTCCTCTCGCTGTCGAGAGGATTCGTGTTTATTGAAAGCATAAAAAACTACACTACTGGATTGATATCACCTGTAGCAAAAGGCGGATCCAATATCTTTGCTGGTGTAGGCAACTGGTCCAACTGCTCCTTCTGTGGCTTTACCAGATGCGTGTGTCCACAAACTCCATCAGATTCCATCAATGCAGCTCCCATCATCTCCCCGAGGATTCCACCTGTACCCTGCAAGAGATAAGCCGCATCAATCTGATGTGGATAATTCTTCTCTAAAATAAATTCATTCCAAAGAGTGTCACCAATACAAGTATTTAAAATTAAAGAAAGTTGACAACACTTCCTTGGAAATAAATCTCTACTCTCGTGCACCACTTCGATCAACTCCCCCTTATTTGCCTCAGGTTGTTCAGGTAGCTTTGGCATATAAGCGTGGGTCTCATCAGGCAACTCTTCATCATCATCAGGCTTATCCTATCGCACCTCCTGATCATATTCAACAGCATCCATGTGTGCTAACTCCTCGCTCTCCTCCTCGTAAATGTCTCATCGTATCTCTTGATCATATGTATGTGTATCCTGCAAAAGGTGCAATGAGTCATCAAAATTTGAATCGTAAAAAACATTATACAAAGGGGGAATCAAATGTAGGAGATGAGGGGGTGAAGAGATCTCTTGAAGGGGAGTAGTAAGCTCTGGTGAGTGGTTCTCAGAGTCAGTGGAAGGATGAGGTGGCTGTGGAAGCTCTGAAGGAGGACAGTGATGCTCGCGATCCTCATGAATGGCTGTGTCCTCGTCCCGATGCACGACCTCCTCGGTGAAAGTCTCTGGCTCTGCATGTAATATGTAAAATAAATATAGCTCGGCCTCCTCGTGATGCACTACTTCAGCCTCCTCCTCGGGTTCCTCTGGTATAGTAGGCAAAGTGAATTTCATCTCCTCCGTTTTACGCCTATATCTTTGTTTCCATCCTGGAACTCAAGGCACTGGATGGTGTGTCTTGGCCTTCTCAATAGTAGGTGCAGGTGGCTCTATGGGCTCATGTATCTCGATCGTGGTATAAAAGTGGGTCTTGTGCCCCTCAACTAGAGCGTAGACTCCATCATCAATTGTGCATGTGGAAGAGATACGATGAGTAATAAAGTTTTGAAATCCGAGCTCAATAGGATTACCTGCCTTTATTGTTAATGGACCGGTTTCTCGAACTACGTCGAGAATGTTTCTCAATAGGTCCATATATGTGTCCTCCTCCTGCAGTTCAGATGTCTCTATTTATGGAGTGTTGATGGTGTAAAGGTGGATATGATCACCTTCAAGTGAAGCATACACTCCATTTATGATAGTACATGCATCATATACATTAGCCATAACAAAATCGACGAATACTTGGTCGGATGGTTTACCTACCGTAACGGTTAGCGAACCGGTAGATCGAGCATCATCTATAATTTGCTCCAAAGTTGCAGCCAACTACAGATCACTGAACTTTCCCACTTGCATTCTCTTCATAAACTCATGTGAGGGTCCCTTTAGCCTTCCAGCGAAGATATCAAACAGCTTGGAACCATCCCACTCATGGTTTGACTCCGTATGGAACATCCCTAACATTCTTTCGAACTTGCACAATGCTTCTCTGAAGGACTCTCCATCAGCCTGATAGAATGTAGCGAGGTATATATAGGATCGTATAGAACCCGATCACATCCTTAGAAGCATTATCGCTGCATCAACTGTACCTGATCAAGCAAATTAGACAACCTGGAAAAGACGTCAGTGATACAAAGAGAGATATAGATAATAATAATAGCAGGTGGTGGGGAAAAATCTCTGTATGTTTTTTGTTTGTTTGTTTGTTTTGTTTGTTTTTTTTTTGTTTTTTTGTTTTGTTTTTTGTGCAATCTAATCAACCTAATTGTGGTAAATAGATAATACGACGGAACGCCTCCCTGGCAATGGCGCCATAAACTTGATCGGGCCGGAACTAACTCCAAAACGATGTCGTCTAACTGAAGCACAGGTATAGTGGCGAGCAGGTATCGAACACGGGAAAACGGTGCTATACTACCTATCTACTCCTAGGTCGATTTAGACTTGCAGATTTATTGATGATGTGGATTGTGGAGTGTCGTAATGGTGATGGATGCGAAAGTCATGTCACTCGATGTCGCAAACAAGGGGTTCCACACAAAGAAATAAATAAATAAAATATAAAAGACTAGGTCTTTTGGACTCGCCACTAGGACCGTCGGATGTCGATGCGAGGCTAGGATTCTTACGTTGCATTGGTTTTGTTGGGGATGGTCTCTCAGCTCATACCACTCTCGTGGGTTAGAGATTCGAGGTACTTCAGTGGCTCTCATTGACGCAATGGCGGTAGCCGCCAATGTAGTGATATAGTTCGTCGGTGAATCCCCTCAAGGCACGAGTCAGGCATGGTCACGAGCCTTGGTTGAATCCACTAACTCCCTAATTAAATCCCAAAGATACTCCTTTAGTTAATTAATTCCATTGACCGTGGGCACGATCTCAGTACGAGTTCTCCTAGGGATTTAGCTAGATCGACCAAAATACAACCCCTTTTATGTCCAACGCATCATAAAAATCCTATATTTGCATCTAAATCCTAAGATCCATGGGCTAATCCCTTAGCCCTAGATGGAATTACTCATGCATCATAGGAAAAGCAATAGAAGATTCAATAATAGCAAGAGAATTCATCATATCATGCATCAAAGAGATATTCAATAAGAAATCACAAAGAAATAACAAATAGAATTAAAGAGACAGAAGTACTTATCTTGATACAAAGGAGGGGCCTATGGTGTAGCTTAACTCCCAAAAGACCGTCTCCCAAAACTTCATAGATCTCCCTAAAAACTCTCCAAAAAGTCCCCTCTAATGGCGGCTACAATTCATCTATATAGCCCCCTCTAAACCCTAGAAAAAACCCAAAAAAAAACCTCTGAAATCTGTGCCCAAAGACAAATCCGGACGCAACTTAAGTCATGGGCCTGTGGCGACTCGGGTCGAGTAGGCAGCTGCTCGGTCGAGTCGTCAGGAAGTCTGAAATCTTTGCCCAAAATCGCGATCTGCCTGCTCGGACCGAGTAGGGTCTGCTCGATCGAGTTGTCTGCTCGGTCGAGTATGTAGCTGCTCGGTCGAGTAGGCTGCTGTTCAGTCGAGTTATCACCCTGCTCGGTCGAGTAGGTGGTCGAAAACAGATTTCAGCACTGCATCATCAGCTTGCAGAAATTCTCTTGAGCGCATCCGACCTCCGATTGGCACGTTCTTGGTGGCTTTTGAACCATCTTGAAGTCTACTATCTGGAAAAAATATCAGAAAAATACTAACAAATCCCATGTGACAGAAGATTTGAAAAGAGTGCATGGCTGTACAGTTTCCAGCACTTTGGGTCGCTCGATTCCTTCGCCGCATCATAGCTCGATTGAGCGACCTAGAATCCATGAGTCTTGGTATTATAGAACCATGTTTTTTTCATTCTCATCTTCTTCACTCCTTCTCTCTTGGCCCTTCCTTGCTCCCCGATAGCTTTAAGTCACCGAACGCGGCGCCTTAGCAGTTTCGATGTCGAAGCACGAGCTTTCTCCTCCAATATACTCCAAATCGCTTGATATTCCCTGAAATGCAATCAAACGCTCTTAAAGTACAATAGTTCCAAGTATGAGCGTAAAAGCGTATGAAATGTGTAATTGAGCAATCATTTTGACGTGTAATCATATAGATAAAATGTGGAATATAATGACACACCATCTCCCCCTTCAGAAGAAGAGCTCTGGTGGGAGTGGAGAGGAGACCGATGGCCAGATTCCTCGACATGTGCACTCGACCGTTCGACACAGGCACCCGACCTTTCGACCGTCCTCTTCTTCTTCTGTTGTTCCCTCCAGACTCGATCCAAAATGGATTCGCCACTACGTCGATCTTTGTTGGTCATATCTGCAAACAGCGATACCATAAGTGGCAGAGATAAAGACATAGATTCGAGATACGGTACCTGAACTCCATAGAAGGATCTTTAGCATACGATCATCCAACAAATACTGAATCAACCTTTCTTGTCTCGGTCGACTCAAGAGAGACTTCATTGCCTCGACCTCACCCGACGACAACCTGGCTCTGACCTCCTCCAATGACAACAGAGACTCCACCGCAAGCTCAGGATTCGGAGAGCTCTAACCATTGAGCAACGGGCCCATATCAGGTAGGATGACGAACACAAATGTATCTTCTACCCAGGGTCGGAAATTGGAAGGTCGTATATGAGCCTCGTCCCCGGGCGAGCAATGATATGGTACTACGTTCGATGAGGGTCGGCTATTGTCCTAAAGAAATACCTGAATAACCCAAGGGTCAGACGGACTCCATAAAGCTCGCACAACTCGATGAAGCCAACTAAGGGTGGGAAAGCCTAAGGAGCGAGTCTACAAATGGTAAGCTCCGAAGAGCACATGGCTTCCCCGATGAAGGGGTGAAGAGGGAATCAGAGTCATAAATGAAAAGCTTTGAGATACACCCCAACCTCACTTTTTCGTGGAAAATACACTCTCTCATCCAGATTGGGCACTGTAACGGCCATTGTCCAATCGTACGTACTTTATGCGTATGTTGATTCGTGTGCGTATTTTCGTATTTGGTTTTATTAGTGTAATTCCGTAGTTCCGACGTGCGTCCGAACCCCGTATTCATGAACCTCTCGGAGGCGCGAGCGCTCCGATATTTTCCTTGTAATTTTTGGTCACCGAGGGACCAATCTTCATTAACACATACTTAATTATTAAAGTTTTCTTTTAAAATTTTCTTTTGAATTTCAAAAGCTGTATGTTTTGGAGTTAAATTAATTTATATTAATAAATACTTTAACCTTAATCTCTTTGATAATACCAGTATTCGGTTAAAGGGATCTTATATATATATTTTTAACAAACCCTCCTAATTAACCATTATTATTATTATCTTAACCACTCGCCCCTCAACCCACACGTCACGCATCATGAACTTTCCAACGTGCTCTCCCACGTCTCTCTCTCCATTCTCTCTACAAAAGAAACCCAAGGAGTCATGTACTGTTATTTTCTCCCATCAAACACAAACAAATAATCTCTTCACGTTCTCCCTACTGTTTAAACCATGCAAAGCTAAACAAATGAACCCAGGCCCTTTCGCCGCACGACCCACCCTCCCACCTCTGACCCTCACGGCTTCTTCTTCCTCGCGACGCCAACACACACCGACCCAGGATCTCCACACGCTCATCGACACCTGGGCAACCAGGCCGTCGGCCATTTTCGCCCAGTAGCATGCGACCCAACTTCCCTCTCCTTGCACGCATCACACTAGCAGCGGCCTTTTTTTTCCTCCCACGCATCGCAGCAGCTCACGCCAAGGCACCGTACACGTAAGTCCATATACATTAGCCTTATTTTTAGAAGCTTAGGGAAACAACATATTAGAGGAGTAGTTTTATACCAATGAGAGGGTGACAGGATCGATTAGATTCATACATGTGGGTTCTTACAGATTATACTGCCACATGCTGTTAGTAGTTTTAGTCCAACTTTAAACTGCTTGTTTAATTAAGATGTTAATACATTAAAATATATGTAATATTGGCTGTATATTCAGGATTAAAATTTGAGTGGCTCTCTTGAGTCATTCAAGTGGAATTCCATGGTTTATGGGCTTATGCATTAATACCATATGAGAGAATGCACGTAATTAAATTGATTTCTTAAATTCAGTGTTTCATATGGTTGTGATTATTTATATCTTTGTTTTCTCAGTGAAATGTGGCAATCACCACATGTTGTTTGCCAACAAATAAAAAGATGTGTTACTTGGCAGGGAAATTTTGTTGCTATTAATTTTTGGAATGTTTGAACATGCATATTAAGAAGTTAACATCTCGTTTTAACCAAAGAAATAAATATGACGTGTATTCATAGGTAAAGCATTCTGCTATGTTGTATATCTCATAAAGAAGCCTACCTCATTTACAAGATGCCTACCAGAAAAAAAACATGTCTTTTATTTCACTACCAAAACAATGTGAAGTATCTCCTTGGCCTTCAGGAGTATGCTGCTAAATTATCTCAATGGGATAGATATCTTCTGCTTTTATGAATAACCTTTGACCAGTCACTAGCATGTTGATTGTCAACTGCACTGACAAAGATGGAATTTAGTTCTTCTGTAAATGATGCTAGATGTCACACTGGTTTTTCTTATGAAAATATTTTTTACACTTATCATTTTGCTCTAATGTTTGAATCGCAAGTTGTCTCATTGCTTGTGCCTAGCTATATTGTGTGAATGAGTGACAATATTCGGTATTAATATTTTAAAACCAACGTTCTTTCAAACCTGTGAATCCAATGAATACATACCAACCCCCATTTGCAAGCCTTCCCTGAGGTATGGTAAGCCTTATAGAGCCAAATTCAGGCTGTTAACAAATCCATGCCCTCCAAATCTACATTGCGAACAAGTACACGTAGATGCTTGAAGTTAAATATTTATAACACGTCCTAAAATCCACCCGAGGATAGAGGACCTAATGTAAAAGAGAAGATGAAGAACTATTATTTAAATTCTGTTGTAGCGAACCTAATTTAGACTTGTGAATTAATCAAAACAGAGAACCAGTCGCCCCATAGCATAACGCTCGTCGAGACGAACTCACGATAACGGACATCACCGGAAACAGTCAAGTGAAACTTGCCAACCCTTTTTTAGGCCATGTCTTTAGGCCATTTTCTTGTCTTAGCGTAAAAGAGACTAGGCAGTGAAAGGATAGCTGACTAGACGCCCTTTGATATAGCTTGACAACGATGCTAGATCCATCACCTTCATCATGCTTACATGTCATGTTTAAATTCAATTAACGGTACACGAGATATCTGTTCATGTCATTGCATACATTGATAGTTCATCGTGATTGCGTAGCACACGCTACTTTAAAATGTAAGCTGCGGCGAGTAGGATCTCGACTCCTACACAGTGATCCGGCTAGGTGCACCCCTATGCCAAAAACACTTCCTGGATCGTGATCCAGAAGATGGGCGCCAGTCCATATACACGTGGAGGGGTAGGGTTAAACGTTCGCTTGAGCGTAGAAGTTAGCACGTACAGCTACTTCAGCCAAAAGACGGAAACTCTGAGCACAAAGTGAAAATCGTGATAAGTGATTCGTGCATTAGTGATTTGGTAGCTTTTGGCTATATCGTGCGTTCTTGTCTTTTCTTTTAAACTGTTGCATCATACTTTAATGTCATGTCATTGCATAATATTATAACTACTAGGTTGTTGGTTTACTTTCAGTATCCTTGCTCAAGTCTATTTTTAGACTTGCTAACATGTGCCCCTCTCTCTTTTGGGTGTCACATGTTAGATCCTGAGCCAGAGTTTGTTGCTGGGGACGAGGTGTTTGAGGACGTCGAGCTTGAGCCAGTGGTTGACGAGGACTTCGTGGACACTGGTGACCAGTCTTAGAGGCTGTTTAGAGTCACCTGTTAGTTGCTGTTAGTTGTTGGTGCGTAGCACCATTGTTTTACCTTGTACTTTTGATTGTTGGCCGTGTTTTGGCCTTAGACTCTTTTCGTTGTAGCCTGGTGGCTTTTCTGGATGTTGAACTTATTATTTATATTTGGACAAATTTTGAGATTGAAATTTATTTCTGTCTCTCCATTGGTTATTATCTTTGTTCCGTTCGTGGTTACAGGGACCTGCATATGATTTAGTGACGCTTATCAGGCGTGCAGCTTCACAGCTCCACGTCTGAGCGGACCTTCTCACGTCTCGCCTCCATTTTAGGGAAGCGGGGCGTGACAAGTTTTGTTGGTGGCCCATGCAGGTCCCTTCTTTTCTGTAACTGCGAACTATCGGAACAACGATAATAATATTAGAATGTCCAATAAATAAAGTTCGACATCCGAGTCATAAGCTATGAGTCTAATTTATTTCGTTTTCCTATGTTAATAGATGGCTGGGAGACGGAATACCCGTGCTGGTGGTGGTGTGCCCCCTCGCGACGAGGAGCCGGATCGGGAGCCCACCAATGGAGAGATCTTGCGGATGATGCATCAGATGATGCAGGTGCAGCAGGGAATGTTGCAGAATGCCCGGAATGTTCTGACTGCTCGTGTAGCGCCGCCTGTCCAGAATGTCCCTCGCTTCGAGCCTGGAGCGAAGCAGTTTCGGGAGCTGGGTCCCGCTTACTTCGATGGGACCGAAGGACCTCTTGCTGTGGATGAGTGGACCAGGAACATGGAGGATAACTTGAAGATGTCGAAGGTCGACCCAGCTGGATGGGTTGACTTGGCGAAGCGATAGCTTAAGGATAATGCTCGGAACTGGTGGGACGCCGAGGAAGCGTTGCTGGAGGAGCCGATATCTTGGGATACTTTCAAGTCCAGATTTGATGAGGAATATTTTCCGAAGGCCGCCATGAGGGAGATGGCGCAGCGCTTCATTGACCTGAAGCAGGGAAGCTTGACGGTTGATCAGTACCACCAGGAGTTCACTAGGCTGAGTCGTTTCGCACCGAAGATGGTGCAGGATGCTGATGAGAGGGCCCAGAGATTTCTGCAGGGGCTTTCTTTGGATCTTCAGAGCTATGTGACTTCTTCTGATGTGGAGACCTATCAGAAGGTTTTGATTACGGCGAAGAGGCATGAGCGGATCGTGAACCAGAAGAGAGGACATATTTCTGGAGCTAGGAAGAGGCCTATGGAACAGGTCAGGGCAGTGATGAGGCCAGGGTTCAAGCCCAACCAGCCAGCTCAGTTTAAGAGGCCAGGTGGGCCTGTTCTGAAGACGTGCAATCATTGCGGGAAGCCGGGTCATGTGAAGGACCAGTGCAGGAGGCTTTTGGGACAATGCTTGGTCTGCGGCGATGTTTCGCATACTCTGAAGGATTTCCCGAGCACCAAGCAGCCTTGGAAGACACCTGTTGCAGCACAGCCATTGCAACAGAGGGCACCGGCACCTGCTGGTCGTGGAGCGGCTCTCGTGCCGCAGAGGCAGGCTTTTCAGCAGGCCATGCAGCCGAGGAGACAGGCTTTTCTGATGACTGCTGTGGAAATCAAGACTGTGGATGAGGTTATCGCAGGTAATCCTCAATCTAGCTGTTTCTTTCCTTAGTTAGTTTTAGTTATCAGATTTCGTTTGGTTTCTTGCATATGTTTGTTTGCTAGAATAGGGTTTGATTGTTAGATTGTCTGTTAGGTGTAATTCTGGTTTGCACATTTCCTCCACGAGTCCTCTTTGACTCTGGTGCATCAATGTGCATTATATCCCGGAGTTTTGTGGACAAGCATTCTTTGTCGACCTTCCCTCTTCCCAAGAGTTGGGATATCGTTACAGGGAATGGCGTGATCTCGGTGCATCGTGGTTGCAATTTTTGCCTGTTGGTGGTCTGTGGACACGAGCTTTACGCTGATTTTATTGTCCCCGACATCATCAACTACGATGCAGTACTTAGAATGGATTGGCTTGCGAGCTTCTATGCTACGATCGACTGCCGGAGGAAGAAGGTGGTGTTCGAGATCCCCGGACATCTAGTATTTGAGTTCAGCCGAGGTAGCAGTTCGCTTGGCCCTGTCAGATTTCGGGCCAGACCAGTGGAGGTTGTGGCTATGCAGATGGAGCATGATAGACCAGCTGTGGTGCAAGAATTCGATGACGTCTTCCCCGAGGAGATGTCTGGACTGCCGCCCGACCGAGCTCTTGAGTTTTCTATTGATCTTATCCCAGGAGCGCAGCCCATTTCGAAAGCACCATATCGTATGGCTCCGGCAGAGTTGGAGGAACTACGTAAACAGTTGGACGAGCTTTTGTAGAAGGGTTATATCCATCCGAGTGTGTCTCCGTGGGGAGCACCGGTACTGCTGGTGAAGAAGAAGGATGGTTCGCGTCGCATGTGCGTGGACTACAGAGAGCTGAATGCTGTGACTATCAAGAATAAATACCCATTGCCGCGAATCGATGACATTTTTGATCAGCTCAGAGGATCGAGGGTATTCTCCAAATTTTGATCTGAGGAGTGGATATCACCAGCTGAAGGTGAGGAAGGAAGATGTCCCGAAGACAGCGTTCAGGACGAAATATGGTCACTACGAGTTCGTCGTTATGCCTTTTGGTGTGACCAATGCGCCCGCAGTTTTTATGAATCTGATGAATTTGATCTTCTATGACTTTTTAGATACATTTGTTGTTATCTTCATTGACGACATTCTGATCTACTCAAAGTCAGAAGAGGAGCATGCATCGCACTTAAGGACAGTATTGGAAATTTTGAGGAAGCATCGTTTGTATGCGAAGTATTCCAATTGTGAGTTCTGGTTGGATAGAGTTGCCTTTCTTGGACACGTGGTATCAGGAGATGGCATAGCCGTGGATCCGGAGAAGATCAAGCCTATCAGAGAGTGGCCGATTTCGCAGTCACCGTCTGAGATCAGGAGTTTCCTTGGGCTTGCAGGTTATTATCGGCGTTTCATTAAGGACTTTTCTCGGATTGCTGAGCCGATGACCAGACTGATGAGGAAGGATGTATCTTTCGTCTGGTCCGATGATTGTGAGAAGCCCTTTTCTATTCTGAAGGAGCGGTTGACGACTGCCCCTGTTCTTGCTGTGCCCGACCGAAGTGGAGGATTCGAGATCTTTTGCGATGCTTCTGGCAAAGGTCTTGGATGTGTGTTTTATCAGCATGGGCACGTGGTTGCATACGCTTCTCGTCAGCTTAAGGCTCATGAGAAGAATTACCCGACACACGATTTGGAGTTGTCCGCTGTCGTGTTTGCGCTGAAGATTTGGAGGCACTTCCTGCTGAGTGAGAAGGTGAAGATCTTCACCGATCACAAACGCTTGAAGTACATTTTTACACAGAAGGAGCTCAACATGCGATAGCGTCGATGGTTAGAGCTCATGGCAGACTATGAGATTGATCTGTAGTATCACCCTGGCAAGGTGAATGTGGTTCCAGATGCGCTGAGCAGACTTCGAGCGGTGATGATGTTGACTTCGCAGTGGAGATTATAGCAGGATTTTTGCGAGTCTTGTATTGAGATTGTTCTGCCTAGGGAGACTTCTTCATTGATGTGTATGAAGATACAGTCGACGATCATTGATCGGATTAAGGTTGGGCAGGCTGGAGATCCGAAGCTGCTGAAGATACGGGAGTTTGGTAGAAGCCAGTCTGCGAACTGACTTCTTGATTCATGAGGATGGTTCACTGAGGTATGGAGCCAGGTTGTGTGTGCCAGGTGGAGATATCAGAGAGGAGTTACTAGTTGAGGCACACAGTTCGCAGTATTCTGTACATCCTGGTGGTACCAAGATGTACAAAGATCTTCGTCTGAACTATTGGTGGCATGGTATGAAGAGGAGTGTGGCTCGGAGTGTAGCCAAGTGTCTGGTTTGCCCGCAGGTAAAGGCGGAGCATCAGCGTACAGCAGGGTTGCTACAACCGCTTCTGATTCCGGAGTGGAAGTGGCAACACATCACTATGGACTTTGTGACTGGACTGCCTCGGAGTCCGAAGCAGAATGATGCAATTTGGGTGATCGTAGACCGATTGACCAAATCCGCGCACTTTATTCCTTTCCGAGTAGGACAGTCTACTGAGGCGCTAGCGAGGAGATATATGGAGGTAAATCTTTTACTCTCTTAATTTCCTTTTTCCTAGTGTAGATAGTGATGTAACGTGAATCGTGCAGCAGATCGTACGACTTCACGGAGTCCCTGTGAGTATAGTGTCGGACAGAGACACGAGATTCACATCTCTGTTTTGGCAGAGTCTGCAGAAGAGTTTGGGTACGAGTCTGAGTTTCAGTACCCTGTACCACCCACAGACGGATGGCCAATCAGAGAGGACGATCCAGATCTTGGAGGACGTGCTGAGGGCATGTATGTTGGACTTCAAGGTTTCTTGGGAGGATCATCTCCACCTTGTTGAGTTTGCCTATAATAACAGCTACCAGGTGAGTATTGGCATGACACCATTCGCCACGATATACTGGAGGAAATGTCGATCGCCACTGAGCTGGGATGACGTTGGAGATCGGGAGCTGTTGGGGCCTGAGATGATCGTGGAAGCTGTGGATGTTGTGAGGAACATCCGGGAGAAGCTGAGGATCGTGCAGGACTGTTTCAAGAATTGGGCAGATGCTAAATGGAGGCCTTTGGAGTTTCAGCCTGGAGATCATGTCTTTCTGAAGATCTCTCCGAACCGCAGAGTTATCTGATTTGGTAAGAGAGGCAAGCTGAGTCCGAGGTACATTGGGCCGTTTGACGTCCTGGAGAGAGTTGGAGCGGTGGCTTATCGCTTGGCGTTGCCGCCGTCACTGGAGGGAGTTCACGACGTATTTCACGTATCTCAGTTACGTCGATACGTCAGTGATCCATCCCATGCTGCGGATTTCTCGGAGATCACAATTCGTCCGGATCTGACTTATGATCAGCAGCCAGTTGAGATTCTAGACAGACGGCAGAAGCAGCTGAGGAATAAGACCGTCGACTTGGTTAGAGTGCAGTGGCGTCATGGTTCATCTTGGGAGTCTACCTGGGAACGTGAGGATGATATGAGAGAGCGCTACCCGCATTTATTTTCCTGAGCCGTAGTTGATGTAGATTCCGAGGGCGGAATCTTTTCTTAAGGTGGGTAGGATGTAACGGCCATTGTCTGGTCGTACGTACTTTATGCGTATGTTGATTCATGTGTGTATTTTCGTATTTGGTTTTATTAGTGTAATTCCGTAGTTCCGACGTGCGTCTGAACCCCGTATTCATGAACCTCTCGGAGGCGCGAGCTCTCCGATATTTTCCTTGTAATTTTTGGTCGCCGAGGGACCAATCTTCATTAACACATACTTAATTATTAAAGTTTTCTTTTAAAATTTTCTTTTGAATTTCAAAAGCTGTACGTTTTGGAGTTAAATTAATTTATATTAATAAATACTTTAACCTTAATCACTTTGATAATACCAGCATTCGGTTAAAGGGATCTTATATATATATATTTTTAACAAACCCTCCTAATTAACCATTATTATTATTATCTTAACCACTCGCCCCTCAACCCACACGTCACGCATCATGAACTTTCCAACGTGCTCTCCCACGTCTCTCTCTCCCTTCTCTCTACAAAAGAAACCCAAGGAGTCATGTACTGTTATTTTCTCCCATCAAACACAAACAAATAATCTCTTCACGTGCTCCCTACTGTTTAAACCATGCAAAGCTAAACAAATGAACCCAGGCCCTTTCGTCGCACGACCCACCCTCTCACCTCCGACCCTCACGGCTTCTTCTTCCTCGCGACACCAACACACACCGACCCAGGATCTTCACATGCTCGTCGACACCCGGGCAACCAGGCCGTCGGCCATTTTCGCCCAGTAGCACGCGACCCAACTTCCCTCTCCTCGCACGCATCACACTAGCAGCGGCCTTTTTTTCCTCCCACGCATCGCAGCAGCTCACGCCAAGGCACCGTACACGTAAGTCCATATACATTAGCCTTATTTTTAGAAGCTTAGGGAAACAGCATATTAGAGGAGTAGTTTTATACCAATGAGAGGGTGACAGGATCGATTAGATTCATACATGTGGGTTCTTGCAGATTATACTGCCACATGTTGTTAGTAGTTTTAGTCCAACTTTAAACTGCTTGTTTAATTAAGATGTTAATACATAAAAATATATGTAATATTGGCTGTATATTCAGGATTAAAATTTGAGTGGCTCTCTTGAGTCATTCAAGTGGAATTCCATGGTTTATGGGCTTATGCATTAATACCATATGAGAGAATGCACGTAATTAAATTGATTTCTTAAATTCAGTGTTTCATATGGTTGTGATTATTTATATCTTTGTTTTCTCAGTGAAATGTGGCAATCACCACATGTTGTTTGCCAACAAATAAAAAGATGTGTTACTTGGCAGGGAAATTTTGTTGCTATTAATTTTTGGAATGTTTGAACATGCATATTAAGAAGTTAACATCTCGTTTTAACCAAAGAAATAAATATGACGTGTATTCATAGGTAAAGCATTCTGCTATGTTGTATATCTCATAAAGAAGCCTACCTCATTTACAAGATGCCTACCAGAAAAAAAACATGTCTTTTATTTCACTGCCAAAACAATGTGAAGTATCTCCTTGGCCTTCAGGAGTATGCTGCTAAATTATCTCAATGGCATAGATATCTTCTGCTTTTATGAATAACCTTTGACCAGTCACTAGCATGTTGATTGTCAACTGCACTGACAAAGATGGAATTTAGTTCTTCTGTAAATGATGCTAGATGTCACACTGGTTTTTCTTATGAAAATATTTTTTACACTTATCATTTTGCTCTAATGTTTGAATCGCAAGTTGTCTCATTGCTTGTGCCTAGCTATATTGTGTGAATGAGTGACAATATTCGGTATTAATATTTTAAAACCAACGTTCTTTCAAACCTGTGAATCCAATGAATACATACCAACCCCCATTTGCAAGCCTTCCCTGAGGTATGGTAAGCCTTATAGAGCCAAATTCAGGCTGTTAACAAATCCATGCCCTCCAAATCTACATTGTGAACAAGAAAAAGTACACGTAGATGCTTGAAGTTAAATATTTATAACACGTCCTAAACTCCACCCGAGGATAGAGGACCTAATGTAAAAGAGAAGATGAAGAACTATTATTTAAATTCTGTTGTAGCGAACCTAATTTAGACTTGTGAATTAATCAAAACAGAGAACCAGTCGCCCCATAGCATAACGCTCGTCGAGACGAACTCACGACAACGGACATCACCGGAAACAGGCAAGTGAAACTTGCCAACCCTTTTTGTTTAGGCCATGTCTTTAGGCCATTTTCTTGTCTTAGCGTAAAAGAGACTATGCAGTGAAAGGATATCTGACTAGACGCCCTTTGATCTAGCTTGACAACGAAGCTAGATCCGTCACCTTCATCATGCTTACATGTCATGTTTAAATTCAATTAACGGTACGCGAGATATCTGTTCATGTCATTGCATACATTGATAGTTCATCGTGATTGCGTAGCACACGCTACTTTAAAATGTATGCTGCGGCGAGTAGGATCTCGACTCCTACACAGTGATTCGGCTAGGTGCAGCCCTATGCCAAAAACACTTCCTGGCTCGTGATCCAGAAGATGGGCGCCAGTCCATATACACGTGGAGGGGTAGGGTTAAACGTTCGCTTGAGCGTAGAAGTTAGCACGTACAGCTACTTCAGCCAAAAGTCGGAAACTCTGAGCACAAAGTGAAAATCGTGATAAGTGATTCGTGCATTAGTGATTTGTTAGCTTTTGGCTCCATCGTGCGTGCTTGTCTTTTCTTTTAAACTGTTGCATCATACTTAAATGTCATGTCATTGCATAATATTATAACTACTAGGTTGTTAGTTTACTTTCAGTATCCTTGCTCAAGTCTATTTTTAGACTTGCTGACATGTGCCCCTCTCTCTTTTGGGTGTCACAAGTTAGATCCTGAGCCAGAGTTTGTTGCTGGGGACGAGGTGTTTGAGGACGTCGAGCCTGAGCCAGTGGTTGACTAGGACTTCGTGGACACTGGTGACCAGTCTTAGAGGCTGTTTAGAGTCGCCTGTTCGTTGCTGTTAGTTGTCGGTGCGTAGCACCATTGTTTTACCTTGTACTTTTGATTGTTGGCCGTGTTTTGGCCTTAGACTCTTTTCGTTGTAGCCTGGTGGCTTTTCTGGATGTTGAACTTATTATTTATATTTGGACAAATTTTGAGATTGAAATTTATTTCTGTCTCTCCTTTGGTTATTATCTTTGTTCCGTTCGTGGTTACAGGGACCTGCATATGATTTAGTGACGCTTATCAGGCGTGCAGCTTCACAGCTCCACGTCTGAGCGGACCTTCTCACGTCTCACCTCCATTTTAGGGAAGCGGGGTGTGACAGGCACTCTAACCCTAAAAGGATCACAGAAACAACCTTGCCACACCTCGACAGTCAGATAGAGGGAAAACCTAGGGGCCATATCTAAGATGACTCCATGGACCTTTGACCTTTGATCCCTTCGATGAATGGAAAGGCTTAGCTCAACCCAAATTCATTTTCCCTTCCCAGGAACTTCCATGCATCAAGGGGGCAGGAGGTGCACTGCTAGCTCCTCGTGGGTCGGCTCCTTGAACACGACTGGAGCAAACATACCAGACGAACCTAAGAAAGATCAGAGTCGAAGAAGGAGGATACTTTGAAATTGAAACCGGCGATCTCTGGGAAGGGGATGCTGGAAGCAAGCTTACGAAACAAGGAGGAAGATGAAGCAGGGAGATCCATACTATTTTCTCGCTTCTCTATTTTACATGAAGAAATCCAACCGGTTGACATCCGATGCGTGACACGTGTCCAAGGCCAGCCACAAGAAACGACGGAGATCGATCCAAAGGTGAAAGGGTTTTGGTGGCTCAAATCAAATCAGATATTTTGAAAACCGTGCACATTTAAGGAGATTACTCATCATTCGGTCTCAGTCAGCATGATTTCTGAGGCAAGAATGATGTGGGCCATTGTTAGTGCCCGAGTACGAATCCAACTGGAGTATCTGCATACCATACTTGTTTAGCATCCGTGGCCCAATACCCCCTGCACTCTTAGCGATGTGCAGCTGAGTTAGACGAATGGGTCATTCAACCATTAGTCTGTTATCGACATTTAGAGGAAAGTTAATGCGGCCGAGTAAATGGGTAGCCGTTAACTCGAATCCCGGAGAAGATCGTGCCCCAATCAATAAGGGATTACGCATCATTAATGGGTAATTACCTATAAATAGAACGAAGAACGAATGTAAAGGGGTTCCCATCTCAGAGGTACGTGGTCTAAGACTTAGAGCTCTATCTTCTCAGCTTACTTTTCTTATATTCGAGCTTGCGCCGCAGTCTTGAGATGAACCTCCATGGGTCGATCTCAGCTGCACTAAGCTCTATCTCTTCCTTAAAGTTCCATACTAACTTAAGCATCGGAGGGGATTTGGGTCGGAACCCAGATCCGACCCCCATAACGAGTCCCTGTAGTGCAGATCGACGGTCATCGTCCAACACCGAAGGTCGACGACGAGCTTCCTAATCTCGAACGATCGACGTAAACCGTCGCTCATAGATCGACCTAAAGTCGCACCAGCTCCAACTACCATCGTTCGACCCTATTTCCTCCAACCAACGGTCCCACTCCGACTGCTGACGAGGATCCGACTCAGCGTCCTGAGTCTACGTCAACTTGACAACTGTCTCGGTCAATTTTGGCCTTAACAGTAGTCGACTAGAAGATAATGTAGGTCAACTAATGATCTTCTAAAAACACAGTTTTAAATTTGAAACTATCATGCCTCGCTCTTTTAGTTTTAGAAGATGCATAGCTGACTAGGCTGCCATAGTATTTAGATAATATGCTCCAAGTCCCTACCGTCTAAATACTACTAGGCATTAATAATATTATATCTGCAGGCCACCACAATACACTCGAATAGTACAGAAAGTAAAACACAAATCTCCAAAAAAAATTTAAAATCCGCAAGCACTGAAAATAAATACTGAAGTGAACATTACTATATATATAAATACATCATATATTTTTGGTTGTGCAAGGGTACAAAAGTAAAAAGGGGTAAAACCAAGATGAAACCCTAACCCTTAAAAACCCCAAAAGTATCCACACCTGTGCAATGCACTTCCTAGTCTACCCCAGGGAAGTCCAAGTGGACAAAATCTCTATTAGTCTCCATCTATACCTCTGAGGATGGAGTGACCTATTGAACACGCACATGCTCGGGTGTCTCTAACTCTGAACCTGAAAACATAAATGGAACATGTCAACACGTGACCCAGGAGGATACCTAACTAAACTAGGTAGGACCTAGTTTTAGAACCAAACTACATATCTAAAGGGTGGTCTACGAAAGTAAAGTGGGTTCACAGACTATTCATCAGGATCACAACATGACAAGCAAGATATGAAAATAAAGCTGTGAAGCATATCAACATGAGATAACATGATTTATGTATTAAAGACAATTTCATTTTAGTTATCAATTTATCTGTTCGGGAATCTGTGTCAATTGTAGGACACTTAAGGAGCTGGACTTCACCCAGGTTGGTGAAAGTGGTACCTCAACCAGCAACATGAGTACTGGAGGGGCCTCTCGTAACTCCCCCTTTCGGGAGTGAGAATATTCTTGGTTTTTAGGGTCAAACGGAGAAAATCACCAATTACCTAATTGTGCATCACAAGTACACCACATGCCTCTCTAACTCTAGCCAACTCCCCCTTTTGGGAGTGACATGTGAGTGAGAATCAAATTTGTGTCCACTCCTTAAGCCTACTTTTTACACGTGTTCCTCCTAAAACCCATATCTAGAGCTTCACCCATTTTTGAATGGACTGAAGACTCCAGACTCTTTCTCTCATCCCATTCTTCATTTCATTATTTCATGATCTCTTTCATTTTAGTGGACTTAATACCACATTCACATTCATATGGATATCCTCATCATATCCATTCATGATCATCATGTACATCTGTTTCTTTTCCTATTTCATGTGTAAATTGATCGCGCCCGGGCGTGCACCCTAAAAAGCGACCGTGTAGTTTTACCGCAAGCGCACGGTGTAGCGACGAGCGGGTATCGAACACAGGGAAGACGTATGATAGTGCCTTCTCCGAACAACCTGGCTATGGGGACAGAAGTGTAGGAAATTGCCTTTCGGCGATGTTGTCACAATCGTCAATCAATGTAAAAAGAGATATAAAATCAAATAAAGACGCCTAGGGAATAGGGAATCCCCGCTACTTACCGTATCTCGTCATTGTGATTCATCGGTTTCACAATTGCTAGGGTAGAATATCGGGTGAACTAGTTGCAACTGAATGTAAAACCTAGCTCACGCTCTCTCGCTGTTGCCGGTCTATAGCAAACCTAGGCTCGGGTCCAATCTCTTGCAAACCCTACCCTAGGCAAGCTAGCATTAGGATCAACTTCATCGTTCAATCGCATCCCGAGCCCACTCTCGTGCAAACTCGGGCTACGGCCTAGGTTGGGATAGTTCCTACCCGTCCAATCTCTTGCAAACGGGTATCGGTATAGAATTGCAACCGAGAATCCTAGTATCGGTCCAATCTCTTGCAAACCGATACTACGGAAACTCAATTTCAACCCAATTCGGATTTCTAGGGTTTCCTATCGAATTGGGACCCAATCTCTTGCAAATCCCAATCGATATGAACACCTAGCTATCCGTATTATATCAATCCCAAGCTAACCCTAATCAATTCTAGCAATAGTTCTACCAAATCGTCACAAATCGGAAATTGGACTCGTAGGGTTCATCCCCACGCCCTAAGACGTTAAGACTACTCACAAATCATATTGCTAATGGAAGAATAATCAATAGAAACAGTAATGGAATTCATAGCAATATTCAAAATAGCAATAAAAATAGGATTTTTAATAGAGAGGGAGACAAACCAATGTAGCTTTCCAAGAATCCAACAAAATAACACTTTTCTCTCCTCTCCAATCACAAGAATTAAACTCTAAAAAATCTAATCTAAAAAGGCTGCCAAAAGCAATAGAAAAGCTCTCTAAACTAGGTTAGAATCTGGGGTTAAATACCCCCCAAACCTGCCCAAAAATCCGTGACCAAAATGCCAGTGCGCCTCTTCAAAATCGTGTTTTCCGCTACAGGCGCGCGGCTCACTCGGCCGAGTGACAAAAGTCGCTCGGCCGAGTGAGAGACCCTGAGAATTTACAGTAAGTCCGGGGTCTTGGGGGTCTTCACTTCGGGGGTCACTCGGCCGAGTGAGTTGTCGTCACTCGGCTGATGGGCTTTGTTCACTCGGGCGGACGGCAATTGCCACTCGGCCGAGTGGGGCTTCTGATCTCAGACTGACGAAAGACAGTAACTTGGGAGTTTTTGATGGCCATCGTCTGAGTGCCACTCGGGCGGACATGGTATGTTACTCGGCCGAGTGGGCTTCTGATGCTCGGCCGAGTGCACGCTGATATTAGCTTTGTTGCGTGTCCGATCTGGCCGGCCGAGCAGGGTCTCGATGCTCGGCCGAGTGACTCCTTCACTCAGCCGAGTGAGATTCTAAAAATGTTCAATCTGAATGTTCTTGCCTCCTCATCGCTCCTACGACGTTCTTTCTTCTTCCGCTCCTCTCCAATCTCAAAATACCCCTCAAGGAAGTCGTCGGTGACACTCCGGAGTGGGTGTATCTCGGAATCACTCCAAATCGTTCCAAATCTCCTGAAATACGACAAAAACAACAAATCGTAAAAAGTATCGCAATATTGTCGATAAATCATGAAAAAACATGATTTGAGTGATCTAAATGGCATGCAAACATGCGGGAAAAAGGTGTAAAATACGGAGTGATCGAAATCCCCCAAGCTTACCTCTTACTCGTCCTCGAGGAAGATAAGTAAAAGGCGAACCCGGTGGATTCAGAAAATGAAAACGATGGAAAAAACGGAAAATGAAAAACGAAGAAGAAAGAAGAAAATGAAGAGGGAAGCTGCTAGATCATTTTTCTCAGGACGTGGGTTTTGCTTACTCATATAGCATACGTCGAATGTAAAACACATGTTAAAGATTTTTATTTCGATATCATAGTATAATAATGCAAATAGAGATAGAAAACCCAAGAATATTGATATAGCATGAAAAATGGAATAATTCTAAGATTAACATTGTCTGAATCATCTAAAGCGGTATACAATATCGCAGATCACACACTTTTCAATTGAATGCTTTCTATGAGGAGTATAAGAATATCACGCAATAGAATAGAAAGAATAGAAAAGCGTGGATTTCATGAAATGAGTGCTAGGCGTAGATTTCTGGATTTCGTGAAGCTAAAACAATCTCACTGAGTATAGAATATTACTTAGCCTAGGTTGTCATGCACCGTCAAGTAGTCACTCTCTCACACATCATTGGATTCTCTCCCCCCAAGCTTATCTATAAGCGTGGTGGCATATACAAAACTGTATTTACATTCCCCATTTCTTTTGAAGCTCCAAATGCAATAGAAAATAAAAATAAAAACAAAAAGAGGGAAGAAAGAGAGAGTATATGAGATGGGATCGTTTATTGAGATTCTTTTCTCTTTTCTTTTTCTCAAATCTTTTTCTTTTCTTTTCTTTCTTTCCTCTTTTTTTTTATTTATTGCATATATACACAAATGATCCCAAATCAAAAGAGAGAGAAGGATATACAAGAATTTTTCTTTTTCTTTTTGGTTTTGGGAAATTTGGAGCTAGGAATTTAATAACGGGGGAAATGCCAAATATTAGAATCGCTAAGGGGAGATTCACCAAAGATTTTAAAATAGAGAATTAATGTTCAAGATATGTGGAGAAAGAAATAAATGTATCTCTCAGTTCACTCTATAGGACGTGCACGACAACTTCAGCATGGTAATTTAATCTACTCGGTTTCGATCATAAAAAAGCAAACTAATCCAGATTTGTCATAGCTAACATCATTCAATCATCCTGAAGTGAAGTGTACAAATCATGCAAATAGAAGTGATATAGGAAAAGAAAACGGTACTCCAGATATTAGTATTCAATGCGTGAATCTTGGTGTGTTTTCTACGATAGCATACATATGAATATTCAGACTCGGCTAATAATAGAATTTCATCCATTTTCATACGGAAAAAGTGTGGGTTACTATCTCTAAATGCAAGGCAGATCATAGCATATGATATCAGAAATAAAAGCTAAGACATGACAAATATAGCATGCATATAGAGAAAGCTAACTCCACGTCATCATCATCACAGAAAAGTCATCTCTAGCATGAGATGAAAGAAATAAAGATAAAAAGGGAAAATAAAACTAATTACAATGCAACACATGAAGAAAATAAGAAAAACGTGATGCATGGTAAAAAAGAAAAAAGAAGAAAAAGTGATGAAAATGAGTGCAAATGCGAAAATGGCATGGAAAAAAGAAAAAAAAACTAAAAAAACAAAGGTGGTAAATCAAAAAGCGTGAGAACTCACTCCCCCAACTTAAAGTGCACAGTGTCCTCAATGTGCAAAGTGTGGCACACCGAGAGACGTGTAGTGGTAGGGGTAGGTGAGGATGCATGCATGATGAAAAAGAAATAAAAATAACAAAATGAAAATATGATGTAGACATGATGCATGCAGATATAAGAGTGAATCAGATATAAGAGTGTCACACCAAAAAGACTCTCCCTCTCTCCCAAAAATGATATAGAAAGATATGATCAAAATGTGGACCCAAAAACAGTGAGGGGAGGGTGAGGTGGGAAAAAAACATCAGGACCAAGCAGAGACGGGCAGCATAACGACAAAAAATCGGAGGCATCAAGGGTGTGCCTAAGCTGGTGGTGATGCGCCATCTCCGTCCTGAGGCGGAGGTGGGGGGGTGGTGGTGGACGTGGAACGGTCTGCTGGGCGGGTGGTGGTCGTGGCAGTCGCTCGAGAATCTGGGTCAAGCAATAGTGAATGCTAGGAAGTAGCTCGAGGCGGTGCTGCATGGCGGTGACTGTGGAAGACAAAGCCCTAAAATCACCCCGGAGTCCACTCAACCCCCCCTCAAGAGCGCGAATGCTCTGAACTAAGGCTTCATGGGGTGGTGGAGCGGAGGGACGGACAGGTCTAGGCTGAGCTGGTCGGGGCTGTCTAATACGGGCGGTGTAGGTGATCGGGACAGCAGGCATGGGTGGTACAGGTGCTGTGCTCACTAGTGGATGCCCAGCCTCAGGGCGAGGCTGGGACGCAGGCTGGTGTGAGGTGGAAGCAGCAGCAGAGGGAGTGGAAGACAAAATCAGTGACGAGACGGCAAGAGAGGTCAGTGACACAGAAGTGGGGACAGACTTCACGACGCTCTCAGATAGAACGGTTACGGTGGAGACAGAAGTGTCAACCGCTGGGGAGGCAGTGTGGGGTCCAAAAGGCGAAATCCCAGCGGAGATCATACTGGCCATGGTCTCCACGACAGCAGCGAAAGAAGGCTCACTGCTCTCAACAAAAGTAGGTGGGCGCTCGGGTAGTGCGGAGCAAAGGGGCTCAACGGACAGAGGGCCAGCAGTGGCGGTGGTAGTGGCAGACGTGGTGGGCGTGGGCTCAGCAAGTGTGCTCCCGACACTGGCAGAAGTGGGGACAGAAGTGTCAGGAGTGGCAGAAAGTGCAGGCTCAGGCTGAGGGAATACAGGGTCAGCTGGCGGTGCAGGGTGTGCAGGTGGTGTAGGCTCAGCTCCCTCGGCCTCTAGCACGTAGGCGGCGGGGATCAGGAGATCCATCGCCGGGAGCCAGTCGTCGTGTGCTGGTTCTAAGTGTGTCCGAACGGGGCTCGGAAGGATCATGTAGTCAGCACCATACTGACCGTGCAACCAAACCCAGTGCCGCTGGCCGTGCGGACGAAGCATCTTCATCCGGGTCATGACGCCTATAGACAGTGAAGTGGGGCCCGGAGAACGACGCAAATCAGCCGGTAGGTCCTCGTCGGTCATCAGGGCGAGCAGGGTGATCAGACCGCCACAACATATCGGTGAGCGAGCGCCCACCGATACGATGATGCGGTCCAAAAACCAGCTCGCGATATCAATCACGACGGCGGGGACCAACTCGTCACTCTCCCTAGCTAGAACTCTGGGGCGTGTCATCGCATAGAGCATATAAAGCTCTGGCGTGGACATCGTCCCAGGCTCATACCTCGCCAAAAAAGTAGTCGCCATAAGGCGCTGAGCTATGCGGAGGCAGGGGTGGATGATGGCCGAGGCCTTGGCCCTACTAGGGTCAAAGGCCGGTGGTAAACCTGTGATCCGGGCCCATAAGGCGTGTGAATCGAAGGATGGGGGAGGGATGTGTGTGGGGGCGTAACCACGGTCGGCCCCGGGGATTCGGACCACGAGAAGAATGCTCTCATCATACCGAGAGTGACCTGGCACTCTCGGTCCATAAATCTAAACGAGCATCCCTCGTCAATCCGGGCTATAGAACTCAGCACCTCAAGTGTCGGACGGACGAAGGTGTCCGCCGACACTTGAAAAAAATCTCGCCAACCCACGTTGTCATACAACGCGAGCATCCCCTCAAGTACCCCCAGGCGTCCTAGGTTTGCAAGGTGTGCGAACCTGGAGGGTACAATCGAGCGCTGGGAAATGCGCTCAAAAACGACGCGGTGTGCGTCGTCTCAAAACGTAATCCCCAGCGGCCTGACAAGTGGAGCCGGTGGTGGCAGTGGGTCGGCAGGGAGTGGCTGTGCGGGGTGAACAGGGCCGGGCTCATCCGGCCGCTTCCGCTTGGCGGAAGCTCTCCTGGTGCGTGGTCGTGTACGGGGCGGCATGTGGGCCCCGGGTGCTCACCAAAAAGAGAAATAAATGCGGCGTGGGAAAATGAGTGGAACGAATAAACCAGAACACGCCGCGAGAGCAAAATAGTGGATGCGTGCGAAGACGCCACCTCCACAAAGCCAAAAGCGCTCCCCGAAAGCTCCCCTAAGCTCCCCTAAGCTCCCCAAGATTGCCTGCACATCAAACAACGATATCAGCGTGTAATATTCAAAATACATGGGGGGTTAGGGGTATAACGGATAGATAATGAAGTTAATTTGAATTAGGGGCTCGATTAGTGCATGGATCGTCAAAAAATACAAGAAAAAGGAGAAAATGGGCGATTTTGGGGTTACCGGAGCTCGGCCGGCAAGGAGGAGGTCGCCGGCGACTCGGTCGGTGGTGCGGCGTTCGTCGGCGTCGGTGGTCGACCGAGCACCGCCGTCGGCGAGGCGGTCGGGCGAGTGGAAGTCGCAGCGGGCCGAGGGAGTCGAGCAGATGCAGCGGTCGGGCGTTTGGGGATTTTTTCGCGTTTCGAAAATTGCGCCGAACCGCAGCGCCTTATATAGGAGTGGTTACGACTCGGCCGAGT
This sequence comes from Scilla litardierei, assembly GCA_030789695.1. Taxonomy (NCBI): domain Eukaryota; kingdom Viridiplantae; phylum Streptophyta; class Magnoliopsida; order Asparagales; family Asparagaceae; genus Scilla; species Scilla litardierei. The sequence goes on along the minus strand of CM061142.1, from coordinate 314,821,855 downwards.
GACTAAGTCGCTTGGCCGAGTGAACGTAACGGAAATGTTTTTAAAAACTCCTCCCCACTTACGACTCGGCCGAGTGGCTTTGCCACCCTCGGCAGAGTGGAAAAACCCCATTCGGCCGAGTGGCACAAGCTACTCGGTAATACTCGCCCTAGGAGCGTATCAGTTTCACTCGGCCGAGTGAAGATATATACTCGGCCGAGTGGCAATTATTCTGAAATTCAAGAAAAGAAACAGAGAGTTGGTTACAACAGACTTCCCTCGTTTGTGCACCGCTCGGGCGGACGAACTTATGTACTCGGCCGAGTGGATATTCTACTCGGCCGAGTGACTCCTGTTTTCTGCTGTTTGGCTCCGTTTGGGCTCTAATCTCTGTTTTTCTTCCTCCAGTCGATTTCTTCCTCCTCCTAAGCATCGAGCGCGTTCCTGGAGTGCTCTTCGTCGCCTTGTTCATCCTCCTAATGATAGATATCCCTTTCTCCTCTCCTGTCAAAGAAAAATAGGACCCGTTATCACGAATTTTTCAGGCAAACGACTCAAAACACTAATAATTTCTAAAACAAAAATAAAGAACAAAGTAAAAATAAAGCGATAACCATCGGGTTGCCTCCCGACAAGTGCTCGTTTAAGGTCTTGAGCTCGACCCCCTTGGATTTTCAATTCATTGCGGGATATTGGGTGCATATGAGATGCACCAGTCGAATTTATCGGGAAGAACGCTCAGATTTGGATGTTGTGGTGGCGTGTTCTTCCTCAGTGCTCCTTCGTCTCAGATAGTGTTGGGGGGTGGCTCCCCCAAGCTAGTGCTTGCTCCAGGCCTTGGCTTCACCGGTGACACCGATTTCCGTATCGGTGGAGCTTTCTTCAGAGTCCTTATCTTTGAGAGCTTGCAGAGCTCCCGTATTCTTGCGACATCAGCGTCGCCATCATCAATTTCCACGGAGAGATCGGGGGAGTGCTCCATCTTTTCTTCTTGGCCCAAGTCCGGGCCTTCCTCAAAATCATCCTTGAATAGTGCGCCGATGGAATGGGGGATCGCCTCCTCAATGACCTCGTCAAGGAGGTATGAAAGATCATCCGGCCATCCCTTAAGCAGATATATTCTACTTATTTCTCCCATAGGGACTCCCTCGGAATAATGCTTGAGCCTCTGTCCATTTACTTTGAATGTGGCTCCGTCTTTGCCTTCCAGCTCAAAAGCTCCTCCCGGTTGTATATGCTTGATGGTGAAAGGTCCGGACCACCGTGACCTCAATTTACCAGGAAATAGTCGGAGCCGGGAGTTATATAGCAAGACCTTGTCTCCGACTTTGAAGTCCGTAACAGTTATGCGTGCATCGTGGAGAATCTTGGTCCTTTCTTTGTAAATTCTCGAGCTCTCGTAGGTATCTCTTCTAATCTCATCAAGCTCGTTGATGTCCAAGAGTCGCCTCACCGTCGCACTCTTATAATCGTAATTGAGGGTCTTGATGGCCCAATATGCGCGGTGTTCCAACTCTACCGGTAAGTGACAAGCTTTCCCATAAACAAGTCGGAACGGTGTGGTGCCGATGGGAGTGCGAAAGGCTGTGCGATATGCCCATAGAGCATCGTTTAACTTCATTGACCAATCCTTTCTAGATCGATCTACGGTCTTCTCAAGAATTTGCTTGATCTCTCTATTCGAGACCTCCACTTGGCCGGTCGTTTGGGGGTGATATGACATGCCAACTCTATGGTTTACCCCGTACTTCTTCAGCATGGCTTCGAACTTGTTCTCTATGAAATGGCTCCCCCCGTCACTTATCAAGGTACGAGGCACCCTGAAGCATGAGAAGATATTCTGCTTGAAAAATTTAGATACAACCCTTGCATCATTGGTAGGGGTAGCAATTGCTTCCACCCATTTGGAGACGTAGTCAACGGCCAATAGGATATACTTGTTACAGTTGCTTGACGGAAATGGTTCCATGAAGTCCACTCCCCAACAATCAAAAAGCTCAATTTCTTGGATGGGCCTCATTGGCATCTCATTACGTTTGGAAATATTCCCGGTCCGTTGGCATCTATCACACCCCTTCACAAAGTCGTGGGTGTCTCTGAACATTGTTGGCCAGAAGAATCCGCACAGCAAAATTTTAGCGGTTGTCTTAGAGGCGGCATGATGTCCCCCACATGGCATACCATGGCAATGCAAAATGATAGACGTTGCCTCCTCCTTAGAAACACACCTCCGAATAACACTATCTTTGCATATCTTGAAGAGGTATGGATCTTCCCAAAAATAGCTAAGGACCTCATGCAAAAATCTCCTCTTTTGTTGCGTGGGCATCCCATACGGTTTAATTCCACAAGCCAAGTAATTGACGAAGTCTGCATACCAAGGCACTTCCCCAGGCCTTATGGCGTATAGCCTCTCATCCACGAATGTGTCGTCGATAGGTAAACTCTCATCCTCCTTGTCGCGAATAAGCCTAGACAAATGATCCGCCACAACATTGTCCGTACCTTTCTTGTCTCTGATCTCCAAATCGAATTCTTGCAACAAGAGTATCCACCTAATTAACCGAGGTTTGGCCTCCTTCTTGTTTAGAAGATATTTCAATGCCGCATGGTCGGTGTGGACAATCACCTTGGAACCAAGGAGGTAGGAGCAAAACTTCTCGATGGAATAGACGACCGCTAGAAGCTCTTTTTCGGTAGTTGTATAATTTTTCTGCGCATCATCCAATGTCTTGCTCGCATAGAATATTGCATGAAGCTTCCTATCTTTCCTTTGTCCCAATACCGCTCCAATGGCTTGGTCGCTAGCATCACACATTAGCTCAAAGGGAAGGCTCCAATCCGGTGATTGTATGATGGGTGCGGAAACTAGTGCTTCCTTCAAGGTATTGAAGGCTTGCAAGCATTCGCCTGAAAAAATAAAAGGAGTATCTTTAGCAAGCAAGGACGTAAGAGGTCGGGCAATCAAGGCAAAATCCTTGATAAAGCGGCGGTAAAACCCCGCATGACCAAGAAAGCCTCTAATGCCCTTAACATTAATAGGAGGAGGGAGTTTCTTGATTACCTCAATCTTTGCCTTATCTACCTCAATCCCTCTCGAGGAGACAAGGTGCCCAAGAACTATACCTTCCGTGACCATGAAGTGGCACTTCTCCCAGTTCAGAGTTAGATTATTTTGTTGGCACCTTTTAAGAACTTTAGTGAGATTAGCCAAACAAGAATCAAACTCGCTCCCATAAACCGAGAAATCATCCATAAAGACTTCCATTATATTTTCAATGTATTCGGAAAAAATGGATGTCATACATCTCTGAAAGGTTGCGGGAGCATTACAAAGACCGAAGGGCATCCTACGGTAGGCATAGGTACCGTAGGGACAAGTAAAAGTGGTCTTTTCTTGGTCATCTTCGTGCAAAGGGATTTGGAAAAACCCCGAATACCCATCCAAATAACAAAAGTATTTGTGCTTAGCTAGGCGTTCAAGCATTTGATCAATGAAGGGCAATGGGTAATGGTCCTTTCGGGTGGCTTTATTTAGTTTCCTATAATCAATGCACATCCGCCATCCCGTGACAGTGCGTGTAGAAATGGGCTCTCCTTTATCATTTTTTATAACAGTCATCCCCCCTTTCTTGGGGACGACGTGAACAGGGCTAACCCACCTACTGTCAGAGATAGGATAAATAATACCGGCCTCAAGCAATTTTAGGATTTCCTTTTTCACTACCTCTTTCATATTCGGGTTCAACCGCCTTTGAGGCTCAATAGAAGAGGCTTCAGTGTTTTCCATGTGGATCCTATGCGTGCATAGCCTAGGGCTTATTCCCTTAAGATCAGAGATTGTGTAACCAAGGACATCCTTGTGATCCCTAAGGACTTCTAATAATTTTTCAAGTTGGTCTTGGCCAAGGTGGGCATTTACAATTACCGGGAAGGTCAATTTACTCCCCAAGAAAGCATACCTTAGATTCGGCGGTAGTTGTTTAAGCTCTACCTCAAAGGGTGCCGCACCCTCTGCTTCGTCATCTTGTGTGAATTTGGCTTCTCCTTCAACATCTGAATTTAGCTCACTCTCGAGTGGAGGCTCAGACTCGCTTCCTAGTAAGGACGGTGCATCGGAATAGACGCTCTCCGATTCCGCGCTTGCATCGATAGGACCATCACCTTGCTCCGGTTCATTCCTGAGATCAAGAAATACGTCAGCAGATTCATAAATGCAAGAGTGGGGGTCGTAGAGTGTATCTCCCTGAGTATTGGTTTGTTCGAAGTGTTCCTCGGGAGTGTAGTACCCTTCGACACATGTTCTATTGCCTTCAAAATATAGCTTGTCGTTCCTCACATCAACTCTGATATCTCCCCCAATAGTCCCATCCGGGGAGATTTGATCCATCACGAAGCAAGCAAACAGTTGTTCGACAGGGTCCTCGATATTAATAGCAAAAGCTCCGGTAGCGTAGACCTCATCAATAAGTTCCCTGAGGAGCTCCGCAAAAGATTCATCATCTCCCTGGCCAGACTCAGTCATTGGAATTGCATCCCCCATTTTACCTGTTAAGATTTCGTGGAGAATTTCGGGAGGGATTGCAAAATGGGGGCTGGCTAGGGTGGTAGGATCAAACACAATCGTCTCCCCGGCAACGGCGCCAAAAACTTGAACGCGCCCGGGCATACACCCTAAAGAGCGACCGTGTAGTTTTACCGCAAGCGCACGGTGTAGCGGCGAGCGGGTATCGAACACAGGGAGGACGTATGATAGTGCCTTCTCCGAACAACATGGCTATGGGGACAGAAGTGTAGGAAGATATATGCCCATAAGGCAATTTATCTTGATTATACGTCTTGTTCATACCGTATATGGTACGTATTATTCTAAGTATAAAATCGTTTGTATTAATATACTTAGATAATATCCATAGACTTAGAGTTAGGTCCTTACATATCTAGATGAGATCTCGATTATGAGTAAGTAAGAGACCGAATAGAAACGTAAGTCTAAAACGGTTCGTGATCATAGATGTGTCGAGAACTGGATATCGACACATCGGATAGATCACTGTGTCTTCGTCTTACCTTCAGGTAATGATGATCTCATAGTCATTCGACTTGCTGAAGTCGGAGACGAGACACAGGTGCTCATTGGAGAATGAGTTCACTGAACGACCAAGTTAGAGTTATTAAATGGTTAACTTTAATGATCTGTCTTTAATAACTCTAGGGTGATGATAGGTTAGTTGATCCTTAAGACCTGAAGTCATCTGTATAAACCTGTGAACAGACGGTATAGCTTAGACCCATGATCTAGCTTCGAGGACCAGTCCTGATGAAAGATCTTAGGTTGGGTTGCACCAGAAGCTCTCTAGGTGAGTAAGTGACTAAGATGGGATTCGTCACTTCCATTAAAGGGAAGTTAGTGTTATAGGCTCAGTACGGTCTTTATGTTAATCCTCGGCCGGGGTACGCTGCAAGTTGTGCAACGTGTATACAATAAAGACCGCCGTATACTGACCAAATGTTGTCTGATAGGGTTGACAGTAAACCATACCCTAGGCCAACAATAACACAGTCTTGACGAAGGGATTTTAGCTAACGGAATTCATCACTGACACAGCCAATGCAAACCCTATGACACTTTTGTCAAAGGGTCGATCACGTTATGATGACTCTGAAACAGGGACGACAGCTACTGCTCGTAGTGACCGTCGTCTAGGGGTTTCGAGCCCCAACCTGTAGTAAGGTCAGGCTGTAGGGTCTCACACCGAGTAGTATTCGTGTCTTAGTAATAGGAATATAGAATAGATAGAAATATCATTTGATGATATTCACAAGCTGAGTTGTGAAAGTTAGTCGCGTTAGCAATAGGGACACAACGTTGCATTAGATGCTAACTTTAACTAAACGCGTTGTAAATAAGATACGACGAATTTTGTAGGAACAAACTTGTTGGAAAGGGTTACCTGGATGACGGGATCGTCCCGGTCTAAACACAGGTTCAAACCGCGTCCAAATCGGAGCTCAAACGAGCCCAGAAACGCAGAAAGAGTTCAAGGGGAAGTGGGTTAGACCCACTGGGCCAAAAGGCCCATGTGCAAAGGCAAACGGGCAACGCCCGCTGGCAGCAGCGGGCGTGGCCCGCTTTGTGCAGCGGGCGGGCGCCCGCTGCATCAGCCGGCGTGGCCCGCTGCTCAGCGGGCCAGCGCCCGCTAATGCAGCGGGCACGGCCCGCTGCACGCAGCGGGCGGGCGGCCCGCCCTTCCCCCCTTGGGCGGGCGCGCCCGCAACTTAAGTCAAAATTAGGGTTTTTTGAAACCCTAATGACGGCTACGAATTTTGAGAAATTGCTAAAATTTGAGCAATTGTTTGAGGGGTCAAACGAAGTCGAAATTCGTCGCCGTCAGTTCCTACGCGTTCACCATTCCAAGCTCTTCTGATTGATAGCTTGTTTGGTGTCTGAAGCTTAGTATGTGAGGAGAATTAATTCGTTAAAGTTTGACTTTGTGAAAGGCTAACTTTAAAATTGAAATTAAGCCAAATGACTTAATTGTTTTTTTTCTCTTCATGGGAATTGTCCCACATTGCCCGCAACGAGATGTTGAGTGCTCACTCCCTATATAAATAGGGGTGCACTCTCCTCGTTGAAAAACACACCAGTCAATGATCGGGTAGCTCCAGATTTTAGAGCAAGCTCGATCCGCGACTAATCTCTCTCTCTATATTTTCCTATTCTCCGGAGTAGTCCTAGCACGACTACGAAGGGGGTTTGGATCTGATCCGGACGTCTAAGACGTGGGTTCTTCTCAAGTGAAACTTTCTACCGCGTGTGATCGGCTCGGAGGCGAAAGCGGCTCGGGCGGATCGGTGCGAGGGTGCGAGGCGGCTCAGGGAGATCGGGTCAACGCGGCTCGGCTACGAGGAGGTTCTCAAGACGGTGCGGTACATCTTGCCTGCTCCAGGGCCAAGATTCCGGGTATGTGGTTAAGCATACTAGTGTAGATTTTATTAGTCGCTTTAGTGTAGATCCTTCTTGGGGTGGTCAGACCCACTCCAAGTCGGCATAGATCGGGCTGGGTTCTGGCTCCCCAGAGCCTAGCTAAATAGTTTAGCTAGTGTAGAAATTCTTGATTTCTGTTTTTCCGCTGCGCTTTTGTGCCTCCGTGGTCCATCCGACTTAGGACGGATACGGATCCGAGCTCTGGGGGTCCGCCAAAACCCCAACAGTGGTATCAGAGCCACGGTTATGCTATAGATCTACTATAGTGATTTTTTAAATTATTAAAAATGCTTAGCTTGCATGTTCAATTTTTTTTTTGAAAATAATTTTGTGTTTCAAAAATTAAAGTTGCAACACGGAAATTTATTTTAATTTTGGAGCATATTATTTTTATGCGATAAATCTAAAAGTAGTCTCTTTTGTTTTAAATACTTTATAAATTTTTTTTTATGAAACATTAAAAATTTTTTAAAGGGTATTTAATATTTATGTAATCTTTAGAAAAATTTTATTTTTGAAATTTAAGAATTTTTCTTTAGTTACATAAAGTTAGAAATCTTTAAAAACTTTATTTGAAAGCTTCTAAGTGATTTCTAAAAAATTTTTAAAAGAGTTTTAAAATTGTTTTAAATATGTAAATAATAGAAATAATTTTATTTCATGAGATGTAATATAAAATTAATTTCTTCTACTACATAGATGTTTCTAAAAATTTTATGTGATATTTTAATTTTAGAAATAAGGTTAAAATTTTTTAAAGGCCTAGGTTTAAAATTATTAGATAATTTTGTACGACCTAGTTTTATGCGATAAAATTTTATGAAGGCTTTAAATTTTAATCTTTAATTTTAAGTGTTAAAATTTAGATTTGCATGTTTTAATTATGTAGATAATTTTAGAACTTGCAAATGCCCATGTATGTCACAAAATGAACTTTTTATTTATGTTGATAAATTAGTTGTTTCATTTTAATGGACTTGTAAACCTTATTAGGTTAGCCATTAAAACATGATAGTGACATGTTATGTTTGACAAAACAAAACAACATTGAACTTAATACCTGATTAGGGTAGTCCCCTTGTTTGTAAATCATTTCATTAAAACGTTTAATTAATGATTTTCATAAAAGACAAAATGTTGAATTGTTTTATAAATCCTAATTAGATTGGGGTAGCAAGTTGAACGAAGAACCTTATAGTTGATAAGGACTTAATAAAAGATGTTCAACAAATCTAAAATTTTTTTGAATTTTTAGGATCCACTAGTTGATAAGGATTAACTAGTTCTTTTAATTAAAAGCCATTTAGTTGTTTGGAAAACATAAGATTGATGACAACTCCTTCAATGGATCATGATGTCGGTCAATGTGCTTGGCTAAAGTTTTTGGACCAACCTAGCTAGACTGGGTAACAAGTGGTCCTGGCTTAGTCAATTCCCTGGCCGCGTCCGCTGGACCGCAAGGAGTCGATTCATGACTATGTAAGTCCATCGACTATACCTAAGTCAATACGATAATAATCTTGTTCAAGATAAATCGTTGCCCTCCTTGTTTTAGGAGTTGGCAACTGTAAGAAACATGTTCCGGTTGTTGAGCTACACTCAAGCCGTGACATGTCAATCTTATAGAAACCGATTTCTTGATTGACATCTTAGCCTGACTGAAACCATCGTCTCATCCCTCGAGCTTCGGCGTAGGTCTAACCAAGAATGTAGTCTAAGACCTGACCCAAACCGGCGCGTCGTGCATACACCGAGCAAAGGGGCAAGTCAGGTTAGACACGAAAACAAGGGTCCGACTAGGCTAGCCATTGTGATCCGGTTGAGCACACTCATGATCACAAATGACTAGGGGTAAAATCGATAGGGAATCATAGTAAATATGATTGACGACGAGTTCGTCTACCGACTGCAGAGTCGGACAACTTGTTGAGATACACTCAAGGTTGTCAGACTCAGGGTAGTCGGATCCCTCTCTCACAAATATTATTTTATAATAAATTGTTTATTATTATGGCTTTAAATAAATTTAGTGGGAGAATATAGTTTTATTAAAACCATTTACTAACTAAAGTATCTATAAAATACAGAATGGATTCGGGACTTAGATACATGGTTGAGAAGAACGTGCTGGATGGAACGAACTACAAAGACTGGCTTAGGAACATCAAGTTGGTCCTTTCCCTAGCCGGAATAGGATACGTACTGTTCGAGGACGCTCCAGATAAGCCCGATGAAGATTCGACCCACGAGGAAAAGGAAGCCTACAAATTGTACCAGAGGGATGCAGAGAAGGCCAGGTGCCTTACTCTGGCTTCGATGACCAACGAGTTGCAGAGGAAGCATGAACATATGGATGTTCAAAGCATGCTCCTCAACGCACAAGAGTTGTATGGCAAGCGATCAAGAGCTGCCAAGTTCGAAGCCACTAGCAACCTCTGGGGCACCAAGATGGGGACGGAACCCGTACAGGATCATGTTATCAAGATGATCGGGTACGTAGAGGACGCCGCCCAGTTAGGATTTATCCTGGACAATGAGATGTCCACGGACATTATCCTAAAGTCTTTGACTCCCGATTTCAAGCCTTTTATAACTGGCTTTATAATGAACAGCCTTGAGACGGATCTTCCGGGTCTCCTCAATATGCTCCGGCAGTTTGAGGAGATTCATAAGAAGTCGACTGCACTGGTTGTTGGCTCTGCTACTTCCGACCAGCCGAAAGGCAAAGGGAAGAAGAGGCAGGTCCCACAACCTGCGAAGGCTAAGAATGGGAAGAAGAAGAACAAAGGGGCCCCGTCGAAATCTGAGTGCTTCCATTGCCACAAGATTGGCCACTGGAAGAGGAACTGCAAGATCTATCTTGCAGAGAAGAAGAAGGGGCATACTGATGCCTCTACCTCAGGTACAAATTAAAATTCAATTAAATGCAATTATTTCCATTCATATAGTATGAGAAACTTATAGACATCTGTGTACTGTATACAGGTGGCTGATAAGAACTGGAGATTGGAGAAGTACGGAGATCGGTCGGCAATCAAAGCAACAGTTGCTGCTGGGACCGCTCAAAGACTTCTGGAGACGATGATCGTGATGGAGATGATATTTTTTTTTGAATAAAATGTATCATCTTTAAGGATCGAAAACAATGAATGAGTGCTTTGCACTCAAGGTTTATTTTTGATAAACAAATTAAGGTTCCTTTTATGAACCCGTTGTTTTGGAATGGATGTCTCGTTTGTTGCAATTGAAATTGAATTGGCTTAAATTCTGTGGATGTGGCTTTTCTGTGATGGTTGCGTACTTTTTCGAATAATGGTGTATAGCTTCGATAATATTGATTTTTGGAGCTGACTAAATGTTAAAAGTCAATCAGTAGTTAAGTATAGGTTCCAGGGGGCGTATAAATTGTGTGCGATCACAATAATACGCAAATCAAGATTAATTCTTGATTATCTGCATTTAGTTATTAAAAGAGTTAATACTAAATGTGGTTAAAGGAATAAGTACAGTGTAGGACGTTTTGATTGAACGAGTCAATGTCAAGTTTCCTTAACACGATCTTGACTTGACTCATTCGTCAAACCGAATCTAACACTTGTACATTCCATCTAAGGCACTTACCAAAAGGTTATTTTTGCACATAAATCTAAATATGATTTAGTTATTATGTTGAAATAATTTAACCAGGTAATTCTCAAAGTCAGTGGGAGCAAGTAAGTATACTTAGTTCCGTTTTTCTGGACTAAGTAAAAAGGATTTTTCACTTTAATGAATCTTCTATATAAATCATTAAGTCAAAATTGTTTTGATTTAATCATATATATATAAAGACTTAGGGTGTCAAATATGTACTTGATATATTGACACAATAAAGTGAAGTGTGCTAAAACTGACTTACGGAAATGTTAGACCCCACATCTAAATCGTATACGCTGACTGTTAGCTATACGTAGTTAGGAAAATTGATCCAGATCATTTTTCAAAGGATCAACCCTGTGTGATCAAGAGATGTAATTTCAATCCATTAAAATTCGTTGTAGATACTTATTAGTAGAACCATTCTTAGGTTTGCCTTATCAAATGTCAAAGTGACTGATATGCTATAACGGCATGAGATACCGAGATAAATAGCCTAAGTGCAAGTGGGAGATGTAGGAAGATATATGCCCATAAGGCAATTTATCTTGATTATACGTCTTGTTCATACCGTATATGGTACGTATTATTCTAAGTATAAAATCGTTTGTATTAATATACTTAGATAATATCCATAGACTTAGAGTTAGGTCCTTACATATCTAGATGAGATCTCGATTATGAGTAAGTAAGAGACCGAATAGAAACGTAAGTCTAAAACGGTTCGTGATCATAGATGTTCGAGAACTGGATATCGACACATCGGATAGATCACTGTGTCTTCGTCTTACCTTCGGGTAATGATGATCTCATAGTCATTCGACTTGCTGAAGTCGGAGACGAGACACAGGTGCTCATTGGAGAATGAGTTCACTGAACGACCAAGTTAGAGTTATTAAATGGTTAACTTTAATGATCTGTCTTTAATAACTCTAGGGTGATGATAGGTTAGTTGATCCTTAAGACCTGAAGTCATCTGTATAAACCTGTGAACAGACGGTATAGCTTAGACCCATGATCTAGCTTCGAGGACCAGTCCTGATGAAAGATCTTAGGTTGGGTTGCACCAGAAGCTCTCTAGGTGAGTAAGTGACTAAGATGGGATTCGTCACTTCCATTAAAGGGAAGTTAGTGTTATATGCTCAGTACGGTCTTTATGTTAATCCTCGGCCGGGGTACGCTGCAAGTTGTGCAACATGTATACAATAAAGACCGCCGTATACTGACCAAATGTTGTCTGATAGGGTTGACAGTAAACCATACCCTAGGCCAACAATAACACAGTCTTGACGAAGGGATTTTAGCTAACGAAATTCATCACTGACACAGCCAATGCAAACCCTATGACACTTTTGTCAAAGGGTCGATCACGTTATGATGACTCTGAAACAGGGACGACAGCTACTGCTCGTAGTGACCGTCGTCTAGGGGTTTCGAGCCCCAACCTGTAGTAAGGTCAGGCTGTAGGGTCTCACACCGAGTAGTATTCGTGTCTTAGTAATAGGAATATAGAATAGAGAGAAATATCATTTGATGATATTCACAAGCTGAGTTGTGAAAGTTAGTCGCGTTAGCAATAGGGACACAACGTTGCATTAGATGCTAACTTTAACTAAACGTGTTGTAAATAAGATACGACGAATTTTGTAGGAACAAACTTGTTGGAAAGGGTTACCTGGATGACGGGATCGTCCCAGTCTAAACACAGGTTCAAACCGCGTCCAAATCGGAGCTCAAACGAGCCCAGAAACGCAGAAAGAGTTCAAGGGGAAGTGGGTTAGACCCACTGGGCCAAAAGGCCCATGTGCAAAGGCAAACGGGCAACGCCCGCTGGCAGCAGCGGGCGTGGCCCGCTGTGTGCAGCGGGCGGGCGCCCACTGCATCAGCCGGCGCGGCCCGCTGCACAGCGGGCCAGCGCCCGCTGTTGCAGCGGGCGCCCGCCCGCTGCAGCAGCGGGCGGGCGGCCCGCCCTTCCCCCCTTGGGCGGGCGCGCCCGCTAAGTCTAGCGGGCGCGCCCGCAACTTAAGTCAAAATTAGGGTTTTTTGAAACCCTAATGACGGCTACGAATTTTGAGAAATTGCTAAAATTTGAGCAATTGTTTGAGGGGTCAAACGAAGTCGAAATTCGTCGCCGTCAGTTCCTACGCGTTCACCATTCCAAGCTCTTCTGATTGATAGCTTGTTTGGTGTCTGAAGCTTAGTATGTGAGGAGAATTAATTCGTTAAAGTTTGACTTTGTGAAAGGCTAACTTTAAAATTGAAATTAAGCCAAATGACTTAATTGTTTTTTTTCTCTTCATGGGAATTGTCCCACATTGCCCGCAACGAGATGTTGAGTGCTCACTCCCTATATAAATAGGGGTGCACTCTCCTCGTTGAAAAACACACCAGTCAACGATCGGGTAGCTCCAGATTTTAGAGCAAGCTCGATCCGCGACTAATCTCTCTCTCTATATTTTCCTATTCTCCGGAGTAGTCCTAGCACGACTACGAAGGGGGTTTGGATCTGATCCGGACGTCTAAGACGCGGGTTCTTCTCAAGTGAAACTTTCTACCGCGTGTGATCGGCTCGGAGGCGAAAGCGGCTCGGGCGGATCGGTGCGAGGGTGCGAGGCGGCTCAGGGAGATCGGGTCAACGCGGCTCGGCTACGAGGAGCTTCTCAAGACGGTGCGGTACATCTTGCCTGCTCCAGGGCCAAGATTCCGGGTATGTGGTTAAGCATACTAGTGTAGATTTTATTAGTCGCTTTAGTGTAGATCCTTCTTGGGGTGGTCAGACCCACTCCAAGTCGGCATAGATCGGGCTGGGTTCTGGCTCCCCAGAGCCTAGCTAAATAGTTTAGCTAGTGTAGAAATTCTTGATTTCTGTTTTTCCGCTGCGCTTTTGTGCCTCCGTGGTCCATCCGACTTAGGACGGATACGGATCCGAGCTCTGGGGGTCCGCCAAAACCCCAACAAGAAGTGTAGGAAATTGCCTTTCGGCGATGTTGTCACAATCGTCAATCAATGTAAAAAGAGATATAAAATCAAATAAAGACGCCTAGGGAATAGGGAATCCCCGCTACTTACCGTATCTCGTCATTATGATTCATCGGTTTCATAATTGCTAGGGTAGAATGTCGGGTGAACTAGTTGCAACTGAATGTAAAACCTAGCTCACGCTCTCGCGCTGTTGTCGGTCTATAGCAAACCTAGGCTCGGGTCCAATCTCTTGCAAACCCTACCCTAGGCAAGCTAGCATTAGGATCAACGTCATCGTTCAATCGCATCCCGAGTCCACTCTCGTGCAAACTCGGGCTACGGCCTAGGTTGGGATAGTTCCTACCCGTCCAATCTCTTGCAAACGGGTATCGGTATAGAATTGCAACCGAGAATCCTAGTATCGGTCCAATCTCTTGCAAACTGATACTACGGAAACTCAATTTCAACCCAATTCGGATTTCTAGGGTTTTCTATCGAATTGGGATCCAATCTCTTGCAAATCCCAATCGATATGAACACCTAGCTATCCGTATTATATCAATACCAAGCTAACCCTAATCAATTCTAGCAATAGTTCTACCAAATCGTCACAAATCGGAAATTGGGCTCGTAGGGTTCATCCCCACGCCCTAAGACGTTAAGACTACTCACAAATCATATTGCTAATGGAAGAATAATCAATAGAAACAGCAATGGAATTTATAGCAATATTCAAAATAGCAATAAAAATAGGATTTTAAATAGAGAGGGAGACAAACCAATGTAGCTTTCCAAGAATCCAACAAAATAACACTTTTCTCTCCTCTCCAATCACAAGAATTAAACTCTAAAAAATCTAATCTAAAAAGGCTGCCAAAAGCAATAGAAAAGCTCTCTAAACTAGGTTAGAATCTGGGGTTAAATACCCCCCAAAACTGCCCAAAAATCCGTGACCAAAATGCCCCTACGCCTCTTCAAAATCGTGTTTTCCGCTACAGGCACGTGACTCACTCGGCCGAGTGACAAAAGTCGCTCGGCCGAGTGAGAGACCCGGAGAATTTACAGTAAGTCCGGGGTCTTGGGGGTCTTCACTTCGGGGGTCACTCGGCCGAGTAAGTTGTCGTCACTCGGCCGATGGGCTTTGTTCACTCGGGCGGACGGCAATTGCCACTCGGCCGAGTGGGGCTTCTGATCTCAGACTGACGAAAGACAGTAACTTGGGAGTTTTTGATGGACGTCGTCTGAGTGCCACTCAGGCGGACAGGGTACGTTACTTGGTCAAGTGGGCTTCTGATGCTCGGCCGAGTGCACGCTGATATTAGCTTTGTTGCGTGTCCGATCTGGCCGGCCGAGCGAGGTCTCGATGCTCGGCCGAGTGACTCCTTCACTCGGCCGAGTGAGATGCTAAAAATGCTCAATATGAATGTTCTTGCCTCCTCGTCGCTCCTACGACGTTCTTTCTTCTTCCACTCCTCTCCAATCTTAAAATACCCCTCAAGGAATTCGTCGGTGACACTCCGGAGTGGGTGTATCTCGGAATCACTCCAAATCGCTCCAAATCTCCTGAAATACGACAAAAACAACAAATCGTGAAAAGTATCGCAATATTGTCGATAAATCGTGAAAAACATGATTTGAGCGATCTGAATGGCATGCAAACATGCGGGAAAAAGGTGTAAAATACGGAGTGATCATAAATCACATACGAAACAACATGCCTTCTTTCTTGCATAACAATAAAACATGTGTTGTTGGCATATAAACTGTATTATAATGTGCCACGCAACATTTCAACAAGGATGCTCAACATTTCAACATGGTTATCATATTTCAACATGGTTATTATATTAACAACATCATGATGCTCAACATTTGAACTTGGATTAGTTAACAAGCAAACTGAATCATTATTCATCACATGATTAACTTCCATAACTTGGGAATTACATAACAAGAATAGCAACAAATTGACAAATCAGGGTTCTGATGCGTCCATATTTTCCATACTTTTATTGCACATTTTCATAGCATTTTCATCGTCCAAAGTTCACTTTTCGATATATTATCATGCTTTTTACGATATATTTTATTTTCGTATAGATTTGTAGATTTTCAAGAACTTTGGAGTTATTTGGCGCAATCATGAGACATGGACACATTCGAGCTAGATGGAGCATCAATGGCAAGGTCCACTAGGTGTTTGACAAGGTAGAGAAGAAGATTGGAGGAGGAGAAGAGAAGAAGAAGGAGAAAAGAGAGCTGAAAAGATCTCTATGTTCTGATTTCCAGTCAACTCGGTCGAGCGGAACTGTCCACTCGGGCCGAGATGCTACGCCCAGAATTAGACCTCCACGGCTGAAGATACATGCATCACTCGGACCGAGTAGAGCCACTACTCGATCAGCACGACTCGACGGATACGCTTCAGTTTCCAACACTTAGCCGCATTCGAAGAGCTCAAAGCGACTTGATCGAGCAGAGCATCTCCTCGGTCGAGCTGAACGCACAACATAACAACATTTTCGAAGCTCTTCCAGCCGTCTGCAGCTCGACCGAGTAGGCAAGGTAACTCGATCGAGTAGCCGAGCGACTCGACCGAGCAGAAGCAAAGAGAGAACGACGTCTTAAGCCTAGCAGCGGCCCTCTACAGCTCGACCGAGTAGGACATCTACTCGGTCCGAGCACCCAATCACTGAAGCCGAACTCAAAACGAAGTAACGGCCGCGCCTAGCTTGGACCGAGCAGTGCCGCTACTCGACCGAGTAGGTCGCCGCAGGCACACTTTTTACGGGCCAAGTTGGGCCTTTTTCCAGATTTTTGTGGGGTCCACCCCCTTTGTATTTAAACCTATGTTCTACCCTAGGTTTAGAGAGCTTAATTCATTATTCTCGTTTTATTTTTAGAGAGAGTTTTAAAGCCGTTGTTATAGTTTGGAGACAAAGACTTGGTTTTTATTATTGCATTTTGCTTTGGAAACTTTGGATCTTAAATTTCTGGAGTTTAGTTCTTCGTCTCTATTGGTTTGGTAACGATCTCTCGTCTCTCTTTACTTGTTTTGATGTCTATTCTTGCGATGTTGAAAACTATTGTTATTGCTATTGCTTTTGTTGATATTTCTATGAATCGTGAGTAGTCGTTTCTAGGGCTAATGGATGAGCACTAGGATCTTAGGATTTAGTTGTAAAGTTACGATTTTTATGTTGTTTTGGTATAAAAGTGATGTGATTTGGTTGATCGAGCCAAGTTTGTAGGAGATCATATTTTGGGTTTGTGATCCATGATAGTGGCACACATCCTAGCCATACTATCCTATGAACTTAATTAGGCTCATTAGTGAATTCAATTAGAGTTCGTGATCCAGGATAGTGGCACGCACTTTGACGGTTTCCACCCAGTGTCCTATATTACTAGTTGATGATCTACGATAGTAGCATCAATGAGAGCCATCAAATCACAGATCAAAGCTCTAACCCACGATAGTGACGTGAGTAGAGATTAAGAATAGTTGTTGTTCGTAATGCATGGATCGCATGCAAGGCCATCCTTGATGGTGGGGCTAAGTACGAGATACGTTAGATGAGTGGCATAACGGTAGTTGGCCGTGAATTATACATTTTAGATGTGACAATCTCTCCCTATAAAACCAATTCAACGTAGAAATTACTGCCTAGCATCGACATCCGACCCCAGTGGTCACTCCTATTGTCGTAGTCTTTATTATATTATATTGATAATTTGAGATAGGCAATACTTGTGACAACCAATTGAACACCCTCAACTGACATTGTTTCGAGACTCTTAATAAACCCAAGACCTTTAAATTAACTGCCTCCCTGTGGGTTTAGTATCTTTCTATATTACAAAGCTTTAACATCATGCAATTGCGGTACGTTTTCGAAGTTAAATCTGGAGCACATCAAGCTTTTGTCGCCGTTATCGGGGAGGCAAATGGTTTTTACTTGGGTTATTTCCTTAGTCAAAGAACTTGTTAGTTATTCTAATCATCACTTACCTATCCATATTTTTATTCTTTTTCTTTTCGTTACTGACATTTTCTCTGAGTTTGTTTCTTGTGCATGAATACTCGCCTTGTGGGATCCAACAATCTATTCTTTGACCCCAAGATAGAAAGGACCGTGAGACAGCTCAGAGTAGAAAGGAGGAATAAATTTTTACAGGATCAAATGGCAGAGACTGCTCTGTCTCCTCCACGTACTTGAAATGTCGAAGATTATATGAAGCCAAATCTCTCTAACATGTCTTCTATATTGGGAGCGCAGCTGGCGACGAGAAACTTTGAATTGAAGACTGGCCTAATAAACTTGATGCAGCAGGACCTCTTCCATGGGCATCCTCATGAGAACCCTAATCATCACATCGTTCTCTTCTTGGCCAAGTGTGTCACTTTCTAAGTTAAAGATGTAAGCGGAGATGCTATCAAACTTCGTCTATTCGCATTTACTCTGAGGGATAAAGCAGCTTATTGGTTGAGGGTGCACCCTACGAATACATTCAAGACTTGAGAGCAGTTGGCCTTGGCCTTTGTCAACAAATATTATTCACCGTCCAAAATGGTGAGGATTAGGGGCGAGATCACAAACTTCAAGCAACTCACACAGGAATCAATTTATGAAGTTTGGGAATGCTTCAAGGATCTATAGCATCAATGTGACAATGCCCACATCATGGTGTCCAAGATTGGGATCTCATTTAGAGTTTTTATTATGGCCTGAAGCCTGACACGAAAATGAGTATTGACGCCTCTGCAAATGGCGCATTATTGGCAAAGCTAACCTGAGGAGGCCATGTCACTTTTGGAGCAGATGGCCTCCAATAATCAACAATGGAGTGATGAGCACTCAACAGTTAGAGGCACCAGTTCGGGCCATTCTGAGATAAATGTAGCTACATATCTTGATGGGCAAATTGAGACCTTCTCTAAGAAAGTTGCAAGAATTGAGCAAAGGTTGAGTGCCATTCCTACTTCTCCAAGGGATCTGGTATGTGCTACTTATGAAGATTATGCCAAGCAAGGGTATGCTCCAATTGAAGGGTCCTATGAAGGAACGGGCGTATCGGCAGAGAAAATCAACTATATATCGGGTGAGGGAAGGAATCCTAGACCTCAGTAGTCAAATCCGTCATGGAAAACACGCCTAGGATTCTCTTACAACAACCCGAGCGAAGCCATACAACCACCATCTTAACCAAGGCTACCACAACCTCCATCACAACAAGCACCACCTCCACAGCAGCATCAATACAGATGTTGGCCAACTGGGCCCTACAGACCACCGGGATATTACAATCGCCAACCATATCCACAACAACAACAACAATAACAACAACAATACCAACTACCGGCAGTACAAAAATCTGGTGTGGAGGTGGCATTAGAGGCCTTTATGAGCCCTCAAGCTAAGTAAAATACAGAATTAGCGGCCACACAAAGGCAACTTTTCGCTACCGTTGATAACTTGTCAGCCCAAATGAGCCAACTTACTAAAGATCAAGGGAGATTGACATCTCAATCTGAGCAGAATCTGTAGGGGCAAGTTAATGCGGTGGTGGCAGCGACAACTATAGGAGGTAAGAATACGATACGGTGATGGTACAAGTTTCTAAGCATATGGATCCACTATCATCGATGACTATTCATGAGGAGGACACCACAATTTCTGAGCCCATCATTGCAGTGAACAAGGATAAAGAGATAGATGAGCCATTTGCGGCCAAAAAAGGAGGCTTTGCCTACTACACTATCCATTCATATCGCTACAGCACCGTCACACACTCCATCTTCCATGAAATCTACGGCAAAGGATGCCAACAAGGATAAGGGAAGCCATCCTCTACCTCCATATCGTCAAATACTAGCCACGGCGAAGATTGAAAAGAAGTATGCCAAATTCATTGAGCTTCCCAAGAGTGTTGACTTGAACATCCCCTTCATGGATGCACTTATGGAGATCCCCACCTACGCAAAATTCTTGAAAGATTTGATAGCAGGGAAGGGGAAACAAGAAGCTGTGATGCTCGCAGATAGTTGCACTTCGATCTTAAAGAACACCCTACCAAATAAGTTACCCGATCCTGGAATCTATACGGTGTCGTGCTCCATTGGCGGCATCCCCAACAATAGAGCACTAGTTGACTTGGGGGCGAGCATTAACTTGATGCCGCTCTCCATTTTCAAGAGATTAAACAAGGGAACGGATCTAGAGCCCACGGCTATGAGCATACAGTTGAAGTATCAAGCCATCACCTATACGGTCGGCATTGCATGAGACGTCATTCTACAAGTACCGGGAGGGATTAGCTTGCTGGTGGATTTTGTAATTATGGACATGACTGAAGAAGGGAGTTCTCAAATTATCTTGGGACGTGCTTTCATGGCGACAGCTGGAGTTTTGATAAACGTCCGTCAAGGGACGTTATCTATGAATGTGGGCAATAGTGATATTGAATTCCATCAGCAGAAGCCAATGAAGGAGCGCTTCCCGTGCGAAGATGCTAGCTATTTAGAGCTAATAGAAGATGAAGCTACAGAAGAGTACACCATAGAGGAAATTATGAGAGACCCCACGAGGAAGGATATTGATGATGACGGCGACGTCATACATGACAAGGCATTGGCCTCCTACTTAAAAGTCTTAGATGAGGAGCTCCCTGGCATGCCACTTCACCATCAACAACCGAATGCTACAATCACTACGACCGCTGAAGGTCAACAAAGCAAGACGAGCCAACTCCAGCCTCACGGTCTCATAGGAAAGCATGACGAGCGCATCTCATTTGCGCCCAACATTAAAGCGCATAGTTGAAAATCAAAAAGAGTCGAGCTTACGACTTTAAACAAGCGCTTATCGGGAGACAACCCGAATTTTTTATTATTTTTAGATTTATTTCTTAATTAGTTATTCATTCTAGTTCAAAAGCCAAATAAAAATGTTTTTAATTCCTTCGAAAATCCTTAAATTATAAAAATTTTAAAAATTTTCTGACGCATACTCACTACTACAAAAAAACACTTGCATAGCGCTTTTTTTAAACTTGGATAGCGCTTTTAAGCGCTATCCAAGATACCGCTATGGTAGCTTGGATAGCGCTTTTTAAGCGCTATCTAAGTGGTTTACTAAGATAGCGCTTTACTACGTTAGCGCTTTTGGAAGCGCTATTCAATAGTACTCGAGAAATTTTGATTTTGACCTTGCATAGCACTTTCTAAGCGCTATACCAGGTACCACTAAGATAGCGCCTAATAAGTGCTATTGTAGATTTTCATAACATATCGCTTTCTAAAGCGCTATTGTAGTAAATTACTTCGATAACGCTAGATTTTTTTCTCTCCTTCAGTCTCAGAACCCTCTACGGCCCCCACTGCCTACTCTTTTACTTTCCTCCTCATCCTTCATCAAAAGGCAGTAATCGGTGACCTCCCTAAACTTGGGCACTCTCCTCAAGTCAACATATGAATCAAAAGTAAACAAAAACACCCAACATATTTAGCTAGTACTCCAGCACAAATGACAGAAAGTTCACATATATATGAGCCCATTATTCCCTGAACAAATAATAGGAATTGCATTGATACATGCTCAAAATAGTCATTAAATTACACAGGGGTAAACGTATATACAACACTGATGGTATCACTATGGATGGCATAACAACTTGTGTAGTTACAATTGAATAGAATGTGGTCCAAAGCTTGGGAGGGACCACAGAATACTATCCTCGCTAAGGCTCTGCCAACAAACCATATAGTTTGGATTCAAACTGGAACAAAACCACATTTAACTACCAAATGTTTTCGAGCTTGTACATGTTTTCACCTGCAGCAAAGATTAAAAATTAGAAAATAATTATTTGGGAAAAATGTGAAGTTAAAAGATAAAGATGAACATTATAATGATAAATACTACTATTACATGAGTAGTCTGAACTTGAAAACAAAAAAGAAAATCGAAAAATGAGGGAACGATATACTTCATGCTGGACTGCAACCTCTCCCAAATACTTATCAGATAAATATAGCTTCTATGGACATATCATCAACCACCAGCCACAATGTATATTTGAAACAATTAATAGCTGCAATATAATCACATAAGCTTGTAAAGCAACACTACTGAATGAAAGAAAAACATTTTGCTGAAATTGGTATCCTTTATGCATAAATAATTAAGACCCTTTTGAAGCTTTGAAACAAAGATCAATTTGTTTTTAACTGCTATTTATTTGTTCTTCTCTTGTTTCTTCAAGAGTACACAAGAGAGAGGAGGGTTCTAGTTCTCAAGCTCTGTATATCAGGCTCTCCATGCATAAACCCTTCTCCCCTACTTCCTCACCATCAGACATCAGCCCCACTCTGATCCCTCAGTGTTCTTGAAGATTAAGACGAATAAAGGCGACTCTCTCTTCTCTCTCTCCACCCATCTCCACCCACACACCCACACACCCCCACACATGGCACAAGATATATCTCTGTTTAGCACTAGGAAATGAATTCTTCCATGCTTTTTCTAATTTTGTCCCAAGCAAAATGTTGAAGAAGTTGTGGGGATTGTTGAGGGGTGGCTCTAATTTACACAGTTTCGGTTCAGGGCAGAATTGTCCTTGGGACGACAGAGAGATTGTCCCACCAACAGTAGCCAAATGTAGCCCAACAAGAGCTACCTTCACACCTACTAGGCCTACTTCTTCTATTGAAGATTCCAGTCTGTGCATGCATACACTAGCCTGAAAACAAAACTAACATTATATAAAGTTCCAGTTGTAATTCTGAAACTAGTTCACCAATATGCATGAACCCAGCATTTGGATTGGGAGCCCAAATGATCAAATCTGTTCACATGTAATCCATGTATAGTAGCTTCATTCTCCAGTATCCATACATCACTTCAGAGTTGCTGGAAGAAATCAACTGGCTAAAACTAATTTTTAAAAAAATTTATCTATAGTCCTGACACAGGACATCAAAAATGATTACTGACCATCTTAGTAACCATTTGATGATCTAGTCTCTTAATAAAGCTTTCGATATAAATGAACATTCATGCCCAAACTAAGCTCCAGTAGTTATTATTATCAAGTCATCAACCATCAGTGGAAAACAGTAAGCTTTACAACATTCACAAACACAGTTAAACCTGCTTATTATGCATCTTGCGAATAAAGGAAACTAGTGTAGTAGCTTTCTTTAAATGCCTACACATTTAAAGGGTGGTTTTGAGCATTTACCTGAATACGGCATGAGTTTCATCTCTGTCCAAAATTGGTGGATGTTCACATAAAGCGAGAACCTAAAATTAAACATGTACACATCCATAAGAAACCAAAAAAAAATAGATCATCAGACAAATTCCATACGAGAATATACTGACCTCCCGGAAAAAGGTGACTAGCTCTTGACCAAGAGATTGGGGGTTTCCAATGTTGCAATAAAGTATCTACCAGAAGAAAATAAATCTAAAGTAAGAGTTCTTATATCAAAAGCTACAATAATCTACAAGTACAGTGGAAATTAGTAGTTGAACACCGATACATACCTCATCAAAGGGATGAGAACCTGGCTTTGTTTGCAACTCTTGTTGAAGTCGCTGAAAAGGAAATAAACAAGCTCTTTTAGAAAATGTGATTTCATAAACCTTGTTATGTTAGGAAATTCAAGGCTACAATTATAAGCTGCCTACATACACTGATCTTACTTTCTCATACAAACTAGGTAATCTACACAATGATCTTCCTATGTCAATATGCTTACCATCCACATAAGTTACGTAGATTGAACATGTTGTGATGTAACATGCTTTATCAATGTGAGTGATGAAAAACGGTAGTTCGGGGTAATTATTTTTAATAACTTCTAAGAATTAGAAGTTACTTCAAGCAAGAACTTATGTCAAACAAAGATTCATATAGAGGGCACATAGTGATAAGACATGTCAGACATGTCCTGAACTTCAATGATTTCGTCAATAGTGTGGGAAGCAAAATATGAGAATAAACTGATTAGTTAGAAACTTTGGTATACTGATATGTTGACTTCCTATATACGAGGAAGTTTCAACAACGTCTATCTGTAGCATGAAAGATATTCATATAGTTCTAATTCTCAATACGATGAACAAAAAAGGAACCAGATGCATCTTCTACATCAGATGTGCAAATTAATTCCGTTGAAGCCTATATATATTACATCTGCATGAATATTATTGACATAATAGATCAACTTGCAGCATGTTTACCTTAGCATGGGAAACGATTTCTCCACGAACAGCATACTCACACTTTACAACCTGGAAGATGGGAAGTATTTTAGCAACATGTATAAATACATAATAAAAAGTGTCTGACTTTCTCAAGATGACTGACACAGCAAGCAATGATAATAAAATCATGTAATGTGCTGCAGACAGTTTATCATAATTGTAAATTCTTCAGAAAATTTTCAGTCATAACATGTCGATATCCATGAAATTTCCTCCATAATCAGTGGTTTGAAATTGATCAAAACAATTATTTTTTTCAAAATATTTTCCATGACGACCGGTGTATTTTATCTAATTGATTCCAAAGATTAGAGAATTTCAAGGAAACACGTGAAAAGCCAAGAACTTATTTGATATGAAATGAAGCCCATGTTAAATGCTGAGTAAATAGAGGTAAAGTGTACCACAGATGTTTAAAGAAAAAACCAAAAAATTCTAATGCAGCAGTACATCATGTCAGGTCATTGAATATCCAGCAAATAAAAATGTCAAAGTTTCACAAGTATTAGAATTTACAGACACTATGAAATGTTTTCATATTCATTCTAGTGAAAAGTTAAGATTAAAAACACATAAACAACTAAATCTACTACTAATTCCATGGCAAAAGTTGGAATATTTTAGCCTGGGGTAAAACTGTAACAATTCTTCGTAAATATTTTATCTTTGAACCCTAAAGGAGCAAAAGGCAACAAATTGAGGATGCCCAAATGATTTAAATTTCAAGTTTTATATGAAAAAAATGGAATTTGAAGAGATTTCGGGGGTATTACTTTGGTGTGAGGAGTGAACAGAGCGGTCGACGGCCTGGAGCTCGCGAGCGGGAAGGCAAGGGAGGAGTACTGCTTCGAGGGCGACGACGCATGCCATCATCTCATCTCTTCTCTGCTGCTGCTGGTGATGCTGCTGATTTTGGGACGGCGATGGCGACTGCGACTGTGATGAAGTTTGCGGCTGGTCGAAGTTTTGGAGGTCAAAGATGGTGAAGGCCGGAGATGTTTGCGTTGGTGATGGATGAGGTCGAAGCAGCTGTGGGAGTTCATCTATGTGGGGAGGTCACCGCCAGATGGGAAAGAGACGAGGCCAGGTTGGGAAATTTAGGGCTGGGGAAATTTAGGGCTCGTTTGGGATTATATATATGTATATATTTTTAATAAAAGTGCTTACGTAATGATTAGTACCATAGCGCTAAAATAAAGCGCTATTTAAGGTATTACTTGGATAGCGCTTTAACAAAAAACGCTATCTAAGTGATTTTTATCTTAATTTTGATTTATTTTTATTTTCTATAAGTGCAGACGTGCTAGACAAGAGCTCACTTAGATAACGCTGTTTAGAAGCGCTATCTAAGTGGTGTTACCCAAGCCCAAATCTATAGTAGTGACTTTCATGTGCAGGTGACCAATGAGAAACGCAATATACGATGCCACTTTGTTTTGCTTTCTACTCGACCAAGTAGTCTCTCCTACTCGACCGAGCAGTAACTGAAGAGTGGGGCCATGTTTTTTAAAGTTCACACATGAGCCGACATAGCAACCCTAGCTCGGTCGACCCCTTATAAAAATGACCCTACCCCACCCTAATTCCCCCACTCAAAATTCCTAACACCCAAGCCCGAGCCCCCCTCTCCCAAACCCTCGCTCGACTCGATGCCCCATGCGTCGCTTGAGTCTGACCGACCACCACTCAGTCTGCCTCTTCCCTCCCTTCCATCCACACCTCCCATCCCCCCGGCTCACCCACCTAGCCTGTCGACATCGTTGTCCCTACCCCTATTGTCTCTACACATGTGGACTCCACCCCGATCACTCCTACCAGATCTGAGTCCACACCTACACTGACTACACCTCCTTCTGGCAGCACTTCGGTCACCATCACTATCATTTACACTGAGAGTGTCATTGTATCTGTCACCACGTATGTCGCCACGATGTCTCTACTTGCAGATATCCCTATTCCTACTTCTGCACCAGATCTCACATCTATTCATGCTTCCACTTCTGTTGAGATCACACGTAGGTTACCCTCTCCTGATTTCACTTTCCAACCTCATGCACCACATGTATGAACCCATATAGAGAGAGGTTCAAGCCTAGTGGTGCACGTCAGCCTAGTAGCTTCGACAGCACTAATGCACGCCTGAGAGCGATTGAGGCTGAGGTTGCTAGGCTGAAGCGTGACTTCCTCGTGTTCACGCAGACAATCACTTCCCACCACCAGTCAGTGCAGCGGGACATCAGCGAGATTCTAGATATCTTTCGAGCACGAGATGCACCACCTGCCACACTTGCACCAGCTGCTCCTTCCACACCAGTCACACCACATGTTTCACCACCTCTCGACCTTTCTGCACCACCATCTGATGCTATTTCTGGTCCACATCAGTATGACCTATTGCCACCTCCAGAGGGTGGTGTTGCTGCCTGATTCGTCCTTTTGCTCATGTTCTCATCTCTCTCATTATTTTCAGTGCCCCTCTGTCCATATGGGGCCTAGTATTGCATAGTTTGGGTGAGAACCCATTTCATCCACCACATTCATATCAACATATGCATGCATGTTCTTGCATTTGCATTTGCATTCATTCTTTTTTGTATAGTTGTTCCTTTTTCTAGGATTTCTCATCTATAACCTATCCCACCCCAGCATCATTCCCCGGCTTTCATACTTGTTCTCAACAGTGAGGACACTGCTGTGTTTAGCTTCGGGGATGAGCGCTGTCGCTTTTTATTTATTTTTCTTTCACTTTGCATCTTTTTCAACTTATTTGTCCATCCATTTCCACCACTTTTTTTTCTTTTTAGCATCATAATTTTCCTTTTTTTGAGTGCATGCATGCTTGTTTTTATTTTACACCATTTTTCTTCTCTTTTTTGCTAGATGAATTCTTTGTGATGATATTTCTTATCACTTTCACCGCCATCACGTCGTTTATTTTACATACCATGCTACTTAGAGTCATTTCATAATCTTAATCTTCATAAGTGCTTGCAAATATATTCCTTTTGACGACCTCTCTAAGTGAATGCATGAAGCTTATTGAAACTGAATGTGTAGAGTAGTGTTTAGTATGCTTTCATTGGAAATGCACCAAGATTCATGCATCATTAGCATATCTGAAGCCTCGCTTTCATTCTTTATTTGCAATCTTATTACATGCTTGATGTGACTTAAAAATGTCACTTCTTGACTTTGCTACTCGTTGATATGATTAGGAGTGCCCATGCTTATAT
The DNA here is from genome assembly GCA_030789695.1 of Scilla litardierei. Lineage (NCBI taxonomy): Eukaryota > Viridiplantae > Streptophyta > Magnoliopsida > Asparagales > Asparagaceae > Scilla > Scilla litardierei. The sequence goes on along the minus strand of CM061142.1, from coordinate 314,794,784 downwards.
ATGAGTTTAGTTGAAGTATTATCTTACAGAACTGTTTGTGCACACTTTTAAGTGAACCGAGCGTTATATTAATTCCTTCTCCACATATATCTTTTATTCTCTACATGGCACTTGGTTTTACTCCCCAAAGCTATTTCTATCGCATCCATTTTCAAAATTCCCTACTACAGAAAATTTGCTCTAGAAAAGTTCAAAAAGCCAAAAAGGAGCCAAAAATCAAAAATACAATTACTACCGCTCCTACAAAGAAATTCAAGAATAAACAAAGAAGAAAAAAAAATTTCAAAAATGAAAAGAAAAGTTTGAAATTCATTACTTGGAGCAATACTTATACCCTTGTGAAAACCAAAACAAAAATTCCTATTCAACCAAAAATTCCTTTGATGTGACACCTCAAATCAAACTTAGGGGGTGAAACCTTTTGACCAAATGAGTGAGCATGACATTAGAGTGGAGTTGTGCATGAACGTGAAAGTTCGATAATACTGAAACTTAGCGAAATAATTTAGTTATGACGCTTTCCTATGATTTGAAGCAAGTGCGTGCATGTCTTGACTTTATTACATGCTTGTTATGAATTCTCCATGCTTCAGTTATAGCTTTTGATTGAAAAGTGTATTGCCAAGGTTGTGCATATTTGATACTATGAAACACATGATGTAGATATGAGTTGATCGCATGAACTTTAGAGATGCCCCTTTTGTTCGATCTTAAACCTACAAGTACTATATTCATTTAAGATATGAAATCTCTCGTTATCATCTGATTCACTTTCTGAGTAGTCGTGATGTGTGGTGAATGGCTTAAGATCTGATAGAATAATCTAGTGACCCTATCTTTTTTGTGATCTTTTCAGTTTTCTTATTTTTACTCCTTGGTGAGTTTCGTATTCGTCTTCCTCGAGGACGAGTAAGAGGTAAGCTTGGAGGATTTTGATGTGTCCATATTTTCCATACTTTTATTGCATATTTTCATGGCATTTTCATCGTCCAAAGTTCATTTTTCTATATATTATCGCGCTTTTCACGATATATTTGATTTTCGTAGAGAGTTGTGGATTTTCAAGAACTTTGGAGCTAAGAAATTTTGGTAATATCTTATTTTTTTTTCACATGGTAAATTATTTCATTACATGGTATTTATTTGATATCTTATTCACCACGTAGTAATAAACATTACAACACGTGGTTTACTTTCTTACATGATATTCGTATATGCATTCGCTATTATTTGAACACTTCCTTTGCTACTAAGTCGCAAACACTCGCTTTAGACTAACAATTGCATATTTCTTTAGGGAAGAGAGAAAGATTCATATATGGGGAGAGAATGTGTTTATTTACATGGTATTTATTGAGTAACTTTTTAATGATAACAAAAGAGAGAGAAGAAATAGATGCCCATGCATAATATGTATTTGTATTGCAACACTTAACACTTACACTTAGTACCCAAAGAATGTGTTAATTGCTAACATACTGTGTTGCAGGAAGAGTAAGTGTATATCTAGGTTATTATGCATGCATATCTATCATCATCAAAAGGGGAAGAATGTTGAGATATTAAGTTAAATCCCGTGTAGTTTTGATTATTAGCAAACATGCCATCTAACTTCTATGAGTGCATGTATAGTAGCATAATGCAAATCAAGAGGCACTCAGGCTAGGAGTGAGTTCAACAAGGCCAATGATCAAATGAAGCAACACAAGAAGCTTGACGTGTCGAGCTTATATCAAGGGACTTCTATGTAAAAGTTTACTTTTTGATGTAACTTTTTATTTCTCGTCGTAGCTTGTTAACGTATTGCTAGAAGCTCACGCACTCACACTCATATGAACACTTCAAAAAATTTGAAAATGTTTTTAAATAAGTTAGGTAGTGTATCTCCTACTTTCCAGATGCAAATTTGTGTATTAGAAAAGTAGTCGACTCCATAGAGTATTGAATCAACTACTGAGCAATATAGAGGCTCAAAAGACTTACTGGAGTTACCAGGAGTGGACTACTGTTATATAAATAGTCGACTACCAAGCTAATAATCGACTAAAAAATGAACAGTAGTCGACTGCCACAACCACAACGGTCACATTTGACTTTCTCTTTGATTGATGTGATTATGCCTTTTTCGAACAGTTGGGAAGTTAACTGGGGGAGCTATTTTGTACATAATTCATCTCTATTTATAGAGAAAATATGTATGGGTTTTATACAATTCTTAAGCTTAATTTTCAAAGAGAAAAATTTGCTTCAATCTTAAAAGTTTTAGAAAAGTCCCTTTCCTATTGGCTAAAATTTTCTAGGTCTTCAATCTATTCATATGCCAAAATCCTTGAGCTTCATGAGCTAATATATTTTTAGATCACGATTTCTCATATAGATACACATCTACGCAAAGGCTTCAAGCAAGGCTATATGTAAATTGTATCGTAAAGCATTATACGTATTCTCTTATTTCTGTTGAGTGAAGGGGAAATCCTTGTTGTAGACAATGTATGTTTATAAATCCTTGGCATAGGTAAGGTAGGAGTAAAATCCTTATTTGAGGTGAGGTAGTTTGTAACTGATTGACATATGTGAAAGACGTCGATTAGCTGGGTCGGTAGCTTAAGTGGAGGGTAGAGGTGCAAAAAACTAACCTGGTAGTTGTAAGCCACAAAGAAGTTGGACATCCTCTCGACGTTGTAAGGACCCTGGTTATGAGGAAAATACTAGAAGGGTGGGTTGAATAGTGTTTTTAAAATTTAGACGATAGTTATACCAATTTAAATCCTTAACCAACAATAAATGCGGAAATATAAATCAACCCAAAATGAAACAAGCTAACACAAATGATGTTTCAAGGGTTTGGATTACCCAAGTCCAAACCCGACTTGTTCTCGGTAATCTTACGTCCCTTCCATCCAGATACCACCGGGTACTCAAGTTAGAACCCTAACTTGAGGTTTCCTTTAAACCAACTTGTAGCAACCCTACAAGTATAATCAAACTACACTCGATGTCCTTGACTCCCACAACTTGGGATCAAGCAAACCCACTCTCACAAACCGAGAGTGAAATCAAAATATGAGATAATGAAATTCGAAATGAAAAACACTTACAAACACTTATGTCTTGAAGTAGAACTTGAAGGAGCAAGTGTGTGTGTGTGTTGATGTCACTTACAAGATGAGAGAAAGCCCTTGTACTTGTCTTCACCAAAGACTGAAGCTCAGATTTGGTGTAAGTGGGAAGACATGATTAGAGTTGAGATTTCTAGGGCTTGAGACTTGAGAAAGAGAGAACTTGAGAGATTGAGCTTAGGAATGAATGCCAAGTGTTCAAGTATTCAACTAGTGGGTCTCCAAAGGATTAGTAGGAGACCCTTTTATAAGTTCTCTAAAACCCTCAAGAAAAATACCCAAAACCCCCTTTGAAATCCGTCTGGAAAAAGCCAACAGATAGAAAATATGCACAAGATAGTCGATTGATGAAGAACTTACAGTCGCCTGCTGCACTGTGTCAAAGGGTAGGTTTGACAGGCACCTGTAAACTAATAGGCAACTGACATCCTAAGTGTGTAAGTAGTGAAAACTCAGGAAATATTGGGAGGACAGGACATGCGACTGTAGAAGCATATACAGTCAGCTGTGCCATGGGCAAGCGCCTGTAAAACCTTCTTACCTTGCCTGCAGAAGCAAGTACAAAAGTTGTCAAAACTTGGGAAGTTTGACAAGTTGGGACAGGTGACTATAGAAGCATATACAGGCGACTGTGCCATGGGCAGGTGCTTGTAAATTCTTTTTACATCGCCTACAGACGCAAGTGCGAAAGTTAACAAAACTAGGGAAGTTTGACAAGCTGGGACAGGCCACTGTAGAAGCATATACATGCGACTGTGCCATGGGTAGGTGCCTGTAAATTCTTCTTACATTACCTACAGACGCAAGTGCAAAAGTTGTCAAAACTAGGAAGTTTGACAAGCTGGGACATGCGACTGTAGAAACATATTCAGGCAACTGTGCCATGGACATGCACCTGTAAATTCTTCTTACATCGCCTGCAAATGCAAGTGTGAAAGTTGACAAAACTTAGGAAGTCTGAGCTAGAATAGACAGTCGACTGTTTAACGAGTCACATGCGCATGTAGCAGGACAGGCGCATGTACATAGTACATCAGTCGAATGAAGAGATTAAATATCAGAAAGCCCAGAATATCAAGAGAAATAGTATGTGCATAACAGACGACTGGAGAACAAATCTCATGTGCCTGTATGGAGACAAGCGCCGGTAAATCGCTCAGCAGTCGCCTGTTATAAGTCCAAAATGCACATGCTTGAGAGTTAATAATTGGAGGCCTAGGAAATGAGTTCTAAAGCTTTCATAGGATAGAATGGAAGATGTGGGTGTGCTCCAATATAATTCTACTTCTAAGCTACATTCTAGAAAGAAAGAAGAAGTTAATAAAATAATACATTTGATTTACCTCTCTTCTTTCTATTGGAAGATCTTGAAGACTTCTTCAAGCTTCTATCTTCATCTTCGATCAGCCAATCCACTTTATGAGCTTTGATTGATCCTTAAGTGACATCCATTGCGAATTGATCTTCATGATATGCTTAGGCAATGGATTAACTGCAAATATGGGATTAGTCACAAGTATTTATGTTTGCTCAACATCAAAACCAAGTAGGGAGAAGTCCAATACTCAACAGATGTCTAACCCCCAATGAACTCGCGATTGCGAGGGAGAATGGAATTCTCCACTAATCAAGCAGTCATCCCAAAATTCAAGAGGGCCGATTCCTCCTTCCCGACGATAAATTAAGGCCGATGAGGATCGCCTCGAACATCCCCCAAAGAGGTAGTTGGGTGATGATTCAACATCAGAACTCGATCGAACTCTGAAGGGATCGGGCCAACCAAGGGAGTCGGAGGGTCGATACAACCAGACATCCATTTGCCCTGAGGATGGCTCGCGGGTATCTTCACTTTTCCCTGAGTCTTAGGGGGAGCCACCATCTAACCCACAAAAGCTTGGGATGAAAAGCCACTACCTTTCACCATAGGCGAGAGGGGAGGATCCGGCTACATGACCCTCCTCTTCTTTTTGGAGTTTTCCCTTTCGCGGGAGGGAAGACTCCTCTTCTTGATTACGGGCTCGGTATGCCCTTGAATCGTAACAGGTTCACCAACTCCTGCTACAGGAGTGGCTAAGGTGATACTTGGAGCAGGGGGCAGGATTGTATGAGTGAAAGGCCGACTCGAAATCTCCCACTACGAAGCTCGGGAGGATGACCCATAGGTTCCCCTAACTTTGCCTCCCTCAAAGGAGGAGCTTTGACTGATGGGAAGAGGGGACTGAGCACTTGAGCCCCCATAACTATTATTCTTCTTTCGTTGCTCCATCCAAATCTGGCCCAGCTCGGGGTTCAAACTTCTGTGAGCTCCTCTATCCATATCTACAAATGAAGAATATAATTACCGTAAGTAGTCGTAATGAGAGCACAGAAGCAGTGTGTATTACCATGACTCAACAAAACGTTCTTCATCCGATGGTTGTCCAACAAATATGAGGTTGACCTCTCTTGCCACGGTCGGCTCAAAAGAAGTTTGGCCGCTTTGGTCTCACCAAGTAATAGCCCAAATTCTTTGGAAATATCAGGGCCAGTGTACACCAAACAGTGAGGATCGGCCTCATGTTTGGGAGGAAAATGAATGCAAAAGTGTCCTCCCAATTAGGATCGGAGATAGGGAGATCATAGATAAGCCTCCTTTCTGGGTGAGCCACAATGTGGTACCACACCTTACGAGGGTCGACCAACACTCAAAAGAAATGGCTAGACAACTGAATTGATGGTCGAACTCTACAAAGCTCACAAAGCATGGTAAAGCAAACCATGTGGAAAATGGCATGAGGCGCAAGCTGACAGAGGAAAAGTTCCAGAAAACTTAAAATCTCCGTTATAAAGGGAAGGAGAGGAAAACAAAAACCAAAGAGGAAAGATTTCAAATACACTCCAATTTCATCCCTCCGAGGGAAACAAATTATTCCATTGAATTCCAGAAGCCTAAACCTATAAGGGTGATATATGAAATCTGACCAGATCTTGGCAGTTAAATTATAAGAGAGCTCTAGCACCTTCTCCAGAATCTCTCGAGGAGCTGTTGAATTCGGATCATGCTGAAGAACATGAGTTCTAGGCTCAATGTGGAGTTCTTTCCCCTTTCCAGGAACAACGATATATTGAGAAGGTCGAAGGCGCCACATGATCTCCTCATAAGACGGCTCCTGAATCCTCACAGGCCGCAACATAACCATAAGAGCTAAAGAAGATCCTAGATGAGAAAAGGAAGCTACCTTATCGAAATCAGATGAACTTCAGAGAAAGCAGAGGAAAAGTCGAGCTTTCAAAAATTTGGGGACGAAGTAAGAAGGCTTCTTGTCTTTCTTCTTCCCCTTTTATACTGGGAAACCCAAGGCAATCATTCGATGAGCGGCACATGTTAAATTCTTATCTCAGGAGATGGCGAGGATCAAAATTGAAGGTGAAGGTTTTCGGCAGCATAAATTAAATAGGTCCGCTTCGACTTCCATGCCCATTTAATGAGACTTCACATCACATGGTCTCAATCAACGTTGTTTCCTGAGCACGAATGATTGGGGCCGTTATTAATACATGGGTACGGCCCACGAAGCGAGGGCAAAGTGATGAGGCCCAATTAAAGACTTAAACCGCGGCCCAATAACTTAAGAGCCCACCAGCGAAGGAGGGTTATTACTCAGTCAATGGGACTGCTCATCGGACCGTTCAAGCCTCGCTAGTTACATATGAGTAGTTAATGGAGACTGAGTAACTGGGCAGTCGTTATCAACAATCATGAAGAAGATCTCGCCACAATCGATGAAGAGCCATTATGCACTATTGACAGACACCCTCAACTATAAATAGATGAAAAGACAACGTAAAAAAGGTTCAGATTCCCAAAGTACGAGAGACCTAATACCCTGAATTACTCTTCTACTTTTTATATTTCTTCCTCCAAATAGCTTGTGTTGACTGCCTCGAGACGAACCTCTGTGGACCGTTCTCGACATCCCCAAGCCTTCCATTAAGTTCCCGCTCTAACTTAAGTATCGGAGGGGATTTGGGTCAGAACCCAGATCCGATCCCCCTGATGCTCCTTTGTGGTGTAGGAAGATCGTGATACAACCCCACAGGAGGGTCGAACGACCATTTCTATGAACCGTTGATCAAGGTTCGACCTTACCAAAAGGTCGAAGGGTCATAATACTATGCTACAAGATCATTCGGGCTTCAGCGCTGCATCCACTTCCCAACCATCATCGACCCCGGTTTAACCAATCGAGGGTCCCATTTCTACCACTGACAAGGATCCACTTCCACAAAGGCATCCACATCAGCCTAAATACTGTTGATGCCAATTTTGGCCTTAACACTAACATACCCCAAATTACCAATTATCCAACAATCAATCAACAACTCATCAATCTATATCCATATCCATTGGGGTTCAACCCATGGCCCTAGATGGTAAACTACTCACGATCCATGCATGAAAATAAAATCAACATCACAAATTTAATATCCATAGTAATGGATTGAACATAGAGCTTCGCAATTGATAGATCCATAATCACAAGAGAAAGGAAAACTATTTCTATTAACAGTACCAAAGTCAAAACATAATTAACAAAGAGAATAATCAAAAGTGCCATGCAATAATCAAGAAATACACTTGAATAATCTCTGGAAAAAGCTCGGAAAACTATGGCTAACAGCGTCCTCCTTCGCAGAGGAGGAAGAAAGGTATATATACTGCCCAAAAAGTACCCTGAAAAAGCCCAAAACTACTCCTGGCAGTGCCCATAAAACCTAGGGGTCCAATTCTACGCGACTGCGTCATAAACGATGTGGTCGTTTGGCAAGGATGTGTAACTTGGACCCCTTTTGTCTCCAACGACGCGATTGGTCGTCCCGGAATGCAACTCCGAAACAATGTAGTTTTACCTCAAGCGCATGGTTAAATGGTGAGCAGGTATCGAATCACGGTGAGGAACTGTTGGTATCTATATAGATTACTTTGTAGAGGTGAAATAATAGTCAAGAAATGTCGGTGTCACAATCGTGTAAGGTGTTGTTTGTAAATTCAATTAATAAGAATGTCTAGGGCTTGGAAATCCCCAATATAGATCTGAAGCATCAATGTGAAACATGAGTATCCATATTACTATTCTTGGTTTAGGGTGAACTTGTCGTAACCATGTTATGAATCAACGCACGCTCTCACACTACGCAAGTCTATAGTAATCTAAACTAGAGCCTCGTTCTTGTGCAAGCCTAGTTCAAACTACTAGCATTAAGATCGACAATATTATCCAATTCTAATTCAAGCTTGCCCTCGCGCAACTTAAATTCGAATCTAGATCGTGATAGTTTGTATCCGTTTTACCGTCGTACAAACGAATATAATTATATAAATATAATAAAGATGCTAGCTTTGGTCGCTCTCTCGCAGCAATTCTAGGGAATCTTGATTATAGATCTAAATCGAATATCTAGGGCTTCCCATAGATCAAAATCCTCTCTCGAGCTCTCAAGATCCAGTAGAAATCTCTAGCTATCCGTAGTAAATCAGTCACAACCTAACCCTTAAGAAGCTTAGCAACATGGCAATTCAATAGATTCTCACATATCATACTTTAAATCCATAGGGTTCATCCCATTGTCCTAGAGCAAAGAAACTACTCACAATTCATCATAGAAAAAGCAATAGAAATAAGATGTGCAAGAGAATTCATCACAAAACTCAGATCTAAGGAGAAATATATCATTAAAAAATGAAATTGCAAAAGTTTAGATAAACCAATTGAGTTCAAACTCGAAAGAATAAGAAAATTTAGATCTTGATCTCCAATCCTTTCGCCAAAAGAAAACTAAAACTAAAATTGTTTCTAAGAAAATTAATCAAAAGAGTCCCTCTTTTGGCTGCCCATAAAACTGGGTATTTATAGTCGCCCAAAAAGTCCAAAAAATCCTGACAGATCTGCCCCTGGATCGCTACAAAACCATAATTTTAAAACTGGGCCGACGACGCACTTGGCCGAGTGAATTTCTCACTCGGTCGAGTGACAAATCTGCCGAAAAAATAAGATTTTTGGCGTTTTGAAACATTCAGACTACTCGGCCGAGTGGTCTGCTCACTCGGTAGAATGAGCTTCTCACTCAATCGAGTGGGACTGACTATAGATTCTCCCAAAAATAGAGATCTGTCAATGAATTTCTTTAAATTTCATATCTACACTCGGTCGAGTATGATTCTCCCTCGGTTGAGTGGAAATCCCACTCGGCCGAGTACATTGCTGCACTTCTTTAGGATGGAATTAGATGTGGCAGCTTCACTCGGCCGAGTGAGCTGCTTCACTCGGCCGAGTAGCCTGTTTCTCTTCTTCTTCTCGCTTCCTTCTCGATTCTCTCGCCTTTCTTCCTCTTCTCCTCATCATCCAGTGCCGTTAACTCTCCGATATCATCGTGATTGTTGCCCTGGCACGCATGTATGTGCTCATTGCTCCAAATTGTGTTGATTGCTCCATATTTCCTGAAATCGGACGAAATAAAGAAATGGTGAAATATATCGTAAAATCATCGTTTAAACGTTAAAATCGTGATATGAGCAATCGTTATGGCATGGAAAAATGCTGAAATAAAGTATAAATTATGAGCATATCAAAATCGCCCAAGCTTACCTCTTACTTGTCCTCGATGAAGATAAGTAAAAAGTGAACTTGCAACATAAAAATAAAGAAAAATCAAATAGATGAGAAAGAAGATGAAGATGGGAAATGCTAGATCATTCTCTCAGAGCTCGCTCAAATTGCACCAACAATGAATATAAACATCACTAAAGCTTTTATTTTGATATCATTTTTTATGAGTGCACTTGATAGAAAAACTAAGAACAACGTGGATCATATGAAATATGAAATCTTTTCAGCATCAAAAATTGTTTAAGGCATAGAAAACGATATACATAATCATAGATAACACACTTTTCAATTGACTGCTTCTATTTGGAGCATAAGAGATATCACACAATTCAAATCAATAAGAATAGAAAGATATGGTTTTCATGAATTTCATGTCAATTTTTCAATGTATAGATGTCGTTATACTCAAAGTCATCTCCCTAAGTATCAGAAATTAACTAGCTTAGGTCGTCATGCACATATGAGTAGTCACTATCTCACTCATCATTGGATCTCCTCCCCCAAGCTTATCTATAAGTGTGGTGGCATTAAAATATGCTCCATATATAAAAAGGAAAATAAGAAAGAAGTAAAGAAGTAAAGAAGGGGATTGTGTATATACAATGAAACTTTCTTTTTCTTTTTCTTTTCTCTCTTTTTTCTCTTTTTTTATTTTTTATCTTTTTTTTATACACAAGAACAATCCCAAAGAAAGATGCAAAGATATATATATTTCTTTTCTTTGATTTTTTGGGATCATGGAGCTTATTTACTTTTGGCATAGGGAAGATGCAATAATGAGATTCACTTTAGGGGAGAATCACCAATGATAATATGTATAGAAATATTTTTCAAGATATGTGGAGAAAGAATTGATATTGCTTGATTCATTCTTTGTATGTGCATAACTACTTCAGCAGGGTAATGTCATCTACTCAGTTTGATCTCTAAAAGTAAACTAGTCTATTCATATCAAACGACAATCAATTCATTCAACCTGGAAGTTTAATACACGATTCATGCAACAAGAAGTGATATTGAGATACACAGCAGTACTCCAAGTATAATGCAATTAATGCGTGAATCTTGGTGTGTTTTCTATAAAAAGTATACAATAAAGTAATTCTCAGACGAGTCAATGCAAAAATTCATTCATAGACAAATAATACCATATTGGAAGTTCTTTTTCTCAAGTGCACAGCAAATACATAGTAAATGATATCAGAAATAAAAAATAGCATGGCAAGAGATATGCGCACAAAAGTAAAGTGAAATCCAAGCTGTATTCATCATAGCAAATTCATTTCTAGCAATGAAAGTAAACGAAGTACGGACAAAATAAAATCTAACTATACACATGCAAGCACTCCAAAAGTAAGGAAAATATGATGCATGGTAAAAAAGAAAAAGCGTGAAAATAAGTGAAGAATAAAAAAGGTAGAAAATAAAGATAAAAATAAAGAAATTAAAAAGTGTGTGAGTACACTCACTCCCCCAAGATAACAAAGTGTGGCACTAGGACATATAAGATAAGGATGGGTGGGTGTGGATGCTAGTATGATGCAAAGAAAATAAAAATAAAGGAAAAATAAAATATGATGGTATATGCAAAGGATAAGTGCAAAGCAAGCATGCAAAATGATGGATGGATGCAAGATGGTGACCAAAAATACATACTCTCCCCAAGCTGAAATATATGGTGCCCTACAAAAAGGCGAAGATAGATGGGCAAGCAAAATAAGGGGGTGAGATGTGAAGCAAAAATATGATAGGCATCAAGAGATGTGCCTACTCTGGTGCATTGCCATCACCTCCCTGTGGTGGGGGCGGTGGCGGTTAAGGGGCTGGCCGCTGCTGCAGGCGCTAAAGAATCTGGTTCAGCTTGAGCTGAATACTAGGAATCATGGCTATATGGGCCTACTGGGCAGTGACGACCGCCATGAGAGCTCTAAAGTCAACTCTAAGTCCAGCCACTACCAACTCGACTGCGCGTAGGCGCAGGTCTCTGTCATCAGGGGCGGAGGTAGTGGGACGTGGAGGTGTACGAGCAGGTCTCACACAGCCTCCAAAAACTAGTGGGTCCACTATAAGGTGTGTGGGGAGCAGAGCTAACGACATGACGCTCAGCCTTTAGGTGAGGCTGAGACGCAGGAATGCTGTCAGAAATGTGTGAAACGGAGGAGGTGATTGAAATATCAACAGAGGATGAGGCAGGAGCAGAGGTCGCGGCAACAAATGTGCTGACAGACACCATAACACTCTTGGTAAAAATGGCGGCGGCAGAGAATGAAATTTCGACATGTGGGGTGGTCGTGAAATCAGGAGATAAGGACACCCCAGGAGTCGAGAAATCAGGCGTGTCGAGGGTCTCTGCGATCGTGGAGGAGGAAGGATCAGCTCTCTCAAAAATGGTGGGGCCAGTGCTCTCAGAACTCATATATAAAATATGATCAACTCTCAATAGGGCGGTGTGGATGGGATCAGATACAGCTACGGTGCTCACCAAGACAGATACAGAAGTTGAACTCTCAGCACTGGCAGAAGTGGAGACAGAAGTGTTGGGTCTAGTGAGCGGAACAGTGGCAGGCAACAAAAATCATTGCAATAGAGAGTTTATCAATAAAAATGGAGTTTTTGACAAGGAGAGAGACAAACCAATGAGAACCCAATAGCATCAAACAAAAATAACCTTTTAATCTCCAAGAGAAAAGCTAAATCTATTGATCTAAAAAGCTCTCTTAAAAGGCTGCCAAAAGTATCAAAAAAAAGTTCCTCTAAACTAGGGCAAAAACTGGGTTTAAATACCCCTCAAAACCGCCCAAAAAACCGTGACAAAAATTCCCCTGCGCAGCTCAAAAATCGCAGTTTACGCAGCAGGCGGGGCGGCCCGCTTGGCCGAGTGACAAATGTCACTCGGCCGAGTGACAAACCCTGTACAATTACATTAAGTTGGGACTTTTCGGGGGTCTGTCTTCGGGAGTGACTCGATCGAGTGGATTTACTCACTCGGCTGAGGGGCAATTCTTGCTCGGCCGAGTCGGAATCATCAAAAGCCTGTACATTTACAGTAAGTCGGCCTCTTTTGAAGTGGAATTTCCCATGCCACTCGGGCGAGGGGATTTCCATGCTCGGCCGAGTGGACTATCGTCACTTGGCCGAGTATACGCCTATTTCCTTCTGTTGGTGCGTGTCCGGTCTGGTCGGCTGAGTGGAGTTCTCGCTCGGCCGAGTGGTCTTCTTGCTCGGCTGAGTGGGTGGTTCACTCGGCCGAGTGAGATGCTGCAGATGCCCAATCTTCATCTTTTCTCTTTCTCGTCGCTCCTACGACGTTCCTTCTTCCTCCACTTGTCTTCCATCGCCGAATAGCCCTCAAAAGAGCCGCGGGTGACACTCCGGAGTGGGTGCAAATCCTCTTGATCTCAAAATCACTCCGAATCGCTTCATATCTCCTGAAATACGACAAAAACAAGAAACAGTGAAAAGCATCGTAATATTGTCGAATAATAGTGAAAAACGCGATATGAGCGATCAAAGTGGCATGCAAACATGCAGAAAAAGGGTGTAAAATATGGAGCGATCAAAATCCCCCAAGCTTACCTCTTACTCGTCCTCGAGGAAGATGAACAAAAAGCGAGCCCGACGGGCAAAATAATGGAAAAGAAGGAAAATGAAAATAAATAAAATAAAAAAAATAGAATAGAAAGCGAAGAAGAGAGGCGCTAGATCATTTATCTCAGGACGTGGGTTTTGCTTACTCATATAACATGCATCGAATATAAAACACATGTCACAGACTTTTATTTCGATATCATAGTATAATGATGCATTCGAAATAGAAAACCCCAAAATATCAAAATAGCATGAAACATGGAATCATTCTAGGATTAGCATCGTCTGAAGCATCTAAAGAGGTATGCATAACCATAGATCACACACTTTTCAATTGAATGCTTTCTATAAGGAGTATAAGAGATATCACACGATATGGAATATTGAGAATAGAAAAGTATGGTTTTCATGAAATGAATGCTTAAGAGTCGATTTCTGGATTTCGTGAAACTTTAGCAATCTCACCGAGTATAGAAGATTACTTAGCCTAGGTTGTCATGCACCATCAAGTAGTCACTCTCTCACACATCATTGGATCCTCTCCCCCAAGCTTATCCATAAGCGTGGTGGCATAAACAAATCAATATGTACATTTCCCATTTCTTTTGAAGCTCCAAAAAGAAGTAAAAATAAAAACAAAAAGAGGGAAGAAAGATAGAAATAGCATGAGATGGGATTGTTATGAACTTCTTTTCTCTTTTCTTTTCTTTTTTCTCAAATATTCTTTTTTGCAATAGACATATATACATAAGTGATCCCAAATCAAAAGAGAGAAGGATATACAAGTATATATATATTTTTCTTTTTCTTTTTTTTTATTTTGGGGATTTGGAGCATGATAATTAATAACGGTGGAAATGCCGATAATAGACTTGCTAAGGGGAGGATTCACCAATGAATTTTAAGTAGAGAAATAATGCTCAAGATATGTGAAGAAAGAAATAAATGTATCGCTCGGTTCACTCTATAGGACGTGCATGATAACTTTCAGCAGAGTAATATAATCTACTCAGTTTAATCTCAAAAAGTAAACTAGTCCAGATATATCACCCTAGCAAACATTCAATCAACCTGAAAGTGAAGGGTACAATTCATGCAATAAGAAGTGATATGAGAGAGGAAAGCAACACTCCAAATATAAGCAGACAATGCGTGAAGCTTGGTGTGTTTTCTATGAAAAGCATACATATGAATTATCAGACATCAGCTAATAACAGAATTTCATCCATATTCATACAGGAAAAGAGTGGGTTACTATTTCAAAATGCAAAGCATGACATAGCATATGATATCTGAAACAAAAGCTATGACGTGACAAAATAGCATGCATATGGAGATAAGCTAACACCACGTCATCATCATCACAGAAAAATCATCTCTAGCAAAAGATGAAAGAAACAAGGATAAAAGAAAATAGAACTATATACAATGCAACATACTCCAAAAAGGAAAAGAAAACGTGATGCATGATAAAAAAAGAAAAACAAAACAGTGGTAAAAATAAGTGCAAGAGTGGAAGGAAAACGTGAGAAATCAAAAATAAAGGGTGGTTAAAATGAAAAAGTGTGAGAACTCACTCCCCCAAGCTAAAGTGCACAGTGTCCTCAATGTGCAAAGTGTGGCACACCGAGAGACGTGAAGTGGGCGGGGTGGGTGAGGATGCATGCATGATGAAAAAGAAAGAAAAATAAAAAAGAAAATAAGATGCGAATGAATGGGATGCATGCAAAGATCAGGATGGTGTAAGTATAAGTGTCCCCAAAAAGTCTCTCCCTCACACCCAAAAAGATATATAAAAAAGAAATATGATCAGGAAGGCACCAAAATAGTACGTGGATGAGGGGACAAAAAATCACCAGGCCCAAGAACAAACAGGCAGCAAAACGACAAAAGAATATCAGAGGCATTAAGAGTGTGCCTAAGCCGGTGGTGGGGTGGCACCAGCACCATCCTGTGGAGGAGGTGGTGGTGGAGGGGGTGGGCGTGGTATCTGCTGGGTGGGTGTGGGTGGTGGAGGCAGACGCACCAGAATCTGATTCAGGCAAGCCTGAATATCGGGAAGCACGGCGACGCGGGACTACACGAAACTGACCGTGGCGGAGAGAGCCCTAAAGTCTCCCCGAAGTCCACTAACAGCCCCCTCAAGAGCACGAATGCTCTGAACTAGAGTGTCTGGGGGTGGTGGAGCGGAGGGACGCACAGGTCTAACAGGGGAGGTGCGGGGCTGTCTCAGGCGGGCAGTGTATAGGATGGGTCCAGCAGGGTAGTGTGGAAGGGGTGCTGTGCTCGGTAAGTGACGCCCAGCCTCGGTGTGAGGCTGAGACACAGGCTGTGTCGAAGCGGAGGTAGCAGCAGCAGAAGTGGAAGGCAAAATGGGCGACGAGGCAGCAAGAGCGGTCAGTGACACAGAAGTGGGGACAGATGTCACGACGCTCTCGGTATAGACAGGGGTAGTGTAGACCGTAAGGTCGACGACTGGGGAGGCGGTGTACAGCACAAAAGTGGACTCCCCAGGAGCCATCGACAGCAATCGGGAGAGGGTCTCCACAGCAGCAGAAAAGGAAGACTCGCCGCTCTCAAGAATGGTGGGTGGACGCTCGGGACTCAGAGAGGTGATATGCTCAACGGACATAGGCTCAGCGGTGGTGGTGGTGGTGGTGGACTCAGCTATAGTGCTCCCGACACTGACAGACGTGTGGACAGACGTGTCGGGAGGTACAGACATTGTAGGCGCGGGCTGAGGGATCACGGGGTCAACAGGTGGTGCAGGGGGTGCAGGGGGTGCCTGCTCAGCATCCTCAGCCTCAAGTACGTAGGCGGCTGGGATAACGAGATCCATCGCTGGAATCTAATCCCCATGGGCCGGTCCAATGTGTGTCCGAGCGAGGCTCGGAAGAACCATGTAGTCAGCACTAAAGGGACAGTGCAACCACACCCAGTGCCTACAACCGTGGGGACGAAGCATCTTCATACGAGCCATAACATCTATCGAAAGTGTGGTGGGGCCCGGAGCTCGACGCAAGTCATCAGGTAGGTCCACGCCGGACATAAGGGCCAGAAGTGTGATCAGACCGCCGCAGCAAATAGGTGAGCGAGCGCTCACCGAAATGATGATGCGGTCCAGAAACCAACTAGCAATGTCGATCTCAATGGCAGGGACCAGGTCATCGCTACCCCTATCCAGAACCCTAGGGCGAGTCATCGCGTAGAGCATATAGAGCTCTGGCGTAGACATGGTCCCAGGCTCGTACCTCTCTAGGAAAGTAGTCGCCATGAGGCGCTGTGCAATGCGGAGGCAGGGGTGCAGGATGGCTGAGGCCTTGGCCCTACTAGGGTCAAAGGCAAGTGGGGATCCCGTGATCCGTGTCCAGAATGTGCGTGTGTCGAACGACGGGGGTGGGATGTGCGTGGGGGCGTAGGCGCGGTCAGGGACAGGGACATCGGGCCACTGGAAGAATGCCCTAAGCATGTCGAGAGTGATCTCGGACTCTCGATCCATCAAGCGGAATGTGCATCCTCCAGGGGTCCGGTCAATAGAGCTCAGGACCTCTAGTGTCGGACGGATGAAAGTATCCGCCGACACCGACAAAAAGTCACGCCATCCCACGTTATCGTACAACGTGAGAAGCCCCTCGAGTACCCCTAGGCGGTCAAGGTCAGCTAGGTATGTGAACCAAGAGGGTACTATCGAGCGATGGCAGATACGCTCGAATCTGGTGCGGTGTGCGTCATTTCGAAACGTAATCACCATCGGCCCGACGACGGGAGCGGGTGGAGGGACAGGATCGGCAGGGATAGGCTATGTGGTGGTGGTGGCAGTGGAGGGCTAGGTGGAGGGGAGTCCTCCCTAGCGTGAGAGGGACCAGTATCATCGGTCCTCTTCCGCTTCGAAGAGGCTCCTCGCGTACACGGCCTAGTGCGTGGCGGCATGTGTGCCGCGAGACGTGTCCCAACCTAATAAATACAACGACGTGCTAAATAATGGAACGAATGTACCTGAACATGCCGCGAAAGAAATAAGTAGTGCGTGCGAAGAGACGCCTCTGCCACGAAGCTCAATGCGCGTCCAAAAGCTCCCCAAAGCTCCCCCAAGATAGCCTGCAAATCAAACGATCAAATCAGCGAATAATATTCAATATGTATGGGGGCGATGTGGGATAATAGAGAGATATGAAAGTTACTTTGGATTAGGGGCTCAATGGGCGTACGGATCAAGAGAAATGGGGAGAAACGGGGAGAAACGGGGTTTTTTGGGGCAAAAAGAGGTGATTGGGGGCAGTGGCGACCGGCGCCGGCGAGGGGGGGTGGCGGCCGATCGTCGGCGAGGCGTGGGCAGGCGGTCGCTGGCGAAGGGGGGGTCGATTCGGGCGAGGGATGAGTCGATTCAGGCGTTGGAGCTCAAGCGTCGCGGCTCGAGCTGAGAATTTGGGTGTTTTTTGTTTCGATTTTTGCGTAGCCCGCGGCGATAATATATAGGAATTGTTACGACTCGGCCGAGTGGAAATGTCACTCGGCTGAGTGCGTAACCGAAATAAATTTCGAAAATCTCATTCCCACCTACGACTCGGCCGAGTGGCATTGGGTCACTCGGCCGAAGGGAGAAACTCCACTCGGCCGAGTGGCTCTGCCACTCAGCAATTCTTGAGCTAGGAGGGTATCTGTTCCATTCGACCGAGTGACAATTCACTCGCCCGAGTGGCAATTAAAACTAAAACTTACAGAAATTAACAGAGAGTTGGTCTGCAAAAACTTCCCTGATTGGAGCTCCACTCGGCCGAGTGGAGTCTTTGCTCGGCCGAATGGCATATTCTACTCGGCCGAGTGACGTGCTATTTTCTGCATCGGCTCTCCGTTTTCGCTCTGGTCTCTGTTTTTCTTCCTCCAGTCTGTTTCTTCCTCCTCCTAAGGCCTGAACGCGTTCCTGGAGCGCTCTTCCTTGCCTCGATCATCCTCCATATGATTGATCTCCATTTCTCCTTCTCCTGTCATGAAAATTAAGACCTGTTGTCACGATTTTCATGGACAAAACATTCTAAAAAACTAACAAAAGGCTAAACCAAAAATGATAATCAAAATAAAAACAATGCAAAAACCGTCTGGTTGCCTCCCGACAAGCGCTCGTTTAAGGTCGTGAGCTCGACCCCTTAAGATATTCGTTTAGCTTGCGATATTGGGTGCATACGAGATGCACCCGTCAAACTTGTCGGGAAGGCCGCTTGGGTTCGGGTCATGATGTTCATCGGTCTTCCTCGACGCCCCCTCATCATGGGTAATGTTGGGGGATAAGTCCCCCAAGCTAGAGCTTGTTCCTATCTTCTTCTTGGCCGGTGACACCGATCTTCCATTCGGTGGAGCTTTCTTCGGATTCTTGGCCTTTGAGAGCTTGTAAAGCTCTCGTATTCTTGCGACATCAGCGTCGCCTTCATCATCATCTGTGGAGCTACTTGGAGGGTCCTCCAACTTCTCTTCTTCACCCAAAGCTTGGCCTTCTTCGAAGCCATCGTCATGGAGAGTACCAATAGAGTGGGGGATTGCTTCTTCAATCACTTCATCGAGGAGGTCCACATAGTCTAACTCCTCGTGATAGGGCATATGTTTCATGGCCTTGGGTATGTGAAGCTCAACTTCTATGTACCCGACATTCAAGGATAGAGTTCCTTCACGCACATCGACGATAACGCTGGCGGTTGCGAGGAACGGGCGTCCAAGTATGAGCGAAGTATCGCCCTCTTCCTTGATGTCCATTATGACAAAATCACAAGATAAGCATATACATCCCGGTACTTGGAGTGGAATATTTTCTGCGATCCCTACCGGCCTAGTAATCCGACCGTCCGCAAGTTGAATCCTCATGTCGGTCGGCTTCAAGTCGGTGCCTGTGTTCAATCTCCAGAACATACTAAGGGGCATAAGGCTCACACTAGCGCCCAAGTCAACTAGAGCTTTTTGCAAAGGGACGCCTCCTAGCATGCAAGGGATGCGGAAACTCCCGGGATCCTTCAATTTCACCGGCTCCTTCTCCTTCCGGTTAAACCAAGTTCCTTGCTCCGCAAGCATGATTTTTTCCTTCCTTTTCTTTCCCGAAATCAAGTCCTTCAAGAACTTCGCGTAAGACGGGATCTCAACAATTGCGTCTAAGAAAGGAATATTGAGGCTTACTCCCCTCAAGTATTCTAGGAACTTGGCGAGCCTTTTCTCCATATTGGCTCTAGCTAGCAGTTGTGGAAACGGCACCGGTGGCATGTAGTGGCGCTCATCTAGTGGCTCCACCACCTTTGAATTTCCTTCTCCAATCGGCTCCTTTTGGCTCTCTTCTTCAATTGCTGGTTCTTTTTCTTCCAAAATTTCCTCCACGGGTTGCTTGCTTTGGGTCATAGCGGGAGTGGTATCCTTCCCGCCCCTTATTGTAACCGCAACCACCACATTGATGTGTCCAGTGTTGCTCAGTGGATTGGGCTCAGGTTGAGCCGGCAATTGTTGGGCGTTCTTGGTGAGCAATTCAAGTTGCTCTGCAAGTTGAGCGACGACGGTACTTAGTGACTCTTGTCCCGTCGTCAACTTAGCATTTATCTTTCTTTGCTCCACCATAAATTCCTCCACCCTAGCTTCGTGGTCCGATCGTGGATGAGCTTGAGGTGGGTTGTGAGATCTCCAACCTTGGTTGTACCCGGGGGGTCTATATGGTCCCACTTGTTGCCTCGGCGGGTAATTTTGTTGCGGTGGCCCCCTCGGTTGATATTGAGGCTGTGGTAGTGGAGGTCGAGCTTGGGGAAGTTGTTGTGGCGGGGGGTTCAAAGCACCATCATTGTTTGCATATGAAAAGCCCGGATGGTTTCTAGCGGCCGGGTTGGCCCAATATCCGGAGTTTCCCGTGACATATTGTACTTGCTCCAAGGCTCCCTCTCCATTGTCCCCTCCTACATACATGGCTTGGGATTGGTCTTGCCAATTACTCATATTGCTTATCGACGTAGATGTAGAGGGTGCTCCATGTGGCTCGGTGATATATTTCTCCAATCTCTCCACCACCGTGTGGAGAGAGTAAAATTTGGTTGAAAGCTCTGCCACGGCCTTGGCCTCATAAATGCTAGTGGGCTTCAAAGAGGACGAAGAATATCCTCACTCGTCCCCACATTGTTGGTTATTAGAGGCCATCTCCTCTAACAAGGCCGTATCTTCATTCGGGGTCTTTGATAGTATGGCTCCATTGGCAGTTGCGTTAATAATTTGCTTCGTGCCCGGTTGGAGTCCATTGTAGAAACTGTGAACAAGCTCCCAATCTTCTATACTATGATGGGGGCATTGATGTTGTAAGTCCTTGAAGCGCTCTCATGCTTCATAGAGGGCCTCTTGTGGTCCTTGCTTAAAGGACATGAGAGAACTCCGTATCTTCACCGTCTTGGAAGGAGGGTAGAATTTGTCGACGAAGACGCTTGCCAACTCGTCCCAAGTGGTAAATGTACCTTTTGCTTGCGTCCTCAACCAATATAAAGCCTTGTATTTGAGTGTGAAGGGGAAGAGTCGCAGTCGAATTGCATCAACGGAAACGCCCGGCATTTGGAAGGTAGCGTATTTGGACAAGAAAACCTGGATGTGATAGTGCGGATTCTCATGGGAGTTCCCATGAAACGGGTCTTGTTGCCTCAATACTATCAAGCCCATTTTTAGCTCAAAAATCTTGTCCGTCGCTAGTTCTGGCATGGCGATGGATGATGTGGTGGAAGAAGTCGTAGGCCGAAGCCTATCTCTAATTGATATGATCCTCGCCATACGTGTGGCTAGCTCCTCCGGTGTCTCTGTACGGTTCATACAATTGGCCTCCGTAGCGTGCCTTCTCTCGGCTCTGATCCTCCTCACGGTACGCTCGATCTCCGGATCAAATAATATTTCCTTGGGGTTCGCCGTAGATCTCGTGTACATGCAAGATAAAACAGAGTTTCAAAGGAAATGTTAGCACGAATAAGGAGTAAAAAGATAAAAGTAATAAAAGAAAAAGAAGACACTAAGTAAAGAGAATAAAACACTGTCGCCTCCCCGGCAACGGCGCCAAAAAATTGATCGACGCCCCGGTATGTGCACGCGCAACCGGGACGAGCGACTTGTAGTCTTACCGCAAGCGCACGGCGTAGTGGCGAGCGGGTATTGAACTTAGGGAGGAACAATGACGGTGTCTCGTTCTAATCACCTATCTATCAAAATGGTCAAGAATAATCTGGGGTAAAATTGTCACAATCATTCGAAGATCGATAGAAATATCAATGGAATAAAGCGCCAAGGGATAGGGAATCCCTGCTACGAACCGTATCTCTTCGTTGTGATTCGTAGGTTACGTCATTGCTAGACTTGAATTTTAGGTGAACTAGTCGCAACTAAATGTAGAACCAAGCTCACGCTCTCGCGCTATTGCCAGTCTATAGAGAACCTAGGGTAGGGCCCAATCTCTTGCAAACCCTAACCTAAGCCGCTAGCGTGAAGAATGACATCATCGTTCAACCGTATCTCGAGCCCACTCTTGTGCAAACTCGAGCTACGACCTAGGTTGAGATAGTTCCTACCTGTCCAATCTCTTGCAAACGGGTATGTGTATAGAATTACGATTGAAAACCCTAGCCTTGGTCCAATCTCTTGCAAACCAATTCTAGAAAAGTCCAATCGTAAATCTAAATCGAATTTCTAGGGCTTCCTATCAATTGGGACCCAATCTCTTGCAAATCCCAATCAATATGAATCCCTAGCTATCCGTAATCAATCAATCCCAACCTAACCCTAATCAATTCTAGCAAGGATTTCACCACTTCATCACAATTTAGAAATAGGGTTCATAGGGTGCATCCCTATGCCCTATGACAATAAAACTACTCACTAATCATCATGCAATTCATAAGAAATTCAATAACAAATTCAGCACAAATCATTGCAATAGAGAGGTTATCAATAAAAATGGAGTTTTTGACAAGGAGAGAGACAAACCAATGAGAACCCAATAGCATCCAACAAAAATAACCTTTTAATCTCCAAGAGAAAAGCTAAATCTATTGATCTAAAAAGCACTCTAAAAAGGCTGCCAAAAGTATCAAAAAAAAGTTCCTCTAAACTAGGGCAAAAACAGGGTTTAAATACCCCTCAAAACCGCCCAAAAAACCGTGACAAAAATGCCCCTGCGCAGCTCAAAAATCGCAGTTTACGCAGCAGGCGGGGCGGCCCACTCGGCCGAGTGACAAACCATGTACAATTACATTAAGTTGGGACTTTTCGGGGGTCTGTCTTTGGGAGTGACTCGGCCGAGTGGATTTACTCACTCGGCCGAGGGGCAATTCTTGCTCGACCGAGTCGGAATCGTCAAAAGCATGTACATTTATAGTAAGTCGGCCTCTTTTGAAGTGGAATTTCACATGCCACTGGGACGAGGGGATTTCCATGCTCGGCCGAGTGGACTATCGTCACTCGGCCGAGTATATGCCTAGTTCCGTCTGTTGGTGCGTGTCCGGTCTGGTCGGCCGAGTGGTCTTCTTGCTCGGCCGAGTGGGTGGTTCACTCGGCCGAGTGAGATGCTGCAGATGCCCAATCTTCATCTTTTCGCTTCCTCGTCGCTCCTACGACGTTCATTCTTCCTCCACTTGTCTTCCATCGCCGAATAGCCCTCAAAAGTGTCTCGGGTGACACTCCTTAGTGGGTGCAAATCCTCTTGATCTCAAAATCACTCTGAATCGCTCCATATCTCCTGAAATACGACAAAAACAAGAAATAGTGAAAAGCATCGCAATATTGTCGAATAATAGTGAAAAACGCGATATGAGCGATCAAAGTGGCATGCAAACATGCAGAAAAAGGGTGTAAAATACGGAGCGATCACAGGCTCAGAAATGGGGATCACAGGGTGAAGAGGCTCGACTGGGTGCGCCTGTTGGTCCTCATCATCATGCTCTAGTACATAAACAAGCGGAATGAGGAGGTCCATGGAGAACCTCCACTCTGTGCCTGCTGGTCCAACGTGGATCCGAACGGGGTTTAGAAGCACTATATAGTCTGCAGAGAATGGACCATGTAATCTGACTAAATGACGCTGTCCGTAAGGACGGATCATGTGAATGCACGTCAAAACATCGGTAGATAAGCAGGTGGGGCCTGTAACACGGTGCAGGCTAGCAAGAACCTGGGTATCGAAAATAGGTGCAAAAATGGTGATCAGACTACCACAATATATCGCCTTGGTGCAGGCGACCGTGGAAAAGATGTGGTCCAGATACCATCTGGCAATATCAATAGAAATGGTGGAGTCTAAGATGTCCCCACCAGCCTCCAGGGCTCTCTCCCTGGTCATCGTCCAGAGCATGAACAACTCGGGCGTGGACCAATATATCGCCTTGGTGGATGCGGCCGTGGAAAAGATGCGGTCAAGATACCATCTGGTAATATTAATAGAAATGGTGGGGACTAAGACGTCCCCACCAGCCTTAAAGGCTCTCTCCCTGGTCATTGCCCAGAGCATGAAAGCTCGGGCATAGACATGGTCCCAACCTCTGGCCTAGCTAGTATGGTGGTCACCAAAAGGCGCTATGCAAGACACAGACATGGGTTGACAATGGAAAAGGCCTTCGACCTGCTAGGGTCAAAGTGGTGTGTGTCTGTGATCGTGTCCCGAAATGCATCAGCTACAAAGACATATGGGGTGTTGTTTGTGGGACCATAAGCTCGGTCGGGGTCTAGGATAAGGGGCCAATGGAAGTATGCTTGGGCCAAGTCATGCGAGATCTCGCACTCCTATTCCATGAGCCTGAATGAGTAGCCCTTAGGAGTCCTACGGATAGAACTCAAGACCTCGATCGTCGGGGAAACGAAGGTGTCCCTCGACACAGACAAGAAGTCACCCACCATACGTTGTCATACAACTGATGCAACCCCTGAAATTCCCCTAGGTGCTCAAGCGTATCGATATGGACGAACCTAGTGGGTATGATTTGGCGTCTGGAGATCCTCTCAAATTTGATGCGATGTGCGTCATCTTTGAAAGTGATCACGTACGTCTCGATCAGTAGGGGAGGCTGTGCTGGTGGTGCTGGTGGTGCTGAGGGTGCAACCAATGTGGGAATGGGGTCGCTATGTGGTGGAGGCACCGTCCCAGAGGAAGAAGGACTGGAGTTGCCAGTCATCTTCCGCTTGGAAACGGGCTCCCGAGTGCTGGATCTAGTGCACTGTGGGGGGCATCGATGAATGCCGTGAGATGCACACTAAGCGAAATGCCAATATAATGCTCGAAATAATATATGGAAGAAATGTACCGAGCACGATGCGACTCCAAGCACGCGTATGAGTGTGAGGTGGCTCCCCCAAGCTTCAACTCAGCAAAAGATCTCCCCAATCTTTCTTGTTGCACAAAAATAGATAATTAGCATTAAGAATTCAAAAAAACTGGGGTTGATCGAGAGAATTTTGAGATTAATAGGGTTGAATAGGATTAGGGGTTGAAATTGGGCTTACGGGATGGATATGAGAAGATATTGAGAGAAATAGGGTTGGATGGGGAGGTAGATCACTGGAGATCGACGGGGAGTCTCCGCCAGTGGTGGCCGAGGGCGACGCCGTGGCCGAGTCGAGTGAGTTGCTCAGGTGAGTCGGGGGAAGATGCGGGCGAGTGCAAGATAATTCGGGAGGGGGCGCTCGATTTGGGGTTTGGGGATTTGGGCGAGTGAATTGGGAATTTATATAGGCTGTGTCACCTTAAGTCACTCGGTCGAGTGACTTTCGTCAATCGGTCGAGTGGACCGACTGCTGAGAATTTGAAATTTTGTTGCTTAGCCGAGTCGAGTAACTCGGTTAAGTGGTTCAAGTCACTCGGGAGAGTGACAAGTTCCACTCAGTCGAGTGAGAAATCGAAACAGAGTGGGATATTTTGATGTTTCTGCTACAGTCTCCCACTTGGTCAAGTAGAATTAGTCACTCGGTCGAGTGAACTATTGACTTGGCCGAGTGAAGAGGCCTTGCAGAGCATGAAATTTGAGCTGTCTACTACAGGGTTCACTCGGTCGACATAGTTGATCGCTCCCAGATATACACCCAGAAAACAATGTAGCTTTACCGCAAGTAAACGGTTAAGTGGCAAGCGGGTAGCGAATCACAGGGAGGACTAATGAGGGTACTCTACGTTAATTACTAAGCTACTTGGTGAAAAATTGTTTGGGAATGGTTGGTGTCACAATCGTTCGAGTACGGATAAAATTCAATATAATGAAGATGTCTAGGGCTAGGGAATCCCCAATATGGATTTTCAAGCATTAATGTGAGTTATGAATTACAATACAATTAAAATTGGTTTTAAGGTGAACTTGTCGAAACTATATGGAGAACCGGCGTACGTTGTCGTGCTACGCAAGTATATAACAATCTAAACTAGAGCATCGTTGTCACGCAAGCCAAATCTAAACCACTAGTATTAAGATCAACAATTATGTCCAATCCCAACTCAAGCTCATTGTTGCACAACTTGAGTTCGGATCTAGATCGTAATAGTTCGTACTCGTTCACCATCGTGCAACGAATATGAGTATAGGAGAACAATAAAAATGCTAGCTTTGGTCGCTATCACACACCAAGTCTGGGAAATTTCGATTGTAATCCTAAATTGAATATCTAAGGCTTTCCTTGGATCAAGATCCTCTGTCGAGCTCTCAAGATCTAAGAGAAATTCCTATCTATCCTTAGTAAATTAATCAAGATCTAACCCATCTAACAAGCCTAACGTCTCAGCAATTCATAGATCTCACAAATCACGTATTGGATCCATAGGGTTTATCCCTTTTGCCCTAGAGCAAAGGAACTACTCACAAATCATATTAGAAATCAATAGGAAAGCAAGATCAACAATAGGATTCATATCAAAACTCAGATCCAGTAAGAGGTATAACATAAAAATTAAAGCTTTCAAGAGATCAAGATAAACCAATGTTGCGAAGAAGCTTCAAATAGAAAATTAAGACCAAGTCTTCAAATTCTCGCCAATACAAAAGCTTAACTAAAATTAAAACTAAAGAAAAATTATTCTAAGAAGTCTCTCTGGTCTCCCCTGGGGCTGGAGACATAACTTAGCTTAAATACATGCCCAAAAAGACCCAAACAATCCAGACCAAACTGCCCCTGCGCAGCCAGAAATCCTAGTTTTCAAGACTGGCTGTCGGCGCTACTCGGCCGAGTGAGAATCTCACTTGGCCGATTGCCAAATCTACAGACAGACAGAGATATTCGCGTTCAGGCGCTCATGCCACTCGACCGAGTAGAATTTCTCACTCTGTCGAATGAGAAGTCTACTCAGTCGAGTATGACAGTCTGCAGATCCCTCCAAAAACAGAGAAGTCACCTTGGATTCTTCAAAATCTTTGCCTCCACTCGGGCAAGTGAAGTTCTTACTCGGTAGAGTGGAAGTTACCACTCGGCCTAGTACATTTAGGCACCCAGGCTGGAAATGATCTCCGTATCAGTGTTACTCGACCGAGTAAGCTGCTTCACTCGGGCGAGTGGCTTCTCCACTCGGCCGAGTGGCATGTTTCTGAACTCTTTTCTTCTCCTCCTCGCTTTCTCGTCGATTCATTCGACGTTCTTCTTCTTCCACTCATCCTACAGCGCCGTTAGCTCTCTGATATGATCATGGGCGACGGTCCGGCATGCGTGTGAGTACTCTAGGCTCCAAATTGCTCCAAATTGCACCATATCTCCTGAAATCAGACGAAAACCGAGAAATAGGTAAAAGCATCAAAATATCATCGAATAATCGTGAAAAGATCGATATGAGCAATCTAAATGGCATGCAAATATGCAGAAATAAAATGTAAAATATGAGCCTATCAAAATCCCCCAAGCTTACCTCTTACTCGTCCTCGAGGAAGATGAGTAAAGAGACGAACTTGGTAAATAAAAATAACGAAAAATGAATGAAAGAAAAAGAAGATGAAGAGGTTAAGGTGCTAGATCGTTCTCTTAGAACTCGGAGTTGCTTATTGAAATATCACGAACAATGAAGACAAACATGCTAATGCTTTTTACTTAGATATCATTTCATATATGTGCTTTTGATAGAAAAACTAAGAACATCGAGAATCATATTAAATATGAAATCATTTTTGAATCAACATCGTCTAAGGCATATAAAATAATATACATAATAATTGATCACACACTTTTCAATTGATCGCTTTCTACTTGGAGTATACGAGATATCACGCAATTCAAGTCAATAGGAATAGAAAAAGATGGTTTTCATGAATTTCAAGCTAATTTTCAATTCATAGATGTCGTTATACTCTAAGTAATCCCCCTAAGTATCAAAAATTACCTAGCTAGGTTGTCATGTACATATATGTAGTCACTCTCTCACACGTCATCGGATCCCCTCCCCCAAGCTTATCTATAAGCGTGGTGGCATCAAATATAAAAATACGACTTTTTCCCATATTTTTGTAGCTCGAAATGAATAAGAGGAAAATGAGGAAGAAAGAGGAAAGAAGGGATTGTGTATATACAATGGTACTTCCTTTTTGTTTCTCTTTTGTGTTTTTTTAATATACACAAGAACAATCCCAAATAAGATAGAAAGATATATTTTTTTCTTTGAGATTTTGGGATTCATGGAGCTTATTCTTTTTAGCATGGAAAAGATGCAAATATAGAATTCACTAAGGGGAGATTCACCAATGACTATAAGTATAGAAATGGCGTTCAAGATATGTGGAGAAAGAAATATATATAACGCCCGGTTCACTCCTTTTGTATATGCACAACAACTTTAGCAGTGTAATGTAATCTACTCAGTTTGATAACAAAAAGTAAACTAATCTAATCATATCAAATGGCAATCATTCATTCAACCTGGAAGTTCAATACACATGCAAAAAGAAGTGATAATAGATATGCAAAGCTGTACTCCAAGTATAGGCAATCAATGCGTGAAGCTTGGTGTGTTTTCTACAAAGAGTGTACAATAATAATTCCCAGACTCAGTTAACGCTAAAATTTCATTCATAAGCATATGATAAATGATGGAAGTTCCTTTTCTCAAATGCATAGCAATTTATCGCACATGATACAAGAAATAAAGAACGATAGCATGGCAAGAGAATACATGCATAAGAGTAAAGCAAACTCTAAGATATAGTTATCATGGGGAATTCATCTCTAGCAAGGAAAATAAAAAAATAAGGATGAAAATAAAAACTAACTATACATATGCCAGTCACTCCAAAAGTAAGAAAACGTGATGCATGGCAAAAAAAAGAAAAAGTGAGTGAAAATAAGTGAAAAATAAAGAAAGGTGAAAAATATGGATAAAATGAAGAAAATAAAATGTGTGTGTGCACACTCACTCCCCCCAAGCTAAACTACGCATTATCCTCAATGTGCTATGTGTGGCACTAGGATGCATAAGATAGGGGTGGGTGGGTATAGATGCATGGATTATGCAAAATAAATGTAAAATAAAGAAAGTAAAATATGGCATGATATATGCAGATGATGAATGCAACAAGCATGCAAATGATGGAACGCTTGGAGAGACCCTCAAATTTGACGCGATGTGCGTCATCTCTGAAGGTGATCCCAAGCGTGTCGATCACCGGAGCGGGCTGTGCTACTGGGGGTGGAATGGGTGAAATGGGAGCTGGGAGTGTGGGTGGTGGCTCGCTAGGAGGCGGGGAGTCAGCTCTAAGGAAAGAGGGACTGGGGTCATCACTCCTCTTCTGCTTAGAAGCGGGCTGCCTCGCACTAGACCTAGGGCGACGTAGGGTGCATGGAGGCATGAGTGTGCCGTGAGATGCGTGAAAATCACAAAGTGTTTGTAAATTATAAGGAAAGAGTGTACGAAGCACGATGCGACTCCACGCAAGCAATCTGAGCGAGAAACGCCTCCCCTACAGCTCCAAATCAACGCAGGATCTCCCCCAAGCTATCCTGAAGCACAAAAACGATAGATTAGCAATGAATATCATAAAATCAAGTGGTTGATCAAGAGAAATAGGCGAATATAGGGTTTAATTTGAGAATGTGGGTGGATTTGGGTGGATTGGGGCTTACAAACAGTGTATGAGATGAAAGGGGGTGAAATAGGGCAGGAGGGGGATGGAGTGGTCGTCGGAGCTCGGCCTAGGCGGTACCGAAGCTGCTGCTCGGGCACGGTGGGCAGTGGTGCTCGGACGCGGCGACGTTGGGCTCGGGCAAGTCAGGACAAGGGCACGGGCGAGTTGGAGGAAGGGCTACGAATTTGTGAATTTGGTGAATTTTGGTTGCCCAACGAATCGGGCGAGTGGATGTTGATATTTATAGGTAAGGCCCTCTCAAGTCACTCGGCCGAGTGACGATCGTCACTCGGCCGAGTAGCCCAAAGTATAGAAATTTCGAAAATCTTGGTGCTCGGCTGGGTTGGATGACTCGACCGAGGTGGTTTGAGTCACTCGGTTGAGTGAAAAGTTTCTCTCGGTCGAGTGGAAATTAAAAACAGAGTTTGGTTTTTTGAATATTCTGCTGCAGTCTCCTACTCGGCCGAGTAGGAATAGTCACTCGGTTGAGTGAACTAAACTACTCGGTCGAGTAAACAGGCCTCAGAGAGCAATTTTTAGAGCAATATGGTGTCAAATTCACTCGGTCAAGTGACAAAGTAACTCGGCTGAGTGGTATATTATTTCAGAGCGGGGTTTTGGGACTTCCTTGTACAGTACCCTACTCGGCCGAGTAGGGCCTTCACACGGTCGAGTGAACAAGTCACTCAGTCGAGTGGGATGCTCTTTTCAGCTACATACTCTCTGTTTTGCGACGCTTTCTGTTTCTTTCTCTCCCGTCAGTTCATTCCTTCATTTGGCATTTAAGCACGTCCCTAGAGTGCTCTCCATCACCAGGGCTATCCTCCATTCATATGGACTCCTCTCATATTCTTCCTGCAATGAAAAACATAGCCCTTCGTCAGATTCTTCCTAGACTGTTGACTCTATAAACTAATAAAGATCTAAAACAAAAATGAATGTGAAATTCAACTAAAAACTAAGTTAGAACCGTCGGGTTGCCTCCCGACGAGCGCCCGTTTATGGTCTTGAGCTCGACCCCTTGGGATTTTGCGATTAGTATGCGATGTTCGGCACATATGAGATGCACATGTCAAACTTTCCGGGGAGGACATAGGGGTTCAGATGTTGCGCTTCATTGGCTTCCTTCAGGTGTGCCTCCTCTATAATGGTGGTGGGGGATGGCTCCCCTAAGCTTGAGCTCTTGTCATCCTTATTCTTTCCCGACGGTGGAGTTGTATTCGTCGGTGGCACTTTCTTCTTGTGCTTTAATCCTCACGACATCAGTGTCGTTCTTCTCTTCCTTGGTGAGAGGATCCGATGGGTCTCCAATTGTAGTGCCTTCTTCGGTATTTGGAACTCCATCAAGGCTCTCTGTGTGCAAGGCTCCAACGGCATAAGGCATGGCTTCATCTATGACCTCATCAAGTAGGTGTGGTGTGACAAACTTTGAGTCGAAGCATCTCCTAGATAGATACTTTTCACTTCATCGATAGGATCTCACGTGGAGTAGTGCTTGAGTCTTTGTCCGTTAACTTTGAATGGTACCTCGTCGTTTCCTTCTATCTCAAAAGCTCCTCCCAGATGCATGTGGCGGAGGGTGAATGGCCCTGACCACCGTAATCTCAGCTTCCCGGGAAAGAGTCAGAGTCTCGAGTTGTATAGTAAGACCTTATCTCCAACCTTCAATTGCCTCACGGTAATGCGGGCATCGTGGAAGAGTTTGGTTCTTTCTTTATAGATTCTAGAGCTCTCATAGGCATCCCTTCTAATCTATTCGAGCTCATTTATGTCCTGAAGATGTCGTACCATCGCGCTCTTGTAATCATAATTTAGAGTTTTGATAGCCCAATAAGTGCGGTGCTCCAACTCCACTGGTAAATGGCACGCTTTCCTATATACTAGCCGGTATGGGTGGTACCAATGGGGGTTCGAAAAGCCATACGGTATGCCCATAGTGCATCGTTCAACTTCATGGACCAATCCTTTCTTGACATATCCACCGTATTCGCTAGGATTTGCTTGATTTCCCTATTCGACACTTCCACTTGTCCACTTGTATGAGGGTTATAAGCCAAACCAACTCTATGATGTACTCCGTACTTCTTTAGCTTGGCTTTGAACTTGCTCTCTATGAAATGGCTACCTCCATCGCTTATCAATGTTCTTGGTACTCCAAAGCGGGGAAATATGTTTTGCTTGAAGAACTTGGAGACCACTCTCGCGTCGTTGGTTGGAGTAGCAATAGCTTCCACCCATTTTGAAACATAATCGACGGCCAATAATATATATTTGTTTCCTTTGCTGAATGGAAAGGGTCCCATGAAATCTACTCCCGAACAATCAAATAGCTCCATCTCCAAGATAGGTTTCATCGGTATCTCATTCCACTTGGATTTATTTCATGTCCTTTGGCAACTATCACACTTTTTGACGAACTCATGTGTTTCCTTGAACATAGTGGGCAAAAAGGATCCGCATTACAATACTTCACGGTGGTTTTGGAAGCGGCCACATGTCCTCCGCATGGCATGTCATGGCAATGTGAGATGATAGAAGTAGCCTCTTCTTTCGAAACGCATCTCAGTATAATCCCATCCGTGTATACCTTGAAGAGGTATGGGTCTTCCCAAAAATAGCTTCGGACTTCATACATGAATCTATTTTGTTACGTAGCCATGCCATGCGGCTTAATGCAGCATGCCAAATAATTCACAAAATCCGCATACCAAGGTACCTCCACGGGTCGGAAGGCGAAGAGCTTCTGTCGGCAAATGTCTCATCAATAGGTAAGCTTTCGTCCATCTCGTCACAGATTAGCCTTGATAATTGATCTGCCACTTGATTGTCCGTGCCCTTTTTCTCCCAGATCTCCAAGTCAAACTCTTGTAGAAGTAGAATCCATCTTATTAGTCTTTGCTTGGCCTCCTTTTTTCTCAATAAGTACTTCAATGTCGTGTGATCCGTATGCACAATCACCTTTGATCCAAGAAGGTAAGAACGGAACTCCTCAATAGAGTAGACCACGGCTAAGAGCTTATTTTCAATGGTGGTGTAATTCTTTTGCGCCTCATCCAAAGTCTTGCTTGCATAATATGTTACATGAAGCTTTTTATCCTTTCTTTGCACCAACACTGCTCCAACCGCTTGGTCACTAGCATCACACATCAACTCGAAAGGAAGACTCCAATCCGGCGGTTGTATAATTGGAGCAGAAACGAACGCCTCCTTTAGCGTATTGAATGCTTGCAAACAATCATCTGAAAAAACAAAGGGTGCATCTTTAGCAATTAAAGCCGTATGTGGTTGGGCAATTTGAGCAAAATCCTTAATAAAACGGCGGTAAAACCCTGCATGACCAAGGAATCCTCTAATGCCATTGACATTAATAGGAGGGGGTAGCTTTTCTATTACCTTAATTTTAGCTTTATCAACCTCAATCCCTCTCGATGAGACACGATGCCCAAGAAATATTCTCTCGGTAACCATGTAATGGCAATTTTCCCAATTAAGCGTCAGATTATTTTGTTGGCATCTTTTTAAAACTTTATTTAAATTAGCCAAACATGAGTCAAATTCATTGCCATACACAGAAAAGTCATCCATAAAGACTTTCATGATGTCTTCAATGTAATCGGAAAAAATGAATGTCATACACCTTTGAAAGGTAACAGGGGCGTAGCAAAGACCAAAGGGCATCCTACGTATCCATAAGTGCCATAATGGCACATGAAGGTGGTCTTTTCTTGATCATCCTCATGGAGGTGAATCTGAAAGACCCGAATACCCATCCAAATAGCAAAAATATTTATGCTTAGCGAGACGTTCTAGCATTTGGTCAATAAAGGGTAATGGGTAATGGTCCTTCCGGGTAGCTTTATTCAATTTTCTGTAATCGATGTACATGCGCCAACCCCTGACGGTCCGTGTGGATATGGATTCTCCCTTATCAATTTTTATTACGTTCATTCATCCCTTCTTAGGGACGACATGAACCGGGCTAACCCATCTGCTGTCAGAGATTGGATAGATGATATTGGCTTCAAGCAGTCTAAGGATCTCTTTTTTAACCACCTCCTTCATGTTGGGGTTTAATCGCCTTTGAGGATCTATGGAGGTGGTTTTAGTGTTTTCAAGATGGATCCTATGGGTACATAACCTAGGACTAATCCCCTTGAAGTCGGAAATGCTATAGCCAAGGACATCCATATGGCTTCTCAGGACATTTAGAATACTCTCAAGTTGAGGGTGGTTGAGGCTAGCATTAACAATCACCAGATAGGTCAATTTATCACCTAAAATGCATATCTTAAGTTAGGAGGTAATTGTTTTAGTTCTACCTCAGGGGTGATGTACCCATTGTTTCCTTTTCTTGTGAAAACATGGCGTCCTTGGCCTCATCTTCGTTCACTCCCTCCTCAGAAGATAGGCTCTCGTATGCCGACTCAAAATCAATGCTCGGTGAGGATGGAGCATTAAAGTATGTGCTAGGCGACTCTGCTCCAGAATCGATGGAACCACCGCTCTCCTCTTGTTCACACCTGTCATCAAAAGGTAAGTCAGTGTATAAACCGATGTCATAAAAGGCATCATCAAGTATACTTCCCTGAATGTCGGTATCCCAAGGTAGTTCTTCACGATCGTTGATCTCTTCGGTGCATGCTTCGATGCCTTCCTTCATTGTAGGCTGAGGGACTCCGTCAACTTCAAGATACAGCTTATCATCTCTAACATCGACTCTAATGATGCCCTTGATCGTTCCTTCTGGGGAGATTTGATCAATGATGAAGGTGGCAAATAGTTTCTCAAGTTGGTCCTCCATATTGATGACAATGGGTCAAGTGGCTTGAACCTCGTCCACAAGTTCCTGTAGAAGGGATGTAAAACTATCTTAGTATTGCGGGCTATAGTCCGTACTCATCTTCACGTCTTCCAGGTAACATGTTAAATACCAATAGAAAAGTCTGGAAAACAACGTCAGTAACCGCGTGAGTACTTAGTAAAGAAAATAAAATACTGTCGCCTCCCCGGTAACAGCGCCAAAAACTTGATTGATACTGGATATACACCCGAAAAATAATGTAGCTTTACTGTAAGTGCACGATTAAGTGGCAAGCGGGTATTGAATCACAGGGAGGACTAATGACGATACTCTACGTTAATTACTAAACTACTTGGTGAAAAATTGTTTGGGAATGGTTGGTGTCACAATCGTTCAAGTACAGATAAAATTCAATATAATAAAGATGTCTAGGGCTAGGGAATCCCCACTATGGATTTCAAGCATCAATGTGAGTTATGAATTACCATGCAATTAAACTTGGTTTTAAGGTGAACTTGTCACAACTATATGGAGAACCGGCGCATGCTGTCGCGTTACGCAAGTCTATAGCAATCTTAACTAGAGCCTCGCTGTCGCGCAAGCCAAATCTAAACCACCAGTATTAAGATCAACAATTATGTCCAATCCCAACTCAAGCTCGTTGTCAGGCAACTTGAGTTCGGATCTAGATCGTGATAGTTCGTACTCGTTCACCGTTGTGCAACGAATATGAGTATAGGAGAACAACAAAAATGCTAGCTTTGGTCGTTGTCGCGCACCAAGTCTAGGAAATTTCGATTGTAATCCTAAATCGAATATCTAGGGCTTTTCTTGGATCAAGATCCTCTGTCGAACTCTCAAGATCCAAGAGAAATCCCTATCTATCTGTAGTAAATTAATCAAGATCTAACCCATCTAACAAGCCTAATGTCACAACATTTCATAGATCTCAAAAATCATGCATTGGATCCATAGGGTTCATACCTTTTGCCCTAGAGCAAAGGAACTACTCACAAATCATATTAGAAATCAATAGGAAAGCAAGATCAACAATGGAATTCATATCAAAACTCAGATCTAGCAGGAGATATAGCATAAAAATTAAAGCTTTCAAGAGATCAAGACAAACTAATCTTGCAAAGAAGCTTCAAATAGAAAATTAAGAACAAGTCTTCAATCTCTCACCAATACAAAAGCTTAAGTAAAATAAAAACTAAATAAAAATTATTCTAAGAAATCTCTCTGGTCTCCCCTGGGGCTGGAGACAAAACAAGGCTTAAATACATGCCCAAAAGACCCAAAAAATTCAGACCAAACTGCCCCTGCGCAGCCAAAGACCCTAGTTGTCAAGACTGGCTGTTGGCGCTACTCGGCCGAGTGAGAATCTCACGACCGAGTGCCAAATCTGCAGATATATAGAGATATTCACGTTCAGGCACTCATGCCAATCGGTCGAGTAGGATTTCTCACTCGGTCAAGTGAAAAGTCTAATCAGTCGAGTAGGACATCCTGCAGATCCCTCTAAAAACAGAGAAGTCACCTTGGATTTCTTCGGAATTTTTGCCTCCATTCGGGTAAGTGAATTTCTTACTCGGCAGAGTGGAAGTTACCACTCAGCTGAGTACATTCAAGCACTCAGGCTGGAAATGATCTACGTATCAGTGTTACTCGACCGAGTAAGCTGCTTCACTCGGGCGAGTGGCTTCTCCACTTGGCCGAGTGGCTTCTCCACTCGGCTGAGTGGCATATTTCTGAACTCTTTTCTTCTCCTCCTCGCTTCCTCGTCGATTCTTTCGACGTTCTTCGTCTTCCACTCATCCTCCAGCGCCGTTAGCTCTCTGATATGATCATGGGCGACGCTCTGGCACGCGTGTGAGTACTCTAGGTTCTAAATTGCTCCCGATTGCTCCATATCTCTTGAAATCAGACAAAAAACCAAGAAATAGTGAAAAGCAATGGAATATCATCGAATAATCATGAAAAACGTGATATGAGCAATCTAAATGGCATGTAAATATGCAGAAATAAAGTGTAAAATATGAGCCTATCAATAGTCACTCGGCCAAGTGATCGCGCCCGGGCGTACACCCAAAATAGCGACAGTGTAGTCTTACCGCAAGCGCACGGTGTAGCGGCGAGCGGGTATCGAACACAGGGAGGACGTATGATAGTGCCTTCTCCGAACAACCTGGCTATGGGGACAGAAAGGTAGGAAATTTCCTTTCGGCGATGTTGTCACAATCGTCAAACAATGTAAAAAGAGAAATAAAATCAAATAAAGACGCCTAGGGAATGGGGAATCCCCGCTACTCACCGTATCTCATCATTGTGATTCATCGGTTTCACAATTGCTAGGGTAGAATGTCAGGTGAACTAGTTGCAACTGAATATAAAACCTAGCTCACGCTCTCTAGCTGTTGCCGGTCTATGGCAAACCTAGGCTCGGGTCCAATCTCTTGCAAACCCTAGCCTAGGCAAGCTAGCATTAGGATCAACGTCATCGTTCAATCGCATCCCGAGCCCACTCTCGTGCAAACTCGGGCTACGACCTAGGTTGGGATAGTTCCTACCCATCCAATCTCTTGCAAACAGGTATCGGTATAGAATTGCAACCGAGAATCCTAGTATCGATCCAATCTCTTGCAAACCGATACTAAGGAAACTCAATTTCAACCCAATTCGGATTTCTAGGGTTTCCTATCGAATTGGGATCTAATCTCTTGCAAATCCCAAATCGATATGAACACCTAACTATCCGTATTATATCAATCCCAAACTAACCCTAATCAATTCTAGCAATAGTTCTACCAAATTGTCACAAATCGGAAATTGGGCTCGTAGGGTTCATCCCCACGCCCTAAGACGTTAAAACTACTCACAAATCATATTGCTAATGGAAGAATAATCAATAGAAACAACAATGGAATTCATAGCAATATTCAAAATAGCAATAAAAATAGGATTTTTAATAGAGAGGGAGACAAACCAATGTAGCTTTCCAAGAATCCAACAAAATAACACTTTTCTCTCCTCTCCAATCACAAGAATTAAACTCTAAAAATCTAATCTAAAAAGGCTGCCAAAAGCAATAGAAAAAGCTCCCTAAACTAGGTTAGAATCTGGGGTTAAATACCCCCCAAAACTGCCCAAAAATTCGTGACCAAACTGCCCCTGCGCAGCTCCAAAATCATGATTTCCGCTACAGGCAGCACTGCTCACTCGGCCGAGTGACAAAGGTCACTCGGTCGAGTGAGGGACCCTGACGGATTCCAGTAACTCTGGGGTCTTGGGGGTCGTCACATCGGGCGTCACTCGGCCGAGTGAGTTGTCGTCACTCGGCCGATGTGATATCTTCACTCGGGTGGACGGCAATTGCCACTCGGCCGAGTCAGGCTTCTGCTGCTCAAACTGACGGATTACAGTAAGTTGGCTCTTTTTGATGGCCGTCGTCTGGGTGCCACTCGGGCGGACGGGATACGTCACTCGGCCGAGTCAGCTTTTGATGCTCGGCCGAGTGGACGCTGATATACTGCTTGGAGCGTGTCCGATCTGGCCGGCCGAGCGGGGTCTCGTTGGTCGGCTGAGTGACTCCTTCACTCGGCCGAGTGAGATACTGAAGATGCCCAAATTGCGTATTTTTGCCTCCTCGTCGCTCCTACGACATTCTTTCTTCTTCCACTCCTCTCCAATCTCAAAATACCCCTCAGGGAAGTCGTCGGTGACACTCCGGAGTGGGTGCATCTCAGAATCACTCCAAATCGCTCCAAATCTCCTGAAACACGACAAAAACAACAAATCGTGAAAAGCATCGCAATATTACCGAATAAACGTGAAAAACACGATTTGAGCGATCAAAATGGCATGCAAACATGCAGAAAAAAGGTGTAAAATATGGAGTGATCAAAATCCCCCAAGCTTACCTCTTACTCGTCCTCGAGGAAGATAAGTAAAAGGCGAACCCGGTGGATTTAGAAAATGAAAACGATGGAAAAACGGAAAACGAAAAAAGAAAGAAGAAAGCGAAGAGGGAAGCTGCTAGATCATTTTTCTCACGACGTGGGTTTTGCTTACTCATATAGCATGCATCGAATGTAAAACACATGTCAAAGATTTTTATTTTGATATCATAGTATAATGGTGCAAATAGAGATAGAAAACCCAAGAATATCGATATAGCATGAAAAATGGAATAATTCTAAGATTAACATCGTCTGAATCATTTAAAGAGGTATACAATATCGCAGATCACACACTTTTCAATTGAATGCTTTCTATGAGGAGTATAGAGGATATCACACAATAGAGTAGGAAGAATAGAAAAGCGTGGATTTCATGAAGTGAATGCTAGGCGTAGATTTCTGGATTTCGTGAAGCTAAAACAATCTCACCGAGTATAGAATATTACTTAGCCTAGGTTGTCATACACCGTCAGGTAGTCACTCTCTCACACATCATTGGATTCTCTCCCCCAAGCTTATCTATAAGCGTGGTGGCATATACAAAACTATACTTACATTCCCCATCTCTATTGATGCTCCAAAAGTAAAAGAAAATAAAAATAAAAACAAAAAGAGGGAAGAAAGAGAGAAGGGGTATGAGATGGGATCATTTTGAGCTTCCTTTCTCTTTTCTTTTCTTTTTTTTTCTTTTTTTTATTTTTTTTATTTTTTTATTCAATAGCATTTATACACAATGATCCCAAATCAAAGAGAATGATATACAAGTATTTTTTTTTTGGATTTCGGGGAATTTGGAGCTAGGAATTTAATAGCGGGGGAAATGCCAAATACTAGAATCGCTAAGGGGAGATTCACCAATAATTTTAAAATAGAGAATTAATGTTCAAGATATGTGGAGAAAGAAATAAATATGTCTCTCAGTTCACTCTATAGGACGTGCATGACAACTTCAGCAGGGTAATCTAATCTACTCGGTTTCGATCTCAAAAAAGCAAAATAATCCAGATTTATTATAGCTAACATCATTCAATCATCCTGAAGTGAAGTGTACAAGTCATGCAAATAGAAGTGATATAGGAAAAGAAAACGGTACTCCAGATATAAGCATTCAATGCGTGAATCTTGGTGTGTTTTCTACGATAGCATACATATGAATATTCAGACTCAGCTAATAATAGAATTTCATCCATTTTCATACGGAAAAAGTGTGGGCTACTATCTCTAAATGCAAGGCAGATCATAGAATATGATATCAGAAATAAAAGCTAAGACATGACAAATATAGCATGCATATAGAGAAAGCTAACTCCACGTCATCATCATCACAGAAAAGTCATCTCTAGCAAAAGATGAAAAAAATAAAGATAAACGAAAAATAAAAACTATTTGCAATGCAACACACAAGGAAAATAAGAAAAACGTGATGCATGGTAAAAAGAAAAAACTTGATGAAAAATGGGTGCAAAAGTGGGAAAACGTGAGAAAAATGAAAATAAAAGGTGACAAAAGCAAAAAGCGTGAGAACTCACTCCCCCAAGCTAAAGTGCACAGTGTCCTCAATATGCGAAGTGTGGCACACCGAGAGACGTGTAATGGGAGGGGGGTGGGGATGCATGCATGATAGAAAGAAATAAAAAGGACAAAATGAAAAATATGATGTGAATGTGATGCATGCAAGGACAAGAGTGATCAAGATATGTGTGTGTCACCAAAAATACTCTCCCTCACTCCCGGAAAAAGGATATAGAATCATATGATCAAAAAGTGGACAAAAGTAGTGATGGGAGG
Source organism: Scilla litardierei (assembly GCA_030789695.1). Taxonomy (NCBI): domain Eukaryota; kingdom Viridiplantae; phylum Streptophyta; class Magnoliopsida; order Asparagales; family Asparagaceae; genus Scilla; species Scilla litardierei. Next base: position 314,754,824 of record CM061142.1, on the reverse strand, counting down.
GGGGTGGTCAAAAAATATCATCAGGACCAAGCAGAGAATGGGCAGCACAACGACAAAAAATCGGAGGCATCAAGGGTGTGCCTAAGCTGGTGGTGCTGCGCCATCTCCGTCTTGAGGCGGATGTGGGGGGGTGGTGGTGGACGTGGAACAGTCTGCTGGGTGGGTGGTGGTCGTGGCAGTCGCTCGAGGATCTGTGTCAGGCAATAGTGAATGCCAGGAAGTAGCTCGAGGCGCTGCTGCATGGCGGCGACTGTGGAAGACAAAGACGTAAAATCGCCCCGGAGTCCAGTCAACCCCCCCTCAAGAGCACGAATGCTCTGAACTAAGGTGTCAGGGGGTGGTGGAGCGGAGGGACGGACAGGTCTAGGCTGGGCTGGTCGGGTCTGTCTAATACGAGCGGTGTAGGTGATCGGGACAGCAAGCATCGGTGGTAAGGGTCACTACTAGAAAACAGATCATCAGCCACGGAACAGTAGCCACGGAATGATTCCGTGGCTACTACTTCTTCATTAGCCACGGACATTTTCGTGGTTAATATTCCCTGGCTATTACAATAACAGCCACTGATTTTCCGTAGCAAATAGTTTTTAACCATGGATTTGACAAAATGTCTACTTTTCGTCGTAGAAAAATAATTGTCACGAAAATTTCCGTGACTAATAACTTGAAACAGCGAGAGACAAATCATAACAAATATTAATTAGCCACAGATGTAACAAAATAGCGAGCAACATTTTTGGCGGGCTGATCGAAAAATAGAGGCGCCAACAGTAGGCGGGCGATCAAAAATATTAGGCGAAATCAGGGCCTTATTTTAACGAAACCCTCTGCCTTCGACAGCCGCTCATAAAGTGATTTAGGGTGAAAACTTTATTTCCCTCTCCCGTAAACATCCTCTCTCTCTCTCTCTCTCTCTCTCTCTCTCGACGAAACCTGCCGCCGACTGTCGACATCACTTCTCCGACGACGCAGACGCTCGAGGGACGAGCGACGCACGATTAGCTTTCTTGCGCGTAGATGTATCTCGCCCACCATTAAAATCTCCATACTCGTCGTTGGATTTCAGAGCCCTCATCCCTATCGAATTCACCGCCGTTGCTCTCAGGTTCGCTTCTCTGTCAGAATTTTCCCCCTTTGCCCATCTAAAATTTCGGGTTGTTAGTTTTTTCCTTCAGATCGATGTTAGATTTCTTCATGTCGGCGTGTTCCTAGGGTTGTAATTAGTTCTGTGATTGTTTGCAATTTGATCTTCGATTACAAGGATGGATGTCTTCAAGGTAGTTTATCAACACTAGATTAAGGGGTTGCGATATTATTCTTTTGAATTGGAACGTGTTTAATTTGATTGTATATTTATTTTTTCTTTTTTATTGAATGGCACATGCTTCGTTTTCTTTACAAGCTGTATGAACTGTTTTTTATATTCATGTTCCTGCTATTAAGTAGTTCCTTCTAAATGAGAACAGTAGATACAAGTTAGAATTTTACTACAATAATTACTTAAACAAAACATGGGTATTTGTGAGCTGTCACCAAATATTAGAAAAGATTAGTGCAAAAAAGACTTGGCCCTCAATGGGTAATATCTTCATTGAATGAGATTAAGCAAAAAATAATCTTGTAGCAATTCAATTGTGGTAATAGCTCATCACTCCAATCCCTCATGATCTTCTCTTACGGAAGAGAATGAATTACATGATTGGCAAAATCAATTTGACAAAAAGAATTAATGATGTTGCAGAATGCGGCTGGCATCACCCAAGAAGAAGCAAGAATGATTGAAACATAAGCTGCTAAGATATTGAAAAAGAGTATTTAAATTTTTATAAGATAGAGTCCTTAGTAATCAAATCAATATCAATGTCTTCTCAGCATCACTCTAGAAAATTAGTACAAGATCAAGTTCTAGACACATCCATCATTTTTGGCCAATCAAGGGAATTGAAGTGTAGGATAATCACATTAATGAATTATGCTCTTTTTACAATGGAGTGTGTCATGTCTAAACTTCCATCTTTAAGAGGATTATTTTTGCATCCAAATCAACCCCTAGTAAACACTTTGCACAAATCATCAACAATAGGTGACTTAGTTCCTCTGACCACCACACATACACTTTCTTCTTTTCCTCATGTACCACTCATGCATTGAGTCATATGAACACATTATTTTTCTTAGCACTGACCAATTTTTATGTAACTTTTCCATCAGTACTATTGGCCTGCTACTATCCAAAGGCTCTTAAGAGATTTTCACCAATTCTGCATTCATGCATCATGTTTATTTTATTTTCGTACCTTTGATATCCAGAGTCAATATAGGCATTCATATTTACATTATAATTTATGTTATCGTCATGCATTATTTCTTATTGCATGCACCACCTTATACTTCATGGAAATATCTTATCACCTATAGGGTCACTTTGTTTTAACAAAAGACAATTAGACACAAACCTTACTTCTATAAAATACAATGCAAGCACTAATTGAAAATTTAGGACCAAATGCTTGCAAGAGAATCGGATGCGTGGTTTGGCAAGTCGGAAACAAGTGTCAGACAGGAGATGGCGATATTCTCTTCCTTCTTCATACCTTCATCACTTAGGACATTAGCCACGGAATGATTCAGTATTCTCAATTTACCTTCATCACTTGGATGTTATAACCACTATTTAGCAATCCATATTTCTATATATGTAATGCCCAACATGAACATACCAAATTGTCCAGTATTCTCAATTTATCCTCCAAATATCTACTATCCAATATGAAAAACCTCCATTGATACGATCCCGCCATTCAATATTTAAAACCTTGATAAGGCAACTTATGTTTCTAGTGCATTTATTAGATTTTCCGTGTGGTCGCGTTGATTGTGTTTGTACAACATGGCTGGGTAGGTGGAGGCATTAAATTTTGGTTACATACAGATCTTTTAACTCGGGTCTTTCCCCTTAGGTCTGCAGTTTTCTGCTTTTGGCATGTTTTGCTCGTTGATATCCAATAATCATGTCAAATATATGTCAAGATCACTGAACCTTAGAACCTCGCCCCCATTTGTAGTAATATTTGCATTTATTTATTTATCACTGAACCTTAAATTCCATTTCTTTTGTGATGCTTGCAAACACTATCTGATCATGGATACATGATGTGTTATTTCTTTAGTCACATAAGCCACTTAATATCAAACCTCAGTTCATATGTTTTTGTTAAACATCTTGTAAACATACTTTATTAAATTGCGAATTGCTTTATAACTTAAATTCAAATTACTTTGTTCCAAGCAAGTTTGACCTGATATATCTTCTTATATCTCATTCTATGATATCCATAATTGGATCAAACACAAACACGGTAGGGTACATGTGTGATATTAAATAAACTTATATCTCATTCTGAAATTTATTATAGATGCGGACAGTTCCTGACAAGTCGTTTATGGAAATATCAAATGAATATAGGCATAAAGACCAACGATACCAAGATGGGATAGACGCATTTTTAGCGTTCTCTGACAGGAATCCAAAACGATTGTCAACCGCCGATATTTATTGTCCGTGCATGAAATGTCAGAACAATTATAAATATCATAAGGCTATTATTTGTTTCCACTTGTTTGCGAACGGATTTGATCCTTACTACAAGTTTTGGAGTAACCATGGTGAAGGTGTGGTAACCGAGGAGATGCTTCAAGCGGAGCCACGAGTTATGCATGTAGATCAACATGGAGATACCTCGTGTGCCATGCTAGAAGACATGCTTGCTCCGTCGTTTGCCACTGATAATTTTTCAGAGGATGCACAAACCTCAAGTGACGTCGATCGTTTGATTAAATTAGTGAATGACAACGAATTGGATTTATACGAAGGATGCGAGTTTACGAGGCTATCATTTTTGATCAGGCTTCTTCATATCCAAACCCTTAGTGGAATGGCAGTTACACATTTTGAAATGTTGTTGGATCTGTTGAGAAGAGTAATTCCTGGAGGTGAGAATAGCATTCCTGCGACACATTATGAAGCTAGTAAGATCATTGATACATTAGGGCTGGATTACAAGAAAATTGATGCATGTCCAAATGATTGTATCCTTTATTACAAAGAGAATAACGATTTAAATGAATGCCCAACCTGTCATGTACCACGGTGGAAAGTGCAACAAAGTACATGTTCAAACAAAGAAGGTCATGTCGTCCAAAAAAAGAAGAAGATTGCTGCAAAGGTTCTACGTTATTTTCCAATTATTCCTAGGCTACAGAGGTTATTCATTTCTGCTGAATTGGCTGGGAAAATGCGATGGCACGCAATTGGACGTGCAGATGATGGAAAACTGAGGCATCCTGCGGATGGTGAGGCATGGAAGCATATAGATAGAATTTATTCGGACTTCTCAAGAGAGCAGCGAAACATTAGACTTGGTCTAGCAAGCGACGGATTTAATCCTTTTGGGGTGATGAGCTCGGGATGGTCGACCTGGCCAGTATTGGTGACCCCGTATAACCTTCCTCCTCATATGTGTATGAAGCAGCCATACATGATATTGTCACTCTTGATCCCTGGGAAATATTCACCGGGTAATGATATCGATGTTTTCCTGCAACCATTGATTGATGATCTGAAGCTTTTATGGGAAGAAGGTGTGAACACATTCGACGCCTTTACAAAGCAAAACTTTCGCATGCGTGCTATTGTTCTATGGACAATTAATGACTTTCCCGCGTATGGTAACCTATCTGGTTGGTCGACAAAGGGTAAATTTGCATGTCCAGTTTGCACGACAGGCTATGAGGGAAAATACTTGAAATTTAGCCATAAGCAATGCTTTTGGCAACATAGAAGATGGTTGACTGCAGATCATAAATATAGAAGCCATGGAAGATTGTTTGATGGTGAAATTGAATCGAGAGGAGCACCAAAACAGCTAAGTGGAGAGGACATATTCGAGGCACTTCATCCTTTGCCTAGAGTAAAGTTTGGAAAGAAAAGGTATAGCAAGGATAACCTTCTTGGTGTGAGAAGGAAGATTACAAAGGGAAAGGAAAAAGGAAAGAGAAAGGAGAAATCAAGAACAAGAAAGCAACGAAAGCCTCGATCAGAAGAAAACAGAACAGAAAGGACAATACTCCCAGTTGGATGGACAAAGTTCAGTATTTTCTTTCAGTTGCCATATTGGATGAGTTTGAAAATACGTCACAACCTGGACGTCATGCACGTAGAAAAGAATATTTGTGAAAATATCTTGTACACCATTTTGCAAGACTCGACTAAGTCAAAAGATGGATTAAAGGCGAGACTTGATTTAAATCAATTGAAGATACGTCCTGAATTGCAAGCCATTCAGAAGGAAAATAAAAAGTACGAACTGCCACCATCGTGTGCTACACTTTCTACAGATGAGATCCATAACCTCCTTGTGTTTCTTAAGTCCGTGAAGACGCCCGATGGATATTCTTCAAATATATCTAGATGTGTTCATGTAGATGAAAGGAAGATTTTCGGTTTGAAAACCCATGATTACCATATCTTGCTGCATCAGATGCTTCCGGTTGCAGTCCGTCATGTTGATAAGAGGCTGGCTTCAGTTTTGATACCATTCTGTGGTTTCTTCAAGCAGGTGTGCTCTAAGGTGATAGATGTCGCTGAGTTTGAGGAGTTAGAGAGACGTGTCATCCTTACATTGTGCAATATGGAAAAACTTTTTGCACCATCCTTCTTCACGATCATGGTCCATCTCACTGTGCACTTGGCACAGGAGGCACGCATTGCAGGACCTGTGCAATATCGGTGGATGTATCCAGTTGAGAGGTGCATGCTTATTCCCTTTGATGCTTTTTGATGGAGACAATCGGTACACACACATATTTAATTATTTTTATGTTTTTTAACCTACAGGTTCTTAGGGTTTATGAAACAACTAGTGCACAATCGTGCAAAACCTGAAGGTTCTATAGCAAAAAATTATTCCTCACACGAGACCCGGATATTCATTTCTCGGTATTTGCGGGATGTTGAAACAAAGCTCAATCGACAACCAAAAGTGAAGGATGCCGTCTTCTATAATGACCATGGGGAGGACACACGATTTAATATGATGGATCTTGGCCAAGCACATGCATATGTTTTAAACAATCTAACGATATTTGACTCATATCGCAGGTAATAAAGCTTAGTATTTCGCCTATTTAATGATGTATATGTATCAAATCCAATTTTATATAAGCTTTCTTTATTTGTATTACAGTCGTCACAAGATAGAGATAATAAAAAAGTTGAATGCCAAAACTTTTAGCAAAAAAGTCGCGGACACACATTCCAAAGAATTTCCTGGATGGTTGAAAATTCAGGTATGTGCGCATATTAGAAATGTTAACTATATACTTATAGGAAGATTAATATCGAGCTTATGAATATAGTAATATCTTTCACCCTTTTCATGGAGGTTCAACGACAAATTGATAGAGGTGTACAACTATCTGATGACATTCAAAGTTATGCCAGAGGCCCTCATGGCACCGTACATCGTTATGGAGGATACTGTATCAATGGTTTTAGATTTAATTCCATTGACGTCGAGAAGGAACGATGCACACAGAATAGTGGAATCTTCTCCTCTTTCTCTCAATTATCGTATGCAAGTAGCAAAGATCAACAACCAAAAGAAGGCCAGATCTTCTACTATGGACAGGTTGAAGATGTTGTTGAGATTTTCTATGGATATCAAATGGATGTTAGTCATGTGTTGTTTAAGGTTCGTTGGTGTGAGCAGGGTAAACAGAAGGACCTATTTGGCTACACGATCGTAAATCTAAACAAGGAAATATACAAGAATGACAAGTACATGCTTGCTACCCATGCTAAACAATGTTTTTATGTAAAAGACATAATGGTGGACGATGCTTGGGTTGTTCTTCGAAATCCACCAAGAGCCTATGCATACGAAGATGTTGCTGAGGATGATACTGAAGAAGAAGAAGACATAATCTTAGCCGATGAAGTTGTGTCTGAGTTTTCAACCGAGCAGAATAATGAAATGTCTGGAGAAATTATACCGTTGCGTATTGATATACCCAACTTGGAGATCCAGGCAAATATCACGGAAGATGAAGACGATGATGTAATCATAACAGAGGAAAGCCCAAGTATTAATTTAAGAAGCATAGTAGAAGATGTTTCAACTGGTGTTCGGACTCGATCACAAATGGCTTCAACATCAAAATCTTGAATTCACTTTTGTATTAGTAAACCACAGTATATTTACTTCATTTTTAGATATCAACATATCTTACTTCACAATAATATGAAAAAAGTTGAATGAATGTGGATTATATTGCGAGTTTGATAGAAGATTAACTAAACATAATGAGTTAATCACAATGTATGGGCACGAAAAACTGCCATACTCCATGAATTATAGTTTATATATAATATATTTGTTGTGAGTTTCTTGCTTTTGCTTTTACAAATAAAGTAGTCCTGTTCCAAATGCTTTTCAAACAACGGAATATGAAAAAGTTATTGTAATGCCAATGCAGAATCCCATTTTTTGAATCGGTTTTTGTGGATCCAAACAAGCGGGCTTTTGCCCCAATGGCATGTTCCCTTGGCTTCCAGTGGGGAGGCCAGGGTTTGATCCCTGGCCACCAGGGTGATCGTGCGCAAGCAATCCTTAAAAAACAATCCTTAAAAGCAAATCTTCATATGCATTTTCTGTTTGATGATACGGAGTAATCATATATAGAAAATGTAAGTTGTATCATTAATGTTAATAATTTTATATTAAAGAAGGATCAAACTTTGTCATATAACATGATCAAATTATTTTTAAACAACACATTACACGGTTTTCATATTCTTGAAACACACATACATTTGTGAGTTGATGCATTCAGTGTACATTTTCATTTTATTATTCGTACCATGTTTTAGAACGAACATCAGATATGGCGATCGGTATTCAAAATTCCGGTGAAGGATTGAAGGCTGTTGGCTGCGCTATACTTACAGGACAATTAGCTACCCATTGAAATACAGGAAAACACATTTACCCCCTTACGAAAGCAAGCATTACGTAAATATACTAGAAGGGACAAGAAACGATACTTCCATATTTAGAAATGAGGACATCTATAGGGCTTCTCGCAGCACAAGAGTGATCAAAATTCGTTTACATAAGAAAATTTAAATATTTTAAAAATTTAGGACTGCCCTTAATGTTAATAATTTGAGGGAAGTATGATCTTTGAGGGAAGTATGACCTATTCTTATATATGTTGTCGTTTTTGGCATTATGTTTTTAGTTTTTGATTGCAGAAGTGTTGGTAGAAGTATGTGTAGTGTTCTAAGTTGCGAATTTGTTGGCGATGGAAACTTCTGCTTTTGTTAAAAGGCTCTTAGATTTTCCTTTAAGTTATATATATATTTGAATTTAGACGTCCTTTATTTGGAATCTTTTCAACATTTGCCTTTTATTTGATTGTTTAGATTTTTTTTAATAAAAAATTCCTTTTTACCATGCAAATGCTTGAGATTGGTTTCGGTTTTTAACATTTAATTGCATTTACATGTTGCACAGTTGATCTGCATAGTCATTGTACATTCATGTTATACATGTTTATGGTAGTAGCCAAGCCGCATTCAAAGTTATTGAATCGTAATGTTTTCATTTGAGTGCTTCACTGCTTCACCCATGATTTTTGAAAGATGAAGGAAGAAAGAAAGTTGTTTGTTTGCAGTTGATGTTTTCCTATCTGACTTTCCCTATGCTATGTATGGGTTCTCAATTTTTAGTTACTTCTTTTGGTTGTGGCGGAGATGCTAACTAGTAATGATGTTCTACTCGAAGTTGGATACTGGTGTTGAGAATGAAAGCTTTGATGTTTGAAAGTGTTTCCATCCCACAAACTTATGTGGCTTAGAGGATATACTGGTAGGTACTCAAGCCGTTGGCTCCTCCTCCTATACTGCCAGTCATGCTGCACAAGACCCTGTCGAGACGGTACAGTTTGTGTCGTTCGACCCCAGTGTCGAGGACGCACCTTTACCATTTGCTGCAGATGCTGAGAGGGTGGACCGGTCCCAGAAGGCCATAACGGATGCACGCCAAGTGGTTTTAAATATATTGGATACCATAGCACATGCTAGGATGATTTCAGCTAGAGAGGAATGCTTCCAGCGAAAGGGTATAAATACGTATTTCAATTATGTTTACTAAGATCATGTTATATAACATTTTATTTATATTGTATGCTAATATCATTTTTCATAGGCGGTGAGAAGCCACCAAAGAATGGACGAGGGTATGCCATGTACTCACACCTGATTCCACCAGAGGGGCAGCGAGTTGTCATACAGTGGAGCCATGGTGCCCCCATTGGAAAGTGGGGGGGGGGGGCACGTTTACGCGTTTTTTGGCTAGCTTGGCTAGAAGGGCCGATATAATCAATATTTGCCTCAATTGGAATGAGCAAAGATTTGAAGATTTGGTCGTATGTTGGCGCTTCATCAACGTAAGTATGATATATTTTAATTTATTACATTCATTATGTATATAATTTGTATACGTGGTTTTTTGTAGAGGCATTACGTGTTGGATGGGAACACAGACGCATGGACGTTCTGCATCGATAAGATACAATATGCGTTGGTCCAGTGGCGTAGGTACCTGAAGGGAAGGATCTGGTCGAAGTACATAGAAGACTGGGAGCGTTGGTGGCATCTGGACGCCCGAGCAGATCCCCTCCAGTTCTTCGGATCATGTGCCTATTGGGAGTCAGATGAAGGAAAAGTATGGTTCAATTTTGGTCCCTTTAATATGTTTTATATATCCATTTGCCTAACATGTATTTTTAAAAAGAGGATTGCGGATATCGCCAAGGCAAACCGTGAAAAGCCACGAGAATATGATCATCATACCGGCTCCAAGAGCTACACCAGACATGCCCACGATTTGGCGCAACAGGTTATTTGATCAATTTTAAATTTGAGCATACATTATGTTATAATGGAATTTGTGTATAATTTGTGTCTAATTATTTATCTATTTGATTTTAGGGCAAGCCGGGTTTGGCGGCGTTGGTGGAGCGCGCACTTACACATGCCCACCCCAAGTATACAGATATAAATAAGCTGGAGAAGAATAAGAAGTTGCTAGTAAGTAATAACTTATGTGTAATAATATTGTTCATAGTAAGAATAATTTTAATGTTGGTTGTATTTGTTTCAGGCTCTTTTACATCAGGCTGCAGCAGACCTAAGGGCACACTCTGATACAGGCTCCAGTTGCTCTGGACCGCTCACCAGGGAGGAAGAGGATGCCCTTATTGCAGGGGTGCTTGGAGGGACGAGGAAGAACCGTTATCGGTTTAGAGGTTCAGAGACCAGAGACTATGGACACTCGACCAGTTCGTCCTCAACAGGTCCTGAGAGTACCCGACGCTCAGAGCCTATCGATCCACCAGCGGGCATGCAGGAGTTCACTGCCACGATGACCAATATGGTGGAGAAGATGGCGCAGCATGACCTGCAGATGGCGCAGTATAATCAGCAGTACCAGTTATTGCTTGCTTGCATGCCTCCAGAGATGCAGGAGAAATACCATCGGCTCCGTAATGATCTGGTAAGAATTTCTTTAGTTTTTCATTTTTTTAGTTTTTCAATAATTTGGAGACCGGTGCTAATTTGGAACTAAATGAAGCATTTTTTTCTTTAGTGTTTTGTGACCGGGTTTATGAGCCGTGCCTGTGTTACCCATTTGCTTTACCCATTTGCAATTTTTTTCCATTCACATTACAATTTCCTTTTACATTTTATCAAACATGATATCCATAAACTGATAAAATTATATAAGCCAAAATAATTCATCGATAAACATGATATCCCGTGCCCTTTTACAATTCATGATATCAGCAAACTGGTAAAATTTTCATAAAATGATAAAACATTTATCAGTTTATTGTTTATGGATATAAGTTTATGGATGATGTAAAAGGATGATGTAAATGGATATCAGTTTACATTTCAATTTTCATAAACTGCTTATATGATGATGTAAAAGGATATCATAAACCTTTATAGGTTGCTGTATAAGGATGTAAAAAGGAAATTTATAGGATGAGGTATATGACTATTTATCAGTTTATGGATATCATGAATATTTATCATAAACTGCTTATGGATATCATGGATAAAATTTATGGATATCATGGATATCATGGATAAAATTTTATGATATCATGGATATCATAAAATTTATTCAGAGAGTTCACCTGCAATATCTGAACCCTTGCCCACGATGCCTATTCTTTAGGAGATGTTGATGTTCATTGGTCCAGATTTTACTGGGCCGTGGATGCCAGTACACCCACAAAACTACTCATGACCTGCTTCCATCATTTTTCACTGTGGACAAAAAAAATTATAACTTGCATTGTTAATGACTGGTAAAGATATCAACCAAGCATGTGGAATAAATAGAAACCTACCCATATTAAAAGCAATTGTATATTTCTACCCATTGTAATTATGTGAGTCAATAGTTCCCCTGGGAAAAGTGAATACAATTTTGAATTTTTCATCTGACATATTTTTCGCCATGCATCAGTGACTTCTGAACCAATGAAGAGCAAAGTCAAAAGAAAAATCAGAAAATATGCAAATAAACTAACCTGTATACTTATACCTCCAAATTGTTTATACACACCTTTTCAGTTCCCATCGGGCTAACTCTTTTCAATTGGTATATGGAATCATTGGATCTATTCCATTTGCATTGCTCTATTTGTCCAAGTTTAGACTTCAGCTCCTCGAAGATCGAATGTTAGTGTTCCCCTTCAATTTCTAGTACATTTATAACTCTTTCCTAGTTAGTATGTATTTGAATCATTGTCTAACATTTTTGTTTCAATTTTTGTTTCAGCGTACTCAAGGCGTAGATCAGGGTGGAGGCTCGGAGGGTGAGGGTGAAGATCTGCAATGAGAGTTTAATTGTTTTTTTACTTGGTGCTCTATATATTGAGATTGTGGGAGTGAATGCTATGTACGTGGAAACTTTTTATATTGAGAGGGCCGATGGGCCGTTATCTGCTATGTTGAAACATTTAATATAATTGTTTTTTATCTTATATGTTGAAACTTTTAATATAATTGTTTTTTACCTTGTTTGTTGAAACTTTTTGTTGCTTTAGTTTCTTGGAATTTTTTGATGCTGATGATATATGTGAATTTTGATTGCATACAGATGATTCTTGTTTTGAGTAAATTTTGTATAAATGATTGTATAGTGAATATTTAAGATTTTCTAATTTTTTTTAAAAAAAACATAAATACATTATCCACGGAAATACTGTGTTTAATAATTATTAGCCACGACATGTGTGGAAAATAGCCACGGAAATTACATAATTATGAAGCAAAACTGTGTGGCAACTGTCTGTGGCTAAATAGTATTAGCCACAGCCTTGCCGTGACTAATGTTTTATTTGCCACGGCACACCCGTGTCTAATAATAAATTGCCACAAAGGAAAGCTCCGTGGTGGACTAATTATAGCCACGGATGGCCGTGGCAAATTTTATGTTATTTGCCACGGGTTGCGGTGGCTAGTATACATTAGCCACGGCATATTAGCCACGGACATCCGTGGTTAATAGTCCGTGGCTAATGTTATTAGCGACGGAAATTGTTCCATTAGCGACGGAATTTTTCGTATTTACCTCGCCACTTTTTACCACGGACTATTAGCCACGGAATTTCTAAAAATCCGTGGCTAATGCGTTTTAGCTACGGATTTTGGATCATTAGCCACGGATCTGTCCGTGGCTAATGTCCTATTTTCCAGTAGTGGGTGCTGTGCTCACTAGTGGATGCCCAGCCTCAGTGCGAGGCTGGGACGCAGGCTGGTGTGAGGAGGAAGCAACAGTAGTGGGAGTGGGAGGCAAAATCGGTGACGAGGCGGCAAGAGAGGTCAGTGACACAGACGTGGGGACAGACGTCACGACACTCTCAAATAGAACGGCTACGGTGGAGACAGAAGTGTCAACCGTTGGGGAGGCAGTGTGGGGTCCAAAAGGCGAAATCCCAGCAGAGATCATACTGGCCATGGTCTCCACGACGACAGCGAAAGAAGGCTCTCCGCTCTCAACAAAAGTAGGTGGGCGCTCTGGTAGCAGAGAAGTGAGTGGCTCAACCGACATGGGCACAGCAGTGGTGGTGGCAGTGGTAGACGTGGTGGGTGTAGGCTCAGCAAGTGTACTCCCGACACTGGCAGAAGTGGGGACAGAAGTGTCAGGAGCGGCAGAAAGTGCAGGCTCAGGCTGAGAGAACACAGGGTCAGCAAGTGTACTCCTGACACCGGCAGAAGTGTGGACAGTGGTGTCGAGAGCAGCAGAAATCCCAGGCACAGGCTGAGGGGCCACGGGGTCGACGGGTGCAGCGTGTGCAACGTGTGCCTGCTCACCCTGCTCAGCCTCCTCGGCCTTAAGCACGTAGGTGGCGGGGATCAGGAGATCCATCGCCGGAAGCCAGTCGTCGTGTGCTGGTCCTAAGTGTGTCCGAGCGGGGCTCAGAAGGATCATGTAGTCAGCACCGTACGGACCGTGCAACCAAACCCAGTGCCGCTGACCGTGCGGATGAAGCATCTTCATCCGGGTCATGACGTCTATCGAAAGTGCACTGGGGCCCGGGGCTCGTCGCAGGTCAGCCGGAAGGTCCTCGCCGGTCATCAGGGTTAGCAGGGTGATCAGGCCGCCGCAACATATCAGAGAGCGAGCACCCACCGATACGATGATGCGGTCCAAAAACCAGCTAGCGACGTCAATCTCAACGGTGGGGACCAACGTGACTCCATCCCTATCTAGAACTCTGGGGCGAGTCATCGCATAGAGCATATAGAGCTCAGGCGTAGACATCGTCCCAGGCTCGTACCGCGCCAGAAAGGTGGTCGCCATAAGGCGCTGTGCTATGCGGAGGCAGGGGTGGACAATGGCCGTGGCCTTGGCCCTACTAGGGTCAAAGGCCGGTGGTAAACCTGTGATCCGGGCCCAGAAGGCGTGTGAATCGAAGGATGGGGGAGGGATGTGTGTGGGGGCGTAGGCTCGGTCGGGTGTGGGGACTGCGGGCCACTGAAAGAATGCCCTAAGCATATCGAGAGTGATCTGACACTCTCGATCCATGAGTCAGAAGGAGCATCCCTCAGCGATCCGGGTGATCGAGCTGAGCACCTCGAGTGTCGGACGGACGTAGGTGTCCGCCGACACAGAAAGAAAGTCCCGCCAACCCACGTGTCGTACAACGTGAGCATCCCCTCAAGTACCCCCAGGCGTCCTAGGTCTGCAAGGTGTGCGAACCTGGAGGGTACAATCGAGCGCTGGTAAATGCGCTCAAAAACGACGCGATGTGCGTCGTCTCAGAACGTAATCCCCAGTGGCCCGACAAGTGGAGCCGGTGGTGGCAGTGGGTCGACTGGGAGTGGCTGTGCGGGGGTGAACGGGGTCTGCAGGCTGTGGCTGTGCGGGGTGAGGTTGTGTAGGCGGAGGAGAGTCATCCATCTCGTGGGAGGGGCCGGGCTCATCCGGCCGCTTCCGCTTGGCGGAAGCTCTCCTAGACCGTGGCCGTGTCCGGGGCGGCATAGGTGCCCCGAGTGCTCACCAAAAACAGAAAAAGTGCGGCGTGCGAAAATAAGTGGAATGAATATACCGGAACACGCCGCGAGAGCAAAATAGTGGATGCGTGCGAAGTCACCGCCTCCACAAAGCCAAAAACGCTCCCCGGAAGCTCCCCTAAGCTCCCCAATATAGCATGCACATCAAACGAAGATATCAACGTGTAACATTCAAAATGTATAGGGGGTTAGGGGTATAATAGATCAATATTGAAGTTAATTTGATTTAGGGGTTCGATTAGCACATGGATCATTGAAAAATACAAGAAAAAGGAGAAAATAGGGCGAAATGGGGCTACCGGAGCTCGGCCGGCAGTGAGATCGTCGCCGGCGACTCGGGCGGAGGGGCGGCGGCGTCGGCCGGCGGTGGTCGGCCGAGCGCAGCAGCGGCGAGGTGATTCGGGCGAGTGGGGGTCGCAGCGGGCCGAGGGATTCGAAGACATGCAGCGGGATCGGGCGATGAGAATTTTGGGCGTTTCGAAAAATGCGCCGACCCGCTGCGATTTAAATAGGAATGGTTACGACTCGGCCGAGTGACTATGTCACTCGGCCGAGTGAACGTAACGGAAATATTTTAAAATATCCTCCCCGCTTACGACTCGGCCGAGTGGCACAAGCTACTCAGTAATACTCGCCCTAGGAGCGTATCAGTTTCACTCGGCCGAGTGAAGATATATACTCGGTCGAGTGGCAATTATACTGAAATCAAGACAAGAAACAGAGAGTTGAGTACAGCAGACTTCCCTCGTTTGTGTGCCGCTCAGGCGGACGAACTTATGTACTCGGCTGAGTGGATATTCTACTCGGCCGAGTGACTCCTGTTTTCTGCTGTTTGGCTCCGTTTGGGCTCTAATCTCTGTTTTTCTTCCTCCAGTTGATTTCTTCCTTCTCCTAAGCATCGAGCGCATTCCTGGAGCGCTCTTCGTCGCCTTGTTCATCCTCCTAATGATAGATATCCCTTTCTCCTCTCCTGTCAAAGAAAAATAGGACCCGTTATCACGAATTTTTCAGGCAAACGACTCAAAACACTAATAATTTCTAAAACAAAAATAAAGGACAAAGTAAAAAATAAAGAGATAACCGTCGGGTTGCCTCCCGACAAGCGCTCGTTTAAGGTCTTGAGCTCGACCCCCTTGGATTTTCAATTTAATGCGGGATATTGGGTGCATATGAGATGCACCCGTCGAATTTACCGGGAAGAACGCTCGGATTTGGATGTTGTGGCGGCGTGTTCTTCCTCAGTGCTCCTTCGTATCGGGTAGTGTTGGGGGGTGGCTCCCCCAAGCTAGTGCTTGCTCCAGGCCTTGGCTTCACCGGCGACACTGATTTCCGTATTGGTGGAGCTTTCTTCGGAGTCCTCATCTTTGAGAGCTTGCAGAGCTCCCGTATTCTTGCGACATCAGCGTCGCCTTCGTCAACTTCCATGGAGATATCGGGGGAGTGCTCCGTCTTTTCTTCTTGGCCCAAATCTGGGCCTTCTTCGAAGTCATCCTTGAATATTGCGTCGATGGAATGGGGGATCGCCTCCTCAATGACCTCGTCAAGGAGGTCCATATAGTCGAGCTCATCATGATAAGGCATGTGTTTCATTGCCTTGGGTATATGAAGCTCCACTTCGATGTTGCCGACGTTCAATGTTAGAGTCCCTTCACGTACGTCGACAATGACACCGGCGGTGGCGAAGAATGTGCGTCTAAGTATTAGCGACGTATCGCCCTCCTCCTTGACATCCATGACCACAAAGTCGCATGGCAAACATATGCCTCACGGGACTTGTAACGGGATGTCCTCTGTGATCCCTACCGGCCTTGTGATCCGACCATCTGCTAGTTGTATCCGCATGTCGGTAGGCTTCAAATCTGTGCCGGTGTTCAGTCTTCGGAACATAGAGAGAGGCATGAGGCTAACACTAGCCCCTAAGTCCACTAACGCCTTTTATAGAGGGACGCCGCCTAAGGTGCAAGGAATTCGAAAACTCCCCGGATCTTTGAATTTGGCGGGCTCCTTCTCTTTCCTTGTGAACCAAGTCCCCTCCTCAGCGAGCATGATTTTCTCCTTCCTCTTTCTTCCCGTAATCAAATCCTTTAAGAACTTGGCGTATGTCGGGATCTCCACGATAGTGTCGAGGAAGGGGATATTGAGGCTTACCCCTCTCAAATACTCGAGAAACGTGGCTAGACGTTTCTCCATCTTTGCCCTAGCTAGCCTCTGAGGGAATGGGATCGGTGGCATAAAACGGCGCTCCTCAATCTGCTGCTCCGCTCTGGACTTTTCTTCCCCTTGCGGCTCTTTCTCTCTCTCAACTTCAATGACCGGCTCGCTTGGCTCTACAATCTCCACCATGGGCTCCTCGGTAGGAATCATGACGGGAGTGGTATCCTTCCCGCCTCTCGTAGTAACTGCAACCACGGCGTTGATATGGCCGGTGTTGCCCCGTGGATTTTGCTCGGGTTGAGCTGGCAACTGATGACTGTTTCTATTGAGCAACGCAAGTTGCTCCGCAATTTTTCCAATGACCGTTGTAAGAGAGTCTTGGCCCGCCTTTAAGGAAGCATTGATCTTCTTCTGCTCGACCATAAACTCCTCCACCTTAGCTTCAAATTCAGATCGTTGTTGAGCTTGTGGAGGGTTTGGATTTCTCCACCCTTGATTGTATCCGGGCGGCCTATAGGGTCCCACTTGTTGCCTTGGTGGGAAATTCTGTTGCGGTGGCCCCCTTGGTGGATAATGTTGTTGTTGTTGTTGTTGTTGTCGAGCTTGATGAGGTAGTTGTTGCGGGGGGTTCAATGCTCCATCATTGTTGGCATAGGAGAAACCGGGATGGTTTCTAGTGGCCGGATTGGCCCAATATCCTTGATTCCCCGCGACGTATTGAACTTGCTCCAAAGATCCCTCTCCTTGTTCTCCTCCCAAATACATAGCTTGGGATTGGTCTTGCCAATCGCACATTTGACTTGTTGGTGTGGATGTGGAAGGGGTTCCTTGGGGCTCCGTAATATATTTCTCCAGTCTCTCCACTACCTTGTGGAGAGAATCAAACTTGTTGGCAAGCTCCGCCACGGCCTTGGCCTCATAGATGCTAGATGGCTTCAAGGAGGACGAAGAGTGTCCTCGCTCGTCGCCCCACTGTTGATTGTTCGAGGCCATCTCCTCAAGTAAGGCCGTAGCTTCGTCGGGAGTCTTCGATAGGATGGCCCCATTTGCCGTGGCATCAATAATCTGCTTGGTCCTCGGTTGGAGACCAATGTAGAAGCTATGGACGAGCTCCCAATCTTTAATGCTATGATGGGGGCACTGATGTTGCAGGTCTTTGAAGCTCTCCCATGCCTCGTAGAGTGTCTCTTGTGGTCCTTGCTTGAAGGACATGAGAGCACTCCTAATCTTCACCGTCTTGGAGGGCGGATAGAACTTGTCGATAAACGCGCTCGCCAACTCATCACATGTTGTGAAGACTCCTTCAGCTTGCGTCCTCAACCAATAAAGAGCTTTATCCTTTAGTGTGAAGGGGAAGAGGCATAGTTTGATGGCATCTAGGGTGACGCCCGGCATCTGGAAGGTGGCACACTTTGATAGGAAGAGCTGGATGTGGTAGTGGGGATTTTCATGGGGATTCCATGAAAAGGATCCTGCTGTATAAGGACCACTAATCCGGTCTTCAACTCGAAGTTTTTATCGGCCGCCAACTGCGGCATAGCTATAGACGAGGTAGTGGAGAAAGTCTTAGGCCGGAGCCTATCTCGAATGGAAATAATCCTCGCCATTCTTGCCGCTAACTCTTCAGGCGTCTCCCAAATGTTCATAAACCTCCCTTCCGTATCGGGCCTCCTCTCCGCTCTGATTCTCCTGAATGTACGCTCGATCTCAGGATCAAACAATATATCTATGGGGTCCGCTGTTGATCTCGTGTACATGCACGAGAAAACAAAGTTTCAAAGAATTGATTAGCACAATGGAAGGGTTAGATAAAAAATGAAGAAATAAAACAAAAAGAAAGAAATAGCTAGGGTGGTAGGATCAAACACAATCGAGTCCCCGGCAACGGCGCCAAAAACTTGATCGCGCCCGGGCGTACACCCTAAAGAGCGACCCTGTAGTCTTACCGTAAGCGCACGGTGTAGCGGCGAGCGGGTATCGAACACAGAGAGGACGTATGATAGTGCCTTCTCCGAACAACCTGGCTATGGGGACAGAAAGGTAGGAAATTTCCTTTCGGCGATGTTGTCACAATCGTCAAACAATGTAAAAAAAGATATAAAATCAAATAAAGACGCCTAGGGAATAGGGAATCCCCGCTACTCACCGTATCTCGTCATTGTGATTCATCGGTTTCACAATTGCTAGGGTAGAATGTCAGGTGAACTAGTTACAACTGAATGTAAAACCTAGCTCACGCTCTCGCGCTGTTGCCGGTCTATGGCAAACATAGGCTCGGGTCCAATCTCTTGCAAACCCTAGCCTAGGCAAGCTAGCATTAGGATCAACGTCATCGTTCAATCGCATCCTGAGCCCACTCTCGTGCAAACTCGGGCTACGACCTAGATTGGGATAGTTCCTACCCGTCCAATCTCTTGCAAACGGGTATCGGTATAGAATTGCAACCGAGAATCCTAGTATCGGTCCAATCTCTTGCAAACCGATACTAAGGAAACTCAATTTCAACCCAATTCGGATTTCTAGGGTTTCCTATCGAATTGGGATCCAATCTCTTGCAAATCCCAATCGATATGAACACCTAACTATCCGTATTATATCAATCCCAAACTAACCCTAATCAATTCTAGCAATAGTTCTACCAAATCGTCACAAATCGGAAATTGGGCTCGTAGGGTTCATTCCCACGGCCTAAGACGTTAAAACTACTCACAAATCATATTGCTAATGGAAGAATAATCAATAGAAACAACAATGGAATTCATAGCAATATTCAAAATAGCAATAAAAATAGGATTTTTAATAGAGAGGGAGACAAACCAATGTAGCTTTCCAAGAATCCAACAAAATAACACTTTTCTCTCCTCTCCAATCACAAGAATTAAACTCTAAAAATCTAATCTAAAAAGGCTGCCAAAAGCAATAGAAAAAGCTCCCTAAACTAGGTTAGAATCTGGGGTTAAATACCCCCCAAAACTGCCCAAAAATTCGTGACCAAACTGACCCTGCGCAGCTCCAAAATCGTGATTTCCGCTACAGGCAGCGCTGCTCACTCGGCCGAGTGACAAAGGTCACTCGGCCGAGTGAGGGACCCTGACGGATTCCAGTAACTCTGGGGTCTTGGGGGTCGTCACATCGGGCGTCACTCGGCCGAGTGAGTTGTCGTCACTCGGCCGATGGGCTATCTTCACTCGGGCGGACAGCAATTGCCACTCGGCCGAGTCGGGCTTCTGCTGCTCAGACTGACGGATTACAGTAAGTTGGCTCTTTTTGATGGCCGTCGTCTAGGTGCCACTCGGGCGGACGGGATACGTCACTCGGCCGAGTCAGCTTCTGATGCTCGGCCGAGTGCACGCTGATATACTGCTTGGAGCCTGTCCGATCTGGCTGGCCGAGCGGGGTCTCGTTGGTCGGCTGAGTGACTCCTTCACTCGGCCGAGTGAGATACTGAAGATGCCCAAATTGCGTATTTTTGCCTCCTCGTCGCTCCCACGACGTTCTTTCTTCTTCCGCTCCTCTCAAATCTCAAAATGCCCCTCAGGGAAGTCGTCGGTGACACTCCGGAGTGGGTGCATCTCAGAATCACTCCAAATCACTCCTAATCTCCTGAAATACGACAAAAACAACAAATCGTGAAAAGCATCGCAATATTGCCGAATAAACGTGAAAAACACGATTTGAGCGATCAAAATGGCATGCAAACATGCAGAAAAAAAGTGTAAAATATGGAGTGATCAACAAGTGGCATAAAAATTTCAGAAAATGTTTTTAGACTTCCCTGTTCAGTATTCCACTCGGTCGAGTGAGAATATCACTCGGCCGAGTAGGCTGTCTGTTTCAGCTCTCTACTCTATGTTTTTATCCGTCTTCTGTTTCTACCTCTCCCTTCAGTTTCTTCCTTCCTTTATCGTTTAAGCATGTCCCTGGGGCTGCTCTCCATCGCCATGGCTACCCTCTATTTGAAGGGCGTCCTCATATCTTCTTCATGCGATTAAAACGTTGCCCATTGTCAGATTTTTCTAGACTCTTGACCCACTAAACTAATAAAAATCTAAAACTAAAATGAAAACTAAAATTCAACTAAAAACTAGGATAGAAATATCGGGTTATCTCCCGATAAGCACTCGTCTAAGGTCTTAAGTTCGACCCCTTATGATTTTACGTTGAGCGCGTGACGTTCGGTGCATATGAGATGCACGTATCAAATTTTGTGAGGAGGCCGGTAGGATTCAGATGTTGTGCTTCTTCTTGTTTGGCCTTCTTTATGAGTGCTTCCTCTCTAATGTTGGTAAGGGATGACTCCCCCAATCTTTGGCTCTTGGCTTCCTTTTTCTTTCCCGGCGGTGATGAAGTATTCGTCAGTGGCACGTGCTTTCTTTGATTCACCAAAGAGAGCTTGCAAAGCCTTTTATCCTCACAACGTCATCGTCGTTCTCTTCTTCCTTGGTGAGAGGATCCTGTAGGAGGATATATGCCCATAAGGCGATTTACCCTAAAGTATACGTCTTGTTCATACCGTATATGGTACCTATTATCCTAAGCATAAAATCGTTCGTATTAATATACTTAGATAATATCCATAGACTTAAAGTTAGGTCCTTACGTATCTAGATAAGATCTCAATTATGAGTAAGTAAGCGAACGAACAGAAACGTACGTCTTAAACGGTTCGTGGTTATAGATGTGTTGAGAACTGGATATCGACACATCGGATAGACCACTGTGCCTTAGTCTTACCTTAGGGTAATGATGATCTCATAGTCATTCGATTTGGTGAAGTCGGAGACGAGACACAGGTGCTCATTGTAGAATGAGTTCACTGAACGGCCAAATTAGAGTTATTAAATGGTTAACTTTAACTAAATTGTCTTTAATAACTATAGGGTGATGATAGGTAAGCTGGTCCTTATGACCTGAAGTCATTTGTACGAACCTGTGAGCGAACGGTGTTGCCTAGACCCATGATCTAGCTTCGAGGCTAGGCCTGCTGAAAGATCTTAGGTTGGGTTGCACTTGAAGCTCTCGAGGTGAGTAAATGACTAAGATGGGATTTGTCACTTCCGTTAAAGGGAAGTTAGTGTTACAGGCTCAGTACGATCTTTGTGTTAATCCTCGGCCGGGGTACGTTGTAAGAAGTACAACCTGTATACAACAAAGACCGCTGTATACTGACCAATGTTGTTTAATAGGGTTGACAGTAAACCATACCCTAGGCCAACATGAACACAGTCTTGACGAAGGGACTATAGCCAACGGAGTTCATCACAGACACAGCCAATGTAAACCCAATGATGCCTTTGTCAAACGGTCGATCACGTTATGATGATTCTGAAACAGGGACAACAACTACTGCTCGTAGTGACCGTCGTCTAGGGGTTCCGAGCCCCAACCTGTAGTAAGGTCAGGCTGTAGGGTCTCACACTGAGTAGCGTTCGTGTCTTAGTAATAGAAAGATTAATTGAGAGAGAATCATTTGATGATATTGAATAGTCAATATTCACAAGTCTAGTTGTGAAAATTAGTCGTAATAGCAATAGGGACAATGTTGCATTTGATGCAACCAAAGATTAAACGTGTTGTAAATTGGTTACGAAAAATTTAGTAGGAACAAATATATTGGAAAGGGTTACCTGGCTGAAGGGATCGTCCCGGTCTAAACACAGGTTCAAACCGTGTCCAAATCAGAGCTCAAACGAGCCCAGAAACGCGAAAACAGTTCAAGGCAAGGTGGGTTAGACCCACTGGGTTAACAAGCCCATACCCAGAGGCAAAACGGGCACGTCCCGCTGCGGCAGCGGACGCACGCCCGGTGCCCAGTGGGCGGGCGGCCCGCCTCTGTTGCCTTGTGCGTGTGCACCCGCTAAGCTTAGCGGGCACGCCCGTAACTTAAGTTAATTTTAGGGTTTTTGAAACCCCAAATGATGGCTACGAAAAGTTGATTTTTGCCCGACTTTGGGCAATTGTTTGAAGGGTCAACGAAGTCGAAATTCGTCGCCGTCGGTTCCTACGCGTTCACCATTCGAAGCCCTTCGGATTGACAGCTTGTTTGGTGTGTAAAGTTTAATGAGCGAAGAGAATTAATTAGTTAAAGTTTGCTTTTATGAAAAGCTCATTTCAACTACAAATTTAGCTAAATTGGCTTAATTGATTTTTCCTCTCATTTGCAAAAGTCCCACATTGCTCACAACGAAAGAGTGAGTGCCGACTCCCTATATAAATAGGGGTGCACTCTCTTCGTTGAAAAATGCACCAAGTCCTCGATCGAGTAGCTCCAGACTTTTAGAGCAAGCTCGATCGGCGACTAAACTATTCTCTCTATCTATATTCCTATTCTCCAGAGTAGTCCTAGCAAGACTACGAAGGGGGATTGGATTCAGATCCAGATGTCTAAGACGCGGGTTCTACTCAAGTGAAACTTTCTACCGCATGTGATCGGCTCGGAGGCGAAAGTCGGCTCAGGTGGATCGGTTCGAGGGTGAAGGAGGCTCAAGCGGATCGAGTAAAAGCGGCTTGGCTACGAGGAGCATCAGAAGACGGTGCTGTACATCTTGCCTGCTCCAGGGCCAAGATTCCGGGTATGTGGTTAAGTAATTTTAATGTAGATTTAATTTTTTCGCTTTAGTATAGATCATTCTTGGGATGGTCAGATCCACCCTCAAGTTAGCAAGATTGGGCTAGGTTCTGGCTCTCATAGAGCCTAGCTAAATTGTTTAGCTAGCTTAAAATATTTTGTATTTGATTTTCCGCTGCGTTTTAAGCCCCTGTGGTCCGTCTGACTTAGGACGGACACAGACCCGAGCTCCGAGAGTCCGGCAAAACCCCAACAGTGGTATCAGAGCCACGGTTATGCTTTTGATCTATTTAAGCGATGTCTTTTAAATCTTTAAAATTGCTAAATTTTAAACATACGAACTATTTTAGCTCTATGTTAAAATTAGTTTAAAATTGTTGTGTTTTAAAAATTGTTTTTGCAACACGAAATTTTTTTTTGGGACACTTTAATTTTATGCGATAAATTTTAAATGGGTCTCTAATGTTTAAATGCTTTATAAAAGTTTTTTATGAGATATAATATTTTTCCAAGCATTTAAATGTTTATGTAACTTTAAGGAATATTTTATTTTGGAAATTTAATTTTCTTAAATTACATAAAGTTTAGAAATTTTTAAAACTTTATTTGAAAGCTTTTAAATCAATTTCTAATGATTTTAAAAGTGTTTTAAAATTGCTTTAGTGGATATGTAAATTATAGAAATATTTTATTTAGTTTCTTTTAAATTATATATATGTTTCTAGATTATTTATGCGATATTTTAATCCTAGAAATGATTGATTAAAATTTTAAAGCCTATGTTTTAAAATTATTTGATAATTTTATGATACCTAGTTTTATGTGATAAAATGTTTTGAAGCTTTAAATTTTGATCTTTAAATTTAATTGTTAAATTTTAGATTTGAGTGTTATTTATTATGTAGATAATTTTAAACTTGCAAATGCTCATTATATGTCACTAAATGAAACTTTTATTTATGCGGATAAATTAGTTGTTTCATTTTCTTTTAATAGACATGTTGAATAATGTATTCATGGACCCTTTTAGGTTAGCCATTAAATAATTAAAATTTTATGAGATGAAATTTTAATAAACTAGTGACATGTTATGTTTTATAAACAAAAACAACTTCAAAACCTAATATCAGATTATGGTAGTCCCTTTGATTGTCAATCATTTCATTAAATCGTTTAATTGATGATTTTCATAAAAGACTAATGTTGAAACATGTTGTAATTGTTTTATAAAATCCTAATTAGATTGGGGTAGCACGTTGAATACATGAACCTTATAGTTGATAAGGACTTAATAAAAATTGTTTAACCATTCCATAAAATTTCGAATTTTAGGATCCACTAGTTGATAATGATTAACTAGTTTTCTTAATTAAAAGCCATTTAGTTGTTTGGACGAATATAAAATTGATGAAAACTCCTTCAATGGATCATGATGTCGGTCAATGTGCTTGGCTAAGTTTTATGGACCAACCTAGCTAGACTAGGTACTAAGTGGTCCTGGATTAGTCAATTCCCTGGCCGCGTCAATTCCCTGGCTGCATCCGCTGGACCGCAAGGATTCGATTCATGACTGTGTAAGTCCATCGACTATACCTAAGTCAAATAAGATAACAATCTTGTTCAAGATAAATCGTATCCATCCTTGTTTTAGGAGTTGGAAACTGTAAGAAACCTATTACAGTTGTTGAGCTACACTCAAGCCGTGACATGTCAATCTTATAGGAACCGATTTCTTGATTGACATCTTGACCTGACTAAAACCGTTGTCTCATCCACCGAGCACCAGCATAAGTCTAACCAAGAATGTAGTCTAAGTCCTGACCTAAACCGACGTGTCGTGCATACACCGAGCGGCGGGGCAAGTCAGGCTCGACACGAAAACAAGGGTCCGACTAGGCTAGCCATTGTGATCCGGATGAGCACACTCATGATCCCAAATGACTAGGGGTAAAAAAATCGATAGGGAATCATATTTAATATGATTGACAACGAGTTCGTCTACCGACTGCAGAGTAAGACAACTTGTTGAGACACACTCAAGGTTGTCAGACTCAGGGTAATCGGATCTCTCTCTCACAAATGTTATTTTATAATAAATTGTTTATTATTATGGCTTTAATAAATTTAGTGGGAGAATATAGTTTTATAAAAACCATTAAAACTATACTACGAACATATACTGACTAAAGTATCTATAAAAATGTAGAATGGATTTGGGTCTTAGATATATGGTTGAGAAGAACGTGCTCGATGGAACGAACTATAAAGACTGGGTTAGGAATATTAAGTTGGTCCTTTCCCTAGCCGGGATTGGATACGTACTATTCGAGGACGCTCCAGAGAAGCCCGATGACGATTCGACCTTCGAGGAAAAGGAAGCCTATAAGCTATACCAGAGGGATGCAGAGAAGGCCAGGTGCCTCACTCTGGCTTCGATAAGTAACGAACTGCAGAGGAAGCATGAACATATGGATGTTCAAAGTATGCTTCTTAATGCACAAGAGTTATACGACAAGCGATCCAGAGCTGCCAAGTTCGAAGCCACTAGCAATCTCTAGGGCACAAAGATGGAGGCAGGGCCCGTACATGATCATGTTATCAAGATGATCGGGTACGTAGAGGATGCTGCCCAGTTAGGATTTGTCCTGGACAATGAGATGTCCGTGAACATTATCCTGAAGTCTTTAACTCCTAAATTTAAGCCTTTCATCACTGGTTTTATAATGAACAGTCTTGAAACAGATCTTCCTGGTCTCCTAAATATGCTTAGGCAATTTGAGGAGATTGAGAAGAAGCCGACTGCATTGGTTGTTGGCTCTGCTTCTTCCGACCAGCCGAAAGGCAAGTGTAAGAAGAGATAGGTCCCGCAACCTGTGAAGGCGAAGAAAGGGAAGAAAAAGACTAAAGGGGCCCCGTCAAAATCTGAGTGTTTACATTGCCATAAGATTGGCCACTGGAAGAGGAACTGCAAGATCTATCTTGCAGAGAAGAAGAAGGGGCATACTGATGCCTCTACCTCAGGTACAACAAATTAAATTCAATAAAACGTAATTATTTCCAATCACATAGTATGAGATACTGAGACATCTGTATAATGTATACAGGTGGCTGAAAAGAAGCGAATATTGGGAGAAGTGCGGAGGACGGTCGGTAATCTGAGCAATCGTTGCTGCTTGGGCCGTTCAAAGACTTCGAGAGACATGATCGAGAAGGATATGATACTAAATTTTAGTTGAATAAAATGTATCATTCTTCCAAGTGAAAACAATGATTGAGTGTTCTACACTCAAATTTTATTTGATAAACAATTTACGGTTCATCTTTATGAATCCGTTGTTTTAAGGAATGTCTCGGAAATTGCGTTTTCTATTGAAATTAAAATCTGATTGAGATTGGCTTAAATTTTCTGTGATTGTGGCTTTCTGAGTTGATTGCGAAAATTCTCGAATGATGATGTGAAGCTTCGGAAAATGTTGTTTTTGGAGCTGACTTAATGTTATAATCAATCGGTAGTTAAGTATAGGTTCCAGGGGCGTATAAATTGTGTGCAATCACAATTGTACGCTTATTAAGATTAATTCTTAATAAACTGCATTTGGTTATTAAAGAGTTAATATTAAATGTGGTTAAAGGAAACGTACAGTGTAGGACGTTTGATTGAGTGAGTCAATGTCAAGATTCCTTAAACCGATCTTGATTTGACTCATTCGTCAAACCGAACCTGACACTAGTACATTCCATCTAAAGCACTTACCAAATGGTTATATCTTCGTATATAATCTAAATATGATTTAGATATAATATTGAAGTATTTAACCAGGTAATTCTTAAAGTCGGTGGGAGCCAGCTCGTATACTTAGTTCTGGTTTTTCGGACTAAGTAAAAGGGATTTCCCACTTATATAAATCATCTATATAAAACACTGAATCAAAATCGTTTTGATTTAATCGTATATAGAGACTAAGGGTGTCGTATATGTACTTGACATATTGACACAAAAAAATTGGAATGAGCTGAAACTGACTTATAGAAATTTTGGACCCTACATCTAGATTGTATAAGCTAACTGTTAGCTAATAAAAAGAAAGGAGAAATTGATCCAGATCATTTTTCAAGGGATCAACCTTGTGTGATCAAGAGATGTATTAATTACTCCATAAAAATTTGTTGTAGATACTCGTCAGTAAAACCGCTCTTAGGTTTGTCATATAAATGTCAAAGTGGTAAATATGCTATAACGGTATGAGATACCGAGATAAATAGCCTAAGTGCAAGTGGGAGATGTAGGAGGATATATATGCTCATAAGGTGATTTATCCTAAAGTATACGTCTTGTTCATACCGTATATGGTACCTATTATCCTAAGTATAAAATCGTTCATATTAATATACTTAGATAATATCCATAGACTTATAGTTAGGTACTTACGTATCTAGATAAGATCTCAATTATGAGTAAGTAAGCGACCAAACAGAACCGTAAGTCTTAAACGGTTCATGGTCATAGATGTGTCGAGAACTGGATATCGACACATCGGATAGACCACTGTGTCTTAGTCTTACCTTAGGGTAATGATGATCTCATAGTCATTCGACTTGGTGAAGTCGGAGACGAGACACAGGTACTCATTGGAGAATGCGTTCACTGAATGACCAAATTAGAGTTATTAAATGGTTAACTTTAACTAAATTGTCTTTAATAACTATAGGGTGATGATAGGTAAGCTGGTCCTTATGACCTGAAGTCATTTGTACGAACCTGTGACGAACGGTGCTGCCTAGACCCATGATCTAGCTTCGAGGCTAGGCCTACTGAAAGATCTTAGGTTGGGTTGCACCTGAAGCTCTCGAGGTGAGTAGATGACTAAGATGGGATTCGTCACTTCTGTTAAAGGGAAGTTGGTGTTACAGGCTCAGTACGATCTTTGTGTTAATCCTTGGCCGGGGTACGTTGTAAGAAGTACAACGTGTATACAACAAAGACCGCCGTATACTGACCAATGTTGTCTAATATGGTTGACAGTAAACCATACCCTAGGCCAACAGAAACACAGTCTTGACGAAGGGACTATAGCCAACGGAGTTCATCACTGACACAGCCAATGTAAACCCAATGATGCCCTTGTCAAAGGGTCGATCACGTTATGATGATTCCGAAACAGGGACAACAACTACTGCTCGTAGTGACCGTCATCTAGGGGTTCCGAGCCCCAACCTGTAGTAAGGTCAGGCTGTAGGGTCGCACACCGAGTAACGTTCATGTCTTAGTAATAGGAAGATTAATTGAGAGGAATCATTTGATGATATTGAATAGTTAATATTCACAAGTCTAGTTGTGAAAATTAGTCGTAATAGCAATAAGGACAATGTTGCATTTGATGCAACCAAAGATTAAACGTGTTGTAAATTGGTTACGACAAATTTAGTAGGAACAAATATATTAGAAAGGGTTATCTGGCTGACGGGATCGTCCCGGTCTAAACAAAGGTTCACACCGCGTCCAAATCGGAGCTCAAACGAGCCCAGAAACGTGAAAACAGTTCAAGGCAAGGTGGGTTAGACCCACTGGGCTAACAAGCCCATACCCAGAAACAAAACGGGTGCGGCCCGCTGGCCGCAGCGGGTGGCGGGTGGCGGGTGGCGGGCAGCGCCCGCTGCGACAGCGGACGCACGCCCGCTGCCCAGCGGGCGGGCGGCCCGCCTCTGTTGCCTTGGGCGGGTGCACCCGCTAAGCTTAGCGGGCGCGCCCGTAACTTAAGTTAATTTTAGGGTTTTTGAAACCCCAAATGACGACTACGAAAAGTTGATTTTTACCCGACTTTGGGCAATTGTTTGAAGGGTCAAATGAAGTCGAAATTCGTCGCCGTCGGTTCCTGCGTGTTCACCATTCGAAGCCCTTTGGATTGACAGCTTGTTTGGTGTCTAAAATTTAATAAGCGAAGAGAATTAATTAGTTAAAGTTTGCTTTTATGAAAAGCTCACTTAAACTACAAATTAAGCTAAATTGGCTTAATTGATTTTTCCTCTCATTTGCAAAAGTCCCACATTGCTCACAACAAAAGAGTGAGTGCCGACTCCCTATATAAATAGGGGTGCACTCTCTTCGTTGAAAAATACACCAAGTCCTCGATCGAGTAGCTCTAAACTTTTAGAGCAAGCTCGATCGGCGACGAAACTATTCTCTCTCTCTCTCTCTCTCTCTCTCTCTCTCTCTATCTCTCTCTCTCTCTCTCTATATTCTCCGGAGTAGTCCTAGAAAGACTACGAAGGGGGATTGGATTCGGATCCAGACGTCTAAGACACGGGTTCTACTCAAATGAAACTTCCTAACGCGTGTGATCGGCTCGGAGGCGAAAGACGGCTCGGGTGGATCGGTTCGAGGGTGCGAGGCGGCTCAGGCGGATCGAGTCAAAGCGGCTCGGCTACGAGGAGCATCAGAAGACGGTGCGGTACTTCTTGCCTGCTCCAGGGCCAAGATTCCGGGTATGTGGTTAAGTAATTTTAGTGTAGATTTAATTTTATCGCTTTAGTATAGATCATTCTTAGGGTGGTCAGATCCACCCCAAGTTAGCAAGATCGGGCTAGGTTCTGGCTCCCTTAGAGCCTAGCTAAATTGTTTAGCTAGCTTAAAAAGTTTTGTATTTTATTTTCCGCTATGTTTTATGCCCCTGTGGTCCGTCCGACTTAGGACGGACACAGACCCGAGCTCTGAGGGTCCGGTAAAACCCCAACAGATCCGAGGTATCTTCATATTGAATGCCATATTCAGAATTTGGTACTCCGTTAAGACTATCCACATGCAAAGCTCCAATGGCATATGACATAGCTTCATCGATGACCTCGTCAAGTAGTGTTGACAAACTTTGAGTCCAAGTTTCTCCAAGGTAGATGCTCTTTATTTCATCGGTAGGATCTCCCGCGGAGTAGTGCTTCAGTCTTTGCCCATTAACCTAGAATGATGTACCTTCATTTCCTTCGATCACTATAGCTCCTTCAGGATGTATATGGCATATGGTGAATGGCCCAGACCAACGGGATCTCAACTTTTCGGGGAAGAGTCGAAGCCTTGAGTTGAATAGTATGACCTTGTCTCCAACATTGCAGCTCTTCACCATAATGCGGGCATCATGGAAGACTTTGGTCCTTTCTTTGTATATTCTATAACTCTCGTAGGCATCTCTTCTAATTTCATCAAGTTTGTTGATATCGAGGAATCACCGTAATGCCATGCTCTTGTAGTCATAATTTAGAGTTTTGATGGCCCAATAAGCGCGGTGCTCCAATTCTATCGGCAGGTTACACACCTTCCCATATATTAGTCGGTATAGGGTCATACTGATGGGGGTCCTGAAGGCTGTGCAATATTCCGATAGTGCGTCGTTCAGTTTCATAGACCAATCTTTCCTTGATTTGTCAACCGTCTTTTCCAGAATTTGCTTGATTTCCCTATTTGATACTTCCACTTGTCCACTAGTCTGGGGGTGATATGCCAATCCAACTCTGTGGTGTACCACGTACTTTTTTAGCATGCTTTCGAACTTGCCCTCTATAAAATGGCTCCCTCTATCGCTTATCAACGTTCTAGGTACTGCAAAGCAGGGAAATATGTTTTGTTTGAAGAACTTGGCGACCACCCTTGCGTCATTGTTTGGGGTGGCAATAGCTTTCACCCACTTTGAAACATAGTCAGCGGCCACTAATATATATTTATTCCCCTTGCTGGATGGAAAAGGTCCAATGAAATCAATTTCCCAACAATTAAAGAGCTCGATCTCCAAGATGGGCTTCATTGGCATCTCATTTCGTTTGGATATGTTTCCCGTCCTTTGGCATCTATCACACTTTTTGACGAACTCATGTATGTCTTTGAACATTGTAAGCCAATAGAATCCGCATTGTAATATCTTTGCGGTGGTTTTGGAAGCGGACGCATGTCCTCAGCATGGCATATCGTGGCAATGTGATATGATAGAAGTGGCTTCGTCTTTTGAGATGCATCTTCTTATGATGACATCCTTGCATATCTTGAAGATGTATGGTTCTTCCCAAAAAAGCTCCGGACTTCATGCATGAACTTCCTTCTTTGTTGTGTGGCTAACCCATGCAGTTTTATGTCGCAAGCCAAATAATTCACCAAGTCTGCAAACCAAGGCACTTCCAAGGGTCTAAAGGCAAGGAGCTTCTCGTCGGCAAATGTGTCATCGATCGGCAAGCTTACATCTTCCCCCTCACAAATTAGCCTTAATAAATGGTCTGCCACAAGATTGTCTGTACTCCTTTTGTCTCTGATCTCCAATTCAAATTCTTGTAGAAGGAGACCCCATCTTATTAGCCTAGGCTTGGCTTCCTTTTTGTTTAGGAGGTACTTCAATACTGCGTGGTCTGTATGCATAATCACTTTTGATCCAAGATCATATGAGCGAAACTTTCCAATAGAATAGACTACGGCCAAGAGCTCCTTTTCAATGGTGGTGTAGTTCCTTTGCGCTTCATCCAAAGTCTTGCTTGCATAATATATCGCACGTAGATTTTTGTCGTTTCTTTGCTCCAGCTCCAACTACTTGGTCACTAGCATCACACATCAACTCAAAAGGAAGAGTCCAATCCGATGGTTGTATAATTGGATCAGAAATAAGTGCCTCCTTTAGTGTGTTAAATGCCTGCAAGCAATCATCAGAAAAAACAAAAGGTGCATCTTTTGCAAGCAAAGCCGTAAGAGGATGGGAAATTTGAGCGAGATCCTTGATGAAGCAGCGGTAAAAGCCCGCTTGACCAAGGAATCCTCTAATTTCCTTAACATTAATGGGAGGAGGTAGCATTTCTATAACTTCAATTTTAGATTTATCCACCGCAATCCCCCTTGATGAGACTAGATGCCCAAGAACTATCCCCTCATTGACCATAAAATGGTATTTTTCCCAATTAAGAGTCAGATTATTTTGTTGGCATATTTTTAAATTTTGATTAGATTAGCCAAGCAAGAATCAAATTCACTGCCATACACAGAAAAGTCATCCATGAATACTTCCATGACGTCTTCAATATAATCAGAAAAGATGAATGTCATGCACCTCTGACAGGTGGCGGGAGCATTGCAATGTCCAAAGGGCATCCTACAGTATGCGTAGGTGCTGTATGGGCATGTGAAAGTGGTCTTTTCTTGATCATCTTCATGGAGGGGAATCTGAAAGAATCCTGAATACCCATCCAAATAGCAAAAATATTTACGTTTAACAAGACATTCTAGCATTTGGTCAATAAAGGGTAATGGGTAATGGTCCTTTTGGGTGGCTTTGTTTAATTTTCTATAATCAATGAACATGTGCCAACCTGTGACGGTCCTAGTGGATATTGATTCTCCCTTATTGTTTTTTATTACGGTCATTCCTCCCATTTTAGGGACAACATGAACCGGGCTGACCCATCTGCTGTCAGAAATAGGATAGATGATATCGGCTTCAAGCAATCTAAGGATCCCTTTTTTAACCACCTCTTTCATGTTGGGGTTTAATTGCCTTTGAGGCTCTATGGAGGCGGCATCTGTGTTCTCTAGGTGGATTCTGTGGGTACATAGCCTAGGGCTAATCCCCTTAAGGTTAGAAATATTGTAACCAAGGACATCCCTATGGCTTCTTAGAACGTTTAAAAGGCTCTCAAGTTGGTTGTGATTAAGACTAGCATTAACAATCACAAGATAGGTCAATTTGTCACCCAAAAATGCATATTTCAAGTTAGGAGGTAATTGTTTCAGTTCTACCTCAGGGGGCGATATACCCCCTGTTTCCTATGAAAACATGGCGTCCTTGGTATCATCTTTGTGCACTTCCTCTTCAGAAGATAGGCTTTCACACGCTGACTCAAAATTATCATTCGGTGAAGATGGAGCGTCGAAGTATATGCTAGGTGACTCCGCTCCCAAATCAATGGAACTACTGCTCTCCTCTTGTCCACACCTGTCATCGAAAGAAAAGTCAGTATATAGATGGGCGTCACAAAAGGAGTCATCAGGTGCACTTCCCTGAATGTCGGTATCCCAAGGTAGTTCTTCACAAGCACTGTTTTCTGCAGCGTATGCTTCAATGCCTTTATTCATTGTGGGTTGAGGAACTTCGTCAGCTTGAAGATGCAACTCATTTTCCTCAACATAGACTCTAATGTCGTCCTCGATTGTTCCTACTGGGGGATCTGGTTAATAATGAAGTTGGCAAATTTTTGCTGAAGATGGTCCTCCATGTTAATGGCAATAGGTCATGTGGCCCAAACTTCATCCACAAGTTCCCCCAGGAGGGATGCAAAGGTGTCATCATGTTGCAGATTAGGGTCTATACACATCATTGCGACTCCCAGATAAACCTGATCAAAACCAATAGATCAGTCTAGAAAGTAGCATTAGTAAATGCGTGAGAAGTAGTAAAGAATATAGAATACCGTCACTCCACGGCAACGGTGCCAAAAAGTTGGTCATCCCAGATGTAACGGCCGCTTTCCGACCGTTAGTATTTTCTGCGTGCACGTGCTTTATCGTGCACGCATTCTTTTTGGCTATTTCTGAGCTCCGGCATATGCGATGCGATATGCCATTGCGATCGTTTTGGGGTGTTGAATTTTATAGTAATTTTTGGGAACGTCTTTCACGGCTCGTTTTCTCGCAAAACGACTTTGAATGATAGGGGCGTTTTAGTCATCTGACTCGAAATGCCGTTTCCAATTTGCGTAAAATTTTGGTAGGCGTTACACACGATCAGGCTCCGTAGATCTGTGCGTCTCGTCTCTACGATCGTCCCGGTATTTTCGGATTATTTTTCTGACGCTGGGATTGAAAGATATCGCTCGAAGAAATCTGGACCGTTGATTTGCCCTGATCAGATTCAAATTTTGAATTTGTTAGCCAAATCTGGCTAAATCTTTCTTTTAAATCGTTTTAAATCTTTCCCTAATCTTCTTCTCTATTGACCCCTGGACTTACCCCAAAAATTACACCCACTATCTCTTTTGAGCTCTACACTTTTTGGCTAAACCCTAGATGTTATATAGCAAATTTTTACTAATATTTATAATAACCCAAACCCTAACCCTAAGAATTATCCCCTCTCAGCCGCCGGCCAATAATTCCTCCCCCTCTCAAATTTCTCCCTCACGGCAACACCAAATCCCCCTTTCCTCTTCCCCGCGTCCCCTCTCCCGATCTCCTTTCTCTCTCCCTTTCCCTCTCTCAGATCTCTCTCTCTCTCTCCCCTTTTTCCCCCTCACGGCGCAGCGTGCGCTCACCGCCTGCACCGCCATCCGTCGACGTGCAGCCCGCATCCGCGATTTTCCCTCTCTCCGGCGATCCCCGATCCGCTCCATCGCGCCCCCGCCGCGATTTTCCGCCGCCGCCGCTCAGGAGCAGCGGACCCCCGACGCCGCTCCGGCGTCTCCGAGCTCGAGGCCGCCGCTGTGATCCGCTGCACACCGCGACCTCGACGCCCGCCGGTGACTGCCCTTCGCCGCCTACCGCAGCCCCTCCGACCGGCGCGGCTCGCTGCTCCGTTCACCCGCAACCGCCGACCAACCGCAGCAGTCAGCCGCGGCTGCGCCTTCTCAATCGCCGCCCGGCCACTCAGCGCCGCTCCCAGCGGCGTCGACCTCCAGAACGCCGCCCTCAGCCCCTCTCCTGTAGCCGCGACCATCCCGAGCCCCACCTGCGATCACACGAAGGCACTCTTGCACGTAAGTCCTGGGCTGTTCTTTTAATCTTCATACATCTATTGTTGCCATGGGAGGGTATTGTTGTAGGGCTATTGTAATTATCCTTGTAACAGGATGTACACCCTTTGACCTTGAGAAGAATGCAAATTTAAACCCATAAGGAAATCCTTATTAGAGTTGGACTTCTGTTAGTTCTAGTAGTCCTTGTGGCAGTGGTTTAATTATTGTTACATGTTAGTGCATTGCACAATCTGCAAGTTATAAGTGGGTATTTTATTTATTAATTAGTCTTGGTTATATGTGATACATATGATTAGTTAGGTATGTCTGAGACAATAAAATTTTGTTATATGGATGTTAATGTGATGTTAGCTCTATTAGTAATAAAGTTAGTTTATAATTAACTTTGTTAAATTGTTGATAGGTTATTAAAACAGAGTAGTAAGTGAATGTTAGTTTATGAATGTACAAACTTCACTTTACATATGATTTAGTATATGATAGAGCAGTACTTCATGCTTAACCTATTAGTTTCATTATATGTTTATCATAGGTAATTTGCAAATTACAAGGTTATGTGAGTTAAATTTATAGTAATCAAGTTGGGTTAGGATCTCTTAGCTTGATATCCAATCTCGCAGGTAGACACGCCTCGTTCGATCATCGGAACACCTTGACGACCTCTTCCCAGTACGCTACCCGCAGTAATGGAATCGGGGCGAAGGCGACGCGATCCGTTGTTTCAGATCCGACGTCAAAGCTACACGTGACCGTCAGATCAGGTTGGTGATCCCTAACTCGTAGCAACCCACACTGTAGAAAACTGAAAACCTAACTAAAATCGGACAACTGTAACTAAATTTATTTTCTGCACCAGTAAAACGCTGCTCACCGTAGAAATCGACCATCAGACAAATTTTCTGTGCACATAGGGTAGTGGTCGATTTAGGTTGATAAAACGTCAAAATTCTGATGATTGACAAATAGGATAGCCCTGATAACCTAGAAATGAACCTAATGTTGGATATGGAAGACGTTTGTACACCCTTATGGGGGATGTACGAGGGAATACAGACCTCGAACGTCGCGTACACGAAGTCGTGTACAAAGGGAATCTGTTCCCTTGCGGAGAGGATCTCTGGATGAGTGGGAAAGTCGCATTATATATGCATAAGTGCATGCGACATATGGCTAATAAAGGGGGAATATCTTAAGCTTATGTTGTACCATGCATATGGTACAACTTAAGCTTATAATGTGCCATGTATCATGGTACACCTTAATTAAGTTGTTCCAAAGGAACAACTTACCCTAAAATAACTACCTTGGGGGCTATAAATAAGACCCAAGGGTAAGCCATTTCTTACACCTTTTTTGCATGAAATTCATGCATGCAACTTCATTCTAGCAAAGCTCTGCAGAAATCCTTTCTCTTCCTCTATCCAAGTTCTTAATCTAAAGTAGAGATTTAGATTGTGGATTTAGTAGCCTTACTCCGTTCGTGAGAAGACTCGATCCGTCGTGGCGAATCCGAAGGCGAAGTTCGTAGACTACCGTTCTGCATACGCAAGCGTAAGTCTAAACTTCATATTATCGATCCTAACTCTGTTTTGGCAGGATCCTACATTGGTATCAGAGCCATATTGGTTCGCCCCGGTCAAACCGCCGCCCCGTCGAAACTATGAACGAGTCGTTGTCTTTTTCACGAATGGGTCTCCTACTATTACGGATATAGTAGGAACACTTCGTGACGGAGAGAATGCAGCGGTTGTTCTTTTCACGTTAGGGTCTCCTATCATTACGGTTATGGTAGGAACTCTCCGTGACGGGAAGAACCGACCGTTCACGTAGTATGTTAATTTTCATTTTTGGCACACGGCCATTAGGAAATAACTAATTTCTCGACGAACGGGTGCTTCATCGACGAACGGGTGCTTCATCGAGGAAGATGATGGTAGTTATTTCCATCGGGTAAGAGGAAATTTGGTGCATGTGCACCATGGCCAAATGGGCTATGAAGACTATGCACCCCCCCTCCCCAAGCGGAGGGGGTTGGCTACGGCCAATAACCACCGGCGACCACCCCATCAAGGGGGAGGAATGTGTGCGGCAACCCCATTCAAAGGGGGTGGCCGGCCATGGCCAAAGGGGCCATGGCCGGCCAATGCCAAATGGCCTTGGCCATGACCGGCCAATGCCAAATGGCATTGGCCATGACCGGCCATGGCCAAGCCATGGCCGGCCATGGCCAGGCCGGTAGTGGCCGGCCAAGGCCAGGCCGGCAATGGCCGGCCGGCCTGCCGGCCCTGGCAGTGGCCAGGGCCGGCGCCCTGGCCTCGGCCAGGGCCTGGCCGGCCCTGGCAGGGGCCAGGGCCGGCTGGCCGGCCCTGGCAGAGGCCAGCGCCAATGCCCTGGCCTCGGCCAGGGCCTGGCCGGCCTTGGCCGGCCTCGGCCAGGGCAGAGGCCCTGGCCGAGGGGGCCAAGACCCCTGGCCGGCCAGGGCAGAGGCCCTGGCGGGCCCTTGGCCAAGCCCCGGCCAGGGCAGAGGCCCTGGCCGGGAAGAAGTTGCAAGACCAAAAATTGGTCGACCAATTTGGTGTTTTTGGTCGACCAATCCGACAGAAAGTCTGGGTCGATTGCAAATTTGCCAAATGACCCATACGGGGTAACAAACGGCCTTGGTCAAACTCGAATGTGTCGATTAGTCCATACGGGGCTAACCACAGTGCCAACTAGTTCATACGGGACTAACGTTTTAATGAAGTTTTTTTTGGGCTCTACTCCTTGAAGACTAGCCATAGTGCTCTACTTCATGCGAGATTAGCCAAGTCATTGTGCTCTACTCTACGGAGATTAGCCAATGTACTTATGACGTTGTGCTCTACTCTACGGAGATTAGCCAATGTATTTTGAATTTTTGAAAAATACGTTTTTCAAAAACGCTTTTCCGCTGCAAAGTACTATAAGAGTACTAACATTTGATAAAGTGAGTGAGAAATATTGAAAGTTACTCTAGATGGTGATTGGAAACATAGTGACCTTTCCGACTCTAGAGTAACATCTTCAATATTTTTCGAAAGTAACTTATCAAATTATGAATATCATTCCAAGTGGGAGTTGATTTTAGAACTATCCATATGGGATATTCTATTATCATTTCAAGTGGGAATTATATTTGAAAAATACGTTTTCAAACTCGTTTTTTTCGCTGCTAGTACTATAAGAGTACTATTGTTTGATAAGTGATGGGGGAATATTGAAGGTTGTTCTAGATGGTGATTGGAATCAAAGAGACCTTTTCGATTCTAGAACAACATCTTCAATATTTTTCGAAAGTAACTTATCAAATATAATATAATTTCAAGTGGGAGTTATATTTTAAGAATTTTTATGCAATGTTTTGATCGAACCTTCGGTTTTGTGTCTTTTGCAGCATTTTAAAAGTAAAATGTCTTCCGCTTCAAAGAATATCGTCGCTGAGTTAAACAAAGGTGAAAAACTCAACGGCGATAATTACAAACTTTGGTCCATACGTTTTAGAGGAGCAAGAAATGCTCGAAACTCTAAAGAACGTAATGATTGAACCTGAGTTGGGCACTACGGCCCGACACAGACGAGACAAGGAAGCTTTTGATGCTTGGTCTCGGAAGAATAAGATAGCGCGCATTACGTTATTAAGCAGTATGGCTGATGACATAATGCGCATCTTCCGAGAACATGACCTAGCCATGGACATATGGTCCAAGCTAGAGGAGAAGTTCAGTGTCACATCGGTGTCCAAACTTCGCGCCTTAACTATAAGGTTCGATACATATAAGAAACGTCCAGATCATTCCATGGGGAAACATCTGCGACATATGGCGAACCTTATCTCGGAGTTAAAGGACGCAGGTCATGTGCTCACTGATGAGCAACAAATCCAAGCAGTCATACGTTCCCTACCAAATGGGTGGGATCAAATGACGATGCATCTCACTCACAATGAGAGCATCAAGACCTTCAGCGATGTTTCCAAGCACCTCGAATTAGAGGAAGAGCGGCTTGCGGCTGCCAAGCCAAGTGCAGAAGTGCACATGGTTGCTAGTTCCTCACACGGGGGAAAGAAACGTAAAGATCGTTCGAAGTCTTCTAATGAACGTAATAAGCAACCTGAGTCTACCAAGGAACCCAAACATAAGGGTGGGCACAAGAAATGGCACAAGAAGAAAGACTTGAAAAGGATCAAGTGCTTCAAGTGCAACAAGCTCGGTCACTATGCTCGTTCGTGTACGAGTGGAAGTGACGAGGTAACTTGTAATACTAGTTACATATGTGTTTCTAGTTCAATATTTCTTGTGGAATCTAATCCATTTTGGGATAATTGATTCAGGTGCCACCGACCACATAGCAAAGGACAGACGGTCCTTCGTGGAGTATCACCGGATACCCCAAGGAATGAAGTGGATCAATGTAGGAAACAACACACGTGTTGTAGAGAAAGGCGTTGGGAATTGCAAGCTAGACTTGGACAACGGCCACACTCTCCTACTTTATGATGTTCTCTTCATTCCATATATTCAAAGGAATATTAATACTGTGGTCAATTTAATGGGTCTGGGTTATAGTTGGTTCCTTCATGATTGTAATATGGACCTATTTTTGTAATAATTCCTTTATTGGTACTGGGTTTGTATTTCAAAGGATTTATTGTAATAAGTACAATGTATTTCCTCATGTAATGAAAATTTCCTTGTGACAAATTCTTTGACTAATGAGTCTAATATAATTTGTTAGCACGCAAGGCTTGGTCATATTGGACCAATGCGTATAGATAGACTTGCCAAACGTGGCCTTCTATCCAATGTTTCAAAGGTTGAAATGTCGACCTGCGAACATTGCCTTGTGAGGAAATCTTGTCGCAAGCCGTTTGGAACAGGCACAAGGGCCGAGGTTCCATTACAGCTTATCCATTCGGACATATGTGGTCCGATGAATGTCAAGACAAGACGCGGGAAGTCCTATTTTTCATCACTTTTATTGATGATTTCACCTGATTCGGTCATATCTATTTGATATCCCACAAAAGTGAAAGCACTAAACCTGCTTTAAAAACTTATGAGTTTAGTGGAGAATCAATTAGATCGCAAGATTAAGGTCATGCGAACCGATAGGGGCGGTGAATATCAATCAACAAGTTTAAAGGAACTTTGTGATGAAAAAGGCATAGTACATCAGGTAACTATGCCTTATACTCCTCAACAAATTGGTGTTGCAGAAAGGAGGTATAGGACTTTAATGAAAAATGGTCCGTTCAATGATGGCGCAAGCTAACTTGCCAATCACCTTTTTTGGGGTGATGCATTATTGACGGCCGCTTTCATTTTTGAACCGCGTGCCCTCGAAATCAGTTAGCTCCACTCCTTATGAGTTGTGGAACCAAAGGTCTCCTGACTTAAACATTTTGAAACCTTGGGGTTGTGCATCCTACGCACATATTTCCTCCCATAAGTATGGCAAACTTGGGCCAAGGGGAAGAAAATGTATCTTTATACGATACTCAGAAAAACTCCAAAGGTTATGTTTTATGTTAGTCAGGAAGACAATGGTGGGCTAATTGAGTTTTGAGTCGAGGGATGTCACTTTCTTGGAAAACGAGTTTCCAAGACAGGGCGAGATAAGTCAGGACTTATCTCTGTTTGAGATTTATGATCAAAAAGGATTACCTCATTCGAGTGGGAGAATTCTTGGTGAAGATGAAAATACGTTTCAACCTTCACCAATGGATTATACGAATGACGATTATCCTATTCCATACGGGAATAATGATCCAAGTGGGAGCAATTCTAACGACATTCCAAGTGGGAGTGATATTAGAATTGATCTAAACTCAAGTCAACAAGGACTTGAAGAATCTCAAATACGACACCGTCATTTTGCCCTGCAAAAGACAAATGGATGGAAGCGATGAAGGAGGAATTGAAATCCATGAAAGTTAACCAAGTCTGGGACTTAGTTAAACTTACCCAGAGGACATAGAGCAATTGAGAACAAATGGGTTTTACGCAATTGACAGATATAAAGCTCGCCTTGTCGCGAAAGGTTTTACGCAACAGGAAGGGATAGACTACGAAGAGACCTTCTCACCTGTTGTGCGTTTTACCTCGATTCGCCTGATTCTGGCAATGGTAGCTTGCTTAAACCTCGAATTACATCATATGGATGTAAAGACTGCCTTTCTCAATGGAGAATTGGACGAGGAGATCTATATGGAACAACCAACAGGGTTTGTAAAAGAAGGAAACAAACATAAGGTTTGTAAGCTTCGTAAGTCCATATACGGTCTTAAACAATCCTAGAGGCAATGGTATATACGATTTCATAAAGTTATCAAATGGTTTTACCATGCTTGATGAAGATAACTGAGTATATATCAAGAGGATTAAAAGCAAGTATATTATCATGTCTCTATATGTAGATGACATTTTAATAGCCAGAAATAACAAGGGCTTTTGTGATGAGTATCAAGGCTTGGCTTTCATCGGTATTTAAGATGAAAGGCATAGGAAAAGCCGCATATATCCTTGAAGTTAAGATTTCAAGGAATCGTTCGAAGAAACTTCTTTCTCTTTCACAGGAGACTTATATAAAGAAGGTTCTAGAACGATTTAATATGCAGGACTACAAGTCCATTGATATTCATATAAGCATATGCGATAATTTATATCTGGAATCGTGTCCAAAGAACCAAAAGGAAAAGGAAATTATGGAAAAAGTTCCATATTCCAGTGCAGTTGATAGTCTTATGTACGCTATGGTGTGTACGAGACCGGACATCTGTTTTGCCGTTGGAAATGATAAGCTATTACCAATCCAATACAGGGCAAGTACAATGGAAAGCGGTTAAGAGGATAATGTATCTTGTAAGATCAAACACATTGATATCCAATACGAATTTGCAAAAGACTATGATAAAACCAAGAAGGTAGACATAAGGTACATATCTACGCATGAGATGATAGAGGATCAGCTTACGAAAGCGATCCCCAGAAATGTGTTTTATAAACACTTATCATCCCAAGGATTGCGTAAGAGCTGAGTTGTACCAATATATATTCCCATGTCTGAGAAAGATCAAATTTAATAAAAGAATAAGTTCTTTTTCAAACATTGCATATGAATTTCTTAAAGAAATGTTTGTGTACATTTTTGAAATCTCAGCTGAATTGTGCGTATGTCGGACAGATTAAGGTTGGCTCTCTCACATGAGCAACTGCCTTATCTTATCAGATGGATAAGATAGAGATGAGACTAGTTTAAAGTCAAAATCATTAGACGAATGATTTAGAGTCATGACTTTAACAAAGATAGTCGAATGAAAGATCTGCATCATATGGATGCTTACAAAAGATCTGAGATCTGTATCACAAGGATAAAAGGATCTCATTGGATTTTTTAATCCTATCTGTCTTATGCAGGATGAGAGTCCGGGAATATTTCCTGAGTAGTAAGGGGACTCAAAAAGATAGGCACTGTGGTGTCTGATCTTTTCATCTGTACAACATCATTAAGACATACTCTCCCTGGGAAAGGAGTGATGTTGTAATACGTGTTCATACCACGTATGCATTTCGACCACTGAGTTAGTAGCAATAGTGTTTGCTATTATGTGAGACTCAAAGGCCATACGGGTCTTAACTCTTACCCTCAAGGACTCTAATTGGTTCCTTTAGATTTGACGAGATGATCGCTATCTTAGCGTGTTACTTATGGGCTATGATAATTCGGCTCGGTGGGGCACGTTAGAAAAGCGAATCAAGTCAAGATCAGAAGGTTCGCAAGAAGAGGAAGATTGATTTCATATTCGCATTTGGACTTTAATGATTCAAAGCTGGCCAGCCAATTGTAATCCAGATGGGATTCAATTGTTGAATATAAAGTATAAGAAATGTGAAGAAATAATCTAGGGTAAAGCATGCGTTGAACTACTCAACTTTGCACCTTCGAGGTCGTTGTGTATCTCTAACAAGTGCACAACAACAGACTCTACGCGCATGACGGTCGCACGGTCTATTTCTCGGTATGATAGATGAAAGAACTAAGGGAAAGACGTCCTCTTACAATCCCCTCAAGTGTGAGTGGGAGATGTTGGATATGGAAGACGTTTGTACACCCTTGTGGGGGATGTACGAGGGAATACGGACCTCGAACGTCGCGTACACGAAGTCGTGTACAAAGGAAATCTGTTCCCTTGCGGAGAGGATCTCTGGATGAGTGGGAAAGTCGCATTATATATGCATAAGTGCATGCGACATATGGCTAATAAAGGGGGAATATCTTAAGCTTATATTGTACCATGCATATGGTACAACTTAAGCATATAATGTGCCATGTATCATGGTACACCTTAATTAAGTTGTTCCAAAGGAACAACTTACCCTAAAATAACTACCTTGGGGGCTATAAATAAGACCCAAGGGTAAGCCATTTCTTACACCTTTTTTGCATGAAATTCATGCATGCAACTTCATTCTAGCGAAGCTCTGCAGAAATCCTTTCTCTTCCTCTATCCAAGTTCTTAATCTAAAGTAGAGATTTAGATTGTGGATTAGTAGCCTTACTCCGTTCGTGAGAAGACTCGATCCGTCGTGGCGAATCCGAAGGCGAAGTTCGTAGACTACCGTGCCGCATACGCAAGCGTAAGTCTAAACTTCATATTATCGATCCTAACTCTGTTTTGGCAGGATCCTACACCTAAATAGGAGTTATTGAAAAACGCGACCTGACACCGTCGCAGTGATACTATTTCAGACGGACGACCGCGGACGCGACACTTGGACGAGACGCTTCGAGAGGACGACACACTCGCCGTTTCAGGCAAGTGTATCCACTTGCACTTTTTGGCCGTGCTTAGGCCCTAGTTGGTTAGAATTGTTAACTGTGAACAAATAGAACTGGACGTGAAATGATAGCGTCCAGGACGACTCCTGACGGCTCAGACTTGACGACGAAGTCTGAGCCTGACAACAACAACTTTTGATATTGTAGGGCTATCATGTGTGTGCGTGCGTGTGGACACCCTAGAATAACAACTCCCTACACTTGTCATGTCGTGTCCTGTTACCCAAAAAGCCTTCGGGCGTTTCGGATGCTTTCCTTGCGGAAGTGATCCCTGTTACACAAAAAGCCTTCGGGCGTTTCGGATGCTTTCCTTGCGGAAGTGATCCCTGTTACACAAAAAGCCTTCGGGCGTTTCAGATGCTTTCCTTGCAGAAGTGATCCCTGTTACACAAAAAACCTTCGGGCGTTTCGGATGCTTCCCTAGCGGAAGTGATCCCTGTACTTCTTGTCCTGAGTTCCTGGGTTGGGGTAGGGTTGAGCGTGCGCACGGCAAGAGGGTCTGATCCCCCTCGAACCGTAAGGCGTGAACCCTTCGTGTCACACTTGTCTTGTCTTGTCCCGTCCTGTTTGTTCTGTCTTGTCCCGCCATGTCCTGACTTGTCTTGACACCTGTAGGTTAGTCCCCGTAGTTGGTAGCACACGCTACGACTACTACTTGTCCCGTTTTACTTTCCTGCTACATTACTTCCTGTTGTGTTAGCCTGTTATAACCACATCATGCTAATCAACCAGTAAACTGTTGTGTAAAAGAACCTCAGCATGTTAATCAACCAGTAAACCGTTTGTTTAAAGTTCGGTGCACTTGCAGTAAAGTCTAACCCTTCTTGTAGACTTTACCTGACGTACAGTTCCTTTTTCTTGGGTGCTGTACGTCAGGTGCTCAGCCAGAGTTCGTGGACGAGGCAGACGCACTGGAGCACGAGGAGCCGAGGACGTCGACCCAGGGTATGCGCCCGACAAGGACCAGACCTTGAGGTCTTCTTAGTCGTCACTTTCAGAG
Organism: Scilla litardierei; assembly: GCA_030789695.1. NCBI lineage: Eukaryota > Viridiplantae > Streptophyta > Magnoliopsida > Asparagales > Asparagaceae > Scilla > Scilla litardierei. Next base: position 314,709,878 of record CM061142.1, on the reverse strand, counting down.
GTTACTACTTTTAGTTTGCTTTTAGATAGTTTGTTGCCACCCTTAGGCTTCTCTTTAGACTTTTGTACTTGTTGGATATTATATCTCTAATTTAATGAATGCAACTTCCTTCATGTACTTCTGTTGTTTCGAACTTTAATAATGCAAGAACCTGAAAATCTTTTAAAATGGTACCTCTACAGACGCTTATTGGGTCCGAGCTTCTCAGCTCTGGCGTAAGCGGGCCTTAGTCACGCTTCGCCTCCGTTCATTTTGGGAAGCGGGGCATGACAGGTTTTAGTGGTGGCCCATGCAGGTCATGCAAAAGTTCGGAACAATAAAAGTACCGCATTCATTTAATATCCACGTACAAGTCTGAATTAGTTTCCCAGTCTCAGATAGTAGGAAGACTTAGGTAGACGTCTCAGGTTGATAGTCAGGCGCCTTAGTTAAGATTTAGTCATCCTTGTCCCAGAATACCTTAGTAGCCTCTCTCTCCCTAGCTCTGATCAAATTAGATTTCTAGAGTCCTTCTTTTAGTTTAGTCGCTCACCCAGCTCCATCGACTTTGGGTCCGACAAAACGTGATCTTGATTCTCTTAGGGCTCTTCCCTGAGATTTCTCTATTACAGTCTAGTTCACCAGGAAGTTTTAGTGTTGAGCTTTCCCTGATCTTTAGACAGCCCGATAATTAGGAATCTTGGATTTCTAGCATCTTCTAATAGTTACACTTTTATGTTATCAGCTGTAGAGTTCATCATAGCTTTCATGAATTATATCTTAGGCGTATTCTTCATACGATCATGTTTCAATTCACGTGATCGTTTCATGACACTTGTCGATAATTCTTCAAACCCCCCTGTTGCGAATCCTGCTTCCTTTATAAAGTGTTTTCGAAACTCATTATTAAATTCTTCGCTCGGTTTAACTCCTTTGAAAACCCTTTATTAAATATATAATTAAAATTCCTTGCTTTTCGGTTGAAAGTTCCTTCATGGATTTTGAAATCTCCTTGGTCGTCAATTTTCAAGTTACTATCTGGTAATTATTTCTAATCGGTATCTTCCATATTTTCAGTTTTTAAAACCTTGTTAACATTTTGATAATTCAATTTATACTTTTTCTGGACTACAAGATCTATTTCTAAATCACTTACCGTACATTTTTTTTTGAAAAAAAAAAATTTTTCTAAACCAGAGGGAACTTCAATTATTTTATTATTATTATTATACCAGTTCTATGTTCTTCGCGACCACATTTCAAAATCTTGGTTAAACTTACTTTCATTTGCAAAACAACCGCTACCTCACCCCACTTTTAATCTCCTTCATCTATCTAATTATTCTGAGAAATATTTTGTCTCTTCCAACCAACTATACCCCGCGTTGTTGGAACTCGTTCTTTCCGATCTTATTTCATTTCGCTCTTGATCTAGTCTCCTTTTCTTTCTATTATCTAGACATTAGTCCTTGTAGTTGTCCATGCTATCTCCAGTTTAGGAGTAGGCCCTTGGTAGGTGATGTCGTTGTGGTGCGTAAGTATAGGTAGAGTGTGTAGACCTGTATGCGTGTGTCATCTTTAGGATCCTGATAGTTGCCTTTTGTGTGTTGAATGTGTACTCAGTGTTAACCATGATATGATTGAAGTCGTCTAAATGACGGTATTCATACATATATGAATAGGGTCATAGCAGGAAATTTCCTTAGACGTAGTTTTTCGCGATTATGGAATAGCTTATCTTTGACTGCGTGTGATTGTAATTAAAACTTTGTTTTTTTTAAAACCAAACCTTTAAAGTTTTTGAAATTAGCTCACAAGATCACAAATCAATTATCCTTCCTCATCCATTAACACGACTCCACACATTTTTCCAAATGTTTTAAAAATGTGTCACTAGTTTTAAGTTTCCCTTTCTCTTCTCTCTCTCCATTTTGGAATGTTATGTTATGGTTGTTATAGATTTGGGACTAGCTATTATTGTTGTAGGATTTTGTTTGCGGGTAGGCTCAGGGAGAGATGAGATTTGTTATAGCATTGATTGACCGATTTTGGAACGATATGATATTGGAATAGATTTCTTTCGGATGAAAAGAATGGGCTGTCCAAGAGTTATTTATAAAACCGAAGTGTGACGGACTCAATGGAGAATTCTGGTTGAATGAGATTATATGCGTGAAGATGAGAACTGTCAGATTTGAGGCTTAGTCGAATGGGAGATAGGGATGGCTACAGAGTATGGTAGGAGTTAGGGTGATCATAAGATTGAGTAGAGCTTTTATTAGCATCGAGACTTGATTGTTGAGTTGACGTGAGAAGACATTGGGAGTAACACGATGTGTTAAGATAAATGAATGGTTAGGTAGGTGGACTTAATATTGGTTGGGATTAGTTATAGTGAGTAGGATAAGATGTGATTCTGATAGTTCAATTATTTGGCGGATAAATTTATGGGAAGATATGACAAGGAATGTATTAAGGACATGGCGATTGTTGATTTGTGAAAGGTGTTATAAGATAGACAAAGTTTTTGTCGTGGATTGGTGATTGACTAGGACATCTTTTTAGCGATTGATTAATATTGGGAAAAGAATGAGAAATTTAAAGATGTTATGGAGCGATGATGTTTAATGGAGTGGTATGCTATGAGAAGATGATTATTATTCTTTTATGAGAACTTGGGGTTGGAAATTTGAACAGCAGTGATGGGTCTATAGTTAAGTGTTAGGATGGGGATTTAGTCGTGGTATTATCCAGTGAAAAGAAGGGTTATGATGGATTATTTGAGGAACGACGTTGAAGTTATAAGATTAGAGATCATTTTGTGGAAGATGGGAGTTATAGGGTTAAGTATTTATAGATTTTATAATTAGTCTTAGTATGAGTGATTTGTAATGCCCTACCAGCTACTGCACAAGTACTAGAGGGGGGGGTGAATAGTACTTTAAAATAATAAGGAGTATAATTCCAAATTAAATGCAAACAACTACCAATTCAATTTGCGGAAGCTTAAATTGAAATGACAACACAAAAATAACAACGCTAACAAGAGATGTTACTGGGTTCGGATCCACCCAAGTCTCCCTGACTTGTTCCCGGTGATCCTACGTCCCAACCACCCGGATCCCCTCCGGATACTTGAGTTAGAAACCCTAACTCAAGATTTCCACTATGAAATACTTGTGAAAAACCTCCACAAGTCAAATCATACAAAATGTAATTTGTGACTCCCATAACCCGGGATCACAACCACACTCTCACAACCGAGAGTGAAACTTACAAATCAAATATGAAATGAAATAAAGAAACTTCTTACCGAACAAAATACCTATGCCTTGAGTATTGCTTACGAATTAGGGCAAGGATGATTTTGAGGAAGAAGTGGCACCAAACCCTAGCTCCAAGATGTAGAACAGCGATGGAGAGCTTTGGGGATGTTGGTGACCTAGAATCAAGCACTTGGCTTGGAAGGCTTCACACTCAATGAATCTCTCTTTGGAAGTAAGAGTTAGGAGAGATTATTGAATGGAGGGAATGAGCTTTGAATGAGCTTGGATTGATTTCTCTTGAACTCTAAACTTGCATTAATATCAGCCTTGGCAGCAATGAATGCAGCCCAACAAGTATTTATAGGAATGAAGAGAGAGAGAGAGAAAAACGTTTCAATTAGGGCTCCAACGGCTCTTTTCTGAACCCAACTAGTCGGTCAAAGAACAATCACCGACCGACTAGTTTATCAACTAGTCGGTCGGTCACTGAACGTAAACCGACTAATGAGTAAACTGAGAAAAGATCAAAGTACAGACTAAGGAACTAGTCGGTCTAAGAAGAGTAGCTGACCGACTAGTTTCACAACTAGTCGGTCGGTTACTCAACGTGGACCGACTAACAGATAAAACTGAAGTCTGAGAAGAATTAGACTTAGTCGGTCCAAGAACACATGTTGACCGACTAATTCACCAACTAGTCGGTCACCAAATGAACATAGACCGACTAACAATAAACAGTAAGTATGGTGAAAAATTTGGCATGTACAGTAAACTAAACTAGTCGGTCCAAGAAGGAAAGTTGACCGACTAGTTCATCAACTAGTCGGTCGATCAATGAGCACAGACCGACTAATGATAAACAGTAGCTCAAGTGAAAATGTGCATGTTCAGGGAAAGCTCAACTAGTCGGTCACAGAAGCATCACTGACCGACTAGTTCACAGACTAGTCGGTCGGTGAGTCAACTTAGACCGACTAACTGTAAACAGTAAAGAGCTAAGAATTAACTGACAGAAACTAGTCGGTCCAAGAAGCTTGGCTGACCGACTAGATCACCATCTAGTCGGTCAGTTCTTCTTCTTGAACCAACTAACATGCACAAGAAGTCCCGAATCGAAGCGCGAAGCTTCGGGAAGAATTGTATGGACTTCTACTAAGATCCTAGAGCTAAGATATGAGCGTTATGAAGAATTAAAACGTAAGACCTACTCATGGCTTAACATTCTACGAAAGAAGCTTAAAGACTATTAAATAAACTTGACGATACCGTCTTCAATAGCTTCGATCGAATCTTCATGACTTCTATTTAGGTCCATAAGCTTCAACGAAGCTTTAGGCATACGATCACGTGCTTTGAGAAGTCTTGAGACGTCGTTATTGATATTCATGTGAATTTGGCGACGATCTCCATAACTGCGCTCACAAAGTGTTAGTTCATATTATATTTATGTTTATTCATCATCCAAAACCAAATCCGGGGAGTCCAATATCCAACATTCTCCCCCTTTTTGGTGATGACAAACTAACATAAATAATAATCAAAAATAATAATTCAAATGAAATTTACTTACTCCCCCTGCATTGATGACACGTTAATTCCAATTTAAACAAAAGTGATACGCATCAAGCAGACGAGTGAAGTATATTAAATGAGAATCGATTATTGAATTATTGAAATTCCAAATGAAGGTTATTGAAATATCGGATTTGAAAATCCATTTATATATCTTAACTCCCCCTGAATCTAACACATCAAGTTAGATTCTTGGACAAATGCTCTTAATTTTCATTTGGCGCATCGATATTATTATATCTCTCCCCCTTTGGCATAAGCAAAAAGAGCGGGAGGATAACAATGGCCTCAAATTAAAAAGCACGGGAGTCGTAGAATACGACGAAGGTTCAAGTGACACCAAAGAGAAAAAATATGAATTGAATCAAGGCGTGTCAATGATACCAACGTCGAAAAATCGTAAAACGAAATCATCAAAACTCAAATCAATTTAACGGATTGAGTTATGGAATATACTATCCAATATCAACATTTCTTGGTTAATTTAGTGCATGGAAAACAATTCTATGTTTTCATAGAAGAAATTTCTATTAAACCAAGTGAATATCGTCGAGCGACGAAATCAAACATAAGAGACATTAAAATTGTACATGGCACAAAATAATGAAATGTCAACTGAGAAATATATATATATATATATAATGCATGAAGCAGAGTACATCACCGATATACAAACCGACGATCAACAGACCGGGGCACAAAAATACATCATACATCACAAAATATCGGAGTGTCAACAAACAAAAAAAAATTACATCATCATTAAACATATCAAAATACATCATCAAAAAGATCCAAAACACATAGCCACCCACACTATCCTACCCAACATCTCTCACAACTAGATATATCATCCAAAGAGTATCAGGAGAGGCCTCGAAGCAACTCAAGAGGCAGCGGGAGGATCAGAAGCAACTGCAGGCTCATCAGGAGCAGAGGAGGTGACTGGATCAGCAAGAACGTCCGAAGCATCAGCAGGAGCGACGACGGAAGAGGCAACCTCTGAAGCAGCAACCGTAGTGGCCTCGGGAGCACCAGTCGGAGTATCCACCACAGGAGTGGTGGCAACAGGTGTGCTCTCGGGGGCACCAGCAGACGTAGCAGCAACAGCAGCACCGGAAGAGGTATCACCAGCAGCAGCAGTACCAGCAGAAGTGCCCTCGGGGGCACGAGTCGAAGCACGACAGAGCTCCTCAATGTCCTCCTCAGCCATCTCATCAAACTCCTCATCCTCAGACACGGAAGGAGGAAGCTCAACACCCATCTGACGTGCCATACGGCAGACTACCTCCTCGGTTCGAGCCAAGCGGGACTCGTGACGACGAAGTATCCGTAGGACTTCATCCAGGGTGGCAGAGGGAGCAGCAGAGGCACTGGCAGAGGCAGGGACAGACGCTGAAGGTGTCGTCCTCTGAACGTGACGAAGCGCCGCAAGAGATTTCTTGACGGCCGTCGCATTCAGGGGAGGACCAAGGGGACGCTCATCGTCACGAGGCAACGTGACACGAAAATGACGAAACACGAGGGTCAACATGCAAGGAAATGGGATATGAGCCGATTTATTGGACTTTCGAATACACTCGAAAGAGTCAATCTTATCGAGTATAATTCTAGCCCAATTAATCGAGCTCCCCATGAAGATCGCATAGATAAGCTTCAAAAATGGCTGGGACGGGAGAGATGAGGAGCCGTACTTGGGAAGCAAGCACGACTTCAGAATCAGATTTAGGACCCACGCATTAGGCTTGAATGATTTAGATGGCACGCCAATCATGGCAGGAGGGATCTGATGGAAAATCTCTGAAAGGATGGTCTGATCAAGAGAAGAAATATCGTCTACCGAGATATCAGAAGGAAGAAGGCCAGACGAAGAGATACCCAAAATCTCTCCTAAGATTTCCGCAGTGAGGACTATAGGAGTCCCCAAAACGGTCGTCTCAACAGAGTGGGTCTGATCGTACTGACCCCGGATCCTATTCGCATAGAAAAGCTTCACTAATCTAGGGTAGGGGTGAGGATTCGCCTTCGGGTCATATCGAAGGTAATCGAGAAGACCCGACGACGACAGAAGATCAGCTAACCCTATAAAGTCGCTAAACTGGACGAAATGCTCCAGAAGCAGCGGGCAATGTTCGATACGGTTATACGCCACGAGACACAAAGGGTCATCGCGACATAAGGAAATATCGACACCGCCAACCAGCATCGGACCCTTTCCCTTAGGCTTACGGGTAGACGTACGAGGGTGGGTGCTAGACTCGGGATGAATAGGAGGAGTGGGTTCCCTATGAGTCTCGGTCTCGGGGTTATACTCCGTATCGGAATCGGTAGGAGTATGGAACGAAGAGGCAGAGGCAAGAATTTTGGCCTTAGGCTTAGGCTTGGGTTTGGGTTTCGGTTGACCTTTAGGTTTAGCGGTCGTCGTCCTCTTCTTCTTGAGAGGAGGCGAAGACGACGAAGGAAGGGTGGTCTTGGCTCTACGCTTCGGAGGGGTTGGATGCTCGGGATCCGAAGAGATTGGATCAACGGTCATCGGAGAGGGGCTAGAGGGAGTGATCGGGATTCGTGTTCGGGCCATAATCACGGCACTACACGAGACACGAGATCAAATCAACGAATCCTAACACAACCCTAGGAAATCCGAAACCCTAGAGGAAGAGATCTAGAAACCTAGGCTGAAAAACCTAACCCTAAACTGAAAATGAACCCTAGATAAGAGAGGGAGGAGAGAGGGTTACCCTAGGAGGAAGAACGACAGCCGGCGACGGCGGAGATGATCGGAACAAGGCCGGAAGTCGATCGGAAGTGGAAGGGTCGGGGTTTTGAGCTGGAGGAGAAAGAGAACTTGACCGATTAGAATGAGAATAGACCGACTAAAAACATTTTAAGTCGGTCGAGATCGCAAATTACCAAACAGTCCCTGGCACAACTAGTCATTCACAGTTCAAGCACTGACCGACTAGATCACGATCTAGTCGGTCGGTCAATGAGTTTGAACCGACTAGTTGCAAACAGTGGCTGAAACCAAGATATACTGACAAGATTTAGTCGGTCTGCGTTCATGTACTGACCGACTAGATCTCAATCTAGTCGGTCGGTCACTGAACATGAACCGACTAAAGAGTCAAAAAACTTGAAAATCAAGTTCTCTCCATAAAACGCTTGGACGATATATCTCAAAACTCTCAATAATCATCTAAACTACCCCATTAAGCATCGAAAAACAGAAATTTGACGATTACTCACAAATCGAACGAAAAATCAAGATATCACATAAAATTCCCGAAAAATCCAATAATTCTAGCATGAATGAGATATTGCCAAATATAATAGCATGCAAAATTATTGAATGAAACATGAATCCTATATCTCGGATTCACCCATAATCCCCAATTCTCGACGCAACCGCACAAAGGAGTCCTCCTTTAGGGGTTTCGTGAAAATATCGGCGATTTGCTTTTGGGTTTCAACGTACACTAAAATGATGTCCTTTTTAGCAACATAATCATCTAAAAAGTGGTGTCGGACATCTATGTGTTTCGAACGGGAATGATGTACCGGGTTCTTGGAAAGACATATTGCACTTTGGTTGTCAACCATGATAGGGCAAGTATCACAATTTATACCAAAGTCTTTAAGTGTGTGTCTCATCCAAAGAACTTGAGCACATGCGGCACCGGCGGCAATATATTCTGCCTCGGTGGTTGAAAGTGATACGGAATTTTGCTTCTTGGAAAACCAAGAGACAAGAGAATTTCCTATAAAATGGAAAGTGCCACTAGTACTTTTCCTGTCGGATTTGCATCCCGCATAATCGGCATCACTATATGAGATTAACTCATATGTGCTAGATTTCGGATAAAGTAATCCAAAATCTAAAGTGTAACTTAGATAGCGAAAAATACGCTTTACCGCTACTAAGTGAGATTCCTTAGGTTGAGATTGATAACGAGCACATACGCATACGGCGAACATAATATCGGGCCTACTTGCGGTAAGATAAAGCAAACTACCTATCATACCTCGATATAGACGAATGTCTACATCCTTACCGCCCGTATCTTTATCAAGATGCGTTGTCGTGCTCATTGGAGTCTTTTTCCCGGAAGCACTCTCCATTCCAAATCGCTTTAGCAACTCCACCGTATACTTTGTTTTGGTGGATGAAGATTGCATCGTCCATTTGGCGAATTTGGAGACCTAAGAAATACTTGAGCTCACCCATGTGGCTCATCTCAAATTGTTCCTTCATAACATTAGAAAACTCTTCGCAAAGAGCAAAGTTAGTAGCACCGAAAATGATATCATCAACATATATTTGAACTAAAATTATATCATTATTCGCATGCTTAACAAAAAGTGTAGAATCGGCTTCTCCCATTTTAAAATTCAAATCCAAAAGAAAATTCTTTAGGCGATCATACCAAGCTCGAGGAGCTTGTCTTAAGCCGTAAAGCGCTTTCTTTAGTTTAAAAACATGATTTGGAAATTTTTCATTTATGAAGCCCGGAGGTTGAGAAACGTAAACTTCCTCAACAACATCTCCGTTTAAAAATGCACTTTTAACATCCATTTGAAATAATTTAAAATCCTTATGTCATGCAAAAGACAATAATAATCTAATTGATTCTAATCTAGCTACCGGAGCGAAGGATTCTTCGAAATCAATACCTTCCTCTTGTCGATAGCCTTGAGCAACTAACCGAGCTTTGTTCCGGACGACGACTTGGTTTTCGTCGGTTTTGTTCTTGAAGATCCACTTTGTCCCTATGACGGTGTGGTTCTTCGATGGCAATGGAACAAGTTCCCAAACTTCATTTCTCTCGAATTGAATGAGCTCCTCCTCCATGGCTAAGATCCAAGCGCTATCTTCGCATGCTTCATTAATATTCTTTGGCTCTATCGAGGAGGCAAAGGCACAATGAGCGAAGTAGTTCACTTGCGATCTCGTCTTGACACTATCATGGATATTGCCAATGACTTGCTCATGAGGATGGTCACGAACGGTATGAAGCCGTTTGGGAATACCTTGATCACTAGGAACATTCTCAACAACTTCGTTAGTTGGGTTAGTCTCAATAGAATCAATAGAATCATTAGACTTAGAATTATCAAGTGAATCACATAAGACATCCATAGAATCATTATCATTTGAAATTCTAGTTGGAACAAATCCTTCATTAAATGATACATGAAGCGACTCCTCAATCGTTGAGGTTCGTTTGTTGAATATCCGGTAGGCTTTGCTACGCGAAGAATATCCAACAAAAATCCCCTCATCGGATCTTGGATCGAATTTGTCCAAACTACCATATGTGTTCTTAATAAAACATTTCGAACCAAAAACACGAAAATGTTTAACTTGAGGCAACCTACCAAACAACAATTCATAACAAGTTTGTTTAGTGCCGGGCCTCAAAAGTATTCTATTAAACACATAGCAAGCGGTGTGTACCGCTTCCGCCCAAAATTGATGGCCAAGTTGGCTATCATCAAGCATAGTGCGAGCACACTCCACTAGCGTCCTATTCTTTCTCTCAACTACACCATTTTGAGGAGGTGCACGAGGGAAAGAGAAGGTGTGTGTAATACCAACTTCATCACAAAATGTCTCAAAAGACTCATTCTCAAATTCACCTCCATGATCACTACGAATAGTGACAATGGTGGTTCCTAAGAGATTTTGTACTTTCTTAACAAAAATTGTGAAGTTTTCAAAAGCTTCATTTTTATTACACAATGAAAATACCCATGTAAATCTTGAATAGTCATCTACAATGACAAGTCCATACCTTGCATTTCCTAAGGAAGCAACTCTAGTTGGCCCAAATAAGTCTAGATGTAATAGCTCTAGTGGCCGTTTAGTAGAAATGCTTTTCTTAGGTTTAAATGAAGATTTAGGTAGCTTGCCACGTTGACAACAATCACAAAAACTTTTCTTTTCAAAAACAAGCTTCGGAAAACCTTTAATGGAATTTAATTTTGAAAGCTTATAAAGTGTTCCAAAGTTCACATGTCCAAAGCGTCGATGCCATAAGTGTTGTTCACTTGTGTTGGCAACGAGGCATTGTTCATATGACTTAGGAAGATCCAAAATATAAATGTCTTTATGACGAGTTCCAGAAAATAATAATTTATCATTATCTTTTCTTAAAATATGACACAATCCTTTCACAAAGCTAACTTTGTAACCTTTGTCACAAAGTTGGCTTATTGAAATAAGATTGTGATTTAAACCACTAACAAGATAAACATCACTAATTAGGGGTTTAGAAGGGTTACCCACTTTACCAACACCTATGATGGTTCCGCTCTCGTTGTCTCCAAATACGACGTGGTTTCCATTTGCTATGGGAACCACTCCGGAGAGCAAACTAGCGTCACCCGTCATTTGTTTTGAACACCCGCTATCGAGTATCCAATTTCCCTTGGAGCCAAATTTAAATTTGTTGCTCCTTTTCTTTTTCTTTTCCTTGAGTACCTAAAGATAGAGAATTTCATATCATGGTACCCAAGGTCATTGGGTCCAAAAGATTAGACCTTTGGAAGCCAAGTCCAATTGGACTTAGACTTCCCCACATAATTTCTACTATGCACAACATCCGAAAAATAAGCATTCATATACATTTGTTTTTCGTCCATGCTTGTGTCCTTTGGGCTCCAAATTGTGAAAATCTTGGGAGCCCTCATCCTATTGGGTGCATGCATTCAATGTTGATTTCTACGTGATGCATGTTGTGGATAGGCATAAGGAACATGATGGAATGGTGCACGATGAGAATTATTCATATGATGTTGTGGGTGAACATATGCATGTGAGGGAACACGTGCATGAGGGTGTCTCACATTGTGTGCACGTGCCCGAGAATGTGTTGCATAAAAATCATCATATGTGTGAGACGGTGGAGTAGGATGTGTGTTCCTACGTGGCATGGTATTGGTGTACATGTAGGCATGCCCCTTCTTTGGAGGTCCACCCAAAGTGGGTTTCTTTCCAAAAGAGGGTGTGGACGAGGTGGAAGCACCATTGGTAGATGAACTACCAATAGAGTGTTTGCTCCCACTCGTTGAGGCTTCGGAAGTTGGCCTTACAAAAGTAGTGACCGACTTGGATGAATTTCCCATCATATACCCCAAGCCAATGTGGTGTTTGGCCGGAAGTAAGTCTTTTAGGATATTATCCAAGTGGCCCTTACCCTTGTTGAATTTGTTGATTCGGCCCAATGTGTCCTCATATTTCTCTTTGAGAGAACACAAAGAAATATCCAAAGTGGATATTTGCGATGTGAGCACATAAACACGAGATTTAAGATTCTCGTTCTCAATACTCAAGGTCGAGTTTTGAGAAGTCAAATCCTCTATCCTATGTTCTTCCGTATCCTCAATGCTAACATGTTCGAGTTTAGATTTGAGATTATCAATCTCATTTCTTAACTCTTCAACAACGGTGTCGTTGTTGGTGATGATAGTCTTAGGCGATGTTTGAATGCTAGCTAAGTCATCTTTTACCTTAGTATATCTATTTACTAATTTAGTGTATTTTGACCATAATTGAGAGTTAGCATTCCTAAGGTCATCCATGGTTACCTCATCGCTTTCTTCATCACTATCATCGGAAGAGGAGGATCCTTGATCGTGCTCCTCTCTTGCCATGAAACACATGTGCGCTTGCTCCACGTGCTCATCGTCCGACTCTCCGCTTGAAGAATCATCGGAGTCGGTGAAGGTAGCTCCGACAAGTCCCTTCTTGTTTCCTTTCGTGTACTTCTTGGACTTGTCATACTTTGGCGCCTTCCACTTCTCCTTGTGCTTATTGAGGGGACACTCCGCTTTCATGTGTCCCGGCTTATTGCACTTGAAACATAAAGGAGAGGAAGAGGCGTTAGTAGAACCAAATTTAGCTTTGTTCTTGAAGTTACCTTTTCGGAAGAAACGGTTGAACTTCTTGGCCATGAGTGCCATGGACTCCAAGTCCAACTCGTTTTCCGAGTCTTCATCATCGGTTGATGTGGATGTGGATGGAGCGGCCTTGAAAGCAATGGCCTTCTTCTTTGGCTCGTCTTGCTTTAGGTAGGACTTCATCTTTTCCTGCAATTTGAGCTTGCTATCCTTGCGTACCTCGTATGACATTAAAGTACCCATTAGTTGAACTACGGTGTACTTGTTCATGTCATTACCTTCCTCGATGGCGAAGGTACGCTTTTCCCAAGAAGAAGGAAGTCCTTCGATAAGCTTTGAGCACTTCTCCTTTTGGGTGTAGGATTTGCCAAGAGCCTCTAACTCGTTTATGATGTCGACGAAGCGAGCGTAATACTCCTTCATCTTCTCGCCCTGTTGCATATGAAACATTTCGTAGTCTTTGTTTACAACTACGAGTTTAGAGTCTCTTACCCGACTCGTCCCTTCATGAAGTATGAGGAGAGAGTTCCAAATTTGATATGCACTCTTACATGTGCATATCTTATTGAAGTCCTCGGGCTCCAATGCGCATTGCAAGGCGTTCATCGCCTTGGCATTGCTTACCTCCGCGGCGACCTCCGCGGTTGTCCATTTCTCGACGTCTTCTTCTTCGGGCTCGATGTACTCCTTCATTGTAGTCCTCCATAAAGATGCACTTCGGAGGAAGGTTTCCATCCTACATTTCCAGTACCCGTAGTTGGTACCGTTGAAAAATGGAGGCCTCGTAGAGGAATGTCCTTCCATCACCGAAGATGCTCCTTCACGGTTCCTGAAGGTGTCATAGTTGGAAGGTGGACGCACGGTCTTGTTGTCGTTGGTAGACATAGCTGTGTATCTGGCTCTGATACCAAATGTAATGCCCTACCAGCTACTGCACAAGTACTAGAGGGGGGGTGAATAGTACTTTAAAATAATAAGGAGTATAATTCCAAATTAAATGCAAACAACTACCAATTCAATTTGCGGAAGCTTAAATTGAAATGACAACACAAAAATAACAACGCTAACAAGAGATGTTACTGGGTTCGGATCCACCCAAGTCTCCCCGACTTGTTCCCGGTGATCCTACGTCCCAACCACCCGGATCCCCTCCGGATACTTGAGTTAGAAACCCTAACTCAAGATTTCCACTATGAAATACTTGTGAAAAACCTCCACAAGTCAAATCATACAAAATGTAATTTGTGACTCCCACAACCCGGGATCACAACCACACTCTCACAACCGAGAGTGAAACTTACAAATCAAATATGAAATGAAATAAAGAAACTTCTTACCGAACAAAATACCTATGCCTTGAGTATTGCTTACGAATTAGGGCAAGGATGATTTTGAGGAAGAAGTGGCACCAAACCCTAGCTCCAAGATGTAGAACAGCGATGGAGAGCTTTGGGGATGTTGGTGACCTAGAATCAAGCACTTGGCTTGGAAGGCTTCACACTCAATGAATCTCTCTTTGGAAGTAAGAGTTAGGAGAGATTATTGAATGGAGGGAATGAGCTTTGAATGAGCTTGGATTGATTTCTCTTGAACTCTAAACTTGCATTAATATCAGCCTTGGCAGCAATGAATGCAGCCCAACAAGTATTTATAGGAATGAAGAGAGAGAGAGAGAAAAACGTTTCAATTAGGGCTCCAACGGCTCTTTTCTGAACCCAACTAGTCGGTCAAAGAACAATCACCGACCGACTAGTTTATTAACTAGTCGGTCGGTCACTGAACGTAAACCGACTAATGAGTAAACTGAGAAAAGATCAAAGTACAGACTAAGGAACTAGTCTGTCTAAGAAGAGTAGCTGACCGACTAGTTTCACAACTAGTCGGTCGGTTACTCAACGTGGACCGACTAACAGATAAAACTGAAGTCTGAGAAGAATTAGACTTAGTCGGTCCAAGAACACATGTTGACCGACTAATTCACCAACTAGTCGGTCACCAAATGAACATAGACCGACTAACAATAAACAGTAAGTATGGTGAAAAATTTGGCATGTACAGTAAACTAAACTAGTCGGTCCAAGAAGGAAAGTTGACCGACTAGTTCATCAACTAGTCGGTCGATCAATGAGCACAGACCGACTAATGATAAACAGTAGCTCAAGTGAAAATGTGCATGTTTAGGGAAAGCTCAACTAGTCGGTCACAGAAGCATCACTGACCGACTAGTTCACAGACTAGTCGGTCGGTGAGTCAACTTAGACCGACTAACTGTAAACAGTAAAGAGCTAAGAATTAACTGACAGAAACTAGTCGGTCCAAGAAGCTTGGCTGACCGACTAGATCACCATCTAGTCGGTCAGTTCTTCTTCTTGAACCAACTAACATGCACAAGAAGTCCCGAATCGAAGCGCGAAGCTTCGGGAAGAATTGTATGGACTTCTACTAAGATCCTAGAGCTAAGATATGAGCGTTATGAAGAATTAAAACGTAAGACCTACTCAAGGCTTAACATTCTACGAAAGAAGCTTAAAGACTATTAAATAAACTTGACGATACCGTCTTCAGTAGCTTCGATCGAATCTTCATGACTTCTATTTAGGTCCATAAGCTTCAACGAAGCTTTAGGCATACGATCACGTGCTTTGAGAAGTCTTGAGACGTCGTTATTGATATTCATGTGAATTTGGCGACGATCTCCATAACTGCGCTCACAAAGTGTTAGTTCATATTATATTTATGTTTGTTCATCATCCAAAACCAAATCCGGAGAGTCCAATATCCAACATGATTCCGAGGACGGAATCATTTCTAAGGTGGGTAGAATGTAACGGCCGCTTTCCGACCGTTAGTATTTTCTGCGTGCACGTGCTTTATCGTGCACGCATTCTTTTTGGCTATTTCTGAGCTCCGGCATATGCGATGCGATATGCCATTGCGATCGTTTTGGGGTGTTGAATTTTATAGTAATTTTTGGGAACGTCTTTCACGGCTCGTTTTCTCGCAAAACGACTTTGAATGATAGGGGCGTTTTAGTCATCTGACTCGAAACGCCGTTTCCAATTTTACGTAAAATTTTGGTAGGCGTTACACACGATCAGGCTCCGTAGATCTGTGCGTCTCGTCTCTACGATCGTCCCGGTATTTTCGGATTATTTTTCTGACGCCGGGATTGAAAGATTTCGCTCGTAGAAATCTGGACCGTTGATTTGCCCTGATCAGATTCAAATTTTGAATTTGTTAGCCAAATCTGGCTAAATCTTTATTTTAAATCGTTTTAAATCTTTCCCTAATCTTCTTCTCTATTGACCCATGGACTTACCCCAAAAATTACACCCATTATCTCTTTTGAGCTCTACACTTTTTAGCTAAACCCTAGATGTTATATAGCAAATTTTTACTAATATTTATAATAACCCAAACCCTAACCCTAAGAATTATCCCCTCTCAGCTGCCGGCCTATAATTCCTCCCCCTCTCAAATTTCTCCCTCACGGCAACACCAAATCCCCCTTTCCTCTTCCCCGCGTCCCCTCTCCCGATCTCCTTTCTCTCTCCCTTTCCCTCTCTCAGATCTCTCTCTCTCTCTCTCCCCTTTTTCCCCCTCACGGCGTAGCGCGCGCTCACCGCCTGCGACCGCCATCCGTCGCCGTGCAGCCCGCATCCGCGATTTTCCCTCTCTCCGGCGATCCCCGATCCGCTCCATCGCGCCCCCGCCGCGATTTTTCGCCGCCGCCGCTCAGGAGCAGCGGACCCCCGACGCCGTTCCGGCGTCTCCGAGCTCGAGGCCGCCGTTGTGATCCGCTGCACACCGCGACCTCGACGCCCGCCGGTGACTGCCCTTCGCCGCCTACCGCATCCCCTCCGACCGGCGCGGCTCGCTGCTCCGTTCACCCGCAACCGCCGACCAACCGCAGCAGTCCGCCGCGACTGCGCCTTCTCAATCGCCGCCCGGCCACTCAGCGCCACTCCCAGTGGCGTCGACCTCCAGAACGCCGCCCTCAGCGCCTCTCCTGTAGCCGCGACCATCCCGAGCCCCACCTACGATCACACGAAGGCGCTCTTGCACGTAAGTCCTGGGCTGTTCTTTTTATCTTCATACATCTATTGTTGCCATGGGAGGGTATTGTTGTAGGGCTATTGTAATTATCCTTGTAACAGGATGTACACCCTTTGACCTTGAGAAGAATGCAAATTTAAACCCATAAGGAAATCCTTATTAGAGTTGGACTTCTGTTAGTTCTAGTAGTCCTTGTGGCAGTGGTTTAATTATTGTTACATGTTAGTGCATTGCACAATCTGCAAGTTATAAGTGGGTATTTTATTTATTAATTAATCTTGGTTATATGTGATACATATGATTAGTTAGGTATGTCTGAGACAATAAAATTTTGTTATATGGATGTTAATGTGATGTTAGCTCTATTAGTAATAAAGTTAGTTTATAATTAACTTTGTTAAATTGTTGATAGGTTATTAAAACAGAGTAGTAAGTGAATGTTAGTTTATGAATGTACAAACTTCACTTTACATATGATTTAGTATATGATAGAGCAGTACTTCATGCTTAACCTATTAGTTTCATTATATGTTTATCATAGGTAATTTGCAAATTACAAGGTTATGTGAGTTAAATTTATAGTAATCAAGTTGGGTTAGGATCTCTTAGCTTGATATCCAATCTCGCAGGTAGACACGCCTCGTTCGATCATCAGAACACCTTGACGACCTCTTACCAGTACGCTACCCACAGTAATGGAATCGGGGCGAAGGCGACGCGATCCATTGTTTCAGATCCGACGTCAAAGCTACACGTGACCGTCAGATCAGGTTGGTGATCCCTAACTCGTAGCAACCCACACTGTAGAAAACTGAAAACCTAACTAAAATCGGACAACTGTAACTAAATTTATTTTCTGCACCAGTAAAACGCTGCTCACCGTAGAAATCGACCATCGGACAAATTTTCTGTGCACATAGGGTAGTGGTCGATTTAGGTTGATAAAACGTCAAAATTCTGATGATTGACAAATAGGATAGCCCCGATAACCTAGAAATGAACCTAAATAGGAGTTATTGAAAAACGCGACCTGACACCGTCACAGTGATACTATTTCAGACGGACGACCGCGGACGCGACACTTGGACGAGACGCTTCGAGAGGACGACACACTCGCCGTTTCAGGCAAGTGTATCCACTTGCACTTTTTGGCCGTGCTTAGGCCCTAGTTGGTTAGAATTGTTAACTGTGAACAAATAGAACCGGACGTGAAATGATAGCGTCCGGGACGACTCCTGACGGCTCAGACTTGACGACGAAGTCTGAGCCTGACAACAACAACTTTTGATATTGTAGGGCTATCATGTGTGTGCGTGCGTTTGGACACCCTAGAATAACAACTCCCTACACTTGTCATGTCGTGTCCTGTTACCCAAAAAGCCTTCGGGCGTTTCGGATGCTTTCCTTGCGGAAGTGATCCCTGTTACACAAAAAGCCTTCGGGCGTTTTGGATGCTTTCCTTGCGGAAGTGATCCCTGTTACACAAAAAGCCTTCGGGCGTTTCGGATGCTTTCCTTGCGGAAGTGATCCCTGTTACACAAAAAGCCTTCGGGCGTTTCGGATGCTTCCCTATCGGAAGTGATCCCTGTACTTCTAGTCCTGAGTTCCTGGGTTGGGGTAGGGTTGAGCGTGCGCACGGCAAGAGGGTCTGATCCCCCTCGAACCGTAAGGCATGAACCCTTCGTGTCACACTTGTCTTGTCTTGTCCCGTCCTGTTTGTTCTGTCTTGTCCCGCCACGTCCTGACTTGTCTTGACACCTGTAGGTTAGTCCCCGTAGTTGGTAGCACACGCTACGACTACTACTTGTCCCGTTTTACTTTCCTGCTATGTTACTTCCTGTTGTGTTACCCTGTTATAACCACAGCATGCTAATCAACCAGTAAACTGTTGTGTAAAAGAACCTCAGCATGTTAATCAACCAGTAAACTGTTGTTTAAAGTTCGGTGCACTTGCAGTAAAGTCTAACCCTTCTTGTAGACCTTACCTGACGTACAGTTCCTTTTTCTTGGGTGCTGTATGTCAGGTGCTCAGCCAGAGTTCGTGGACGAGGCAGACGCCCTGGAGCACGAGGAGCCGAGGACGTCGACCCAGGGTACGCGCCCGACAAGGACCAGACCTTGAGGTCTTCTTAGTCGTCACTTTCAGAGGTTACTACTTTTAGTTTGCTTTTAGATAGTTTGTTGCCACGCTTAGGCTTCTCTTTAGACTTTTGTACTTGTTGGATATTATATCTATAATTTAATGAATGCAACTTCCTTCCTGTACTTCTGTTGTTTCGAACTTTAATAATGCAAGAACCTGAAAATCTTTTAAAATGGTACCTCTACAGACGCTTATTGGGTCCGAGCTTCTCAGCTCTGGCCTAAGCGGGCCTTAGTCACGCTTCGCCTCCGTTCATTTTGGGAAGCGGGGCGTGACACCAGAATACCACTCCAGAAACAATGTAGTTTTACCACAAGCGCACGTTTAAGTGTGATCGGGTATCGAATCACGGGGAGGAACTATTGGTATCCATATAGATTATTAGGCAGAGGTGAAATAATAGTCAAGAAATGTCAGTGTCACAATCGTGAAAGGTGTTGTTTGTAAATTCAATTAATAAGAATGCCTAGGGCATAGGAATCCCCACTATAGATCTGAAGCATCAATGTGAAACATGAATCTCCATATTACTATTCTTAGTTTAGGGTGAACTTGTTGTAACCATGTTATGAACCAACGCACGCTCTCGCGCTATGCAAGTTTATAGTAATCTAAACTAGAGCATCACTCTTGTGCAAGCCTAGTTCAAACTACTAGCATTAAGATCGAAACTTTTATCCAATTCTAATTCAAGCTCGCTCTCGTGCAACTTAAATTCAAATCTAGATTGTGATAGTTTGTATCTGTTTTACCGTCGTACAAACGAATATAATTATAGAAATATAATAAAGATACTACATTTGGTCTCTCTTGCGCACCAATTCTAGTGAATCTCGATTATATATCTAAATCGAATAACTAAGGCTTCCCATAGATCAAGATCCTCTCTCAAGCTCTCAAGATCCAATAGAAATCCTTAGCTACCCATAGTAAATCAATCACAACATAACCCTTAACAATCTTAGCAACATGGCAATTCAATAAATCTCACATATCATACTTTAAATCTATAGGGTTCATCCCTTTGCCCTAGAGCAAAGCGACTACTCACAATTCCTCATATAAAAAGCAATAGAAATAAGATGTGCAAGAGAACTAATCATAAAACCCAGATCTAAGTAGAAATATATCATAAAAATATGAACTTGCAAAAGTTTAGACAAACCAATTGAGTTCAAGCTCCAAAGAATAAGAAAATTTACATCTTGCTCCCTAATCCTTTCGCCAAAAGAAAATTAAAAATAAAATTGTTCCTAAGAAAATTAATCAAAAGAGTCACTCTCTTGGCTGCCAACAAAACTGGGTATTTATAGTCGCCCAAAAATTCCAAAAAGTCCAAAAATCCCTGATAGATCTGCTCCTGGATCGCTATAAAACCCTAGTTTCAAAACTGGGCCGACGGCGCACTCAGCCGAGTGAACTTCTCACTCAGTGGAGTGACAAATCTGCTAAAAACTGAGATATTTGGCATTCTAGAATGTTCAGACCACTCGACCGAGTGGTCTACTCACTCGGTCGAGTGAGCTTCTCACTCGGTCGAGTGGGACTGACTGTAGATTCTCCCAAAAAAAACAAAGATCTATCAATGAATTCCTTTGAATTTCCTATCTCCACTCGGTCAAGTGGGATTCTCACTCGGTCGAGTGGAATTTCCACTCGGCTGAGTACATTGCTGCACTTCTTCAGGCTGGAATTGGATGTGTCAGCTTCACTCGGTCGAGTGAGCTGCTTCACTCGGTCGAGTGAGCTGCATCACTCGGCCGAGTAGCCTGTTTCTCTTCTCAAAACTCCTTCTTCTCACTTCCTTCTCGATTCTCTCACCTTTCTTCCTCTTCTCCTCATCATCCAACACCGTAGCTCTCTGATATCATCATGATCGCTGCTCCAACACGCGTGTATGCATTCATAGCTCCAAATTGCTCCCGATTGCTCCATATTTCCTGAAATCAGACGAAACAAAGAAATAGTAAAATATATCGTATAATCGTCATTTAAACGTTAAAATCGAGATATGAGCAACATTATGGCATTGAAAAATGAAGAAATAGATTGTAAAATATGAGCATATCAGCGACCACGTGGACAACCATGTGACCGCGTCGTTTGGCATTCAAATCCTCCTTCTCCTCATCGAAATGGTCGCGTAAAGCAACCATTTGGCTTTAACAGCTCTTGAGATGACGCGGTCATGTCATCATCCAAATGACAGCGTCGAATTGGGTCTTCTTCTCTTCAGCTCATCAACGACGCGACCATTTGGCTCATATTACGCGACCGCGTGGAATGAAAATCGAGCTAATTTGGGGTGTCCTGGTGATGCAGCCAAGTGGAATAACCATGCGGTCGCATGTATCTTTTGTTCCTTCTTCCCCTTGTGCACTTCAAGCTCCCGTTCATTTTTTTCTTTGCACTTTTTATATTTTTCATGCTAAATAGTCCCGAATTCATTCATTTCACCCGAAACACATAGAATGAACCCAAAAAGTAAAAAGGAGACAAAACCGGGGAAAATGGAGCGAAGAAGTGATTAAAACGTTATGAAATGTGTATGAAATGGACGTGAAATATGTATATAAAAATCACTCATCACTAGGCAACTAGTTGACTGGTAGTCAACTAGAAGTTTTACACTAGTAGACTAGGTAGCTATTTTCTAGAACTTCAAAACTACAAACTTATTTTCGGTTCATTTGATGATTTCGGCTTAATCCACTTCATATCACTTAGACTCGACTTCTTATTAGGTTTTCTGACGTAAACCATAGTGAGTATTGGCTCCCTCAATTTGGTGTTGATGATAAGCAAACATAAATTATTGTGATTAACTCCTCATTTTGTAGTTATTTAAAGCATCATCAAAGTTTGATTAAAGATTAATCAAAAGTGACGTTAGATTGAAGCAATGGCTTGAAGAATTCAAGTAAGTGGATTCAAGAACTTAAAGAGGAAGTGAAGAAGTTAGAATATAATGTATTTACTTCTGTACTCTTTTGAGTCATTAGATTGTTAAGCCTTGAATTATCTACTTAGAAGCACTTACACTTCATGCTCATGTTATTAGAATAACCATTCGATGATCACATAGGGTACTTAGTTTATAAATATCAAAATTGAGATTTTGGACATAGATCAGAAATCTGATGAAGACCCATCAGACGTCTGATGTGCATGAATTCTAGCGTTAGAAAACAGTAACTTACTATACATCTGAAGTAGACTTTGCAGACGTCTAACAGAGAAGTCAATGTCTATGTGTTGTTCTCCAGACGACTGATGCAATGAAAAATATTTTCCATAAACTGCACTTTGTTTGCTCATGTGTCAGCCATCTGATGGCTTATTATCATACGAACTTTCAGACGTCTGATTACAGTCAGATTAAAAATCTGAGAGCTGACTCTTTCCTCACTCCCTTAGTCAGTCATCTGAAGCACATCTTTCAGACGACTGAACAGTTCACCAGACGTCTAGAAACCTTTCATCGGATGTATGATAACTATCCGTTAGACATCATTTATTATTTTATCAGACATTGTTCTAGCAGTCTGATGACCCTTATTCAGATGTTTGATCCTGGCTAAAACTAGTCGTTAAGAGGTGTTGCCGCATTTATTACTGAGGGGTTTACATGGGGTTTTAGGCTCTTTCTTGAGCATAATAAATAGGAGATGTTGGCCTTTCATTCAGAACCCTTAATGCATTTATTTCTTCATTGAATAGAAGTTCAAAGCTCCCATCTCCCTCAAGCTCAAAACTCTTTCTTGTCCAACTAAAGCTCACAAGCTCTCATCTAAGCATTGAATGCTTCATCTCTTTGGACAAAATCGTTAAGTGATTCATCTCACACATTTAGAGCACATCATACACTCTAGCCTTTCTTCAAGTAAGTATTAACTCAAGGCATAGGTTTGTGTATTATTTCAAGTTTATTCCAAAACATTTTCTCTTTCATTTGTTTAGAATTAACGCTCAAGTTGTAAGAGTAACTATTCCCGGTTGTAGGAATAGGGATATCGTTATATTTCGATTTACACTTGTTGGATTTGGCAAGTTGGTTTTAGTGGATCTAATCTCAAGCGGGATTTGCTTGAGGGTGCTGTAGTAAGATTCAGGAAGTCAGGATTAACTTAGGGAATCCGAACCAGGATAAATCTCTTTGTTAGCATTGTCAATTTTTGTGGTTGTTTATTAATTCTACATCGTTGGTAATTAGGGTTGTAATTGAAGTAAATTCCCATTATTATTATAGAACAATACTCATAACCCCCTCTAGTGTTTCTCCCATATAGTTATAGGTCATACAATTGGTATCAGCTAAGTTAGAGCTATAGCAATCAACAACAACAACCGTGATAGTGCATCTACCGTAACCGAAGGGCAATCCACCCACGACCCCGCTCTTCATTGGATCCAACTACGAGTATTGGAAGGCTGGATGATCATCTACCTCAAGATCATTTCATTATGGAGAATAGTGGAGAAGGAGTGCATTGATCCTACCAAAGAGGATTTCCCCAAATGGACTCCGGAATAAGTGAGTGCGGAGGTGAACAATGCAAATGCAATGAACTCGCTAATTTGTGCGTTGGATACAATCGAGTTCAACAAAGTATCGAACTGCAAGACTTCCTACCAAATTTGGAACCATCTCCTCGTCACCCATAAAGTAACATTGAAGGTAAAACTGTCTAAATTGCATGTTTACGTTCAAAGATTTGAAATGTTTCAAATGCAAGATAAGGAGAAGATTTCAAGTATGTACGCGAGGTTCACCGATATCAGGAACAAACTTAAAGCTCTTGGGAAATTATATTCCCAATAAGAGAAGGTGAGAAAATTAATCATGGCCGTGACTCCAGAATGGGAGAAGAAGACCATGACCATCGAGGATGGAAACAATATGGCAAAATACATCGTATAGAACTTCATTGGCAACCTCATGGCCTATGAGGTAAGGAAAGAAGATAGAGAGCAAAGGGAAGCTCTTAGAGCACATGCCAATTCAAAAAAGAAACAATCGATTTCAAAGCCACATTGGATAGCGAGGGATCCGATCAAGAGATGGATTTGGAAACCATGGCTTTAATTACTAGGAAATTCCAAAGGTTTTTCCACAAAGGTAAATTCCAAACTAAAGATAAATATGATTTAACAAACAATTCAACCTTTTACTATAAATGTAATAAGCCATGGCATAGTAAGAAAGATTGCCAAATACTAAAGAACAAGTAGAAATGGAAAGATCCCAAGTACAACAAGGAAGACACGTACAAGAACAACAAAAAGAATAAAGAACTCGTCTGGACATGGGCCAACTCCTCAAGTGATGTGTCACGCCCTGCTTCCCGTTATACTTAGGAGCGATAACGCGAACATGTCCATGATGTACTTAAAACAAGGAGGAGTATTTTTTTTCTTTTTTTCGTCCTCCTTGGTTTAAACACACTAAGCGTCTGTGTTAAAAACCGCATGTCCTTGTATGCTTACTTAAGAAATAGCCCAAATAACATTATTACAATCAAATCGTCCAGAATAGGATACAAGCATAGGCCTAGCATGGCCATAATAACAACACACTCACAAATCCCAACAATGGTACAAATCAACAGTACTGACACGAGAAAGTAAACCGTCTAGTCTTCAGAAGGTAGGAGCTCCACATAGTCCTCGGTCATAGGATCGATCTCTGTAATCGGGTTCTTAGTAAACTCACCCTCAAAACCTGACAGGCATTTCATAGACAACACAAAATTAAATGCTCGTCAGCAAGGGTCACTCGGTAAGTGTTTCCCCATAATGGATGGATAAGCGTATATAAATGAGACATAAAGAAAGACATGATATGAGCATGATGTAAGTATGTTATTGGAGCATAATATGAGCATGGCAAGTATGATATGTAAGGGCTAGCAATTAGAACACTTAATAGCATTTACAACATGCGATGAAAAGAATGTTTAAGATATTAATGCAATACTTGATAACCATATGTTCTAGTGACAAGTCCGTGTCCGAGTGCACAATGTGTGACTAAAATGCACATTACCATTAGGAGCACTCCATGGCGCTACTTACCGCCAACTTTCCTTGGGCGATGGTCAAGTTGCTTTACTCCACTTAGTGTGAGTAGAGGCAAAGCCTTAATGTGGATCCAGTCACTCGCATGCCCTTTGCAACAATGGACTATCCCAGTACCCACAGGTCAAGTCAAGTGCCAGGTCAATAGTACGTGTTTCATTAATTGATAAGTATGTATATCCATATGGTTCCATCAGTCATACGATCATTTTTATACAGTTGCATCATACCATATGCATATAGCATGTCCACAGTGTCTCATGAGTTCATGCAACAGTTCAATAAAATTTCATGGCGAATGACATGTCGCCAAATCATAATATAATGGTTTTACTATTTTTAAATCAAGCATTTACTATATAAAACGAATTCAAAAACATTTAAAACTAATCATATGAGTACATCTATGCAAAAAATAATTTTCTGAGTCTAGCAGAAATTTTACATAATTTTAAGCAATTAATAAGCAATTTTCTTAATTTTAAATGACCAAAAACCAATTTTCAAATTTAAAAATGAATTACTAAAGATGCTCAAAAATTTATTTAGAGAAAGGTACACGTCAGAATTTTATGCACAATGTGTCAAAATATTTGTCGTAACTAGTAGATTCTTAGGCTATTTTTATGCACCTAAGTTTACGTGAAATTTGGAGGCAATAATTTATTTAGCTAAATTAGCATAAATGGCAATAAAGTTTAAAACTATATTATGGGAGAAATATTTGCCTGATAGTTACTAGATATGTGCATACGCATTCGTAGTGATGCGGCGGATTTTTTCGATTCCCTCTCTGTATTTTTCAGGTACCTATATTGTGGAGTAGTTGGGGATTCACGCCGAAAAGTCTAGCTTGGGAAGGTGCATAAAATAAAACTTCCATTTGGTTTGAGCTAGTAGGTCTGAGGGGCCTTCTTGGCCCAATGCCAAAAGGTCGTTTGGTGATGCTCCCGAAACTTACACATAGAAGCAACCTAGCAATGGCACGAATGCCAAGGGCTAGATGTATCCCAAATTCGAATTCCTGGTACTTTACGCAATCGTATGGTGTCAAGTAATAGTATAAAAGATTATCGATCCCACAGGGAGGGTAGAGATGTTATTATCTTGGGCTATTTTCAAATCTCAAAATTTAGGTAGCAGTCGGTTTCAAGAGATTGTTTGTTTAGGATTGCGATCAATTAATAAAGACTAGGGCTTTAGGACTCACCACTAGGATCGTTGGATATCGATGCTTGGTTAAGACTCTTTCGTTGCATTGGCTTTATTTTGAATTGTCGCATCCAAGATGTGGAATTCATGGCTCTAAGCGCCATGAATCTAACGTGTCGCATTAACCGCGCTCTCGCAATAGGCGCACACGATCCGTGCATTAAGAATCGACAATATTCATGCCACTCTCGTGGTCAGAGTGATCTCAACTCATGCCACTCTTGTGGGTTAGAGTTTCGATGTATTTTGGTGGCTCTGATTGACGCAATGGTGGTAGCCGTCAATTAGTAATATAGTTCATTGGTGGATCCCATCAAGACACGAGCCGGGCATGGTCACGAGCCCTGATTAAATCCACTAACTCCTTAATTAAGTTTATAGGATACTCCTTAAGCCAATCGATTCCACCGACCGTGGGCACGATCTCAGTACGAGATCTCCTACAAACTTGCAAGATCGACCAAAATACGTCCCTTTTATACCAACACAACCTAAAAATCCCAACTTTACATCTAAATCCTAAGATCCATGTGCTAATCCATTATCCCTAGATGGAACTACTCATGCATCATAGAAATAACAAATAAAGATTCAATAGATGCAATGGAATTCATCATGGCAATAGAAAACATCAAAATCAATAGAAAGTTTAGAGAATTATTACCAATGTGTCGTGGAGCAATATCAAACCAAAGAGAATTAAGAAAAGAGGATTCCTTGCGCAAGAGGACAATAAAAATCCAAGCTTTGTCTTCACAAAATTGGCAACGACACAAAACTCTCTTGATCTAAAAACACAAATTAAATTCTCTTCTAAACTAAAAAAAGTAGTCTCCAATGTAGTCCTCTGAAAATACAGCTAAAATGTGCTTATATACATAGGGTAGAAATCCCCAAAAAATCTCAGAAAATCTGGGCACTTGGGCCCACCAACTCAACTGGTCGCATCGCGCTACTCGATCGAGTAGCGGCACCTGCTCGGTCGAGTCGACTTCAGGCTCTGCTTGCTGCTGCTATGCTTCTGGCTAATACTGGCTACTCAGTCGAGTAGCCCCTACTCGGTCGAGCTACAGTAAATCAGAACTTCCTCTAAAATGCTGCTCAGTTTGATGACGACTCGGATCGAGTAGGTGAACTGCTCGGTCAGGTTGCTTTGCTACTCAGTCGAGCTGCAGTGCCTTGGAGAAAAGCCCAAATTCGTCACTTTGTTTGATGCAACTCGGGTCGAGTTGGCTGTCTGCTCGGTCGAGTAGGTTGAGGCAGTTTCCGTGTGATTTCTGCATGTCAGCTCGACGGAGTAACTGATGCTACTCGGTCGAGTCACCTGGGAAACTGAACTTGGCTGAACCATGGCTCTTTTCTCTCGCTCTCTTCTCCTCCTATCCTCCGATCTTCTTCCATACCTCGGTAAACTCCCATGGGTCCTTGCCAATGATGTCTCAGACGTGCCGGATGTGTCCATGTCCCAAGATAGCTCCAATTTGCTCCAAAACTCCTGAAAATCAATAAAGCTATACAAAACTCGAATATGGCATTAGAAGCGCGATAATACATAATACATGAAAATATGGAGTTTGGAGGCGAATATGACTTGAAATGATGCGATAAAAACATGGAAAATATGGACACATCAAAATCCCCAAGCTTACATCTTACTCGTCCTCGAGGAAGACGAATACAAGGCTTAACAGGCGGTAAAAATAATAAAAGATAGAAAAGGAATGGAAGATGGAGGGGAGTGCTAGAGTATTCGGTCAGATCTCAAGCCATATCGACATATCGCAATACCTTGAAGATGGATCACATGCTAATAAGAATTTCATATCTTAGCTAAACATATTACTTGCAAGCAATTAAGAACAAAGGTAGGGATTCTCTAAAATCATGCAATCAATTCATATCCACATCATGCAATTCATAGAGTTCAATATACCAATGTTGGCGACGCATTTTTCAATCAATAGAAATAAATGAATCATATAAGAGTCATACCAAGCATGTAATAGAGAATAGAATAAGGATTATGGCATTCATATATTCATCTCAAATCATGAAAAATCTCCATAGCTAATATATTTCGGA
The DNA here is from genome assembly GCA_030789695.1 of Scilla litardierei. Lineage (NCBI taxonomy): Eukaryota > Viridiplantae > Streptophyta > Magnoliopsida > Asparagales > Asparagaceae > Scilla > Scilla litardierei. The sequence goes on along the minus strand of CM061142.1, from coordinate 314,681,591 downwards.
AAGTCTAAGCATTATCAAATATCACCAAATGTGCACAACTCCACTCGAATGGCGTACTCACTCGTATAATCAAATGAATTCACCTCCCCCCCAAGCTTAGCTTGAGGCATCGCATATAAGGAATAATAAAGGAATTTTTGTGTCTTTTTCCCATGTATTTTTGTGTAGATCCAAATAATGAAAGTAGAGAAATAGTTTTCTTTTCCTTTTGTTTTTTTTGTAGGAGCAATAGGATATACATGTATTTTTTGGCTCTTTTTTGGCTTTTTGGGGCTTTTTGAAGCTAACTTTTTCTTTTGGGATTTTTGGAAACAGATGTGGTATAAGTAGCTGCAAAGGGGGTGAACCCAAGTACATGTAGAGAATAATAAGATATGTGGAGAAAAGAATGATATAATCACTCGATTCACTCGTAAGATGTGCACAATGGTTCAATAAGATAACATGGATATTCTCATTCATTTCAATAAATAATGAAGTCATGCGGTAAGGCACACAATAATAGCAGGCATGCAACCAAAAGTGAAAGAGATAGCAAGGCAGATGCTTCAAATATTATAATGATTTGTGAATCTTGGTGCATATCCAACATAGGCATACTAAATACTATTGCATACATTCTGTTTCAATTCATTTCATGCATTCATATAGGGAGATCGTCAACAGAATATATATGCAAGCATATGAATAGTAAGACATTGAAATACTCTAAATAGCATGGTAAAAGTAATAAGCATCGTGATAGTTACTAAGGGCTATAAGAAGCATCATCATTCGGAATATATCTAGCAAAAGGGGAAAAGAAAGGCGGAGGAAATAAAATAAAAGCAAGCATGCCAGCATACCAAACATGGAAAATATGATGCTAAAAAATAAAACGGTCAAAAAGTGGTGGAAAATTGGAATAAAAAGGGTGTAAAATGGAAGAGAATGAAAAAAATGATAATAAAAGAGATATCGCTCATCACCCAAACTAAACACAGCAGTTTCCTCACTGCTGAGAACATGCTGGCAAGAAGAGAAAATGAGGCTAGGGTGGAAGGGTGGTAAATAAAAGGAAAGTAATAAAATAAAAAGCGAAACTATGCAAATAATAAAAGAATGCATGACCTAATGCCTAAGATGCAAAAATATGAACAAGTAGGCATATGATGCAAATGATGACATGATGCAGGTGGAATATATGCAAATCCAAAATGATGGAATATACACAAGTGGTGCAAAAAGTTCATCTCCCAAGCTATGCAAGGACAGTGCCCCGCAGAGACAGATGGGCACAAAAATAAATAAGGGGTGACAGGAGCAAAAATAATGTAAAGATCAAGTAGCGGCATCACCCTGAGTGGATGATGATGGGTCCTACTACTGGGGGCCAGAGATAGGGAAGTCAGGCACAGAAGGTGTAGGCTCGACTGGTGTGTCGATCGGTAAGGCAACGGAAGAGACAACAGGCTCAGAACAAGGTGGAACAGCAGGAGTGTCGACAGGTGTGAGAACGTGTGTGTCAACAACAGAAGTCTCCAGTTGTGGTGCAACCGACTCAGGGGAAGAAGTGACAGGCCATGTAGAAGCCTGAGAGTGGGGCACAGTGAGCGGTGCAAGAGGGGCTGAAGGGATAGTGTCTGGCCTAGGAGGAAGGGCATATGCTAGTATAACCTGAGGTGCACTCTGATGCCTAAGGATATCGAGAATGGTGGTGAGGTCCCGCTCCATGGACTGCTGAAAAGAGGAGAGCGAGGTCGCGAGGGTGTCAAAGGCATGCCTCAGGGTGACGACCTCGGTCTCCATCGCAGAAAGATGTGCATCCATGGTGCGGGAGCTAAGAGGTGGGCGTGACCTACTAGAAACCACCCTTGTGGTATGGCCTCGTGAAAATGATCCACAGGGTCTGAACTGAAGGTCAGGGAAGGGTGGTCTAGCAGGGATCTCGGTGGAAGAAGAGGTGAGTGGAATGGATCCGACATCCAGTGCAGAGACAGAAGCAACATCAGCATCAGAAATGGGAGATGTCGTGCAACAGAATGGTGACAGACACCATGAGGATCTCAGAGAATATCGTTGATGTCGGTGTAGAAGTGGTGCCAGGCAGTGTGACTGTGGACCCTAAAGAGGTAGGAAGGGAAGTGAGTCAGTCCACAGGTGCGGATAGTGTGCTGGCAGAAATAGGCTCTGAAATATGTGAAGCGGTGAGCTTAGGAGCGACAGAACTGGCTGGCTCCGAAGAGGTGGAAGAATTAAAATCAGGAGCAGCAGAGACAACCGTGCCCTCAGGTCTAGGCACGATAGAGACAGAGGTAGTGACCTCGGGGGAGAAGGTGTGGACAGTCCCCGAGGTCTCTACGGTGGTGGTGGTGGTGGTGGTGGGAGCACTGACAAAAGTGGGAACAGAAGTGCTCCCTGGTGGGGGTGGATGTGTAGGCTGGGCTGGTTGGGCTGCCACGAGGGTAGCAATGACATGCTCCTCCTCATCAGAACTGAGCACCCAGTCGTCGACGTCGTGCTCCAAGGGGCTCAAGCTTGCGGATGGGAGGGATCAAAAAAATGTAGGGAGTGAGCCAGTCAAGCATGACTAGCTCTACATGGGTGAGATCAGGGTGGGGCAAGTGTAGGTGCTGCTCACAGTGGGTGCCTAGTAGGTAGATCCAGTGACGCTCACCATGTGGCCTGATGATGGACATGCGAGTAAGCACATCCAACATCAGGCGTGTAGGCCTGATGGGTATCGCTAGACATGCAGGAAGTACAAGGAAGAGCATCTGCATAAAAATCATGAAAAATCCACCGCAGTAGATATTGGTGGTGGCATGGGCGGTCTGGAGTAGGCGGTGACATAGCCAGTGCGCTGCGTCAGAGAGTAGGAAGGGGTGGAGTGTACCTTTGGGGTGGTAGCGCAGAAGTCGAGACATCCCCATAAGATGGGAAAGCTCAGGTAGGGAGAGTGTCCCAACCTCTGGCCTGGAGAAGAGTGTGGTGGTAAGGTGGCACTGGGCGTACCAGAGATAGGGGTGGATAATACATAAGGATTTTGCCCTACTAGGGTGATATCCTCTCAGACCGGTAATGCGATGCCAAAACTGCTCGGCATTGAACGTGGTGAGCTTGTAGTCTGGGGAGAAGGTGAGGGTACAGTCGGGGATGGAGGGGAATCGAAAGTGGGTGCTGATCATGGCGTGTGTGACAACTACGTTGCGATCAAGCAGCCTGAAGTCTATCGTCACCCACTGAGGTGACGACAATGGAGCTTAACGCCTCTAGGGTAAGGCGTATGTACGTGCGGGCGTAGGTGGCAAGAAGGTGGTCAAAACCTATGGCCTGGTATAGCATGTGGACACCCTGTAGGAGGCCAAGGCACTGGAGGGTAGGGACGTGTGTGAAGCGGGTGGGGACGATGGTGCGGTGGGACATGTCGACGAAATGCTCGCGGTGGGCGTCGTCCCTGAAGACGATATCATACGTCCTCAATGTGGGTGGTGGAGGAACTGGACGGGATGGAGGAGCGGTAGTGGGGATGGGTGGAGCGATAGTGTGTGGGGTGAGTGGGGCCTCTATGGCTAGAGGCACGTGGGAAGTGGATCGGGACGAGTCGGACGAGGACGACGAATCATCCAAGTACTCCTTGGGTGTAGGTGAACTTACACAACTTGGGCATCGTGCCTGCCTAGAAGAGGAGGGACCAATGGTGGCCTTCCTCTTCGTCGACGGAGGCTTCCTCGGCCTAAGGTGAGGAGGCATCGTGCAAGTGCGACAACGACTAGCTACGATAATAAAAAATGGTGAATGAAAAGAATATACCGATATCAAAGTCAATGCGAAAGCAAAGTAGCATGCACATGCGTAGGCTCGACCCCAAGCTACTCCAAACCAAGCTCCTCCACGAGAAGCTCCAAGTGTTCCTGCAATAAGATAATAAGATAGTATTAGGAGGCAATTTAGAAAACTAAACGGGTTTGGGTTTCAAAAATGGGAATAATTTAGAATACGGGGGTTCAGATTTGGGGATAATGAAGAGAGATAGAGAGATGGTGGGGAGATGGAGGGGATGAATAAGGGGGTGAAGGGGGTGGGTGGTGTGGGTTACTCGGCCCGAGCACGGGTTGTGCTCGGGCGACGCGCACGGCACAGCTCCGGCGAGGCGCCGGAGCCATGGGGGCTGGGCTACGCCTAGGGCATAGTGGGAGGGATAGAGGGGGGTAAGGGAGATGGGGGTTGTTGCGTCGCCGATGCTGGGCAGCGCCGGTGGCACTACTCTGACGAGAGCACCAGAGCTAGAGGCGACAGAATTTGGGGCATAGGGAGATAGAGAGGGATAGAGGGGGATGTTGAGAAAGAGATGGAAAGAGAGAGAGATGGGGGGGGAGAGAGCGGATCGAGCGACGGCGAGGTCGGCGGTGCTCGAGCGGAGCACGTGGCGACGATGGCAGCTGGGTGGTCGGATCGAGTCAGGTTAGGGCTAGGGTTAGGGGGGAGCTTGGGATTTGGGGGGTTTGAATGGCTTAGGGTTTTAATCCGAGTCGAATTCGTATTTAAATAAACCGAGTCGAGCTCGGTTAAGTGTGGGCCCCAGTGAGTAAGTCGCTGCTCAGGCCGAGTAGCGATAGCTATTCAGTCGACTATAAAAGGTGTAAAATTTTGAAATTAAGCCCAGAAGTTATGCTCTAGTACTCGACCGAGCTGCTTACTCAGCTCGATCGAGCTGAATTGAAACAGAGTGTTGTTTTCAGCTCTCTTTTGCTCTCCTTGCAGCTCGGCCGAGTAGGGTAGCTACTCGGTCGAGTTTATTAAGCTTTTTAGAGTGACATTTTAGCACTTTTGGACTCCTCTTGTAGCTCGACCGAGTAGTGAAGCAACTCGGTCGAGTCGAATTATAAACAGATTGCTCTTTTTCGACGTTTTGGGCTCTGTATGTAGCTCAACCGAGTAGGGTACTACTCGGTCAAGTCGCAATTAATTTCCAGAGCAATTTTTTACCTATTCCTCCAGCTCTCTGTAGCTCTGACTATAGCTCGACCGAGTAGGGTACTACTCGGTCGAGTCGCGTTTGATTTCCAAAGCTCGTGTTTGCAGCCTTTCTTCATTTGACTGTAGCTCGACCGAGTATGGTACCTACTCGATCGAGTCGCATGGAACTCTTCCCCCAAGCTTGCCTTGCTCTAAGGTGCCTTCCTGTTGGTTCCTTCTCCTTCTTTTCATCGTTTGGCGCGCTCTCCTCATTGTTCAACCTATAGAAGGAAGAACCCATCAAATTTTTATGTTTTTGTATTTTTATAGAATTAAAAACGTATTTATTTGGTTTTTGAATAGGAAAAGAAAAAGAAAAAACAAAAATAAAAACTACGGGAAAGAAAATCGGGTTGCCTCCCGATAAGCGCTTGTTTTAAGTCGTAAGCTAGACTCCCTCAAGTTATTCAATCAATGGTGGTGCATTCCTCGAGAAAGTAGGTTTCTTCTTGTCCAATCGGTTCTCCCACTACGTATGGCGTTATTCTTTGGCTATTCACCTTGAATTTGCTGTTCTTCCCCTCAAGTTCTATGGCACCCCCGAGGACATACTTATTATCTTGTAGGGGCCAGACCACCTTGATTTTAGCTTCCCGGGGAAGAGTCGTAGTCTTGAGTTGTAGAGGAGTACTTAGTCACCTACTTCGTAGTGCCTCACCATGGTATTCTTATCACGATGGACATTGGTCTTTTCCTTGTACATCCTTGCGTTCTCATATGCGTGTCGTCGGATTTCGTCAAGCTCGTTGACACTCAAGAATCGTCGCGTGGCGGCGCTCTTGTAATCAAAGTTCAACTTCTTTATCGCCCAGTATGCTCTATGTTCCAATTCCACCGGTAGGTGGCATGATTTCCTGTATACTAACTTATATGGGTTGTTCCGATATGGGTCTTGAAAGCGGTGCGGTACGCCCAAAGAGCGTCATTCAACTTTTGGGACCAATCCTTCCTAGATGCACTCACCGTCTTCTCTAAGATGTTCTTGATCTCTCTATTGGAGATTTCAACTTGTCCACTTGTTTGGGGATGATATGCAAGACCGACCTTGTGATGCACTTCGTATTTCTTAAGCATTGTCTCAAATTTCTTTTCGAGGAAGTGACTCACCCTGTCGCTTATAACCGTTCTCGATACTCCAAAGCGGAGAAAAATCATATGCTTGAAGAACTTGGCCACTACCCTTGCGTCATTTGTTGGGGGTGGCTATGGCTTCCACCCATTTTGAGACGTAATCAACTGCAACTAGGATGTACTTGTTGCCGTTACTTGTTGGAAAGGGTCACATGAAATCAACACCCCAGCACTCGAACAATTCTATCTCCAAAAAGCCTTGTAGGGGCATTTCATTTTTCTTCGTGATATTTCCCGTTCTTTGGCACATGTCGCATGCTCTGATGTATTCGTTTGCATCTTTAAATATGGTGGGCCAATAGAATCCACGTTGGAGAATTTTCACAGTGGTTTTAGAGACTGCTACATGTCCCCCGCAAGGTTGGTCGGGGCAATATGACATAATGGAAGTGGCCTACTCTTTCGGAATACATCGCCTGATGATCCCATCGGTGCATGTTTTGAATAAGTACAGATCATCCCAAAAGTAGTTTCTGGCATCATGTAAGAACTTCATCCTATGATAGGTTGCCATCCCATGAGGGATTATGCCGCTCACCAAATAGTTGACTATGTCGGCGTACTAAGGTGCTTTAGAGGAGGATGCCACGAATAATTGCTCGTCGATGAAAGAATCATCAATCGGTAAGCTGTCGTCTCCATGCCTATGAATCAGCCACGATAGATGGTCTGCCACTACATTTTCAGCCCCTTTCTTGTCCTTGATCTCTATGTCAAACTCTTGGAGGAGAAGAATGTTGGGTGATGTATGCCCTCGAGACAATGTATCTCTGTGTAATTGTACAAATATCTTATTCAAAATTACAGTAAGCTGTATGGTAAGAATTTATCTAAGTTAAATCATAATGTAGTTATCATTAGAAACTTAGGTAAAATACTGAGACTTAATGCAAGGTCAAACATGTATCGAAATGAGGATCTCGATCATGGAGAAATGCTTGACCATTAGTAGCATAAGTCTAGAAACGTTCATGGTCATAGATGTTTCAAGAAAAGGATATCGAAACATCAGATAGACCATTATGTCTTAGTCTTCACCATGTAGCGGTGACGATGATCTCATGATCGTTTGACTTGGCGAAGTCGAAGACGAGACACATGTGCTCTAAAGAGAATGAGTTTACTGAACGACCCAACAAGAGTTATCAAATGGTTATGATTGACCAATCTGTCAATGATAACTCTTAGTGATGATAGGCAAATTGGTCTTTTGACTTGAGGTCATTATACGAACCTGTACGTGAATGGTGTCACTTAGATCCCTGACCTAGCTTCGAGGCAAGGCCTGTCGAAAGGTCTTTGGTTGGGTGATATTTGAAGCATACGAGCAGAGTAATGACCAAGAAAGGATTCGTCTCTCCCGGTCAATGGGAGTTAGTGTCGTAGTGTTAGTTCGATCTTTAGTGAAAACTCTGGCTAGAGTGTGTTGGAAGATGTCCAACATTAGTTGACTAAAGATCGATGGAGACTAACCGGCTTCGAGATATTGGGGTTGGCAGTTTGACCATACCCTAGGCTTGAGGTTAAACGACATAGTTTTGACGATGAGACTAAAACTCCGGTATTCATCACGGACACAGTCAGGGTGGTCCCGACAATACTCATGTCTATGAGTTAACCACATACGTATGATACTAAAACAGGGACGGCAACTACTGCTCGTGGTCACTGCCGTCTGGGGCTTCGAGCCCCACCTGTAGTAGGGTCGGGCTGTAGGGTCTCACACAGAGTGTGACCTTCGTCTAGTAATAAATAGAAATTAGGAAGAATATGCATTCGATGCTAGGGATAGAAAACTGCAAAGAGTTGCAGTTAGCCTCTGCATTCGGGATGGATATTCCTGAGTGCAAGTGGAAGCTTTTAATAATAGATGTGGACAATTTAACATATGATGCAAAGAGATTTAAATGTGTTTTAAAATGTTTAAGGCCATATTTAATATAATAAACGAGAGGAAAAGGTTACGTGGATGACGGGATCGTCCCGATCTAAACGTAGGTTCAAACCGCGCTCAAATCAGAGTCCAAACGAGCCCAATAAGTCTATTTAAAAGAGTTTTAAATAGAAATCCCAAAAAGCCAAAATAAAGCCCAAAAGTTTTTAAGAAAAAAAATTAAAAAGGGGGGGGGGGGCAGGCCAAGCCCAGGGTGCCTGGGCGCCTGGCCCCAGCCCAGGCGGCCCAGGCGGCCCAGGCGGCCAGCGCCTGGGCTTGCCTGGGCCAGCGCCTGGGCACAAGCCCAGGTGCGCCTAGCTTTGGGATGCATGTGCAGCCAGTTCGTGGGGCCCAAGTGGTGGGCCCCACAAGCTTGGGTTACGAACCCCAACCACAAAATTGTGACGGATGGTTCTTCGTGCAAAAATGACTTTTGGGCTGAACTTTGGACATTCGTTTGAGGGATCAAACAGACTCGGATTGACGTGACTTTTTTCCTACGCGTTCACCGTTCAGCGCTCTTCGACTTGATAATTTGTATCAAATTTGGAGCTTAATGGTTAGGGAGTTAAAATTCATGGAAGTTTGGCCTTCCATTAAGATAAACTAACTTGAATCTTTTAACTCCAAACCATTAGTCCCACATCGAAAGAGGAGTAAAGTGGAGGGGTCAGCTGAATATATAAATAGGGGCATGCCGCCTTCCTCTAAACTATTTCCAAGCTTTAGATCTGAGGAGCTCCCAAAACGTTTGGAGCACCCTCAGATCTAAGCTTAAAATAAATATTTTCTCTTCTCCCTATATTTCGGCCTTGCTCCTGAAGGTCTCTAGCAAAGCCACGAAGGGGCTCGGATCGGATCTGAAGTCTTGACGGAGGATCCACTCAAGTGAAAATTTCGTCGGCGCGTGGTTGGCTCAGTGACAAGGGGTTGCTTTCCTCGGGACGCGGTGCGGTTCGAGAAGCAGTTCGGCTCGGGACCAGGAGCGGCTCACGAAGCGGTTCAGCTCGGGACAGGGAGCGGCTCGGGACGCAGTTCGGTACACCTTGCCGATGCAAGCAAGGTTCCGGGTATGTAGTTTAATTAAGCATAGTATTTATAATATTGCAGTAGCTTAGATCTATCTTGGGGTAGTCAGACCCACCTCATGATAGTAGAGATCCTGGCTAGGGTCTTGACATCCTTAGGGCTTTTCATTAAATAGTTTAACAGTTGTTTTTCCACTGCATGTTTTTCTGCCTCTATGGTCCGTCCGATGTAGGACGGGCCTAGAGTTATACCATGAGGTTGCCTCAAAACCCATCAGTGGTATCAGAGCCTAGGTCTGCATCTGATCTAAGGACTGTAATTTATAAATGCTAGTATGCTTTTTAAATACATAAAAGATATGTTTTTAACTTTATGTGATAATTTTAAGAAATGGTACAAACAAGATTGTAGATGCTTTAAATTTTATGTGATAAAATTTTTTCTAGCATTCTAATTTTAATTTGATAACATATGTTCATGTAATAAGATTATCTGATAATTTTTGAACATGAAGCTATAAATTTTATTAGATAAAATTTTGTAAGTTTTGAATCATGCTTAAAATTTATGTACTATATTTTTGAATGTTAAGTTTGATTGAAACAAAAAATTAATTATGTGATAATTATAAACTTGATTCATGTGATGTTATTAAGTTGTAATTTTAAATGGGTATGTTTTTTTTTCTTGCTTGATTATTTGATAATTCAAGAAACCCTTTAGGTTCGCCACTAAAAACTGTTTAAAATTTATAAGATGAATTTTACATAACATATTATGTTTTAATAAATCGTTACAACCTTTTCATACTTAATTCCCGATTAGGGTAGTCCTTTTAACAACGATTATTATTTTAATCGTTATAATAATAATTTTCATTAGAAGACTACACTTTAAAGTGTTGTAATCTGTATTTATTAAAATCCTAATAACGATAAGGGTAGCACGTTAATACACATAAACCTTATAGTTGATAAGGACTTAATAAAAGTCATTAACAAATCCTAAAATTTTGAATTTTAAGGATCCACTAGTTGATAGGATTAACTAGTTCTAACAAAAGCCTTTTAGTCTATGGCACACAAATAAAAATGATAAGTTTCATTCAATGGACCATGATCAGGTCAATGTGCTTGGCTAAGTTTGTTGTATCACCCTAGCTAGACTGGGGGTAAATGATCCTGGCTTAGCTTGGCCGTGTTCACTGGACTGCAATGACACGAATCATGATTATATGACACCCTGGACTATACCTAAGTCTAATACGTTAATAATCTTTTTCAAGATAATACGTAGCCCTCCTTGTTTTAGATTTTGGTAACTATAGGATCCATGTTATAGTTGTTGAGCACACTCAAGCTGTGACAGGGCAACATTATAGAAACCAACTTCTTAATACATATGATGTAGTCGAGCCTTGACCCAAACCGTCGTGTCATGAATATATCGAGCGCCGGTGTAAGTTAAGCTAGACACGAAAACAAGGGTCCGACTAGGCTAGTCACTATGATTTGGATGAGCACACTCATGATCGTAAGCGACTAAGGGTAAAGACCAATAAGAGAATCATATATGATATGATTGATGAAGAGTCATCTACCAATCACAAAGTCAAGCAATTTGTTGAGCACACTCAAGGTTGTGAGACTCAGGGTGGTTGGATCTCTTACCCATTAATTTAATTTAATTAAATCGTTCATTATTTTGGCTTAAAATGATCGCACAAATAGTAGGAGGATATAGTTAGATAAAAGCCAGTCTATCTGTATTTAATATTGAACATATACTAAACTAGCGTAGTTCTATGTTTATTAATGGAATCAAAAATATAATATTTTAAGAGAATAAGTTAACTGGTCAAAATAGTTGATTAATGGAATATCAAATTAAATTCTAATTGATAGACTAAACTATGTTCCATTGACATTAAAATGACCTTCTAAAGCACAGGCTTAAGGACAATGATTTCCTTAAGTTCTGGGTCCAACAAATAAATGCACGCTAACTGTCACTCGCCTCTATAAGGGGCAGCTCGAACATACTGATGTTCAAAGTTTGTTTCTCCATACAATTTTTTGAGTCAACTCAAGGTTGTATGGAAACCGGTTTCGATCCGCAAGTTTCGAAACTTTGATCAGACTATTTGATTCGAAGATGAGTGCACAAGCGGTACAAGACCATGTATCCAAATCAGATCCTGAGTCAAGCATTTTATTGAGTCAACTAAAGGTTATGAAGCTTAAGTGTTTGGCTATATTAGGTGCTTGCACAGCTAATGTTTTGTTGGATCGTATAATATCTAAATGAGATTTAGAAAAGGAAGAAGACACGAAGGAAAGTTAATTGAGAAAGATAGTTTTATTTATCATTAGTAAAGGCATAAGTAGGAGGAACTGAAAATGTGACATATTTGATGTCACGGTTTTAGGATAACCGTTACACAAAAGAAATAGATTGTCTACGTGTTTGAAAAAGGAACAATTGTTGTTTCTTGGACCATGTAGGACGTCTAACACACTTTTCACGAATGTCATCACCTTGCTTCTGAAGCAATGCTTTATGTGAGTAATCTGTATAACGATAATGTAATAAATGTTAATACATGAATACGCAAGATAATAATAAAACTTATATGGCAAAATATACTAGGCCGTACCAAAGAGACTAAGCTTCAGAAGTCACATAAAGAGAGGCCTGACCTCTCGTATTATGAAGTCTAGAGACACTTATGAATCTTGTCTCAAAGGTATGATGGCCCAACACCTGTAGTATTCAGACTCAAGTCGATATTAGCCTAGATAAGTTGTACTTATTACGACATGTGTTCTTGCTGAAACACAAGTCTGATAAAATAAAGAACAAAATGACAGAAGTATTTGAACTGCTTCGATCAGATCGAAAATTCAAATACTTAGCTATATAAATCTTGCGTAAATTAAAAAGAAAATGTGATTTTCTATCAGGTCAAGTCTTGTAACATATTGTTGTGTTAGAGAGCGTGAATCGTACTTTGTTAGACATGGTGCGATATATGGCAAGTGACTTTGAGTTACAATCCTCCCTCTGGGTTAAGTCCCAGATAGTAATGCCTAGGTTTTGATAAGGTTATATGAGGACATTATCAATAAGATATTCATTAAATCAATCGTTAGGAAGTTAAAAGGATTACTCAAGTCTCGTGCGACAAAGATTCGAGTTAAGACATCAAAGTCGATGATGGCCTAGACAACTTCCAGGATGCAATTCGGAGTAGGGACTCTGATTAATAACTTGATGCAATCAGAAATGGTCAGTGCACGTAAATAAAATATGGACTTTAGTTTATGTGCCCAAAAGAAAATGTTTTTTATTAACTGCAAGTAAATCTTCAAGACAGAAGATTGGTGCAGAAAGAAAATAGTGAAGTGCAAATTATGTTGGTTGAGAACATTTTCATTAACTCATATAAACGTATTATGATGAAACTGTCTCGCCAGCAAATGTGTATAGATCTACTCGGACCAAACTCGATGTAAATGCTCATGATGACCATGAAAACTGGAGCAATCATTTATAGGCAGTTTTCTAAATATGATTTAGAGGAACGAACTTATATGAATTGGCCAGAGAGTTTTCAAGGTCAGTGGGAGCAAATAAAATACACGCGAGGCATCAAGAGGCTGTAACATATGTTTTGACAAAGTGGTCAAAGAGTTTGACACTTTATCATAAATAAATATGAACCGTCTAAAATGACCAGTAACTTATTTTAAATTATTGTCGTAAGGTACGATGAGCTTGATGAGATCCAGGAAAATTAAATATTATGAATTCCGAGGGACCAAGAGAATTATTTGGATGAGATTCAAATGTATGGTCTAATATGAACATAGAAACCACTTAAGTCTATACATTAGATGATTTAGCAGATCCACTCACGAAGACTCTACCACATGAAGTCTAGAAAGACTTATGTGTAAAATACGGTATGAGATACCAGGATAAATGGGCCTGAGTGCAAGTGGGAGATGTTGGGAGATCTATGCCCTCGAGGCAATTTATCTCTGTGTAATTGTACAAACATCTTGTTGAAAATTACAGTAAGCTGTATGGTAAGAATTTATCTAAGTTAAATCATAATATAGTTATCATTAGAAACGTAGGTAAAGTCCTCAAACTTAATGCAAGGTCAAACATGTATCGAAACGAGGATCTCGATCATGGAGAAATGCTTGACCGTTAGTAGCATAAGTCTAGACATGTTCGTGGTCATAGATATTTCGAGAAAAGTGATCACTCCATATTTTACACCTTTTTTCTGCATGTTTGCATGCCATTTAGATCGCTCAAATCATGTTTTTCACGATTTATCGACGATATTGCGATACTTTTCACGATTTGTTGTTTTTGTCGTATTTCAGGAGATTTGGATCGATTTGGAGTGATTCCGAGATACACCTACTCCGGAGTGTCACCGACGACTTCCCCGAGGGGTACATTGAGATTGGAGAGGAGCGGAAGAAGAAAGAACGTCGTAGGAGCTACGAGGAGGCAAAAACACTCAGAATGGGCATTTTCAGTGTCTCACTCGGCCGAGTGAAGGAGTCACTCAGCCGACCAGCGATACCCCCCTCGGCCGGTCAGATCGGATACGCTCCAAGTATGCACTCGGCCGAGCATCAAAAGCCGCCTCGGCCGAGTGACGTATCCCGTCCGTCCGAGTGGCACTCAGACGACGCCCCTCAAAAAGAGCCAACTTACTGTTTTTCGTCAGTCTGAGCAGCAGAAGCCCGACTCGGCCGAGTGGCAATTGCCGACCGCCCGAGTGAAGATAAGCCCATCGGCCGAGTGACGACAACTCACTCGGCCGAGTGACCCCCGAAGTGAAGACCCCCAAGACCCCAGACTTACTGGAAATTCTCAGGGTCTCTCACTCGGCCGAGCGACTCCTATCACTCGGCCGAGTGAGCAGCGCTGCCTGTAGCGGAAATCACGATTTTGGAGCTACGCAGGGGCAGTTTGGTCACGAATATTTGGCCAGTTTTGGGGGGTATTTAACCCTAGATTCTAACCTAGTTTAGAGAGATTTTTGATTACTTTTGGAAGCCTTTTTAGATTAGACTTTTTAGAGTTTTATTCTTGTGATTGGAGAGGAGAGAAAAGTGTTATTTTGTTGGATTCTTGGAAAGCTACATTGGTTTGTCTCCCTCCCTATTAAAAATCCTATTTTTATTGTTATTTTGATTATTGCTATGAATTCCATTGCTATTTCTATTGATTATTCCTTCATTAGCAATATGATTTGTGAGTATTCTTAACGTCTTAGGGCGTGGGGATGAACCCTACGAGCCCAATTTCCGATTTGTGATGATTTGGTAGAACTATTGCTAGAATTGCTATTAGGGTTAGTTTGAGATTGATATAATACGGATAGCTAGGTGTTCATACCGATTGGGATTTGCAAGAGATTAGATCCCAATTCGATAGGAAACCCTAGAAATCCGAATTGGGTTGAAATTGAGTTTCCGAAGTATCAGTTTGCAAGAGATTGGGCCGATACTAGGATCCTCGGTTGCAATTCTATACCGATACCCATTTGCAAGAGATTGGACGGGTAAGAACTACCCCAACCTAGGTCGTGGCCCGAGTTTGCACGAGAGTGGGCTCGGGATGCGATTGAACAATGATGTTGATCCTAATGCTAGCTTGCCTAGGCTAGGGTTTGCAAGAGATTGGACCCGAACCTAGGTTTGCTATAGACCGGCAACAGCGCGAGAGCGTGAGCTAGGTTTTACATTCAGTTGCAACTAGTTCACCTGAAATACTACCCTAGCAATTGTGATACCGATGAATCACCTTGACGAGATATGGTGAGTAGCGGGGATTCCCTATTCCCTAGGCGTCTTTATTTGATTTTACATCTCTTTACATTATTTGACGATTGTGACAACATCGCCAAAAGGCACTTTCCTACTCTTCTGTCCCTATAGCCAGGTTGTTCGGAGAAGGCACTGTCATACGTACTCCCTGTGTTTGATACCCGCTCGCCGCTACACCGTGCGCTTGCAGTAAAACTACACGGTCGCTCTTTAGGGAGTACGCCCGGGCGCGATCAAGTTTTTGGCGCCGTTGCCGGGGAGGCGATTGTGTTTGATCCTACCACCTAGCTATTTCTTTCTTTTTGTTTTATTTCTTTATTTTTATCCAACCCTTCCATTGTGCTAATCACTTCTTTGAAACTTTGTTTCCTGTGCATGTACACGAGATCCACAACGGACCCCATCGATATATTGTTTGATCCTGAGATCGAGCGTACATTGCGGAGAATCAGGGCGGAGAGGAGACCCGATACGGAAGGGAGGTTTATGAACGTTCGGGAGATGCCTGAAGAGTTAGCGGCAAGAATGGCGAGGATTATTTCCATTCGAGATAGGCTCCGGCCTAAGACTTCCTCCACAACCTCGTACATAGCCATGCCGGAGTTGGCGGCCGACAAGAATTTTGAGTTGAAGACTGGACTTGTGGTTCTGATGCAGCAGGATCCATTTCATGGGAACTCCCATGAAAATCCCCACTACCACATCCAGCTCTTCCTATCAAAGTGCGCCACCTTCCAGATGCCGGGCGTCACCCTAGATGCCATCAGTATGCGCCTCTTCCCCTTCACACTAAAGGATAAAGATCTTTATTGGTTGAGGACGCAAGCTGAAGGAGTCTTTACCACATGGGACGAGTTGGTGAGCGCGTTTATTGAAAAGTTCTATCCGCCCTCCAAGACGGTAAAGATTAGGAGTGCTCTCATGTCCTTCAAGCAAGGACCGCAAGAGACACTCTACGAGGCATGGGAGCGCTTCAAAGACCTACAGCATCAGTGCCCCCACCATAGCATCGAAGATTGGGAGCTCGTCCATAACTTCTACAATGGTCTCCAACCGGGGACCAAGCAGATTATTGATGCCGCGGCAAATGGGGCCATCCTATCGAAGACTCCCGACGAAGCTACGACCTTAATTGAGGAGATGGCCTCGAACAATCAACAATGGGGTGATGAGCGAGGACACTCTTCCTCCTTCTTGAAGCCATCTAGCATCTACGAGGCCAAGGCCGTGGCGGAGCTGACCAACAAGTTCGATTCTCTCCACAAGGTGGTGGAGAGACTGGAGAAATATATCACGGAGCCCCAAGGAGCCCCTTCCACATCCACACCAACAAGTCAAATGTCCAATTGGCAAGACCAATCCCAAGCTATGTATTTGGGAGGAGAACAAGGAGAGGGATCTTTGGAGCAAGTTCAATACATCGCGGGGAACCAAGGATATTGGGCCAATCCGGCCGCTAGAAACCATCCCGGTTTCTCCTATGCAAACAATGATGGAGCATTGAACCCCCCGCAACAACCACCGTACCAAGCTCGACCACCACCACCACCACAACAACATTATCCACCGAGGGGGCCTCTGCAACAAAATTTCCCTCCAAAGCAACAAGTGGGGCCCTATAGGCCGCCCGGATACAATCAAGGGTGGAGAAATCCAAACCCTCCACAAGCTCAACAACGTTCCGACTTTGAAGCTAGAGTGGATGAGTTTATGGTCGAGCAGAAGAAGACTAATGCTTCCTTGAAGGCGAGCCAAGATTCCATTGCAACTGTTGTAGGCCAAATCTCGGAGCAACTTGCGTTGCTAAATCGAAATAGTCAACAGTTGCCGGCTCAACCCTAGCAAAATCCACGGGGCACCACCGGGCATATCAACGCCATGGTTGCAGTTACTACAAGAGGCGGGAAGGACACCACCCCCGTCATGATCCCTACCGAGGAGCCCGTGGTGGAGAGAGTAGAGCCAAGTGAACCGATCACTGAAGTTGAGAGAGAAAAAGAGCCGCAATGGGAAGAAAAGTCAAGAGCGGAGCAGCTGATTGAAGAGATGTGTTTCATGCCACCTATCCCATTCCCTCAGAGGCTTGCTAGAGCAAAGATGGAGAAGAGACTAGCCAAGTTTCTCGAGTATTTGAGGGGGGTAAGCATCAATATCACCTTCCTCGACGCTATCGTGGAGATCCCGACATACGCCAAGTTCTTAAAGGATTTGATAACGGGAAGAAAGAGGAAGGAGAAAATAATGCTCACTGAGGAGGGGACTTGGTTCACCAAGAGAGAGAAGGAGCCCGCCAAATTCAAAGACCCGGGGAGTTTCCGAATTCCTTGCACCTTAGGCGGCGTCCCTCTACAAAAGGCGTTAGTGGACTTAGGGGCTAGTGTTAGCCTCATGCCTCTCTCTATGTTCCGAAGACTAAACACCGGCACAGAATTGAAGCCTACCGACATGCGGATACAACTAGCTGATGGTCGGATCACAAGGCCGGTAGGGATCGTAGAGGACATCCCGTTACAAGTCCCGGGGGGCATATGTTTGCCATGCGACTTCGTGATCATGGATGTCAAGGAGGAGGGAGATACGTCGCTAATACTTGGACGCCCGTTCCTCGCCACCGTCGGTGTCATTGTCGACGTACGAGAAGGGACTCTAACATTGAACGTCGGCAACATCGAGGTGGAGCTTAATATACCCAAGGCAATGAAACACATGCCTTATCATGAGGAGCTGGACTATATGGACCTCCTTGACGAGGTTATTGAGGAGGCGATCCCCCATTCCATCGGCGCTCTATTCAAGGATGACTTTGAGGAAGGGCCGGACTTGGGCCAAGAAGAAAAGGTGGAGCATTCCCCCGACCCCTCCATGGAAATTGATGAAGGCGACGCTGATGTCGTGAGAATACGAGAGCTCTGCAAGCTCTCAAAGATGAAGACTCCAAAGAAATCCCCACCGATACGAAAATCGGTGTCACCGGTGAAGCCGAGGCCCGGAGCAAGCACTAGCTTGGGGGAGCCACCCCCCAACACTACCTGAGGCGAAGGAGCACTGAGGAAGAACACGCTGCCACAACATCCAAATCCAAGCGCTCTTCCAAATAAATTCGACGGGTGCATCTCATATGCACCCAATATCCCGCATTAAATTGAAAATCAAAGGGGGTCGAGCTCAAGACCTTAAACGAGCGCTTGTCGGGAGGCAACCCGACGGTTATCGCTTTATTTTTACTTTTTCCTTTATTTTTTTAGAAATTATTAGTGTTTTGAGTCGTTTGCCTAAAAATTTCGTGATAACGAGTCCTATTTTTCTTTGACAGGAGAGGAGAACGGGGTACCTATCATTAGGAGGATGAACAAGGCGACGAGGAGCGCTCCAGGAATGCGATCGATGCTTAGGAGGAGGTTGAAATCGACTGGAGGAAGAAAAATAGAGATTAGAGCCCAAACGAAGCCAAACAGCAGAAAACAGGATTCACTCAGCCGAGTATACTAGTCACTCGGCCGAGCACATAAGCTCGTCCGCCCGAGCGGCACACGAACGAGGGAAGTCTGATGTACCCAACTCTCTGTTTTTTTTCTTGATTTCAGTATAATTGCCACTCGGCTGAGTATAAATCTTCACTCAGCCGAGTGAAACTGATACACTCCTTGGGCGAGTATTGCCGAGTAGCTTGAGCCACTCGGCCGAATGGACTTTTTCCACTCGGCCGAGGGTGGCAAGGCCACTCGGCCGAGTCGTAAGCGGTGAGGAATTTTCAAAAATATTTCTGTTACGTTCACTCGACCGAGCGACTTAGTCCTCGGCCGAGTCGTAACTTTTTCTTATATAAGTCGTTGCGGGCTCGGCGCGGAATTCAAAGCGTTATTTATCGAATTCTCGCCCGAGCCCGCGCCCGATCGCTCCTATGACCACTGCGACCCCCCCACTCGCCCGACCGCCTTGCCCGCCACCGCGCTCAGCCGACCACCGTCGGCCAACGACCCCTCCGCACCGCCCGAGTCGCCGGCGACTCCCTTGCCTCTGGCCGAGCTCCGGTATGCCCTATTTCGCCCATTTCTCTGTTTTTCTCCTATTTTTTGACGATCCATGTGCTAATCGAGCCCCTAGCCCAAATCAACTTCAAAATCTATCTATTATACCCCTAACCCCCCATACATTTTGAATATTACTCGCTGATATCTTCGTTTGATGTGCAGGGTATATTGGGGAGCTTAGGGGAGCCTAGGGGAGCTTCCGGGTAGCGTTTTTGGCTTCGTGGAGGCGGCGTCTTCGCACGCATCCACCATTTTGCTCTCGCGGCGTATTTTGGTATATTCGTTCCACTCATTTTCGCACGCCGCATTTATTTTGTTTTTGGTGAGCACCCGGGGGCCACATGCCGCCCCGGACACGGCCACGCTCCAGGAGAGCTTCCGCCAAGCGGAAGCGGCCGGATGAGCCCGGCCCCTCCCACGAGATGGAGGACTCTCCTCCGCCTACACCACCTCACCCCGCACAGCCACTCCCTGCAGACCCCGTTCACCCCGCTCAGCCACTCCCTGCCGACCCACTGCCACCACCGGCTCCACTTGTCGGGCCGTTGGGGATTACGTTCCGGGACGACGCACACCGCGTCGTTTTTGAGCGCATTTCCCAGTGCTCGATTGTACCCTTCAGGTTCGCACACCTTGCAGACCTAGGACGCCTGGGGGTACTTGAGGGGATGCTCACGTTGTATGACAACGTGGGCTGGCGAGATTTTTTCCAAGTGTCGGCGGACACCTTCGTCCGTCCGACGCTTGAGGTGCTTAGTTCTATTGCCCGGACCGACGAGGGATGATCGTTCAGGTTTATGGACCGGGAGTGCCAGGTCACTCTCGGTATGATGAGAGCATTATTTTCGTGGCCCGATATCCCCAGGGCCGACCGTGGTTACGCACCCACTCACATTTTCCCACCTTCCTTCGATTCCCACGCTTTCTAGGCCCGGATCACGGGTTTACCAGCTGCCTTTGACCCTAGTAGGGCCAAGGCCTCAGCCATCGTCCACCCCTGCCTTCGCATAGCTCAGCGCCTTATGGCGACTACCTTTTTGGCGAGGTATGAGCCTGGGACGATGTCCACGCCAGAGCTTTATATGCTCTATGCAATGACGCGTCCCAGAGTTCTAGCTAGGGAGAGTGACGATTTGGTCCCCGCCGTCGTGATTGATATCGCGAGCTGGTTTTTGGACCGCATCATCGTATCGGTGGGCGCTCGCTCACCGATATGTTGCAGCAGTCTGATCACCCTGCTCGCCCTGATGACCGGCGAGGACCTTCTGGCTGACCTGCGACGAGCCCCAGGCCCCACTTCACTGTCCATAGACGTCATGGCCCGGATGAAGATGCTTTGTCCGCACGACCAGCGGAACTAGGTTTGGTTGCACGGTCCCTACGGTGGTGATTACATGATCCTTTCGAGCCCATCTCGGACACAGATAGCACCAGCACAGGTGGACTGGCTTCCGGCGATGGATCTCCTGATCCCCGCTGCCTACGTGCTTGAGGCCGAGGAGGCTGAGTAGGCTGAGCAGGCCCACGCTGCACACGCTGCACCCGTTGACCCCGTGGCCCCTCAGCAGCCTGATATTTCTGCCGCTCCTGATACCTCTGTCCACACTTCTGCTGGTGTCGGGAGTACACTCGCTGAGACCACCTCCACTACCTCCACTCCCACCACAGCTGGCCCTCTGTCCGTTGAGCCCCTTTGCTCCGCACTACCCGAGCGCCCACCTACTTTTGTTGAGAGCGGAGAGCCTTCTTTCTCTGCCGTCGTGGAGACCATGGCCAGTATGATCTCCACTGGGATTTCACCTTTTGGACCCCACACTGCCTCCCCAGCGGTTGTCACCTCTGTCTCCACCGCAGCCGTACTATCTGAGAGTGTCGTGACGTCTGTTCCCACGTCTGTGTCACTGATCTCTCTGGCCGCCTCGTCGCCACTTTTATACTCCACTTCCGCTGCTGCTGCTTCCATCTCACACCAGCCTACGCCCCAGCCTACGCCCTGAGGCTAGGCCCCCACTTGTGAGCACAGCACCCTTCCTCCACATGCCTGCTGAGCCCATCCACTACACCACCCGAGTCCGCCAGCCCCGTCCAGCACAGCACAGACAGGTGCATCCCTCTGCACCACCTCCACCCGACACTGTACTTCAGAGCATTCGTGCTCTCGAAGGGGAGGTGAGTGGCCTTAGAGGTGACCTCAGGACCATGTCTGCCACCATCACCGCTATGGCCAGCCGCTTCGACCTACTTCTGGGCATTCACTATTGCCTCACTCAGATTCTCGATCGGCTTCCTCGCATACCGTCCCTACCCACACCCACCCAGCAGGTACCCACCCCCACTCCTATACCCACCCACACTCCTACACCCACCCAGCAGACTGTTCCCCAGCACCCACCACCTCCACCTCCGCCTCAGGACGGAGACGGCGCATCACCACCCTCTTAGGCACCCTTGATGCCATTGATCTTTTTTGCCGTCTTGCTGCCCGTCTCTGCTCGGTCCTGATGATTTTTGCCCCCCCTCCCCTCACTGTTTTGGGTCCACATTTTGATCATATCTTTCTATATCATTTTTGGGAGAGAGGGAGAGATTTTTTTTGGTGTGACACTCTTATATCTGATTCACTCTTATATCTGCATGCATCATGTCTGCATCATATTTTCATTTTGTTATTTTTATTTCTTTTTCATCATGCATGCATCCTCACCTTCCCCACATATTACACGTCTCTCGGTGTGCCACACTTCGCACATTGAGGACACTGTGCACTTTAGCTTGGGGGAGTGAGTTCTCACGTTCTTTTCGATTTACCACCTTTATTTCTAGTTTTTTTTCACGCCATTTTCCGCATTTGCACTCATTTTCATCACTTTTTCCCTTTTTTACCATGCATCACGTTTTTCTTATTTTCTTCGTGTGATGCATTGTAATTAGTTTTATTTTCCCTTTTTATCTTTACTTCTTTCATCTCATGCTAGAGATGATTTTTCTGTGATGATGATGACGTGGAGTTAGCTTTCTCTATATGCATGCTATATTTGTCATGTCTTAGCTTTTATTTCTGACATCATATGCTGTGATTTGTCTTGCATCTAGAGATAGTAACCCACACTTTTTCCGCATGAAAATGGATGAAATTTTATTATTAGCTGAGTCTGAATATTCACATGTATGCTATCACAGAAAACACACCAAGATTCACGCATTGAATGCTTATATCTGGAGTACCGTTTTCTTTTCCTATATCACTTCTATTTGCATGACTTGTACACTTCACTTCAGGATGATTGAATGATGTTAGCTGTGATAAATCTGGATTAGTTTGCTTTTTTGTGATCGAAACCGAGTAGATTAAATTACCCTGCTGAAGTTGTTATGCACGTCCTATAGAGTGAACTGAGAGACATATTTATTTCTTTCTCCACATATCTTGAACATTAATTCTCTATTTTAAAATCATTAGTGAATCTCCCATTAGCGACTCTAGTATTTGGCATTTCCCCCGTTATTAATATCCTAGCTCCAAACTTCCCAAAACCAAAAAAAAGAAAAAAGAAAATTCTTGTATATCCTTCTCTCTTTTTGATTTGGGATCATTTGTGTATATATGCTATAAAAAAGAAAAAAAAGAGAAAAAAAAGGAGAAAAGAAAAGAAAAGAAAAAGATTTGAGAAAAAGAAAAGAAAAGAGAAAAGTATCTCAATAAACGATCCCATCTCATATACTCACTATTTCTTCCCTCTTTTTGTTTTTATTTTTATTTTCTTTTGCATTTGGAGCTTCGAAAGAAATGGGGAATGTAAATACAGTTTTGTATATGCCACCACGCTTATAGATAAGCTTGGGGGAGAGAATCTAATGATGTGTGAGAGAGTGACTACCTGACGGTGCATGACAACCTAGGCTAAGTAATATTCTATACTCGGTGAGATTGTTTTAGCTTCACGAAATCCAGAAATCTATGCCTAGCACTCATTTCATGAAATCCACGCTTTTCTATTCTTTCTATTCTATTGCGTGATATTCTTATACTCCTCATAGAAAGCATTCAATTGAAAAGTGTGTGATCTGCGATATTGTATACCGCTTTAGATGATTCAGACAATGTTAATTTTAGAATTATTCCGTTTTTCATGCTATATCAATATTCTTGGGTTTTCAATCTCTATTTGCACCATTATACTATGATATCGAAATAAAAGCCTTTGACATGTGTCTTACATTCGGTGCATGCTACATGAGTAAGCAAAACCCACGTCCTGAGAAAAATGATCTAGCAGCTTCCCTCTTCTCTTTCTTCTTTCTTCTTCGTTTTTCATTTTCCGTTTTTTTCCCTTCGTTTTCATTTTCTAAATTCACCGGGTTCGCCTTTTACTTATCTTCCTCGGGGACGAGTAAGAGGTAAGCTTGGGGGATTTTGATCACTCCATATTTTACACCTTTTTTCCGCATGTTTGCATGCCATTTAGATCGCTCAAATCATGTTTTTCACGATTTATCGATGATATTGCGATACTTTTCACGATTTGTTGTTTTTGTCGTATTTCAGGAGATTTGGAGTGATTTGGAGTGATTCCGAGATACACCTACTCCGGAGTGTCACCGACGACTTCCCCGGGGGATATTTTGAGATTGGAGAGGAGCGGAAGAAGAAAGAACGTCGTAGGAGCGACGAGGAGGCAAAAACACTCAGAATGGGCATTTTCAGTGTCTCACTCGGCCGAGTGAAGGAGTCACTCAGCCGACCAGCGAGACCCCGCTCGGCCGGTCAGATCGGACACGCTCCAAGTGTGCACTCGGTCGAGCATCAGAAGCCGCCTCGGCCGAGTGACGTATCCCGTCCGCCCGAGTGGCACTCAGACGACGCCCCTCAAAAAGAGCCAACTTACTATTTTTCGTCAGTCTGAGCAGCAGAAGCCCGACTCGGCCGAGTGGCAATTGCCGACCGCCCGAGTGAAGATAAGCCCATCGGCCGAGTGACGACAACTCACTCGGCCGAGTGACGACAACTCACTCGGCCGAGTGACCCCCGAAGTGAAGACCCCCAAGACCCCAGACTTACTGGAAATTCTCAGGGTCTCTCACTCGGCCGAGCGACTCCTGTCACTCGGCCGAGTGAGCAGCGCTGCCTGTAGCGGAAATCACGATTTTGGAGCTACGCAGGGGCAGTTTGGTCACGAATTTTTGGGCAGTTTTGGGGGGTATTTAACCCCAGATTCTAACCTAGTTTAGAGAGATTTTTGATTACTTTTGGCAGCCTTTTTAGATTAGACTTTTTAGAGTTTTATTCTTGTGATTGGAGAGGAGAGAAAAGTGTTATTTTGTTGGATTCTTGGAAAGCTACATTGGTTTGTCTCCCTCCCTATTAAAAATCCTATTTTTATTGTTATTTTGATTATTGCTATGAATTCCATTGCTATTTCTATTGATTATTCCTTCATTAGCAATATGATTTGTGAGTAGTCATAACGTCTTAGGGCGTGGGGATGAACCCTACGAGCCCAATTTCCGATTTGTGATGATTTGGTAGAACTATTGCTAGAATTGCTATTAGGGTTAGTTTGGGATTGATATAATACGGATAGCTAGGTGTTCATACCGATTGAGATTTGCAAGAGATTGGATCCCAATTCGATAGGAAACCCTAGAAATCCGAATTGGGTTGAAATTGAGTTTCCGAAGTATCGGTTTGCAAGAGATTGGGCCGATACTAGGATCCTCGGTTGCAATTCTATACCGATACCCATTTGCAAGAGATTGGACGGGTAAGAACTACCCCAACCTAGGTCGTGGCCCGAGTTTGCACGAGAGTGGGCTCGGGATGCGATTGAACAATGATGTTGATCCTAATGCTAGCTTGCCTAGGCTAGGGTTTGCAAGAGATTGGACCCGAACCTAGGTTCTCTATAGACCGGCAACAGCGCGAGAGCGTGAGCTAGGTTTTACATTCAGTTGCAACTAGTTCACCTGAAATACTGCCCTAGCAATTGTGATAACGATGAATCACCTTGACGAGATACAGTGAGTAGCGGGGATTCCCTATTCCCTAGGCGTCTTTATTTGATTTTATATCTCTTTACATTATTTGACGATTGTGACAACATTGCCGAAAGGCACTTTCCTACTCTTCTGTCCCTATAGTCAGGTTGTTCGGAGAAGGCACTGTCATACGTCCTCCCTGTGTTCGATACCCGCTCGCCGCTACACCGTGCGCTTGCGGTAAAACTACACGGTCGCTCTTTAGGGTGTACGCCCGGGCGCGATCAAAAAGGATATCGAAACATTGGATAGACCATTGTGTCTTAGCCTTCACCGTGTAGCGGTGATGATGATCTCATGATCAGTTGACTTGGCGAAGTCGAAGCCAAGACACAGGTGCTTATTGGAGAATGAGGTCAATGAACGACCCAACAAGAGTTATCATATGGTTATTGTTAAGTATTCTATTTTTCTATTGTGGCACAATGGCTCTGATGGAATGTTAAACAATATGTTGAGTAAAATGTTGAACGTGTTTGTTCAACATTTTATCTTTCGTCACCTGCTCTT
Source organism: Scilla litardierei (assembly GCA_030789695.1). NCBI lineage: Eukaryota > Viridiplantae > Streptophyta > Magnoliopsida > Asparagales > Asparagaceae > Scilla > Scilla litardierei. The sequence continues at coordinate 314,656,065 of CM061142.1, read as the reverse complement.
ATCATCAAAGATCCCTTATTATAGATGAAGGTCTTGTTGTTATATATTTGGTGTTATTGGAAGATCTCTCTTATCTATTGAACGGATGCAGATCTTCTCTCTTCGGTTCACTCTTGTTATAAGGATTTTGCAGATCTCGTCGGTTATAGATGATGAAGCCAATAGTTGAGTTGTTGAGATTATTTTGTTCGGCTTCATGATCTTCTTGGCTGTTAAAGGTTCTCTCGGAATGAGTGAGAAAATCCTTAGTGATTTTAACTGAGCTCGTGCTGTTTTTTAACAGCTTAACTACCTTGAAGAGGGACTTAAAAAGTGGTAAGTCGACGTGTGGAAGTTACCGATTTTTGTATAGCGTTGATCGGCTTTGGGTAAAGCTGATCTGAAAAGCTCCGGGAGGAGGCTCACATCTACAACGTAGAGGATCAAGGGAGTTGATCTTGGTGAGTACTGCAAGGGGATCTTGCTCGCAAGGGGAGCTTGCGCGAATTACTCCAAGGAGTTGATTGCGATCAACTCGTGTAGTATGTATTGAGGGGGAGTGTATTTCCTCTTATATCATTCAGTTTTGATGTCTGTATTTTACATACTATATAGTGGAGTAATTTGATTTTCTGGGCGGGGCCCCGCAGATGTAGGTGTGCGCACCGAACTGCGTTACCAACGACCATGTGTTGTGATGTGTTGATTGACATTATTTCTATGTGTTCTCTAATTAGGATTGCGTACTAATTTCATTTGGTATCAGAGCAGGTCATCCGCATTCTTTGCTTGTCAAAGAGGGTGTGATTCTGTTGTCTTAGTACGTCAATCATGAACACGAAGGAGGGAGCTTCTGTGACTCGGCCTCCACTTCTCACTGGCACCAATTACACGTATTGGAAGTCTCGGATGCGCGCTTTTATCAAATCTCTTGATGAGAAGGCATGGGTGGCCACTGTTGAAGGCTGGACTCCTCCTACCGTTGACGACAAGAAGGGAAATGAATCTCTCAAGTCAGCCCAAGATTGGAGTATCGAAGAAGAACGCGCGGCTCTGGGAAATTCTAAAGCCTTGAATGCAATTTTCACTGCTGTTGATGAAGAACAGTTCAAGTTGATCTCTACCTACGAAGTTGATAAAGAAGCATGGGATATCCTTCAAAACATACATGAAGGGACAAGCACTGTAAGATCTTCTAAACTTCAAATTTTGGCTTCTCAGTTTGAAAACCTTAGGATGAATGATGACGAATCTGTGGCTGAATTCAATGGAAGACTTCGTGACATAGCTAATCAAGCTTTTCAATTAGGAAAGAAGTACTCCCAAAAGAAATTAGTTGAGAAAACCCTTAGTCTCTACCTGAAAAATTTTCGGCCAAAATAGCTGCTATAGAAGAAGTTAGGAATACTTCTAATATGAGATTGGATGAATTGATGGGATCTCTTCAAACTTTTGAGATGAACTTGAAGCAAAATAAAAGGGAGAAAGGAGTGGCTCTAAAAGTGGAAACTGCTGATACTTCGCATGAAGGAGATGGTACTGAGTTTGAAGATGACATAGCACTTCTAACCAAGAACTTTACTAAAATGATGAGGAAAATAGGAAGTAGAGGTCAGAATTTCAGAAACATTAACAAAGAAGCTCGTACAAATCTCTCTCCTGCAGTTAGAGGCAACAATCGACCCATACAGAAGTTTGATACAAAGGGTAGAGGCAAAGGAATTCAATGCAGAGAATGTGAAGGCTTTGGACATATACAGGCAGAATGTGCTAACACCATAAAGAAACAAAAAGGAAAATCTCTAGCAAGCTCCTGGAGTGATGATGAGTCTGAAGAATGCACTGGTGACGAGGATATTGTCAGCAACTATGTTGCTTTTATGGCCATCATGAGTGATCAGTGTACTGATGACACAACTAGCAATGTTGGACATAGTGTGGGCTCCGTTTGCACCATGTTGAAAGAAAAAGATAAGAATGTCAAGAAAAATGTTATAACATTTAGTGCAACATCTGACAGTGATTTTATATCTGATACGGGTGATGAAAAGGAAGTTGACGAAGTTGATATTCGGTCTGCATATCAAACCATGTTTGTTAATTGGTTAAAGATCTGTGAGATAAACAAACTCTTGAAGTGTGAGAACACTAGACTAAAAGGTGAAAGAGAAGAGGATGTAACTCAACTAGGCAAGATCAAGCAAGACTTCAGAAATGTGGAAGGTCAACTCAGGAGAACACTTCTTAGAGATGAAAAGGCAGAAAGTGTTCTTAACAAATGGAACTCTGGCAAAACCAAGCTTGATGATATTCTAAGCATGGGGAACGTCTCCGGAGACCGTACGGGAGTAGGGTTCAATAGAGGAGGTTATCTTCAGATAAGCAAGGAAGTTCACTGTCAACCTGTCAGGAATCAGATGATTAACAGACGGTTCAAGAAAGGGAGTCAAAAAGGTGAACACAAAAAGAGCACTACTTTCAGACCCTTGATTTGTAATTACTGTCAATGCAGAGGCCACACTGAGAGCAGTTGTTTCAGACGGATGAGACATCAACATGAAGGAAGAAACGAGGGACATTCAGATAAAAGGATCATTAAGAGATGGATAAGAAAGACAAGAGTTCACAGCCTAGTTGCTTACACGTCTATGAGTGCATTTTCGGAAAACACATGGTATTTCGACAGCGGTTGTTCTCGGCATATGACAGGAAACCGGGGTCTCTTATCAGAATACACTACAGGAAATAAAGGTCACGTTACTTTTGGTGACGGCAAGAGAAGCAAAGTCATTGGGAAGGGAGAGCTGAAGATGACTGAGTCCGTTACTCTGAAGGAAGTCATGCATGTCCAAGACTTAAAGGCAAACTTGATTAGTATAAGCCAATTGTGTGATCAAGGACTGTTTGTTCAGTTTACTAAGGATAAGTGTGTTGTGCTAAATAAAGTTGGGATCAACATTCTTACTGGAAAACGATCGGCTGACAACTGTTATCTTCTGCAGGAAGCAAATAAATGTCTCACAGCCAGTGTTGAAGTTGCTGAACAATGGCACCAAAAACTTGGTCATGTGAACTACAAAACTTTGATTGAAATTACCAAAGTTGGAGCCGTTCGTGGAATACCTGTTCTTTCCAAGAAAATTGAAGGGGTCAGTGGTTCTTGTCAGCTAGGAAAACAGAAGAGAACCTATCATAAACAACTTCAGATCATCACCACCTCGAAGAATATGGAGTTACTGCACATGGATCTGATAGGACCCACAACGGAAGTCAGCATGGGAGGTAAGAAATACATTTTTGTTTGTGTTGATGACTTTTCTCGTTTCACTTGGGTAGATTTTCTCAAAGAAAAGTCAGACGCATTCAATGCCTTCAAGAAGCTTTGCATTCGCCTTCAGACAGAGAGGGGAGCTACTATTGGAAAGATTATACGTATTCGCAGTGATCATGGTAAGGAGTTCGAAAACCACTTGTTTGCTGACTTCTGTGAGGCAGAGGGAATACGACATGAGTTTTCTGCACCTAAGACTCCTCAACAGAATGGTATTGTTGAGAGGAAGAATCGGACTCTACAGGAGATGGCTCGCGTGATGTTAAATGCCAGAAGAATCAGTACAAAATGGTGGGCCAAAGCAATCAATACTGCCTGCTACACCATAAATAGAGTATATCTGAGACCCAGAACGGAGAAAACTCCCTACGAGATCTGGAGAGGTAGGAAACCAAATGTCTCTTATTTTCATGTCTTTGGTAGCAAATGTTACATCTTGCAGGATCGGACTTCTAAAGGAAAATTTGATGCTAAGAGTGATGAAGGGACATTTCTCGGATATTCTACTACGAGTCGTGCTTTCCGGGTTCTAAACCACCGTACTGATGTCTTGATGGAGTCCATCAATGTTGTCGTTGATGACTTCGAGCAAGGTGATGTAGGGGATGGGCCGCAAGAAGAGATTAATGAGGAAGATGAAAATGTTGAACAAAATGTTGAACAAAATGTTACAACATTTGATTCAACATCTGATAACACTGGTCAGAATGGTGTCTCTCATGGAACGGCTTCTGTTGGAGAATCGCTATCTGATGAGAATGAAGCTCATCCCTCACGTGGAATAACTAAAGTCATTCGAAATCATCCTCCAGAGCTTGTCATTGGAAATGTTGAAGATGGCCTTCGCACCAGAGGCACCAGTCAGGTAAATTATCGTGATCTTGCTGGTTATACTTGTTTTTTGTCTAGTCTTGAACCCAAGAATGTTAAAGAGGCATTGCTGGATGAGTTCTGGGTGATGGCTATGCAAGAGGAGCTGAATCAATTTCAGCGTAATGACGTGTGGAGTCTTGTTGAGAGACCGAAAGGGGTGAACGTCTTAGGCACCAAGTGGATTTTCAAGAATAAAACAGATGAAAGAGGAAATGTCACACGTAACAAAGCTCGACTGGTTGCTCAGGGATACACACAAATCGAAGGAGTTGATTTTGATGAAACCTTTGCTCCGGTGGCTCGCTTGGAATATATTAGGCTTCTTCTCGCTGTCGCATGCAGTTTTAACTTCAAGCTTCATCAAATGGACGTGAAAAGCGCCTTTCTAAATGGGATTTTAAATGAGGAGGTTTATGTCAAGCAGCCTAAGGGAGTTGAAGACCCTTTCTTACCTGGTCATGTTTATCGGCTGAAGAAAGCACTTTATGGTCTCAAGCAAGCTCCTAGAGCTTGGTATGAGCGTCTGACTAGATATCTTCTTAAAAAGGGGTATGAACAAGGTGGAGCTGACAAGACGCTGTTTGTTCAGAGAACCAGATCTGCTATCATTATTGCTCAGATTTATGTTGATGACATAGTGTTTGGTTCTACGTCTTCTCAGCTAGTAAGTGAGTTTATAGATCTTATGCAAAAAGAATTTGAAATGAGTATGGTCGGTGAATTACATATGTTTCTTGGTCTCCAAGTTAAACAGACTAGTGATGGGTTGTTCATATCTCAGAGTAAATATGCTAAGAATCTAGTCAAAAGATTCGGTCTTGAGAAAGCACGTCAAGTTCGCACTCCTATGGGTTCTACAGAGAAGCTCTCTAAAGATGATGGTGGAAAACAAGTAGAGGTTACCTTGTACAGGAGCATGATAGGTAGCTTGTTGTACTTAACCGCAAGTAGACCTGATATCTGTTTCAGTGTTGGAGTGTATGCTCGTTATCAGGCATGTCCTAAGGAATCACACATCACGGCTGTTAAACGTATAATCAGATACATAAGTGGAACAGTTGACTATGGGATCTGGTACTCCAAAGATACCAACACTCTCTTATCAGGATATAGTGATGCAGACTGGGCAGGTAACGCTGATGACAGGAAGAGTACCACCGGAGAATGTTTTTATGTCGGAAATAACTTAGTCTCTTGGTACAGTAAAAAGCAAAATTCGATTTCGTTGTCAACAGCTGAGGCAGAATACATTGCGGCAGGGACTTGTTGTACTCAACTCCTGTGGATGAAACAAATGTTGACATACTATGGCGTTGATCAAGATATTTTGACTGTTCTATGTGACAACCAAAGTGCGATAAACATTTCAAAGAATCATGTTCAACATTCAAGGACTAAACATATCGACATTCGGCATCATTTCATCCGTGAGCTGGTTGAAAAGAAGATTCTCATTTTGGAGTATATAGATACTACCAGTCAGTTGGCTAACATTTTTACTAAACCCTTGGATTCTAACAGATTTGAGGAGTTACGACAAGCTCTTGGGCTGTGTTGTATCTGAATGTTGGACTTATTGTTGCACATAATGTTAAACATTATGTTGAACATTATGTTGCAACTCTTAAAAGTGCCCTGGGTACTTTTGTCATTTCTGTCTTTTCGTTATTAACCTCGGCATTTATTTCCCTTTCTTGGTTTTCAGAGTTCTCTTCACCTCCTTAGATTTCTTCAAGAAGAATTTTTTTTGAAGGGAGGGTCTGTGCATACCTAGGGTTCTTGGGTCTTGATTCTTTGTCAAAGAAATCCTTACCGTTTCTGCAATGGGTCGGTCTCAAAATGAAAGATCCTCCACAAATCCTCGTCGGTTTGCTCGCCAAGCTGCATCATCTCGCCAGATTCCTACTACTTCTGCTTTCTCTCCTTTCAAACGGAAAGGTGGTGTTCCACGATCTTCTAGGCCCTCGTCTGCTGGAATCTTGTCCTCTTCATCATCTACATTGTCATCTGGCCACATGCATTCAGGAGCTGCTATGAATTTGGCTATGGTACCTTTTTCCCCAATTTCTGTTGATTCTTGCTCTCGTTTTTCCTCTCAAATGTCGTTCTCCGAAGAAGATGAATCATTTCCTCCTCCTGTCACTGTGGAAGATTGGTATTGGTGTCTTCGTCGAACTGATCGCAAGTTGGACATTTCTTGGATGGATTTATCCAATACACGTTTTTGTACTGTACATCTTAAAGATGTGGAAGGGAAGTTGCTAAGTGTGAGGATGCCCTTCGATGATTTGATTGTTCTGAAATCTTGGAATCCCCCTGAGCCTTCTGTTAAAATCTCTGAGATTGTTGTTTTGGATGATTCTGACTCAGAGTCCTCGTCAGCTGCTGATGATGGTCTAAAGAATGGTGAAGGGTCATCGTATCAAGACGCCTCTGATACGGCTAATGCTGGAGTTTCAGATTCTCATGCTGCTGTCCATGATGTTTGTCACTCAATGAATGAGAGTGCTAATAAGTTGGTTTCTGAAATTGAGATGGTTGAGGTTGACAAAGAACTTTCCACTAATGCATCTACAGCTAATGTTGAACCTACTCCTGTTCTGAATCCCTCCACGCCGGCTGAAGAGAGTACTGATCCTCCTGAACAGGTCACTTCTTTGGGTGAAAATGTTACACATTTGCCTAATGTTGAATCTTATGTCAGATCTGATGATTGTCCTCATGAAGAAGCTCCCAAGGTGTCTGATGATCCCAGTATGGATCCTTTTGTTATTCATCCTCGCAAGACTAGATCTGGGTCTCTCAAGCGCAAAGTCTCTTCCACATCCTGCAGGGTTTCTCCATCTAAGTCTCCTAAGTTATCTGTTGGCTCTGATTCCTGCTCTCCCACTGCTGTATTTGCCTCTGAGGCTATTTCTATCCAATTTTTTGATAAGCCTTGCCAGGATAGATGGGCAGTCTACTCTGATAGATCGATTTTTGGAGAAAAGTCGCTTGATGTCTCTTCTTTTAAAAATACCCACTTTCTGGTATTTCTCAAGGACATTGACTTGTTCCAAGCCGCCAGTTGCTTTAAGACCTACTATCCTGTTATGGTTCGAGAGTTCTATTGCAACCTTTCCAAATCCTCTGCTGATTCTTCTTCTAAATGGGGCTTTAAGACTTTTGTTCGTGGGAAGGTAATTCCATTCTCCCCTGATATCATCAACAAACTGCTCAAATGGCCGTGTGGTCAAAGTCTTCCTTCTTATGGTGCCTCTGTCGGTAACGACTATGACCTGTTCATCCTGTCTGTCACTGGAGGGCAGTTTTCATGCTGGCCTAAGTCTGTTTCTTTTCCTTCATCTGCACTGACTGCTAAGTTCTATATGCTTTATCGCATTGCTACTCGTAACTGGTTGCCAACATCCAACATGTCTATCGTTATGAAGGCTATGTGCAAACTGTTGTTTGCTGCAGGGACTAAGAAGTCATTCAACTTGGGTTGCCTCATCTTTGATTCCATTTTGTCTCTATCAGAATCCTCAGCACCTCATACTGCTCTGCCACATGCGTCTCTGATTTCCATGATTCTCTTCTCACAAGGGATTGTTCCAGCATCTACTGAGCTTCCTGTATCCTGTGACTTGATCAGCTTCACTACCAAGTCTATTGCCAGCAAAATTGATGACCTGACTGTCTTTCCTTCAGTCTCCTCTATGCCGTCCTCATCTTCTCCATCTGTATCAAAAACTGCTAAGAAAAGAACTTCTCCTCCACAAGCTTTTGTTCAAGACCTCCAGGATGACATGTTGGTGTTTCAGAGGGCTGTCAGTGCTGTTGATGATCAGCTTTCTATGCTTGAGAGTCAGAGGGTTCTTCTTCAAGCTCAAAGGATTTTTCTTCAAGACAGGATTGCTGAGCTCCAAGCCAAGGTGTCTTCTCCTTCGTCTGATAAGGTTTGATCTTTGGCTTTTTCTGTCACAAAGGGGGAGTAAGGTTGTATTTGCTGCTGATATGCTCTTCTATATATGTTGGCTTGACCTAAACAAGTGGCTGATCTAAATGTCTTGGGATGTTGTTTTTCATATTCATGCTGTCGTTCAGTGGTATTCTCACTTTTGTGGTTGTTGTTGACTTCTGACTGGTACGTCCTCTTTACAAGAGCATCTCTTCAGCCTGTTCTTTTTCTTTGATGATATCGGATTTCTTTCGGTTTGATTGTGCCACTAAAAGCCAAAGGGAGAGATTGTTAAGTATTCTATTTGTCTATTGTGGCACAATGGCTCTGATGGAATGTTAAACAATATGTTGAGTAAAATGTTGAACGTGTTTGTTCAACATTTTATCTTTTGTCACCTGCTCTTATCATCAAAGATCCCTTATTATAGATGAAGGTCTTGTTGTTATATATTTGGTGTTATTGGAAGATCTCTCTTATCTATTGAACGGATGCAGATCTTCTCTCTTTGGTTCACTCTTGTTATAAGGATTTTGCAGATCGCGTCGGTTATAGATGATGAAGCCGATAGTTGAGTTGTTGAGATTATTTTGTTCGGCTTCATGATCTTCTTGGCTGTTGAAGGTTCTCTCGGAATGAGTGAGAAAATCCTTAGTGATTTTAACTGAGCTCGTGCTGTTTTTTAACAGCTTAACTACCTTGAAGAGGGACTTAAAAAGTGGTAAGTCGACGTGTGGAAGTTACCGCTTTTTGTATAGCGTTGATCGGCTTTGGGTAAAGCTGATCTGAAAAGCTCCGGGAGGAGGCTCACATCTACAACGTAGAGGATCAATGGAGAGTTGATCTTGGTGAGTACTGCAAGGGGATCTTGCTCGCAAGGGGAGCTTGCGCGAATTACTCCAAGGAGTTGATTGCGATCAACTCGTGTAGTATGTATTGAGGGGGAGTGTATTTCCTCTTATATCATTCAGTTTTGATGTCTATATTTTACATACTATATAGTGGAGTAATTTGATTTTCTGGGCGGGGCCCCGCAGATGTAGGTGTGCGCACCGAACTGCGTTACCAACGACCATGTGTTGTGATGTGTTGATTGACATTATTTCTATGTGTTCTCTAATTAGGATTGCGTACTAATTTCAGTTATGATTGACCAATCTGTCAATGATAACTCTTAGTAATGATAGGCAAGTTGGTCTTTTGACTTGAGGTCATTATACGAACCTGTACGTGAACGGTGTCACTTAGATCCCTGACCTAGCTTCGAGGCAATGGGAGTTAGTGTCGTAGTGTTAGTTTGATCTTTAGTAAAAACTCTGGCCAGATTATGTTGGAAGATGTCCAACATTATTTGAATAAAGATCGATGGAGACTAACCGGCTTCGAGCTATTGGGGTTGACAGTTTGACCGTACCCTAGGCTTGAGGTTAAACGGCATAGTTTTGACAAAGAGACTAAAACTACGTTATTCATCATGGACACAGTTAGGGTGGTCCCGACAATACTCATGTCTATGAGCTAACCACATAAGTATGATACTGAAACAGGGACGTCAACTGCTGCTCGTGGTCACTGCCATTTGGGGCTTCGAACTCTACCTGTAGTAGGGTCAGGCTCTAGGGTCTCACACAGAGAACGACCTTCGTCTAGTAATAGATAGAAAGGGAGAATATGCATTCGATGCCAGGGATAGAAAACTGCAAAGAGTTTGCAGTTAGCCTCTGCATTCGGGATGAATAATCCTGAGTGCAAGTGGAAGTTTTTAATAATAGATGTGAACAATTTTGCATATGATGCAAAGAGAGCTAAATCTTAAAATGTTTAAGGCCATATTTAATATAATAAACACGAAGAAAAGGTTATGTGGATGATGGTATCGTCCCGGTCTAAATGTAGGTTCAAAACGCGCTTAAATCGGAGTCCAAACGAGCCCAATAAGTCAATTTAAAAGAGTTTCAAATAGAAAGCCCAAAAGGCCAAAATAAAGCCCAAAAGTTTTTTTTTGAAAAAAAAATCAAAAAGGGGACAGGGCAAGCCCAGGGCGGCTGGGACCAAGCCCAGGTGCCTGGCGCCTGGGCTTGGGGCCAGGCGGGCCCAGGCGGCCAGTGCCTGGGCACAAGCCCAGGTGCGCCCAGCTTTGGGATGCATGTGCAGCCAGTTCGTGGGGCCCATGTGGTGGGCCCCACAAGCTTGGGTTACGAACCCTAGCCACAGAATTGTGACGGCTGGTTCTTTGTGCGAAAAATGACTTTTTGGCTGAACTTTGGACATACGTTTGAGGAGACAAACGTACTCGGATTGACGCACCATTTTTTCTCACGCGTTCACCGTTCAGCGCTCTTCGATTTGATAGGTTGTATCAAATGTGAAGCTCAACGGTGAGGAAGCTAAAATTCATGGAAGTTTGGCCTTTCGTTAAGGCAAACTAACTTGAATCTTTTAACTCCAAACCTTTAGTTATCCATCGAAAGTGGAGTAAAGGAGAGGGGTCAGCCGCCTATATAAATAGGGGCCTGCCCCCTTCCTCTAAACTCGTCCCAAGATTTAGATCTGAGCGGCTCCCAAAAAGTTTAGAGCACGCTGGGATCTAGCTTAAAATAAATATTTTCTCTTTTCCCTATATTTCTGCCTTGCTCCTGAAGGGCTCTAGCAAAGCCATGAAGGGGCTCGGATCGGATCCGAAATCTTGACGGAGGATCCACTTAAGTGAAACTTTCTTCGGTGCATGGTTGGCTTAGCGACAAGGGCATTGCTCGCCTTGGGACATGGTGCGGTTCGGCTCGGGACCAGGAGCGCCTCGCGAAGCGGTTTAGCTCGGGACAAGGAGCGGCTTGGGACGCGGTTCGGTACACCTTACCGGTGCAAGCAATGTTCCTGGTATGTAGTTTAATTAAGCATAGTATTTATAATATTGCAGCAGCTTAGATCTATCTTGGGTGGTTAGACCCACCTCAAGATAGTAGAGATCCTGGCTATGGTCTTGACATCCTTAGGGCTTTTCGTTAAATAGTTTAACATTTGTTTTTCTGCTGCATGTTTTCTGCCTCTATGGTCCGTCTGACGTAGGACGGGCCTAGAGGTATGCTATGAGGTTCCCTCAAACCCCATTAAAGAATCCATCGTATTAAGCGCGGCTTTGCATCCTTCTTGCTTAACAAGTATTTCAGCACTGCATGATCCGTGTGGATTATTACCTTGGATCCCAGGAGATAAGATCTGAACTTTTCAATGGTGTACACCTCGGCTAGTAATTCCTTCTCTGTAGTGATGTAATTTTTCTGAGCATCATCCAAGGGCTTACTAGCATAGTATATTGCGTGAAGCGTTCCCTCTTTCCTTTGGCCTAAAACAACTCCCACCGCTTGATCACTAGCATCACACATCAACTCAAAAGGTATGTTCCAATATGGCGGTTGTATGATAGGCGCAGAAATGAGAGCTTCTTTTAACCTGTTAAAAGCTAGCTAGCAAGCGTCAGAAACCACAAAGGGAGCATCCTTCACAAGAAGCTCCGTAAGAGGGCGAGCAATGCTAGAGAAGTCCTTTATAAAAGCGACTGTAAAATCCTGCATGGCCTAGAAAACCACTGATACCCTTAAGATTAGTAGGTGGCAACAAGTCTTTGATGACATTAACATTGGCCTTGTCAACTCGATCCCCTTAGAGGAGATGGCATGGTGTAACGACTGCTTTTCATGTATCTGGATTTAATATAATATAATATATGTTTTGGTGGATTTTCTCCTCTTGTGTGGTTTTCGTCTCCGTAGATTTCATTTTCGATCGATTCGTCGTATTTTCTCGCTTCTTCCTTAGGATTGTTGATTTCGAAGTATGTCATTCGTGACGGACTTCATAACGGTCGTATCTAACTATTAGATCAAGCCTAGGAGTCTTAGGAATCGATCCCGGGGCCCCGCGCTCCGTATCGGAACTTTTGGTGCTCATTAGCCGGTGTAAGAAGGGCCACCGACCGACTAGATGACGATCCAGTCGGTCGGCAATACTTCTTGGACCGACTAGTTGGCTTTCTAAAATTATTCAGGAGTTACTGTTTATCGTTAGTCGGTCTAAGAACGTTGGTTGACCGACTAGGTTGCAAACTAGTCGGTCGGCAATGCTTCTTTAACCGACTAACTCATCATCTTATTTTTGTATCAGCTACTGTTTACTCTTAGTCGGTCTAAGAACGTTCATCGACCGACTAGATGCTAAACTAGTCGGTCAGTATTTGTTCATGGACCGACTAACTCTAAAATCCTATTTTCGTTCAGGAGTTACTGTTTGCACGTAGTCGGTCTGCGTTGGTCGACCGACCGACTAGTTGCCAAACTAGTCGGTCAGTGGTTGCTCTTTGACCGACTAACCAGTGTTGAAACCCTAATTTCTGGGCAGCCGCCAGCCCAACCTATTTAAACCCAACCCAAACGATTTCTTCTTCCCCAACACGACCCAAAACCCTAAAATCTTCCCCCTTGAGCCCCCATCTTCCTCCAAGCTCCATTTCTCCATTCCAAGCCCTAAATCCATCATCCAAACCATCCATTCACTCCATCTACCTCTCATCTTCCCCAAATCCACCAAAACCCATCAAAATCCCCAAATCCCCCAAAACCCTAGTTTCCCCAAACTTCTCCAATCTTTTCCAGATCTGATCCTAGGGTTCCCCGGAGTGTTTCTTCCGTCTCCTCTTGGTAAGAAATCGATCTACCGTTGTTTTCTTAACCTATTTATATTTTTATGAAACCCTAATGTAATTTCATGTTATTTAATGATTGTTCCCCCAAAACAGCGATTTCCCCGTAGATTGGCGTCCGTGTGACGAAGTGGTCGTCATCCTCGGTGCTAGGCAAGTGAAACTTGCCACTTAGGGTTTAGGCCATGCTTTAGGCCATTTGCTAGTTGTAGGCGTAAAATAGGCTAGGCGACGAAATGATACTCGCCTAGGCGCAAATTGGGGAACTAGCTTGACAACGAAGCTAGTTCCAACGCATATAGCATGTTGCACGATTACCATGTCATGTTTACTTTCATTAACGGTACGCAATTTAAATGTCATGTCATTGCATCCTTAAGTGATTCTGTGATTGCGTAGCATCGCTACACTACTTGTGTTCCTGGCTCGTGACCAGAAGCGAGCATAATGAGTTGCTAACCCCAACGCTCGATATATTGAATTGTGAACTAAGAATGCGAGCTCCATGTGCGGGGCAACCCCAGGCTCACTAGCTGAGCTCAATGTGCGGGGACCCCAGGCTCCATTACGTGTGGGTATATGGGGTGAGGGTTAAGCGGCCATTCAACTGGGAGTCTGTTTGATCAACAACTGCAGTTGTAAGGCGTAAACTCTTTGGGGTGGGGTAGTGTTTGGTGCCGATCGGTCTGAAATGTTTACCATTCAGCGAAGGGCGCAAACATCTACAAAACAACCGTGAAACCTGATTTGTGTTTAATGCCGATCGGTCTGAATGTTGTACCATTCAGTGAAGGGCATAAACACCTACAACAATGTGAATTGATTGAGAATGTTAGTAGCTTGGCTACTCTTGCCTTGACCTGATAATTGTTTCCCTTGTACAAATTGTCTTGCCATGTCTTAATTGTGCGCTCATGTTATAACTGCCATGTCATGCATACTAAAACTGCTAGGTTGCTAGTTGCCTTACTTTCAGTTTCCTTGCCCAAGTCTTTTAGACTTGCTGACATGTGCCCCTTTACTCTTTTGGGTGACACATGTTAGATCCTGAGCCTGAGTACCTTGTTGAGGACGAGGTGTTTGCTGACGCCGAGCCCGAGCTCGTGTTTGACGGGAGTACGTGGACACTGGGGACCAGTCCTGGTGTCTTCGTTGTGTTTTGCTTTTGTTAGACAGTTGTTTTGTTATCGGTGCGTAGCACCTATACTTTGTTGTTATGTCGTTTCTTTTGTTGGCCTTGTTCTGGGCCTTAGACTCTTTCCTTTTAGCCTGGTGGCTTTTCTGGATGTTGAACTTATTTTCCTTGTTGGACAATGTATGAGATGTGGGATTTTCTAATCTGTCTCTCCTTGTATTATTATTGTTATTCTGTTGTGGTTACAGGGACCTGCTTATGTATTTATTGACGCTGATCGGGTTTGGGGCTTCACAGCCCCACTCCCATGCGGACCTTTTCACGTCTCGCCTCCATTTTAGGGAAGCGGGTCGTGACAGGTTTTGTTGGTGGCCCATGCAGGTCCTTCTGTAACTGCGATCTTTGGAATAGCGATAATAATATTAGAATGTCCAATAAATTAAGTTCGACGTCCGAGTCATAAGCTATGAGTCTAATCTGATTCGTTCTCTGTGTCATTAAATGGCAGGAAGGTGTTTCACCCGTGGTGGGGGTAGTGGTGCGCTCCCTCATGATGAGGAGCCTGAGCGGGAACCCACCAGCGGTGAGATGATGCGGATGATGCTCCAGATGATGCAAGTGCAGCAGGGCGTGCTCCTGCAAGTCCAGAATGCTCCACTTGCTCGAGCTGCCCGGGCTCTTCCGGATGCCCCTCGCTCTAAGCCAGGAGCGAAGAAATTTCGGGAGCTGGGTCCAGCGTATTTTGATGGTTCTGAGGGTCCTCTGGCTGTCGATGAGTGGATTCGGAACATCGAGGACAATCTGAAGATGGCCAAGATTACCCCGGCTGGATGGGTTGATTTGGCGAAGAGGCAACTAAAGGATAATGCTCGGAATTGGTGGGATGCGGAAGAGAAGATGTTGGTGCCGATAGCTTGGGCTACCTTCAAGGCTAGATTTGATGGTGAGTTCTTTCCGAAAGCTGCCAGGGAAGAGATGCTGCAGCGTTTTATCGATTTGAAGCAAGGGAACTCGTCGGTGGACATGTATCACCAAGAGTTCATGAGGCTGAGTCGGTTTGCACCAAAGATGGTGCAGGACGCTGAGGAGAAGGCTCAGAGGTTCCTGCAGGGGCTTGCTTCGGAGCTCCAGAGTTTTGTGACCTCTTCTGACCGGGAATCTTATCAGAAGGTTCTAGTAGCAGCTAAGAGGCAGGAGCTGCTCGTGAACCAGATGAAGGGGTCTGTTGTTGGTGCTGGGAAGAGGCCTATGGAGCAGGCGAGAGCCGTGGTTAGACCTGGATTCAGGCCTAATCAGTCTGCTCAGTTTAAGAGGCCAGGAGGGCCTATTCTGAAGATTTGCCATTTCTGCGGCAAGCCTGGCCATATTAAGGATCAATGTCGGAATTTTTTGGGCCAGTGTCTGATTTGTGGAGATGCTTCCCATGTCGCGAAGGATTGTCGGCATGCGGGTCAGCTGCGGAGGGCTCCTGTTGCAGCTCAGCCGTTGCAACAGCGAGCGTCTGTTCCTGCTGGTCGTGGGGCAGCTCTTGTTCCGCAGAGGCAGGCTTTTCAGCAGGCTGTTCCGCCGAGGAGGTAGGCTTTTCTGATGACCGCTGCGGAGAGCGAGGCTGTGGATGAGGTTATCGCAGGTAATCCTCAATCTAGCTGTTACTTTCCTAGATGGTTTTGATTGTTAGATTATGTTGTTTGCTTGAACATGGTTGTTTGCTAGACTAGGGTTTGATTGTTAATTGCTTGTTAGGTGTGGTTTTGGTTTGCACATTTCCTGCACGGGTCCTCTTTGACTCTGGTGCGTCGATGTGCATTATTTCTCGGAGCTTCGTGGAGAGGCATTCCTTGTCGACTTCCCCTCTTCCAAAGAGTTGGAATATCGTTACAGGGAATGGTGTGGTCTCGGTGCATCGTGGTTGTAATTCTTGCTCTTTGGTGGTTTGTGGACATGAGCTTTTCGCTGATTTCATTGTCCACGACATCATCAACTATGATGCAGTTCTTGGGATGGACTGGCTTGCGAGCTTCTATGCTACGATCGACTGTCGGAGGAAGAAGGTGGTGTTCGAGATTCCCGGACATCCAGTGTTTGAGTTCAATCGTGGTAGCAGTTCGCTTGGTCCTGTCAGATTTCGGGCCAGGCCGGTGGAGGATGTGGCTATGCAGATGGAGCTGGAGTGGCCAGCTGTGGTGCGAGATTTCGGCGACGTCTTCCCCGAGGAGATGTCTGGTTTGCCGCCTGATCGAGCTTTGGAATTTTCTATCGATCTTGTTCCAGGTGCGCAGCCGATTTCGAAGGCGCCGTATCGTATGGCACCTGCAGAGTTGGAAGAGTTGCGGAAGCAGTTGGATGAGCTTTTGCAGAAGGGTTATATTAATCCTAGCGGTCCCCGTGGGGAGCACCGGTGTTGCTGGTTAAGAAGAAGGATGGTTCGCGTCGTATGTGCGTGGACTATCGGGAGTTGAATGCGGTGACCATTAAGAATAAATACCCGTTGCCTCGCATCGATGATATTTTTGATCAGCTTGGAGGTTCGAGGGTGTTTTCTAAATTGGATTTGAGGAGTGGTTACCATCAGTTGAAGGTGAAGAAGGGAGATGTTCCGAAGACAGCGTTCAGGACGAAGTATGGACACTATGAGTTCGTGGTTATGCCTTTTGGCGTAACTAACGCGCCCGCAGTTTTCATGAATCTGATGAACCTGATTTTCTACGACTTTTTGGATAAGTTTGTCGTTATCTTTATTGACGACATTCTGATCTATTCGAAGTCGGAGGAAGAGCATACCTCGCACTTAAGGACGGTGTTGGAGATTTTGAGGAAGCATCGGTTGTATGCTAAGTTTTCGAAGTGCGAGTTTTGGCTGGATAGAGTTGCTTTTCTCGGGCATGTGGTGACTGGAGATGGTATTTCAGTGGATCCCGAGAAGATTCGGGCCATCAGGGAGTGGCCTGTTCCGTCGTCTGCATCTGAGATTCGGAGTTTTCTTGGACTTGCTGGTTATTATCGGCGATTTATTGAGGACTTTTCTCGTATTACTGAGCCGATGACCAGGTTGACGCGGAAGGATGTTGCTTTTGTTTGGTCGGATGATTGTGAGGGTGCTTTTGGTGTTCTGAAGGAAAGGTTGACGACTGCCCCTATTCTTGTTGTGCCTGATCGCAGCGGTGGATTTGAGATCTTTTGCGATGCTTCTGGCAAGGGTCTCGGTTGTGTGTTGCATCAGCATGGGCACGTTGTGGCGTATGCGTCTCGTCAGCTTAAGGTTCATGAGAAGAATTATCCGACGCATGATTTGGAGTTGGCTGCCGTTGTGTTTGCTCTTAAGATTTGGAGGCACTTCTTGCTGAGTGAGAAAGTGAAGATTTTCACCGATCACAAAAGCTTGAAGTACATTTTCACTCAGAAGGAGCTCAACATGCGACAGCGTCGATGGTTGGAGCTTATGGCGGATTATGATATTGATTTGCAGTTTCACCCTGGCAAGGTGAATGTGGTTCCGGATGCTTTGAGTAGGCTTCCAGCGGTGATGATTTTGACCTCGCAGTGGAGATTGCAGCAGGATTTTTGCGAGTCTGGCGTGGAGATTGTTCTTCCTGGAGAGACTTCGTCGTTGATGTACATGCAGGTACGGTCGACGATCATGGATCGGATTAAGGCTGGCCAGGCCGAGGATCCGAGGCTGGTGAGGATTCGGGAGCAGGTGGAAGCCGGTCTGCGGACTGACTTTTTGATTCATGAGGATGGCTCGCTGAGGTTTGGGGCCAGGTTGTGTGTGCCTGCTGGGGATATCAGAGAGGAGCTGATGGTGGAGGCACACAGTTCGCCGTATTCTGTGCATCCTGGTGGCACCAAGATGTACCAGGATCTTCGTCTGAATTATTGGTGGCATGGTATGAAGAGGAGCCTGGCTCGAAGTGTAGCCAAGTGCTTGGTTTGCCAGCAAGTGAAGGCGGAGCATCAGCGTACGGCCGGGTTGCTACAACCGCTTCCGATTCCGGAGTGGAAATGACAACACATCACTATGGATTTCGTGACTGGACTACCTCGGAGTCCGAAGCAGAATGCCGCGATTTGGGTGATCGTAGATCGATTGACCAAATCTGTGCACTTTATCCCGTTCTGAGTGGGACAGTCCACTGAGGCGCTAGCGAGGAGATATATGGAGGTAAAATTCTTTTACTCTCCGTTTTTATTTCCTTTTCCTAGTTTGGATAGTGATGTGACGTGAATCGTGCAGGAGGTTGTGCGACTTCATGGAGTCCCCGTAAGTATCGTGTCTGACAGAGACACGAGGTTCACATCTCAGTTCTGGCAGATTTTGCAGAAGAGCTTGGGTACGCGTCTGAGTTTCAGCACGGCGTACCATCCGCAGACGGATGGCCAGTCCGAGAGGACGATTCAGATTTTGGAAGACATGCTGAGGGCGTGCATGTTGGATTTCAAGGGTTCGTGGGAGGACCATCTACATTTGGTGGAGTTCTCTTACAACAACAGCTTCCAGGCGAGTATTGGCATGGCGCCTTTCGCCGCTCTTTATGGGAGGAAATGTCGATCGCCATTGAGTTGGTATGACGTTGGTGATCGGGAGTTGTTGGGACCGGAGATGATCGTGGAGGCCGTGGATATCGTCAGGAATATTCGGGAGAAGTTGAGGATTGCTCAGGACCGTTTTAAGCATTGGGCGGATGCTAAACGTCGTCCTTTGGACTTTCAACCGGGCGACCATGTGTTCTTGAAGATTTCCCCGAATCGTGGTGTGATTCGTTTCGGGAAGCGTGGGAAGTTGAGCCCGCGATACATTGGACCGTTTGACGTTTTGGAGAGGGTTGGCGAGGTAGCTTATCGCTTGGCCTTGCCGCCATCTTTGGAAGGAGTTCACAATGTTTTCCATGTGTCGCAGCTTCGTCGATACATTAGCGATCTGTCTCATGCGGTAGATTTTTCGGAGATTACCGTTCGCCCCGATATGACGTATGACCAGCATCCAGTGCAGATTCTGGACAGGCGTCAGAAATCGCTTCGGAACAAGATTGTCAATCTTGTGAGGGTGATGTGGCGACACGGTTCATCTGGAGAGTCTACTTGGGAGAATGAGGATGAGATGCGAGAGCGTTTCCCACTTTTGTTTCCGGACTCGTGAGTATTCGGAAATTCCGAGGACGGAATTTTTCTTAAGTTGGGGAGGATGTAACGACTAATTTTCATGTATCTGGATTTAATATAATATAATATATGTTTTGGTGGATTTTCTCCTCTTGTGTGGTTTTCGTCTCCGTAGATTTCATTTTCGATCGATTCGTCGTATTTTCTCGCTTCTTCCTTAGGATTGTCGATTTCGAAGTATGTCATTCGTGACGGACTTCATAACGGTCGTATCTAACTATTAGATCAAGCCTAGGAGTCTTAGGAATCGATCCCGGGGCCCCGCGCTCCGTATCGGAACTTTTGGTGCTCATTAGCCGGTGTAAGAAGGGCCACCGACCGACTAGATGACGATCCAGTCGGTCGGCAATCCTTCTTGGACCGACTAGTTGGCTTTCTAAAATTATTCAGGAGTTACTGTTTATCGTTAGTTGGTCTAAGAACGTTGGTTGACCGACTAGGTTGCAAACTAGTCGGTCGGCAATGCTTCTTTAACCGACTAACTCATCATCTTATTTTTGTATCAGCTACTGTTTACTCTTAATCGGTCTAAGAACGTTCATCGACCGACTAGATGCTAAACTAGTCTGTCAGTATTTGTTCATGGACCGACTAACTCTAAAATCCTATTTTCATTCAGGAGTTACTGTTTGCACGTAGTCGGTCTGCGTTGGTCGACCGACCGACTAGTTGCCAAACTAGTCGGTCAGTGGTTGCTCTTTGACCGACTAACCAGTGTTGAAACCCTAATTTCTGGGCAGCCGCCAGCCAAACCTATTTAAACCCAACCCAAACGATTTCTTCTTCCCCAACACGACCCAAAACCCTAAAATCTTCCCCCTTGAGCCCCCATCTTCCTCCAAGCTCCATTTCTCCATTCCAAGCCCTAAATCCATCATCCAAACCATCCATTCACTCCATCTACCTCTCATCTTCCCCAAATCCACCAAAACCCATCAAAATCCCCAAATCCCCCAAAACCCTAGTTTCCCCAAACTTCTCCAATCTTTTCCAGATCTGATCCTAGGGTTCCCCGGAGTGTTTCTTCCGTCTCCTCTTGGTAAGAAATCGATCTACCGTTGTTTTCTTAACCTATTTATATTTTTATGAAACCCTAATGTAATTTCATGTTATTTAATGATTGTTCCCCCAAAACAGCGATTTCCCCGTAGATTGGCGTCCGTGTGACGAAGTGGTCGTCATCCTCGGTGCTAGGCAAGTGAAACTTGCCACTTAGGGTTTAGGCCATGCTTTAGGCCATTTGCTAGTTGTAGGCGTAAAATAGGCTAGGCGACGAAATGATACTCGCCTAGGCGCAAATTGGGGAACTAGCTTGACAACGAAGCTAGTTCCAACGCATATAGCATGTTGCACGATTACCATGTCATGTTTACTTTCATTAACGGTACACAATTTAAATGTCATGTCATTGCATCCTTAAGTGATTCTGTGATTGCGTAGCATCGCTACACTACTTGTGTTCCTGGCTCGTGACCAGAAGCGAGCATAATGAGTTGCTAACCCCAACGCTCGATATATTGAATTGTGAACTAAGAATGCGAGCTCCATGTGCGGGGCAACCCCAGGCTCACTAGCTGAGCTCAATGTGCGGGGACCCCAGGCTCCATTACGTGTGGGTATAGGGGGTGAGGGTTAAGCGGCCATTCAACTGGGAGTCTGTTTGATCAACAACTGCAATTGTAAGGCGTAAACTCTTTGGGGTGGGGTAGTGTTTGGTGCCGATCGGTCTGAAATGTTTACCATTCAGCGAAGGGCGCAAACATCTACAAAACAACCGTGAAACGTGATTTGTGTTTAGTGCTGATCAGTCTGAATGTTGTACCATTCAGCGAAGGGCATAAACACCTACAACAATGTGAATTGATTGAGAATGTTAGTAGCTTGGCTACTCTTGCCTTGACCCGATAATTGTTTCCCTTGTACAAATTGTCTTGCCATGTCTTAATTGTGCGCTCTTGTTATAACTGCCATGTCATGCATACTAAAACTGCTAGGTTGCTAGTTGCCTTACTTTCAGTTTCCTTGCCCAAGTCTTTTAGACTTGCTGACATGTGCCCCTTTACTCTTTTGGGTGACACATGTTAGATCCTGAGCCTGAGTACCTTGTTGAGGACGAGGTGTTTGCTGACGCCGAGCCCGAGCTCGTGTTTGACGGGGAGTACGTGGACACTGGGGACCAGTCCTAGTGTCTTCGTTGTGTTTTGCTTTTGTTAGACAGTTGTTTTGTTATCGGTGCGTAGCACCTATACTTTGTTGTTATGTCGTTTCTTTTGTTGGCCTTGTTCTGTGACGTGCGTTTATATTTCATATATTTGCGCACGTTTTCTTCCGTGTTTTTCCGTTATTTACCGTCGTCTTGTATTCGTTTTTTCGTATTTTCTCGTTTTCTTTCACTTTTCTTTGTTTATCCGTGTTTGCAGGAGATTGACCGTGTAGGGGACGTTTAACGATGATATCTCAAGTCCCCGGAGCAACGGGAGGAGTCGCGTGTGATCCAGGGGGTCAAACGTCAAAGAATTCATCTTTCAGCCCCTCACCCGGTCGGTTGGTCATCTCCAACCGATCGGGTGATGCACACGTGCACCACCCGGTCTCTGCCGCATCTCACAAAGAAGCCACCCGACCGGTTCACAGACCGGTTCTGCGGGCGGCTGTTCTCTGTTTTTTCGAGCAGAATTCCAACCGATCGGGTGACTCTCACCCGATCGGTTCATCTGTAGCTGATGTTAAAGAGCTGAAGACACGGGCGTCCAACCGATCGCTTCACCCGATGGCTCCAAGATCCAACCGGTCACCCCAAGAACTCAACCGACCGGTTCATCTGACCGGGTGAAGCGCCGCCGTTTTCTGTTTACTATTTGTAACAGATCACCCGATCGGTTGACTTGTCAACCGATCGGGTGACGCTTTTCCTGCTGGTTTGGACCCGAACCACTAGGGTTTCGAAGTGGGGCTATAAATACTCGAAGTTGGCCGACTGAAAGGGGATCTCCTCTCAGTTTTTTAGGGCTTTTGCCCCCCTTCTCTTGGGAGTTCTAGGTAAGTTTTAGATTAGGTATTTTGTTCAATAAGTCTTGTATGGGATCAACGATTCACTCAAGATAAGTATTTCTTTCTCTTGTTCTCCATTTTTTGTGTTGTATTTCTTTTGCTTCATGATGAATGTTTGTGTGTGTTTTGTGTTGTTTGGTTATATGTTTTTCATCATGGAGTAGTATTAATGAACCCTAATACGGGTTAGGGTAGGATTGTTGCTTGGGAATTTACATTAGACTTGGTTGCATGGCACGTGTTCGATGAAATGTGTCAATGGGGATTTCTAGCAATCTGGGTCCAATTCGTACGGCAACACACTAGATGTGTTGGGGATTGGGGTCCGGTTCTTGTCCTGTCAAGATCCGCTTCGATGTATTGCTAGAAATCACATTTGACCTATTTGGCCATTAGGGTTACGCGGGGGTGTTTCATTGTCATCGGCGGGAAAAAGACCGCCTTTGACCGTCGGGCCGAGGGGGAATAAACTTGGCGGTTGACTCCCTAGCCATAGCTCACGCCCCCAGCGTAGACATCGAGTCCTCGCGCGCGGGAGCGGCTTGGACAAAGTGTTGGGAGATATCATTGTGGCCTTAATGCTCCCGGTTGCGGAAGGTGTTTATGGACACGGGAGTGCCCACCGTCCGGAACCGGGTAGGCCTAGCGTGCTTGGCACCGACCGGAATATCAGGCCATGGACGCTAGGTACCACCTTTTGGGGCAATGTCTCACCCTGGATCAAGTCAAATGCCAAGTGTCATGAGTGCTCTAGCCCGTGTTAGCGGGGATTCATTTCATGTCTTTTTCATTTCTTCCTTTTATTTCTACATTCCTCCCATATCATCCGCGTAGCTAGCACACAACCTAGGCGAGGCTAGTAGCCACTCAAGCCATCCACCTCCCTGTGTTCGATATACCCGCACCCTACACTAACCGTGCACTTGCGGTAAAACGACACCGCGCCCAAACCGTAAACGGGGCGCCGGTCAAGTTTTTGGCGCCGTTGCCGGGGAGGCGTTCGGTTTGATATTAGCTTAGCTTGGGTTCGTTAGTCTACGCATAAAAACACAAAAATTTCTTTTTCTTTTTATAAAAAAATATATATATATTCAATAACCAAGAAATTTTTCCCCCACTGTTATATTATCTTTTTGTTATTTTCTTGTGCTATTGACGCTCCTCTCTAGTTTTATTATTTTTGTTGTCCAGGTATCTTTGGTGTAACCATGTGGAGATCAAATTTCGATGCTCAGATGAGAGGCTACAATCCCTATTCATTTTTGGTTTGTGAGACTTGTGGGATGGCAGGGCACGTGTATTATGATTGCCTTGAGAGCCTCCCCCCCACACCAAGGCCATACATTTTCCCACAACCATAACCCAAACACCTCCCATCCATTTCCTCAGCCTTATATCCCTCCACCACCACAAGAAGAATCAAGTCTCGTATCTCTCCTTGAAGGTGCCTTGTTTAATCAAGGCCAATTCTTACAAAACGTGATGTCACCAATTACCGAGACTACGCCAAAGAGAGGGGATGAAGGAGAGGATATACCTACTTTCATGGTTGAGACTACCATGCCGTCGGCCACAATAGACACATCTCATGCCGACCCCCCATTTTTCCATCATTACCACTTGGATGACGAAGCATTTTTTGATGATGACAGTGAGGATTGGGAGATGTCTCTAGGATCTGTGGGAGAGACTTGTCATCTCTATTTGGAAACCCCATATGAGTCCTATGAGAGCACCGAGGAGACCACAGAGCTTATGCATACCGGCGAGGAGGATGTGCGTGAGGACGACGACACCACGACCACATACGACGGGTCCGCTCCACATCCACCTCCACAGCCATCTCTGTCACAGCTTCCTCCTTGGTCGGTGGTCAACCATGAGGATGTCAATCAGGACATCGAGCAGATGGAGAAGCATGAGCATATCGTCGAGGAGGATGTGCATGAGGGCTTGGATACGATCGTCCACTTCATGGAGCCCGAGCCACATCTACCTCTACCGTCACGCTCCACTTCTTCTGCGGCTGAGCATCTACTTGAGCATATTGCCCATATTCAGGGAGATTTTCATACTCACTCTCACTCCACATTTGAGTCTCGCTTTTCACGTCATATTTCCTTAGACTCATATATATTTGACACACCATATCTCTCACAGGACACAGGATCGACTTCCCTTGAGGTATGCTGCGGTGTGTCACCACCTGGAGAGCAACTTCAAATGGAGAGCGGGGATTTGATCGTCGCTAGCATAGAGGATAGCATACCATTTCCAGGGAGTGTTCGCCACATTTCATATATTTTACCATCATTTACCGGTGACTATCTCTGGAATACATTTATTTTAGGAAATAATTTCTTGCCATGGACTAATGCACCTCTTCCTTTACAGGTCACAGGTGGACACCTACGAGGGATGCTTGGAGGTGCATTGCTTGGGTCCATTGGCACACGTGGCACAGCGCTTCTAGCGGAGCCATAGAAGGAGCAGTTAGAGCAGCTACCTGCCCCACTTCAGATCTTGGATCCGCCTATGCTCAGGTGTATCCTAATCCAGTAGTGTAAAAATTTACCGCTTTCTAGTTTAGATTTGAATAATCTCGTCTCCTCTCATTAGCGAGGGGAGCGTATCTAGGATTTGCTTTTGCATCTTAATAACCCTTCATGTCGTGCCCTTCTATCATTTCACCCTCTTCCTCTTCCGAGGAGAACGAGACTGTCTCTCCTGCATTCTGATTTCTTTCTTTTCCGATTTTCCCCTAGCATATTTCTGCATCACATTGATCATATCATTTTGCTAGCATTGTCATGTTCAGCTTGGGGGAAATCGACTTTTGTGTGCATGTTTTCGTGTGTAGTTGTCGTGTGTTTGTGTCTTTGAGTCCTTCGTCGTGTTTTACATCTTTTATTTGAGTGTTTCTTTTTCTTTATTTTTTAATTTCGTTCATGTGTTTCTTGTGTTTTTCATTTTTTGTGTCGGTGCGTAACTCCCCCCCATTTTCATTGCCCTCCTGTATTCACTACTATTGCATTGAGGACAATGCAAGTTTCAGCTTGGGGGAGTCGCACTTCGTGCGTCTTTTGTCTCTTTTTCTTCGTTATTTGAGTCGTTTTTCTCCGTGTTTTTCTTTTTCTTTTTCTTTTCTTCTTTTTATCTCTTTCTCCTAGAGATGAACCCTATGATGAATTGCCACGAAAATCACACGCACACTTAGCATAGCTTCGATAATCACATTCACTAACCCTAGGAAGCCGAGTCCATTGCATTTCATGCTTCGTGGGTTCACCTTGCTTTTGTGTGAGTTGTTTGTCGTGACTAGCTAGGGGTGTACTTCTATTTTGTGATTTTGATTTATATACCTATCCTTGGTTGACCCCTAGATTATCATGCTTCGATTTGAATGTGCGGTATCTGCTTCTACTGTCTGCTTCTATATGCATGCTATATTTATATCGTATATTTCAATTCGCATGTGTCGGGATTCCACAATTAAGGACTAGGATAACCCACTTAGCCCATGCTCTAATTAGCGAGAATAGTTTCCTTTGCCCAAGTGTTTAGATTCCGATTTCTTTTTTGTTTTACTTGGTGTAAACCCCCTCGTCGTGTACCGTTCTCCCACTTGGGAGAGTACACATGTATATACCCCAATATCCAAAAATCCAAAAAAGGAGAAAAGAAAAGAAAAACCCAAAAAGAAAGAAATGAATAAAAAAATTGTATAGCCAAAAATCCAAAAAAAAATACAAATACCCAAAACCCAAAAAAAATTACAGTGTGAATATTTTTCCTACTTGCCGAGAATAAAGGGAAGGCGAGAATTTGCACCGAGTGTTCTTCTCCACATCATCTCAACCCCCATCGTTTTCGAAAACACTTGGCTTAGGAACTTTTTAGCTATTATCTAGGCTTTAGTGTGGTGATTTCCTTAACCCTAGTTGTGGAGTCCCTGACGCATGATATGTTTCGATTCTCTCTCTATTCTCATGCATGCTTGAACCATATATTCACCGCTTAATTCAATTTGAATCGATATTTGGGTCTTTCTTTGGGTATGTGTATATGGAGCTTTATTGCACATCGTAGATAGTGACACCGTCTGCTAGCACACGACCGCACTCACTCGCGCTTCACCGCATGGGCCCATGGCACTTGTCTGGACTCGTATTCCTTGGTTTAGTGATGTGATTTGGCGTTCGCTTGCTTGGTGTGTCATTTTTGATTTTGTTGGCCCTAACGGGTGATCTAGGATATAGAGTTTTCTTTTTCTTTCTTCCTCTCTATTTTTCCCTTCCGAGCTCCTACTCTCACTCGTCTTCCTCGAGGACGAGGAAGAGTTCAGCTTGGGGGATTTTGACGTGCGTTTATATTTCATATATTTGCGCACGTTTTCTTCCGTGTTTTTCCGTTATTTACCGTCGTCTTGTATTCGTTTTTTCGTATTTTCTCGTTTTCTTTCACTTTTCTTTGTTTATCTGTGTTTGCAGGAGATTGACCGTGTAGGGGACGTTTAACGATGATATCTCAAGTCCCCGGAGCAACGGGAGGAGTCGCGCGTGATCCAGGGGGTCAAACGTCAAAGAATTCATCTTTCAGCCCCTCACCCGGTCGGGTGGTCATCTCCAACCGATCGGGTGATGCACGCGTGCACCACCCGGTCTCTGCCGCAGCTCACAAAGAAGCCACCCGACCGGTTCACAGACCGGTTCTGCGGGCGGCTGTTCTCTGTTTTTTCGAGCAGAATTCCAACCGATCGGGTGACTCTCACCCGATCGGTTCATCTGTAGCTGATGTTGAAGAGCTGAAGACACGGGCGTCTAACCGATCGCTTCACCCGACGGCTCTAAGATCCAACCGGTCACCCCAAGAACTCAACCGACCGGTTCATCTGACCGGGTGAAGCGCCGCCGTTTTCTGTTTACTATTTGTAACAGATCACCCGATCGGTTGACTTGTCAACCGATCAGGTGACGCTTTTCATGCGGGTTTGGACCCGAACCACTAGGGTTTCGAAGTGGGGCTATAAATACTCGAAGTTGGCCGACTGAAAAGGGATCTCCTCTCAGTTTTTTAGGGCTTTTGCCCCCCTTCTCTTGGGAGTTCTAGGTAAGTTTTAGATTAGGTATTTTGTTCAATAAGTCTTGTATGGGATCAACGATTCACTCAAGATAAGTATTTCTTTCTCTTGTTCTCCATTTTTTGTGTTGTATTTCTTTTGCTTCATGATGAATGTTTGTGTGTGTTTTGTGTTGTTTGGTTATATGTTTTTCATCATGGAGTAGTATTGATGAACCCTAATACGGGTTAGGGTAGGATTGTTGCTTGGGAATTTACATTAGACTTGGTTGCATGGCACGTGTTCGATGAAATGTGTCAATGGGGATTTCTAGCAATCTGGGTCCAATTCGTACGGCAACACACTAGATGTGTTGGGGATTGGGGTCCGGTTCTTGTCCTATCAAGATCCGCTTTGATGTATTGCTAGAAATCACATTTGACCTATTTGGCCATTAGGGTTACGCGGGGGTGTTTCATTGTCATCGGCGGGAAAAAGACCGCCTTTGACCGTCGGGCCGAGGGGGAATAAACTTGGCGGTTGACTCCCTAGCCATAGCTCATGCCCCCAGCGTAGACATCGAGTCCTCGCGCGCGGGAGCAGCTTGGACGAAGTGTTGGGAGATATCATTGTGGCCTTAATGCTCCCGGTTGCGGAAGGTGTTTATGGACACGGGAGTGCCCACCGTCCGGAACCGGGTAGGCCTAGCGTGCTTGGCACCGACCGGAATATCAGGCCATGGACGCTACGTACCACCTTTTGGGGCAATGTCTCACCCTGGATCAAGTCAAATGCCAAGTGTCATGAGTGCTCTAGCCCGTGTTAGCGGGAATTCATTTCATGTCTTTTTCATTTCTTCCTTTTATTTCTACATTCCACCCATATCATCCGCGTAGCTAGCACACAACCTAGGCGAGGCTAGTAGCCACTCAAGCCATCCACCTCCCTGTGTTCGATATACCCGCACCCTACACTAACCGTGCACTTGCGGTAAAACGACACCGCGCCCAAACCGTAAACGGGGCGCCGGTCATTCTGGGCCTTAGACTCTTTCCTTTTAGCCTGGTGGCTTTTCTGGATGTTGAACTTATTTTCCTTGTTGGACAATGTATGAGATGTGGGATTTTCTAATCTGTCTCTCCTTGTATTATTATTGTTATTCTGTTGTGGTTACAGGGACCTGCTTATGTATTTATTGACGCTGATCGGGTTTGGGGCTTCACAGCCCCACTCCCGTGCGGACCTTTTCACGTCTCGCCTCCATTTTAGGGAAGCGGGTCGTGACACATGGCCAAGAACTACTCCCTCTGTTACCATGAAATGGCACTTTTCCCAATTTAAAATCAAATTAATATCTTGGCATCATTCTAAGACTTTAGACAAATTGGCTAAACAAGTATCAAAGTCGGTGCCATAAACGGAAAAGTCATCCATAAAAACTTCCTTTATACTTTCATTGAAGTCCAAGAAAATGGACGTCATGCACCTTTGCAATGTCGAGGGTGCATTACATAATCCAAATGGCATTCTTTGGTATGCGAAGGTGCCGTAGGGATATGTAAACGTATTTTTTTCTTGGTTCTCACGATGCAATGGGATTTGGAAGAATCCGTAATACCCATCAAGGTAACAAAAATATTTATGCTTGGTAAGTCGCTCAAGCATTTGATCGATGAATGGGAGAGGGAAGTGGCCTTTTCTGGTGGTTTTATTGAGTTTTCTATAATCAATGAACATGCGCCAACCAGTGACAGTCCTAGTAGATATAAATTCATCTTTATCGTTCCTCACAACGGTCATACCCCCTTCTTAGGCACAATCTGAATGGGGCTAACCCATCTACTATCAAAAATGGGGTAGATAATATCAGCGTCTAGTAGTTTTAGCACCTCCTTTTTACTACTTCTTTCATGTTAGAATTCAGTCCCCTTTGAGGCTCAATGGAAGTAGCTTCCTTATCCTCGAGGTGGATTCTATGGGTGCATATGGTGTCGCTAATGCCTTTCAGGTCGGCAATTCTATACCCTATCACCTTCTTATGTGCTCTGAGGGTTTTGAGATGGCTTTCTAATTGTGGCTCGGTCAAGGAGGCACTAACGATGACAGGGTAGGTAGAGTTCTCCACTAAGAAAGCATATTTTAATTTCGCAGGAAGGGGTTTTAGTTCTACCTGAGGAGGTACTGTACCCCCATCATCGTTCGCCTATGAAAAGGAAGCGTCCTCAACTGCTGGTTCAGATGCTGGGAATTCTTCGTCGCTAGATTCATAAGATGAGCAAGACAATGACGGTGCATCGTGGTAGACGTCTGCGGAGTCTATCTCCATGGGATCAGGTTTCGTAGTGCACCTGTCAATAGGAATAGAGCATTCAGATGCTTACACATTATCAGGTGTAAAGTCAAGAAGGCTTCCCTGATCGATATCGCATTGGAGTGGTCCAGGATCTACGTATTCCTCATGGTCATAGTCTTCGTAGGTCTCAGTCTGGAGGATGTTGTCACCATAGAAGAGTAGAGTGTCTCCCTCATACTGTATGTAGATTCCGTCAGAGATGGGGACGCTGTCCAAGGACTCTGCATCCTGGAAGGTGCTCACAATGAAGACCGAGAGTTCTTGAACAATTGGGTCTTTTGTAGGGAATTCGATCGGGCCGTTGGTGCATACATCAGTCACTACGCTCTCCAGTATACTTAAGAGTCGGGGCTCATCTAACGGTTCAAAATGACGAGTCGATCTCCAATATGCGTCAACCGGTAGAGTTTCAATAGCGCAGAGATGCATCACGTTGATCGCTCCAGGACGTACACCCAAAGAACGGTTGTAGTTTTACCGCAAGCGCATGGTATAGCGGCGAGCGGGTATCGAACACAGGGAGGACGAATGACCGTGCTTGCTCCTAATCAACCTGGCTATTTAAGAATAGAGAGAATTGCCTTGGGCGATCCTGTCACAATCGTCAGACAAATGTGCGAAATATCAAATCAAATAAAGAACGTCTAGGGAACGGGGAATCCCCGCTACTCACCGTATTTCATAGATGTGGTTCGTCGGTATCAAAATTGCTAGAATGAGTATTTGGATGAACTAGTTGCAACTAAATGTGGAACCAAGCTCACGCTCTCGCGCTGTTGCCGGTCTATAGCTATCCTAGGGTCGGGTACAATCTCTTGCAAACCCTAGCCTAGGAAAGCTAGCATTAGGATCAACATCATCGTCCAATTGCGCACCGAGCCCAATCTCTTGCAAACTCGGTCCACAATCTAAATTAGGATAGTTCCTACCCGTCCAATCTCTTGCAAACGGGTATCGGCACAGAATTGCAACCGGAGATCCTAGTATCGGTCCAATCTCTTGTAAACCGATACTTCGAAAATCCGACTCCAACCCAATTCGGATTTCTAGGGCTTCCTATCAAATTGGGATCCAATCTCTTGCAAATCCCAATTGATATGAATACCTAGCTATCCGTAGTGATTCGATCCCAATCTAATCTCTAATTATTGATTCTAGCACAATTTCTACCAATTTATCACAAATACGAAATTGGGCTTGTAGGGTTCATCCCCACGCCCCAAGACGTGGAGACTACTCACAAATCATAGCAATAGCACAAAAATAATCAATGAAATAGACAATGGAATTCATCACAACAATGATATAAACAATAAAAATAGAGTTTTTGGGGAAGAGAGATGCAAACCAAAGTAGTTCTTCAATTAATCCAACAAAAATCCAAGTTTTTCTCTTCTCCAATCACAAATAATAAAGCTAAAAAGTATTCTCAAAAAGCTGCAAAAAATCTAAGAGATGGCTCCTAAAACTAGGGTAAAAACATGGCTTAAATAGCCCCAAAAATCGTCCAAAAATCCTGACCAAAACGCCCCTGCACAGCCTGTTTTCCGCAAATTTCGCTACAGGCAGCGCATCGCACTCGGCCGAGTGACAAAAGTCGCTCGGCCGAGTGAAAACCCTGTCATTTTCCAGTAAGTCGGGGGCTTCAAGGGCCTTCAGTTCAGAGGTGGCTCGGCCGAGTGAGTTGTCGTCACTCGGCCGATGGCTTCACTGCACTCGGGCGGACATGGTTTACCACTCGGCCGAGTGGGTCTTCTGAAGCTCAGGTGGCCGAAAAACAGTAACTTCGATATCTTTGAGGGCCTTCGTCTGGGCGCCACTCGGGCGGACGTGGTATAGTCACTCGGCCGATGTGGTCTCCGTCGCTCGGCCGAGTACACATGGAAATCGTGTCTGAACGGGTCGGCCGAGCAGTGTCTCGCTGGTCGGCCGAGTGGCTCCTCCACTCGGCCGAGTGGGACACAAAAGATGCCCAATCTGATTGTTTTGGCCTCCTCGTCGCTCCTGCGACGTCCATTCTTCTTCCGCTCCTCTCCAACAGCAAAATATCCCTCGGGGGAGGTCGTCGGTGGCCGTCTAGAGTAAGCGTGTCTCGAGATCACTCCAAATCGCGCCAAATCACCTGAAATGCGACAAAAACAACAAATCGTGAAAAGCATCGCAATATCGTCGATATATCGTGAAAAACATGATTTGGGCGATCTAAATGGCATGCAAACATGCGGAAAAAAGGTGTAAAATAAGGAGTGATCAAAATCCCCCAAGCTTGCCTCTTACTCGTCCTCGAGGAAGATAAGTAAAAGGCAAACCCGGTGGATTCGGAAAACGAAAACGGCGAAAAACGAAAAAAAATGAAAAACGAAGAAGAATGAAAACCAAATGAAAATAAAGACGAAAGAAAGAAGCGAAGAGGTAGGGTGCTAGATCATTTTCTCAGGACGTGGGTTTCACTTACTCTTATAGCATGCACCGAATGAGAAATACATGTCACAGAATCTTATTTTGATATCATAGTATAATAGTGCAAATAGAAATAGAAAACCCACGAACAATGATATAATCACGAAGAACGGAATGATTTTAAAATTAACATTGCCTGAATCATTTAAAGCGGTATACAAATCACAGATCACACACTTTTCAATTGAACGCTTTCTATCTGGAGTATAAGAGTATCACACTATAGAATAGAAAGAATGGAAAAGTTTGGATTTCATGAAATGAACGCTAGGCTTAGATTTCTGGATTTCGTGAAGCTAGAAACAATCTCACCGAGTATAGAATATTACTTAGCC
Source organism: Scilla litardierei (assembly GCA_030789695.1). NCBI lineage: Eukaryota > Viridiplantae > Streptophyta > Magnoliopsida > Asparagales > Asparagaceae > Scilla > Scilla litardierei. The sequence continues at coordinate 314,623,693 of CM061142.1, read as the reverse complement.
TAGGTTGTCGTGCGATGTCAAGTAGTCACTCTCTCACACATCAATGGATCCCCTCCCCCAAGCTTATCTATAAGCGTGGTGGCACAAAAATATTTACATCCCCATTTTTATATAGCTCCAAAAGCAAAGAAGAGAAAGAAGAAAGGAAGAAAGTGAGATGGGATCTTTTATTGAGGATTTTTCCTCTTTTCTCTTTTTTTTTCTTTTTTTTTTTCAATAAGCAATATATACACAATGATCCCAACTCAGAGAGAGATAATGATATACAAGTATGTTTTTCTCTCTTTCATCTATTTATTTTTTTTATTTTTTTTTGGAATAGGGGATTTGGAGCTAGGAATAAATAGCGGGGGAAATGCCATAAAATAGAATCACTAAGGGGGGATTCACCAATGATTTTTTTAAAAGTAGAGAAATGATGTTCAAGATTTGTGGAGAAAGAAACATATATAACTATCGGTTCACTCTATAAGACATGCACGACAACTTCAGCAGGGTAACCTAATCTACTCAGTTTCGATCGCAAAAAAGCTAACTAATCCAGATATATCATAGCTAACATCATTCAATCATCCCGAAGTGAAGTGTACAATTCATGCATATAGAAGTGATATAGGAAAAGAAATAGGTACTCCAGATATAGGCATTCAATGCGTGAATCTTGGTGTGTTTTCTGTGATAGCATACATATGAATATTCAGGCTTAGTTAATAATAAAACTTCATCCATTTTCACGTGGAAAAAGTCTGGGTTACTATTCTAGATGCAAAGCAAGTCATAGCATATGATATCAGAAATAAAATCTAAGACATGACAAATATAGCATGCATATAGAATAAGCTAACTCCACGTAGACATCATCACAGAAAATTCATCTCTAGCATGAGATGAAAAAGGAAAGAAATAAAGATAAGAAAAATAAAACTATGCAATGCGGCACACAGAGAAACAAGAAAAACGTGATGCATGGCAAAATAAAATAATAAAAAATGAGTGCGAAAGTGAAAAGAAACGGTGTGAAAAACTAAAAATAAAGGTGGCAAATCGAAAAAGAACGTGAGAACTCACTCCCCCAAGCTAAACTGCACAGTGTCCTCAATGTGCAAAGTGTGGCACACAGAGAGACAAGTAATGAGAGGGGCAAGTGAGGATGCATGCATGATGGAAAGAAAAAAGATAATAAAACGAAAAATAAAGAAATGAAAATATGATGCGGATATGATGCATGCACAGATATGAGTGATACGAGTATAAATGGGTCACCAAAAGCTCTCCCTCTCTCCCAAAAAAGATATATAAAGATACGGCAAATGAGAATCCCAAAAAAGTGAGGGGAGGGGGGTGGACAAAAAGGCATCAGGACCCAGCAGAAACGGGCAGCACAACGGCAAAAGGAATCGATGGCATCAAGGGTGCCTAGGAAGGTGGTGCTGCGCCGTCTCCGTCCTGAGGCGGAGGTGGTGGTGGTGGGGGTGTAGGCTGCTGAGCTGGGGTGGGCGTGGAAGTGGAAGCAGGTCTAGTGTGTGTGGCAGTGTGAGTGGGAACCTGCTGGGTGGGTGGGGGTACGCGCAGAAGACGCTCTAAGATCTGTGTCAGGCAGTAGTGGATCTGAGGGATCAGGTCAAAGCGTCCAGCCATCGTAGAGACGGTGGAGGACAGGGTCCTAAGGTCACCTCTAAGACCACTCACCGCCAACTCAAGAGCACGTATGCTCTGCAGTACAGTGTCGGGCGGGGGTGGTGCAGAGGGACGCACCGGTCTAGGCTGCGCGGGGCGGGGCTGGCGTACGCGAGTGGAGTATGTAACGGGCTCAGCAGGGAAGGGGACAAAAGGGGCCGTGCCAGCAAATGTGGGCCTGGCCTCAGTGTGAGGCCGGGACACTGGCAGGTGAGAAGTAGAGGCAGCGGCAGCAAAGGAAGCGTGCAAAAGAGGCAACGAGGTGGCAAGAGAGGTCAGTGGCCCAGAAGTGTGGACAGACGCCACGACGCTCTCGGAGAATACGGCGGCTGTGGAGACAGAGGACTCTACCGCTGGGGCGGAACTGTGTGGACCAAAAGGCGCAATCCCAGCGGAGATCATGCTAGCCATGGTCTCTACGACCGCGGCAAACGAGGGCGCTCCACTCTTGACAAGGGTCGGCGGGCGCTCGGGGAGTGCGGAGCAAAGAGGCTCCACGGACAGAGGGCCAGAGGTGGCAGCGGGAGTGGTGGGGACAGCCTCGGAAGTGGTGACAGTGGTGGAAGTGGGCTCAGCAAAAGTACTCTCGACACTGACAGAGGTGGGGACAGAAGTGTCAGGAGCAGTGGAAACATCAGGAACAGGTTGAGGGGCCACAGGGTCGACGGGGTCGGCAGCAGGCTCGGCAGGGTGTGCAGCAGGGTCTGCAGGAGCAGCCTGGGCAGCGTGGGCAGCGTGGGCCTGCTCGGCCTCCTCGGCCTCGAGCACGTACGCAGCGGGGATGAGGACATCCATCGCTGGGAGCCAGTCAACGTGGGCCGATGCAATCTGGGTCCGAGCTGGGCTCGGGAGAATCATGTAGTCGGCACCGAAAGGGCCATGCAACCAGACCCAATGACTCTCACCATGCGGACGCAGCATCTTCATCCGGGCCATAACGTCTATCGACAAGGAAGTGGGGCCCGGAACGCGTCGCAGGTCGTCAGGTAAGTCCTCACCGGTCATCATGGTAAGCAGGGTGATCAGACCGCCGCAGCATATCGGTGAGCGAGCGCCCACCGACACAATGATACGATCTAAAAACCAAGCCGCAATGTCGATCACGACGGCGGGGACAAGCTCATCTCCATCCCTAGATAGAGCTCTGGGACGTGTCATCGCGTAGAGCATGTAAAGCTCTGGCGTAGACATCGTGCCCGGCTCATATCTGGCCAAAAAGGTGGTCGCCATAAGGCGCTGGGCAATACGTAGGCAGGGGTGGACAATGGCCGAGGCCTTGGCCCTACTAGGGTCAAAGGCGGCGTGGTGGCCTGTGATACGTGCCCAGAAGGCACGGGCGTCGAAAGAAGGTGGGGGGATGTGGGTAGGGCCGTAACCGCGATCGGCTCCGGGGACTGCGGGCCATGAGAAGAACGCTCTCATCATATCGAGAGTGACCTGGCACTCTCGATCCATGAACCTAAATGAGCATCCCTCATCGGTCCGGGTGATCGAACTCAAAACCTCAAGTGTCGGGCGGGTAAAAGTATCCGCCGACACCTGGAAAAAATCTCGCCAGCCCACGTTGTCGTACAACGTGAGCATCCCCTCAAGTACCCCCAGGCGTCCTAGGTCAGCGAGGTGTGCAAACCTGGAGGGTACGATCGAGCGCTGGGAGATACGCTCGAAGACGGCGCGGTGTGCGTCGTCTCGGAACGTAATCCCGAGCGGCCCGACCAGTGGAGCCGGTGGTGGTGGCTGTGGATCGGCAGGGAGAGGCTGTGCGGGCTGTGGGTGCACTGCAGGCTGTGCGGGGTGTGCGTGGCCTACAGGCTGTGCTGGGTGGACGGCGTGTGTGGGGGAAGGCGGAGGAGAGTCCTCCAACTCGTGGGAGGGGCCGGCATCATCCGGCCGCTTCCGCTTGGCGGAAGCTCTCTTCGACCGCGACCGTGTCCGGGGCGGCATATCGGCCCCGAGCGCGTGCCGAAAAGTGAAAAGTGCGACGTGTGCACAAAGAATGGAAAGAGTATACCCAAACACGCCGCGAGTGCTAAGAAGTGGAAGCGTGCGAAGTCCGCGCCTCCACGTAGTCCTGAGCAGCCCGTAGAAGCTCCCCTGAGCTCCCCTAAGCTCCAAAAAGCAACCTGCGCATGGAAAAGCGATATCAGCGAGTAATAATCAAAATGTATGGAGAAATAGGGGTATAACAAATAGATATGGGAATTGATTCGGGTTAGGGGTTCGATTAATACACGGATCCTCAAAAAATACGCAAAAAGAGGAGAAAATGGTGAAAACGAACGAACCGGAGGTGATCGGAGACAAGGCCGCCGGCGGCGACTCGGGCGAGGCGTCGGCGGGCTCGGCCGGCGGTGGCGGGCCGAGCGGCAGCGGGGCAGCGGCGGTCAGGCGAGTGAGGGTCGAACGAGGGGGAATCGGGCGTGGGAGCTGAAGGGGTGCGGGCGAGAATTGGGGATTTGCGTTTTCGAATTCCGCGCCCCCTTCAGCTTATATATAGAAAAGTTACGACTCGGCCGAGTGACGTTCTCACTCGGCCGAGCGAGGCAAATAAAAATTTCTCCCAGATATCGCTTCGACCGAGTGGCTTTGCCAGCCTCGGCCGAGTGGAGTAAGTCCATTCGGCCGAGTGACTCAAGCTACTCGGCATGACTCGCCCTAGGAGGGTATCCGTTTTACTCGGCCGAGTGAGAATGTAGACTCGGCCGAGTAGCAGTTCTAATGAAATGAGGAAAATAGACAGAGAGTTGGGTACAGCAGACTTCCCTCGTTCGTGAGCGGCTCGGCCGGACGAACTTCTGGACTCGGCCGAGTGACTAGTATACTCGGCCGAGTGAGCCTTGTATTCTGCTGTTTGTCTTCGTTTAGGCTCTAAACTCCGTCTTTCTTCCTCCAGTCGATTTCATGCTCCTCCTAAGCGTCGAACGCCTTCTTGGGGCGCTCCTCATCATCTCGTTCATCCTCCTCATGATGGATCTACCTATCTCCTCTCCTGTCAAGAAAAATAGGACCCGTTATCACAAAATTTTTGGTCGGATGACTCAAAACACTAAAAATCTCTAAAACGAAAATAAAGAAAAAGTAAAAATAAAGCAAAAACCGTCGGGTTGCCTCCCGACAAGCGCTCGTTTTAGGTCGTGAGCTCGACCCCCTATAATTTTCAATCAATGCGGGATGTTTGGTGCATATGAGATGCACTCGTCAAACTTGCCGGGGAGCGCGCTTGGATTTGGACGTGGCGGCGTAGCGTGCTCCCTCGGAGGTCTCTTGTCTCGAATAGTGTTGGGGGGAGGCTCCCCCAAGCTAGCATTTGCCCCGGTCAACGGCTTAACCGGCGATGCCGATTTCCGTACCGGCGGAGCTTTCTTTGGAGACTTTAATTTCGAGAGCTTGCAGAGCTCTCGAATCCTTGCGACATCAGCGTCGCCTTCATCAACTTCAGCGGAGAGGTCGGGGGAATCATCGTTATTGTCTTCATGGCCTAAATCCGGGCCTTCATCAAAGTCTTCATCAAAAAGAGCGCCAATTGAGTGAGGAATCGTCTCCTCTATCACCTCATCGAGGAGGTCCATGTAATCAAGCTCCTCGTGGTAAGGCATGTGCTTCATTGCCTTAGGAATGTGGAGCTCCACCTCGATGTTTCCGACGTTTAAGTTTAAGGTACCTTCACGCACGTCGACGATGACTCCGGCGGTGGCGAGGAATGGGCGTCCAAGTATCAATGAGGTGTCTCCCTCTTCCTTAACGTCCATGATGACGAAGTCACATGGCAAGCATATTCCACCCGGGACTTGAAGTGGGATGTCTTCGGCAATCCCCACCGGCCTTGTTATCCGGCCATCGGCTAATTGAATGCGCATGTCGGTGGGTTTCAACTTTGTCCCGGTGTTAAGCTTTAAGAACATGGAGAGGGGCATGAGACTCACACTAGCCCCAAGATCGACCAACGCCTTTTGGAGAGGCACGCCGCCCAAAGTGCAAGGAATCCGAAAACTCCCCGGATCTTTAAATTTTGCCGGCTCCTTTTCTCTCTTGGTGAACCAAGAGCCCTCCTCGGCTAGCATGATCTTCTCCTTCCTCTTTCTCCCTGAAATCAAGTCCTTCAAGAATTTAGCATACGTGGGGATCTCCGCGATGGCGTCGAGGAAGGGGATATTGAGGCTAACTCCTCTTAGATACTCGAGGAATTTCGCTAGCCTTTTCTCCATTTTCGCTTTCGCTAGTCTTTGGGGGAATGGGACCGGTGGCATGAAGCGCCTCTCCTCAATTAATCGCTCCGCCCTAGTTTTCTCCTTGTCTTGTGGCTCCTTCTCCTTTTCAACGTCAACTATCGGCTCAATTGGCTCCGAGCTTTCCTCCACGGGCTCCTCAATAGGAATCATGGCGGGGGTGGTGTCCTTCCCGCCTCTAGTAGTAACGGCAACTACGGCATTGATGTGGCCCGTGTTGCCCCGTGGGTTTTGCTCCGGTTGCGCTGGCAATCTTTGAGTGTTCCGATTGAGCAACGCCAATTGCTCCGATATTTGAGCCACTACGGTATTAAGAGATTCTTGCCCCGCCTTCAAAGTAGCATTCACCTTGTTTTGCTCGACCATGAACGCCTCCACTCTAGTTTCGAAATCGGATCGTTGTGGAGTTTGCGGAGGGTTTTGATTTTGATTCCTCCACCCTTGGTTGAATCCGGGAGGCCTATAAGGTGGAACTTGTTGCTTTGGTTGGAAGTTTTGTTGTGGAGGCCCCCTCGGCGGATAGTATTGTTGTTGGGGTGGTGGTGGTCGAGCTTGATTAGGCGGTTGTTGTGGCGGGTTCAAAGCTCCTTCATTGTTGGCGTAGGAGAATCCCGGATGATTTCTTGCGGCCGGATTGGACCAATACCCTTGGTTCCCCGCGACATATTGTACTTGCTCCAAGGATCCTTCTCCTTGCTCTCCTCCCGAGTACATGACTTGAGATTGGTCTTGCAAATCACACATTTGGTTGGTCGGTGCGGAGGTGGATGGGCTTCCTTGGGGCTCCGTGATAAATTTCTCCAATCTCTCCACCACCTTGTGGAGAGAATCGAATTTGCTCGTGAGCTCCGCTACGGCCTTCGCCTCGTAGATGCTAGTTGGCTTTAAGGAGGATGTGGAGTGTCCTCGCTCATCGCCCCATTGTTGGTTATTTGAGGCCATCTCCTCAATTATGGCCGTAGCTTCCTCGGGAGTCTTTGACAAGATTGCACCATTCGCCGCGGCATCAATAATTTGTTTGGTCCCCGGTTGGAGACCGTTGTAGAAGCTATGAACTAGCTCCCAATCCTCTATACTGTGGTGCGGGCATTGGTGCTGCAAATCCTTAAATCGCTCCCAAGCTTCATAGAGCGTCTCATGTGGTCCTTGCTTGAAGGACATGAGAGCGCTCCGGATCTTCACCGTCTTGGATGGTGGATAGAATTTGTCAATGAATGCATCCGCCAACCTGTCCCAAGAGGTGAAAACTCCGTCAGCTTGCGTCCTCAGCCAATAGAGTGCATTGTCCTTTAGCGTGAAGGGGAAGAGGCGCAGTCTGATGGCATCGATGGGGACCCCCGGCATTTGGAATGTGGCGCACTTCGACAAGAATGATTGGATGTGGTAGTGGGGGTTCTCATGAGCGTTCCCATGAAATGGGTCTTGTTGCATCAAAACCACCAATCCCGTCTTTAGCTCGAAGTTCTTGTCGGCCGCCAACTCCGGCACGGCAATGGATGACGTAGTGGAAGAGGTCTTAGGCCGAAGCCTATCGCGAATAGAAATTATTCTCGCCATCCTCGCCGCCAATTCTTCGGGAGTTTCCGGGTTGGTCATAAACCGCCCTTCCGGATATTGTCTCCTTTCCGCTCTAAGTCTCCGCGCGGTACGTTCGATCTCGGGATCGAATAATAAGGCTTCGGGGTCCGCCGTAGATCTCGTGTACATGCACAGGGAAAACAGAGTTTCAAAGAGATGATTAGTACCGTGGAAGGGTTAGGTAAGAATAGTAGGGGAAATAATAATGGTAAAAAAATAAAAATAAAAGAAAGAATTAGCTAGGGTGAAAAAGAATCAAACGCAAGCGCGCTCCCCGGCAACGGCGCCAAAAACTTGATCGCTCCGGGACGTACACCCAAAGAACGGTTGTAGTTTTACCGCAAGCGCACGGTATAGCGGCGAGCGGGTATCGAACACAGGGAGGACGAATGACCGTGCTTGCTCCTAATCAACCTGGCTATTTAAGAATAGAGAGAATTGCCTTGGGCGATCCTGTCACAATCGTCAAACAAATGTGCGAAATATCAAATCAAATAAAGAACGTCTAGGGAACGGGGAATCCCCGCTACTCACCGTATTTCATAGATGTGGTTCGTCGGTATCAAAATTGCTAGAATGAGAATTTGGATGAACTAGTTGCAACTAAATGTGGAACCAAGCTCACGCTCTCGCGCTGTTGCCGGTCTATAGCTATCCTAGGGTCGGGTCCAATCTCTTGCAAACCCTAGCCTAGGAAAGCTAGCATTAGGATCAACATCATCGTCCAATTGCGCACCGAGCCCAATCTCTTGAAAACTCGGTCCACAATCTAAATTAGGATAGTTCCTACCCGTCCAATCTCTTGCAAACGGGTATCGGCACGGAATTGCAACCGGAGATCCTAGTATCGGTCCAATCTCTTGCAAACCGATACTTCGAAAATCTGACTCCAACCCAATTCGGATTTCTAGGGCTTCCTATCAAATTGGGATCCAATCTCTTGCAAATCCCAATTGATATGAATACCTAGCTATCTGTAGTGATTCGATCCCAATCTAATCTCTAATTATTGATTCTAGCACAATTTCTACCAATTTATCACAAATACGAAATTGGGCTTGTAGGGTTCATCCCCACGCCCCAAGACGTGGAGACTACTCACAAATCATAGCAATAGCACAAAAATAATCAATGAAATAGACAATGGAATTCATCACAACAATGATATAAACAATAAAAATAGAGTTTTTGGGGAAGAGAGATGCAAACCAAAGTAGTTCTTCAATTAATCCAACAAAAATCCAAGTTTTTCTCTTCTCCAATCACAAATAATAAAGCTAAAAAGTAATCTCAAAAAGCTGCAAAAAATCTAAGAGATGGCTCCTAAAACTAGGGTAAAAACAGGGCTTAAATAGCCCCAAAAATCGTCCAAAAATCCTGACCAAAACGCCCCTGCACAGCCTGTTTTCCGCAAATTTCGCTACAGGCAGCGCATCGCACTCGGCCGAGTGACAAAAGTCGCTCGGCCGAGTGAAAACCCTGTCATTTTCCAGTAAGTCGGGGGCTTCAAAGGCCTTCAGTTCGGAGGCGGCTCGGCCGAGTGAGTTGTCGTCACTCGGCCGATGGCTTCACTGCACTCGGGCGGACGTGGTTTACCACTCGGCCGAGTGGGTCTTCTGAAGCTCAGGTGGCCGAAAAACAGTAACTTCGATATCTTTGAGGGCCTTCGTCTGGGCGCCACTCGGGCGGACGTGGTATAGTCACTCGGCCGATGTGGTCTCCGTCGCTCGGCCGAGTACACATGGAAATCGTGTCTGAACGGGTCGGCCGAGCAGTGTCTCGCTGGTCGGCCGAGTGGCTCCTCCACTCGGCCGAGTGGGACACAAAAGATGCCCAATCTGATTGTTTTGGCCTCCTCGTCACTCCTGCGACGTCCATTCTTCTTCTGCTCCTCTCCAACAGCAAAATATCCCTCGGGGGAGGTCGTCGGTGGCCGTCTAGAGTAAGCGTGTCTCGAGATCACTCCAAATCGCGCCAAATCACCTGAAATGCGACAAAAACAACAAATCGTGAAAAGCATCGCAATATCGTCGATATATCGTGAAAAACATGATTTGGGCGATCTAAATGGCATGCAAACATGCGGAAAAAAGGTGTAAAATAAGGAGTGATCACACGTCACCTTCAAAGCTAATATGGATGTCATCCTCAATGGTACCTGCATCAGAGACATTGTTCGGTATATGATTCATAACCATCTGTTGATTCTCATTAACTGATGCGTAGGTTCCTGCTCCGATGAATCGGACTGCATCTAGCAGCTCTCTCGCTGCACATTTGACCATGGCTCCATCCATGTGTGAGTCTTAAAGACCATATGCTTGGTATGGAGAGAAGCTAAACCCATCTGAGTCACTATCAAAATCACTACTCCGTGCACTTGCATCTCCATTATACCTGATTTCTTATAATGAATATTGGCTAGAGAGAAGCGTTAGTAACAAAAGGGTAAAAAGAGAATAAAAGGATGGAAAGATAAGAGATGGTAAGTTTGCTAACAAATTTGTCAATAGAAAAATAACCCAAGTAACACAGTACCTTCCCCGGTAACGGTGCCAAAAACTTGGTGCTCCCGAAACTTACACCTAGAAGCCACCTAGCAATGGCACGAATGCCAAGGGCTAGATGTATCCCAAATGCGAATTTCTGGCACTTAACGCATGCGTACGGTGTCAAGTAATAGTATAAAAGATTATCAATCCCACAGGGAGGGTAGAGATGTTATTGTCTTGGGCTATTTTCAAATCTCGGAATTTAGGTAGCAGTCGGTTTCAAGAGATTGTTTGTTTGGGATTGTGATCAATTAATAAAGAATATGGCTTTAGGTCTCACCACTAGGATCATCGGATGTCGATGCTTGGTTAAGACTCTTACGTTGCGTTGGCTTTATTAGGGATTGTCGCATCAAAGATGTGGAATTCATGGCTCTAAGCGCCATGAATCTAACGTATCGCATTAACCGCGCTCTCGCGACAGGCGCACACGATCCATGCATTAAGAATCGACAATATTCATGTCACTCTCGTGGTCAGAATGATCTGAACTCACGCCACTTTTATGGGTTAGAGTTTCGATGTATTTTGGTGGCTCTCATTGACGCAATGGCGGTAGCCATCAATTAGTAATATAGTTCGTCGGTGGATCCCATCAAGACACGAGCCGGGCATGGTCATGAGCCCTAATTGTATCTACTAACTTCCTAATTAAGTTTATAGGATACTCCTTAAGCCAATCGATTCCATCGACCATGGGCACGATCTCAGTACGAGATCTCCTACAAACTTTGCAAGATCGACCAAAATACGTCCCTTTTATACCAACGCAACCTAAAAATCCTAACTTTACATCTAAATCCTAAGATCTATGAGATAATCCATTAGCCCTAGATGGAACGGCTCATGCATCATAGAAATAACAAATAAAGATTCAATAGGTGCAATGGAATTCACCATGGAAATAAAAAACATCAAAATCAATAGAAAGTTTAGAGAATTGTTACCAACGCGTCGTAGAGCAATAGAAAACCAAAGAGAATTAAGAAAATAAGATTCCTTGTGTAAGAGAACAATAAAAATCCAAGATTTGTCTTCACAAAATTAGCGACGGCACAAAACTCTCTAGATCTAAAAACACAAATTAAATTCTCTTCTAAACTAAAAAAGTAGTCTCCAAAGTAGTCCTCTGAAAATAGGGCTAAAACCTTGCTTATATACATATGGTAGAAATCCCAAAAAATCTCTGAAAATCTGGGCACTTGGGCCCACCAACTCAACTGGTCGCATCGCGCTACTCGACCGAGTAGCGGCGCCTGCTCGGTCGAGTCGACTTCAGGCTCCGCTTGCTACTGCTCTGCTTCTGGCTGATACAGACTACTCGGTCGAGTAGCCCCCCTACTCGGTCGAGCTACAGTAGATCAGAACTTCCTGCAAAACGCTACTCTGTTTGATGACGACTCGGGTCGAGTTGGTAAACTGCTCGATCGAGTTGCTTTGCTGCTCGGTCGAGCTACAGTGCCTTGGAGAAAAGCTCAAAATCGTCACTGTGTTTGATGCAACTCGGGTCGAGTTGGCTGTCTGCTCGGTCGAGTAGGTTGGGCCGTTTTCGTGTGATTTCTGTGTGTCAGCTCGGCCGAATAGCTGATGCTACTCAGTCGAGTCACCTAGGAAACTGAACTAGGCTGAACCACGGCTCTTTTATCTCCCTCTCTTCTCCTCCCCTCCTCCGATCTTCTTCCATACCTCGGCAAACTCATATGGGTCCTTGCCAATAACGTCTCAGACGTGCCGGATGTGTCCATGTCCCAAAATAGCTCCAATTTGCTCCAAAACTCCTAAAAATCCGTAAAGCTATACAAAACTCGAATATTAGAAGCGCGATAATATATGAAAATATGGAGTTTGGAGGTGAATATGACATGAAATGATGCGATAAAAACATGGAAAATATAGACACATCATCTAGCCTGGGAGTCATTAACCTAACACTCATTATACGGACCAATTAAGATTCCAAAAAGAAGAAAGGTGTGTGTGGTGTGTGTGTGTGTGTGTGTGTGTGTGTGTGTGTGTGTGTGTGTGTGTGTGTGAAGATAGCAACCCCACAAATTTAGGAACGATAGCGTGTTGTGAGGGCCACTTCCTTGATTGATTCATTCACAATGACATCTCATTAGTTCTTCTTTTGATTTGTGTATAACTTAGGCTTTCATTTCAATAACCGAATGCTAGAAAGAGAACTTATTTTAGAACTTGAACATCTCCATATGTTGTGTATATTATATGTGTCGCTATTTCGAAAACTTATATTGTATGTTATGTTTTGGATGGTTGATGAAATTTGATTGTTTTTCATGAATATCCGAATTGTCACCCTCTTATGCATATGAGGTGTGATTGTTTTTGGAACTTTGGAGTTTACACATGCATTCATTCATTGCATGCATACCACTGGCTATACTCCCTCTTGTCTTCTCTGAGGACAATGAAGAGTTTAGCTTGGGGGATTTTGATGCGTGAATATTTTATACGTTTTTAGTCGGGGTTACTCACGAATTAAATCATATAAAATCCCACTTTATATATCACTTCACTACATTTCCATTCTGTTTCACTCTTTGGGTGTTTATGTGCATTTAAGGTCAATATCTAGCTATTCAGATCTATTTAGAGTCAATGAATGAAGAGAAAAAGCAATGCAAAGCAATGGAATCAAAACAAAGAAGATTTAATCAGAATTGAGCTTCACACGGCCATGTGTGTCATCACACATGGATGTGTCACCTATACTAGAGTAAATAAAAGTAAGCAGCTCCACAAGGTCGTGTGTGACACTCCACACGACCGTGTTGAGTATTGGACTTCTCCTTACTTGGTGTTAATGATGAGCAAACATAAATACTTGTGACTAATCCCCTATTTGATGTTAATCCATTGTCTAAGCATATCATGAAGATTAATTAGCAATGGACGGTACTCAAAGATCAATGATATCATGAAAAGTGGATTGGATGATCAAACATGGTGATTGAAGCTCCTAGAAGACTTCAAGCTCATACTTGGGATAGAAGAGAGACTTCTACACAATGTAATATGTTTATTCTCTTCTAGTATGTATATTAGAAGTAGAACTATGTTGGAGCACACACATCTTCATTTATGTCTTAGGAAATCTTAGATCAAATTTCCTTAGACTCCAATTCATTTTTATCAAGCATGTGTATGTTGTGATTTCAACAGGCAACTGCTGAACGATTTACAATCGCCTGTCTCATAACAGTCGACTGTGATTTGTTCTACAGTCGCATGTTATGCACATACTTAATCAGTTGATTTTTGGGCTTTCTAAGCTTTAACTGCTTCAGGCGACTGTTGTACATCTTACAGGCGCCTGTCCAAGCTACAGTCGACTGTGATTTGTTAATCAGCCGCCTGTCTATCTTCAGCCCAAAGATCACTTTCAATTTCATCTGGCCAGTCAACTGATGTTGTATTGACAGTCGCATGTCCATGGCACAGTCAACTATCAAAGCTTTAACAGTCGTATGTCCATGATTCCTCTGCGGAATCTGCTCTCTGGAATGTTTAACATTTTAGTGCCAGTCGACTGATGTTGTTTTTATAGTCGCTTATCCAATGGCACCGTTACCTGTCAATGCGTCAACAGTCGTTTGTCTTTGATCTCTCTGTAGACTCTGCTCTCTGGAAAGTTTCAGGTTTAGTGACAGTCGACTGATGTTGGTTTCATAGTCGCCTGCCCATGGTACAGGCACCTGTGTGTTCCACATCAGTCGCATGTCCTCTCACCCCAAAACTTTCTGGGATTTTCTCAGCTTACCCATATTGCGGCCAGTCACCTGTAGAAGGATTTACAGTCGCCAGTTGGATTTACAGGCACCTGCCCTCTCTTCATCAGTCGATTGTCCACGTGGTAAGTTATCGTTTGAATTCTCACCTACCCTCTGACATAGTGCAGCAGTCAACTGTGTTTTGTTCAACAGTCGACTGTCGACTGTGTAAATTCTATCCGTTGGCTTTTTCTCCATGGATTTCAAAGGGGTTTTTGGGGGATTAAGTTTAAGGGTTTTGGAGAACCTATAAAGAGGGCCTCTACTGTTCCATTGAGAGGTTACTCATCTACTATTGAAAAACCTAAGCTTTCATCTTCAAGCTTCTCAAGCTCTCAAATCCAAAAGCCCTAGAATTTCAATCTTTTCTTCTCTTGCTCTCCAACCTAGAATCAAAATGATATCTTCTAGGCAATTGGTGGTGACAAGAGAAAGGCTTTCCTCCCTTCCAAGAGAGACCTCAACACACAACACACTTGCTCCTTCAAGTTCTACTTCAAGGCATAGGAGATTATAAGTGTTATCATTTCAATATTTCATAACTTTGGTTATTAGATTAACTGTTAGTTTGTGAGAGTGGTTTCCTTGCTCCCAAGTTGTGGGAGTCAAGGACATCGAGTGTATTTCGATTTCACTTGTAGGTTTGCTACAAGTGGGTTTAAAGGAAACCTCAAGTTAGGGTTTCACTTGTAGGTTTTCTACAAGTGGGTTCTAACTTGAGTATCCGGTGGTATCCGGGTGGAAGTGACGTAGGATTACCGGGAACAAGTCGGGAGTTGACTTGGGTAATCCGAACCCTTGAAACATCCTTGTGTTAGCATTGTTTCAATGTAAGGTTTATTTACATTCTGCATTATTTGTTGGTTAGGAATTTAATCTGGTGTAATTATCATCTTAAATTGTATAAACACTATTCAACCTCCCTTTTAGTGTCTTCCTCATAGCCAGGGACCTTACAATTGGTATCAGAGCGTTGGTTTATAGCTATGGCATCCAACAACAACAATGTTTATCCACTGACTTTGTACAACAATCACGACCGTGATGGTTCGTCTACCGTCTTCGAAGGACAATTGTAACGACCACTTTTCGTAGTACGTTGTTCGTGCACGTGCTTTTGACCGTGCACGTGTTTATTTTAGACTTTGGTTGTTTGTGAACACTTTAGTGTGGTATGCTGTTATGAACGTCTCTGAGAGTAGTAAATTGTGGCACTAATTTGGAACGACGTTTCTCAAGTCGTTTTCCCACAATTTAATCTTATTCGATGAGACGTTGCGATTCTCACTTTTGACGGGAGACGTTTCTATCTTTAGTTTCATCGTTCGACGTCGAAATTGAGATCTGTCTTCTTAGTTAGCTCACTTTCGTTGCCACAATCACCCCGATATTTATTTTATAATTTTTGGAGCTCATTTGACCACTTTTATATTTTTAGCAAGGTTTATAATATTTTTAATAATTAATTTTTATATTAATTTCGGCCAAAGAAAATTTATTTGAGTTTAAAACGGTTTAAATAATTTTTGAGCCAATTTCCAGCTCATTTGGGCCCCACCTAAGCCTTGGGTGAGTTGGAGTTGGTGAGATTTGAATTTTAAATTATTTTAAACTCCTAATCCCATTAGGATTAGCCCTAGACCTAGTCAACACATCTACACTATATAAACAACCTTTAGGAAGACCTATTTTCGCAAGAAAATAACCCTAGCCGCTCCCAAAACTCAAAATTTGACGTTGCGACGAATCGTCGCAACGTTGCGACGAAGCAGCTCCGCACCGACCGAGGAAACGGCCTCATTTTCCCTGCACCGACCGGCAGCTTCACCCGCACCAAGCCCCGCCCGCTCTGCACAGCCGTCGCCCCGCTTCACCGTGCTCGACCGAGAGAATCTCTCGGTCAGACCGGTCGCCCGCTCCGTACCCGCATCGCTAGCCGCTCCGTCGCCCCGCATCGCGCCGTGTCCGACCGGGCCGCTTCTCCGCACTGACCGAAGCCCGCAACGTTGCAGCGCTGCGCTCTCCCGCATCCAAGGTGCCCGACCGATGGCCTCCCCTGCTCCGACCGAGAGAACCAAGCCGCACCGACCCGCTGCGCTGTGCAAGCCCCGTTC
The DNA here is from genome assembly GCA_030789695.1 of Scilla litardierei. NCBI lineage: Eukaryota > Viridiplantae > Streptophyta > Magnoliopsida > Asparagales > Asparagaceae > Scilla > Scilla litardierei. The sequence goes on along the minus strand of CM061142.1, from coordinate 314,607,755 downwards.
CCCCGCACCGACCGATGGAATCCCCCGCACCGAGGTTGTACGACCGAGAGCCAAACGTCGTAACCCCGCACCCGTCGCACCATTTGCCACCGTGGGCCCCCAAGTTCTCCAGAGGTATTGTGGGTCCCCCATAGGTCCCTAGGACTACTGTGGGCCCCCACCTAGGTACTCTCTCTCCGACGATTTGCCACGTACGACGTTGCGACACGTCGTAGCCCGTCGTCGCACGTGCTAGCTTTGGAATCTGGAATCGTTGCTCCGGTTGATGCTCTGAACTTTCCAGCGAGGAATCTATATTGGAATCAGGACTTGGAGCGCGTTCTCTTATTCCAACCCTCGGCGTCGCTACCCGACGCCGGTGTAGCTTTCGCGTCGTGTTGAGGTAACGCTTTGCACCCCTAGGACCCCTAACCCAATTGCATGCTAATCAAGACTAAAATCGGTATTTTAAAGTATTTTAAATGTTTTAAATTCACTAATCAAGATTAATAATATGGACTTTAGGCCGGTGGACTTGTGCACGTAGGATAATTGTGATTCTGGACTCTCTTGGACGGTGTTTCTCACACGTTGTACATGCAGGCAAGTGAAACTTGCCAACTCTTATGTAGGGCCATGTTTTTAGGCCACTTCCTTGTTCTTAGTGTAAAAGAGACTAGTCAGTGAAATGATAGCTGGCTAGACGCCTACTTGATCTAGTTTGACAACGAAACTAGATCCGTCACCTAATTGATCTAGCTTGACAACGAAGCTAGATCCAACCCTTAAAACTTGTTAATCATGCATACCAAACTGTCGCGTTTACTTTCCTTATCTGTACGCACTTTTAACTGCCATGCATTGCATCTTACATTTCATCCAAATTGATTGTTGCATCGTAGCACACGCTACAAAATACTTGTACAATCCGTGTTTCCGTGTTTCCGGCTAGGTGCACCCCTATGCCATACTTGTTAAAAACACTTCCTGGCTCGTGATCCAGAAGCGAGCATTCCGTGTTCGGGGGTAAGGCCCTGGCTCGATACACGTAGAGGGGTAGGGATAAACGGTCACCTGAGCTTAGGAGTGGCCCGATCAGCCACTCTAGCCAGAAGGCGGAATCTCTGTGCACGAGGTGCTTACTTTACTTGTCTTGTACTAGTGAGTGTTACTTGTAAAACTTGTCATCCATGCCATGTTTAAATGCCATGCTCATACTTTACTTTACCTTACATTACTTGTTGCACTCATACTTTAAACTGCCATGTCATTGCATTCATGCTAGAACTGCTAGGTTGCTTTACTTGTGCCTACTTTCAGTTTCCTTGCACAAGTCTCTTGTAGACTTGCTGACATGTGCCCCTTGCTCTTTTGGGTGTCACATGTTAGACCCTGAGCCGGAGACCGTTGCTGAGTACGTGATGTTTTGCTGACGCTGAGCCTGAGTCCATGTCTTCCCAGGAGGAGTTTTGCAGACACCGGTGACCTTTCTTTGTGACCATGCTGAGTTCTCCTTTTGTTTTAGGTTTTCTGTTAGTTGTCGGTGCGTGGCACCTTTGTTTTATACGTTGTACTTTTGTTGGCCATGTTTGGGCCTTTAGACTCTTTTCTTTTGGCCTGGTGGCTTTTTCTGTGATGTTGAAACTTATTTTATGGATATTCTGAGATATCTCTTTTGTCTCATTTCAATATTATTATCTTTGTTCCGTTCGCGTTGCAAGGACCTGCAGTTTTAAATTTGATTGACGCTTATCGGACTTGCAGCTTTGTAGCTTCAAGTCTGAGCGGACCTTCTCACGCTTCGCCTCCATATTTTTGAGAAGTGGGGCGTGATAGGTTTTGTTGGTGGCCCATGCAGGTCCAACGATAATTGCGAATTGCGAATTAACGGAACAACGATAATAACGGAATGTCCATTAAATAAATTACAACATCCGAGTCATAAGCCCTGAGTCTAGTCGTTTTCTTAGGACACTAGGTGATAAGAAGACTTAGTTAGACGTCTGTGCTTACTAGTTAGAGGCCTCTGATTGTTAGTTAGACTCCCTGTCAGCAATTGATTTAATCGTCGTAGGAGTTACCTTAGTGGTCTTTGTCTACCTCTGACCATATTAGACTTCTAGAATTTCCTTCAGTCGTTCGTTTGGGTTCATCGATTTCGGACCAAGCTGAACGCATTTCATTACCGTCTAGCTCCTTAGAAAGCCTTAGCGCTTAGTTCTTGGTCTTTAGTTGATCGACCGTAGGAGTTTCCCCATAGATTCTCCTGACTCATATCCTAGGCGTGCGTATGCTTTGATCATCCGACCATTTTCCTTGCCTCGATTCACGAGATCGCCTCATGACAATCGCCGTCAATCTTCGAACCTCTCCATTACGAACCTTGAATCTCCTGAAAGTATTTTTCGACTTCCTCCATTCCGAAGTTTAACCTTGTTCCAAATTTTAATGCATATATACTTATACTTCATCCTCCTTCGTTGATTTAAAATTTTAAAACTTTTGTCGGAAATTTTGAATTCTAGCTTATAATATTTTTCCAGCTTATATTTTTCGTACTTATGTAAATGCGTTGCCCCTTCATATATCAATTTTATTCTGAACCGTACTTTTGCTTTGCCCAATTCGATTTATAATTTTCCTTCTTATTTGTGTTATACGAATGATATGTCTTGTTTACTTTAATATACTTTCAAGACACATGGAATTTCAGCTTTCAGCAGGTTGGTTTTTGCTCGTCGTTTTCGCTACTTCAGATTTTTGCAAAATTACTATTTTCATAACCACTTCCTGCTTTAGACCCTCCATGATTTGATTTTAAAGATTTGCTATTCGATCTTGATAATTCTTATACTAAGTCATTATTATTTTCTTTCCGCTCACCATACATGCTTTTAGGAAAAATTTCTAAACCAAATTGAATTTCAATTATTTTTATACCCGTACCAGGCTCGTTGTGCTTGTACGCTAAGAGCTTAGTGTAACTAGTTTTATTTTTGACAAATCCTGATTTATCAATATTGATTTTCCATAGCCTAAAAGTTTTGAAAGCATGTAACATGAGTTTACATTCTTCCGTTACTTGATTTCATTCTTGGACTTTCAAAAACTTTTGACAACATTATATTAAATTACTGCCGTATAATATTTTCAAAAAAATTACGTCTTCAATGTCCGTGCGAATGATTTACTTTCTTTTCTTAATGATTTGCGATAAGCCATTAAAACATTTTCTCTTATTATGAATATTCAACTCAAACTTATTTTGAACAACTCGTTTTATCGACCTCCAAATGTTTTTATACAAGACGAGGATTCCAACTTTTGAAGTACAACAGTTTTCAATTTCACGTATTTTAGTTTATGTTATTTACGCTGTTTCTTTCCTCTATCCTATATAAGTATCACTACATCTCCCTTTCCCTCAACCTAAACATCACCATTGAGTCAATGTTCCGTCTAACCGAGCTGTCTCCTTGTGTTCGTCCTATCTAAACTCGTGCTTATCGATCCTTCCCACGTCACGCTTTCGACCTCCCTCTATTGCTTAGGCTTAAGTGCCCGTCAATGTCTGTGTCAACTCTAAGTTGTTACTAGGCCCTTGGACCTTGTGATGTAGTCGTAGTGCATGTACCTAAGTTACGTACGTGAGCTTGAATGAGTATAACCCCATAGTATATTGATGCTTGACTATTGTGTGATATACATATATATATATATATATATATATATATATATATATATATATATATATATATATATATATATATATATATATATATATATATATATATATATATACTCGGAGTTATTTGTGATTGTATTAAGATGTTTATGTGTTAGTATTTATAGATTTGTGTGTGGTTAGCTATACCATACTAGGGATGCCGGTGTATATAAGAGTTAGTGTGGGAATATCTAATGGAGTGTATGTGGTTAGAGATACTTGTAATGGTTGAAATAAAATGATTGGTAAAGCTATGTGTATGTTAGGTGTGATAATAATAAGTGTATGTATGGTTAAGTGAGTAGGCCTATTTTATGACATATATACTAGTACGTGTGAGTATGTGCACATAGGTAGATATATATAGTGTTTAGACGTAAGTAGTTATGTTTTGTTGCCTGAGTATAAATGTGATATACATATGGTAGTAGGATTATAATTTTGATTGGTATTGCTTGCTTTTACGGGATGTTGCATGCGTGCATACCGTAAGGTATACACGACTATTGCACATCTTAATTATGTATGAATAGATGTGTTAGTATAATAATTATAGGTAGTAGGCTATGGTGTGAATATATACATTACTTATGTGTGTCTATACGGTGAATGTTTGTACTAGGGAGGGTATTATAAGTATATGTGTGCTGATGTCTGTATTACTATTATTATGGTATATAAATTGATTTAACTATGTGGGTGTTACCTGACTAAATATTAAGTGTGATTGACTTATGGTATGTATATAGACCTATATATATTGGAAGTGGTATTGGTATAGGTATGAATGTCGTGTTACGTATATAGAATATCCTGATATGTGTACTGAGTCTCACTCAAGCTTGAGTGGGTATACTCTAAGTATATTGAATGTATGTTTGTAGTTTGAATATAGCAATGTTTGATGTATGTATAGTGATAGAAGTGTTTGTGCCTGGTTGTGTTACACACATGATTGTGGGTCGCTACACCAGTATATAGTTATAGGTGTTGGTCTTGTGGTATAGTTAATTACTAAGGACTTGCCCGTGTGAACATATGTGTACTAGCTAGACTAGAGTAGTTGTGCTAAGTATATAGTGGTGTGATTGGTATGAATGAAATGTTAACGTGTATGGGTGTGCACCATGCACGGGTAAGTATGTGCTTAGTTATAGTTATTGGTGAATATGGTATATGTGGCGTGTCGTAAATACAGTTATAGGACCGTATGTGATGTGAATATATGGTGAACTATTTGCATGCATTTGAATGACTATATGTTGTGAAACTATAGTGGTGGTGAATATATATATTAGATACAGTGAAACTGGATTTAATTATGGTATGGTGTGACTACATGAGTTGATGTGTTTGGTATTGGATGTGTACTAGGAAATATTATAGGGTCGTATACCCATGTTGTTTGTGCATATGTAGCTACCTATATGTAGAGCAATGATTGTATTTGCTAAGTGTGAGACTACCCTTATATGAGTATCTGAAATATTGTTTTGTGTTTAGGTAAGTAGTAGTTATATAAGGGATGTATGCTTATATATATGATTGAAATACATGTATAAAATTGACTGACTATAATAGGTATAAGTATATGACGTACGTGAATGTATATATATATATATATATACGTGTTGGTAGTGTTAATGTTTGACTACCTAGTGCGTATATGAGCACATGTAATGACTATACCTGGTTTGAATTATTATGACTTGATTGGGGTAGTCACTAGAGCGACTAGCTATATTAGAAAGTCCGAGGACGGACTTTATTCTAAGGTGGGGAGGATGTAACGACCACTTTTCGTAGTACGTTGTTCGTGCACGTGCTTTTGACCGTGTACGTGTTTATTTTAGACTTTGGTTGTTTATGAACACTTTAGTGTGATATGCTGTTGTGAACGTCTCTGAGAGTAGTAAATTGTGGCACTAATTTGGAACGACATTTCTTGAGTCGTTTTCCCACAATTTAATCTTATTCGATGAGACGTTGTGATTCTCACTTTTGACGGGAGACGTTTCTATCTTTAGTTTCGTCGTCCGACGTCGAAATTGAGATCTGTCTTCTTAGTTAGCTCACTTTCACTGCCACGATCACCCCGATATTTATTTTATAATTTTTGGAGCTCATTTGACCACTTTTATATTTTTAGCAAGGTTTATAATATTTTTAATACTTAATTTTTATATTAATTTTGGCCAAAGAAAATTTATTTGAGTTTAAAACGTTTTAAATAATTTTTGAGCCAATTTCCAGCTCATTTGGGCCCCACCTAAGCCTTGGGTGAGTTGGAGTTGGTGAGATTTGAATTTTAAATTATTTTAAACTCCTAATCCCATTAGGATTAGCCCTAGACCTAGTCAACCCATCTACACTATATAAACAACCTTTAGGAAGACCTATTTTGCAAAGAAAATAACCCTAGCCGCTCCTAAAACTCAAAATTTGACGTTGCGACGAATCGTAGCAACGTTGCGACGAAGCAGCTCCGCTCCGACCGAGGAAATGGCCTCATTTTCCCCGCACCGACCGGCAGGTTCACCCGCACCAAGCCCCGCCCGCTCCACACAGCCGTCGCCCCCGCTTCACCGTGCCCGACCGAGAGAATCTCTCGGTCAGACCGGTCGCCCGCTCCACACCAAGCATCACTCCGCACCCGCATCGCTAGCCGCTCCGTCGCCCCGCATCGCGCCGTGTCCGACCGGGCCGCTTCTCCGCACTGACCGAAGCCCGCAACATTGCAACGGTTGCAACGTTGCAGCGCTGCGCTCTCCCGCATCCAAGGCGCCCGACCGATGGCCTCCCCCGCTCCGACCGAGAGAACCAAGCCGCACCAACCCGCTGCGCTGTGCAAGCCCCGTTCCCCCGCACCGACCGATGGAATCCCCCGCACCGAGGTTGTACGACCGAGAGCCAAACGTCGCAAACCCGCACCCGTCGAACCATTTGCCACCGTCGCCCCCCTCCCCCAAGTTCTCCAGAGGTATTGTGGGTCCCCCATAGATCCCTAGGACTACTGTGGGCCCCACCTAGGTGCTCTCTCTCCGACGATTTGCCGCGTACGACGTTGCGACACGTCATAGCCCGTCGTCGCACGTGCTAGCTTTGGAATCTGGAATCATTGCTTTGGTTGATGCTCTGAACTTTCCAGCGAGGAATCTATATTGGAATCAGGACTTGGAGCTCGTTCTCTTATTCCAACCCCCGGCGTCGCTACCTGACGCCGGTGTAGCTTTCGCGTCATGTTGAGGTAACGCTTTGCACCCCTAGGACCCCTAACCCAATTGCATGCTAATCAAGACTAAAATCAGTATTTTTAAAGTATTTTAAATGTTTTAAATTCACTAATCAAGATTAATAATATGGACTTTAGGCCGGTGGACTTGTGCACGTAGGATAATTGTGATTCTGGACTCTCTTGGACGGTGTTTCTCAGACGTTGTACATGCAGGCAAGTGAAACTTGCCAACTCTTGTGTAGGGCCATGTTTTTAGGCCACTTCCTTGTTCTTAGCGTAAAAGAGACTAGTCAATGAAATGATAGCTGGCTAGACGCCTACTTGATCTAGTTTGACAACGAAACTAGATCCGTCACCTAATTGATCTAGCTTGACAACGAAGCTAGATCCAACCCTTAAAACTTGTTAATCATGCATACCAAACTGTCGCGTTTACTTTTCTTATCTGTACGCACTTTTAACTGACATGCATTGCATCTTACATGTCATCCAAATTGATTGTTGCATCGTAGCACACGCTACAAAATACTTGTACAATCCGTGTTTCCGTGTTTTCGGCTAGGTGCACCCCTATGCCATACTTGTTAAAAACACTTCCTGGCTCATGATCCAGAAGCGAGCATTCCGTGTTCGGGGGTAAGGCCCTGGCTCTATACACGTGGAGGGGTAGGGATAAACGGTCACCTGAGCTTAGGAGTGGCCCGATCAGCCACTCTAGCCAGAAGGCGGAATCTCTGTGCACGAGGTGCTTACTTTACTTGTCTTGTACTAATGAGTGTTACTTGTAAAACTTGTCATCCATGTCATGTTTAAATGCCATGCTCGTACTTTACTTTACCTTACATTACTTGTTGCACTCATACTTTAAACTGCCATGTCATTGCATTCATGCTAGAACTGCTAGGTTGCTTTACTTGTGCCTACTTTCAGTTTCCTTGCACAAGTCTCTTGTAGACTTGCTGACATGTGCCCCTTGCTCTTTTGGGTGTCACATGTTAGACCCTGAGCCAGAGACCGTTGCTGAGTACGTGATGTTTTGCTGACGCTGAGCCTGAGTCCATGTCTTCCCAGGAGGAGTTTTGCAGACACCGGTGACCTTTCTTTGTGAACATGCTGAGTTCTCCTTTTGTTTTAGGTTTTCTGTTAGTTGTCGGTGCGTGGCACCTTTGTTTTATACGTTGTACTTTTGTTGGCCATGTTTGGGCCTTTAGACTCTTTTCTTTTAGCCTGGTGGCTTTTTCTGTGATGTTGAAACTTATTTTATGAATATTCTGAGATATATCTTTTGTCTCATTTCAATATTATTATCTTTGTTCCGTTCGCGTTGCAAGGACCTGCAGTTTTAAATTTGATTGACGCTTATCAGACTTGCAGCTTTGTAGCTTCAAGTCTGAGCGGACCTTCTCACGCTTCGCCTCCATATTTTTGGGAAGCGGGGCGTGACAACAATCAACGGTTCGTCCTCCGCGTTTCAATGGCACGAATTCCGGCTATTGGAAATGTCAGATGAAAACGTTTCTTAGGAGTGCTTCTCTGTGGAGAACCCTCCACAAGAAATACGTTGAACCCTCCGAAGAGGATTTTGACAAATGGACGCCCTCCGAGAAGTCCGCTGAGTGAACAACGCCAAGGCAATGAAGGCTCTTCATTGTGCATTGGATCTGGATGAGTTCAATAAGATATGCACATGTAAGAGTGCATATCAAATTTCGAACCATCTAGTCATTACCCAGGAGGGAACGAATAAGGTAAAATTGTCTGAACTATATGTTGATGTACAAAACTTCGATATGTTTCATATGTAGGATAATGAGAGCATTGCAATAATGTACGGACGTTTCACCGACATCACCAATGAACTTGAAGCTCTTAGACAAGTCTACACCCAACAAGAGAAGGTGAGGAAGATAATAATGGGAATGACCTAGAAATGGGAAAGGAGCAATCGCCATTGAGGAGGTCAATGACATGAAGAACTACACTGTGGTAAATCTCATCGGTACTCTCATGTCTTACGAAGCAAGAAGGGAGAACCGATTGAAGATTCGAGCAATGATGAACCCAACGGAGGCCAAGAAGAAAGCATTAGCATTCAAGCCTACTTCTTCATCCTCCGATAGTGAAGAATCAGAGAACAAGATGGACTTGGAAGAAATGGCGCAAATGGCGAAGAAGTTACAATGCTTCTTTCGCAAAGGTAAATTTCCTACGAAAAATAAATTTGATTCCACTAACAATACTTCATCTCTTTGTTTTAAGTGTAACAAGCCAGGGCACATCAAGAAGGATTGCCCACTGCTTAGAAACAGAGAAAAGTGGAAAGCTCCAAAGTACCACAAGTTTGACAAATACATGAAGGATAAGAAGAAAGGCTTGTCGGGACGTTCAATGATTCAAGAAGAGATTCATCAAGCGAATCCGGGGATGAGAAGGGTGAGAGTGCCCATATGTGTTTCATGGCCTGAGAAGATCCACTCTCCGATGAGAGTGATAGCGACATCGATGAACCCGAGGTAACAATGGATGAACTTCGCATTGCTAATGAAGAACTATTTTCTAAGTATCAATCTCTTATGCTTAGGTATACTAGTTTAAAGAAATCAAATGTTAGCAAATCATCCATGACATGCATTATCAACAATGCACCATTGTTGAGACACTTACACTTGAGAAAGCCTTCTCAAAATGACATCTTGAGGTGAATTCCTTCAAATCTCAACTAGATCAAACGTATCCTAAGGATAGTATTGATCTAGCTTCACAAAACACACAATTGGGTATTGAGAATGATTCTCTTAAAATCCAAGTGCACGAGCTTAAAACACGGGTGTCCACCTTGGATACCAATATTTCTTCTCTTAAGGAGAAATATGAGCTCATGTCCTCCCGAGTTAAGAGATTTAATAAAGGGAAAGGACAATTGGATGAATTGCTCGCAAACCAATTTCTGGCCACACATCGTGTTGGACTTGGTTATGTGGAAGAAAATGCATCTAATGCTCGCACATCCTATATTGGTGTAACTATAGATTGTGTGAGGCCATCCTCTGGTGCATCCACAAGTGGTGTCAAAAACACTATGGTAGCAAACCTATCAAGAAGGCCACCATATCATAATCTCTTCCTTTTGACAAGAAACCCACTAAGGGCGGAAACCAAAAGAAATGACATGCACATATGTACAACAACCTTCATCCATGTAGGAAATCTCCTACTTCACAAGTAGACACTAATGACAATTTTTATGCTCCACACCTACGGACACGTGCAAACCCATACATGAGAAATACTCATGCACGTGCCCCTACACATTCATATGCTCATACACATCATTCTTCCATGTATGCTCATCCACCTCATGTTATGCATGCTCCATATGTTACATATAACATGCATGCTCCTAAGTTTATATACAACACATACATGTCTAATGTTTATCCACCTCTATCTTCATATGCTAGAACTCATGCTCCTAGGAGGCATGCACCACATACAAATCAATCAAATGCGCATGCAACTAGGAAAAGGACACCCAAAACATACACAAATTGGGGTCCTAAGAACACTAGAATAAATGATAGGAATGCTTATGTTGACTCCTATTTTAATGATGTAATACATGTTGGGTTTTTTGGAACCCTTAGGGCACAAATCCGTGCCCGTCCTAAGCCGGACGGACCACAAAAATAAAAATTGTAGCGTAAAATTATATGTTAATCTAATTAACATGCAGCCCTAAGGAACAAGACCCTTAGCCATGATCTCTGCCAACTCGGGGTGTATCTGACCACCCCAAGAGGGATCTAAACTACTACGAATAATTAAAATGAAAGCTTCTAAAAACATACCCGGAACCTTGCCCTGGGGCAGGCAAGGTGTACCGCACCGTCTTCTGAGCTGATCCCTGCCCACGTCGAACCACTCCTTGAACCGCTTCGCATCCCGAGGCGAGCAATCATCGTGTCGCCGAGCCAACCACGCGCCGAAGAAAGTTTCACTCGAGTGAAAGCCTTCGCCAAGATTTCGGATCCGAATCCAAACCCCTTCGTGGCTTTGCTAGAACCCCTTAGGAGTAAGGCAGAAATTTAGGGAGAAGAGAAATATTTATTTAAGCTAAGGTCCGAGGGTGCTCCAACAATTTTGGGAGCCGCTCAGATCTTGAGCTTGGGACAAGTTATGAGGAGGGGAAGGCCCTATTTATAGAGGCGGTTGACTCTCCCCTTTTTCCCACAACCGAGGTGAGACTATTAATTTGGAGTTAATTAAATCAAGTTAGTTTGCCTTTCACAAAGAGCAAACTTCTGTGAATTTTAACTCACTCGCCGTTGAACTTCAATCTTGGTACAACCTACCAAATCGAAGAGGGTTGAACGATGAACGTGTAGGAAAAAACAGCTCGTCAATTCGATGTTGTTTGACGCTTCAAACGATGTGCCAAAGTTTGCCAAAAAAACACCCAAAAACGCACGGGCCAGCCGCCGCACAAGACTGGGCTCAAAGCCCTAGGCACGGGCCCCCAGTACGTGTCAGTGCATGGCAGCACAAGCGCTTCGAGGCACGTGCATTGCATGCGCCTCTGTGCAGCCGGGCAGGCCCTGCCTGTATAAAGCCATCGCCTGCTTCAAAAGCGGGCGCTGCTTCAATAAGCGAGCCACATGCCCGTGCAATACACGGGCACGTGCGGGCCGCGGGCGTCTGCTACTGTAGCATGTGCGGGCACCCGCTTCTCCTCTTGCTTGTTGGGTTGGGTCAGCCTAATCAGATTGGGCTGGGTCAGCCCAATCAGATTGGTCTGGGTCAGCCCAATCTGATTGGGCTGACCCCTCATGCTTATATTGGTTTTTCAACCATAACTTTTTCGTTTGGCGTTCGATTTAGACGCCATTCGAACCTACGTTTAGATCGGCACGATCCCGTCATCCACGTAAATTTTTTCATGCGTTAAATAAATTAAATATCGTCTTCAACAATTTAAAACGCATTTAACTCCTTTGTATCATAAGCAAAATAGTACCCAATTTAAGCTTAAATTATTATATTGCATCAAATGCAATTATTCCATCCCTTGCATCAAAATGCAAAATAATCTCCCTAACTAATTTCTACCTATTACTTGACGAAGGTCGCACTCTGTGTGTGACCCTACAGCCCAACCCTACTACAGGTTGGGCTTGAAGCCCTATACGGCAGTGACCACGAGCAGTGGCTGCCGTCCCTGTTTCAGAATCATAATTATGTAGTTAGCTCATCAATATGAGAATTATCAGGACCACCCTGACAGTGTCTGTGATGAGTTCCGCAGTTATAGTCTCTTCGTCTAAACTATGTCGTATAGATCAAGTCTAGGGTACGGTCAAACTGTCAACCACATTAACTTAACTCTTGTTAGTTTCCATCGATCTTTAGTCAAATAATGTTGGACTTCTTCCAGCATACTCTGTTCAGGGATTTTACTAAAGACCGAACTAGCTCTACGACACTAACTCCCATTGACCAGGAGAGACGAATCCTCTCTTGGTCATTACTCTCCTCGTACGCTTCAAGTGACACCCAATCAAAAACCTTTCAACAGGCCTAGCCTCGAAGCTAGGTCAGTGATCTAAGTGGCACCATTCACGCACAGGTTCATAAAATGACCTCAAGTCAAAAGACCAACTTGCCTATCATCACTAAGAGTTATCATTGATAGATTGGTCAATATAACCATATGATAACTCTTGTCGATCGTTCAGTGAACTCATTCTCTAATGAGCACATGTGTCTCGTTTTCGACTTCGCCAAGTCAAACGACCATGAGATCATCGTCACCGCTATATGGTGAAGACTAAGACACAATGGTCTTTCCAATGTTTCATATCCTTGTCTCGAAACATCTACGACCATGAACCTTTTTAGACTAATGCTACATACGGTCAAAAATTTCTCCATGATCGAGAAACTCATCTCGATATATTTTGACCTCGCATAAAGTCTCAGGACTTTACCTAAGTTAATTATTAAATGATTTCAACATTATAATATAACTTAGATAAATTATTACCAAACAGCTTACTGTTATTTCGAACAAGATGTTTGTGCTATTCACACAGAGATAAATGGCCTGGAGGGCATCATCTCTTAACATCTTCCACTTGCACTCAGGCCCATTTATCTCGATATCTCATACCATTTTTTCACATAAGTTTTTCCGACTTCATGTTATAGAACCTTTGTGAGTGGATCTGCTAAAACCGTCTACAGTATAGACTTAAGGGGTTTCTATGTTCATGTTAGACCAACCATTTGAATCTCATTCAAATAATTCTCTTGGTCTGTCGGAATCCATTTATTTCCTTGGATCTTATCCAATTCATCATACCGTACGATAATAATTTAAATTAGTTACTGGTCAATTTAAGATGGTTCATAATCATTTTTGATAAAGTGTCAAACTTTTTGATTACTTTGTCAAAACATATGTCCCATCCCGTTAATGCCTCGCATGTAATTTGTTTGCTCCCACTGACCTTGAAGACTCTTTGGCTAATTCAAATAAGTTGGTCCGTCTAAATCATATTTAGAAAACGAACGTATAAGTGAATGTTCCAGTTTTCACGGTCATCATGAGCATTTACATCGAGTTCGGTCCGAGTAGATCCATACACATCTGCTGGCGAGATGGTTTCAACATAATCCGTTTATAGGATTTAGGATGAAAATCGTTCTCAACCAACATAATTGTATTTCACTATTTTCCTTTCTTCTGCAATCTTCTAACTTGAAGATTTACTTACAGAAAATGTGGAAACATTTTCCTTGGGCACGTAAACTAAAGTCCATACTTTTATTCACGTGCTCGGACCTATTCTAACTACATCAAGTTATTAATCGGAGTTACTACTTCGAATTTCATCCCGGAAGTTGACTAAGTCATCATCAGTTATGTGTCTAACTCGACTCTTCGTCTCACGAGATTGGAGTAATTATACAACTTCCTTACGATTGATTTAATGAATATCTGATTGATAATGTCCTCATAGAACATTATCAAAACCTAGGCATTGTTATCTGAGACTTAACCCAGAGGGAGGACTTAACTCAGAGTCACTTGTTATGGATCGCACCAAGTCTAACTAAGTGCGATTCATACCTTTTAACACACCGATGTGTTAACAGACTTGACCTGAGAGAAAATCATATTTTCTTTTAATTACGCAAGTTTTTATACAGCTAAGTATTGACCATTCGATCTAATCGAATCCGTTTAAATACTTCTGTCATTTTGTTCTCTATTTTATTAGACTTATGTTTTAGCAAGAACACGTGTCGTAATAAAATGGGAATAACTCAATTATGGCTAATTTAGACTTGAGTCCGGATACATCTGTATGTATGAGAGTGAGTTCAACAACCCATTCTCCCACTGTCTTACAGAAGGAGTTTTGCCCATTGTATCTAAGAGAATAAGATTCGCAAATGTCCGTAGACTTCATAATACGAGAGGTCAGACCCCTCTTTATGTGATTTGTAAAGCTTAGTCTCTCGATACGGCCTAGTCTATTTTGACATATAAGTTTCTTACTTCCTTGCGCATATTAACTTTTAATATATTATAGTTATTACAAATTACTAACACAAAACATTGCTTTAGAAGCAAGGTGACGACATTCGTCAAAATGTGTTAGACGTCTTTTGTATAATAATTATGCTGAAATCGTGACATCAAAATATGTCACATTTTCATTTCCTCCTACTTATGCCTTTACTAATGATAAATATAACTAACTTTCACAATTGACTTTCCGGAGTGCATTCTTCCTTTTCTAAATGTCATTTAGATATTAAATAACCCAACATAAATAAATAGCTATGCAAGCATCTCATGTATCCAAACGCCTGAGCTTTGCAACTTTGAGTGTAGCTCAACAAGTTGCTCATCTCAAGATCCGGTTGGGATACATAGTCTTGCACCGCTCATGAATGTACATTCGACTCAAACAGTTTGATCGAATTCTCGAACCTTGCGGATCAAAATTGTTTTTCCATACAACCTTGAGTGTAACTCAACAATTTGTAGTGAGAAACAAACTTCGAATGTTTATATGTTCATGATGTCCCCATATAGATGCGAGTGACATGTAGCGTGCATTTATTTTGTTGGACTCAGAACTTAATGAAATCATATTTCTCAAGTCTGTCCTTTAGAATGTCATTTTAATGTCAACCGGAATATAGTTTATTCTATCAATTAGAATTTAACTTTGACATTCCATTAATCAACCTATTTAACCAATTAACTAATTCCATTGAAATATTATATTTTATTCCTTCGGTAAACTTTAGAACTAACCCCTGTTTAGCATATGTTCAATATTAAATATAGGTAGAATGGTTTTTATCTATCTATATCCTCCCACTAATTTTGCGATCATTCTAAGCCTTAATAATGAACGATTTAATCAGATTAAATTAATGGGTAAGAGATCCAATCACCCTGAGCCTAACAACCTTGAGTGTAGCTCAATAAATTCCTTGACTCTGCAATCGGTAGATGACTCTTCATCAATCATATCAGATATGACTCTCTTATCGGTTTTTACCCCTAGCCATTTGTGATCATGAGTGTGCTCATCCAAATCACAATGTCTAGTCTAGTCGGACCCTTGTTTTCTTGTCTAGCCTAACTTCCACCGACGCTCGGTGTATTCACGACACGACGGTTTGGGTCAGGACTAGACTACATCATAGATTCAACTTGCCCGGTGCTCGGTGTATTCACGACACGACGGGTTGGGTCAAGTCTAGCCAGACTACGTCATTGGCTTAACTTACGCCGGTGCTCGGTGTATTCACGACACGAAGGTTTTGGTCAAGTCAAGATTTCATCTTATGTATAGAGAAGTTAGTTTCTACAAGGTTGCCATGTCACAGCTTGAGTATAACTCAACAGCTGGAACACGGGTCCTATAGTTGCCAACCCCTAAAACAATGTGGGCTACGGCTAATCTTGAAGAAGATTATTAACATATTTGACTTATATATAGTCCAGGGTGTCATATAATCATGATTCGCATCATTGCGGTCCAGCTGAACACAGCCAGGGAATTGACTAAGCCAGGATCACTCATCCCTTAGACTAGCTAGGGTGATCCAACAAACTTAGCCAAGCACATTGACTGGATCATGGTCTAATGAATGAAGCTTGTCATTTTTATATGCATGCCATAGACTAAAAAGCTTTTATTAACAACTAATTAATCCTATCAACTAGTTGAATCCTTAAATTCAAAATTTTAGGATTTGTTTAATAACTATTATTAAATCCTTATCAACTATAAGGTTCACGTGATATCCTAATCATTATTAGGATTTTAATAAATTTATTAACAACGCTAAAAGCGAAGTCCTTTAATGAGAATTAATTACATAACAATTAGAATCATTAAAGGGGCTACCCTAATCAGGAATTAGGTCTTAAAGTGTTGTTAATGTTTTATTAAAACATAGCATGTCATTTGAATTTATCTCATAAATTTTAACGAGTTCTTGATGGCTAATCTAAGAGGGTTGTCTTGTGTTATCAAATAAGTGACAACATTTGCATAGCCATTAACATAAAGTTACACTAATTTTAACGCATAAAAAGAGTGTCCTACCATTAACAATTAAATAGAAAATTATTTAACTAATAAAAAATTTTGCATGCATCTCTAAAATTTAACATTTAAATTTAAAATAATGAATTTAAAACATTTTAATTTTTATCTCATAAAAATATAATAGTTTTAAAAGGATCATATGATATTCATGCTACTAAAATATTTATCGCATAAAGTTTTAAAGTTTTTAAAATCAGTTTTAAAAATAGCACATAAATTTAAAACATCATTTTAAAAATATTCATCCTTAAAAATTTATCATATAAAATATTTAACCATCTAAAATCATTTTAAACTTATCGCATAAATTTAAAGAAATATTTTACTGTATTTAAAAGCATTCAATTAATTAATCGCAGTCCTAGATCAGCATGCAAACGACGCTTTGATACCACTGTTGGATTTTTTGGAACCCTTAGGGCACAAATTTGTGCCCGTCCTAAGCCGAACGGACCATAGAAACAAAAATTGCAGCAGAAAATTATATATTACTCTAATTAACATGCAGTCCTAAGGAACAAGACCCTTAGCCAGGATCTCTGCCAACTCGGGGTGGATCTGACCACCCCAAGAGGGATCTAAACTACTGCGAATAATTAAAACGAAAGCTTCTAAAAACATACCCAGAACCTTGCCATGGGGCAAGCAAGGTGTATCGCACCGTCTTCCGAGCCGATCCCTGTCCCACGCCGAACCGCTCCTCGAACCACTCCTCGAACCGCTCCTTGAACCGAGGAGAGCAATCCTCATGTCGCCGATCCAACCATGCGTCGAAGAAAGTTTCACGTGAGTGAAAGCCTTCGCCAAGAGTTCGGATCCAAATCTGAACCCCTTCATGGCTTTGCTAGAGCCCCTCAGGAGTAAGGCAGAAATTAAGGGAGAAGAGAAATATTAATTTAGGCTAAGATCCAAGCATGCTCCTACATTTGGGAGCCACTCAGATCTTAAGCTTGGGACAAGTTATGAGGAGGGGAAGGGCCTCTATTTATAGAGGTGGCTGACTCTCCCCTTTTCCCCACAAACGAGGTGGGACTATTAATTTGGAGTTAATTAAATCAAGTTAGTTTGCCTTTCACAAAGGGCAAACTTCCGTGAATTTTAACTCACTCACCGTTGAAATTCAATCTTGGTACATCCTACCAAATCGAAGAGGGATGAACGATGAACGTGTAGGAAAAAACTGCTCGTCAATCCGACGTCGTTTGTCCCTTCAAATGTCGTGCCAAAGATTGCCAAAAACACCTAAAAATTCACAAGCCAGCCGTCGCACAAGACTGGGCTCAAAGCCCTAGGCACGAGCACCACTGCGCGTCAGTGCGTGTAGCACACGCACTTCAAGGCACGTGCGCTGTTCACGCCTCTGTGTAGTCAGGCGGGCCCCGCCCGCATGAAGCTAGCGCCCGCTTCAAAAGCAGGCGCTACTTCAATAAGCGGGCCACGTGCCCGTGCAATGCACGGGCACGTGCGGGCCGCGGGCACGGGCACCCGCTACTGTAGCAGGTGCAGGCGCCCGCTTCTCCTCTTGATTGTTGGGCTGGTTCAGCCCAATCAGATTGGGTTGGGTCAGTCCAATCTGATTGGGCTGACCCCTTTTGGTTATATTGGATTTTTCAGCCATAACTTTTTCGTTTGGCGTCCGATTTGGACTCCATTCGAACCTACATTTAGATCGGGTCGATCCCGTCATCCACGTAACTTTTTCCATGCGTTAAATAAATTAAATATTGTCTTAAACAATTTAGAACACATTTAACTCCTTTTGCATCATATGCAAAATAGTCCCCTATTCAAGCTTAAATTATTATATTGCATCAAATGCAATTATTCCATCCCTTGCATCAAAATGCAAAATATTCTCCCTAACTAATTTTTACCTATTACTAGATGAAGGTCGCACTCTGTGTGTGACCCTACAGCCTGACCCTACTACAGGTTGGGCTCGAAGCCCTATACGGCAGTGACCACGAGCAGTGGCTGCCATCCCTATTTCAGAATAATAGTTATGTGGTTAGCTCATCAACATGAGAATTGTCGGGACCACCCTGGCCATGTCTATGATGAGTTCTGCAGTTATAGTCTCTTCGTCTAAACTATGTCGTGTAGATCAAGTCTAGGGTGCGGTCAAACTGTCAACTCCAATAACTTGACTCTGGTTAGTTTCCATCGATCTTTAGTCAACTAATGTTGGATTCTTCCAACATACTCTGATCAGGGATTTTACTAAAGACCAAACTAACTCTACGACACTAACTCCCATTGACCGGGAGAGACGAATCCACTCTTGGTCATTACTCTCCTCGTATGCTTCAAGTGACACAAAATCAAAGACCTTTCGACAGGCCTAACCTCGAAGCTAGGTCAATGATCTAAGTGGCACCGTTCATGCACAGGTTCGTAAAATGACTTCAAGTCAAAAGACCAACTTGCCTATCATCACTAAGAGTTATCATTGACAGATTGGTCAATATTACCATATGATAACTCTTGTGGATCGTTTAGTGAACTCATTCTCTAATGAGCACATGTGTTTCATCTTCGACTTCGCCAAGTCAAACGACCATGAGATCATCGTCACCGATATACGGTGAAGACTAAGACACAATGGTCTATCCAATGTTTCGATATCCTTGTCTCGAAACATTACGACCACGAATCTTTTTAGACTGATGCTACAGACGGTCAAATATTTCTCCATGATCGAGATACTCATCTCAATACATGTTTGACCTCGCTTAAAGTCTCAGGACTTTACCTAAGTTAATTATTAAATTATTTCAACATTATAATATAACTTAGATAATTATTACCAAACAGCTTACTGTTATTTTGAACAAAACGTTTGTGCTATTCACACAGAGATAAATGGCTTGGAGGGCATAATCTCTCAATAATAAATATTGGTAATTATGTTGGGAAGCAAAAGTCCACTTGGACTTGGCTTCCAAAGGGCTAATCCCTTTGGACCCAACAAAAATTGGCTACCATGAGCTTATGGTATATTATGTAGGTACGCAAGAAAAATAAAGAGAGCAATAAAAGTCGTATTGGCTCTAAAAGGAAAGGATGGATACTCGATAGTGGTTGCTCCAAACACATGACGGAAGATTCCACATTGCTCTCCGAAGTGATTAGCATTAAGGATGGTGCAACAGTCGCTTTTGGAGGTAATCAAAAGTGAACCATCATTATAGTATGCAAAGTCGGTAATCCTTCCAAACCACTTATTTCAAATGTTTATTTAGTTAGTGGTTTATGTCATAACCTTATCTCCATTAGTCAACTTTGTGACAAGGGTTACAAGGTTAACTTTGGAGAGTGTATGTGTAAAATTGTAGATATTGATGTTAAGTATTGGGGTTTCATACTAATGTTATTTTGATGATGATCACAACATTATGTTGTTGCTAATTACTCTCTTGTTTTAGTCTCATAGTTAACTTTTCAAGAATATCATTTTTGGAGACTAAACACTTGATGCAAGGATGGACATCAAATGGAGCAAGGCCAAAGCTTGGACTCAAGGGGTGCCAAAGCTTGGAGATGATGGGAAGCATCAAGGCATCAAGATTGAAGCCATAGACTCTAAGGAAAGCAAAGTAATCCATGTAATATTTCATTTATTGCTTTTCTTCTTTTTGAGTCTAGATTTAATGTAATGCCTTGATAGATGGTCTTCTCATTCATGCATATGCATTTAACCATCTTAGTGAGCCTTAGGATTATCATAGAATCCAACTCAATAGGTTCATCTTTTCCAAAGACTCAATTAGAGTTCTGGCTCTCCAACAGTCGCCTGATGAAGGTTTTACAATCGACTGGGTGATTCCAGTCGACTGTCGAGCCTTCTACAGTCGACTGTGGTGCACTGCTCAAGTCAACCTTTTATTGACTCATACTTGAGCTTGTAGAACAGTCGACTGAGGGCCATTTACAATCGCCTGTTTTTCAACAGTCGCCTGTGAATTGTTCAACAGTCGACTGTATGCAACTTGCACTGTCTGGGCTTAATCCCAATTTGCTAGTCAGTCGACTGATTCAGTTTTTACATTCGCATGTCTATTTTACAGTCGACTGTATTCTGGTCATCAGTCTTCTATCTGCATACAATGCATAAGATTGCATCTCTCTGTTTTATTCCATCCCCTGCAGCAGTCGCCTGCTGAAGGATTTACAGGCGCATGTCCTTTAAACAGTCGACTGTATAGTCAGCATCAGTCGACTATCTTGGCTCAGATTATAGCCGTTGGGAATTATTTAGCCGTTGGACAGTCGACTGTCATTTGTTCATCAGTCAACTGTCAATGATGTTTTTGCCCAGATTCTTGTCGTTGCAGCTTTTTGTTTTTGGCTATTTCCTTGGGTTTTGAGAGTTCATATAAGGTTCGTATATATATGAGAGGGATGAGTTCATTGGAGCTTCTGGATGCTATTGTAAATCTTTAGAGTTTAATTAAGCAACTCTCAAACTCTCACATTTCTCTCTTAGAGCTCATTCTCTCCTTCATGCATTGAAGTCATGCTCAAGGGAAATCATCCAAGTGCTTTCAAACTAATCTCATCACTTGGAGATCCTCTTCCATGCCTTGCATTCATTTATGAGTAGGTTCATCTCAAGGCATAGGTAAGAGTATTTGTTTTACTTTGTTATTTCATTGAAACCCTAGCTTTCTATGTGAGAGCTAGTTACTCTCTATGTGAGAGTGTAACCTTCTGTGCGAGGGTTGGTTGAGATCTCTCTGTGTGAGAGTTTGAGTCTCTCTGTGTGAGAGAATAAGTCTTGCTGTGTGAAAGCAAGGATATCTCTGTGTGAGAATCCAAATCCTCTGTGTAAGGTCTCTCTGTGTGAGAGTAAGGATTTCTCTGTATGAGGTATCTCTGTGTGAGATTGTATTCACTTCTCTTTGTGGGAATTATAGTGGATATTGGTGTGGCTGGACGTACCCAATTTTTGGAGAACCAGTGTACAATCTTGTGTTTGAGTTTGGTTTGATTGTGTTGGTTAATTCCTCTTGCATTTATTATTCCACATTTGCAAGTTAAATCTTAATTGCACAATTTATTGCCATTACACTATTCACCCCTCATCTAGTATGTTGTTGTTAATATTGCAAGGGTAAGACGATCCTTACAATTGATTCACATGTTTTATTTACCGGTATTAGGCGTAAAAATATTTATTATTTGAGCTTGCCCAAAACCATAGAACATTGCTTAATTGCTAATACAAATGAACAACAATTATGGCATCGCTGTTTTGGTCATGTTCAATTGAAGCACTTATATAGGTTAGCTAAACATGATCTTGTTAAAGGTTTTCCGAAAATTGTTTTTAGTAAGAAAAACTTTTGTGATTCTTGTCAAAGAGGTAAACTTAGTAAATCATCTTTTAAACTTAAAGAAGGCATAACTTCTAAGAGGCCTCAAAAATTACTTCATCTAGACTTATTTGGGTCAACTAGAACCGCCTCTTTAGGTAATGCTCATTGTGGTTAGTTATCGTTGACGACTTCTCTAGCTTTACTTGGGTTTCATTTTTACCAATAAGAATGAAGCTTTTGAAGAGTTTACTATATTTGCAATGAAAATTCAAAATTTCTTAGGATCCACCATGATCACTATTCGTAGTGATCATGGATGAGAATTTGAGAATGAATCTTTCACCAAGTTTTGTGATGACAACAGGATCACTCATAATTTTTCTTTCCCTCGCGCACCACCACAAAATGGTGTTGTAGAGAGAGAATATAACCCTAATAGAGTGTGCCCATACCATGCTCCATGATAGTCATCTTGGACTATAATTTTGGGCAGAGGCGGTGCACACGACATGTTATGTGCATAATAGGATCCTAGTGAGACCCCGAACGAACAAAACTTGTTTTGAGTTATTTTATGATAAAAGCCACAAGTTAAATATTTTCGTGTTTTAGGTTCAAAATGTTTTATAAAGAACACTTTTGGTAACTTAGATAAATTTGAGCCAAGATCCGATGAAGGAATTTTTGTTGGATATTCCAACGTAGCAAAGTCTACCTGACATACAACAAAACCTCTTCAACGATCGAAGTCACTACATGTATCATTTATGAAGATTTTGATTTTCCTCATGTTGTTGTTGATAGTGTAGATGTTTTATGTGATTCTCTTAGTAATGTTAAAATTAATGAGTCTATTATTGAGACTAACAATACTAATGAGATTGTTGAAGATGTTCCAAGCGATGCAAGGATTTCCAAAGCTTATCCAACCGTTCGTAATCACCCCCATGACCAAATTATTGGAGATATTGGTGTGGGTGTGCGAACGAGGTCAAGAATTGATGAATTCTCTCACAATGCATTTGTTTCTACCATTGAGTCAAAGAACATCCAAGAAGCATGTGAAGATAGCTCTTAGATAGTGGCAATGAAAGAAGAGCTCATGCAATTTGAGAGAAATAAAGTTTGGGAGCTCGTTCCTCTTCCAAGTGGTCACCAAGTGATTGGGACCAAGTGGATTTTCAAGAACAAGACCGATGAGAATGAGGTCATCACAAGGAATAAAGTGTCACGCCCCGTGATCGCGCCCGGGCGTACACCCTAAAGAGCGACCGTGTAGTTTTACCGCAAGCGCACGGTGTAGCGGCGAGCGTGTATCGAACACAGGGAGGACGTATGACAGTGCCTTCTCCGAACAACCTGGCTATAGGGACAGAAAAGTAGGAAATTGCCTTTCGGCGATGTTGTCACAATCGTCAAACAATGTAAAGAGATATAAAATCAAATAAAGACGCCTAGGGAATAGGGAATCCCCGCTACTCACCGTATCTCGTCATTGTGATTCATCGGTTTCACAATTACTAGGGTAGAATGTCAGGTGAACTAGTTGCAACTGAATGTAAAACCTAGCTCACGCTCTCGCGCTGTTTCCGGTCTATAGCAAACCTAGGCTCGAGTCCAATCTCTTGCAAACCCTAGCCTAGGCAAGCTAGCATTAGGATCAACATCATCATTCAATCGCATCCTGAGCCCACTCTCGTGCAAACTCGGGCTACGACCTAGGTTGGGATAGTTCCTACCCGTCCAATCTCTTGCAAACGGGTATCGGTATAGAATTGCAACCGAGAATCCTAGTGTCGGCCCAATCTCTTGCAAACCGATACTAAGGAAACTCAATTTCAACCCAATTCAGATTTCTAGGGTTTCCTATCGAATTGGGATCCAATCTCTTGCAAATCCCAATCGATATGAATACCTAGCTATCCGTATTATATTAATCCCAAACTAACCCTAATCAATTCTAGCTATAGTTCTACCAAATCGTCACAAATCTGAAATTGGGCTCGTAGGGTTCATCCCCACGCCCTAAGACGTTAGAACTACTCACAAATCATATTGCTAATGGAAGAATAATCAATAGAAACAACAATGAAATTCATAGCAATATTCAAAATAACAATAAAAATAGGATTTTTAATGAAGAGGGAGACAAACCAATGTAGCTTTCCAAGAATCCAACAAAATAACACTTTTCTCTCCTCTCCCATCACAAGAATTAAACTCTAAAAAGTATAATCTAAAAAGGCTGCCAAAAGCAATAGAAAAGCCCCCTAAACTAGGTTAGAATCTGGGGTTAAATACCCCCCAAAACTGCCCAAAAATTCGTGACCAAACTGCCCCTGCGTAGCTCCAAAATCGTGTTTTCCGCTACAGGCGCTCGGCTCACTCAGCCGAGTGACAAAAGTCGCTCGGCCGAGTGATAGACCCTGAGAATTTACAGTTAGTCCGGGGTCTTGGGGGTCTTCACTTCGGGGGTCACTCGGCCGAGTGAGTTGTCGTCACTCGGCCGATGGGCTTTGTTCACTCGGGCGGACGACGATTACCACTCGGCCGAGTGGGGCTTCTGATGCTCAGACTGACGAAAAACAGTAAGTCGGGACTTTTTGATGGGCGTCGCCTGAGTGCCACTCGGGCGGACGGGATTTCGTCACTCGGCTGAGTCGGCTTCTGATGCTCGGCCGAGTGCACGCTGATATGCTGCTTGGAGCGTGTCCGATCTGGCCGGCCGAGCGGGGTCTCGATGCTCGGCCGAGTGACTCCTTCACTCGGCCGAGTGAGATGCTAAAAATGCTCTATCTGATCGTTCTTGCCTCCTCGTCGCTCCTATGACGTTCTTTCTTCTTCCTCTCCTCTCCAATAGCAAAATACCCCGCAGGGAAGTTGTCGGTGACACTCCGGAGTAGGTGTATCTCGGAATCACTCCAAATCGCTCCAAATCTCCTGAAATACGACAAAAACAACAAATCATGAAAAGTATCGCAATATTGTCGATAAATCGTGAAAAACATGATTTGAGCGATCTAAATGGCATGCAAACATGCGGGAAAAAGGTGTAAAACACGGAGTGATCAAAATCCCCCAAGCTTACCTCTTACTCGTCCTCGAGGAAGATAAGTAAAAGGCGAACCCGGTGGATTCAGAAAATGAAAACGATGGAAAAAACAGAAAATGAAACATGAAGAAGAAAGAAGAAAGCGAAGAGGGAAGCTGCTAGATCATTTTTCTCAGGACGTGGGTTTTTCTTACTCATATAGCATGCATCGAATGTAAAACATATGTCAAAGATTTTTGTTTCGATATCATAGTATAATAATGCAAATAGAGATTGAAAACCCAAGAATATTGATATAGCATGAAAAATGGAATAATTCTAAGATTAACATTGTCTGAATCGTCTAAAGCGGTATACAATATCGCAGATCACACACTTTTCAATTGAATGCTTTCTATGAGGAGTATAAGAATATCACGCAATAGAATAGAAAGAATAGAAAAGCGTGGATTTCATGAAATGAGTGCTAGGCGTAGATTTCTGGATTTCGTGAAGCTAAAACAATCTCACCGAGTATAGAATATTACTTAGCCTAGGTTGTCATGCACCGTCAGGTAGTCACTCTCTCACACATCATTGGATTCTCTCCCCCAAGCTTATCTATAAGCGTGGTGGCATATATAAAACGATATTTACGTTCCCCATTTCTTTTGAAGCTCCAAATGCAAAAGAAAATAAAAATAAAAACAAAAAGAGGGAAGAAAGAGAGAGTATATGAGATGGGATCGTTTATTGGGATTCTTTTCTCTTTTCTTTTCATTTTCTCAAATCTTTTTCTTTTCTTTTCTTTCTTTTCTCTCTCTTTTTTTAATAGCATATATACACAAATGATCCCAAATCAAAAGAGAGAGAAGGATATACAAGAATTTTTCTTTTTCTTTTTGGTTTTGGGAAATTTGGAGCTAGGAATTTAATAACGGGGGAAATGCCAAATATTAGAATCGCTAAGGGGAGATTCACCAATGATTTTAAAATAGAGAATTAATGTTCAAGATTTGTGGAGAAAGAAATAAATGTATCTCTCAGTTCACTCTATAAGACGTGCATGACAACTTCAGCAGGGTAATCTAATCTACTCAGTTTCGATCACAAAAAAGCAAAACTAATCCAGATTTATCATAGCTAACATCATTCAATCATCCTGAAGTGAAGTGTATAAATCATGCAAATAGAAGTGATATAGGAAAAGAAAACGGTACTCCAGATATAAGTATTCAATGCGTGAATCTTGGTGTGTTTTCTACGATAGCATACATATGAATATTCAGACTCAGCTAATAATAGAATTTCATCCATTTTCATACGGAAAAAGTGTGGGTTAATATCTCTAAATGTAAGGCAGATCATAGCATATGATATCAGAAATAAAAGCTAAGACATGAAAAATATAGCATGCATATAGAGAAAGCTAACTCCACGTCATCATCATCACTGAAAAGTCATCTCTAGCATGAGATGAAAGAAATAAAAATAAAAAGGGAAAATAAAACTAATTACAATGCAGCACACGAAGAAAATAAGAAAAACGTGATGCATGGTAAAAAAGAAAAAAAAGAAAAAATGATGAAAATGAGTGCAAATGCGGAAAATGGCGTGAAAAACTAAAAATAAAGGTGGTAAATCGAAAAGCGTGAGAACTCACTCCCCCAAGCTAAAGTGCACAGTGTCCTCAATGTGCGAAGTGTGGCACACCGAGAGACGTGTAATGTGAGGGGTAGGTGAGGATGCATGCATGATGAAAAATAAATAAAAATAATAAAATGAAAATATGATGCGGACATGATGCATGCAGATATAGGAGTGAATCAGATATAAGAGTGTCACACCAAAAAGTCTCTCCCTCTCTCCCAAAAATGATATAGAAAGATATGATCTAAATGTGGACCCAAAAACAGTGAGGGGAGGGGGGGTGGGCAAAAATCATCAGGACCAAGCAGAGACGGGCAGCATAACGACAAAAAATCGGAGGCATCAAGGGTGCCTAAGAGGGTGGTGCTGCGCCGTCTCCGTCCTGGGGCGGAGGTGGTGGTGGTGGTGGCTGGGGAACAGTCTGCTGGGTGGGTGTGGGTATGGGTGTGGATGCAGGCTGGGTGTGTATAGGAGTGGGTGTGGGTGCCTGCTGGGTGGGTGTGGGTAGGGTCGGTACGCGAGGAAGCCGCTCGAGAATCTGAGTGAGACAGTAGTGAATGCTGGGAAGTAGCTCGAGGCGGTGCTACATGGCAGTGACTGTGGAAGACAAAGCCCTAAAATCGCCCCGGAGTCCACTCAACCCTCCCTCGAGAGCGCGAACGCTCTGGACTAAGGCGTCAGGGGGTGGTGGAGCGGAGGGACGGACAGGTCTAGGCTGAGCTGGTCGGGGCTGTCTAACACGGGCGGTGTAGGTGATCGGGACAGCAGGCAAGGGTCGTACGGGTGCTGTGCTCACTAGAGGGTGCCCAGCCTCAGTGCGAGGCTGGGATGCAGGCTGGTGTGAGGTGGAAGCAGTAGCAGCGGAAGTGTAAGACAAAAATGGTGACGACGCGGCAGGAGAGGTCAGTGACACAGAAGTGGGGACAGACGTCACGACACTCTCAGATAGAACGGCTGCGGTGGAGACAGAGGGGACAACCACTGGGGAGGCAGTGTGGGGTCCAAAAGGTGAAATCCCAGTGGAGATCATACTGGCCATGGTCTCCACGACAGAAGCAAAGGAAGGCTCTCCGCTCTCAACAAAAGTAGGTGGGCGCTCGGGTAGTGCGGAGCAAAGGGGCTCAACGGACAGAGGGCCAGCTGTGGTGGGAGTGGTGGTGGGCGTGGTGGTAGTGGCAGACGTGGTGGGCGTAGGCTCAGCAAGTGTACTCCTGACACTGGCAGAAGTGGGGACAGAAGTGTCGGGAGCGGCAGAAAGTGCAGGCTCAGGCTGAGAGACCATGGGGTCGACAGGTGCAGCGTGTACAGCGTGTGCAGCGTGTGCCTGCTCGGCCTGCTCAGCCTCCTCGGCCTCAAGCACGTAGGCGGTGGGGATCAGGAGATCCATCGCCAGAAGTCAGTCGTCGTGTGCTGGTCCTAAGTGTGTCCGAGCGGGGCTCGGAAGGATCATGTAGTCAGCACCGTACGGACCGTGCAACCAAACCCAGTGCCGCTGACCGTGCGGACGAAGCATCTTCATCCAGGCCATGACGTCTATAGACAGTGAAGTGGGGCCCGGGGCTCGTCGCAGGTCAGCCGGAAGGTCCTCGCCGGTCATCAGGGTGAGCAGGGTGATCAGACCGCCGCAACATATCGGTGAGCGAGTGCCCACCGATACGATGATGCGGTCCAAAAACCAGCTCGCGATATCAATCACGACGGCAGGGACCAACTCGTCACTCTCCCTAGCTAGAACTCTGGGGCGCGTCATCGCATAGAGCATATAAAGCTCCGATGTGGACATCGTCCCAGGCTCATACCTCGCCAAAAAAAGTAGTCGCCATAAGGCGCTGAGCTATGCGGAGGCAGCGGTGGACGATGGCCGAGGCCTTGGCCCTACTAGGGTCAAAGGCAGCTGGTAAACCCGTGATCCGGGCCCAGAAAGCGTGGGAATCGAAGGAAGGTGGGGGATGTGAGTGGGGGCGTAACCACGGTCGGCCCCGGGGATATCGGGCCACGAAAAGAATGCTCTCATCATACCGAGAGTGACCTGGCACTCTCGGTCCATAAACCTAAACGAGCATCCCTCGTCGGTCTGGGCTATAGAACTCAGCACCTCAAGTGTCGGACGGACAAAGGTGTCCGCCGACACTTGGAAAAAATCTCGCCAACCCACGTTGTCATACAACGTGAGCATCCCCTCAAGTACCCCCAGGCGTCCTAGGTCTGCAAGGTGTGCGAACCTGGAGGGTACAATCGAGCGCTGGTAAATGCGCTCAAAAACGACGCGGTGTGCATCGTCTCGAAACGTAATCCCCAGCGGCCCGACAAGTGGAGCCGGTGGTGGCAGTGGGTCGGCAGGGAGTGGCTGTGCGGGGTGAAATGGTGGATGCGTGCGAAGACGTCGCCTCCACGAAGCCAAAAACGCTCCCCTAAGCTCCCCTAGGCTCCCCTAAGCTCCCCAATATAGCCTGCACATCAAATGAAGATATCAGCGAGTAATATTCAAAATGTATGGGGGGTTAGGGGTATAATGGATAGATATTGAAGTTAATTTAGGCTAGGGGCTCGATTAGCACATGGATCGTCAAAAATAGGAGAAAAATGGAGAAATGGGCGAAATAGGGCATACCGGAGCACGGCCGGCGGCGAGGGAGTCGCCGGCGACTCGGGCGGAGGGGCGGCGGCATCGGCCGGCGGTGGTCGGCTGATCGCAGCTGCGGCGAGGGCGGTCGGGTGAGTGGCAGCGAGTCGGGGCGTATGGAGCTGATCGGGCGCGGGCTCGGGCGAACGGATGAGAATTTGTCGCTTCGAATTCTGCGCCGAGCCCGCAGCGCCTTTTATAGAAAAAGTTACGACTCGGCCGAGTGACTATGTCGCTCGGCCGAGTGAACGTAACGGAAATATTTTTGAAAACTCCCCCCCGCTTACGACTCAGCCGAGTGGCTTTGCCACCCTCGGCCGAGTGGAAAAAGTCCATTCGGCTGAGTGGCACAAGCTACTCAGCAGTTCTCGCCTTAGGAGCGTATCGGTTTCACTCGGTCGAGCGAAGATATATACTCGGCCGAGTGGCAATTATACTGAAATCAAGAAAAGAAACAGAGAGTTGGGTACAGCAGACTTCCCTCGTTTGTGCGCCGCTCGGGCGGACGAACTTATGTACTCAGCCGAGTGGATATTCTACTCGGTCGAGTGACTCCTGTTTTCTGCTGTTTGGCTCCGTTTGGGCTCTAATCTCTGTTTTTCTTTCTCCAGTCGATTTATTCCTCCTCCTAAGCATCGAGCGCATTCCTGGAGCGCTCTTTGTCGCCTTGTTCATCCTCCTAATGATAGATATCCCTTTCTCCTCTCCTGTCAAAGAAAAATAGGACCCGTTATCACGAATTTTTCAGGCAAACGACTCAAAACACTAATAATTTCTAAAACAAACATAAAGAACAAAGTAAAAATAAAGCGATAACCGTCGGGTTGCCTCCCGACAAGCGCTCGTTTAAGGTCTTGAGCTCGACCCCCTTGGATTTTCAATTTAATGCGGGATATTGGGTGCATATGAGATGCACCCGTCGAATTTATCGGGAAGAACGCTTGGATTTGGATGTTGTGGTGGCGTGTTCTTCCTCGGTGCTCCTTCGTCTCGGGTAGTATTGGGGGGGTGGCTCCCCCAAGCTAGTGCTTGCTCTGGGCCTTGGCTTCATCGGTGACACCGATTTCCATATCTGCGGAGATTTCTTCGGAGACTTCATCTTTGAGAGCTTACAGAGCTCTCGTATTCTTGCGACCTCAGCGTCGCCTTCATCAATTTCTACGGAGAGATCGGGGGAGTGCTCCATCTTTTCCTCTTGGCCCAAGTCCGGGCCTTCTTCAAAATCATCCTTGAATATTGCGCCGATGGAATGGGGGATCGCCTCCTCAATGACCTCGTCAAGGAGGTATGAAAGATCATCCGGCCGTCCCTTAAGCAGATATATTCTACTTATTTCTCCCATAGGGACACCCTCGGAATAATGCTTGAGCCTTTGTCCATTTACTTTGAATGTGGCTTCGTCTTTGCTTTCCAACTCAAAAGCTCCTCCCGGTTACATGTGCTTGATGGTGAAATGTCCGGACCACCGTGACCTCAATGTACCAGGAAATAGTCGGAGCTGGGAGTTATATAGCAAGACCTTGTCTCTGACTTTGAAATCTGTAACAGTTATGCGTGCGTCGTGGAGAATCTTGGTCCTTTCTTTGTAAATTCTAGAGCTCTCGTAGGCATCTCTTCTAATCTCATCAAGCTCGTTGATGTCCAAGAGTCGTCTCACCGCCGCACTCTTATAATCGTAATTGAGGGTCTTGATGGCCCAATATGCGCGGTGTTCCAACTCTACCGGCAAGTGACAAGCTTTCCCATAAACAAGTCGGAACGGTGTGGTGCCGATGGGAGTGCGAAAGGCCGTGCGATATGCCCATAGAGCATCATTTAACTTCATTGACCAATCCTTTCTAGATCGATCTACGGTCTTCTCAAGAATTTGCTTGATCTCTCTATTCGAAACCTCCACTTGGCCGCTCGTTTGGGGGTGATATGCCATGCCAACTCTATGGTTTACCCCGTACTTCTTCAGCATGGCTTCGAACTTGTTTTCTATGAAATGGCTCCCCCGTCGCTTATCAAGGTACGAGGCACCCCGAAGCGTGGGAAGATATTCTGCTTGAAAAATTTAGAAACAACCCTTGCATCATTGGTAGGGGTAGCGATTGCTTCCACCCATTTGGAGACGTAGTCAACGGCCAATAGGATATACTTGTTACCGTTGCTTGACGGAAAAGGTCCCATGAAGTCCACTCCCCAACAATCAAAAAGCTCAATTTCTTGGATGGGCCTCATCGGCATCTCATTACGTTTGGAAATATTCCCGGTCCGTTGGCATCTATCACACCCCTTCACAAAGTCGTGGGTGTCTCTGAACATTGTTGGCCAGAAGAATCCGCTCTGCAAAATCTTAGTGGTTGTCTTAGAGGCGGCGTGATGTCTCCCGCATGGCATACCATGGCAATGCAAAATGATGGACGTTGCCTCCTCCTTAGAAACACACCTCCGAATAACACTATCTTTGCATATCTTGAAGAGGTATGGATCTTCCCAAAAATAGCTACGGACCTCATGCAAAAATCTCCTCTTTTGTTGCGTGGGCATCCCATACGGTTTAATTCCACAAGCCAAGTAATTGACGAAGTCCGCGTACCAAGGCACTTCCCCGGGCCTTATGGCGTATAGCCTCTCATCCACGAATGTGTCGTCGATAGGTAAACTCTCATCCTCCTTGTCACGAATAAGCCTAGACAAATGATCCGCCACAACATTGTCTGTACCTTTCTTGTCTCTGATCTCCAAATCGAATTCTTGCAACAAGAGTATCCACCTAATCAACCGAGGTTTGGCCTCCTTCTTGTTTAGAAGATATTTCAATGCAGCATGGTCGGTGTGGACAATCACCTTGGAACCAATGAGGTAGGAGCGAAACTTCTCGATGGAATAGACGACCGCTAGAAGCTCTTTTTCGGTAGTTGTATAGTTTTTCTGCACGTCATCCAATGTCTTGCTCACATAGAATATTGCATGAAGCTTCTTGTCTTTCCTTTGTCCCAATACCGCTCCAATGGCTTGGTCGCTAGCATCACACATTAGCTCAAAGGGAAGGCTCCAATCCGGTGGTTGTATTATGGGTGCGGAAACTAGTGCTTCCTTCAAGGTATTGAAGGCTTGCAAGCATTCGCCTGAAAAAATAAAAGGAGTATCTTTAGCAAGCAAGGACGTAAGAGGCCGGGCAATCAAGGCAAAATCCTTGATAAAGCTGCGGTAAAACCCCGCGTGACCAAGAAAGCCTCTAATGCCCTTAACATTAATAGGAGGGGGGAGTTTCTCGATTACCTCAATCTTTGCCTTATCTACCTCAATCCCTCTCGAGGAGACAAGGTGCCTAAGTACTATACCTTCCGTGACCATGAAGTGGCATTTCTCCCAGTTCAGAGTTAGATTATTTTGTTGGCACCTTTTAAGGACTTTAGTGAGATTAGCCAAACAAGAATCAAACTCGCTCCCATAAACCGAGAAATCATCCATAAAGACTTCCATTATATTTTCAATGTAATCGGAAAATATGGATGTCATACACCTCTGAAAGGTGGCGGGAGCATTACAAAGACCAAAGGGCATCCTACGGTAGGCATAGGTACCATAGGGACAAGTAAAAGTGGTCTTTTCTTGGTCATCTTCGTGCAAAGGGATTTGGAAAAACCCCGAATACCCATCCAAATAAAAAAAGTATTTATGTTTAGCTAGGCGTTCAAGCATCTGATCAATGAAGGGCAATGGGTAATGGTCCTTTCGGGTGGATTTATTTAGTTTTCTATAATCTATACACATTCACCATCCCGTGACAGTGCGAGTAGAAATGGGTTCTCCTTTATCATTTTTTATAACAGTCATCCCCCCTTTCTTGGGGACGACATGAACAGGACTAACCCACCTACTGTCGGAGATATGATAAATAATACCGGCCTCAAGCAATTTTAGGATTTCCTTTTTCACTACCTCTTTCATATTCGGGTTCAACCACCTTTGAGGCTCAATAGAAGAGGCTTCAGTGTTTTCCAAGTGGATCCTATGCGTGCATAGCCTAGGGCTTATTCCCTTAAGATCAGAGAATGTGTAACCAAGGACATCCTTGTGATCCCTAAGGACTTCTAATAATTTTTCAAGTTGGTCTTGGCCAAGGTGGTCATTTACAATCACCGGGAAGGTCAATTTACTATCCAAGAAAGCATACCTTAGATTCGGCGGTAATTGTTTAAGCTCTACCTCAAAGGATGCAGTACCCTTTGCTTCGTCATCTTGTGTGAATTTGGCTTCTCCTTCAACATCTGAGTTTAGTCCACTCTCGAATGGAGGGTCAGATTCGCTTCCTAGTGAGGATGGTGCATCGGAATATATGCTCTCCGATTCTGCGCCTGCATCGATAGGACCACCACCTTGCTCCGGTTCATTCCTGAGATCAAGAAATACGTCAACAGATTCATAAATGCAAGAGTGGTGGTCATAGAGTGTATCTCCCTGAATATCGGTTTGTTCGAAGTGTTCCTCGGGAGTGTAGTACTCTTCGACACATGCTCTATCGCCTTCAAAATATAGCTTGTCATCCCTCACATCAACTCTGATATCGCCCTCAATAGTCCCATCCGGGGAGATTTGATCCATCACGAAGCTAGCAAACAGTTGTTCGACGGGGTCCTCGATATTAATAGCAAAAGCTCCAGTAGCGTAGACCTCATCAATAAGTTCCTTGAGGAGCTCCGCAAAAGATTCATCATCTCCCTGGCCAGACTCAATCAATGGAATTGCATCCCCCATTTTACCTGATAAGATTCCATGGAGAATTTCGGGAGGGATTGCAAAATGGGGCTGTAAACAGAGTTAGAAAAGAATGAAGCAATAAAGAAAGAAATTGAAGAGAAATGACCGGGTGGTCCAAATCAAACTCTGTCAAAACGTCGTCCCCGGCAACGGTGCCAAAAACTTGATCGCGCCTGGGCGTACACCCTAAAGAGCGACCGTGTAGTTTTACCGCAAGCGCACGGTGTAGCGACGAGCGGGTATTGAACACAGGGAGGACGTATGACAGTGCCTTCTCCGAACAACCTGGCTATAGGGACAGAAAAGTAGGAAATTTCCTTTCGGCGATGTTGTCACAATCGTCAAACAATGTAAAGAGATATAAAATCAAATAAAGACGCCTAGGGAATAGGGAATCCCCGCTACTCACCGTATCTCGTCATTGTGATTCATCGGTTTCACAATTGCTAGGGTAGAATGTCAGGTGAACTAGTTGCAACTGAATGTAAAACCTAGCTCACGCTCTCGCGCTGTTGCTGGTCTATAGCAAACCTAGGCTCGAGTCCAATCTCTTGCAAACCCTAGCCTAGGCAAGCTAGCATTAGGATCAACATCATCGTTCAATCGCATCCCGAGCCCACTCTCGTGCAAACTCGGGCTACGACCTAGGTTGGGATAGTTCCTACCCGTCCAATCTCTTGCAAACGGGTATCGGTATAGAATTGCAACCGAGAATCCTAGTATCGGCCCAATCTCTTGCAAACCGATACTAAGGAAACTCAATTTCAACCCAATTCAGATTTCTAGGGTTTCCTATCGAATTGGGATCCAATCTCTTGCAAATCCCAATCGATATGAATACCTAGCTATCCGTATTATATTAATCCCAAACTAACCCTAATCAATTCTAGCTATAGTTCTACCAAATCGTCACAAATCTGAAATTGGGCTCGTAGGGTTCATCCCCACGCCCTAAGACGTTAGAACTACTCACAAATCATATTGCTAATGGAAGAATAATCAATAGAAACAACAATGAAATTCATAGCAATATTCAAAATAGCAATAAAAATAGGATTTTTAATGAAGAGGGAGACAAACCAATGTAGCTTTCCAAGAATCCAACAAAATAACACTTTTCTCTCCTCTCCCATCACAAGAATTAAACTCTAAAAAGTATAATCTAAAAAGGCTGCCAAAAGCAATAGAAAAGCCCCCTAAACTAGGTTAGAATCTGGGGTTAAATACCCCCCAAAACTGCCCAAAAATTCGTGACCAAACTGCCCCTGCGTAGCTCCAAAATCGTGTTTTCCGCTACATGCGCTCGGCTCACTCGGCCGAGTGACAAAAGTCGCTCAGCCGAGTGATAGACCCTGAGAATTTACAGTAAGTCCGGGGTCTTGGGGGTCTTCACTTTGGGGGTCACTCGGCCGAGTGAGTTGTCGTCACTCGGCCGATGGGCTTTGTTCACTCGGGCGGACGACGATTACCACTCGGCCGAGTGGGGCTTCTGATGCTCAGTCTGACGAAAAACAATAAGTCGGGACTTTTTGATGGGCGTCGCCTGAGTGCCACTCGGGCGGACGGGATTTCGTCACTCGGCCGAGTCATCTTCTGATGCTCGGCTGAGTGCACGCTGATATGCTGCTTGGAGCGTGTCCGATCTGGCCGGCCGAGCGGGGTCTCGATGCTCGGCCGAGTGACTCCTTCACTCTGCCGAGTGAGATGCTAAAAATGCTCTATCTGATCGTTCTTGCCTCCTCGTCGCTCCTACGACGTTCTTTCTTCTTCCTCTCCTCTCCAATAGCAAAATACCCCTCAAGGAAGTCGTCGGTGACACTCCGGAGTAGGTGTATCTCGGAATCACTCCAAATTGCTCCAAATCTCCTGAAATACGACAAAAACAACAAATCATGAAAATTATCGCAATATTGACGATAAATCATGAAAAACATGATTTGAGCGATCTAAATGGCATGCAAACATGCGGGAAAAAGGTGTAAAACACGGAGTGATCACACCGTTTCCCAAAAATATGGAGGCGAAGCGTGAGAAGGTCCGCTCAGACTTGAAGCAACAAAGCCGTAAGTCCGATAAACGTCAAGTATCACAAAGTAGCAGGTCCCTGTAATGTGACTCGGAAACAACAATAACAATAATAGAAAAAGAAGCAAATAATTAAAATTATTCAACTCAGAGTCCAGATATAAATTCAACAACCAGAATTGCCACCAGGCAAAAAGAGTCCAAAAAGAAAAGGCCTAGCATGGCCAACAAAGAATCTAACAACAACGGTGCTACTCACCGACAACAACACAACTAACAAAGAAGGAGCAGCGAGGGAACACTAGGACTGGTCACCGGTGTCCTCGTACTCAACGTCAGCAACGGGATCGGGCACGAACTCCACGGACTCGTCACCCTCCACAGCAATCTCTGGCTCAACAACTAACATGCGTCACCCAAAGAGAAGGAGCACATGTCAGCAAGTCTACAAGACTTGTGCAAGGAAACTAAAGAAAAGTGGTAACAACCTAGCAGTTCTAAAGTAAATTATGACATGGCATTTTATGCAATGAAAACAACAGCAGTTTATGTTATGGCATGATTTTAGCATGGCAAGTAACATGGTATGGCAAGTAAACAAATACATGACAAGTACAAGAATTGTAAGCACGTCGTGCATAGAGATTCCGCCCTTTGGCTAGAGTGGCTGTACGGGCCAATTCTTACGCTCAAGTGACCGTTTATCCCTACCCCTCCACGTGTGCCGAGCCAGGGCATTACCCCCGAACACGTAATGCTCGCTTCTGGATCAATAGCCAGGAAGTGTTTTTAACACGTATGGCGTAGGGTTATGCCCGCATAACGGGTGCCTAGCCGGTAACACGGAAACACGGATTTGTACAAGGATTTGTAGCGTGTGCTACGATGCAACATGCAACATGATATGTGAAATGGATGCACATGACAATTATTGAAATGAAATTTGTGTACCGTTAAAGAAAATTAAACATGATAGGCAAATGTATGACATGGCATGACAAGGAAAATTCTAGCTTCGTTGTCAAGCTAGAATTCGAATTTGCGCCTAGACCGCTATCATTTCACGGTTTAGTCTCTTTCACGCTAAAACAAAGTATTGGCCTAAAAGCATGGCCTAAAGCAAGGTTGGCAAGTTTCACTTGCCTGAAGTTGTTGTTCGACGAGAGTCACGAGATCGGTATCAAACTGTAATTGGGTTCACTGTTATGGCAAAATAGAAAATTAGATTGATAGTTCTAAACCGGTTTGCATTGGAATCCTATAACGTCTAGTAATCCATTTTTAATTATGGTTTTCTAATTTACAGTGTGGGTTACGGAGAATTAAAGATAGATCACTAACCGTTTTTGTAGCGGAAGAACGACGATTACGATGCCTACGAACTGCAGGTAGAAGAAGATCTCGACGATTTCCGGGTTGCCGTCGCCAAACCGAGCTTAGCACGACAACGGACGAGCGATCCGAGGGAGATGTTGCGGTTGAAAGGATCTCCAGCTGCTGATCTAAAATGGATCTGGAGAATGGGGAAATATAGGGCAAATCTGGAGCAAAAGAGGATTTTAGGGTTTTTGGGGTCGGTTGGCGGCCAACGGGGGTGGTGCCGGCGCAAAAGAGGGTGAGGGGAAGCTCGGGAGGATGAAGGAAGGTAAGAGGATGATTGGGGGATGATTGGGGAAGAAGATGAGCTAAGAAAAGTGAAGAAAGAATAGGAATGGTAGAGGGTTTAAATAAAGAAAAAGTGCGGCGGCTACAACTTAATCTAAGTTTACTGGGCAATTTAGTCGATCAAAGAAGGGTGGTCGACCGACTACTTTAGGATCTAGTCGGTCGGTCATCCAACTAACACCGACTAACATCAAACAGTGAACAGTGTCTGTACAGAGAAGGCATGATTAGTCGGTCTGTGAAGACCCGTCGACCGACTAGTTTGGGATCTAGTCGGTCGGTGAACGTTCATGTACCGACTAAAAGTCGAATAAGATAGATATTAAGCACTGAGAGTTAGTCGGTCAGAGAAGGAATCTTAACTGACTAGTTTGGGAACTAGTCGGTCGGTAGATGTTCTTTGACCGACTAACCATAAACAGTAACTCCAACAGTACAGAAGGACTCAGAATTAGTCGGTCTGAGTACAAGTCCTGACCGACTAGTTTAGAAACTAGTCGGTCGAAGAATGAGCTTAGAACGACTAAACGTAAACAGTAACTTAGCTGAAATTTACTGACAAGAACTACCCGGTCTGAGAAGTGTTTCCGACTGACTAGATTGCAATCTAGTCGGTTGGCTCTCCTTCATGAACCGACTAAGATGCACAAAAAGTGCCGAATCGAAGTGCGAAGCTTCGGGAAGATTCCTATGGCCTCTAGGATCACCCTAGCACTAAGATTAAGACGTTATGAAGTTAATCGTAAGGATTTCTAACGGGAAGAACACACAAAGAGGGAAACATCTAATATTATTCATATAAAAATAGTCATTACAAAAACCGGTCGTTACATCCTCCCCACCTTAAGAAAAATTCCACCCTCGGAATTTCCTAACACTCATGTGTCAGGGAACAAAAGTGGGTAGCGCTCTCGCATCTCGTCTCCTCTCTCCCAAGTAGACTCTCCTGGCGAGCCGTGTCGCCACATCACCCTAACAAGATTGACGGTCTTGTTCCGAAATACCTTCTGATGCCTGTCCAAGGTCTGCACTGGCAGCTGCTCATATGTAAGATCAGGGCGAACGGTGATCTCCGAGAAATCCACAGTGTGAGATGGATCGCTGATGTACCGACGAAGCTGCGATACAAGAAAGACATTGTGAACTCCTTCTAAAGATGGCGGCAAGGCCAAGCGGTAGGCTACCTCGCCAACTCTCTCCAGAATGTCAAATGGTCCAATGTATCTCATGCTCAGCTTCCCTCGTTTCCCAAAGCGAATCACTCCTCGATTCGGGGAAATCTTCAGGAACACATGGTTACCTGGCTTAAACTCTAACGGACGCCGTTTAGTATCAGCCCAATACTTGAAACGGTCTTGAGCAATCCTCAGCCTCTCTTATATGTTCCTCACAGACTCCACGTTCATCTCAGGTCCTAACAGATCCCGATCTCCAATGTCATCCCAGCTCAGTGGCGATCGACATTTCTTCCCATAAAGCGCGGTATAAGGCGCCATGCCAATACTCGCCTGGTAGCTGTTATTGTAGGCAAACTTAACAAGGTAGAGATGATCCTCCCAAGAACCCTTGAAGTCCAACATACACGCCCTCAGCATGTCCTCCAAGATCTGGATCATCCTCTCAGACTGGCCATCCGTCTGCGGGTGGTACGCCGTGCTGAAACTCAGACTCGTACCCAAAGTCTTCTGCAGACTCTTCCAGAACTGAGATGTGAACCTCGTGTCTCTGTCTGACACGATACTCACAGGGACTCTGTGAAGTTGTACGATCTCCTGCACGATTCACGTTACATCACTATCTAAACTAGAAAAAGGGAATTAAAACAGAGAGTAAAAGATTTTACCTCCATGTATCTCCTTGCTAGCGTCTCAGTAGACTGTCCTACTCTGAATGGAATAAAGTGCACGGATTTGGTCAATCGGTCTACGATCACCCAAATCGCATCATTCTGCTTCGGACTCCGATGTAGTCCAGTCACGAAGTCCATAGTGATGTGCTGCCACTTCCACTCCGGAATCGGAAGCGGTTGTAGCAACCCCGCCGTACGCTGATGCTCCGCCTTTACCTGTTGGCAAACCAAGCACTTGGCTATGCTCCAAGCCACCCTCCTCTTCATACCATGCCACCAAAAGTTCAGGCGAATGTCCTTGTACATCTTGGTCCCACCAGGATGCACAGAATACGACGAACTGTGTGCCTCCACCAACGGCTCTTCCCTGATATCTCCTGCAGGCACACACAATCTGGCTCCAAACCTCAGCGAGCCATCCTCATGAATCAAGAAGTCAGTCCGCAGACCGACTTCCACCATTTCCCGAATCCTCACCAACTTCTGGTCTCCAGCCTGCCCAGCCTTGATCCGATCCACGATCGTCGACTGTATCTGCATACTCATCAACGAAGAAACCTCTCCAGGCAGAACAATCTCAATACCGGACTCGCAAAAATCCTGCTGCAATCTCCACTGCGAAGTCAACAACATCACCGCCGGAAGCCTACTCAACGCATCAAGAACCACATTCACCTTGCCAGGGTGATACTGCAGGTCGACCTCATAGTCCGCCATGAGCTCCAACCACCGACGTTGTCACATGTTGAGCTCCTTCCGAGTAAAAATATACTTCAAGCTTTTGTGATCGGTGAAGATCTTCACCTTCTCACTCAGCAGGAAGTGCATCCAAATCTTCAGCGCAAACACGACAGCAGCCAACTCCAAATCGTGCGTCGGGTAATTCTTCTCATGAGCCTTAAGCTGACAAGAAGCATACGCAACCACGTGCCCATGTTGATGCAATACACAACCGAGAACCTTGCTGGAAGCATCGCAAAAGATCTCGAATCCTCCACTCCGGTCGGGCATAGCAAGAACAGGGGCAGACGTCAGCTTCTCCTTCAGAACACCAAAAGCTCCCTCGCAGGAATCAGACCAAACAAAAGATACATCCTTCCGCGTTAATCTAGTCATCGGCTCGGTAATACGGGAGAAATCCTTGATGAATCGCCGGTAATAACCTGCAAGTCCAAGGAAACTCCGGATCTCAGACGCTGACCGCGGAACAGGCTGCTCCCTGATAGCCTTAATCTTCTCGGGGTCCACCGAAATACCATCTCCAGTAACCACATGCCCAAGAAAAGCAACTCTATCTAGCCAAAACTCGCACTTGGAATACTTAGCATACAACCTATGCTTCCTCAAGATCTCCAATACCGTCCTCAAGTGCGGCGCATGCTCCTTTTCTGACTTCAAGTATATCAGGATGTCGTCAATGAAGATAACGACAAACTTATCTAAAAAGTCATAGAAGATCAGATTCATCATATTCATAAAAACCGCGGGTGCGTTGGTCACACCAAAAGGCATAACCACGAACTCGTAGTGTCCATATTTCGTCCTGAATGCTGTCTTCGGACCATCTTCCCTCCTCACCTTCAGCTGGTGATAACCACTCCTCAGGTCCAACTTAGAGAATACCCTCGATCCTCCCAGTTGATCAAAGATATCATCAATACGAGGCAACGGATATCGATTCTTCACGGTCACCGCATTCAACTCCCGGTAGTCCACACACATGCGACGTGAACCGTCCAGCAGGAACAGAAGCATACGCAACCACGTGCCCATGCTGATGCAATACACAACCGAGACCCTTGCCAGAAGCATCGCAAAAGATCTCGAATCCTCCACTCTGGTCGGGCACAGCAAGAACAGGGGCAGACGTCAGCTTCTCCTTCAGAACACCAAAAGCTCCCTCGCAGGCATCAGACCAAGCAAAAGATACATCCTTCCGCGTCAATTTGGTCATCGGCTCGGTAATACGGGAGAAATACTTGATGAATCGCCTGTAATAACCTGCAAGTCCAAGGAAACTCCGGATCTCAGACGCTGACCATGGAACAGGCCACTCCCTGATAGCCTTAATCTTCTTGGGGTCCACCGAAATACCATCTCCAGTCACCACATGCCCAAGAAAAGCAACTCTATCCAGCCAAAACTCGCACTTGGAATACTTAGCATACAACCTATGCTTCCTCAAGATCTCCAATACCGTCCTCAAGTGCGACGCATGCTCCTCTTCTGACTTCGAGTATATCAGGATGTCGTCAATGAAGATAACGACAAACTTATCTAAAAATTCATAGAAGATCAGATTCATCAGATTCATAAAAACCGCGAGTGTGTGGGTCACACCAAAAGGCATAACCACGAACTCGTAGTGTCCATATTTCGTTCTGAATGCTGTCTTCGGAACATCTTCCTTCCTCACCTTCAGCTGGTGATAACCACTCCTCAGGTCCAGCTTAGAGAATACCCTCGATCCTCCCAGCTGATCAAAGATATCATCAATACGAGGCAATGGATATCGATTCTTCACGGTCACCGCATTCAACTCCCGGTAGTCCACACACATGCGACGCGAAACGTCCTTCTTCTTCACCAGCAAGACCGGTGCTCCCTACGGAGACACACTAGGATTAATGTAACCATTCTGAAGAAGTTCATCCAGCTGCTTCCGCAATTCCTCCAATTCTGCTGGTGCCATGCGATACGGAGCTTTCGAAATAGGCTGCGCTCCCGGAATGAGATCGATCGAAAACTCGAGAGCTCGATCGGGTGGCAATCCAGACATCTCCTCGGGGAAGACGTCGTCGAAGTCACGCATTACCACAGGTCGACACTGCTCCATTTGCATAGCAACGGTCTCCACCGACTTGGCCCGAAACCTGACCGGACCAAGCGAACTACCGCCACGGCTGAACTCGAACAC
This sequence comes from Scilla litardierei, assembly GCA_030789695.1. NCBI lineage: Eukaryota > Viridiplantae > Streptophyta > Magnoliopsida > Asparagales > Asparagaceae > Scilla > Scilla litardierei. Next base: position 314,565,349 of record CM061142.1, on the reverse strand, counting down.
CGGATGTCTAGGGATCTCGAACACCACCTTCTTCCTCCGAAAATCGATCGTGGCATAGAAACTCCTGAGCCAGTCCATCCTGAGGACAGCATCATAGTTGATGATGTCGTGGACAATAAAATCTGCGTAGAGCTCATGTCCACAGACCACCAAAGGGCAAGAGTTGCAACCACGATGCACCGAGACCACGCCATTCCCTGTAACAATATTCCAACTCTTGGGAAGAGGGAAAGTCGACAAGGAATGCTTCTCCACGAAGCTCCGGGAAAGGATGCACATCGATGCACCTGAGTCGAAGAGGACTCGTGCAGGAAATGTGCAAACCAAAATCACACCTAACAGACAGTCTAACAATCAAGTTCTATTCTAGCAGACAAACATATGCAAGCCACCAAACATAATCTAATAACTAAAACTAACTAAGGAAAGAAACAGCTAGATTGAGGCTTACCTGCGATAACCTCATCCACCGCCTTGATCTCAACAGCAGTCATCAGGAACGCCTGCCGCCTCGGCTGAACAGCCTGTTGAAAAGCCTGCCTCTGTGGAACGAGAGGCGCTCCACGTCCAGCAGGAACAGGTGCCCTCTGCTGCAATGGCTGAGCTGTAACAGGTCCCTTCCACGGCTCTTGGACTTCGGACAGTCCTTCATGGCATGCGCAGGATCACCACAAATCAAGCACTGCCCCAACATCTTCTGGCACTGATCCTTGACATGCCCAGTCTTGCCACAGAAATGGCAAGTCTTCAGAGTAGGAGGTCCTCCGGGCCTCTTGAACTGCACCGGCTGATTGGGCCCGAACCCTGGTCTCATCACTGCTCTGGCCTGCTCCACAGGCCTCTTCCCAGCTCCAAAAATCCACCCTCTCTTCTGGCTCATAATCCGCGCATGCATCTTCGCCGCAATCAAAACCATCTGATAGGACTCCGCATCAGAAGAAGTCACATAACTCTGAAGATCCAAAGAAAGCCCCTACAGAAACCTCCGGGCTCTCTCATCAGCATCCTGCACCATCTTCGGTGCAAAACGACTCAGCCTAGTGAACTCCTGGTGGTACTGGTCCACCGTCAAGCTCCCCTGCTTTAGGTCAATGAAGCGCTGCGCCATCTCCCTCCTGGCAGCCTTCGGAAAGTATTCCTCATCAAATATGGACTTGAAAGTAGCCCAAGATATCGGCTCCTCCAGTAACTCCTCCTCGGCATCCCACCAGTTCCAAGCGTTATCCTTAAGCTGCCTCTTCGCCAAGTCAACCCATCCAGCCGGGTCGACCTTCGACATCTTCAAGTTGTCCTCCATGTTCCTGGTCAATTCATCCGCAGCCAGAGGTCCTTCAATCCCATCAAAGTAAGCGGGACCCAGCTCCCGAAACTACTTCGCTCCAGGCTCGAAGCGAGGGACATTCTGAACAGGCTGCGCTGCTCGAGCAGGTGGAACATTCCAGGCATTCTGCAGCATCCCCTGCTGCACCTGCATCATCTGATGCATCATCCGCATGATCTCCATGTTGGTGGGCTCCCGATCAGGCTCCTCGACACGAGGGGGCACACCACCACCAGCACGGGTATTCCGTCTCCCAGCCATCTATTGACACAGGAAAACGAAACAAATTAGACTCTCAGCCTTATGACTCGGTGTTGAAATTGTTTATCGGACATTCTATAATTCTTATCGTTGTTCCGATTAAGTCACATTTACAGAGTGGAGGACCTGCATGGGCCACCAAAGAAACCTGTCACGCCCCGCTTCCCAAAAATATGGAGGCAACAAAGCCGCAAGTCCGATAAGCGTCAAGTATCACAAAGTAACAGGTCCCTGTAATGTGACTCGGAAACAACAATAACAATAATAGAAAAAGAGGCAAATAATTAAAATTATTCAACTCAGAGTCTAGATATAAATTCAACAACCAGAATTGCCACCAGGCAAAAAGAGTCCAAAAAGAAAAGGCCTAGCATGGCCAACAAAGAATCTAACAACAACGGTGCTACTCACCGACAACAACACAACTAACAAAGAAGGAACAGTGAGGGAACACTAGGACTGGTCACCGGTGTCCTCGTACTCAACATCAGCAATGGGATCGGACACGAACTCCACGGACTTGTCACCATCCACAGCAATCTCTGGCTCAACAACTAACATGTGTCACCCAAAGAGAAGGGGCACATGTCAGCAAGTCTACAAGACTTGTGCAAGGAAACTAAAGAAAAGTGGTAACAACCTAGCAGTTCGAGAGTAAATTATGACATGGCATTTTATGCAATGAAAACAACAGCAGTTTATGTTATGGCATGATTTTAGCATGGCAAGTAACATGGTATGGCAAGTAAACAAATACATGACAAGTACAAAAATTGTAAGCACGTCGTGCACAGAGATTCTGCCCTTTGGCTAGAGTGGCTGTACGGGCCAACTCTTACGCTCAAGTGACCGTTTATCCCTACCCCTCCACGTGTGTCGAGCCAGGGCATTACCCCCGAATACGTAATGCTCGCTTCTGGATCACGAGCCAGGAAGTGTTTTTAACACGTATGACGTAGGGTTATGCCCGCATAATGGGTGCCTAGCCGGTAACACGGAAACACGGATTTGTACAAGGATTTGTAGCGTGTGCTACGATGCAACATGCAATATGATATATGAAATGGATGCACATGACAATTATTGAAATGAAATTTGCGTACCGTTAAAGAAAATTAAACATGACAGGCAAATGTATGACATGGCATGACAAGGGAAATTCTAGCTTCGTTGTCAAGCTAGAATTCGAATTTGCGCCTAGACCGCTATCATTTCACGGTTTAGTCTCTTTCACGCTAAAACAAAGTATTGGCCTAAAAGCATGGCCTAAATCAAGGTTGGCAAGTTTCACTTGCCTGGCACCGAAGTTGTTGTTTGACGAGAGTCACGAGATCGGTATCCTACGGTAATTGGGTTCGCTGTTATGGCAAAATAGAAAATTAGATTGAGAGTTCTAAACCGGTTTGCATTGGAATCCTATAACGTCTAGTAATCCATTTTTAATTAGGGTTTTCTAATTTACAGTGTGGGTTACGGAGATTTAAAGATAGATCACTAACCGTTTTTGTAGCGGAAGAACGACGATTACGATGCCTACGAACTACAGGTAGAAGAAGATCTCGACGATTTCCGGGTTGCCGTCGCCAAACCGAGCTTAGCACGACAACGGAAGAGCGATCCGAGGGAGATGTTGCGGCTGAAAGGATCTCCAGCGGCTGATCTAAAATGGATCTGGAGAATGGGGAAATATAGGGCAAATCTGGTGCAAAAGAGGATTTTAGGGTTTTTGGGGTCGGTTGGCGACCAACGGGGGTGGTGTCGGCGCAAAAGAGGGTGAGGGGAAGCTCGGGAGGATGAAGGAAGGTAAGAGGATGATTGGGGGATGATTGGGGAAGAAGATGAGCTAAGAAAAGTGAAGAAAGAATAGGAATGGTCGAGGGTTTAAATAAAGAAAAAGTGCGGCAGCTACAACTTAACCTAGGTTTACTGGGCAATTTAGTCGGTCAGAGAAGGGTGGTCGACCGACTAGTTTAGGATCTAGTCGGTCGGTCGTCCAACTGACACCGACTAACATGAAACAGTGAACAGTGTCTGTACAGAGAAGGCATGATTAGTCGGGCTGTGAAGACCCGTCGACCGACTAGTTTGGGATCTAGTCGGTCGGTGAACGTTCATGAACCGACTAAAGGTCGAATAAGATAGATATTAAGCATTGAGAGTTAGTCGGTCAGAGAAAGAATCCTAACCGACTAGTTTGGGAACTAGTCGGTCGGTAGATGTTCTTTGACCGACTAACCATAAACAGTAACTCCAACAGTACAGAAGGACTCAGAATTAGTCGGTCTGAGTACAAGTCCTGACCGACTAGTTTAGGAACTAGTCGGTCGAAGAATGAGCTTAGACCAACTAAACGTAAACAGTAACTTAGCTGAAATTTACTGACAAGAACTACCCGGTCTGAGATGTGTTGCCGACCGACTAGATTGCAATCTAGTCGGTTGGCTCCCGACCGACTAGATTGCAATCTAGTCGGTTGGCTCTCCTTCATGAACCGACTAAGATGCACGAAAAGTGCCGAATCGAAGCGCGAAACTTCAGGAAGATTCCTATGGCCTCTTGGATCACCCTAGCACTAAGATTAAGACGCTATGAAGTTAATCGTAAGGATTTCTAACGGGAAGAACACACAAAGAGGGAAACATCCAATATTATTCATTTAAAAATAGTCATTACAAAAACCGGTCGTTACATCCTCCCCACCTTAAGAAAAATTCCTCCCTCAGAATTTCCTAACACTCACGTGTCAGGGAACAAAAGTGGGTAGCGCTTCGATCTCGTCTTCTCTCTCCCAAGTAGACTCTCCTGGCGAGCCGTGTCGTCACATCACCCTAACAAGATCGACGGTCTTGTTCTGAAGTGACTTCTGATGCTTGTCCAAGATCTGCACTGGCAGCTGGTTATATGTCAGATCAGGGTGAACGGTGATCTCCGATAAATCCATAGCGTGAGATGAATCGCTGATGTACCGACGAAGCTGCAACACATGGAAGACATCGTGAACTCCTTCCAATGATGACGGCAAGGCCAAGCGGTAGGCTACCTCGCCAACTCTCTCCAGAATGTCAAATGGTCCATTGTATCTCGGGCTCAGCTTCCCTCGTTTCCCAAAGCGAATCACTCCTCGATTCGGGGAAATCTTCAGGAACACATGGTCACCTGGCTGAAACTCCAACGGACGCCGTTTAGTATCAGCCCAATGCTTGAAACGGACCTGAGCAATCCTCAGCCTCTCCCGTATGTTCCTCACAACGTCCACAGCCTCCACGATCATCTCAGGTCCTAACCGCTCCCGATCTCTAATGTCATCCCAGCTCAGTGGCGATCGACATTTCTTCCCATAAAGCGCGGCAAAAGGCGCCATGCCAATACTCGCCTGGTAGTTGTTATTGTAGGCAAACTCAACAAGGTGGAGATGATCCTCCCAAGAACCCTTGAAGTCCAATATACACGCCCTCAGCATGTCCTCCAAGATCTGGATCATCCTCTCGGACTGGCCATCCGTCTGCGGGTGGTACGACGTGCTGAAACTCAGACTCGTACCCAAAGTCTTCTGCAGACTCTTCCAGAACTGAGATGTGAACCTCGTGTCTCTGTCTGACACGATACTCACAGGGACTCTGTGAAGTCGTACGATCTCCTGCACGATTCACGTTACATCACTATCTAAACTAGAAAAAGGGAATTAAAACAGAGAGTAAAAGATTTTACCTCCATGTATCTCCTTGCTAGCGTCTCAGTAGACTGTCCTACTCGGAATGGAATAAAGTGCGCGGATTTGGTCAATCGGTCTACGATCACCCAAATCGCATCATTCTGCTTCGGACTCCGAGGTAGTCCAGTCACAAAGTCCATAGTGATGTGCTGCCACTTCCACTCCGGAATCGGAAGCGGTTGTAGCAACCCCGCCGTACACTGATGCTCCGCCTTTACCTGTTGGCAAACCAAGCACTTGGCTACGCTCCGAGCCACACTCCTCTTCATACCATGCCACCAAAAGTTCAGGCGAAGGTCCTTGTACATCTTGGTCCCACCAGGATGCACAGAATACGGCGAACTGTGTGCCTCCACCAACGGCTCTTCCCTGATATCTCCTGCAGGCACACACAACCTGGCTCCAAACCTCAGCGAGCCATCCTCATGAATCAAGAAGTCAGTCCGCAGACCGGCTTCCTGGTGGGCTCCGAAAGGTGCTTCTCTCAAGCGCAAGAGTCCGTTCAAGTAGTAAAATCTGGGAGTCCAGATGTCGAATCCTCGGGAGAATCTGTTGAAACCACAAGTCCAAATCAAATAGAGTAACTACGAATAAAATCTAAGCACTTTAATAGTGATGGCGAAGGTGGTATGAAAAGTGTGTGGTGATGGAATTGTTACGTGCGATCAATGCAAACAACGAACTCTAGTTTGTGAAAAATAGATATAAAAGGCATGTACATGGCATGGGTTCATTAGGATCAGCGAATCGTAAGCTTTGGTTGATCAAGTATAACACAACGAAACCTCCTTTTGGGAGCGAATCGTCGGAAGATGTCCTTTTGGGAGTTAACGCATCAATTCTAATAGTGTATCGCTAAAGTTGTAAACGTACATATGAAGTATGACACTCTCTTTTGAGAGATCAAATCTCACCCTTGTGGGGTGATCATCAACTAGAACAATTCTTTTGGAATATGCAAAAGTAGATTTAAGAACGACGATTAAACTTTAGCAAATATAGCGATTAAGCGCAATAATACAACCAATGAATACGATTCACATCACCTAATTACTCCATACCATGCACATTAAATATTTAGCTACTCATGGTGCAGAAATACACAAATTTCAGATCAGAATTCATAAGTTTATTAGCAAAATACGGAAGTTTAGAGGCAAAATACAAGCTAAAACACCCAAATACGAGCTAGAGTTGAAGAAAATATCACCAATTCTCTCTGAAAAGTCTTCAAAACTCTCTGGAAATAATAAAACAAGCCTCTGGAATTTTACAAAATTTTTCAGGGGGAAAATACGGCTCCTAGAGCCTCCAATACGCCCAAAATACGCCCCAATCTGCTTGAATACGCCCAAAAACCCTAGAAATACTTAAATAGAGGCATTGCGGGTTTAATAGCCTTATCGGGTTCCAAAACCGCACCCATTTGCGTTCGAACCCGATCCGCCAAGCGGATCAAATAATAGCCGCACATCGCAGCGGGATTTAACCACAGGACGCCACATGGGCTTTGAGATGCGTGCGCTGCCCGCTTCGCTTCGTCGCTCCAGATTCGAATCGGATTCGATGCTGGCCGTCGGATTGGACGGTGGACGGTCGCGATCTCGCCACGTCGCTCCAAATCCCGCTTCTTTCGCCTCGCTCGCGGATCCGCTTACGCTTGAATCAGCATCGCGTTCGTCGTCGTTAGCAGCCGTTCGATCTTCGATCAACGCTGGATATCGAGCCACGTCGCCCGCCTTTTCTCTTCGTCACTGGCCGTTCGATGCGGGCGAGGGAGCGTAGATGGCAACCACGTGGCCCTCCGGATTCAATCCCGCTGCTCACATGTTGCGTTGATGGGGGCCGTTGGATCGCGATCCAACGGCGGAAAAGTCGCCACGTTGCCCCTGTATTTTATCTCAGCGGGATTGATCATCGCCGTTGGATGCGGCGGGACTGAGTGGATACGCGCCACGTGGCAGCACTTAATTGGTCAGCCGACCATATATTCGTATTTTTTGTGTATTTCCCCAATTAAATGGTATTCTGCATTCAAAAATTCATAGAAATTAGCACAGATCTCAGAAAAATACAAATAAATAGTCGTTGGAATCGTGAGATCAAGACGGTGCTAGGAAAAATATAAAAAGTGCAGAAATACTTCGTTAATTGCTGCCTTGTGCTCAAATTGAGTGTTTTCTCTAATAAATAATTGTGTAGAAAATACGGATATATTAGAGAACAATGTAGCATCTCATGAGCACAAAATAGGGCTAAATGGGGGGTTAAATATGTAATATTGAACCCGAATCACACCCCCCAACTAGCGATTTGCTAGTCTCTAGCAAAAATAGCGATAAATACGGATGAGTAATAAAACAATAAGTTCTTTCAAATCGCTCATGGCATGGCTCAATAATACGTATTCCAACATGATCTTGACCATCAATATACACATCCATGAACACAATCAATCACATGATATTTTCTCTAATTTAGTATGAATAAATAACATGCAAGCATCGTTTTGCGCAAGCGAAAGTATAACATGTCGTTATAAACTAGTTTTCTTGTTTCCAAGGAATTGGCCTATCAAAATAGTCATTCAAGACATGGGTATTGAAGTTGCTTAGTATATTCACCATTTCTTTTCTTTTATTCGTTCCGCGTAACGAGCATCAAGCAACATTCGCAGAAAAAAGTATAACTTGGATCGCTCCATCAAATGAGTGAGGTTCCGGTCAATGGCTCCCAAATCAGACGATAATAGGGCATTAGGCCAAAAAGGACCCCTCGGACTGTACTACTCGAGCCAACCAAGTTATTTATTAGTAACATACATATTCATTCATTTTTCATCATTCATTTTTCTTTTCATTTTCTTTTCTTTCTTTTCTTTCTTTTCTTTCTTTTTTTTCATAAGCAACTCAACACCCATTCTTCAAATCAAAATATTAATAGCAAAGGCCAAATTCCTCTTCAACTTGAAAAATTTTCTTAATAAATCGTGTATACTTAAGCTTTTTCATCACATTAGCATGCATGAGATAAATTCAAACTATTTCGAGATATTAATCATGGAAATTGAAAATTTTCATGAATAGCATATTAACGAGTAATTCTATGAAGGAAAAATAATTAATCAAGCCATAAACAATTTTTAGAACACAATTAATGTATAATCATCCGCATTAGAGGCATATGAATGAGTTTTAAAATGATGAGATTTGGTGATTTATTCTTCTCAAAAAAAATTCCTAAGGTCTCATACACACCCCCCAACTAAAGATGGACATTGTCCTCAATGTCGGAAGGGGTACGAGTTTATTCAAGCAAGCAACCTAGAAAGCATATAAAATCTACACTACTGGAAAGAACACACCGTGATCAAATGGCGGATCCCGAATCTTTAATTGTGGAGGAAGTTGTTCAATTTGCTCCTTGCGCTCCTCGGCGAGTAATCTTCCTCCAACGACTAAACTGGATCCCAGCAACGTAACTCCCAGCATCTCTATAAGATGTCCACCTATATCCTGCAAGAGATGAGTCACGTCAATCCATTTTAGTTTAAAATTCTTCGAAATAAAATTATTCCAAATGTAGTCATCAAAATAAGTGAAAGAGATTAAAATAAGTTGACGACTACTCCCTGAAAGATATGCACTACTCTCTGTACGATGCTCGATCGTTGGGGAGAGGGATAAATGATTTTGGGACAAAACTGGAGGAGGGCATGGTTCTGACTCCATGGCGATAATCTCAAAACCCTTTTCCGTAGCTGTCTCCTCCTCTCGTTCATCCAAAATTGCTAGTTCGTCCTCTCTTTCGCACACACTTTTTGCCATGTATATATTTTTATTCGTGTCCTCGCTCGGTATACCTGCAACAGAAGATGAACTCGTATTGGATTCTTGAAATCGAGTTTCAAAGGCATTACCTTCTTCTAAGCAAGTGGCAATCAGATTAAGATCTTCAATAGATTTTTGAATCTGCCGGCTCCGAGCAAGGAAATTCTCCTGGAATTGAAGGGATGTGGCCTCATGTGTCTGAATAGTCAGGTAAGCGTCCTCTCTCAAGGATTGCAAAGGTACGTCTACGCTTTGCTCTTCTTGATCGAGGCACGAAGGCTCCGTCGAATCGCTCTCTGAAGTCTCTTCACCGGTTTCTTCGTTTTCTTGCAGAGACTCCATGTATTCCCACGCCACTGTCGGCGTCATGCCTCCCAATAATTCCTGCAGCTGCGGTTGTAGACCATCTAGGAAGAACGCCATAAGATCTTCATTTGTGTACCCATGCTGCGGATAGCTCGATATAATGTCTGTGAACCTCCTCCAGGCCTGAAAGAAAGTTTCACAGTCAATTTGATTAAAATTAACAATTTTGAGCTTTTCCATTCTATGTTTGTGTGCATTAGCATATCGTGCATCATAAAGATTGTTCGTGCAGTAGAAGTTCATATATTCCATTTTTTAAAAATTAAAATAAAATAATAAAAAAAGTTTATGTACAATAAAGTGGAAAGATCTCACCGAAGGTGCTCTAAATGAAATAAACTGTAGTCACAAACCATTCCTCCCCGGCAACGGCGCCAAAAACTTGGTGGGCTCCGAAAGGTGATTCTCTCAAGCGCAAGAGTCCGTTCAAGTAGTAAAATCTGGGAGTCCAGATGTCGAATCCTCTAGAGAATCTGTTGAAACCACAAGTCCAAATCAAATAGAGTAACTACGAATAAAATCTAAGCACTTTAATAGTGATGGTAAAGGTGGTATGAAAAGTGTGTGGTGATGGAATTGTTACGTGCGATCAATGCAAACAACGAACTCTAGTTTGTGAAAAATAGATATAAAAGGCATGTACATGGCATGGGTTCATTAGGATCAGCGAATCGTAAGCTTTGGTTGATCAAGTATAACACAACGAAACCTCCTTTTGGGAGCGAATCGTCGGAAGATGTCCTTTTGGGAGTTAACGCATCAATTCTAATAGTGTATCGCTAAAGTTGTAAACGTACATATGAAGTATGACACTCTCTTTTGAGAGATCAAATCTCACCCTTGTGGGGTGATCATCAACTAGAACAATTCTTTTGGAATATGCAAAAGTAGATTTAAGAGCGACGATTAAACTTTAGCAAATATAGCGATTAAGCGCAATAATACAACCAATGAATACGATTCACATCACCTAATTACTCCATACCATGCACATTAAATATTTAGCTACTCATGGTGCAGAAATACACAAATTTCAGATCAGAATTCATAAGTTTATTAGCAAAATACGGAAGTTTAGAGGCAAAATACAAGCTAAAACACCCAAATACGAGCTAGAGTTGAAGAAAATATCACCAATTCTCTCTGAAAAGTCTTCAAAACTCTCTGGAAATAATAAAACAAGCCTCTGGAATTTTAAAGAATTTTTCAAGGGGAAAATACGGCTCCTAGAGCCTCCAATACGCCCAAAATACGCCCCAATCTGCTTGAATACGCCCAAAACCCCTAGAAATACTAAAATAGAGGCATTGCGGGTTTAATAGCCTTATCGGGTTCCAAAACCGCACCCATTTGCGTTCGAACCCGATCCGCCGAGCGGATCAAATAATAGCCGCACATCGCAGCGGGATTTAACCACAGGACGCCACGTGGGCTTTGAGATGCGTGCGCTGCCCGCTTCGCTTCGTCGCTCCGGATTCGAATCGGATTCGATGCTGGCCGTCGGATTGAACGGTGGACGGTCGCGATCTCGCCACGTCGCTCCAAATCCCGCTTCTTTCGCCTCGCTCGCGGATCCGCTTACGCTTGAATCAGCATCGCGTTCGTCGTCGTTGGCAGCCGTTCGATCTTCGATCAACGCTGGATATCGAGCCACGTCGCCCGCCTTTTCTCTTCGTCACTGGCCGTTCAATGCGGGCGAGGGAGCGTAGATGGCAGCCACGTGGCCCTCCGGGTTCAATCCCGCTGCTCACATGTTGCGTTGATGGGGGCCGTTGGATCACGATCCAACGGAGGAAAAGTCGCCACGTTGCCCCGGTATTTTATCTCAGCGGGATTGATCATCGCCGTTGGATGCGGCGGGACTGAGTGGATACACGCCACGTGGCAGCACTCGATTGTTCAGCCGACCGTATATTCGTATTTTTTGTGTATTTCCCCAATTAAATGGTATTCTGCATTCAAAAATTCATAGAAATTAGCACAGATCTCAGAAAAATACAAATAAATAGTCGTTGGAATCGTGAGATCAAGACGGTGCTAGGAAAAATATAAAAAGTGCAGAAATACTTCGTTAATTGCTGTCTTGTGCTCAAATTGAGTGTTTTCTCTAATAAATAATTGTGTAGAAAATACAGATATATTAGAGAACAATGTAGCATCTCATGAGCACAAAATAGGGCTAAATGGGGGGTTAAATATGTAATATTGAACCCGAATCACTTCCACCATTTCCCGAATCCTCACTAACTTCGGGTCTCCAGCCTGCCCAGCCTTGATCCGATCCACGATCGTCGACTGTATCTGCATACTCATCAACGAAGAAACCTCTCCAGGCAGAACAATCTCAATACCGGACTCGCAAAAATCCTGCTGCAATCTCCACAGTGAAGTCAACAACATCACCGCCGGAAGCCTACTCAACGCATCAGGAACCATATTCACCTTGCCAGGGTGATACTGCAGGTCGACCTCATAGTCCGCCATGAGCTCCAACCACCGACGATGTCGCATGTTGAGCTCCTTCTGAGTAAAAATATACTTCAAGCTTTTATGATCGGTGAAGATATTCACCTTCTCACTCAGCAGGAAGTGCCTCCAAATCTTCAGTGCAAACACGACAGCAACCAACTCCAAATCTTGCATCGGGTAATTCTTCTCATGAGCCTTAAGCTGACGAGAAGCATACGCAACCACGTGCCCATGCTGATGCAATACACAACCGAGACCCTTGCCAGAAGCATCGCAAAAGATCTCGAATCCTCCACTCTGGTCGGGCACAGCAAGAACAGGGGCAGACGTCAGCTTCTCCTTCAGAACACCAAAAGCTCCCTCGCAGGCATCAGACCAAGCAAAAGATACATCCTTCCGCGTCAATTTGGTCATCGGCTCGGCAATACGGGAGAAATACTTGATGAATCGCCTGTAATAACCTGCAAGTCCAAGGAAACTCCGGATCTCAGACGCTGACCATGGAACAGGCCACTCCCTGATAGCCTTAATCTTCTTGGGGTCCACCGAAATACCATCTCCAGTCACCACATGCCCAAGAAAAGCAACTCTATCCAGCCAAAACTCGCACTTGGAATACTTAGCATACAACCTATGCTTCCTCAAGATCTCCAATACCGTCCTCAAGTGCGACGCATGCTCCTCTTCTGACTTCGAGTATATCAGGATGTCGTCAATGAAGATAACGACAAACTTATCTAAAAATTCATAGAAGATCAGATTCATCAGATTCATAAAAACCGCGAGTGTGTGGGTCACACCAAAAGGCATAACCACGAACTCGTAGTGTCCATATTTCGTTCTGAATGCTGTCTTCGGAACATCTTCCTTCCTCACCTTCAGCTGGTGATAACCACTCCTCAGGTCCAGCTTAGAGAATACCCTCGATCCTCCCAGCTGATCAAAGATATCATCAATACGAGGCAATGGATATCGATTCTTCACGGTCACCGCATTCAACTCCCGGTAGTCCACACACATGCGACGCGAAACGTCCTTCTTCTTCACCAGCAAGACCGGTGCTCCCTACGGAGACACACTAGGATTAATGTAACCATTCTGAAGAAGTTCATCCAGCTGCTTCCGCAATTCCTCCAATTCTGCTGGTGCCATGCGATACGGAGCTTTCGAAATAGGCTGCGCTCCCGGAATGAGATCGATCGAAAACTCGAGAGCTCGATCGGGTGGCAATCCAGACATCTCCTCGGGGAAGACGTCGTCGAAGTCACGCATTACCACAGGTCGACACTGCTCCATTTGCATAGCAACGGTCTCCACCGACTTGGCCCGAAACCTGACCGGACCAAGCGAACTACCGCCACGGCTGAACTCGAACACCGGATGTCTAGGGATCTCGAACACCACCTTCTTCCTCCGAAAATCGATCGTGGCATAGAAACTCCTGAGCCAGTCCATCCTGAGGACAGCATCATAGTTGATGATGTCGTGGACAATAAAATCTGCGTAGAGCTCATGTCCACAGACCACCAAAGGGCAAGAGTTGCAACCACGATGCACCGAGACCACGCCATTCCCTGTAACAATATTCCAACTCTTGGGAAGAGGGGAAGTCGACAAGGAATGCTTCTCCACGAAGCTCCGGGAAAGGATGCACATCGATGCACCTGAGTCGAAGAGGACTCGTGCAGGAAATGTGCAAACCAAAATCACACCTAACAGACAGTCTAACAATCAAGTTCTATTCTAGCAGACAAACATATGCAAGCCACCAAACATAATCTAATAACTAAAACTAACTAAGGAAAGAAACAGCTAGATTGAGGCTTACCTGCGATAACCTCATCCACCGCCTTGATCTCAACAGCAGTCATCAGGAACGCCTGCCGCCTCGGCTGAACAGCCTGTTGAAAAGCCTGCCTCTGTGGAACGAGAGGCGCTCCACGTCCAGCAGGAACAGGTGCCCTCTGCTGCAATGGCTGAGCTGCAACAGGTCCCTTCCACGGCTCTTGGACTTCGGACAGTCCTTCATGGCATGCGCAGGATCACCACAAATCAAGCACTGCCCCAACATCTTCCGGCACTGATCCTTGACATGCCCAGTCTTGCCACAGAAATGGCAAGTCTTCAGAGTAGGAGGTCCTCCGGGCCTCTTGAACTGCACCGGCTGATTGGGCCCGAACCCTGGTCTCATCACTGCTCTGGCCTACTCCACGGGCCTCTTCCCAGCTCCAAAAATCCACCCTCTCTTCTGGCTCATAATCCGCTCCTGCCTCTTCGCCGCAATCAAAACCATCTGATAGGACTCCGCATCAGAAGAAGTCACCTAGCTCTGAAGATCCAAAGAAAGCCCCTGTAGAAACCTATGGGCCCTCTCATCAGCATCCTGCACCATCTTCGGTGCGAAACGACTCAGCCTAGTGAACTCCTGGTGGTACTGGTCCACCGTCAAGCTCCCCTGCTTCAGGTCAATGAAGCGCTGCGCCATCTCCCTCCTGGCAGCCTTCGGAAGGTATTCCTCATCAAATCTGGACTTGAAAGTAGCCCAAGATATCGACTCCTCCAGCAACTCCTCCTCGGCATCCCACCAGTTCCGAGCGTTATCCTTAAGCTGCCTCTTCGCCAAGTCAACCCATCCAGCCGGGTCGACCTTTGACATCTTCAAGTTGTCCTCCATCTTCCTGGTCAATTCATCCGCAGCTAGAGGTCCTTCGGTCCCATCAAAGTAAGCTGGACCCAGCTCCCGAAACTGCTTCGCTCCAGGCTCGAAGCGAGGGACATTCTGAACAGGCTGCGCTGCTCGAGCAGGTGGAACATTCTGGGCATTCTACAGCATCCCCTGCTGCACCTGCATCATCTGATGCATCATCCGCATGATCTCCACGTTGGTGGGCTCCCGATCAGGCTCCTCGACACGAGGGAGCACACCACCACCAGCACGGGTATTCCGTCTCCCAGCCATCTATTGACACAGGAAAACGAAACAAATTAGACTCTCAGCCTTATGACTCGGTGTTGAAATTGTTTATCAGACATTCTATAATTCTTATCGTTGTTCCGATTAAGTCACAGTTACAGAGTGGAGGACCTGCATGGGCCACCAAAGAAACCTGTCACGCCCCGCTTCCCAAAAATATGGAGGCGAAGCGTGAGAAGGTCCGCTCAGACTTGAAGCAACAAAGCCGCAAGTCCGATAAGCGTCAAGTATCACAAAGTAGCATGTCTCTGTAATGTGGCTCGAAAACAACAATAACAATAATAGAAAAAGAGGCAAATAATTAAAATTATTCAACTCAGAGTCTAGATATAAATTCAACAACCAGAATTGCCACCAGGCAAAAAGAGTCCAAAAAGAAAAGGCCTAGCATGGCCAACAAATAATCTAACAACAACGGTGCTACTCACCGACAACAACACAACTAACAAAGAAGGAGCAGCGAGGGAACACTAGGACTGGTCACCGGTGTCCTCGTACTCAACGTCAGCAACGGGATCAGGCACGAACTCCACGGACTCGTCACCCTCCACGGCAATCTCTGGCTCAACAACTAACATGCGTCACCCAAAGAGAAGGGGCACATGTCAGCAAGTCTACAAGACTTGTGCAAGGAAACTAAAGAAAAGTGGTAACAACCTAGCAGTTCTAGAGTAAATTATGACATGGCATTTTATGCAATGAAAACAACAGCAGTTTATGTTATGGCATGATTTTAGCATGGCAAGTAACATGGTATGGCAATTAAACAAATACATGACAAGTACAAAAATTGTAAGCACGTCGTGCACAGAGATTCTGCCCTTTGGCTAGAGTGGCTGTACGGGTCAACTCTTACGCTCAAGTGACCGTTTATCCCTACCCCTCCACGTGTGTCGAGCCAGGGCATTACCCCCGAACACGTAATGCTCGCTTCTGGATCACGAGCCAGGAAGTGTTTTTAACACGTATGGCGTAGGGTTATGCCCGCATAACGGGTGCCTAGCCGGTAACACGGAAACACGGATTTGTACAAGGATTTGTAGCGTGTGCTACGATGCAACATGCAATATGATATGTGAAATGGATGCACATGACAATTATTGAAATGAAATTTGCGTTCCGTTAAAGAAAATTAAACATGACAGGCAAATGTATGACATGGCATGACAAGGGAAATCTAGCTTCGTTGTCAAGCTAGAATTTGAATTTGCGCCTAGACCGCTATCATTTCACGGTTTAGTCTCTTTCACGCTAAAACAAAGTATTGGCCTAAAAGCATGGCCTAAAGCAAGGTTGGCAAGTTTCACTTGCCTGGCACTGAAGTTGTTGTTCGACGAGAGTCACGAGATCGGTATCCTACGGTAATTGGGTTCGTTGTTAGGGCAAAATAGAAAATTAGATTGAGAGTTCTAAACCGGTTTGCATTGGAATCATATAACGTCTAGTAATCCATTTTTAATTAGGGTTTTCTAATTTACAGTGTGGGTTACGGAGAATTAAAGACAAATCACTAACCATTTTTGTAGCGGAAGAACGATGATTACGATGCCTACGAACTGCAGGTAGAAGAAGATCTCGACGATTTCCGGGTTGTCGTCGCCAAACCGAGCTTAGCACGACAACGGAAGAGCGATCCGAGGGTGATGTTGCGGCTGAAAGGATCTCCAGCGGCTGATCTAAAATGGATCTAGAGAATGGGGAAATATAGGGCAAATCTGGAGCAAAAGAGGATTTTAGGCTTTTTTGGGGTCGGTTGGCGGCCAACGGGGGTGGTGCCGGCGCAAAAGAGGGTGAGGGGAAGCTCGGGAGGATGAAGGAAGGTAAGAGGATGATTCGGGGATGATTGGGGAAGAAGATGAGCTAAGAAAAGTGAAGAAAGAATAGGAATGGTCGAGGGTTTAAATAAAGAAAAAGTGCGGCGGTTACAACTTAACCTAGGTTTACTGGGCAATTTAGTCGGTCAGAGAAGGGTGGTCGACCGACTAGTTTAGGATCTAGTCGGTCGGTCATCCAACTGACACCGACTAACATGAAACAGTGAACAGTGTCTGTACAGAGAAGGCATGATTAGTCGGGCTGTGAAGACCCGTCGACCGACTAGTTTGGGATCTAGTCGGTCGGTGAACGTTCATGAACCGACTAAAGGTCGAATAAGATAGATATTAAGCTCTGAGAGTTAGTCGGTCAGAGAAGGAATCCTAACCGACTAGTTTGGGAACTAGTCGGTCGGTAGATGTTCTTTGACCGACTAACCATAAACAGTAACTCCAATAGTACAGAAGGACTCAGAATTAGTCGGTCTGAGTACAAGTCCTGACCGACTAGTTTAGGAACTAGTCGGTCGAAGAATGAGCTTAGACCGACTAAACGTAAACAGTAACTTAGCTGAAATTTACTGACAAGAACTAGCCGGTCTGAGAAGTGTTGCCGACCGACTAGATTGCAACCGACTAGATTGCAATCTAGTCGGTTGGCTCTCCTTCATGAACCGACTAAGATGCACGAAAAGTGCCGAATCGAAGCGCGAAGCTTCTGGAAGATTCCTATGGCCTCTAGGATCACCCTAGCACTAAGATTAAGAAGCTATGAAGTTAATCGTAAGGATTTCTATCGGGAAGAACACACAAAGAGGGAAACATCCAATATTATTCATATAAAAATAGTCATTACAAAAACCGGTCGTTACATAAAGCAAGGTTGTAGCTCAAGGCTATCAGCAAGAAAAAGGTATTGATTTCGAAGAATCTTTTACCCCCGTAGCTAGATTAGAAGCTATTAGATTGCTTTTATCTTTTGCATCCCATAAAAATTTTAAGTTATTTCAAATGGATGTTATGAGTGCATTTTTAAATGGTATTGTTATAAAGAAGTTTATGTTTCTCAACCACCTGGTTTCATTCATGAAAAATTTCCAACCCATGTTTTCAAACTTAAGAAAGCGTTATATGGGTTGAGACATTCTCCTAGAGCTTGGTATGATCGACTCAAAACCTTTCTTTTGGATTTATGTTTTAAAATAGGTGAAGTCGATTCAACTCTTTTCATTAAAGATTATGAAAATGACATCCTATTAATTCAAGTTCATGTAGGCGATATTGTATTTGGCTCTACTAACTTTAATCTTTGCCAAGAATTTTCTAACTCTATAAAGGATGAATTCGAAATGAGCCATATGGGTGAGCTCAACTACTTCCTTGGACTACAAATTCGACAAATGAAGGATGTGACTTTCATGCATCAAACAAAGTAAACCGGAGAGCTTATCAAGCGATTCGGGATGGAATCGGCTTCAAGCAAAAGGACTTACATGAGTACGACAACCCATCTACACAAGGATGAGAACGGAAAAAATATAGATGTTCGTCTATATCGAGGTATGATTGGTAGCTTACTTTACTTGACCATTAGTATGCCCGATATTATGTTGTCCATATGTCTTTGTGCTAGATATCAAGCTAGACCTAAAGAGTCACACTTGATTGCTGTTAAACAAATTTTTCGTTACCTCAATCATTCACTAGATTATGGGTTACTTTACCCTAAGTCTAGCACATATGAGTTAATCTCATATAGTGATGCCGACTTTGCTGGATGCAAATCCGATAGGAAGTGTACTAGTGGCACTTGCCATTTTCTAGGAAATTCCCTAGTTTCTTGGTTTTCCAAGAAAAAGAACTCGGTATCATTGTCCATGACTGAAGTGGAATATATCACCGCGGGTCTTGCATGTGCACAAGTTCTTTAGATGAGCCACACACTTAAAGACTATTGTGGCAATTGTGATACTTGCCCTATCATGGTTGATAACCAAAGTGCAATTTGTCTTTTCAAGAATCTGGTACATCACTCCTGTACCAAACAAACAAATGTGAGACATCATTTCATTAATGATCATGTAGCTAAGAAGGACATCATCTTAGAGTATATTGAAACCCAAAAGCAAATCGCCGACTTCTTCACTAAACCTCTTAAAGAAGATTCATTTGTGAGGTTGCGTGGAGAATTAGGGATTATGGGTGAATATGAATTGTAAGAGTTCATACCTTCATGTTATATACTGCTTGAACTCATATCATCATTTTTACTTTGCTTGTTTTGATAATGTTTCACATATATTTGTTTTAAGATATGTGTTTGAGATTTTGATGATTTCAATTGTTTGGATAATTTACGTGATTTGTACGTTAATATATAATATTTTGATAGTGATTTCTTGATTAGATTTGTGTTAAGTATAGGTCCTAGTGTGAGTTGTCTCAATCCTCTGATTTTAACCTCAACGTGCATTTTTGGACCAGGATAGATGACTGTCATTCCTTCGACAGTCGCCTGCCCAAACTCTATGTCTCATACTGTAGACTGTATTTTTCGCACAGCCGACTGATGAACATTTTTCAGTCGGTTGTCTCTGCGATAGGCGACTGCAATTTGGTCATTAGGCGCATGTCCAAATCTTCAGACGTCTCTGTTTTATCATCATATTTTTTGATTCTCTGTCAGACGACTATTGTGTAAGTTACAGTCGACTGTCTCTCAGACAGGGGACTGTGAATTACTTAATAGTCGACTGTCTGTCAACCCAAGCTAATCTCTATCCTTTCTACCAGTCGTATGACGATTGTTCATCAGTCGACTGTCTAATTCTGTGGTGATTTGTTAACTTGATCTGAGCTGTGAATTTTTCCATCCAACGGCCTAGATTCTTTGGACCCCATCTTATAACCTCGAGGGCCGTCTATTCATTTCGGTTTTTCTCTCTTATCCGACTCGACTTCCCTCATCTCCCTCCTTCGAATTCCAACTGTTGCCGTCGATTTTTCCGTCGATTCGAAGCTCCTGTCACCGATATCTCCTTCCAATCTTCCGATTGCAAGTTCATTGTCTTCTTTTCTATCGATCTTCTCGGATTAGGTATCTTTCTCGTTTTTCGATGCGTTCGTGCGTTCTTTCGTATCTTTTGATTCGTGCAATGGCTCCCAAGACCAAAGGGAAGGCTGTTGTTTCTAGAAGACCTAGGAAACCTTTGCCTACTACTGCCAAATCTATGATACCCTATAAAGCCCGCACCAAGCATCCCGAACCTCCCTCCGATGTTCGGCTTCTTCAGCATCTGCTCCCGACCCCACTTCTTCTTTAACCAATGAAGAAGCCTACGTTGAGCCTCTTCCTAAGTGTCAGCATGGGCCCATTGGTGTTCGCATTAATGAGCCTACTGTTGAGGCTGAGTCTACTCGAGTGGCTGCAGACACCCACCCTGAGTCTATTCCCGCTTTTACCTAAGGCCAAAATCCTCCCGTGACTCCTCCTGCTGATCCTCTAGTTCCCATTTGCCGAGATGATGCGTGTCAGGTAAAGGTCCATGCCATGCTAGGGATCAAGCTCCTTCGTGAGCGATTTGTTTTATTTCAGGCCTTCACTGCTGAGAGACTTTCATCACTTCAACCCATTTGGGTGATCTTTTTCGATTCTCTCATGTCGACTCTCCTCATGCATATCCCTTCCTAGTCAAACTATTTTATGCCAACCACCTTCGTGGTGAGTATGTTGACACGGAGGAGATAGACACAGTTGTTCAGGGGACCCGTATCCGGCTAAACCCTACTCTCCTAGGAACCATTCTTAGGATTCCCTCCACTGGCTCCTTTCCTGCTGATATCTCCCTCTCTAATGTTAGAAATCTTGATGAGAATGTCCTTCAGGACATGTTCACCGTGATCCCTTCCTACCTCTCTTTAGGCGTGAGGGCCTCCATGTTCTTTGCTAGAGGTTGGGCTGTTCACCTAGTGGTGAAGTCCAACATCTTACCGAAATATGGCTCTTCTGATTAGCCTTCTCAGGAGATCCTCCGAAGTATGTATGCCATTCTCTCTGGTATGTCAGTGAACTGGGCTGGAGTCCTCCTTGATCGGATGGACAAGGTCGAGTTCACTATTACCTCCTCTCACATTCCTTATGGAGGACTCCTCACCTTAGTCTTTCGTCACTTTGAGATTGATTTGACTCCTTATGAGCCTATGCCCATTTGCCCTCTTCTCGATGCTTCTACTAAGTCGAAGTCCTCTTCGGCTCTGCAGACGGCATCAAAGAAGAGGCAATCTTCTTCAGCTCTGTCGTCATCCACCATTCCACCATCTGATCAGCCTTCTTCCTCAGTTGCACCCTCTCGTGACTTGTTGGCCGAGAAGGTTTCTGGTTTATATGAGTTATTTCATCTGATGTTCCAACATCAGGGAATTCCTTTCCCTGATCATCTCAGATCTTTTGTACCATCTCTTCCGCCTTCTCAGCCTCCTCCTCCTCCGGTCGTCACAGAGATTTTTGGAGCATCCTGGTGTTACTGCTCCTGAGCCAGTTGCTTCTTCGGCTCCTCAGGATGTCTCATCTGATGTTGCTGCTCCTCTTCCTCCTGAGGATTGTATGGTTGATCCAGAGGCACAGGAGTTCCAGATTGTGTTGGCTACCTCCTCAGCTATTGATATGGATTGACACTCTACGGAGAGCACTCACCCATAGACCTAGATTTTTTATTTTGTTAGGGTTGAGAGTTTTGAGTGTCTGTATGTATTTTGATCTATTTTTTAGTTCTGATGTATGATGATGTTTTTATGTCGATCATTTAGTTTGGATATACATAGAGTTGTCGTTATATTTTGTACTCCTTGTATTTTTGGATTATATATATATAAACATATATATATATACATATATATGTATATACATATGTATATGTATATATACATATGTATATGTATATATACATATGTATATGTACATATGTATATGTATATATACATATGTATATGTATATATACATATGTATATACATATGTATATACATATGTATATATACATATACATATGTATATATACATATATCTATATATTAACTATTATCAATAATGAATGGTATATTGAGCAAGAAGACCTTAGCAAAAACAGCAAAGGTAAAAAGAAAATATCCATGCATAAGGGGGTGGGATCTGCTAAGGGGGCCCGTAGAAGTGCCAGGTTGCATGGGGATACGGAGGCTATCCCCCAAGATAAAGCTATCAAATGACTTTGCTTGTTTGGAACACTAGAGGCCTTAATAATGCTGCTAGGCGCAGCGATCTTAAGAGTCGAGTTAGTAAGTTTACGCCTTCTATTGTGGGGCTCCTTGAGACTAAGGTCATTAAGGCTAATGCTAGTCGTATATCCAACTGTTTCCCTAAGAACTGGTGTTCTATTGACAATCGAAGCTATCACTATAACGGTCGCATTGTGATCATGTATAATCCTGCGGCTTGGGTATGCACTATTGATAATATGTCTGCCCAGCATATTACGGTCAGTTGTAAGAATGTTGCGGGGCTTCATGTTGTTGCCACCATCGTCTATGCTTCTAACTCTAGTCATGGCCGTAGGAATCTATGGGATTCTATTATTGATGACTCCATCAAGCACAATCTTTCCCCTTGGATAGTTTGTGGTGATTTCAACTGTGTTAGATATGTTGAGGAGAAAGTGGGGGGAAGACCTATTGATGATCACATTGTGAATGAATTCAATAATTGTATTGATCAGAGTGCTCTCATCGAGCTGAAAACTATGGGTAATCCCCTTAGTTGGTCCAATCGTAGTATTGGCAGCGGTCGCATTGCTGCTAGGCTGGACCGGTGTCTTTGTAATTGTAATTGGATTAGTATCCTCCCGGCTTCGCTATGTGAATATGCTACTAGCGGGACTAGTGATCACTCGGTGCTTATTATACACCTTCATGACACTTCCAACAGTGATCCCAAGCCCTTTAAATTCTTTAACTCTTGGGTTCAAGATCCGCGCTACTTTGATGTCTTGAAAGCCGGCTGGATGGGTAATGTGGAGGGTTGCCCCATGATCCGACTTGTTGCTAAGCTTAAGAAAACTAAAATCGGTCTCAAGAAGTTGGGGGCGGATATTAGGGAGTCCTTTGATGTTTCCAAATGCCGCAATGAGTTAGTTGCTATTCAAAAAGATCCTAGATTGATCGGATGTGTCGATACTCAAAAGAAAGAGCGTGTGCTCATTAATCAGTTGGCTGATGCCATTGATATTAATGAATCTAATCTCAGGCAGAAAAGTAGACAAAATTGGCTTCAACTGGGTGATCGCAATTCTAAGTTTTTCTATACTGCTATGAAGAACAGGCAAAGTCATAATAACCTTGGGCATCTCATCACTAGTGATGGCACGCGTGATGACTCTATCAATAAGATTAAAAAGGATGGGCCTGATTTCTATGGAAAACTCTTTAATCAAGATGATTACTGGAGGGTCTTTCCCTGTATTACCACTAAAAGAATTCTTACGGCTGATGCTGCATCTTGGGTTGAAAGACAGGTGCTTGAGGATGAGGTTAAAAATGCTGTGTTTTCTATTGGTGTTGATAAGGCACCTGGACCCGATGGGTTCAATGGGTTCTTTTTCCAGAAGTCTTGGAATATTATGGGTAAAGATGTTACTAATGCCATATTATCTTTTTTCCGTTCGGGGAGGATGCTTAAGCAGATAAATCACACATTCCTTACCCTTGTGCCTAAAAGCTCTAATGCTTCCAGTCTCAGTGACTATAGACCTATCTCTTGTTGCAATGTCATATACAAAGTTATCAGCAAAATTCTATGTGACAGACTGAAAAGGGCCATTATTGAGCTTATATCTCCAAACCAGGCGGCTTTCCTTAAAGACCGTCTTCTTGCTGATTGCGCACTTCTTGCTCATGAACATATTAGGGATTTTAATAATCCTATGGGTGCCCGCGCCTGTCTTAAATTGGATCTTCGTAAAGCTTTTGACAGTGTTAACAGGGAATTCTTGTATTTTATGCTCCATCGCATGGGTTTCAAGCACAGATTTATATCGTGGATTTGTGAATGCATCTCTACCCCTACCTTCTCTGTCATGATCAATGGGTCTCCCTTTGGCATGTTCAACTCCAATAGGGGACTGAGGTAGGGTGACCCTCTATCCCCTTATCTTTTTGTGGTTGTTATGGAAGCCTTCTCGCTTCTCATGGCTAGAGCCTATGCTTCTGGCAGTATTTCTCCCATGAAGAGGGTGGGGGCGGCTTCCCATCTTCTTTTTGCTGATGATTTGTTGGTTTTCTGCCGTGCTAATAGAAAGTCTTTGGAGGGGCTTAAGGATCTCCTTGACACCTTTAGATGCTTATCTGGGTTGGAGGTCAATTGGAGCAAAAGTGCTGGTATCTTTAGTAAAGGTACTAGAGAGCCTAGTGTGCTTGCGGACATTATTGGCATTCGTCGTGTTCAATCATTCACTACCTATCTGGGATTGCCTCTGGCTGCTAAGTATCCCAAAGCTTCTATGTATGCTCGTCTGATTGACAGATGTAAGAATAGGCTGCATGGGTGGTCTTCGTCTCTGTTATCCATTGCTGGACGTATTGAGCTGATTAAGTCTGTTATTTTTGGTATGGTGGGGTTTTGGATGCAAGCATTCCGTATCCCGAAGACTGTTTTGAGCACCCTCAATTCCTTATGTAGGAAATTTGTTTGGGGTAAGGGCCATGTTTGGGCTTGGGATGATGTTTGCACCCCTAAACAAGAAGGAGGGGTGGGTCTGCGGCAATTTTCTGAGCTGAATAATGCCTATGGTATTAAAATGTCCTGGCGCTTGCTTACTCATAATGGAATCTGGGCCACGTATATGAGGCAAAAGTATCTAAATAATGTTGGTTTTTCTCTAGCTAAGAGCAATCTTATGCAGTCCGGGACCTGGAAATTCATAATTCAAAACCGGGCGTTCACAAAAAAACTCACTAAGCGTATTGTCAGGGATGGCTCCTCCACGCTCTTTTGGTATGATAACTGGTTGCCTAGTGGTCCGTTATGTGACATGTTTGATGTTTCGAATAATGAGGAAAAGCTGTTGGTCTCTGATTACTGGTCAGATAGTGGTTGGTGCAACGTACCGGAAGCTATCAAGCCGTCTATTGCTTCCATCTCTATTCTCCCCGGGGAAGACTCGTGGGAATGGGTTTCTAATTCTCCTTCTCTGCATGATGCCTGGAATGGGGCCCGCTCTATTAGGCCTATCTTCCCTTATTTCAGGGTGGTCTGGTATCAAGGTCACATCCCCAAGATGGCTATTACTCTGTTGCGGGCGTTTCACAAAAAACTCCTCACTAGGGACAAGCTCGGCACCTGGGGAGTGCAAACTTCACCTTTCTGTGTGCTTTGTTCTGATAAAATACATGAGAATGTGGATCATGTCTTCTTTGATTGTGGCTATTCTAATATCTACTTTGCAGGAGCTTGCTTAAGCTTGGAATCTCTCCCGGCCCGCCCTCCTCTCTGACTGGCTTGGGTGATCTGCTACTCTCTAAACATTCCAAGAAGGATTGCATTGGGGTTCTAGCTAAGACTGTGTTAGCTGTGTTGGTTTGGCACATATGGAGAGAGAGGAATAGGAGGATATTCGAAGGTAAGCACCAGTCGAAGATTCAGATTTTTGAGGATATTGCTGCTGACGTCAGAATTGCCCTGAGGCATATTGAGTGGGATCATGAGGTGGACCATACTCCGCTGTCCAATTGGGGGCTTATAGATTAGTCTTACCATTCTTTGTATACTTGTATACTTGTATGATATCGTGGGATCGGTGGGAAGAGGAAGGAGTCAAGTAGGGGTAGAGATTAGCGCCTGTGCCTTTGCTCTGCACTTCTAACTTCCTTCGCTCTCCCCTTGATTCTTGTATTTTTTTCCGTATCAATAAAGACAAAGCATATTCTCCAAAAAAAAAATGTATATACATATATATATGTATATATGTATACATATATATATGTATATATATATATATATGTATATACATATATATGTATGTATACATATATATATGTATATACATATATATGTATATATTTTTGCAAGGTATATATATGTATGTATACATATATATATGTATATACATATATATGTATATACATATATATATGTATATATATGTATATATATATGTATATATATATATGTATATATATGTATATATATATTTTTGCAAGGTATATATATATTTTTTTTGACAGGTAATGGTTAGTCTTTATTAATGTCAAAATATACAACATTCCTAGCCAAGTGAGAAGCAATCATAATAAAGGAAAGGGGATAGGGCACAAGCGCCGTCACCCTCTACCAAATATTAGTAACTACCCCCACTTGTTAGGAATGAGTATCCAAATATAATACAACAAGTACTACAGTCAAAAAACAAGGTTCAAAACTAGTCAGCTACAAGACCCCAATTTGCAAAAGGGGTTGTGTCAGACACATCATCATAATCTAAACTGCATAGTGCAATTTTGACATCCGCCACTATTTCCTCAAATAAACTAGTCTTCGTTGTGAACTTCTCCTCGAAGATACGATTGTTGCGCTGCTTCCATATATGCCAGACCATAGAAGATAAGGCAATTTTAGCCAAAACACTTACCGGATCCCTCTTATTAAATCTGGCTAGGACAAGATCACAAACTGCTGAAAGTGATAATGGCACCTGGTTTGAAATACCGAGCTTAAGGAGAGTCCTAGCAAGTAAGTATTTAGTATAATCACATTTGAAGTAGATGTGGTCAATACTCTCCACCCCATTACCAGAACAGAGAACACACGACTGATTTGGAACGCTTCCCCATTTGTATAGCCGATCCTTAGTTAATAGTTTCCCCAGCAGAGCCCGTAGCAAAGCAAGCGAGAACTTCGGCACATGTTGTTTGAACCATACACATTCAAAATAGGGAAATACAGGCCGGCTTTCCTGGGATTTCTCCCAGATCTCACGCAATGAGGAGCATCGCCCTGAAGCCCAAGTCCAAGCATCGGCTTCATCACACAAAGTGACATTCAGAAGAGGGTTGCCGACACCAGGTATATGCGGCAGATTAATCCAATCATCACCATTCCAGAAGTCCTTAACCCGAGCAAGGTATATATATGTATGTATACATATATATATGTATATACATATATATGTATATACATATATATGTATATACATATATATGTATATACATATATATATGTATACATATATATATGTATACATACATATATATACCTTGTAAAAATATATATATACATATATATACATATATATATATACATATATATATACATATATATATATATGAGGAGGGATCAAATGACCCCCAAAAATAACCCCCAAAAATGACCCCCTATCAAAAATCCTATGCCCCCCATTTTTTTGGAAGATCCGAACCATTCATCTTGATCTCCACCCTCTAAATACCTTACCCACCAATTTTCAACCCGATCCCATTTGTTTTGCCCGTTCATCCATCCGACCCAAATTTAACGGTTTCACATGAATAGAACTTTTGCGAATGGTTGATTAACGGGCAAAACACATGGGATCGGGTTGAAAATTGGTGGGTAAGGTATTTAAAGGGTGGAGATCAAGATGAACGGTTCGGATCTTCCAAAAAAATGGGGGGCATAGGATTTTTGATAGGGGGTCATTTTTGGGGGTTATTTTTGGGGGTCATTTGATCCCTCCTCTATATATATATACATATATATATATATATATATATATGGTAATATATATAAAAAATGGGCTCCGATTCTTGCGGAGGTGTGATCCCTGGCGGCGGTGATGGCTCTCTCGGAGATAGCGGCGATGATGATCCAAACAAGACGGAGACAAGAATCCCCAAGGCGACAGAGGGTTTCAAGGGCTTAGATGATCAAGCGTCTGGCAAGCGCCCTACCCATTTGGACTTGTGTGCGGCTTCTGTAAGGCATGCGAACTGCTCCCGGTCCTCAGGTGACTGGGTGGTGGTTGATCACCGGTCTAGGCGAGGGAAGATGGGTCCCCGGTTGGGTGGAGTCGGGAATATTACGGGATACGTTCCTGTACGGCGGAAACCTATTGCTGATGGTGTTAGATCTGGCCGTAATATCACGAGCTCCGTTGACGCTCACAAGGTGTTTGATAAAAAACCTTTGAGACCTCCAGTTGCAATCAAGATCAATTCTACTGGGGCGAGGCAATCTTGGGCCGATGTGTGTTCTAGCATCAGGACCTACGACATTGACGTTGGTATGAACTTCGTTCCTCATATTGCCCAGGAGGATGGCACCTTGATGGCCATGGTCCCAAAGGCTGCTTTGGCAAGGGGAGCTGAGCAGTGGAAGTCCACTTTGGTTGGATATGTGTTGGGAGAGGTCCCTTTCTATGGGCAAATTTGTGCTTGGGTCGAGAGGCTATGGAGTCTCAAGAAGGGTCTGAAAATTTATAGCCGTGATAACGGGTTTTTTTGTTTCAAATTTCAAGATGAGGGGGAATGCGAGAGGATCCTGCACGGAGGCCCTTGGATGTTTGACGGTCGTCTGGTGGTGCTACAACGATGGAGTCCAGGGCTCAAATTGGAGCGTGACATTCTGTCTTCGGTCACTGTCTGGATTCAACTCCATGGAGTTCCTCTGGAGATGTGGACTTTAGAAATTCTCAATTGCATTGCTTCCTTAGTTGGGAAGCCTATTTGTTTGGACAAGCTAACTGCAAAGAAAGAGCGTTTGTCATATGCGAGATGCCTCGTCGAGATCCATGCTAAACAAGTGGTACCTCCTTCAGTTTTGGTTGGAACTGAGGATGGACCTACTCTTTCTATACGGGTAAAAATTGAGGGAGAACCCCCTAGCTGCTCAAAATCGTCTGTTTTGGACATTCTATTGATCAATGCCAGGTTGCGACAGAGCCCCCTTCAATCCCAGGATTGGATGATGGGGCTAGAAGTAGGAACGTGATTGAGAAATCATCTGTGGGTACAAGTGGTGGGGTGGGACTGTCGAAATGTCCATCAGGTGGGGATCAGTTCTTGCAAGATGGGGCAACTGGGGGTAGCAGCTCGGAGGCCATACTGTAACCTGCTACTAATGCTGGACTTGCTACTAATGTGGATGGCAATACTACCTCGCATGCTGGACATGCTACTAATGCTGGGCTGAAGGTTGGTGAGATCTCTCGGGTGAGCTGCTCCTTGGGGACCAATGAGCTGACGTAGGGCCTTCCTGTAGGGGAGACAGGGGCGACTGATGATGTTAGGCAGGTACAAAGATTGCAAATTGCGGAGCATCCTGAAGTACGGATGACATCAGGAGTTATTGATGGGGATACTGAGATGAGCTATGTGCAAGGCGAGGTTCATTCTCTTGCTCCTGTGATCCGGGCATCAAAGCCCACTGTGAGCACTTCAAATGGTGTATTGCTTGCAGATTCTTCCAGGACCCAGCTGGAGGCTTCAGGAGTGGATTCAAGCAAACCCAACACTTTACTGGAATCTGTAAGTGCAACTATTAACCCCCTCAAACCCTTACCCTCGCTCATTGCAGATTCCTGCAGCAACGAGATGGAACTTATCCCAGAGGATATTGCTATGGATAACCCAGAGTGGGAGCTTGAAGTAGAGGACCAAGTCCGCCATGCAGAAACTATCAAACCTGCCAAAAAACGGCAAGATTGTGTATCACTGACTTCCTCCAGGAAGAGTTCTCGGCTCCAAGAGCATGGCCCGGGGCGTAAACCAATCGTTGATAAATGAGTGTCTTTATCTGGAATACCAGATGTTTTAATAATTTTGTGCGGAGAAGGGATGTGCGGGACAAGATATTGAAGCTGAAACCAACTGCAATTATCTTGGTTGAGACTAAGCTCAAGTCCCTATCTAAATGTGATACACTGGGGTGGCTGAAAGATTGGATCCTATTCAATAATTTTGACATTTCGTCTGATGGAAGGATTCTTATGGGGTTCAACCCCAATGTGTGGTGTGTGTGGGTGATGTCTAAGTCGGCACAACACATATCAATCTATTGCAATAATGTGGGGGGATTCTCTTGTGTCTTCACTGGAATTTATGGTCGTAATACTAGGGAAGAAAGAAAGGAGTTATGGAATATGCTGGAAACTGACTGCAGTCATATTATCAATGTTCCTTGGCTAGTAGGGGGAGACTTTAACAGTGTTCTATACTCCCGCGATAAGGTGGGGGGACGGCAGCTTGATGATAATATGGTGCGGGACTATGATGAATGCATCTCTAGATGTCGTCTGCAGGAGCTGAAGAGTAGGGGGAATAGGTTGAGCTGGTGTAACAATCGTATTGGGTCTGACCGGATTGCTGCGCAACTTGACCGGGTGTTTGGTAATGCTGAATGGCTAAATTCACTCCCTGCATCATATGTTGACTATCTCGACGCAGGCACTAACGACCACTCCCCTATGGCGGTCTTCTTACATAATCAGGTCCCTTCTAAACCTAAGCCATTCAAAACTTTTAATTTTTGGTCTTCCTGCCCATGGTACAAAGATGTCATTTCCTCTATTATGGGCACTGTTATTGATGGCTCTCCCATATATCGGTTGGTTCAAAAACTGAGTAGACTGAAGCCTATTATTAAAGGATGGGCTATTAAATACAGAGCTGACACTGAAGTTGATAAGTGCAGAAGAAATTTGTATGAAATCAGGCTGAACCCGGATTTTCATGTTGATGTTGATCTCCAAATGCGCGAAGCACAGCTGATTAGTAAACTGACCCGAGCTCTGAAGATGGAAGAGGATATGTTCAAGCAGAAAAGCCGCCAGGACTGGCTCTCTCTTGGAGACAGGAACACAAAATTTTTCTACAATTGCATGAATGCCAGGTCCAGCATAAATAACCTGAATCATCTTGTAGATTATGAGGGAAAGCAAAACAACACTTATGGTGTCCTGCAGGTGGAGGCACCTTTGTTCTTTGAGAGGCTGTTTAATCAGAACAATTATCTATGCTCCTTCAAAAATATTGTCCCTAAACCCATCTTAACTGAGAATTCCGCTATATGGCTTAGCAGAAGGGTGTCAAGTGAGGAGATTAAAGAGGCTGTGTTCCAAATTGGGCCAGACAAAGCTCCGGGACCTGATGGCTATAATGCCTTCTTTTTCCAGCATAACTGGGAACTATTGGGGGAGGAGGTTACTACTGCTGTTAAATCATTCTTCAGTTCTGGTCGTATGCTCAAGCAAATCAACCACACTTTCTTAACGTTGGTCCCAAAAAATTCCAACTCATCTGGTTTGGGAGACTATAGGCCTATCTCATGCTGTAATGTCCTATACAAATTTATCAGTAAGATCATTTGCAACAGGCTCAAGGCGGTGGTCCATGATCTGATCTCCCCTAATCAAGCTGCATTCTTGAAAGGGCGGCTACTTTCGGACTGCACGCTTATTACACACGAGCAGATCATGGATTTTAGTAACCCTATGGGGGAGAGCTTGTCTGAAGCTGGACTTAAGAAAGGCGTTTGATAGCGTGAACCGGGACTTCATCTTTTATTTCATGAAACAGCTTCGCTTCCCAGATTTGTTTATTAGCTGGTTTAGGGAGTGCATCACAACGCCCACTTTCTCGGTTATGGTAAATGGATCACCAAATGGATTATTTGGTAGTAATAGAGGTCTGCGTCAAGGTGACCCTCTTTCTCCTTATCTATTTGTTATAGTTATGGAGACTTTCTCCATCTTATTAGAAAATGCTATCAACGCTGGTAAGATTACTCCTATGAAGCGGAATGGATCTATATCCCACCTCTTGTTTGCCGATGACTTACTGGTTTTTTGCAGAGCTAACAAATCCTCTTTCTTGGGAATTAAATACCTTCTGGAGGAATTTTCTACCTTCACTGGCCTTGCAGTAAACTGGGATAAAAGTTCGGGAATTTTTAGCAAAGGGACCAGGAATAAGGAATTGCTTGCAGAATCTCTTGGAATCAAAATTACTACTTCTTTCACTGCCTATTTGGGACTGCCACTTTCAGTTAAGTACCCGACTGCTATTAATTACAAGAAATTGATTGATAAATGTAAGAAAAGGGTGGGAGGATGGTCTTCGTCGTTTCTCTATATTGCGGGGCGCATTGAGCTTGTTAGATCAGTAATCTATGGTATGGTAGCTTTATGGATCCAGGTGTATCGCATGCCAGTAAGCGTTTTGAGAACAATCACTGCGGCATGTAGGAGATTCATTCTTGGGAACTCTCGATCGTGGGATTGGGACGACTTGTGTAAGCCAAAATCTGAAGGTGGCGTCAGACTACAGCTATTAGAGGATCTCAATGAAGCTGCGGGAGTGAAACTTGCATGGAGATATCTCAGCTCTAAAGGCCTCTGGGCGTAACATTTGAAGGGGAAATATGCGGCTACAGTAGGTCTTTTTGCGGCAAAGAGTCCTGCTACTTCCTCGAGCACCTGGAAGCGAATACTTAAGAGCCGGCATGTTACCCATAAGCTCATTCGGCGGAGTGTCAGAGATGGCCAGTCGACGTATTTCTGGCAAGACCCCTGGCTAGATGGCGGCCCTTTAAACCTACATTGTGCCGTACCGGAGGGAGCTGAATTAATGAAGGTGGCGGATTATTGGGTAGGTGCGGCCTAGAGTGAGGATCCGGTCTTGGACCCTATTTGCCATATGCTGAGAAATATCAGGCTGAGACCAGGGGTTGATGGCTGGAAATGGATGCGCGGTGAGGACTTTTCTTTCAGGGAAGCGTGGGAGGGGGTGCGAAGAAGGGGGCACGATTTTCCCCTGCACAAATTAGTTTGGTACCCAAATTACATCCCAAAATTTTCTTTATCCCTTCTCCGAGCTCTGGGAGGTAAACTATTGACTAGAGATAAGATTTGCAAATGGGCTTCTAATTATCCTTCCCACTGCGTATTGTGTTGTGAAAATGCTGAGGAAGATATTGGGCACTTATTCTTTGCATGCAGTTACTCAAAGTACATTTTTTGCAGGACTATGTTGAAGATAAAGGCCCCGGTGCATGTCACCCCCTCCCTCCATGAGGTTGGAAGATACATTTTAGACACTTTTGGAGGCAAGGGTGTGTTGAGCCTGCTTTCCAGAACTTGCCTAGTAGCTATGGTGTGGCATATCTGGCGGGAAAGAAATAGGAGGATCTTTGAAGATGAGAGGAGGTGTAAGACGGTACTGTTTGAAGATATAGCGGCTGATGTCAGAGTGGCACTGCATGACCAAGAACCCACATCTGCAGAGGAGAAACTGATTTTCTCAAATTGGGAGTTTAGAGACACTGGGTGACTAGGCTTTTGTGGGACTAGTGTATTGTAATATTTCCTGTTTTGTACATATGTGGTTCTTGTTTTGGAGTGAGTCTACTTGTAGGGGGTGACGACGCTTGTGTCCTATCCCCCCTTTTGCGGATTCACTGACTTGACGAGATGGATGTATCTTTTACTATCAATAATACTAACGCTTACCCTCCAAAAAATATTTATATATATGGTAAAGTGTTCCTAGAGTGACTCGAGTCGCCCCCATTTTCCCCATTATCCCACAATTTTTTTAAATTTTATTTTTCATGGGGTTGTTGTGCACATCATGGATGATCAACATACCAAAAATAAAGTCATTCTAATACTTTTAGAACCCCCATCTACCCCTTGCAACTTCAACGGTCTGAAAACGTGCTGAAACCCCCATGAAGTTGCAATGGGTAGATGGTGGCTCTAAAACTATTGAAATGACTTGATTTTTGGTATGTTGATCATCCATGAGGTGAACAACAATCCCAAGAAAAAAAATTCGAAAAAAAATGTAGGATATGGGAGAAAATGGGGGCGAATCCTTAGATTAAATCTAAGGAGTCACCATAGGAATACTTTACCCATATATATATATATATATATATATATATATGTATATATATATATATGTGTGTATATATATATATATATGTATAGGTAAATCTTCATGTGAGAACATTTCGCACGGTGCGAAAATGTTTTTATCTTTTTTTTGAAATTTTTTTTTTCAAAAATTATTTTTTCCACCCTCATTATATGTTATTATACCCCCCTCAAAAAATAATGGTTGAGAAATAATGTCATTTGGCCTTCGATCAAGGCATTTCATCAAATTCGCACGTTTTGAGACCGTTAAATTTGTAACGGGTGGATGGGTGCTCTAATCCCCAACGGGTTCACCCATTATTTTCCCTGGGGTATATAATTGTATGGATTAAACATCAAAAAAAGAATTTTTGAAAAAAAAAATTTCAAAAAAATAAAAAAAATGTTTTCGCACGGGCTTTCGCACCATTTTTTCGCAATGGAAGATTGCCCTATATGTATATATATATGTATGTATGTATATATATGTATATATATATGTATGTATATATATGTATATATATATGTATGTATATATATATGTATATATATGTGTGAAAATGCTTTTACTTCATATGATGCTTGTTTATGTTAATTGTGTGAAAATTGTGAAATTGTCTCTCTTTGTATGCTATATCATATACATGATGTGATGTGAGACGTTTTTCTCATTTTGGTTTGTAATGTTGATATTGGATTCTCGTTCCTTTAGTCAATTAAGATTTCCTGTGTTTTATGAGTTTTTGGTATATATATCAATGAGATGCACCTACGTGATTATTTCATTTTCGATTTTATATTGGCATCACATTTGATATACATCCTATCTTTAGACTCTCATGATAGTTTTAATACTTATTTAGCACTATTGTTGTTGTTATTCTACTTACACTTTTTGGATAATGTCATATGGGGAGAGAAATAAACATATCATAATTATGTGCTAAGTAAATTTTAATTCTAAACTTGAATTTAAGATTGAAGTTGCCTTAGATTCAGGGGAGTAAGATATAATGAAGTTGGATTATAAAATCCTAGCTTTCAAGAAAATCATTCCATTCATTCATATCTTACAGACTTGCTTCAATTGATCTATAGATGCCATTATATACATTGACTAACTTGATTGGCATCTATGTAAGGGGAGTAAGTTTTCATTAAGCACAATTATTTATCTTTTTGTTTATGGTTGTTTGTCATCATCAAATAGAGGGAGAATGTTAAGTATTGGACTTCTCCCTACTTGGTGTTAATGATAAACAAACATAAATACTTGTGACTAATCTCCTATTTGCAGTTAATCCTTTGCCTAAGCATATCATGAAGATCAATTAGCATTGGATGTTACTCAAAAATCAATGAAAGCATGAAAAGCGGATTGGATGATAAAAGATGGTGATTGAAGCTCCTAGAAGACATCAAGCTCATACTTGGGATAGAATAGAGACTTCTACACAATGTAATCTTCTTATTATCGATCTTCTACTATGTAGCTTAGAAGTAAAACTATATTGGGCACACACACATCTTCATTTATGTCCTAGGAAATCATTAGATCAAATTTCCTTAGACTCCAATTCATTTTTATCAAGCATGTGCATGTTGTGATTTCAACAGGCGACTGCTGAACGATTTACAGTCGCATGTTTCATAATAGTCGACTGTGATTTGTTCTACATTCACCTGTTATGCACATACTTAATCAGTTGATTTTTAGGCTGTCTAAGCTTTAACTCCTTCAGGCAACTGCTGTACATTTTACAGGTGCTTGTCCAAGCTACAGTCGATTGTGATTTGTTAATCATTCGCTTGTTTATCTTCAGCCCAAAGATCACTTTCAATTTCATCTGGCCAGTTGACTGATATTGTATTGACAGTCGCCTGTCCAAGGCACAGTCGACTGTCAATGCTTCAACAGTCACCAGTCAATGATTCCTCTGCAGAATCTGCTCTCTGGAATGTTTAACATTTAAGTGCCAATCTATTTATGTTGTATTTATAGTCGCCTGTCCAATGGCACAGTCGAATGTCAATGCTTCAACAGTCGTCTGTCTTTGATCTCTCTGCAGATTCTGCTCTCTGGAAAGTTTTAGGTTTATTGACAGTCGACTGATGTTGGTTTCTCAGTCGCCTACCCATTGTACAGGTCCAAGTGTGTTCCACATCAGTCGCTTGTCCTCAGATCCCAAAACTTTCTGGGATTTTCTCAGCTTACCCATATTGTGGCCAGTCGCTTGTAGAAGGATTTACATTCGCCTGTTGGATTTACAGTGCCTGTCCTCTCTTCATCAGTCGACTGTCCACGTGGTAAGTTACCATTTGAATTCTCACCTACCCTCTGACACAGTGCATCAGTCAACTGGGTTTTGTTCAACAGTCGACTGTCGACTGTGTAAATTCTATATGTTGGCTTTTTCTCTACAGATTTCAAAGGGGGTTTTGGGGATTCAGTTTGATGGTTTTGGGAACCTATAAAGAGGGCCTCTACTGTTGCATTGAGAGGTTACTCGTCTACTATTGAAAACCCTAAGCTTTCATCTTCAATCTTCTCAAGCTCTTAAATCCAAAAGCCCTAGAATTCCAATCTTTCTTCTCTTGCTCTCCAACCTAAAATCAAAGTGATATCTTCTAGGCAGTTGGTGGTGACAAAGAAAGGGTTTTCCTCTTTTCCAAGAGAGACCTCAACACACAACACACTTGCTCCTTCAAGTTCTACTTCAAGGCATAGGTGATTGTAAGTGTTGTCTTTTCAATATTTCATAACTTTAGTTATTAGATTAACTCTCGGTTTGTGAGAGTGGTTTGCTTGCTCCCAAGTTATGGAAGTCAATGGCATCGAGTGTATTTCGATTTCACTTGTAGGGTTGCTACAAGTGGGTTTAAAGGAAACATCAAGTTTGGGTTCTAACTTGAGTATCCAGTGGTATCCGGGTGGAAGGGACGTAAGATTACCGGGAACAAGTCGGGAGTTAACTTGGGTAATCCGAACCCTTGAAACATCCTTGTGTTAGCATTG
Organism: Scilla litardierei; assembly: GCA_030789695.1. Lineage (NCBI taxonomy): Eukaryota > Viridiplantae > Streptophyta > Magnoliopsida > Asparagales > Asparagaceae > Scilla > Scilla litardierei. The sequence goes on along the minus strand of CM061142.1, from coordinate 314,528,668 downwards.
TTTCAATTTAGGGTTTATTTACATTCCGCATTATTTGTTGGTTAGAAATTTAATTTGGTGTAATTATCATTTTAAATTGTATAAACACTATTCAACCCTCCTTCTACTGTTTTCCTCATAGCCAGTGACCTTACAGACCGTATGGAGAAGAGGCCCACAGGAAACGCATAGCCTTGCAAATTTTACAGAACTGCTCACAATTTCATGATCATGTACACTACCTCTTATTTTTCAGTTAAAGATCATCTCATGACAAAAATTCAACACATATTTATTTGCATTTTTCTGAGCCCGGCGTGATTTTATACATTTTCTGGAAGTTGAGACTGCAGTGCAGAATTTGTGCACATGACCAGTTACACGGTCGCGTGAGTTGTTACATGAACGCGTTAGTAAAGACTACAGAAGCATGTTCTGTCGACTCTCAGTTACACATTCGTGTGGCTATACACACGATCGTGTCGTTCTGAAGTTACAAAGGAGCCATGCTTGAGCTTAGTTACACAATCGTGTCAATTGCTTGACACAGTCGTGTTGGGTCGAATCCTGCCCAAACCCATTAGGGTTATTGGGGATGTATATGTATTTTTGTGCGTTGTTTTGAGGGGGGATGCCTTCTTTCTTCCAATTTTTCTTCTAGAACAAGTAGTTTCGGGTAGTTTAGGAGCAGATTAGGGTTTGTTTTGATATCTCTCCTCTCGAAAGCATTTGTAACAATTGGATCTTTGAATATCTTTGGATTGTACACTTTTGGAGCTAAGTATTCTATCTCTTTATTATGTTATCTACTTTGTTCTTTTGTTATTTTGTGTTGATATCTTTGATATTGATTGTGTAGTTTTTATCTATGGCATGAGTTGAACCCAAATATGATTTGAATATGGTTTGAACTATTTTATTTAGCTTTTGAATGATCAATTAGGGTTTTTCCATGGAATTTTATTATCAATAAATGCTATCTGCATCACCAACGACAGTTGGGCGTAGATTAGAGCCTCCCCGCAATGACTTAACTTCTATCCACGACAGTAGCGTGAAGGAAGGTTGGGGAACATTGTTGAACGTCATGCACTTTTCATGTGATAATGACAGTTGGCTTTTGTCACACGATAGATAGTCCTATCATAGCATCACAACAGTGGAGGGCAGGTATCAATATCAGGTGTGACAACCTCACCATATGATTAATTCGATAGCTAGATAATGCGTTCATTTCCATATTCAACCTGTAGTAGAGGAAAACCTAGCCGTAGAGCTTTTCTTCTATAGTTGTTCTCCCGTTTATAAAAATACCCACGTAGATAACCATAACTTAGGAGTGGCTAGTACTCAATTAGACAACCTCCATATGGATCTACCCGTAAGTGCTACAACACACCGTGCGCTTGTTGTATAAATGTAATACTATTACACATCAGTAATTAATTAAAAAAATTTATGGATCAATTTTGGTGCAATTTTAAATTCAAATATTTGTGTGTGCGTGGAGATGAATTAATTGAAACATGTCACCAAGGTGACCTCTCTTATGGAAATTAATTTTGATTTGAAATATTAAATGTTGTGTCATGTACCTTATGTGAATATTCATCAGCCCAAATGAAAATCAATATTTAACATAATTCCATATGTACATGTGGTAATAAATGTAAGGACCCTGCAGGGCTACACACACACACACTAGAGGGGGGGCGAATAGTGTAATGGCAAGCAAAGTGCTTAATTAAAAGTTACTAAAATTACAGCACAATAAGCAGCAGAAATTAAATAGAGTGCTTAACAACAACAATCGCAATCACAAGGATTTTACACTGGTTCCCCATACTTGGGTACGTCCAGCCACACATATATTCACTATGATTCCCACAAAGAGAAGTGAATACAATCTCACATAGAGATACCTCATATAGAGGATTTTGTCCTACACAAGAACCAAACGAACTCTACACAAGGGTCAAACTCCCACACAGAGAATTAGGGTTAGTCCTACACTAGGACACCAAACTCCCACAAAGAGAGTAGCCAGCTCCCACAAAGAGAATTAGGGTTTTGAACATAAAATGAAACGAAACAATACTTACCTATGCCTTGATATGATCTTACTAATGTGATGAAGAAGGCATACAAGTGAATGATCAAGTGCTTGAGATTATCTCTGATTGCACTTGATGATCTTTCTCTCTTCTAGGAATGAATACTAACACTTCTCACTTGAGTGTAAGAAATGAAGAGAAGAAAGACGATCTCCAAGAAAGGAATGAGAATAAGATCCCTTGGAGAATTTCCCTTTAAACTAGCTTCAATGCATAAACGGGAATGTGCTCATGAGAGGGAAATAGGAGAGATTAGGAGTGGCTATTGATTCTCAAAGATATTCAATATTAACCAAGTTTTCTAAATGAATTAAGCTATCTCCTATATATAGGAAGCCAAGAAAAGCCCATAAAACCAGCCAAAACTCCAAAGGAAAGAAACCTGCAACGACTAGATTTTGGCAGTTTATGGCACAGACAGTCGAATGATGAACAACTTACAGTCGACTGGTCAACGACTATAAAATTCCTAACGGCTATAATCTAAGCCAGGACAGGCGACTATAGAAGACTACACAAGCGCCTGTAAATGAGGAGGCGCCTATATAACTTTCAGCAGGCGACTGTCAGTTGGGATGGAAACGAAGTTGGAAAATGCAACTTTCGCACTAGCGCCTTCAGTCGATAGATGACCATTTCACATGCGCCTGTAATTTGACAGGCGACTATAAATACTTCATCAGTCGACCGACTTGTAAAGTGGGATGCAGCCCAGAAAGTGCAAGTTACGCATAGCTGACTGTAGAACAATTCACAGGCGCTTGTTGATCGCGCCCCGGATACACGTCCCGGAGCAACGACACTGTAGTCTTACCGCAAGCGCACGGTGTAGCGGCGAGCGGGTATCGAACACAGGGAGGCCTAATAACAGTGTCTTCTTCAATCACCTAGCTATAAGAATAGTCTAGAAATGTTCGTAAATATGCGGTCACGGTCGTTCAAATGTATAAAATAAATAACAAATTAATAAAGACGCCTAGGGGTATGGAATCCCCGCTACTTGCCGTATCTCATCATTGTGATTCGTAGGTTTCACAATTGCTAGACTTGAAACTCGGGTGAACTAGTTGCAACTAAATGTAGAACCAAGCTCACACTCTCGTGCTATTGCCGGTCTATAGCCAACCTAGGGTAGGGTCCAATCTCTTGCAAACCCTAACCTAGGTAAACTAGCGTGAAGAACAACATCATCGTTCAATCGTATCTCGAGCCCACTCTCGTGCAAACTCGAGCTACGACCTAGGTTGGGATAGTTCCTACCCGTCCAATCTCTTGCAAGCGGGTATTGGTATAGAATTGCAATCGAAAACCCTAGTTTCGGTCCAATCTCTTGCAAACCGATTCCGGAGAAATTCAATTGCAACCCAATTCGAATTTCTAGTGCTTCCTATCAAATTGGGATCCAATCTCTTGCAAATCCCAATCGGTATGAATCCCTAGCTATTCGTATTATAGCAATCCCAAACTAACCCTACTCAATCCTAGCAATGGTTTCACCAATTCATCAAAAATTTGAAATTAGGCTCGTATGGTTCATCCCTACGCCCTAAGACGAAGAAACTACTCGCAATTCATAATCAAATTCAATAGAAATTCACAAGTAAAATGAATGGAATTCATAGCTATATTCAATAAATCAATAAAAATGGAGTTTTTGAGAGAGAGAGAGAGAGAGAGAGAGACAAACCAATGAAGAACAATATAGCATCCAACAAAATCTCCCTTTTCTCTCCTCCCTAAAAGCTAAATCTAATCTCTAAAAAGTTAATCTAAAAAGGCTGCCAAAAAGTTCTGAAAAGCCTACTGGAACTAGGTTAAAAACTAGGGTTAAAACCCCCCCAAAATCGCCCAAAAAACCCTGACGAAAATGCCACTGCGCAGCCTCAAAATCGCGGTTTACGCTACAGGCAGCGCGGCTCACTCGGCCGAGTGACAAATGTCACTCGGCCGAGTGAGAGACCCTGTACAATTACAGAGAGTTGGGGGTCTTGGGGGTCGTCTCCTCGGGAGTCACTCGGCCGAGTGACTTTCCTTCACTCGGGTGATGGGCGTTCTTCACTCGGGCGGACGGCGTTGGTCACTCGGCCGAGTCGGAGCTTGGGACTGTACAGACGAAAAACAGAGAGTTCAGCTTCTTTTGCTGCCGTCTTCTTGGCTCCACTCGGGCGAGGGATGACTCGGTGCTCGGCCGAGTGGTATGGCGATGCTCGGCCGAGTGCACGCTGTAATTGGCTCTGTTGCATTTCCGATCTGGCCGGCCGAGCGGGCTGTCTATGCTCGGCCGAGTGACTCCTTCACTCGGCCGAGTGGCATGCTGAAAATGCCCATTCTTCATGTTTTGCCTCCTCGTCGCTCCTACGACGTTCTTTCTTCTTCCACTCTTCTCCAATCGCAAAATACCCCTCAAGAGAGTCATCGATGACACTCCGGAGTGGGTGCATCTCAGAATCACTCCAAATCGCTCCAAATCTCCTGAGATACGACAAAAACAACAAATCGTGAAAAGCATAGCAATATTGTCGAATAAACGTGAAAAAAAAGATTTGAGCGATCTAAATGGCATGCAATCATGCAGAAAAAAGGTGTAAAATACGGAGTGATCAAAATCCCCCAAGCTTACCTCTTACTCGTCCTCGAGGAAGATGAGTAAAAAGCGAACCCGGCGGATAAAGATAAAGAAAACGGCGGAAAGGTGAAAAACGGAAAACGAAAAACAAAATAGAAAACGAAGAGGGAAGTTGCTAGATCATTTTCTCAGGACGTGGGTTTTGCTTATTCATATAGCGTGCATCGAATATAAAACACATGTCAAAGACTTTTATTTTGATATCATAGTATAATGGTGCATTTTAAATAGAAAACCCAAGAATATCAATATAGCAAGAAAAATGGAATAATTCTAAGATTAACATCGTCTGAAGCATCTAAAGCGGTATACAATACCGAAGATCACACACTTTTCAATTGAATGCTTTCTATAAGGAGTATAAGAGATATCACACGATAGAGTAGAAAGAATAGAAAAAGTGTGGTTTTCATGAAATGAATGCTAAGCGTAGATTTCTGGATTTCGTGAAACTTTAGCAATCTCACCGAGTATAAAATATTACTTAGCCTAGGTTGTCATGCACCGTCAGGTAGTCACTCTCTCACACATCATCGGATTCTCTCCCCCAAGCTTATCTATAAGCGTGGTGGCATCTACAAAACAATATTTACATCCACGTTTCTTATGAAGCTCCAAAAATCAAAGAAAACTAAAATAAAAGCAAAAGAGGGAAGAAAGAGAGAAAGAATATGAGATGGGATCGTTTTCGAACTTCTTTTCTCTTTTCTTCACTTATTCTCAATTCTTTTTCTTTTTCTTTTTCTCTTTTTTTTAGCAATAGAATATTTACACAAATGATCCCAAATCAAAGAAAAGGATATACAAGTATTTTTTCCTTTGGGTTTTGGGGAATTTGGAGCATGTGATTTTAATAACGGGGGAATGCCAATAATAGAATCGCTAAGGGGAGATTCACCAATGAATTTAAAATAGAGAAATAATGTTCAAGATATGTGGAGAAAGAAATAAATGTATCTCTCAGTTCACTCTATAGGACGTGCATGACAACTTCAGCAGTGTAATATAATCTACTCGGTTTAATCTCAAAAAGTAAACTAATCCAGATTTATCATTGCTAGCAACAATTCAATCAACCTGAAGTGAAGCGTACAAATCATGCAAAAAGAAGTGATATGAGAAAAGAAAGCAGTACTCCAGATATAAGCAATCAATGCGTGAATCTTGGTGTGTTTTCTATGATAGCATACATATGAATCATCAGACGTCAGCTAATAATAGAATTTCATCCATTTTCATACACCAAAAGAGAGTGGGTTACTATTTCTAAATGCAAGGCAGAACATAGCATATGATATCAGAAATAAAAAGCTATGACACGACAAATATAGCATGCATATAGAGAAAAGCTAACAACACGTCGTCGTCATCACAGGAAAGTCATCTCTAGCAGGAGATGAAAGAAATAAAGACAAAAGAAAAATAAAAACTATTTACAATGCAGCACACAAAGAAAATAAGAAAAACGTGATGCATGGTAAAAAGAAAAAAAACGTGATGAAAAATGGGTGCAAAAGTGGAAAAACGTGAAAAAACTAAAAATAAAAGTGATAAAGGCGAAAAGTGTGAGAACTCACTCCCCCAAGCTAAAGTGCACAGTGTCCTCAATGTGCGAAGTGTGGCACACCGAGAGACGCGTAATGGGTGGGGGGTGGGTATGCATGTATGTATGATAAAAAGAAATAAAAATAAGAAAATGAAAATATGATACGAATGTGATGCATGCAGGGATAAGAGTGATGCAGATATGTGTGTGTCACCAAAAATACTCTCTCTCTCTCTCCCGAAAAAGGATATAGAATGATATGATCAGAAGGTGGACAAAAATAGTGAAGGGATGAGGGGGGTGGCAAAAATCATCAGGACCAAGCAGAGAATGGGCAGCATAACGGCAAAAAATATCAATGGCATCAAGGGTGTGCCTAAGCTGGTGGTGCTGCGCCATCTCCGTCCTGAGGCGGAGGTGGGGGTGGTGGTGGCTGGGTAACAGTCTGCTGGGTGGGTGGTGGTGGGGGTGGTGGTCGTGGAACAGTCTGCTGGGTGGGTGGTGGTCGTGGCAGTCGCTCGAGAATCTGGGTCAGGCAAAAGTGAATGCCAGGAAGTAGCTCGAGGCAGTGCTGCATGGCGGTGACTGTGGAAGACAGAGCCCTAAAATCTCCCCTGAGTCCACTCATCGCCCCCTCAAGAGCACGAATGCTCTGAACTAAGGCGTCATGGGGTGGAGGAGCGGAGGGACGGACAGGTCTAGGCTGAGCAGGTCGGGGCTGTCGGACACGGGCGGTGTAAACAATCGGGCCAGCAGGCATGTGTGGAAAGGGGGCTGTGCTCACTAGTGGATGCCCAGCCTCAGTGCGAGGCTGGGACGCAGGCTGGTGTGAGGTGGAGGTAGCAGCAGTGGGGGTGGAAGACAAAATCGGTGACGAGGTGGCAAGAGAGGTCAGTGACACAGACGTGGGAACAGACGCCACGACGCTCTCAGATAGGACAGCTACGGTGGAGACAGAAGGGTCGACCGCTAGGGAGGAAGTGAATGGACCAAAAGATGAGATCCCAGCGAAGATCAAGGTGGATAGGGTCTCCACAACGGAAGCAAAGGAAGACTCGGCGCTCTCAACAATAGAAGGTGGACGCTCGGGTGGCAAAGAGATGAGTGGCTCAACCAACAGGGGCACGGCAGTGGTGGGGGTGGTGGTAGACGTGGTGGCAGTGGACGGTGACTCAGCAAGTGTACTCCCGACACCGGCAGAAGTGGGGACAGAGGTGTCGGGAGCGGCAGAAAGTGCAGGCTCAGGCTGAGGGAACACAGGGTCTACAGGTGTAGGGAATGCCTGCTCAGCCTCCTCTACCTCAAGCACGTAGGCGGCGGGGATCAGGAGATCCATCGTTAGAAGCCAGTCCTCGTGTGCTGGTCCTATATGTGTCCGAGCGGGGCTCGGAAGGATCATGTAGTCAGCACCGAAGGGACCGTGCAACCATACCCAGTGCCGCTGGCCGTGGGGACGAAGCATCTTCATCCGGGCCATGACGTCTATCGAAAGTGAAGTGGGGCCCGAATGTCGACGCAGGTCGGCCGGAAGGTCCTCGCCGGTCATCAGGGCTAGCAGGGTGATCAGGCCGCCACAACATATCGGGGAGCGAGTGCCCACCGATATGATGATGCGGTCCAAAAACCAGCTAGCGACGTCAATCTCAACGGCGGGGACCATCGTAACACCATCCCTATCCAGAACTCTGGGGCGAGTCATCGCGTAGAGCATATAGAGCTCAGGCGTAGACATCTTCCCAGGCTCGTACCTCGCTAGAAAAGTGGTCGCCATAAGGCGTTGTGCTATGCGGAGGCAGGGGTGGACTATGGCCGAGGCCTTGGCCCTACTAGGGTCAAAGGCCTAAGGTAAACCCGTGATCCTGGCCCAAAAGGCGTGTGAATCGAAAGATGGGGAGGGATGTGTGTGGGGGCGTAGGCTCGGTCGGGCGTGGGGACTGCGGGCCACTGAAAGAATGCTCTAAGCATATCGAGAGTGATCTGACACTCTCGATCCATGAGTCTAAAGGAGCATCCCTCAGCGGTCCGGGCGATCGAGCTGAGTACCTCGAGTGTCGGACGGACGTAGGTGTCCGCCGACACAGAAAGAAAATCTCGCCAGCCCACGTTGTCGTACAACGTGATCATCCCCTCAAATACCCCCAGGTGGTCTAGGTCAGATAAATGGGCGAACCTGGAGGGTACTATCAGGCGCTGGGTGATACGCTCAAATCGGACGTGCTGTGCGTCGTCTCTGAACGTAATCCCCAGCGACCCGACAACGGGAGCCGGTGGTGGCTGTGCGTGAACGGATCGGCTGGAAGTGGCTACGAGTGGATGGGGTCGGCTAGAAGTGGCTCTGTGGGGTGAGGTGGTGAAGGTGGAGGGGAGTCCTCCCTAGCGTGGGAGGGGCCGGGCTCATCCGTCCGCTTTCTCTTGGCGGAAGCTCCCCGAGTGTGTGGCCGTGTACGGGGCGGCATGTGTGCACTGAGTGCTCACCCAACCAATATAAAATGCGACATGCCAAAAATAATGGAACGAATGTACCTGAACACGCCGCGAGAGCCAAACAGCGGATAAGTATGAAGACGCCGCCTCCACGAATCCAATAGCGCGTCTGAAAGCTCCCCTAAGCTCCCCCAAGATAGCCTGCGCATCAAACAATGATATCAGCGTATAAAATTCAAAATACATGGGGGAGATGGGGTATAACAGATAAATAAAGAAATCGATTTGAGTTAGGGGCTCAATGGGTACTCGGATCGTCAAAAATGGGGAGAAAATAGGATTTAACACGAAATTGGGGTTACCGGAGCTTGGCCGGCGGTGAGGAGGGTCGCCGGCGTCGGGGGGTGGTCGCCGGAGGGGTCGCCGGCGGTGGGTCGGTGATCGGGGCCGGCGGCGTGGGGGATCGGGCGAGTGGGAGTCGATCACGTGCGAGGGAGCTGAAGGGGCACGGGCTCGGGTGAAAAACTGAGATTTGGGCATTTTGAAAGTCGCACCGAGCCCGTTCGCCTTATATAAGGGAAGTTACGACTCGGCCGAGTGACTAAGTCACTCGGCCGAGTGATCGTAACGAAAAAGTTTTTTAAATTTTCTCCCTCCGCTTACGATTCAGCCGAGTGGCTTTGACATCCTCGGCCGAGTGGAAAAAGTCCATTCGGTCGAGTGCCACAAGCTACTCGGCAATTTTCGCCCTAGGAGTGTATCAGTTTCACTCGGCCGAGTGAAGAAATATACTCGGCCGAGTGGCAGTTTATACTGAAATCACAAAAAAGACAGAGAGTTGGGTACGGCAGACTTCCCTCGTTGGTGCGCCACTCGGGCGGACGGCTTTCTTTGCTCGGCCGAGTGGCTATGGTACTCGGCCGAGTGGGGCTCTGTTTTCTGCTTTGGGGCTCTGTTTTAGCTCTACTCTCTGTTTTTCTTCCTCCAGGTGGTTTCTTCTTCCTCCTAAGCCTCGAGCGCATTCCTGGAGCGCTCTTCTTCCCCTCGGTCATCCTCCATATAATAGATATCCCTTTTTCCTCCTCCTGTCAAAGAAAATAGGACCAGTTGTCAAAAAATTTCAGGCAAACGACTCAAAAACACTAATAAAGTCTAAAACAAAATTAGAAACTAAAATAGAAAAAATGCGATAATCTTCGGGTTGCCTCCCGACAAGCACTCGTTTAAGGTCTTGAGCTCGACCCCTTTAAATTTTCAACTTAGTGCGGGATGTTGGGTGCATATGAGATGCACCCGTCGAATTTGCCGGGAAGACCGCTCGGATTTGGATCATGATGGTGTGTGGTCTTCCCCAGCGCCCCTTCGTCATGGGCAATGTTGGGGGGTGGCTTCCCCAAGCTAGAGCTTGCTCCGGTCTTCGACTTTGCCGGTGACACCGATCGTCGTATCAGTGGAGTTTTCTTCGGAGTCCTCAACTTCGAGAGCTTGCAAAGCTCCCGTATTCTTGCGACATCAGCGTCGCCATCATCAATCGCCATGGAGATATCAGGGGAGTGCTCCATCTTCTCTTCCTCGGCCAAATCTAGGCCTTCTTTGAAGCTATCTTCGTGGGGTGCGCCGATGGAGTGAGGGATTGCCTCTTCGATGACCTTATCAAGGAGGTCCATGTAATCTAGCTCCTCATGATACGACATGTGCTTCATCGCCTTCAGTATATGGAGCTCCACTTTGATGTTGCCGATGTTCAAGATAATAGTCCCCTCCCGCACATCGACGATGACACCGGCGGTGGCGAGGAATGGGCGTCCAAGTATGAGCGATGTATCGCCCTCCTCCTTGATGTCCATTATCACGAAATCGTATGGCAAACATATGCCCCCCGGAACTTGGAGTAGGATGTCCTCTGTGATCCCAACCGGCCTTGTAATCCGCCCGTCTGCTAGTTGAATCCGCATGTCGGTAGGCTTTAAATCCGTGCCAGTATTCAACTTCCGGAACAAGGAGAGAGGCATGAGGCTAACACTAGCCCCCAAATCTACCAATGCTTTTTGTAGGGGGATGCCGCCTAGAGTGTAAGGAATCCGGAAACTCCCTGGATCTTTGAATTTGGCGGGCTCCTTTTCCCTCTTTGTGAACCAAGTCCCTTCCTCCGCGAGCATTATCTTCTCCTTTCTCTTCCTTCCCGTGATCAAGTCCTTTAAGAACTTGGCGTAATATGGGATTTCCACTATAGCGTCGAGGAAGTGGATATTGAGACTCACCCCTCTCAAATACTCGAGAAACTTGGCTAGCCGTTTCTCCATCTTGGCTCTAGCTAGCCGTTGAGGGAAGGGCACCGGTGGCATAAATCGGCGCTCATCAATAAGCTCCTCCATTCTAGATTTTTCTCCTTCTTGCGGCTCCTTCTCCTTTGCCACTTCAATTACCGGCTCGCTTTCTTCTAGATTCTCCACCACTGGCTCCTTGTCTTGAGTCATGGGGGGAGTGGTATCCTTCCCTCCTCTTGTAGTAACCGCAACGACCGCATTGATATGGCCGGTGTTACCCCGTGGATTCGGCTCGGGTTGAGCCGGTAATTGTTGATTGTTTTTATTGAGCAATGCAAGTTGCTCCCCAATTTGAGCGACGACGATGGTGAGAGAATCTTGTCCCGCCTTCAACGTGGCGTTGATCTTTCTTTGTTCCGCCATAAACTCCTCCACCTTAGCTTCAAAATCCGGACGTGGTTGAGCTTGCGGAGGGTTGAGATTTCTCCACCCTTGATTGTACCTGGGTGGCCTATAAGGTCCCACTTGTTGCCTCGGTGGGAAGTTTTGTTGCGGTGGCCCCCTTGGAGGATAATTTGGTTATGGTGGTGGAGCTCGAGCTTGAGGAGGTTGTTGTTACGGGGGGTTCAATGCACCATCATTATTAGCATATGAGAAACCCGGATGGTTTCTAGCGGCCTGATTGGCCCAATATCCAGAATTCCCCGCGACGTATTGAATTTGCTCCAAAGATCCTTCTCCTTGCTCTCCTCCTACATACATGGCTTGGGATTGGTCTTGCCAATCGCTCATATGATTTGTCGGCGTGGATGTAGAAGGGCGCCTTGAGGCTCCGTAATGTACTTCTCCAATCTCTCCACTACCTTGTGGAGAGAATCAAATTTGTTGGCTAGCTCCGTGACGGCCTTGGCCTCATAAATGCTAGACGGCTTCAAGGAGGACGAAGAGTGTCCTCGCTCGTCGCCCCACTGTTGGTTGTTCGAGGCCATCTCCTCAAGCAAGGTCGTAGCTTCATCGGGAGTCTTCGACAAAATGGCTCCATTTGCGGTGGCATCAATAATCTGCTTCGTGCCCGGTTGGAGTCCATTGTAAAAACTGTGGACAAGCTCCCAGTCCTCAATGCTATGATGGGGGCATTGATGTTGCAAGTCCTTGAAGCGCTCCCATGATTCATAGAGAGTCTCCTGTGGTCCTTGCTTGAAGGACATGAGAGCACTCCTTATCTTCACCGTCTTGGAGGGCGGGTAAAATTTGTCGACGAAGGCACTCGCCAATTCATCCCAAGTGGTGAAGATTCCTTCAGCTTGCGCCTCAACCAATATAAGGCCTTGTCCTTAAGTGTGAAAGGGAAGAGGCGCAGTCTGATAGCATCCACAGAGACGCCCGGCATTTGGAAGGTGGCACACTTTGATAGGAAGAGCTGGATGTGGTAATGAGGGTTTTCATGGGAGTTCCCATGAAAAGGATCTTGTTGCATAAGGACCACCAATCCGGTCTTCAACTCAAAATTTTTGTCGGCCGCCAACTCCGGCATGGCTATGGACGAGGTCGTGGAAGAAGTCTTAGGCCGAAGCCTATCTCTTATGGAAATAATCCTTGCCATTCGCTCTGCCAATTCTTCGGGTGTCTCAGGATGGGTCATAAAATTTCCTTCCGTAACGGGTCTCCTCTCCGCTCGGATCCTCCTCAATGTACGCTCGATCTCCGGATCGTATAGTATTTCTTCGGGGTTCGCCGAGGATCTCGTGTACATGCAAGGGAAAACAGAGTTTCAAAGAAATAGTTAGCACAACGGAAGGGCAAAATAAAAATAGAAATAATAGAACAAAAAAGAAAAATAGCTATGTAGGTAGAATCAAACACTATTGCCTCCCTGGCAACGGCGTCAAAAACTTGTTCGGCCCCAAAATGCAACCCAAGAGCACAACCTAGTCAAAGACTTGGTCGGCCCCGGATATACACCCGGAGAACGATTGTAGTCTTACCGCAAGCGCACGGTCAAGTGGTGAGCGGGTATCGAACACAAGGAGGTGGTGTTGGTTCCAATCTATCCTAGGTTGGTTTGACTACGAATGTTTTATTGGTGGAGATGGTTATGGTATGATATAATGACAATGGTGGTGGATGTCGGTGTTGGTGATAAAAATGTTGGTCAAGTATCGATTCAAATATAATATAATAAAAGAGTCTAGAGCTAGGGAATCCCCACTACGGATCGTCATACATCATTGTAAATAGTGAATCTCAATATTACTAGACTTGAATTGAGGTGAACTAGTCGTAACTGAATAGAGAACCAAGCTCACGCTCTCGCGCTATTGCCGGTCTCTAGCAACCTAGGTTAGGGCACAATCTCTTGCAAACCATAACCTAAGACACTAGCATGAGGATCGACATCATCATTCAATCGCTCCTCGAGCCCACTCTCGTGCAAACTCGAGTCACGATCTAGGTTATGATAGTTCGTATTCGTCCAATCTCTTGCAAACGAATATGGGTATAGATTTATAATACAAATCCTAGCTTTGGTCCAATCTCTTGCAAACCAAGTCTAGAGAATCTCGATTATAAACCTAAATCGAATATCTAGGCCTTCACATCGATTAGAATCCAATCTCTTGCAAACCCCAATCGATGGAAATTCCTAGCTATCCGTAATAAATCAATCACAACCTAACCCCTTTAGCAATTCTAGCAACATATGAAACCATTCAGCACAAATCTGAAATTAGATCCATAGGGTTCATCCCCATGCCCTAGAACATCAAATCTACTCAAGCATAGCAACAACGATATAGGAATCAATAAAACCCATAGCTTGCATGTAAAAAGATAGCAAATCAAAGATTCAAATAATAAGAATAGAAATACTTAGCTTTGATGAAGAATTCCGATCCAAATACAAGCTTTTAGATCCAAGAGGGGGCCTAGGGCATGGCCTAACCTCTAAAATAATCACTAAGAAAACATCATGGGAACCTCCCTCTAATGGTGGCTACAAAACCCTTATATAGTCTCCTAAAATCCTAGCAAATAACCCTAGAAAACCCCTCAAATTCGTGCCCAAAAACAGCCCAAATCGCAACTTAAAATCTGGGCCCAGGCCGCACTCGGCCGAGTGGAACATGTGACCCGGCCGAGTGGAAATTGCAGCACTGCAGCATCAACTTGCAGAAATTCCTCAGATTTCATCCGACCTCCGATTTGTGCGTTCTTGGCGGCGTTGGAATCGTCATGAAGTCTACTATCCATAAAAAATATTAGAAAAATACTTTGATTGCTGGAATGATAGCAGATTTCAAAAGAATGAGAGATTGTCTGAAAATCTGGGCGTTGCATGTCCTCGGCATCACTCGGCCGAGCGGCAAATGTCACTCGGCCGAGGGGCTTTTGGTACTCGGCTGAGTCGGAGCTCGTAGTCGACTGACGGATTACAGTAAATCTGGTCTTTTGGATGCCGTCGTTCGTGTGCCACTCGGGCGAGTGGTGTCTCCATACTCGGACGAGTGGGATGTCATTACTCGGCCGAGTGCACGCTAATCTTCAGGTAATTGCATGTCCGATCTGGCTGGCCGAGCGGGCTTCTTTGCTCGGCCGAGTGACTCCTTCACTCGGCTGAGTGGCATGCTGAAAATGCCCAATCTTCATCATTTCGCTTCCTCGTCGCTCCTACGACGTTCTTTCTTCTTCCACTCGTCTTCTATCGCTGATAGGTCCTCAATAAGTCCATGAGCGATGATCCGTTATGTGTGCAAGTCCTTTAAGATCATTTTTGCTCCCAATTGCTCATATTTCCTGAAATCCGACAAAAACAAGAAATAGTGAAAAGTAACACAATATCATCGAATAATCGTGAAAATCGCAATATGAGCAATCGAAATGGCATGCAAATATGCAGAAAAAAGGTGTAAAATATGGAGTGATCACTTGTTGGAAGACATGCGACTGTAAATTGAACTTAAGTCGACTGTTCCAAAAACTCATGTAAGAGTAGTTATATACACGATTAATAAGTTAGTTATATAATATAGTAAGTTGTTTAATTTCATATTCTAACAGTATTATAATAAGAACTTTAATGTTATTGATATATTAATCTTTTATCATGTTGAACAAAACAGAAAACCGACTTCACCATAATACCACATTTGACGAGACGAACACAACGACACCAAAATCACCAAAATCACCAAAATCAAACAAGTGTGCATTTTCTCCATGTTTTAAATATCGTTCATTTAATGCGACACCAACTTCATATGTTTACCTGTTACGTATTGCAACATAAAAACCCGTGTGTGTGGACATTTTAGCAAGTTAACTGATGACACCGTGTAAATTGCAAACAATTCTGGACATGTTTGGATAACTTGAACCACCTGAAAAATCATGACTATTGCGGGCCGACTTGGCTAATCATAGATATTACAGGCCAAGATTTGGCTATCGTGTGGACCGGTTTGGCTAGTTTGGCTTGTGTTCCAGTATTATAAAATATGCAGGTCGGTTTGGCTGATGACGTGCGTTTATATTTCATATATTTGCGCACGTTTTCTTCCGTGTTTTTCCGTATTTTACCGCAGTCTTATATTCGTTTTCTCGTGTTTTCTTGTTTTCTTTCACTTTTCCGTGTTTTTCGTATTTTTTAGGAGTTTGCATGCATATGGGGCATAAAACGATGATATCGCAAGTCCCCGGAGCAACGGGAGGAGTCACGCGTGATCCAGGGGGTCAAACGACGAAGATTGCATCTTTCAGCCCCTCACCCGATCGGTTGGTCATTGTCAACCGATCGGGTGATACACGCGTGCACCACCCGGACGCAGCTTGGAGCTCACGAGAAGTCACCCGGTCGGTTCAGTGACAGGGTCAAAAGCTCAAAGTCTCTGGAATTCAAAGCTGATTGACAACCGATCGGGCGACCTTCACCCGATCGGTTCACCTGTAGCCGAATTTCAAAAGCCAAGACACGAAGATCCAACCGGTCTCCTCACCCGGTCGGCACCAAGATCCAACTGACCGCATCCATGTTTCAACCGACCGGTTCATCCTGACCGGGTGAAGTTCCGCATCGCGCTGTAATTCTGTGAAGCGGTTCACCCGATCGGTTGACTTGTCAACCGATCGGGTGATGTCGTTTTCTATATATATAACCCTAGGTTTCCCAGATTCGGGAGTTAGTTATTTTTTGCTGTTTTCTTCATTTTGTGACGGCTGTAATTTCCCAGTTTTTGTAAGTTTTCAGATCCTTGTGAAACTTTAGTATTATCTTAATTGCTTTACTACCATTGCATTTCTATTGTCGGATCATGATTTTTACGGTCGATTTCTGTTTAGATCGCTTTTTCCTAATTATGTGTGAGTAGTTCCCGAATCTGGGATTTTGGTGAAAACCCCTTCGTGGGCTCTTCCCGATGCGTCCATAGGGCTAGGAAATCGATAGGGATTAGGAATCTAACGGTTACGTGGGGTGTTTTATTGTCATCGGCGGGAAAAAGACCGCATTTGACCGTCGGGCCAAGGGGGAATAAATTTGGCGGTTGACTCCCTAGCCATAGCTCACGCCCTTAGCGTAGACGCCGAATCCTAGCGCGCAGGAGCGGCAGGATGAGACGTTGGGAGTTATCGTTGCGAGCTTAGTGCTCCCGGAGTCGATCAGTGTTAATGGACACGGGAGTGCCCACTGATCGAACCCGGGAAGTCCGGCGTATCATCCTGGGCACCGACCGGAATATCGGGCCCATGGGATGCCGGTACCACTTTCAGAGGCAACGTCTCACCTTTAGACCCTAATTCCGATCGCTATCCTACCCGTAGGCCGTATCGGCGAGAGTCGCTCGATAGGGTGGAAACCAATGTCCCGGGTTTTTCCTTCATATTGTTTATACCTTGCATTCTTTTACCGCGACAAACCATCATTCGATCTGGGCTAGCTCGCCCATGGGGTGATTTTGATCCTCTTTGACACAAGCACATCCACGCCTCCCTGAGTTCGACCCCCAAGCCACACTACAACAACGTGCACTTGCGGTTACAAATATTTAAATTGTAATGCCCTACCAGCTACTGCACAAGTACTAGAGGGGGGGTGAATAGTACTTTAAAATAATAAGGCGTATTATTCCAAATTAAATTGCACACAACTACCAAGTCAATTTGCAGAAGCTTAAATTGAATGACAACAATGAAATTAACAATGCTAACAAATGATGTTAATGGGTTCGGATCCACCCAAGTCTCCCCGACTTGTTCCCGGTGATCCTACGTCCCAACCACCCGGATCCCTTCCGGATACTTGAGTTAGAAACCCTAACTCAAGATTTCCACTATGAATATCTTGTGAAAAACCTTCACAAGATCAAATCATACATGCAATGGCAAAGTGAATCCCACAACCCGGGATCACAAACTTCTCTCACAACCGAGAGAGCCAATAAGCAATATAAAAGAGTTTAGATGAAATAAATACTCTTACCACAAAATCCTATACCTTGAGTTTTTCTTACCCAATAGGTGGAATGAAGGATTTGAGGAAGATGAAGTTACCAAACCCTAGCACCAAGGAAATGAGCAGCAATGGGTGCCTAGGGAAGATTTGGAAACTTGAATCAAGCAATAGCTTGAAGAGCTCACCAAGAACAAGCTTCTCTCTAGATCTAGAAATGAGAGAGAATGGGTTTCTTGTGAGGAAGAGAGCTTTAGATTTGAGGGAGAATAGTTATCTCTTTAGAACTCAATGAATCTCTTAATGGCAGCTCTATTTTAGATAGAAATGACCTAGGTTCGTATTTATAGGAACCCAAAAACACAAGTTAGGTCAATCTCCAACGGAATGAAATCTGTGAGAATTAGTCGGTCAAAGAACACTCACTGACCGACTAGTTCATCAACTAGTCGGTCAGTCACAAAGCATGGACCGACTAAGAGCAGATCTGAGAAGAGATAGAATTTCAGACCTAGAAAACTAGTCGGTCCAAGAACACTGTCTGACCGACTAGTTTCACAACTAGTCGGTCATCCAATGAACGTAGACCGACTAAGAGGCAAAACAACATAGTCTGAAGGCAAGTTGACTTAGTCGGTCCAAGAACAAAAGTTGACCGACTAGATTGTCAACTAGTCGGTCATCAAACGTTCTTAGACCGACTAACGGTAAACAGTAGCTTAAGAGAATTTTAGAGTGAACAGTAAGTCTCAACTAGTCGGTCAGAGAAGCATCACTGACCGACTAGTTCACAAACTAGTCGGTCGGTGAGTCAAAGTAGACCGACTAACTGTAAACAGTAAAGTCCAAGAATTTAAGGAATCAAACTAGTCGGTCCAAGAACAGTTGCCGGCCGACTAGATCACCATCTAGTCGGTCAGTACTTGTTCTTGTACCAACTAACATGCACAACAAAGTCCGAATCGAAGCGCGACGCTTCGAGGAAGTTAGAATGAACTTGTGCAAGGATCCTAGAGCTACGAAATGAGCGTTATGAAGATATAGACGTAAGATATACTCAAGGCTTAACATTCTATCAATCGAATCTAAAAGACTATAAATAAAACCTTAATAAACGGTCTTCGATAGCTTCGATTGAATCTTCATATTTTCCAAAGCGTCGCAAGAGCTTCAACGAAGCTTTAGGCATGAATATGAGCTTTGGAAAGTGTTGAGATGTCGCTTTGAATGTTCACGTGAAATTGGCGACGATCTCCAATACTGCGCTCACAAATTGTTAGTTCATGAATTATTTATGTTTGCTCATCATCCAAAACCAAATCCGGGGAGTCCAATATTCAACATTCTCCCCCTTTTTGGTGATGACAAACCAACATAAATAATAATCAAAGATAATAATTCAAATGTAAAATACTTACTCCCCCAGCATTGCTGACATGTTAATTCCAAAATGAATATAAATGAATTGCATCAAGCAGACGAGTAAGATAAATAAAATGAATTGATTTTTGAAATATCTGATTTTGAAAATCCTTATATGTATCTTAACTCCCCCTGAATCTAACATATCAAACTAGATTCTTGGAAATTGAGTTAAATTTTCATTTGCGCTATTTTATTATCATTATCTCTCCCCCTTTGGCATTATCCCAAAAATGGGGGGCATACAACGACAACAATTAGGAAATGTAAAATCCAACATCGGGAGTCGTAGACAAAGGCAATGGATCAACTTGACACCAAGGGAAAAATTGTGGAAATCAAAACAAGGTGTGCCAAATTTTCCATTATCAAAAAAAAATCAAAATCATCAAAAACTCCAAATCATTATTCATTTCTTGAATAAAGAAACATACTCTTCAATATTCAATATTCTTGGTTAATTTTGTGCATGGAAAACAATTCTATAAAATTACAGAATTTAAATCCATTTAACCAACTTTTTATGCGTCGAGCGACGAAATCACATTTCAAATATATTCAACGAATATTAAAATTTGCACGACGAATAAAAGACAAAGTGAACGATGATGAACATATATATATATATAGACAACATGAGTACATCCAAAAAGATATCACATCGAATATATGAGGTACATCATATGAAGTGAGACACATCATCTATATAAACAACAAAAAGTACATCATCATCATCAACATCATCATATCATAAAATCCAACACCGACAACCAGAAAGCACAAAAAAAAATACATCAAAGCATCTCTCAACCCCATCCTAACCCAAAACACTCTCACTAGAATATATCATCCAAAGCGTATATGGAGAGTCCTCGGAACAACGATCACGAGGAGGAGGCTGGATCTGCAGCGTCCGTGGGTCCAGTCGACGGAGTGGACTCAGGATCTGCAGGGAGTAGAGGTGTCTCAACAGATGGAATCGTCGGGGCAGGAGTCGAGATCTCAGGAACAGGCTCTACAGCAGCATGGGTCTCGACAGCAGATGTGTCAGCAGGAATATCAGCAGGCTCAGCAACAGGGTCTACAGCAGGCTCAGAAGACAGAAGTGCTGAAGCAGAAGGCTCTGGAACACCGGAAGTGGTGCCAACTCCAGGAGCAGAAGTGGAAGTGCCAGCAGCAGCAGCAGCAGTGGCCTCATCGCCACGGGCAAAAGAAGTAGCAAGCTCGTCAAGCTCCTCATCGTCCATCTCCTCGGCCTCAGACACCGAAGGAGGAAGCTCAATCCCCATCATACGAGCCATACGGCAGACTACCTCCTCAGTACGAGCCAAACGGGAGTCGTGCTGACGAAGTAGGCGTACGACATCGTCCAAAGTAGCAGGGGAAGACGAGGCTGCAGCAGCTGACGGAGTAGACTGGGAAGCAGATGCGGTAGACCTCTGCACGTGACGAAGAGCCGCTAGAGATTTCTTCACGGCCGTCGCGTTCAGAGGCGTACCCAAAGGACGCTCATCGTCAGGAGGGAGGGGAACTCGAAAATGACGGAATACGAGAGTCAACAAGCAAGGGTATGGAATGTGCGCAGACTTATTGGTCTTGCGTATACACTCGAAAGAATCCATCTTATCGAGTATCACGCGAGCCCAATTTATCTCGCACCCCAAGAAAAGAGCGTATATGAGCTTCAAAACGGCTGAGAGGGGAGTGAAGAGGATCCATACTTAGGGAGGAGACACGACTTCAAAATCAGGTTAAGAACCCACGCATTCGGCTTAAAAGATTTCGATGGAACACCAATGAATGCGGAGGGGATAACCTGGAAAATCTCTGAAAGAATAGACTGATCCAAGGAAGAAATGTCGTCTACGGAAATGTCCGAAGGAAGGAGACCACACGACGCACAACCAAGGATCTCCCCCAAGATTTCTGCCGTGAGAACTATAGGAGTTCCCAAGACAGTCGTCTCAATGGAGTGACTGGCGTCGTACTGGCCTCGAATACGGTTGGCATAGAACAATTTCACGAGGCAAGGGTACGGTTTGGGATTGGCCTTGGGGTCGTATCGGAGATAATCTAGAAGGCCACTATAAGACAGAAGATCAGCAAGGCCGAGAAAATCAGAGAACTGAACGTAATGCTCCAACAACAGTGGACAGTGTTCTATACGGTTGTACGCGGCGAGACACTGAGGGTCATCGCGGCACAACAATATGTCTACACTGCCAACTGGCATAGGAGCTTTACCCTTGGCCTTACGGGTCTTCGGAGGTGGGGTAGGTTCCCTAGTAGGCTCATCCTCTGGGATAAAATCAGTATCGGAATCGGGAGGAGTAGCCGGAGTGTGAAGAATAGGCTTTTTGGTCTTGGATTTACGGGGTTTAACTACGGCAGTCCTAGGCTTCTTAAGAGGGGGCGACGATGGAGAGCCTTGGGTAGACTTGGCACGACGCTTAGGTTTCGGGGGATTCCTAGGGTCCGAAGGTTGTTCTACGGTCATAGGAGAGGCCCCGGAAGAGGCGATCGGAATGCGAGTCTTAGCCATAGCACTACGAGCACAAACAATCGAAGACTAGGTCACTAACAGCCTAGAGATCACTAGCTAACAACCCTAGAGATCAAGAAAATTCGAAAATCACAAGCCCTTAGGTTAGAAATTGAAACCCTAGGATCTAGAGCTTGAAAACAAGGAGAGACAACCCTAGAATAGGAAATCGACCTAGGAGAGGGAGGGAGATACCTAGGGGGTGGAGTCGACGGCGGCGGACGGCGGCGATCGACGGAGAAACGGCCGGAAGACGAAGGGTTTCGAGTTGAGGGTTTGGGGTTTTCGGGCTGGAGCAAAAGAGAAGACCGACTAAATGAGAATTTAGTCGGACGAGATCGAGTATAAGTCGGTTGGAAGACGAAAAGACTCAACTGCCCTAACCCACTTAGTCGGTCACAGTTCAAGCACTGACCGACTAGATTACGATCTAGTCGGTCGGTCAATGAACTTGAACCGACTAAGTCGAAACAGTAGCTCAGAGTGATTTTTAGGGCTAGATTTAGTCGGTCGCAGTATACTTACTGACCGACTAGTTTTCAATCTAGTCGGTCGGAAAGTGTACTATGACCGACTAACGAAAGAAAATGATAGGAGATGGATATTTGCTTGATCTAGTCGGTCTGAGTTCATTTGCTGACCGACTAGATGAGCATCTAGTCGGTTGACAAGTGAACTGAAACCGACTAGAAGAGTCCAAAAATAGAAATTTGATTTCTCTTCACAAACCACTTGGATGAAACATCCTAACTCACTTATTAGTCATCTAAATTACCCCATAAAACGTCGAAATCTTAAATACGACATTGAAATACGAATTCGAGCAATAAATTCGAATAATTCACATAAAATTCCCAAAAATTCAATTAATCTAGCATGAATGAAATATCGTGAAATATATTAGCATGCAAGATGATTGATTTTAAATATGAATCCTATATCTCGGATTCACCCATAATCCCCAATTCTCGACGCAACCGCACAAAGGAGTCCTCCTTTAGGGGTTTCGTGAAAATATCGGCGATTTGCTTTTGGGTTTCAACGTACACTAAAATGATGTCCTTTTTAGCAACATGATCATCTAAGAAATGGTGTCGGACATCTATGTGTTTCGATCGGGAATGGTGCACCGGATTCTTTGAAAGACAAATAGCACTTTGGTTATCCACCATGATAGGGCTAGTATCACAATGAATACCAAAATCCTTCAATGTGTGTCTCATCCAAAGAACCTGGGCACACGCGGC
This sequence comes from Scilla litardierei, assembly GCA_030789695.1. Taxonomy (NCBI): domain Eukaryota; kingdom Viridiplantae; phylum Streptophyta; class Magnoliopsida; order Asparagales; family Asparagaceae; genus Scilla; species Scilla litardierei. Next base: position 314,506,056 of record CM061142.1, on the reverse strand, counting down.
ACCGGCGGCAATATATTCCGCCTCGGTGGTTGAAAGTGATACCGAATTTTGCTTCTTGGAAAACCAAGAGACAAGAGAATTTCCTAGAAAATGGCAAGTGCCACTAGTACTTTTCCTGTCGGATTTGCATCCCGCATAATCAGCGTCACTATATGAGACTAACTCATATGTGCTAGATCTCGGATAAAGTAATCCAAAATCTAATGTGTAACTTAGATAGCGAAAAATACGCTTTACCGCTACTAAGTGAGACTCCTTAGGTTGAGACTGATAACGAGCACATATACATACGGCAAACATAATATCGGGCCTACTTGCGGTAAGATAAAGCAAACTACCTATCATACCTCGATATAGACGAATGTCTACATCCTTACCGCCCGTATCCTTGTCAAGATGCGTAGTCGTGCTCATTGGAGTCTTTTTCCCGGAGGCATTCTCCATTCCAAATCGCTTTAGCAACTCCACCGTGTACTTCGTTTGGTGGATGAAGATTGCATCGTTCATTTGGCGAATTTGGAGACCTAAGAAATATTTGAGTTCGCCCATGTGGCTCATCTCAAATTGTTCCTTCATCACATTAGAAAACTCTTCGCAAAGAGCGAAGTTAGTAGCACCGAAAATGATATCATCAACATAAATTTGAACTAATAAAATATCATTATTCGCATGCTTAATAAAAAGTGTTGAATCGGCTTCGCCCATTTTAAAATTCAAATCCAAAAGAAAATTCTTTAGGCGATCATACCAAGCTCGAGGAGCTTGTCTCAACCCATAAAGAGCTTTCTTTAGTTTAAAAACGTGATTTGGAAATTTTTCATTTACGAAGCCCGGAGGTTGAGAAACGTAAACTTCCTCAACGACATCTCAGTTTAAAAATGCACTTTTAACATCCATTTGAAATAATTTAAAATTCTTATGGCATGCAAAAGACAAAAGTAATCTAATTGATTCTAATCTAGCTACCGGAGCGAAAGATTCTTCGAAATCGATACCTTCCTCTTGACGATAGCCTTGAGCTACTAACCGAGCTTTGTTCCGGACGACGACTTGGTTTTCGTCGGTTTTGTTCTTGAAGATCCACTTTGTCCCTATGATGGTGTGGTTCTTCGATGGCAATGGAACAAGCTCCCAAACTTCATTCCTCTCGAATTGAATGAGCTCCTCCTCCATGGCTAAGATCCAAGCGCTATCTTCGCATGCTTCATTAATATTCTTTGGCTCTATCGATGAGGCAAAGGCACAATTTACGAAGTGGTGAACTTGCGATCTCGTCTTGACACTATCATAGATATTGCCAATGACTTGCTCATGGGGATGGTCACGAACCGAATGAAGCCGTTTGGGAATACCTTGATCACTTGGAACATTCTCAACAACTTCATTAGTTGGGTTAGTCTCAATAGAATCAATAGAATCATTAGACTTAGAATTTTCAAACGAATCACATAAAACATCCATAGAATCATTATCATTTGAAATTCTAGTTGGAACAAATCCTTCATGAGACATGAAGCGATTCCTCGATCGTTGAGGTTCGTTTGTTGAATATCCGGTAGGCTTTGCTACGCGTAGAATATCCAACAAAAATCCCCTCATCGGATCTCGGATCGAATTTGTCCAAACTACCATATGTGTTCTTAATAAAACATTTCGAACCAAAAACACGAAAATGTTTAACTTGAGGCAACCTACCAAACAACAATTCATAACAAGTTTGTTTAGTGCCGGGCCTCAAAAGTATTCTATTAAACACATAGCAAGCGGTGTGTACCGCTTCCGCCCAAAATTGATGGCCAAGTTGGCTATCATCAAGCATAGTGCGAGCACACTCCACTAGCGTCCTATTCTTTCTCTCAACTACACCATTTTGAGGAGGTGCACGAGGGAAAGAGAAGGTGTGAGTAATACCAACTTCATCACAAAATGTCTCAAAAGACTCATTCTCAAATTCACCTCCATGATCACTACGAATAGTGACAATGGTGGTTCCTAAGAGATTTTGTACTTTCTTAACAAAAATTGTGAAGTTTTCAAAAGCTTCATTTTTATTACACAATGAAAATACCCAAGTAAATCTTGAATAGTCATCTACGATGACAAGTCCATACCTTGCATTTCCTAAGGAAGCTACTCTAGTTGGCCCAAATAAATCTAGATGTAATAGCTCTAGTGGCCGTTTAGTAGAGATGCTTTTCTTAGGTTTAAATGAAGATTTAGGAAGCTTGCCGCATTGACAACAATCACAAAAACTTTTCTTTTCAAAAACAAGCTTCGGAAAACCTTTAATAGAATTCAATTTTGAAAGCTTATATAGTGTTCCAAAGTTCACATGTCCAAAGCGTCGATGCCATAAGTGTTGTTCACTTGTGTTGGCAACGAGACATTGTTCATATGACTTAGGAAGATCCAAAATATAAATGTCTTTACGACGAGTTCCGGAAAATAATAATTTTTCATTATCCTTTCTTAAAATATGACACAATCCTTTCGCAAAGCTAACTTTGTAACCTTTGTCACAAAGTTGACTTATTGAAATAAGATTATGATTTAAACCACTAACAAGATAAACATCACTAATTAATGGTTTAGAAGGGTTACCGACTTTACCAACACATATGATGGTTCCGCTCTCGTTGCCTCCAAATACGACGCGGTTTCCATTCGCAATGGGAACCACTCCGGAGAGCAAACGAGCGTCACCCGTCATGTGTTTGGAGCACCCGCTATCGAGTATCCAATTCCCTTTGGAGCTAAATTTAAATTTGATGCTCCTTTTCTTTTTCTTTTCCTTGAGTACCTAAAGATAGACACTTTCATATCATGGTACCCAAGGTCATTGGGTCCAAGGGATTAGACCTTTGGAAGCCAAGTCCAAGTGGACTTAGACTTCCCCACATAATTCTTACTATGCACAACATCCGAAAAATAAGCATTCATGTACATTTGTTTTTCGTCCATGCTTGTGTCCTTTGGGCTCCAAATAGTGAAAATTTTGGGAGCCATCATCCTATTGGGTGCATGCATGCTACGTTGATTTCTATGTGATACATGTTGTGGATAGGCATACGGGACATGATGGAATGGTGCACGACGAGAATTATTCATATGATGAGGTGGGTGTACATATGCATGTGTGGGAACACGTGCGTGAGGGTGTCTCACTTGGTGTGCACGTGCCCGAGAATGTGTTGCATAAAAATCATCATATGTGTGAGCCGGTGGAGTAGGACGTGTGTTCCTACGTGGCATGTTATTAGTGTACATGTAGGCATGCCCCTTCTTTGGAGGTCCACCCAAAGTGGGTTTCTTTCCGAAAGAGGGTGTGGACGAGGTGGAAGCACCATTGGTAGATGAACTACCAATAGAGTGTTTGCTCCCACTCGTTGAGGCTTCGGAAGTTGGCCTAACAAAAGTAGTGACCGACTTGGATGAATTTCCCATCATATACCCCAAGCCAATGTGGTGTTTGGCCGGAAGTAAATCTTTTAGGATATTATCCAAATGGCCCTTACCCTTGTTGAATTTGTTGATTCGACCCAATGTGTCCTCATATTTCTCTTTGAGAGAACGCAAAGAAGTATCCAAAGCGGATATTTGCGATGTGAGCACATAAACACGAGATTTAAGATTCTCGTTCTCAATACTCAAAGTCGAGTTTTGAGAAATTAAATCCGCTATCTCATGTTCTTCCGCATCCTCAATGCTAACATGTTCGAGTTTAGATTTGAGATTCGCAATCTCATTTCTTAACTCTTCAACAACGGTGTCGTTGTTGGTGATGATATTCTTAGGCGATGTTTGAATGCTAGCTAGGTCATCTTTTACCTTAGTATATCTATTTACTAACTTAGTGTATTTTGACCAAAGTTGAGAGTTAGCATTTCTAAGATCATCCATCGTTACCTCATCGCTTTCGTCATTACTATCATCGAAAGAGGAGGATCCTTGATCGTTCTCCTCTCTTGCCATGAAGCACATATGTGCTTGCTCCACTTTCTCATCATCCGACTCTCCGCTTGAGGAATCCTCGGAGTCGGTGAATGTTGCTCCGACAAGTCCTTTCTTGTACCCCTTTTTGTATTTCTTGGACTTATCGAATTTTGGCGCCTTCCACTTCTCCTTTTATTTGTTGAGAGGACACTCCGCTTTCATGTGTCCTGGTTTATTGCACTTGAAACACAAAGGAGAGGAAGAGGCGTTAGAAGAACCAAATTTACCTTTGGTCTTGAAGTTACCTTTCCGGAAGAAACGGTTGAACTTCTTGGCCATGAGTGCCATGGACTCCAAGTCCAACTCGTTTTCCAAGTCTTCATCATTGGAAGATGTGGATGAAGCCGCCTTGAATGCAATCGCCTTTTTCTTAGGCGCATCTAGGTTCAAATATGACTTCATCTTTTCTTGTAGCTTCACCTTGCTATCTTTGCGTACCTCGTATGACATCAAAGTACCCATTAGTTGAACTACGGTATATTTGTTCATGTCATTACCTTCCTCGATGGCGAAGGTACATTTTTCCCAAGAAGAGGGAAGTCCTTCAATAAGCTTTAAGCACTTCTCCTTTTGAGTGTAGATCTTGCCGAGGGCCTCTAACTCGTTTATTATGTCAACGAAGCGAGCGTAATATTCTTTCATCTTCTCGCCCTGTTGCATATGAAACATTTCGTAATCTTTGGTTACGACAACGAGTTTAGAGTCTCTTACCCGACTCGTCCCTTCATGTAGTATGAGGAGAGAGTTCCAAATTTGATATGCACTCTTACATGTGCATATCTTATTGAAGTCCTCGGGCTCCAATGCGCATTGCAAGGCGTTCATTGCCTTGGCATTGCTTACCTCCGCGGCGACCTCCGCGGTAGTCCATTTCTCAAAATCTTCTTCTTCGGGCTCGATGTACTCCTTCATTGTAGTCCTCCATAAAGATGCACTTCGGAGGAAGGTTTCCATCCGACATTTCCAGTACCCGTAGTTGGTACCGTTGAAGAATGGAGGCCTTGTAGAGGAATGTCCTTCCATCACCGATGACGCTCCTTCACGGTTCCTGAAGGTGTCGTAGTTGGAAGGTGGAGGCACGGTCTTGTTGTCGTTGGCAGACATAGCTGAGTATCTGGCTCTGATACCAAATGTAATGCCCTACCAGCTACTGCACAAGTACTAGAGGGGGGGTGAATAGTACTTTAAAATAATAAGGCGTATTATTCCAAATTAAATTGCACACAACTACCAAGTCAATTTGCGGAAGCTTAAATTGAATGACAACAATGAAATTAACAATGCTAACAAATGATGTTAATGGGTTCGGATCCACCCAAGTCTCCCCGACTTGTTCCCGGTGATCCTACGTCCCAACCACCCGGATCCCTTCCGGATACTTGAGTTAGAAACCCTAACTCAAGATTTCCACTATGAATATCTTGTGAAAAACCTTCACAAGATCAAATCATACATGCAATGGCAAAGTGAATCCCACAACCCGGGATCACAAACTTCTCTCACAACCGAGAGAGCCAATAAGCAATATAAAAGAGTTTAGATGAAATAAATACTCTTACCACAAAATCCTATACCTTGAGTTTTTCTTACCCAATAGGTGGAATGAAGGATTTGAGGAAGATGAAGTTACCAAACCCTAGCACCAAGGAAATGAGCAGCAATGGGTGCCTAGGGAAGATTTGGAAACTTGAATCAAGCAATAGCTTGAAGAGCTCACCAAGAACAAGCTTCTCTCTAGATCTAGAAATGAGAGAGAATGGGTTTCTTGTGAGGAAGAGAGCTTTAGATTTGAGGGAGAATAGCTATCTCTTTAGAACTCAATGAATCTCTTAATGGTAGCTCTATTTTAGATAGAAATGACCTAGGTTCGTATTTATAGGAACCCAAAAACACAAGTTAGGTCAATCTCCAACGGAATGAAATCTGTGAGAATTAGTCGGTCAAAGAACACTCACTGACCGACTAGTTCATCAACTAGTCGGTCAGTCACAAAGCATGGACCGACTAAGAGCAGATCTGAGAAGAGATAGAATTTCAGACCTAGAAAACTAGTCGGTCCAAGAACACTGTCTGACCGACTAGTTTCACAACTAGTCGGTCATCCAATGAACGTAGACCGACTAAGAGGCAAAACAACATAGTCTGAAGGCAAGTTGACTTAGTCGGTCCAAGAACAAAAGTTGACCGACTAGATTGTCAACTAGTCGGTCATCAAACGTTCTTAGACCGACTAACGGTAAACAGTAGCTTAGGAGAATTTTAGAGTGAACAGTAAGTCTCAACTAGTCGGTCAAAGAAGCATCACTGACCGACTAGTTCACAAACTAGTCGGTCGGTGAGTCAAAGTAGACCGACTAACTGTAAACAGTAAAGTCCAAGAATTTAAGGAATCAAACTAGTCGGTCCAAGAACAGTTGCCGACCGACTAGATCACCATCTAGTCGGTCAGTACTTGTTCTTGTACCAACTAACATGCACAACAAAGTCCGAATCGAAGCGCGACGCTTCGAGGAAGTTAGAATGAACTTGTGCAAGGATCCTAGAGCTACGAAATGAGCGTTATGAAGATATAGACGTAAGATATACTCAAGGCTTAACATTCTATCAATCGAATCTAAAAGACTATAAATAAAACCTTAATAAACGGTCTTCGATAGTTTCGATTGAATCTTCATATTTTCCAAAGCGTCGCAAGAGCTTCAACGAAGCTTTAGGCATGAATATGAGCTTTGGAAAGTGTTGAGATGTCGCTTTGAATGTTCACGTGAAATTGGCGACGATCTCCAATACTGCGCTCACAAATTGTTAGTTCATGAATTATTTATGTTTGCTCATCATCCAAAACCAAATCCGGGGAGTCCAATATTCAACATAAATCTCACGCCCCCAATCGTATCATTGCACACATCTAGCGCGCAGCCGCCGGGGGCGGGTCAAGTTTATGGCGCCGTTGTCGGGGAGGCAACGTGCTTGTTATTTTTGGATTTCATGAACCCTTGTGTCTAGCTCTCATCCCTACCTCGTGATAATTTTGGCATTCTTCTTTTTCCTTTTTATCTTCTTATTTTTATTTTTATTTCTTATCTTATCTGTTTCTTTCCCACTTTTCGCTTCACGGGTGTTTGTTGTTTTTCATGCGCAGGAGTTCAAGAAGTCCGACGACTTGATCCCCGTTGATCCAGAGATAAACGCCACCCTAAGGCGTTTGGCCGCCGAGAAGCGAAGAAGAGAGGATCCTGAAGCCATGGGGGAGAACACCCCGCCTCACAAGTCCCTGTTGGAGTACTCGATGCCTTCCATCGAGTCCACCTCCGCCATCCGTCCTCCAGCTATTACGGCCCAAAGCTTCGAGCTTAATCCATCTTTGGTGACGTGGATCCAGCAGGATCAATTTTTGGGTGCACCCATGGAGAGTCCGATTGAGCATTTAGACTCCTTCTTGGAGAAATGTGACACCTTCTGGGTAAACGGTGTCACAACTGAGGCGATCCGACTGAAGCTGTTCCCCTTCTCCTTGAGAGATAAGGCCAAGCTGTGGCTTAGGGGGAAGGACCCGAATACATTCAACACCCGGGAGAAGCTCTCAAATGCTTTCCTGACGAAGTTCTTTCCCCCGGGGAAGACCATGAAGCTGAGGAGTGAGATCTCCTCTTTTTCCCAGGCCAGCCACGAGTCCTTGCATGAAGCTTGGACGAGATACAAGGAGATGCAGAGAAGATGTCCCCACCATGAGCTCCCCAAGTGGCAGATCATAAATCTGTTTTATAATGGGTTGAGGGACGATTTAAAATCTTCCATGGACGCCGCGGCTGGAGGGTCCTTTATGTCGAGAAGCGAAGAAGACGCCGGACAGATTCTTGAGAATATGGCATCTAACAATGAGCGGTGGTGTGACGAGAGGGCCACACCTAGATCTGGAGGCATCCATAGAGTCAAGGACGTCGACAAATTGTCAAGCAAGTTTGATTTGCTATCGACCCAGATCTCCGCATTGATGGTAGGCGCCGGTGGCGCCGGTTCACAACAGATTGCTGCGGTGGAGTCCGAAGTTTTTGGAGAGTTCGACGGTGGTGACGTCTCACCACCGTTGGATCAGACGAGCGCATTATTTTACAATCCTACGGGGAATGCGCCTTTTCCACCACGAACCAACTCCAACCCGGCCTACTCTCCCAACAACCGGAATCATCCCAACCTTAGTTACCGAGCGCCTTATCAACAGCTGGCTCAGCAACAACAGCAGGTATATCAGCCGGCTAGGCCCCAGTAGTAGTTTCAGTAGCAGCAATTTTAGCAGCAACAACCTCCACAACCGTATCAACAGTATGCTCCTAGGAATCAACATCCCATCCAGCAACAATATGGCCAACAAAGGGCCGTCTCTCCGGTTGAGTCCCTCTTGACTCAATACATAGCCAACCAGGAGAAGATCAATCTGAAGCTGGAGATGGGACAAAGAGTCCTCACTGATCAGGTGACCCAGCTGGGGTTGCAAGTGGCGAACCTTCAGCGACCGCAGAATTTATTACCGCCACAGCCTGAGGTGAACCCTAGGGGGTAAATCGGACCTTGGCGCTCACGCATGAGCATGAGAACGTGTCTGCCATCGTCTTAAGGAGCGGAACTCAAATACCCACGAGAGAGCCCCCCAAAGGACCGGAAGCACTGTTGGTCGTGGAACGACCAACTGAGAAATTAAATGACGACGGTGCTTCGTCGCCGAAGCCAACTACTCCGGAGGGAGTTCATAGAGAGGAGAAGAAAAAGGATGAGGAAGGGAACCTAAGAGTGTTCAAGCCTGTTGTGCCTTTCCCACAACGGCTTGCCAAAGCCAAAATCGATGAGAAGTATGGCAAATTCTTTGCCATGGTGAAAGATCTGAGCTTACAAATACCCTTCCTCGAGGCCATCGAGACAATTCCCTCATATGCCAAATTTCTGAAAGACTTGGTGACACGGGGATCTAGAAAAGAAAAGGTCGTGTTAACGGCGGAGTGCAGCGCCCTCATTCAGCGCGCAAATCCGCCCAAGCTCAAGGACCCAGGAAGTTTCTCCATCCCTTGCTCTATTGGGGAAGTGTGAATCCAGAGGGCGCTCGTCGATCTAGGAGCGAGTGTCAGCTTAATGCCCATATCGCTGTACAAGAGAATAGGGATGGGTGACTTAGAGCCCACCGGCATGACATTACAACTTGCTGACAGTTCGGTCAAGTACCCGGTGGGAGTAGTGGACGACCTCCCCGTCGATGTGAGAGGAGTACAAGTGCCGGTTGATTTTGTGGTGATGGACATGCCGGAAGACAAGCATACCCCAATTATCCTTGGACGGCCCTTTATGGCTACCGCCGGAGTTTTGATAGACGTGAAGAATGGGAAGCTTTCCCTCAATGTGGGCCAAGAAAGAGTCGAATTTGACTTAGGCTTGTCGATGAAGCATCCAAATCCCCCGGACGATCCTAGTATCAGTATGCTGGAGAACGAAGAAGATAGAGCTGTTGAAACAAGTTCCTGGGAAGTGCTCTCGAGGAATCCCCCCGATAGCTTGGGGGACCTTGGAGAGCATGTTGGTTCCCCGAAGAATGCAGTTGCTGATGAGGCGGTAGTGTGACATGTGATCCCTCCCGGATTCCCTAAGCCTCCTCCTACAAGGAGAAAAGGGAAAGAACCCATGGACCTCACCGGTGATGAGGTCCGGATCCTGAAAAAGATGGCGGTAGACGCCAATTTGAGGGAGAAGCCCCCGGATCCTATCGACAAGGGGAGGGTAGTTGAGCAAATCTTCTTACAGCCGCCGACTATACCAATAGCCACAAGCTCTGGAGTTGAAGAGATGCCGGATTTTGGGCATCACCTGTATCGCCCACCATGAACATCATCAACGGGCGTCGAGCTAAACGCCGTTAAACAAAAGCGCTTCATGGGAGGCAACCCATGCTCTAAAATTTTACTTCCGCTTTTTAGGACTTTTTCTTAACTTTATTTTATCTATTTTTATAAATAAATCCAGCAGAAACAACTTCCGTGAAGGAACTTAGGCGATTTGTGGGTTTTTGCAGAAAACAAGGTCCCAACCGATCGGGTGAGAACTCACCCGATCGGTTGGGATGTATCAGCTAACAGCCGTATCAGTAACTAAATGAACCGACCGGGTGAAGAAAGAAGAGACCGGGTGAACAGACCGGGTGACCTGGGGAAACTCTCGGGAAAATTTCAGGGATTTGTCAACCGACCGGGTGACAAGAAGCGAGACCGGTTGAGGGACCGGTTGAGAAACCCTAAACTTTCAGGAAAATCTGTGGAGCGGCCACCCGATCGGGTGAGTTGTCACCCGATCGGTTCGTCTGTAGCGCTTTTTCAGCTTAAAATTTCGACCTAAAGTCAACCGATCGGGTGACTTCTTACCCGATCGGTTCGACTTAAACCCTATAAATAACCCCCCATCCACCCGTTCACAGCCCCTCGCCCGATCGCCTCCTCCGCTGTCGTTTCACCTTCTAACTCCTCCCAACGGCCAAAAACTCCCCTCCCACTTCCTCCACTCCTCCATTAGCCTCTCTCTCCACCTTCCCCTTGCATCTCTCCACCTATCTCTCTCTCTCTCTCTCTCTCTCTCTCTCTCTCTCTCTCTCTCTCTCTCTCTCTCTCTCTCTCTCTCTCTCTCTCTCTCTCTCTCTCTCTCTCTCTCTCTCTCTCTCTCTCTCTCTCTCTCTCTCTCTCTCCCATTTCGCATTCTTCTAACCCTAATCCCCAACATCCACCCCCACTTTCGAATTTTTGCTGAAAAAGAGTGCCACGGCTCCACACTTCTCCCATTGCACGGCATTGGGTTATCTACAAGCGAGGAACTCGAATTTCTACGGGGTAACTTCGCTCCACTTCTCAAATTTCAATTATTACCCTAAATATTTAATTTGCTTGGTTGTTCGTGTGTGTGCACTTTGATAGTATTTTGCACTCATTTCCACCACTCACACACACACATGGCCCGGGAGAGAGATAAAGGGAAGGGTATAATGCGGGAGGAGGAACCGTCTCGAAAGAGACGTAAATAAACACGTCCTCCTCCCCACACATGTGAGCTGACACTAGCCCCTCCCCCTCCTGTTACCCCCCCTGTGGACCCCATGTTGGGCCCGCATGGGTACCTATTTAGGAACCAAGAGCAGAAAGACTTCTACCATAGACTAGATGCTCGGGGGCATCTATCAACCAAGTTTGCCCACACCCAATCACTCGTCGACCTCGGTGTCTTCACCGAGGTCGAGACTCTTTTTGCTAACCTAGGTTGGTTGGCCTTCCTGAACACCACTGCGTTGTCTTACCCGTCCCTCACACTTGAATTTCTTTCATCACTGGTTTGTGAGTCAGGGTCGACTGTCATTTTTCGGGTGCGCAACAAAACCATCCACACCAACCTGGATACGATCAATCGTATATTTGGTTTCCCTATTCTAGGGAATGACGCTATCCGACACTACGGATACCCCTGGAATTTGACGTCGATAACTTTTGGTTCTGCCTCACCCTACTAGGTCGCTATCCCCGAGGTAAGGCCAAGGCCTCCTCCATCATCCATCCTATATTCCGTCTGGCCCATAGGATCATATCCTCCGCATTTTTCCCGCGGGATGAGTCAGGCACCGTGACTATCCCCGATCTTTTCATTCTTTAGGCCATGACTTTCCCCTTTGTTCATGATGATGATGGGATTAGCTTTAGGGCCCCCACTGTTCCCGTCCATGCCGGTGACTGACTTATTTATAAGCCCCTAGAGATTAGTCGGGCCCGCAAGGGCAAGATTTGTTGTGGGGGAATTATCACTGTCATTGCCTCTTACCCCCAATTTAATATTAACATCCCCCGTGGTCTTCCCGTCGCCGCAGGACCCTCATGTCTAGATCTTGACGTCCTACGGCATATTCATATGATTAAGCCCATTCCTGATCGTCGTTTCGAATTCAACTATGGCCACCCCCCTCGCCCCTACACCATTCTCCCTAACCCCGCCCGCATGACTATTGCTCTACGGGGAGATTGGACTTTTCCGCCCGACCCCGAGTTCTTTGCGAGGTTGCACCTTCCTTTCCTTCCCCCGGACGCACGGAGATCACCCTCCCCTGTCGACCACTTAGGTGAGCAGGATATTCATGCGTCCAGGGGAGATATCGGGGCTGGCCCGAGTCACCCTGTTTCTGCTCCTGGCCCCATCACTTCTGAGCACCTTTTTGCGGCCATCTCTGGCCTTATGTCCAGTGACGGCACGACCACTGCCACCGGCACTACTTCCTCTCCACATGCCGGCACCACTTCCGCCTCACGTCAGTCCACTTTATTTGGTCGCCGACAGGTCTCTGCCCGTCTTGCTCTCAAGAGGGAGGTCGCTGCCCTCTGTGATCTTGCCATGTCCTCTGCCCCCTCGGACCCATCACCGTCCTCCTTTCTCACTCACCCACGCTTCCTCGCACTTGAGAGGAACGTGGCCGCCATTCTTCGCCTCCTCACTCACCTCCACGGACCACCACCACCCTCACCACCACCTTCACCACCTCAACGATCTTCTCCTCCACCCTCCCACACATCCCCACCTCCATCACCTCCCCCGTCACATTCTTCTCCTTCACCATCCCACCCACCCCCTCCACCTTCACCTCCACTTAGACGATCTTCCCCCCCTCCCACATCTATTCACATCCCCGTATCCACTTCTCCTCTCACGACCACTTCTCTCGCCCCTCCACCACCTCCTCCCTCCACCACCGTCACTGGTTATGTGCGCCGCAAGAAATTGCAGGTGCGCTCCAGATCGCTTCCACCGCCACCCAGTACCGTCACCATCACGTCTTCTCCCCCCATTTCTATCCCTTCTACCACAGCCTTGATCGTCGTACTTCCACTACCACCCACCACCACCGCCACTCCATCCATCATTCACACCACCACTGCACCTATTCCTCCACCTCTTTCTCCGCTTCTCCGCACACCCCCAGCCTCCCACGACCACCCTGTAATGCCCTACAAGCTACTGCACAAGTACTAGAGGGGGGGTGAATAGTACTTTAAAAATAACAAGGAGTATAATTCCTAATTATAGTGCAAATAACTACCAAATCAATTTGCGGAAGCTTAAATTGAATGACAACAACAAAATTAACAATGCTAACAAAAGATGTTACTGGGTTCGGATCCACCCAAGTCTCCCCGACTTGTTCCCGGTGATCCTACGTCCCAACCACCCGGATCCCCTCCGGATACTTAGGTTAGAACCCCTAACCCAAGATTTCCACTATGATATCTTGTGAAAAACCTTCACAAGATCAAATCATACATTCAATGGCAATAGTGAATCCCACAACCCGGGATCACAACCTTCTCTCACAACCGAGAGAATCAATAAGCAATATAAACAAGTTTATAATGAAATAAACAATCTTACCACAAAATCCTATACCTTGAGTTTTCTTACCAAACAGGTGCAAGGAGGGATTTGAGGAAGATGAAGTCACCAAGACCTAGCACCAAAGAAATGACCAGCAATGGGTGCCTAGGAATGATTTGGAGACTTGAATCAAGCTAGAGCTTGAAGGGCTCAACAAGAACAAACTTCTCTCAAGATGGATTCTAGATCTAGAAAGTGAGAGAATGGATTTCTTGTGAGGAAGAGAGCTTTAGAAATGAGTGAGAATAGCTATCTCTTTCAATCTCAATGAATCTCTTAATGGCAGCTCTAACCTAGAGAGAAATGACCTAGGTTCGTATTTATAGGGTCCCATAAAAACAAGTTAGGTCAAGTCCCAACGGATAGAAATCTGAGGCAACTAGTCGGTCAAAGAACAACCACTGACCGACTAGTTCATCAACTAGTCGGTCAGTCAAATAACATGGACAGACTAAGTGAGGAACTGAGAAGAGATAGAGATTCAGACCTAGAAATCTAGTCGGTCCAAGAAGACTTTCTGACCGACTAGTTTCACAACTAGTCGGTCAGTCAGTGAACGTAGACCGACTAAGAGGCAAAAGCAAATAGTCTGAATATAAATTGACTTAGTCGGTCCAAGAACAAATGTTGACCGACTAGATTATTAACTAGTCGGTCACCAAACGTTCTTAGACCGACTAACGATAAACAGTAGCTTAGGAGAAATTTGGCATGTACAGTAAATCACAACTAGTCGGTCAAAGAAGCATCACTGACCGACTAGTTCACAAATTAGTCGGTCGGTGAGTCAACGTAGACCGACTAACTGTAAACAGTACTGAACAAGAAAAGATTAACTCAAACTAGTCGGTCCAAGAAGCTCTTCTGACCGACTAGATCACCATCTAGTCGGTCAGTACTTCTTCTTGTACCAACTAACATGCACAAACAAGTCCGAATCGAAGCGCGATGCTTCGAGGAAGTTAGAATGAACTTGTACTAAGATTCTTGAGCTACGATATGAGCGTTATGAAGATAGAATCGTAAGATATACTCAAGGCTTAACATTCTATAGATCGAAGCTAAAAGACTATAAATAAAACCTTAATGAATGGTCTTCGAGAGCTTCGATTAATTCTTCATGACTTCCAAAACGGTCCAAGAGCTTCAACGAAGCTTTAGGCAATGAATACGAGCTTTGAGAAGTCTTGAGATGTCGCTTTGATTGTTCTCGTGAATTTGGCGACGATCTCCAATACTGTGCTCACAAATTGTTAGTTCATGAATTATTTATGTTTGCTCATCATCCAAAACCAAATCCGGGGAGTCCAATATTCAACATTCTCCCCCTTTTTGGTGATGACAAACCAACATAAATAATAATAAAAAATAATGATTCAAATGTAAAATACTTCCTCCCCCTGCATTGATGACACGTTAATTCCAAAATGAATATATATAAATTGCATCAATCAGACGAGTAAGATATATAACGAGAATCGATTTTTGAAATATCGGATTTTGAAAATCCTTATATATATCTTAACTCCCCCTGAATCTAACACATTAAATTAGATTCTTGGAAATTGAGTTAAATTTTCATTTGACCTATTTATTATCATTATCTCTCCCCCTTTGGCATTATCCCAAAAATGGGGGGCATACAACGACAACAACTAGGAAAAGGAAAATCCAAACATCGGGAGTCGTAGATAGTGACGATGGACATAATTGACACCAAGGGAAAAGTGTTGAAATCAAATCAAGGTGTGCCAAATTGTCCATTATCAAAAAGCGATAATTAAAATCATCAAAAAAATACCTAATATTTATTCATTTATTGAATAATGAAACATACTCTCCAATATTCAATATTCTTGGTTAAATTTGTGCATGGAAAACAATTCTATACAATTATAGAAATATAATCTATTTAACCAAGTTATCAAGCGTCGAGCGAAGATTTCACATATCATATGCATTGAACGAATATTAAATGTGCACGACGAAGTAAAACAAAGAGAACATCGATGTATATATATATGTGAATACCAAGAGTACATCCAAAACTCACATCGAGTACATCATATCAAGTGCAACATACCATCTATATAAACATCAAAATACAACAACATCATCAACACATCAACATCAACACCCAAAAAAACATCAAAATACAACACCGACATCCATATAACCAAAATACATCAAAAGAACCCCAACACTCCATCCTAACCCAAAATACTCTCAATAAGATGCATCATCCAAAGATCATAGGAGAGGCCTCGAAACAGACGGTCACGAGGAAGTGGCTGGATCTGCAGTCTCCGTGGGTCCAGTCGAAGGAGTGGACTCAGGCTCTGCAGGGAGGAGAGGTGTGTCAACAGACGGGATCGTCGGGGCAGGGGTGGAGACATCGACGACTGGCTCAACGGCAGGGGTCTCAACAGGAACAACAGCAGTCAAAACAGGAGCAGGCTCGACAGCAGGGGCAGCAGCAGCATCAGAAGTCTGATCCACTGGTGCAGAAGTCTCTGGAACACCGGAAAGAGGTGCCAGCTCCAGGAGCAGATGTGGTAGCGGCAGCAGCAGCAGTGGCCTCAGCGCCACGAGCAAGAGAGGTGACCAGCTCATCAAAATCCTCATCGTCCATCTCCTCATCCTCAGCACAGGAGGAGGAAGCTGAACGCCCATCAAGCTAGCCATACGGCAAACTACCTCCTCGGTACGAGCCAACCGAGACTCGTGCCGACGAAGTAACCGAACAACATCATCGAGTGTGGTGGGAGGTCGAGAAGCAGCAGCTGCAGAAGGAGTAGTGCCCTGAGACGCAGAAGGAGTCGTCCACTGCACGTGACGGAGTGCCGCAAGAGATTTCTTTACGGCCGTCGCGTTCAGAGGAGGACCAAGAGGACGCTCGTCGTCAGGAGGCAGAGGGAAACGGAAATGACGGAAAACCAAGGTCAACAGACATGGATACGGGATATGCGCAGATTTAGTGGTCTTGCGTATACACTCGAAAGAGTCCATCTTATCGAGTATAATGCGAGCCCAATTAATCTCGCTACCCATAAACAGAGCGTAAATCAATTTCAGAAACGGCTGAGATGGAAGTGAAGAAGATCCATACTTGGGAAGAAGGCAGGATTTCAAGATCAGGTTAATCACCCAAGCATTCGGCTTGAATGATTTCAAAGGGACGCCAATGAATGCGGGGGGGGATAACCTGGAAGATTTCACCTAGGGTAGGCTGATCGAGGGTGGAGATATCGTCAACAGAAATGTCAGACGGGAGGAGGCCACACGACGAGCAACCTATCAGCTCCCCCAAGATATCTGCCGTGAGGACTATAGGAGTCCCCAAAACAGAAGTCTCGATGGAGTGAGACTCATCGTACTGGCCCCGGACACGATTGGCATAGAATAATTTGACCAGGCGAGGATAGGGTCTAGGGTTCGCCTTAGGGTCGTAGCGAAGGTAGTCCAAAAGGCCACTATACGATAAAAGATCGGCAAGGCCAAGAAAATCAGAAAACTGAACGTAATGCTCCAACAGCAGTGGGCAGTGCTCTATACGGTTGTACGCTGTGAGACACTGTGGGTCGTCGCGGCACAACGATATATCCACACCGCCGACTGGCATAGGAGCTTTACCCTTAGCCTTACGGGTCTTAGGAGGAGGTGGAGGAGGGGGTGGAGTAGGTGCCTTCTCGGGATGTTCAGGAGTGTATTCTTCCTCGGAATCATCCTCGGAATCACTACCTGAACTCTCACCGGGAGGAGTAGGAGCACGAAACTTTTTGGGTTTAGCTCGGGGCTTGGAAGATTGGCCGGTAGGTTTGGGCTTGGTAGTCCTCTTCCTCTTCAACGGTGTTGAAGACGAAGAGGGGGGACGTGTGGTCTTGGCCCTACGCTTAGGAGGGGTCGAAGCGGTCCCGGTCTCTACGGTCATGGGGGATGCCCCAGAAGAGGTAATCGGGAGTCTCGTTCGTGCCATGATCGCGGCACAACGAGTACAATCAAGCGACCGGATAGGATCAAACACCCTAAGCGTAACCAATCCTAAAACTGAGATCAATCAAGCACAAAACCCTAAATGTGAACTTCGAAACCCTAGAATAGAAAACAAGATGAAGAACTAACCCTAGGGATGGAAAATGAGATCTAGGAAGGGGGAAGATACCTAGGGGAGTGGTTGACGGCGACGGGCGGCGGAGATGGCCGGAAAAGTGGCCGGAGTCGACGGGAATACGAAGGGTCTCGGTCGGGTTTTAGGGGGTTTTCGAGTTGGAGGAGAGAAAACAACCGACTGGAATGGGAAATAACCGGTTAGAATAGGATTAAGTCGGTCTGGAATGCGAAAAGACGCGATTGCCCTAACCCACTTAGTCGGTCACAGTTCAAGCACTGACCGACTAGATTACGATCTAGTCGGTCGGTCAATGAGCTTAAACCGACTAAGTCGAAACAGAGGCAAACAGAAATTTCTAGGGCTAGAGTTAGTCAGTCACAATATAATCACTGACCGACTAGTTTTCAATCTAGTCAGTCGGTAAGAGTACTGAGACCGACTAAAAGAAGTCAAAGACAGGAGAAAGTTAAAGCTTGAACTAGTCGGTCTGAGTTCACTAGCTGACCGACTAGATGAGCATCTAGTTGGTTGGCTGATAAACTGAAACCGACTAGAAGAGTCCAAAAGTTGATAAATGAGTTCTCTTCATAAAAACACTTGGATGAAACATCTTAATTCTCTCATAAGTCATCTAAACTACTCCATTAAACGTCGAAATCTTAAATACGACATTCAAATAAGAATTCGAGCAAAAATTCAAACATATCACATAAAATCCTCAAAAATTCAATAAATCTAGCATGAACGAAATATCGCGAAATATAATAGCATGCAAGATAATTGAATGAAATATGAATCCTATATCTCGGATTCACCCATAATCCCCAATTCTCGACGCAACCGTACAAAGGAGTCCTCCTTTAGGGGTTTCGTGAAAATATCGGCGATTTGCTTTTGGGTTTCAACGTACACTAATATGATGTCCTTTTTAGCAACATGATCATCTAAGAAATGGTGTCGGACATCTATGTGTTTAGATCGGGAATGGTGCACCGGATTCTTTGAAAGACAAATAGCACTTTGGTTATCCACCATGATAGGGCTAGTATCACAATGAATACCAAAATCCTTCAGTGTGTGTCTCATCCAAAGAACCTGGGCACAAGCGGCACCGGCGGCAATGTATTCCGCCTCGGTGGTTGAAAGTGATACCGAATTTTGCTTCTTGGAAAACCAAGAGACAAGGGAATTTCCTAGAAAATGGCAAGTGCCACTAGTACTCTTCCTGTCGGATTTGCATCCCGCATAATCAGCGTCACTATATGAGACTAACTCATATGTGCTAGATTTCGGATAAAGTAATCCAAAATCTAAAGTGTAACTTAGATAGCGAAAAATACGTTTAACCGCTACTAAGTGAGAATCCTTAGGTTGAGACTGATAACGAGCACAAATACAAACGGCAAACATAATATCGGGCCTACTTGCGGTTAGATAAAGTAAACTTCATATCATACCTCGATATAGACGAATGTCTACATCTTTTCCGCCCGTATCTTTATCTAGATGTGTTGTAGTGCTCATATGAGTCTTTTTCCCGGAGGCATTCTCCATTCCAAATCGCTTTAGCAACTCCACCGTGTATTTCGTTTGGTGGATGAAGATTGCATCGTTCAATTGGCGAATTTGGAGACCTAAGAAATATTTGAGTTCGCCCATGTGGCTCATCTCAAATTGTTCCTTCATAACATTAGAAAACTCTTCGCAAAGAGTGAAGTTAGTAGCACCGAAAATGATATCATCAACATAAATTTGAACTAATAAAATATCATTATTCGCATGCTTAATAAAAAGTGTAGAATCGGCTTCGCCCATTTTAAAATTCAAATCCAAAAGAAAATTCTTTAGGCGATCATACCAAGCTCGAGGAGCTTGTCTCAAACCATAAAGAGCTTTCTTTAGTTTAAAAACATGATTTGGAAATTTTTCATTTATGAAGCTCGGAGGTTGAGAAACGTAAACTTCCTCAACGACATCTCCGTTTAAAAATGCACTTTTAACATCCATTTGAAATAATTTAAAATTTTTATGGCATGCAAAAGACAATAGTAGTCTAATTGATTCTAATCTAGCTACCGGAGCGAAGGACTCTTCGAAATCGATACCTTCCTCTTGTCGATAGCCTTGAGCTACTAACCGAGCTTTGTTCCGGACGACGACTTGGTTTTCGCCGGTTTTGTTCTTGAAGATCCACTTTGTCCCTATGACGGTGTGGTTCTTCGATGGCAATGGAACAAGCTCCCATACCTCATTCCTATCGACTTGAATGAGTTCCTCCTCCATGGCAAGTATCCAAGCACTATCT
The DNA here is from genome assembly GCA_030789695.1 of Scilla litardierei. Classification (NCBI taxonomy): domain Eukaryota; kingdom Viridiplantae; phylum Streptophyta; class Magnoliopsida; order Asparagales; family Asparagaceae; genus Scilla; species Scilla litardierei. The sequence continues at coordinate 314,486,212 of CM061142.1, read as the reverse complement.
TCGCACGCTTCAACTATATTCTTTGGCTCTATCGATGAGGCAAAGGCACAATTGGCGAAGTGGTGGACTTGCGATCTCGTCTTGACTCTATCTTGAATATTGCCAATGACTTGCTCATGGGGATGGTCGCGAACGGTATGAAGCCACTTGGGAATACCTTGATCACTAGGCACATCCTCAACAACTTCATTAGTCGGGTTAGTATCAATAGAATCAATTGAATCAATAGACTTAGAATTTTCAAACGAATCACATAAAACATACATAGAATCATCATCATTTGAAATTCCAGAAGTAATAAAATTCTCATTAAAAGAGACATGTAGTGATTCCTCGATCGTAGAGGATCTTTTGTTGTATATCTGGTAGGCTTTGCTACGTGAGGAATACCCAACAAATATCCCCTCATCCGATCTCGGATCAAACTTGTCCAAATTATCATATGTGTTTTTAATAAAACATTTTGCGCCGAAAACACGAAAATGTTTAACTTGAGGCAATCTACCAAACAACAATTCATAACAAGTTTGTTTGGTGCCGGGCCTCAAAAGTATTCTATTAAACACATAACAAGCGGTGTGTACCACTTCCGCCCAAAATTGATAACCAAGTTGACTATCTTCGAGCATAGTGCGAGCACACTCCACAAGCGTTCTATTCTTCCTCTCAACAACACCATTTTGAGGAGGTGCGCGAGGGAAAGAAAACGTGTGAGTAATTCCAAGATCATCACAAAAATTTGAGAAAGACTCATTCTCAAATTCACCCCCATGATCACTACGAATAGTGACAATGGTGGTTCCGATGAGATTTTGTACTTTCTTCACAAATATTGTGAAGTTTTCAAAAGCTTCATTTTTATTACATAAGAAAGATACCCAAGTAAATCTAGAATAATCATCGACGATGACAAGTCCATATCTTGCATTTCCTATGGAAGCAACTCTAGTTGGCCCAAATAAATCTAGATGTAATAGCTCTAGTGGCCGTTTAGTAGAAATGCTTTTCTTAGGTTTAAATGAAGATTTAGGAAGCTTGCCACGTTGACAAGAATCACAAAAACTTTTCTTTTCAAAAACGAGCTTCGGAAAACCTTTAATGGAATTTAATTTTGAAAGCTTATAAAGTGTTCCAAAGTTCACATGTCCAAAGCGTCGATGCCATAAGTGTTGTTCACTTGTGTTGGCAACGAGACATTGTTCATATGACTTAGGAAGATCCAAAATATAAATATCTTTATGGCGTGTGCCGGAAAATAATAACTCATTATTATCATTTGAAATATGACACAATCCTTTCGCAAAGCTAACTTTGTAACCTTTGTCACAAAGTTGGCTTATTGAAATAAGATTATGATTTAAACCATTAACTAGATAAACATCACTAATTAAGGGTCTAGACGGGTTACCCACTTTACCAACACCGACGATGGTTCCGCTCTCGTTGCCTCCAAATACGACGCGGTTTCCATTTGCAATGGGAACTACTCCGGAGAGCAATTGAGCGTCACCCGTCATGTGTTTTGAACACCCGCTATCGAGTATCCAATTCCCTTTGGAGCTAAATTTAAATTTGTTGCTCCTTTTCTTTTTCTTTTCCTTGAGTACCTAAAGATAGAAAATTTCATATCATGGTACCCAAGGTCATTGGGTCCTCAAAGGTTAGACCTTTGGAAGCCAAGTCCAATTGGACTTAGACTTCCCCACATAATTTCTACTATGCACAACATCCGAAAAATAAGCATTCATATATATTTGTTTTTCATCCATGCTTGTGTCCTTTGGGCTCCAAATAGTGAAAATCTTGGGAGCCCTCATCCTATTGGGTGCATGCATGCGACGTTGATTTCTACGTGATGCATGTTGTAGATAGGCATACAGAACATGATGGAATGGTGCACGACGAGAATTATTCATATGATGAGGTGGGTGAACATATGCATGTGTGGGAACACGTGTGTGAGGGTGTCTCACATGGTGTGCACGTGCCCGAGAATGTGTTGCATAAAAATCATCATATGTGTGAGACGGTGGAGTAGGACGTGTGTTCCTACGTGGCATGGTATTGGTGTACATATAAGCATGCCCCTTCTTTGGAGGTCCACCCAAAGTGGGTTTCTTTCCGAAAGAGGGTGTGGACGATGTGGAAGCACCATTGGTAGAAGAACTACCAATAGAGTGTTTGCTACCACTCGTAGAGTCACCGGAAGTTGGCCTAACAAAAGTAGTGGCCGCTTTGGATGGACATCCCATCGTATACCCCAAACCAATGTGGTGATTGGCCGGAAGTAAGTCACTTAGGATTTTATCCAAATGGTCCTTACCCTTATTGAATTTATTAATTCGGCCTAATGTGTTCTCATATTTCTCTTTGAGAGAACGCATAGAAGTATCCAAGTTTGATACTTGCGATGTGAGCACATAAACACGAGATTTAAGATTCTCATTCTCAATACTCAAAGTCGAGTTTTGAGAAGTCAAATCCGCTATCCTATGTTCTTCCGGATCTTCAATGCTAACATGTTCAAGTTTAGATTTGAGATTGACAATCTCATTTCTTAACTCTTCAACAACGGTGTCGTTGTTGGTGATGATAGTCTTAGGCGAGGTTTGAATGCTAGCTAGGTCATCTTTTACTTTAGTATATCTATTTACTAATTTAGTGTATTTGGACCATAGTTGAGAGTTAGCATTCCTAAGATCATCCATAGTTACCTCATCGCCTTCGTTGTCGCTATCATCGGAGGAGGAAGATCCTTGATCATGCTCCTCTCTTGCCATGAAGCACATGTGCGCTTGCTCCACTTTCTCATCGTCCGACTCTCCGCTTGAGGAATCCTCGGAGTCGGTGAATGTTGCTCCGACAAGCCCCTTTTTGTATGCCTTTTTGTACTTCTTGGACTTGTCGAACTTCGGCGCCTTCCACTTCTCCTTTTGCTTGTTTTGAGGACAATCTGCTTTGATGTGTCCTGGCTTATTGCATTTAAAGCACAAAGGTGGAGAGGCGTTAGTAGAAGTAAATTTAGATTTTTGTTTGAAGTTACCCTTTCGGAAGAAGCGATTGAACTTCTTTGCCATGAGTGCAATGGATTCCATGTCCATTTCTTCTTCCGAGTCCTCATCATCGGTAGAGGTGGATGAAGCCGCCTTGAATGCAATCGCTCTTTTCTTAGGCACGTCTTGGTTCAAATAGGAGTTCATCTTTTCTTGTAACTTCACCTTGCTATATTTGCGTACCTCGTATGACATCAAAGTACCCATCAATTGAACTACGGTATACTTATTCATGTCATTACCTTCCTCGATGGCGAAGGTACGTTTCTCCCAAGAAGAAGGAAGTCCTTCGATAAGCTTCGAACACTTCTCCTTTTGGGTGTAAGTTTTGCCGAGAGCTTCCAACTCGTTCATTATGTCGACGAAGCGAGCATAATACTCCTTCATCTTTTCTCCATGTTCCATATGAAACAATTCGTAATCTCTATTGACTACTATGAGTTTAGAATCTCTTACCCGACTCGTTCCTTCATGCAAAATGAGGAGCGAATTCCAAATTTGATATGCACTCTTACATGTGCATATCTTATTAAAATCTTCGGGTTCCAATGCGCATTGTAAAGCATTCATAGCTTTGGCATTTGCAATCTCCGCGGCGACCTCCGCGGTAGTCCACTTGTCGAAATCCTCTTCGGTAGGCACATTGTACTCCGACATGGTAATTATCCACAAGGAGGCGCTCCGGAGGAACATTTCCATCCGGCATTTCCAATATCCATAATTGACGCCGTTGAAGAATGGAGGCCTAGTCGAGGAATGTCCTTCCATGACCGAAGACGCTCCTTCACGGTTCCTGAAGGTGCCATAGTCGGAAGGTGGACGCACGGTTTTGTTGTCGTTGGCAGACATAGCTAAGTATCTGGCTCTGATACCAAATGTAATGCCCTACAAGCTACTGCATAAGTACTAGAGGGGGGGTGAATAGTACTTTAAAAATAACAAGGAGTATAATTCCTAATTATAGTGCAAACAACTACCAAATCAATTTGCAGAAGCTTAAATTGAATGACAACAACAAAATTAACAATGCTAACAAAAGATGTTACTGGGTTCGGATCCACCCAAGTCTCCCCGACTTGTTCCCGGTGATCCTACGTCCCAACCACCCGGATCCCCTCCGGATACATAGGTTAGAAACCCTAAACCAAGATTTCCACCATGATATCTTGTGAAAAACCTTCACAAGATCAAATCATACATGCAATGGCAATAGTGAATCCCACAACCCGGGATCACAACCTTCTCTCACAACCGAGAGAATCAATAAGCAATATAAACAAGTTTATAATGAAATAAACAATCTTACCACAAAATCCTATACCTTGAGTTTTCTTACCAAATAGGTGCAAGGAGGGATTTGAGGAAGATGAAGTCACCAAGACCTAGCACCAAAGAAATGACCAGCAATGGGTGCCTAGGAATGATTTGGAGACTTGAATCAAGCTAGAGCTTGAAGGGCTCAACAAGAACAAACTTCTCTCAAGATGGATTCTAGATCTAGAAAGTGAGAGAATGGATTTCTTGTGAGGAAGAGAGCTTTAGAAATGAGTGAGAATAGTTATCTCTTTCAATCTCAATGAATCTCTTAATGGCAGCTCTAACCTAGAGAGAAATGACCTAGGTTCGTATTTATAGGGTCCCATAAAAACAAGTTAGGTCAAGTCCCAACGGATAGAAATCTGAGGCAACTAGTCGGTCAAAGAACAACCACTGACCGACTAGTTCATCAACTAGTCGGTCAGTCAAACAACATGGACCGACTAAGTGAGGAACTGAGAAGAGATAGAGATTCAGACATAGAAATCTAGTCGGTCCAAGAAGACTTTCTGACCGACTAGTTTCACAACTAGTCGGTCAGTCAGTGAACGTAGACCGACTAAGAGGCAAAAGCAAATAGTCTGAATATAAATTGACTTAGTCGGTCCAAGAACAAATGTTGACCGACTATATTATCAACTAGTCGGTCACCAAACGTTCTTAGACCGACTAACGATAAACAGTAGCTTAGGAGAAATTTGGCATGTACAGTAAATCACAACTAGTCGGTCAAAGAAGCATCACTGACCGACTAGTTCAAAAACTAGTCGGTCGGTGAGTCAACGTAGACCGACTAACTGTAAACAGTACTGAACAAGAAAAGATTAACTCAAACTAGTCGGTCCAAGAAGCTCTTCTGACCGACTAGATCACCATCTAGTCGGTCAGTACTTCTTCTTGTACCAACTAACATGCACAAACAAGTCCGAATCGAAGCGCGATGCTTCGAGGAAGTTAGAATGAACTTGTACTAAGATCCTAGAGCTACGATATGAGCGTTATGAAGATAGAATCGTAAGATATACTCAAGCCTTAACATTCTATAGATCGAAGCTAAAAGACTATAAATAAAACCTTAATGAATGGTCTTCGAGAGCTTCGATTAATTCTTCATGACTTCCAAAACGGTCCAAGAGCTTCAACGAAGCTTTAGGCAATGAATACGAGCTTTGAGAAGTCTTGAGATGTCGCTTTGATTGTTCTCGTGAATTTGGCGACGATCTCCAATACTGCGCTCACAAATTGTTAGTTCATGAATTATTTATGTTTGCTCACCATCCAAAACCAAATCCGGGGAGTCCAATATTCAACACACCCATCCCCTCTCTCTTCCGAGGGGGGCGAGGATTCGCCTTCTCCAGATTTTTGATTTCACTTTGTTTTTTTGACATTCCCCTTGCATATCCCTGCACTTTCACGATCTTATTTCATTGCTAGCATTGTCATGCCTAGCTTGGGGGAAGTCTATTTTGCTATGTTGTCGTGTTTTGTTTTTGTGTGTGTGCTTGTTTTATTTTTGTATGTCGTGCCATCTTTCTCTTTTTCTTTCTTTTTCTATTTTTCTGTCGTGTGGTTTGTTTTTTATTTTTCTTTATTTTCATTTTTCGTATCTGTGTTTTTCTTCTTTTTCATGTCTTTTTGTGTCTGTGCGTATTCCCCCCCATTTTCATTGCCCTCTCGTACTCACTCTTATTGCATTGAGGGCAATGCAAGCTTTAGCTAGGGGGAGTCGCACTTTGTGCGTCGTTTGAGTCTTTCTCTTTCGTTTTTGTGTCGTTTTCATCGTGTTTTTATTTTTCTTTTCTTCTTTTTATCTCTTTCTCCTAGAGATGAACCCTATGATGAATTGCCACAAAATCACACACACCTAGCATAGCATCGGTAATCACACTCACTAACCCTAGGATATCGAGTCCTCTTGCATTTCACGCATTGTGGGTCCACTTAGTTTTTTGTGAGTCGTGCGTCGTGCCTAGCTGTTTGGTGTGCTTCTGCTTTGTGATTTTACTTTATATACCTGTCCAGGAATGACCCCTAGATTATCACGCGTCGATATGAATAATGCGGTATTTGCTTCTCTTGCCTGTTTCTGTATGCATGATTATATATATATCGTATGCTTCATTTCGCATGTGTCGGGATTCCACAATTAAGGACTAGGATAACCCTCTTAGCCCATGCTCTAATTAGCGAGAATAGTTTTCTTTGCCCAAGTGTTTAGATTCTGATTTCTCTTTTGTTTTACTTGGTGTAAATCCCCTCGTCGTGTACCGTTCTCCCACTTGGGAGAGTACACATGTATATACCCCAATATCCAAAAATCCAAAAAAAGGAGAAAAGAAAAGAAAAACCCAAAAAGAAAAGAAAGAAATGAAAAGAAAAAAAATTGGTATAGCCAAAAATCCAAAAAAATTACAAATACCCAAAACCCAAAAAAAATCCCCGTGTGAATATATTTTCCTACTTGCCGAGAATAAAGGGAAGGCGAGAATTTGCACCGAGTGTTCTTCTCCACATCATCTCAACCCCCATCGGTTTCGAAAACACTTCGCTTAGGAACTTTTTAGCTATTATCTAGGCTTTAGTGTGGTGATTTCCTTAACCCTAGTTGTGGAGTCCCTGACGCATGATATGTTTCGATTCTCTCTCTATTCTCATGCATGCTTGAACTATATATTCACCACTTTATTCAATTCGAATCGATATTTGGGTCATTTCTTGGATTTTTGTATATCAAGCTTTATCGCACATCGTAGATAGCGACACCGTCTGCTAGCGCACGACCACACTCACTCGCGCTTCACCGCGTGGGCCCACGGCACTTGTCTGGACTCGTATTCCTTGGTTTAGTGATGTGATTTGGCGTTTGCTTGCTTGGTGTGTCGTTTTTGATTTTGTTGGCCCTGACGGGCGATCTAGGATATAGAGTTTTCTTTTTCTCTCTTTTTCTCTCTTTTTCCTCTCCGAGCTCCTACTCTCACTCGTCTTCCTCGAGGACGAGGAAGAGTTCAGCTTGGGGGATTTTGACGTGCGTTTATATTTCATATATTTGCGCACGTTTTCTTCCGTGTTTTTCCGTATTTTACCGCCGTCTTATATTCGTTTTCTCGTGTTTTCTTGTTTTCTTTCACTTTTCCGTGTTTTCCGTATTTTTCAGGAGTTTGCTGGCATATGGGGCATAAAACGATGATATCGCAAGTCCCCGGAGCAACGGGAGGATTCACGCGTGATCCAGGGGGTCAAACGACGAAGATTGCATCTTTCACCCCCTCACCCGATCGGTTGGTCATTGTCAACCGATCGGGTGATACACACGTGCACCACCTGGACGCAGCTTGGAGCTCACGAGAAGTCACCCGGTCAGTTCAGTGACCGGGTCAAAAGCTCAAAGTCTCTGGAATTCGAAGCTGATTGCCAACTGAACGGGTGACCTTCACCCAATCGGTTCACCTGTAGCCGAATTTCAAAAGCCAAGACACGAAGATCCAACCGGTCTCCTCACCCGGTCGGCACCAAGATCCAACCGACCGTATCCATGTTTCAACCGACCGGTTCATCCTGACCGGGTGAAGTTCCGCATCGCGCTGTAATTCTGTGAAGCGGTTCACCCGATCGGTTGACTTGTCAACCGATCGGGTGATGTCGTTTTCTATATATAGAACCCTAGGTTTCCCAGATTCGGGAGTTAGTTATTTTTTGCTGTTTTCTTCATTTTGTGACGGCTGTAATTTCCCAGTTTTTGTAAGTTTTCAGATCCTTGTGAAACTTTAGTATTATCTTAATTGCTTTACTACCATTGCATTTCTATTGTCGGATCATGATTTTTACGGTCGATTTCTGTTTAGATCGTTTTTTCCTAAATATGTGTGAGTAGTTCCCGAATCTGGGATTTTGGCGGAACCCCTTTCGTGGGCTCTTCCCGATGCGTCCATAGGGCTAGGAAATCGATAGGGATTAGGAATCTAACGGTTACGCAGGGTGTTTTATTGTCATCGGCGGGAAAAAGACCGCCTTTGACCGTCGGGCCAAAGGGGAATAAACTTGGCGGTTGACTCCCTAGCCATAGCTCACGCCCTTAGCGTAGACGTCGAATCCTAGCGCGCGGGAGCAGCAGGATGAGATGTTGGGAGTTATCTTTGCGAGCTTAGTGCTCCCGGAGTCGATCAGTGTTAATGGACACAGGAGTGCCCACTGATCGAACCCGGGTAGTCCGGCGTATCATCCTGGGCACCGACCGGAATATCGGGCCCATGGGATGCCGGTACCACTTTCAGAGGCAACGTCTCACCTTTAGACCCTAATTCCGATCGCTATCCTACCCGTAGGCCGTATCGGCGAGAGTCGCTCGATAGGGTGGAAACCAATGTCCCGGGTTTTTCCTTCATATTGTCTATACCTTGCATTCTTTTACCGTGACAAACCATCATTCGATCTGGGCTAGCTCGCCCATGGGGTGATTTTGATCCTCTTTGACACAAGCACATCCACGCCTCCCTGAGTTCGACCCCCAAGCCACACTACAACACCGTGCGCTTGCGGTTACAAATATTTAAATCTCACGCCCCCAATCGTATCATTGCACACATTTAGCGCGCAGCCGCCGGGGGGCGGGTCAGCTGATTCTGGCTCGTGATCCAGAAAAGTACACGTGGGTGGAGTTGGATTCGCGAGCACTAGTCGAAGGTAAACGAGTCACCTTCGAGGGCACGAGAAGGTAGATTCACTTGCTTGCCACCTAACGACGTGAACCTTAATCACTAATTAAATACACTCTTGAACAACTTGAAAGCTGATATCTTGAAATGCATGACATGTAGAATTGTAACGGTTTTCACTTATAGAATTGTTACTGCTTTCATTCATAATAGAACTGCTACCGCTATCACTTATAATAGAACTGCCATGCTAATATAAAATCTGTTCTTACTGCTTAGAAATTGAAATTGTCCATTTATTCATAAATGCAATAACTGCCATGTAAACTACTTCAAAAACCTTGCCAAGGGTCCTAATCATATTATTGCTTGCCAAGGACCTTGTTGACATATATTTCTACGGTGTTTGAAATGTATGTCAGGTCACGAGACATGTTACATTGAGGACGAGCTGATTGAGGAGATTGACCCTTTGGACCAGGAGTATGCTAATCCAGAAGTTCTCCCCACTGAGAACTAGTTCCTAAGCACTATCTGCTGCTACTCGGAATTCCTTTTACTGCACTTTGTAGGGTGTGTACCCTCTTCGTATGACTCTGTTGTTATTGGCCATGCTTGTGGCCCTATTACTTTTGTGTACTCTTGTCTAGATGTTGGCTTTAAATTCATAGTTATTTCTGTTGTTTCTAAAATGCATGTAAGATCATGCATGTGGTTTTATTCACAGACGCTTATTGGGTTTGAGCTTCACCGCTTAAGCCCATGCGGACCCGCTCGCGTCCTCTCTCCCAAGTATAATGTGAAGCGAGGCGTGACAATCATGCTTTGAGCTTTTCTCAATTTGATTGCACAACCTACACACTTAAATAATGTGCTTAGTATATTAACAACATTTGGTGTGATCATCAGCAAAACCACTTTGGGGTGGGACTAGATTTCCCATCAGGCTGGTGTTTTGGAGCTCATTAGATAGTCTGAAGACCAAGCCAAATGATTACCCCACTTTTGAGGGACCACATCAGAGGTGAAAAAACAAAGCACACATCTCGAGAGTTTTTGGATTCAGCAGTTGCTTAATGATGGTGACATTTGTAAATTTGTATGTATTTTCGGAATGGTGTAAATATGAGTGACGAAAAGCGTCCAAGAGATCTGAAAGCCTAAGGGCTTGTACAGATCAGTGAGAGTTAGAGTGTATTTGTACTATTTTTCCTTTGCTATGGTTTTTCCCACTGGGTTTTCCATAACCAAAGGTTTTAACGAGACAAATCCCATTAACTCAGGATCCTAAAGTATCCACCCTTGTGATACTCATATGATGCTCAGAATTCCGAAGTATTCATGGGCAGAGTTCACCCTTATGGCTAAATAAGTGGGAGTGTTGTAAATAGATAATGATGTCTGAGTGGATAAGACCATATCTATTTTAGAAATTGTATCACATCCATGTATAACTCTCCATTCCCCTATAAATAAATGCATGAGGTCTCCTCCAGAATACGCTTCATAACACTCACCACATTTTACTCTAACAATTAATATTTCAGATTAAATTTAGACCATCTTTTGATCAACCTTTTTGCCTTAATATGCCATTCAAAATTTGACCTATTTTGTAGAATAGATGTGGATGATAACCATCATTTGGTTGGGGCTTAACCCGGTCCGGTCCGGTCATCCCTACGGTAAGACAACAGAGCTGAATATTTTTTTTTGATACATCGAAAGAAACAGAGCTGAATTTCAAAATACAATTGGGAACGAGTGTTGTTATTCGCACCGCAGAAACTTATGAATACACCACACTACTTGATTCACCACACTTATATTTTTAACATCAGATGTTCGGATTTGGAGATCCGAACGGCTCTAATACAATATATGTGTAAATCCGAACACAAGACATATTTTATTTTACTGTTCGGCTTTGCAATTCCGAACGGAAGAATAAAAGTATTAAGATGTTCGGATCTTCAAATCCGAACATCTGATGTTAAAAATATAGGTGTGGTGTATCAAGTAGTGTGGTATATTCATAAATTTCTGTGATGCGAATAACAACACTCATTGGAAACACTAAAACGCCAAGGCCCACAAGCCATTGCCGTCACTTTACTCTCACTCGGCGTTTTTACCAATTACCAAATCGAATAATTGCATCCCCACTCTACAGCCTTCTCTTTTACCTGAGCTTTTTCTTTTTTCCTCTTTTTGATTCAAAATGCTTAATTGAAGTAATAACAAGAATCTACTCATCTAGTGCTAATAATAATAGAATCGGCAATCTCCTCCCTTATCCCCTCCAGCCTTGCACTAATTGGGAATCTGACTGAGATCTCACTGCTAAATTAAAAAAAGATCAAACAAAAAGAAAAGAAAAGAGAAGGAAGTTCGAGTCTTTACTCTCCTCTTTATTGTCGGTGATGAGTGACGGAAATGAGAACTGAAGACATCGCCATGCCCTCAAGAAAACCAACTGTTCTACTGCTCCTCCTCTTGCTGACTGCATCACACCCGTCATTAAGCCCCGCAGCTGCCCACCGGGCCTCGTCGGCGTACGCCTCCTCCGCCCTCACCGAGTGGCGACCCGCTCGCGCCACCTACTACGCAGCCGCCGACCCCAGAGACACCGTAGGTCAGCAAACCAACCCAAAAAAAATTGTTCCTTTTCTTCTCTTACCTCGTTTTATGTAATTATTTATTTATTTCGTGTTTTGGTGGGCGAAGGTGGTGCTTGTGGGTATGGGGATCTGGGGAAGAGCGGGTACGGGATGGCGACGGTGGGGCTGAGCGAGGCCCTTTACGAGAAGGGCCAGGCCTGCGGTGGCTGCTACGAGGTTCGCTGCGTCGACGAGCTCAAATACTGCATCCCTGGCACTTCAATTGTCGTCACCGCCACCAACTACTGTGCCCCCAACTTCGGGCTGCCTGCGGACGCCGGCGGCCACTGCAACCCGCCGAATCAGCATTTTGTGATGCCCATCGCGGCGTTTGAGAAGATTGCCATCTGGAAGGCTGGGGTTGTTCCCATCCAGTACCGCCGGTGAGTGAGCCTTATGCTTTCCTTCTTTTTCGATCTCAAAGCTTTTGCGTCTTGTTGGTAGTTGGCAATCATGTTACCTAGGGTTTGCGACCAATTGGAGATCGAGTGGTGATTTGCAACCAATAGTTGTACCTCGGAGCTCTTGACCCTTTAATTTTAATGCTGAGTAGAACCTAATTGGAGTTATGAGCAGATACATCAATTATTTGCATCCATCACAATCTCCCCAATTTCCATACAAAACAATACCTCGATGCCCAAATGGGCCGTAGTATGTACATGCTACACGCTGGCTGTTCTAACATTACCATATATGTTGTCAACTTCGATATCCCCATGAAAACCAAAGCATCCCCAAATAGCATTCTGAACAATATTGGTTCGAAATAAAGTTAACACTCTGATTGCCAATATAGTAGAGAGATTGGTGCAGATGACGAAGCCAAGGGAAGACATCGCATAGCTGAAACCCAAAAACAAATTGGTGTTTGTCGTCTAAGGCTCTCCACTAAAGCATGAGAGACATCTAGGAGCTATAAAAACAAGCAGTCAATGTGTACTCTTTCGCGAGGAGCAGGAAACCTATCTATGTCGCACGTACGGGGATATGCCGATATAGGCGTGGCATGACATGCCGATAATTTAGACATTTCTAAAAATTACGATAAAAATAGATGTATTTTGTTTATGTCCGCCATGCGCTTGTGATACATGTCCAACATGATATGACTGCAAGATTGAAGTTCACGTCCTGTTGGATATTTGTTCAATATTTCTTCAATTCATAGTGTATTTTTAGTCCCACATTGGATGGGAGAACTTTCTTGTTAGAGTTTATTATAGAATTCTTGTTAATGGGCTATTGGACTTGTATATGGGCTAGGAATAAGGGGAAGCTCGCGTGCGCATGAGCCCAAACCGGGTTGAGCCGAATGGAAAATGTGGGCGACCGATTCGAAAACCCTTAGCGTGTGTGCACTGGTGTCGCGCCTGCGAAGACCCATTACATTTTTATTTTTTCCAACAGACATATTTTCATTAAATCGCAGTTTAATTTTTCAACAGCCATATTTTCATTAAATCGCTGTTTAATTTCGCAAAAGCCATTCTCTTTTAATGGCTGAATTCCAACAGTAACATTTTCATCTACATAAACTCAACTGTCAAAAGAATCAGTACTGCGAAAAATCATTCTCTTCCTTCACATACTTGCTGCCATTCGTCCTGTTGTTGCTGTTCTGTTGTGCTGTTCGCTTCTGTCTTGGCAATCAGCAATACCTCTTTATGTTTCTGTGCGATCGAAAAATAGTTGCTGCTCGCTGGAGCCTTGTACTGTGAGTGCACACTTACAAGGGTATTGCCGTTGAATCCTGGAGGGTAGCCGTTGGAACTGCCTTGTTCCGAGCATTCACTATGAGGGGCGAAAATCAACTCTAAAGGACAGTGCTTAGCACGCCTCGGCTGACTGATAAGTCCATTCCTTTCACTGATTTTTAATAGCATCATCCTCTTATCTCTGAATTTTACAACAATCTTAAGAGTAGATAATGGATGCTGCTATTGTTACTGCTAAACATCTGCCTGATCTTTCAAAAATCGAATTATTTTCTGGTACTTTCTTTAAGCGTTGACAAGAAGTTTTTAGCACTCTAGATGTCACTGGATTTGCCTTCACACTCACTGATCCTAAACCTACAGAAGAAAAAGACATTCCTTTCTGGGACCGAGCCAACAAAATCTGTAGACATACCATCCTTCATACACTGTCTAATGAACTCTTTGATGTCTACTGTCCTACCAAAATTGCTTCTAAAATTTGGACTAGCCTTACCAAAAAAATATATCCAAAAAAATATATCCTAGAAGATGCAGGTACCCAAAAATTTGATATAGGCAATTTCCTTCATTTCTCTATAACCGAAGATAAATCTGTTTCCACCCAAATCCATGACTTCCATGTTCTCATAGGTGATCTGAAAATGAAAACGTCACTCTCCCTGATCCTTTTGTTTCTGGCTCACTTATTGAAAAATTTCCTGAATCTTGGAAAGATTATAAAAACAGCCTTAAACACAAAAGAAAACAAATGTCTCTTGAAGATGTAATCATTCATATTTGGATTGATGAAAAGAATAGGGAAAGAGAGAAAACCAATTCTACTAAAGAAATTGTCTCCTAAGCTAATTTAGTTGAGACTAATTCTTCATTTCCTTCTTCACATCCTAAGAAACATTTCAAGAAGTTTAGACCCAACCACAAACCAAATCAGAGATTTCAAAAGGGCCAAAACCACACTACTTTCAAGAAGAAGGGCGAATGCTTTGTTTGCAAAAAGTCTGGACACTATGCAGCTCAATGTCGCTTCTGGAAAGATACTCCTAAGCCAAGTGCAAACTTGGTAGAGGGAGATATTATTGTTGCGGTGATCTCGGAGGTTAACATGGTGGCACATGTTAAGTATTGGGTGATTGACTTTGGGGCAACTCGGCATATTTGCGATGATAGAGGAGCTTTTACCTGCTATGTTCCTATCAGTTCTGGTGAGGAGAATGTGTACATGGGGATTCAAGACCCTCACCCGTAATCGGAAAAGAGAAGGTTCTCCTCAAATTAACCTCCGGAAAACCCTTTCTCTTAGTGAGGTGCTACATGTTTCAGATATCCGTTGGAATCTGGTTATGTCTCTCTTCTGGGTAAAGTGAGGGTTAAGGTTACTTTTGAGTTTGACAAGATTGTTATGACCAAGAATGGTCCGTTTATGGGAAAGGGATATTGTAACCAAGGTCTTTTCATTCTGAATGTATTTGAAACCATGAATAATAAAGCATTTTCTTCTTTTGCTTCCTTGATTGACTCATTTGATACTTGACACTATAGACTAGGTCATGTGAATTATTCATAAATTAAGAAAATGAAAGAAATTAGTTTGCTAAATGCTTCTTCTTCTTCCTCTAATGGCAAATATGGAGTATGCGTTGAATCAAAAGCTACTAAGAAATCTTGTAAATCTGTACACAGAGAAAGTGAATTGTTTGCTTTAATTCATAGTAATCTTGGTGATTTGAAAAGCAATATAACTAGAGGTGATAAGAAATTCTATATTACTTTTGTAGATGACTTCTCTAGATATACTGAAGCCTATTTACTCAGATCTAAAGATGAAGCTTTTGATATGTTTTTGAAATATAAACTTAAAGTAGAGAATCAACTTAATAAGAAAATAAAAAGGATTAGGTCAGATAGAGGAGGGGGTTTACATTGTTTAATGAGTATTGTGAAGAACATGAGATTATTCATGAGACTACACCTCCTTATTCTCCTGAATCTAATGGCATAGAAGAAAGAAAGAATAGAACTTTAAAAGAAATGATGAATGCTTTGCTAATTAGTTCAGGTGCACCTTTTAACTTATGTGGAAAAGCTATTCTCTCTGCTTGTCACATTCAGAATAGAATTCCCTATAAGAAATCAGGTAAAACTCCTTATGAACTTTGGGTATGTCACTCTCCAAACCTTGCTTACCTCACAGTGTGGGGGTGCCTAGCTAAAGTTCTTTTACCAGAACCTAAGAAAAGAAAATTAGGTCCTAAAAGCTTTGATTGCATGTTTATTGGTTATGCTCAAAATAGTGCTTCATATAGATTCCTAATGATTAGAAGTGAGCAAAATATCATGGAACCTAACACTATTGTTGAAACCAAGAATGCTGATTTCTTTGAGCATATATTTCCAATGAAAGTGGATAATGTTAGGTTGACTTCTGCACCTCACTCATCGCACCCTTCTGATGCACCATCACTTGATAACGATGATGAGATAAAAGTAAGGAGTAAAAGAGTTAGGAAGGAGCCTAATTTAGGTGATGGCTTTTTCACTTTTCTTATTGATAATGATCCTCTTACATACCATGAGGCCATCACATCTCCTGTTGTCACTTTTTGAAAAGAAGCAATCAATAGTGAATTAGAATCTATTATGTCAAACCACACTTGGGAACTTGTTACCTTGTCCCCAGGTGCTAAAACTATTGGTTGCAAGTGGATATTTAAAAGGAATCTAGAACTTGATTGTTTTATGGACAAGTTCAAAGCTAGATTAGTTGCTAAAGGTTTCAACCAAAAGAAAGACATTGATTATTTTGATACATTTGCCCCTGTCACCTGGATAGCTTCTATTCGTGTCTTGGTTGCTTTAGTATCTATTCATAGTCTTGTTATACATCAAATGGATGTAAAGACTGCCTTTCTTAATGGAGATTTGGAAGAAGAGATTTATATGGAATAACCTGTAGGTTGTATCACTCCTGTAAATGAACATAAAGTATGCAAATTTGTTAAATCTCTTTATGGTTTAAAACAAGCTCCAAAACAATGGCATGATAAATTTGATTCTGTTTTGATATCAAATGGTTATCATATTAATGATGCTGATAAATGTATTTACACAAAGTTTGATAATGATGTCGGTGTTATTATTTGCTTATATGTTGATGACATGCTTATTCTCGGCACCAATCTTGATGTAGTAAATGCAACGTAGTCATTCTTGTCGTCTAAGTTTGATATGAAAAACATGGGTGAAGCTGATGTGATCTTAGGTATTAAATTAACTAAGACACCTAGTGGAATTATGCTTTCACAAGAACATTATAGTAGTAAAATGCTTGAAAATTTTGGATATCATGATAAAAAACATGTAGCTATTCCATATGATGCTAGTTTACATTTAGTTAAAAAATTTGGTGAATCTGTTTCACAAATTAAATATGCTCAGATCATTGGTAGCTTAATGTATTTGATGAATTGTACTCGCCCTCATATTGCATATGCTATTAGTAGATTGAGTCGTTATACTCAAAATCCTAAAAGTGATCATTGGAATGCATTGTCAAGATTTATGAGATATTTGAAAGGAACTCTTGTATATGGATTGTTTTTAGTGGTGATCCATCAGTTTTAGAAGGTTTTAATGATGCAAACTGGATCTCTGATTCAGATGAGCTTAAATCCATAAGTGGTTATGTTTTTACACTTAGTGGAGGTGCGGTGTCTTGTAAATCATCCAAGCAAACTTGTATTGCTCGATCTAATATGGAATCCGAGTTTATTGCCTTGGAGAAGGCATGTAATGAAGCCGAATGGCTTAAGAACCTTCTTGGTGATCTTCCCATTTGTGAAAATCGGTACCGTCTTGTGTCTATCCGTTGTATCCATTGTGATAGTCAAGCTGCAATTGCAAAAGTCAAAAATAAAGTTTTTAATGGGAAGAGTAGGCATATACGCCTAAGGCACTCTATTGCGAGGCAGCTGCTAGATCATGGGATAATATCCCTTGATTATGTGAGGTCAGAGATGAATTTGGCAGATCCTCTGACAAAACCATTAAATAGGAAGTTAGTGGAAAGTACATCGAGGGGAATGTGACTTATATCTAAAACATAGGTCAAGAGTGATGGTAATCCAACCTATGTGATTGATGATCTCATGAAGTAGGTTCATATGAGTAATAACAAATCACTTGATCATGAGGAGCACTATCATTATGTTACATGTCTTTTTCCTATAGTGTAGATAGGCTATCGACGATGAGAGAGGATGAGCATATGGCTCTTAATGGAAACCATAGCCCTTGTTGGGTGGTGTGCATAATCGTCGAGCACACTTGATGGGTCAACCTATATGTGTGTGGAAGTGGGGCCGCTTCCTATGCGAATTTGGTTACATTCGCAAGAGCACTCATGAAAATCCAGGTATGGCGCATGGCCGAAACGTGCCAACCTGTAAGAGCAAGCAACTATTCATTGATGATTCAATATGGGTTGTGAGTCAATGTTTTACAATAAAAGAGATTGGTTCATAGAAACTATATGTTTCACTAATTTCTTGTAGAAGACACTTTCATTCCCTAAGTAATGGTTCATAGACTGAAAGTCACCATTGCTAATGTATTAAATTGTCATATTCGAGCTCACATCAATTTTGTTCATCTTCTTAGATTCTTATATCCTTATCTTTGAATTTTGAAATAGTGGGGTATTGTTGGATATTTGTTCAATATTTTTTCAATTCAAAGTGTATTTTTAGTCCCACATTGGATGGGAGAACTCTCTTATTGGAGTTTATTATAGAATTCTTGTTAATGGGCTATTGGACTTGTATATGGGCTAGAAATGAGGGGAAGCTTGCGTGCGCATGAGCCCAAGCAGGGGGCCGAGCCCAAATCGGGTTGAGCCGAATGGAAAATGTGGGTGACGGATTCGAAAACCTTTAGCGTGTGTGCGCTGGCGTCGCGCCTGCGCAGGGGGGTTTACGGGTGCGCACGCGGAGTGTTCGAGTTTTGCATCATATTTTAGCCCTCTTGCCTTTAAAGAATTTAAAAGGCTCATTACGTTTTTATTTTTCCCAACAGCCATATTTTCATTAAATCGCTGTTTAATTTCGCAACAGCCATATTTTCATTAAATCACTGTTTAATTTCGCAACAGCCATTTTCTCTTTTAATGGCTGAATTCCAACAGTCACATTTTCATCTATATAAACTCAACTGTCAAGTCAATCAGTATTGCAAAAAATCATTCTCTTGCTCCACATAATTGCTGCCATTCGCCATGTTGATGTTCTGTTGTGTTGTTCGCTTCTATCTTGGCGATCAACAATACCTCTTCATCTTCCTGTGCAACCGAAGAATAGTTGTTGGCTAGAACCTTGTACTGTGAGTGCACACTTACAACGCCGTTGCCGTTGAATCTTGGAGGGTAGTCGCTGGACCTGCCTTGCACCGAGCATTCACACTGATGGGCGAAAATCTACTCATAAGGACAGTGCCTAGCACGCATCGGCTGACTGATAAGTCCATTCCTTTCTCTGATTTTTAATAACATCATCCTCTTATCTCTGAATTTTACAACACGTCCTACATAGAAGACTACTCTATTGCCTAAGCAAGGACTGCTACATTGAACAGGGATGCCACCGGTACCACTGTTTCTCTAGACTTGGCTTAGGGTTCTTCATTCATGAATGTAAAATATCATGAGTCAACCTACGTTACATGCATTATGCATTAACACATTAATTGGAAAAATCTCTAAATCGAGCTTCCCCGTCCAACAAGTAGTTTAAGAGAGACGAGAATGAATTTTATGGATTTACCTTCTTAATATGGGCATGTAATATGCATAGTATCAATTGGCATGCCCTCAACAATAGCATATGCCGGATAGTTTGTAAAAAAATTTTCTCACCAAGAGCATATTTATGGCAGCAGGCCCACTAAATTTAATGGGGTGATTAATAGCACTAAGAATCTGCATCAGTAGACGGAGAGATCTTGTCGCAGTCTTGATTATTGGATCCATGCATATCTACCCATTTATCTTTCGCTCTTTGTTGCAAAACTAAACTGATCCTGTAATATCTATTGGACTGGTCAATTAAAACGAAATATTTAATCCGGCAGTACTCACTTGTAATTGAGAAACTTGATTGAACAGATTCCCACAGTGTCCTCTACTTGAAGTTGTGAATGATATGTCATTAACGGATCCTAAACATCTGATAACATCCTATGAGAATCACCTTACCTACTCACTCAAACTCTACTAGCATCTTCACTCGAGACATCGTAAAATTACAGTTCCTTGGACTCTCTTTCCTTCTTTCTTTCTTAAGTTTGATTTAGTTATTGGGTTTATTTCTTTCAACTTCTATTAAACATGCCCTAATCAATATTGGTTTCAATGAGTGTTATATGTACATGAAATGTTTATGTTCGACATGTGTAATAAGAATTTCTGTGTTTGCTATGTCATGTCATTTTCAAGTCTATATTCTTGTACCTATCTCTCTACCCTATATTTTGATGTGCGTTCTACCAATTCTTTTGCTTCAGTTGGATAATCACATATGTCAATTGCTTGAATGCCTTTTCACTTTACCTAGCGATCAATTGGCAGTTTGGCGCAAAAGAGAGGGGAAAAAACATTGGGAAACTATATTGCAATGTCAAAGATTCCTAAATGAAATTCTCGACAAAATTTTTCCAACAACCAAAACATTTCCATAGAGAAACTTTAGTTATGGCCGTGTTTTTGGAAGGAAAGGATGGGGTTGCAAACTCGTGCCTCTTAGCCCAATTTATTGATAGGAACAGATTACAACCCAACCCAAGCAATACCTGCCAACTGAAAAGTGTATTGCCCAACAAGTTTAAAAATGTTCCCATATATACACGGCAAAATACAAAAGGAAACCCTACAACTGAACACAGCAGACGAAAATAAAAGACACAGAACTAAGGCAAACTAAGATATCACTCCAAAAAACGAAGATGGTGTTCACACCATCTGCAGTCTTAATACTAAGGGGCTAGGCAACAGAAGGGTGATGGAGGCACCTACCTAAAAACTCCCAACTGTACGGGTCTTCACTCTTTGGGCACTACATGAAGGTTATGCAGTTACACCAACCTGAGCAGTAGCAAGATCATTTCTCTAGCTAGTCCCAGTTTGAGCGGTAACATTAGGCACATACTCATCCATATTAGCAGCAGCGAGCTCAGACCAGACTAGACACATCTATATGCCCTAACATCCTCATAACTGTGCTGACAGCATGACCCTCCAAGTCTTGTCTGTTGGAATTAATGGCTCACTTGGCCATTTGGTCACTCCCACTCTCTTGTTTAGTCCCACATTGGATAGGCCAACACCCTTGAGTGGGTATATAATAGGATTCTCTCCTATGGGCTATTGGACTTGTTAATGGGCTAGAAATTGGGGGTAGCTCGCGTGCACATGAGCCCAAGCAAAGGGCCGAGCCCAATCCGGGTTGGGCCGAATGGAAAATCTGGGCGACGGATCCGGAAACCCTTAGCGTGTCTGCGCTGGTGTCGTGCCTGCGCAGGGGGGGGGGGGGGGGGGGGGGGGGGGGTTCACGGGTGCGCGCGCGGAGTGCCCGAGTTTTGACTCGTATTTTTTAGCCCATTTTACTTTTTTGAATTCAAAAGGCCCAGTGCGTTTTATTTCATTAAATTGGCCCGTACGTTTCATTTCATTAAATTGGCGTTAATATTCTCAACAGTCATTTTTTGTTTAATGCCTGCATTCATGACTGAATTCCAACAGTCATTCTTTTCTTCTATATAAACTCTTTCGTCAAGGGTTTTTCATCACTACCCGAAAACTTCTGTTCTTCTTCCTCTCGTTCACCTAAATTTCTTCTCTCCTGGGTATCGCTCTCTGTGCAAGCTCCACGCTTCTGGCCGCGAGTGGACGCGTCCAGACGCGACTGCGTTAACCTTGGGGAACAGCCGGCATCATCCGATTACCACCACGGTCGGGCCGTAGTTGTTTTCAAGGCAGTGGCTCATCCACGGCGCAGTTCCTCGTCCCTGTCTCGGTTTTCCTGTTTCCTTCTTATTCGTATTTTGTTTTCACTCGACCTTTAACTCTCTGTATTTCCTTCTGCAGCCATAGATCTTTTTCTTCCAGGTCTAACAATTTGTAAACAACTACTCACTTCGCTATGGCTGTCACTCCTTCCAAGTCATTCCTCGATCTGTCCAAGTTGGCACCCCTCGATGGTACCAACTACAAACGGTGGTCGCAAAAACTACTCATGTTTTTTGAACAGCTTGAAATTGACTACGTCCTTTTCAAAGACTGTCCCCCTCTTCCTCCTTCAGGCACTCCACCAACTTCTGTTGATGGTGATGCTATTGCTGTTATTCCTCCTGCCAACTCTTCTGCTTCTGCAGAAATTCTGAAATATGATAAAGACAACAAGACTGTTCGCTGTCACCTCCTTCATCATATGAAGGATTCTTTATTTGATTTATATATGATTCATAAGTCTGCTAAACTAATCTGGGATTCCCTAGAAAAGAAGTATGGATCTGATGATGCAGGAAAGAAGAAGTATGTTGTTGGCAAGTGGCTCCACTTCCAAATGCTCGACGACAAGCCCATCATGGAACAAGTACACATCTACGAGAACCTTTGCGCAGATGTTCTCAACGAAGGCATGAAGATGTGCGAGATCTTTCAGGCGAACGTGCTGTTGGAGCGGTTCCCACCTTCCTGGGCTGAGTACAGGAACCATCTCAAACACAAGAAGAAAGATATGTCCCTGCAGGAGCTCATCAGTCATATGCGAACCGAAGAGGCTAATCGCCTCAAAGATAAGCCTGACTCTTCTCCTGTCATTTCTATCAAAGCTAACATCGTTGAATCCTCTGGCCCCTTCAACAAAACCAGGTTCAACAATAAAGGGAAGAAGCCCTTTAAACAAGGACAGAACAAGAAGTCAGGTCACTTCACCAAACCAGACAGTAAGGTCCATAAGCCGAACATTGTCTGCTATGTGTGCGGCAAACCTGGCCATAAAGCCTACCAATGCTTTCAACGCCAGGGAACCCAAAAGCCACCCCAGAAGCAAGGTGGCTCTGCTGCTCAAGCCAACCTTGCTGAACCAGATGAAGTCATTGCTGCTGTCATCGTTGAAGCCAACATGGTGGCCAACAACGTTGATTGGATCCTAGACACTGGCGCGACAAGACATCTCTGCGCAAACAAGGATCTGTTCCACGACTTCAAGGATGCTGCGGACACAGACTGCGTCTTCATGGGAAATTCTGCTGCTTCCTGAGTTGCTGGTAAAGGTACTATCATGCTAAAACTAACATCAGGAAAGACTCTCTCCCTCAGCAACGTCCTTTATGTCCCATCTCTGCGTCGCAACCTCGTGTCTGGTGCCTTACTAAACAAAGCAGGTCTAAAACTTGTCTTTGAGGCTGACAAGGTTGTTATTTCTCGCAGTGGAGACTTTGTTGGGAAGGGCTATCTGAGTGATGGACTCTTTGTTCTGAATGTAGTTTCTGATTCAATGAATAAATCTGCTGTTGCTTATATTGCTGAATCTTTAGACTTATGGCATTGCCGACTAGGCCATGTCAATTTTGCTTCTATTAAAAGATTAAATAACTTAGATCTAATATCTGCTACAAGTTCGTCTGAATTCTCTAAATGTCAAATCTGTGTAGAAGCCAAATACACTAAAAAACCGTGTAAACCTGTTGCTGTTAGACAGTCAGAACTTCTTGGTTTAATTCATTCAGACCTAGCAGACTTTAAATCTACTAGAAGCAAAGGAGGAAAACATTACTACATCACTTTTGTAGATGATTACTCTAGATTCACTAGGGTATATCTTCTAAAAACTAAGGATGAGGCTGAAGAAATGTTCCTTAAATATAAGTCAGAAGTAGAAAACCAACTTGATAGAAAAATCAAAAGGTTTAGGTCTGACAGAGGTGGAGAATATAGCTCCCATACCTTAAAAGACTTCTGTGAGAAGAATGGAATCATACATGAGTTCAGTGCTCCTTATGTTCCCCAACAAAATGGTATAGCTGAACGAAAGAATAGGACTCTGAAAGAAATGATGAATGCCATGCTATTAAGTTCAGGATTATCTGATGACATGTGGGGGGAAGCCATTCTCTCTGCTTGCCATATCCTTAATAGAGTACCCCATAAGAAACTAGACAAAACACCTTATGAATTGTGGAAAGGTTATCCCCCTAACCTTAAATTTCTTAGAGTGTGGGGGTGTCTGGCAAAGGTAGGACTACCTGACTTTAAGAAGTCAAATATTGGGTCTAAAACTTATGATACTGTTTTTATAGGGTATGCTCATAATAGTGCTGCATATAGATTCATGTCCTTAACAGATAACTCTATTTCTGAGTCTAGAGATGCAGAGTTTTTTGAGCATGTCTTTCCTTTGAAAAAGGAATTAACAGGATCTTTGCCCCTTGTACCTCCCATAGAATCTCTTCCTTCTTCTTCACCTATATCTTCTGATATGCATACATGTAGTTCTACTTTTAGTGAAGAACCTAGAAGGAGTAAGAGGCAAAGGACTGAAGCCAATTTTGGACCTGACTTTATAACTGCCTTTCTGTCAGAAAATGGTTGTATAGATATGCTTAGTGATGAGATAGTGTCTACCTTTTTAATAGAAGAAGACCCAAAAACCTATGATGAGGCAATGAGATCCATTGATGCTAGTTTTTGGAAAGAAGCTATTAAAAGCGAACTTGATTCTATTGTATCCAATCAAACTTGGGAATTAGCCGAGTTACCTAAAGGTAATAAGCCTATTAGTAATAAATGGATTTTCAAGAAAAAGATGAGACCTGATGGATCGATAGAAAAATTCAAAGCTAGACTTGTGATCAGGGGTTTTACTCAAAAGAAAGGATTAGACTACTTTGACACATATTCTCCTGTGACCAAGATTGCAACCATTAGGACTCTAATTGCCTTAGCTGCAATTCATGAGTTAGTCATACATCAAATGGATGTTAAGACAGCCTTCCTAAATGGCGATCTAGAAGAAGAAATCTACATGTCCCAACCCGAGGGTTTTGTAGTTGCTGGTGAAGAGAATAAGGTTTGCAGGCTTAGAAAGTCTTTATACGGCTTAAAGCAAGCTCCTAAGCAATGGTATGAGAAATTCAACAGCACCTTAATAAGGAATGGATTTGTTGTAAACACATCTGATTCTTGTGTTTTTTCTAAACTTATAGGATCAGATTGTGTAATTATTTGTCTCTATGTCGATGACATGTTACTTTTTGGGAATAATCTAGATATTGTAAATGAAACCAAAAATTTCTTGTCATCTCAATTTGAGATGAAAGACCTAGGAGAAGCTGATGTCATTTTAGGAGTTAAAATTGTTAGAAACTCTTATGGCATCTCCTTGAGTCAATCTCATTACGTAGAGAAGGTGCTGAAGAAATTCAACTGCTTTTATGTTGTTCCTGCTAGAACTCCCTATGACCCTAGCATACATTTGAAAAAGAATTTAGGAGAGAGTATTTCTCAATCTGAATATGCTAAGATCATAGGAAGTGTGATGTTCCTTATGAACTGTACTCGACCCGATATAGCCTATGCTGTTAGCAGGCTAAGTCGGTACACTCATAACCCTAGTAATGAACATTGGACTGCTCTTCATCGTTTATTAAAGTACCTGAAAGGGACTATTGATTGGTGTTTGCATTTCAGCAAATTTCCTGCTGTGTTAGAAGGATTTTGTGATGCAAACTGGGTTTCAGATAACGATGAAGTTAGTTCAACTAGTGGTTTTTTATTCTCCTTGGGTGGAGGTGCTATATCTTGGAAGTCTTCCAAACAGACATGTATAGCACGTTCCACCATGGAATCTGAATTTATTGCTCTTGAGTTGGCAGGGCAAGAGGCTGAATGGCTGAGGAACCTGTTGGCAGACGTGCCTTTATGGGGAGGAAAAACTGCTCCAGTTTCCCTTCATTGTGATTCTCAGGCAGCCATTGGTGTTGCTAAAAATAATGTCTACAACGGGAAGAAGAGACACATTCGGATCAGGCACGGTGTGGTTAAACAACTCCTAAAAAATGGAGTAATTTCTTTGGAATATGTAAGGTCTGAAAGAAATCTTGCAGACCCACTAACCAAAGGATTGCCAAGGAAAGTGGTTCTTGATTCGTCAAGGGGGATGGGGCTAAAGTCCATGAGTTAAGGTTATATGGTTGATACCCAGTGTGGTCTAACGAAGCCATATGATCCTTAACAAACACTACATTTCCATCCCTATGGCGTGTGGTAGTGTTCTTTGAATCTATAGCCAAGTTTGGTGGTGCTATTGAGAAGCACTTGATGGATTCATTTTGAGACAAGTCCATAACCAGTTTTGGTGGTGCTATTGAGAAGCACTTGGTGGACTTAAACAGAGGTTGAGCTGTATGCTCTTAATGGTTTCATAACCAGTTTTGGCGGTGCTATGGAGAAGCACTTGATGAACCACCTATGTGGGTGTGAGGGTTTGGCCACCCTCTATGAAAGACAAGGGCAGTCTTTCTAGAGCACTCACGAGACCCAAGGTCTGCGCATGGCCTATAGCGCTCGTTATGTATCGCGGAGTTTGCACAAACTCAAGGGAACAATATGTGTTGTGGGGGGTTCACAATCGAACTCTAATGAGTTCAAGAGCTATTCACTCATTAGAAAGTAAGTTGTTACCTCACTTCACTACGTATCAATTCAATCGAAAGACATTGATACTTAAGTATTCATCCCTCTTTACCCAGGATCTTTCTCTTCTCTTCTTGAGCCATTAAGTGGGGGATTGTTGGAATTAATGGCTCACTTGGCCATTTGTTCACTCCCACTCTCTTGTTTAGTCCCACATTGGATAGGCCAACACCCTTGAGTGGGTATATAATAGGATTCTCTCCTATGGGCTATTGGACTTGTTAATGGGCTAGAAATTGGGGGTAGCTCGCGTGCACATGAGCCCAAGCAAAGGGCCGAGCCCAATCCGGGTTGGGCCGAATGGAAAATCTGGGCGACGGATCCGGAAACCCTTAGCGTGTCTGCGCTGGCGTCGTGCCTGCGAGGGGGGGGGGGGGTTCACGGGTGCGCGCGCGGAGTGCCCGAGTTTTGACTCGTATTTTTTAGCACATTTTACTTTTTTGAATTCAAAAGGCCCAGTACGTTTTATTTCATTAAATTGGCCCGTACGTTTCATTTCATTAAATTGGCGTAAATATTCTCAACAGTCATTTTTTGTTTAATGCCTGCATTCATGACTGAATTCCAACAGTCATTCTTTTCTTCTATATAAACTCTTTCGTCAAGGGTTTTTCATCACTACCCGAAAACTTCTGTTCTTCTTCCTCTCGTTCACCTAAATTTCTTCTCTCCTGGGTATCGCTCTCTGTGCAAGCTCCACGCTTCTGGCCGCGAGTGGACGCGTCCAGACGCGACTGCGTTAACCTTGGGGAACAGCCGGCATCATCCGATTACCACCACGGTCGGGCCGTAGTTGTTTTCAAGGCAGTGGCTCATCCACGGCGCAGTTCCTCGTCCCTGTCTCGGTTTTCCTGTTTCCTTCTTATTCGTATTTTGTTTTCACTCGACCTTTAACTCTCTGTTTTTCCTTCTGCAGCCATAGATCTTTTTCTTCCAGGTCTAACATTGTCGCTCTACCAAACAAATACTCATCATTGTCAGCAGCAATGTCAGTGACATCAGATTTTGCTTCTTCATCTAATCCACCATCGCAACTAGTCCTTCCGAATTGCTTCGTTGCCATCCGCCCAGCAATTCCACAAGGTCTTGGTCCGTTGGCAAACATACTCTTCTGCTTAGAAGACATATTACATAACCAAAAAAATAACAAAACGGTTAATTTTGGTCAGTTGCACCGTAAGATTGTGCAATGTTCGCCCGGCCAATGATTTCTCTTTTACTTTATAATGTTTGTACTGGCGTTTAATTAAGGTTCTCATGTGATTATTAGAGACTAAGCATATGGTCAACAATTGCAGAATAAAGTGCATAAGAGAAGGCGGCGTCCGGTTCACAATCGACGGCCGAAAGTTCTTCTACACGGTGCTGATCAGCAATGTAGCCGGGGCTGGGGACATGACCGCTGTTAAGATCAAAGGTTCGATGACAGGTTGGCTTCCCATGGGCCGGAACTGGGGACAGAACTGGCACATCAGCACCGACCTCAAAGGCCAGTCTCTTTCTTTCGAGCTCACCGCCAGCGATGGCGCCATCCTTGTCTCTTACAACGTTGCGCCAAAAGACTGGAGCTTTGGCAAGACCTACATCGGCAAGCAGTTCCCTTTCTGATTCAATACCCGTCTCTAAATTTTGTTATACCATGAAGCGAAAATTACTTCATTTTTTTGGACGTACACTTCGCCTTCCAACAACTTGCAAGCAGCTCTCAAAAGGCTATATGTACGTGATCATGATGTTTATGGCATCTACTTGGTTGTAAGACAAAATTTAAAGTGTAGTCTCACATGGACGTTAATAGTTGTGTATTTGACTCTTTATCGTTGTGATCCAGATCTCGTCATCTGAACTTTTTTTAGACGGGGGCGTTTTGCTGAGCCATGAATGAATCGGAATTCACAGGACTAGCATGTGAAAACTGCAAGTACACGGGGAGGATTCAGGAGCTAATGTGTAGTGATATACAGCTGTTTGTTGATGTGTAATTGCAGTTTTTACATGATAGTCCTGCTGCCGTAAATTTCACTCGCATAATTAAAGCTTAGCTCAAGAAACATGATGCTCTTTGTTTGGAGGTCATGTGTTTGGTTTTTTTTCCATTTATGGTGAGTAGGGATTTTTGGATTAAATTAAAGAGAAGCTCACTTTAATATGCAATGCTTTTTTGTTTTTGGTGTTTGTGATTTTTTTATCCGGTTGAACGCTGGTAAAGCGTGCATGGGGAGTTCCCATCGTTCGAACCCGGGTTGCCTTGCAATGAGTTCGAGGGCAATGCCGATGTAGCAATGCATTCTTTTTCATTGGTGCTTCTTGTCCATGTAACTTGATTTTTCTTTCTACTTGTTCCAAGACCACGTCCATTTTCATATAATAATACATTTTCTTACAATAATAATAATAATGATAAAGTAATAGGCGATAAGGGGAACCCCCTTCAAGGCCCATTGAAATCTATCGGACCAAGGCCCATTGCAAAGTGATAAGAACCAAATCAAATCTGAAATTTATTAGCAATAAATTGAAAATTAAAAGCATAAATGATTACACTTTTAGTGGTAATCGTCCTCCCACGACGCTGATTGATAGTGGACGTCCACACCCTCCCTAGAACGAGAAATATTCTCCTCTCAAATATCAAACCAACTCACAAATTTCCCATATTATGGCCGGCTAGAGATCCCCTCTGTTTATAATCATCCAATTAAATGTCTAATTACCCAAATACACATTCAATAATAAAAATCACAAAAATGCTTCCAAAAGTGGCCGGATCTAATATTACTCCGCCCCCGAAAATCCACATTGTCCTCAAGGTGGTGCATGAGATGTGTGTGGCTTCCGTTCCAAGCTCTGATCGCATGCCTCCTCACAGTCAAAAGAAAGAGATATTGTTCTCCACTGCCTTCAACGTCGTCTTGACAAACGTCATGGTAGTCGTCCAACAGATCTAAAGGTCCTCCATAACCCAAACTGAAATGTTGTCGCTCAGACGTATTTCCAATTAAAAACCAATGGCCTTGTGGCCATTTAAGAGTGACGATGAGCCAAAACGTGTCCTGAAAGATATCGCCGGGTCAAGGCGAGGCCCAGAGGGTGTCATCGGGCTCCCACAAGTACTTTTGAGGGTCATCGATGTCATCGTGCTGCTGGAAGAGCTCTGTTGCACGCTGTGTTGGATCCCAAAAGCCAAATCCTCGCTGTCCGGCGCCTCGGAGGGCCCGTCGCCGCTCCTGAAGGGCCGGCAGCCCCTGGGGAACCTGGAGCGGCTGGGGCCCCTTCTGGAGGGGCGGCAGCCCCCTAGGGGCCCCAAGAGGGGCTGGGACCCCTGCAGGAGGGGCTGCCGCCCCTTCTAGATGGACGACATCTCCTCGGGGATACCCGGGAGGGGCGGGCCCCTCTGTTTCACTACCGGAACGCTCGTCTCTCGCTGTTAGGATACCCTAGGGCTTCTTGGTTCACGGCTTTGCATCGTGGCCTTCGGATTTGCCGTTCTTCTCCGTCTCCTTCAGATCTGGTATCGAATCGGCTTTGCATCGTGGCCTTCGGATCTGCACCGTTCTTCTCCGTCTCCTTCAGATCTGGTGTCAAATCACCTTGGAATTGGAGCTCCTCGTTGAAAGACACCACCTTTGTACTCAGATCTGTGTCGTTTGCCTTCAACCTCTCCTGATTTGTGATGCCGCTCTTCTCCTTCTCCAGTTCTGTGGCGCTGCTCATCTCCTTATATATATCCGCGTCAAAAGCTATCGACTTTTCACTCTTTCTCATCCAAAGTCGACGCCTTTAGCCCAAAATTAGGGTTTTTGCCGTCGTTTCCCCCTTTCGCCACGAGGAGTGTAAGTTGCTTGATCTCTTGACCCAACTACCTGGACTCTTGGACTAATTGCACGATAGCCTCCAATTCCTTCGTCATGGATCTTATCTCTTCCCTCGAGATCGAACCGCTCTGATACCAAAATGATAGGAACCAAACCAAATCTAAAATTTATTAGCAATAAACTGAAAATTAAAATGATAAATGATTACACTTTTAGGGGTAATCGCCCTTCCAAGGCGTCGATTGATAGGGGACGTCCGTGTTGAGTATTGGTGTTTCATACCAATCTTATTTTGATGATGATCACAACATTATGTTGTTGCTAATGACTCTCATATTTTAGTCTCTCAGTTTTATTTCAAGAATATCTTTCTTGGAGACTAATCATTTGGTGCAAGGATGTACATCAAGTGGAGAAGAGCCAAAGCTTGGACTCAAGGAGTGCCAAAGCTTGGAGATGATGGAGAGCAATCAAGGCATCAAGATTGAAGACTTAGACTCTAAGGAAAGCATTGTAATCCATGAAATTTACTTTATTGCGTTCTCTCTCTTTTGAGTCTAGGATTAATGTAATGCCTTGTTAGATGGTTTACTCATTCATGCATATGCATCTAACCATCTTAGTAAGCCTTAGGATTATCATAGAATCCAACCCAATAGGTTCACTCTGTCCAAAGACTCATTTGGAGTCTCTGGCTTTCCATCAGTCGCCTGCTGAAGGAAACACAGTCGACTGGGTGATTTCCAGTCGCCTGTAGATCCTTCTACAGTCGCCTGATATGCACAGCTCAAGTCAACATTTCAATTGACTCAAACTTGAGCTTTACGCACAGTCGACTATTGGTCAGCTTACAGTCGCATGTATAATTATAGTCGCCTGTAGATTGGTCACCAGTCGCCTGTATAGCGTAAGTGCATTCTCTGCATCTCTCTGTTGTTTCTCCATCTTATACAGCAGACGACTGATTAAGGTTTTACAGTCGAATGGCTAATATACAGTCGACTGTATTATTGACATCAGTCGCCTGTATGCTTAACTGGAGAAAGAGTGCAGCTCTCTGTTTCATTCCATCCCCTGCAACAGTCGCCTGCTGAAGGAATTACAGGTGCATGTCCTGTTCTCAGTCGACTGTATCGACTTCATCAGTCGACTGTCCTGGCTCAGATTATAGCCGTTGGATATTTTATAGCCGTTGATCAGTCGACCGTATTTTGATCATCAGTCGACTGTTCCTGTCGTTTTCGTCCAGTTTCTAGCCGTTACAGAATTGATTCTTTGGCTGTTTTCTTGGGTTTTGGGGTTTGATATAGGGTTCCTATATATATGAGTGTGCTGATATCTCTTATACTTCTTGATGCTATTGAATATCTCAAGAGATCTATAAGCAACTCTCAAACTCCCTCAATTCCCTCTTAAGAGCTCTCATTCATCTTCATGCATTGAAGTCCAGCTCAAGGGAATTCATCCAAGTGCTTTCAAGCATATCTCAACACTTGGAGATCCTCTTCCATGCCTTGCATCCATTAATGAGTAAGCATCTCAAGGCATAAGTAAGAGTATTTACTTTACTTGGTGTAATTTGTGTCTCTAATTCTCTTTGTGGGAATTAGAACTTTCTCTCTTTGTGGGAGGTTGTCTCTTTGTGGGTTTAGGATATTCTCTTTGTGGGAATAACTCTCTTTGTGGGAGTAACTCTCTTTGTGGGAGTTTAGTGTCCTAGTGTAGGGCTAACCCTAATTTGCTGAGTGGGAGTTAGTGATTCTCTGTGTGGGAGTCTTGATCCTCGTGTAGTATTGGTTGGGTCCTTGTGTAGGGCATAAATCCTCTTTGTCGGGGTATCTTGTAACGACTGGTTTTTCATGTATTTGGGTTATCTATATTATATATATATGTTTTGGTGGATTTTCTCCTTATGTGTGGTTTCGTCTTCGTAGCTTTCGTTTTCGTTCGTTTCGTCGTGATTTTCTAGCTTCTTCCTTAGAATCGTTGATCTTGGAGTAAGTCACTCATGACGAACTTCAAATCGCTCATATTTTAGAGTTAGAGTGATCTTAGAAGTTGTAGAAATCTTCTCGAAGCTTTGCGCTTCAATTCGGCACGTTTGTGCACTTTAGTTGGTTCAAGTAGGGGGACCAACCGACTAGATTGAGATCTAGTCGGTCAGGAACTCTACTGGAACCAACTAGTTCATTGAATCAATAATTCAGAAGTCACGGTTTACTCTTAGTCGGTCTAAGATCAACCACCGACCGACTAGATGTGAAACTAGTCGGTCAGAACTTGCTCTCAGACCGACTAGTTCCTTTGATTAATTTCACCTAAGTTACTGTTTATCGTTAGTCGGTCTAAGAACAACCAATGACCGACGAGGTTGCAAACTAGTCGGTCAGCCATTGTTCTTTAACCGACTAATTCATTGACCATTTTGTCGACCTGAGTTACTGTTTGGTGTTAGTCGGTCACAGTTAGCCGACCGACCGACTAGTTTTCAAACTAGTCGGTCAGCCAACCTTCTTTGACTGACTAACCGCTGTCGAAACCCTAGGTTTCGCCCAGCCGCCACACGATTTTCTATTTAAACCCCAAACATTTTCTTTTCTTTCTTTCTCTTCTCTTGGCCATTTCCTTTCCCCCTTGACATCTGATCTTCCCCAACCTTCCTCTAGCCATTCCTCCTTCCTCAAGAGCCCCTCTCCCTCTCCATTTAGGCCGGCCTTCAAGCTTTAGGCCGCCTCAAACCCCCAAAATCCCATTTTCTCCAGATTTCTCCATCCATTCCAGATCTGAACCGTGGTTTCCCGGATCGTTATTCCATCGCCGTGCTTGCTCGGCATCGTTCTTCCGCTAACGATTCGGTAATAACTCGCCCCTATAATATTCTCCTAACCCATTTGTGATTTTGTAAAACCCTAATAAATATGGATGTTGTTTTGATGATTGTTTCTCCATAACAGCGACTTTCCCCGTAGAGTAGCGATTGTGAGACAAACCTACGCGATCGTCATCCTCGGTGCTAGGCAAGTGAAACTTACCACCTAGGGTTTTAGGTCATGCCTTAGGCCATTTGCTTGTTGTAGCGTAAAAGAGACTAGACAGTGAAATGATAGCTGCCTAGACGCCTATTTGATCTAGTTTGACAACGAAACTAGATCCGTCACCTCAATTGATCTAGCTTGACAACGAAGCTAGATCCAACCTTTTAACTTGTTGTTCATGCATATTAAACTGCCATGTTTAATTCCTTATCTGAACGCCTTACTACATGCCATGCCATCCATGTTGAATGTCGCATTCGTAGCACACGCTACAATACTTGTGTTTCCTGGCTCGTGTTCCAGAAGCGGGCCACGTGTGTTGGTCGATAGCCAATGTCCGATCTACTTGTTTCCGGCTAGGCACCTGCGTTGCAGGCATAACCCTAGGCCAGGCTAGGCACCTGCTTTTTAGCGGGCACAACCCTATGCCAAATACACTTCCTGGATCGTGATCTAGAAGCGAGCATTCCGTGTTCGGGGGTAATGCCCTGGCTCGATACACGTGGAGGGGTAGGGATAAGCGGTCACCTGAGCTTACGAGTTGGCCCGATCAGCCACTCTAGCCAGCAAACGAAATCTCTGTACACAACTTGTTTACTTGACGTGTTCACTTGAGGTGAACTACTTGACTTGTACTTGTTCGTGTTTCTACTTGTAAAACTTGTTATCCATGCCATACTTGCTACTTGCTACTTGTACTTCCCTTTACTTGTCACTTCCATACTATACTTGCCATGTTATGCATCATACTAGAACTGCTAGGTTGCTAGTTTGCCTTCACTTTCGTTTCCTTGCTCAAGTCTTGTTAGACTTGCTGACATGTGCCCCTTTACTCTTTTGGGTGACACATGTTAGATCCCGAGCCTGAGAGTGCTACGGAGGACGTGGTGTTTGCTGACGCTGAGTCAGAGCCTGCGTTCGTTGAGGAGTACAAGGACACGGGCGATCAGTCGTAGAGGCTGCTTGTGTTCTTCGTTTTAGATTGTTTTTGTTGTCGGTGCGTAGCACCAATACTCTGTTTATGTTTGTCCTTGTTGGCCTTGTTCTGGGCCTTTAGACTCTTTCTGTTTAGCCTGGTGGCTTTTCTGGATGTTGAACTTAATTTTAATGTTGGACAATTCTGAGATTTGGAATTTTATTTCTGTATCTCCTTGCATTATTATCTTGTTCTGCTCGTGGTTACAGGGACCTGCATATGTTTTATTGACGCTTATCAGGCGCGTAGCTTCACAGCTTCACGTCTGTGCGGACCTTCTCACGTCTCGCCTTCATTTTAGGGAAGCGAGGCGTGACAGGTTTTGTTGGTGGCCCATGCAGGTCCCATCTGTAACTGCGAATTGTCGGAATAACGATAATAATATTAGAATGTCCAATAAACTAAGTTCGACAACCGAGTCATAAGCTATGAGTCTAATCGGTTTCGTTTTCTGTGTCATTAGATGGCAGGAAGGCGATTTACCCGTGGTGGTGGTAGCGCGCCCCCTCATGACGAGGAGCCTGAGCGGGAGCCCACCAATGGGGAGATGATGCGGATGATGCTTCAGATGATGCAGGTGCAGCAGGGCGTGCTCCTGCAAGTCCAGAATGCTCCAGTTGTTCGGGGTGCTCGGGCAATCCAGGATGCCCCTCGCTCCGAGCCGGGAGCGAAGCAATTTCGGGAGCTGGGTCCCGCTTATTTTGATGGGTCTGAGGGTCCTCTAGCTGCCGATGAGTGGATTCGGAACATAGAGGATAATTTGAAGATGGCGAAGATCAGCCCGTCTGGATGGGTTGATCTGGAGAAGCAGCAACTCAAGGATAATGCTCAGAACTGGTGGGATGCGGAAGAGAAGATACTGGTGGAGCCGATAGCTTGGGCTACCTTTAAGTCCAGGTTTGATGAGGAGTTCTTTCTGATGGCTGCCAGGAAGGAGATGCTGCAGCGTTTTATTGAGCTGAAGCAAGGGAGCTTGACGGTGGACCAGTACCACCAAGAGTTCATTAGGCTGAGTCGGTTCGCACCAAAGATGGTGCAGGATGCTGATGAGAGGGCTCAGAGGTTCCTGCAGGGACTTGCTTTGGAGCTTCAGAGTTTTATGTCTTCCTCTGATCTGGACTCTTATCAAAAGGTTCTGGTGGCTGCGAGGAGGCAGGAGCTGAACCTGAGTCAGAGGAGGGGACATGTTGCCGAAGCTGGGAAGAGGCCTATGGAGCAGGCCAGAGCGGTGGTTAGGCCTGGTTTCAAGCCTAACCAGCCAGCTCAGTTTAAGAGGCCAGGAGGGCCTATTCAGAAGACTTACCATTTCTGCGGCAGGACCGGGCATATCAAAGATCAGTGTAGGAGATTCCTGGGCCAGTGTGTTGTCTGTGGAGATCCTACCCATACCATGAAGGATTGTCTGAGGTCGAAGCAGCCTTGGAAGGCACCTGTTGCAGCACAGCCGTTGCAGCAGAGAGCGTCTGTTCCTACTGGACGTGGAGCAGCTCTTGTTCCACAAAGACAGGCCTTTCGGCAGGCTTTTCAGCCGAGGAGGCAGGCATTTCTGATGACAGCTATGGAGAATGGGGCTGTGGATGAGGTTATCGCAGGTAACTCTCAATCTAGCTGTTGCTTTCCTAGTTAGTTTGAGTGTTAGATTATGTTTGGTTGCTTGCACATGATTGTTTGCTAGACTAGGGCTTGATTGTTAGACTGTTTGTAGGTATGATTTTGGTGTGCACATTTCCTGCACGAGTCCTCTTTGACTCAGGTGCATCGATGTGCATTATTTCTCGGAGCTTCGTGGAGAAGCATTCCTTGGCGACGTCCCCTCTTCCGAAGAGTTGGAATATCGTCACATGAAATGGCGTGGTCTCGGTGCATCTTGGTTTCAATTCTTGCTCGTTGGTGGTCTGTGGACATGAGCTTTACGCTGATTTCATTGTCCACGACATCATCAACTATGATGCGGTCCTTGAGATGGATTGGCTTGCGAGCTTCTATGCTACGATCGACTGTCGAAGGAAGAAGGTGGTGTTCGAGATTCCCAGACATCCAGTATTTGAGTTCAGCCGGGGTAGCAGTTCGCTTGGCCCTGTCAGATTTCGGGCCAGGCCGGTGGAGATTGTGGCTATGCAGATGGAGCTGGAGAGGCCAGCG
Organism: Scilla litardierei; assembly: GCA_030789695.1. Lineage (NCBI taxonomy): Eukaryota > Viridiplantae > Streptophyta > Magnoliopsida > Asparagales > Asparagaceae > Scilla > Scilla litardierei. Next base: position 314,450,096 of record CM061142.1, on the reverse strand, counting down.
GTATTGCGGGACTTCGATGACGTCTTCCCCGAGGAGATGTCTGGGTTGCCGCCCGATCGAGCTCTGGAATTTTCTATTGATCTCATTCCGGGAGCGCAGCCGATTTCGAAGGCGCCATATCGTATGGCCCCCGCTAAGTTGGAGGAATTGCGGAAGCAGCTGGATGAGCTTTTGCACAAGGGTTATATCAATACTAGTGTGTCTCCGTGGGGAGCACCGGTGCTGCTGGTGAAGAAGAAGGACGGTTCGCGTCGCATGTGCGTGGACTACAGGGAGCTGAATGCGGTGACCATCAAGAATAAATACCCGTTGCCTCGCATCGATGATATTTTTGATCAGCTTGGAGGTTCGAGGGTGTTTTCGAAGTTGGATCTGAGGAGTGGTTATCATCAGCTGAAGGTGAAGAAGGAAGATGTTCCGAAGACAGCGTTCAGGACGAAGTATGGACACTATGAGTTTGTGGTTATGCCTTTCGGTGTAACCAATGCACCCGCAGTTTTCATGAATCTGATGAATCTGATTTTCTATGACTTTTTAGATAAGTTTGTCGTTATCTTCATTGACGACATTCTGATCTATTCAAAGTCGGAGGAGGAGCATGCCTCGCACTTGAGGACAGTGTTGGAGATTTTGAGGAAGCATCGTTTGTATGCTAAGTTTTCGAAGTGCGAGTTTTAGCTGGACAGAGTTGCTTTTCTGGGGCATGTGGTGTCAGGCGATGGAATTTCAGTGGATCTCGAGAAGATCAGGGCCATCAGAGAGTGGCCTGTTCCGCAGTCAGCGTCTGAGATCCGGAGTTTCCTTGGGCTTGCTGGTTACTATCGGCGCTTCATTAAGGACTTTTCTCGTATTGCTGAGCCGATGACCAGATTGACGCGGAAGGATGTACCTTTTGTTTGGTCGGGTGATTGTGAGAATGCCTTCGGTGTTCTGAGGGAGAGATTGACGACTGCCCCTATTCTTGTTGTGCCTGATCGCAGTGGAGGGTTTGAGATCTTTTGCGATGCTTCTGGCAAGGGTCTCGGTTGTGTGTTGCATCAGCATGGGCATGTTATGACGTATGCTTCGCGGCAGCTCAAGACTCATGAGAAGAATTACCCGACGCATGACTTGGAGTTGGCTGCCGTCGTGTTTGCGCTCAAGATTTGGATGCACTTCCTGCTGAGTGAGAAAGTGAAGTTCTTCACCGATCACAAAAGCTTGAAGTATATTTTTACTCAGAAGGAGCTCAACATGCGACAGCGTCGATGGTTGGAGCTCATGGCGGATTATGAGATTGATTTGCAGTATCACCCTGGCAAGGTGAATGTGGTTCCTGATGCGCTGAGTAGGCTTCCGGCGGTGATGTTGTTGACTTCGCAGTGGAGATTGCAGCAGGATTTTTGCGAGTCTGGATTTGAGATTGTTCTTCCTGGGGAGGCTTCTTCGTTGATGTGTATGCAGATACAGTCGACGATCGTGGATCGGATCAAGGCTGGCCAGGCTGGAGATCCGAAGCTGGTAAAGATTCGGGAGCAGGTGGAAACCGGTCTGCGGACTGACTTTTTGATTCATGAGGATGGCTCGCTGAGGTTTGGAGCTAGGTTGTGTGTGCCAGCTGGGGATATCAGAGAGGAGTTGTTGGTGGAGGCACACAGTTCGCCGTATTCTGTGCATCCTGGTGGGAACAAGATGTACAAGGATCTTCGTCTGAACTATTGGTGGCATGGTATGAAGAGGAGTGTGGCTCGGAGTGTAGCCAAGTGCTTGGTTTGCCAGCAAGTGAAGGTAGAACATCAGCGTACGACAGGGTTACTACAACCGATTCCGATTCCAGAGTGAAAGTGGCAACACATCACTATGGACTTCGTGACTGGACTACCTCGGAGTCCGAAGCAGAATGACGCGATTTGGGTGATCGTAGATCGGTTGACCAAATCCGCGCACTTTATTCCATTCCGAGTAGGACAGTCCACTGAGGCGCTAGCGAGGAGATACATGGAGGTAAATTCTTTTACTCTCCGTTTCTAATTCCTTTTCCTAGATTAGATAGTGATGTAACGTGAATCGTGCAGGAGATAGTACGACTTCACGGAGTCCCTGTGAGTATCGTGTCGGACAGAGACACGAGGTTCACATCTCAGTTCTGGCAGGTTTGCAGAAGATTTTGGGTACGCGTCTGAGTTTCAGCACGGCGTACCATCCGCAAACGGATGGCCAGTCCGAGAGGACGATTCAGATCTTGGAGGACATGCTGAGGGAGTGCATGTTTGATTTCAAGGGTTCGTGGGAGGACCATCTACATCTGGTAGAGTTTTCCTATAACAACAGCTTCCAGGCGAGTATCGGCATGGCACCTTTCGCCGCGCTTTATGGGAGGAAATGTCGATCACCATTGAGTTGGGATGACGTTGGTGATCGAGAGCTGTTGGGACCTGAGATGATTGTGGAGGCCGTGGATGTTGTCAGGAACATTCGGGAGAGGTTGAGGATTGCTCAGGACCGTTTTAAGCATTGGGCGGATGCTAAACGCTGTCCTTTGGAGTTTCAGCCGGGCGACCATGTGTTTCTGAAGATTTTCCCGAATTGTGGTGTGATTCGCTTTGGAAAGCGAGGGAAGTTGAGCCCGCGATACATTGGACCGTTTGACATTCTGGAGAGAGTTGGCGAGGTAGCCTACCGCTTAGCCTTGCCGCCATCTTTAGAGTGAGTTCACAATGTTTTCCATGTGTCGCAGCTTCGTTGATACATCAGCGATCCATCTCATGCTGTGGATTTCTCGGAGATTACCGTTCGCCATGATATGACGTATGACCAGCAGCCAGTGCAGATTCTGGACAGGCGTCAGAAGTCGCTCTGGAACAAGGTTGTCAATCTTGTGAGGGTGATGTGGCGACACGGCTCGCCAGGAGAGTCTACTTGGGAGAATGAGGACGAGATGCGAGAGCGCTACCCACTTTTGTTCCCGGACACGTGAGTGTTGGGAAATTTCGAGGACGGAATTTTCTTGAGTTGGGGAGGATGTAACGACTGGTTTTTCATGTATTTGGATTATCTATATTATATATATATGTTTTGGTGGATTTTCTCCTTATGTGTGGTTTCGTCTCCGTAGCTTTCGTTTTCGTTCGTTTCGTCGTGATTTTCTAGATTCTTCCTTATAATCGTTGATCTTGGAGTAAGTTACTCATGGCGAACTTCAAATCGCTCATATTTTAGAGTTAGAGTGATCTTAGAAGTTGTAGAAACCTTCCCGAAGCTTCGCGCTTCAATTCGGCACTTTTGTGCACTTTAGTTGGTTCAAGTAGGGGGACCAACCGACTATATTAAGATCTAGTCGGTCAGGAACTCTACTGGAACCGACTAGTTCATTGAATCAATAATTCAGAAATCACGGTTTAGTCTTAGTCGGTCTAAGATCAACCACCGACCGACTAGATGTGAAACTAGTCGGTCAGAACTTGCTCTCAGACCGACTAGTTCCTTTGATTAATTTCACCTAAGTTACTGTTTATCGTTAGTCGGTCTAAGAACAACCAACGACCGACTAGGTTGCAAACTAGTCGGTTAGCCATTGTTCTTTAACCGACTAATTCATTGACCATTTTGTCAACCTGAGTTACTGTTTGGTGTTAGTCGGTCACAGTTAGCCGACCGACCGACTAGTTTTCAAACTAGTCCGTCAGCCAACCTTCTTTGACCGACTAACCGCTGTCAAAACCCTAGATTTCGCCCAGCCGCCACACGATTTTCTATTTAAACTCCAAACGTTTTCTTTTCTTTCTTTCTCTTCTCTTGGCCATTTCCTTTCCCCCTTGACCTCTGATCTTCCACAACCTTCCTCTAGCCATTCCTCCTTCCTCAAGAGCCCCTCTCCCTCTCCATTTAGGCCAGCCTTCAAGCTTTAGGCCGTCTCAAACACCCAAAATCCCATTTTCTCCAGATGTCTCCATCCATTCCAGATTTGAACCGTGGTTTCTTAGATCGTTCTTCCGTCGCCGTGCTTGCTCGGTATCGTTCTTCCGCTAACGATTTGGTAATAACTCGCCCCTATAATATTCTCCTAACCCATTTGTAATTTTGTAAAACCCTAATAAATATGGATGTTGTTTTGATGATTGTTTCTCCATAACAGCGACTTTCCTCGTAGAGTAGCGATTGTGAGATGAACCTACGCGATCGTCATCCTCGGTGCTAGGCAAGTGAAACTTGCCACCTAGGGTTTTAGGTCATGCATTAGGCCATTTGCTTGTTGTAGCGTAAAAGAGACTAGACAGTGAAATGATAGCTGCCTAGACGCCTATTTGATCTAGTTTGACAACGAAACTAGATCCGTCACCTCAATTGATCTAGCATGACAACGAAGCTAGATCCAACCTTTTAACTTGTTGTTCATACATATTAAACTGCCATGTTTAATTCCTTATCTGAACGCCTTACTACATGCCATACCATCCATGTTGAATGTCACATTCGTAGCACACGCTACAATACTTGTGTTTCCTGGCTTGTGTTCCAGAAGCGGGCCACGTGTGTTGGTCGATAGCCAATGTCCGATCTACTTGTTTCCGGCTAGGCACTTACGTTGCAGGCATAACCCTAGGCCAGGCTAGGCACCTGCTTTTTAGCGGGTACAACCCTATGCCAAATACACTTCCTGGCTCGTGATCCAGAAGCGAGCATTCCGTGTTCGGGGGTAATGCCCTGGCTCGATACACGTGGAGGTGTAGGGATAAGCGGTCACCTGAGCTTACGAGTTGGCCCGATCAGCCACTCTAGCCAGCAGACGAAATCTCTGTACACAACTTGTTTACTTGACGTGTTCACTTGATGTGAACTACTTGACTTGTACTTGTCCGTGTTTCTACTTGTAAAACTTGTTATCCATGCCATACTTGCTACTTGCTACTTGTACTTCCCTTTACTTGTCACTTCCATACTATACTTGTCATGTTATGCATCATACTAGAACTGCTAGGTTGCTAGTTTGCCTTCACTTTCGTTTCCTTGCTCAAGTCTTGTTAGACTTGCTTACATGTGCCCCTTTACTCTTTTGGGTGACACATGTTAGATCCCGAGCCTGAGAGTGCTGCGGAGGACGTGGTGTTTGCTGACGCTGAGTCGGAGCCTGCGTTTGTTGAGGAGTACGAGGACACGGGCGATCAGTCGTAGAGGCTGCTTGTGTTCTTCGTTTTAGATTGTTTTTGTTGTCGGTGCGTAGCATCAATACTCTGTTTATGTTTGTCTTTGTTGGCCTTGTTCTGGGCCTTTAGACTCTTTCTGTTTAGCCTGGTGGCTTTTCTGGATGTTGAACTTAATTTTAATGTTGGACAATTCTGAGATTTGGAATTTTATTTCTGTATCTCCTTGCATTATTATCTTATTCTGCTCGTGGTTACAGGGACCTGCATATGTTTTATTGACGCTTATCAGGCGCGTAGCTTCACAGCTTCACGTCTGTGCGGACCTTCTCACGTCTCGCCTCCATTTTAGGGAAGCGGGGCGTGACATATCTCCTTGTGAGATTTGTATTCATTTCTCTGTGTGGGAATATAGTGAATATTGGTGTGGCTGGATGTACCCAAGTTTGGGGAACCAGGGTAAAACTGTGTGTTTGCGTTTGGATTGATTATGCCTTTTAATTCATCTTGCATTTATAATTCCGCATTTGCAAGTTAAATTTTAATTGGACAATTTTATTGCCATTACACTATTCACCCCCCTCTAGTGTGATTGTTAGTTTTGCAAGGGTAGTGCGATCCTTACAATTGGTATCGGAGCGAGGTTATAGCATACTGCAACCATGGCATTCAACGCCTCATCCGCGTCTCTTGAAGAAGGTCATTCAACCGTTCCACCCCCCGCTCTTCAACGAAACCAACTACCCAAGTTGGAAGATCAGAATGATGATCTACATGGAGGGTCAAGACCTATGGGACATTACGGAGGTGCCATTTGAGAAGCCCACTACTCCTGCGGCTTCTAGGACAAAGGCGGAGAAGGACTCGATCAAGTTCAATGCGAGGGCTATGAACGCATTACATTGCGCTCTCTCAGCAAATGAGTTCAACAGCATCTCCATGTGCAAAACGGCCAACGATATTTGGCATACCTTGGAGATTTGTCATGAAGGGACTACGAAGGTAAAGAAATCTAAACAAACTGTGTTTAGATCTAAATATGAAATGTTTAAGATGCAGGAAGGCGAAAGCATTTCAGAGATGTTCACAAGGTTCACTGATATCGTGAACACCTTGGAGGGACTCGGGAAGATGATTTCCCAAGAGGATCGTGTAGAGAAGATCCTTGACTCTCTCACACCACGTTGGGAGTCAAAGGCCAACAGAATTTTGGAGTCATATGACACGTCCAAATACACCATTGAGGAGTGCATTGGTAATCTCATGGCGTATGAAGTGAAGCTTCAACATAAGAAGGAGATTCAACCATCGAAGCCCGAGAAGCCGGAGAAGCAAAAGGGGGTTGCATTCCATGCCAAGGAGGAGCCAATCAAGTGGAGGAGGAAATCCCATCGAGAAGCTCCTAGTGAAGAAGATGAGCAAGAAGATGCAAGTGGAGAAGAAATTGAGGAGCTTGCCTAGCAATTCAAAGCATTCCTCAAATGCAAGCAAGGTAAGTCTTTGTCTAAGTTTACCTCCAATTCTAACAAGGTTCCTACATGTTACACTTACAGAAGAAAAGGTCATTTTTCCACCGAATGCCCTTCCAAACCCAACAAAGAAACTTATAAGTGTAAAGGGAAGAAGCATTGGAAAGGAAAGTCCAAGTACAAAAATCACAAGAAGGGACTTGTCGGGACCTTTGATGATTCGAGTGAGGACACTTCGAGTAACGAAGAAGAGGATGCAAATGAGGATGCTCACGCATGCTTTGTAGCCATTGATAGTCCTACTCCAATCCCCTCCGGTTTAAATGAAGAAGAGTTGGATTCTTGGCTCGACACCTACAACTCCTATGAGGATTCGTGCCTCATGGTTATGGAGGAGAAGTCATCATCAAGCTCTAGCAAGGATGATGATGAGGTTAATATCGAGGAAGAAAAGATCTCATATGAGGAGCCCAAGAACAATTTCGACTTGGTCTCCGAAAAGGCTAGTAAGTGCATAAACTCTTACAATAGATTAAAAGTAAAATATAAGATTGCTAAGAGTAGATTGCATGAACTAGATATTACTAGTGTAATTTATGATGAAAGGCATGCTTATGACACTAGTGAGAGAGACACGCTTCTCTCTCAAGTTAAGGAATCGAGCCTTACAAATGAAAAACTTGTTGATCAAAACCTTAGCTTAGAGTCTCACATTCAACAACTTACGTTGAAATGTGAACATGAATCATGTAAGCTCATTAGTTTTGTGTATTCTAGGGATTCACTCCACGATTTGTTAGAAAAACAACATCCGACAAATCATAGAGGAGGTTTCGGTTATATTCAAAATGTGGTACCCAAACCCACCTCTAATTCCTCTTATGGTGCAAATACAAGAAATATTGCTAAAGCACCTAAGAAGAATCACCATGCTTTCTTGTACAACAATAACATCAATAAGAAGCATGTAGATCACAAGGTAATGAGGAAGAATGAAAAATCTTCATTTTTTGCTAAGAAACAAAATCCTCATTCTTTGCATGCCAAGAAATTCATTTCTACACCTAAGCATACCACATCCACCCCTCTTGCAAAGGCAAAACCCTTGCCTAGGAAATCGTTGAGATTATGGATTCCCACTAAGGTTAGTATGCAAGAGAGAGATAGCTACATCAACTCTCTAGTTAGGGATGTGATCACCTCATGTGATTACATTAGGAAATCAAACTCCTCTTGGGTTTGGTTGCCTAATGTTTAGGTTCCTCACACATATGCATATTGTATGGGTATTGTGCTTGAATGTTTATTTTTAGCACACCCATTGTTTATGTGTAGTTTGAAAATATTTTCAAACTTATTTTTCATGAAAATGAGGACCTTGGGGTTTATTGACATGCATGCATTTTTGATCCATGTCTATGTCAATGGGGGAGTTAATATGTTATATGTTTAACGTATTTTAAGACATATTTTAACTCTCATTTCGGAGGTTATTTGAGATCATTATTCACATTTGGTTGTTTTTGATCTCAAGCCAAACCTCTTGTTTATTGCCAACTTACTTCATGTTATATTTGTTTTGGCAATATTTTTTGTGTATCATTAAAGCTTGATTTTTTCCATATTTATTGCTTTGATACATGTCCGGCCCATGGCTCCATTATTTGTATAATTGGTATTAGATCCTAGAAGTCAAAAGTTGACCATTTCTATGATCTAGGGGGAGCATGTGATAGTGAATTGATACCCACTAAAATTTTCAATTTGGTATCACACATATCTTTCTTTTCTTGCATATTGTCACATCTTGGTTAAGATGACAAAGAGGGATATTTTTGATGTCCACCTTTTTGACGATGTCAAGGGGGAGAGATATATGCATTATGTAAATATATATGTGGAGATATATTCATATGCATATGGGGATAGATATATCTATGGTGAGAGATATATGGGATTAGATAAACCTTACATGTTTGCATGATAATTGTCTTTTACAATTGGTTTACAATTGGTTTATGTAATCCATGCCTATTATATGTCATCATGATCTTATTTGGTAGAATGAGTATTTACTATTGTGTAGCTCATTGTTTATTTGGTGCATATAAGTAGGGGGAGCTCATTAGCATTGTGCTTTAATACTTTGTATTTTACATAATGTGTATCATCATCAAAAAGGGGGAGATTGTTGAGTATTGGTGTTTCATACCAATCTTATTTTGATGATGATCACAACATTATGTTGTTGCTAATGACTCTCATGTTTTAGTCTCTCAGTTTTATTTCAAGAATATTTTTCTTGGAGACTAATCACTTGGTGTAAGGATGGACATCAAGTGGAGAAGAGCTAAAGCTTGGACTCAAGGAGTGCCAAAGCTTGGAGATGATGGAGAGCAATCAAGGCATCAAGATTGAAGACTTAGACTCTAAGGAAAGCATTGTAATCCATGTAATTTACTTTATTGCTTTCTCTCTCTTTTGAGTCTAGGATTAATGTAATGCCTTATTAGATGGTTTACTCATTCATGCATATGCATCTAACCATCTTAGTGAGCCTTAGGATTATCATAGAATCCAACCCAATAGGTTCACTCTGTCCAAAGACTCATTTGGAGTCTCTGGATTTCCATCAGTCGCCTGCTGAAGGAAACATAGTCGACTGGGTGATTTCCAGTCGCCTATAGATCCTTCTACAGTCGCCTGATATGCACAACTCAAGTCAACATTTCAATTGACTCAAACTTGAGCTTTACGCACAGTCGACTATTGGTCAGCTTACAGTCGCCTGTATAATTACAGTCGCCTGTAGATTGGTCACCATTCGCCTGTATAGCATAAGTGCATTCTCTGCATCTCTCTGTTGTTTCTCCATCTTATACAACAGACGACTGATTAAGGTTTTACAGTCTCATGGCTAATATACAGTCGACTGTATTATTGACATCAGTCGCCAGTATGCTTAACTGGAGAAAGAGTGCAGCTCTCTGTTTCGTTCCATCCCCTGCAGCAGTCGCCTGCTGAAGGAATTACAGGCGACTGTCCTGTTCTCAGTCGACTGTATCGACTTCATCAGTCGACTGTCCTGGCTCAGATTATAGCCGTTGGATATTTTCTAGCCGTTGATCAGTCGACTGTCTTTTGATCATCAGTCGACTGTTCCTGTCGTTTTCGCCCAGTTTCTAGCCGTTGCAGAATTGATTCTTTGGCTGTTTTCTTGGGTTTTGGGATTTAACATAGGGTTCCTATATATATGAGTGTGCTGATATCTCTTATACTTCTTGATGCTATTGAATATCTCAAGAGATCTATAAGCAACTCTCAAACTCCCTTAATTCCCTCTCAAGAGCTCTCATTCATCTTCATGCATTGAAGTCCAGCTCAAGGGAATTCATCCAAGTGTTTTCAAGCATATCTCAACACTTGGAGATCCTCTTCCATGCCTTGCATCCATTCATGAGTAAGCATCTCAAGGCATAGGTAAGAGTATTTACTTTACTTGGTGTAATTTGTGTCTCTAATTCTCTTTGTGGGAATTAGAACTTTCTCTCTTTGTGGGAGGTTGTCTCTTTGTGGGACTTCGAATATTCTCTTTGTGGGAATAACTCTCTTTGTGGGAGTAACTCTCTTTGTGTGAGTTTAGTGTCCAGTGTAGGGCTAACCCTAATTCGCTGAGTGGGAGTTAGTGATTCTCTGTGTGGGAGTCTTGATCCTGGTGTAGGATTGGTTGGGTCCTTGTGTAGGGCAAAAGTCTTCTTTGTGGGGTATCTCCTTGTGAGATTTGTATTCACTTCTCTGTATGGGAATATAGTGAATATTGGTGTGGCTGGATGTACCCAAGTTTGGGGAACCAGGGTAAAACTATGTGTTTGCGTTTGGATTGATTGTGCCTTTTAATTCCTCTTGCATTTATAATTCCGCATTTGCAAGTTAAATTTTAATTGGACAATTTTATTGCCATTACACTACTCACCCCTCTCTAGTGTGTGTTGTTAGTATTGCAAGGGTACGGCGATCCTTACTGTCCGCACCCTCCCTAGAACGAGGAACCTTCTCCTCTCAAATATCAAAACAACTCACAAACTTTCTATATTAGGGCCGGCTAGCCATCCCAGTTGGATACAACGTGTAGTTGGATACAATGATCTATGACTTCGTGTTTGATGATAATAAACGTGTGTGAATGATTTGATGTGTGTGCAAAGTGTTTTTCAGGAGTGGCAAGCACTTAAATCTTCAAGGAGAGATTTGGTCAAAGTGATGGGGAATTGGCTATTCATTTGCAAAGTGGACTTGGTCAAAGATGGAGAGATAAGGAAGCAATCTATTTGGATTGATTCCTATCAATTGTTGATTAAATCAAATCCCATTACAAATCCAATACCAATTACTAAACCCATTACTAAACCAATACGTATTTGAATCCCTAATATTATGGGATTTGATGTGAGCCTAAAAGATTCTTCTCTTCATCTATAAAAACACTCTCCAAAAGAGTAGAGATTCAATGTGACCAACAAAAAAAAATAGCCAAAGCTTCAAAGCCCTACCATTTCCAAAATCTTCCTTAAACTTTGAAGCCCCATTGCCGCAAGATAATAGGCCAACGCTAAATCTCCATAGCCGCAAGCAACTCCTAGTTACATCCTATTGCCGTAAGTTTCATTGAAACCTACATCATTGCTGCAATCATCAAGGAGCCATATCTCAAGCTTCAAGCCTACTCTTCATGCCATAATATTTGACTACCAAGCCTCCTTCATCATTAAGTCGAAGGATCAACAAATCAACAAGGTCCATCAAGCCAAAAGTTCCAAGCCTTCAAGAGTAGCCGTAACAATTTGCAGGGAACAAAAAATTATCATGTAGGCAAAGGGAATCAAGAGCAACAAAAATTGATTGGATCAAAAGCAAGCCGAAAAGATTGACTTTCAAGCATCTCTTACATGTCATCAAGGCCCTAAGATTCTTGAGGTCACAAGTCCCAAGCTCTTCAAGCAACGAGTTCCAACGCACCAAAGTAGCTGTCGCAATTGTTGAGCGTAGCTGAAGCCGCACTCTAGCCGTTATCGACCACACAGCAGCCCGCACTCTAGCTACTACCGACCCAGTGCTTACTCACACACCAATTGAGGTTACCAACCCATGAGAAGAGCTGCACCAGAGGGCTGTCGACCCTTGCTAGCTGGCACCATCTTTGGTGCAAACCAAGCTGTAGCTGCACCATCAAGCTTCTTGCTGACCCACAGAGGAGCTGAGCAAAAAGCCTTGCTGACCTTGCTCATTGCCGACCCAAGGAGCTTCCACCACATCTTGATTGCCGACCTTGCATACTATAGTGCCATCAAGCCAGCCGACCCATGGAGGAACCCTCATCTTGAGCATTGTCGACTACATCATCCAAGGGTCGAGATCAAGTTTCAAGGGGAGACAACTTGCTATCCGAGACATCCAAGAATCATTCAAGGAGGAGGTGAACATGAGATAGGCAACTACTTCCTGTCAGATCACATTTGACCTGCGCTGATTGACAGAGACGACATAGCGACACAAACTGAGATTCTCTAAACACGTTATTATTTTATATTCGTGTATTGATATTTGTAGGTTACTTTTTAATTCTTTTGGGGTCTTGTCTAGTCGGTGCTAGACAAGAGGGTCTTGACGAGTTGGTGCTTGTCAAGAGAGAGCGTTTACTAGATTAATAGTGTTTAGTACTTTGGTGAGTACGGTACAAACTTGGTGAGGGTAGAGTTGGTGCTCGTTGCTCTTTGTAGCTGTATCCAGTAACATATTAATGCTAGTATCTGCTTTGGGGCTGGAGTAGGTCGTTGGTGCGACTGAACCAGAGTAAATCTATCTGTGCACTCTATGATTGATTTATATTTACTCTGCATCTCATATAACTGCCTGTGATTGCTTGTGTGTTCACGAGAATTTTTATTAGTCTATTCACCCACCTCTAGGCTTAGTTCCAGATTTAACAAGTGGTATCACAGCAGGTTAGAGGATCTAGGCTAGATTAACTTTGAATATTTCTGATTCAACATTTGCTGAAGGTCAGTCCATCTATAAACCTCCTAAGTTTAATGGTGTAGACTATACTTATTGGAAAACTAGGATGCGAATATATTTAGTGTTTGTTGATTATGATGTGTGGGACATTGTTGAAAAAGGATATGAACCTCCCACTATTAAAATTGAAGGCACTTAAATTCTAAAACCAAAAGATAAATGTGATAATGCTGATAAAAGAATTTATTCATTGAATGGTGGAGTAATGAATGCCCTCATTTGCTCTTTGGATAAATCTGAATTTAATCGTATATCTCAATATTTAACTATGCATAAAATATGGTATACGCTGGAGGTGACGCATGAGGGAACATCACAGTTGAAGGAATCCAGACTCGCCTTGCTTAACACAAAATATCAAAGCTTCCGCATGCTTCCATCAGAGTCCATCAAGGAGATGTTTGCGAGGTTCACAGATATCGTATATAAGTTCAGCTCTCTAGAAAAGCCATACTCAAGTCTGGAGCAGATAAGGAAGATCTTGAGGGCGCTGCCAAGCTCGTTCCGTCCTAAAGTCACAGCCATTCAAGAAGCTAAAGATCTATCAAAGATGAAAGTGGAGGACTTGATAGTTAACTTGATGTCACATGAGCTTGAACTGCATAGCATCGAAGCAAGAGAGAAACCAGAGGCCAAGCCTCCCAAACCACTAGCTCTTCAAGCTAAGGAAGAAGAAGGTGATGATATTGATGAGGAGCAAGCATAAATGGTCAGAGGCTTCAGAAGATATATCAAGACCGACCAAGGAAGAGCTGAAATGGCGCAAAGGTTTAATCGCTCTAACAAATTTAATCTTGCTAAAAGTTCTTCTGAACAAAATACTACTAATAAATTAAATGTTTAAAATGCAGGAAAAATGGACACTTCATGAGGAATTGTCCACACGGGAAGCATAATTCAGCAGAAAAGAAAGGAAAATCTTTAGCAATAACGTGAGCTATGGATAGCGAAGATGAAACTGAGGAGGAAACTGCACACTTCTCCGTCTGCTTAATGGAAGAACATGACAAGGTAAAACGTTGCACTAAAGTAGAACTAATGAATATTTGTAAGGACATGAAAAATCAAATTGATGATTTAGAATCTACTTTAGATTTCTATAGGAATGCTAACTTTGAATTACAACAAGAAAATTGTGACATGCCTAAAGAAATTGATAATCTGAAAGAAAAAGTTGTTGCATGTAATTCTACCATCAACATGTTGAAAAAGGAAAAATCTAGCTTGCATGAAAAAGTATAATGTTTTATTTGTCCCACTTTATTAAAAGAAAATAGCATGCATAAAGATAAAGTTACTAAGATAGAAACTGAAAATAGAGCGCTTAATGAGAAGATGTGTATGCTAAGTGATGAAAACAAAGAGCTTAAAGTTAAAATGAATGAGGTTGAAAAGAAAGCTGAAAACATGAAAAGAATGAAGAGGAAAACAAGAAGGCTTTCATTAGTAAATGCACTTTGCTTGTGAACGAAAATACTTATTTGAAATCTAAAGTCACGAATCTAGAATTGACCAATAAAATTTGGTGTGTGGAAACAATCTTTGGATATAATTCTTGGAAACCAAATATATGGCAGTAATAGGCGTGGTCTTGGATATGACTTGAAACGTGTTGAAAAGTCAAAATATAGGAACGTTCACATTGAGACAACAAAAGCTAGAAATATTCATGCAAAGTGCTTTACATGTGGTTGTGTTGGTCATACTTCTCATTATTGCAAATATAGGAACAAAAACATAAATTTTAAACAAATTTGGGTTCCTAAGAGTTTGATGACTTACAACATAAGTGGACCTTGTTGGATTCTAAGTTCACACATGACATCTTTCGTGTAGGTAAGATGGAGGAGCGAGGAACTATAGATTGGACGTCACATTTCATTAAAAAGTTCCTTAGCCAAATGGCAAAGCGAAGGTATGGTTTCTTCTTTGAGCATAATGTATACCTTCATAGCATTTTTGTGTGCTTGATTTGGTTTTGTTTGTGTGCTTGCATTTTCTTGTTAGGAGGCTTTAATTCTTTATAAACACAAAAAAATGAAAAATACAAAAGCTATAAAAATGATGCTTAATGTGTATCTTTCTTTTGAGTCATTAAATTGGTATTAATGAATGACATCTATATCCATGTAGAAATTGATGTATTATTGTTATAGCTACATGTGCATTTTTGATTTTCATAACCATAACATGTTCAATAATTAGAATAATTCGATTTCTACACCTACACTTTCACTTTCACAAGTATTAAATGTTGTTGTACATTTGGAGATATCTTTTATGAAATATTGCAAAGTGAATGTAGGATGAAAAATAATTGAAAATCTACGGGTTATGATGTGTCTTGCCTTGGATAAAAAATAGAGCTCAAAAGAATTGAATTGATATATGTATATATATATATATATATATATATATATATATATATACGCGAGGTCTCAACAACTGCATTCGAAGAAGAGATCTGCATGATAGGTTGCAATTGATAAAGCCATCTATTGTGATCTTGTTGGAAACGAAACTGAAGGAGGGTAGGGATAATTGGCAGTCTTGCTTCCCAAAAAATTGGAACACTTTAGATAACTTTGCCACTCATTTGGGGGCCGCATTCTTATAGGCTTTGACACTTCTGTTTGGGGAGATACAGAACTCACAAAGTCCTACCAGCATATGACTTTTCGATGCACAAATCTGGGTGGTCTCAGGATTTTCATTTTTGCTGTCTATGGTTCTAATAAGAGATCTGAGAGAGTAAAGCTATGGGAGCTCCTTCAAGCTGATGCTGCTAGGTTGCAAGGGGAAGCTTGGATGCTCGATGGGGATTTTAATTGCATTCGATACTCAAAGGAGAAAGTAGGTGGAAGACGTTGCGAAGCAAGTGTTCTGGACGAATTCATTAGCTTTCTTAGCAATTGCTCCCTCTTAGATATGAAATGTGTTGGAAGGACATTAAGTTGGTCCAACAAAAGAATTGGATGCGATCGAATAACTGCCAGATTAGATCGGGTACAGTGTAATTCTCGACTAGTTAGTTTGCTTTCTGAGGCGTTTATTGAATATCTTGACCCTCAGACAAGCGACCACTCGCCTACGTTGGTAAAGCTCCATACTAAAGTAAAACCATACCCAAAACCTTTTAAATACTTCAATGCTTGGGCCAAATGAGATGGGTACTCTGATCTGATCGCTGCTAGTTGGGGGGAACATGTTGAAGGGTCCCCTATGTATTGGGATACTGTTAAGCTCCGCAGGCTCAAAGAGGAGCTGCGTGAATGGGCAAAGCAGCAACGCAGTCTTAATTTAATTTTTGAATGTCGGTGCAAACTTCAGGAGACTCAAAACAGCCATGATATTAATGGGGATACTGTCTTACAAAAATAGGAGCAAATTCAATTAAATGAGCTTGCAAAATTAATTAGCCTTGAGGAAAATATGCTGCGACAGAAGAGTAGGCAAAACTGGCTACGGCTTGGGGATATTAATAGCAAGTTCTTCTACACCGCCATGAAATCCAGAGAAAGTCACAATTATTTGGACCACCTTGTTGATGCTGAGGGTAATCAAAATAAATCCTATGAGGAACTTCGGAGTTCAGCACCAAATTACTTTGAAGAATTATATAACCAGGCGACTTATTTGAAGGAATTCCCAAACTTTAATACAAAGCGTTTATTGACCGCAGATGCTGTTTCTTGGCTAGATAGAAGAGTCTCTAGTGATGAAATCAAGGAAGATGCGTTCCAAATAGGGGTAGATAAATCCCCTGGGCCTGATGGGTTCAATGGCTTTTTCTACCAATACAGCTGGATCACGATTGGTAAGGATATCATTGTAGCAGTTCAATCTTTCTTTCGTTCTGGATCTTTATTACATCCTATAAACCATACATATCTCACGCTTGTGCCTAAGAATACCAACTCTTCTGCACTGAATGATTACAGACCAATAGCCTGTTATAATGTTTTGTATAAGATTATCAGTAAGGTAATTTGTAATAGGCTGAAAGTTGTAATTCATGAGATTATCTCACCCAACCAATCAGCTTTCCTCGAGGGGAGATTACTATCTAATTGCGCTTTGTTAGCACATGAACAGATTTGGGATTTTAGCAATCCCATGGGTGCCAGAGCTAGCCTCAAGTTGGATTTGAGAAAGGCTTTTGATAGCGTTAATCGGGATTTCATTTAACATATGCTCTTTCAAATGGGGCTCAGCTGGAGGTTTATTGCATAGATAAAGGAATGTATCTCTACGCCCACTTTTTCAGTAATAGTAATGGGTCGCCGGTTGGTTATTTTGAAGGAAATAGAGGCCTTAGACATGGTGACCCCCTCTCCCCATACCTCTTCGTTATTACAATGGAACTATTTTCTTTACTGGTGGATAAAGCTATTGCTGCTCGTATTATTCACCCGATGAGACGTTCTGGAGCCATCTCCCACCTATTCTTTGCAGATGATTTATTGGTTTTTTGCAGGGAAAATACTCATTCTTTTGAAGGGCTAAAATTATTGCTAGCAGACTCTTATAAATTTATAGGGCTCCAAGTAAATTGGGAAAAGAGCACTGCCATATTCAGTAGAGGCACAAAATATCCAACAAGTCTAGCTAACTTGTTGGGGATCAGACTGGGTTCTTCTATTTCTACATATCTGGGTTTGCCGCTTTCTACCAAATATCCAAATCCAACCATGTATGCAAGGCTAATTGACAAATGCAGGAAGAGGCTCATGGGTTGGACATCATCTCTACTTTCCATTTCGGGGCGAATAGAACTAGTCAGAACGGTTATTTATGGTATGGTTTCTTTTCGGATGCAAGTATATCGTATCCCCAGATCTGTTTGCGAAACATAACTCAAGCATGCAGGAGATTCATTTGGGGTACCTCCCACACTTGGGCCTGGAAGAATTTATGTACTCCAAAGGCGGAGTGGGGAGTTGGAATGAGACTGTTATCAGATATGAACTCAGCAGCGGGGTCAGACTGACATGGCAGATGCTATCTTCGGAGGGGTTGTGGGCAAATTATAGGAGGAGCAATTACAGGGACATTGAAAATTTTTATATAGCTAAATGTAAAGCTACTCAATCTGGCACATGGAAATTCATTTTACATTGCAGGAAGTTCTCCAAGGCGCTGATAAAGAGGCAAGTTAGAGATGGGAGATCAACGCTATTTTGGCATGATAATTGGATTCAATGCGGACCTCTTAGTAATTTACATGATGTACCTCTACATGCTAGCACCAGTAAAGTGCGAGATTATTGGACTACAAATGGGTGGGTTGATTTGCCGGAAATACAACATGTTCAGGCTTTGCTGCAGCAAATCACTTTGAATCAGAGACCAGATGAGTGGGAATGGGTGCCAGGCTCGGATTTCTGCTTTAAGGATGCATGGGAAGGCACATGTTCCAGGGGCACGTTATTTCCTTATTACAAGATAATCTGGCACAAAAACCATATACCAAAAATGTCTCTCACCATACTTCGAGCATTCCAGGGTAAATTATTGACCAGGGATTTATTAAATAAGTGGGACACTAATTCTCCCTCCCAATGTGTTTTATGTGATTCTGGATTGGACGAGAGCATCAAACACCTTTATTTTGAATGCATCTATACAAGCTACATATTGAAAAGAAGTCTTCTCAAGCTAGGTGTATCAAATCTTATTGATCATGTTCTTCAAAAGGTTAGTGACTACTACCTAGCTCATCTCAACAATAAAAAAGCAATAAGTCTTCTAGCAAAAATTGTGCTAAGTGCAGTTGTATGGCACATATGGAGAGAGCAGAATAGGAGGATATTTGAAGGCAATAAAAGGCCTAAAACCCTTTTATTCGAGGACATTGCTACTGATATCAGGATTGCATTCCGAGATATAGATACGGACGATCATGATGCAATTAATGCGATGGATAATTGGGAATTCCGAGATAATGGCTGATAAGTGTATTTTCATTTATTTTGATGAGAAGAGGGAGGAGGGTTGTTAGTAGAGAGTGACGACGCTTGTGCCCTATCCTCTTTCTATCATTCCCAACTCCCCCTAGGTTCCACATGTATTCTTTGCACATTCTGTTATTTCACTAAAGCTACACACAAACTTTCCAATATATATTTGCTGTATATTTGCTTTCTTTGGAGTAGTTTGGGGGAGTGTTTACTGTAATGGTTTGTGGTTGGTGCATAGAATCTAGAATTGATAGTTGAGAGTGACGACGCATGTGTCCTATCCTCTCTCTATTAATACCAGCTTTATATGAACCCCACATTGTATCTTATGTATATTCTCTAATATAGTCTCTAACTTATCTTTCAATATATATATATATATATATATATATATATATATATATATATATATATATATATATATATATATATATATATATATATATATATATAGGAAAAAGGGGATCCAAGGTGCCTCCTTAGATGAAAATCTAAGGAGGCGCCCTCATTTCCCCCCATCTCCTACAATTTTTTTGGCAATTTTTTTTCATGGGGTTGTTGTTTACATCATGGATGATCAACATACCAAATTTCAAGGGATTTCAATACTTTTTGAGCCACCATCTACCCCTTACAACTTCAACAGTTTGAAAACGTGTTGAAAACCCCACGAACTTGCAAGGGGTAGATGGGGGCTCAAAAAGTATTGGAATCCCTTGAAATTTGGTATGTTGATCATCCATAAGGTGAACAATAAACACATGAAAAAAAAATTTAGAAAAAATGTGTGAGATGGGGGGAAATGGGGGCGCCTCCTTAGATTGAATCTAAGGAGGCACCCTAGGATCCCTTTACCCATATATATATATATATATATATATATATATATATATATATATATATATATATATATATATGGGTAAAATGCGCCTGAGCTCGTGCTCAGATGGGATTCTTGCGCTCGACCCCTCCTGACCGTCTGATCCGATCAGCGATCATGGTAATATCTGACCTTTTGGTGCAATTACCAAAACGCTCTTTAATCTCTTTTCAACGCGCCTCTGTACTAAATTACCTTTAACCCCTTTTATACTAAAATACAATCGCCACCAATTCTTTTGCTCACTCCCGCGTAAAACGCAGAAGCTGGAGCAATCGCCACCAATTCTTTTGCTCACTCCCGCGCAAAACGTAGAAGCTGGAGTAGATCCCCAGTTTTACACAAGGTCTTCGATTTCAACAGCCCACGCCTAAGATCGCCCCCAAATCCAGGCCACCACACTCTCGTTGATTCCCCTGTTACTCTCCTCCATCGAGGTAAGGATCGTCATCCCTAATTTGTTGGACATCTCATATTGCTCAACGCACACAACGACATAAATTTTTGAAGGGTTTTGCACGGTGAGTAATCTCCAACCTTTGGACGATTAGCGCTGGAAATTCCTCTCCGCGCACAACGGGCTAAATTTTGTCCCGTTTTGCGCGGTGAGTAATTTCCAAACTAGCGAAGTGTTGCGATGGAAATTACTCTCCGCACACAACCCTTCAAACATCGCACCCGTTGTGCGCGTTGAGCAATATGAGATGTCCATCAAAACTTGCCGAAGCAGCTCATATAGCACAACAACATGGAGCGAATGTCGTACATAATATTGCCCACCGCGCAAAACGGTTGATATGTTTGATTTTTTGATGGATTTGATCCGGTCATCAAATATGATGGTAACAATTAGATCATATTGAAAAAGAATAGATATAATATGCAAGGTTTTAACATGATTAGTAATAGTAGTGTGGCTTCAACTAACATGCTGATGATGATCTACTGATACTTGGATAGACATGTATAGCAGTCATGTTGCGTCAATATTACTGATATTTTTACTTGTTTCTAATGTAGAAAATGAAAATCGAAGAGAGTGAACCCTATGTGCATGATCAGGAGATGCCAAATGAGATTGAAGCTGAAAATGACAGTGCAAACAGCGTATATCAAGAGGATATGCATAGTGATAATGAAAAAGGCAGCCCACATGTTGGAATGACATTTCAAACAGAAGAAGATGCGTATCAATTTTATAATACATATGCAGCAATGAAAGGTTTTGCAACCCAAAAGGGATCTACGGGAAAGGGAAAAGATGGCAATACCACGAGGAGGAAGTATACGTGCAACAAAGAAGGGTATAAAAGCTTAAAAGATAAGAGGGAGATAGGGAGGGACGTTAATCGAAGGAAAAACGAGAGAGAAGGCTGTATGGCTCGAATGACAGTTCATAAAATCACCGGAGGAGTATGGCGCATAAACTCCTTTAATGATGATCATAATCATGAGTTGATAAAAAGCCCAGCGAAGATCCAGATGCTACGGTCACATAAAAGATCGCAGATGGACGGAACATGTAGGAATTTAGTTGATCAGATGCGTGGCTGTGGAGTAGGACCTGCAAAGATTGCAAGGATTCTAAATGCCACGAGTAGTAGTAATGTCAATATTACTACGCAACAATGCATTGATCATGGGAGAGTAGAAAGAAAGAACAACATTGGGAAGGAATGCATTAGAGTAATAGAACAATTTATTAAAAGGCAAGCTACAGACTCTCAGTTCTATTATGCTATTAAGCATGATGAAGAGAATGTATGCAGGAGTATATTTTGGGCGATGGAAGGGTGAGGACATCATACAGCCAGTTTGGAGATGTTGTTGTATTTGATGTCACTTATAAGACAAATAGATTCATGTTGCCTTTTGCACCTTTTACATGTGTTAATCATCATAAACAGTCTATTTTATTTGGATGTGCTCTTCTTGCTGATGAGAAGAAAGAATCCTTTGTTTAGTTATTCGGACAGTGGTTAACATGTATGTGGGATAAAGCACCAGGAGCTATCATCACCGATCAAGACCCAGCAATATGCAATGCAATCAAAAGAGTTTTTCCAAATACAAAACACAGGTATTGCATATGGCATATCAGTCTGCACGAAGATGAGCATCTATGTTCATTGCGGTCTTCTTATAACCCTGAATTTGAAGAAGACTATGCAAACTGGTGTAAGAACAGTCAAAATGTTGAAGAAGCTGAGAATTGTTGGTGCATCTTAATGGAGAAGTACCAAACGGAATTTCAGGAGCCATTGACAGAAAAACAAAAAAAAGAAATGAAAGCCTGGAAGTGGTTGCATACGATGCATGAGAAAGCACAACATTGGATTAAGGCATACCTACTGGATACTTTCTTTGCGGGTATGAATGTTAATACGATAGAGATTGGTGTAAAAATATATGATCAAAATAAACTCAGCACATGGTATTCATTTCTTGTTTTGTGTGTAGGCATGGCGTCCAGCCAAAGGAGTGAAAGCATGAACGCGTATTTTGATGGATACGTAAACTGTACGACTCCATTATACGAGTTCATTGATCAATATGATAAAGCTGTAAAATTTCAGCGAGACAAAGAGGAGAGAGACGATACTTTTTGTATGCGGAACAAACCAGAATTTAGCGGCA
The DNA here is from genome assembly GCA_030789695.1 of Scilla litardierei. Classification (NCBI taxonomy): domain Eukaryota; kingdom Viridiplantae; phylum Streptophyta; class Magnoliopsida; order Asparagales; family Asparagaceae; genus Scilla; species Scilla litardierei. Next base: position 314,427,955 of record CM061142.1, on the reverse strand, counting down.
TGCATGAGTTAGAGGTTCATGCCGCAAAGGTATATACTAGAAACATATTTTCCATTTTTCAAAATCGTTTCAAAAATACTTTATACTGTCGGCACGAAAGGGTGAGCACGGATGGGGATACGAGCACGTATAGAGTAACTATGCGGATTGATGGAAAGAGCTACGTGCATAATGTTCAATGCAATATATCTAAGGGAATGTTTAGGTGTACGTGTGCAAGGGCTGTGACTGAAGGTTTGCTATGCACGCAAATTTTATATATGATGAAGCAAAAGTATGATATGCAAGCCATCCCTGAGAGATATATTTTACCCAGGTGGACTCTAAATGCAAGATATAGCATCATGAGTCTTGGGGCCTCGTCGACTAGCACAGTACACGGAGTGCGTCTAACTCAAATTACTCCACTTCAAGCCTGGAGACTTCGTTCATCATTCGATAAAATCGTGGAGGCGGTAACAAGAGATCCCCTTCTGTTTGATGTCGTCTTTGGGTGGGCAAACAGTTTTTTGGACCAGCATAATATGACTAATAAAGCGCAAACTGCTTCTGAAGAGCCAAGATCACAGGTGGGGTCCAGTGCACCTATCAAACAAGAAGTGGGAGTAAATGATGTCATTATGCATGATCCTGCAAAAGCTAGAACTAAAGGCCGACCATGAGTGGCGTCAAGGATTCCGTCTGGAATACAAGTCTCACAAGAACAAAGTCAAACAAGAACAAGGACATGCAGTGTTTGTGCAGAAAAGGGTCATGACATGAGAACTTGTCGTATGAGCACAGCTGGTAGAAATAAGGTATATATGAGCACAGCTGGTTACTATTTTATATACTAGTATAACTTATTGTAACATCATTGCTCCATAATCACTGTAGGAAAAATCTTCGCCCGATGACTTAACAAGGCTGTGATATGAAGGCCGACATTTTTATATCCTAAAGGTAACAATTTTGTATCAGCTTGGAAGAAATATACTACATGCAACTGTCAAGGACATATCAGTGTAAATGGGCTGTAAGTAAACTGGTTCTCTTTAAAAATGGTCATCTGAAAACAGCATCCTCCTATATTTTTAGTCCAAAATGCAGCCATCGTGGAGTTGAATTAATAGGGCTGGGGGTCCAAATTGAACATTAAAACACTAAGTCTTGGTTATAAGCCTATGAGGAAGATGCCTATCATTCGAGACCTATATCCGATGCTGCGGATCTCATATCTTATAATTTCTATGTTGCTGCAGAACCTGACAAATGTCAAGAAAATTAATGGGATTAAGGAGTAAGAAGCAGAAGCAGAAGAGCTGAAGAGAATGAAGATTCAAGAGAATGAGGCATGTAGCTGTCCGCGATGAGTAATGGTGGGTAATTGTATACAGTTTAGCTCCGCACGCACAACGTTTACAACTTTTACCAGTTGTGCGCGCTGAGCAAAACTTGGTAATTTTACAGGCTTCCTAATAAGCGCACACAACGTTCAATAATGTTACGGATGTGCGCGCTGAGTAATATGGGTAATTGTAAACAGTTAAGCCCCACGCGCACAACGGTTAATAACTTTGACGGTTATGATCGTTGAGTAAATGTTGGTAATCGTAGACAGTTGTGCTCAGCTCGCACAACGTTCAATGCTGTTGCCGTTGGTGCGAGCTGAGTAATTGTGGGTACTTCAAGTTAGCATCACGCAATTTTGTAATGTGATGCAATTACACCAAATTTAATGACATTGTATTAAGATCTGTATTCCAACATGCTACAACATTTATGCATTCAAATGTACATAACACAACAAAGTAGAAACTACATCTAAACATTTTGCAACATCATAGTTTTTGCCCGACTAAGCAATTAAAGCACTAGACTATACTAGGGATACATGGATTCCCACCATGAAAAAAATTTAAAGTTTGTTGCCATTTATGAGCTGCTCCATCAGCTGCATCCGCGTCACTTGCTTCTTTGTATCTTGGCCATCCGTCCCCCTGTCTGCGTTGAAGAAGAATCAGTGATGAACAAATAACAAAGCATAATTAAGTAAAAATATTGTACGGGTAGACTGTACTTTTAGTATCGGGGCACTGTACTTTTAGTCTTTTTTTGGAAAAAAATAAAACCAATGTTCATGATGAGACCTTGATTTATCTTTTTTAACTCAAAAAAGCAAAAAAAGTACAGTGCACTGCATGGTTTGCGGTGCACTTAGCATTACCATGTATCTCAATGATTGAATGCACCTCAGTCTTGCATTACACTCTGCCTGTTGCATGTGTCGATCCATTGTTGTACACCTTGCCTGTTGCACATGCACGCTTTCACATGTTCATAAGTATAGTTGTTACTGCCTTTACTACAGTAGATGTATATGCCATGACATACACTCTACCTGCTGACATGCACCATTTTCAAACTTTATGTAAGGACTAGTTGTGACATGGAATTTCTTAACAATTATGCAACGGTGATACGAATAATAAATTTACCCTTTCACATGTAAACGTGGATGGGAAAAAAAATGGTTGTGTGCTGTGAGCAATTGTGAGTTTTGAGTGGGCGTGTGCGGAGAGCAATTATAGGGTTTGAGTCGTTTTGTGCGATGAGCAATAACCCATGCCTTTTCGGCGCCGTACACGGGTTCAACATTGGCCCCCGTGATTCGTACTCGATTATAAACACGGATCGAGGCCGACTGATAGGTAATTTCCTTTAATAGGGCACGGCATTCGAAGCATCGAATTTGGATTAAGGCCGCCAAAACCTTTCGCCTATCTCAACCGTTGTTTTTGCCAAAATTCCGACACGTGTCGATCATATTGTCCATTCGTTCGCGTAATAAAAGAAATTGGAGGCGAGGCCAATGGCTTTTGCGCTCCGAGGAAATCTCATCATCTTATTATTTCTTCCAGAAACAAAAATGGCAGGAGGAGCATACAGAGAGGTTACTTCAGCGATGGAGCGGGCCAATGAAGAAGGCCGTAAGAGGAAGAGGGCAGAGGAGGAAGAGGAGGAATGGGAGGAATGGGAGGAATCGGAGGAATCGGGGAACCTCATGCTGGAGTTGGGGGAGGTTGGATGCTCCTCAAGTCAAGCTGCGCGGTCTTTGAAGGCGGCTCCTTATGATCCTCGAGTTGGGGGCGCATCGTCCTCCAGCACGCCACACGACAGGTGTCCATACGAGGACATTGATCCTCCGGTCCCTTCCGTCGGCTCCATACCTCCAGAGTTCGGCCACCTTCTACAGTCGAACCACATTAGGTCTGGCCATCATGGGGAGATTCACAGGGAGACCTATCGGCCATCGTACATCGTGGGGACGGCCGAGTCGGCCCTCTTGGACTTTGGGACGGGGGCTCGTCTGGCGGAGAATATCACTCTGCCAAGGGATGTCGATTTCCTGAATGGGGTCGACCTTGAGACGATGGCCAACTGCTTCGTTCGCAGTGGCCTTCAGGTTCGTTGCCAATGTGCATTCCGAATTTTGCTTCCCCTTCTGGTTTTGCTGATTGTCGCCATCTGCAGGTGACCATTTTCGGGGCAGGTCTGCGCCGCAGGGCCCGTGAACTGATCGAGGGGCAGCGTCGGGTGGCGGATGCCGAGAACGAGGCTTCTGAGCTCAGAGCTCAGGTGAAGAAGCTGGAGGAAGATTTGGGAAAGATAATGGCCGCCAAGGGCAAGTCGGATTGGGCGGCCTCGGAGGCAACATCCAGCCTCGCCGCCTTGTCAAGCGCCAAGAAGCAGTTGGAAGATCAGTGGGGTAGAGAGCATTCTCAACTCCGAGCTGATCTTGAGGCATCGAGGAAGGAGGTTGCTGACCTTCAGGCCAAGCTTCTCGAGAAGGAGCAAGAGGTCGACGCTTTCAAAGCTCGGGCCACCGCCAAGATGGAAAGGGTGGCGAGTGCGATAAATGACCTATTTACAGCCGACGGTGCGTCGTCTTCCTAAATTTTGGGAATCGTTACTTTTGTAAGACTGCTGCTCGCGAGCGAGTCATATGTAATTTTTTCAGAATTTAATGAAGGGAATTTTTGCAACAGACGCCGAGTGAGAGCGTTTACTTCCTCCCCCTGATTCCAGGTCGACACCCGGGAACCCTGTTGGACGACCGACACGGCCCCGTCACCGAGGACGAGACTGGCAGGAGAATGACCTTCCGTATATGATCGCGATGAGTAATTGTGTGTACTGTGTAATTGTATACAGTTTAGCTCCGAGCGCACAACAGATTGTTAAATAACACCGTTGTACGCGACGAGCAAAACTCGGTAATTGTAGAAAGCGTTGCTTAGCGCGAACAACTTTCATTTCTGTTGCAAGTTGTGCACACTGAGCAATTATGTGGGATGATTAATTAGTGTCCAGGGTTAAATGGAAGCTGGTATAAACAAAAGTAGCACTTCTACTAAATAGAAGTCAACAGACGATTTCTCGTGAATATACAGAATAATCTTGTACCTCGGGTATTTATTGTATGTATTACACAGATGCTGTTCCCAAATAAAGATCCACTGACGTGCTGAGCGATGTGAGCATAATTGTTGGCCTCAATCAAAATTTCTAAACGCGCACAACGTTCACGCCGTTTTCCAGTTGTGCGCGCAGTGTAAATCTTAGTATATTACTTTCAATAATTTTTCCCATTAAATTTCATTGTTGGAATTTGATTTAAGCAAGCATCAATGTATATATCACCAATCACAAGTTTGTAATGGGCTGCAAATGTATCACATTAAATGACATTGTATTAAGGTCTGTGTAATGGGCTGCAAATGTATCACATTAAATGACATTATATTGAGGTCTGAATTCCAACATACTACAACATTTATGCATTCCAATGAACATAACACTCCATCTCCGCCGTTCTCTTGTTCGCTGCATCTTCTGCTTTATACTTCTTTGACTCAAGGAACATCCTTTCAATCTCCTCCTGGGTCTACGTCGCACTTATCGTTAGTGATAGTGATCTTATTTTTCTGCACACGTACTTTCCTCTGCAGAGGCATTCAAGATACCGTCGGCATCTATCTCAAGGCAAACAATGACACTTCGAACACCCTTGGGAGCAGGAGGGATACCAGCAAGTACAAACTCCCCTAGGAAAAGATAGAATAAAAAAGTAAATATAATTAGACTTAGATAGATATAAGATAGAACCGTTGTTATCATCAAGCAGTTATGTATGCAATGAATCTGAACGGAACTTACGAAGGGTCAAAGAATATCTGCAAGTTGGCATGGACGAGAATGAAGGTGTAATGGTTGCAAGAACATCTTTGCCTTCAAGTGGGGTTTGCAATGAAGATGAACAGATCATGCGAAGAGGAGCAAAAGAACATCTTCGCCGCCATATAAAGGTGATGTATTCAATTTCTGCATCACGGCACTTCCCGCTAGTATATTGGCCATCTTTGTGTGCTGTAGACGACGCACTCATGAACAACAACAAAATTACAAATTTGAAGAAAAAACATTTTAATAGAAGAATCAGAGAGAATCAGATAAAGGAACTATATTCACCTGGGGTAGTGGTTGATGAGGTCTGGTGGGTATGGAAACCATATACAGACGAGTTGGACTGACCAAGTACGAGGATGGAAACACCGTAGAGTAACAGTTCGTGCTCGTGAATATATGGCAGATGGATACCAGTCAGACGTTGTTCCAAATAGTATCCGACTGCGGTGGTGCGCGAAGAGAAAAATTGCTTGAAGGTATACCTTTTTATACTCAACGCGCACAACGGCAAAAAAAACATCTTGTTTCGATTAGCAAAAGAGAAAAATCTAAATACACCGATACTCTTGCGGTGCATGTCCAAGTTTTTCCAAAAAAAACATACAGCATCATATCAGAAGACAGTAACTGTGACAAATCATAGTATAGTAAATATTTTTGCTTAGTGGACACAAAGGTCACTACTTTTGGACGCAGGGCGGGCTGATTAACTTTGAGCAATGGAATACAGTTTTGCTCATACGACAAGTTCTCATGCCGTGACCGTGTCTCCTGTGGATATTGTAGTTATGAGTAGCTCCAATAGAGATTCTTCACATTTTTGCACTGGTATGAAATGCAATAATGGCACTCGTAAGAAATTCTTCTGAGCATGGATACAAATGAGGATGCACAGTTTCAGAGAAGATTGTGCAGTTTGAGAGCCGATACCTTGGTGGCACCTTCAGGCTGATGGCAATGTGAAGCATTCGAAAACATCGTGTGCTTCTTCTGAAGGAGCCAACACCATCGTTGATGATATCTGAAGTAGCAGACTCCATCTTTGATGCCAATATAAATGTGACGAATTCAATTTCAGCATCACGGCAATTGCCGCAAGTTTATTGGCTGGCCATCTTTGTGTGTCGTAGACGAAGCATTCATTAGTAAGAACAAAAATTTAGCATGTAAAAGAAAATATATTGTATAGGTATAACCATATAGAACACTATCATCGAGAGGAGTAGTGGTTGACGATGTCTAGAGGGAAGTGAATCACTTTATATAGACGAATTGGACTGGGTATGGTCCGCATGGATGAGGCTGAGAATACAGTTGGGTTACTGTGGGCTACAGAAATTGACGCTAACAAAATTGATTGCCTCTAAGAAAATTGCTCAAAGCGCAAAACGGGTAAAAATATGGCAGTTGTACGAGTTGAGCAAATTATTTATGTTTATACAATATTACTCATAAATCCATTTATAGCGATGTGAACACCTCAAATCAAACAGCGTGACCCATGATCATCAACACTTAAATGTCTGTACACCTTATTCTATACACCCATCCATTTATATCTTATTCTGTAAACAGTAAGATATGTGTTTCTTATCACTTAAATGTCTGTACACCCAATAGTCTGAATATTATTTAATTCTCCCCCAATTTTGTGTTTTCTTTATTATTGGGATTTTTTATTGAACGTTGTGCGCGCTGAGGTAATTAATTATGGGAATTTTGTATAGAACGTTGTGCGCGCAGAGTAATTATTCGTTACGACTGTTTTGCTCAACGCGCACAGCTGGGTGTATTTTGATCCGATGTGCGCGCTGTATTATATTTTATAAATGTATACCTTTTTATATACCCCGCACTAAGGATCAAATTTTAACAAATCAAAGAAATGTAGATATTTTTGCTGTCTTATTATGTAAACGGTCAGATATGTGTTGTCTTATCACTTAAATGTCTTTACACCATCAATCAACTGTTGCGCATCAATTTTGATTTTTTTTTCTTGCATGTCAGTATGAACAGTAATTAATCTCCCAAAATTTTGTGTTTCTTCTTTATTATTGGGATTTTTTATTGAACGTTGTGCGCGCTGAAGTTATTAATTATGGGGATTTTGTAATGAATGTTGTGCGCGCAGAGTAATTATTCGTTACGATTGTTTTGCTCAACGCGCACAGCTGGGTGTATTTTGATCCGTTGTGCGCGCTGTATTATATATCCAAAATGTATACCTTTTTAAATACCCCGCACGTTGCGCACTAAGACTCAAATTTTAACAAATCAAAGAAATGTGAATATTTTTTCTGTCTTATTCTGTAAACTGTCGGATATGTGTTGTCATATCACTTAAATTTCCTTACACCAATCAATCTACTGCTGCCATTATATTTGCCTCAATTTTGATTTTTTTTCTTGCATATCAGTCTGAACAGTAATTAATCTCCCAAAATTTTGTGTTTCTTCTTTATTATTGGGATTTTTTATTGAACGTTGTGTGCGCTGATGTAATTAATTATGTGTAATTTGTATTGAACGTTGTGCTCGCAGAGAAATTATTCGTTACGACCGTTTTGCTCAACGCGCATAGCTGGGTGTATTTTGATCCGTTGTGCGCGCTGTATTATATTTTCTAAATGTTTACCTTTTTATATACCCAGCACTAAGGATCAACTTTAAACAAAACAAAGAAATGTATATCTTTTTGCTGTCTTATTTTGCAAACAGTCGGATATGTGTTGTCTTATCACTTAAATGTATTGAACGTTGTGAGCGCTGATGTAATTAATTATAGGAATTTTGTATTCAACGTTGTGCGCGCTGTATTATATTTTCTAAATGTATACCTTTTTATATACCCCGTACTAAGGATAAAATTTTAACAAATCAAAGAAATATAGATATTTTTGCTGTCTTATTCTGTAAACAGTCTGATATGTGTTGTCTTATTACTTAAATGTCTTTACACCCATCAATCAACTGCTGCGCATTAGATTTGCTTCAATGGTAATTTTTTAACTGGCCTGTTAGTCTGAACATTAATTATTTCTCCCCCAATTTTGTGTTTCTTCTTTATTATTGGGATTTTTTATTGAACGTTGTGCGCGCTGAAGTTATTAATTATGGGGATTTTGTATTGAACGTTGTGCGCGCAGAGTAATTCTTCGTTACATCCATTTTGCTCAACGCGCACAGCTGGGTGTATTTTGATCCGTTGTACGCGCTGTATTATATATCCAAAATGTATATTTTTTAACAAATCAAAGAATTGTAGATATTTTTGTTGTCCTATTATGTAAACAGTAGGATATGTGTTGTCTTATCACTTAAATGTCTTTACACCCATCAATCAACTGCTGCGCATCAAATTTGCTTCAATTTTGATTTTTTAAATAATGTCAGACTGAACATTATTTAATTCTCCCCCGATTTTGTGTTTCTTCTATATTTTGGGATTTTTTATTGAACGTTTTGCGCGCTTAGTAATTATTCGTTACGACCGTTTTGCTCAACGCGTCCAGGTGGGTGCAATTTGATTAGTGCTCGCAACCTTACCTTATGTTGCCCATATGACGGGAAGATTAACTGTGGGTAATGGAGCATGTAATACAGTTTTGCTCAGCACGCACAACGGTCATGGCATCTGACTATTGTGTGCGATGGTCTATTGTGTTTAATTGCATACAGCTTGGCTCTGCGAGCAAAAAGGTCACATCTACGTCCAGTTGTGTGATTTGCGTAATTGTGGATAACCATATACGGTTTTGCTCAGCGCGCACAGCGGTCAAACAAATCGATGTGAACGTTGTGCATGCTAGTAACTGTGTGCACACGTAAATAGTTTATCACAACATATAGCATGAGCCTGTTGTGCGCCCTGGGGAATTTATAGTTCGGTGAACAGTGTTTGATCAGTAATATCTATGTCGGACATTGATTCAAGTAAGCATCAATGTATATATCACCTTATATCAATTTTGTATTGTCCTGTAATTGTATCAAATTAAATGACATAGTATTAAGGTCTGAATTCTAACAAACTACAACATTATGCATTATAATGTACATAATGCATAAATGTAATTTATAGTTCGGTAAACAATTTTGCTCAGTAATATCAACGTCGGACATATATATCACCTATATCATTTTTGTATTGTCATGCAATTGTATCAAATAAAATGACATTGTATTAGGGTCTGAATTCCAAAATACTACAACATTTATGCATTATTCTGTACATTACACAACAAAGTTGAAACTACAGCTAAACATTTTGCAACTTCACAGTTTGGAACTGGTATGAAATTCAATCACGGAATATCCTAATGGTACATTGAATCCCACTATGAAAAACTCTTCACAGTGACAGAGTCATGCTGAACAGCTCAAGCAAGATGGCATTTATGATCAGCTCCAATAGCACGCACCATCATCACTAGCATCCAGATCATCCATAACGGTATAAGTAGCCACTCCTTTAACGAAGTTGGCTGATCTGGATTCTTCAGCGCATGCCCCTGTATGCGTTGAAGAAGCATCAATTATGAACGATAAAAAGCATATTTAATTAAAAAATAGGGTATAAAGACATGCAACTTTACGTTTAGGCACTGATATAAAAATATATCACGGTTGCTTCTTCTCAGAAGAATCCGCTGCTGTAGTAGAACATATGAAGGAGCAAATAACATCTTCCAATAAACATCAATTGCCGGTAGTATATTGTTCATCTTTGTGTGTTGAAGATGAAGCAGTGAGGAACAACGTGATATATTTAGCATTGTGAAGAAAAAATATTGTATGAAGTAGAAACAGATAGAATCAGTTAGAATACTATCATCAAGAAGTGCAGTGGTTGACAAGGTCTAGTGGGAAGAGAGGCTATTTATAGACGGATTGGACTGGCCCATTGATGAGGACGATAGACTACAGTAGAGTCACTGTGCGTGATATTGTATTGGACATAAAGACGAGTGAATCTACAACATATTGTTACCAGCCAAATGATGTTCCCAAGAAGGTTTGGCCTTTACGGTGCGCGTTGAGCAAACTTGATGGCCAATAACAAAATGTCTCAACGCGCACAACGGGAAAAATAATGGCTGTTGTGCAAGTTGAGCAAATTATTTATGTTTGTACAATATTACTCAAAATAGGACGTTACAAAATGGGACACCATCAAATACAACAGCGTGACAGATGAGTATCATTCACAAAGATTATGGTGTCTTATTCTGTAAACAGTACGATATGTGTTGTCTTTTCACTTATATGTATACTAGAAATTTCCCGAGCAAATTGTGCACGGAGCAAAAATAATTCCCCATGAACATGATAGCGGTTAACACGCGAAACTGGGAAGGAGAGGAAAGTGTGGGTGTGCGTGTCGTCAGCGTCGGGTGTGTGTGTCGTAAATACGGATGCCAAAAGGACAGGACCTAAATACAAAAGGGGAAGGAGTATGTATCTACACCCATCTATTTGCTTCAATGTGGATATATTAAGACTTAAGTGCTAATGCTACCAATTTCAAAAAAGAAAAGCTTTTGTATTCTCCCAACTAATTTCTCTACAATGCTTTTGTGTATTCCCAACATATTTTCTCAATCCAAGATATTTCCCCCCAAAACTTGACATGACACTGCCACATAGGACAAATTCAAAAGCTTTTCTCAATTGTAATATAGAATAGTTTGGCTCCACGCACAAAAAGGTCACAATTACGTGCAGTTGTGTGAACTGAGTAATTGTGGATAATCAGATACGGGTATGCTCACAACCCGCACATCGGTCAAACACATTATGTGACCGTTGTGCGCGCTGAGTAATTGTGTGCAAACATAAATGTTTTATCACAACGTATATAAGGACGGTCACAATTTATGCCAGTTGTGCTCGCTGGGTAAATCATATACCGGTAAAAAGTTTTTACATAGGTAATTTCAATTTCGGATATTGATTCAAGTAAGAAGTGATGTATATATCACATATATCAATTTCGTAATGTCATGCAATTGTATCAAATTAAATGACAGTGTATTAAGGTCTGAATTCTATCATACTACAACATTTATACGTTATACTGTACATACCACAACAAATTTGAAACTACATTTCGTACATAATGACATAAAACCCCAAAGAATATCTACCCACAAACACTCTTCTCCGTCGATGATCAAAAATACATTATAAGACAAGAGAGGCTTGTGCGCCAAAGGCCCGGCCACCTCAAAAACCTGGAGGCGGAGGCGGAGGAGGAGGTGGTGATGGTGGGGCAACAGTACAGATGTCTCTAGGAGAGGGCACCAGAGTCTCCATCTTCTCTTGTATGTTCGACATTATGAGCATCATAGTGTCGAAGTCGCTACACAGAAGTGAGATCGCCAGATTGGTGTTGGAAAGATGGGTTTCAATTTCTCCTAATCTACGAGTAAAGTTCACCGGCTGATGGGAGGATGATGAAGCAGCAGATGCGGGGCTTACATTGCCTATGAGTATATCCTTAAGCTGACGTTGTTCATCTGTAAGTACAGAGGTAGACGTAGTAAGCTCCTCGAGTTTGCTACGGAGGTTGTGCAGAACAGAGTCCTGACGACGAGACATCCCAACCATAGAGAGGAGGCCGTTACTGTTGTGCTCGAGTGGGGCTTTTTCAGCCGGAGATGGAACAGATGAACCTGCATGTAAAGGAGGAAACCCAGGAGGAGGCAACAGCACATTGTGTTCACCTTGAGTTGGACCAAGTGAAAGCGAATCACGCAGAATGGGTCTATTGGTCGGGAACGATGAGGGAAGAGGATTATCGTGTTCAGGTGACGGTGAATCATCATCACTAACTCCTCAAGAGTCAGAAGAAGTCGACTCACGAGATCGTTTTGGCGGCATGAAGAAACCCGAGTACGAAATGCGAGAGCGTTGAGATGAAGAAGAAAACAGAACGACAGACCAAAGGAAAGAGGAATGAAATTTTCCGCGAAACTCCTGGTCTACTGACTCCATATATATATAACGATTGGTTATTTTAATCTCAGCCGCTGGATTACATATGGAAGTGGAACTGACTAAAACGATCTCATCAGACGGTTGGGGTAAAGCATCTGTTCGGATGGGCAAAAAAAATCGTAATGAAGGGCTTACACGGAAACCGAGGTTCTACTTGACTCATTCTCCAGTTACCACACGTGAACATTGTTGAGAAGAAAGCAGAATCATTTACTGTCATCATTACGTACCTCCGAAATGAGATTGTACGAGGTGGCGGTTGTACTTTCATCATTACGTGGCATACCGATTGCGTCTCGCAACCGATCTATAAATATCTATTGTTTAGTAGCCACTGCACGTTCAGGAGCGATGTGTATTCAAACGGAAAGTAAATGCCCATGAGGTGCACGTATATCGGTCCAGCCTAGAGCCGCCGATTGGCACCCGATCTATTACCTCGGCCTCCACCTTTACGGCACTAGTCCTCTCTATTGACAGGGATTCATGAGTAACAGGCGGGAACTGATATAATGGAGCCGGTGCAAAGGCAGGAGCGATGTGTATTCAAACGGAAAGTAAATGCCCATGAGGTGCACGTATATCGGTCCAGCCTAGAGCCGCCGATTGGCACCCGATCTATTACCTCGGCCTCCACCTTTACGTCAGTAGTCCTCTCTATTGACAGGGATTCATGAGTAACAGGCGGGAACTGATATAATGGAGCCGGTGCAAAGGCAGGAGCGATGTGTATTCAAACGAAAAGTAAATGCCCATGAGGTGCACGTATATCGGTCCAGCCTAGAGCCACCGATTGGCACCCGATCTATTACCTCGGCCTCCACCTTTACGGCAGTAGTCCTCTCTATTGACAGGGATTCATGAGTAACAGGCGGGAACTGATATAATGGAGCCGGTGCAAAGGTAGGATCGATGTGTATTCAAACGGAAAGTAAATGCCCATGAGGTGCACGTATATCGGTCCAGCCTAGAGCCGTCGATTGGCACCCGATCTATTACCTCGGCCTCCACCTTTACGGAAGTAGTCCTCTCTATTGACAGGGATTCATGAGTAACAGGCGGGAACTGATATAATGGAGCCGGTGCAAAGGCAGGAGCGATGTGTATTCAAACGGAAAGTAAATGCCCATGAGGTGCACGTATATCGGTCCAGCCTAGAGCCGCCGATTGGCACCCGATCTATTACCTCGGCCTCCACCTTTACGTCAGTAGTCCTCTCTATTGACAGGGATTCATGAGTAACAGGCGAGAACTGATATAATGGAGCCGGTGCAAAGGCAGGAGCGATGTGTATTCAAACGGAAAGTAAATGCCCATGAGGTGCACGTATATCGGTCCAGCCTAGAGCCACCGATTGGCACCCGATCTATTACCTCGGCCTCCACCTTTACGGCAGTAGTCCTCTCTATTGACAGGGATTCATGAGTAACAGGCGGGAACTGATATAATGGAGCCGGTGCAAAGGCAGGAGCGATGTGTATTCAAACGGAAAGTAAATGCCCATGAGGTGCACGTATATCGGTCCAGCCTAGAGCCGCCGATTGGCACCCGATCTATTATCTCGGCCTCCACCTTTACGTCAGTAGTCCTCTCTATTGACAGGGATTCATGAGTAACAGGCGGGAACTGATATAATGGAGCCGGTGCAAAGGCAGGAGCGATGTGTATTCAAACAGAAAGTAAATGCCCATGAGGTGCATGTATATCGGTCCAGCCTAGAGCCGCCGATTAGCACCCGATCTATTACCTCGGCCTTTACCTTTACGTCAGTAGTCCTCTCTATTGACAGGGATTCATGAGTAACAGGCGGGAACTGATATAATGGAGCCGGTGCAAAGGCAGGAGCGATGTGTATTCAAACGGAAAGTAAATGCCCATGAGGTGCACGTATATCGGTCCAGCCTAGAGCCACCGATTGGCACCCGATCTATTACCTCGGCCTCCACCTTTACGTCAGTAGTCCTCTCTATTGACAGGGATTCATGAGTAACAGGCGGGAACTGATATAATGGAGCCGGTGCAAAGGCAGGAGCGATGTGTATTCAAACGGAAAGTAAATGCCCATGAGGTGCACGTATATCGGTCCAGCCTAGAGCCATCGATTGGCAACCGATCTATTACCTCGCCCTCCACCTTTACGTCAGTAGTCCTCTCTATTGACAGGGATTCATGAGTAACAGGCGGGAACTGATATAATGGAGCCGGTGCAAAGGCAGGAGCGATGTATATTCAAACAGAAAGTAAATGCCCATGAGGTGCACGTATATCGGTCCAGCCTATAACCGCCGATTGGCAACCGATCTATTAACTCGGCCTCTACCTTTATGTCAGTAGTCCTCTCTATTGACAGGGATTCATGAGTAATAGGCGGGAACTGATATAATGGAGCCGGTGCAAAGGCAGGAGCGATGTGTATTCAAACGGAAAGTAAATGCCCATGAGGTGCACATATATCGGTCCAGCCTTGAACCGCCGATTGGCACCCGATCTATTACCTCGGCCTCCACCTTTACGTCAGTAGTCCTCTCTATTGACATGGATTCATGAGTAACAGGCGGGAACTGATATAATGGAGCCGGTGCAAAGGCAGGAGCGATGTGTATTCAAACGGAAAGTAAATTCCTATGAGGTGCACGTATATCGGTCCAGCCTAGAGCCGCCGATTGGCACCCGATCTATTACCTCGGCCTCCACCTTTACGTCAGTAGTCCTCTCTATTGACATGGATTCATGAGTAACAGGCAGGAACTGATATAATGGAGCCGGTGCAAAGGCAGGAGCGATGTGTATTCAAACGGTAGTGATCGTCAAGGTAATAGGTGCAGTCAAGAGGAAGGGCTTTCTCCTCTCTTCCAAGAGAGTCTTCAACACACAACACACTTCTCCTTCAAGTTCTACTTCAAGGCATATGGGATTGTAAGTGTTGCTTTCATAATTTCATAACTTTCGTTATTTTGTTTTTGTGCTAGGTTTGCGAGAGCGGTTTGCTTACTCCCAAGTTGTATGAGTGAAGGACATCGATTGTATTCGATTTCACTTGTAGGGTTGCTACAAGTGGTTTAAAGGCAACCTCAAGTTAGGGTTCTAACTTGAGTATCCGGAGGTATCCGGGTGGAAGGGACGTAGGATAACCGGGAACAAGGCGGGAAGTTACTTGGGTAATCCGAACCCTTGAAACATAATTGCGTTTGCATTTGTTTATTATTTGGGTTTAATTTTAATTCCGCACTATATTTGTTGATCATATATCATATATGTGTGAATTTTGTGATATGGTCTCCATGTATGCTATATTCTATATGTGTTGTGATTTGAGACGTTAAGTTTCCTTCATGTATCTCAATGTTGATATTGGACTTTCGTTCCTCTTATCACCTAAGTTTATAATGTGGTTTTATGATTTTTTGGATTTTATATATATTTAGACTCTTATTTGGCACGATTGTTGTTATTTTACTCCCGCCTTTTGGATAATGCCATAGGGGGATCGAAATAAACAAACAGAATCATAATGAATGTTCTAGGTATGGTCTAATAAACAAACATACAAAAACTGGATGTAGGTTGCTACACTGTTTTTTTATACATCGGAGGTTGCTACATTGACTCTCCAAATTTGGATGGCCCTGTAGCAAACCGGCAAAATGATTCCAGTTTTGCAGGGCGGTTGATGGAGGGAAAACGCCATATTTGGCGTGTTGTTGCAGTGTGGTTTGGAGATGATATAACCGGCCAACTTCCGCTTAGACTTGTATGGAGTCGTCGAATATAGCTTAATTCACGTAAACTAAATACGGGAAAAAATACCTAATTAAATGTCACATCATCTACCAAGTACCAACTAGATTCAATGGGGTTGGATAGTGGGGTGTCGAGACTCGAGAATATATTGTGGGGCCCGCTAAACAATATGTGTACCCTCGCGTTCGAATTTTGTTAACTGGGCAATTTGCAGTAGATTTCGCGTCGTTCCGCTGTGCTGCGTTGAAAAATTCTATCTTTTTTCCTCTGTGGGCTCCACTTTCATGTGTTACTATTAATAAGACGAAAAGCGATGGTACGTAGAGATGGATGAGGTGGATGAGGTGAGAGGTTGGTGGGACCACAAACAAGAATTCGACCGGTCATCTACTCATCCATCTGCCGAATTTGCTGGTACTTTGTTTGAGAAAAGTTTTTCACGTAAGCGCCATATCAGCGAATATTTGTATCCATTCTGACAAGTAAAACATTTTAGTCGTTTAATATATCTCCTCACACAACTGTATACAGTAATGCCATTTGTGCGCGATGAGGAAATTCGTATAATAAATCCAAATATTCGACCGCGCACAACTATCCCTCATTTACGCATATACTGCGCGTGACTAAATTATGTTTGCTCACCGCACACAACGGTTCAAATTTTTCCCCGTTTTGCGCGTTCAGTAATTAATCCTCTGTTTATTTATACTTGTAATTACAAACGGAAGAGCGAGAGAGTCAAGAATCAAGATGGCCACCCATAATGCCGGACCCGGCAAAAAATTTGAGTTACCGCCAAACTCGGAGTATTAATGTAGCAGACCGCAAAAAACCCCGCGAAGACCCCAGAAAACCCCGCCATGCGTCCGGTCAAGTGGAGGATATTTATCCCGCCAACTTTGGGGATATATCACCATTCGCCTTGATTTGTGCCTTCACTGCAGATATGGCTGAGAAATCGTGTCAGTGGGACGAAGAAACTTTGCAAGGCCAGTCTTCAGAGGGAAGAAGAGACTGTGACGTAGATGATAACCGTTCCCTTCATGACAGGGGGGATGTGCGGCCGCAGTTGCCTGAGACTCCCCTAAGGGATACGTGGCCATGGGGAGGTCTCGTTCCGGCAGGCTATGTCCCCCCGGCGTACGAGGGGGCATTGCTGTTGAATCCGCCCACTGACGTTCCATCGGAAGGTACTAGGGGGAACCGTCACCGACCCTTCTTCCCCGTCTGGGACGGCGAGTCTGCATTGGTGGATAGGGGGGTGGCCAGTCGGCTGGTGGAGAACTCCATCCTTCCCATTGACCAAAGTGTCCTGGGTCAAATTGACATTGAAAGGCTCGCTAACTCAGTCGTTTATGGCAGTTACCAGGTTAAGTACTAATGTCGTCTCATTGTGCTGTTGCCTTACTCTTACAGTCTTACTTATCCATGATTCCCTGCAGACATCATTGGTCGGGGCGGAACTGCGTCGCCGAGTGGTGCAATTGTTGATTGCCGAGCGGAAAAAGGCGGTTTCCTTCGAATCTCAACTTAAGGATTTGAAGGAGCAGCTGATGAAAGAGAGAGACCGCAGATCTCAGGCGGAGTGGGAGGTTGCGAAAGCTAAAGATCGGGCGGCCTCTATGTCAGCGGTTCGGAAGAGCTCCGAAGAGCGATGGTACGTAGAGAAGAGCAGTCTCCTGGCTCGTATAGCCAAGTTGGAGAGAAACTCGCTTCCTCCAAACTCGATTGCAGACGTGAGGCATGAGGCTGAGGCGAGGAAGCGTCAGCGATCTGGTCGGGAGTCCGGTGGAGGATCGGCCCAAACGTAGGACGGTTTGGCTACCAACGCGCCCTCCAGCGAGGCGTCTGTGTGAATCGTGGCCATCTTAGTACACCAAATGGTTTTCATATTTTGAGAGGTGACCATGTGATGGTTTATGCGTTAGTAATGAACCCCGAACATTCAATTGGCAATGAACACCGTCTGGTGCAGTCTTTTACCACTTGTTAGTTTAAATATCTGTTTGCCAACCATTAGCGATCTTCGTACATTGATTGCTTAATTTCTTGTAGATATTAAAACTATTAGCATACATCCATCACAGAAATGGACAAGGATGGTGTGAAATATCGAAGTTGCCCGGGAATATACTTAGTGCACGTGAACTGTGTTGGAAATTTGGAATTGAGCTTAGCATCACAGTGTACCAGATATACAATTTTTTTCTCATTGCTCACACCTGTCCCACCTTTTACCTGATGTGTATGGATGAATCTGATTTGTCAGTGTGTTTCATTGGAGTCATTTTCTGCAGCATTCACATAGCCTCTACATGCATCGAGATTGTTACGTATAGAGTTTTCCTTTAAACGAACTTGGGCTATTGGACTTATGCCATAAATTCAAGTAGACCATCGTCAAGGAGAGAAAGATTCAAGAATACGCAGAGGTGGAAATCACTTCATGCAACATAAATAACACATTTAATGCAGTATACGGTCTTCAACATCAATAACATACCAAAGCACACAATTATGAGTCCGACTCTTAGCATTCTCCTTTATGTCCGTTGTGCGCGGTGAGCAAATTTTTAATGCTGTAACATAAATTGCTCAAAGCGCACAACGGGCAAAATTATGCCAGTCGTGCGAATTTAGCAACTGTATCCCATAATATAAATGGTCAAAGCGCACAAGTAAAGACATGATGGCGCGTTGAGTTCCCGTTGTGCAGAAATCCCATAAATTTTGTACAAAAATCCCAAAAAATTCAGTATATTCTTTCATTATAAACTCAGACACTACATTTGCACAAAATTATAGATTCAATCATTTGATGATACGGTAAGTACAGTGGGAGATTTGCCTACATCTTTACAGAATAATGTCTCGAATTGTCGCATCCTCTCTTCAAGGCCTTCCACCCATCCTTTGGCCGCAGGCAGGCGGTTAGCCTTCCAATGCCTTATTACCGGTGGGACCGGGCTTCTATCTTTAAGTTGAATCTTTACAAAGTGATTATTATTTACAAAACCTATGGTGAAGGGACCACGTTTCGTACCTTGGTCTGGTCCTGATTTTAACGGAAAAAATGAAAGACATTGTTGCATTGACAGCAGATGTATTACACAGTTATAACGACTTGAGATTATATGTCCAACTTCAGGGAATGTCATCCAATATTGCATCGGGGGTGGTCACCCATATAGTTAATTGACACTACCTGTTCTTGTGCACTTTCCTCACCCATCACCTTTGAGTACACATCATAGTGGTCACGCAGCTCTTGAAGCAACTCTCTTCTGACCACCTTCCACTGGTCCTCTCCCATCCCTAGATGTGAAGATATAGCCCTGTAACCACAGTTCCCATCTGCCTTCACATCTGTGACATTCGATATATATTTGGCGATTGCAGAGGGGAATTGATCAAGATACGGTATGCCTCCTTGAACGGCTCTAGCGTCCTTTGCTTCATAATTTGCTACTGCAAATGAAGCTGTAGTAGAAACTCCAGTCATACTGCCAGATGTCTGACAGTTGGTTTCTTTCTAGCAAGTTGAGGAGGAATTGGTGGGGCAGACGTATTTTTGATCCTTTGGGACCGTCTCGGTTGGACACGGCCGACGCTTTCTTGTTTCGATGAGACTTCAGGTGGAATTTGAGCAGAGCAACTAGCCGCATCGGCGAAGACATGATCAAAATGAGCAGGATGAATGGGGGTGGCTGTATCTTCATTTGTCAAATTATTATCCCTTTTTCTTCTTCCATTGAACACGACATTAACTTGCGGCTCTGTAATCAGATTTGTCGCCGGGGTAGCTAGCTCCTTCAACTTAATTAACAACTCCTGCTTCATCGGCCCATCAAGTTGAGCATAGAGCTTGTGTATGCGCTCTAATTCAGCATGTATAAGCCCATCTTCTTCAGACATCAATTCCGTCTTAGCCTCCATGTCTAGCTGCTTCCAATGAGAATTTACGACATCTAAGGGAATGGGGCGATTTTCCCTTGTGAATTTGCCAATCTCATTGGCACATGGTACACCATAAATCATTCTAGCTAGACAATCACCTATGCATTGGTCCGTTCCCATAGGGTCAGATTTACTAGCTTCCACAGACATTATCTTCAACGCCGCAGTGGCTGTAAATCCTATCAGCTCCCTGAACAAGAACCCATGCACATTATGTTGCAACATGATCTTAGATTTCTTGAATGATGCCTTGATCTCGATATGCTGCCCCTCTAATGATTCATGTATGGTTGGCCAAGAAGCGGATAAACTGAAGGCCGATGAACCCAATGCCTTTTTAAGCTTAGAATGTTCAGTATGGGCTCTTTTGGTCTGCGCTCTGTTGGTACTGACATTTCCAAAGTGGAGATTGCCATCTGTCCATACAGAAATAAACTTCTCCTTGTACTTGTCCAACCAAGATGTCTTCACATAGCTCACGACCCTTGTGTAATCTTTGTACTCGGTCTCCAATGCCTTCAGTTTAGCAACATACTCCTCCTCCTTGCATGCCCCCACCAATAAATTCCAGCTAGAGATGAAACCTAACCATTTTTCTTGATCTTCAAAAGAGGGCTGGCAATTTTTGGCAATATTTTTGGATATGTGCATTCTACATATTTGGTGCACCGCAAGGGGAAATTCATGGCCAATGGCATTCATAAGTGCTGGCTCCAGTGCTGACAAAATTACACGTGGCATCCTGTATCCATGCAGCAAAGAGCTCAACTTCCCCAAGGCCCACAAGTAGTTCTCCTCACGTACGGCCTCCGTGTAACAAAATGCCGCTGCGAACTGAATATCTGTGGACGTCACCCCATACATCTCCATCAATGGTGGCCTGTTGCGGTTGGTCTTCAACGCGCAGTCCATAACCAGAATCTCTGGAAATTTTCGTAATAACTCAACCGACTGCGGATGTGCCCAAAATATAGTCCTCACTGCAGTTGTCACTTCGTCCACTTCATGATACACAATGTAATTACACTGTGTCAGTAGATTAAGGAATAGCTGCATTTCTGCTCTCCAGGCCATTTCCCCTGCCTTCATCCTCTGTCTGGCTTTATAAATAGTGTTGATTGTGGTAGATGTTGCATTATCCTTTTCCTTCAGGTATTTCAAGATTTCCCTTGGCCTAAGCAATCTATTTGACAAGTCTCTCACCGTGGCCATCTCCCCACCTCCGAACCTCCTCTCATCTGGATGTCGCTTGATGTACATTGCGGGTTTATGGTTGTGATTGCCACGTACAACTGTCAAAATCCACTTATCTGTTGCCACACCATTAGACCTCAAGTAGAAGGGACATGAACACTTCTTGCTTCGAGTTGATTTTTTGGCCGATATATCCGGCCTGTGTGGCCGATATGTCCCACTTCTTTCACAACAAAAATAATAAGTTGGGACCCTATTGCCCTTTGTACTCATATTTGATGATTTTGTAACAACCAAATTCCCGGTTTTCACACCGACCCCTTTTACCCATTTACCAAGCTCTTCTATGTTGGGGAAAATTTTATTTGTTGTGAACTGATTTGTATAATCTTCATTAACCTCTGAGCCTTCAACAATACGCTGAATTAAGTACCAGATACCAATATAGTCACTAAATGTTAAGCTTTATTTTCTAGTAAATTAGTCAGTTAACAAAGCAAAATAATTTCAAACCTTTGCTTCTTTGTCCTAGATCCCCTCAATGTGTACCGAGCCCATCTCAATCTTCGTAATTTCTACGCAATCATGTACCAAATGTACATTGCAGTAATCAACTTCTGAAATTATTAAAAATACCAAATTAATTAGCATCAATTAATGGCTTACCAACTTTACGATGCAATGCGTCCGCAGTCGACTATTTTAGGGCACCCCAACCCAATGCCTCAAATCTTTTGCTCTGCCTTAAGGACCTTCGTTTGATATAAGCAGGAACTCTTATAGTCTATATACATCAGCGAATTAGAATAATTTCTGTTGATCAAACCCTATCTCGTTATCTTTTCCCGCCTTAGGTCACAAAACTTATCGCATATGGAAGCTGTTATGATGCATTTGTATATACGGATGCGTAAAAATATTGGTTCATATTGTAAATTACTCATCGCGAACACTGGGAGGGCAAAAATGTAAAAGATCTCCTCTGTGAACCGTCTAGCTGTTTGCCCACTGCACACAACCGTGCAAAACTCAGAATTGCTCACCGCACACCACCACGCAAAACTTGGAATTACTCACCGCCCACAACCACGCAAAACACGGAATTGCTCAGCGCACACAACCACGCAAAACTCGGAATTGCTCACCGCTCACATCCAATCAAAACACGGAATTGCTCAGCACACACAACCACGCAAAACTCGGAATTGCTCAGCGCACACAACCACTCAAAACCCGTAATTGCTCACCGCACACAACCGTTTTGGTCAAGTCCACGTGCACATGTGGACGGGTTATTTGCTAGTAATATTTCAAACTAGACTTGTTTACTCAACCAGCACAACGGGTAAATTATTGTAGACCCGATATGACCCGGTAGGACCCGAAATTGTCCCGTGATACCTTCTGCTCACAGCGAATTGACATACAATTACACAGATTGCTCACGGCGGAATTTCAAACGGCAAGTATTTTCAAAGATCGCTCCAGTCGCCCAGACCGAAATCCAAAAGCTTTGATTTTTATTTAATTGCTCGAAGGATACATCACTTAGTCAACTGGTGAGATCAAACAAAGAGCTGAATCGAGAGAAATCGATTTAGGGGTTTTTGACCTAAATTTATCAACATCGACTCTTTGGTACGTCTATACTTTTAAGTACAGTTTATCTGCCTTTCTTATTTTGATTTTACATGCATTCATCCACGGTTGAGGTTGATGAAGTCGGTACAAAAATCCAAGGTAATATTGATTTATCTTCTCGACAATAATGCATTAAATCTTTGAGGATCAGGTTATGAATTGTTTGATACAGGATACTATGGATTTTAGAACCGACTTTACCACCAATCAACTGTTCAAGGATAGAAAAGAGCTGTTTCAGTGGATAAAAAACGTCGGGTTAAGTCATGGGCATGTGATTGTTACACGTTCGGGGAGATTAAGTAAAACGGCCAAAGGGCATCATGCTGTGTACTTTGCGTGTGAAAGAAGCGGTGAGTATCGGGGACACCGAAAGCTAAAAAAGACCAACCAGCCTGTTAAAACCAAGAAGTGTTCATGTCCTTTCTCATTGCGTGGTTATATGGTGGGCGTGGGCGTTGAGGAGTGGAAGGTAACAGTCGTTTGTGGAAGGCACAACCATGAAGCAGCTAAATATGTCGATGGGGGGGGGGGGGGGGGGGGGGGGGGTGGGGGGGGGGGGGGGGGGGGGGGGGGGGGGGGGGGGGGGGGGGGGGGGGGGGGGGGGGGGGGGGGGGGGGGGGGGGGGGGGGTGGGGGGGGGGGGGGGGGGGGGGGGTGGGGGGGGGGGGGGGGGGGGGGGGGGGGGGGGGGGGGGGGGTGGGGGGGGGGGGGGGGGGGGGGGGGGGGGGGGGGGGGGGGGGGGGGGGGGGGGGGGGGGGGGGGGGGGGGGGGGGGGGGGGGGGGGGGGGGGGGGGGGGGGGGGGGGGGGGGGGGGGGGGGGGGGGGGGGGGGGGGGGGGGGGGGGGGGGGTGGGGGGGGGGGGGTGGGGGGGGGGGGTGGGGGGGGGGGGGGGGGGGGGGGGGGGGGTGGGGGGGGGGGGGGGGTGGGGGGGGGGGGGGGGGGGGGGGGGGGGGGGGGGGGGGGGGGGGGGGGGGGGGGGGGGGGGGGGGGGGGGGGGGGGGGGGGGGGGGGGGGGGGGGGGGGGGGGGGGGGGGGGGGGGGGGGGGGGGGGGGGGGGGGGGGGGGGGGGGGGGGGGGGGGGGGGGGGGGGGGGGGGGGGGGGGGGGGGGGGGGGGGGGGGGGGGGGGGGGGGGGGGGGGGGGGGGGGGGGGGGGGGGGGGGGGGGGGGGGGGGGGGGGGGGGGGGGGGGGGGGGGGGGGGGGGGGGGGGGGGGGGGGGGGGGGGGGGGGGGGGGGGGGGGGGGGGGGGGTGGGGGGGGGGGGGGGGGGGGGGGGGGGGGGGGGGGGGGGGGGGGGGGGGGGGGGGGGGGGGGGGGGGGGGGGGGGGGGGGGGGGGGGGGGGGGGGGGGGGGGGGGGGGGGGGGGGGGGGGGGGGGGGGGGGGGGGGGGGGGGGGGGGGGGGGGGGGGGGGGGGGGGGGGGGGGGGGGGGGGGGGGGGGGGGGGGGTGGGGGGGGGGGGGGGGGGGGGGGGGGGGGGGGGGGGGGGGGGGGGGGGGGGGGGGGGGGGGGGGGGGGGGGGGGGGGGGGGGGGGGGGGGGGGGGGGGGGGGGGGGGGGGGGGGGGGGGGGGGGGGGGGGGGGGGGGGGGGCCATTCCGATGACGGGACGTTGCAGGGAATGGAGATGGAAACAGTGCGTGACTTGGCAAATAGCAAGGTTCGGCCAGCTGAAATTTTGAAAGTACTGAAGGCAAATAAAAACTTCAGTGCAACCTCAATCAAAGCAATTTATAATGCACGAAACCGGTTACAACGGGGGAAGAAGGTTGGTATTGTAAAACAGTTGAAGGAGTTAGCATCAGCTGATAAAATTGTGGGTGCTGAGAATGTGAAGGCTGTGAATAATGAGGGGGAGGATCAGAAGGTGGGGGAGGCGTTTTGGGAGAATGCAGTGCCTGCTGAGTTGCAGGAGGAGGATCATACTGGGAAGATGGGTGGGGAGGATGATAAGGTGGATCGTAATGAGGCGGAGCAGACTGCTGAGGAGGAGGAGGAGGAGGATGAGAATGTAGTGGCTAAGGCCTTTGAGAAGGAGAATGAGGTTCTACGTCTTCAAATTTCTACCCTGGTAGCGGAGATTGCTAAGCAGCATGCTGAGATAACGGATATGTCTACATTGACGTGTAAGCCGGGTAAGGGAAGAAGTAGAGCGTTGTGGAAACGTACAATAAAGAATCCGAAACAATCAATTTCACATGATGATAGTGACGAGGACTTGGCTGCCGACATAATAATACCATATTGGAACGCTCTTCCTGAGTGTCTACGACCCCTTATAGTGCATGTCGTAGATGTGAAAGCAGACGAAAACTGTGGGTATAGGGCTGTGGCAGCTCAGTTGGGACTGGGTGAGGACGAATGGAGGCAGGTGAAATTTGACTTGCGAGAAGAGATGCAGAACCACGACGGCTTGTACCGGCAACTTATGGGTGCCGTGGAATTTAAAAAGAATGTAGTGGCACTGGGCCATTTGTTAGACCGTCCAAAAGCTAAATGGTGGATGCAGATGCCAGAAATGGCACATGTCGTTGCCTCATGCTACGACTGTGTAGTACATATTCTTGCACCTCATCAGTGTGTGACATATTTTCCTTTAAGAACTCCTCCAGTACCCCGATCATCCAGACGCCACATAACGTTGGGTCATGTGAACAATAATCACTTTGTTATTGTTAAACTTGCCCCATATGGTACTGTCCCTCCGACTTCAAGTATGTGGCTAAGATACCGTTTCGATGTGTCAGCCGGATGGCCGGCTGCTTATGAGGATAGGATGCATCAATTCCAGTCAATAGTATTTGGTCACGATATTGCAACCGTTGACGTTATTGAAATATTGTAGGATAAAACATTGTATCATTTTACTATGGATTGTTTATTTCATATTGACAGATTGGTAGCATGCAATTTTATCATGTCTGCCTAAATTTGCAAATGTTATCATCTGTATGCCGTGCTGTGGTGTATCGTATCTATAAGTTATGCTCAACGATAGACCTACTAATCAAGTTTGCCTCTTACTAACTTTTTGGTGAACGGGTACAAACTGATATATACTGGATTTTGAATGCTTAATAACACACACAATCTATCCAGATTTTCTTAAGGGTGTTAATTAATACAACTAATGATAGTTATCACGTTGGTATTATATTATTTTATACGTATCAATAATGTTGTTAACATCGGCTTAAGAATATGAGTAATCCAATAGAATAAATATTAAAAACAAAATTTAGAACTCCTCAGCGCGCACCACGGTCAAAATCGTTCTCAGCGTCGTGATTAATAACGATTACCGTTACTGATGTCAATCCTGACAATCCATGTAAGATTACTCAGCGCGCAAAACGGTTCAAATCATGTTAAAATATAACCGTTGTGCGCGCTGAGTAAAATAAGCCAACTAAACCACCGAATTTACTCGAAGCGCACAACGGGTTAAAATTTTTACCCGTTTTGACCCGTTAGGACCCTCTTTCATCCCTTGATAAATTCTGCTCACCGCTCACAGCCATAACCTTCCACAGATTGCTCAAGGCGGAATATCAAACAGCAAGTTTTTCGTAGATTGCTCAAGGCGCACAGACGGAAATTCCAAAGATTTGATTTTTATTACTGGGCTCGACATTTACATCACAGTGGCAACTGCTGCATTCAAACAAATCGGTGAAGCGATAGCAATCGATTTAGGGGTTTTCAACCTAAATTTGTCGAAATCGCGATTTGGTAAGTATACAATGTTAAGTACATTTTATTTGATATTCTTATTACAATTACAATGTGTAGAAATAGGAGGAGAAATTTTTGGTTTTTACTTGCCTGCAGATACAGTTGAGATTGATGGAGATGCTAAAAAATTCCGAGGTAATATTGATTTTTCTTTACGTCAATAATGTAACTAATGTTTGGTTCCCGGTCCAATTAGTTGTATGAATTGTTTGATACAGGTGTATATGGATTATACAGCCGAATTTACAACGATTCAACGTTTTAAAAGTAGAGACGAGCTCTTTCAGTGGATAAAGAGCGTCGGACGATAACAGGGGCATGTGATTGTTACCAGTGCGTCGAGTATGAGTAAATCGTCCAATAGGACTCCCGCTGCCTACTATGCATATGCAAGAAGCGGGAACTACAGGGGACACCGACCAGTACGAAAGACCAACCGGCCAGTTAGAACCAACAAGTGTGGATGCCCGTTCAAATTGCGTGGTAATGAGGTGGGCGATGGCGGTGAGTGGAGTTTAACGGTCGTTGATGGCAGGCACAACCATCAAGCTGCTAATTATGTCGCGGGCCATTCCGACGACGGGATGTTGCAGGGAAAAGAGTTGGAAGCATTGCGAGACTTGGCAAATAGAAAGGTGCCGCCGTCAGCAATTTTGAAAGGCCTGAAGGAAACTAAATCCTTCAATGAAACACCAATCAAATCAATTTATAATGCACGTTCCCGATTACTAAGGGGGCAGAGTGTGGGTATGGTAAACAAGTTGAAGGAGTTAGCATCATCGTGTAGAATTGTGGGTGATGAGCTTGTGGTGCATGTGGATAATGTTGAGGAGGAGCAGAAGGGAGATGAGGAGAAGGTGGATGAGGCTGAGGAGGCGACTGCATTGGCTGCTTATTGGCAGGATGATGTGGTGGATCATAATGTGATGGAGCAGGCTGCTGAGAAGTTGGCTCTTAGTGGGCAGGAGCAGAATGCTGCGGAGGAGGATGAGGTTAATGCAGCGGATGAGAATGTGGAGCTGAGGGTGCATGATGTTTATGGGGATGATGAGGCTGAGAATGCAGTGGCTGCTGAGTTGACTGTAGATGATTATGTTATTGGGGAGATGGTGGAGACGGAGGAGACGGTTGCCCTTAACGTGGAGGTGCAGAATGCTGAGGAGGTACTGGTGGAAGATAATGCAGCGGCTGAGACTGTGGAGCTGAAGGTGTATGAGGAGAAGGCGAACGAGGAGGATGATGATAAGGAGTGGCTACTGATTTGATTGCTGAGGAGCATACTGGGAAGTTGGTGGATACGGCGGGGACGGTGGAACGTAATGTGGCTGACCAGACTGCTGAGATGGATGAGGGGGAGAATGCAGCTGGGGAGAATGAGGAGCCGCAGGAGGATGAGGCGAATGTGGAGGATGTGGAGGATGGGAAGATAGAGGATGCTGGGTTGATGCAAGCTGAGCTTACGTTGGAGTTGGGGGCGACGGTGGAGACGGGGGATCATAATGTGGATGCTCAGACTGCTGGGAGGGAGGAGGAGACGGCTGTGGCCTCGTATTTTGATGAGCACGAGGAGATGGATGGCATGCTTAAACAACTTTCTCCCCTGGTTGATGAGATTTCTGATCATTTTTCAGATGTGACGGAGATGCCTACAGTTATGAGGAAGCCTGTTAAGGCTCCACGGTTGCATTCAATTGCGGAGCATACGGCGGCGGCGAAGGAGAAGCCTAAATGGAAGAGGCGGACTTCGAAGGAAAGTAGTAGGCGTCCGAAACTTCAAATAAAGAAGCCGAAACCTTCGTTTCCCCGTGATGATTATGTTGATGATTTGCCTGCCAACTTCCTCATACCATATTATTTGGATTTTCATCCCAAGCTACAATCCCTCATGGTGGGCGGCGAAGACGTGGATGCAGATGGCAACTGTGGGTACAGGGCTGTGGCAGTTCAGTTGGGCTTGGATCAATCCGATTGGCAGACTGTCAGAGCTGATTTGCTCCATGAGATGCGGACATACAACGTCTTGTACAGGCGTGTTCTGAGTGAGGTTTCATATAATAATAATTTGAAGGCAGTGAACTATTTTATTACTCATAAAGGTGCAGGAGAGGAAAATTGGATGCAGATGCCAAACATGGGACATGTCATTGCCTCATGCTACAACTGTGTAGTACATTTGATTGCAGGTGATATGTGTGTGACATTTTTTCCATTGAGAAGTCCTCCAGTAAACCGAGCCTCCAGACTCCACATAACGTTGGGTTATGTGAACAGAAATCACTTTTTTATCCTTCAACTTGAACCAACAGGTGACGTCCCTCTGACTTCAGTTGTGTGGACAAGATCGCATGACACTGTGGCCGATGGATGGCCGTCTGGTTATGAGCAGAGGATGCAGTCATTCGTTGATAGGGTAAAAGGTACGAATATTGCTACCGCTGATGCTTTTTAGTATCTGTAAGATAAAACGTTTATCAATGTAATAAGTTTTTTTTGGTATAAAAATGGACCACTTTGGCGGATGAAATTTTATCATGGCTTCCGAAATGTGCAAATGTCATCATCGGTATGGATTGATGTTGTGTATCATACCAATTACACCGAGCGCAACACTGCAGTAATATTGCCCGTTTTGCGCTTTGAGTACTTTTGTCTTTACCTACCAAATTGCTCTACGCGCAGAACTGGCAATATTAGTGCCGGTTTTGCGCTCTGGGTATTTTTAATAACATCAACCCTTGTTCCAAATTGTTATGCGATGAGAATGTTTCATTGTTAGTGTGTCCAATACTCCAAGTGAGAGTAGCGTTATTGTATCATATATGTTATTGTCTGACAAAATTGCTTACCACAAACTCCCATTGATAAGTTTTGCCCGTTGAGCGCCTTTATTAGCCAATTTGTTAGTGGTTACTACAATTGCTCACCATTCACCACGATCAGAACAAATAATTTTGACCGGTTGTGCGTGGTGAGCAATTTTGTTAGTGCGAAAAAAAACTCCTACTCGTCCACTCAATAAAATTTGCTGATATATCCACAGTTATTGCTGCTCGCACCGTGCAAATTTTTAATGGTTAACAGAAATGCTCACAGCGCACAACGGCGATATATTGGAACCTTTGGTCTTACTAAGAGACCCCTCGAGTCTGCAGAGCAGTGTTGGTGAACATACAGAGCAGGGATCGTTAATATACATCGGATTTATTAGCCAATTTGTTACTGGTTACTACAATTGCTCACCATTCACCACGATCAGAACAAATAATTTTGGCCGGTTGTGCGCGGTGAGCAATTTTGTTAGTGCGAAAAAAAAACTCCTACTCGTCCACTCAATAAAATTTACTGATATATCCACAGTTATTGCTGTTCGCACCGTGCAAATTTTTAATGGTTAACAGAAATGCTCACAGCGCACAACGGCGATATATTGGAACCTTTGGTCTGACTAATAGTCTAAGAGACCCCTCGAGTCTGCAGAGCAGTGTTGGTGAACATACAGAGCAGGGATCGTTAATATACAGCGGATTGCTACCAGCCGGAT
Organism: Scilla litardierei; assembly: GCA_030789695.1. Classification (NCBI taxonomy): domain Eukaryota; kingdom Viridiplantae; phylum Streptophyta; class Magnoliopsida; order Asparagales; family Asparagaceae; genus Scilla; species Scilla litardierei. The sequence continues at coordinate 314,397,916 of CM061142.1, read as the reverse complement.
GTTCTGCTCTATAATGATTAATGCCTGCCTAAGTTTTGCGCGTTGGGATAAACTGTAGCCACTAAAAAAATAGCCCAACGCGCACAACGGGCAAACTTATGCCCTTAGGCTCGGGCAAAATTACGAGCACAACGGGAAAACAACGCGCACAACGGGTAAAAATTACGCGCACAACGGGCAAAACAACGCGCACAACGGGCAAAAAGGAAAGCCGGTGGTTCGCTTTTTGAGCATATAAAAGGTAGTTTATCAACAATTTTTAAATGCGCACACACCTAGTAGCCTTATGCCCGGTGTGCGCGTTGAGCAAAGTTGCGACGATAGCGCATTTGCTCAACGTGCCCCACACGGACTAATTTTGCCCGTTGTGTGCTTTGAGCATATTTGTTGGATGCTGTAATTTTTGTTCCAACGGTCAATCATTCACACTCCTATTTTCATCATACTAAAATTGTGATTCCGCAATATGCCAACAGTCAAACTTCACTTAGAAACTTTACCTAATTGTGATTAAGACCGATACTTATTCATTCTGAAGACATTTTATATAAAATCTGATACCTAGTTAATCTGATTCAGAAACTGCATGCAAACCTTTAGATTAACGCTGATACATATTCAAACGGTGACCATTCCAAAATGGCCAACCCATTCTAACATACTGAAGTACGTACAGATACAGATCCAAACAGATACATATCCCTTTACTCTTACAAACTGATACATTTGAGTGTCTTCGCAGATGTTTGCAATGAAGTGGCGCGTGATCTGCGTGTTTCCCCCTTCAACGTCCGCGAGTTCATCGGGCGCCCATCTTCGTTGCGTTTATTAACGTCCTTGGATAGTTGGATATGAGTGTCGCGTCGTTGTAACCTGCAGTCAAGTATGTAGCCGTGTCAAACACAACGCCTGGAACCTCGATTCCCCTGTGGCGATGTACGACACGGGCAATGCGCTCCACATCTACGTTGCAGTTGCCGAATTTCTGCCCTGATCTGCTCAAGATGATTGTCATACCAGATGTTTGCAATGACGTGGAACTTTGTCCTTTGTAGGAGACCCCGTGAATTCGAAAGTCGGCAGACCATTTCGCTTATTACCGTCATTGCTGTCGTCGTTGTAACATGAAGTCAGGACAAAAGACACCGATTGGAACTCCGTTACCAGAGACGATGTAAAACAACACAGGGTTGCATAAGAAGTTGTGTTTGGGAGTGTAAGAGATCGGAAAGGATAGGATGGAGTGTCTGTGCGTCAAAGATGATGTATAGTGAAACGATGAAGGGTTTGATGGAGGAGATGGAGTGTATAAAGAGGAGATGGAGATGGATATGGAGTGTATAGCAAGACACGCAAAACAAATACATAGCCATAATTCATAATAGGAGGGAATAACAATCTATCATGGTACAACACCCAGCAGCTTTCCTGAAACATGTGAGACAGCATAGCCAATATCACCCCAAAAGAATATGGTATGATCATCGTACACATTTTTCATAGGGTTGTTTGGGACAAATTTTCCCAATGCAGTTGCAAAACCCCCCAGCATTGTCGGGGATGCTTGATTATAAATGGACGATAGCCCTTCGTTGCATAAGTTTCCAACATGAACCATTTACCTTTACGTGAAAAGAGTACTGGATGAATGCTATTGTCCATATCTATATCAAGCATGCACGAACAGCTGAAGGACTTATTGTTTCCATACGGAGGTTGTGTGGGAAAATAAAGAAGATGATAGAAGAAAGTAGACGAAGTTTAGAGAAGATGAGTGCTCGTTGTCCGCCATTTATAGGGGAAATTGGACCAATCATAATGAAGCGTATAAAAAGTCCGTGATCCTACAGTAATGCAATGGATCTCGGGAATCAACATTTAGAGCATCTCCAAAGGGGCTCCCTAAATTATTTTAGAATGTGGAAAAAAATAGGTTAATTACTCTCCGCACAAAACCATGAAACCCTACGGTTTTTCGCCTTGATCACATAATAGGAAAATTACACTCAACAATACTACTCTCCACTAAGATTTTTTAATACATTATATTCGCTGCGCACACCGGGCTAAATAATACAGAAGCGAGTAACTATCATAATTGCTCACCGCGCAGAACGTTTAGAAAACGAGAATTGCTCAATGCGCAAAACGCAGAACGCATGACAGCGAATTGTATTGATGAGAAGAAGTAGAGTTAATGTGTGGCTACATCGAAGACACCGTCATGCTACAGAGGGGTTCTCATGAATATACAAAAGACTGCTCATCTACAGCGGATTGATGTCAGACATATGAAGAGACTTTAATTGCGATGGGAGAGAATTGATGTAGCTGGAGCGATTTGAAAGCTCTCAGGGAGACCTTTGACCCAAAAAATGACACAAATGTCCTCAAAAGCAAGAGCAACTGTGACCCAGTGGAGAACTTTGTGGCAGTTCACCCTCACTGTGACAAAATTGGTTGTGTGTGGTGAGCAATTCTGAGGTTTGAGTGGTTTTGTGCTCTAAGCAATTCTGATTTTTGAGAGGTTGTGTGCTGTGAGCACTTCTGAGTTTGAGTGGTTCTGTGCGATGAGCAATTTTGAGTTTTGAGTGGATTTGTGCGCTGAGCAATTCTGAGTTTTGAGTGGGTTTTGTGCGGTGAGCTTATTCTGAGTTTGAGTGGTTGTGTGCGGTGAGTAATTCTGAGGTATGAGTGGTTTTGTAGCCGCTTACTTAATTGCTCAACGCTGAGACATAATTGATCAAAGCAAAGAAAGAAAAGCCTTACCATGAAGTTTAAAAGGGGGCGAGACGCCCCCGTATTCGATCTCTCCTCACAATCCCAGGGTGTTAGGGACGATTTGCCTCTAGACACTCCTCCCCTCTCAAAAGAAACCTCCCGTTGGCCCGATCGTTGGATAGGTCCTCCTTTGATACCGGACCTCTCCTTCCTGACGAATTCTTCCTCTTACAGGCGGATCGCCAAAGAGTTATTACTCTTACACATGGAGCGGCCCGCCTTCCACTCCCCGACTTCCCTTGTAGAACTTACACCAGGGGACTTAGGGCGGACCGCTCCTCCCCTCCAACGCCTACTCCGTGACGACCTCCACCTCCGGGGGAGGCGTCGCCGAAACCTCCCGTTGGCCCGATCGTTGGATAGGCCCTCCGTTGATACCGAACCTCTCCTTCCCGACGAATTCTTCCTTTCACAGGCGGATCACCGATGAGTTATTCGTCTTACACATGGAGCGGCCAGCCTTCCACTCACCGACTTCCCTTGGAGAACTAACGCCAGGGGACTTAGGGCAGACTGCTCCTCCCCTCCAGCGCCTACTCCGTGACTACCTCCACCTCCGGTGGAGGCGTCACCGCCCGCGGGGTGTCGGTCCAAATCACCGGTGAAGGCATCGCCATGCCAATCACCCCACTGGGCACCACCGTTCCCAGACAACGGGTCCCTCCGCCATCCAACGGTCTGCCTTCCACTCATCGACCTCCCGTCGCACATCCTGAAGTAGAACGAAACCCCAGCCCGCCATCCAACGGCATGCCTTCCACTCCTTGACGCCCCGTCGCACATCCTGGTGTAGGTTATAGTAAATTGGAACGAAACCCCCGACCGCCATCCAAAGGCCTGCCTTCCACTCCTCGACCTCCCGTCGCACATCCTGATGCAGTTTACAGTAAAGTGGAACGGCCCCCCAGCCCGCCATCCAATGGCCTGCCTTCAACCACTGGCGTCTTTATCGACATATTGTAAAGAACGCAAAAATGTCCCTCCAAGCAAGTTGTTAAATTCCGTCTATGATAAAATTAACTTGTTTACATGCAAACTTTTAGATTATCTCTGATACATAATCAATCTGAAGACATTTTAGATTAAATCGGCTACATATTCAATCGACTTCGTAAACTGATTGAATTTTTTTAGATTATATCTCATACATATTCCAATTGATGACATTTTCAAAATGACCCAGCCATTCAACTATATGGATGTACATACTGATACAGAACAAAACATATTCATTACCCCATGCTCATTACAAACTGATACATATGATTGTCTTCGTAAGATGTTTGCAATGAAGGGGCTTTTTACCGGATAAATTGTCGGCGTGATCTGCGTGCTTCACCCTACAACGACGCCTGCAATGACGACACTCCTATTCTGCCTACGGTTGCCGAAAGTCAGCAACGACGTTAACTAACGCAACGAAGCGACCATCTTCGTTGAGTTTATGGACGTGTTTGCCAACTATCTGCCACCGTAGCCCTTATAGGAGTGTCGTCATTGCAGGCGTCGTTGTACCCGGCTGTCAAGTATGACGCCGGTTCAAAGACACCGAAAAGAACTCCGATTCCCAAGAGGCGGTGAACACCAACACATGGTTCGTTATAAATAGAATGAGATTTTCATTTTCGAGATTGTAAAGGACAGTAGGAGGAGGTGTTTGTGTGTCTTAGACGATCCATAGTACACATATGAAGGGGATGGAGGAGAAGATAGTGTAAAAGAGGAGATGGCCGTTCCACGTGAATGCGTGAAAAAAGTACTGGTTGAATTCTATCGTCCATTTTTATCTCAAGCATCAGGCCTGAATAGTAGAAAACCATCTCATCTTTACACCCCATATCCATCTCCATCTCGTCCATTTCTACCTCATGCATCATGCTCGAACATAAGAAGACCTTATTGTTTCCAGACGGAGGTTGTGTGGGCAAAAAGAAGAAGATGATATAAGAAATCAGAGGAAGTTGTGAGAAGATGAGGGCTCCTTGTCCGCCAATTTATAGGGGAATTGGACCAATCAAAATGAAACTAAACGGTTTTTCGCCTTGATCAACAATGATGCCAATTGGAAAATTACTCCCAACAATACTAATCTCCACTAATCCTTTTTAAAACATTTTATTCGACGCGCACACCGTGCTAAATAATACAGGAGCGAGTAACAAACTAACAATCAGAATTGCTCACCGCGCAAAACGCATGGAAAACTGGAATTGCTCAAGGCGCACAACGCACAACGCATGGCAGCGAATTGTATTGGTTTATGAGGATGCGACCGAAGTAGAGTTAATGTGTGGCTCCATCGAAGACCCCGTCATGCTACATGAGGGGTTCTCGTGAATATACAAAAGACTGCACGTCAATCTACAGCTGATTGATACCAGACATGTGCAGTTCTCAAGAATGTTTGACCGGCCGGTGGGATGTGAGCTGGAAAAATTAATAGCCGCTAACATAATTGCACAAAGCTGCGATGAGCAAATTTTTAATGGTTTAAATAATTGCTCATAGCGAACAACAAGAAATGACAGGTGTAGACGCTTTGAGTCGTTGTGCGCTTTAACATGTGTTCGCTTTGAGCATCTAAGGTATTTTATAGACAATGGTTTAACGCGTACAACCAATCTGAAGACATATTCAATAGAATTCAAATATATTGATGTACAGACTGATACAGATCCAAACTGATTCATTAGCCTATGCTCTTACAAACTGATACATATGATTAAGCCTGGATGGCGGCCCTTGGTCACATAGGTTGGCGGTGCATGGCTACCGTACCTCCGAGGCACAAGCACTCCCTCCTGTTGTTTTCGATCTCTTGTCTCGCATCCAAATTGAAGAAGATAATGACGAAGAATCTCGTCAGAATACGAAAAAAGGTGAAATTCATGTTAGCATCGATCCAGAGGTTCTAGACTGCTTCATTGGATGCGAGCCCTTGCGGTGTACATCGACCACGTTTACAGTTACCGTGCTCAGCGTATTTGTCATGCAATCCGAAGGCATCTGCTGATCCCAGTATTCTAGCGCTGAAGCTTCCGGGTCTGGAAAATCAAACATTTCATCCTGGTAACAAAACAGAATGCTTAATCCCATCATACATACATACGTAGTTTTGAATTATTCAGAGAAAATAATTAGAAAATTTGTACTTAATCCAATGACTAGATCCTCCAGGTTCGGGCAGCTATTCAGCAAGCATGACAGGATTGAAAACGTGGTTGTTGTGCATGGTATCCATCTGAGGGTGAGTTCTTTCATCTTCGGCAAGAGACACCACAGAGTAACAGGCATGATATAGATATCTGATATGGACGATAGCATTCATTCAGCTGTTCATCCATTTATAATCAGGCATGCCCGAAAAAGGGTTTCCAGATGTGAGGATTCCGCCTTCCACAAACAGCTGAAGGACTTACTGTTTCCATACGGAGGTTGTGGGGGAAATAAAGAAGAAGATGATGGAAGAAAGTAGATGAAGTTGTGAGAAGATGAGTGCTCCTTGTCCGCCATTTTTATAGGGGAATTGGAGCAATCAAAATGAAGCGTATAATAAGTCCTTGATCCTACAGTAATGCAATGGATCTCGGGAATCAACAATTATTTACTCAACGCGCAAACCGCGGAATACCAACGCGAAAATCGCGTAATCCCAATTATTTTAGCATCTGGATCAAAATTGGTTAATTACTCTCCGCGCATAACAAGGAAACTCATCGATTTTTCGCCTTGATCAACATTGATGCTAATAGGAAAATTACTCCCAATAATACTACTCTCCACTAAGATTGTTTAATACATTTTATTCGACACGCAACCCGGGCTAAATAATACAGAAGAGAGAAACTATTATAATTGATCCTCGCGCAAAACGCATGGAAAATGGGAATTGCTCAATGCGCACAATGCAGATGGGTCAATGAGGATGTGACTGCTGCAGTACCATATTAACTGTGTGGCTACATCGAAGACCCCGTCAAGCTACAGAAGGGTGCTCGTGAATAAGAAAATACTGCTCCTGAATATACAGCTGATTGATACCAGACATATGATTTTCCCAAGAATGTATGACCAGTGGCAAGTGAGCTGGCAAAATTTATATTTTGGCCGTTGTGCGCGGTGAGCAAATTTTTAATGGTTTAAAAATTTGCTCAAAGCGCACAACAAGTATCGCCAGATGTTCACTTTGACCCGGTGTGTGCGTTCAGCAAATTTGTTATGACTAACATAATTGCGCAAAGCGCACAATATGCAGAATTATGCCCGTTGTGCGCGTTAAGCTCTATAGTTGCGTCGATGACAAATTTGCTCAACGCCCCAACGAGAATAATTTTGACCGTTTTGCGCTTTGAGCATATTTGTGAATTGCAATAATTTTAATTCCACCGCGCACCAGCGCATTGAATCAATCACATTCCAAATTTCATCATACTTAAACACGCACAACCAGCAGAATTATGCCCGTTGTGCGCGTTTAGCTAAAGTGTAGATTAAATCTCATACATATTCTAGTTGATGTTATTTTGAAAATGACCCAGCCATTCAAATATATTGATGTACATACTGATACAGATCCAAACTAATTCATTAGCCTATGCTCTTACAAACTGAAACATGTGATTGTCGGTGTGATCTGCGTGCTTCCCCGTCAACTTCCGCGAGTTCATCGGGCGACCATCTTTGTTCCGTTTATTACCGTCGTTGTCGATTTTCTGCCATCATCGGCTGGATATGAGTGTAGTCATATCATGCGTCGGTGTAACCTGCAGTCATGTATGTAGCCGTTTCAAAGACACCGAGAGAAAATCCGATTCACATGAGGCGTCGAACAACACCAACAGATCAAAATACTAAACACCGCTGGTCTTTGAACAACTTACAAGCTCAGATGCAGAACTGCATGCGGCAATGTGTTCCAGTAAGAGAATACTAAACACTGCATGCGGCCCCAACCTCGTCGCATCTCTTCGTTACAACCTCCTCAAGATCTGCTAAGGCGCACGTAGGTGGAGGATCTTCGTTGTAGACAATGAAGGCGGATCCTACGGAGAACACACTGGCATTTGATGCGTCCATCACCAGGTCAACATTCTTCCGGACGGTTCGACCGGCAGCTAGATCCACCTTTTTGAGGAAGCCCCTTTAAGGAGGCTCAAACTGATCGGTGAAGTAAAAGCTTAATCCAGAGAAGATCTTCACCGCCTGTAAGAGACCAATATAAGAGACCAATATGATATGTGCAATACTGGACATGTGCCTCCGCACACGGATACACAAGGAAAAGTGTTCATAAGATGGCTTCCTCCGATAATTATCCAAAGACTCAAATAGTTCAAAACATTTTCCAATTCAAATAGTTCAAAGGTGCGACATGCCGTCATTGGCGTGTCATTACAGTCACTTCCCTGCTCGTTTTGTAATTTCTGTCGCTTTACTTGAGCATCATCAACATCATCTGTTCGGACGAGGAAATGTATGTGTGACTCTTCACATCATTTGATTTTCTGGAAATCTGAGACAACCATGCCTTTTGCGTTTCCGCACAGGTTCCAGGCTTCTAGCTTCTGCATTATGAGACAATTATGATCTGCTTCATCCACAATCAGATTTGGCCAATTTGCCTGCGAGCCAAGAGATCGAAAAGAAAGGAGGGAGTGCTTGTGCCTCAGAGAGACGGTACCCATGCACCGCCAACCTAATTGACCCAGAGCAGCCAATCAGGGCGCAAAGGCCCGGGGGCCATTCTTCTCTTCGCAGACCAGGGAGAGAAGCATATTAGGGAGGCGACTGCATCAGCCTGTAGTCCTCCAATTTCATACGTTTCTCCAGGGCATTCACGGCATTCACGATCCATTTATCCTACAGTAATGCTAGGGATCTCGGGAATGAACATCTTATTTACTCAACGCGTAATCCCACCGAGAAAAACGAGTAATCCTAAGTATTTTAGGCTCAGCTGAAAAGAGGCAATTTACTCTCCCCACACGACAAGGAAACTGAACCGTTTTGCGCCTTGAATTACTCTCCGTCAAAGACTCGAAAAATTATTTATTTTCCAGCACAACAAAAACAATCAAATTGTTTCTGTTGTGCGTGCGGGTTAATTGGTTCCACTATAAGCCCTTGTGTGTAATGTGGAGTCCTTAGATGTGAGACCGTTTGTGTACATCGGATGGATATTGATTAACACTATGACTTTTAACCACCTCGCACGACGCGCACGACGGCTAATTGATATCAGCCCTTTGTTGCGTTTATTAACGTCATGGCTTGGTAACGACTATTTATTACAAATGTATTTTACAAATCACGTGACCAAATTTAATAATTTTAGTACCGATGGAAATATCTCAATTATACCTACTACATGAGACCAATATTGGATATTTTTCGAGCAAATTTAAAATATTTACAATATTACAAGAAATACTAAATACTTAAAAATTAAAAAAAATTAACATTGAAGAATAATATTATTTATAGTTTTCTTTCATGCAAAAATAATGTATTAGATTTACCCATTTTAATGATAAATATTTTTCATTAGTAAAGCTTAAACAAAGAGAAATAGGATTTGAAGATGGTGGGTTGGAGTTGCCCATCCTCAAAAATAGCATCTTTTAGAGATATTCCATTTTGAAGGGGGGTTTTTAGAGATTTGTGGTGGAGTTGCTATATGGAATTGGAGCAATCAAAATGAAGCGTATAATAAGTCCTTGATCCTACAATAATGCAATGGATCTCGGGAATCAACAATTATTTACTCAACGCGCAAACCGCGTAATTCCAACGCGAAAATCGTGTAATCCCAATTATTTTAGCATCTGGATCAAAATAGGTTAATTACTCTCCGCGCATAACAATGAAACTCAACGATTTTTCGCCTTGATCAACATTGATGCTAATAGGAAACTTACTCCCAACAATACTACTCTCCACTAAGATTTTTTAATACATTTTATTCGACACGCACCCCGGGATAAATAATACAGAAGAGAGAAACTATTATAATTGATCACCGCGCAAAACGCATGGAAAACAGGAATTGCTCAATGCGCGCAACGCAGATAGGTCAATGAGGATGTGACTGCTGCAGTACCATATTTACTGTGTGGCTACATCGAAGACCCCGTCAAGCTACAGAAGGGTGCTCGTGAATAAGAAAATACTGCTCCTGAATCTACAGCTGATTGATACCACACATATGATTTTCCCAAGAATTTATGACCGATGGCAAGTAAGGTGGAAAAATTTATAGCAGTTACATAAGTGCTCAACGTTCAGTACCAAAAAATTGCTCAAATCGCACAACAAGTAACACCAGGTGTTCATTTTGAGCCGGTGTGCGCGTTCAGCAAAATTTGTAATGGTTAACATAATGGCGCAAAGCACACAACATGCAGAATTATGCCGGTTGTGCGCGTTACGCAAAAGTTGCGTCGATGACAAATTTGCTCAACGCCCCCACGGGAATAAATTTGCCCGTTTTGCGCTTTGAGCATATTTGTGAGATGCTATAATTTTACTCCCATTGCGCGCCACCGCAGTGAATCAATCAAATTCCAAATTTCATCATACTTAGTCTGAATTCCAACCAAGCCTACATCCAAACTTTTAGATTTAAGTCTTAATATACTTGTTCAATCTGAAAACATTGTAGATTAAACCGGATACTTATTCACTCTGACTCAGAAACTACATACAAACATTAAAAATAAATCTGATACCTTTTCAATCTGAAGGCATATTCAATAGAATTCAGAAACTACTTGCAAAATTTTAGATTAAATCTCATACATATTCAAATTGATGACATTTTGAAAATTACCTAGCCATTCAAATATATTGATGTACATACAGACTGATACAGATCCAAACTGATTCATTAGCCTATGCTCTTACAAACTGATACATATGATTAAGCCTGGATGGCGGCCCTTGGTCACATAGGTTGGCGGTGCATGGCTACCGTCCCTCTGAGGCAACAACACTCCCTCCTTTTGTTTTCGATCTCTTGGTTCACATCCAAATTGAATAAGAAAATGAAGAACAATCGAGTGGGAATTTGGTGAAATTACAGTAACCATTGATCCAGACGTTCTAGAATGCTTCGTTGGATGCGAGCCCTTGCGCCCGCCTATGTTCCAGGTTCAAAAATCCATGTTTTTTTAACTTATTGAAACTTCAATAAGTTAAAAAAACATGGATTTTTGAACCTGGAACATAGGCGGGCGCAACGGCTCGCATCCAACGAAGCATTCTAGAATGTCTGGATCAATGGTTACAGTAATTTCGATACTTCCTGGGCCCGAGGACGTTGTTCGTGCTTCAATCTTGAAGGGTATTCCGAAGGAGCGGACAAAGTTCGATGATCTTAGGAAGGATGAGATGATCCTCGATCGCTAAAAGCAAAAAAATGAACTTTGATCGATACCTTTCAACAAAAAAGAAGGACGCGCAGATCAATCGATTGCATAAGTGCAAGCAAACTCGATCGGACAGATGTAGATGGATCTAGGGTTAGGGTTTAGTTCAGAATTTGGGCGAAGCAAGGGAGATGAAAAAATTTAGTCATCAGTTAAAAGCTTGGGGGAGGCGTCCATAACAATCTATAACCATCTAGTTACCTCGGTCGACCATCGTTGTTACGTTTATTATCGTCGTTGCCGACTGTCGGCAACAGTGAAACATGATAGGAGTGTCGTCATTGCACGCGTCGTTGTAACCGGCTGTCAAGTATGTATCATACTTGACACAATGTGCTGGTTATGTCCCCCTGGCCAGTACTTCTTGGGCGGCTGATCTGGGTGCCCAGTGTCGGGGACGGTCATATGGAAACCCTTTTTCGGGAATGCCTGATTATAAATGGACGACCAGCTGAATGAATGCTATCGTCCATATCTGATATCTATATCAAGCATGCACGAACAGCTGAAGGACTTACTGTTTCAATAGGAAGGTTGTGGGGGCAAATAAAGAAGATGATGATGGAAGAAAGTAGATGAAGTTGTGAGAAGATGTGAGGATTCCGCCTTCCACAAACAGCTGAAGGACTTACTGTTTCCATACGGAGGTTGTGGGGGAAATAAAGAAGAAGATGATGGAAGAAAGTAGATGAAGTTGTGAGAAGATGAGTGCTCCTTGTCCGCCATTTTTATAGGGGAATTGGAGCAATCAAAATGAAGCGTATAATAAGTCCTTGATCCTACAGTAATGTAATGGATCTCGAGAATCAACAATTATTTACTCAACGCGCAAACCGCGGAATACCAACGCGAAAATCGCGTAATCCCAATTATTTTAGCATCTGGATCAAAATTGGTTAATTACTCTCCGCGCATAACAAGGAAGCTCATCGATTTTTCGCCTTGATCAACATTGATGCTAATAGGAAAATTACTCCCAACAATACTACTCTCCACTACGATTTTTTAATACATTTTATTCGACACGCACCCCGGGCTAAATAATACAGAAGAGAGACTATTATAATTGATCCTCGTGCAAAACGCATGGAAAATGGGAATTGCTCAATGCGCACAACGCAGATGGGTCAATGAGGATGTGACTGCTGCAGTACCATATTAACTGTGTGGCTACATCGAAGACCCCGTCAAGCTACAGAAGGGTGCTCGTGAATAAGAAAATACTGCTCCTGAATCTACAGCTGATTGATACCAGACATATGATTTTCCCAAGAATGTATGACCAGTGGCAAGTGAGCTGGCAAAATTTATATTTTGGCCGTTGTGCGCGGTGAGAAAATTTTTAATGGTTTAAAAATTTGCTCAAATCGCACAAGTATCGCCAGATGTTCACTTTGACCCGGTGTGCGCGTTCAGCAAATTTGTTATGGCTAACATAATTGCGCAAAGCGCACAACATGCAGAATTATGCCGGTTGTGCGCGTTAAGCTCTATAGTTGCGTCAATAACAAATTTGCTCAACGCCCCCACGGGAATAAATTTGCCCATTTTGCGCTTTGAGCATATTTGTGAGATGCTATAATTTTACTCCCACTGCGCGCCACCGCAGTTAATCAATCAAATTCCAAATTTCATCATATTTAAACTGTTAAACACGCACAACCAGCAGAATTATGCCCGTTGTGCGCATTTAGCTAAAGTCATGACAAATTTGCTCAACGCCCCCACGGGAATAAATTTGACTGTTCTGCGCTTTGAGCATATTTTTGAGATGCTATAATTTTAATTCCACCTCGCACCAGCGTAGTGAATCAATCACATTCCAAATTTCATCATACTTAAACGCGCACAACCAGCAGAATTATGCCCGTTGTGCGCGTTTAGCTAAAGTTTAAATTAAGTCTCATACAAATTCTAGTTGATGTTATTTTGAAAATGACACAGCCATTCAAATATATTGATGTACATACTGATACAGATCCAAACTGATTCATTAGCCTATGCTCTTACAAACTGAAACATGTGATTGTCGGTGTGATCTGCGTGCTTCCCCGTCAACTTCCGCGAGTTCATCGGGCGACCATCTTCGTTCCGTTTATTACCGTCGTTGCCGATTTTCTGCCATCATCGGCTGGATATGAGTGTAGACATAGCATGCGTCGGTGTAACCTGCAGTCGGGTATGTAGCCGTTTCAAAGACACCGAGGAACTCCGATTCACCTGAGGCGTCGAACAACACCAAATGGTTGCATAACAAATAGAATGAGCTTTTTATCTTCGCGATCGGAAAGGACATGAGGGAGTGTTTGTGTTTCATAGACGAGGTATAGTGAAATGATAAAGGATTTAATGGTTTGGATGGTGTTTATAAAGAGGAGATGGATATGGAGTGTATAGTCGAGGAGTGGAAGGCGAAATGCTCACATATGGAAGGCATTCATCGGGCATGCATGTTTATAAATGGACGATAGCCCTTTGTTGCGTTTATTACCACCATTGCGTAAGTTTCCAACATCAACCATTTAGCTTTACGTGAAAAGATAACTGGTTGAATTCCATCGTCCATTTCTATCGTAAGCGTCAGGCATTAGGGCTCGCTGTAGGATAACGAAGTATACTCATCAATTTGAATGGTCAATTTCACACTAAATGGACCGTGAATGCCCTGGAGAAGCGTATGAAATCGGAGGACTACAAGCTGATGCTGTCACCTCCCGAATATGCTCATATCCCTGGTCTGTGAAGAGATGAATGGCCCCCCTGGCCTATGCGCCCTGGATGTCTGCACTGGGTCACATAGGTTGACGGTGCATGGCTACCGGCCCTCTGAGGCACAAGCACTCCCTCCTGTTCTTTTCGATCTCTTGTCTCGTAGCCAAAATTGGAAATCCCCAGGACGAAAGGGACAATTATGATCTGCTTCATCCACAGTCAGATTTGCCCAATTTGGCTGCGAGCCAAGAGATCGAAAAGAACAGAAGGGAGTACTTGTGCCTCAGAGAGACGGTAGCCATGCACCGCCAACCTAATTGACCCAGAGCACCCAACCAGGGCACAAAGGCCCCGGGGGGCCATTCTTCTCTTCGCAGACCAGGGAGAGAAGCATATTCGGGACGTAACTGCATCAGCCTGTAGTCCTCCGATTTCATACGCTTCTCCAGGGCATTCACTGCATTCACGGTCCATTTATAGTGAAAAACGACCGATCAAATTGATGAGTATTAAGTCCGTTATCCTACAGTAATGCTAAGGATCTCGGGAATGAACATCTTATTTACTCAACGCGTAATCCCACCGAGAAAAACGCGTAATCCTAAGTATTTTAGGCTCAGCTGAAAAAGAGGCAAATTACTCTCCCCACACGACAAGGATACCGAAACGTTTTGCGCCTTGAATTACTCTCCGTCAAACACTCGAAAAATTATTTATTTTCCAGCGCAACAAAAACAATCAAATTGTTTCTGTTGTGCGTGCGGGTTAATTGGTTCCACTATAAGCCCTTGTGTGTAATGTGGATTGTGGAGTCCTCAGATGTGAGACCGTGTGTGTACAGCGGATGGATATTGATTCACACTATGACTTTTAACCACCGCGCACGACGCGCACAACGAATAATTGATATCAGCCCTTCGTTGCGTTTATTACCGTCATAGCTTGGTAACGGCTATTTATTACAAATGTATCTTACAAATCACATGACCAAATTTAATAAGTTTAGTACCGATGGAAATATCTCAAATATACCTACTACCTGAGACCAATATTGGATATTTTTCGAGCAAATTTTAAAATATTTACAACATTACAAGAAATACTAAATACTTAAAAATTAAAAAAATTAACATTGAAGAATAATATTATTTATAGTTTTCTTTCATGCAGAAACAATGTATTAGATTAACCCATTATAATGATAAATATTTTTCATTAGTAATGCTTAAACAAAGAGAAAATAGGATTTGAAGATGGTGGGTTGGAGTTGCCCATCCACAAAAATAGCATCTTTTAAAGATATTCCATTTGAAGGGGGGTTTTAAGAGATTTGGGTTGGAGTTGCTATAGGGGAATTGGAGCAATCAAAATGAAGCGTATCATAAGTCCTTAATCCTACAGTAATGCAATGGATCTCGGGAATCAACAATTATTTACTCAACGCGCAAACCGCGTAATTCCAACGCGAAAATCGCGTAATCCCAATTATTTTAGCATCTGGATCAAAATAGGTTAATTACTCTCCGCGCATAACAATGAAACTCTACGATTTTTCGCCTTGATCAACATTGATGCTAATAGGAAACTTACTCCCAACAATACTACTCTCCACTAAGATTTTTTAATACATTTTATTCGACACGCAACCCGGGCTAAATAATACAGAAGAGAGAAACTATTATAATTGATCACCGCGCAAAAAGCATGGAAAACGGGAATTGCTCAATGCGCGCAACGCATATAGGTCAATGAGGATGAGATGCTGCAGTACCGTATTTACTGTGTGGCTACATCGAAGACGCCGTCAAGCTACTGAGGGGTGCTCGTGAATATACAAAATTATGCCCGTTGTGCGCGGTGAGCAAATTTTTAATGATTTAAAAAATTGCTCAAAGCGCACAACAAGTATCGCCAGGTGTTCACTTTGAGCCGGTGTGCGCGTTCAGCAAATTTGTTATGGCTAACATAATTGCGCAAAGCACACAACATGCAGAATTATGCCCGTTGTGCGCGTTAAGCTCTATAGTTGCGTCGATGACAAATTTGCTCAACGCCCCCACGGGAATAAATTTGACCGTTTTGCTCTTTGAGCATATTTGTGAGATGCTATAAGTTTACTCCCACTGCGTGCCACCGCAGTGAATCAATCAAATTCCAAATTTCATCATACTTAATCTGAATCCCAACCACGCCTACATCCAAACTTTTAGATTTAAGTCTTAATATACTTGTTCAATCTGAAAACATTGTAGATTAAACCGGATACTTATTCACTCTGACTCAGAAACTACGTACAAACTTTAAAAATAAATTTGATACCTTTTCAATCTGAAGGCATATTCAATCGAATTCAGAAACTGCATGCAAAATTTTAGATTAAATCTCATACATATTCAAATTGATGACATTTTGAAAATTACCCAGCCATTCAAATATATTGATATACATACTGATACAGATCCAAACTGATTCATTAGCCTATGCTCTTACAAACTGAGGGGTTCTCGTGAATATACAAAAGACTGTTCGTAAATCTACAGCTGATTGATACCAGACATGTGCATTTATCAAGAATGTTTGACCGGTCGGTGGGACGTGAGCTGGAAAAATTAATAGCCGCTTACATAATTGCTCAACACCCAGTACCAACTAATTTTTGGCCGTTGTGCGCGTTAATCGTATTTATAATGGTTACTTTAATTGCGCAAAGTGCACAACAAGCACAGCCAGAGCCAGCTGTTCGCTTTGAGCATCTAAGGTATTTTATGAACAATTGTTTAACGCGCACAACCAGCAGAATTTACTCGTTGTGCGCGTTAAGCTGATGTTTCATCGATGACAAATTTTCTCAACACGACCACGGGAATAAATTTAATCATACTTATTCTGAATCCCAATCAAGCCTACATGCAAGCTTTTAGATTTAAGTCTTATTATACTTGTTCAATCTGGAAACATTGTAGATTAAACCGGATACTTATTCACTCTGACTCAGAAACTACATGCAAACTTTAAAATTAAATCTGATACTTATTCAAGCTGAAGGCATATTCAATCGAATTCAACTATATTGATGTACATACTGATACAGACCCAAACTGATTCATTAGCCTATGCTCTTACAAACTGATACATATGATTGTCTACGTAGATGTTTGCAATGAAGGGCTCGCTGTAGGATAACAGACTTATACTCATCAATTTGAATGGTCAATTTCACTATAAATGGACCGTGAACGCCCTCAAAAATTTCGCTTTGTGTTTGAGATTACCCTCAAAAATTACTCACACCGCAACATCTGTATATACTGTATATTCACGAGCTCAACAATTGTAGACTCACGGGTTCTTTCCATGACTCACAGTAAATCAACTGTAGTCTCATCCTCATCCATGGGCAGTCCAAATCGTCTATAATAAATGGCGTCTCATTCTAAAATGTTGGTAACTGCTAATTTGATTGCAGCATTCAAAACCTCTCAATAAATACGCAGTTAAAGCCTCGCTTTAATACGCAGCATTCAAAGCCTATTTTAATACTCGTTTAATATTTGACCGTTTGAATTCATAACAGCTATTTTTTGAACTCTATTTATATCCCACTGCTTTCCTCAAGGAAATACACGGAAAAATTGCTTCCTCCAAAAATTCTTCTTTGCTTCATGCCGTTCTCCTGGGTAGCTATACTGTGCAAAATCCAAAGTCTCTGGCCAAGTGTGGACGCGGCCAGGGGCTGCTGTGTTAACCTTCGGGAGCAACCGGCAACAGCGATTACCACCGAGGTCGCGCCACAGCGGTTTCAATTACATCTGCTAAGTATTCTGCTTCTCGGATTTTCCTCGTATAGCCACGGTATTCTACGTATTTTTCTTACAATATATTTGTTTCTCAGTTTAACCGGACAAATTCTAACCATTGCTTCGTTCTGCTTGATGTAGATATATACCATGGTAAATGGAAGATAAAATTGAAAGTTACTCCTGCTATTTCAATGTGGACCATTTCCTTCATGATGTAGATGCCTGTAAAGAGAATGGAATGGCGGTAGAAGATGACTCCAATGAAATCAGTCTAACTTCGCAACCAAAATGCACCTTCAAATCTTCCCAGAAGATCTCAGCGGTCAGCGTACCTTCTAGGATACAGTAGCATTTGCAACCAAAATGCACCTTCAAATCTTCCCAGAAGATCTCAGCGGTCAGCGGACCTTCTAGGATACATGAGCATTTTCTTCCTTTCTTGGGTGTGAAAGTATGGATTTTCGAGGTATTCCATTTGGTAAGTATATACTTTTAAATACACTATATGGGTAATTCTTATTCAATTGGGTGGAAAATGATGTAGAAATTTGGTGATTTTACATGCATGCAGATACGGTTGAGATTGCTCGAGAAGGTACAAAAATCCAAGGTACTATTTATGTCGTAAAAAAATCCAGCGTTCAGTGGAGGTTAACAGTCGTTGAGGGCAGCTGGGCAGGCACAACCATCAAGCTGCTAATTATGTCGAGGGCCATTCCGATGAAGGGCAGTTGCAGGGAATGGAGATGGAATCATTGAGAGATTTGGCAAATAGCACGCTGAGGCCGGCTGAAATTTTGACAGTCCTGTAGGAAAATCCAACCTTCCATGCAAATAAATTTATAATGCATGTCACCGTGTAAAAAGGGACAACAAGAATGTTGTCGCTTTGCATGTAAAACTTCCAATAGGATTCCTGCTGCCCTTCATCGGAATGGCCCTCGACATAATTAGCAGCTTGATGGTTGTGCCTGCCCTCAACGACTGTTAACCTTCACTCCTCACCGCCAACGCCGACATCGACGCCCACCATTACCACGCAATGAGAACAGACATTGACACTTCTTGGTTTTAACTGGCCTGTCGGTCTTTTTTCCTTTCGGTGTCACCTGTAAACCCCGCTTCTTTCACATGCAAAGTAAACAACTTTGCATGTGAAAGAAGCGGGGTTTACAGGTGACACCGAAAGGAAAAAATGACCGACAGGCCAGTTAAAACCAAGAAGTGTCAATGTCTATTCTCATTGCGTGGTAATGGTGGGCGTCGGCGTCGGCGGGTGGCGGTGAGGAGTGAAGGTTAACAGTCGTTGAGGGCAGGCACAACCATCAAGCTGCTAATTATGTCGAGGGCCATTCCGATGAAGGGCAGTTGCAGGGAAAGGAAAAAACGACCGACAGGCCAGTTAAAACCAAGAAGTGTCAATGTCTGTTCTCATTGCGTGTTAATGGTGGGCGTCGGCGTTGGCGGTGAGGAGTGAAGGTTAACAGTCGTTGAGGGCAGGCACAACCATCAAGCTGCTAATTATGTCGAGGGCCATTCCGATGAAGGGCAGTAGCAGAGAATGGAGATGGATAATTGAGAGATTTGGCAAATAGCACGCTGAGGCCGGCTGAGATTTTAAAAGTCCAACCTTCCATGCAAATCAATTTATAATGCACGTCACCGAGTAAAAAGGGACAACAAGAATGTTGATAATGAAAAAAATTCGGTATAAAATTGATGTTAGGTTTTGTGCAAAATAATCACTTGTTGTAAGAAATTAAAAGATATGTTTACCCATATTGTTACCTTCGTATGGAAATTTCACCACACTTGTCACTTGTGCTTTTTAAGCCCCGCGGACGACGCGCACGACGGGGGTAATTTTGCCCGTCGTGCGCACGAATGGAAAATGCTCCACACTTGTATGTTTTAGCCCCGCGCACGACGAGCACGACAGGGGAAAATTTTGCCCGTCGTACGCGCAGATGGAAATTGCTTCACACTAGGCGTTTTAACCCGCGTGCACGACGGGGCGTATTTTTGCCCGTCGTGCGCGCGGCTGGAAAATGCTCTACACTTGTGCGTTTTAAGCCACGCGGACAACGCGTACGACGGGTTTAATTTTGTCTTCGTGCGCGCGGATGGAAATTGCTTCACACTTGTGCGCTTTAACCCCCGCGGACGACGGGGTTAATTTTTGCCCGTCGTGCGCTCGAATGGAGATTGCTGCACACTAGGCGTTTTACCCACGCGCACGACGGGGTAATTTTGCCCGTCGTGCGCACGGCTGTAAATTGATCCACACTTGTGCGTTTGCCAGCACACGACGCTCACGACGTGGTTAATTTTTCCCGTCGTGCGTGCGGATGGAAATTGCTGCACACTTGTGCGTTTTAACCCCCACGGACGACGGGGTTAATTTTGTCCGTCGTGCGCTCGGATGGAAATTGCTCCACACTAGGCGTTTTAACCCACGCGCACGACGGGGGTAATTTTGCCCGTCGTGCGCGCGGATGGAAATTGCTCGACACTTGTGCGTTTTAAGCCCCGCGGCCGACTCGCACGACGGGGGTAATTTTGCCAGTCGTGCGCGCGGATGGAAATTGCTTAACACGTTGCGTTTTACCCCTCGCGCACGATGAGGGTAATTTTTGCCTATCGTGCGCATGGTTGGTAAATGCTCCACACTTGTGCGTTTCCCGCGCACGATGCCCACGACGGGGGTAATTGCTTCACACTAGGCGTTTTAACCCCCGCGCACGACCGGGGTAATTTTCCCATCGTGCGCGCGGATGGAAATTACTCGACATTTGTGCGTTTTAAGCCCCGCGGACGACACGCACGACGCGGTTATTTTTGCCCGTCATGCGCGCTGCTGTGAATTGCTTCACACTAGGCGTGTTAACCCCCGCGCACGACGGGGTTAATTTTGCTCGTCGTGCGCTCGGATGGAAATAGCTGCACATTAGGCGTCTTAACCCACGCGCACGACGGGGATGGAAATTGCTTCACACGTTGCGTTTTACTCCTCGCGCACGACGGGGGTAATTTTTGCCTGTTGTCCGCACGGTTGGTAAATGCTCCACACTTGTGCGTTTCCCGCGCACGACGCCCACGACGGGGGTAATTGCTTCACACTAGGCGTTTTAACCCCCGCGCACGACGGGGTTAATTTTGCCCGTCGTGCGCTCGGATGGAAATTACTGCACACTAGTCGTTTTATCCAACGCGCACGACGGGGTAAGTCGTGCGCGCGGATGGAAATTGCTTTACACATTGCGTTTTCCCCCTCGCGCATGACGGGGGTAATTTTGCCCGTCGTGTGCACGGCTGTAAATAGCTCCACACTAGTGCGTTTGTCCGCACACGACGCGCACGACGGGGTTAATTTTGCCTGTCGTGCGCGCAGAAGGAAATTGCTGCACACTTGTGCGTTTTAACCACCCGCGAACGACGGGGTTAATTTTACCCGTCGTGCGCGCGGATGGAAATTGCTCCACACTAGGCGTTTTAACCCACGCGCACGACGGGGGTAATTTTGCACGTCGTGCGCGCGGCTGGAAATTGTTTCACACTTGTGCATTTTAACCCCCGCGGACGACGAGGTTAATTTTTGCCCGTCATGCGCTCGGATGGACATTGCTGCACACTAGGCGTTTTAACCCACGCGCACGACGGGGTAAGTTTGCCCGTCGTGCGCGCGGATGGAAATTGCTTTACACATTGCGTTTTCCCCCTCGCGCACTACGGGGTAATTTTGCCCATCGCGCGCACGGCTGTAAATTGCTCCACACTTGTGCGTTTGCCCGCACACGACGTGCACGACGGGGTTAATTTTGCCCGTCGTGCGCGCGGATGGAAATTGCTGCACACTTGTGCGTTTTACCCCCATGGACGACGGGGTTAATTTTGTCCGTCGTGCGCTCAGATGGAAATTGCTCCACACTAGGCGTTTTAACCCACGCGCACGACGGGGGTAATTTTGCCCATCGTGCGCGCGGATGGAAATTGCTCGACACTTGTGCATTTTAAGCCCCGCGGACGACGCGCACGACGGGGTTATTTTTGCCCGTCATGCGCGCGGATGTGAATTGCTTCACACTAGGCGTTTTAACACCCCCGCGGACGACGGGGTTAATTTTGCCCGTCGTGCGCCCGGATGGAAATTGCTCCACACTTGTCCGTTTTAAGCCCCGCGCACGACGCGGGAATTTTGCCCGTCGTGCGCGCGGATGGAAATTGGTTTACACGTTGCGTTTTACCCCTCACGCACGACGGGGGTAATTTTTGCCTGTCGTGCGCACGGTTGTTAAATGCTCCATACTTGTGCGTTTTCCGCGCACGACGCCCACGACGGGGGTAATTGCTTCACACTAGGCGTTTTAACCCCCGCGCATGACGGGGTTAATTTTGCCCGTCGTGCGCTCGGATGGAAATTGCTGCACAATAGGCGTTTTAACCGACGCGCACGACGGGGTAAGTTTGCCCGTCGTTCGCGCAGATGGAAATTGCTTCACACTAGGCGTTTTAACCCCCGTGCACGACGGGGCGTATTTTTGCCCGTCGTGCGCGCGGCTGGAAAATGCTCTACACTTGTGCGTTTTAAGCCCCGCGGACAACGCGCACGACGGGGTTAATTTTGCCGTCGTGCTCGCGGATGAAAATTGCTTCACACTTGGTTGTTTTAACCCCCGCGGACGACGGGGTTAATTTTGCCCGTCGTGCGCTTGGATGGAAATTGCTCCTCACTAGGCGTTTTAACCCACGCGCACGACGGTGGTAATTTTGCCCATCGTGCGCGCGGATGGAAATTGCTTAACACGTTGCGTTTTACTTTTACCCCTCGCGCACGATGAGGGTAATTTTTGCCTGTCGTGCGCATTGTTGGTAAATAGCTGCCATGCTATTTACCACGTGTACGACGGGGGTAATTTTGCCCGTCGTGCACGCAGATGGAAATTGCTCGACACTTGTGCGTTTTAAGCCCCGTGGACGACGCGCACGACGGGGTTATTTTTGCCCGTCGTGCGCGCGGATGTGAATTGCTTCACACTAGGCGTTTTAACCCCCGCGGACGACGGGGTTAATTTTTCCCGTCGTGCGCCCGGATGGAAATTGCTCCACACTTGTCCATTTTAAGTCCCGCGCACGACGGGGGAATTTTGCCCGTCGTGCGCGCGGATGGAAATTGCTTTACACATTGCGTTTTAACCCTCGGGCATGACGGGGGTAATTTTTGCCTGTCGTGCACACGGTTGGTAAATGCTCCACACTTGTGCGTTTCCCGCGCACGACGCCCACGACGGGGGTAATTGCTTCACACTAGGTGTTTTAACCCCCGCGCACGACGGGGTTAATTTTGCCCATCGTGCGCTCGGATGGAAATTTCTGCACAATAGGCGTTTTAACCGACGCGCACGACAGGGTAAGTTTGCACGTCGTTCGCGCAGATGGAAATTGCTTCACACTAGGCGTTTTAACCCCCGTGCACGACGGGGCGTATTTTTGCCCGTCGTGCGCGCGGCTGGAAAATGCTCTACACTCGTGCGTTTTAAGCCCCGCGGACAACGCGCACGATGGGGTTAATTTTGCCCGTCGTGCTCGCGGATGAAAATTGCTCGACACTTGTGCGTTTTAAGCCCCGCGGACAACGCGCACGACGGGGTTATTTTTGCCCACTTGTCCGTTTTAAGCCCCGCGCACGACGGGGTAAGTTTGCCCGTCGTGCGCGCGGATGGAAATTTCTTCACACTAGGCGTTTTAACCCCCGCGGAAGACGGGGTTAATTTTGCCCGTCGTGCGGCTGGATGGAAATTGCTCCACACTTGTCCGTTTTAAGCCCCGTGCACGACGGGGTAAGTTTGCCCGTCGTGCGTGCGGATGGAAATTTCTTTACACATTGCGTTTTCCCCCTCGCGCACGACGGGGGTAATTTGGCCCGTCGTGCGCACGGTTGTAAATTGCTCCACACTTGTGCGTTTGCCCGCACACGACGCGCACGACGGGGGTAATTTTGCCCGTCGTGCGCGCGGATGGAAATTGCTCGACACTTGTGCGTTTTATGCCCCGCGGACGACGCGCACGACGAGGTTATTTTTGCCCGTCGTGCGCGCGGATGGAAATTGCTGCACACTTGTGCGTTTTAACCCCCGCGGACGACGGGGTTAATTTTGTCCATCGTGCGATCGGATGGAAATTGCTCCACACTAGGCGTTTTAACCCACGCGCACGACGGGGGTAATTTTGCCCGTCGTGCGCGCGGATGGAAATTGCTCGACACTTGTGCGTTTTATGCCCCGCGGACGACGCGCACGACGACGTTATTTTTGCCCATCGTGCACGCGGATGTGAATTGCTTCACACAGTAGGCGTTTTAACCCCCGCGCACGACGGGGTTAATTTTACCCATCGTGCGCTCGGATGGAAATTGCTGCACACTAGGCGTTTTAACCCACGTGCACGACGGGGGTAATTTTGCCCGTCGTGCACGCGGATGTGAATTTCTTCACACTAGGCGTTTTAACCCCCGCGGACGACGGGGTTAATTTTGCCCGTCGTGCACACGGATGGAAATTTCTTTACACGTTGTGTTTTCCCCCTCGCGCACGACGGGGGTAATTTTTCCTGTCGTGCGCACGGTTGGTAACTTCTCAACACTTGTGCGTTTTAAGCCCAGGCCGCGCACGACGCGTAGGCTGTAGCGCGTTGTTCGTGGGGAGTAATATACTCCGTTCTGGGTCGACGCGCACAACGGTGACGTATAGTGTAAACTATTTCTTTGAAAAGGATATAAAGGGCGAGATGGTAATTGCACCAATAGTTCTAAAAAGTTGCTTTCATAGGGGCTATAAGGGCGGGATGGTAATTGCCCCAAAAGTTCCGGGCGCGTAAGGGCGCGTTGGTAATTGCACCAAAAGTTCCTCATGTTCCGCTTTTAACAACAGCCGGGGGATCGGATCGGACGGTCAGGAGGGGTCAAGCGCAGGAAAACCATCTGAGCACGAGCTCAGGCGCATTTTACCATATATATATATATATATATATATATATATATATATGGATCTTCAAATGCGAAAAAAGGGCTTTTCGCACCGTGCGAAAACAATTTTTTTATTTTTTTGAAATTTTATTTTCAAATTTTTTTGATGTTTAATCCATACAATTATATACCCCAGGGAAAATAATGGGTGAACCCGTTGGGCATTAGAGCACTCATCCACCCGTTACAAATTTAACGGTCTCAAACCGTGCGAATTTGATGAAATGCCTTGATCGAAGGCCAAATGGCATTATTTCTCAACCATTATTTTTTGAGGGGGGTATAACAACATATAATGAGGGTGGAAAAAAGAATTTTTGAAAAAAAAAATTTCAAAAAAAAACTAAAAACATTTTCGCACGGTGCGAAATGTTTGCATTTGAAAATTTTCCTATATATATATATATATATATATATATATATATATATATATATATATATATATATATATATATATATATATATATATATATATATATATGGGGCAAATGTGCCTGAGAACGTGCGCAGGTAGAATTACCTGCGCACGCCCCCTCTGTTCGGGGTTTCTAAATATTTTTTTTTTGAAATTTTTTTTTGCAGTAGCTAGATATACTTGTTATGAAGCTCCCCACAAAATTTCAGGTCAATCCGACACCGTTTGAGCCTCCGTTCATCGATTTCAAAAACGTTGCGCAAAACTGTCCAGAATTCTGGACAGTTTTGCGCAACGTTTTTGAAATCGATGAACGGAGGCTCAAACGGTGTCGGATTGACCTGAAATTTTGTGGGGAGCTTCATAACAAGTATATCTAGCTACTGCAAAAAAAAAATTCAAAAACAAAATACTTACAAACACCGAACAGAGGGGGCGTGCGCAGGTAATTCTACCTGCGCACGTTCTTAGGTACATTTTTTGCTATATATATATATATATATATATATATATCCTCATATATATATATATATATATATATATATATATATATATATATATATATATATATATATATATATATAAAGGTAAACTGTGCATGTGCACAGTCGCAGATAGCATCCCTGTGGCGTTTTCATCCACAGCCACACAATAAGATCCAAGGGAGGAGATCCTTAATTGCTCGTGCGATGGGAATTATCGAAATCTTCGTAATATTTACGAGCATGCCATTAAGAATTCCTTCGCTTAAGCTGCTTGTCAAAAAAATTCCCAAATTCACGCTCCTCCTCCCTCGTGCAATTCCTCTCACCTATCTCCGATCTCCTCTCGCCGGAAGCTCGCCGTTGTGAGGGCCCAAAAAAACACTCGACCTAGCTTCTCCTCACTTGTGTGTTCTTGTGCCCTTGCTCCGATCTCATCTCACCCCTCGATAGCCCTAGCTCTCGATCTCAGCTTGACCTAACTACAGCTCCCTCCGACCGATCTCCTCATTCGATCTACGCACCCCCTCTCAGCCCCCGCAGCATAGGGTAACCCCCCATCAAACTCAGCTATCCTCCTCCATTCTTCTCAGTCTCCCACAGTCGATGTCGACGGTAAAATTTGAGGGTAAAATTTTCTAAAACCCTTGGTTTCAAAATCAAAAAAGTTTGCTTCATTCCGATTTGGTTTTACGATATATCTTGCATCATAGATTTAGGGTTTTAGCCCTATCATGGTCATCATAGATAAGGATCAATTTTATTGTTATTTGTAAGAAGACTGATTACAGTAGCAATTCAAACATTATTTTGTATGGGAGCTGATGTTTTCATTTTGTATAGGAAAGTTGTCAACAAAACATGGATCAACATCATGTAACGACATTCCCTCAAGGGAGCTGATGTTTTCATTTTGTATGGGAATTTTGTAGGTTGAAATGGCAAAAAAATTTATGTTGTGAGGAATGGACAGAAACGTGTATTTTTTGGCTGTTGGGAAGAATGTCAGCAGCAAGTTCAAGGATTTCATAATGCGGTGTTTAAGGGCATCAACACGTACGAAGAGGCCATGGAGTATTGGAATGCTCAATTCAAGGAAATTCGTTCTGATATGGGGGGGTCAAGTAGGATCACTTCCATTGGACAAAGTCAAAGATCGAAGGTGACACTACAGGAAAAGACTTCAGATCAAGGTGCGTCTCTGAGAAATGTTGATAGGGATGGTAGCAGAGAACGACAGAACATAGGACATGGAGCTAAAGGTAGACGAAAAAATATAGGACATGAAGATGTAGGTAGACGAAGTGAATTGTTCAACACCGCTTTCATATGTGCATGTTTAACATGTGCAATGTCATTTAATATTGTGTTAATTGTAATTATTGGTGTAGTTATCATAGCTTATCATATGTAATAAGCTAATTCGAAAGTATAACAATGTAATATATAATCTTTGTTATGTATGTTTATCTTATCTTAACTCATGAGACTAATTTTGATATGGTTGTTTTGTATCTCGTCTTTTTCTATAATGTATCTCTATATATGACATGCAACTTGTAGGCTTGTGTTAACGGTTTTTTTCTCCTTTTCATTTCAACTGTTTTGTCATTGTCGTCATGGATGATTTGTATCAACAGTAAGTTACCAACTTAAATAAAAAAGCCTATTAGGATGGCAAAACATTTCTGCTGTGAATGCTTGCTGGAAACTGTATGGAAAGGGTGAACACGGCATTCAAAAAGTAGGTGAAATGTGAATTATATATTTAGTCTATAAAATTTGCACAGGATTTCTCCATTGAAGGTAGTAAAAAAGACCTTGCAGGTGTTTGTAAATTGGTGGCGAAGTGATGCATCAGAACGAAGATTAGACGTGAACTGAATTAGTTCTCTGAAGTTGCAATGTTTGTAAATGTTTGTAAATCTTTAATCCCAAGTATATCTCTGAAGTTGCAAGTGATGCATCAGAATGAAGATTAGAGATGCGGTTTCATTGTTCTTCTATCAAACTGCATTAGTTCTTCAATGAGCCATTAACCAACCATAGGAACTAGCCTGAAGATTAATCCTCTTGTATTAGATGAATACAAATGCATGCTGCTTATTTCTTGAAGAAAAAAATAGATTACATTCAGTTAATTGTAACTGGTACAAAAATTTCTCAAGATAGTATAACTCAAAGAGTACTCTCATTCAGCATGGTCCAATAGCAAACAGATGACAATTTCATATGCACAAACTAAACTATGTTTCATGCTCCACAACCAACGCTACGATCCCTAGCTCATTACAGACACTTGCACACACAAACACACCAGACTCTTAAGCTCATATTGGAAGTGCAGGGCATAAATTCTGGTGCTGCCATGCCAGAGTCTGATCGTTAACAAGTTGGAAGCTGAGGTGAACGGTCCAAAGCTCCATAATTGTCCTACCTCGTCACCGCAACTCCTCGCCATGGAAAATGTCTCCTCTGGAATGACTTGCCCATGCACGCATGCAACCAACGATATTACTGGATAAATAGATAGAATATCGATGATAGAATGACATACATAGAAAGGAAACTAATTTGAGCGACAAGATTTAAAAGGACATATATGCTTGGTTAATTTAATCGATCGATGCTTCAAATCCTAATGCATGTACCATCGAAAGTAAGAGTACTATGGCCACATGGCACAGACTTGTGAATGCCACTCAGCACGACCGACTGTGATAATCAACATGCCAACTCAACACTGTGGGCACTGTATTAAGCATAATGCATTTAACTGATACGGGTGGATAAGATAAGTGAGTTCTGTTAAAAAGAATACAATTTCTACCATAGACCTTCAAATTTCCTGAAGCCCTCATCGTTGGAGGACTCTTATAATTTATTTCCTACTCAGCCACAAGTATAGCCATCGATACAAGCAGGGCATCATAAGTACATATCATAGATTCAGAAGGGTCTCAAGAACTTGTACCCAATAATCAGCATTCATTGATCCTTCACCGCTTAACATCCTACTACCAATCCCAACCCATCCTTCTATCTCACTCTCCTCTCCCTCCTATATGGTCATGGTCGAATATGCTTGTGAATTTTGGATGCATATCGTGCACATATTCACGAAAAATAAGTCCACACCCGAATGTTTGAGCTATCAGCGGACTAGATTTTGCATAGCCACCTACGCATACTCCAAATATATGCATGATAATTAGCAATTCATACTTGTCAAGCATGTAATATTGATAATGTTAGCTGGGATTATCATCACATGTAAGAAGGAGTATCATAATCTTCACATAAATACTCAAGTACACAGAGAGAAACTAACATACAGAAACAATTTATCCATGTGCCAGCAATTCTCTTCCCAACTATTCCTTATTTTAAACACAAAACACCTACCTCTTGCCTAATATCAATCTATTAATCAATCAAGTGCAATATGAAAGCTGGCACCAAGGCAATTGCTTTTACACGGTTTGTACTAAGCAATTAAGGTTGCCTACATTGTCTAATGCATACCTCTGAATTCAAAACATAACCAGTAAGTAATGGATAAATGACAAACCTGTTGTAACAATAGTAGTTAGGCACATAATTATGGTAATATGTAAACTCTGATGCAAACATCTTGTTCACTGTTCAGCTAAAAAGATCATTAAATGGTAAACAGTGTCAGTTGCCATGTTACCAAGGACATATGTACCAACAACAAATTAAATTAACATCAAGCACACTTTATTTTACAAATGCAAAGTTAAATCAACTGTACCTCTTCACGGGAACGATTTGTTCTAGAATTCCACTGAACTTGAGTTTTCCAACATACCTAATCACTTCATGTCTTTCTATTACATGGTGCAATTGTGCATGAGAGCATACATAACTGTGAGTTATGGCAGTAAAACTTGCATACATAAGCAAGCATAAATTCAAGATGTATATGGATGTCATGCACCAGCTGCTTTGGGTGGCAAAATACCAACCAAGATGCAAACCAAATCATAAAGACAGATACTTTAAAATGCATTTGAATTCAGGATGTTAGTCAGAGGTCTGCTTGCCTCTGCTTTGACATCAAGTGGTCAAACAAAATCATGGGCACATCATCTGAAATTCAATCATCTTGAAGGTCTCACTTCATCTTCTTTCAATAATAGAAGAGGGCACATGATTAAAGGTAAAAAAACCGTCGAGTTTCATATTTGATCAGTTATTCAAATGCTATATAGCGGTTGAAAGTCAAAAGGAAACAGATGAAAGCAAAGGCATTTCCCATTAATAAATGATAAGAGAGGCAAAGATACAAAGACCACTAATCAATCTTATTCACCCACACTGACAGGATAAACTTGTCTCTCCCAATTCACCTCTAATAAATTTATGAAAGGAAATTAAAAGGGAATATAAAAAATTACCTGCATGATTGGATAGATGATGAGCCTCCAAGGCCTCCCACTTGCTAAACTATATACCATGTCTTAACATTTTAACTATAGGTTAGTGTGCTCAGGATACCAAACAAATCGATTCAACAATGTGTAACATTTTAATATGACTAAAGAAATATCCTTGGTTTATATGTCCAAATAAATGACACACAATAGGAAGGATAAGTAGACACACAGGGTGTAGTATGGGATATTTGCATCGAAATGTTTCAATTTCTTTTTGTTCCGCTTAGACAACCCCTTTCATCCTCATGTATATATATAGGATTCAACCAAGAATCCTAGAATGGCAAATGGCTACAACGGCTGCAAGCAAATATTTGCTTACCCCCCCAAGTTGCCTTGCCATAATCTAGGACCCGGTAATTAGGGCAAATCATCATTGCTTCATTACACTCAAAGCTACTAAACCAATATATATCGGTAAACTGTGCTTGTGCACAGCCGATAGCATCATTGTGGCATTTTCACTCACAGCCGTCCAATTGAAATTATGAAGCTGTACTGAATAATCCGCTCAGACAAGCCCTTTCATCCATATATATATGATGCAACCAAGAATCCTAAATTGCCAAATGGCTGCAACGGTTGCCAGCAAATATTTGCTTACCCCCAAGATGCCTTGCCATAATCTAGGACCCAGTAATCAAGGCAAATCATCATCGCTTCATTAAACCCGCATACAAAATGGCAAGGTCGTAAATTGAACAAACAATCTGATATCCCCAATCGGACGATGGTGGGTGAAAATGCAAAAAGGGATGCTATCTGCGGCTGTGCACATGCATGTTTTACCAGATATCTAAATTGTCAAATGGATGCAACGGCTGCCAGCAAATATTTGCTTACCCCCCAAGTTGCCTTGCCATAATCTTCCGTTGCGATATGACATATACATGTGCAAAATCAACAATTTGATATCATTAACTAAAGCCTGCAATATTTTTGAATGAAGCAAAGTTATCTTGAGATTCACAATTCCACTTTATCTAACAAAAGGATATAAAACTTGATGCACGTTTGATTTCATACTATCACACTGGACAAGAGACTTGGTGTGCTTGGACTTAAGTAAAACAAAACATTTGCTTAAACCTATTCAAATAGACCATGTGAGTACAGAATTATGAAGCAAACTTATAAATATAATTGCCAAACTCTAAGAAATATGAAGCATTTGAACTCCTTTTAATTTTCCTTGCTCCTCTTTATACTATTACTCATATCTTCATATCAAAGCGTTGGTAATTCCTCATGCGAAGATTTTTCATGAAGAAAATATGATGCATTGAAGTTTAAATAATTTACAATAGTATATAAAATTGGTAGAATGGAGAAAATATACCTTCTTCCTACTAGTACTTGTGTTCATACTATAAGTTCTTATGTCGTGACCTTTTTCTCCACAAACACTGCACATTCTTTTTCTTGATTGAGCAAGATCCTGCGATGCTTGTATACCTGACTGAATCCTTGACACTACTCGAGGTCGACCTTTAGTTTTTTATTTTGCAGGATCAATAATAATAACATCAGGTAATACCACTTCATGTGTTGGAGGTGCATTGGACCCCACCCGAGTGCTTTGATCCTCGGAGCAATGTTGTGCTTGGATACACAACTTATGTTGCTCCCAAAAACTGTTTATCAACCTAATGACGACATCATAAAGGTGTGGATCTCTTGAAACTGCCTCCATGATTTTATCGAATGATGCCTGAAGCCTCCATGATTGAAGTGGAGTAATCTGGTTTGGTTGCACTGAATTGACTGTGCTGGTTGAAGAGCACCCAAGACTCGGGATGCTATGTCTTGCATTTAGTGTCCATCTTCGCAAAATATATCTCTCAGGGATGGCTTGCATATCAAACTTTTGCTTCATTATGTATAAAAGTTGTGTGCAGAGCATCCCTTCATTTTCAAACCTTGCACAAGTACATATAAACTTTCCTGTTGATATATTGCATTGTACAACATGCATATAACTCTTTCCATCAATCCTCATTGTCACATTATATGTTGTTGTATCCCCTTCAGTGCACACCCTTTCATGCCGACAATATAATATATTTTTGAACCGAACATGAATAAGAGAGAATAAGTTTTTTGTATAAACCTTTACAGCATGAACCTCTAACTCATGTAAGCCACGAAAGTCCTGTAATGCCCTACAAGCTACTGCACAAGTACTAGAGGGGGGGGGGTGAATAGTACTTTAAAAATAACAAGGAGTATAATTCCTAATTATAATGCAAACAACTACCAAATCAATTTGCGGAAGCTTAAATTGAAGACAACAACAAAATTAACAATGCTAACAAGAGATGTTACTGGGTTCGGATCCACCCAAGTCTCCCCGACTTGTTCCCGGTAATCCTACGTCCCAACCACCCGGATCCCCTCCGGATACTTGAGTTAGAAACCCTAACTCAAGATTTCCACTATGAGATACTTGTGAAAAACCTCCACAAGTCAAATCATACAAAATGTAATTTGTGACTCCCACAACCCGGGATCACAATCACACTCTCACAACCGAGAGTGAAACTTACAATTCAAATATGAAATGAAATAAGAAAAACTTCTTACCGAACAAAATACCTATGCTTTGAGTATTGCTTACGAATTAGGGCAAGGATGATGTTGAGGAAGAAGTGGCACCAAACCCTAGCTCCAAGATGTAGATCAGCGATGGAGAGCTTTGGGGATGTTGGTGACCTAGAAACAAGCACTTGGCTTGGAAGGCTTCACACTCAATGAATCTCTCTTTGGAAGTAAGAGTGAGGAGAGATTATTGAATGGAATGAATGAGCTTTGAATGAGCTTGGAATGAATTCTCTTGATCTCTAAACTTGCAATAATATCAGCCTTGGCAGCAAAGAATGCAGCCCATCAAGTATAAATAGGATAGAGGAGAGAGAGAAAGAAATTCGAGTCATTAAATGCTCCAATGGCTCTTTTCAGAACCCAACTAGTCGGTCAAAGAACAACCACCGACCGACTAGTTCATCAACTAGTCGGTCGGTCAATTAACTTAAACCGACTAATGAGTGAACTGAGAAAAGATCAAAGTACAGACATAAGGAACTAGTCGGTCCAAGAAGAGTAGCTGACCGACTAGTTTCACAACTAGTCGGTCGGTTACTCAACGTAGACCGACTAACAGATAAAACTGAAGTCTGAGCTAAAATAGACTTAGTCGGTCCAAGAACAAATGTTGACCGACTAATTCACCAACTAGTCGGTCACCAAATGAACATAGACCGACTAACAATAAACAGTAAGTATGGTGAAAATTTTGGTATGTACAGTAAACTAAACTAGTCGGTCTAAGAAGAAAAGTTGACCGACTAGTTCATCAACTAGTCGGTCGATCAATGAACACAGACCGACTAATGATAAACAGTAGCTTAGGTTCAAATGTGCATGTACAGGGAAAGCTCAACTAGTCGGTCACAGAAGCATCACTGACCGACTAGTTCACAAACTAGTCGGTCGGTGAGTCAACTTAGACCGACTAACTGTAAACAGTAAAGAGCTATGAATTAACTGAGAAGAACTAGTCGGTCCAAGAAGCTTTGCCGACCGACTAGATCACCATCTAGTCGGTCAGTTCTTCTTCTTGAACCAACTAACATGCACAAGAAGTCGCGAATCGAAGCGCGATGCTTCGGGAAGGATTGTATGGACTTCTACTAAGATCCTAGAGCTAAGATATGAGCGTTATGAAGAATTAAAACGTAAGACCTACTCAAGGCTTAACATTCTACGAAAGAAGCTTAAAGACTATAAATA
Organism: Scilla litardierei; assembly: GCA_030789695.1. Classification (NCBI taxonomy): domain Eukaryota; kingdom Viridiplantae; phylum Streptophyta; class Magnoliopsida; order Asparagales; family Asparagaceae; genus Scilla; species Scilla litardierei. The sequence goes on along the minus strand of CM061142.1, from coordinate 314,364,030 downwards.
AAACTTGACGATACCGTCTTCTATAGCTTCAATCGAATCTTCATGACTTCTAAATAGGTCCATAAGCTTCAACGAAGCTTTAGACGTACGATCACGTGCTTTGAGAAGTCTTGAGACGTCGTAATTGATATTCATATGAATTTGGCGACGATCTCCATAACTGCGCTCACAAAGTGTTAGTTCACGTTATGTTTATGTTTGTTCATCATCCAAAACCAAATCCGGGGAGTCCAATATCCAACATTCTCCCCCTTTTTGGTGATGACAAACCAACATAAATAATAATCAAAAATAATAATTCAAATGAAATTTACTTACTCCCCCTGCATTGATGACACGTTAATTCCAATTTAAACAAAAATAATACGCATCAAGCAGGCGAGTGAAGTATATTAAATGAGAATCGATTATTGAATTATTGAAATACCAAACGTAGGTTATTGAAATATCGGATTTGAAAATCCATTTATATATCTAAACTCCCCCTGAATCTAACACATCAAGTTAGATTCTTGGAAAATTTGCTTTAAATTTTCATTTAGCACATCGTTATTATTATATCTCTCCCCCTTTGGCATAAGCAAAAAGAGCGGGAGGATAACAACGACAACAACAATGGCCTCAAATAAAAAAACACTGGAGTCGTAGAATACGACGACGGTTCAAGTGACACCAAAGAGAAAATACAAATAGAATCAAGGCGTGTCAATGATACCAAAGTCGAAAATCGTAAAACGAAATCATCAAAACTCAAATCAATATTACGGATTGAGTTATGGAATATACTCTCCAATATCAACATTCTTGGTTAATTTAGTGCATGGAAAACAATTCTATGTTTCCATAGAAGAAATTTCTATTAAACCAAGTTATTGTCGTCGAGCGACAAATTCAAACATCAGAGACATAAAAAATAATTATAAATTGCACAATAGAATGAAATGTCACCTGCGATGTATATATATATATATATATATATATATATGAAGCAGAGTACATCACCGACATACAAAACATCGATCGACTGATCGGGGCACAAAAATACATCATCATATCACAGATATCGGAGTGTCAACAAAAAATACACCATCATTAAAAGACATCCAAACACATCATCAAAAATATCAAAAAGACATCAAAATGACCCAAAATACATAGCCACCCACACTATCCTACCCAACGTCTCTCACAACTAGATATGTTATCCAATGAGCATCGGGAGAGGCCTCGAAGAAACTCAAGAGGCAGCGGGAGGATCAGAAGCAACTGCAGGCTCAGTAGGAGCAGAGGAGGTGACTGGATCAGCAGGAACGTCCGGAAGATCAGCAGGAGCGACGGCAGAAGTGGCAACCTCTGGAGCAGCAACCGTAGTGGTCTCGGGAGCACCAGTCGGAGTATCCACCACAGGAGTGGCGGCAACAGGTGTGCTCTCGGGGGCACCAGCAGACGAAGCAGCAATAGCAGCACCGGAAGAGGAAGCACCAGCAGCAGTACCAGAAGGGCCCTCGGGGGCAAGAGTCGAAGCACGACAAAGCTCCTCAACGTCCTCCTCAGCCAACTCATCCAACTCCTCATCCTCAGACACAGAAGGAGGAAGCTCAACACCCATCAGACGAGCCATATGGCAAACTACCTCCTCGGTACGAGCCAAGCGAGACTCGTGACGACGAAGTAACCGTACGACATCATCAAGGGTGGCAGAGGGAGCAGCAGAGGCACTGGCAGAGGCAGGGGCAGACGCTGAAGGTGTCGTCCTCTGAACGTGACGAAGCGCCGCAAGAGATTTCTTGACGGTAGTCACGTTCAGGGGAGGACCAAGGGGACGCTCATCGTCACGAGGCAACGTGACACGGAAGTGACGAAACACGAGGGTCAACAAGCAAGGAAATGGGATATGAGCCGATTTAGAGGACTTGCGAATACACTCGAAAGAATCAATCTTATCGAGTATAATGCGAGCCCAATTAATCGAGCTCCCCATGAAGATAGCATAGATCAGCTTCAGAAAGGGCTGGGATGGGAGAGATGAGGAGCCGTACTTGGGAAGCAAGCATGACTTCAGAATCAAATTTAGGACCCATGCATTCGATTTGAAAGATTTTGATGGCACGCCAATCATGGCAGGAGGAATCTAGTGGAAAATCTCAGAGAGGACGGTCTGATCTAAGGAAGAAATATCGTCAACAGAGATATCAGAGGGGAGGAGGCCAGACGAAGAGATACCCAGAATCTCTCCTAAGATTTCCGCTGTGAGGACTATAGGGGTCCCCAAAACGGTCGTCTCAACAGAGTGGGTCTGATCGTACTGACCCCGGATCCTATTCGCATAGAAAAGCTTCACTAAACGAGGGTACGGGTGAGGGTTCAACTTCGGGTCATATCGAAGATAATCGAGAAGACCCGACGACGAAAGAAGATCAGCTAACCCTATGAAGTCACTGAACTGGACGAAATGCTCCAGAAGCAGCGGGCAATGTTCGATACGGTTGTATGCCGCGAGACACAACGGGTCGTCGCGACACAACGAGATATCGACACCGCCCACCGGCATCGGAGCCTTTCCCTTAGGCTTACGGGTAGACGTACGAGGGTGGGTGCTAGACTCGGGATGGGTAGGAGGAGTGGGTTCCCTATGAGTCTCTGTCTCGGGGTTATACTCTGTATCGGAATCGGTAGGAGTATGGAATGAAGAACGAGAGGCAAGATCCTTGGTCTTGGGCTTAGGCTTGTGCTTGTCTTGACCTCTAGGCTTGGCGGTCGTCGTCCTCTTCTTCTTGAGAGGAGGCGAAGACGACGAAGGATGGGTGGTCTTAGCTCGGCGTTTCGGAGGGGTTGGATGCTCGGTATCCGTAGGGTTTGGTTCTACGTTCATCGGCGAGGGGCTAGAGGGAGTGATCGGGATTCGTGTTCGGGCCATAATTGAGGCACGACACGACGCAAGGAAGATCAAAAACAAAGAAACCCTAACTGGCCGGAATTAGGAAACCCTAATCGAAAAGATCTAGAACCCTAGGCTGAAAACCTAACCCTAAACAAGGAAATGAACCCTAGATAGGAGAGGGAGGAGAGAGGGTTACCCTAGGAGGATGAACGGCGGCCGGCGACGGCGGAGGAGGTCGGAAATAGGCCGGAAGACGATCGGAATTCGAAGGGTCGGGGGTTTTGCTGAGGGAGAGAAGAGGTTTCGATCGATTAGAATGAAAACAAACCGACTAAACTTGGTTTAAGTCGGTCGAGAGCTCAAAAGACCAAACAGTCCCTGGCATAACTAGTCGGTCACAGTTCAAGCACTGACCGACTAGATTACGATCTAGTCGGTCGGTCAATGAGCTTGAACCGACTAGTTGCAAACAGTGGCTGAATCCAAGATTTACTGACAAGATTTAGTCGGTCTGCGTTCATTTACTGACCGACTAGATCTCAATCTAATCGGTCGGTCACTGAACATGAACCGACTAAAGAGTTAAAATGGAGAGGAAACTCAAAAAGCTTGAGTTAGTCGGTCTAAGTTCTTCTACTAACCGACTAGAAGAGCATCTAGTCGGTTGGTGGTTAAACTGAAACCGACTAAAAGAGTCCAAAAATTGATAATCAAGTTCTCTCCTCAATACGCTTGGACGATATATCGCAAAACTCTCAATAATCATCTAAACTACCCCATTAAACATCGAAATCTTAAATACGACATTCAAAACATGAATTCGAGCAAAAATTCAAAATATCACATAAATTCCTGAAAAATCCAATAAGTCTAGCATGAACGAAATATTTTGAAATATAATAGCATGCAAGATTATTGAATGAAACATGAATCCTATATCTCGGATTCACCCATAATCCCCAATTCTCGACGCAACCGCACAAAGGAGTCCTCCTTTAGGGGTTTCGTGAAAATGTCGACGATTTGCTTTTGGATTTCAACGTACACTAAAATGATGTCTTTTTTAGCAACATGATCATCTAAAAAGTGGTGTCGGACATCTATGTGTTTCGAACGGGAATGGTGTACCGGGTTCTTGGAAAGCCATATTGCACTTTGGTTGTCAACCATGATAGGGCAAGTATCACAATTAATACCAAAGTCTTTAAGTGTGTGTCTCATCCACAGAACTTGAGCACACACGGCACCGGCGGCAATGTATTCTGCCTCGGTGGTTGAAAGTGATACGGAATTTTGCTTCTTGAAAAACCAAGAGACAAGGGAATTTCCTATAAAATGGCAAGTGCCACTAGTACTTTTCCTGTCGGATTTGCATCCCGCATAATCGGCATCACTATATGAGATTAACTCATACGTGCTAGATTTTGGATAAAGTAATCCAAAATCAAGTGTATAACTTAGATAACGGAAAATACGTTTTACCGCTACTAAGTGAGACTCCTTAGGTTGAGACTGATAACGAGCACATACGCATACGGCAAACATAATATCGGGCCTACTTGCAGTAAGATAAAGTAAACTACCTATCATACCTCGATATAGACGAATGTCTACATCCTTACCGCCCGTATACTTATCAAGATGCGTAGTCGTGCTCATTGGAGTCTTTTTCCTGGAGGCACTCTCCATTCCAAATCGCTTAAGTAACTCCACCGTATACTTCGTTTGATGGATGAAGATTGCATCGTCCATTTGGCGAATTTGGAGACCTAAGAAATATTTGAGCTCACTCATGTGGCTCATCTCAAATTGTTCCTTCATAACATTAGAAAACTCTTCGCAAAGAGCAAAGTTAGTTGCACCGAAAATGATATCATCAACATAAATTTGAACTAAAATTATATCATTATTCGAATGCTTAACAAAAAGTGTAGAATCGGCTTCTCCCATTTAAAAATTCAAATCCAAAAGAAAATTCTTTAGGCGATCATACCAAGCTCGAGGAGCTTGTCTCAACTCGTAAAGCGCTTTCTTTAGTTTAAAAACATGATTTGGAAAATTTTCATTTATGAAACCCGGAGGTTGAGAAACGTAAACTTCCTCAACGACATCTCCGTTTAAAAATGCACTTTTAACATCCATTTGAAATAATTTAAAATCCTTATGGCATGCAAAAGACAATAATAATCTAATTGATTCTAATCTAGCTACCTGAGCGAAGGATTCTTCGAAATCAATACCTTCCTCTTGACGATAGCCTTGAGCAACTAACCGAGCTTTGTTCCGGACGACGACTTGGTTTTCGTCGGTTTTGTTCTTGAAGATCCACTTTGTCCCTATGACGGTGTGGTTCTTCGATGGCAATGGAACAAGCTCCCAAACTTCATTCCTCTCGAATTGAATGAGCTCCTCCTCCATGGCTAAGATCCAAGCGCTATCTTCGCATGCTTCATTAACGTTCTTTGGCTCTATCGAGGAGGCAAAGGCACAATGAGCGAAGTAGTTCACTTGCGATCTCGTCTTGACACTATCATAGATATTGCCAATGACTTGCTCATGAGGATGGTCACGAACAGTATGAAGCCGTTTAGGAATACCTTGATCACTAGGAACATTCTCAACAACTTCATTAGACGGGTTAGTCTCAATAGAATCAATAGAATCATTAGACTTAGAATTATCAAACGAATCACATAAAACATCCATTGAATCATTATCATTTGAAATTCTAGTTGGAACAAATCCTTCATTAAATGAGACATGAAGCGACTCCTCGATCGTTGAGGTTCGTTTGTTGAATATCCGGTAGGCTTTGCTACGCGAAGAATATCCAACAAAAATCCCCTCATCGGATCTTGGATCGAATTTGTCCAAACTACCATACGTGTTCTTAATAAAACATTTCGAACCAAAAACACGAAAATGTTTAACTTGAGGCAACCTACCAAACAACAATTCATAACAGGTTTGTTTAGTGCCGGGCCTCAAAAGTATTCTATTAAACACATAGCAAGCGGTGTGTACCGCTTCCGCCCAAAATTGATGGCCAAGTTGGCTATCATCAAGCATAGTGCGAGCACACTCCACTAGCGTCCTATTCTTTCTCTCAACTACACCATTTTGAGGAGGTGCACGAGGGAATGAAAAGGTGTGTGTAATACCAACTTCATCACAAAATGTCTCAAAAGACTCATTCTCAAATTCACCTCCATGATCACTACGAATAGTGACAATGGTGGTTCCTAAGAGATTTTGTACTTTCTTAACAAAAATTGTGAAGTTTTCAAAAGCTTCATTTTTATTACATAATGAAAATACCCATGTAAATCTCGAATAATCATCTACGATGACAAGTCCATATCTTGCATTTCCTAAGGAAGCAACTCTAGTTGGCCCAAATAAGTCTAGATGTAATAGCTCTAGTGGCTGTTTAGTAGAAATGCTTTTCTTAGGTTTAAATGAAGATTTAGGAAGCTTGCCACGTTGACAACAATCACAAAAACTTTTCTTTTCAAAAACGAGCTTCGGAAAACCTTTAGTGGAATTTAATTTTGAAAGCTTATAAAGTGTTCCAAAGTTCACATGTCCAAAGCGTCGATGCCATAAGTGTTGTTCACTTGTGTTGGCAACGAGACATTGTTCATAAGACTTAGGAAGATCCAAAATATAAATATCTTTATGACGAGTGCCGGAAAATAATAATTTATCATTATCTTTTCTTAAAATATGACACAATCCTTTCGCAAAGCTAACTTTGTAACCTTTGTCACAAAGTTGGCTTATTGAAATAAGATTATGATTTAAGCCATTAACAAGATAAACATCACTAATTAATGGTTTAGATGAGTTACCCACTTTACCAACACCTATGATGGTTCCGCTCTCGTTGCCTCCAAATACGACGCGGTTTCCATTTGCGATGGGAACCACTCCGGAGAGCAATCGAGCGTCACCCGTCATGTGTTTTGAACACCCGCTATCGAGTATCCAATTCCCCTTGGAGCTAAATTTAAATTTGTTGCTCCTTTTCTTTTTCTTTTCCTTGAGTACCTAAAGATAGAAAATTTCATATCATGGTACCCAAGGTCATTGGGTCCAAATGATTAGACCTTTGGAAGCCAAGTCCAATTGGACTTAGACTTCCCCACATAATTCCTACTATGCACAACATCCGAAAAATAAGCATTCATATACACTTGTTTTTCATCCATGCTTGTGTCCTTTGGGCTCCAAATTGTGAAAATCTTAGGAGCCCTCATCCTATTGGGTGCATGCATGCGTTGTTGATTTCTACGTGATGCATGTTGTGGATAGGCATAAGGAACATGATGGAATGGTGCATGACGAGAATTATTCATATGATGAGGTGGGTGAACATATGCTTGTGAGGAAACACGTGCGTGAGGGTGTCTCACATGGTGTGCACGTGCCCGAGAATGTGTTGCATAAAAATCATCATATGTGTGAGCCGGTGGAGTAGGACGTGTGTTCCTACGTGGCATGGTATTGGTGTACATATAAGCATGCCCCTTCTTTGGAGGTCCACCCAAAGTGGGTTTCTTTCCGAAAGAGGGTGTGGACGAGGTGGAAGCACCATTGGTAGACGAACTACCAATAGAGTGTTTGCTACCACTCGTAGAGTCACCGGAAGTTGGCCTAACAAAAGTAGTGGCCGATTTGGATGGACATCCCATCGTATACCCCAAGCCAATGTGGTGATTGGCCGGAAGTAAGTCACTTAGGATTTTATCCAAATGGTCCTTACCCTTATTGAATCTATTAATTCGGCCTAATGTGTTCTCATATTTCTCTTTGAGAGAACGCATAGAAGTATCCAAGTTGGATACTTGCGATGTGAGCACATAAACACGAGATTTAAGATTCTCATTCTCAATACTCAAAGTCGAGTTTTGAGAAGTTAAATCCGCTATCTTATGTTCCTCCGGATCTTCAATGCAAACATGTTCAAGTTTAGATTTGAGATCAACAATCTCATTTCTTAACTCTTCAACAACGATGTCGTTGTTGGTGATGATAGTCTTAGGCGAGGTTTGAATGCTAGCTAGGTCATTTTTTACTTTAGTATATCTATTTACTAATTTAGTGTATTTAGACCATAATTGAGAGTTAGCATTCCTAAGGTCATCCATAGTTACCTCATCGCTTTCGTCATCACTATCATCGGAAGAGGAGGATCCTTGATCATGCTCCTCTCTTGCCATGAAGCACATGTGCGCTTGCTCCACTTGCTCATCGTCCGACTCTCCGCTTGAAGAATCCTCGGAGTCGGTGAATGTTGCTCCGACAAGTCCCTTCTTGTTTCCTTTCTTGTACTTCTTGGACTTATCGAATTTTGGCGCCTTCCACTTCTCCTTTTGCTTGTTGAGAGGACACTCCGCTTTCATGTGTCCTGGCTTATTGCACTTGAAACACAAAGGAGAGGAAGAGGCGTTAGAAGAACCAAATTTAGCTTTGTTCTTATAGTTACCTTTTCGGAAGAAACGGTTGAACTTCTTGGCCATGAGTGCCATGGACTCCAAGTCCAACTCGTTTTCCGAGTCTTCATCATCGGTTAATGTGGATGTGGATGGAGCGGCCTTGAAAGCAATGGCCTTCTTCTTTGGCTCGTCTTGCTTTAGATAGGACTTCATCTTTTCCTGCAATTTTAGCTTGCTATCCTAGAGTACCTCGTATGACATTAAAGTACCCATTAGTTGAACTACGATGTACTTATTCATATCATTACCTTCCTCGATGGCGAAGGTACGCTTTTCCCAAGAAGAAGGAAGTCCTTCGATAAGCTTCGAACACTTCTCCTTTTGGGTGTAGGATTTGCCGAGAGCCTCTAACTCGTTTATGATGTCGACGAAGCGAGCGTAATACTCCTTCATCTTCACGCCCTATTGCATATGAAACATTTCATAATCTTTGTTGACAACTACGAGTTTAGAGTCTCTTACCCTACTCGTCCCTTCATGTAGAATGAGGAGGGAGTTCCAAATTTGATATGCACTCTTACATGTGCATATCTTATTGAAGGCCTCGGGCTCCAACGTGCATTGCAAGGCGTTCATTGCCTTGGCATTGCTTACCTCCGCGGCGATCTCCGCGGTTGTCCATTTCTCAAAGTCTTCTTCTTCGGGCTCGACGTATTCCTTCATTGTGGTCCTCCATAGAGATGCACTCCAGAGGAAGGTTTCCATCCGGCATTTCCAGTACCCGTAGTTGGTACCGTTGAAGAATGGAGGCCTCGTTGAGGAATGTCCTTCCATTACCGAAGACGCTCCTTCACGGTTCCTGAAGGTGCCATAGTCGGAAGGTGGACGCACGGTCTTGTTGTCGTTGGCAGACATAGCTAAGTATCTGGCTCTGATACCAAATGTAATGCCCTACAAGCTACTGCACAAGTACTAGAGGGGGGGGGGGGGTGAATAGTACTTTAAAAATAACAAGGAGTATAATTCCTAATTATAATGCAAACAACTACCAAATCAATTTGCGGAAGCTTAAATTGAAGACAACAACAAAATTAACAATGCTAACAAGAGATGTTACTGGGTTCGGATCCACCCAAGTCTCCCCGACTTGTTCCCGGTGATCCTACGTCCCAACCGCCCGGATCCCCTCCGGATACTTGAGTTAGAAACCCTAACTCAAGATTTCCACTATGAGATACTTGTGAAAAACCTCCACAAGTCAAATCATACAAAATGTAATTTGTGATTCCCACAACCCGGGATCACAATCACACTCTCACAACCGAGAGTGAAACTTACAATTCAAATATGAAATGAAATAAGAAAAACTTCTTACCGAACAAAATACATATGCCTTGAGTATTGCTTACGAATTAGGGCAAGGATGATTTTGAGGAAGAAGTGGCACCAAACCCTAGCTCCAAGATGTAGATCAGCGATGGAGAGCTTTGGGGATGTTGGTGACCTAGAAACACGCACTTGGCTTGGAAGGCTTCACACTCAATGAATCTCTCTTTGGAAGTAAGAGTGAGGAGAGATTATTGAATGGAATGAATGAGCTTTGAATGAGCTTGGAATGAATTCTCTTGATCTCTAAACTTGCAATAATATCAGCCTTGGCAGCAAAGAATGCAGCACATCAAGTATAAATAGGATAGAGGAGAGAGAGAAAGAAATTCGAGTCATTAAATGCTCCAACGGCTCTTTTCTGAACCCAACTAGTTGGTCAAAGAACAACCACCGACCGACTAGTTCATCAACTAGTCGGTCGGTCAATTAACTTAAACCGACTAATGAGTGAACTGAGAAAAGATCAAAGTACAGACATAAGGAACTAGTCGGTCCAAGAAGAGTAGCTGACCGACTAGTTTCACAACTAGTCGGTCGGTTACTCAACGTAGACCGACTAACAGATAAAACTGAAGTCTGAGCTAAAATAGACTTAGTCGGTCCAAGAACAAATGTTGACCGACTAATTCACCAACTAGTCGGTCACCAAATGAACATAGACCGACTAACAATAAACAGTAAGTATGGTGAAAATTTTGGTATGTACAGTAAACTAAACTAGTCGGTCTAAGAAGGAATGTTGACCGACTAGTTCATCAACTAGTCGGTCGATCAATGAACACAGACCGACTAATGATAAACAGTAGCATAGGTTCAAATGTGCATGTACAGGGAAAGCTCAACTAGTCGGTCACAGAAGCATCACTGACCGACTAGTTCACAAACTAGTCGGTCGGTGAGTCAACTTAGACCGACTAACTGTAAACAGTAAAGAGCTATGAATTAACTGAGAAGAACTAGTCGGTCCAAGAAGCTTTGCCGACCGACTAGATCACCATCTAGTCGGTCAGTTCTTCTTCTTGAACCAACTAACATGCACAAGAAGTCGCGAATCGAAGCGCGATGCTTCGGGAAGGATTGTATGGACTTCTACTAAGATCCTAGAGCTAAGATATGAGCGTTATGAAGAATTAAAACGTAAGACCTACTCAAGGCTTAACATTCTACGAAAGAAGCTTAAAGACTATAAATAAAACTTGACGATACCGTCTTCTATAGCTTCAATCGAATCTTCATGACTTCTAAATAGGTCCATAAGCTTCAACGAAGCTTTAGACGTACGATCACGTGCTTTGAGAAGTCTTGAGACGGCGTAATTGATATTCATATGAATTTGGCGACGATCTCCATAACTGCGCTCACAAAGTGTTAGTTCACGTTATGTTTATGTTTGTTCATCATCCAAAACCAAATCCGGGGAGTCCAATATCCAACAAGTCCGGTTTGTTTCTCAAACATAATGTATCTTCTCTCTCCTCTTTCTTTCGTTGAAATTGCAGAGCTTTATCATATTGATCAATAAACTCATATAATGGAGTCATAGCATTTATATAACCTTCAAAATAAGAGTTCATGCTTTTGCTCCTTTGGTTTGAGGTCATGCCTACACATAACAAGAAAGGAATAAGATGTGGATCAGTTTGTTATGTCAAATAATTTTACTGCAATCTACCTCAAATTAAAGTTTTCATACCTGCAAAAAAAATATCTTTTAGGTACGGCTTAATCCAGTGATGTGCTTTGTCATGCATTGTATGTACCCATTTCCAAGCTTTCATTTCATTTTTTTGTTTATCTGTCAATGGTTCCGTAAATTCAATTTGATACTTCTCCTTGAGGATCACCCAACAACTCTCGGCTTCTTCAATGGTTTGACTTTTCTTAGCCCATTTTGTATAGTCTTCATCAAATTCAAGATTATAAGAAGCACGCAAAGAACGTAGATGCTCATTTTCATGAAGGCTGATGTGCCATATGCAATACATGTGGTGGGTATTTGGGAAATTTTTTTTGATTGCATTACAAATTGCCAGGTCTTGATCAGTTATAATAGCTCCTGGTGCTTTTCTCCACATACATTTTAACCAAGTTTCAAATAACCATACAAAGGTTTCTTCCTTCTCATCAACAAGAAGGGCATATCCAAATAAAGTAGACTGCTTATGATGATTTACTCCGGTGAAAGGTGCAAAAGGCAATATGAAACCATTTGTCTTGTATGTGACATCAAACACGACAACATCTCCAAATTGGATATATGATGTCCGAGCACGTCCATCAGCCCAAAATATGCTTATACAAACATTATCATCATCATACTCAATAGCATAATAAAACTGATAGTCAGTAGCTCGCCTTGTAAGAAACTGTTCAAGTACTCTAATGCACTCGTGTCCAGTGTTGTTCTTCCTTTTAACTCTCAAATGATCACTACATTGCTGTGAAGTAATATTAACAGTACTACTGCTCGTGACATTTAGAAGCCGTGCAATCTTGCAAGGGCCAACACTACAACTACGAAACTGTTCAACCAAGCTCTTACAGGTTGCATCCAGATGCGATTTATTATGTGACCGCAATAACTGGACCTTCGAAGGGGTTCTAAGCAACTCATGATTATGAAGGTCATCAAAGTTTTTGATGACCCATACTCCTTCGGTCATTCTATGAACCTTCATTCTTGCCATACACCCTTCTCTCTCATTTTCCGTCGCTTGATTTCTCTTCCGATCTCCCTCTTATCATTTAAGCTTTTATAACCTTCCTTGTTGCAAACATATAGCCTATTCGTAATATTACCATCTTTTCCCTTTGCACTAGTTCACTTACGAATAGAAAACCCTTCTCTTTCTACGTATACGTTATAAAACTCCCACGCTTCTTCTGCTGTTGGAAATTGCATCCCAATATGTGGTATGCCTTTTTCAATATCAGTAACACTTTGATTATCCATTTGAATATCCATTTGATCTTCGTTGGATTGATTTTGCATCTGCTGATCATGCACAAAGGGTTCACTCTCGGACATTTTCTAAAATAAAAACATAAACAAATTAATTACTTGTTTAGCACAAATAGGAACATAAATCATTGCATGATACAATGAAGACAAGAACATGGTCCAGCAATAACACAATATCTATAGTTGTGAAAGGAAGAGAAGAGAAGACAATACTAGAAACAATAACAGCCGTCAACAGTTCAAAAAGGAAGAGAAGAATTAATCACTTCAACATAGGTTGATGTAATAATAATTTTATTGGGCACTCTATACTGTTAATAACTAAAATAATATTCCACTAATTAGGCTAAACATTTATTCGTAAATATATGGAAAGCTTCATAGCTCTAGTACAAAAAGCGCACAACTTTTAAAACTAATTTGACTTGTATGGAAAAAATTAAACCAAGGAAATATTCATTGCACTTATAATAAATTTCACAAACACTAAACATTGTAGGGATGTACTTCCATTTCTACGGACAGTAATAAGGTAAAAATTATTATGGCTCTTACCAAAATTTTCACATATCCAATGCATGCAACATTCTAAACTGCATTTTCAATAACCAGAAGCATAGTAGCAAAATTTATAGCAATAATACATTAATACTAATTATAGCATGAATGCATGCATGCACAACAACAACATACATCTCTAAAACAAACTATGAAAGCATGCACAAAAACATGATGACCATGATAGGGCTGAAACCCTAAATCTTTGCTGCGAGATGTATCGTAAAACCAAATCGGAATGAAGCAAACTTTTTTTATTTTGAAACCAATGGTTTTAGAAAATTTTGCCCTCAAATTTTACCGTCGACGTCGACAGTGGGAGACTGAGAAGAAGGGAGGAGGATAACTGAGTTTGATGGGGGTTACCCTGTGCTATGGGGGCTGAGATGGGGTGCGTAGATTGGAGGAGGAGATCGGTCGGAGGGAGCTGCAGTTAGGGCAAGCTGAGATCGAGAGCTAGGGCGATCGAGGGGCGAGAGGAGATCGGAGCAAGGGTACACGAACACACGAGGGAGGAGAAGCTAGGTCGAATGTTTTTTTGGGCCCTCAAGACGGCGAGCTTTCGGCGAGAGGAGATCGGAGATAGGCGAGAGGAATTGCACGAGGGAGGAGGAGTGTCAATTTGGGAATTTTTTTGAGAAGCAGCTTGAGCGACGGAATTCTTAATGGCACGCTCGTAAATATTACAAAGATTCCGACAATTCCCATTGCACGAGCAATTAAGGATCTCGTCCCTTGGATCTTATCGTGTGGCTGTGGGTGAAAACGTCACAGGGATGCTATCTGCGGCTGTGCATAGGCACAGTTTACACACACACACACACACACACACACACACACACACACACACACACACACACACACACACATATATAGTCATCCAAATAAACCCATACATATGTGTCTATATAGCTACAACATACACAAAGACAATCATATTACACAACCATTGCCATATAGTTACACAATACATTTTCCTATACAACCATATACACATAAAAATATGCACACCCACATCCATTTAGGGATATACATACTAGTGCATGCATACAAACATATGACGCACAACATATACATATACGCACCCTATCCACACACATTTCTCTACTGGCCATATACTAAGGTACGCCAACATGCACTACTAGATATACACCAACACAATTAAATATCCATATGCTACACCTTACTATAATGTCCAACCATTTATCACTACACATCGCACACACCATGATCCCATGCATACATACACAACCATAAATATAAATATGCCACATATATGGTAGAATACATGTATGGGTCTCAATAGGGCTTGACATCCTACCCACGTTAAAATAAAGTTCGTCCTCGGACTTTGTAGGCTAGGGGTCAACCTATGGAGGGACATGTCTAGACACCAAGTGTCACCCTATCTCATGCATACATACACTACAACATAATATAGAATAATATCAAGAAATAATGAGGCGTACACAACTAAGAGGCCAGTCCACACATATAAACACCTACGCATACACACCCAATAGGCATATACCGAGACCTATATGGGCACACTACTATACATATATACAAAGATACCACTATATTTATGTAGGCATATAGGCATAATATAGAACAATATCAAGAAATAATGAGGCGTACACAACTAAGAGGCCAGTCCACACATATAAACACCTACGCATACACACCCAATAGGCATATACCGAGACCTATATGGGCACACTACTATACATATATACAAAGATACCCCTATATATATGTAGGCATATAGGCAGTACTATGGAAGAACACATATAGGAGACATACTACTACACTACATATGAGATCCGCATATGCAAATACACTATAACATCCATACTACTCTCATATACATCCATTCAATAGCTAGTCCATCCAACTACTACTCACACAACTAGTACTACGTATCCAAACATACGCCTATAAACGATACAACTATGTCGATTGACACACATATAAATAGTCATACAATCGTACATGCAACTAAGCATCCGAAGCGACAGACAACTAATACACTAAGAGGCATCATGTACTACATACAACTACTAACCGATTACAATACAACTAATATAGACACCTATAACTACAAGCATATGGTCACATCCCATGTATGACATCCACTCCATAGATGTAAACACAAGTATTTACACAATGCATCCACATCGACTAATAGATCTGTACTAGAATAATACTTAATAGATACACATACTGCATATTAATAGTATGCACACATAGGTCACAAGTATCAGGTACCACTTCTTACTAGTATGGATTGCACACATGTACACACTCATCTCTATTCACATACACCTCATAAGGATACACACACATCTACGTTACCCAATATACATGTCCTAACATACATGTCAACACATAGATATGCATATAGGTATACCTAAATACATATATACCTGCATAGTCACACAACAATCACTATATATGTAACTATATCTATATAATCATTCACACGATATTCATACACAAACAAATCCACATCACAAGTCGCAGAGGCTAGTATACTCTTACATATACACATATATACATAGATACAAGCATACAACCAAGTATGCTTCTGAGTATACCTCCAAACATACACACAATACATGCAATACAATACGATATTATATTCATACTACTATACATAAGGCACTCATATCCATGCTATGTATACAAATACATATAACTAAGCACATACATATCCACACATGGGCACACATCCGTACATGCTAATATATAAATCACACCATTAAATATGTACATCCATATGTACAACCACACATACACACACACACTCTCTCTCTCTCTCTCTCACTCCTATTAGATAGCCATACACCATTATTTATACACACATATCCATTAAATATTTAGACATATGGATATCTCCACACATCTCTTAAACACGCACTTCCACTTCTACATACAACTATATCATTATGCATATACACCCAAATAATACAAGTGATTCTACTATACATACACCTAGCTATACCCACTTATAAGGCAACTCCAAATGACGCCCAAGAGGCTCAACAATATATACTAAACATGTAGGCTCCAAATAGACATACACATAGTAGACAATACATCTATATACATAAGCTTACAACACACATATATATACTTACTACACATACTGGATCACATATCTAAGCACATCTCTATTCATACAACTATCTCTGTATACATAACCTTAGATATCATCATATATATATCCATATACTTATTCCAAACATTGTCCATATAATTACATCATCATGTGTAAATATCCATCCCATCTGCATATAATTAGACATAAGGTACGTACACATAGGTACTTATGTCTACACCCCATACACATACCTAGAGATAACCATTACGATGTACGCACAACCATCTACCATGGCATATACATACATATATCCCCCTACACATCGACAACCATACACATACACATGTGTCTACACACAAGAACTATACTCACACACATTAACACACACATACACACACACATTGCTACACATATACATGCACATTATCCCTAGTAAATGACCACATATACACGTATACAAACATAAATACTTGTATCCAAGGTATACCTAGATGTACAACCACATAGGTTATATCTGCATATATGCAAACAAAGACATAGGTCCACTCATCTAACATACATTCATATATATACCCACACACACTGAGATATGTATACACCTACACATGTATACTTATACACTTAGAGGTCTATATACAACATATGCACAAACATATCCATCGAGATACCAATGTATATACACTATACACATACTATCGTAGGTACATACACTATCATAGTGTTCATGCTCCACACATGCACCCATATACGCATATACACACAATCGTATATTCCAAATACACATTTACACACAAGTATTCATGCACACACAATACTCATACACATGTCCTTTCCATTTATACATTCAAATGTATTCACCCCCAATAGACATCCATATCCAGATAGGTATTTAAATGTACTCATTCTAATAGCCATCCCAATACACATAGGTATACCTGGTAAATAGACCCATCACTGCCATACATACATAGATGTATACGTATATGTATTCATACTCACACGACTATAAAGCCAAATAGATTCACATACCCATATGTTCATACACATCTGCACAACATTACACATACCTAGAGGGCATATGTTGAGGACAGATAACACTCGACATTAAGGGCCATCTACCCACCTTAGGACAAATATACCCCAATCATATACTGAAGCATGTACTATCCTTTCACACATCGCAGTGTCATGACCTGCATGCAAGGACCCGCCTTCGAGGGCTGTCATTCGTAGGTCTGCAGTTAACTAGTGAAAACAAAATATCTTACGATGCAGAGATGTACAAAAATACCCAAACAATGTCCATCTATTACAATCCATACTATACAATATGTCCCAACAAAGATACATGAAAGAAAAGAAGTACAAATGGAAATTTGTCACGACATGAACTCTAAAACTACTGCTCCTGAGACGAACTCTGGCTCCTCCTGCTCAGGAACTTCTTCTTCTACCTGTACGTCGTCTGATGGTGCCACAAAGATGAAACCGTAGGTAAGTCACAACAATTCTAGCAATAGAAATAAAGTAGTACAAAAGTGAAGGATAGGCTATGGTAAACAGTTAAAGATGATCATGCAAGTGCAACAAGTAATGTAAGAGCGGACATGCATGTAAGTGCAGCAAATAAGGTAAGAGCATACATGCATGCAAATGCAATAAGTAACGTACAAGAGCAACCATAGTAATAGCAATAATGAAAAATAATTGAGATAACCATATTAAGGGGAGTATAATTGTACCTAGCCTAGATCGTGACTTATAATGAGGAGTACAGTGAGCAACCAAGAGTCCATCTCATACCACGAGTGCGCGTGCCCGGGTTAAACAAGCATGCAATACTATTCAAGAATATGTGATCATCCAAGCAAGTAACACTGTTCAAGAATCTGTGATCAAGTCTGTGAATTTGTCACCGATGGACATTGAAATGGTTGCTAGAACCCGGTCGGTGACAACAAAGCCTGAACCGGTTGCTTCCGTACACACGCTATTATAAGTTACCCTAAAACTCCAAGTGTCTGTGATGTGTATCAAGTATCTGTTTATTACGGGATGTTCCACAAGATATTCCACAAGATGTACCACACGATTTACCACAAGGTATTCTATTCGATAATTCATGAGTCATAAATAGATGTCTTGCAGTAAATGATGTGACTATTTAAACATGAGCAATCATGCAACAAGTGTATCCAAAGTCCATGCATTGATTTCAAGTGAGAAGCATTAGAACACGGTAAATGAGGGTAAATAAGACAGGAATTATCACGGTGATGAAAGGGTTGAAATAACTCTTTTAAAGGTATTTAAAAGATTTTGGCACACTGTTGATTATTGGAGTTTTAGCATTGATCAATAAAAGCGGGCTTAGTCAAAGTTAGCCTAGTATGTCACTATCCCAGCAAGTAGTGTGATCCAAAACTTGGGTCCAAGCGAAACCAGCTGACTTGGTATATCAATAATAAGAACGCCGATTATCAAGTTCCACTACATCGAATATGTTAAAAAATGTTAGAGTAGTTTCCTGGTCATTTACTACGATAGTTAAACCAGGACAGCTGATTTACTTTCTTATTGAAAATCAGAAAGTTAGGGATTTAGGATAAAGACAAGTCCAATAAAGATGATTCCATGCTTCGAGCATGTGGTATTTCCATTTGCAAACAATTTACCCAAGTAGATGATTGTGTGCTACTACTATCAAAGTTAAAAGTTGGCAATTTTGTATTCTCAAGTCAAAGTCGTTCCGCAGTTGATTAGTTCTCTAAATAATTATGTCTCTAATCCCTGGTTCAAGTCAATAGCCGTTTTGAGGCTATACATGATGTCCTAAGTTCATACGAGTACACTAACTAAATTTCTAAAGTTAGAATTAAAGTGACTTACAGGTTTGAGGATTGTCGTAGTAAGCCGATGCTGGAGCTAGAACTTCCAAGGGTGCTCGTGCATGAGAATTGGTACCTGCAAACATCAGAAATAATCGGTTAAAGGTCACACTATTTTCTATCAATTTATCGTACTCGTATGTATTTTTATTATAGCTTGAAACCCGACAAAATGCATATTAATAATTTTTAGATAGGCTAGAAGTGAGTAAAATAATTTTACCTAAGAAAATATTTTTCTGAAGCTTATATGCATTGTTTATAATTTTTAAAAACTTAAAATCAATTTTCAGAATTTAAAATCAATTAAAAACAAACGATCGTAAACTCTCGACGATTTGTTTAGAGAAAAGTACTCGTCGAAATATTTCGTATGGCCTGTTAAAATGTCTGTCTTGATTAATAGAATACAAAGATATTTTTTATATGTATGGGTTCAAGTGTAGTATGAAAAATATAAGTGGTTTAATCAAATTTGAATTAACTACCGTAAACTTTGAAAAATCATAACTTGGAAAATAGACATCGAATTGGGACGAAGCTGGCGCCTACGCGTTTGCGACAACGTGTAGAACATTTTGGTATTTTTAGATTTCTTGTGTGGTCCTTATATTTTCAGTTTCTATTTTTTATTTAAATCTGTTTCTCTCTCTAACTTTCTCTCTCTAACACATAGCATAGTTTTGTGTTTTGGTTTCTCAACTTACGTACGCATGTGAGAGAGGCTGCAGCAAGGGGGTTGCCGGAGGGGGGCAGCGCCTGGGGGCGGAGACCGGCCGATGGCGTCGATCGGCGGGGACTACCAGCCGATGGCAGCTCTGGCCGACGGTGCAGCAGCTGGATACACCACGTAGGCATGGAGATGGGTGTGTGTAGGGGCTTCGACTACTGGGGAGGTTTCAGAGGGGCTCACGGTGGCTGTGGCGGAGCCCATGATGAAACGGGGAGGCGACGGATAGGGTGGAGCTGCTGGTGAGCACATCAGCGGTGGTTCGAAGTGACGGAGGGGCTCGCTGGGCTGTGGGGGTTCGGCTGGTGCTCATGGTGACAGTGGTGCTCAGATATGGATTGGAGATGACGACGGAGCTTGGTGGCGACTTGCGGGGTTCGCTGGAGACCACACAGGGACGGTGAGAGGGTGTTGGTTGTCAGGGTGTGTTGGGAACTCGTCGGAGCGCCGGTCAGAGACAAGCTCGGTGATCTTGGTTGTGAGCTTGCGGTATCATCGGGGAGTTTGGGCTTCGGTGGAGGCTTCATCGGAGCGTTGGTTGGTGCTGGGAAGCGGTGGTGGCGGTGCTTCGGGCTGGCTGGCGATGGTGGCGGTGCTTCGGGCTGGCTGGCGGTGGTGGTGATGCTTTGGGCTGGCTGGCGGTGGCATGACCTAGCGAGGGCGGCAGGGCTCAGTCGAACATGTTGACATGGGTGTACTGGAAGCTGAGAGAGAGGGAAAACGAGTGCAGCACCCATCCAACAACCTAGCAAAAAAACTTGCTTCCACATTCGGCATTCTCGACCAAGCCCGAAGGTTCCTCCTTAGGATCTTCTTGCTTGTTAAGACGTTCCACTTGCACTTGGCACCATTTGGCCTTAGGCCATAAAACATGAGCTTAGGGGGGAGCTCCTTGAATTTGTTTGAGGCTTGCATTGCTGAGAATGGGAAGGAAACACAGTGTATGCATGGTGATAAAGGGCTAGTTCCTTGTGGTTGTATGGAGGGGGCCTCGGGGGTTGCATCTTGAGAAATCTTGAGAAATCACATTCAAATGGGTGTGGTTGGTGGCAGGGGAAAATAATGGGTGGGGTTTGGGTGTTGTGTGCTGGTAAAGAAGAGGGGGATGTATAAAATGAATTTGTGGGGGGGGGGGTTAAGATCCGATTATTTCGGATCTCACCCAATTGTATGGTGTTTTAATGAAGGTTAAAAGGTAATTTAGTAAATTAGGTTACTTAGTAATTGTAAAATGTAATTAGTAAAACTTGTAAAAACGTTATAGTAAAAATCATGAAATTATGATTTTGCCCTCGAAATTAAACGTGTCCGAAAATTACGAAAACAATACCACTGGATCGTATCGTCACGAGGATCATGAAAATGGAGTTTGTTTTAGATTTTGAGTTATGGAAAAATACAAAAAAATATTTTAATCAATTCGAACTTATTTGAAATCGTTTTGTTACGGATTAACGTGCACTATGAAAACAGGTCATTACATCCTACCCACCGTATAAAAATTCTGTCCTCGGAATTTTGAAGACCGATCATTGCCTAAGCAATTAAACGATCAAAGGAAAGGCTTGATGAATGATAACGATCTAGTAAAAGAAGTTGTAAATAGCATGAAATATAATGTATCATCATAGCATCAAGAAAACAACAAATGTTGCTATTAATATCACCATAACTTCCGTAGCTAGTCCTAAGACCAGTATGATCATCATTGCTACTCTGAATTCTCAAGTGGCCAAAGTTAATATAAGACAATGGCATCACATGAAAATTAGGTCTATTATGATGACAACGTCTGTTCGCACTTGGAACTTGATGTGATAAGATAGTAGCAAGCTAGATAAACCACATAAAAAGGGAGAACATAAGTATTAAAGTTTCTACTCTTGCTAATTGTAACCAACGGGGGCGAGCCAAGGATGTCATTTCATAATATAGTATGTAACGACTAATCCACACGCATTCGGGCTTTTACTTCACCAACCAAGCACCAATTCCATCAATTTCCATAATGCCCAACAACTAGCCAACACCCAAACTCTCATCCAAACCCAAGCTCAAGGCCCACATCCAACTTCAACACCCAGACCAATATCATGCCAATAATTGTCGCCATCACTCCTTTCGTAGACCAATACTTGACATTTGCAACACCCAACATCACCCAACAAGTAAATAGCGAAAAACTCACTTTCCAGCAAACCCGAAGGAGTAGACGAAAGAAGAAGCCCAAACGGGATCTCAATATGGGTGAGACCCAGGGCAGGGAGCCCAACAGAAGCCCAAGAACCGTAACTTCCCAAGATCTCATCCACATAGCAGAAGCGAGGGTGGTGGCGAGGATCGTCCAAGGCCAAAAATCTCCAAACTCCCAAAGCATATTGTCCGAGGGTGTAACGGCCTACTTCTGTAAGTACATATTTCGTACGTATTCTTCTTAGTTGATTTATTTAAAAAATTGTTGTATGAGTTTATTATTTCCCATAGCTCGAACACGCGACTTAACGATCGTGTTAATGTCTTCTTTAATTCTTGGTTAACGTTGATTGCAGGGACGAGACCGTAATAATCCGATCATCTTAAAATGTACTCCTCCCTAATCTAACCCGAATCCTAAAGAGTCTTAATATCTTGATCAAATCTAAACCAATGATCTAAAGATCTTAGTGTTGATTTCCTAATCAAATCGTAACAGAACCGATTTTCCTAAATCTAAATATCTTAACCATATGATTCACCCAATCATATCTTAACCCAAAATCTCAACTAAAACTTATTAAGCAAATCTAAATTGATTGCATAATCGAATCTTAATAAATATTAATCTTAATAATCCTAATATCTGAAATAGATTTTCAATATCTAATATCTAAATTAAATTGACTCTCCTATATCTAAAAATCCTAACTAAATCGATTCTCCAATATCTTTACTAAGCTGATTTCTAAATCAAATTTTGATCTCAATGAATCCTATGTCGTAACCTAATTGATTTCCTAATCACAGCTAAATCCTAACTAAATTCCAAAGCTGTTTTTAATACTTTTCAAATTTAAAACCTAACAAAGATCTAAACATTTATATTAAAACTGATTCTTTTTATCTTTAAGGTTTGGTTTTTTAAAAATCTAAATTGTTTTCTCCCTAACTGTCTCAAACCCAACCGCACTCCCCACGTCCTCAACTCGCACATGAGGATCGCAACTCCCCATGTCCAAACCGCAACAAACACCCACGTTACTTCATACATCTCTCCTTCTTCCTCTTCTTAAACCCGCATGAACTTCTCGTTCCCCCTTCGTTTTCTTCTTCAAAAACCCATCAACCCAACTCACCGCCTCCACAACTCCGCCTCTCTCCGGTGAAACCCCCAGCCACCGCCGTCCTGACTTCACCATCGGCAATCACCCTCCTCTTCCCAACTCCCACAAACTAGCAATGCCCCAGCGCAGGCCTCTCCTTCTCCTCAGCCTGCAATTTCCTTCCCTCCGCTTGCACACCACCTCCCACAGGTCTCCGATGATCACAATCGCCACCACACCCCTTCACATCCTCTAGTCACCACCCTCATCAAACCCAAACCACCACTGTCTCCTCGTCCTTTGATAACAACCAAGGAGACACCGACCATCTATTCTGCCCTAGCCCTCGTGTCAACCCCGCGTGCTCCGACAGCCATCTCTGATGACCTACTCGCAAAACCCATCATCTGCCTCATCTCCCCACGCCCTCTCGCCCTTACTCCGACCATACCCCAGTGTCGCGCCTCACACCAGCTCGTAACCAAATTGCAGCTTCTCCGTCGCCACCACCTTGCCTCCCCTTCAAAGCCCACAGTCCATTGCTCTCCCCTCTCTTCCACCAGCCTCGTCGCCTCTCCTCCCTCTGACGATGCCACAGTCTTTGCCACAACCACTACCCTTCAGTTCAACTCCACAGCGCTGCCGCTCGCCATGCAGCCTTCGACCACCTCCGAATGACCCCCGCCTGAGTCGTCGCCGCCTTGCGCCACGCCGCCGCAACTGACCCCGACTGCAGCTGCCCATTGCCGCTAGCCACACCGCCGTCCAAATCATCGCGCCCACTTACAATCACGACGACGCATAACGGTGAGTCACATGCATATAAGATACCCATGCAATATATATATACATATCTCAGTATATAGTAAAAGTTTTATAACAATTTATATATATATATTACTATATAATATTAGGGATTATAATGTAACTATATGTTGCATCAGTCGTTATAAAGGTTAGTAATGTAAGTCAGTAATTCGTCAGTACGTAATGTTTATTATTAGTAAGTTATATGGTTTATGCATATGAGTTATATGTTATATAACATATGTTATGTTTTATATAATTTCATGTAACAGTACATACATTATATGAACAGTGTATGTAAGATTTAACATTATTCTTTTTAGTTATAATTCATTGGCTTGATATTAAATCCATGCCACAGATACATCACGCCTCTCACTGCTATTGACTGGACACCAAAAACTACCTTGAACAGGCAAGTATTTATCACCTAAAGGTTTTAAGCTACACTACTCAGATTTCTTGACTGAAACTACTAAACGTTGCAAATAACCTCTTTTGAAAGTATGTTGCTTAATGAATTGATGATGTGTTGGTTGCTTTCACTATCAAAAAGTTGTTGTCATTTTAACTAATGTACATAAAATGCCCATGTTACTTGTCATACCATTACTTGTGGAATGTACACCTCTGATGAAATGTGATATTCGGCCCTCGGGGCATTTACAGAATACTGGGCCCTCGGGGCATTTACGGACTATTGGGCCCTTAGGGCAAATTACGGGATATTGAGCCCTTGGGGTCATACATTGAACTAAACAGACACATATTGACACTTTGGGGTGGGATAGTCCACTGTAGTAGAGTGTAGAATTCAGGATTTTACCCCCACCGGTAAATTCGACCGTCGCCTGGATGGGGTCGTGAGTACAGAGCCACGGGTAGCTTCCGTTGGTTTGGGTGTAATTGTTGTTTCTTCCGCTCTCAGACAATGGGCTTGTCACTAGATTAGGAGATTGAATGATGCACTATCTTGCCCCTGCTATTACTAATATGAATTGTGTAAACTACTAGTTTTTCTTACCATGCACATATACAACTGACATGCTCACTACTCTGTACTCCACAATTGCCATGTTCACTACTCTGTACACCACACCTACCATGTTTACTGCTCTGTACACCACACTTGCCATGCCCACTACTTGTATACCACACTTTTTCATGTTTACTATACACACCACACCTTGCCATGTTCACTACTTTGCATAATACACTTTGCCTGCTCACTACTTTGCACACTACACGTTGCTATGCTCCCATGTTCTCTTATGTTGCATATGCTTCACCTTATTGAAATCATATGGTGTCACTCATCAGCAAAGCTTTGCGAACTATATATATGTTATCTTGCCGAGGGTTCATTTTCTAATATTTTAACTTGTCGAGCGACCCTCACTGACGTATATTTCCATGTTGTTTATCTTGTGAAATATACGTCAGGTTCTGAGACAGATTTTGTAGAGGAGCATACCTTGAGACTGGGCTAGTTGACCAGGAGTAACAAAACGCTGAGATCTAATGTTGAGGGACGATGTGCCTTCGTAGCGCTGCAATAAATCTAATATCGTTGTTGTATTTTATTCAGGAGTTATTCCACTTTGTGTAACTGTTTGTAGCGGCCATGCTAGGCCTTAATTTATTTGTGTACATGGGATCTGGACTTTGAAATTGTAATAATAATATTTGTGTTGTTCTGATATTTGCAAGCAAGAACCTGCTAAGCTAAATACATAGACGCTTATTGTGCTTAAGTCAAAAAAGAAAGGAAAAAAGTACTTCTTATTTGCTTTAAGCACATGCAGACCCACTCGCGTTCTCGCTCCCAAGTATAATAGGAAGCAGGGCGTGACAGGTTTTAGTGGTGGCCCATGCAGGTCTGCATTAGTAGAGTGCGGAATTCAGGATTTCACCCCACCAGTAAATTCGACCGTCGCCCGGATGGGGTCGATGAGTACAGAGCCACGGGTAGCTTCCATTAGTTTGGGTGTAATTGTTGTTTCTTTCGTCCTCAGACAATGAGCTTGTGACTAGATTAGGAGATTGAATGATGCATTATCTTGCCTCTGTTGTTACTATTGTGAATTGTGTAAACTACTAGTTTTTCTTACCATGCACATATACAACTGCCATGCTCACTACTCTGTACACCACACTTGGCAATGTTCACTACACTGTACACCACACTTGCCATGTTTACTACTATGTATACCACACTTGCTATGCCCACTACTTGTATACCACACTTTGCCATGTTTACTATACACACCACACCTTGCCATGTACGCTACTTTGTGCACTACACTTTGCCTGCTCACTACTTTGCACACTACACGTTGCTATGCTCCCATGTTCTCTTATGATGCCCATGCTTCACCTTATTGAAATCATATGGTGTCACTCATCTTTAAAGCTTTGCAAACTATATATATAATATCTTGCCGAGGGTCCATTTTCTAACATTTTAACTTGCCGAGCGACCCTCGCTGACGTATATTTCTCTGTTGTTTATCTTGTGAAACATACATCAGATTCTGAGACAGATTTTGCAGTGGAGCATACCTTGAGACTGGGCTAGTTGAAAAGGAGTAACAAGACGCTGAGATCAACTAATGAGGGATGACGTGCCTTCGTAGCGATGCAATAAATCTAATATTGTTGTAGTATTTTATTCAGGTGTTATGCCACTTTGTGTAATTGTTTGTAGCGGCCATGCTAGGCCTTAATTTATTTGTGTACATGGGATCTGAACTTTGAAGTTGTAATAATAATATTTGTGTTGTTCTGATATCTGCAAGTAAGAACCTGCCAAGCTTAAATACACAGACGCTTACAGTGCTTAAGTCAAAGAAGAAAAAAAAAGTACTTCTTCTTTGCTTTAAGCACATGCGGACCCGCTCGTGTCTTCACTCTCAAGTATAATGGGAAGCCGAGCATGACAGAGGACCATCGAAGGTTACCGATCTATGTCATGCAGTGTCTATGGTTGCTTGGTGGCGATAGGCAGCGGCGGGGCTTTGTCGGTGAAGCCGGAGGAGCTTGAGGCGAGATAGGTTGGGCTAGTATGGATAGAAACTGAAGGGGTGGGTGTCCTCGTGTCTGAGATGCCACGGGATGGTTTTGGTGAGGGGAGAGATGGGGGGAGTAAATGGGGCGTCGAAGTCATCGATAGGGTAGGGTATGGTACGCTGGACCGGGGCTCGAGGAGAGGGTGCGGATAAAAGGTAATAAAGAGGGGGAAATATGGCGGGCGGGAGAAGGATCCAACCCCTAGGTAATCAGGCATAAGGTGAAAGTATGGATAGAAATAGAATACAAGCTCAAGAAAGATGAATAAACAGAAACTGCCTACACTTGCACGTCTTGGTTTGGCTCGTCTTAAATTCTCTAGCACTATCCTCAAATGCTTGGCAAGCTTTTGAGCTTCCTTCGATCCAAATGTCGTTGATGAGAATTACCACGAATACGCTCAAGTACTCGTAAAATATGAGACTCGTGAATACCAACAGTGGGTTGACCACACCAATGATATCATCAAGTATTCGTATAGTACAATTTTACTTGACCCTCCAAGTCGATCAAGATATAATCAATGCAAGGAAGACAACATTTGATCTTCACAGTCTTCTTGTCCAGCGTTCAATAGTCGATACTATTGCACCATGATCTAATCTTCCATGAGCACTCCAAGGTGACACGTTATATCGTAGCAGATCATCCAACCGAACTTGAAATATCTTCAAGCTCAGGATGTGCTCCTGGTATTAGATTAATGATGAACTCAAGGACGCGATCCAAAGGCAATCCTATGAATACATCCAAGAATTCTCGAACCACTTCAAGTTTCTCTTCCATTGCAATCATCATTGCTTCCATTTATCTGGCCTAATCTTCATTGGTCATTCTGATTTGTTTCTGTTGTTGAACTTGAACTTCGGATGGTCGAAAATTTTTAATGCTACTCTCCTTATAAAAGATTGTAGCTAGAGTTTGGAAGAACTGAGAACAACTGGAAATACTCCAAGAATATGAAAAGATCGAAATGCCATCACTAGCTAATTGAAGGGTGATGGTGAAGAAGTGATCTGTAGACGGTTTGACCTATGGATGATCACTCTAATTGTTGACAAAGATGGTTACGACGATATATCCACAGATTGGAACACAAGTTCTTGGACGAGGGTCAATGAATTTAAAGAAGGTAGTGAGGATCAAGGAAGCTGTGCAATAAAGACACTCTGCCTCTACGTCTCATACAGGTGAAAACTAGAGACGTTTTGTACTCGAGAGTTCAATTTGAGTATTTTATACAGTACATCCTGATCTTGCTATATTGTTCACGAGGTAGTTAGCGCGGACTTGCATGGGCCACCAAACTTGTAACGACCCGCCTTCGGGGGCCATTACTTATTTTATTACATTTACAGGTCTGCAGTTAACCAGTGAAAACAAAATACCTTATGATGCAGAGATGTACAAAAATACCCAAACAATGTCCATATATTACAATCCATACTGTACAATAGGTTCCAACAAAGATACTTGAAAAAAAGAAGTACAAATGGAAATACATCACGACATGAACTCTAAAACTGTAGCCACTAAGATGGACTCTGGCTCATCCTGCTCATGAACCTCTTCTTCTTCTACCTGTAGGTCGTCTGATGGTGCCACGACGATGGAACCATAGAGAAGTCACAACAATTCTAGCAATAGAAATAAAGTAGTACAAAAGTACAGAACTGGCTATGGTAAACAGTTAAAGATGATCATGCAAGTACAACAAGTAATGTAAGAGCAAACATGCATGCAAGTGCATCAAATAAGGTAAGAGCTAT
The DNA here is from genome assembly GCA_030789695.1 of Scilla litardierei. Classification (NCBI taxonomy): domain Eukaryota; kingdom Viridiplantae; phylum Streptophyta; class Magnoliopsida; order Asparagales; family Asparagaceae; genus Scilla; species Scilla litardierei. The sequence goes on along the minus strand of CM061142.1, from coordinate 314,335,137 downwards.
GCATGCAAGTGCAATAAGTAACGTACAAGAGCAACCATAGTGATAGCAATAATGAAACATAATTGAGATGACCATATTAAGGGGAGTATAATTGTGCCTAGCCTAGATGGTGACTTATAATACAGAGTACAAAGAGCAACTAAGAGTCCATCTCATACCACGGGTGCACGTACCCAGTTTAAACTAAAACTATGCCAATCGTGCAATACTGTTCAAGAATATGTGATCATCCAAGTATGCAATACTGTTCAAGAATCTACGATCAAGTCTGTGAATTTGTCACCGAAGAACTTTGAATGGATTGCTAGAACCCAATCGGTGACAACAAAGCATGAACTAGTCGCTCCTACACAAACGCTATTATAAGTTACCACAAAACCCCAAGTGTCTGTGATGTGTATCAAGTATCTGTTTATTACGGGATGTTCCACAAGATCTTCCACAAGATGTACCACAGGATATTCCACAAGATGTATCGCAAGGTATTCTATTCGATAATTCATGAGTCATATATAGATGTCATGCAGCAAATGATGCGACTATTTAAACGTGAGAAATCATGCAACAAGTGTATCCAGAATCTATGCATAGTTTTCAAGTGAGAAGCATCAGAACGTGGTAAATGAGAGTAAACAAGACAGGAATTATCACTGTGATGAAAAGGTTTTTAAAGGTATTTAAAAGATATTGGTGAACTGCTGACTATTGGAGTTTTAGCATTGACCAATACAAGCGAGCTTAGTTAAAGTTAGCCAAGTAGGTCACTATCCCCGCAAGAAGGGTGATCTAGAACTTGGGTCCAAGCGAAACCAGCCGACTTGGTAAATCAATAATAAGAACATCAATCATTAAGTTCCACTACATCAATTATGTTAACAAATGGTAGAGTAGTTTACTGGTCATTTACTACGATAGTTAAACCAGGACCGCTGATTTACTTTCTTATTGAAAAGCAGAAAGTTAGGGATTTAGGATAAAGACAAGTCAAACAAATATGATTCCATGCTTCGAGCATATGGTATTTCCATTAGAACATTACGTGCTACAACTATCAAAGTTGAAAGTTGGCAATGTCGTATTCTCAAGTCAAAGTCGTTCTGCAATTGATTAGTTCTCTAAATAATTAGGCCTCTAATCACTGGTTCAAGTCAATAGCCGTTCTGAAGCTATACATGATGTCATAAGTTCATACGAGTACACTAACTAAATTTCTAAAGTTAGAATTAAAGTGACTTACAGGTTTGAGGATTATCGTAGTAAGCCGATGCTGGAGCTAGAACTTCCACGGGTGCTCGTGCATGAGAATCGGTACCGGCAAACATCAAAAATAATCTGTTAAAGTTCACACTATTTCTATCAATTTATCGTACTCGTTTGTATTTTTTTATTATAGCTTGAAATCCGTCAAAATGCATATTAATAATTTTTAGATAGGCTAGAAGTGAGTAAAATAATTTTACCTAGGAAGAAAATATTTTTCTGAAGCTTATATGCATTGTTTATAATTTTTAAAATCTTAAAATCAATTTTCGGAATTTAAAATCAATTAAAAATTAATTTCTAAAATTTAGAAACTAACGATCGTAATCGCTTGACGATTTGTTTAGAGAAAAGTACACATCGAAATATTTCATATGACCTGTCAAAATGTCCGTCTTGATTATTAGAATACAAAGATATTTTTTTATATGTATGGGTTCAATTGTAGTATGAAAAATATAAGTGGTTTTATCAAATCTGAATTAACTACTGTAAACTTTGAAAAATCATAACTTGGAAAATAGACATCGAATTGTGACGAAACTGGCGATACGCGTTCGCGACAACCGTAGAACATTTTGGTATTTTTAGATTTTCTGTGTGGCCCCTATATTTTCAGTTTCTATTTTTTATTTAAATCTGTTTCTCTCTCTAACTTTCTCTCTCTAACACGCAGCACAGTTTTGTGTTTTTGTTTCTCAACTTATGCACACACGCGAGAGAGGCTGTAGCAAGGGGGGTTATTGGAGGGGGCGGCGCCTAGGGGCAGAGACCGGTCGAAGGCGTCGACCGCGGGGACTACTGGCTGGTGGCAGCTCCGGCCGATGGTGCGGTGGCTGGAAACGCTGCGTTGGCATGGAGATGAGTGTGTGTGTGGGCTTCGACTACTGGGGAGGTGTTGGAGGGGCTCATGGTGGCTATGGCGGAGCCCATGGTGACACGGGAAGGTGGCAGATAGGGTAGAGCTGCTGGTGAGTTCATCAGCGGTGGTTCAAAGCGACAGAGGGGCTCATCGAGCTGTGGGGGTTCGACTTGTTCTCATGGCGACATGGGTGCTTGGATGGGGGTTGGAGACAATGCCGAAGCTTGGTGGCGACTCCGGGGTTTGCTGGAGACCGCACGAGGACGGCGGGAGGTTGGTGGTTGTCGCGGTGTGTTGGGAGTTCATCGGGGCTCCGGTCGAAGACGAGCTTAGGAAGCTCGGTTGTGAGCTTGCGGCATCATCGGGGAGTTGGGCTTCGGTGGAGGCTTCATCGGAGCATTGGTTGGTGCTGGGAAGCGGTGGTGGCTATGCTTCGGGCTGGCTGGCGGTGGCATGACCCAGCGAGGGAGGTGAGGCTCAGTCGGAGATGGTGACATGGGTGTGCGGGAAGACGAGAGAGAGGGAAACCGAGTGCAACACCCATCCAACAACCTAGCAACAAAACTTGCTTCCACATTTGGCATTCTCGACCAAGCCCGAAGGCTCCTCCTCAGGATCTTCTTGCTTGTAAGGACCTCCCATTTGCACTCGACACCATTTGGCCTAAGGCCATAGAACATGAGCTTAGGGGGGAGCTCCTTAAATTTATTTGATGCTTGCATAGCTGAGAATGGGAAGAAAACACAGTGTATGCATGGTGATAAACGACTAGTTCCTTGTGGTTATATGGAGGGGGCCTTGGGGGGGGTTGCAACTTGAGAAGTCTTGAGAAACCCCACTCAAATGGGTAGGGTTGGTGGCAGGGGGAAATAATGGGTGGGGTTTGGGTGTTGTGTGCTGGCAAAGGAGAGGGGGATGTATAAAATGAATTTAGGGGGGGTGAGATCTGATTATTTCAGATCTCACCCAATTGTATGGTGTTTTAATGAAGGTTAAAAGGTAATTTAGTAAATTAGGTTAATTAGTAATCGTAAAACGTAATTAGTAAAACTAGTAAAAATGTAATAGTAAAAATAATGAAATTACAATTTTGCCCCTGAAATTAAACTTGTCCTAAAAATTACGAAAACAAAACCACTGGATCATATTGTCACGAGGATCATGAAAATGGAGTTCGTTTTAGATTTTGAGATATGGAAAAATACAAAAAAAAATTAATGAATTCGAATTTATTTGAAATCGTTTTGTTACTGATTAACGTGCACTGCGAAAACAGGTTGTTACACTACAAGAGCCACCACTTGTCACGCCCTGCTCTCCAGGATACTTGGGAAGTACGAATCCGTCTCAGGTGTTCCCAGAGAGAGAGAGAGAGAGAGAGAGAGAGAGAGAGAGAGAGAGAGCTAGAGAGATGTAGAGAAATAGTAGGTCCACTGTGCATGTGCTGGGATAGCACAAGTACCGCTCCACTATAAAATCAATAAAAATCAAGGCAACCTCATAAATAACAAAGAACAACAGCAACATTATATATACATCGACATTCATTCATAAACATAGTCCAGGTACATCACTATATATACACTGCCACTCTCGACCTCTCAAAGACAAATCAAAACACAACACAGAGCTACAGTTCACTCCAAGTACTACCCCTGGAACCCAACTCCAAGTCACCAGCATCAAGCTACCCCTGCTACCTAAAAAAGGGAAGAAGCACGTCAATGCGTGCCCCCATAGGAAATCCCAACACTAATGGAAAATTATGTTATTATATGCTAAATTACTGTGGTTACAAGTTAAGTTAAGATCATGGAGACTATGTGACATAGCATAACAGTAAGGCATACCACTGTATGAAGTAAAAGCATATAAAATGGAGACGTAGAGCTGCTACAAAAGAGAGTTAGTGCTACAAATAATATATAAGGAAAGGAACATAAAAGGCAACCACAACTATAGGATTACAATGAGAAATAAATACAGGGGGACAAGAAACAACTACAAGTAAGGCTTCATAATAAGCATAACCATAACTGCAAGGTAGTAAGTGACAAGTGCAAAGGCTACAAGCAATCCAAGTGCCACAAGCAAACCTAGTCTTAAAGAGTATTATACCACGGTGTCACAACAATACAAGTAGAGGAAAGAGGAAACACTACAAGTAGAACAAACAACATGTAATTTATTATCTTATTGGAAATCTAGGTAAACTGTAAGATATAAGAACCAGATCTCACCTCATGGATTGGAGTGGAAAACTGCACTCGATGCAGTGGACACATGCACTGTACGTCGGGCCTCTCACCCTGCCCCATCAGTTTACCTGCCTCACATTCCCTATCCCAAGATTAGGGTGAGTATAGCACACGAGGCAGTGGACACAGGCACTGAACACCAGGCCTATCCGCCTCCTCCCTGGACAGTAGCGAGAGTGAGGATCTCCACATTCAACTCTCCACATCCAAACCACATCATCACAAGCACCAAGTAACCATCACTCACTATAAAGGCGAGTGAGAATAATCATCACATATCACATCCTCTCCTCGCAACCTTCATAGTCCAGGCCTTATATCCACAACTTACTAAAATTTCCCCCAAACCCCAGTTTTAGCAGCTCACCCTCCTTAGAGAGGACTGAAACATTTAAGAATTTCATTTTATCATCATATTAGTAATGTAGGATTCATGTTGCATGGATTCACGTCTCATCATTTCTTATTCATATGAATATGGGTCATGCACCTAAGTGTCATGCCCTTCATCATAGCCATTTCAGTTCATTAGTTATGACATGTAAAGCCATGCCTTCCATGTCCTCAACATCACCAATTAATAACATGGTTCATGATACAAGTGTATATAAGCTCATTTCTCATGTTTCTCAACTTTTGTTTCATTGAGGCATTTTCACAAACATTTGGCAGGCAACCTAAACATGGTCATTGTCATATCAGCAAATTAAATTGCCATTGGCATAATTAAGCTAACCTTCAAGTAACAACAATAATTAGTGATAATATAAGTAAGATTAACATCCATACATGATTCAAAACACTTCTTAAGCACTTCTGCTTGCTGGAAAAGGGCTGACAGCCATAAACAAAGGTAGATATCATACATTTCCTTTGTGAATTTGACAAATCTTAATAAATGAAAGTTGCACATATACAAGTTAGATTTTCGAATATCAAATATCAAAAATTCAGGATGTGTATGCTAATTATAGTGACATATACCGTAAAACATAGTAGATCTGTTCAGATTAAGAAAATATGACATAGATTATTTAATAAAATTCAACCTATTCCAACAAGATTCTGATTTTTCATTGAACATAAAAATTTTAGATCTTGAAGTGTTAGATATTCAAAATGTCGAAGTTTGCCGAATTTGGATATCTACAGTAGGGGATATACTCAGTTTAGTGAGAGGGTGTAAAATCTGGCAGAATCTGATACTCTGGAAATAGTTCCAGTTTAGTCCTAATTGCAGTTCGAAATTTGTAAAACTTCAAACAAGAAAGTTGTAGGTAACTATCCATTCCTTTCAGCAGAATTTTCTCAGAGGTTTCCCATGTCATAATTAAAAACAGCAAGCAAGGGAAACTGAACTAAATTTCAGCCACTTCATAACAAGATAATAGTTCAATTAAGATAAGACTAACATAATTACCATTATGGGAGGGTTTCTTACCTCAATATGGAAGCTTTCCAACTCTCATGCTTATTCTCCATGTCTCCTACATCCCTCTAGCTCCAAGCCTCAAGAAGACTCCATCTTGCATTTTTCCTATGGTGGCTTTTTCAAAAAGATATGCATAGTATTAGCTAAGGGTATTATTGAAGGGAGATGTCTCTCCTTCTCTAGAAATCTCTCCTAAGAAAATATCTACGACCCTCATCATTAAGCATGACTTGAATGAATTTACTAAGTTGCCCTCACCACATAACCCTTCCTCTTCTAGGTATTTACAAGTTTGCCACTAACCTTAACCCTTTTCACACGAAGTCGACATCAAAGACATTAACCCCTTTCACACTAGTATGGCTCACCCTACACACCCCTCCTACACAAGCATGTACATACATATACACTATCACAAACTCCCTATAATCCCATATCAATACAATACCATAGATGCACACATATAATACACATTGCACATTACTCCATCTAAATAGATATCCAAGTATATATATATATTCATCCAAATAACCCCATACATATGTGTCTATATAGCAACGACATACACAAAGACAATCATATTACACAACCATTTCCATATAGTTACACACTACACTTTCCCATACAACTATATACACATAAAAATATGCACACCCACATCCATTTAGGGATATACTTACTAATGCATGCATACAAACATAGGACGCACAACATATACACACATACACACTATCCACACACATTTGTCTACTGGCCATATACTAAGGCATACCAACATGCACTACTAGATATACACCAACACAATTAAATATCCATAGGCTACACCTTACTATAATGTCCAACCATATATCACCACACATCGCGCACACCACGATCCCATGCATACATACACAACCATAAATATAAATACGCCACATATACGGTAGGATACATGTATAGGTCTCAATAGGGCATGACAATCATGAGTTGTCTACAGACTTGGTCCTGAATTCTCTTACCTTGACGTTTGTCCCATTAATTAGTAATTTATTATGACCAAGATCGAGGTTGAAATTCCTGAACTCCTCAATATGCTTTGGAAATTTGAGGATGGCTTGAAATACAAGTCTCTTATGTTGGTTGTCAACCCTTCTTCTTCCTCCAAGCCCAAGGGCAAAGGAAAATAAGAAGAAGGCCCTTCAACTAACGAAGGCAATCAAGAAGGGAAAAAGGAAAGGTGGCAAGTGGGCATTGGCCAATGTAGAGTGTTATTTCTACCATGATAAAGGGCATTGGATGAGGAACATCAAGATGTTCATGGAGCACAAGTAGAAGGGGCATACTAATGCCTCAACTTCAGGTATAATTGTTATACATAGTATAGTCCTTTTTGTGACTTCTAACTGCATGGTATTTGATATCAGTGTGATTTTCTCACATCTTTAATTGGTTACGGGGGTTAAGAAAGAATAGAAGGCTGGAAAAGGAAGAGTTCATTTTCAAGGTTGGCAACGGAGCAAGCGTTGCTGCTGGGGCCGCAGGAGACATCGACACACCTTGGCGAGCATCACCATCTTGGTTCTAAAGAAATATTTTATCCTAATATTTTCTATGCAATGTAATCTCCATCTCGACTTTGGCTAGAGATGGATATATATTTACAATCAATGAAAAGTTATGAACTTATTTCTTTTATGGTAAAATTGCTTGAATTTAGGATTATGGTGTATATACTTTGTATGATGGTGATGTTTTAAGTGTGAATACATGAAAACTCAAGGAAACACATGAAACCTATTTTGACAAAGTAAACCAGGTCATATCGAAGAGAAGAAACTTAGCAAGTTACATAAAGAGCGGTCTTTAAGCCTATCAAATTATGAGTCCTACGACACTTGCGAATCTTGCCTCTAAGATATAATCACCAAAACTCTTTTTATAGGAAAATGGGAAGAGTTAGTTAACTCTAGAGTCCTATAAGTTCAGATGCATGCAGACACTCATCTATGTTAGCCAGATAGGGTTATTTTCTTACGTTCGTTAAAAATCACTTTAAGTATGGACACGGGTTCTTGATGAAACACAAGTCCAATACTTTTGAGCGATTTAAAGAGTATCGTAACAAACTGGCAAAGTATTAAAATACTTCAATATGATCGATGAGGAGAATACTTAAGCCATAAGTTTCGTGCGTATTTAAAAGAGAATGCGATTCTCTCTCAGGTCACGACTCCCTACACAAGGAATCATACTCTGTTTGACACGGTGAAATTCATGGTGAGTGACATTGAGTTACCAACCTCCACCTGGGGCCATGCCCTAGACCTGCTGCCTAAAATCCTAAAAGGTGTCGGACCCAGTAGGAAATGCAGAACATGATATTCCAAACTAGTCGTTATGAAGTCTAATAGGATTTCTTGAGCCCCTAAGAGGTACTATAATTTTTTCGTAGATGGAGGGGTCAAGGAGAGCATCATGGTTAATGATGACCATGTTAGCTTCCAGGAAGCCATTCAGAGTAGAGACTTTGAGAAGTGTCTTGATGCAATAAATCCGAAATGAATTCCATGCATATTAATATGGTTTAGACCTTAGAAAACGCGTACAAGTTAAATGTTCCCATTGGCTACAAATGGATCTGCAAGGAGAAAGATCGAAGCAGATGGAAAGATAGAAACATACAAGGCTAGGTTGGTTGTGAAACGTTCTCACCAGTAGCTTTGCACAAGTCTATTCAGATTATACTCATTATCTCGTATGCCTACGAAATTTGGCAGAAAGATGTAAATATGACCCATTCAGAAGGTTTCGAGGTCAATGGGAGCGAAGAGAAAGCGTGGAGACTGCATAAGCTTAATGGCAATTCTTTAAGTCGTCCTCGTATTGTACGTAGATGACATTCCTTTTAATAATGAACAACATAGAGATGTTGAACTCTATCAAAAGAATAGTTGTTGAACAACTCTCCCTGAAGGACTTTGGAGAAGCATCATTTACCCTCGGTGTAAAAATATATAGAGATAGATTTAAAAGGATGCTGAGTCTCTCCCAGTCAAAGTACGTTTACATCGTGCTAAAATGGTTTAGCATGGCAGTTTCATACCAGCCAATCATGGTATAACTCTTTCAAGAAGATGTATTCAATGACTGACTTGAAGAGATATCACATGATAGGGATCCATATGCTTCCGTAGTTGGATCCATCATGTAAAATGTTATATGTACAAGACCAGATGTTATTTTTATGCACTCGGTGCAGTGAAATGATATCAGTCTAACACTTGAGAAGGATAGTAGAAATCGGTCAAGACAATTCTCAAGTACTTGGAAGGACTAGAGATTTGGTCAATGAACCCGGGCTGCAAAGATATTCTTCGTAGATATCACTTTATATGTGATACAGAATCAAAGAAGGACATAGAACTCTTACGTGTCTCTGCAGAAGACCAATTTAGCATATCCATTCATGAAGGCACTATCATAAGATTGTCTAGAGATACTCATATGTAAAAGTGGTATGTAATACCACTATAATAAGGCCGGAGTACAAGTGGAAGATGTTAGGAAATGTATGCCCTCGATGCTAATTATTTATAATTGGGACATCTTGTTCAACATGATAGTATGCTATTTGGTACTGCTTAGCTGAGTATGATTTTAAATGTTTGTCTGCATTTTATACTTAGATAAAGTCCTGAGACTTAATGCAAGGTCGAACATGTATCGAGATAAGGATCTAGATTATGGATAAGTGTTTTGATCATTTGTAGCATAAGTCTAAAATTGTTATTAGTCATAGATGCATCGAAAAAGGACATCGATGCATCAGATATAATATTATGTGCTTTGTCATCACCAAGTGTTGGTGGTGATGATCACATGATCATTCGATTTGGGAAAATCGGAGACGAGACACAGGTGCTCATTAGAGAATGAGTTCATGGAACGTCCCAATGAGAGCTGCTACATGGATAGCACATACAAAACTATCAATGGCAGTTCTCAAGTGATGATAGGGAAGCTGGTCCTTTGATTTGAGGCCATTGTATGAGCCTATGCATTAACAACGTCACTTAGATCTCTGACCTAGCTTCGAGACAGTGCATATTGAAAGGTCTTAGATTGGGTGGCACTTGAAGCGTACAAGGGGAGTAATGTCCAAGAGAGGATTCATCACTCCCGTCTGTGGAGAGTTAGTGTCACAGAATCAGTACAGTCCTTAGTGGGAATCCTTGGCCGAGGTATGTTGGATATGATCCAAAAAAGACAAGCTATGACCGAACAATGCTAATGATCCCGACGTGTGTTGGATATGATCCAACAAGACAAGCTAAGACCGAATGATATTGATCGATGATGAATCTATTAGTGGCTGACAGTCAACCATACCCTAGGCTTTGTAGTGACATATTGTTGATGAATGGATTTAAACTGCAAAATTCATCACTGATATAGCCAAGGGTAGTCTCGACAATATTTATGTCAATGGACAAACTATGTAATGATGATACCAAACCAGGGACTGTAACTGGTGCTTGCCGTCACTGTCATCAGGGGCCATAAGTCAAATAGGCTGAGATTCTCATCCAAGTAATAAGAGGAACATACATATGATGCATGAGAATTTAAATGGTTGCAATCAATTGCCAAGAGGATTTCGGTCGCATATGATGTGATGTGAAAATCGAGCCATTCACAAGTATAGAAAAGCCAAACTAGGGTCTCAGACACCGTTTCATGAGCCCAAGCACATAACCAAGATAGCCTAAACCTCTGGCTTGGGCTAGCCTGAGTATTGCTCGGGCTAAGTCCATAAAATGGACTCAGGCCCACCTATGTTTTAGCCTGGGTGCGCCTGGGTGCCAGCCACAGGCCTGGTCTAAACCCAGGTGCTAGGCGAGTGCCTGGACTAGAGCCCAGGCACTGGGCCTGGGTAATGGCCCAAGTCAGTGCCTAGGATGGGTGTAAGCCCAACCCCGGGCATTGGCCCAGGCGTTAGCCTAGGCCAGCGCCTGGGTCGGGCGATGGGTCAGGCGCCTCCTCAAACCGGGCAAGCACCTGACCTAGGATCCTGGCCCAGTTGATGCACTCGACCCAGGCATGTCTAAATCAATGCATAGGGCTTGCAGTAGTGCATGTGGGTTGAGCAGACTACGGTCATAGTTTTGGGCAGAATTTTGGCGATTATGAGGACTCGTTTGAGTGGTCAAACGAACTCGGAATTGAGCGCCGCTTGTTTCTATAAGATCTCTGTTTGAAGCTCTTCGAAATGATATTTCATTTTGATTCTTAGGCTTACCGAAAAGTGAGAATCAATTACTCAAAGTTTTGTCCTTGAAAGGGGAAAAGCTTGAGTTAATTTGGATTCAAATTTTAGTACCATACCAGTTATGATATTAGGCTGAAGGCTCAGCTCACCCTATAAATCAGGTGATCTGCTTTCTCCTAAAATTACACCAAGGCTAGATCAAGAGAGCTCATACTAAATTAAGTGAGCAAACCTAGATCTAAATGCAACCAAATTTTTTACCACTTTTTCCTCTTTATTCCCTCTTTCAGGTTCTAGCAAAACTTAAATGGAATTCAGATTTGATCAGAAGCTTGAGGCGGGGGTTCTAGCCATGATGAAGCTTTCTGGAGCAAGTGGTCACTTCTTTACAAGGCGTTGCATCGCTTCGGGAGGTCGTCCTAAAGAATAGTTATTGCGAGTACATAAACTTAATGTATAATCTTTAAGCATTATTTTTATAGCAGATTTATTTAGATCTATCCTTGTGAGATCGGTTCGCCCTTTTCCTTAGATAGTAAAAGATCATGTAAAGGGTTTTAAATATTTTATTCCTGTAGGGCTATTTCATAAAGATTTTTTATGATCTTTTTCTTCTTCCTTTGCTTCCCATGTCTAATAAGCCTAGGGCTAGATGATGGAAAAAGCCATATGGAAGAATTCTCAAAACCCAACTTTCGTATCAGAGCTTGTTAATGCTTGAGTACGGGTTCTCAGGTTATGAGCTGATCCGAAGTAATCACTCTTACCATACCAAGTCCTGATAAGATGGGGATCTTATGATGGGTTAGGCATTGTCAAGAGGCATGTCGTAAAACAAGTTCATGAGGGAACATGTGACAAGTCTCGGGAGCCATGTGATGGGCCTTAATAGTGTTACAATGATATGAGAGCGATACCAACACATATGCACTATGATAAGGAATTAGAGAAGAATCAGAAGTTATCTTCTTCAACTCAGGACAATCTCGAGCGAAGTATCCCTTCTAACGATAGTTGAAGAACTTCAGCTTATCAACATTTAGCTTCTTCTTCTTCTTATCAGCCTTCCTCGGCTTTTTGAATTTCAAAGATGTATCATTTCTGTCATTCTTCTTCCTAAACCTTTTATTATTGAAGTTTATTCTCCTAGAACTTGACTCAGTCACGTAGGAATGAGATTGTGGTTTTAGGGAAGATAACCTTTCTTCCAATTCCACATGATGTGCCATATAATCAAATGTCTTGACACTTTTATTATGAGTCAATTTGAATTTCATATGTTCCCAGAATCCAGGCAAGGTGTGTATTACAGCTTGAACTTGTTCTTCATTAGTGAGGTTACATCCTGCAGTAGCTAGCTCCTTAATCATTCTAGACATCTCTCGGAGATGTGCTTGATTGTTTAATTGAAACTCATTTTATAAGTAACAAACTTAATTTTTAGCTGCCTTAACTTTGACATATAAGTTCTTCCTGGCTTATCATTCAGGACCTTCCATAGGTTGCTAACAGTAGGCTAGTCCTTGTACTTACAAGCCAAGTCATCCTTCATTGAGCTTACAAGAATACCACGTGCAATGGTATCATTTTTTCTTCTATTCGTTGTATGTCTCAACTGCACTTCTATGCTGGGTAGGGTTTCCCTCACCAAGATCTTCTATCATATTGTTAACGGTTTCAATGACCTCTTGTTCCTTCAAGACATACTTAATATGGAAACTCTAGACATTGAAGTTGTCTCCATTGAGACGATCTCCTTTGCTGAGTTCAGCAATTATATTTTTGGTAGCAGCCATTAAGTAGATTGATTTTGTTCTAACTGAAATATAGCGACATTTAGAAGATTGGTTATGTGCCCAAAAAAAATATTTTTTTCCCAATAGCGTAGTCTTAAAATATAATGCTTTAGTTAATAGCATAGAGTCAAAAGTTCATTAAATTTCATATCATTGTCCAAAACTAAAAACTTCATCATTATTTTAAAGACACCTACAAAAACATATCTATACTTATATCGTGTTCACTTCGAACAAATATAAGTCACTACATTTTATCAGAATACCATATTACTCTCATTAAATTCATGTATTCAAACAGTTGAAGGATGGGTTCTGGCCAACAGTAATTATGGCTGACGTGGAATCCTCTATTGAGGTGTTGCCTTGTCAGCTGATGGGTGGGACCCGGAGTTTGAAGAATCGGGGTCGATGAAGATGAGACTGTTGAGTAGTGAGCTTCTAGGCTGGTGTTCGACCAATCTCAAGGGTCGTATATGACGACCCTTTGACCTTATTGCTTGGTTGTACAACGATCGATCTGCACCACAAAAACTCGTTGGGGGGGTCAGATCTGGGTTCCAACCCAAATTCACTCCGATGCGTAAGTTAGTACTGACTTAAGATAACTCGGGGCTATAAAAATCGACACAAGGATGATCGACTTAAGTTAGACACGTCGAGCTTTTGGAGGAAGAAATATAAATATGGAAAGATGAGAGTATTAGAGTCAGAGTACCAAGTAATCAGTACCTCTGGAGTTTCCCTTTTACCATTTGTCTTCCCTGTATTTATAAGAAGTGGCATATCCTCAGTGTCGTTGGAATACAATGGTCACCCATTATGGTGGTACGATCGTTCCTAAAAAATAGGCATAACTGATGTCTATTCCCTCGCCATTTATGAGTCCATAATCAACTATGTGCTTAATGTAGGAGGATATATGCCCATAAGGCAATTTATCCTTAGTTTACATCTTGTTAAGATATTAAATGGTATCAATTATCCAAAGTATGAATTCGTTGAATCATATACTTAGATAATTTCCTTAGACTTATAGTTAGGTCCTTACGTATCCAGATAAAGATCTCGATTAAGAGTAGTAAGCGACCGAATATAAACGTAAGTCTTAAACGGTTCGTGGTAATAGATGTGTCGAGAACTGGATATCGGCACATCAGACAGACCATTGTATCTTTGTCTTACCTTAGAGTAATGATGATGTCATAGTCATTCGACTTGGTGAAGTCGGAGACGAGACACAGGTGTTCATTGGAGAATGAGTTCACTGAACGACCAACTTAGAGTTATTATATGGTTAACTTTAACTAAACTGTCTATAATAACTCTAGGGTGATGATAGTTAAGCTGGTCCTTTAGACCTGAAGTCATATGTACGAACCTATGAGTGAACAATGTCGCTTAGACCTATGATCTAGATTCGAGGCTAGGCCTGCTGAAAGATCTTAGGTTGGGTTACACTTGAAGCTCTCGAGGCAAGTAGATGACTAAGATGGGATTCGTCTCTTCCGTTAAAGGGAAGTTAGTGTCACGGGCTTAGTACGGTCTTTGTGTTAATCATCGGCCGGGGTACGTTGTAAGATGTACAACGTGAATACAATAAAGACCGCCGTATACTGACCAATGTTGTCTAATGGGGTTGATAGTAAACCGTACCCTAGGCCAACAGAGACACGATTTTGACGAAGGGACTATAGCTAACGGTATTCATCACTGACACAGTCAAAGGGAACCCAACGATATTTTTGTCAATGGGTCGATCACGTTATGATGATTCTGAAACAGAGACGACAACTGTTGCTCGTGGTGACCGTCGTCTAGGGGTTTTGAGCCCCAACATGTAGTAAGGTCAGGCTATAGGGTTACACCGAGTAGCATTCATGTCTTAATAATAGGAATATTGTTAAGATGAATTCATATGATGAAATGGAATAGTTAAAGTTCACAAGCAGTTGTGAGACTAAGTCGTAAATGGGGACAATGTTGCATTTGATGCAAACAATATTAAACATGTCGTAAATTGGTTACGATAATATTTGTAGGAAAAAAAGCATTGGAAAGGGTTACCGGATTGATGTGATCATCTCGATCTAAACACAGGTTCAAACCGCGTCCAAATCGGAGCTCAAACGAGCCCAGAAATGCAAAAACAGTCCAAGGCAAGAGTGGGTTAGACCCACTTAGGCTAGCGGGTATACTCGCAAGGAAAAAGGGCACGGCCTGCTGAACCAGTAGGCCATGTGCCCACTGAGTTCAGCGGGCCACGCACCCGCTGGAACAGCAGGCGCGGCCTGCTGGAAACAGCGGGTGCACCCGCTGCTCAGCGGGCCGCCCGCCCGCTCGCCCCAGGCACGTCCTACTTAGGCACGCCCATTTGCCTGGCGAGCATGCCCGCGAAGCTTTGCGGGTGTGCCCGCAACTTAAGTTAAATTAGGGTCTTTGATCGAGTAGCTCCGGATTTTTGAGCAAGCTCGATCTACGAATTAAACTATTCTTCCTCTCTTCTTCCTATTCTCCCGTCGGGTCCTAGCATGACTACGAGGGGGTTTGGATTCGGATCCAGACGTCTAAGACATGGGTCTGCTCAAATGAAACCTTTTACCGCAAGTGATCAGCTCGGAGGCGGGTGTCGGCTCGGGTGGATCGGTTCGAAGGTGCGAGGCGGCTCGAGTGGATCGAGTCAAGGCGATTCGGCTACGAGGAGCGTAATAAGCTGGTGTGGTACATCTTTGGCCACCCATGGGTTGAGATTCCGGGTATGTTCTTTAAAGTTTTTTAGTGTAATTTAATTTCATCGCGGTAGGATAGATCCCTCTTGGGGTGATCAGATCCACCCCAAGTTGGCATAGACCGGGCTAGGTTCTAGCTCTCTCGGGGCCTAGCTAACATGTTTAGCTAGTATGCTTTTATTTTCTGTTGCGCTTTATGCCTCTTTGGTCCGTCCGACTTAGTACGGACACAGATCTGAGCTCTGAGTGTCCGCCAAAACCCTTCAGTGATATCAGAGCCACGGTTATGCTTGTAGATCTTGATTTGCAGCGATTTTAAATTATTAAATTGCTTGTTTTTGAACATACGTATATTTTAACTTTATGTTAAAATTGGTTAAACAAATTTTTTGTGTTTTAAACATTGTTTTTTTTCACTTGAAAATTTTTGGGGACGTTTTAAATTTTGTGATAAATTTAATAAGTCTTCTATGTTTAAATGTTTTAAAATTATTTATTTTATGAGATAAAATAAATTTTAGTAAGCATTTAAAAGTTTTTTAAAGTGTATGTAACATTTAGAAAAAAATTTATTTCATGAGATGATATTAAAAATTTATTTCTTTTAGTTACTTTAAGGTTGAAAGATTTTAACTTTATCTGAAAGCTTAAAAATTTATTTCAACAATTTTAAAAATGTTTTAAAATTATTTTGAAGTATATGTAACATAAAGGAATTTTCTTTCATGAGATGGAATTAAAAAAATTCATTTCTTTTAGTTACATAAAGTTTAAAGATTATCTTATGAGATAATTTAATCTTAAATTGTTTCATTTATTTTAAAGCTGAGGTTTGCATTTAAAATTATTTGATAATTTTTATGAAACCTAATTTTATGTGATAAAAATGTTTCAAGCTTTAAAATTTTAGATCTTTAAATTTAAATGTTAAATTTTTAGATTAGCAAGTTAATTCTTTATGTTGTAGATAATTTTAACTTGCATGTTCTCTTTATATGTTACGTTATTGAACCTTTAATTTATGTGATTAAATTAGTGGGTTAAATGTTTAATGGACATGATGAATAAATTATTCATGAACCCTTTAGGTTAGCCATTAATTGATTAAAAGTTTATAAGATAAATTTTTAATGACTAGTGACATGCTACGTTTTAAATGAACAAATACAACATCAAAACCTAATTCCCGATTATGGTAGTCCCTTTGATTGACAATCATTATCATAAATTGTTTAAATAATGATTATCATTAAATGACTAATTTTGTATAATGTTGTAATTGTTTTATTTAAATCCTAATAAATATTGGGGTAGCACGATGAACAAAACAAACCTTATAGTTGATAAGGATCTAATAAAAGCCATCAAACAAATCCATAAAAATTTCGAATTTTAAGGATCCACTAGTTGATAAGGATTAACTAGTATTAATTAAAAGCTATTTAGGTGATGGACAAACATAGAATTGATGAACCTCCGTCAATGGATCAAGATGTCGGTCAATGTGCTTGGCTAAGTTTGTTGGACCACCCTAGCTAGACTAGGGGTTAAGTGGTCCTGGCTTAGTCAGTTCCATGGCCGCGTCCGCTGGACCGCAAGGAGTCGAATCATGACTGTGTAAGTCCATCGACTATACTTAAGTTAAATACGATAATAATCTTATTCAAGATAAATCGTAGCCCTCCTTGTTTTAGGAGTTGGCAACTGTAAGACCCGTGTTACGGTTGTTGAGCTACACTCAAGCTTTGACATGGCAATCTTATAGAAACCGATTTCTTGATAACATCTTGACTTGACCCAAACCGTCGTCTCATGCATACACCGAGCGCCGGGTAAGTCTAACCAAAGATGTAGTCTAAGACCTGACCCAAACCGACGTGTCGTGCATACACCGAGCGCCGGGGCAAGTCAGGCTAGATGCGAAAACAAGGGTCCGACTAGGCTAGCCATTGTGATTTGGATGAGCACACTCATGATCACAAGTGACTAGGGGTAAAAATCGATAGGGAATCATATTTAATATGATTGACAATGAGTTCGTCTACCGACTGCAGAGTCGAACAACCTGTTGAGACACACTCAAGGTTGTCAGACTCAGGGTAGTCGGATCCCTCTCACACAAATGTTATTGTATAATAAACTGTTTATTATTATGGCTTTAATAAATTTAGTGGGAAAATATAGTTTTATGAAAAACCATTGAAACTATACAACGAACATATAGTGACTAAGTATCTACTAAATTATAGAATGGATTCAGGTCTAAAGTATATGATAGAGAAGAATGTGCTTGATGGAACAAACTATAAGGGTTGGCTTAGAAACATTAAGTTAGTCCTATCTCTGGCCAGGATTGGATACGTGCTGTTCAAGGAGCCGTTGGAAAAGTCGTACGAAGTTGCAACGCCTGAGGAAAAGAAAGCCTACAAGGAGTACCTGAGGGCTTCCGAGAAGGCCAGGTGCCTTACTCTGGCTTCAATGAATAACAACCTGCAAAGGAAGCACGAACATTTGGATGTTCAAAGCATGCTTCTGAATGTAGAGGAGTTATACGGAAAGCGATCTAGAGCTGCCAAGTTTGAAGCCACGAGCAACCTCTGGGGCACAAAGATGGAGACAGGACCCATACAAGATTATGTCATTAAGATGATCGGGTACGTGGAAGACGCCGCCCAGTTGGGTTTTGTCCTGGACAATGAGACGTCCGTGGACATCATCCTTAAGTCTTTAACCCCAGCCTTCAAACCATTCATACTGGTTTCATTATGAACAGTATTGAAACGGATCTTCCTAGTCTCCTCAACATGCTTAGGCAGTTTGAGGAAATCGAGAAGAAACCGACTGCGTTGGTTGTTGGCTCTGCTTCTTCAGACCAGCCGAGGTAAGGGTAAGAAGAGGCAGGTTCCACAACCAGCCAAGGTAAAGAAGGGAAAGAAGAAGACGGAAGGTGCCCCGTCGCAATCCGAGTGCTTTCACTACCAGAAGATGGGCCATTGGAAGAGGAACTACAAGGTTTACCTTGCAGAAAAGAAGAAGGGGCATACTGATGCCTCTACCTCAGGTACACCAAATTAAATTTAATAAAGCATAATTATTTCCATAAATGCTTTATCACATAGTATGAGATACTAAGACATCTGTGTAATGTATACAGGTGGCAGATATGAAGCAGAGGATGGAAGAAGTTCCGAGGACGGTCGGCATCTGAGCAATCGTTACTGCTGGGGCCGTGCGAGGACTTCAAGAGACGTGAAGAAGAAGAAACTGATACTTATTTCCTTTTATGAATAAAATGTATCGTTCCTTAAGTTAAAACAATGGTTGAGTGTTTAACGCACAAATTTTATTTTGATAAACAAATTATGATTCATTTTTATGATTCCATTGCTTTAATTAAATGTCTCGGGAAATGTGCTTCTTTTTGAAATTATGATTTGTTGCGAATGGCTTAAATTTCTGTGAATGTGGCTATCTGAGTTGGTTGCATAAATTCTTGAGCTGTCATGCAGACCTTCTGAATAATTTGATTGTTTGGAGCTTACTTAATATTATAGCCAGTCGATAGTTAAATATAAGTTCCAAGAGCATATAAATTGTGTAAGATCACAATTATACGCATGTTAAAATTAATTCTTAATTAAACTACATTTGATTCTTAAAGAGTTATTATTAAACGTAGTAAAGGGAAATGTCCTAAGTAGGACGTTTGACTGAGTAAGTCAATATCAAGATTCCTTAAATCGATCTTGATATGACTCATTTGTTAAACCCAACCTGACACTGGTACGTTCAATCTAAGCACTTCTCAATTGGTTATGCTTATTATATATATTATAAATATGATTTAGATATATAATAGAAGTATTTAACCAGATAATTCTTAAAGTCAGTGAAGCTAGCTCATATACTTAGTTCCGGTTTCTCGGAATAAGTAAAAAGGTTTCCAACTTATTTGAATCATCTATATAAGACATTGAATCAAAATAGTTTTGATTTAATCGAATATATATAGACTTAAGGTGTCAGTCATGTACTTGACATATTAACACAAAATAATTTGAATGAGCTTACAGAAATGTTAGACCCTACATCAAGATTGTATGAACTAAATGTTAGCTATACAAAGAAAAGAAAATTGATCCTAATCATTTTTCAAGGATCAACTTGTGTGATCAAGAGATGTACAAATAACAATCCATTAAAATGCATTATAAATACTCGTAAGTAAATCCACTCTTAGGTTTGACATATGATGGTCCAATGTACTGATATGCTATAACGGTATGAGAAACTGAGATAAATAGCCTAAGTGCAAGTGGGAGATGTAGGAGAATATATGCCCATAAGGCAATTTATCCTTAGTTTACGTCTTGTTAAGATATTAAATGGTATCAATTATCCTAAGTATGAATTCATTGAATCATATACATAGATAATTTCCTTAGACTTATAGTTAGGTCCGTACGTATCCAGATAAAGATCCCGATTATGAGTTGTAAGCGACCGAATATAAACTTAAGTCTTAAACGGTTCACGGTCATAGATGTCTTGAGAACTGGATATTGGCACATAGGACAGACCACTATGTCTTTGTCTTACCTTAGGGTAATGATGATCTCATAGTCATTCGACTTAGTGAAGTCGGAGACGAGACACATGTGTTCTTTGGAGAATTAGTTCACTGAACGACCAACTTAGAGTTATTATATGGTTAACTTTAACCAAACTGTCTATAATAACTCTAGGGTGATATAGGTATGCTGGTCCTTTAGACCTGAAGTCCTATGTACGAACCTGTAAGTGAACAGTGTCGCTTAGACCTATGATCTAGATTCGAGGCTAGGCCTGCTGAAAGATCTTAGGTTGGGTTACACCTGAAGCTCTCGAGGCAAGTAGATGACTAAGATGGGATTCGTCTCTTTCATTAAAGGGAAGTTAGTGTCACAGGCTTAGTACGGTCTTTGTGTTAATCCTCGGCCGGGGTACGTTGTAAGATGTACAGCGTGAATACAACGAAGATTGACATATACTGACCAATGTTGTCTAATGGGGTTGACAGTAAACCATACCCTAGGCCAACAGAGACACAGTCTTGACGACGATATTCATCACTGACACAAAGTGAACCCAACGATATTTTTGTCAATGGTTCGATCACGTTATGATGATTCTAAAACAAGGACGACAACTGCTGTTCGTGGTGACCATCGTCTAGCGGTTTCGAGCCCCAACCTGTAGTAAGGTCAGGCTGTAGGGTCTCACACCGAGTAGCATTCATGTCTTAGTAATAGGAAGATTGTTAAGAGGAATTCATATGATGAAATGGAATCGTTAAAGTTCACAAGCTAGTTGTGAGACTAAGTCGTAGATGGGGACAATGTTGCATTTGATGCAAACAAGATTAAACGTGTCGTAAATTGGTTACGAAAATATTTGTAGGAACAAAAGCATTAGAAAGGGTTACCTGGTTGACGGGATCGTCTCGGTCTAAACACAGGTTCAAACAGCGTCCAAATCGGAGCTCAAATGAGCCCAAAAACGCAAAAAAGTCCAAGGCAAGAGTGGGTTAGACCCACTTGGGCTAGCGGGTCTACCCGCAAGGAAAAAGGGCACGGCCCGCTAAACCAGTAGGCCATGCGCTCGATGAGTTCAGCGGGCCACGTGCCCGCTGGAACAGTGGGCGCGGCCCACTGGAAACAATGGGCACGCCCGTTGCATAGCGGGCCGCCCACTCGCCCCGAGCGCGTCCTACTTGGGCGCGCCCATTTTCCTTGGCGGGCGCGCTCGTGAAGCTTAGCGGGCACGCCCGCAACTTAAGTTAAATTTGGGGTTTTTGAAAACCCTTTTTGACGGCTACGAAAATTGACTTTTTGCCCATCTTTGGGCAATTGTTTGAGGGGTTAAACGAAGTCGGAATTCGTCGCCGTTAGTTCCTATGCGTTCACCATTCGAAGCCCTTCGAATTGATAACGTGTACCGTTTCTGAAGCTCGATGATGAGGGAGAATTAATTGGTTGAAGTTGGACTTTGTGAAAGGCTTAGTAAATTTCAATTAGCTAAATTAATTTCTCTTTCATTTTATTTTGTCCCACATTGCCCGTGACGAAAAGAAAGTTGCCGACTCCCTATATAAATAGGGGTGCACTTTCTTCTTTAAAAAATGCACTAAGTCTTCGATCGAGTAGCTCCAGATTTTTGAGCAAGCTCGATCTACGACTTAAACTATTCTTCCTCTCTTCTTCCTATTCTCCCGTCGGGTCCTAGCAAGACTACGAGGGGGATTTGGATTCGGATCGAGACGTCTAAGATGTGGGTTTGCTCAAGTGAAACCTTCTACCGCAAGTGATCGGCTCAGAGGCAGGTGTTGGCTCGGGTGGATCAGTTCGAAGGTGCGAGGTGGCTCGGGTGGATCGAGTCAAGGCGGTTCGGCTATGAGGAGCATAAGAAGCTGGTGCGGTACATCTTGCCCGCCCCAGGGTTGAGATTTCAGGTATGTTCTTTAATGTTTTTTAGTGTAATTTAATTGCGTCGCAGTAGGATAGATTCCTCTTGGAGTGATCAGATCCACCCCAAGTTGGCATAGATCGGGCTAGGTTCTGGCTCTCTCAGGGCCTAGCTAAAATGTTTAGCTAGTATGTTTTTATTTTCCGCTGCGCTTTATGCTTCTGTGGTCCGTCCAACTTAGGACGGGCACAGATCTGAGCTCTGAGGGTCCGCCAAAACCCTTCACTTAAGCCGCGGGAGCTCAACAGGAAATTAGGTATGGGCTTTGACAAGGCTAGTCATTAACCTTTCCTACAAACTTTGCAGGCCTAGTGGGCTAGGATATCCTTCCTTCAGGCTTTATGACCTCAATAAGAAAGTATTCTCTTTCCTCGAGGGCCGGCACAAGGACTCAACAATGGCCCCCATCATTTGGCTTCAAGCATTTCGTTGGTTGACATCAAGTGATGTGATGCCTCATTAATGGGGCACGACAGTCGAAGCAGGGGTATTTGAGTTTAAGCGCTAAAAAATAACCCTCCATTCTTTTGATTTTACTGTTGCATCAGTTCAAGGTCAAGATATGGATGCATATAGATCATTAACACTCGTCCCTCGATGGAAATGGTTAGTCGAGTTCATTGCGAGATTACATAATAAGGAGGACGAAAAAAGGGATTCAAGTATTTGAGGGATTTCGTAACAGAACTTCGTCTTCAAAAATTTCTGTCATGGCTTCTTCTTCAATGCCTCCCACTTCTACTGGGACCTCGATCTCTATTCCTCAAAAAGGCAAGGAGAAATTCGTTATTCCTAATGACATCTCCAATCAAGCTACCTGAGAACGGCGGATCAAATCCTTGAATTCCAAAATAAGTATAAAAGAGGATACTATCAGATTCGATTGCCACGACAAAAGGATATGATCTGCTTCCTTGGCGATCGTGAAGTAGGGGTATATGTCAAAACCATTCATCTTGGGCTTCGATTCCCTATGCACCCCGTTATGATCTGTGTGTTGAACACATTAGGGATTCCTCTCTATCAGCAGGTGCCAAACTTTGTGGGCATTCAATCCAGCTTTATCGAAGAAAATTCGCTTTCTCCTCTGACGGCTCCTTTGGAGGAGGGTCCACATGAGGTTGCAGATGATCTTGCCTTGGTGGTTCGAGAAATTCCTACATCGAGTCAGTTACTAAAGCAGAGGAGAAAATAGCTCTTGGTCGAGGCTGAAAAGACTGAAACTAAGAAGAAGAAGCAAAGGAGAGAGCCAACCGCTGCAAACTCGGATTCGTCCAAAGAAAACACCGTCCCCATTTCGACCAAGTTCTCCACACAATCTTGAAACCCTTCCCTGAAGAGACCTTTGGAGGGCTCGTCTGCATCTCAAGAACGATTATTTATGAAGATTCAGGGCCATTAGGTGGTTTGATTTCTTAAGAGACCTTGGCAGAGGACATTCCTTCAAGGTTCAGGTCGATTTTTCTAGAAGACATATCTCCCCAGGTTCCGACCGAATGTTCCAAATGGGAGCTCCATCGAGCCACTTTTCCCATGGGGAAAACAAATCAAGCCACTTTTGTCACACCTCGTTCCCCAGAATACTTGGCAATTAAATTAGATAAATTTCTTTTCTTCCAAGTATCCTTAAGAATGAAGGTGAAGAGAGAGAAAAGAAGAGACTGAATAAGCAGGTCACTGCGCACATGCTGGTATAGTACAAATGCAGCTACATTAGAATATCAACGAGTGATAAATAGTATAGAACAACAACAACTATTTTATACAACATCTTTCATTTACGTACATAGCCCAAGCTCACCACTACACATACACCGTCATACTCCACCTTCCAAGACAACCATATCACACCACAACACAGCTCACACCAAGTGCTACCCTGAACTCAACTCCAAGTCTTCTCCAATCAAGCTGTCTTTGCTACCTGAAAAATTAAGGGGGAGCACATCAATGCGTGCCCATTAGGAACCAACTTGGGTTTGGAACTCCATTTAAAGTTATCAAATCACAAGGAAAGCAAGGGAAATAGAGCATGTAATAAGGTGATATAATGAAAATTAAATAGTTAAACAAGAAAATCATACATGTGATCCAATGTCGAGTTACTGTAATAAAAGGGTTAGCACGAATAATAATAGTAATAAGTATTCAAGCAACCAATATCCAATAAGGTAAGGGCAAGTGCCTGAGAGAAAACACAAAGGCACTAGGAAGCAGGCAAAGGGAAAGGAAAGTGCTGCCAGCAGATGTAGTAATACGCAAATTCTTACTTTATTATTATTTTATAATTGAGTTAATTGGAACTTGGGTAAACTGTGTGATACCATGTGATCGCGCCCCGGATACACGTCCCGGAGCGACGGTTGTAGTTTTTCCGCAAGCGCACGGTATAGCGGCGAGCGGGTATCGAACACAGGGAGGACGAATGACCGTGCTTGTTCCTAATCAACCTGTCTATTCAAGAGAGATAATTGCCTTGGGCGATCCTGTCACAATCGTCAGACAAATGTGCGAAGTATCAAATCAAACAAAGAACGTCTAGGGAATGGGGAATCCCCGCTACTCACCGTATTCCATAAGAGTGGTTCGTCGGTATTAAAATTGCTAGAATGAGAATTCGGATGAACTAGTTGCAACTGAATGTAGAACCAAGCTCACGCTCTCGCGCTGTTGCCGGTCTATAGCTTTCCTAGGTTCGGGTCCAATCTCTTGCAAACCCTAGCCTATGGAAGCTAGCATTAGGATCAACATCATCGTTCAATCGCGCACCGAGCCCAATCTCTTGCAAACTCGGTCCACGATCTAGATTGGGATAGTTCCTACCCGTCCAATCTCTTGCAAATGGGTATTGGCATGGAATTGCACCCGAAAATCCTAATATCAGTCCAATCTCTTGCAAACCGATACTTCGAAAATCCGACTCCAACCCAATTCGGATTTCTAGGGTTTCCTATCGAATTGGGATCCAATCTCTTGCAAATCCCAATTGATATGAATACCTAGCCATCCGTAGTAAATGGATCCCAATCTAATCTCTAATAACAATCCTAGCTCAATTTCTACCAATTCATCACAATTATGAAATAGGGCTCGTAGGGTTCATCCCCACGCCCCAAGACGTGGTGACTACTCACAAATCATAGCAATATCACAAATTTGATCAATGAAATAAGCAATGGAATTCATCACAAATATTGAGATAAACAATAAAAATAGAATTTTTAGGGAAAAGAGATGCAAACCAATGGAGTTCTTCAATTTAATCCAACAAAAATCCAAGTTTTTCCTCTTCTCCAATCACAATAATAAAGCTAAAAAGTAATCTAAAAAGCTGCAAAAAATCTAAGAGATGGCTCTCCAAACTAGGGTAAAAACAGGGCTTAAATAGCCCCAAAAATCGTCCAAAAATTCTGACCAAAACGCCCCTGCACAGCCTGTTTTCCGCAAATTTCGCTACAGGCAGCGCATCTCACTCGGCCGAGTGACAAATGTCGCTCGGCCGAGTGAGAAACCCTGTACTTTTCCAGTAAGTCGGGGCCTTCAGGGGTCTTCACTTCGGGCGCGGCTCGGCCGAGTGAGTTGTCGTCACTCGGCCGACGGCTTCACTGCACTCGGGCGGACGTGGTTTACCACTCGGCCGAGTGGGTCTTCTGAAGCTCAGGTGGCCGAAAAACAGAAACTTCGATATTTTGGAGGGGCTTCGTCTGGGCGCCACTCGGGCGGACGTGGTATCGTCACTCGGCCGATGTGGTCTCCGTCGCTCGGCCGAGTACACATGGAAATCGTGTCTGAACGGGTCGGCCGAGCAGTGTCTCGCTGGTCGGCCGAGTGGCTCCTCCACTCGGCCGAGTGGGACACAAAAAATGCCCAATCTGATTGTTTTTGCCTCCTCGTCGCTCCTGCGACGTCCATTCTTCTTCCGCTCCTCTCCAACAGCAAAATACCCCTCGGGGAGGTCGTCGGTGGCCGTCTAGAGTAAGCGCATCTCGGGATCACTCCAAATCGCGCCAAATCACCTGAAATGCGACAAAAACAACAAATCGTGAAAAGCATCGCAATATCGTCGATATATCGTGAAAAACATGATTTGGGCGATCTAAATGGCATGCAAACATGCGGAAAAAAGGTGTAAAATAAGGAGTGATCAAAATCCCCCAAGCTTGCCTCTTACTCGTCCTCGAGGAAGATAAGTAAAAGGCGAACCCGGTGGATTCGGAAAACGAAAACGGCGAAAAACGAAAAAAATGAAAAACGAAGAAGAATGAAAACGAAATGAAAATGAAGAAGAAAGAAAGAAGGAAAGAAGCGAAGAGGTGGGATGCTAGATCATTTTCTCAGGACGTGGGTTTCACTTACTCTTATAGCATGCACCGGATGAGAAATACATGTCAAAGAATTTTATTTTGATATCATAGTATAATAGTGCAAATAGAAATAGAAAACCCACGAACAACGATATAATCATGAAAAATGGAATGATTTTAAAATTAGCATCGTCTGAATCATTTAAAGCGGTATACAAATCACAGATCACACACTTTTCAATTGAACGCTTTCTATCTGGAGTATAAGAGTATCACACTATAGAATAGAGAGAATAGAAAAGTATGGATTTCATGAAATGAACGCTAGGCTTAGATTTCTGGATTTCGTAAAGCTAGAAACAATCTCACCGAGTATAGAATATTACTTAGCCTAGGTTGTCGTGCAATGTCAAGTAGTCACTCTCTCACACATCAATGGATCCCCTCCCCCAAGCTTATCTATAAGCGTGGTGGCACAAAAATATTTACATCCCCATTTTTTATATATATAGCTCCAAAAGCAACGAAAAGAAAGAAGAGAGAAAGAAAGTGAGATGAGATCTTTTATTGAGGATTTTTCATCTCTTTTTTTTCTTTGCAATAAGCAATATATACACAATGATCCCAACTCAGAGAGAGATAATGATATACAAGAATGTTTTTCTCTCTTTTATTATCATTTTTTTTTCTTTTTAGAAGAAGGGATTTGGAGCTAGGAATTAATAGCGGGGGAAATGCCATAAAATAGAATCACTAAGGGGAGATTCACCGATGATTTTTTTTAAAAGTAGAGAAATGATGTTCAAGATTTGTGGAGAAAGAAATATATATAACTCTCGGCTCACTCTATAAGACATGCACGACAACTTCAGCAGGGTAATCTAATCTACTCAGTTTTGATCACAAAAAAGCTAACTAATCCAGATATATCATAGCTAGTCATCATTCAATCATCCTGAAGTGAAGTGTACAATTCATGCATATAGAAGTGATAAAGGAAAAGAAATCAGTACTCCAGATATAGGCATTCAATGCGTGAATCTTGGTGTGTTTTCTATGATAGCATACATATGAATATTCAGGCTCAGCTAATAATAAAATTTCATCCATTTTCATGTGGAAAAAGTGTGGGTTACTATTTCTAAGTGCAAAGCAAGTCATAGCATATGATATCAGAAATAAAATCTAAGACATGACAAATATAGCATGCATATAGAATAAGTTAACTCCACGTAGACATCATCACAGAAAATTCATCTCTAGCATGAGATGAAAAAAAGGAAATAAAGATAAAGGAAAAATAGAACTATTTACAATGCGGCACGCAGAGAAATAAGAAAAACGTGATGCATGGTAAAATGAGAAAAAATGATGAAAATAAGTGAAAATAAGTGCAAAAGCGGAAAGTGGCGTGAAAAACTAAAAATAAAGGTGGCAAAACGAGAAAGAACGTGAGAACTCACTCCCCCAAGCTAAACTGCACAGTGTCCTCAATGTGCAAAGTGTGGCACACAGAGAGACAAGTAATGTGAGGGGCAAGTGAGAATGCATGCATGGTAAAAAGGAAAAAAAAGGAAAATAAGAGGAAAAATAAAGAAATAAATATGATGCTAATGTGATGCATGCACAGATATGAGTGATACGAGTATAGATGTGGCACCAAAAACTCTCCCTCTCCTAAAAAAGGATATATAAAAAGATACGGCAAAATGAGAATCCCAAAATAAGTGAGGGGGGGGCGGACAAAAATGCAACGGGACCCAGCAGAAACGGGCAGCATAACGGCAGGAATAGACTAAGGCATCAGGGGTGCCTAAGAAGGTGGCGCTGCACCATCTCCGTCCCGAGGTCGAGGTGGTGGTGGTGGTGGTGTAGGCTGCTGAGCTGAGGTGGGCGTGGAAGTGGGAGCATGTCTAGTGTGTGTGGAAGTGTGTGTGGGAACCTGCTGGGTGGGTGGGGGTACGCGCGGGAGACGCTCTAAGATCTGTGTCAGGCAGTAGTGGATCTGAGGGATCAGGTCAAAGTGTCCAGCCATCGTAGAGACGGTGGAGGACAGGGTCCTAAGGTCACCTCTGAGACCGCCCACCGCCAACTCAAGAGCACGAATGCTCTGCAGTACAGTGTCGGGCGGGGGTGGTGCAGAGGGACGCACCGGTCTAGGCTACGCAGGGCGAGGCTGGCGTACGCGTGTGGAGTATGTAACGGGCTCAGCAGGGAATGGGACAAAAGGTGCCGCGCCAGCAAATGTGGGCCTGGCCTCAGTGTGAGGCCGGGACGCCGGCTGGTGAGAAGTAGAGGCAGCGGTAGCAGAGGAAGCGTGCAAAAGTGGCAACGAGGTGGCAAGAGAGGTCAGTGGCCCAGAAGTGTGGACAGACGCCACGACGCTCTCGGAGAATACGACGGCTGTGGAGACAGAGGACTCTACCGCTGGGGCGGAACTGTATGGACCAAAAGGCGCAATCCCAGCGGAGATCATGCTAGCCATGGTCTCCACGACCGCGGCAAACGAGGGCTCTCCACTCTCGACAAAGGTCGGCGGGCGCTCGAGGAGTGCGGAGCAAAGAGGCTCCACGGACAGAGGGCCAGAGGTGGCAGCGGGAGTGGTGGGGACAGCCTCGGAAGTGGTGACAGTGGTGGAAGTGGGCTCAGCAAAAGTACTCTCGACACTGACAGAGGTGGGGACAGAAGTGTCAGGAGCAGCGGAAATGACTGGTATGGGCTGAGGGGCCACTGGGTCAATAGGGTCGGCGGCAGGCTCGGCAGGGTGTGCAGCAGGGTCTGCGGGGGCAGCCTGGGCAGCGTGGGCAGCGTGGGCCTGCTCGGCCTCCTCGGCCTCGAGCACGTAGGCGGCGGGGATGAGGACATCCATCTCTGGGAGCCAGTCAACGTGGGCTGGTGCAATCTGGGTCCGAGCAGGGCTCGGGAGAATAATGTAATTGGCCCCGTAGGGGCCGTGCAACCAGACCCAGTGACGCTCACCATGCGGATGAAGCATCTTCATCCGGGCCATGACATCAATCGACAAAGAAGTGGGGCCCGATACTCGTCGCAGGTCGTCTGGTAGGTCCTCGCCCGTCATCATGGTAAGCAGGGTGATCAGACCGCTGCAGCAGATCGGTGAGCGAGCGCCCACCGATACAATGATGCAGTCTAAAAACCAAGCCGCAATGTCGATCACGACGGCGGGGACGAGCTCGTGTCCATCCCTAGATAGAGCTCTGGGACGTGTCATCGCATAGAGCATGTAAAGCTCTGGCGTAGACATCGTGCCCGGCTCATATCTGGCCAAAAAGGTGGTCGCCATGAGGCGCTGGGCAATACGTAGGCAGGGGTGGACAATGGCCGAGGCCTTGGCCCTACTAGGGTCAAAGGCGGCGTGGTGGCCTGTAATCCGGGCCCAGAAGGCGCCGGCATCGAAGGAAGGTGGGGGGATGTGGGTAGGGCCGTAACCGCGATCGGCTCCGGGGACTGCGGGCCATGAGAAGAATGCTCTCATCATATCGAGAGTGACCTGGCACTCTCGATCCATGAACCTGAATGAGCATCCCTCATCGGTCCGGGCGATCGAACTCAAAACCTCAAGTGTCAGGCGGGTGAACGTGTCCGCCGACACCTGAAGGAAGTCGCGCCAACCCACGTTGTCGTACAACGTGAGTATCCCCTCTAGTACCCCCAGGCGTCCAAGGTCAGCGAGGTGTGCAAACCTGGAGGGTACGATCGAGCGTTGGGAGATACGGTCGAAGACGGAGCGGTGTGCGTCGTCTCGGAACGTGATCCCGAGCGGCCCGACCAGTGGAGTCGGTGGTGGTGGCTGTGCAGCGGCGGGGAGTGGCTGTGCGGGCTCTGCGGGCTGTGCGGGCTGTGGGTGCGCTGCAGGCTGTGCGGGGTGTGCGGGGCCTGCAGGCTGTGCGGGGTGTGTGGGGGAAGGCGGAGGAGAGTCCTCCACCAAGTGGGAGGGGCCGGGCTCGTCTGACCGCTTCCACTTGGCGGAAGCTCTCGTCGACCGCGGCCGTGTCTGGGGCGGCATATTGGCCCCGAGCGCGCGCCGAAAAGTGAAAAAAGTGCGGTGCGTGTAAAAGAATGGAAAGAGTATACCCAAACACGTCACGAGTGCTAGACAGTGGAAGCGTGCGAAGTCCGCGCCTCCACGAAGTCCTGAGCAGCCCGTAGAAGCTCCCCTGAGCTCCCCTAAGCTCCAAAAAGCAACCTGCGCATGAAAAGGCGATATCAGCGAGTAATAATCAAAATGTATGGAGCAATAGGGGTATAATGGACAGATATATGAATTGATTTGGGTTAGGGGGGCGTTTAGCACATGGATCCTCAAGAAATACACGAAAAGAGGAGAAAACGGCGAAAACAGGGTTACCGGAGGTGATCGGACGGCGTGCCGCCGGCGGCGACTCGGGCGAGGCACCGGCGTGTGCTCGGCCGGCGGTGGCGGACCGAGCGGCGGCGCGGCGAGGTCGTCCGGGTGAGTGAGGGTCTGAGCGAAGCGAGATCGGGCGAGGGGAGCTGGAGCGTCGGGCGCTTGGGGGTTTTGGGATTTCGAAAAATGAGCCCCCCCTCGGCCCTTATATAATAAAACTTACGACTCGGCCGAGTGACGTGGCCACTCGGCCGAGCGAGACCATTGAAAGTTTCCTCCCCGATATCGCTTCGGCCGAGTGGCTTTGCCAGCCTCGGCCGAGTGGAGTAAGTCCATTCGGCCGAGTGACTCAAGCTACTCGGCATGACTCGCCCTAGGAGGGTATCCGTTTCACTCGGCCGATTGAATATGTATACTCGGCCGAGTAGCAGTTATAATGAAATGAGGAAAATAGACAGAGAGTTGGGTACAGCAGACTTCCCTCGTTCGTGAGCGGCTCGGCCGGACGAACTTCTGTACTCGACCGAGTGACTAGTATGCTCAGCCGAGTGAGCCTTGTTTTCTGCTGTTTGTCTTCGTTTGGGCTCTAAACTTCGTCTTTCTTCCTCCAGTCGATTTCATCCTCCTCCTAAGCGTCGAGCGCCTTCTTGGGGCGCTCCTCGTCGTCTCGTTCATCCTCCTCATGATGGATCTACCTATCTCCTCTCCTGTCAAGAAAAATAGGACCCGTTATCACAAAATTTTTGGGCGAACGACTCGAAACACTAAAAATTTCTAAAACGAAAATAAAGAAAAAAGTAAAAATAAAGCAAAAACTGTCGGGTTGCCTCCCGACAAGCGCTCGTTTAAGGTCGTGAGCTCGACCCCCTATAATTTTCAATCAATGCGGGATGTTTGGTGCATATGAGATGCACCCATCGAATTTTCCGGGGAGCGCGCTTGGATTTGGATGTGGCGGCGGCGCGTTCTCCCGCGGTGGTCTCTCGTCTCGAATAGTGTTGGGGGGAGGCTCCCCCAAGCTAGCGTTTGCTCCGGTCAACGGCTTAACCGGTGATGCCGGTCTCCGTGCCGGCGGAGCTTTCTTTGGAGACTTTAATTTCGAGAGCTTGCAGAGCTCTCGAATTCTTGCGACATCAGCGTCGCCTTCATCTTCTTCACCGGAGAGGTCGGGGGAATCATCTTTATTCTCTTCATGGCCTAAATCCGGGCCTTCTTCAAAATCTTCATCAAAGAGGGCGCCAATTGAGTGAGGAATCGCCTCTTCTATCACCTCATCAAGGAGGTCCATGTAGTCAAGTTCCTCGTGATAAGGCATATGCTTCATAGCCTTCGGAATGTGGAGCTCCACCTCGATGTTTCCGACGTTTAAGGTTAAGGTACCTTCGCGCACGTCGACGATGACTCCGGCGGTGGCGAGGAATGGGCGTCCAAGTATCAATGAGGTGTCTCCCTCCTCCTTAACGTCCATGATGACGAAGTCACATGGCAAGCATATTCCACCCGGGACTTGAAGTGGGATGTCTTCGGCAATCCCTACCGGCCTTGTTATCCGTCCATCGGCTAATTGAATGCGCATGTCGGTGGGTTTCAACTTGGTCCCGGTGTTTAGTTTCAAGAACATGGAGAGGGGCATGAGGCTCACGCTAGCCCCAAGGTCAACCAACGCCTTTTGAAGAGGAACGCCGCCCAAAGTGCAAGGAATCCGAAAACTCCCCGGATCTTTAAATTTTGCCGGCTCCTTTTTTCTCTTAGTAAACCAAGAGCCCTCCTCGGCTAGCATGATCTTCTCCTTCCTCTTTCTCCCCGAGATCAAGTCCTTCAAGAATTTGGCATACGTGGGGATCTCGACGATGGCGTCAAGGAAGGGAATGTTAAGGCTAACTCCTCTTAGGTACTCGAGAAATTTTGCTAGCCTTTTCTCCATTTTCGCTCTAGCGAGCCTTTGGGGGAATGGGACCGGTGGCATGAAGCGCCTTTCCTCAATCAATTTCTCCGCTCTAGATTTCTCTTCGTCATGTGGCTCCTTCTCTTTTTCAACTTCTACTATTGGCTCAATTGGCTCCAAGCTTTCCTCCACGGGCTCCTTGGTAGGAATCATGGCGGGGGTGGTGTCCTTCCCGCCTCTAGTAGTTACGACAACTACGGCGTTGATGTGGCCGGTGTTGCCCCGTGGGTTTTGCTCCGGTTGCGCCGGCAATCGTTGAGTGTTCCGATTGAGCAAAGCCAATTGCTCCGATATTTGAGCCACTACGGTATTAAGAGAGTCTTGCCCCGCCTTCAAAGTAGCATTCACCTTATTTTGCTCGACCATGAACGCCTCCACTCTAGTTTCGAAGTCGGTTCGTTGCGGAGCTTGTGGAGGGCTTTGGTTTTGATTCCTCCACCCTTGGTTGTATCCGGGAGGCCTATAAGGTGGAACTTGTTGCTTCGGTTGAAAGTTTTGTTGTGGAGGCCCCCTCGGTGGGTAATATTGTTGTTGGGGTGGTGGTGGCCGAGCTTGATTAGGCGGTTGTTGTGGCGGGTTCAAAGCTCCTTCATTGTTGGCGTAGGAGAATCCCGGATGATTTCTTGCGGCCGGATTGGACCAATACCCTTGGTTCCCCACAACATATTGTACTTGCTCCAAGGATCCTTCTCCTTGCTCTCCTCCCGAGTACATGGCTTGAGATTGGTCTTGCCAATCACACATTTGGTTCGTCGGTGCGGAGGTGGAAGGGCTTCCTTGGGGCTCCGTCATGAACTTCTCCAATCTCTCCACCACCTTGTGGAGAGAATCAAATTTGCTTGTAAGCTCCGCTACGGCCTTCGCCTCATAGATGCTTGTTGGCTTTAAGGAGGACGTGGAGTGTCCTCGCTCATCGCCCCATTGTTGGTTGTTTGAGGCCATCTCCTCAATTAGGGCCGTAGCTTCCTCGGGAGTCTTTGACAAGATTGCACCATTCGCCGCGGCATCAATAATTTGTTTGGTCCCCGGTTGGAGACCGTTGTAGAAGCTATGCACTAACTCCCAATCTTCTATACTGTGGTGCGGGCATTGATGCTGTAAATCCTTAAAACGCTCCCATGCTTCATAGAGCGTCTCCTGTGGTCCTTGCTTGAAGGACATGAGAGCGCTCCGGATCTTCACCGTCTTGGATGGCGGATAGAATTTGTCAATAAATGCACCCGCTAACTCATCCCAAGTGGTGAAGACTCCGTCAGCCTGCGTCCTCAACCAATAGAGTGCCTTGTCCTTAAGCGTGAAGGGGAAGAGACGCAGTCTGATAGCATCGATGGAGACCCCCGGCATCTGGAATGTGGCGCACTTTGACAAGAATAGTTGGATGTGGTAGTGGGGGTTCTCATGGGCGTTCCCATGAAATGGGTCTTGTTGCATCAAAACCACCAATCCAGTCTTCAGCTCGAAGTTCTTGTCAGCCGCCAACTGCGGCACGGCAATGGACGAGGTAGTAGAAGAGGTCTTAGGCCGAAGCCTATCGCGAATAGAAATTATTCTCGCCATCCTTGCCACCAATTCTTCGGGAGTTTCCGGGTTGGTCATAAACCGCCCTTCCGGATATTGTCTTTTTTCCGCTCTAAGTCTCCGCGCGGTACGTTCGATCTCCGGATCAAATAATAAGGCTTCGGGGTCTGCCGTAGATCTCGTGTACATGCACAGGGAAAACAGAGTTTCAAAGAGATGATTAGTACTGTGGAAGGGTTAGGTAAGAATAGTAATGGAAATAATAATAATAATGAAAAAAAGAAAAAAAATAAAAACAAAAATAAAAGAAAGAAGTAGCTAGGGTGAGAAAGGATCAAACGCAATCGCCTCCCCGGCAACGGCGCCAAAAACTTGATCGCGCCCCGGATACACGTCCCGGAGCGACGGTTGTAGTTTTCCCGCAAGCGCACGGTATAGCGGCGAGCGGGTATCGAACACAGGGAGGACGAATGACCGTGCTTGTTCCTAATCAACCTGGCTATTCAAGAGAGATAATTGCCTTGGGCGATCCTGTCAAAATCGTCAGACAAATGTGCGAAGTATCAAATCAAACAAAGAACGTCTAGGGAATGGGGAATCCCCGCTACTCACCGTATTCCATAAGAGTGGTTCGTCGGTATTAAAATTGCAAGAATGAGAATTCGGATGAACTAGTTGCAACTGAATGTAGAACCAAGCTCACGCTCTCGCGCTGTTGCCGGTCTATAGCTTTCCTAGGTTCAGGTCCAATCTCTTGCAAACCCTAGCCTAGGGAAGCTAGCATTAGGATCAACATCATCGTCCAATCGCGCACCGAGCCCAATCTCTTGCAAACTCGGTCCACGATCTAGATTGGGATAGTTCCTACCCGTCCAATCTCTTGCAAACGGGTATTGGCATGGAATTGCACCCGAAAATCCTAATATCGGTCCAATCTCTTGCAAACCGATACTTCGAAAATCCGACTCCAACCCAATTCGGATTTCTAGGGTTTCCTATCGAATTGGGATCCAATCTCTTGCAAATCCCAATTGATATGAATACCTAGCCATCCGTAGTAAATGGATCCCAATCTAATCTCTAATAACAATCCTAGCTCAATTTCTACCAATTCATCACAATTATGAAATAGGGCTCGTAGGGTTCATCCCCACGCCCCAAGACGTGGTGACTACTCACAAATCATAGCAATATCACAAATTTGATCAATGAAATAATCAATGGAATTCATCACAAATATTGAGATAAACAATAAAAATAGAATTTTTAGGGAAGAGAGATGCAAACAAATGGAGTTCTTCAATTTAATCCAACAAAAATCCAAGTTTTTCCTCTTCTCCAATCACAATAATAAAGCTAAAAAGTAATCTAAAAAGCTGCAAAAAATCTAAGAGATGGCTCTCCAAACTAGGGTAAAAACAGGGCTTAAATAGCCCCAAAAATCGTCCAAAAATTCTGACCAAAACGCCCCTGCACAGCCTGTTTTCCGCAAATTTCGCTACAGGCAGCGCATCGCACTCGGCCGAGTGACAAATGTCGCTCGGCCGAGTGAGAAACCCTGTACTTTTCCAGTAAGTCGGGGCCTTCAGGGGTCTTCACTTCGGGCGCGGCTCGGCCGAGTTAGTTGTCGTCACTCGGCCGACGGCTTCACTGCACTCGGGCGGACGTGGTTTACCACTCGGCCGAGTGGGTCTTCTGAAGCTCAGGTGGCCGAAAAACAGAAACTTCGATATTTTGGAGGGGCTTCGTCTGGGCGCCACTCGGGCGGACGTGGTATCGTCACTCGGCCGATGTGGTCTCCGTCGCTCGGCCGAGTACACATGGAAATCGTGTCTGAACGGGTCGGCCGAGCAGTGTCTCGCTGGTCGGCCGAGTGGCTCCTCCACTCGGCCGAGTGGGACACAAAAAATGCACAATCTGATTGTTTTGGCCTCCTCGTCTCTCCTGCGACGTCCATTCTTCTTCCGCTCCTCTCCAACAGCAAAATACCCCTCGGGGAGGTCGTCGGTGGCCGTCTAGAGTAAGCGCATCTCGGGATCACTCCAAATCACGCCAAATCACCTGAAATGCGACAAAAACAACAAATCGTGAAAAGCATCGCAATATCGTCGATATATCGTGAAAAACATGATTTGGGCGATCTAAATGGCATGCAAACATGCGGAAAAAAGGTGTAAAATAAGGAGTGATCACCATGACCTGGACTTCACCCCGAATTTGGGGTGAAAATAGCACACGACGCAGTGGACACGTGCACTGTTCGCCGGGCCTCTCACCTCCCCCGTCCCTGGCAGGAGTGAGGCTCTCCACATATAACCCAACCTCTGTATGACCCCTTTACTCCCGGTGAAGGTGAGTGGGTGTAAATATTCCCTCCACTCCCGGTAAAGGCGAGTGGGTGTAAACTCCACACATCACATAATCATCTCCCAACTTCACAGTCCAGGCCTCATACCCACAATTTACTCAAATCCCACCTAAACCTGGGATTTGCTAACTCACCCTCCTTAGAGAGGATTGAGACATTCTAAACTTCATTTAACATTATATATATATTACTGAAGGGGACACATTGCATGGTTTTACATTCTACACTCATATCAACATGGCTCATGCACCGAAGTGCCATGCCCTTCAACATAGCCATTTCAATTCATCATGCATAACACATGATACCATACTTGACATGACCCCATCATTGCTATTTCGCAACAGATTTCATAGCACAATTGTTTACAAGCTCACTTCTTATATTATTCAACTTACACTTCATTGCGGCATTTTCACGAACACGTGGTGGACGTGTCGGGTACGTCCGTAAGAACATTAACAGATCAATTGGCATGACGTATCATTAATCTAATTTTCACGTAAAAACAACAATCATGTGCCATTGTGAGTGGAATAAGCACCATACACAATTTAACACAACACTTAACCATTCAGCTTGCAAGAATTAGTACAAATTGCCAATACATGAGCATATTACATCAGGTTTTATTGAGAATTTGGCAAAGTGTTCCAAATGAAAGTTGTAGATATATTAGTCCTTGATTCACACATAAAATTACATGGAAAAATATTAAGTGTGTGATTTATGGTGAATTAATTAGTGAAGTGTGTCAAATCTGTTTTTCAGACAGATTTCAGGGCCTGTATTGAGAGCCAATTCTGTGCATGTTGGAGGCAGAAATTCAATATATAAGCACCGGATGAACTTTTAGAAAAAACGTGTTAGCTTTTCAAAAGGACCAAGATCATAAAATTTCATTGAATGTGCAGGTCTCTAGGCCAAGTTTTCTAAAATGTGTCACCACTGGAAATCAAACAGACATGCAGTAAAGATGGATTTATTGCTCCTAATTTATGAATTGAAGCTATATCAAAATTTATATGGTTTTGGGGTAGAACTTCAAGATCTACAAGCTCATATTTTTTCGAATCCCAATTAGAGCTAAAGTAACAGTAATTATAGCAACAACACAAAA
Source organism: Scilla litardierei (assembly GCA_030789695.1). Lineage (NCBI taxonomy): Eukaryota > Viridiplantae > Streptophyta > Magnoliopsida > Asparagales > Asparagaceae > Scilla > Scilla litardierei. Next base: position 314,297,424 of record CM061142.1, on the reverse strand, counting down.
CAAAAATTCAAGCTTTTAAAGGAGATGTTTTTACTAAGAATTTCAAGGGATACTTTGTGAAATTGAAACATGGCTCATGAAATTTCACCATCCCTAATTCATATCAAGTAAAACATTCTATAAAAACAAAATAACAACAATCAATTTAATGGAATTCCAAATCCAAGAGATTCCTACCTCAAATCTCCATTTTTCTCCTTTTTTTCTTCTCCATCTTCTTCTATCTTGAAGCAAGCTTGTAACACTTCTAATTAGAATTAGAAATTAGGGTTTTTGAGTTGGAGAAGGAGGGAAAATGAGGAATAGGGTGACCGGCCATGGTGATAGGGAAAAGAAAGAGAAAAAGGGGAAAAGAGAAGGTGGAAAAGAAAAGAAAGTAAAAGAGTTTTAAAGAAGGTTCTTTTGAAATATCTCCATCTAGAATCCTCCCTTAGGATAAGCATGCCACATATAAAATGACCAAAATACCCTCTTAACTTCTTACTAATTACAAGTGTGCCATTACTTTATGCACCGACCACTTAAGTATGTACGCTCAGCAGTTTTAGTCAAAAAGACCGTTTTGCCCCTGACTTTTCTAAAAATTTATGGGGGTTGCCATTGACCCCTAACCCGTTTCACACTAGCATGACACTCCTTACTCACATCCATGCACATCCATGCATGCATACATACGTCCAACACAATGTCTTTCGCACTTCTCCGCATTCACACTTCGCATTCGCTTTCCTTAGCCGCGTATTACGGCCCAATCCCCCTTGTGCTGCGTCACATACATCGATACCTACACTTATCTCATGCCTACCCATGTATCACAAGCAGAAATACCACATGTGTTCAGTAGAATACACGTATAGTGCAAAATAGGACATGACATCCTACCCACCTTAAAATAAAGTCCGTCCTAGGACTTCCTAGGGTGTGAACCTTGCCGAGATCAGCTGGGTATGATGGTCTTACTACCCATGAAGTACAAACAAGAATACGTATCTATACCACACTTATATACACTATATGCTTCACTATCATCCCTACACATCCGCATCGCACACATATTACAGTTACATCCTATTACTCATCTAGTAATACATCCATATCATTTTAAGCAAGACTTCATATTCATACACACTTGTCTTACACATAAACATCTAGGCACACATATTCACACTTTAACATATACATTACACACCACAATTAAGTCTCTATATGTATTATTACACTTATTTAGATCACAACTCATATCAATATACATAGGAGATCACACCATATCTATATCACAATACACAAGGTATCCATACATAGCATGCTTTTAAATACATCACCATACATTCAAGTGTAAACGATTTATATTCTATCTCTTTATATATATTTATATATATATATATATATATATATATATATATATATATATATATATATATATATATATACTGTACAGACGTCCAGCAATACACATTAATCTACACACCATTGCTTAATAAACAGGGTCACCATCACGGTGTCACACCGTATGTACCCCCGAATCCTTATACTCTCAATACATTAGTCACATGGGCTTACTCACATTCATAGGCACGTAAATACCTATGTACACACGATAGTTAGTCACATCCATACATACATTCATGTGCGCGTACATGCATGATCAAGTCACATAAGGTTCACAATCATACCTATAATAAGTATATACATAACCTCACATCCATAGCAGTGCACCTACTGCCTCATACAGATAGGTACATATACCACACACAAGAGTGCACAAGCATCATACGTTTCCTTCATATGATATATATCTATTATACATTTGACAGAGATTTTTGAATCCTAGGGCTGATTAGGACAAGCTGACTAGGACAAACAGGTTGATAGAAAGAGGGCCAGGATTAATTGTTGGGGAAATGAATGGTTAAGATGAGGTTTTATAAAAATTAAATTATGGGAGAAAAAAGTTTAACTTTTGGGGAACCAATTCCGTGCTTTATCCAACCATCTCGGGAAGACAGTAGCTTTTAATTTTTGACAAAAAAACCCAAGTGTCACACATCCTACACGAAACCACATGTTTCCTAACAAAACCAACGGGATCATCCTCTTGAAGAGTCAGTAGAAACACAAACCCGTCGATGTGTCACCTGGATCGCTGACGTGTAAGCATGGAATCACAGGGATAGATGACGTGGCATTTAATCTCCCGTCCATTTAACAAGGACCAGATCACAACACAAAACAAACCATTTAATACCCCGTCCTTTTTAGCCTTTTCCCTGCTCAAAGGTTAATCAAACACAGGTGCCCTAGGGTAAAAAAACTCTTTCTCTCTTCATTCTCTCGCTCTACCATGTTCTCTTCTTTCCATCTTGACATCCCTCTACACAAAAATTGCAAGAGACAAATCTTTTCTCTTCTTTTTAGTCATGACTCCAGAAAATGAAAGAGGCAAGTCTATACCAAAAAAAGAGGCAATCAATTTTTCTTGACATCCATCTACACAACGCCAAAAAAAGGCAAGCAACCAGCAACGCAGCTTCTCGCCCACCACCATCGGTGGCGTTCCCACCATCTTCTCTCCCGAATGTGGCGATTTCATCAAAATTTGGTTGTTTGCTTGGAGATCGGCCGGTTGCCGGTGCCTGACCTTGATCTGATGTCCGCTCCTGTTGCGGCCCCGCCATTTGAGCACCGCCGACAGGCAGCATCCATCACGAAATTACTTGGATCATGTTGAAATCACGTTGATTTTGGGAAATGACGTTGATTTCTCTGCATTTTGTAATTACTTGCTTTTTGCTCCTCTTTTACTATTTCTCTGCATTTTGTAATTACTTGCTTTTTGTTCCACTTCACATTTTGTAGTTACTTGCTTTTTGTTCCACTACACATTTTGTAAATACTTGCATTTTTGCACTTTGTAATTTCAACATGTTTCTTTTAATTTTGGGAAAGGACGTTGATTTCTCTGCATTTTGTAAGGAGTTAGATAAATATGTGATTCGGCAGGACCGTGCGAAATTGTTGGGATCTTTGGCTTTCATCGGTGGTGGTGATTTAGCTGAATTGAAGTAAAAATTGTGACTTTGTATGGCTGAATGTAACAAAGTATCTTTCGTGAAGAACCAATAGTTCCACAATGAAAACAATATAAATTTTGGGGCAGCATATGAGCCTAATGGACCTCTCCACACATTGCTAATTGGTTTTGGGATGAATGCATGCTGATTTCATTAACTTTTTTTTGTATGATACGTTTAAACTTAATGAAAGAGCTGTAGTTTTTTAAAATTATGTTGAGTATTGAGTTTTTGAGATGAGCTCTCTGTTAATAATGATATGTTTTCCTGGTATGTGATCCTTTTATGGCATGCCAATGCACACATTTCTCCTCATTGCCAGTGGGTTCGGGAATCCACTCACCTTTTGAAATGCATGCATTATAATTGTTTTAGTTCAAAGAATCAATTGTCTTAGCTTTGTTCCTAATTAACTGTAGCTTTCAGTAATACAAATATGCACCAAAAGGCAGAAAATGCTCCAGTTATGCAAAATGAACATGAGAAAGAGAAGTGTACCGAAAAAAATACGTGTTGTGAATAATTTTTTTGTACCGAAAAAAGAGATGCTCAGTTATGCTCCAGTTGTATAATTTTTTTGGTGAATGATGCTGTGAATTTATTGCGAACAAAGTGTACCAGAAAAAATATTTTGAAAGATTGATCTATAGTTCATCTAAGGTAAAAAAAATCTTGGGTTTTTTTTGCCTTTTTTGAGGATAAAGTTAAAATTCTGAGCCATCTTGGCAAAAGATACGCTCCTTACCACATGTTTCATTTAATATGTTCCATCTTTTATCTATTGTTGTATTCATGGTTTTACAGGGATATATGTTGCACTCACACGGCCATGCCGCTAAATAGGACACAACATACCAACACGGCCATGCCGCTAAATAGGACACAACATACCAACACGCAAAAATATTCCAAAATATACATCCAAATATATTCATCCAAAACAAGTGCAGAATAATGTTTTAGTATCAGGACCCGTCATAATAATGTGCGACTGTAAAAATATATGGATTAAACAAATATCTGCAAAACAATGGTTATGCAAAAAAAACACAGCCTTATTTGGGGATTTGGTTATGCAAACAATTTTTTGAATGTAACCACACACACATTGCACGTTCATTCAAAAAACCCTTTCAGTTTGTATAACCTCAAATACATTGCTCTTTCTGGATTAGTCGGTGCGCAATGTGCTGTCTGAAAACCGGTGGTAAAAACAAAAAAAAAACCCTTTCAGTTTGTTTAATGCAAACACATTGCATGTTCTCCTTCCCAACTCACGTTCATGAAACTGCAAATTTAACACAGCATTTGCAACCTCAGCAATCCTAGCACTTCCAGCTAATTTAATTCCCAACTCACGTTCTCCTTCCCTCCACATCCAATCTGCAACCTCAGCAAGCGAGTTTCCAGCTTGGATTTGCAACCTCAGCAATAATCGATTTCACTGGATTTGCAATACAAGCCTGCGCTGAAGGGGCGCCCTCGCGGAAAGGCGCCCGCTACATTTTTGTTCGTTTAAATTTTGGAGGGGGAAATAATTTTTGGGGAGAACAAAGATTTTGAGAAGATATCTTAATTGAACCGTGCCCTACGGGCACGGGTTATGACTAGTATATATATATATATATATATATATATATATATATATATATATATATATATATCATATGAAGGAAACGTATGATGCTTGTGCACTCTTGTGTGTGGTATATATATAGGGCAATCTTCGGGTGCGAAAAATCCCGTGCGAAAGCCGTGCGAAAACTTTTTTTTTATTTTTTTGAAATTTTTTTTTTCAAAAATTATTTTTTTGATGTTTAATCCATACAATTATATACCCCAGGGAAAATAATGGGTGAACCCGTTGGGCATTAGAGCACACATCCACCCGTTACAAATTTAACGGTCTCAAAACGTGCGAATTTGATGAAATGGCTTGATCGAAGGCCAAATGACATTATTTCTCAACCATTATTTTTTGAGGGGGGTATAACAACATATAATGAGGGTGGAAAAAAGAATTTTTGAAAAAAAAAATTTCAAAAAAAAGATAAAAACATTTTCGCACGGTGCGAAATGTTCTCATTTGAAAATTTTCCTATATATATATATATATATATATATATATATATATATATATATATATATAACTATCCTGCATCTGCTACACACATATTGTCATAATAGACAAATAAATATAAATATCCTTCTACACTCCTTGCACACATATATACATAAATGTGCAACCAAGTACACACAGTCCAATACACATATATCAAGCAGTTTCATTCACCTACATTTATCACACATTTATACACCTATATTCCATATCTATCACAACTACATTTACATTGCACATTCACGCACATACACACATGCTCTGGTACGGACCTATATATTCACGCATACAAACAAGAATACATTTATCCCAAGCACACTAAGATACGTCTAGAGAAACAACCCTATGGAATAGATCAGTAAGTAAAAAACAAGATACGTATAAGTATATATACATATTTATATATTCATTCATCCAATATACACACCATTACATATATTCCTATTGCACAGTACACCTACATGAACACATCCCTACACTTCACATTCATACAAGTATGATACATATTCACATATAGGTAACGAACAATTCTTCACCTAAATACTCCACATTTAATTATATACACACTCATTATATACCCACAGATGTATTCATATCAAAACCCTATATAGATCTCTATGCCTACACATAGCCATATACACGTTCGCTCATACATATCAGATTATTATTCTAATAGTAGGTATGCAGAAAGACAAGCACATATACCTATTAGAATCCGTGCAACTATGCACATACATTCCCAGGTATGGTACACACTCATACATACATACCGTACATATCCTACCATTACACACTTATACAATCGAACTACTCAGCTATACTAGCAGGTAGTCGATAGTTATCCATACCATTATATACATAACATCCCATATATCCACACACTTTTACTAGTATACTAGCACATGCACAAATAGGTGTATTTCAATATTTATACACATTAGATAGATAGCCACATCCACTATACGTACACATCCATATAGGAATACATGTATATCAGAATAGGAATCATTCACATACATATACACGCAACATTCATGAGACATACACCAATACACATTCAATAACAACACATATACACAATCACATCACACTTTCCATAACACACTTACATACATACAAGTATCTCATTTACCAATACACCGTCCCCCTCATGCCACTATATACGGAAGGGTGCATGCACTACACTTGCATCCAAATGGTCCTATAAACACCATTCTAAGGGGTAAACGTATACACACATATATACATATACAGTAATTCCACTTAACCGTGTAAACCCTTAGCCATCCCACTTATACACGCAATGTATAATCTAAAATCCTTATGTCCATCGCATTTTACAGGTGTTACACGTCACACTTATGTCCTTATCCCATACTAGGCATGGTATAGGGCTAAAAGTTTAAACTTAGGATGGACGGGGCTAAAGTACCAATACCCACCCCAGGATACATCTATTCCAAACACCCATTACTCATACTACTCGTACACCCATTACTTATCTATATCACTACATACACGCTATATATGGCCATAACACAAAACCTATCTTCACGCAATAATACACCCACGTCCATATATCAAATTGAGACAATAAACCAATTCATATAAACACATAGGCAGTACATAGACATACTCACAGTTATTTAAATCTACACATTAGGAATTTATACACTAGCAACGCAACACTGGTGATATATGTATGACGTGTGCCACGCTGGCGGTGACGACCGCGCGGCACGGGGGTTTAGATATTTGTAACCGCAAGCGCACGGTGTTGTAGTGTGGCTTGGGGGTCGAACACATGGAGGCTAGGATGTGCTTGTGTCAAGGAGGACCAAAATCACCCCGTGGGCGAGCTAGCCCGAATCGGTTGATGGGTTGTCACGGAAAGTAATGCAAGGTATGAACAATAAGAAAATAAACCCGGGACTTTGGTTTCCACTCCAACGAGCGACTCTTGTCGATACGGCCTACGGGTAGGATAGCGATCGGAATTAGGGTCTAATGGTGGGACGTTGCCTCTGAAAGTGGTACCGGCATCCCATGGGCCCGATATTCCGGTCGGTGCCCAGGATGATACACCGGACTTCCCGGATTCGATCAGTGGGCACTCACGTGTCCATTAACACTGATCGATTCCGGGAGCACTAAGCTCGCAACGATAACTCCCAACGTCTCATCCTGCCGCTCCCGCGCGCTAGGATTCGGCGTCTACGCTAAGGGCGTGAGCTATGGCTAGGGGGTCAACCGCCAAGTTTATTCCCCCTTGGCCCAATGGTCAAAGGCGGTCTTTTTCCCGCTGATGACAATGAAACACCCCGCGTAACCGTTAGATTCCTAATCCCTATAGATTTCCTAACCCTATGGATGCATCGGGAAGAGCCCCCGAAGGGGTTTCCGCCAAAATCCCAGATTTGGGAACTACTCACAAAAATTCATTAAAAAGCGATCTAAACGAAAATGATCCGTTGAAATCATAATCAGGCGATTGAAATGCGAAGGTAGTAGAGCAATTAAGATAATACTAAAGTTTAAGAAAGATCCGACAACTTACAATAGAACAGTAATTACAGCCGTCACAATAGGAGAAAACATTAAAAACTAGCAGCTCCCCGTTTTTGGAACCCTAGGGGTTCTATTTATAGGCTCTCGTATCACCCGATCGGTTGACAAGTCAACCGATCGGGTGATCCGTTACAGATAATAAACAGAAAACGGCGAGCTTTCACCCGGTCATATGAACCGGTCGGGTGAGTTCTTGGAGTGACCGGTTGGATCTTGGCGCCATCGGGTGAAGGGATCGGTTGGGTGCCCGTGTCTCCGGCTCCTCAGCATCAGCTACAGATGAACCGATCGGGTGAGAGTCACCCGATCGGTTGGAATTTGGCTCGAAAAGACAGAGAGTTGGCCCCCGTTGAACCGGCATGTGAACCGGTCGGGTGACTTTCACTTGAGCTCCGGCTGAGACCGGGTGGTGCACGCGTGCATCACCCGATCGGTTGGAGATGACCAACCGACCGGGTGAGGGTCTGAAAGATGTATTCTTCGTCGTTTGACCCCCTGGGTCACGCGTGACTCCTCCCGTTGCTCCGGGGACTTGAGATATCGTCGTTAAACGTCCCCTACGCGGGCAATCTCCTGCAAACATGGAGAAACAAAGAAAAGTGAAAGAAAACGAGAAAATACGAGAAAACGAATAAAAGACGCCGGAAAATACGGAGAAACACAAAAGAAAACATGCGTGAATATATGAAATATAAACGCACGTCAAAATCCCCCAAGCTGAACTCTTCCTCGTCCTCGAGGAAGACGAGTGAGAGTAGGAGCTCGAAGGGAGAAAAAGAAAACTCTATATCCTAGATCGTCCGTCAGAGCCAACAAAATCAAAAACGACATACCAAGCAAGCAAACGTCAAATCACATCACTAAACCTAGGAAAACGAGTCCAAATAAGTGTCGTGGGCCCACGCGGTGAAGCGTGTGTGAGTGCGGTCGTGTGCTAACAAATGGTGTCGCTTTCTACAATGTGCTATGAGCTCATATACGCAAATCCAGGAAATGACCCAAATACCGATTCGAATTTGAAATTGCGGTGAATATTAGTTCAAGCATGCATGAGAAGAGTATAAGAAGTGAAACGTATCATGCATCGGGGACTCCACAACTAGGGTCAAGGAAATCACGCCACTATAGCCTAGATACTAGCTAAAAAGTTCCTAAGCCAAGTGTTTTCGAAAACGATGGGGGTTGAGATGATGCGGAGTAGAACACTCGGTGCAAATTCTCGCCTTCCCTTTATTCTCGATAGATAGGAAAAATATTCACACTTGAAATTTTTTTGGGTTTTGGGTATTTGTATTTTTTTTTGCTTTTTGGCTATACAAAATTTTTCTTTTCTTTTCTTTTTGGGTTTTTCTTTTCTTTTCTCTTTTTTTTGATTTTTGGGTCTTTGGCTATACACATGTGTACTCTCCCAAGTGGGAGAACGGTACACGACGAGGGGATTTGCACCAAGTAAAACAAAAAAGAAGTCGAAATCTAAACACTTGGGCAAAGGAAACTATTCTCGCTAAATAGAGCATAGGCTAAATGGGTTATCCTAGTCCTTAATTGTGGAATCCCGACGCATGCGAATTGAAATATACGATATAAATATAGCATGCATATAGTAGAAGCAAATACCTCATATTCAAATCGAAGCATGATAATCTAGGGGTCATTCCTGGACAGGTATATAAAGTAAAATCACAAAGCAGAAGCACACCAAATAGCTAGGCACGACGCACGACTCACAAAAAGCTAAGTGGACCCACGATGCGTGAAATGCAAGAGAACTCGAAATCCTAGGGTTAGTGAATGTGATTATCGATGCCATGCTAGGTGTGTGTGATTTTGTGGCGATTCATCATAGGGTTCATCTCTAGGAGAAAGAGATAAAAAGAAGAAAAGAGAAAAAAGAAAAATAACAAACACGATGAAAACGAAACAAAAACGAAAAAGAAGGACTCAAATGATGCACACAGTGCGACTTGTTGAATATTGGACTCCCCGGATTTGGTTTTGGATGATGAGCAAACATAAATAATTCATGAACTAACAATTTGTGAGCGCAGTATTGGAGATCGTCGCAAAAATCACGAGAACATTCAAAGCGACATCTCAAGAGTTCTCAAAGCTCGTATTCATGCCTAAAGCTTCGTTGAAGCTCTTACGTCGGTTTGGAAGTCATGAAGAATTAATCGAAGCTTTCGAAGACCGTTCTTTAAGGTTTTATTTATAGTATTTTAGCTTCGATATATAGAATGTTAAGCCTTGAGTATATCTTACGATTCTAACTTCATAACGCTCATATCGTAGCTCTAGGATCTTAGTACAAGTTCATTCTAACTTCCTCGAAGCGTCGTGCTTCGATTCGGACTTGTTTGTGCATGTTAGTTGGTACAAGAAGAAGTACTGACCGACTAAATGGTGATCTAGTCGGTCAGCAACTCTTCTTGGACCGACTAGTTTGCTTCCTTAATTTCTTGCATCTTACTGTTTACAGTTAGTCGGTCTACGTTGACTCACCGACCGACTAGTTTGTGAACTAGTCGGTAAGTGATGCTTCTTTGACCGACTAGTTGTGATTTACTGTACATGCTAAATTTCTCCTAAGCTACTGTTTATCGTTAGTCGGTCTAAGAACGTTTGGTGACCGACTAGTTGACAATCTAGTCGGTCAACTTTTGTTCTTGGACCGACTAAGTCAATTTGTATTCAGACTATTTCATTATGCCTCTTAGTCGGTCTACGTTCACTGACTGACCGACTAGTTGTGAAACTAGTCGGTCAGAAAGTCTTCTTGGACCGACTAGATTTCTAGGTCTGAATTTCTATCTCTTCTCAGTTCCTCACTTAGTCGGTCCATGTTGTTTGACTGACCGACTAGTTGATGAACTAGTCGGTCAGTGGTTGTTCTTTGACCGACTAGTTTCCTCAGATTTCTATCCGTTGGGAATTGACCTAACTTGTTTTTATGGGACCCTATAAATACGAACCTAGGTCATTTCTCTCTAGGTTAGAGCTGCCATTAAGAGATTCATTGAGATAGAAAGAGATAGCCATTCTCACTCATTTCCAAAGCTCTCTTCCTCACAAGAAACCCATTCTCTCACATTCTTGATCTAGAATCCATCTTGAGAGAAGTTTGTTCTTGGTGAGCTCTTCAAGCTCTAGCTTGATTCAAGTCTCCAAATCTCTCCTAGGCACCTATTGCTGGTCATTTCCTTGGTGCTAGGTCTTGGTGACTTCATCTTCCTCAAATCCTTCCTTTCACCTATTTGGTAAGAAAAACTCAAGGTATAGGATTTTGTGGTAAGTTTGTTTATTTCAATATAAACTCATTTATATTGCTTGTTGATTCTCTCGGTTGTGAGAGAAGGTTGTGATCCCGGGTTGTGGGAATCACTATTGCCATTGCATGTATGATTTGATCTTGTGAAGGTTTTTCACAAGATATTCATAGTGGAAATCTTGGGTTAGGGTTTCTAACCTAAGTATCCGGAGGGGATCCGGGTGGTTGGGACGTAGGATCACCGGGAACAAGTCGGGGAGACTTGTGTGGATCCGAACCCATTAACATCTTTTGTTAGCATTGTTAATTTTGTTGTTGTCATTCAATTTAAGCTTCCGCAAATTGTTTTGGTAGTTGTTTGCACTATAATTTGGAATTATACTCCTTGTTATTTTTAAAGTACTATTCACACCCCCTCTAGTACTTGTGCAGTAGCTTGTAGGGCATTACATTTGGTATCAGAGCCAGATACTTAGCTATGTCTGCCAACGACAACAAGACCGTGCGTCCACCTTCCAACTATGACACCTTCAGGAACCGTGAAGGAGCATCTTCGGTGATGGAAGGACATTCCTCTACGAGGCCTCCGTTCTTCAACCGTACCAACTACGGGTACTGGAAATGCCGGATGGAAACCTTCCTCCGGAGTGCATCCTTATGGAGGACTACAATGAAGGAATACATCGAGCCCGAAGAAGAAGACTTTGAGAAATGGACTACCGCGGAGATCGCCGCGGAGGTAATCAATGCCAAGGCAATGAACGCCTTGCAATGCGCATTGGAGCCCGAGGACTTCAATAAGATATGCACATGTAAGAGTGCATATCAAATTTGGAACTCCCTCCTCATTCTTCATGAAGGGACGAGTAGGGTAAGAGACTCTAAACTCGTAGTCGTAAACAAAGATTACGAAATGTTTCATATGCAACAGGGCGAGAAGATGAAGGAATATTACGCTCTCTTCGTTGACATAATAAACGAGTTAGAGGCCCTCGGCAAGTCCTACACTCAAAAGGAGAAGTGCTCAAAGCTAATCGAAGGACTTCCTTCTTCTTGGGAGAAACGTACCTTCGCCATCGAGGAAGGTAATGACATGAATAAGTATACCGTAGTTCAATTGATGGGTACTTTGATGTCATACGAGGTACGCAAAGATAGCAAGGTGAAGTTACAAGAAAAGATGAAGTCCTATTTGAACCAAGACGCGCCTAAGAAAAAGGCGATTGCATTCAAGGCGGCTTCATCCACCTCTACCGATGATGAGGACTCGGAAGAAGAAATGGACATGGAATCCATTGCACTCATGGCAAAGAAGTTCAATTGCTTCTTCCGAAAGGGTAACTTCAAACAAAAATCTAAATTTACTTCTACTAACGCATCTCCACCTTTGTGCTTTAAATGCAATAAGCCAGGACACATCAAAGCGGATTGTCCTCAAAACAAGCAAAAGGAGAAGTGGAAGGCGCCGAAGTTCGACAAGTCGAAGAAGTACAAAAAGGGGTACAAAAGGGACTTGTTGGAGCAACATTCACCGACTCCGAGGATTCCTCAAGCGGAGAGTCGGACGATGAGCAAGTGGAGCAAGCGCACATGTGCTTCATGGCAAGAGAGGAGCATGATCAAGGATCTTCCTCCTCCGATGATAGCGACGACGAAGGCGATGAGGTAACTATGGATGATCTTAGGGATGCTAACTCTCATTTATGGTCTAAATACACTAAATTAGTAAATAGATATACTAAAGTAAAAGATGACCTAGCTAGCATTCAAACCTCGCCTAAGACTATCATCACCAACAACGACACCGTTGTTGAAGAGTTAAGAAATGAGATTGTCAATCTCAAATCTAAACTTGAACATGTTAGCATTGAAGATCCGGAAGAACATGGGATAGCGGATTTGACTTCTCAAAACTCGACTTTGAGTATTGAGAATGAGAATCTTAAATCTCGTGTTTATGTGCTCACATCGCAAGTATCTACTTTCGATACTTCTATTCGTTATCTCAAAGAGAAATATGAGAACACATTAGGCTGAATTAATAAATTCAATAAGGGTAAGGACCATTTGGATAAAATCCTAAGTGACTTACTTCCGGCCAATCACCACATTGGTTTGGGGTATACGATGGGATGTCCGTCCAAAGCGGCCACTACTTTTGTTAGGCCAACTTCAGGTGACTCTACAAGTGGTAGTAAACACTCTATTGGTAGTTCATCTACCAATGGTGCTTCCACCTCGTCCACACCCTCTTTTGGAAAGAAACCCACTTTGGGTGGACCTCCAAAGAAGGGGCATGCTTATATGTACACCAATACCATGCCACGTAGGAACACACGTCCTACTCCACCGTCTCACACATATGATGATTTCTATGCTACACGTTCACGGGCACGTGCACACCATGTGAGACACCCTCACGCACGTGTTCCCACACATGCATATGTTCACCCACCACATCATATGAATAATTCTCGTCGTGCACCATTCCATCATGTTCCGTATGCCTATCCACAACATGCATCACGTAAAAATCAACGTCGCATGCATGCACCCAATAGGATGATGGCTCCCAAAATTTTCACTATTTGGAGCCCAAAGGACACAAGCATGGATGAAAAACAAGTGTATATGAATGCTTATTTTTCGGATGTTGTGCATAGTAGAAATTATGTGGGGAAGTCTAAGTCCAATTGGACTTGGCTTCCAAAGGTCTAACTTTTGAGGACCCAATGACCTTGGGTACCATGATATGAAATTTTCTATCTTTAGGTACTCAAGGAAAAGAAAAAGAAAAGGAGCATCAAATTTAAATTTAGCTCCAAAGGGAATTGGATACTCGATAGCGGGTGTTCAAAACACATGACGGGTGACGCTCAATTGCTCTCCGGAGTGGTTCCCATTGCAAATGGAAATCGCGTCGTATTTGGAGGCAACGAGAGCGGAACCATCGTCGGTGTTGGTAAAGTGGGTAACCCGTCTAAACCCTTAATTAGTGATGTTTATCTAGTTGATGGTTTAAATCATAATCTTATTTCAATAAGCCAACTTTGTGACAAAGGTTACAAAGTTAGCTTTGCGAAAGGATTGTATCATATTTCAAATGATAATAATAAATTATTATTTTCCGGCACACGCCATAAAGATATCTATATTTTGGATCTTCCTAAGTCATATGAACAATGTCTCGTTGCCAACACAAGTGAACAACACTTATGGCATCGACGCTTTGGACATGTGAACTTTGGAACACTTTATAAGCTTTCAAAATTAAATTCCATTAAAGGTTTTCCGAAGCTCGTTTTTGAAAAGAAAAGTTTTTGTGATTCTTGTCAACTTGGCAAGCTTCCTAAATCTTCATTTAAACCTAAGAAAAGCATTTCTACGAAACGGCCACTAGAGCTACTTCATCTAGATTTATTTGGGCCAACTAGAGTTGCTTCCTTAGGAAATGCAAGATATGGACTAGTCATCGTTGATGATTATTCAAGATTTACATGGGTATTTTTCTTATGTAATAAAAATGAAGCTTTTGAAAACTTCACAATATTTGTGAAGAAACTACAAAATCTCATCGGAACCACCATTGTCACTATTCGTAGTGATCATGGGGGTGAATTTGAGAATGAGTCTTTCTCAAATTTTTGTGATGATCTTGGAATTACTCACACGTTTTCTTTCCCTCGTGCACCTCCTCAAAATGGTGTTGTTGAGAGGAAGAATAGAACGCTTGTGGAGTGTGCTCGTACTATGCTCGAAGATAGTCAACTTGGTTATCAATTTTGGGCGGAAGCGGTACACACCGCTTGTTATGTGTTTAATAGAATACTTTTAAGGCCCGGCACCAAACAAACTTGCTATGAAGTGATGTTTGGTAGATTGCCTCAAGTTAAACATTTTCGTGTTTTCGGCGCAAAATGTTTTATTAAAAACACATATGATAATTTGGACAAGTTTGATCCGAGATCGGATGAGGGGATATTTGTTGGGTATTCCTCACGTAGCAAAGCCTACCGGATATACAACAAAAGATCCTCTACGATCGAGGAATCACTTCATGTCTCTTTTAATGAGAATTTTACTAATTCTAGAATTTCAAATGACAATGATTCTATGGATGTTTTATGTGATTCGTTTGAAAATTCTAAGTCTATTGATTCAATTGATTCTATTGATACTAACCCGACTAATGAAGTTGTTGAGAATGTGCCTAGTGATCAAGGTATTCCCAAGCGGCTTCATACTGTTCGCGACCATCCCCATGAGCAAGTCATTGGCAATATTCATGATAGTGTCAAGACGAGATCGCAAGTCCACCACTTCGCCAATTGTGCCTTTGCCTCATCGATAGAGCCAAAGAATATAGTTGAAGCGTGCGAAGATAGCGCTTGGATCCTTGCCATGGAGGAGGAACTCATTCAATTCGAGAGGAATGAGGTATGGGAGCTTGTTCCTTTGCCATCGAAGAACCACACCTTCATAGGGACAAAGTGGATCTTCAAGAACAAAACCGACGAAAACCAAGTCGTCGTCCGGAACAAAGCTCGGTTAGTTGCTCAAGGCTATCGCCAAGAGGAAGGTATCGATTTCGAAGAATCCTTCGCTCCGGTAGCTAGATTAGAATCGATTAGATTATTATTGTCTTATGCATGCCATAAAAATTTTAAGTTATTTCAAATGGATGTTAAAAGTGCATTTTTAAACGGAGATGTTGTTGAGGAAGTTTATGTTTCTCAACCTCCGGGCTTCATAAATGAAAAATTTCCAAATCATGTTTTTAAACTAAAGAAAGCTTTTTATGGTTTGAGACAAGCTCCTCGAGCTTGGTATGATCGCCTAAAGAATTTTCTTTTGGATTTGAATTTTAAAATGGGCGAAGCCGATTCTACACTTTTTGTTAAGCATGCGAATAATGATATTTTATTAGTTCAAATTTATGTTGATGATATCATTTTCGGTGCTACTAACTTCACTCTTTGCGAAGAGTTTTCTAATGTTATGAAGGAACAATTTGAGATGAGCCACATGGGCGAACTCAAATATTTCTTAGGTCTCCAAATTCGCCAATTGAACGATGCAATCTTCATCCACCAAACGAAGTATACGGTGGAGTTGCTTAAGCGATTTGGAATGGAGAGTGATTCCGGGAAAAAGATTCCAATGAGCACGACTACGCATCTTGACAAGGAGACAGGCGGTAAGGATGTAGACATTCGTCTATATCGAGGTATGATAGGTAGTTTACTTTATCTTACCGCAAGTAGGCCCGATATTATGTTTGCCGTATGCATATGTGCTCGTTATCAGTCTCAACCTAAGGAGTCTCACTTAGTAGCGGTAAAACGTATTTTCCGTTATCTAAGTTATACACTTGATTTTGGATTACTTTATCCAAAATCTAGCACGTATGAGTTAGTCTCATATAGTGATGCCGATTATGCGGGATGCAAATCCGACAGGAAAAGTACTAGTGGCACTTGCCATTTTCTAGGAAATTCTCTTGTCTCTTGGTTTTCCAAGAAGCGAAATTCAGTATCACTTTCAACCACCGAGGCGGAATATATTGCCGCCGGTGCCGCTTGTGCCCAGGTTCTTTGGATGAGACACACACTGAAGGATTTTGGTATTCATTGTGATACTAGCCCTATCATGGTGGATAACCAAAGTGCTATTTGTCTTTCAAAGAATCCGGTGCACCATTCCCGATCAAAACACATAGATGTCCGACACCACTTTTTAGATGATCATGTTGCTAAAAAGGACATCATTTTAGTGTACGTTGAAACCCAAAAGCAAATCGCCGATATTTTCACGAAACCCCTAAAGGAGGACTCCTTTGTGCGGTTGCGTCGAGAATTGGGGATTATGGGTGAATCCGATATATAGGATTCATGTTTCATTCAATTATCTTGCATGCTATTATATTTCGCTATATTTCGTTCATGCTAGATTTATTGAATTTTTGGGGATTTTATGTGATATGTTTGAATTTGTGCTCGAATTCGTATTTGAATGTCGTATTTAAGATTTCGACGTTTTATGGGGTAATTTAGATGACTAATGAGAGTGTTAAGATGTTTCATCCAAGTGGTTTTTTTGAAGAAAACTCATTTATCAAATTTTGGACTCTTCTAGTCGGTTTCAGTTCATTAGTCAACCGACTAGATGCTCATCTAGTCGGTCAGCTAGTGAACTCAGACCGACTAGATCAAGCTTTTAACTATCTCCTGTCATTGACTTCTTTTAGTCGGTTATAGTACACTTACCGACCGACTAGATTGAAAACTAGTCGGTCAGTGAATATACTGCGACCGACTAACTCTAGCCCTAAAAATTCTTGTTTGCCTCTGTTTCGACTTAGTCGGTTCAAGCTCATTGACCGACCGACTAGATCGTGATCTAGTCGGTCAGTGTTTGAACTGTGACCGACTAAGTGTGTTAGGGCAAATGTGTCTTTTCGCTTCCCAGACTGACTTATCTCAATTTTATCCGACTAAAATTTGTTTTAGTCGGTATTCATCTCATCTCCCGCCCGAAAAACCCTCTCCCCTTTCGAAACCCCTTCGACTTCCGACGTCTCTCTGGCCATCTTTCCGGCCATCCCCGCCATCCGTCGCCGTCGACCCTCTCTCCTAGGTATAACCCCCCTTCTAGATCTCGTTTTCCATTCCTAGGGTTTGATCTATTTAGTGTTTTCACTTCCTAGGGTTCTAGGGTTTCGGTTTTACTATATTAGGGCTTGTTTATTTCGATTCTTTTCAGCTCTAGGGTTTGTGTTGCTACGCTTGATTGTTCTCGTCGTGCCACGCTCATGGCAAAGACGAGGATCCCTATCACTTCATCTGGGCATCCCCCATGTCTGTAGAGCCTTCTAACCCTAGGAATCCGTCTAAGCCCAAGCGCCGTGCTAAGTCTACCCAAGCTTCTCCGTCTTCGCCTCCTCTGAAGAAGCAGAGGACGGCGACCGTCAAACCCGGTAAACTATCTAAGTCTAGAAAGCCCATACTCCACACTCCCTCTACTCCTCCTGATTCCGATACTGAGTTTATACCTGAGAATGAGCCTGGCCATATGGAACCCACTCCTCCACTTCGTCCTAGGACTCGCCAGCCTAAGGGAAAGGGCCCAATGCCAGCGGGTGGTGTTGACATATCGTTGTGTCGCGACGACCCTATGTGTCTAGCGGCCTACAACCGTATTGAACACTGCCCGATGCTATTGGAGCACTATGTTCAGTTTTCAGATTTCCTTGGCTTAGCTGACCTCCTCTCCTATAGTGGGCTCCTTGACTACCTTCGATTTGACGCTAAGGCGAACCCTAGACCATATCCTCGCCTGGTCAAATTATTCTACGCCAATCGTGTTCGGGGCCTGTACGATGAGAGTCACTCCATCGAGACTACTGTCTTTGGAACTCCAATAGTTCTCACGACAGAAATCTTGGGGGAGATACTTGGTTGTTCATCGTCTGGTCTCCTTCCGTCGGATATTTCTGTTGATGATATCTCCTCCTTGGATCAGTCCGTTCTTTCTGATATCTTCCATGTGATCCCGCATGCCTTCATTGGTGTTCCTTCGAAGTCGTTCAAACCAAATGCATGGGTGCTAAATCTTATTCTGAAGTCGTGCTTGCTTCCCAAGTACGGCTCATCTTCTCTGCCATCCCAGCCTTTTTTGAAGCTGATTTACGCTCTTTTCTTGGGTTGCGAGATTAATTGGGCTCGCGTTATACTCGATAAGATGGACTCTTTCGAGTGTATTCGCAAGACCAATAAATCTGCGCATATCCCTTACCCATGTCTGTTGACCCTGGTTTTCCGTCATTTCCGTGTCCCTCTCCCTCCTGACGATGAGCGCCCTTTGGGTCCTCCTCTGAACGCGACGGCCGTTAAGAAATCTCTTGCGGCGCTTCGTCACGTGCAGAGGTCGACCACATCTGCTTCCCAGGCCACTCCCTCAGCTGCTGCTGCCCCCACTCCTCCTGCTACATTAGATGATGTCGTACGCCTTCTTCGTCGGCACGAGTCGCGTTTGGCTCGTACCGAGGAGGTCGTCTGCCGTATGGCTCGTATGATGGGCATTGATCTTCCTCCTTCCGTTTCTGAGGCCGAGGAGATGGACGATGAGGAGATTGACGATCTTGTCACTTCCTTGGCTCGTGGCGATGAGGCCACTGCTGCTGCTGCTGCTACCACTTCTGCTCCTGGAGTTGGCACCACTTCCGGTGCTCCAGAGACTTCTGCATCAGTAGTTCAGACTTCTGAGGCTGCTGCTATTCCTGCTGACGAGCCGGCTACTGTCTTGCCTACTGATACTCCTGTTCAGACCCCAGCTATTGAGCCCGTCGTCGTTTCCACACCTGCACCGACGATCCCGTCTGTTGACACGCCTCTCCTCCCTGCAGAGCCTGAGTCCACTCCGTCGACTGGACCCACGGAGACTGCAGATCCAGCCACTTCCTCGTGATCGTCTGTTTCGAGGACTCTCCACTGCTCATTGGATGATATACCTTTTTGAGAGTGTTTTTGGGTTAGGATGGGATGGAGTTTGGGTGTTGATTTGTTGTATTTTGATATGTTGGATGTCGGAGTATGTGTTGTATTTTTTTGTTGTTGGATGTTGATGATGGTGTTCTGATGATGATGTTGTATCAATGATGTATGATGTATTTCTTTTTGATGGGTATGTTGCATTTGATGTATCGATATCTTTTTGGATGTACTCATGATGTTTCTATCTATATATGCATCGATGTTCATGTTGTGATATTTTCTTCGTCGTGCACATTAATTCTCATTCAATGTCCATGCTATGTGAAATCGTCGCTCGACGATTGAAAAACTTGGTTAAATAGATTGAAATTCTATAATTGTATAGAATTGTTTTCCATGCACCAATTTAACCAAGAATATTGAATATTGAAGAGTATGTTTCTTTATTCAAGAAATGAATAAAAATTTGGTATTTTTGATGATTTTAATTATCGCTTTTTGATAATGGACAATTTGGCACACCTTGATTTGATTTCACCACTTTTCCCTTGGTGTCAATTAGTTCCATCGTCATTGTCTACGACTCCCGATGTTGGATTTTCCATTTCCTAGTTGTTGTCGTTGTATGCCCCCCATTTTTGGGATAATGCCAAAGGGGGAGAGATAATGATAATAAATAGGTCAAATGAAAATTTAACTCAATTTCCAAGAATCTAATTTGATGTGTTAGATTCAGGGGGAGTTAAGATATATATAAGGATTTTCAAAATCCGATATTTCAAAAATCGATTCTCTTTATTTATCTTACTCGTCTGATTGATGCAATTCATATATATTCATTTTGGAATTAACGTGTCATCAATGCAGGGGGAGTAAGTATTTTTCATTTGAATCATTATTTTTTATTATTATTTATGTTGGTTTGTCATCATCAAAAAGGGGGAGAATGTTGAATATTGGACTCCCCGGATTTGGTTTTGGATGATGAGCAAACATAAATAATTCATGAACTAACAATTTGTGAGCGCAGTATTGGAGATCGTCGCAAAAATCACGAGAACATTCAAAGCGACATCTCAAGACTTCTCAAAGCTCGTATTCATGCCTAAAGCTTCGTTGAAGCTCTTGCGCCGGTTTGGAAGTCATGAAGAATTAATCGAAGCTTTCGAAGACCGTTCTTTAAGGTTTTATTTATAGTCTTTTAGCTTCGATATATAGAATGTTAAGCCTTGAGTATATCTTACGATTCTAACTTCATAACGCTCATATCGTAGCTCTAGGATCTTAGTACAAGTTCATTCTAACTTCCTCGAAGCGTCGCGCTTCGATTCGGACTTGTTTGTGCATGTTAGTTGGTACAAGAAGAAGTACTGACCGACTAGATGGTGATCTAGTCGGTCAGCAACTCTTCTTGGACCGACTAGTTTGCTTCCTTAATTTCTTGCATCTTACTATTTACAGTTAGTCGGTCTACGTTGACTCACCGACCGACTAGTTTGTGAACTAGTCGGTCAGTGGTGCTTCTTTGACCGACTAGTTGTGATTTACTGTACATGCTAAATTTCTCCTAAGCTATTGTTTATCGTTAGTCGGTCTAAGAACGTTTGGTGACCGACTAGTTGACAATCTAGTCGGTCAACTTTTGTTCTTGGACCGACTAAGTCAATTTGTATTCAGACTATTTCATTATGCCTCTTAGTCGGTCTACGTTCACTGACTGACCGACTAGTTGTGAAACTAGTCGGTCAGAAAGTCTTCTTGGACCGACTAGATTTCTAGGTCTGAATTTCTATCTCTTCTCAGTTCCTCACTTAGTCGGTCCATGTTGTTTGACTGACCGACTAGTTGATGAACTAGTCGGTCAGTGGTTGTTCTTTGACCGACTAGTTTCCTCAGATTTCTATCCGTTGGGAATTGACCTAACTTGTTTTTATGGGACCCTATAAATACGAACCTAGGTCATTTCTCTCTAGGTTAGAGCTGCCATTAAGAGATTCATTGAGATAGAAAGAGATAGCCATTCTCACTCATTTCCAAAGCTCTCTTCCTCACAAGAAACCCATTCTCTCACATTCTAGATCTAGAATCCATCTTGAGAGAAGTTTGTTCTTGGTGAGCTCTTCAAGCTCTAGCTTGATTCAAGTCTCCAAATCTCTCCTAGGCACCTATTGCTGGTCATTTCCTTGGTGCTAGGTCTTGGTGACTTCATCTTCCTCAAATCCTTCCTTTCACCTATTTGGTAAGAAAAACTCAAGGTATAGGATTTTGTGGTAAGTTTGTTTATTTCAATATAAACTCATTTATATTGCTTGTTGATTCTCTCGGTTGTGAGAGAAGGTTGTGATCCCGGGTTGTGGGAATCACTATTGCCATTGCATGTATGATTTGATCTTGTGAAGGTTTTTCACAAGATATTCATAGTGGAAATCTTGGGTTAGGGTTTCTAACCTAAGTATCCGGAGGGGATCCGGGTGGTTGGGACGTAGGATCACCGGGAACAAGTCGGGGAGACTTGGGTGGATCCGAACCCATTAACATCTTTTGTTAGCATTGTTAATTTTGTTATTGTCATTCAATTTAAGCTTCCGCAAATTGTTTTGGTAGTTGTTTGCACTATAATTTGGAATTATACTCCTTGTTATTTTTAAAGTACTATTCACACCCCCTCTAGTACTTGTGCAGTAGCTTGTAGGGCATTACACGACTCCCCCAAGCTGAAGTTTGCATTACCCTCAATGCAATATGAGTGTGTACGGGAGGGCAATGAAGATGGGGGGGAATACTCACCGACACAAAAAGAAATGAAAATGAGGAAAACACAGAGATGAAACTGAAAATAAAGAAAGATCAAAATCAAAATCAAACGACACAAAAATAGAAATAAAACCACACGACACGACACTCAAAAGGGGAAAAAGAAGCACACACACAAAAATGAGAAAAACAACAAAACACGACAGCACACCAAAATAGACGTCCCCCAAGCTAGACATGACAGTGCTAGCAAATAAAATGTGACCGTGAAATGCAGAGATATGCAAGGGGGAGTCAAAAACAAACAAGGTGAAATCGATGCGACACACGAATGGTCCCCCCCTCCGACAGAGACAAAGCAGGGCCCCGAAAAGACAGATGGGCACAAATACAGGGGGGCAAAAGCGGGAAAGAAAAATCAAGCGGGGGCACCACCCTCTGGGGGGTGGTGACGGGGGCATGCGCTGGGGACCAGGAGTCGTGGGGGTGGAATGTGGAGCTCGGAGACGTCGGGTGGGTCTTCACGGATGTGGCGAATGAAGCTTTGAAGAAAGGGGAGGTCTCGGTCGACGGACTCCTCGGTTATCTGACCACCCTATCCAGCTAGGAGGATCATGGCCGCGAATCGGTCGGCTTGGTCGTCGGTTTGGAATTGCATCCCATATTCGGGATCGTCAACGTGAGGTGGGGAAGTGGTGCGTGGTGTGGTAGATGGGTTGGAGGTGGTGGGTTGAGCGGGGGGCTGTGCGTGACCAGTACGACGGGTGGGCCTAGGGTTCGAAGAGCTGGCGTCGGTGGGCTTAACACGTCGGGGAGGCATTGTGCGAGTGTCGTGTGTGTGCGTGAGTATGTAAAAATACAATGAATAAACACAAACACGACCAACGAGCAAATGGAGTATTTTAGGGCAAAATTAAAATTGAGTTAAGGAGCGAGTTTACCCTAATGGGATAGAGATCGTTGCTCGTAGACGCCCCGATGCTACTCGATAGGAGCACGCCGTGAAGCCGCGGCGATTTCTTCAGCAAGTTTCGAAATTGGGGAAAATGGGTGAAAGTTAGGGTTTTGGGTGCGGGTGAAATCGAGGAGAATGGAGAGAAATCGATGGTGGGATGGATAGGGAAATGGGGGAGGTCGATTTGGGTTGATTTTGGGGAAGATCGGGGTCTGGCGCAAGAGGATGAGGAGAAAAGTCGGGTTGGGATTCGAAATTGGCGAGGGCAGAACGAACGGGTGGTCGGGGTATTTATAGGGTTTTAAGTCGAACCCATCGGGTGACTTGTCACCCGATCGGTTGACGGTTAGGTCAAAAATTCTTGCCGAAGAAGTGCTACAGGCGAACCGATCGGTTGACTTGTCAACCGATCGGTTGGCCGCTCCACTCATTTTCCCGAGAATTGAGGGTTGCTCACCCGGTCGCCTCAACCGATCGTGCTCTAACTCAACCGATCGGTTGATTCTCCCCAAAAATTTCTCGAGAATCCTCCCCAGATCACCCGGTCCATCACACGGTCTCTCCATTCTTCAACCGATCGGTTCATTTGGGGACAGATTTCGGCTTGTATCTGATACATCCCAACCGATCGGGTGAGTTATCAACCGATCGGTTGGGGCTTGGTTTCTTACAAAAACCAACAGATTGTCTAAGTCCCTGAACGGATGTTCTCGCGGCTGATTTTATTTATAAAAATAGATAAAATAAAGTCAAAAATAACACTAAAAAGTGGGGCAAAAGTTTAGAGCATGGGTTGCCTCCCATGAAGCGCACTTGTTTAACGTCGTTGGCTCGACGCCCGCAAGAGATGTTCACGGTGGTTGATACGGGTGATGCCCGAAGTTCGGCATCTCTTCTTCATTGGATCTTACGGCCTTTGGAGTAGTCAGCGGCTGGAGAAAGATTTGCTCGACTACCCTCTCCTTGTTTTTGGGATCCGGGGGCTTCTCTTTCGTATTGGCGCTTACCGCCATCTTCTTTAGGATCCGGACCTCGTCTTTGGTGAGGCCCATGGGTTCTTTCTCCGATTTCCTCGCAGGAGGAGCCTTGGGGAACCCGGGAGGGGTCGTACATGCTGCACTTGCTTTCCCAGCAGCATCATTGTTCTTGGGGCCGTCTTGGTCTTCTGAATCCCCCAAGTCATCGGGGGGGGGGTTTGTTAAGAGAATCTCCCAGGAGCTCTCCTCAACAGCTTTATCTTCTTCCACCTCAAGCAAATTACACAGAGGGTCATCTGGGGGATCGGGATACTTCATGGACAACCCCAGATCAAATTCAACCTTTTCCCCGCTGACGTTTAGCGAAAGTTTTCCATTCTTTACATCAATCAAAACGCCAGCAGTGGCCATGAAAGGCCGTCCCAGGATGATGGGGGTGTGTGCGTCTTCAGGCATGTCCATGACTACGAAGTCCACTGGCACATGCACCCCTTTTACATTGACGGGGAGGTCATCCACAATCCCCACCGGATATTTGACCGACCGGTCAGCAAGTTGTAGGGTCATACCGGTGGGCTCCAGATCACCCATTCCTATCCTTTTATACATCGACAAGGGCATCAAACTTACACTCGCTCCGAGATCGACGAGTGCACGATGAATCTTTACTGCCCCGATCGTGCAAGGAATTGAGAAGCTCCCCGGGTCTTTTAAGTTTCGACGGATTTGCCCTCTAGATGAGAGCGCTACACTCCGCCGTCAACACTACTTTCTCCTTTCTAGACCCTCTCGTCACCAAATCCTTCAGGAATTTCGCATAGGAGGGGATTGTTTCGATTGCTTCCAGGAAGGGGATTTGCAAGCTCAGGTCCTTGACCATGGCGAAGAACTTGCCATATTTCTTGTCGATTTTGGCCTGAGCTAACCGTTGTGGAAAAGGCACAACGGGTTTGAACACTTTCGGGCTCCCTTCCTCGTTCTTCTTCTTCTCTTCTTCAGAGACTCCCTCCGGAGTCGTAGGCTTTGATGACGAAGCACCGGCGTCGTTTTATTTTTCGATCGGTCGATCGACGACCAACAGTGCTTCCGGTCTGTTAGGGGGCACTCTAGTAGGGATTTGTGTCCCGCTTCTCAGAACGATAGCGGACACATTTGTGTGCTCGTGCACGAGTGCCGACGTTTGGGTTGCTCCCCTCGGGTTCACCTCCGGTTGTGGCGGCAATTGGTTTTGTGACCTTGCAAGGTTCGCCACTTGTAACCCCAGCTGGGTTACTTGGTCCGTGAGGGCCCATTGACCCATTTCCAGCTTTTGATTGATCTTCTCCTGGTTGGTTATATATTGGGTCAAGAGAGACTCAACCGGAGAGACGGCCCTCTGTTGGCCATACTCCTGCTGCTGCTGGATTGGCTGTTGATTCCTGGGGGCGTAAAATTGTTGCTGAGGCTGCTGCTGATATTGTTGCTGCTGAATCTGACTCTGCTGTGGCCTAGTCGGCTGATATGTATGTTGCTGCGACTGCTGAGGCGGTGAGGGCTGGAATGGTGGCCAGTAACCAAAGTTAGGGTGGTTCCGGTTGTTTGGAGAGTAGGCCGGGTTGGAATTGGTTCTTGGCGGATACGGTGCATTTCCCGTGGGGTTGTAAAATAGTGTGCTCGCCTGATCCAACGGTGGTGAGACGTCACCGCCGTCGAATTCCCCAAAAATTTCAGATTCTACCGATGCAATCTGTTGTGCACCGGCCCCACCGGCTCCTACCATTAGTGCGGAGATCTGGTCGAAAGCAAGTCAAACTTGCTTGAAAGTTTGTCGACATCCTCGACTCTGTGTATATCCCCAGACCTGGGTGTGTCTCTCTCGTCACACCACCGCTCATTGTTGGATGCCATATTTTCCAGAATATGTCCGGCATCTTCCTCGCTCCTTGACATGAAGGAACCCCCAGCCGCGACGTCCATAGAAGATTTTAGGTCATCCCTCAGTCCATTGTAGAACAGATTAATAATCTGCCACTTTGGAAGCTCATGGTGAGGGCATCTTCTCTGCATTTCCTTGTACCTAGTCCAAGCTTCATGCAAGGACTCGTGGCTGGCCTGGGAGAAGGAGGAGATCTCACTCCTCAACTTCATGGTCTTCCCCGGAGGAAAGAACTTCATCAGAAAAGCGTTGGAGAGCTTCTCTCAGGTATTAAAAGTGTTGGGGTCCTTCCCCCTAAGCCATTGCTTGGCTTTGTCCCGCAACAAGAAGGGGAACAGCTTCAGACGGATCGCCTCAGTCGTGACACCATTAATCCGAAAGGTGTCACATTTCTCCAAGAAGGAGTCTAGATGCTCGATCGGGCTCTCTATGGGTGCACCCGCAAACTAATCCTGCTGGATCCATGTCACCAAGGACGGCTTTAGCTCAAAGCTTTGGGCCATAATAGCTGGAGGACGGATGGCGGAAGTGGACTCGATAGATGGCATCGAGTACTCCAACAGGGATTTGGGCGGGGTGTTCTCCTCCATGGATTCGGGATCCTCTCTTCTTCACTTCTCAGCGGCCAAACGCCTAAGGGTGGCGTTAATCTCTGGATCAACGGGGATCAAGTCGTTAAGACTTCTTGAACTCCTGCGCATGAAAAACAACAAACACCCGTGAAGCGACAAGTGGGAAAGAGACAGATAAAATAAGAAATAAAAATAAGAAAAATAAAAAGGAAAAAGGAGAATGCGAAAATTATCGCGAGATAGGGATAAGAGCTAGACACTAGGGTTCAAGAGATCCTAAAAGAACAAGCACGTTGCCTCCCCGGCAACGGCGCCATAAACTTGACGTGTGCCACGCTGGCGGTGACGACCGCGCGGCACGGGGGTTTAGATATTTGTAACCGCAAGCGCACGGTGTTGTAGTGTGGCTTGGGGGTCGAACACATGGAGGCTAGGATGTGCTTGTGTCAAGGAGGACCAAAATCACCCCGTGGGCGAGCTAGCCCGAATCGGTTGATGGGTTGTCACGGAAAGTAATGCAAGGTATGAACAATAAGAAAATAAACCCGGGACTTTGGTTTCCACTTCAACGAGCGACTCTTGCCGATACGGCCTACGGGTAGGATAGCGATCGGAATTAGGGTTTAATGGTGGGACGTTGCCTCTGAAAGTGGTACCGGCATCCCATGGGCCCGATATTCCGGTCGGTGCCAAGGATGATACACCGGACTTCCCGGATTCGATCAGTGGGCACTCCCATGTCCATTAACACTGATCGATTCCGGGAGCACTAAGCTCATAACGATAACTCCCAACGTCTCATCCTGTCGCTCCCGCGCGCTAGGATTCGGCGTCTACGCTAAGGGCGTGAGCTATGGCTAGGGGGTCAACCGCCAAGTTTATTCCCCCTTGGCCCAACGGTCAAAGGCGGTCTTTTTCCCGTCGATGACAATGAAACACCTCGTGTAACCGTTAGATTCCTAATCCCTATCGATTTCCTAACCCTATGGATGCATCGGGAAGAGCCCTCGAAAGGGTTTCCGCCAAAATCCCAGATTTGGGAACTACTCACAAAAATTCATTAAAAAGCGATCTAAACGAAAATGAACCGTTGAAATCATAATCAGGCGATTGAAATGCGAAGGTAGTAGAGCAATTAAGATAATACTAAAGTTTAAGAAAGATCCGACAACTTACAATAGAACAGTAATTACAGCCGTCACAATAGGAGAAAACATTAAAAACTAGCAGCTCCCCGTTTCTGGAACCCTAGGGGTTCTATTTATAGGCTCTCGTATCACCCGATCGGTTGACAAGTCAACCGATCGGGTGATCCGTTACAGATAATAAACAGAAAACGACGAGCTTTCACCCGGTCATATGAACCGGTCGGGTGAGTTCTTGGAGTGACCGGTTGGATCTTGGCGCCATCGGGTGAAGGGATCGGTTGGGTGCCCGTGTCTCCGGCTCCTCAGCATCAGCTACAGATGAACCGATCGGGTGAGAGTCACCCGATCGGTTGGAATTTGGCTCGAAAAGACAGAGAGTTGGCCCCCATTGAACCGGCCTGTGAACTGGTCGGGTGACTTTCACTTGAGCTCCGGCTGAGACCGGGTGGTGCACGCGTGCATCACCCGATCGGTTGGAGATGACCAACCGACCGGGTGAGGGGCTGAAAGATGTATTCTCCGTCGTTTGACCCCCTGGGTCACACGTGACTCCTCTCGTTGCTCCGGGGACTTGAGATATCGTCGTTAAACGTCCCCTACGCGGGCAATCTCCTACAAACATGGAGAAACAAAGAAAAGTGAAAGAAAACGAGAAAATACGAGAAAACGAATAAAAGACGCCGGAAAATACGGAGAAACACAAAAGAAAACGTGCGTGAATATATGAAATATAAACGCACGTCAATGTACACCAATATCCCAACCTATATCTACACCACCTACCCATACAAGCACACATATATTCACACACATGCACTTTCCCACATATGTCCAAAGACAATATGGACATTCCACTACTCTATCCATACAAGGATAGACATACACACATTGGTGCTTTCCCTACATGGGAACACAACTATAACATAATAGATGGGAAATGCATATATGCACTCATATCACATACGTACATATCCCCACTCACACCTCAACAAGGTATATATCCCCACTAGTTGTGATGTATCCACCAGTATACATCTACTAATAAACATATACTTATCACCTATACCTCAGAGTCACACAAGTATAACCCATACCTACTCACATATCCGTATCATGTATCTATATAAAGGCAATATATGTATACACCCACGTATTTACCCACCTAGTACAAACGCCTACACATATCCATATACCAATATAACCATTCAAGATACATGTAATTTTCATGTCATTCAAATATAAATACACATATTAAACACAAGCATACCACAACATATATAATTCAAATCTCTAAGCACAATAACTGCACTTATACACACGGGTTCACACAGTTATAGATACACACGTATACCCCCCAAATATACACCTACAGTGTAATACCCTATAGAAATTTCATCCCCAGGACTCCCTAAAGCTAGGGGTTCAAGGGTGTGTCACTTAAAGCTTTAAGGTCACTAGGGTCACTACCCACCTTAGGGCGAACCTATCTCAATCACCTACTGAAGCATTACATGTACTATCCGTATGCACATCGCAGTAAGTTGACCTGCATGGGCCACCAAAAACTGTCACGCCCCGTTCCCCAGAATACTTGGCAATTAAATTACATAAATTTTTTTCTTCCAAGTATCCTGAAGAATGAAGGTGAAGAGAGAGAAAGAAGAGACTGAATAAGCAGGCCACTGCGTACATGATGGGATAGTACAAATGCGGCTATATTAGAATATCAACGACTGATAAATAGTATAGAACAACAACAACTATTTTATACAACATCTTTCATTTACGTACATAGCCCAAGCTCACCACTACACATACACTGCCATACTCCACCTTTCAAGACAACAATATCACACCACAAGATAGCTCACACCAAGTGCTACCCTGAACTCAACTCCAAGTCTTCTCCAATCAAGCTGTCTTTGCACCTGAAAAATTAAGGGGGAGCACGTCAATGCGTGCCCAGTAGGAACCAACTTGGGTTTGGAACTCCATTTAAGGTTATCAAATCACAAGGCAAGCAAGGGAAATAGAGCATGTAATAAGGTGATATAATGAAAATTAAATAGTTAAACAAGGGAATCATACATGTGGTCCAATGTCAAGTTACTGCAAGAAAAGTGTTAGCATGAATAATAATAATAATAAGTATTCAAGCAACCAATATCCAATAAGGTAAGGGCAAGTGCCTGAGAGAAAACACAAAGTCACTAGGAAGCAGGCAAAGGGAAAGGAAAGTGCTGCCAACAGATGGA
This sequence comes from Scilla litardierei, assembly GCA_030789695.1. Classification (NCBI taxonomy): domain Eukaryota; kingdom Viridiplantae; phylum Streptophyta; class Magnoliopsida; order Asparagales; family Asparagaceae; genus Scilla; species Scilla litardierei. The sequence goes on along the minus strand of CM061142.1, from coordinate 314,267,330 downwards.
GTAATACGCAAATTCTTACTTTATTATTATTTTATAATTGAGTTAATTGGAACTTGGGTAAACTGTGTGATACCAGGACCTGGACTTCACCCCGAATTTGGGGTGAAAATAGCACACGACGCAGTGGACACGGGCACTGTACGCCGGGCCTCTCACCTCCCCCGTCCCTGGCAGGAGTGAGGCTCTCCACATATAACCCAACCTCCGTATGACCCCTCCACTCCCGGTGAAGGTGAGTGGTTTTAAATATTCCCTACACTCCCGGTAAAGGCGAGTGGGTGTAAACTCCACACATCACATAATCATCTCCCAACTTCACAGTCCAGGCCTCATACCCACAATTTACTCAAATCCCACCTAAACTCGGGATTTGCTAACTCACCCTCCTTAGAGAGGATTGAGACATTCTAAACTTCATTTAACATTATATATATAGCACTGAAGGGGACAAATTGCATGGTTTTACATTCTACACTCATATCAACATGGGTCATGCACCGAAGTGCCATGCCCTTCAACATAGACATTTCAATTCATCACTCATAACACATGATACCATGCTTCACATGACCCCATCATTGTTATTTCGCAACAGATTTCATAGCACAATTATTTACAAGCTCACTTCTTATATTATTCAACTTACACTTCATTGCGGCATTTTCACGAACACGTGGTGGACGTGTCGGGTACGTCCGTAAGAACATTAACAGATCAATTGGCATGACGTATCATTAATATAATTTGCACGTAAAAACAACAATCATGTGCCATTGTGAGTGGAATAACCACCATACACAATTTAACACAACACTTAACCATTCAGCTTGCAAGAATTAGTAGACATTGCCAATACATGAGCATATTACATCAGGTTTCACTGAGAATTTGGAAAAGTGTTCCAAATGAAAGTTGTAGATATATTAGTCCTTGATTCACACATAAACTTTCATTGCAAAATATTTAGTGTGCGATTTATGGTGAATTAATTGGTAAAGTGTGGCAAATCTGTTTTTCAGACAGATTTCAGGGCCTGTATTGTGAGCCACTTTTGTGCATGTTGGAGGCCGAAATTCAACATATAAGCACTCTTCTTAACTTTTAGAAAAACTTGTTAGCTTTCCAACAAGACCAAGATCATAAAATTTCATTGAGTGTGCAGGTCTCTAGGCCACGTTTTCTGAAATGTGTCAACACTGGAAATCAAACAGACATGCAGTAAAGATGGATTTATTGCTCCTAATTTCTGAATTGAAACTATATCAAACTTTATATGGTTTTGGGGTAGAACTTCAAGATCTACAAGCTCATATTTTGTCGAAACTAAATTCGAGCTATAGTAACATTAATTACAGCAACAACACAAAACAAAAATTCATGCTTTTAAAGGAGATGTTTTTACTAAGAATTTCAAGGGATACTTTGTGAAATTGAAACATGGCTCATGAAATTTCACCATCCCTAATTCATATCAAGTAAAACATGCTATAAAAACAAAATAACAACAATCAATTTAATGGAATTCCAAATCCAAGAGATTCCTACCTCAAATCTCCATTTTTCTCCTTTCTTTCTCTTTTTTCTTATCCATCTTCTTCTATCTTGAAGCAAGCTTGTAACCCTTCTAATTAGAATTAGAATTTAGGGGTTTTGAGTTGGATAAGGAGGGGAAATGAGGACTAGGGTGGCCGGCCATGGTGATAGGGAAAAGAAAGAGAAAAAGGGGAAAAGAGACGGTGGAAAAGAAAAGAAAGTAAAAGAGTTTTAAAGAAGGTTCTTTTGAAATATCTCCATATAGAATCCTCCCTTAGGATAAGCATGCCACATATAAAATGACCAAAATATCCTCTTAACTTCTTACTAATTACAAGTGTGCCATTACTTTATGCATCGACCACTTAAGTATGTACGCTCAGCAGTTTTAGTCAAAAAGACCGTTTTGCCCCTGACTTTTGTAAAAATTTACGGGGGTTTCCATTGACCTCTAACCCGTTTCACACTAGCATGGCACCCCTTACTCACATCCATGCACATCCATGCATGCATACACACGTCCAACACATTTCTGATGTTTTACACCCACAACGTCTTTCGCACTTCTCCGCATTCACACTTCGCATTCGCTTTCCTTAGCCACGTATTACGGCCCAATCCCCCTTGTGCTACGTCACATACATCGATGCCTACGCTTATCTCATGCCTACCCATGTATCGCGAGTAGAAATACCACGTGTGTTCAGTAGAATACATGTATAGTGCAAAATAGGACAAGCCATCTTTGGTTGCAGAATCGGCTCTCGTCTTATTGAGAACTCGACCCTTCCTCAAGATAGGGTCGTTTTGGAAAGAGTTGACTACGAGAGGTTGGCCACCTTCGCGGTTCAATGAGGTCTTCAGGTAAAATTAATCCTCGTTATCTCTGACCTGAAGTTTGGTATCTGAATTAAAGCATTTGTATGTCTATAGGTGTCTTTAGCCACCACAGACCAGCGTCAACGTTCTTCAGTGGTAGCTAATTTTGAGTCCAAAGTGACCCACCAGACTAGGCGGATGGAGTCTGCCAAAAAAGCCATCGAGCAGGCAAAGGTGAAGTTGCAACGATGGAATCTTCGTAAGGCCATGTGTAAGTCTTAGTTAAGAGGAGCTGAGCGAGAGCTGGCTGAAACTCGTAAAAGAGAGGCCGCTCTTAAAATGGAAGCCAAAGACCAGCTAAAAAAAGAAGTTGCTCAGAAGGAGCGGGCCAAGGTACAACTGCTCGCAGAGCAGAAGAGGAAGACAGATGGAACTGAGGATCAGGCTCAGTTATCTATTGCCTTTCAAGGATTCAACCCGAAGGAGATCGCTAAGAAAGCTGTTCAAGAATCCAAGGACAGTCTTTGTGATCTAGACGAGCTTTATAGGTTTGGCTTCGAATGATGTTGGCATGAGGTAAAGCAGATTTTCCTGCTTTAGCTACCGACATTGATCAGATATACATGCCCTTGGACAACGATGATCCAGAGAGCCCAACAGATGAGGCTTTTGGTATTGCACCCAGTGGTGGAACCAGCCCTTTGGAAGTATGGGGGCACAATTTAATATTAATAAAAATAATATTATTAAATTAATAAACTAAAAAACAATCAATACCTTACAACAATCTTCTACGTGGTTGTATATTCTGATAATACTTCATAATGTCTTCATTCGAAATTTGATCAAAAACTTCTTTCTCAATGTATGTTATCAAACAATCATTAAGCCACTCATGTGCCAATTGATTACGTAGTCGGGTCTTCACAATCTTCATAGCTGAAAATTCTCTCTCCACTTTTGCAGTTGAAATCGGTAAAGTTGAGGCTAATGTGATACGTCTAAAAACCAGCTGATACACCAAATAACATCTTTTCGCAACCATCTTTTCAACAAGATTGGTAATTTCTTTGACATCCGAGAATAAGTCACTAGAGCTCATATCAAGAATATAATTGTCAAGATGATGCCCAATTTCTACAAGTTCTATTGAAAAGAAATCATTTGCATATATCTGAGCAATATGGCAATTCTTCTTTCTTAAAGGAAAAGAATGAGTTAATGGAACTCAGACATTCCACACATAGAAGCAACTCCATATTTATCTCAGAAAAATGATTATTAAGCTCCTAAAGTTGCATGTCTATTATGCTCTAAAATAGTTCAACCCGATAGTGATGCAAGTTTGTCATTTCATCGACTTTCCATTTTCTTCGTCCACAAGCCTTGAATTTATCATCCATATCAGGAATAACAATTTCAAACTTATTTCAGAAAGAAGAGGTATCATTCAACAAAGAATCACATCCACCATCTCTCATCATCTGTAGCCTCAACTTGCATACATGTACTAATCTCATCGCATTCTGAATATCCTGATATTCTCTTTGCAATAATTGTGACAATTCATTTGTAACTCCAAGAATGTTTACCATGAGATGTAAGGTGAATATAAAATCAAAAGATTGCATAACATCCAACAAAACACTAGCATCAACTGAATGTGTATCATTCACCCCATCCTCTATAACATTCGCAAGTACTTCAATTACAGATGAATACATGTTCATGAGACTAATTAATGAAGTATAATGTGAGCTCCAACGAGTGTCACCCGGCCTCTTTAAGTTGGTTTCCTGATTCAAACCCTGTCATCTAATCAAATCTCCATTCTGTAATGCTTCACGAAAATTATTATGTTGGATGGATTTAAGAGCATCACTCCTCTTACACGATGCTCCAATAGTATTCAAAATTCTTGAAACAAATTCAAGAGAGACTTAACTTGGAAATACTTCTTTGCAACAGCCACTAGAATCAACTGAATTTGATGAGCAAAACAATACACATAAAAAGCATATGGGTTATCTCTTAGGATAAGTGCTTTCAAGTCATTATATGCACCTTGCATATTACTTGCACCATCATACCATTGACCACATAATATCGATATACTTAACTGATGTCGAGTAAATAATTCTTCCAAAGCAGCTTTAAATGAAATAGCAGTAGTAGAGGAAACATGTTGAATACTAATGAATCAACGTCCATACTTGTTCACATATCTTAAAGATACACCCATTTGCTCATTTGTTGCTATATCACAAGCCTCGTCAACCAAAATAGAGAAATAAGAATTACCCATATCCTTTATAATTGTATTTAAGGTCTCAACTACAGCAGCTCGACAAAGCTCCTTTGCACCTTTGGTGAAGTCAACTGAAGCCTTTTAGAAGCATTGGCAAATGATAGATTCTTAACTTCATCATTGTAATCAGCAAGAAAGTGAAAGATCCAAAGATAGTTTCCCTGATTCCATGATTAATTAGACTCATCGTGACCACAAAGTGGTAACCCATGGCACAAAAGAAATCTAACACAGTCAGAAGCAGCAGTTAACAACACTCGGTATTTCATTTTATCCTTAGAATCTTACTACTAAACATTGCAAGGATACTCTGTAGTTGATTTATCAAGTCCTTACATTTATGCCTTGCTTCATTATTAGAACTGTTGATCTTTCCAACATGAACCTTAATCCTTTCTTTCTTTTTCTAGTTTCTAAATCCTTCATTCACAAAAGAACCACCTATGCTTTAAAAAGAAACAGTTTGCCATTGTAGTTTGAAGAGATAACAATACAAACAAAATGCAGCATCTTTGACTATGCTATACTCTAGCCAACTAGGATACTCGTTGAACCAATTAGGGTTGAATCTTCTTGGTTTTTTCCCAATCACTTTGATTGGGAAGTCACGATCAATGGGCTGACAAGGACCCTTCTGAAGGTAAGATCTTCTAACTTCATCCCTAATGTTGACACCATAGCTCCAAATTGAAGGTCTAAGCCCATGGTCTACAGGGAGACTTGATACATCGACTATTACATGACTTTTATTTAAATTAGGGCTTGCTCCTTAGTAGATTGAGATGAATCATCTATTGACTTTCGTTTGACGTATCTCTCCATTTAAGAAATATTCTACAAAGAACATTTTAAATTAGAGCTTAAGAATACTTTCGAAACACAACATTGTATGTATTAGAACACCATGATTATCAGTAAACATCTAATTACATCAAAAAAAATAAACATCCAAATCATTAAAGACCAAAAAGTGGGGGTTCAAAAATCATACCTTGATCACAAAATGACTGAAACAAGAGGAGCAATGAGTGCCCAATGGCCACACCTCAACCACATCACCAAATGAATTGTGGACTATGGAAATTTTTCGAATCAACTCAAGACCACAAAGATTCTGAAAAGACGAGGAAAAATAATCAACTGTGAATTAGTCCGGAAAAACAAGATATTTGATCACATTGTTAATCAATTAGCTATAATTCCAAATGTAAGTAGCAAACAAAAATTTACAAATAGTCTCGTAGTAAAATGTTATTAGGTCTCGTTTACCTTGATCACTTAAACTCAAATCTATCAAATTATCAATTAACAAAAGACTAAACCTAGATTAAATCAAATGCCAAAATCTTTAATTAATTTGATTGCTTTTAATTAAATCAATTATCAAATGCCAACATCTTTAATCAAATGCCAACGTCATTACCTTGATCACTTAGTTGCCATTCTGATTCATATACATCTTAAGTTTGTGATGTTTCTGTATGCTATCTATATTCATCTTATGATTTTATTAGAAGTATCTTTATTTCTAATATGCATAAAATCAGAATGAAAATGAAATTGATTCCATTGGTGATGAAGATTGAAGATGGCATCAATTAGGGATAGTTGTGTTGTGTCTCCAAAAATGCAGTTTCGATACAAATTGTATATGTAAATTTTGGTTCAGATTATTAATAAAGAAATTTTTTAGAGGAAAGAATTTAAACACAATCTATTGCTAGTTTTTTAACTTCCCACACAGAAAAAACTCTTTTTTGCCAATAATAATGTAATTGTTGAGGCGGTGCAATACACCCGAAGAAGCAAAAGAATCAGATTTTTTGGGAAGTCATCGTTCCGATCAAGCTTTGACTTTGAATCAAAGACAACAGTCGAAGAAGTAAAAGGATCAGATTTTTTGGGAAGTCATCAATCCGATCGAGCTTCGACTTCGAATCAAAGACAGCAGCCGAAGAAGAAAAAAGATCAGATTTTTTTGGAAGTCTTCATTGCGATCGATCTTCAAATTCGAATTAAAGATAGCAGCCTTGAATTTATCCTTTGATCGATCGATCTCGCTCTAGCGTCTCTCGGACAAAATGGGTTAGTCAGTTAGAGGCAAAGAAAACAAAGGGGAAAATGAAGAGAATAAGGGCATGTTCTTTGGCACGGAATAGGCCTGGGAATGCAAATATGGTCACTGTTCATGTGATTTCTCCCGTTGATTCCCTGCGTTCTGTTCTTTTGCCTAAAAAGCAAACTGTGGAATTGGCCGACGTGGAGGGAGGGATTGGGAATCCATGGGGCTATCAGAAGTTTTTTGTTTTGGGTTGGAATACAAATGAATAGGCTGGTTTTGTGGGGCCTGCTGTCACTATCAAGCTCATCTCTCTCTCCTCCCTCCAACTCACCTCCTTTCCACTTTCTCCTTCCAATTCTTCGTTCCCAAAAGAACACAAGAATAGAATGTGGACCCTACTTTCTATTCCAAAGCCTACTTTCCATACTCCATTCCACCCAAAAGAACACAAAACTCCATTTTCTCTCTCCTAGGAATACAAACTTCCCCCCAATTCCATTTTTCCTATTCCAACAAAAGAACAGGCCCTAAAGAGAATGCAACAGCGCAAGAAGAGAGAAACAAAGTTGGGAAAAAAATTCATATCTATTCCCCCATCACATCAGCCCGCTATAGCCTATCCCCATCACATCTCTTAAATGGGGGGCCTGCGGCATGAGCCAAACACTGAAGCACACTGGTTGAAGATAAAAAACAAGGAAAAAAAGTTTTTTGACTTTTCCCCCCAACACATCAGCTCACAGACCAGTCTGAACTATAGACTACAGTCCTATCTCTTTATTATGTAGGGGCCCATGCCTTGAATTAGATGCACTGCATTTAAATTTTCAGTAGTAAAAAAAATTTCCACCTTTCTTGTGGGGGCCGGTGCCCCCACAGTCATATGCACAGTTCCGCCCCTGACTGCACCCTCAAGGGATCAAGTAAATATTGCATTGGCTGATAGAACAAAAGAAACTCTTCTTCCTGATCATATGATATCACGTCCCACTTCCCAAATATGGAAGGCGAGATGTTAGAAGGTCCGCTCGGACTGGGAGCTGTGAAGCTGCAGTCCGATAAGCATCTGTGAATGATACAAATTGCAGGTTCTTGTAATACGACGAAACAACAACAATGATAAATAGAAAGCAGAAATAGAAATATCCACCAACAACATCCAACAAGTATTCCAACATCACAGAGAAAAGTCACAAGAGTACATAGTGAACAAAAGGCCTAAGTCATGGCCGAAACATAAACAGAGAGAGATAGGTGCTACGCACCGAAACCTAACAGCAACTACTGAAACAGCTACAACTAAAAGAAGTCTCTAAGTGAGTCTAGGACTGGTCACCAGTGTCCTCAAACTCAGCCTCTGCAGGAACCTCGAACTCTACGCCCACGTTCTGCTCGTCCCCTGTAACTGACTCTGTCTCTAAACCTGACATGTGACACCAAAAGAGAAGAGGGCACATATCAGCAAAAGTCTCCCAAAGGAAAGTGAAGGACTTTTGTGCAAGGATATAAATAAAAGTAAAGAGACTATCAGTTCTAATATGATGGAATGGCATGGCATTAAAAGTATGCAACAATTTAAAATTACATGATGGAAACAAGCAAGCACGTCATAGCAGAAACTACAAAAAACACTATTTCACGAATCACGAACACTATTTTTTCACATTGTGCACAGGGTTTACTCCTTACAGCTGAAGGTGCGGATCAGGCACACTTCTACGCTGCATGATAGCTTAACCCACCCATCCATGTGTATCGAGCGTTGGCTACCCAACAACACTGAGCTCACTTCTGGATCACGAGTTAGAAAGTGTTTTTGGTTTGGCATATGGTTGTGCCCGTAAAGCAGGTGCCTAGCCTCAATAGTTTACAATTAGTGTCTCGTGTGCTACGCAATCACGATGGAACAATTTGATGCATGACATGACATGGTAATGAGTAGTTAAAAGTGTGTACCGTTAATTGAAAGTAAACTTCACAGGCAGCATGAAATGATAGCATGGTAAAGGTGTCGGATCTAGCTTCGTTGTCAAGCTAGATCTAGTAAGGCGTCTAGGCGACTACCATTTCATCGCCTAGTCTCTTTTATACTACTACACAAATTGGCCTAAAACATGGCCTAAACAATTACTGGCAAGTATCACTTGCCTGTTTTCGGCGATATCGGTTGCCGTGGGTTCGTCTCGACGGGCGTTACGCTATGGAACGACTGGTTCTCTGTTAAACATATCTCTAAATTAGGATCGTTCGACGGAATAATAGTTCTTTTTTTCTTTTTAATTAGGTCCTCTATCCTAGGGTGACTTCATCACATGTTATAAACATAACTTACTGTTACACTATGTTATAATATCTATAGCATTATTGAATGTTTCTGCTAGTTAAAATGAGGTATCGCGAACTCATTTTATAAGGCTGAAATATTACTAGTATGAAGGTTATATCTAACAAACTGACACTGCATTTTATATTTAATAACCTGACTGTACACGTGTATAGGTTAACCTTACCAGTTTATTAATTTTACACTAAACAATTATATAACATGTCTAACATAATATCAGCCTGACGTCTTCATACAACACGTATTAACCTACTTCATTAGTGTACTATATTAGATTACTGTTCTTGTAAAGGTTAATGTCCTCATTTGGTACTAACTCATTTCTTATAAAGTGAATATTATAACTAAACTAATCGTACTGACATTATACATTAGCTTGCTGATAATATAACACTAATAACTTACTAATAACTTACTGTTATTTAATCCCTAACAAGGTTTACTTTGTGTTTTAAACTAACTGCTGCTGCTACCATTATATATAAATGTAAGAATTAATATTAAAGATAAATAACTAAAACTTAATCAGCCTTTAATAACTAACTAAAGTATATGGGGTTATATACTGTTCTGGATGTATTTAAGACATGCAAATGAATAACATGCAGCTGTAAATGAAAGTAACCACTCATGTGTTTGGTTCGCAGACTGGCGGACGTGCAGCGCAGTTAGTGGCAGTCTGGGCAGCGTACGGTGGCGGGGTTGCGACCTTGGGCGAAGAGTTGAACGACCTGGGGTTGGCCGGAGAGTTCTGCGCATGGAGGGCTGGGGCGTGGGTCCGTGGAGGCTGCGGGCTGAGTTGCACGAGGAAGAAGATGGTTTCGGCCTCTTAAGGGTTGTGTGTGGGTTGTCCGAAGGAAGAAGGAGAACTGGACGTGTGTTAGGCACGTAGAGGAGATGAACGGTGGTTTTTGGAGAAGCTGATGGCCTGGGTCTGTAGCGTGCGGCTCTCGAAGTGTTACGCCTGGGAGAGACGGGGAGGGGTGCATGCAAGTCGGGTCTCAGAGAGGAGGCCATGGGGTGGGTCGTGCGGCGTTGCGTTGCATGGAGATGAGATCTCCTGGAGCAAGTTGTGCATGCATGAGGAGAGAATGGGTGTATGGCTCTTCAGCTTTTCTTGGGTTATTGTTTTGTAGGGACAGACTCTTAGAGATGGCAGCTGTAGGATAGCCCTAGGGCTCTAGGCTTTGGTTTTTATCCGAGTTTACAAAGGTAACAGCAGCACGTGAAAGCCCTGGGAGAGGTTTGGGTTATATCTCTTTTGTAGAGTAGGGTTAGAAGAGGGAACGTGGGGAAGTTGTACTTGCACATGGGAGAGAGAGGAATGTGGGCGATGTGGAAGCCCGGGGAGTGGTTGTTGATGTGGGATAAGGGTGTGTTGTTGGTCAGGATTGTTATTGGTATCAGTTAGGATTTTAGAGGAGATTAATTAGGATTGTTGTTATTATTAATTAAGGTTTGTTGACAGATGCCCCCTTTTGTTTAAAAACGTTAGGATTTAAAATGTTATGTTTTGAAAATCAGTAGGTTTGGTTTTAAAAAAAATCCAAAGTATCCTTTATTTTAAATATAGTTAAGGGAAATGTTAATGATAATAAGATTATTACAACTCTACTTCCTAGGTGTTTCTGCTATTTTTCGCAGAACACATTAATGGTACGGAGAGTGTGGGGTCAACGCGGTCAAAGGGAGGGACACGCGGGACCCCCGAGTTGTCGTGGCTGTAGCTCGAGACGGAGATGACCGGTGGGGTCGACCGACGGCGCGTTCGCTCGAGCGGGAAGGCGCGGCCCCGTTCTTTGGCGTGCCGAGGGGTAGCCTCGGCGAGATGACAGCCTCCGGGATCGGTTGAAGGCAGAGTCGCTCGCAGCGGGGCGCACGGATCCTCGCGTCGGCTCGGCGAGGGGTAGCCTCGGCAGAGCGACGTCCTCGTGATGGAGGAGACGAACGAGGTCGGGGACGAGGGCGCTTGGCTCCGGCTGGAAGGACGCCGAGGGGTAGCCTCGGCGTCGCTGGAACTCCTGGACCTGAATAGACGAGAGAGCTCGTCAGGGGGGTCGGACCTTGGTTCCGACCGAAGCCCCTCCGATGCCAAAGTCAGATCTGGTCTGATAAGTGCTTGGTGGGATCGAGTATGGCTCGCGGAGAGACCGATACTCGAGTCCTCGGGCCGAGCTTTGGAGGAGAAATATTCAAGGTGGAAGAAGGTGTAAGATGGGAGTATGAGGTACCTCCGTTGTAGGTGGTGAAGATCCGGCCCTTTTCAAATGACGCACGCCCCCTCCTCATATAGACGAACCATGCTCATCATGTGCCATGATGTGACATCATGGCCGCCATTCATGGGGTCGTGCAAATGGGGAAGGGTTGACCCCCTCTAATTGCGCCCACTTGATGACGCCATGAAGGTGGAGTCATGGCCATGAATAATTGCCATCATTGGCGGGCCATGAAGGCTGGAGTAATGGGCATTGCGGTTGCCATAATTGGCGGGCCATAATGGCGGGGGAATGATGGCCATTAAGCCTGGCCATGAAGTCGGTTGCCATATTTGGCGAGCCATGAAGGTGGCTGCCATAATTGGCGGATCATGATGGCACGGGGCGGCTGCCATAAATGGCGAAGGCTTCCTCGATTTGGGACCCGATTTCCTCCACTACAAAAGTGGGCAGCCTTTTGGGCCTTCATCTTGGGCGGATAAGCGCGGCCCACCCGTGAGATCTCTGAGGCCGGGGCCCAAGGCCGTAGCAGGCCGGTTGACCGGTCGTCGTTGACTTGGCTCTTCCGGGCCCGGTCAAAATAGCCGTAACAATTGCCCCCATCTTCCGAGCTCTACCATTGTTAAGGTTGAGGTCGGGAGATGTAGTATAAGGGGGGAGAAGATGCTCTTTCTTTTTTCTTTTCAAAGGAGATTCGTTCGGTGGCGAGGGGAGTTGCCCCTCGGCTTATGGCCGACGAAGGAGATTCGTTCGGTGGCGAGGGGAGTTGCCCCTCGGCTTACGGCCGACGAAGGAGATTCGTTCGGTGGCGAGGGGAGTTGCCCCTCGGCTTACGGCCGATGAAGGAGTTTCGTTCGGTGGCGAGGGGAGTTGCCCCTCGGCTTACGGCCGACGAAGGAGATTCGTTCAGCGGAAGGAGTTGCCCCCAGCACTGAGATTGAGCTCGTTCGTTCAGTTGCGAGGGGAGTTGCCCCTTGGCTTACGGCCGACGAAGGAGATCCGCTCGGTGGCGAGGGGAGTTGCCCCTCGGCTTACGGCCGACGAAGGAGATTCGTTCGGTGGCGAGGGGAGTTGCCCCTCGGCTTACGGCTGACGAAGGAGATTCGTTCGGTGGCGAGGGGAGTTGCCCCTCGGCTTACGGCCGACGAAGGAGATTCGTTCGGTGGCGAGGGGAGTTGCCCCTCGGCTTACGGCCGACGAAGGAGTTTCGTTCGGTGGCGAGGGGAGTTGCCCCTCGGCTTACGGCCGACGAAGGAGATTCGTTCGGTGGCGAGGGGAGTTGCCCCTCGGCTTACGGCCGACGAAGGCGATTCGTTCAGCGGAAGGAGTTTCCCCCAGCACTGAGATTGAGCTCGTTTGTTTGGTTGCGAGGGGAGTTGCCCCTCGGCTTACGGCCGACGAAGGAGATCCGCTCGGTGGCGAGGGGAGTTGCCCCTCGGCTTACGGCCGACGAAGGAGATCCGCTCGGTGGCGAGGTGAGTTGCCCCTCGGCTTACGGCTGACAAAGGAGATCCGCCCGGTGGCGAGGGGAGTTGCCCCTCGGCTCACGGCCGGCGAAAAGGGTGAGGACCTTGTGAAGCCTTTCGAAGATTCCATGGTGGCGCTCTGCCATTGCTTCGTCCAGATCGGTGGATGCAGGAGTTGTTCGGTAAGCGGGGACCCAGCAGCACGGTCGGAGGAGCGGTCTGGATGCTCGACTGGTTCAACAGCTCCGTCGCAGTGGGGATAACTTTGTAAGCTCGACGAGGTGGCTTGGCGTTGAAACTCAGATACTTGGCAAGGCGGTCGGACTTGTCTGGTCGGCCTCCTCCTGGGTTGGTTAAACTGGTGTGGTCGGTCTCCTCTTGGATGGGTCGGCCTCATCTAGACACAGCTCCAGTTCCATTTCCAACTTCAGCTCCAGCTTTTGTCTGGATCGTATCTCCAGCTCCAGCTCCTGCTCCTGCTCCAGCTCTGGCTCCAGCTTTTGTCTGGATCCTAGCTTCTGCTCCAGTTCCTGCTCTCGCTCCAGCTCCCGCTTTTGTCTGTTTGGCGGTATGACCAAGGTAGCTCGGTAAGGGCGGCACAGTGATGGGAGCTCAGCCCAAATGTTTGGCGATGGCAGCACGGTGTTGGTATGGCGGACGTCGAGACAATGGCCAGAGATGGTGGTAGGGCCATCGATGAAGGCCGAGTCGGGGCTAAGCCCGACGCCTGCGAGGGTCGTCGGTGCTGTCTCTTGTCTGAACTCGATCGAGATCTCATTCTCCTTGGCGACCTTGCCGGGCCACTCGCAGCCCCGCGTCTTCCTGGCCCGTCCCCGGATCTAGACGCACTCCTTGCGCCTCTCCCTCACGTTGGCCGAGGCCACAATGCCGGCCGCCGTGATCTCCGGCGTTGTCGCGACCATGGCAGCCTTGTCTACAAGCTTTTTGTGAGACATTTGTTGAAACCGGAGGATGTGGCTTTTTATCACCACCTCGCAAGAAGTTTAAGAGAGGAGAATTGTTTAGGGAAGTTCTTGTAATTGTCTGAAAGCACACAATTAATTAGCAATGGGGGAAGAGGATAGTTTGACCTTTTTGCTGGGTCGGCTTCAGCCTCGGCCTGGACTGTTCAGCCTCGGCCTCGGCCTGAACTGGTCGGCCTCGTCGGGGGTCGGCCTCGGCCTAGACTGGTCGGCCTCGGCCTCGGCCTCGGGTCGAAGCTTCGGTTAGGAGGCATCCGGATGCTCGAATACGCCTTGAGCTCGGAGGTTGGAGCTTGGCTCAGGGCGGTGGGTCGAGGCCGGATCGAACGCTCGGGAGCGAGCCCCGATGAAGCCCCGTTGCCGTAGTCGGATGCCGAACTCCACCTGGTGGCAAGATCGGATCAAAGGCTCGGAATCGAGCCTGGATGAGGCCCTGTGATTTCGAGCGTCGATTGGCCCGAAGCTCTGTTGGGCCGATTTCCTCCTCCCGGTCAAGGATCAGGGGGGATCAGCAGTGTGGAGAATGAGAATGCTCGCATCGTAGATCACAACAGCCTTTGCGGGGATCTCGGAGCGCTTCTGACGGGTCTGGCGGCATAATCTCTGACAACGATCGGGAAGGCGTCCGATGTAGTGAGTCGAGCTTGTTGTCGAGGATGAGCCCCCCGGGTTGGGAGCATCGCCATCGGTCGTCGAGCCAGAACCCGCTCATCGATCCCTTGCGACATGTGAGATCCTAGGCGGGGAGATCCGCGGGATCCCTCGCAGAGATTCTTGAAGATTTCCTGCATCTGATGCTTTGATGGCACGCTCGGATGGTCGGATGTTGGAAGTCAGGCCGATGCTGAGCCGTGGCGCTCCTTTGGCGAAGGTCTGGGCGTCGGGCAGCAGCGACGTGTTCCACCGTCGACATCTCGTCGACAGCAGTGGGGTCGGTGAGAGAGAAGTCCAAAAGGCATCGATCGAACTCCGGCGGCAACCTTCACTACGGCCTCGGGGCCAAGATCTGGTGTTCGCAGTTGAGGTGACAGCCGAGGTGCTCAGTTATTGTTCCCGAAGCAACGGCGGTGATGAGCACCAGCAGATCAATCGGCATGTTGTTCCCTCTCAGCTTCCCTATACCAATCATGGGTCCTGGCGAGTCCGCAGCCAGATGGTCGACATGGTTGGTGGTTTTGCACGCTCAGCAGTTCGGTAGTGGGAGCTGCTGGGCAAGGGGATCTCGGCTCCGCTCTTGAGCTTTTCATGGCCGTATGTCTCGAGTTTGCAAAAAATTGGAGGAAGGATAGTCGTTAAGAGAGCATCTCAGTTAGTAGATGGAAATCAATCAATTAATAAGGATTCGGTAATAGATCGACCTTTTTGTTGGGTCGGTCTCGCTTGTTCGGCCTCGTCCACTGCGGAGGATGTGGCTGGTTTATCTCGAACTTCTTGCTAGGAGCGTTCGGAGCTCGGCTTGGGGACGAGGTAGTTTTGGCGGCCTGGCGACATCCTCCTTTCATGATCTTCAAGTGTCTCATGCAGGATCCTTGAAGAGATGGAATATTTGTGGGGACAGCGGGTAGGAGCCACTTTACCGCAGGGGCGGTATCGATTTGTGGTTCCCAACAACAGCTTGCAGGACAGTGAACCGATGAAGAAGATTCATTGTTTGGATCCTTCTTTATTACTACGATGCCTCTATCACAACAAATTGAGCGGTGTCGGCATACGTCGATCGCGCCACAACTACACCGAGAAGCTCTTGGAGGAAGAGGGGTGGAAACCGGTTTTTGGATTTGGGTGACACTGCTGATTTTCGTCAGGGTTCACCTGCGTCAACCCCCAGTTGACCTCCGAACGGGGTGGATTCACCCTGGGATTTCACCGATCGCGGGTTCGAGCGCTTCCTGAACCATGTGGAGAGCGAATCTATCGCCGAACTCGGGTTCATGGAGATGATCAGAGATCTCGCGCTGCTCTTTGCCCGGACAAATCTCCCACCGACTGGAAGAACTCGGACAGATCGGCTCAAGCGTGGTAGGAAGATTGCCGATTGCCCGGGGATGGAGGCCCGGCATGAAGGCGCAGCTGCTTGGACAGGCTCCGATGAATGGCGATCTCGGCTTGCTCGAGACGTAGGGCGAGCTCCGAGAAGCTGCTCGGGAAGGAGACTGCTAGTCAATCGGTGTAGATCGTGACCATCTGCTTCGATCTCCCGGCAACGATGACGGATTAGGAGACAACCTTGTCGAGATCCAAGTCGGGTGACGGTCGCCTTCTCCGTGGGTCGCCTTCATCTGGTCTGGTCAACGACTCGACGACTTCGCCGATGATCCCAGCAATGGTTTCGGCTTTATGGTTGAGGGGAAGGCTTCTCGGTTCCGATCTCATCAGAATCGGATCCGGTGTTCTCCCGAAGTTGTTGGTTTCTTTGATGCCCCCAATTTTGCGATGGGTCCTTCGTCATTCGGACGTTGTAATTCGATGGCCATTCGTAGAAATCAAGTGGCCCTTTCGACGCCAGGGAAGGGGCTTTAATGGAAGAGAGATTTTGGGCAAGATTGTCGTTTCGTGGCAATTTTTCATGCAAGGGGGGTTCTGGATGTGAGGTCCAAATTCTTGAGAGGTGACAGAGACTTGAACTTGAAAGACATGTTGTCCTCTTTGGTCTTTCGGACATTTGATTAACTGAAATGAGTCGTTGTCGATGTGGATATTGACATGGGTGTTCGACTCGTTCCCACAGACGGCGCCAAATGTTTCTGCTATTTTTCGCAGAACACATTAATTGTACGGAGAGTGTGGGGTCAACGCGGTCAAAGGGAGGGACACGCGGGACCCCCGAGTTGTCGTGGCTGTAGCTCGAGACGGAGATGACCGGTGGGGTCGACCGACGGCGCGTTCGCTCGAGCGGGAAGGCGCGGCCCCGTTCTTTGGCGTGCCGAGGGGTAGCCTCGGCGAGATGACAGCCTCCGGGATCGGTTGAAGGCAGAGTCGCTCGCAGCGGGGCGCACGGATCCTCGCGTCGGCTCGGCGAGGGGTAGCCTCGGTAGAGCGACGTCCTCGTGACGGAGGAGACGAACGAGGTCGGGGACGAGGGCGCTTGGCTCCGGCTGGAAGGACGCCGAGGGTTAGCCTCGGCGTCGCTGGAACTCCTGGACCTGAATAGACGAGAGAGCTCGTCAGGGGGGTCGGACCTTGGTTCTGACCGAAGCCCCTCTGATGCCAAAGTCAGATCTGGTCTGATAAGTGCTCGGTGGGATCGAGTATGGCTCGTGGAGAGACCGATACTCGAGTCCTCGGGCCGAGCTTTGGAGGAGAAATATTCAAGGTGGAAGAAGGTGTAAGATGGGAGTATGAGGTACCTCCGTTGTAGGTGGTGAAGATCCGGCCCTTTTCAAATGACGCCCGCCCCCTCCTCATATAGACGAACCATGCTCATCATGTGCCATGATGTGACATCATGGCCGCCATTCATGGGGTCGTGCAAATGGGAAAGGGTTGACCCCCTCTAATTGCGCCCACTTGATGACGCCATGAAGGTGGAGTCATGGTCATGAGTAATTGCCATCATTGGCGGGCCATGAAGGCTGGAGTAATGGGCATTGCGGTTGCCATAATTGGCGGGCCATAATGGCGGGGGAATGATGGCCATTAAGCCTGGCCATGAAGTCGGTTGCCATATTTGGCGAGCCATGAAGGTGGCTGCCATATTTGGCGGATCATGATGGCACGGGGCGGCTGCCATAAATGGCGAAGGCTTCCTCGATTTGGGACCCGATTTCCTCCGCTACAAAAGTGGGCAGCCTTTTGGGCCTTCATCTTGGGCGGATAAGCGCGGCCCGCCCGTGAGATCTCTGAGGCCGGGGCCCAAGGCCGTAGCAGGCCGGTTGACCGGTCGTCGTTGACTTGGCTCTTCCGGGCCCGGTCAAAATAGCCGTAACACTAGGCATCCAAAAATTAAAAAGGAAGTACCGGGGCGATCGCGCCTCCAAGAGGATCGTGGTTACGGGGTCCAGTCGTGCGTCTGAACTATGGAAAGTAGTTATAAAAAAATCAAATACACAAAACGCACACGTAACACGGCTACGCTCTAAAATACGTACGGTCAAAACGTGACCGTTACATCCTACCCACCTTAAGAAAAGATTCTGCCCTTGGAATATACATAAACTACGGCTCAGGAAATTAATGCGGGTAGCTCTCTCTCATCTCTTCCTCGTGCTCGCAGGTAGACTCCCCAGGTGAACCATGACGCCACTGCACTCTGACCAGGTCGACGGTCTTATTCCTCAACTGCTTCTGACGTCGGTCCAGAATCTCAACTGGTTGCTGATCATAAGTCAGGTCCGATCGGACCGTGATCTCTGAGAAATCCACAGCATGAGATGGATCACTGACGTATCGACGTAACTGCTATACGTGAAACACGTCGTGAACTCCCTTCGGTGATGGTGGCAACGCTAAGCGAGAAGCCACAGCTCTAACACGCTCCAGGACGTCAAAAGGTCCAATATACCTAGGACTCAGCTTGCCTCTCTTTCCAAATCGAATAACTCCTTGATTCGGAGAGATCTTGAGAAAAACATGGTCTCCAGGCTGAAACTCCAGTGGTCGTCATTTAGCATCTGTCCAATGCTTGAAACAGTCCTGAGCGATCCTCAGCTTCTCCCTGATGTTCCTCACAACATCCACTGCCTCCACAATCATCTTTGGCCCTAACAGCTCCCTGTCTCCAATGTCATCCCAACTCAGTGGTGATCGACATTTCTTCCCATAAAGCACGGCAAATGGTGCCATGCCAATGCTTGCCTGGTAGCTGTTATTATAGGCAAACTCCACATGATGAAGATGATCCTCCCAAGATCCCTTGAAGTCCAACATGCACGCCATCAGCATGTCTTCCAAAATCTGAATCGTCCTCTCGGACTGGCCATCTGTCTGCAGGTGGTATGCGATACTAAAATTCAGACTTGTACCCAGACTCTTCTGCAGACTCTGCCAAAACTGATATGTGAATCTTGTGTCTCTGTCTGACACGATACTCACAGGAACTCCATGAAGTCGCACGATCTCCTGCATAATTCACGTTACATCACTATCTAAACTAGGGAAAAGAAATAAAAACTGAGAGTAAAAGAATTTACCTCCATGTATCTCCTCGCTAGCATTCTTGTCGACTGTCCTACTCGGAAAGAAATAAAGTGCATAGATTTGGTCAATCGATCTACGATTACCCAAATCGCGTCATTCTGCTTCGGACTCCGAGGTAGTCCAGTCACAAAATCCATAGTGATGTGTTGCCACTTCCACTCTGGAATCGGAAGCGGTTGTAGTAACCCTGCTGTACACTGATGCTCTGCCTTAACCTGCTAGCATACCAAACACTTGGTAACGCTCCATGCCACACTTCGCTTCATGCCATGCCACCAGTAGTTCAGGCGAAGGTCCTTGTACATCTTGGTGCCACCAGGATGTACAGAATACGGTGAACTATGTGCCTCAACATGCAATTCCTCTCTAACATCTCCAGCTGGCAGACAAACTCTGGCTCCATACCTCAGCGAGCCATCCTCATGATTCAGAAAGTCTGTCCGCAGGCCGACTTTAACCTGCTCACTGATCCTCATCAGCTTCGGATTTCCAGCCTGACCTGCCTTAATCCGATCCACGATCATCGACTGTATATGCATACACATCAACAACGAAACCTCTCCAGGAAGCACAATCTCAATACCTGACTCACAGAAAAATCCTGCTGCAACCTCCATTGTGAAGTCAACATCATAACTGTTGGAAGTTTGCTCAACGCATCAGGAACCACATTCACCTTGCCAGGATGATACTGCAAGTCGATCTCATAATCCGCCATGAGCTCCAACCATCGACTCTGTCGCATGTTGAGCTCCTTCTGCTTAAAGATATATTTCAATCTTTTATGATCAGTGAAAATCTTCACCTTCTCACTCAGCAAGATATGCCTCCAAATCTTGAGCACAAATACGATTGCAGCCAACTCCAAATCGTGCGTCGGGTAATTCTTCTCATGAGCTTTAAGCTGCCGAGAAGCGTACGCGACCACATGCCCATGCTGATGCAAAATGCAACCGAGACCTTTACCAGAAGCATCGTAAAAGATCTCGAAACCTCTACTCTGATCAGGCACAGCTAGAACAGGTGCATACGTCAACCTCTCCTTCAGAATAGAAAAAGCCTCCTCACAAGCATCGGACCAAACAAATGGTATATCCTTTCTTGTCAGTCTAGTCATCGGCTCGGTAATCCGAGAGAAATCCTTGATGAAGAGCATAATATCCTACTAGCCCAAGAAAACTCCTGTTCTCAGACGCTGTCTGCGGAGTCGGCCACTCTCTGATAGCCTTGATCTTCTCCAGATCCACGGCTATGCCATCTCTTGACACCACATGTCCAAGAAAGGCAACTCTATCCAACCAGAACTAGCACTTGGAATACTTCACATACAAACGATGCTTCCTCAAAATCTCCAGAACTGTCCTCAAGTGCTCAGCATGCTCCTCTTCCGTCTTCGAATAGATCAAGATGTCGTCAATAAAGATAACGATGAGCTTATCTAAGAAGTCGTAGAATATCATGTTCATCAGGTTCATGAAAACTGTGGGTGCGTTGGTCACACCGAAAGGCATAACCACGAACTCGTAGTGTCCATACTTCGTTCTGAACGCTGTCTTTTGTACATCTTCCTTCTTCACTCTACGCTGGAGATATACGTTCCTGAGATCCAGTTTAGAGAATACCTTCGATCCTCAAGCTGATCGAAAATGTCATCTATCCGCAGCAACGGATACTTGTTCTTGATGGTGACAGCATTCAACTCTCTGTAGTCCATGCACATCCGACGCGAACCATCCTTCTTCTTCAACAGCAGAACAGGTGCTCCCCACAGAGACACACTCGAATGGATATAACCCTTCTGCAAAAGCTCGTCCAACTATCTACGTAGCTCCTCCAACTTTGTCGGAGCCATACGATATGGTGCTTTCGAAATGGGCTGCGCCCCTGGAATAAAATCAATCAAGAACTCAAGATCTCGATTGGGCGGCAGTCCGGACATCTCCTCAGGAAAGACATCATCGAAATATCTCACCACAGATTGTCTACTCACCTCCATCTGCAAAGCCACAAGTTCCACCACTGCCTTGGCTCGAACTCTGACTGGCTCAAGCGAACTGCTACCACTGCTGAACTCGAAGGTCGGATGACCAGGAATCTCAAACACCACCTTCTTCCGTCGGCAGTCAATCGTAGCGAATAAGCAACTAAGCCAATCCATCCTAAGAACATCATCATAATTGGTAATGTCGTGGATGATAAAATCGGCATAAAGCTCGAGCACACAGACTACCAAGGGACAAGATCGACAACCAAGAGATACAGAGATCACACCATTCCTCGTAGAGATATCCCAACTCTTGGAAAGAGGAAAAGTCGACAGAGAATGCTTGTCCATAAAACTCCGAGATAAGATGCACATGGATGCACCGGAGTCAAAGAGAACCTGAGCGGGACAAGCACAAACAAGAACAACCCCTAACAAACA
The DNA here is from genome assembly GCA_030789695.1 of Scilla litardierei. Classification (NCBI taxonomy): domain Eukaryota; kingdom Viridiplantae; phylum Streptophyta; class Magnoliopsida; order Asparagales; family Asparagaceae; genus Scilla; species Scilla litardierei. The sequence continues at coordinate 314,246,035 of CM061142.1, read as the reverse complement.
AACTAGCAATCAAAACATATTCTAGCAAACAGGATCTAATCTAACATGCAAGATCAACTCATGAAAAGTGAAGACTAGCCTGAGGGTTACCTACAATAACTCCATCCTCAGCCTCTGCCTCTACTGCAGTCATCGTGAAAGCTTGCCTCCTAGGCTGAACGGCCTGCTGAAAATCCTGCTTCTGGAGAATAAGAGGCGCTCCACGTCCAGCGGCTACAGGTGCTTTCCGCGGCTGTCTAGCAAGCGGGCAATCCTTCACTGAATGCTTAGCATCGCCACAAAGTAAGCACTGGCACAGAAACCTCCTGCACTGCTCCTTCATATGGCCAGTCCTGCCGCAAAAATGACACATCTTCTGACTAGGCCCACCTGGCCTCTTAAACTGCACGGACTGATTAGGTCTCATCTCAAGTCTAACCACAGCTCTGGCCTGCTCCATAGGCCTCTTCCCGGCACCTGAAAACTGCAGCTTCCTCAGATTGGTAATCAGCTCCTACCTCTTCACAGCTACCAGCAACTTCATGTAAGAGTCCAAGTCCGAATAAGACATCAAACTATGCAGATCCAAGGAGAGACCCTGCAGGAATCGCCGAGCTCGATCCTCATAGGTCCAAACCAAATTCGGTGCAAAGCGACACAACTTGGTGAACTCCTGGTGGTACTGATCCACCGTCAGATTCCCTTGCTTCAGATTGATAAACTGCTGCATCAACTCCCTCCTGGCAGCTCGAGGGAAATACTACTCATCGAATCTCGCCTTGAAAGTGGCCCAAGGGATAGGCCTCACCAGCATCTGCTCTTCTAACTCCCACCAACTACAGGCATTGTCCTTCAGTTGCTTCTTTACCAAGTCAAACCATCCATCCGGGTTAACCTTCGAGAGAAGAAGATTATCCTCTGTATTCTTCATCCATTCGTACGCAGCCAATGGTCCTTCTGACCCAGTGAAATATGACGGGCCCATCTCCCGAAACTGCTTCGCTCCCGGCTCGAAGCGAGGGGCATTCTGAAGCATGCCCTGCTACACGTGCATCATCTGCTACATCGTCCTTATTATCTCCACCGTGGTAGGTTCTCTATCAGCATCCTCACCGTTTCCTGCTCCACCACCAGCTCTAGATCCACTACCAGCTCGGGCGATGCATCTTCGCCCCATCTAAGACAAGGAAACGTTCAGATTAGACTCAATTATGACCTGAATGTTCCGAATATTTAAATGGATGTTGTTATCATTATTGTTGTTCCGATATTTTACAGATGCAAAGTCGACCTGTATGGGCCACCACTAAAACCTGTCACGCCCCGCTTCCCAAGTATGGAAGGCGAGACGTGAGAAGGTCCGTTTGGACTTGGAGCTGTGAAGCTGCAGTCCGATAAGCGTCTGTGAATGATACAAATTGCAGGTTCTTGTAATGCGACGAAACAACAACAATGATAAATAGAAAGCAGACATAGAAATATCCACCAACAACATCCAACAAGTATTCCAACATCACAGAGAAAAGTCACAAGAGTACATAGTCTGAACAAAAGGCCTAAGTCATGGCCGAAACATAAACAGAGAGAGATAGGTGCTACGCACCGAAACCTAACAGCAACTACTGAAACAGCTACAACTAAAAGAAGTCTCTAAGTGAGTCTATGACTGGTCACCAGTGTCCTCAAACTCAGCCTATGCAGGAACCTCGAACTGTACTCCCGCATACTGCTAGTCCCCTGTAACTAACTCTGTCTCTAAACCTGACATGTGACACCCAAAGAGAAGAGGGCACATGTCAGCAAAAGTCTCCAAAGGAAAGCGGATGACTTTTGTGCAAGGATACAAATAAAAGTAAAGCGACTAGCAGTTCTAATATGATGGAATGGCATGGCATTAAAAGTATGCAACAATTTAAAATGACATGATGGATACAAGCATGCACATCGTAGCAGAAACTACGAAAAAACACTATTTCACGAATCACGAACACTATCTTTTCATATTGTGCACAGGGTTTACTCCTTACAGCTGAAGGAGAGGATCAGGCACACTTCTACGCTGCATGATAGCTTAACCCTACCCCTCCACGTGTATCGAGCGTTGGTTTTCCAACAACACTGAGCTTGCTTCTGGATCACGAGCCAGAAGTGTTTTTGGTTTGGCATAGGGTTGTGCCTGCAAAGCAGGTGCATAGCCTCAATAGTTTACAATTATTGTAGCGCGTGCTACGCAAGCACGATGGAACAATTTGATGCATGAAATGACATGGCAATGAGCAGTTAAAAGTGTGTACCGTTAATTGAAAGTAAACGTGACAGGCAACATGAAATGATAGCATGGTAAAGGTGTCGGATCTAGCTTCGTTGTCAAGCTAGATCTAGTAAGGCGTCTAGTCGACTATCATTTCATCGCCTAGTCTCTTTTACGCTACTACACAACTTGGCCTAAAAACATGGCCTAAACAATTACTAGCAAGTATCACTTGTCTGTTTCCGGTGATATCTGTTGTCGTGGGTTCGTCTCGACATGCGTTACGCTATGGAACGACTGGTTCTCTGTTAAACATATCTCTGAATTAGGATCGTTCGACGGAATAATAGGTCTTTTTTACTTTTTAATTAGGTCCTCTTTCCTAGGGTGACTTCATAACATGTTATAAACATAACTTACGGTTACACTATGTTATAATATTTATAGCATTATTGAATGTTTTTGCTAGTTAAAATGAGGTATCGCTAACTCATTTTATAAGGCTGACATATTACTAGTATGAAGGTTATATCTACCAAACTGACACTACATTTAATATTTAATAACCTGACTGTACATGTGTGTAGGTTAACCTTACCAGTTTACTAATTTTACACTAACCAATTATATAACATGTCTAACATAATATCAGCCTGCCGTCTTCATACAACACGTATTAACCTACTTCATTAGTGTACTATATTAGATTACTGTTCTTAAAAAGGTTAATGTCCTCATTTGGTACTAACTCATTTCTTATAAAGTTAATATTATAACTAAACTAATCGTACTGACATTATACATTAGCTTGCAGATAATATAACACTAATAACTTACTAATAACTTACTGTTATTTAATCCCTAACAAGGTTTACTTTGTGTTTTAAACTAACAACTGCTGCTACCATTATATATAGATATAAGAATTAATATTAAAGCTAAATAATTAAAAATTACTCAGCCTTTAATAACTAACTAAAGTATATAGGGTTATATACTGTTCTGGATATATTTAAGACATGCAAATGAATAACGTGCAGCTGTAAATGAAAGTAACCACTCACGTGTTTGGTTCGCAGACTGTCGGACGTGAGGCGTGGTTAGTGGCGGTCCGGGCAGTGTACAGTGGCGGGGTTGCAGCCTTGGGCGAAGAGTTGAACGGCCTGGGGTTGGCCGGAGAGTTCTGCGCGTGGAGGGCTGGGGCGTGGGTCCGTGGAGGCTGCGGGCTGAGTCGCGCGAGGAAGAAGATGGTTGCGGCCTCTTGAGGGTTGTGTGTGGGTTGTCCGAGGGAAGAAGGAGAACTGGACGTGTGTTGGGCGCGTAAAGGAGATGAACGGTGGTTTTCGGAGAGGCTGATGGCATGGGTCTGTGGCATGCAGCTCTCGGAGTGTTGTGCCTGGGAGAGACGAGGAGGGGATGCAGGCGAGTCGGGTCTCGGAGAGGAAGCCGTGGGGTGGGTCGTACGGCGCTACGTTGCATGGAGATGAGATCTCCTGGCGCGAGTTGTTTGTGCGCAAGGAAAGAATGGGTGTTGGGCTCTTCAGCTTTTGCTTGGGTTATTGTTTTGTAGGGACAAACTCTTAGAGATGGCAGCTGTAGGATAGCCCTAGGGCTTTAGGCTTTGGTTTTTATCCGAGTTTACAGCACGTGAAAGCCCTGGGAGAGGGTTGGGTTATATTTCTTTTGTAGAGTAGGGTTAGAAGAGGGAACATGGGGGAGTTGTACTTGCACATGGGAGAGAGAGGAATGTGGGCGACGTGGAAGCCTGGGGAGCGGTTGTTGACGTGGGATAAGGGTGTGCTGTTGGTCAGGATTGTTATTATTATCAGTTAGGATTTTAGAGGAGATTAATTAGGATTGCTGTTATTATTAATTAAGGTTTGTTGATAGATGTCCCTTTTTGTTTAAAAAAACGTTATGATTTAAAATGTTATGTTTTGAAAATCAGGAGGTTTGGTTTAAAAAAATCCAAAGTTTCCTTTTTTTAAAATATAGTTATGGAAATGTTAATGATAATAAGATTATTACAACTCTACTTCCTAGGCATCCAAAAATTAAAAAGGAAGTACCGGGGCGATCGCGCCTCCGAGAGGATCGTGGTTACGGGGTCCAGTCGCGCGTCTGAACTACGGAAAGCAGTTATAACAAATCAAATACACAAGACGCACACGAAACACGGCTACGCGCTAAAATGCGTATGGTCGGAACGTGACCGTTACATACGCGCCAAGATTTTGCAGCATCTTAAGCCCCTTTCTTGTATCAATACTAGGTTTTTTTGTAAAAAAAACCATCAAATTTTTTTTAAATTTTTGATGAGAACTTGCACATTTCTTCCTGAAGAGTTGTAACTTGCATATTTTGGTGTCTGTACTTTACTTTGTCGTTCAAGGAGCATGAGCATTATGACGCGGTAGTTGGCCCCTTTCAACAGGTCAGATCCTTGAACATACAATAGTGATGGATTAGCTGTTGAACGACATTTCTTCCCAAGGTGAATGGTCCTTTGATTCGCTTCCAAGGACAAGTAGTCCATTGGTGGAGGTCAAACACCGTTGACTTATATTCAAGGACGATGATCGTTCAATGGCAAGGGGACGCCCTTCAGCGTACGATCAACAACAAGGGTCGTTTAGTTGCAAGGGGGTAGCCCCTCGGCTTAACGCAGATAACAAGAGTGTCGTTAATGACAATGGTCATTCGGTGGCGAGTGGTGTTAGGTATTGGCTTTTTAGACCAATATAGTTTTGATGATGATCATACCATTATGTTGTTGCTAATGACTCTCAATATTTTAGTCTCAAGTTTAACAATTGAAGAATAGCATTTTGGAGACTAAAAGCTTGGTGCAAGGATAGACATCAAGAAGAGCATTGCCATAGCTTGGAGCTTGATGAATGGAAGCTCATCAAGAGGTGCCAAAGCTTGGAAGATGATGGGGAGAATCAAGGCTTCTCAAGCTTGAAGAGTAGTGCACTTAGAAGTAAATGAATGTAATCCATGTAATATTTACATTTATGTCTTTTACTTCTTTGTGTGAGTTAGGTTGCCTTGATAAGATGGTCATACTCTTTCATGTATGTGCATTAACCATCTTAGTGAACCTTAGGATCATTATATAAACCATTCCAATAGGTTCCCCATGCCAAAAACTTAATTGGAGTTTCTGGACTTCCAATAGGCACTTGTTGAAGGTATGACGGGCGATCGGTGGTTCACTAGGTGCCTGGCCATCATTCTACAGGCGGCTATTATGCACCAACTCAAGTCAATTTTCTTGACTCCATAATTGAGCTTTTCGTACAGGTGACTGAAGCACAAAAGACATGCGCTTGTCAGAATACAAGTGCCTGAACATTGTTCAACAGTCGTCTAGTGCACCAATGTGCATAACATGGTATTTTGAGCTCCAATCCATCTTGTGTGACAGTCAACTGATGTACTTTTTACATCCACATGTCAACCTTCAGGCGCCTGGACTTTGCTCATCAGCCGTCTGGTACACAAGTGCATAAATTGTCTTTTTAAAGCTCAAATCCATCCCTTGTGGCAGTCGCCTGCTGAAGCCTTTACAGGCACCTGAACAATGGTACATGCGCCTGTGTAGTCTTTTACAGTCGCATATCCTGGCTCATATTATAGCCGTTGAAAAAATCTAGTCGTAACGCCAGGCGCCTGACCCTTTGCCCACAGGTGCCTACCCGAGCACTTTTCAGCCAACATCTAGCCGTTGCAAATTTGTTTGTTTCGGCTTTTTGGAATGGGTTTTCTTAGCTTCCTATAAATAGGAAATGGCTTAATTCTATTAAAAATCTTGATCATTGAATATCATGGAGAAATATAAAGACACTCTTATTTCTCTCATTTCCCTCTTTTGAGCCTTAATCCTCTTCATGCATTGAAGCTAGCTCATATGGAAATCCTCCGAGTGCAATCAAAGTTCATCTCATCAAGGCATAGGTAAGAGTCCTTTCTTTCATAATTTTAGAATGAAACCCTAACTCTCTTTGTGAGATTTAGCTTCTCCCTTTGTGGGAGTTTGAGTCCTTGTGTAAGACTAACCCTTGTGTAGGCTTTGTTGTGTCCTTATGTAGGACAAATTCCTTGTGTAGGGTATCTATTATGCAGGGATTGTATTCACTACTTTAAATAGGATTATAGTGAATATTGGTGTGGCTGGATGTACCCAAATTTGGGGAACCAGGGTAAAAATCTATGTGTTTGTGTTTGCTTAATTGTGTTGATTAACTCATCTTGCACATATAATTCCGCATTTGCAAGTTTAATGTTTAATTGCACAATTATTGCTATTACACTATTCACCCATGCCCTCTAGTGCGTGTGTTGTTTAGTATTGCAAGATAGATAGTCCTTACAAGGGGATGACCACTCGACTTACTGTCGATGATAAGAGTGTCATGTAAGGATCGCCTTACCCTTGCAATACTAACAACACACACTAGAGGGGGGTGAATAGTGTAATGGCAATAAAATTTTCCAATTAAAATTTAACTTGCAAATGCGGAATTATAAATGCAAGAGGAATTAAAAGGCATAATCAATCCAAACGCAAACACAAAGTTTTACCCTGGTTCCCCAAACTTGGGTACATCCAGCCACACCAATAATCACTATATTCCCACACAGAGAAGTGAATACAAATCTCACAAGGAGATACCCCACAAAGATGATTTATGCCCTACACAAGGACCCAACCAATCCTACACGAGGATCAAGACTCTCACTTAGAGAATCACTAACTCCCACTCAGAGAATTAGGGTTAGCCCTACACTAGGACACTAAACTCCCACAAAGAGAGTTACTCCTACAAAGAGATTTTCCTAAGTCCTACAAAGAGACAACCTCCCACAAAGAGAGAACCTCCCACAAAGAGAGAAAGTTCTAATTCCCACAAAGAGAATTAGAGACACAAATTACACCAAGTAAAATAAATACTCTTACCGATGCCTTGAGATGCTTACTCATGAATGGATGCAAGGCATGGAAGAGGATCTTCAAGTGTTGTGATATGCTTGAGAGCACTTGGATGATTTCCCTTGAGCTGGACTTCAATGCATGAAGATAGATGAATGCTCAATAGAGGGAAATGAGGGAGCTTGAGAGTTGCTTATAGATCTCTTGAGATTTTCTATAGCGTCAAGAGTTATCAAGTGTTGTCAAGAGTTCTCAAGTGATGGCAGCACACTCAAATATATAGGAACCCCATATCAAGCCCCAAAACCCAAGGAAACAGCCAAAGAAAGAATTCTGTAACGGCTAGAAACTGGGTGAAAACGACAGGAACAGTCGACTGTTTATCAAAAGACAGTCGATTGATCAATGGCTAGAAAATATCCAACGGCTATATTCTGAGCCAAGACAGTCGACTGATGAAGACAATACAGTCGACTGAGAACAGGACATGTGCATGTAAATCCTTCAGCAGGCGACTGCTGCAGGGGATGGATCGAAACAGAGAGCTGCACTCTTTCTCCAGTTAAACGCACAGGCGACTGATGTCAATAATACAATTGACTGTCTATTAGCCAGGTGAATGTAAAACCTTAATCAGTCGTCTGCTGTATAAGATGGAGAAACAACAAGGAGATGCAGAGAATGCACTTACGCTATACAGGCGACTGTAATAATACAGGTGACTGTAATAATACAGGTGACTGTAAACTGATCGACAGACGACTGTGCGTAAAGCTCAAGTTTGAGTAAATTGAAATGTTGACTTGAGCTGTGCATGTCAGGCGACTGTAGAAGGATCTACAGGCGACTGGAAATCACCCAGTCGACTGTGTTTCCTTCAGCAGGTGACTGACGGAAAGCCAGAGACTCCAAATGAGTCTTTGGACAGAGTGAACCTATTGGGTTGGATTCTATGATAATCCTAAGGCTCACTAAGATGGTTATATGCATATGCATGTATGAGTAAACCATCTAACAAGACATTACATTAACCCTAGACTCAAAAGAGAGAGAAAGCAAATAAAGTAAATTACATGGATTACAATGCTTTCCTTAGAGTCTAAGCCTTCAATTTTGATGCCTTGATTGCTCTCCATCATCTCCAAGCTTTGGCACTCCTTGAGTCCAAGCTTCGGCTCTTCTCCACTTGATGTCCATCCTTGCACCAAGTGATTAGTCTCCAAAAAAGATATTCTTGAGATAAAACTGAGAGACTAAAACATGAGAGTCATTAGCAACAACATAATGTTGTGATCATCATCAAAATAAGATTGGTATGAAACACCAATACTCAACAATCTCCCCCTTTTTGATGATGACACACATTATGTAAAATACAAAGTATTAAAGCACAATGCTAATGAGGTCCCTTTACTTATATGCACCAAATAAACAATGAGCTACACAAAGGTAAATACTCATAATACCAACTGAAATCAAGGTGACATATAATATGCATAGATTATATAAACCAATTGTAAAATACAATATCATGCAAACATGCAAGGTTTATCTAATCCCATATATCTCTACCCATATATATATCTCTCCCCATATGCAGATGAATATATCTCCCCATATATATTTACATAATGCATATATTTCTCCCCCTTGACATCGTCAAAAAGGTGGACATCAAAAATATCCCCATTTGTCTTCGTAACCAAGATGTGACAATATGCAAGAAAAGAAAGATATGTATGATACCAAATTTAAAAATTTAGTGGGTATCAATTCACTATCCAATGCTCCCCCTAGATCATAGAAATGGTCAACTTTTCACTTCTAGGATCTAATACCAATTATACAAATAATGGAGCCATGGGCCGAAACATGTATCATAGCAAAGATATGGAAAAAAATCAAGCTTCAATGATACATACAGAATATTGCCAAAACAAAAATAACATGAAGAAGTTGGCAATAGACAAGAGGTTTGGTTTGAGATCAAAAACAACCAAATGTGAATAATGATCTCAAATAACCTCCGAAATGAGAGTTAAAATATGTCTTAAAATACTTTAAACATATAACATATTAACTCCCCCTTTGACAAACACATGGATCAAAAATGCATGCATGTCAATAAACCCGAAGGTCCTCATTTTCATGAAAAAATAAGTTTGAAAAATATTTTCAAAATCATGAAACACACACAAACAATGGGTATGCTAAAAATAAACATTCAAGCACAATACCCATGCAATATGCATATGTGTGAGGAACTTAAACATTAGGCAACCAAACCCAAGAGGAGTTTGATTTCCTAATGTAATCACATGAGGTGGTCACATCCCTAACTAGAGAGTTGATGTAGCTATCCCTCTCTTGCACACTAACCTTAGTGGGAATCCATAATCTCAAGGATTTCCTAGGCAAGGGTTTTGCCTTTGCAAGAGGGGGGGATGTGGCATGCTCAAGTGTAGAAACGAATTTCTTGGCATGCAAAGAATGAGGATTTTGCTTCTTAGCAAAAAAAATGAAGATTTTTCATTCTTCCTCATTACCTCATGATCTACATGCTTCTTGTTGATGTTATTATTGTACAAGAAAGCATGGTGATTCTTCTTAGGTGCTTTAGCAATATTTCTTGTATTTGCACCATAAGAAGAATTAGAGGTGGGTTTGGGTACCACATTTTGAATATAACCCAAACCTCCTCTATGATTTGCCGGATGTTATTTTTCCAACAAATCGTGGAGTGAATCCCTAGAATACACAAAGCTTATGAGCTTACGGGATTCCTCTTCACATTTCAACGTAAGTTGTTGAATGTGAGCATCTAAGCTAAGGTTTTAAGCAACAAGTTTTTCATTTGTAAGGCTCAATTCCTTAACTTGAGAGAGACGTGTCTCTCTAACTAGTGTCGCAAACATGCATTTCATCATGAATATTTACACTAGACGATTCAAAATCATGCACCCTACTCATAGCATTTTCAAGTTTAGTTTTCATTTTATCATATGAATCGATGCACTTACTTGCCAAATTGGAGGCCACATTTAGGCGGTATACAAGCTCCTCCTAGGATGGCTTTTCCTCCTCAGCTTTCTCATCGCTTTCCTCCTCGACTTCCTCATCACTTTCCTCCTCGCTTGAGCTTGACGAATAATCTTCCCCATTAGCCATGAAGCAACATTCTTCATTGGAGTTGAGCCACGCCTTTATTTCTTTATCGCTTGAATTAGAGGAAGTTGATGAAGAATCATCAAATGCAATGAAACACCTGTGACCGTGCTCCTTGTCATCCTCATCTTCATCATTTGATGTGTCCACATCAGAATCATCAAATGTGCCAATAAGTCCCTTCTTTTGGTTCTTGACCTCGGACTTGGCTTTCCAATATTTCTTCCCTTTACCCTTATAGGTATCTTTGGTGGGTTTGGAAGGGTATTCGGTAGCAACATGACCCTTTCCTTCACAATTGAAACAAATCAACTTGTTAGAATGAGAGGCAAACTTTGATGAAGATATACCTTGTTTGTCTTTGAGAAATGCCTTGAAATTCTTGAATTGCTTGGCAAGTTAGATGTAATCATCATCGCTCATATCATCATCTTCTTCACTCGGAGTTTCTTGATGGAACTTCTTTTTCCACTTGAATGACTCCTTCTCAACTTGGAGTGCAACCCCCTTTTCCTTCTCGGGCTTGGTTACTTGAACATCCTCCTTATGCTGAAGAAGCAATTCATGAGAAATCTCCAAAGTATGCCAAATACTGTTGACCGATTTGCACATGGAGATGCGATCGAACTCATCCGGAGTGAGGGCGCAATGGAGTACACACATAGCCCTAGCATTGACTCTGATCAAATCCTTCTCCGCTTTAGTTCTCGAGGCCGCGGGTAAAGTAAGCTCCTCAAATGGCGACTCTATAATGTCCCAAAGGTCGTGACCCTTCAAGTAGACCATCATCCTGATCTTTCAACTAGGGTAATTGGTTCCGTTAAAGAGTGGGGGTCGAACGGTTGAGTGACCTTCTTCATGGCATGCAGATGTAGCGTTGAATGCCATCGTTGCAGTATGCTATAACCTCGCTTTGATACCAATTGTAAGGATCGCCTTACCCTTGCAATACTAACAACACACACTAGAGAGGGGTGAATAGTGTAATGGCAATAAAATTGTCCAATTAAAATTTAACTTGCAAATGCAGAATTATTAATGCAAGAGGAATTAAAAGGCACAATCAATCCAAACGCAAACAAAAAGTTTTACCCTGATTTCCCAAACTTGGGTACATCTAGCCACACCAATATTCACTATATTCCCATACAGAGAAGTGAATACAAATCTCACAAGGAGATACCCCACAAAGAGGATTTATGCCCTACACAAGGACCCAACCAATCCTACACGAGGATCAAGACTCCCACACAGAGAATCAATAACTCCCACTCAGAGAATTAGGGTTAGCCCTACACTAGGACACTAAACTCCCACAAAGAGAATTTCCTAAGTCCTACAAAGAGACAACCTCCCACAAAGAGAGAAAGTTCTAATTCCCACAAAGAGAATTAGAGACACAAATTACACCAAGTAAAATAAATACTCTTACCTATGCCTTGAGATGCTTACTCATGAATGGATGCAAGGCATGGAAGAGGATCTCCAAGTGTTGTGATATGCTTGAGAGCACTTGGATGATTTCCCTTGAGCTGGACTTCAATGCATGAAGATAGATGAATGCTCAATAGAGGGAAATGAGGGAGCTTGAGAGTTGCTTATAGATCTCTTGAGATTTTCTACAGAGTCAAGAGTTATCAAGTGTTGTCATGAGTTCTCAAGTGATGGCAGCACACTCAAATATATAGGAACCCCATATCAAGCCCCAAAACCCAAGGAAACAGCCAAAGAAAGAATTCTGCAACGGCTAGAAACTGGGTGAAAACGACTGGAACAGTCGACTGTTGATCAAAAGAGAGTCGACTGATCAACGGCTAGAAAATATCCAAGGGCTATATTCTGAGCCAGGACAGTCGACTGATGAAGCAAAAACAGTCGACTGAGAACAGGACAGTCGCCTGTAAATCCTTCAGTAGGCGACTGCTGCAGGGGATGGATCGAAACAGAGAGATGCACTCTTTCTCCAGTTAAACGCACAGGCGACTGATGTCAATAATACAGTTGACTGTCTATTAGCCAGGTGAATGTAAAACCTTAATCAGTCGTCTGCTGTATAAGATGGAGAAACAACAGAGAGAGGCAGAGAATGCACTTATGCTATACAGGCGACTGATGACCAATCTCCAGGCGACTGTAATAATACAGGCGACTATAAACTGATCGACAGACGACTGTGCGTAAAGCTCAAGTTTGATTCAATTGAAATTTTGACTTGAGCTATGCATGTCAGGTGACTGTAGAAGGATCTACAGGCGACTGGAAATCACCCAGTCGACTGTGTTTCCGTCAGCAGGCGACTGACGGAAAGCCAGAGACTCCAAATGAGTCTTTGGACAGAGTGAACCTATTGGGTTGGATTCTATGATAATCCTAAGGCTCACTAAGATGGTTATATGCATATGCATGAATGAGTAAACCATCTAACAAGGCATTACATTAACCCTAGACTCAAAAGAGAGAGAAAGCAATTAAAGTAAATTACATGGATTACAATGCTTTCCTTAGAGTATAAGTCTTCAATCTTGATGCCTTGATTGCTCTCCATCATCTCCAAGCTTTGGCACTCATTGAGTCCAAGCTTTGGCTCTTCTCCACTTGATGTCCATCCTTGCACCAAGTGATTAGTCTCCAAGAAAGATATTCTTGAGATAAAACTGAGAGACTAAAACATGAGAGTCATTAGCAATAACATAATGTTGTTATCTTCATCAAAATAAGATTGGTATGAAACACCAATACTCAACAAGGATAAATTGCCTTATGGACATATATCATCCTACATCTCCCACTTGCACTGAGGCTATTTATCTCGGTATCTCATACAGTTTTAGCATATCAGTCACATTGGACATTCATATGTCAAACCTAAGAGTGGATGTGCGAACGTGTATCTATATTGCATTTTAACGGATTTTTGTTTATACATCACTTGATCACACAAGGTTGATCCTCGAAAATTGATTTGGATCTTATCCAACAATTTGTTTTCTTTGTGTAGCTAACAATTAGCTCATACAATCTTGATGTAGGATCTAACATTTCTATAAGTCAGTCTTGGCTCATTCCAATTATTTTTTGTCAATATGTCAAGTACATAAGTGACACCTTAAGTCTCTATATATTCGATTAAATCAAAACTAGTTTGATTCAATGTCTTATATAGATGATTCAAATAAGTTGGAAACCTTTTTACTTAGTCCAAGAAACCGGAGCTAAGTATATGAGCAAGCTCACGCCGACTTTAAGAACTATCTAGTTAAATACTTCTACTATATATCTAAAACATATTTAGAATATACTTTAAGTATAACTGATCACTCCTTATTTTACACTTTTTTCCCGCATGTTTGCATGCCATTTAGATCGCCCAAATCATGTTTTTCACGATATATCGACGATATTGCGATGCTTTTCACGATTTGTTGTTTTTGTCGCATTTCAGGTGATTTGGAGCGATTTGGAGTGATCTCGAGATACGCCTACTCCAGAGTGTCACTGACGACATCCCCAAGGGGTATTTTGCTGTTGGAGAGGAGCGGAAGAAGAACGGACGTCGCAGGAGCGACGAGGAGGCCAAAACAAGCTGTTTGGGCATTTTTAGTGTCCCACTCGGCCGAGTGAAGGAGTCACTCGGCCGACCAGCGAGACACCACTCGGTCGACCAGATCAGACACGATTTATATGTGCACTCGGCCGAGCGACGGAGACCACATCGGCCGAGTGACGACATCCCGTCTGCCCGAGTGGCGCCCAGACGAAGCCATTCAAAAATCGCCAACTTACTGTTTTTCGGCTGCCTGATCTTCAGAAGACCCACTCGGCCGAGTGGATAATCCCGACCGCCCGAGTACCAAGAAGCCATCGGCCGAGTGACGACAAATCACTCGGCCGAGCCGCCCCCGAAGTGAAGACCCCTGAAGATCAAGACTTACTGGAAAATTACAGGGTTTCTCACTCGGCCGAGCGACTTTTGTCACTCGGCCGAGTGCGACGCGCTGCCTGTAGCGAAAATTACAGATTTCAGACTGCGCAGGGGTATTTTGGTCACAGTTTTTGGACGATTTTGGGGGGTATTTAACCCCTGTTTTTACCCTAGTTTTACAGAGCTTTTCTCTTAGATTTTTGCAGCTTTTTAGGTTTACTTTTTATCTTTATTCTTTGGATTTTGAGAGAGGACAAAAGTTGAATTTTGTTGGATTAATTGAAGAACTACATTGGTTTGCCTCTCTCTTCTCCAAAAATTCTATTTTTATTGCATATCTCAATATTGTGATGAATTCTATTGCTTATTTCATTGATTATTCTTGTGTTTGTGCTATGAATTGCGAGTAGTCTCCACGTCTTGGGGCGTGGGGATGAACCCTACAAGCCCAATTTCATATTTGTGATGAATTGGTAGAAATTTTGCTAGAATCGTTGTTAGGGATTAGTTTGGGAGCGATTTACTACTGATAGCTAGGAGTTCATACCGATTGGAATTTGCAAGAGATTGGATCCCAATTCGATAGGAAACCCTAGAAATCCGAATTGGGTTGGAATCGAATTTCCGAAGTATCGGTTGCAAGAGATTGGACCGATACTAGGGTTTCCGGTTGCAATTCCGTGCCGATAACCATTTGCAAGAGATTGGACGGGTAGGAACTATCCCAACCTAGGTCGCGGTCCGAGTTTGCAAGAGATTGGGCTCGGTGCGCGATTGAACGATGATGTTGATCCTAATGCTAGCTTCCCTAGGCTAGGGTTTGCAAGAGATTGGACCCAAACCTAGGATAGCTATAGACCGGCAACAGCGCGAGAGCGTGAGCTTGGTTCTACATTCAGTTGCAACTAGTTCATCTAAAATCTTATTCTAGCAATTTTGATACCGACGAACCACATTTACAAAATACGGTGAGTAGCGGGGATTCCCCATTCCCCAGACGTTCTTTATTTGATTTGATATTTCCGTACTTTGTCTGACGATTGTGACAGGATCGCCAAAGGCAAATTTCTCTCTTCTTAAATAGCCAGGTTGATTGTAACAAGCACGGTCATTCGTCCTCCCTGTGTTCGATAACCCGCTCGCTGCTACACCGTGCACTTGCGGTAAAACTACAACTGTCGCTCCGGGTGTGTATCCAGGGCGCGATCAAGTTTTTGGCGCCGTTGCCGGGGAGGTGATTGCGTTTGATCTTACCACCCTAGCTATTTCTTTTTTATTATTATTATTTTATTTCTTTATTTTTACCTAACCCTTCCACGGTACTAATCATTTCTTTGAAACTCTGTTTTCCCTGTGCATGTACACGAGATCTACGGCGGACCCTGAAGCTATATTATTTGATCCCGAGATCGAACGTACCGCGCGGAGACTTAGAGCGGAAAGGAGACAAGATCGGGAAGGGAGGTTTATGACCAACCCGGAAACTGCAGACCAATTAGCGGCAAGGATGGCGAGGATAATTTCTATTCGAGATAGGCTTCGGCCTAAGACCTCTTCTACGACCTCATCCATTGACATGCCGGAGTTGGCGGCTGACAAGAACTTTGAGCTGAAGACTGGACTAGTGGTTCTGATGCAGCAGGATCCATTTTATGGGAATGCCCATGAAAATCCTCACTACCACATCCAATTATTCTTGTCGAAGTGCGCCACATTTCAGATGCCGGGGGTCTCCATCGATGCCATCAGACTGTGTCTCTTCCCCTTCACGCTAAAAGACAAGGCACTCTATTGCCTGAGGATGTAGGCTGAGGGGGTCTTCACCACTTGGGACGAGTTGGCGAGTGCATTCATTGACAAGTTCTATCCGCCCTCCAAGACGGTGAAGATCCGGAGCGCTCTCATGTCCTTCAAGCAAGGACCCCAAGAGACGCTCTATGAGGCTTGGGAGCATTTTAAAGATCTGCAGCATCAATGCCCGCACCATAGCATTGAAGATTGGGAGCTAGTTCATAGCTTCTACAATGGTCTCCAACCGGGGACCAAACAAATTATTGATGCCGTGGCGAATGGTGCTATCTTGTCAAAGACTCCCGAAGAAGCTACGGCCCTAATTGAGGAGATGGCCTCAAACAATCAACAATGGGGCGATGAGCGAGGACACTCTACGTCCTCCTTGAAGCCAACTAGTATCTACGAAGCGAAGGCCGTAGCGGAGCTTACAAGCAAGTTTGATTCTCTCCACAAGGTGGTGGAGAGACTGGAGAAGTTTATCACGGAGCCCCAAGGAACCCCTTCCACCTCCGCTCCAACGAACCAAATGTGTGATTGGCAAGACCAATCTCAAGCCATGTATGTAGGGGGAGAGCAAGGAGAAGGATCCTTGGAGCAAGTACAATATGTCACGGGGAACCAAGGGTATTGGGCCAACCCGGCCACAAGAAATCATCCCGGTTTCTCTTACGCCAACAATGAAGGAGCTTTGAACCCGCCACAACCACCACCTCAACAAGCTCGACCACCACCACCCCAACAACAACACTATCCGCCGAGGGGGCCTCCACAACAAAACTTCCAACCGAAGCAACAAGTTCCACCTTATAGGCCGCCCGGATACAATCAAGGGTGGAGAAATCAAAATCAAAACCCTCCACAAGCTCAACAACAATCCGACTTCGAGGCTAGAGTGGAGGCGTTTATGGTCGAGCAAAAGAAGGTCAATGCTACCTTGAAGGCGGGGCAAGACTCCCTTGCAACCGTTGTGGCTCAAGTCTCAAAGCAATTGGCGTTGCTCAATCGGAATACTCAACAATTGCCGGCGCAACCCGAGCCAAACCCACGGGGCAACACCGGCCACATCAATGCCGTAGTTGCCGTTACTACTAGAGGCGGTAAGGATACCACCCCCGCCATGATTCCTACCGAGGAGCCCGTGGAGGAAAGCTTGGAGCCAATTGAGCCGATAGTTGAGGTTGAGAAGGAGAAAGCGCCACAAGAAAAGGAGAAATCAAGAGCGGAGCAATTGATTGAGGAAAGGCGCTTCATGCCACCGGTCCCATTCCCCCAAAGGCTTGCTAGAGCGAAAATGGAGAAAAGGCTAGCAAAGTTTCTCGAGTATCTGAGAGGGGTTAGCCTCAACATTCCCTTCCTTGACGCCATCGTGGAGATCCCCACATATGCTAAATTCTTAAAGGATTTGATTTCAGGGAGAAAGAGGAAGGAGAAGATTATGCTAGCCGAGGAGGGCTCTTGGTTCACCAAGAGAGAGAAGGAGCCGGTTAAATTCAAAGATCCGGGGAGTTTTCGAATTCCTTGCACCTTGGGCGGCGTCCCTCTTCAAAAGGCGTTGGTAGATTTAGGGGCTAGTGTGAGCCTCATGCCTCTCTCCATGTTCTTAAGGCTAAACACCGGGACGAAGTTGAAACCTACCGACATGCGGATACAATTGGCCGATGGGCGGATAACGAGGCCAGTAGGGATCGCCAAAGACATCCCGCTACAAGTCCCGGGGGGAATATGCTTGTCATGTGACTTCGTGATCATGGACGTTAAGGAGGAGGGAGATACGTCAATGATACTTGGACGCCCGTTCCTCTCCACCGCCGGTGTGATTGTCGACGTGCGAGAAGGTACGCAAACTTTAAACGTCGGCAACATCGAGGTGGAGCTTCACATTCCTAAGGCTATGAAACACATGCCTTACCACGAGGAGCTTGACTACATGGACCTCCTTGATGAGGTAATAGAGGAGGCGATCCCCCACTCAATTGGAGCTCTTTTCGATGAGGATTTCGAGGAAGGCCCAGATTTAGGCCGAGATGAGAAGATGGATGATTCCCCCGACCTCTCCGCTGAAAATGATGAAGGCGACGCTGATGTCGCAAGGATTCGAGAGCTCTGCAAGCTCTCGAAATTGAAGTCTCCGAAGAAAGCTCCGCCGATACGGAAATCGGCGTCACCGGTGAAGCCGTTGACCGGAGCAAACGCTATCTTGGGGGAGCCTCCCCCCAACACTATTCGAGACGGGAGACCACCGAGGGAGAACACGCCGCCGCAACTTCCGAATCCAAGCGTTCTCCCCGGAAAGTTTGATGGGTGCATCTCATATGCACCAAACATCCCGCATTAATTGAAAATCATAGGGGGTCGAGCTCACGACCTTAAACGAGCGCTTGTCGGGAGACAACCCGACGGTTATTGCTTTATTTTTACTTTTTCTTTATTTTTGTTTTTGAAATTTTTAGCGTTTTGAGTCGTTCGCCCAAAAATTTTGTGATAACGGGTCCTATTTTTCTTGACAGGAGAGGAGATAGGTAAATCCATCATGAGGAGGATGAACGAGGTGATAAGGAGCACCCCAGGAAGGCGCTCGATGCTTAGGAGGAAGATAATCGACTGGAGGAAGAAAGACGGAGTTTAGAGCCCAAACGAAGACAAACAGCAGAACACAAGGCTCACTCGGCCGAGTATACTAGTCACTCGGCCGAGTACATAAGTTCGTCCGGCCGAGCCGCTCACGAACGAGGGAAGTCTGCTGTACCCAACTCTCTGTTTAATTTCCTGATTTCAGTATAACTGCTACTCGGCCGAGTATATATTTTCACTTGGCCGAGTAAAACGGATATGCTCCTAGGGCGAGTCTTGCCGAGTAGCTTGAGCCACTAGGCCGAATGGACTTACTCCACTCGGCCGAGGATGGCAAGGCCACTCGACCGAAGCGTAAGCGGGGTGGAATTTTCCATTGATCTCACTCGGCCGAGTGACCCAGTCACTCGGCCGAGTCGTAACTTTTGCTATATAAAGGGCCGAGGTCGGCTCGTTTTTCGAAACGACGCAAACTGAATTCGCCCGACTCCTCGCATTCCTCTCGCCCGTTCCCCTCGTTCACGCACCCACTCACCCGACCACCGACCGCCGCGCCGCCGCTCGGCCAGCCACCGCCGGCCGAGCCCCCGCCGCGCCTCGCCCGAGTCGCCGCCGACGGCCACCACTCCGGCCACCTCCGGTATCGCCATTTCGCCTTTTTCTCCTCTTTTTGTGTATTTTTCAAGGATCCATGCGTTAAACGAACCCCAAACCCAAATTAATTTCTATATCTATCTATTATACCCCTAATGCTCCATACGTTTTGAATATTACCCCCTGATATCTCCATTTCATGCGCAGGTTGTTTTTCGGAGCTTAGGGGAGCCTAGGGGAGCTTCTCGGGACTGATTCGGGCTTCGCAGAGGCGCTGTCTTCGCACGCTTCCATTGCTTAGCACTCGCAGCGTGTCGGGGTATACTCTTTCCTTTATTTTGCACACGCCGCACTTTTCACGTTTTTCGGCGCGCGCTCGGGGCCGATATGCCGCCCCGGACACGGTCGCGGTCGAAGAGAGCTTCCGCCAAGCGGAAGCGGTCGGACGACGCCGGCCCCTCCCACGAGTTGGAGGACTCTCCTCCGCCTTCTCCCACACACCCTGCACTCCCAGCACAGCCTGCAGGCCCCGCACACCCCGCACAGCCTGCAGCGCCCGCACAGCCCGCACAGCCGCCCCCTGCCGCTCCACAGCCACCACCTCCGGCTCCACTTATCAGGCCGCTGGGGATCACGTTCCGAGACGACGCACACCGCGTCGCTTTCGAGCGTATTTTCCAGCGCTCGATCGTACCCTCCAGGTTTGCACACCTTGCCAACCTAGGACGCCTGGAGGTACTAGAGGGGATGCTCACGTTGTATGACAACGTGGGCTGGCGAGATTTCTTTCAGGTGTCGGCGGACACGTTTGTCCGTCCGACACTTGAGGTACTTAGTTCGATCGCCCGGACCGACGAGGGATGCTCGTTTCGGTTCATGGACCGGGAGTGCCAGGTCACTCTCGGTATGATGAGAGCATTTTTCTCGTGGCCCGATGTCCCCGGGGCCGATCGAGGTTACACCCCCACCCATATCCCCCCACCTTCCTTTGACGACGGTGCCTTCTGGGCCCGGATTACGGTTCTCCACGCTGCCTTTGACCCTAGTAGGGCCAAGGCCTCGGCCATTGTCCATCCCTGCCTCCGTATAGCTCAGCGCCTTATGGCGACGACCTTTTTGGCCAGATATGAGCCGGGCACGATGTCCACGCCAGAGCTCTACATGCTCTACGCGATGACACGGCCCAGAGCTCTATCTAGGGATGTCGATGAGCTTGTCCCCGCCGTCGTGATTGATGTCGCGGCTTGGTTTTTGGACCGCATCATTGTATCGGTGGGCGCTCGCTCACCGATATGTCGCGGCGGCCTGATCACCTTGCTTGCCCTTATGATCGGCGAGGATTTCCCTGACGACCTGCGACGAGCACCGGGCCCCACTTCTCTGTCGATTGATGTTATGGCCCGGATGAAGATGCTTCGTCCGCACGGTGAGCGACACTGGGTCTGGTTGCACGGCCCTTACGGCGCCGATTACATGATTCTTCCGAGCCCAGCTCGGACTCAGATTGCACCAGCCCATGTGGACTGGCTCCCTGCGATGGATGTTCTAATCCCCGCTGCTTACGTGCTCGAGGCCGAGGAGGCCGAGCAGGCCCACGCTGCCCCCGCAGACCCTGTTGCACCTGCCGAGCCTGCTGCCCCTGTTGACCCCGTGGCCCCTCAGCCTATCCTCGATGTTTCCGATGCTCCTGACACCTCTGTCCACACCTCTGTCGGTGTCGGGAGTACTTTAGCTGAGCCCACTTCCGCTGCTTCCACGCCTGTCACCACCACCACTGGCCCTCTGTCTGCCGAGCCCGTTTCTTCTGCCCCACCCGAGCACCCGCCGACCGTAGTTGAGTGCGGAGAGCCCTCTGTTTCCACTGCTGCTGTATTTTCCGAGAGTGTTGTGGCGTTTGTCCACACTTCTGTGCCACCGACCTCTCCGGCCGCCTCGCTGCCACTTTTGTACTCTTCTTTCGCTGCTGCTGCCTCCACTTCTCACCGTCCTGCCCAGCCTCGCACTGAGGCCAGGCCCACTTTCGCGAGCGCAGCACCTTTTGTTCCCCTACCCGCTGAGCCCGTCACCTACGCCACCAGAGTACGCCAGCCCCGACCTGCACAGCCCCGACCGGTGCGTCCCTCTGCAACAGGTCCCCCTGACACTGTACTTCAGAGCATTCGTGCTCTCGAGGGGGCGGTGAGTGGCCTCAGAGGTGACCTTCGGACCCTGTCCGCCACCGTCCATGCGATGGCTGGCCGCTTTGACCTGCTCCCGCAGATTCACTACTGTCTTACCCAGGTCCTGGAGCGTCTCCCCCGCATCCCCGCACCCACACAGCAGGTTCCCACCCCCACACGCACCCCCGCTCAGCAGCCACCACCCCCCCCCCCCACCACCACCTCCGCCTCAGGACGGAGACGGAGCAGCACCACCTTCTTAGGCACCCTTGATGCCGTCGATTATTTTTGCCGTTGTGCTGCCCGTTTCTGCTGGGTCCTGTTGCATTTTTGACCACCCCCCCTCCCCTCACTTATTTTGGGATTCTCATTCTGATCGTATCTTTATATATCTTTTTTGGGAGAGAGGGAGAGTTTTTGGTACCACATCTATATATCTGTTTCACTCCTATATTTGCATGCATCATGTCCGCATCATATTTTTCATTTCTTTATTTTTATTTTCTTTTTTCCATCATGCATGCATCCTCACTTCACCCTCACTTTACTTGTCTCTCGTTGTGCCACACTTTGCACATTGAGGACACTGTGCCATTTAGCTTGGGGGAGTGATTTCTCACGTTCTTTTTTCGATTTGCCACCTTTATTTTTAGTTTTTCACACCGTTTTCCGCTTTTGCACTTATTTTTATCATTTTTCTTTTATTTTACCATGCATCACGTTTTTCTTATTTTTCTGTGTGCCGCATTGTAAATAGTTCTATTTTTCATTTATCTTTATTTCTTTCCTTTTCATCTCATGCTAGAGATGACTTTTCTGTGATGATGATGACGTGGAGTTAGCTTACTCTATATGCATGCTATATTTGTCATGTCTTAGACTTTATTTCTGATATCATATGCTATGACTTGTCTTGCATCTAGAGATAGTAACCCATACTTTTTCCACATGAAAATGGATGAAATTTTATTATTAGCTGAGTCTGAATATTCATATGTATGCTATCACAGAAAACACACCAAGATTCACACATTGAACGCCTATATCTGGAGTACCGATTTCTTTTCCTATATCACTTCTATATGCATGAATTGTACATTTCACTTCAGGATGATTGAATGATGTTAGCTATGATAAATCTGGATTAGTTAGCTTTTTTGTGATCAAAACTGAGTAGATTAGATTACCCTGCTGAAGTTGTCGTGCATGTCTTATAGAGTGAACCGAGAGATATGTTTATTTCTTTCTCCACAAATCTTGAACATCATTTCTCTACTTTTAAAATCATTGGTGAATCTCCCCTTAGCGACTCTATTATATGGCATTTCCCCCGCTATTAATTCCTAGCTCCAAATTTCCCGAATTCAAAAAAAAAGAGAAAATATTCTTGTATATCATTATCTCTCTTTGAGTTGGGATCGTTGTGTATATTTGTTAAAAAAACAAAACAAAAGAAAAAAAAGGAGAGAAAAAGAAAAAGAAAAGAGGAAAAATCCTCAATAAAAGATACCATCTCACTTTCTTTCTTCCTTCTCTCTTTTCGTGATTCGTTTTCATTGCTTTTGGAGCTTTATAAAAATGGGGATGTAAATATTTTTTATGCCACCACGCTTATAGATAAGCTTGGGGGAGAGAATCCATTGATGTGTGAGAGAGTGACTACTTGACGTTGCACGACAACCTAGGCTAAGTAATATTCTATACTCGGTGAGATTGTTTCTAGCTTTACGAAGTCCAGAAATCTAAGCCTAGCACTCATTTCATGAAATCCATACTTTTCTATTCTCTCTATTCTATTGTGTGATACTCTTATACTCCTCATAGAAAGCATTCAATTGAAAAGTGTGTGGTCTGTGATTTGTATACCGCTTTAAATGATTCAGACGATGTTAATTATAAGATTATTCCGTTTTTCATGATTATATCGTTGTTCGTGGGTTTTCTATTTCTATTTGCACTATTATACTATGATATCAAAATAAAACTCTTTGACATGTATTTTTCATTCGAAGCATGCTATATGAGTAAGTGGAACCCACGTCCTGAGAAAATGATCTAGCAGCTTACCTCTTCGCTTCTTTCTTTCTTCTTTATTTTTATTTTTATTTCATTTTTCATTCTTCTCCGTTTTTCATTTTTCATTTTTTCGCCGTTTTCGTTTTCCGAATCCACCGGGTTCGCCTTTTACTTATCTTCCTCGAGGACGAGTAAGAGGTAAGCTTGGGGGATTTTGATCACTCCTTATTTTACACTTTTTTCCCGCATGTTTGCATGCCATTTAGATCGCCCAAATCATGTTTTTCATGATATATCGACGATATTGCGATGCTTTTCACGATTTGTTGTTTTTGTCGCATTTCAGGTGATTTGGAGCGATTTGGAGTGATCTCGAGATACGCCTACTCCAGAGTGTCACAGACGACCTCCCCAAGGGGTATTTTGTTGTTGGAGAGGAGCGGAAGAAGAACGGACGTCGCAGGAGCGACGAGGAGGCCAAAACAAGCTGTTTGGGCATTTTTAGTGTCCCACTCGGCCGAGTGAAGGAGTCACTCGGCCGACCAGCGAGACACCGCTCGGCCGACCAGATCAGACACGATTTATATGTGCACTCGGCCGACCGACGGAGACCACATCGACCGAGTGCCGAGATCCCGTCCGCCCGAGTGGCGCCCAGACGAAGCCATTCAAAAATCGCCAACTTACTGTTTTTTGGCTGCCTGAGCTTCAGAAGACCCACTCGGCCGAGTGGATAATCCCGACCGCCCGAGTACCAAGAAGCCATCGGCCGAGTGACGACAACTCACTCGGCCGAGCCGCCCCCGAAGTGAAGACCCCTGAAGATCAAGACTTACTGGAAAATTACAGGGTTTCTCACTCGGCCGAGCGACTTTTGTCACTCGGCCGAGTGCGACGCGCTGCCTGTAGCAAAAATTGCGGATTTCAGGCTGCGCAGGGGTATTTTGGTCACAGTTTTTGGACGATTTTGGGGGGTATTTAACCCCTGTTTTTACCCTAGTTTTACAGAGCTTTTCTCTTAGATTTTTGCAGCTTTTTAGGTTTACTTTTTATCTTTATTCTTTGGATTTTGAGAGAGGACAAAAGTTGATTTTTGTTGGATTAATTGAAGAACTCCATTGGTTTGCCTCTCTCTTCTCCAAAAATTCTATTTTTATTGCATATCTCAATATTGTGATGAATTCTATTGCTTATTTCATTGATTATTCTTGTGTTTGTGCTATGAATTGCGAGTAGTCTCCACGTCTTGGGGCGTGGGGATGAACCCTACAAGCCCAATTTCATATTTGTGATGAATTGGTAGAAATTTTGCTAGAATCGTTGTTAGGGATTAGTTTGGGAGCGATTTACTACGGATAGCTAGGAGTTCATACCGATTGGGATTTGCAAGAGATTGGATCCCAATTCGATAGGAAACCCTAGAAATCCGAATTGGGTTGGAATCGAATTTCCGAAGTATCGGTTTGTAAGAGATTGGACCGATACTAGGGTTTCCGGTTGCAATTCCGTGCCGATACCCGTTTGCAAGAGATTGGACGGGTAGGAACTATCCCAACTTAGGTCGCGGTCCGAGTTTGCAAGAGATTGGGCTCGGTGCGCGATTGAACGATGATGTTGATCCTAATGCTAGCTTCCCTAGGCTAGGGTTTGCAAGAGATTGGACCCAAACCTAGGATAGCTATAGACCGGCAACAGCGCGAGAGCGTGAGCTTGGTTCTACATTCAGTTGCAACTAGTTCATCCAAAATCTTATTCTAGCAATTTTGATACCGACGAACCACATTTACGAAATACGGTGAGTAGCGGGGATTCCCCATTCCCTAGACGTTCTTTATTTGATTTGATATTTCCGTACTTTGTCTGACGATTGTGACAGGATCGCCAAAGGCAAATTTCTCTCTTCTTAAATAGCCAGGTTGATTGGAACAAGCACGGTCATTCGTCCTCCCTGTGTTCGATAACCCGCTCGCTGCTACACCGTGCACTTGCTGTAAAACTACAACCGTCGCTCCGGGTGTGTATCCGGGGCGCGATCAATAACCAATTTAGAAGTGTTTATGGAATATACCAGTGTCAGGTTGGGTTTGCCGAATGAGTCATTTCAAGACCAGTGTAAAGGAATCTTGATGTTGACTTACTAGTCAAACATCCTACACTGTACTTTTCCTTTAACTACATTTAATAATAAATCTTTCAGAATCAAATGCAGTTTAATTAATAATTAATATTAACATGCATATAATTACAATCATACACAATCTATACGCTCCTGGAACTTATTTTTAACTATCGACTGACTATAATATTAAGTTAGCTTCAAACAATCAAATTATTCAGAAGCTCTACATGACAGCTCGAGAATTTATGCAACCAACTCAGACATCCACATTCACAGAAATAAGTCATTCACAACAAATCACAATTTTAAATAAAGCACAGTTCTCGAGATATTTATTCAAACAATGGATTCATTAAAATGAATCATAATTTGTTTATCAGAATAAACTTTGAGTGATAAAACACTTAATCATTGTTTTAACTAGAATATCGATACATTTTATTCAAAAATAAGATAAGTATCGATTTCTACTTCTTTATCTCCTGAAGTCCTCGTACGGCCCCAGCAGCAAACGATTGCTAAGATGCCGACCATCCTCGAAACTTCTTCCATCCTCTGCTTCGTGTTAGCCATCTGTATACATTACACAGATGTCTTAATATCTCATACTATGTGACAAAACATTTATGGAAATTATTATGATTTATTAAAAGGAATTTATTGTACCTGAGGTAGAGACATCAGTATGCCCTTTATTCTTTTCTGCATGGTAAACCTTGCAGTTCCTCTTCCAGTGGCCTACCTTGTGGTAGTGAGAGCATTCGGATTTATATGGAGCCCCCTTTGCCTTCTTCTTCCCCATCTTCACCTTGGCTGGTTGTGGGACCTTCCTCTTCTTGCCATTGCCTTTCGGCTGGTCTGAAGAAGCAGGGACAACAACTAACACAGTCGGTTTCTTCTCGATTTCCTCAAATTGCCTAAGCTTGTTAAGGAGACCAGGAAGATCCGTTTCAATACTGTTCATGATGAAACTAGTAATGAAAGGTTTGAAATCTGGGGTCAAAGATTTAAGGATGATGTCCACGAACATCTCATTGTCTAGGACAAAACCTAACTGGACGACGTCTTCCACGTACCCGATCATCTTAATGACATGATCTTGCATGGGGCCAGTTTGCATCCTAGCTCCCCAGAGGTTGCTCATGGCTTCAAATCTGACAGCTCTAGACCGCTTGCCATACAACTCCTCTGTGTTCAGAAGAATGCTCTGAACATCCATATGTTCATGCTTCTGTTGCAGATCATTGTTCATTAAAGCCAGAGTAAGGAACCTGGCCTTCTCGGAATCCCTCTGGTACTGCTTAACGGCATTCTTTTCCTCGGGAGTCGCATCTTCGTCAGGCTTCTCCAGAGGGTCTTAGAGCAGAACGTATCATATCCCGGCTAGAGAAAGGACTAACTTAATATTTCTAAGCCAATCCTTATAGTTGGTCTCATCGAGCACATTCCTCTCTATCATATACTTTAGACCCGAATCAGTTCTGCAATTAAGAAGATATCTAGTTAGCATATGTACGTTGTATAGTTTGAATGGTTTTTATTAAACTATATTCTCCCACTAATTTTAAGAAATAAAGCCACAATAATAAACAATTTATTATTTTAAAACATTTGTGGGAGAGTGATCTGACTACCCCGAGTCAAACAACCTTGAGTGTAGCTCAACAAGTTGCCTAACTCTGCAGTCGGCTGACGAACTCTTCATCAATCATATTAAATATGACTCACTTTCGATTTTTACCCCTAGCCATTTGTGATCATGAGTGTGCTCATCCAAATCACAATGACTAGCCTAGTCAGACACTTGTTTTTGCGTCCAGCCTGATTTATGCCGCCGCTCGGTGTATGCACGACACGTCGGTTTGGTTCAGGACTAAACTTACATTAATGACTCAACTTATGCTGCCGTTCGATGTATTCACGACACGACGGTTTGGGTTTAAGTCTTGACTACATCATTGGCTCAACTTACGTCGGTGCTCGGTGTATTCACAACACGACGGTTTAGGTCAAGTCAAGATCTCGTCATATGTATTTAAGAATTCGATTTCTATAAGGTTGCCATGTCGCAGCTTGAGTGTAGCTCAACGACTGGAACATGGATCCTACAGTCACCAACTCCTAAAACAAGGAGGGTTACGATTTATCTTGAACAAGATTATTATCGTATTTGACTTAGGTATAGTCGACGGACTTACACAGTCATGATTCGACTCCTTGCGGTCCAGCGGATGCAGCCATGGAATTGACTAAGCCAGAACCACTTAACCCCTAGTCTAGCTAGGGTGGTCCAGCAAACTTAGCCAAGCACATTGACCGACACCATGATCCATTGAAGGAGACTTATCAATTTTATGTTCGTCTATCAAC
This sequence comes from Scilla litardierei, assembly GCA_030789695.1. Lineage (NCBI taxonomy): Eukaryota > Viridiplantae > Streptophyta > Magnoliopsida > Asparagales > Asparagaceae > Scilla > Scilla litardierei. Next base: position 314,218,159 of record CM061142.1, on the reverse strand, counting down.
TAAAAGCTTTTATTAACACTAATTAATCCTTATCAACTAGTGGATCCTTAAAATTCGAAATTTTATGGATTTGTTCAATAACTTCTATTAGATCCTTATCAACTATAAGGTTTGTTCGTTCATCGTGCTACCCTAATCTTAATTAGGATTTTTAATAAATCAATTATAACATTTTACAAAATTAGTCTTTTAATGATAATCATTATCAAAACGATTAAAATAATGATTGTCAATTAAAGGGACTATCCTAATCCAGAATTAGGTTTCGATGTTGTAATTGTTCATAGAAAACATAGCATGTCACAATTTAAAATTTTAACTCATAAGAATTTAAATTTAATGGCTAACCTAAAGGGTTCATGAACGATCACATCATGTATCATTGCCATTAATACAAACCAACTAATTTTAACTCATAAAATTCAAGGTTCAATAATGTGACATATGACAGAACATGCAAGTTTAAAATTTTATGTACAACATAAATAATTAACTTGCTAATCTAAAATTTAACATTTAAATTTAAATACCTAGAATTTTAAAACTAGAAACATTTTATCTCATAAAATTAGGTTTCATAAAATTATCGAATAATTTTAAATCCAAACCTAAGCTTTAAAATTCAATCAAATATTTAAGATCATATTATCTCATAAAATAATCATAAAAATATTTTATGTAACTAAACGAAAATAATTTTTAATCCCATCTCATGAAATAAAAATCTTTTCCTCAATATTATATATTCTTGAAATAATTTTAAAACAATTTTAAAATTGTTGAAATAAATTTTAAAACTTTCAGATAATGTTAAAATCTTTCAACCTTTATGTAACTAAAAGAAATTAATTTTTAATATCATCTTATGAAAGTAAAAAAATTTCTCTTAATGTCACATATCCTTTTTAAAAAAACTTTTTAAATGCTTACTAAAATTATTTAATCTCATAAAATAAAATTTTTAAAAGCATTTAAACATAGTTGACTTATTAAACTTTATCACATAAAATTTAAAACGTCCCCCAAAAAATTTTCATGTTATAAAAATAATTTTTAAAACACAAAAATTTGTTTAACCAATTTTAACATAAAGTTAAAATATACGTATGTTCAAAAACAAGCAATTTAATAATTTAAAATCACCGTAAATCAAGATCTACAAGCATAACCTGGCTCTGATACCACTGAAGGGTTTTGGTGGACCCTCAGGGCTCAGATCTGTGCATGTCCTAAGTCAGACGGACCACAGAGGCATAAAATGCAGCAGAAAATAAAACATGCTAGCTAAACATTTTAGCTAGGCCCTGAGAGAGTCAGAACCTAGCCCGACATACGCCAACTTGGGGTGGGTCCACCCCACCCCAAGAGGGATCTATCCTACTGCGACGAAATTAAATTATACTAAAAATCTCAAAGAACATACCCGGAATCTCAACCCTGGGACGGGTAAGATGTATCGCAACTGCTTCTTACGCTCATCGTAGGCAATCCGCCTTGCACCCTTGACTCGATCCACCCGAGCCGCCTTGCACCTTTGAACCGATCCGCCCGAGCCGACACCCGCCTCCGAGCCGATCACTTGCGGTAGAAGGTTTCACTTGAGCAGACCCGCGTCTTAGACGTCTGGATCCAAATCCAAACACCCCTCTTAGTCTTGCTAGGACCCGTCGGGAAAATAGGAAGAAGAGAGGAAGAATAGTTTAAGTCGTAGATCGAGCTTGCTCAAAGATTCGGAGCTACTCGATCGAAGACTTGGTGCACTCTACAACAAAAAGGGGGCACCCATATTTATATAGGGAGTCGGCCTAACCCTTTTCGTTACGAGCAATGAGGGACAATCATAAAAGAAGTGGGATTTAATTTGGCTAATTGAAGTTATAAGCCTTTCATAAAGGCCTAAATTCAACGAATTAAATCTCTTCATCCATTAAACTTCAGACACCAAACAAGTTATCATTTTGAAGGGCTTGGAATGGTGAACGTGTAGGAACAAACGACGACGAAATCTGACTTCGTTGGACCCCTCAAACAATTACCCAAAGATGGTCAAAAAGTCACACTTCATAGCCGTCAATGGTTTTCAAAAAACCCTAATTAAAACAACTTAAGTTGCGGGCGCGCCCGCCAAGGCTAGCAGGCGCGCCCGCTCCCCTTACGGGCGTGCACCCATTCCAAGCGGGTCTGACCCCTTGGTCCCTTTCTGTTGTTTTTGACTTTCCGGACTCGTTTGAGCTCCCTTTTGGACGCGATTTGAACCTGTGTTTAGACCGTGACGATCTCGTCAACATGGTAACCCTTTCCAATGCTTTTGTTCCTTTAAAATTTGTCGTAAACAATTTACGACACGTTTAATCTTGTTTGCATCATTTGCAACATTGTCCCTTCTACGACTTAGTCTCACAACTGGCTTGTGAACTTAACTATTCCTTTTCATCGTATGAATTCATCTTATCTATCTTCCGATTACTAAGACACAAATACTACTCGGTGTAAGACCCTACAGCCTAACCTTACTACAGGTTGGGGCTCGAAACCCCTAGACGACGGCAACCACGAGCAGCAGGCGTCGTCCCTGTTTCAGAATCAGCATAACGTGATCGACCTATTGACAAAAGTGTCATCGGGTCCACCCTGACTGTATCAGTGATGAATACCGTAGCTATAGTCCCTTCGTCAAGACTGTGTCCCTGTTGGCCTAGGGTATGGTTTACTGTCAACCCAACTAGCCAACATTGGTCAGTATACGACAGTCTTTGTTGTATTCACGTTGTACATCCTACACCGTACCCCAGCCGAGGATTAACATAAAGACCGTACTGAGCCTGTTACACTAACTTCCCTTTAACAGAAGAGACGAATCCCATCTTAGTCATCTACTCGCCTCGAGAGCTTCTGATGTAACCAAACCTAAGATCTTTCAGCAGGCTTAGCCTCGAAGCTAGATCATAGGTCTAAGCGACACTGTTCACTCACAGGTTCGTATAAATGACTTCAGCTCTTAAGGGCCAGCTTACCTATCATCACCCTAGAGTTATTATAGACAGTTTAGTTAAAGTTAACCATTTAATAACTCTAAGTAGGTCGTTCAGTGAATCATTCTCCAATGAACACCTGTGTCTCGTTTCCGACTTCACCAAGTCGAATGACTATGAGATCATCATTACCTTAAGGTAAGACAAAGACACAGTGGTCTGTCCGATGTATCGATATCCAGTTCTCGACACATCTATAACCACGAACCGTTTAAGACTTAATTTTCTGTCCGGTCACTTACTACTTATAATCGAGATCTACATCTGGATATGTAAGGACCTAACTTAAGTCTAAGGAAATTATCTAAGTATATGATTCAACGAATTCATACTTAGGATAATTGACATCATATTATATCGTAACAAGATGTATACTAAGGATAAATTGCCTTATGTGCATTATCCTCCTACAATGCTATCATCATGCAACAATATCGTGAATGAAAGTTCACTAAGTACTCTAACTTGCTCTCTTACCTACTTATGGCTGAGCTGAACAGAGGCCTCCTACTTGCCGCTTATAACTTACGCTCTGCTGGCACTGCTCATTCCCCTGAGGCGCACAAAGTTTCTTCCCAGAAGCCGAAGAACAATCAGAAGGGCAGATTCAATAAGGGGAAACCATCAAAGAAGCATGCCAAAGGACCTCCCCAACAACCCAGAGGCCCTCCCCAATGCAACAATAATGCTGGGAATAAGAAGAAGTTCACGTAGAGAAAGAACAACATAGATCAGAAGTCTACTCCCAAAAAGGACTGGGAGGACAAATGCCACAGCTGTGGCATGACTGGACATTGGTCCAAGATCCGTCGTACTCCGCGCCACCTTCAAAATTTGTATTAAGCAAATCTGAAGCATCCTGCTAAGACAAATCTGGTGGACACATATCCAGCCTCCATCTCGGTTTACCGCCGAGGATTTCCAAAACGACGACCTCCTAGATTGATGCCATTTTATCTTTTAGCATTACATATTTTTTTAGAAGCATTTCTTTCCTATGCATTGTATTTGCTTTCCTAGCATGTTCTTATCAGTATTATTATTCAAATAAAAATTTGGTCCCTCATAAACTTTACATTCTTTCTTATAGATGGACTATAAATGCCTAGTGGACAGTGCATCTACGCACACGATCCTTCGTGATAAAAACTATTTTAATAGCATTAATAATTATGATGGTCATGACAATACAATCTCTGGACCATCAAATATAATAGAAGGATCAGGGGAAGCAACCTTACTGCTCCCAAATAATACACATATTATATTAAAAGATGCCTTATTTTCTCCAACCTCGAATAGAAATTTATTAAGTTTCAAGGACATCTGTTTAAATGGATATCACCTAGAAACTATTGAGCTAAATGGTAACGAATTTTTGTATGTAACGATTTAAAAGGATGGTGTCAAAACCATCTTAGAACGCTTTAAGGGACTCCCGTAGGGTCTCTATCTTACAAAAATTCGACCAATCGAAGCTAATCTAACAGAGCACCTGAAGTGTCCCAAATCACCAGAATTCCAACACTGGCATAATCGACTTGGTCACCCTGGATCGGTAATGATGCACCGCATCATAACCCAATCCCGTGGACATAATTTGAAGAACCTGAAGACTCTTCAAAAGGGTGAATTTTCGTGTCCCCTTGTTACACGGGCAAATTAATAACGAGACCCTCCCCACTAAAAGTGGATATAGAGTCTCCTAGCTTCCTGGAGAGAATACATGGAGAAATTTATGGGCATATTCGCCCCTCAAGTGGCCCGTACTTTATGGTACTCATAGACGCATCTTCAAAATGGTCTTTTGTGTACCTATTGTCCACCCGCAACTTAGCTTTTCCTAAGCTTCTTACACAAATAATTACATTGCGGGCCCATTTTCCCGACAACCAGATAAATAAAATCCGTCTGGATAATGCTGGAGAATTCGCATCACAAGTCTTTCAAGACTACTGCCAAGCAACTGGTATTGAAATTGAACATCCAGTGCGCATGTTCATACCCACAACGGGTTAGTAGAGTCTCTTATAAAGAGACTCCAATGGATTGCTCGTTCATTGTTAATGCAATACCAGTTGCCTATAAATGCATGGAGACAAGCAATTCTGTATGTTGCACCGTTAATAAAAATAAGACCATCTGGAGGTCATCTATATTCTCTAATGCAACTTGCATATGGAGCACCACCCAATATCTCTCATTTGAGGGTATTTGGGTACACAGTCTATATCCCCATAGCACCACCTCAAAGAACAAAATGGGTCCTTAGCATCGTCTAGATATTTATGTAGGGTTCACTACTAAAAAAGGACTTTTGCCCGCGTTTTTTAAACATTTCCCAACGTTTTTGAAGTGCTGGCAAATGTTTTCCCGACGTTTTATGAAACGCTGCAAAGACGTTGGAAAAAAGGGCGTTGCTAAATGTTTTTCCTACGTTTTGGTGAAACGTTGGAAAATGCCCACTTTTACCAGCGTTGTCTTGAAACGTTTGAAAATGCCAAGACATTTTCTGGAGTTTGCTTGAAACGTTAGGAAATGCCCAAGACATTCCCCAGAGTTTTCTTGAAACATTGGGAAATGCCAAGACATTTCCCGACGTTTGCTTGAAACGTTGGAAAATGCCCAAGATATTCCTCGGTGTTTTTTTTGAAACGTTGGGAAATACCCAAGACATTCCCCGGCATTTTCTTGAAACGTTGGAAAATGCCCAAGACATTCCCCGTCGTTTTTTTGAAATGGTGGGCCTATGATACAAATTAAATACAAATATATTTTAATAAAATTTCATTATTGTGTTTCCTAAACGTAGAAATCAAAGAGTTAAGCGCTCACACATGCAACAACTTAGTTTCTTTTTCTAATTCCATATGAATAGATGAAATAATAAGAGAACAAAATAAATGTAATTTCTCATTCTCCTGTTGGTAAGAGTAAAACATGATCAGACCTTGCCAGTTTGAAAAAAGAAACACAGAAAAATACTCGATCAGCTAAATGTTGTTTTGTACAAATGCTTGTGCATTACAGTTAAAATTTTTAAATGCTTCTAAAAACATCAACAATTGCAGGACAATTATGTTGAGCAAACCACATTTACTGCACAATACTACAGTTACAATGTAAAGCCGAAGTTTTTGAAAAGAAAGCAAAGATCGCAACATCTGTCTTGGCTCAAAGTCCTTACATATGTACTTCTTTGCAGTCATATATGGTCTCGCAGTTGCATTGATTCTCTATCGTACTTAAATGTTAGACTTGTATATCCACCTAATAACCATGCCTCAGGTTCTCATCGTACCTGATCTTCTCTTCCTACAATCCAAACGCTGAATATATCTATTAGTCAAAACAATGAAGAAATTTCAATCACGTGTAAACTTTCCTTTTTCTAATTTGGCTGCCATGATAAAGATCATTTTCCAGTGAGAATGGGAGATGAACATTAATGAACTTACAATAAAATTGAGTACATTTTACAATTATGTAAACATATATAAAAGAACTCTATGTAATCTCATAGGAGAAAATTTTAATTATATTGATGCTGATAGAAGGAACAAATATAACGTACACACAAGATTTGATTTTTAAGTTAACATTCGGAATTATTACATATCAATCTCATTATATTCCCAGTATAATTTTTATAGTTCTGCTGAAAACTAATAAAAATATACAGACTGTTCTTATTAGTTTAAATCTCATTATTATCTAATTAATGGTCATTTGAATATGACCATTTTTGTTGTTATCTCCTAATAAAAGACGTAGAACAACAGACATCTCTACTAGTAATGGAGTATCGACTACCCGGTAATCACCCAACAATGGTCTAGCTCCTTCCATCCATACAACAAGGGTCTAGTTCTGAAATTGCAAAAATAATTCTATATATATATGTGGAAGAGCAGATAAATTATTATTCATGTTTCCAATGTAATAATATGGTAAATACCCCATGCCTAGGTGTGATCGCCTGCATTGTGATCTTGTTATGGAATATGCAACTGTCAAAATTGATTCTGCAAATTAAAGATGTACATGAAGAAACCTTCACTAACAATGTTTCCAAATAATAAAACTCATATTAAAAAATATTATAGGATAAGTTTGATAGAAAATTCTAAACTGTTACATGCTACTTCAAGGATATTGAAAGTTGCAAGGCTCTCTCGAATTGGGAGAAATGTATCCTTTACACCAACTTTTTTCTTTAAGGGGATGCACAAATCTGAGCAAATGGCACACGTGTAAGAATGACGCATTTAATCCTTATTCAAAAATATGATAACCCAATTTCTGAAAAGAAGATTTTAGACCAATTGGTCTCTGCAATATGATATACAAAATCTTAGCAAGGATGATAGTTACTAGATGGATAAAGATTATTCAGATCTCAATTCATAAAGTATAGCTAGGCTTTGTTAGGAGTCAGAATATCATCCATGAAGTAATGATAGTACCAGTTCTCTGCATTCATCATCAATAGCAAATTCAGAATGAAGCATAATATCCAAATCTAGAATGAAGCATAATATGACTAATATCAGAGGATGCATGTAATAGATTAAGATGGAACTTTGTCTCAAAAGCCAAAATGATGATAGTGAGGGATGGGTTCAGTGAATTTCAGAGTGCATCACAACAGCAGATATATGAAACAAATCAATAGCGTCTCTAGCAATTATTTCAGGCTAGAAAAAGGGTCAGGCATGGAGACCCATCATCACCACTCAGGTTTTTTACCTGCAAATGTCCAGACTCATTGAGAATGAGATGAAAAACAACAATATAAAAGGCTTTCATATACGAGGGATGCAAATTAGTTTATCACAAATCATGCTTGCTAATGAGCAATGACCACACATTTACAGGGCATTTAAGTGATTCAGAATTAAATAGCTATAAAAAGATCTTACAACTAAAATTTTCTAGCATTGGGATGGAAAACTATGTCGAGATATATGCAAATTGAAGGCTTTTCAATGTAACATCAGCGATGAAGATTCTGAATAATCCTAATCACAAGGTTAAAATGGAAGAGTGACAATGATGCAAAGGTAAAACAAGAAATGCATGCATCAGGAAAAAGTTGAGCCTCAATTGAGGTATAGATAATAGAAATTCTTCAGTTATACATGAAGTGAGCATGCAAACCTATATTTTGTGATAAAATGATGTAGAAAGAAAGCAATCTGAAGTCGAGCAAGGTCAGCCCCTGGGCAATATCGAGCATCCCCTCCAAAAGGGGCAAAACACGGGCTAGTTCTTCAATTTCACTTCTCCTTCAAAAAGAAAGAAAGACTTGTTTAGGGAAAAACATTTAGGAAATAAAATGCATGGAATATGAAATTATTGATGTCTATACATATTATTGGTCTGATGAGTTCTGTGCAATGCAATCTCAGTAGTTCAAACGGAGTTAATTATGAAAGCTTTGGAGTATATAGATTATATAAGTATCCATTGTACAACGTTTTCATATGCACTCGACACCTACTAGTAGAACAATATTTTGCTGATATATCACATAGAAACGCTGCTATGATGATAATTGTCACGGACCTTGCTCTCATCGTCCATCCACCTCCCAGGATTGAATTTTAGAGCTCCGGGATATATGTTCTCATCCAAGTGAACAACAGAAAGAAATGGTACCACAAAGAACCCTTTTGGAAAGTAAAATCTGCAAACATTACAATGATATAATACTTAGATAACTTTCTTATATTTTTTTCCAATATAAATACTGAGAACTATTTTTTTGTTACAAGCTAACTACTACATTTCTGATTCGTTTTGAACCATGTTTCGCATTATTCTTATTATTCTGTCAAAATTAAATTTACTAATTTTAAATATAATAAACATTTTAGACAAGAAAAATACTAGAAAAATTTAATGAACAAGCATGAGCATGAAAATGTCTTTACCCTGATAATGGACATCCTCTTTTGCCTCCCTCATCAACCATATTGCAATGACTCCCAGTCTAAGCATTTCATCGATAACCTGCATAATTTCGCCGCTTAGTTGAAAGTCCTTTGCATTCTCTCTTATTTAGATAACAATGACGGGTGATTAGACAAACTGAAATCTTAATAGCACACACAAAGTTCTCAATCACAATTAGCTGAGATATCATCGGTAATTGCACTCTGCTGATATGTGTTAATAAAGGGACAAAATTTAGTGCATTTCCTTACAGAGAACATTGCAATAAAACAAAATTTTATACGTTCGAAGATTGTACATAGGTGGTAATCAAATTATGCAGCAAATTATGTGTATCTCCATTTTGAAGCCATCCAAAAAGCTAAAATTTGCAAGAGTTCACCAAGACAAAAAGATGACGCAACGTCCCAGTTATCAACAACCCCCGATAATGTTTTCTCTATATCACCATATGATGTATGATAATTACTTGGTTACCAAATTTGATAGCCATTCATGGTAGGTTTTAAGTGAAAATGGCCCTAATTTCCAGTAATTCATGCAAACAAATCAAGAAATAAACCCATTTGGGCAATTAACGTAATTAAACTCGATAACAATAGCAAAGAAACGGAATCCAACAAAGGGAGGGTTGCATTCGAAGAAGAAGACATCAAATCTAATGAGATTATCGACGATCCACCGAATGATAGACAGAATCGACGGATCCAAACCCTAATTCTCGCAGATCCAGATGATAAGGGGCTAAATCAAGAACGCGATAGAGAGAGAGAGACGAATGGATACCTTGTACGGAGAATTAAGATCCTCTTTGAGTTCAGGGATCTCTTCCTTCTTCATTATTGAGAAGTACTTCGAATCGTGTCCGCGCATCACCCGTTCGGATCGATATGAAGATTTTTGATCGGTGACGGGGAGATGCATTGGTCGTGGTCTGAAGATTTTTGATCAGCGGAGGGGTCTAATCTTCTGGTCTTTTGATCTGAAGATTTCTCAAAGATTTAGATGAGATTCTTTCTAAATCCTCTAATTTGGGGGGGGATTGGAATATTATTGGGAGGAGTTGGCGTGCCATAGGTTTTGTCAGACCGCCAAATTTTTGGGGTGTTGGCGTGTCCTATGTTTTGGCAGACCATCAAATTTTTGGCATTTTATTATATATTTATCATTAAAAATAAATAAATATTTACAAGAATACCATTTAAACATTTTGGTTGTTTAATACAAGATCGTGTATTTACAAGCTTGCCATTAACAATTTATAAGAATGCCAAGGCACTAGATTTCTCAACATTTTTAATACAGCGTTGGGAATGGTCAAGCATTTGCCGGCGTTTTTAGTATAGCGCTGGAAATGGTCAAGCATCTACCGTCGTTTTTAGTATAGCGCTGGAAAAGGTCAAGCATTTGCCGACGTTTTTAGTAAAGCGCTGGGAAAGGTCCGACTTTTGTCTGCGTCTTAAGTAGCGCTGGGAAAGGTCATGCATTTACCAACGTTTATAGAAACGACGGGAAATGTCGAGACACCAATAGATATTTACCAACGTTTATTTAAAACACCGGTATAAAAACATTGGTAAAAGTCAATTTTTAGTAGTGGTTTGATTCACCCTCGATTATTAGATACCTAGAACCCCTTACAGGGATGCCTTTAAAGACGTCTTGAAGACTATGAGTTTGACGAAAATAATTTTTCCAACCTAGGCTAAACCTCTAAGAAGCCTGAAGCTTCAGAGACCATTTTATAAGACACCAAAACATTGTCTCATTTTGATCTGCGTACTAATCATTATGAAGATGAGATCCTGAAGATCCTTCAGATACAGAACACAGTTCACTTATTACCGGACAAATTTACTCACAACCAGAAGATCGTCAGGTCACACGTCCGTCCTGCTAATACGCCAGCTAAGATTGACTTACCTAAAGATCGATGCAATCTACCGGTAGCAGAAGTGGCCGTACCTCAGTTAAAAAGAGGACGTCCACCAGGCTCCAAGGATAAATTTCCTCGAAAGACAAACTCCTGGAGATACTATGACGCTACCACCACAGCATTCTGAGCTCAGACCAGTTACATCTTCCCTCCTTAATTCCTTCGAAGAGAAAAATATTGGAGAAATATCATTAAATTATGTACATAGTTGGGAGGTATTGGACAAAAAAGCACTATCGTCGACGATGACTTTAAGTTCAATATTGCCATTCACGCCACTGAAAGCGATGATGATATCGATCCACATTCTCTAGCTGAATGTAAACGCATAGATGATTGACCAAAATAAAATGAGGCAATAGGAGTAGAGCTGGACTCACTCTTGAAACGTAAGTTTTTGGACCAGTAGTCCAAACACCAAAAGGTGTAAACCTGTGGGATATAAATGGGTATTCGTCAGAAAAAGAAATGAAAATAATCAGATCGTACGCTACCAAGCACATCTTGTAGCTTAGGGTTTTTTCCAATGACCGGGGATAGATTTTGAAGAAACATATTCCCTGGTCTATGTAGACGACCTTAACTCATCGGATCTCCTGAAGAGATAACTGAGATAACTGAAAGTATATCAAAGACTTTTGAAATGAAAGACCTAGGTAAAATAAAGGATTATCTTGGCTTACAGATTGAACACCTCAGCGATGGGATCAAGTTACATCAATCCACGTAAACAAGGAAATTGCTGAAAAATTTCTACATGGATAAATATCATCCATTGAGTACACCAATGGTCGTAAGATCTTTGAATGTACATAAAGACCCCTTCCGTCTGCTGGAAGAGAGGGAGGATATATTACATCCTGAAGTCTCTTACCTAAGTGCCATTGAAGCACTTCTCTATCTGGCAAACTGCATGCATCCCGATATAGCATTTGCAATTAACCTACTAGCCAGATACAGTGCAGCGCCCACAAAGCGCCACTGGAACAGTGTTAAGCATCTTTTACGCTACCTCCCAGGGTCAATTGACCTGGGATTATATTACCCGAAAAATGAATCATCCACTTTGATTGGTTATGAAGATGCAGGTTACAGATCCGATCCCCACACCGAAAAGTCACAGACTGGTTTTGTGTTCACCTATGGAGGGATGGCCATCTCCTGGAAATCTGTGAAACAGACCACGACAGCAATCTCATCCAATCACTCTAAGCTCCTTGCAATCCATGAAGCAAGCAAAGAATGTGTCTGGCTACGTTCAATCATTCACCACATCCAAATGACAACTGGTGTAAAGATTGATGACCTTGAGCTAACCACTGTGTTTGAAGACAATGCAACCTGCATAGCTCAACTACAAGCTAGTTACATCAAGGGTGACAGGACGAAGCATATCTCCCCTAAATTCTTCTGGACGCACGAACTACAAGAGAAGAACCAGGTCGTAGTGCAGCAGATTCAATCTTATGACAACCTTGTAGATCTATTTACTAAAGCACTACCTCGATGTACTTTTAGAAAACTTGTAAGAGGGATTAGGATGAGACAACTAAAAGATCAATAAGCCTGAAGCGTGTACATCACAGGGAGGAGTTAAATATTGTGTTGTACTCTTTTCCATTTGCTATGGTTTTTCCCACTGGGTTTTCCATAACCAAAGGTTTTAACGAGGCAAACGCATTAGCTCTGTATCCAGAAGTATCCACCCCTAATGATATCCACAGAATAGGGGAAGTTAAAGAGACTTGTGCTCTTTAATTCAGGATCCATAAGTATCCACCCCTCGTGATACTCATAAATACTATGAATCTTGAAGCATTCATATGTCTAGTTTACAATAATGGATGGATAAGGGGACATGTTATGAATGGTCTTGGGACCTTTGGTATCCAAGACCCTTGGTATCCAAGACCGTTGGTATCTAACCATGAATGTAACCATGAATGTAACCATGAATGTAAAACACCTTCGTATTCTTCTCTTTAAATTGTTACTATATATAAATATAGTCTATGGCTTCTACCATAGATGGATGATTCTCAACACACACACACACACACACACACACACACACACACACACACACACACACACAGAGAGAGAGAGAGAGAGAGAGAGAGAGACTTAGAATCCTAATCAAAATTAATCAATTCTTACTCAAATTAATCACCGAACCTAATCAAATTGGTTCAATTAAGAGCATTACAAAAATACCCTTTGATTAATTACATCCCAACGAATCATATTAATTCGATTATTAATCTTTAATGTGTAAATATATGCTATATAATTATGGCCTATTCAATGCAACACTAAGAGCCCATTCAATTGCTAGATAAGCCTAAGAGAGAGAAAAAATTTGCAGGCCCAAAGAGCACATCAAGAAATCTGATCTTCGAACGAAGCCTATGGCCATGAGCAAGAGGGGACTTTTCTATTTTTGAGAACGTAGACTCCAGGGTTATAAATAGGAACCGGGGGGGAGTTTGTTTAGGTGTAAAAACAACGATGGTACTTTTGCATTAAGAACCCTTGCCTTCTCTTAATTTCAATTTTCCACAAAGATTAATTGAAATTGCACATAAGCTCCTTAATAATTTAATATTTACATTTTACCCCCGAGTCAACCCGTCATGTTCGTACCCAAATCCAACATGTACTAATACATATTGTTACGCCTATTTGGCCGAGGCCCGAAAGACACGAGCCCAGAAACCCGACCTCCGTTCAAGAGCCCATCTGCGCACTCAGGCCCACTCGATAAGGCCCTATGGGGGACTCCCCCAAATGTCGATCCGACCCGGCCCCGGTAACACACGGGTCACTCACCCACTCCTGCGATAACCGCTCCCTCGATCCCGCTACCACTTAATGGCAGTTATGGGGAGATGCTGGCGTGGCGCAGGGAGCGGCGACGGGGGGGCGGATTGAGGGGGCACGATTGGGGGCGGACGAGCGACGTGGGTCGGGGGCAATCACGGCGGAGGTCTATAAAGGGGCTAGGAGGACGACAGGACAAGGGACCGCATGTCAGGTATCCAAAACCTAAGGTACTCCATCAACGACCTAGTTCCCCCATTTCTCCTCCTTCCTCCCCCGCTCGCGCCGTGAGACGCCGTACCGATCTCCTCTCGAGTCGTACCGTCTCCGCCAGGCCTCCTCTTTCAGATCACTGTCTGACTTAGGCATCGGAGGGGTTTTGGCCGGAACCAAGGTCCGGCCCCCCTGACGAGTGTTCTCGTCTACGCAGGAGGATATCCAATCCACGGGCCGAGGCTTCCCCTCCGCCCCTCGCCGACCACGCAACCAGCTCGACGACCGAGGCTTCCCCTCGTCGTCCGACCGCCGAGGCCGAGCACAACCGACCGAGGCCGAGCGTCTCAACCCAGGCTGAGGCTTCCCCTCGCCCTACCAACGACCGAGGACCCCGATTCGACCCAGCCGACGCGCTCCGCGTCGTCCGCAGATCCGACTCGAGCCTCGACTGCACCAACTCGATTCACCCGAGGGACCCAAGCGGGCCCCTTGACCACGTTGACCGGGTTGTCCACGGTCAACGCTTTGTAGTGAGAAAACACTCTGAAACATCTGGCGCCGTCTATGGGAACGAACTGTCCCACGAAGAAACAAACCACACCTGCAATGACACAACCTCACCCGTCTCGACGAAAGGAGAGCAAGGCCCTGACGCAAAGCGACAGGGCCCGCCATCGTTGGCAAGAATGGGCACGGGCCCGACGCGAGGAGGATCGTGAGGAAAGGGCCGGGAGACCCTCCCCGTCCCCGCCGGTCGGGAGACCGAGTGCATCTGTAACGGCGCGCAGCTCGGACGTAGCTTTGGTGGTGTCGGTGATCATAGACACTACCATGGTACGGCGACTGCTTGTCGACACCGGCAGCTCCTGCGACATTCTCTTCATGTCAACCCTGGAAAAGATGGGGCGGCGGAAAGAAGACTTACGACCTCGCTCGGGTCCCATGGTAGGATTCACGGGTCACTCCACCCCCATCATCGGCACGATCCATCTCCCGGTGATGCTCGGAGACGCACCAGACTCGGTGACCCTGGCGGTGGAATTCATCGTATTGGGGATCGGGTCGGAATACAATGGGATCATCGGCCGACCCCTACTCAACGCCGTCGGCGCGGTAGTCTCGACCCTCCACCAGACTATCAAGTTCCGAACGCCCGGGGGGATGGGGCAAGTCGAAGGTGACACGGGGAGACCGAATACCTGCTATCAACTGGCGGAGGAAGGCCCCGAAGATCGTCTAGCCGACCGGATGGCCGCGCTCGACTTAAGGAGCAGGCCGAGGCCCGCCCCCGCGGAGGAGCAAGAGCAGATCCCGGTCACGGACGTCGAGGGCCGGTTCGTCTCGATCGGGAGAGGGCTAAGCCAGGACCTGAGGGATCAACTGATCGAATGCCTGGAGGCGAACCTAGACATCTTTGCTTGGTCACCGGAGGACATGCCCGGCATAGACCCCCAGGTGATTGTCCACCAGATCAACGCCGACCCCAACTTCAGGCCGGTCAGGCAGAAGAAGCGGAACCTGGGCGGCGAGAAGATGAAGGCGGCCTCCGAGGAAGTGGAGCGTCTCCTTGACGCCGGCTTCATACGAGAGGTCTGGTACCCGGAATGGCTGTCGAACGCGGTGATGGTCAGGAAGCCCAACGGGAAATGGTGAATGTGTGTGGACTTCAGTGACCTCAACAAGGCTTGCCCCAAGGACAGCTACCCCTTGCCGTGCATCGACCACCTGGTGGACAACGCCTCGGGGTACGAGATGCTTAGCTTCATGGACGCCTACTCGGGGTACAATCAAGTCCAGATGGACCCCCGGGACGAAGAAATGACAGCCTTCACGACGGACCGGGGAACTTACTGCTACAAGAAGATGCCCTTTGGCTTGAAGAACGCAGGGGCCACCTACCAGAGAATGGTCAACAAGGTTTTTAGCTCCCAGATCGGGAGGAACCTAGAAGTCTACGTCGACGACATGCTTGTCAAGTCAAGACGACCGGAAGACCACATCGCCGACCTGTGGGAGACCTTCGAGCGGTTGCGGCGACACCACATTCGACTCAACCCCGCGAAGTGCACGTTCGGGGTAAGATCTGGCAAATTCTTGGGGTTTATGATAACTAACCGTGGCATTGAAGCTAATCCTGACAAGATCGAGGCGCTGATCAACATGCGAGAGCCGACGACGATCAAAGAGCTGCAGAGGCTGAATGGGCGCATCGCAGCCCTGGGGCGATTCCTTTCCAAATCAGCGGAAAGATCGCTTCCCTTCTTCAAGGTCCTGAGGAAAGCGATCGCGGAACCTTCAGATAATAGGAAGACGATACTATGGGACAAAGACTGCTCCAGGGCATTCGCGGATCTCAAAGAGTATCTCCGCAGCCCGCCTCTCCTGTCCAAGCCACGGGAAGGGGAGTCGCTGAGCCTTTACCTGGCGTGCGCGGAGGAAGCTGTGAGTTCGGTGCTGATCCGGGAAGACGGAGGGGTGCAGTGGCCGGTATACTACACGAGCCGGATCTTGAAGGGGGCGGAGGTGCGATACTCGCCCATGGAGAAACTGGCGTACGCCCTCGTTCTCTCAGCACGAAGTCTCCGACCCTATTTACAGGCCCACACCATACTGATCCTGACCGACTCGCAACTGGAGCAGAACCTCAAGAGATTCGATCGAATGGGGAGGATGCTAAACTGGGGAGTGGAACTGAGCGAGTTCGACCTCCGATTCAAACCACGCACGGCCATCAAAGGGCAGGCCCTGGCTGACTTCATCGCTGAGTGCACAACGGAGGGAAATGGCCCCCCGGAGGAAGAAGGCTCAGCAACGGTAATTCCCCAACCCTTGTCCTTTCTTTCGGCTGACCACCTCCAGCCAGGAGTTCCAGGGGCGTGGATCGTCCATGTGGACGGATCGGCCACACAGTCAGGAGGCGGGGCGGGGATTGCGATCCGATCTCCGGAAGGGAACATTGTGGAATACGCGTTGCGGTTCGAGTTCCCAGCCACCAACAACGTGGCGGAATACGAAGCGGTGATCAACGGCCTAAGGCTGGCCCTGGAGCTCGGGGCCGAGTCCATCCGCCTCCTCAGCAACTCGAAGCTCATTGTCAACCAACTCCTAGGGAGTTACGAGGCACGGGAGGAGGCGATGCAGAGGTATCTCACTGTCGCTAGAGTGGCATTGTCCAAGTTCAAGAACATGGAAGTCTTGCACCTCCCGCGATCGGAGAATGCACGGGCAGATGCGTTGTCGAAGCTGGCCTCGTCCTCGCCAAAGGAGCTGGGCCGCACCATCTACGTGGAGAATCTGCAGTCCCCCAGCACGGAAGAGCAGGAGATGATGGCGATCGACCGGGAACCCACCTGGATGGACCCGATCATCTGGTACCTCACTCATGGGGAGGTACCGACAGATGGGGACGAACGCCGAACCCTGGAGAGAAAGGCGCTTCGATACGTGATCCATGAGGGGACGCTCTACTGGAGACGCTGGACTAAGACGGATGTCCTCCCATACTTGAAGTGCATCGGACCGCAGGAAGCTGACTACGTCCTACGGGAGGTTCACGAAGGGATCTGCGGGAATCACCACGGGGGCAAGATGGTCGCACAGAAGATCTTGAGGCAGGGATACTACTGGCCGACCCTGGCCCAAGACGCAACAAGTTACGTCTAAAAATGCCAAGAATGTCATAGGTATGCCCACCACACCTCGACTCCCCCGTCAGAGCTCATCCCTATCGTGAGCCCCATCCCCTTTGCAAAATGGGGGCTCGACATCCTCGGACCGTTTAAACCGGCCGAGGGCAGCGGAAGTATCTGATTGTGGCGGTGGACTACTTCACCAAGTGGATCGAGGCCGAACCGTTGGCCACCATCACGTGGAAGAAAGCCAAAAGCTTCGTGTGGAATTCCATCATCTCCAGATTCGGAGTGCCACGGGCCATCGTCACAGACAATGGGAAGCAGTTCGACTCCGCAGGGTTCAAAGATTTTTGCGAGGAATGGGGAATCAAGCTTCTCTTCGCCTCTGTAGCGCACCCCCAGACCAACGGAATGGCGGAAGCGGCCAACAAGTGCATCATAGAGCCCCTCCGAAAGAAAGTGAAAGACGCCGAAGGGAACTGGCCGGAGGAGCTCCCCGGGATACTCTGGTCATACCGGACGACCCACAAGGAGGCCACTGGCGAGACCCCATTCATGCTCACCTACGGGCTGAGGCGGTGGTGCCGGTCGAATTGGGCGAAGAATCTCTCCGCCTCAAATACTTTGACGAAGACAGGAACTCGCAGGGTCTGGAGCTCAGTCTGGAGCTCCTCGGCGAGCGACGGGAGCAGGCACTGGCCACCATCATCCGCCAGAAGCAGAAGGTGGCCCGATACTACAACGCTCGGGTACGGGGAAGAAGCTTCCACCTTGGAGACCTGGTCCTCCGAAAAGCGGGCTTCAACTCTGATACCGCTCGCAAAGGGAAGCTCGCGGCTAGATGGGAGGGGCCCTACAAAGTCATCGAGGTCCTCGGACCCGCAGCCTACCGACTAGCCGATATGGAGGGGAGGATTCTCACTCACACCTGGAATACGGAACATTTACGCAAATACTTTCAATAAATGTATCGTTTCTTATGAAATAAATTTGTTTTGAATTCATTCCTTTCCAGATAAAGCAAAAAGATATACAGAGAGACGCACGAAGAGGCCGAGGGGCATTCCCCTCCCTCATTTTTCTCCGGGGGCACCGGTGGAGCCACAGGCTGGCAGTCCACTAGGCCCTTCCCCCATACTCCGTTCGACGTCAGGGTACATCCGAAGTTCCTCGAAGTTGACCCCCGAGAGTGGGAACTTCTTTTGGATCTCGGACTGACACCGGGCGAAGCCCTTCTCGAACGCCTCCGATAAGGCGGTCTCAATGAAGGAGGTGGCATACTCAGCCACGGCATCCTGAGCGATCCGGGCCGGATCCACCTCCTCAAGCCCACGCATCCGGGCCTCTAAGGTCTCGATCTGGCGTTGGTGCTCCGCCCTCTCCTTCTCGATCTCCCGGGATCTCTCGCCAAGTTGAGCAAGGAGGATCCTCGCCTGCTCCTCCGCCGCTTCCAGACGATCAGAGAGCTCCAAGGTCTCGGAGGCAGCAACAGGGGTGGGGATCTGTCCAGCTCCCCCAGACGTGTCGGCGCCTCTCAAAAGCTCGGCGACCCGCGCCTCGGCCTCCGACTTTGCAGTCAGAGCCAAGGCTCTCTCCCGGTCCGCCTCCTCCAGGGCAGAGGACAGCTCAGTTACGCGGGACTCCAAGGACTGGACCCGCGCTTCCTCTAACTGAACTGCCTCCCCCTCCTCACCGGGGGCTATAGGGCCTCGCCCGGCATCGGATTTGGCTTTGGGAAGAGCCGCGAATTGGTGCCTCATTGAGAGGCCCACCGAGGACAACTGCACCAAGGCAACGAAGGTAAGGCAGCGAAAGCAGTTGGAGGAAGGGAGGACAAGCAGAGACACACTACCTGTTGACCAGCCTGAATCACGAAGGTGGCCAAACAGTCACCTCTGACTCCGTCCAACACTACCTGATCGGGAGGGAGACTACAGTTCTCGGCCACTCGTGCGGCGGCTCCGCGGCTCGAAAACACCGACTCCTTCTCCCCCACCGGGAAGCGTGGACGAAGAAGACCCTCCCCTGACGAAGGGAACTCGCCAGGAGTGGAGCGGAATGCGCCAAGATACCGATCGTAGGCATCGGGGAGAGAACCGTCCGGGAGAGGTGAAGGGCCGACCCATGGCCAAGCAACCTCAACGGGGGCGGGTTGAGGTTGATCAGCAGTCGGCAGGACATCAACCCCCTCGACCCCCTCACGGACCCTCTTGGAAGACCCCAGCAAGGGGAGAGAGGGGGATGACACCCTCTTCCTTTTTGAGCCTCCGGTCGTGGTCACGACCCGCTGCTTCTTCCGGACCTCCAGCACATGATCCCTTCTGCGCGGATCCGGATCTGGGACCTGCACGTGAGCGCTGGCGGGAGAAGGACCGAGAGGGAATCCACCTGCACTCAAAGGAGAAATGAGAGACCAAGCAGAGCCCGGGCGACCTCGAATGGTGAACACTCGGAGAAGCTTACCTAGGGGCCACACCGTCTTACGCAAGTTATGGTCACTAAAGAGGACGTCGATCGAGCGCTCCCTCGCAGGAATCGCCAGCATGTCCTTCGCCGTCTGTTGCTCGGCGACCGTCGGCTCACCCAGATCGAGGATGACTGCACCGGCCGCCTCCCACCTAACCGGGAAGGGTACACTCGACGGGAACGTGACAAACACGTATTCCACCTTCCAACGTTTCAGGGAGCTCGGCAACCCCAGCACCAGGGTCATTTTCGGGCGGGCGCTGATGTAAATCCTCGCCCCTGATTGGTGGTGGCTCAGGCGGTAGAACTGGGCAAAGAGACGAAGAGAGGGCGCCACTCCCCTCAGCATACAGACAACAATGAACCCGACGAGGAGCCCGACGGCGTTGGGGCAGAATTGACATAGGCACACGTTGTGGGCCTGAAGGAATTCAACGATAAAAGGATGGAGCGGGAAACGAAGCCCGAAGCGGAAACACTTCTCGTATATTCCAACCTCGTTGGGGCCAGGAAAGCAGATCCGCTCGTCAGCCCCAAGGGCACGAGCCGAGTAAGGCGGAAGCAGGTAGGCGGAGCGCAGGCTCCCGATGGCGGTGGCACAGATCGACGAAGGCCACGACAAGACCTCTGGGGGCACCCCTGAAAGATCATCCCCGTGCCGACAAATCGCCGAAGGAGGGCTACCCGCCAGGCCCGGAGCCGCGTCGCGCTCCGGCCGACCCGAACCCGTGGCAGAGGAAGACGACATGAGGCAGAGCTCAGGCAGAATAGGGATCAGCGCAAAGAAGAAAACGACGGGATGGCGGCTCACGAACCCCTCGGCTTCTCAACTTAAGACGACCCCGCGGGCGGTGGGGATAAGCTTGCAGCTACACGTGGCAGCATCAGAGGACCGACGGCGCTTCGAAGCCCGCGCCTTAAAAGTATCGAACGGACCAACTCATGATGACGACTAATAAATGAGTCGGCATCGACTGGCGAGCCTGTCAAAGTCGACGGAAGTCACATCGGCCGAGCCGAACCGGCCGAGGCCGATCGACCCGACCGATGGGGGCAATTGTTACGCCTATTTGGCCGAGGCCCGAAAGACATGAGCCCAGAAACCCGACCTCCGGTCAAGAGCCCATCTGCGCACTCAAGCCCACTCGATAAGGCCCTATGGGGGACTCCCCCAAATGTCGATCCGACCCGGCCCCGGTAACACACGGGTCACTCACCCACTCCTGCGATAACCACTCCCTCGATCCCGCTACCACTTAATGGCAGTTATGGGGAGATGCTGGCGTGGCGCAGGGAGCGGCGACGGGGGGGGGCGGATTGAGGGGGCACGATTGGGGGCGGACGAGCGACGTGGGTCGGGGGCAATCACGGCGGAGGTCTATAAAGGGGCTAGGAGGACGACAGGACAAGGGACCGCATGTCAGGTATCCAAAACCTAAGGTACTCCATCAACGACCTAGTTCCACCATTTCTCCTCCTTCCTCCCCCGCTCGCGCCGTGAGACGCCGTACCGATCTCCTCTCGAGTCGTACCGTCTCCGTCGGGCCTCCTCTTTCAGATCACTGTCTAACTTAGGCATCGGAGGGGTTTTGGCCGGAACCAATGTCCGGCCCCCCTGACGAGTGTTCTCGTCTACGCAGGAGGATATCCAATCCACGGGCCGAGGCTTCCCCTCCGCCCCTCGCCGACCACGCAACCAGCTCGACGACCGAGGCTTCCCCTCGTCGTCCGACCGCCGAGGCCGAGCACGACCGACCGAGGCCGAGCGTCTCAACCCAGGCCGAGGCTTCCCCTCGCCCTACCAACGACCGAGGACCCCGATTCGACCCAGCCGACGCGCTCCGCGTCGTCCGCAGATCCGACTCGAGCCTCGACTGCACCAACTCGATTCACCCGAGGGACCCAAGCGGGTCCCTTGACCACGTTGACCGGGTTGTCCACGGTCAACGCTTTGTAGTGAGAAAACACTCTGAAACACATATACATACACATTACACATGTAAACACTCACTCCTCGCTCATATACATCGTCGTATGCATACTTATAATAGAAAAAGTCCCATTTCAAAAAGCCACAGACCACGCCAAGCAAATTCAGAAACGTAGAACTCAACACACATTTGCAAGATCAATAATAGTGTGATCTCCACCACAGTGGCCGGAACCATTTGGAATGGAAAGAAGACTGGTACGAAACCAACACAAGTAGCAACACAACCAAAGCCGCAACTCCCCAGGGCGAGCTCCCGGCCCGATGGATCGCCTCCTGCTCCGGCCTCGGCAGCCCAACCACAAGCCTCCCGTTAACAAACATGTTGCGGACGACGAAGATGAGGATGACCGGAACGAAGAGGAGCAGGAAGCTTAGGCTGAGCTCGGCATCCTCCATCCTCGCCTTGTATTCCGTGTACCACGAGAGGGAGAGGAGGAGCATTACGATGGCGAAGACGGCGATCAGGGGAGGGGGAGGGAGGGAGAGGGAGGAGGATGTCTCCCCACCCCAACCTTGCTTCCATTGGGGTCCCCTCCTATCACCAAAGAACCATGACATGTTGGTCTGTTTTGTTGCACAAAGGCTCAAGTGGCTTTGTTCGCTTATAAAGACGTTGGGAGGGGAGGGGGGGTGAGATTCTTGGAGATTATTGTATTGTGGAGGGTTGAGTGGGAATTGATGCTATGCTTTTCTTTTGGGTATGATGGAGTATGTGATGCTTGGAGTTGCAGGTTTATATTTAAAGGGGTCTCATATGTATGCCCCCTCAACATTCCACCTTTTACACCAGAAAATTCATGCACTAGTGACGCATTTCTATTGTTTTTGGAGGGGCTAATATGCAAGTTCATCACAAAACTTTTGCAAGCGTCCAGTTGTAAAAAGGGGAACTCCAAGTTAATATCGACCTAGCTAAGCAAAGCACATGAATCTGATACCCTGAAGCAAGGGTAGTGGCTGGAATTTTACAAATGAGTGCCGACCACGCGGACCACGGGCGACATGGGGCCGTGGGATCGGGCGATGACGGCCGCAGTTGTCCGCGAGCACAACCGTCTCCTTGGCGACGTTGGCTTCACTCGCGGGTGCCACGTAACGTTGATGAAACGTCATTCGCAGATGTTTATCTTAAGTTATCAACCATAGCTTGGAGATCGATCCTGGTTAGCTCCAAATGAAGGCCGGAGCTTAGGGGTTGACCAGCGGACCCTCATCCTGAGCCGTATGAAACCAAATTAAGCGGATAACCAGTACTCCATGGCAAAAGTCCAGCCAAAATTGGCTAAATATCATGGGTCAACCATCACTTTTAATTTCTACCACCCTATTTGAAAACTTTGCTAGAATACCACACCCCCTGAAAAGACTAAAATACCCCCGTTCGTTCCCAAAAATTAAAAGCCCACAAAATTAAACCCTCACCTGCAGATTCACGTCCTCTCCCCATATTCCCAACTGATCTTGTTTTTACAGGTATGCGCTCATATACTCCAATACACACTAATGCACATTGACGTATATTGGCGGATATTGGCTAATATTATGTTATATTGGTTCATAATACTATGTTATGCCGACTCACCACTGAGCAGCAAAGCCCCGACGAGCTCTTCTTCGACAGCACCCACGGCCCCCCAACGCCCGCACACGTCAATGTGCATTAGTGTGCATTAGTGTATATTAGAGTATATGAGCCAATATGTGCTAATCAACCAATATAACATAGTATTAGCCAATATGCGCCAATATACGTCAATGTGCATTAGTGTATATTGGAGTATATAAGCACATACCTGTAAAAACAGGATCAGTTGGGACTATGAAGAGAGGACGTGAATCTGCAGGTGGGGATTTAATTTTGTTGGGTTTTAATTTTTGGGAACGAACGAGGGTATTTTAGTCTTTTTTATGGGGTGTGGTATTCTAGCAAAGTTTTTAAATAGGGTGTAGAAATTAAAAGTGATGGTTGACCCATGGTATTTAGCCAATTTTCTCAAAAGTCCACGAAGGGTTGAAAAAGTTTGTTTAATATTTTCTACACACGACGAGCTATTGTTGATCCAAAACCACCACCAACATCCCATTAAGAGGCATATTATGATTAATAAGGTCATAAACTAGGCAACGGTTGAAGTCGTTAAAATACCACTAGTCGAACCTCATATAGAATTTAATTTAATGCAAAAAAGGTGGCACCTGGCCAACTTGGTGGCGGCCTATCATTGACTGCCCATAAAGCAGAAAAGTATTTTCTGCTTTATTCTGCTTTATGGGTGGCCAATGATAGGCCATCATTGGCCGCCACGTTAGTGCACCTGACCCAAGTTGGTCAGGTGCCACCTGATATAAATTAATCTCATATAAACAACTCTCCAAAAACGCTAAAGGTGGATGATGTGATTGTAAGAACAGTCAACCTTGCAATACTAAACAATACACAATAGAGTGGAGGTGAATAGTGTAATGGTAATAATTGTGTAATTAAAAATTAACTTGCAAACACAAAATAATAAGTGCAAGAGGAGATTAATCTAAACAATTAAGCAAACTCAAATACAAAGGATTTTACCATGTTTTCCCAACTTGGTTTCATCCAGCCATACCAATATTCATTATAATCCTATACAAGTTAGTGAATACAATCCATACTCAAGAGATTCCCTACACAAAAGATTTGTCCTACACAAGGACTCACCAAACCCTACACAAGGGTTAGTCCTACACAAAGACTCAAACTCTGGAGAAGCTAACTCTCACAAAGAGAGGTAAGGTTTCAAATAAAAAGATGAAACAAAAGTACTCTTACATATGCCTTGATGAGATGAACTTACTCAATAATGAATGCAAAGAATGGAAGAGGATCTCCAAGTGTTGAGATGAACTTTGATTGCACTTGGACGATTTCCCTATGAGCTAGCTTCAATGCATGAAGAGAATTAAGGCTCAAATAAGGGAAATGAGAGAAATAAGAGTGGCTATATGAATCTTAATGATATTCAATAGTGATCAAGAGTCATAATAGAATTAAGTCAACTTCTATTTATAGGAAGCCAAAAATATACATTAAACCCAAGCAAAAGGCCCAAACAAACCAATTTGCAACGGCTAGATTTTGCCTGAAAAGTGCTCAGACAGGCTCCTGTAGGCAAAGGGTCAGGCACTTGGGAGTAACGGCTACATTTTTCCAACAGCTATAATCTGAGACAGGACAGGTGAGTGAAGAAGACTACACAGGCGCCAGTACCACTGTGCAGGCGCCTAAAAAGGCTTCAGCAGATGACTGCCGCAAAGGATGGATATGAACTGGAAAATGAAAACTTACCCATTTGTGTACCAAGTGACTGATGAACAAAGTCCAGGTGACTGAAGGTTGACAAGAGGCTGTAAAAACTACATCAGTCGACTGTCACATAAGATAGATTGGAGCTCAAAATAACAAGTTATGCACATTGGAGCACTAGGCGACTGTTGAACAATGTTCAGGTGCCTGTTGGTTGACAGGCGCCTGTCATTTGTACTTCACACGCCTGTACCAAATGCTCAAGTATAGATTCAACAAAATTGACTTGAGCTAGTGCATAACAGCTGACTGTTGAAGGATGCCCAGGTGCCTGGTGAACCACCAGTCGCATGTCGTGCCTTCAACAGACGTATGTTGGAAGTCTAGAAACTCCAATTGAGTTTTTGGCATGGGAAACCTACCGGATTGGTTTCTATAATGATCTTAAGGTTCACTAAGATGGTTAATGCATATGCATGAATGAGTTTATGACCATCTAATCAAGGCAACCTAATTTACACAAAGAAGTAAAAGACATAAATGTAAATATTACATGGATTACATTCAATTACTTCTAAGTGCACTACTCTTCAAGCTTGAGAAGCCTTGATTCTCCACATCATCTTCCAAGCTTTGGCACCTCTTCATGCACTTTCTTTCATCAAACTCCAAGTTTTGGCAATGCTCCTCTTGATGTTCATCCTTGCACCATGCTTTTAGTCTCCAAAATGTTACTCTTTAATTGTTAAACTTGAGACTAAAACATTGAGAGTCATTAGTAACAACATAATATTGTGATCATCATCAAAACTATATTGGTCTAAAAAATCCAATACCTAACCTTCTTCCCCTTTTTGCTGATGACACATATTATGTAAAAGCTAAAAAGTAAAGCCCAATGCTAATGAGCTCCCTCTACTTATATGCACCAATTGAAAATAAATAAACCAATAAAGGTTTAAATCAATTGAGACATATAATAGGCAAAGACTACATAAACAATATCTCGCATATCTCTCTCCCCATATATGATTTACATAATTCATATCTCTCTCACCCTTGTCATTGTCAAAAAGGTGGACACAATATACAAGAAATAACTCTTGTCATTTATTTCCTTTAAAAATGTGAAAAAATGTAATAGATTAAGATATATTTGATACCTAATATGAAATCTTAAGTGTGTATCAATCACTATCACATGCTCCTCCTAGATCATAGAAAGGGTCAAAATGTTGACTTCAATAATCTAATTACAATTAATTTGGGACATGAGCCAAAATTGTATCAATGCATTGATATAGAAAGATCAAGCATCATTAATACAAATAACATTGCCAAGAGAAAATAAAGCATATACTATGTTGGCAACATCAATGGGTTGAGTTTGAGAGCACAATAACCAATTGTAGATAATGTTCTCAAAATTAACCCAAAATGAGAATTAAAATATGTTTTAAAATAATTTTAAACATACATAACATACTAGCTCCCTCATTATCATACACATGAATCAACAAATGTATGTATGATAATGAAATCCACAAGGTCCCATTTTCATGAACAATAGTTTGAAAATATTTTCAGAATCATGAAAAATCGCATATAATCAATGTGTATGCTAAGATATAAAAATATAGGCATAATACACATGTAATATGTACATGTGTGGGATACCTAAATATTAGGGAACCAAACCCAAGAAGAGTTTGATTTTCTAACATAATCACATGAGGTGATCACATCCCTAACTAAAGAGTTGATATAACTATCCCTCTTACACACTAACCTTAGTAGGCATCCAAAGATTTAATGTTTTCCTAGGCAATGGTTTTGCCTTTGCAAGAGGGGTGTATTGACATGCATATGTGTAGAAGAATGTTTCTTGGCATGCATAAAGTGATGGGCTTGCTTCTTAGCAAAAAATGAAGATTTTTCATTCTCCCTCATCACCTTGTGATTTACATGCTTCTTGTTAGGGTTATTATTGTACAAGAACGCATGGTGGTTCTTCTTAGATGCTTTAGTAATATGTCTAGTTTTGCACCAAAAGAAGAAATAAAGGTGGGTTTGGGTACCACATTTGGAATATAACCCAATCATCCTCTATGATTTGCCGGATGTTGTTTTTTCAGCAAATCGTGGAGTGAATTCCTAGAATGTACAAATCTTATGAGCTTTTAGGATTCCTCTTCTCATTTTAATGTTAGTTGTTGAATGTGAGACTCTAAGCAAAGATTTAGAGCTACCAATTTTTCTTTTAAAATGCTCAAATTCTTAACTATAGAGAGAAGTGTGTCTCTCTCACTAGTGTCACAAATATGCAAAGGATTATCATTACATTAGTAGATTCTAATTCATGGAACCTACTCTTAACATCAACACATTTAGCTTTCAATTTAGAGTAAGCGTTGATGAATTTACTTACCCCTTTGGAGAGCTCCTCATTGCGATTTTCATGATCCTCATAAGATAGCTTTGGCTCCACCGCATCTTCATCATCCTAATTTTTGCATTCCTCCTCGCTAGAGATTGATGTGGAATCTTCCCCATTTTCCAAGAAGCACACTTCTTCATTGGGATTGAGCCAAGCCTCCACCTCTTCATCACTTGAGCTTGAGAAGAGATCATCGAATTTCGTGAAGCACATGTGGGCTTTCTCCTTGTCATCATCTTCTTCTTCATTTGATGTGTCCTCACTTGAGTCATCAAAAGTGCCAAAAAGAGCCCTTCTTCTTGTTCTTGTATTTGGAGATGTCTTTCCAAATTTTCTTCTCGTTCCCTTTGAAAGATTCTTTGGAGGGTTTGGAAGGGAATTCGGTAGAAAGATGACATTTACATCTACAATTGAAACAAGTAGTCTTGTTAGATTTAGAGACAAACTTTGACGAAGACTTACCTTACTTGTCCTTTAAGATTGCTTTAAGTTGCTTGGCAAGCTCCATGATATCATCATCACTAGCCTCATCCTCTTCATCTTCTTCACTTGAGTCTTCTTGATGGAATTTCTTTCTCCATTTGATTGGCTCCTTCGCATCATGGAATGCAATCCCCTTTAGCTTCGCCGGCTTCTCGAGCTTGGATGGTTGAATCTCCTTCATATGTAGATGTTTTACTTCATACGCCATGAGATTCCCAATGCACTCCTCAACGGTGTCTTTGGTCATGTCGTTATAATCCACAATACGGTTGGCCTTTGACTCCCATTGAGGTGTGAGAGAGTCAAGGATCTTCTCCACTTAATCCTCTTGAGAAATCATCTTCTCACGTCCTTCCAAAGCATTCATGTTCTCTGTGAGCCTTGTAAACGTGTCCGAGATGCTCTCTCATTCCTGCATCTTAAACGATTCATATTTAGATCTAGACACACGTCGTTTATATTTCTTTACATTTGAAGTCCCTTCATGAGTAATCTCCAAGGTATACCAAATTTCGTTGGCCATTTTGCACATGGAGATGCGGTTGAACTCATTGTGGTTGATGGCGTAATGGAATACGTTCATTGCCCTCGTATTGGATTTAATTAAATCCTTCTCCGCCTTTGTCCTTGTAGCCGGGGGCGTAGTAGGCATCACAGAAGGACACTTTGTGGCGTCTTCTAGGTCTTGACCCTCCAAGTATATCATCATCTTGATCTTCCAACTTGGGTAGTTCGTTCCGTTGAAGCACGATGGTCAAACGGTTGATAGACCTTCTCCTTGAGACAATGATGAAGCGTTGAATGATATAGTTGTTTGAATACTTCAACCTCGCTCTGATACCAATTGTAAAAACAGTCTACCTTGTAATACTAAATAACACACACTAGAGGGGGGTAAATAGTGTAATGGCAATAATTGTATAATTTAAAATTAAAATTGCAAATGCAGAATAATAAGTACAAGAGTGGATTAATCTATACAATTAAGCAAATGCAAACACAAAGGATTTTACCCTGGATCCCCAACTTGGGTACATCCAGCCACACCAATAATCACTATGATCCTACACATGGAAGTGAATACAATCTGTTGGATCCTGTGGATGGCAAACAACACTAGAAGAGGTGTTGAATAGTATTGTATGAATAAAAACTTTTTCGCAAATGAACAATACAAATAATAACTTCCCTTTCAATGTTGCCTAAGGAACCAAGTAAAGTGATCTATGCTTAGTCCTTAATCAACATGATGATCTCCAAATAAAAATAAGATGGTATACCAATAATGAAGATCAAAAGAGTAACAATAATAAAATGGATCTCACAGTGGAATGAAATAGAGACTTGCTATAATAAAGTTATAAGCAAGAATAGATTAACAAGAGATTGCAAATGACATATACTTAAACAATAAACAATTTAGCATAAAGTAAATGGCAAAGACAATCACAGAAAATTCACACAGTGGGACATGAGATTTTATCCTGGTTTCCCACTTGGGTACATCCAGTCCCCGACCGTCACAGATCGAGATTAAATCCACTATTGCCTTAGCAATACAATTATCTAGCTTCACTCTCTAGGATTTCCAACGACCTAGCTCCACCATTAGTATTTCCAACCACCTAGTCTCAAATAGGAGTTACAACACCACCACCTTGCTTTAGCTCGGATTTCCAACACCCTTATCTCCAAGGGACTCAAAGTAAGATCAGATCCAATACACTACAATAAATTAGTCGAGATTGATTTTCACCCCCAATAATTCTATAGGCAAGAAGAATGTGTAAGTGTGCTATATGTGGCTAAAGAATAAATCATCTTTCATCATACAAAGAATATTAGTTGATTCAATGTGATCCAGATACTTTGTTGTTTTAAAATCCTTTTAAGAATATTCAAAAAAATGAAGTAGGAAGGATTTGAAAAACAACTTGTAATAGCCAAATAAAATGATCTTAAAACAAGATAGAAAAATAAGCACAAGAATAAGATAAGAATTTAAAAATTGTTGGCTATGAAAAACTTGATAGCAATGAAAATTAGAGGGCTTGAATGCTTGAGAGAATTTTGAATTTTGCTCAAGAATAATTGGTTTTAGAAAAGGCTACATTAGCTCTCTATTTATAGGGCCAAAATGAATTCAAAACTTTTTGAAAACGTTTGACTTTTGCCCCCAAACGGCTACAAAACAGATTCAATGAATCTAGCCATCGACAGCTGGTAGTCGACTCCCAACATATTTTTCTGAGAAAATTGCCACTGACTGGTAGTTGACTCCTAGGCGTTTTGGTTGTCGACTCCTTCTTGATAAGTGATTTTCTCAAGAAGTTTTGCTCTCATATCTTTGAAAATAAGTTTATATAATAATACCATGAATTTAAAACCATTTTCAAAAATGTTTTTGTGTGTGTAGTTATTCTAACTTGGCTTTGACAATATTCTAAGAAAATAAAAACAACTCACACACTAGACTCTATGAAGATCTTGAAGCCATGGATGAGCTTGAGCTAGTTGCATAGGCTTCACTTGAATTTTAGCTCGTTTATAGCTTGAGCTTGAGCACGGTCCTTGAGCTTCATCTTCGAGCTTTAGGCTTCAGCCTCAGGCTCCTCTTGAGCTAGAGCCTCAGCTTCTCTTGTGCTTAAACTAAAGCTTCAAAATGTAGACGTGGAATATGAGCTTAATCCATTTTCATCTTCTATGTGTGTAGTTATAGTTCTTCTTCTCGAAATATGCTTCGAGCTTCGATTAGCTTGTTGCACAACATACACACTTAAGCAATATAATTAGTACACACAACATTTGGTGTGATCATCATCAAATCCACTTGGGTGGGACTAGATTTCCCAACAATCTCCCCCTTTTTGATGAAGACACACAAATGAAAAACCTATGAATAGTATGTATATGACTGCAAAAGTGTACTCACTCACATGCTTAGATGCGGTATGAAATCATATCATACTCCCCCTGCATCAAAGCTGGTTAATAAAAATAGCAACATATTATCACATATTATTCATTTATGTTTTTGCTTTTAACGTTTTCTCCCTCTTGTCATCATAAAAAAATCTGTACAAAAGAGTTAGTATATAATCCATGAAAAAATAGATATAATAAAATTTCATTTCCAACCAAGCAAGTTATACGGGAGATATCAAGGCAATGTTAAAAAATAATAATAATATGCTTGTCACAATAATTAAAGCAGTTTAAGAGCAATGTATCAAGCATATTACATGTCAAATCATCAAAACACCACATGCGCAAAGTATTAATAGTTATTATAGACCGATGTTTATAAGGTAAAGTATTAAGCATGCGAGCAAATAATCATAACTAAGAAAACCCACCATTCTTCTTCTCCTTGTTTAGCTCCTTTATCTCATCAAGGATTTCCTTAAGAGCTTTTTCTGTAATCTGATTGGTTCTCACCACTAAGTCCTTCAGATTTTCCACCTTGTTGTTGAGATCTTTGAAGCCTTTATCTTAAGAAATTTTCAACCTGTTAATCCTTTCGGGAGCATATCCTGAAGCTCAATGATGTAAGTAGGAAAATCATTAGAATGGGCATGCTCTTCTTCTTCTTCAGTCTCTTCTTCTTCAATGTCTTTTTCTTCTACAAGTTTATTTCCTTTCCTTCTCTCTGTAGTAGAACTTGATTCACCCACTAGTCTCTCCTCTGGAACATTCTGGTCTAAGTCTCGGTGAAGACCCATACGAGCAACAGTACTAACATCAAAAAATACAGTAGGTTCCAAGACCTCAGATTCATTGTCCATGTTGATATCATAGGCCCTAAAGAGGATAGTAAGGTAGTGGTCGTGGGCTAATGGAGTGTCAACTCTATTGGATAAGGCAGAATGAATGATAGAGACCATTATGATCCTAGCCCAATTCACTTTGATATTTCCAAGCATAGCGTAAATACACTTAGCCTGACGCTCAAAAAGTACAGCATGACTACCAGACTTTTGGGTGATATTATAGGACATGATGTTCGTTAAAATCCTAGCATGATATCTAAGATCACTACTAGGCATCTTAGTGGGTAAATATCTTCCAGGCAAGAACATATTGTTTAAAGTATTTTCATCAACCATGTCAATATCATCAAGGAGTTTTCCGGTGTAGGGAATTCCTAAGGCTTGTCCTAAAGCTCGAACAGTAACCTGGAGTTGTGAGTCAAGAACTTTAGTACGAAAGCAATATTTATTAAGATCAGCATCAATGTTGGCATAGAACAAATGAACCAATCTAGGATAACATAGATATGAATTATCCTTAGAGAATAAATTCAATAGATGTTGATATTCAAGAATGATATCAATTCCATAGTTCTCAACATCTTCTAAGTTGACAAATCTTTCATGAAGAATTTGTCTTTTGGAGGTGCTTAGAAATTTAACCTAGCAGCTAGAATTGACAAGATAAGGTTGAACTACTTCTCTTTCTGTTAATCAATAAGAAGATTCATCTACCCTCCTCTTCTTAGAAACAAGAACATTCCTAGGCATGGTTTCTAAGGATTGAATTGTACGAAATATTGAAGAGAGAGAGAGAGAAGAGAAGAGATTACCTTGATCAAGGAAGTTCCCTTGAAAGAGTGAAGAACCCTAGAGATATTCAAGCTCCAAGGAAGAGAGACCCAAGAGAACCAAAAAATCCTAAATGAAGCTCCTAAGATGGTAGTCGATTACCTAGGGTTTGAGGAGTTGGGGATTTTAATAAAACTCTTAATGAAGAGAGAAAGAATCTAGTCCATTGAATCAAAGAAAGAGTGGTTGAGATCTAAAACTCTTATTAGCCATAAGTCATCTAGTGGATATGAACCAAATAGGCCTTAGAAACCCACTTAGAGTTAGTCAGATTTCACACAAATTTCGACAGAAAAACACTCTTGTAGTCGACTCCCTCCTTGGTAGTCGACTCCCATCTAGGTATGAGAAAACTTCTCATCCCTAGGAGATCCAATTTTGCCAATTGAATGATTTGCCAAAATTTTGACAAGTGAGTTATTTAAACATCAAAAACATACATATATGAAGCCATTAAAGATCATAATCATAATTTTAAACACTTATATAATTCTTACATGCTTGCAAAGCGATGATAATTTGACGTTTTTCTGCAAGGTGCTAATTTTCGCTCCAAGTGTGGAACAAATGTCTTTTGCCTTCATCCTTTGTTTAGAGTACCTGAAAAGATGTAAATGTTGTGGTACTCTCATATTCTTGAGTCTGGAGGATTAGTTTACATGAAGCCAAACCCAATATAGTTTAGCTCCTTTAAAAGAAACATATTTATAGTTCTTATTCAAATGAATACTTTGAATAAAATCAATTGCGTACCTTTGTTTCTTTTGATAAGCCTCATGCTTGGGAATCCATATGCTTAAGAATTTAGTGTTAGTATGATGCACTCTACTATGCTTATTTTCTTTATTAGCGTGAGTGGAGTTATACCCAAGTCTGGTCTTACAAGATGATGCTTTTTGACTATCAATCAAGCTATCTAGTTTCCCTTTTCCTTTATTAAAATTTTCAAATATCTTTATAGTGGATTCATATTTATCTTTAATAGACACTAGAAGATTATCTAAGCCTTCAATCTTTTTACTCATGGAATCAATATCCTTTTCAAGCAATTCATTTGTCTCCTTTAAAACTTTATTCTCTTTGATTAATTCTTCTTTATCTT
The DNA here is from genome assembly GCA_030789695.1 of Scilla litardierei. Taxonomy (NCBI): domain Eukaryota; kingdom Viridiplantae; phylum Streptophyta; class Magnoliopsida; order Asparagales; family Asparagaceae; genus Scilla; species Scilla litardierei. The sequence goes on along the minus strand of CM061142.1, from coordinate 314,184,203 downwards.
TTGTACTTTCTCTTAAACAATTTAAGAGTTTTTCTATGCTCTCTAATGAGTTTTTCATGAAGATCACATAGCTCTTTATATGCACCCCTATAGTCCATATCTTCATCATCACTAGATAAAATGTCATCTTCGCTAAATGATGAGTGATGAGTTGAGTTCACCTGAGAGGATGTGGAAGCCATGAAACACATGTGAGCTGAATCTCTTCTATCTCCTTTGTCGTCGGATGAGGATGATGATTCATCGGAGCTCGAGTCAATTCTATGGTCAAAGGCAGCATACGCTTCCTTTCTTGGTCGTCGGAACTTGTTTCTTTTATTTCTCTTTTTCTCATTCCTATCTTTGCTTTTGCCTCGATCTTTGTTGTCTCTATTGTTCTTATCTAGCATACTGTCTCTTTTCACGTGTCTTGGTTTGTTACAGCCAAAACAGATAATATTGTTAGTAGAACGAAAAGACCGTTTACTATACTTACATGACGTGAAGTCCTTGAAATTTTTTGATATAAATGCAATATGTTCTTCTCTGTGAGTGTAGTGGGAGTATTCTTCATTGACATTATATGCTAGGTTCTTTTTCTTTGGTTTTTCTTCTGCCTTCGTATCTTCTTCGAGTTCAATCTCATCTGCCATAAGGTTTCTCATCAACTCTTCAAGAGTGTGGTCACTTATGTTATGAGCCTCTCGAATGGCTGTCGTCTTTCCTTTTCATTCGGGTTTGAGCGATCTCAAGATCTTCAGTACCTGATCATACTTAGATACCTTTTTCCTTAACCCTGCAAGCTCAATGGTTATATTGGTGAAGCAAATATTCAGATCACTGGTAGATTCGCATTCTTCCATTTTAAAACTTTCAAATTTTGAATTAAGCAGATTAATACGAGACTATTTTACCTTGGTTGTTCCCTTATGACTTACCTCAAGGGTGTGCCAGATCTGATGAGTAGTCATACACAGAGAGATTCGATAGAATTCAGGTCCGGTTACAGCACAGAACAAAGAGTTCATCGCTTTGGCATTTAGGTTGCCTACTTTCTTCTCCTTTGCAGACCATTTCTCCATCTCAGTGTTTGGCTTGTGTATTTGTTATTCGGCATTGTCCAAACGACTATGTCAACTGACTGGAGATGGATCATCATACGGATCTTCCAGTTGGCATAGTTCGTGACGTAAAAGAGAGGTGGCCGAAGAGTGTTAAGTCCTTCGTTATGGAAAGAAGTTGATGCCATCCCTTAACCTTGTTCTGATACCAAGTGTTGGATCCTGTGGATGGCAAACAACACTAGAAGGGGGTTGAATAGTGTTGTATGAATAAAAAAATTTCGCAAATGAACTACTCAAAGAATAACTTCCCTTCCAATGTTGCCTAAGGAACCAAGTAGAGTGATCTACGCTTGGTCCTTAATCAACACGATGATCTCCAAATAAAAATGAGATGGTATACCAATAATGAAGAGTAACAATAATAAATGGATCTCACAGCAGAATGAAATATAGACTTGATATGACAAAGATAATAAGAAAGAATAGATTAACAAGAGATTGCAAATAACACATACTTAAATAATAAACAAGTTAGCATAAAGTAAATGATAAAAGAAAATCACAGAAAATTCACAGAGAGAGACACAAGAATTTATCCTGGTTCCCCACTTGGGTACATCCAGTCCTCGACCGTCACAGATCGGGATTAAATCCACTATTGTCTTAGCAATACAATTACCTAGCTTCACTCTCTAGGATTTCTAACGACCTAGCTCCACCACTAGGATTTATAACTACCTAGTCTCAACTAGGATTTACACCACCACCACCTAGCCTTAGCTAGGATTTCCAACACCCTTATCTCCAAGGACTCAAAGTAAGATCAGATCCAATACACCACAATAAATTAGTGGAGATTGGTTTTTACACCCAATAATTCTATAGCCAAACAGAATGTGCAATTGTGCTCTATGTGGCTAAAGAATAAATCTTCTTTGATTACACAAAGAATATTAGTTGATTCAATGATCAAGAAACTTTGTTATTTTAAAATCCTTTTAAGAATAATCATAAAATGAAGTAGGAAGGATTTGAAAATCAACTTGTAATATCCAAATAAAATGATCTCAAAACAAGATAGAAAAAGCACAAGAATAAGATCAGGATTTTAAAACTGTTAGCTATGAAAAACTAGAGAGCAATGAAAATTAGAGAGCTTGAATGCTTGAGAGAATTTTGTATTCTGCTCAAGAATAATTGGTATTAGAAGATGCTACATTAGCTCTCTATTTATAGGGCCAAAAATGAATTCAAAACATTTTGAAAATGTTTGACTTTTGCCCCCAAAACGGCTACAAAACAGATTCAATGAATCTGGCCATCGACAGCTGGTAGTTGACTCCCAGAGCATTTTTCTAAGAAAATTACCACTGACACGTAGTCGACTCCTGGGTGTTTTGGTAGTCGACTCCTTCTTGATAAGTGATTTTCTCAAGAATTTTTTCTCTCATATCTTTGAAAATAAGTTTATATAATAATACCATGAATTTAATACCATTTTCAAAAATCTTTTTGTGTGTGTAGTTATTCTAACTTGGCTTTGACAATATTCTAAGAAAATGAAAAACAACTCACACACTAGACTCTATGAAGATCTTGAAGCCATGGTTGAGCTTGAGCTAGTTGCATAGGCTTCACTTGAATTTGAGCTCCTTTATAGCTTGAGCTTGAGCACGGTCTTTGAGCTTCTTCTTTGAGCTTCAGGCTTCAGCCTCAGGCTCATCTTGAGAAAGAGCTTCAGCTTCTCTTGTGCTTAAACTAAAGCTTCAAAATGTAGACGTGTAATGTGAGCTCAATCCATCTTCATCTTTTATGTGTGTAGTATAGTTCTTCTTCTCGGTATATGCTTGGAGATTCGATTATCTTGTTACACAACCTACACACTTAAGCAATATAATTAGTACACACAACATTTGGTGTGATCATCATCAAAACCACTTAGAGTGGGACTAGATTTCCCAACACAATTCCTACACAAGGGATTTATCCTACACCATGACTCACCAAACCCTACACAAGGGTTAGTCATACACAAGGACTCAAATTCCCACAAAGGGAGAAGCTAACTCTCACAAAGAGAGTTAGGGTTTCAAATAAAAAGATGAAACAAAAGTACTCTTACTTATACCTTAATGAGATGAAATTACTCAATAATGAATGCACGGCATGGAAGAGGACCTCCAAGTGTTTAGATGAGCTTTGATTGCACTTGGAGGATTTTCATATGAGCTAGCTTCAATGCATGAAGATGGTTAAGGCTCAAAAGAGGGAAACGAGAGAAATAAGAGTGGCTATATGAATCTCAATGATATTCAATAGTTATCAAGAGTCCTAATAGAACTATGCCAACTCCTATTTATATGAAGCCAAGAAAACCCATTAAATCCAAGCAAAAATGACCAAACAAACAAATCTGCAATGGCTAGATTTTGGCTGAAAAGTGCTCAGACAGGCGGTTGTAGGCAAAGGGTCAGTCGCCTGGTATAACGACTAGGTTTTTCCAACGGCTATAGTCTGAGCCAGGACAGGCAAATGTAGAAGACTACACAGGCGCCTGTACCACTATGCAGGGACCTGTAAAGGACTCAGCCGGCGACTGTCACACAGGACGGATATGAGTTGGAAAATGACAACTTACACACTTGTGTATCGGGGGACTGATGAACAAAGTTCAGCGCCTGAAGTTTGACAGGTGGCTATAAAAACTACATCAGTCGACTATTACAGAAGGTGGATTAGAGCTCAAAATAACAAGTTACGCACATTGGTGCACTAGGTGACTGTTGAACAATGTTCAGGCGCCTGTTGGTTGACAGACGCCTGTCATTTGTACTTTAGTTGCCTGTACCAAATGCTCAAATATAGAGTCAAGTAAATTGACTTGTGCTAGTGCATAATGACCGTCTATTGAAGGATGGCCAGGTACCTGGTGAACCACCAGTCGCCTGCCATACCTTCAACAGGCACCTGTTGAAAGCCCAGAAACTCCAATTGAGTTTTTGGCATGGGAAAGCAACCGGATTGGTTTCTGTAATGACCATAAGGTTCACTAAGATGGTTAATGCATATGCTTGAATGAGTATGACCATCTAATCAAAGCAACCTAACTTACACAAAGAAGTAAAAGATATAAAAGTAAATATTTCATAGATTACATTCAATTACTTCTAAGTGCACTACTCTTCAAGCTTGAGTTGCCTTGATTATCTCCATCATCTTACAAGCTTTGGCACCTCTTGATGAGCTTCCTTTCATCAAGCTCCATGATATGGCAATGCTCCTCTTGATGTCCATCCTTGCACAAAGCTTTTAGTCTCCAAAATGTTATTCTTCAATTGTTAAACATGAGACTAAAACATTAAGAGTCATTAGCAACAACCTAATGTTATGATCATCATCAAAACTATATTGGTCTAAAAATTCAATACCTAACATTCTCCCCCTTTTGATGATGCCACACATTATGTAAAAGATAAAAAAAGCACAATGCTAATGAGCTTCCCTTATTTATATACACCAATTGAAAATAAATAAACCAATAAAGCTTCAAATCAATTGAGACATATAATAGGCAAAGATTACATAAATCATATCTCTCATATCTATCTCCACATATATGATTTACATAATTTATATCTCTCTTCCCTTTGTCATTGTCGAAAAGGTGGACACAACATACATGAAATAGCTCTTGTCATTGATTCCCTTTTAAAATGTGACAAAATCCAAGAGATTAAGAGATTTTTGATACCTAATATGAAATCTTAAGTGGGTAGCAATCACTATCCCATGTTCCCCCTAGCTCATAGAAAGTGTCAAAATATTGTTTTGATGATGATCACAACATTATGTTGTTGCTAATGAGTCGCAATGTTTTAGTCTCATGTTTAACAATTGAAGAATTTCATTTTGAAGACTAAATGCTTGGTGCAGGGATGGACATCAAGTGGAGCATTGCTAAATCTTGGAGCTTGATGAAGGAAAGCTCATCAAGAGGTGCCAAAGCTTGGAAGATGATGGGGAGATCAAGGCTACTCAGACTCGAAGGCTGATACTCTTAGAGAAGCAATTTCTATTCATGTAATATTTTATTTCTTGCTTTTCTCTTTTCGAGTCTAGGACTTTGTAATGCCTTGATAGATGGTAATACTCATTCATGCATATGCATTAACCATCTTAGTGAACCTTAGGATCTTCATAGAAATCAATCCAATAGGTCCCCTGCCATGAACTCAATTGGAGTTATTGGCCTTCCAACAGGTGCTTGCTGAAGGTAGAACAGGCGACTGGTGATCACCAGGCGCCTAGTTAGCCTTCTATAGGCTATTGTGATGCACATGCTTAAGTCAAATTTCCTTGACTCTATCTTGAAATTTTGGTGCAGGCGCCTGCAGTACAAAAGTCAGGCGCATGTCAACCATCAGGCGCCTGAACATTGTTTTGCAGTCGCCTATGTGCCGAAGTGCGTAACTTGTCAATTCTGTGCTTCCCTCCATCTTGTGTGTCAGTCGACTGATGGAGAGTTTACAGTCGCCTGTAAATCCTCCGGTGCTTGGACTTTGTTCATCAGTCACCTGAATGCACAAGAGCATAATTTGACAATTCTCAGCTCCATTCCATCCCCTGTGATAGTCGCCTAATGAAGCCTTTACAGTACCTACACAGTGATACAGACATCTATGTAGTCTTTTACAGTCGCCTGTCCTGGCTCAGATTATAGCCATTGGTAAAATCTAGCCGTTGACCAGTCGCCTCTCCATTGACATATATGCGCCTATCCCTAACGATTTCAGCCAAAATAGAGCCGTTGCAAAATTTATTTGTTTGGCCTCTTTGCTTGGATTTATGGGGTTTTCTTGGCTTTCTATATATATAAGAGGGCTTAGTTCTATTAGGACTCTTGACACATATTGAATATCATTGTGAATCAATAAGCCACTCATTTCTCGCATTTCCCTCTCATGAGCACATTCCTCTTCATGCATTGAAGATAGCTCAAGGGAAATCATCTAAGCGCAATCAAGCTCATCTCAACACTTGGATATCATCTTCCATGCCTTGCATTCATTATTGAGTAAGTTCATCTTATCATGGTATAGGTAAGAGTCTATTTATTTCATATTTGTGATTTAAACCCTAACTCTCTGTGTGGGAGTTAGTTACTCTCTTGGTGGGAGTTTAACCCTTGTGTAGGGTTGGTTGAGTCCTAGTATAGGATAACCCTAATTCTCTGTGTGGTATTCCCTCTGTGTGGGAGTTTGACCCTTGTGTAGGATATCCCTTGTGTAGGGATTGTATTCACTACCTTGTATATGATCATAGTGAATATTGGTGTGGCTGGATGTACCCAAGTTGGGAAACCATGGGAAAATCTCTTGTGGTTGCGTTTGCTTGATTCTGTTGAATTATCTTCCTCTTGCATTTATAATTCCGTATTTACAAGTTTTATTTTTTAATCACACAATTATTGCCATTACTCTATCCCCCTCTAGCGTGTTTGTTGTTAGTATTGCAAGGTAGACAGTCCTTACAATTGGTATCAGAGTGAGGTTGAAGCATTCAACAACTATGGCATTCAACACTTCATCAACGTCTCAATAAGAAGGTCTATCGACTGTTCGACCCCTGCTCATCAACAAAACAAATTATCCAAGTTGGAAGATCAAGATAATGATCACTTGGAGGGTCAAGACCTATGGGATGTCACAGAGTGTCCTTTTATGAAGCCTACTACACCCGCAGCTACAATGACAAAGGCAAAGAAGGATTCAATCAAATCCAATGTGAGGGCAATGAACACATTGCATTGTCCCATCACACCCAATGAGTTCAACCGCATCTCTGTGTGTAAAACGGCCAACGAGATTTGGCATACCTTGGAGATTACTCATGAAGGGACGTCCAAGGTAAAGAAATCTAAACCAAGTGTGTTTAGATCTAAATATGAATTGTTTAAGTTGTAGGAAGGAGATAGCATCTCAGAAATGTTCACAAGGCACACGGATATTGTGAATGCTTTGGAAGGACTTGGGAAGGTGATTTCTCAAGAGGATCAAGTGGAGAAGATCCTTGACTCTCTTACACCTCAATAGGAGTCAAAAGCCATCGGTATTTTGGAGTCAAATGACATGTCTAAATACACCGTTTAGGAGTGCATTAGGAATCTCATAGCATATAAAGTAAAGCTTCAATATAAGAAGTAGATTCAACCATCCAAGCCCAAGAATCCGGAGAAGAAAAATGGGATTGCATTCCATGCCGAGAAGGAGCCAATCAAGTGGAGGAAGAAATTCCATCAAGAATCTTCGAGTGAAGAAGATGGAGAGGATGAGGCTAGTGGTGATGAAATCATGCAGCTTGCCAAGCAACTAAGACATTCTTAAATGACAAGCAAGGTAAGTCTTCGTCAAAGTCTCTCTATTTCTAATAAGACTCCTACTTGTTACAAATGTAGTTGTAAAGGTCATCGCTCTACCGATTGCCCTTCCAAACCATCCAAAGGTTATTACAAAGGGAAAGGGAAGAAATATTAGAAAGGCAACCCTAAGTACAAGAACAAGAAGAAGGGTCTTGTTTGTACTTTTGATGACTCAAGTGAGGACTTATCAAATGACGAAGAAGATAATGACAAGAAGGAAGCCCTTAAGTGCTTCACGGTATTCGACAATATCTCTTCAAGCTCTAGTGATGAAGAGGTAAAGGCTTGGCTCAACCATAATGAAGAAGTGTGCTTCATGGCAAAAAGGAAACATTCTTCATCAAGCTCTAGCGAGAAGAAATGCGATGATGAAAATGAGGAGGAGCCAAAGATATCTTATGAGGATCTTGAATATCGCTATAATGTGGTCTCCAACGGGTCTAGTAAGTGCATCAATTCTTACTCTAAATTAAAAGAAAAATTTGTTGATGTTAAGAGTAGTTTGCATGAATTAGAATCTACTAGTGTAAATAATAATGCTTTACATATTTGCGACACTAGTGAGAGAGACACACTTCTCTCTCAAGTTAAGGATTTGAGCATTGCAAACGAAAAATTAAAAGCTCAAAATCTTATCTTAGAGTCTCGCGTTCAACAACTAACGTTGAAATACGAAGAGGAATCCCAAAAGCTCATTAGTTTTGTGCACTCTAGGGAGTCACTCCACAATTTGTTGGAAAAACAACATCTGACAAATCATAGAGTAGGTTTGAGTTATATTCATAATGTGGTACCCAAACCCACCTCTATTTCTTCTTTTGGTGCAAAATCAAGACATATTGCTAAAGCACCTAAGAGTAATCACCATGCTTTATTGTATAATAATAACACTAACAAGAAGCACGTAAATCGTAAGGTGATGAGAGAGAATGAAACTTCTTCATTGTTTGCTAAGAAGCAAACCCCTCATTCTTTGCATGCCAAGAAATATGTTTCTACAACTAAGCATGCCACATCCACCTCTCATGCAAAGGCAAAACCACTGCTTAGGAAATCCTCAAGTCTTTGGATTTCCACTAGGTGTAATGTGCAAGATAGGGATAGATATATCAACTCTTTAGTTAGGGAAATGATCACCTCATTGTTGGATCTGGATCCTAGCCTAGAGGGGGGTGAATAGGCTAATAAAAAATAATTCGTGCAACCCACGAATAAGCACATGTAGTTATAGCAGCAATAGGGTAAATAAAAGGCAGACACAGAGTTCACAACAGATTTACCCTGGTTCGGTCGTCCCAACGACCTACTCCAGCCCCCAAAGCAGAACTAGTATTGAATAGCACAATAGCTACAAAACCACAAGTTAGAGCACGCTCAGAGCACCCTCTACGTCTCTACACTCGCCAGGCTCTCAGTACCCCCACACACAGTGTTTTCGCTCACTATCAATCCTAGTAAAGCTTTCTACCGGCTAGTCCCAAACTAGCTGGGTCCCACTTGTCTAGTCCCAACTAGACAAGTCTCAAAATAGTCACACAATAAATTGGTAAAGTTTCCCCTACAGAGAACGTTACACTAAGACACAAATAAAAGAGTTTAAGGGTTTAGAAATGCTCAGTTTGTGTCTGTGTAGGCGTCTCTATCAATCAGCCCATCGTCAGCTCCAATCTGACGCAAACGGTGTCTCGATCCGACTACTGGATTGCAAATAGCACACTGGTCTGTGAACTAAGAAATTTCAGTTCAGAGCTCAAATATCAACGGTCGGTGCGCATAGTAATACCCTTAAACACCCAGCCACGTCAGCATGGTAAATTAAATCGATTTCATTTTGATTGCGGATGCCACGTCAGCTCGCGTTCGCTCCGACTTCAGCTTAGGGCATGCAGCGGTGATCTTCGGCGTTCGTCTTCACTGGTGGACGACAGCGATGTGCAGACGGCAGCGACGATGGTAGCAGCACCGGTGACGAGTTCTTCGTGGAGCGTGATCTTCGACGACGGCAACTCCAAGTGACTGCAACGGCGGTGCTAGCTTCGACAGTGACAAATTTTTCAGGGAACGGCGACGGCGGGCACAGGAACTTCGTCAGCTTTTGTACGTCGTCGACGTTCGAGTAGCGGCTGTGAGCTTCTCTGACTGTCGCTCTACTTCGATCAACGGCGACGGTTACTTCAGCCTCGACGACGATAACTCGAAGGCAGCGACGACTTCTTCTTCGTCGACTCGACGACAGCAGCAGCTCCGACAAGTCCTCTTCGACAGCTAGCGGATGACGATGACAACGAAAACCCAAAGCGATGGCGATGATGCCGGTAGTGACGGCGAGGAAGCGACAGCAAGATCTTAGTTGCTCAACGGCAGCGGCAGCCTCCGACTTCGACTAGGGCTTGCAGGCGGCGGGAACTCCTCGGCGATGACAACAACTAGGTGGTCTCTCGGTAGGAGGGCGGTGAAGATGATGGCGAGAGATTGCTCCGATGTCTCCTTCTTCGTCACGGTAGCCATGGCGTCAACGGCTAGCTTGGAGCAGCGGTCGTGCTCTTGGAGTCTTGCTCGGAGAGATTTTGAGAGAAGCTCGACTTGCTTGGGGTAAGGAAGGATCGAAGATGAGGCTAGGGATTTTTCATGTGGCCGCCTTCAATTTTTTTTGTTTGCCGTAAGTTTTTGGTTGCGGGGATATATGTATTAGGCTGCAGCAGTATATGGTTTTAAAAGAAGAAAAAAAACTTTTTGAGGCTGTAGCTATTTGGAATTTTGGATTGGAATTTTGAAGCCCCTCTCAAATTGTATTGCTGCACGCCCCTTTTTAATTTTTGTAACACCTCTTTGGTATTGATGTATGCCACAAATAATATCTCAGCCACCCCTTGAAACATTAGGGTTGAGAGGGTTTTTATAGGAATAGAACTAGGGTTTTTTTTGGGGTAATGTGGCTAGGATAGGATATTTGAATTAGATATGAATTGGGATTGAAATGAAGTTTGGAATAGGATATGAAATTCGTATGGAATTTGATTTGAACTAATTGGGAACTAATTGATCTTGGGATAAGGAAATTAGATTGCCCAAATCGCTAATTGATATGAGCAAATCCATGGTGATTCTGTCCATCTTGGACCATGTCCACTTTTCCTTAGACAAAGCACTCTATCTCACCCAAATATCTATATGAACAACAGTTTCTCAAACGACGAAAGATGTATCGTTTCGCCAATCCTGAAACACACTAAGCACACACGTCAGACATAGCGACACGTTTGTCATCATCAACCAAGATCCCAGATCGTTGCTTCCAACAATCTCCCCCTTTTGGTGATGACAAACCCATAAAAGATTTGAGCAATAAGTATGTGTCTGGGAAGTGTGTTGAAGGGTGTGATGCAATATGAATCGTGGAATGAAATAATCAAGTATTACAACATAGCATGCACAACATTATTGCTCCCCCTTCTCTCAAGCTCCCCCTTAAACAAATATTCTCTCAAGCTCCCCCTTCAACATATAATACCGACTCAAATCTTTCTTTTCTTTCTCCCCCTTTGTAATCACCAAAAGTGGATTAATGAAGTCACAAAAATATTCCATGCAAAAATAAACCATTATTAAATGTAGCGTGCAATTTGCATGTGTTTTACAAAAAATAGACAATTCAAGCTCATAGAATTTCATAACACGACTTCCCACCTTTGTGTAAGTGTAGTGATATAGACAATAAAGTACAAGAGGAGATTCAGTTTCAGATAATCAACCAAATCAATCCACATTTTCCAATTTTCATGAATATCACTAGGATTGATTTTTCCCACCTCATCAAAGATGAGTTCAAGTTACCGAACCCCAAAACATGGCCTAAAAGGACTTTTAAATGTGGGGTGGCATTGCTTGACGAGTTATATACACCAACGATAATGATTACCCATTTAGCACAAGTTGGATAATCGTGGGTTGTGTATTAGCCATGAAGTGTATCCATTTTTCATACGGAGCAATTTTCATATAGTTTTTCATTTGCAATTTTTTTTGCTCAATTTTAATTCATGACTAAACACTTCATATCCCTTAGAAAATTCAGAAATTAATCATTCCTACATTCACTTTCCATTATTCTTCAAAAGAATCTCCAAAAGCACTAAAAAGTCAATTATCGTGAAAGTGCAAATGTAGGTGTAGAAGTCAAATTCGAAATTTTATGAGACATGTCGTGGCTACTAAAAAGAGAACAACATGTTTATGTAGCTAAAACAATAATGAATTCACTTCTACAAGGGATAGACTTGAACATTCATACAATACCACTTAAGATAAATCATAAAGGGTATTCTTTTAAGCTCATTTTTTTACTTTTGGTTTTTCAATTTTTTTTAGAAATAAAAACATTAACAATCATGCAAGCAAGCACACAAAACAAAATAAAAACAAGCACACAAAAACAATCTATGAAGGTATGCAATGAAATGCAAAGAGGGATAAAAATTATACATTCGCGTCGCTATTTGGCTAAGGAGCTAGAAATAGAATGAGACTTTAAAAATTTGCTCCTCGCCAAGCCTCCATCACACCTACATGAAAGGTGTTAAGTGTGACCTTGGAATCCAACAAGGTCCACGAGTGTTAGCCATTAAAGATTTAGGAACCCAAACTTGTTTAAACTTGATATTTGTGTTCCTAAATTTACAATAATATGAAGTGTGGCCTACACTATCACAAGTAAAGCACTTTGCATATTTGTTCTTAGCAATAGAGGGTACATTGTGGAATTTCTTGAATTTTTGCTTTTCAACGTTTTTCAAATCAAAACCAAGTCCTCTTCTATTATTGCCATATAATTGATTCTCTAAAATAATGTCCAACGATTGTTTTCCCATAGAGAATTTCTTAATGGCTACTTCAAGATGAGAGACTTTGGTTTTTAATTGTTTATTTTCTTCCACAAGCATCGTGCATTTACTAATAAAAGCTCTCTTGTTTTCCTCTTCCTTCTTTTCAAATTCAACCATTTTTATTTTAAAGTCATTATCCAACATGCAGAATTTATCATTAAGCTCTCTAATAACATAGTCTTTTTCAGTTTCGAGCGTAATCAAATCAAGTTTAAGCATGCTAATTTGGTTTAATAATGAGGGACAAGAAATACAAGGAGCAGTTTCATCAAAGCTAGCTTTTTCCTTCTTCATGATTTCAATAGTAGACTTACATGCATTAAGTTCAATTTTAAGCTTTTCATTCTCTTTAAACACCTTATCATCTCTAACTTGCATGTCGTAGTTCTGATTTTGGAGACATTCAATAGTGAACTCATGATCTACTATTTGATTTTGCATTTCTTCGCAAATTTTAAGAAGTTCAGCTTTGCTACCTGACGGTTTCTCATCTTGGATGCCCATCAAAGCCATGCAAGAATGAGCTTCATTTTCCTCCTCGCTTTCAGCTTCGCTATCTATATCCCATGTTAATACCTTCGCTTTTCCTTTTCCTTTAGCGAGCTGAGCAGTTTCATTTGGGTAATCCTTCATCAGATGTCCTCTTCCCTTGCATTTAAAACATTGCATTCTATCAGTAGATTTCTGATTATTAAATTGCTTGGAAGACTTATTAAAGTTAGAATGCTTAAACCTGGGTGCCATTTCGTTTCTCCCATGCTTGGTCTTGATGAACTTTCTGAAGTTTCTCACCATTAGCGCTATGTCGTCATCATCATCCTCTTCTTCGCTAGCTTGCAAAGCAAGGGGCTTTATGGCTTTCTCTTTCTCCTCAGGTTCTCTCTCGCTTCAACATTTTGCAGTTCCAACTCATGGGACATCAAATTACCAATAAGGTCCTCCACCTTCAATTGAGACAATACCTTTGCTTCCTGGATGGCGGTGACCGTTGGTCTGAAAGAGCTTGGCAATGCTCTTAGGATCTTTCTCACTTGATCGAGGCTATCGTATGGCTTTCCAAGTGAGCTAGGCTTGTAGACTATGTCGGTGAACCTCGCATACATCTCTGATATGCTCTCTGATGGTAGCATGCGAAATCCCACGAACTATGCACTCAATAGAGACTGTCTAGACTCCTTCACCTGTGACGTTCCCTCGTGCGTCACCTCCAAAGTATGCCATATCTCCTGCGCAGTTAAACAATGTGAGATTCTATTATATTCAGATTTATCAAGTGCACAAATGAGAGCATTCATAGCTTTAGCATTTAAAGAATAAGATTTCCAATCATCATCATCCCATTTGTCATTTGGTTTTTCAATCTCAACATTTTCTACTTTAATAACAAGCAGTTTATATCCTTTTTCAATTATTTGCCAAGCTTTATAATCAACAGAAATAAGGTAGATTTTCATTTGATTTTTCCAATAAGCATAATCACCTCCATTAAACCTAGGGGGACGGGAAACAGACTGACCCTCAGCAAAAGCACTATCCATATGGTTATTCATGGTCAAACCTAGGCTAGATCCTAAAACCGGCTCTGATACCACTTGTTGGATCTGGATCCTAGCCTAGAGGGGGGTGAATAGGCTAATAAAAAATAATTCGTGCAACCCACGAATAAGCACACGCAGTTATAGCAGTAACAGGGTAAATAAAAGGCAGACACAGAGTTCACAGCAGATTTACCCTGGTTCGGTCGTCCCAACGACCTACTCCAGCCCCCAAAGCAGAACTAGTATTGAATAGCGCAATAGGTACAAAACCACAAGTTAGAGCATGCTCAGAGCACCCTCTACTTCTCTACACTCGCCAGGCTCTCAGTAACCCACACACAGTGTTTTCTCTCACTATCAATCCTAGTAAAGCTTTCAACCAGCTAGTCCCAAACTAGCTGGGTCCCACTTGTCTAGTCCCAACTAGACAAGTCCCAAAATAGTCACACAATAAATTGGTAAAGTTTTCCCTACAGAGAACGTTACACTAAGACACAAATAAAAGAGTTTAAGGGTTTAGAAATGCTCAGTTTGTGTCTGTGTAGGCGTCTCTGTCAATCAGCACATCGTCAGCTCCAATCTGACGCAAACGGTGTCTCGATCCGACTCCTGGATTGCAAATAGCACACTGGTCTGTGCACTAATCAATTTCAGTTCAGAGCTCAAATATCAGCAGTCGGTGCACATAGTAATACCCTTAAACACCCAGCCACGTCAGCACGGCAAATTAAATCGATTTCGTTTTGATTGCGGATGCCCCGTCAGCTCGCGTTCGCTCCGACTTCAGCTTAGGGCATGCAGCGGCGATCTTCGGCGTTCGTCTTCACTGGTGGACGACGGCGATGTGCAGACGACAACGACGATGGCAGCAGCACCGGTGGCAAGTTCTTTGTGGAGCGTGATCTTTGACGGTGGCAACTCCAAGCGACTGCAACAGCGGTGCTAGCTTCGACAGCGACAACTTTTTCGGGGAACGGCGACGGCGGGCACAGGAACTTCGTCAGCTTTTGTACGTCGTCGACGTTCGAGTAGCGGCTGTGAGCTTCTCCGACTGTCGCTCTGCTTCGATCAACGGCAACAGTTACTTCAGCCTCGACGACGATAACTCGAAGGCAGCGACGACTTCTTCTTCACCGACTCGACGACAGCAGCAGCTCCGGCAAGTCCTCTTTGACAGCTAGCGGATGACGATGACAATGGCAACCCAAAGCGATGGCGATGATGACGGTAGTGATGGCGAGGAAGCGACAGCAAGATCTCAGTTGCACGACGGCAGTGGCAGCCTCCGACTTCGACTAGGGCTCGCAGGCGACTGGAACTCCTCGGCGATGACAGCAACTAGGCGGTCTCTCGGTAGGAGGGCGGTGAAGATGACGGCGAGAGATTGCTCCGATGTCTCCTTCTTCGTCACGGTAGCCACGGCGTCAGTGGCGAGCTTGGTGCAGCGGTCGTGCTCTTGGAGTCTTGCTCGGAGAGATTTTGAGAGAAGATCGACTTGCTTGGGGTAAGGAAGGATCGAAGATGAGGCTAGGGATTTTTCATGTGGCCGCCTTCAATTTTTTCTGTTTGTCGTAAGTTTTTGGTTGCGGGGATATAGGTATTAGGCTGCAGCAGTATAGGGTTTTAAAAGAAGAAAAAAAACTTTTTGAGGGTGTAGCTATTTGGAATTTTAGATTGGAATTTTGAAGCCCCTCTCAAATTGTATTGCTGCACGCCCCTTTTTAATTTTTGTAACACCTCTTTGGTATTGATGTATGCTGCAAATAATATTTCAGCCACCCCTTGAAACATTAGGGTTGAGAGGGTTTTTATATGAATAGAACTAGGGTTTTTTTGGGGTAATGCGGCTAGGATAGGATATTTGAATTAGATATGAATTGGGATTGAAATGAAGTTTGGAATAGGATATGAAATTCGTATGGAATTTGATTTGAACTAATTGGGAATTAATTGATCTTGGGATAAGGAAATTAGATAGCCCAAATCGCTAATTGATATGAGCAAATCCATGGAGATTCTCTCCATCTTGGACCAAGTCCACTTTGCCTTAGACAAAGCACTCTATCTCACCCAAATAGCTATATGAACAGCAGTTTCTCAAACGACGAAAGATGTATCATTTCGCCAATCCTGAAATACACTAAGCACACACGTCAGACATAGCGACATGTTTGTTATCATCAAACCAAGATCCCAGATCGTTGCTTCCAACACTCATGTGATTATATTAGGAAATCAAACTCTTCTTGGGTTTGGTTCCCTAATATTTTTGGTCTCTCACACATGTGAATATTGCATGGATATTTTGCTTTCATTTCTATATCTTAGCATACACATTGATTGTGAGTGATGTTTCATGATTTTGAAATTATTTTCAAATTATTTTTCATGAAAATGGGACCTTGGGGATTTCATTGTCATACATGCATTTGTTGATCCATATGCATGACAATGGGGGAGTTAGTATGTTATGTATGTTTAAAAGTATTTTAAAACATATTTTAACTCTCATTTTGGGTTATTTTTGAGATCATTCTTACATTATTTACAATTGGTTATTGTGGTCTCAAACTAAACCCATTGATGTTGCCAACATTTTTCATGCTATATTTTCTCATGGCAATATCATTTGTATCAATGATATGCTTGATCCTTCTATATTCATGTAATGATATAATTTAGGCCCATGGCTCCAATTATTACTTTCAATTGGTAAAGAATTTTACAATTGGAATCAGATTTTAGAAGTCAACATTTTGACCTTTCCTGTAATCTAGGTGAGCATGGGATAGTGATTGATACCCATTTAAAATTTACAATTAGGTATCAAACATCTCTTAATCTCTTATTTTATTTGTCACAATTTTAAAATGGAATTAATGACAAGAATTATTTCTTGTATGTTGTGTCCAACTTTTTGACAATGACAAGGGAGAGAGAGATATGGATGATGTAATCATATATGGAAGAGAGATATTCATATATGGAGAGAGATATATGAGAGATATGGTTTATGTAATCTTTGCATATTATATGTCACAATTGATTTGAAACTTTATTGGTTTATTTATTTTCAATTGGTGCATATAAGTATAGGGAGCTCAGTAGCATTGTGATTTATTTGTTTATGTTTTACATATGTGTGTCATCATCAAAAAGAGTGAGATTGTTAGGTATTGGTGTTTTAGACCAATATTGTTTTGATGATGATCACAACATTATGTTATTACTAATGACTCTCAATGTTTTGGTCTCATGTTTAACAATTGAAGCATTTCATTTTGGAGACTAAATGCTTGGTGCAAGAATGGACATCAAGTGGAGCATTGCCAAAGCTTGGAGCTTGAATAAGGGAAGCTCATGAAGAGGTGCCAAAGCTTGGAAGATGATGGTGAGATCAAGGGTACTCATACTTGAAGGCTTAGGCTCTTGGAGAGGCAATTTGTAATCCATGTAATATTTTATTACTCTTTTTTGAGTCTAGGACTTTGTAATGCATTGATAGATGGTCATACTCATTCATGCATATGCATTTACCATCTTAGTGAACCTTAGGATCTTCAGAGAAATCAATCCAATAGGTCCCTCTTGCCATGAAATCAATTGGAGTTATTGGCTTTCCAACAGGCACTTGCTGATGGCAAGACAATCGACTGGTGATCACCAGGCGCCTGGCCAGCCTTTTATAGGCGGATGTGATGCACAGGCTCAAGTCAAATTTTCTTGACTCTATCTTGAGCTTTTGGTGCATACTACTAAAGTACAAAATTCAGGCGCCTATCAACCGTCAGGCGCCTGAACATTGTTCTGCAGTCGCCTATGTGCCAAAGTGTGTAACTTGTCAATTCTGTGATACACTCCACCTTGTGTTTCAGTCGACTGATGAAGAGTTTACAGTCGCATGTAAATGCTCAAGTGCATGGACTTTGTTCATCAGTCGCATGAATGCACAAGTGCGTAAGTTGACAATTCTCAGCTCTATTCCATCACATGTGACAGTCACCTGAAGAAGTGTTTGCAGGTACCAGCACAGAGGTACAGGCGCATGTGTAGTCTTCTACAGTCGCATGTCCTGGCTCAGATTATTGTCTTTGGAAAAATCTAGACATTGACCAGTCGCCTCTCCCTTGACCTACATGCGCGCCTGTCCCTGACGATTTCAGCCAAAATAGAGCCGTTGCAGATTTGTTTGTTTGACCTCTTTGCTTGGATTTATGAGGTTTTCTTGGCTTCCTATATATAGGAGAGGGCTTAGTTCTATTAGGACTCTTGACACGTATTGAATATCATTGAGAATCAATAAGCCACTCCATTCTCTCATTTACCTTTCATGAGCACATTCCTCTTCATGCATTGAAGCTAGCTCAAGGGAAATCCTCTAAGTGCAATCAAGCTCATCTCAACACTTGGAGATCCTCTTCCATGCCTTGCAATCATTATTGAGTAAGTTCATCTCATTAGGGCATAGGTCAGAGTCTATTTATTTCATCTTTATGATTTAAACCCTAACTCTCTGTGTGGGAGTTAGTTACTCTATTTGTGGGAGTTTAATCCTTGTGCCGGGTTGGTTGAGTCCTAGTGTAGGATAACCCTAATTCTCTATGTGTGAGTTGAAGGTTTTTTTGGGTCCTTAGGGCTATAAATACGACGTCCGGCCTAAGTCGGTCGGACAAAGTTATCAAAACAGTAGCGGAAAAATCGACTTAAAATTTTTTAAATCAAGCCCTAAAGGGAACAAACCCTAGCCAAGATCCCTACTATCTCGGGGTTGGGTCCGACCAACCCCCAAGGATAGATCTATCTAACATTTGCAATTATAAACGCATATTTAATTTAAACTACTTACATTTCACTTTGTTTCCACAGAATATGAGGTGTCGTTTTCAGCAACAATTCTTTGGTACACGTGCCTCTTCTCCCGAGCTGAACCACGTCCCGAGCCGCACCTCGTCCCAAGCCGAACCGCTTTCCAAACTACACCGCGTCCCAAGGCGAGCAACACCCTTGTCGCCGAGCTAACCACACACCGAAGAAGATTTCACCTTGAGTGGATCCTTCTTCAAAACTTCGGATGTAATCCGAGCTCCTTTGTAGCTTTGCTAGAACCCGAACTTGAGCAAGGAAGAAATTTAGGGAGAAATAGAGTATTTAATTTAAGCTTAGACCCAGGCTTGCTCACGTTTAATGGAGCAACTAAGATCTGGAGCTTGGGACAAGTTTCAAGAAGGGAAGTAGGCCCCTATTTACATAGGCGGCTGACCCCTCCCCTTCACTCCATGTTCGATGTGGAACTATTAATTTTTTGGAGAAAAATTAATTAAAGTTTGCCTTTCACAAAGGCCAAACTTTAGCGAATTTTTCATCCCTCACCATTGACCTTCGCAAGTAATACAACCTATCAAATCGAAGAGGGTTGAACAGTGAATGCGTATGAAGAAACGGCACTCAATTCCGACTTCGTTTGACCCTCCAAACATTGTCTCGAAGTTGGGCTAAAATCAACTTTTTGCTGAAAAACCAGCCACCAAAATCACGGGGTTTCAAAAACCCTAACCAGGATTTTTGGGCTAGGTGGGCTGTAACGACCCGCTCTCAGGAGGGCCATTACTTATTTGATTTATTCACATGTCTGCAAATCACCAGTGAAATCAATATAGCTACGATGCAGAGACGTACAATAATACTCAAACCAGCGTACGTTATTACAGTCCAGATTTAAAATACAACACCAAACAGCACTCTCTCACCAAATACATGAAAGGTAGTACAGAAAACAAATGCGAAAAAGAAATACATAATAGCATATAATACGCACACCAACTCAAGTAACTAGAAATCAGCAGTCTCTGGATAAAACTCTGGCTCCTCAAACTCAGGGGCTATTTCTTCGAACTGTTCGTTGTCTGCCGGTGCCATAAATGGAACCGTAGGTAAGTCACAACAATTCTAGCAATAGAAATAGAGTAGTGCAAAAGTATAGAACAGGCTATAGTAAACAATTAAATATGATCATGCGATTGCAAAAAGTAAGGTAAGAGCAGAAATGCATGCAAGAGCGATAAGTAAAGTATTGGTGGCTGCTCAGGTGTGGTAAGTAAAATGCATGTACTGCATACAGTAAAAGTGACTGTGCAAGTGCGAAAAGTAACGTACATGAGCAACAACTGTGGCATGGCATATGTAATGCGGTAGCAACAATATTTTAACCAGCATGCAATGTGATGACAATAGTAGGACAACCAGATAGATGTAGTAACAATAAAAGGACAAGTATGCAGTAGTAGAGCTAGAAACTATGTGACTTATATAGGAAAGTATAGTGTGCAACCATTGAGCACATCTCCTGCCATGGGGGTGCTCACCCGGGCGATCTCACTTCACCTTAGGCGGTACATTTCATTTTAGACGGTCGGTATGGTACGGTGCAATGTGTAGATGGCTCGCGGTCGCTCCCACACTTTCTCTAATTTAAGTTACCCCAAAACCCCAGTGAAGTGGACGTTCCAGTAGTATGATGTCAACGCGGTATATCATTCACTCATTATGTTTCAATACTGTATGTCAATTGTTATTCCAAAGGTAAAGATGTTAATGGTGGTTGTGATAGACCGACTTACATACCAATAGAGTTATGCACAATGGTCTCACTCCAGAGATATTCAAAGGCATTAACAATACTCCATAGAGCTTCACTTGTTGAAAAGTCAAGGCAGAAGCCTCAACAAAGAATGTCAGTCCTAAGAAATGTTTTGAAGTCCAACAACTACGATACAGATCACATGCTTCGAGCATGCGGTATTTCCACTAAGTATACTATCTAAATTTCTAAAGTTAGACTTCATTGTGACTTAAAGTTATCGAGATTATGGTAGTGAGCCGGAACTGGATCTAGAGCTTCCAAGGGAGTTGGTGCGCGAGGATTGGTACCTGCAAACACAAGAAATAATTGGTAAACGAACACACTATTTTCTATTTATTTAACTTGATCATTTTGATTTTATAATCGATTAAAACGGTGCCAAAAAGCGTTCTCAATTTTTATAAATGATAGATATGAGGATTATAATTTTACTTAAAAAGAAAATATTTTTCTGAAGCCTCTGGTAATTTTTATAATTTTTAAAAGCTCAAAATGAATTTTGAAACTAATTTTTAATTAGTTATCGTATTTGTTCAATAATTTCTTCTGGATGAAATACGTATCAGAATGTTTCAAGTGAGCTATCAAAATGACCGTCTCGAAGAATTCTACAACATATAATTTTTCCATGTATTAGTTTACGTGAAAATATCAAGTTATGAATTATTAGGTGAAAACAACGTATTTAAATTTTAGGCTTAAAATTTTATTGTGGATAATCTACTCATCTGATTGAGATGAAACTAACGCCAATGGGTCCAGAACGTCATTTCTGATTTTCTGGAGCTGATCTTGTATTTTTCCGACCATTAATTATTTTACTATGAATTTTTAACTAAAAACTCTTATAATATATACTATATACTAAATATATATACTCGTATATGTTCGTATTAATACTCACGTAAACTCCTCCTCCGCTCTTCTTTACGATGTGCTAATGGGGCAGCGGCTTGCGGCAGCGGAGCAGGTGGTGGTAGGGAACGGCTGTGGTGGAAGGCGACAGACGGCGGCGAGGGTTGGCATGACGGTCGGAGGTGGCTTTCGACGGTGGCAAGCGAAAGCAATAGCTGCTACTTTTGGTTTCGACGACGAGGCAAGGAGTTGAGCGGGTTGTCGTCGTCAGTGGAGCACGAAACGAGGGGAGCTGGGGGCGGAGGAGGGCGCCGGAGTAGGGTAGTTGATGCTGGCTGCGGTGATGGAGTCGCTGAAGGTGGAGGAATTGAGGAGGAGGCTCGAATGTGTTGGTGAGGTATGGGCTCGAGGTCGTCGAGGCTGGTTGCCTCAGCGGAGGTGGGGCCACGCAGTGTTTGGAGGAGAGGGGAGAGGCTGGGGGTCTTCGGGGATGGACAAGTGGCGGGGGGCTAGGCGGCGGAGCTCCAGGGGTGGCGGTGTTAAGCTCAGAGTGGAGGAGGCAGCGTGAGCGGAGGAACGGCAGGGGAGGGGCAAACGGTGCTGGGCGACGCTCAAGGCCAACTAGGCGGAGGCGTGGGTTGAGGCAAGCGAGCATCGGAGCTACGACGACGAGTTCCGATGGGTGAGGGGGGAAAGAGAGCTTGGGTAAGTGTCGAGGGGATAAGCAGCGTGGAGGGCTCGGAGAGAGGGAGAGGAGATGCGATGGAAGCGGGCTTGGCCTCATGGGGTGCGACGGAGCGCTGTGCGTGGGGAGGCACTCCGGCGGTGGGTGAGGCGAAGGAGACGGTGGGCAAGGTGGGCACGGGCTTGGGGGTTGCGGGCGTGCTGTAAGGGAGAGAATGAGAGATATAGAAAATTTGGGGGGAGGCCTGGGTAATAGATGAACGGGGAGGGGCAGTGTATTTAAACGGGGTGAGGGTGCTATTATATAGCAAAATTATATTATATAATATGAAATGGGTTATTAAAGGGAAATAAATAGAGTGGTTAGTAAAGTGTATAGCATGTTTCACATTGACTGCCCTGGGATTGTTTACGGGGATTTATGTTAATTAAAAAACTAACTCAAATAGTTAATGAATGTATAAAACCATTAAATTCAATGGGTTAGGTGTTGAGTAACCCATTGAAACGTGAAACCATTTTCAAGTGTGGGAGGGGCTGGTACTGTGGGTTGCCGACAGGATGGTAATTAGGGTAACCTAAATGGTAATTGGTAAGAGTAAAAAGTCATTAGTGATTGTAATTAGTAAAACGGAGGAATACAGCCCCGTTTTCGCATACGACTTCGAAAAATTACGAAAACATAGCCACAGAATTGTATCATTGCAAGGATCTTGAATATGAGATCCAATTCGAAGTTTGAGCTACGGAGATACGAGTTTTGGGCCAAAATGTTTAGGATGCGGGTTTACGGGTTCTAGGTCGATTTGATTCCAAAAAATTACGAAATTAATGTGGGGAGCCCCAAATGATCCTAGAGTCATGTGGTAGAAGTTTGAAATTGTTTTGATGATGTTTATATAGAAAATTAATTCATTCAGCTAAATCAGTTGCAATTGAAAATGAATTATTATAAAAATTATTTAGAGGTATTCGATGAAAATCGAACTTATTGAAATACACTATAAGTAGTTTGATGCTTCAAAATATTTTTTAATAAAAATTTTGAAATCATTTTTTGATATAAAACTCATGTTCATCCATTATAAAATACTTTTAAAATGTGAAACTACGTCAAATACGTAAATAGATGTATTGACGAATATGGGTCGTTACATGGGCCCCACCCGCCAGTTGAGCAGGTTAGGCACCTACCTGCAGTAGGCGGGCGATCCCCACTTGCCCGGGGTGGGCACCCCCTGCGTTGGGTAAGCGGGTCAAACCCGCCCTGGGCGAGCACCCGCGCGCACTGGGCAGGCGGGTCAAGCCCGCCCTGGGCGAGCCTGTAGGGAAAGTGGGCGTCCCTTAGGGCACAAAAACTCTAGTCCCGTCCTAAGTCGGACGGAACATAGACACAAAAACATAGCATCGGAAGGAAAACCAGTTAATCTTAATTAACATGCAAGTTAAAACATTTTTAACTTGGCCCTAAGGTCCAAGACCCTATGCCAAGATCTATGCCGACTTGGGATGGGTCTGACCATCCCAAGAAGGATCTAGCCTACTGCGATTAAACTAAACTAATGCTAATAATGCTTTAACCACATACCCGGAATCTCAGCCCTGGAGCAGGCGAGATGTTCCGCGCCGTCTTCCGAGCTGCTCCCGTCCCACGCCGAGCCGCTCCTTGAACCGCTCCCCGAACCGCTCCTCGAACCGCTCCGCATCCCGAGGCGATCAATCCCCGTGCCGCCGAGCCAACCACGCGCCGAAGAAAGTTTCACGCGAGTGAAACCTCCGCCAAGATTTCAGATTCAGAATCCGAACTCCTTTGTAGCTTTGCTAGAGCCCGCAGGAGTAAGGCAGAAATTTAGGGAGATAGAGAAATATTTATTTAAGCTTAGATCCGAGCGTGCTCCAACATTTACGAGAGCCGCTCAGATCTAGAGCTTGGGACGAGATTTGAGAAAGGGGGGAGACCCCTATTTATATAGGCGGCGGACTCTCCCCCTTTCTCAAAATCCGATGTGGGACTAAAATTTAGAGTTAATTAAATCAAGTTAGTTTGCACTTTACAAAGTGCAAACTTCCGTGAATTTTAACTCACTCACCGTTGAGCTTCAAGATCGATACAACCTATCAATACGACAAGCGTTCAACGGTGAACGCATAGGAAAAAACCGTTCGTCAATCGGAGTTCGTTTGACCCTCCAATTGAGTGTCCAAAGATCAGCCCTAGGCTAGTTTTTCACAAAAACGAGCCGTCAAAAACTGCCCATTAAACCTAGGGTTCCACACCCAGAGGTGGGACCCACAAGTCTGACTGGGCGCCCAAAACCCAGACTTGGGCACGGGCGCCCAAGTCTGGGCCCGGGCACCCAGGCGCCTGGCGCCCAGGCGCCTGGCGCCCAGGCGCCTGGCGCCCAGGCGCCAGCCTGGCGCCAGGCGCCAGGCGGGCGCCTGGCGGGCGCCTGGGCCGGGCGCCCAAGGCGCCCGGCCCAGGGCGCCTGGGCTCCCAGGCGCCCAGGCCCGCCTGGGCGCAGGCCCAGGCGCCCAGCGCCTGGGCCTGTGCCCAGGCCTGGCTGCCTGGGTTCCTGGCTCAGCCAGGTCTGGCCAGGCACCCAGGCCAGACTTGGTCTGGTCTGGGTCAGCCTGGTTTGACCCGGTCTGATTAGTTTGGCTGTTTTGGCTCTAACTTGAGCATCCGGCGTCCGATTTGGACGCCGTTCGAACCTGGGTCTAGACCGGGACATTCCCGTCTTACCCGTGAACTTTTTCCTTGCGTTTATTTCATTAAATATATATTAAACAATTTAATACATATTTAATCACTTTTGCATCAAATGCAAAATAGTCCATATCTAAGCTTAAATTATCATATTGCATCAAATGCAATTATCTCTTCTTTTGCATCAAATGCAAATATTCTCCCTAACTATTTTCTACCTATTACTAGACGAAGCATTACACTCTGTGTGAGACCCTACAGCCTGACCCTTACAACAGGTTGGGCTCGAAGCCCTATACGGCAGTGACCACGAGCAGTGGTTGCCGTCCCTGCTTCAGGAATCATCATTATGTGGTTGACTCATTGATATGAGTATTGTCGGGACCACCTGACTGTTTCCGTGATGAATTCCGTAGTTATAGTCTTTTCGTCTTAACTGTGTCGTGTAGATCAAGTCTGGGGTACGGTCAAACTGTCAACCCCAATAACTTGACTCCGGTTAGTTTCTATCGATCTTTAGTCAGCTAATGTTGGACTTCTTTCAACATACTCTGCGCAGAGTTTTTACTAAAGACCGAACTAACTCTACGACACTAACTCCCATTGACCGGGAGAGACGAATCCCCTCTTGGTCATTACTCACCTCGTACGTTTCAAGTGACACCTAATCAAAAGACCTTTCGACAGGCCTTGCCTCGAAGCTAGGTCAGTTGATATAAGTGGCACCGTTCATGCACAGGTTTGTCAAAATGACCTCAAGTCAAAAGACCAACTATCCTATCATCACTTAGAGTTATCACTGACAGATTGGTCAATATAACCATATGATAACTCTTAGTGGATCGTTCAGTGAACTCATTCTAATGAGCACCTGTGTCTCGTCTTCGACTTCGCCAAGTCAAACGATCATGAGATCATCGCCACCGCTAAACGGTGAAGACTAAGACACAATGGTCTATCCGATGTTTCGATATCCTTGTCTCGAAACATCTACGACCACGAACCATTTCAGACTTATGCTACAGACGGTCAAACGTTTCTCCATGATCGAGATACTCATCTCGATACTCGTTTGACCTTGCATAAAGTCTCAGGACTTTACCTAAGTTGATATCTAATGTTGACTACATTACAATATGACTTAGATAAATTATTACCAAACAGCTTACTGTTATTTCGAACAAGATGTTTGTGCTATTCACACAGGAATAAATGGCCTTGAGGGCATCATATTCCTACATCTCCCACTTGCACTCAGGCCCATTTATCTCGATATCTAATATCGTTTTTACACATAAGTTTTCCCGACTTCATGTGATAGAGCCTTCGTGAGTGGATCTGCTAAGACCGTCTACACTATAGACTTAAGGGGTTTTTATGTTTGTGTTAGACCAACCATTTGAATCTCATTCATTTGGTCTATCGGAATCTATAATATTTTAGTTCCCTGGATCTTATCCAGTTCATCGTACCTTACGATAATAATTTTAAATTAGTAATTGGTCATTACCAATGGCTCATATTTATTTCTGATAAAGTATCAAACCTTTTGATTACTTAATCAAAATATATGTTCCATCCTTTTGATGATTCGCATGTAATTTATACGCTCCCACTGACCTTGAAAACTATCTGGCTAATTCATATAAGTTGGTCTGTCTAAATCATATTTAGAAAAACGAACTTATAAGTGAATGCTCCAATTTTCATGGTCAACTTAAGCGTTTTACATCGGCTTTGGTCCGAGTAGATCTGTACACATCTTGTTGGTGAAACTGGTTTCATCATAATTCGTTTTAATGAAATTAGGATGAAAACCGTTCTCGTCCAACAAGATTGTACTTCACTATTTTCCTTTCTGCACCAATCTTTTAACTTAAAGATTTACTTGCGGAAAGTGATGAAACATTTTCCTTGGGCACGTAGACTAAATTCTCAAATTTATTTACGCACACGGACCTGCATCAAGTTTTAAATCGGAGTTACTACTCCGAATTTTATCCCGGAAGTTGACTAAGTCATCATCAGTTATGATGTCTTAACTCGATTTTTCCTTCTTACGAAATTCGAGTAAATATACAACTTCCTCATGATTGATTTAATGAATATCTTATTGATAATGTTCTCATAGAACTTTATCAAAACCTAGGCATTACTATTTGGGACTTAACCCAGAGGGAGGACTTAACTCAGAGTCACTTACAATGGATCACACTAAATCTAATTAAGTGTGATTCATACCTTTTAACACACTGATGTGTTAACAGACTTGATCTGAGAGAAAATCACATTTTCTTTTAATTACACAAGATTTTATTTAGCTAAGTATTTGACCATTCGATCTAATCGAATCAGTTTAAATACTTTCGTCATTTTATCAGACTTGCGTTTCATCAAGAACACGTGACTTAGTAAAATATACGAATAACTTATTTTGTTAAAAGTAGACTCGGATACATCAGTATGTACGAGACTGAGTTCGACAACTCATTCTCCCACTGTCTCACAGATGGGTTTCGGCCATTGTATCTAAGAGGCTAAGACTCACAAGTGTCCGTAGACTTCATAATACGAGAGGTCAGACCCCTCTTTATGTGACTTGTGAAGCTTAATCTCTTGATACGGTCTAGTCTAATTTTACCATATAAGTTTGCTACTATCTTGTGTATTTATATATTAACATTTAATATATATTTAGTTATTCACAAATTACTTAACACAAAACATTACTTCAGAAGCAATGTGACGACATTCGTCAAAATGTGTTAAACGTCTTTTGTATAACAATTTATTCCGAAATGTGACATCAAAATATGTCACGTTTTCATTTCCTCCTACTTATGCCTCTACTAATGATAAATTAAACTAACTTTCTCAATTGACTTTCCGAAGTGCCTTCTTCCTTTTCTAAATCACATTTAGATATCAACATAAATAAATAGCTATGCAAGCAACTTATGTATCCAAACGCTTGAGCTTTGCAATCTTGAGTGTAGCTCAAGAAGTTGCTTGTCTCAAGATCCGGTTGGGATGCATAGTCTTGCATCGCTCATGCACTCGTATTCGACTCAAAACGGTTTGATCGAATTCTCGAACTTTACGGATTAAAAGTGTTCGTCCATACAACCTTGAGGGTAGCTCGAAAAGTTGTAGGGAGAAACATACTTTGAATGTCCTATATGTTCAAGCTGCCTCATATAGAGACGAGTGACATGTAGCTTTAATTTATTTGTTGAACCCAGAACTTAATGAAATCATATTTCTTAAGTCTGTTTTACAAGGTCATTTAATGTCAATGAGAATATAGTTTAATTACATCAATTAGAATTTAACTTGATATTCAATTAATCAACTTATTGACCAGTTAACTAATTCCAATATTATCAATTGATTCTTTCGGTAAACATAGTCTTGCCCTAGTTTTAGCATATGTTCAATATTAAATATAGGTAGATTGGCTTTTATCTATCTATATCCTCCCACTAAATTTTTACGAACGTTTTAAAGTTTAATAACGAACGATTTAATCGAATAAAAATAATGGGTAAGAGTTCCAATCACCTTGAGTCTAAACAACCTTGAGTGTAGCTCAACAAGTTGATTGACTCTGCGATCGGAAGATGACTCTTCATCGATCATATCGGATATGACTCTCTTAATCGGTTTTTGCCCCTAGCCATTCGTGATCATGAGTGTGCTCATCCAAATCACAATGTCTAGTCTAGTCGGACCCTTGTTTTCATGTCTAGCCTGACTTGCCCCTCAGCTCGGTGTATGCACGACACGTCGGTTGGGTCAGGTCTTAGACTACATCTAGTCAGACTACATCGTTGACTTAACTTACGCCGACGCTCGGGGTACGAGACGACGGTTAGGGTTAGTCAAGATTTCATCTTATGTATTTAAGGAGTTGGTTTCTACAGGGTTGCCATGTCACAGCTTGAGTGTATCTCAACAACTATAACACGGGCCCTATAGTTGCTAACCCCTAAAACAAGGAGGGCTACGGCTAATCTTGAAAAAGATCATTAACGTATTTGACTTAGATATAGTCCAGGGTGTCATACAATCATGATTCGCGACATTGCGGTCCAGCGGAACTCAGCCAGGGAATTGACTAAGCCAGGATCACTACCCCTTGGACTAGCAAGGGTTGACCCAGAACTCTTAGCCAAGCACATTGACTGGATCATGGTCCATTGAATGAAGCTTGTCATTTTTGTATGTATGCCATAGACTAAACAGCTTTTATTAACAACTAATTAATCCTATCAACTAGTTGAATCCTTAAATTCAAAATTTTTAGGATTTGTTTAATAACTTTTATTAAGTCCTTATCAACTATAAGGTTCACGTGCTACCCTAATCGTTATTAGGATTTTAATAAATTTTATTAACAACGCTAGAAGCGAAGTCCTTTAATGAAAATTAATTATAACAATTAGAATTTAAAATTCATTTAAAGGACTACCCTAATCAGGAATTAGGTCTTAATATTGTTGTTAATGATTTATTAAAGCATAGCATGTCATTAAAATTCAGGTAATAAATTTTAATCATTTTTAATGGCTAACCTAAGAGGTTGTCTTGTGTTATCAAATAAGGGACAAGATTAACAAGCCATAAAAAATAAAGCTACACTAATTTATCGCATAAAGATAGTGCACAACTATTTAACATTTAAATATACTAAGTTTATCGCATAAACTATTTCTGCATGCAAACATAAATTTAACAATTAAATTTAAAATATGATTTTGAAATTATTTTATTTTTATCTCATAAAAAAAACTTAATTTTAAAATCACTAATTTGCATGCTACGTTTAAAAATTTATCGCATAAACATTTAAAGCCTTAAAATCAATTTTACATAAACTTAAAATCATCATTTTAAAATTTTCATGCTTAAAAATTTATCATATAAAAAATTTTTAGGCATCCAAAATAAATTTTAAACTTTTTTAAAAAAAATTAGTTTTAAAAGTTATCACATAAATTTTAAAACGTCATTTTAAAAATTTCCATGTTCAAAAATTTCAAAGGAAAATTTTAGAACATCTAAAACATTTTTAAAATTTATCTCATAATTTTAAAAACATTTTAAATTAAAAAAGTATTTAAAAGCATTAAACACGTTTAATAAAATCGCAGTACCTAGATCGCTACGCAAACCTAGGCTCTGATACCACTGTAGGGAAAGTGGGCGTCCCTTAGGGCACAAAAACTCTAGTCCCGTCCTAAGTCGGACGGAACATAGACACAAAAACATAGCAGCGGAAGGAAAACCAGTTAATCTTAATTAACATGCAAGTTAAAACATTTTTAACTTGGCCCTAAGGTCCAAGACCCTATGCCAAGATCTATGCCGACTTGGGATGGGTCTGACCATCCCAAGAAGGATCTAGCCTACTGCGATTAAACTAAACTAATGCTAATAATGCTTTAACCACATACCCGGAATCTCAGCCCTGGAGCAGGCGAGATGTTCCGCGCCGTCTTCCGAGCTGCTCCCGTCCCACGCCGAGCCGCTCCTTGAACCGCTCCCCGAACCGCTCCTCGAACCGCTCCGCATCCCGAGGCGATCAATCCCCGTGCCGCCGAGCCAACCACGCGCCGAAGAAAGTTTCACGCGAGTGAAACCTCCGCCAAGATTTCAGATTCAGAATCCGAACTCCTTTGTAGCTTTGCTAGAGCCCGCAGGAGTAAGGCAGAAATTTAGGGAGATAGAGAAATATTTATTTAAGCTTAGATCCGAGCGTGCTCCAACATTTACGAGAGCCGCTCAGATCTAGAGCTTGGGACGAGATTTGAGAAAGGGGGGAGACCCCTATTTATATAGGCGGCGGACTCTCCCCCTTTCTCAAAATCCGATGTGGGACTAAAATTTAGAGTTAATTAAATCAAGTTAGTTTGCACTTTACAAAGTGCAAACTTCCGTGAATTTTAACTCACTCACCGTTGAGCTTCAAGATCGATACAACCTATCAATACGACAAGCGTTCAACGGTGAACGCATAGGAAAAAACCGTTCGTCAATCGGAGTTCGTTTGACCCTCCAATTGAGTGTCCAAAGATCAGCCCTAGGCTAGTTTTTCACAAAAACGAGCCGTCAAAAACTGCCCATTAAACCTAGGGTTCCACACCCAGAGGTGGGACCCACAAGTCTGACTGGGCGCCCAAAACCCAGACTTGGGCACGGGCGCCCAAGTCTGGGCCCGGGCACCCAGGCGCCTGGCGCCCAGGCGCCTGGCGCCCAGGCGCCAGCCTGGCGCCAGGCGCCAGGCGGGCGCCTGGCGGGCGCCTGGGCCGGGCGCCCAAGGCGCCCGGCCCAGGGCGCCTGGGCTCCCAGGCGCCCAGGCCCGCCTGGGCGCAGGCCCAGGCGCCCAGCGCCTGGGCCTGTGCCCAGGCCTGGCTGCCTGGGTTCCTGGCTCAGCCAGGTCTGGCCAGGCACCCAGGCCAGACTTGGTCTGGTCTGGGTCAGCCTGGTTTGACCCGGTCTGATTAGTTTGGCTGTTTTGGCTCTAACTTGAGCATCCGGCGTCCGATTTGGACGCCGTTCGAACCTGGGTCTAGACCGGGACATTCCCGTCTTACCCGTGAACTTTTTCCTTGCGTTTATTTCATTAAATATATATTAAACAATTTAATACATATTTAATCACTTTTGCATCAAATGCAAAATAGTCCATATCTAAGCTTAAATTATCATATTGCATCAAATGCAATTATCTCTTCTTTTGCATCAAATGCAAATATTCTCCCTAACTATTTTCTACCTATTACTAGACGAAGCATTACACTCTGTGTGAGACCCTACAGCCTGACCCTTACAACAGGTTGGGCTCGAAGCCCTATACGGCAGTGACCACGAGCAGTGGTTGCCGTCCCTGCTTCAGGAATCATCATTATGTGGTTGACTCATTGATATGAGTATTGTCGGGACCACCTGACTGTTTCCGTGATGAATTCCGTAGTTATAGTCTTTTCGTCTTAACTGTGTCGTGTAGATCAAGTCTGGGGTACGGTCAAACTGTCAACCCCAATAACTTGACTCCGGTTAGTTTCTATCGATCTTTAGTCAGCTAATGTTGGACTTCTTTCAACATACTCTGCGCAGAGTTTTTACTAAAGACCGAACTAACTCTACGACACTAACTCCCATTGACCGGGAGAGACGAATCCCCTCTTGGTCATTACTCACCTCGTACGTTTCAAGTGACACCTAATCAAAAGACCTTTCGACAGGCCTTGCCTCGAAGCTAGGTCAGTTGATATAAGTGGCACCGTTCATGCACAGGTTTGTCAAAATGACCTCAAGTCAAAAGACCAACTATCCTATCATCACTTAGAGTTATCACTGACAGATTGGTCAATATAACCATATGATAACTCTTAGTGGATCGTTCAGTGAACTCATTCTAATGAGCACCTGTGTCTCGTCTTCGACTTCGCCAAGTCAAACGATCATGAGATCATCGCCACCGCTAAACGGTGAAGACTAAGACACAATGGTCTATCCGATGTTTCGATATCCTTGTCTCGAAACATCTACGACCACGAACCATTTCAGACTTATGCTACAGACGGTCAAACGTTTCTCCATGATCGAGATACTCATCTCGATACTCGTTTGACCTTGCATAAAGTCTCAGGACTTTACCTAAGTTGATATCTAATGTTGACTACATTACAATATGACTTAGATAAATTATTACCAAACAGCTTACTGTTATTTCGAACAAGATGTTTGTGCTATTCACACAGGAATAAATGGCCTTGAGGGCATCATATTCCTACAGAGCCTGCCCAAGCGGGCGCCCGCACAGGGCGGGCCAGTCAGCCCAGCCTGCTCATAGTGGGCGGGCTGGCCCTGCCTGCCCAAAATGGGCGAGCTAGCCCAACCCCTTTTACTGGTGCAGAACCGGGCTAAAGCCCCGTTCGGATTTTTAACTGGTTTATTTGGCATATTTTGTGTGTTTGGGGTCTGTTTTCGACGCTGTTTGAACCTGCATTTAGACCGAAACGATCCCGTCATCCAGGTAACCATTTCAACATGTTTATTATATTAAATATGTACGTAAACATTTTACAACACATTTAATTCTCCTTTGCATCATATGCAAAATTCACACATCCTTAATGTTTTAAACTTATATCGCAAACTTATTGCGACTTATAAAATCCATTTGCTTCCAATACAAATGAACTGAGGGCATACATCCCTCAGCATATTCCACTTGCACTCAGGATCATTTATCCCAAATGTAGAGGCTAACTGCAAACTCTTTGCAGTATTCTATCACTTGCATCAAATGCATATTCTCCCTAATTTCTACCTATTACTTGATGAAGGTCTCACTCTGTGTGAGACCGTACAGCCTGATCCTACTACATGTGGGGCTCGAAACCTCAGACGGTAGAGACCACGAGCATCAGGTGTCGTCCCTGTTTCGGTATCATACTTATGTGGTTAACTCATTGACATGAGTATTGTCGGACCATCCTGACTGTGTTCGTGATGAATACCGCAATTATAGTCTTTTCGTCAAAACTATGTCGTTTAGTCAAGCCGATGGTATGGTCAACTACCAACCCTACCAGCTTGAACTTAGTTAGTCTCCATCGATCTTTAGTCAAATAATGTTGGACTCCTTCCAACATACTCTGGCCAGAGTTTTCACTAAAGATCGAACTAACACTGCAACACTAACGCGCATTGACCAGGAGAGACGAATCATATCTTGGTCATTACTCTCCTCGTACGCTTCAAATGTCACCTAACCAACAACCTTTCAACTAGGCTTGCCCCGAGGCTAGATTAGTGATCTAAATGACATTATTCATGTACAGGTTCGTACAATGACCTTAAGTCAAAAGACCAACTTTTCTATCATCACTAAGAGTTATCGTTGACAAATTGATCAATCATAACCATATGATAACTCTTGTTGGGTCGTTCAGTGAACTCATTCTCCAATTAGCACATGTGTCTCGTCTTCAACTTTCCAAGTCAAACGACCATGAGATCATTGTCACCATTACACGGTGAAGACTAAGACACATTGGTCTAACCGATGTTATGATATCCTTTTCTTAAAACATCTATGACCACGAACGATTTTAGACTTATGTTATTAACGATCAAACAATTCTATATGATCGAGATCCTCATTTCAATACTTGTTTAACCTTGCACTAAGTCTTAGGACTTTACCTAAGTTCTAATGTCGACTACATTATGATTTAACTTAGATAAATTCTTACCATACATCTTGCTGTATTAAACAAGATGTTTTTCACATATAAAGAGATAAATTGCCCCGAGTTCGAGGGCATACCTATCTCCTAAGATCTTTCACTTGCACTCATGCCCATTTATCCCGGTATCTCATACCGCATTTATACATAAGTCTCTCTAGACTTTATATGGCATAGCCTTTGTGAGTGAATCTGCTAAACCGTCTTTAGTTATAGATGTAAGGAATTTTCTATGTTCTTGTTATACCACGCATTTGAATCTCATCCAAATAATTTCCTTGGTCACTTAGAATCCATAATTAATGTCCTGCCTGGATCTCATCCAGCTCATCTTACCTTATGAGAATAATCCAAATAAGTTACTGGTCATTTAGACGGTTCATAATCATTTCTGATAAAGTGTCAAACTCTTTGACCACTTTGTCAAAACATATGTTCCGATTCCTTGATGCCTCGCATGCATTTTATTCGCTCCCACTTACCTTGAAAACTCTCTGGCCGATTCATATAAGTTCGTTCTTCTAAATCATATTTAGAAAATAGACTACACATGAATGCTCTAGTTTTCATGGTCATCATGAGCATTTACATCGAGTTCGGTCCTAGTAGATCTGTATACATCTATTGGAGAGACAGTTTCATCATAATCCATTTATAGGAGTTAGGATGATAACCGTTCTCAACCAACATAAATTGTACTTCACTATTTTCTTGTTGCACCAATCTTCTGTCTTGAAGATTTACTTGCAGCCAATAAGAAACACTTTCTTTGGGCACGTAAACTTAAGTCCATACTTTTATTTACGTGAACGGACCTTTTCGGATTGCATCAAGTTATTAATCAGAGTCCCTACTCCGAATGGCATCCTGAAAGTTCGCTAACTCATCATCAACTATGATGTTTTACTCGACTTATTGTCTCACGAGACTCGAGTAATTTAGTAACTCCCTAACGATTGATTTAATGAATATCATATTGATAAGGTCCTTGTAGAACCTTATCAAGAACCTAGGCATTACTATCTGGGACTTAACCCAGAGGGAGGATTGTAACTCAAAGCCACTTGCCATGCATCGCACCATGTTTAACAAAGTACGATTCATGCTCTCCAACACACCAATATGTTAAGAGACTTGACCTGAGAGAAAATCACATTTTCTTCTAATTACGCAAGATTTATACAGCTAAGTATTCGACTCTTTGATCTGATCGAAGAAGTTCAAATATTTCCGTCATTGTGTTATCTATTTTATCAGACTTGTGTTTCAGCAAGAACACATGTCGTAATAAAATAAGAACAAATTATACTGGCTAACTTAGACTTGGGTCCGGGTACATCCGTATGTATGAGACTACGAGTTCACCAACTCATTCTCCCACTGTCTTACAGATGGAATTTCGGCCATCATACCTTTCAGACAAGATTCACAAGTGTCTATTGACTTCATAATATGAGAGGTCAGCCCCCTCTTTATGTGACATGTGAAGCTTAGTCTCTTTGTTACAGCCCAGTCTATTTTGCCATATAAGTTTTGCTACTATCATGCATATTCATGTATTAACATTTAATACATTATCATTATACAAATTTCTCATTGCTTCTGAAGCAATGTGAAGACATTCGCCAAAAAATGTTAGACGTCCTCTATGGTCCAAGAAACAACACTTGCTCCCTTATCCAACACGTATGACAATCTATTCACTTTTGTATAATGGTTATCCTGAAGCCGTGACATCAAATATGTCACATTTTCAGTTCCTCCTACTATTGCCTTCACTAATAATAGATAAAACATTCTTTCTCAATTGACTTTCCTTAATGCCTTCTTCCTTTTCTAAATCTCATTTAGATATTATGTGCCTCAACACAAATAATAGCTTTGCAAACATCTCATGTATCCAAATGCTTGAGCTTGCAACCTTGAGTGTGCTCAACAAGTTGCTTGTCTCAAGATTCGGTTGGGATACATAGTCTTGCACTGCTCATGCACTCATCTGCGATTCAAACAATTTGATCGAAGTTTCGAACTTTGCGAATCGAAACCGTTTTCCATACGATCTTGAGTTGACCCAACAAATCGTTTGGAGAAACTTGCTTTGAACATACGTATGTTCAAGTTGTCCCTCATAGAGGCGAGTGGCAGGTAGCGTGCATTTATTTTGTTGGACCAAGAGCTTAAGGAAATCATTGTCCTTAAGCATGTGCTAAGAAGGAAATTTTAATGTCAATGAGAACATAGTTTAGTCTATCATTAGAATTTGAGTTGATATTCCATTAACCGACCATTTGGACCAGTTAACTTATTCTCTTAGGATATTATGATTTTGATTCCAATGGTAAACATAGAAAATCCTAGTTTAGTATATGTTTAATTTTAAATATAGATAGGATGACTTTTATCTAACTATATCCTCCCACTATTTTTGCAATCATTGTTAGCCATAATAATGAACGATTTAATTAAATTTAAATTTAATGGGAAAGAGATCCAATCACCCTGAGTCTCACAACCTTGAGTGTGCTCAACAAATTGCTTGACTCTGCGATTGATAGATGACTTTCATCAATCATATTATATATGATTCCCTTATTGGTTTTTACCCCTAACCACTTATGATCATGAGTGTGCTCATCCAAATCACAATGACTAGTTTAGTGGGACCCTTTGTTTTCGTGTCTAGCCTAACTTACGTCGGCACTCGGTGTATGGGCACGATACGACGGTTTGGGTTAAGTCTAGACTACATCTCATGTATTGAGAAGTTGGTTTCCATAAAGTATCTATGACATAGCTTGAGTGTGCTCAACAACTACAACAAAGAACCTATAGTTTCCAACCTCTAAAACAAGGAGGGTTATGGCTAATCTTGAAGAAGATTTTTAACGTAATTGACTAGATGTAATCGACGATATCACATAATCATAATTTGCATCCTTGCGGTCCAGCAGAACATGGCCAGAGATTTGGCTAGGCCAGTATCACTATCCCCAGTTGAGCTAGGGTGATCCTCAACACTAGTCAAAAAACACTAGACTGGATCTTGGTCATTGAAAGGAACTTATTATTCATATCTGTCTCGTCGATTAGAAATGGCTCCATTAAAATTAGTTAATCATATAAACTAGTTGAATCCTAAAATTCGAAATTAGTAGGATCGGGTAATAACTTTTATTAATGTCCTTATCAACTATAAGGATTATTATGGTGCTATCCTAATCATGTATTAGGTATTTAAAATTCCAGTTGCAACAATTTTAAATTATAGATTTTTGTTCAAAATTATTAGTAGAACAATTAAAATAATAATTTGGAGAGGGCTACCCTAAACATGAATTTAATATGTTGCAACAATTTTTAAATCATAGCATGTCAATCGAAAAATTATCTTATAATTTTCTGAAAGTTTTTAATGGCTATCCTAATAGTTTTCTTGAATTATCACATAATCAATAAAACTAATATAACAATAATCCACTAAACAATTTAGCATGATAACTAAGCAATTAAAATTTATCTCAAAAATTGTTTGCTAAACATGCAACTTAAAATTTATCGCATAAATCTAAGTTACAACAAAAATTAACACATAATTTTAAAGATTTAATTATTAAAATTATCACATAATTTTAAAAATAAATCTGTTTTTAAAAACAATTTTCGAAAATAAAAAACTGTTGCTTTACACCGACAATTTTAATTGTTTAAAATTCAACCTCCATCTCATGGAGAAACATGCTGCATTTTATAATTTGCAAATCATAGATCATGTAGACCATGGATCTGATACCATTGAAGGGTTTTTTGGGTCCTTATGGCTATAAATACGATGTCTGGCCTAAGTCGGTCGGATGAAGTTATCAAAACAGCATCGAAAAAATCTACTTAAAACAATTTTAAATCAAGCCCTAAAGGGAACAAACCCTAGCCAAGATCTCTATTATCCCAGGGTTGGGTCCGGCCAACTCCCAAGGATAAATCTATCTAATATTTACAATTATAAATGCATGTTTAATTTAAACTACATACCTTTCACTTCGTTTCCGCAAAATACGAAGCGTCGTTTTCAGCAACACTTCTTTGGTCCCGGCACCGCTTCTCCCAAGCCGAACCTCGTCCCGCACCAAACCTCGTCCGGAGCTGATCCGCTTCCCGAACTGCACCGCATTCCGAGGCAAGCAACACCCTTGCCGCCAAGCCAACCACGTGTCGAAGAAGATTTCACCTTGAGTGGATCCTTCATCAAAACTTCGGATCTTATCCGAGCTCCTTCGTCAATTTGCTAGAGCCCGAATAGGAATAAGGAAGAAATTTAGGGAGAAAAAGAATATTTAATTTAAGCTCAGATCTGCGCTTGCTCACGTTTAATGGAGCTACTAAGATCAGGAGCTTGGGACGAGTTTCAAGGAGGGGCGTAGGCCCCTATTTATATAGGCGGCTGACCCCTCCCCTTCACTCCATATCCGATGTGGGACTATTAATTTTTTGGAGAAAAAATTAATTAAAGTTTACCTTTCACAAAGGCCAAACTTTAGCGAATTTTACTCCCTCACTGTTGAGCTTCGCAAGTGATGAAGGTTAAACAGGCGACATAGGACAGTCGACAGATGAAGGTTAAACAGGCAACATAGGACAGTCGACAGATGAAGGTTAAACAGGCGACATAGCCCTGCCCGCCCAAAAGGGGGACATAGGACAGTCGACAGATGAAGGTTAAACAGGCGACTGAGAAACCTTCTACATGCGTCTGTGTAACAAAGTGCGTAAGTTAACAGAGAGTAAGAAGTATGGGTAAGTTTGGAAATGCGACTGATGTGGTATCCACAGGCGCATGTGCCATGGGCAGGCGACTGGGAAACCAACATCAGTCGTCTATTGCACAAGTGCGTAACTTGCCTAAATTCTGGGCAAGTGTTGGACTGGTGACGGTAGAATCTATACAGGCACAAGTGCCATAGGCAGGCGCCTGTAAATCCTTTTTACATCGCTTGCAGGCACTAGTGTTAAAGATGACAAAACTTGGAGATACTTGGCAAGTTAAAACAGGTGAGTGACTATCTAGTCACAGGCGCATGTAACTAGATAGGCGCATGTACTTTGTACAGCAGTCGCCTGATTAAAGTTAAGAATTGAAAGCCCAAAAATCAAGTCAAAAGAGTGTGCATAACCGACGAGTGGAGAACAACTCTCACGCGGCTGTTATAAGACAGGCGCCTGAAAAATGTGCTTCAGTCGCATGTCAGAAGTCTAAAATGCACAACTTAGAATAAAATAAGTTGAAAACCTAACAATTGGTTTCTAATGACTTCATAGGCTTGAATGAGTGGAGTGTGTGGGCTCCAACAATACTCTACTTCAAGGCTACATTTTAATAAGAAAGTAAAGCGAATAAAAAGATATTACATTTGTTTTTGATTCTCTTCTTTCTATTGAATGATCTTGAAGTCTTCATGAAGCTTCTATCTTCATCTTTAATCGCCCAATAGACTTTACGTGCTTTGATTGATCCTTAAGTGTCATCCATTGCTATTTGATCTTCATGATAGGCTTGGGCAATGGATTAACTGCATGGAGGGGATTAGTCACAAGTATTTATGTTTTCTATTTTCTATTATTGCACATGCCTTCCTAAGACTAACTTGAGAATCGGCGTAGGAAAGTCAATGGGCCACTACCCCTTGTTCGGCTAGGCTAATGCTCATGTATATTGTTGTGCATAGGACTTGAGTAAGGAGTTCAATCCATTATCTATCTATAAATACGTAATTCATGACCAAGCTATTTGCATTCTAGGTACACCTCAAGTATTGGCACCTCTATCGAAAAGAAACAAATTAAAGGATATTCGCAAGCTAAGGGATTATACGATCCATCCATCAAGAAGCCAACAATCGAACAACCTTGACAACTTCGATGTTGTTAGAATGTCGCAACATACTAACAACCTATAACTTCTTACAACCCTCCTTAGCAATCTACTAATCAGATCCTCTAACAGCATCATACTATTTCCAAAACAAGATGCATGAATAATTACTATCGATGGACACTTTAATGCCTCAGATGAGGGAACTTCTGACCCATTTCACCCAAAGCATGTCCATATTCATGCATTCACATCAGAATCAATACCACTCACAACCCCTATGGCAACCTCTTCATCAGTCTCTCCAACAATCTCTCCAAGTGTCTCCTCAATTCCTTCAAAGCTTCTTTATCACTCTTAGCAGCTGCCTCTGTACTTGTCTTATAGCTATATACTCCCTTGTCTCTATAGCTACCTCTTCAGATATCTCCTTCATTACTTATTGATCCCACCATCTTGTCCATAATCATTTTAGAGTTAAGATTAAAATGAGAAGGGAACAATCTTCTCTTGGGAATTAAAGGCCATGAAAGAAGTTCTGCAGAAGAAAATCAAATATATCATAACAAAGGATGATGTAATAGAGCAGGAGCTGAAGGAGGAGCCAAAACGCTTGCCATGATTACAACTGAGTGCTTTCAATATAGGAAAGATTAGAGGAGCTCGAGAATGGAAATATGACAAAAATGGTAAACCCAAAGAATGAGTTGAGGGAACACATATTTCCCTGGGAGATACTTGGGACATATTTGCCTCATGATTTTAAGCTCCTGCTTGGATAAATTTGACACAACCAGATACACATAACCTTACAACATTATCTATCATGAAAACATACATCCACAAGGCTTATGAGACTCTATCTAGTATGGAGATTTCTCCATAATTCTTTGGAGGCTGCCTAGGATACGTTCAATACCTTTCACCTAACAGTTGGCAAGCCTTTCACCTAACGGTTTGTTTCAACTAGAAGAAGGAAGAAGTCTTTTATCCACTTATTAAGTGTGAATTAATATGAAATATACTCTTTCGAAAAGTACCGGTAGAAATTCAATAACATAATGTTGCATATCACAGAAGCCAATCTCGGCATTGCCACGATAATCATAATTAACAGGATATGCAATGCTAAACATAAACAAAACTTGGTAATAAAAACACATATGATCATTAATGACCTTATAACTAGAGCATAGGTGTACATGAAAGGTGAAGAGACCTTGGGCCTTTGAAGAAAGCCCAAGGCTAAAGACGGTAAGACAAGAGAAAATCAATGATGAAGGGGAAACTAAAACACTTCACCAGAGATAAGAAATAAGAAAGGAAAGACACATCTAAGATGAATTGAGTGGTTCACACAATTGAATACCCTCATCTCAAATGCTTGTGGGACTAAGAGGATTCAAATACTTAAAGTACCAATTTGCCAATGAAGCCAGATCCTTAAAGGAGAGGCTTGCATTGGTTCCATGAGAATCAAAAGATGATGTCCAAAATATGCATGGGTGTCATCAATTACAATTGGAACATCAAAGCCTAGTTTAGTAATATCACTTGAAGCGGTACTTAAACAAGCCATCAAAAGAAAGAAAAGAAGACAAAGTGGGGGAAAAAGACAACAACAGAAATAGACTTGAGCTAAGATCATCCATACGATCTCAGAAGGATGTGTTCTCCTTAATGAAGATTATATTATGTGTGTAAGGACCCTAGCTATGAGGAAAACACTAGAAGGGGGGTTGAATAGTGTTTATATAAATTAACTAACAAATTACGACTAATTAAAATTCTAATCCGACAAAGATGCGGAAATAAGAATTAACAACAATGAACAATGCTAACACAAGTATGTTTCAAGGGTTCGGATTACCCAAGTCAAACCCGAATTGTTCCCGGTAATCCTACGTCCCTTCCACCCGGATACCTCCAGATACTCAAGTTAAAACCCTAACTTGAGGTCTCCTTTAAACCCACTTGTAGCAACCCTGCAAGTGTAATCGACCTATAATCGATGTCTTTAACTCCCACAACTTGGGATCAAGCAAACCCACTCTCACAAACTGAGAGAGAAACAAATATCGAAAGATATGAAATTCGAAATTAAACACTTACAAATCACCTATGTTATGAAGTAGAACTTGAAGGAGCAAAGTGATGTGTGTGTTGATGTCTCTTCCAAGATGAGAGATTAGCATGTGTACTTGTCTTCACCAAAGCTAGAGGTTCAGATTTGGTTCTAGATGGAAGAAAAGCTAAGATTGGAATTCTCGGGCTTGAAATGAGGAAGAGAGAAAGCTTGATAGATTGATCTTGAGAGTTGAATGCAAGATTGGTTGAGAAGCTCTCAATGGAACAGTAGAAGCTCTACTTATATGTTCCCTTAAAACCTCAAACAAAATACCCAAACACTCCCTTGAATTCCATCTGGAAAAATTCAACGGATAGAATTTACGCTACAGACATTCGACTGGTGAAGAAACCACAGTCGATTGCTGCACTGTGTCAGAAGGTAAGTGAGAATTCAAACGGTAACTTACCACGTATGACAATCGAGAGATGAAGGTTAGACAGGCTACTGAGAAACCTTTTACAGGAGTCTGTGTAACAAAGTGCGTAAGTTAACAGAGAGTAAGAATTCTGGGTAAGTTTGAAAATTCGACTGATGTGGTATCCACAGGCGCATGTGCCACGAGTAGGCGACTGGGAAACCAGCGTAACTTGCCAAAATCAAAGTTTTGGGCAAGTGTTGGACTGGCGACTGTAGAATCTATGCAGGCACTAGTGCCATAGGAAGGCGCATGTAAATCCTTCTTACATCGCTTGCAGGCACTAGTGTTAAAGATGACAAAACTTGGAGATACTGGGCAAGTTGAGACAGGTGAGTGACTATCAAGTCACATGCACATGTAACTAGACAGGCGCATGTACTTTGTACAGCAGTCGCCTGATTAAAGTTAAGAATTGAAAGCCCAAAAATCAAGTCAAAAGAGTGTGCAAAACCGAGGACTGGAGAACAACTCTCACGCGGCTGTTTTGAGTAGGCGCCTGAAAAATGTACTTCAGTCGCATGTCAAAAGTCTAAAATGCACAACTTAGAATAAAATAAGTTGAAATCTAGGAATTGGTTTCTAATGACTACATAGGCTTGAATGAGTGGAGTGTGTGGGCTCCAACAATACTCCACTTCAAGGCTACATTTTAATTAGAAAGTAAAGCGAATAAAAAGATATTACATTTGTTCTTGATTCTCTTCTTTCTATTGAATGATCTTGAAGTCTTCATGAAGCTTCTATCTTCATCTTTAATCACCCAATCAACTTTATGAGCGTTGATTGATCCTTAAGTGTCATCCATTGCTATTTGATCTTCATGATAGGCTTGGACAATGGATTAACTGCATGGAAGGGATTAGTCACAAGTATTTATGTTTTCTATTTTCTATTATTGCACATGCCTTCATAAGACTAACTTGAGCATCGCCGTAGGAAATCAATGGGCCACTACCCCTTGTTCGGCTAGGCTAATGCTCATGTATATTGTTGTGCGTAGGACTTGAGTAAGGAGTTCAATCCATTATCTATCTATAAATACGCAATTCATGACCAAACTATTTTTATTTCAAGTACATCTCAAGTATTGGCATCTCTATCGAAAAGAAACAAATTAAAGGATATTTGCAAGCTAATGGATTATACGATCCATCCATCAAGAAGCCAACAATCGAACAACCATAACAACTTCGATGTTGTTAGAATGTCGCAACAGACTAACAACCTATAACTTCTTACAACCCTCCTTAGCAATCTACTAATCAGATCCTCTAACAGCATCATACTATTTCCAAAACATGATGCATGAATAATTACTATCGATGGACACCTTAATGCCTCAGATGAGGGAACTTCTGACCCATTTCACCCAAAGCATGTCCATATTCATGCATTCACGTCAGAATCAATACCACTCACAACCCCTATGGCAACCTCTTAATCAATCTCTCCAACAATCTCTCCAACTGTCTCCTCAATTCCTTCAAAGCTTCTTTATCACTCTTAGCAGCTGCCTCTGTACTTGTCTTATAGCTACATACTCCCTTCTCTCTATAGCTACCTCTTCAGATATCTCCGTCATAACTTATTGATCCCACCACCTTGTCCACAATCAAGTTAGAGTTAAGAGTAAAATGAGAAGGGAACAATCTTCTCTTGGGAATTAGATGCCATGAAAGAAGTTTTGCAGAAGAAAATCAAATATATCATAACAAAGGATGATGTAATAGAGCAGGAGCTGAAGGAGGAGCAAACACGCTTGCCATGATTACAACTGAGTGCTTTCAATATAGGAAAGATTTGAAGAGCTCGAGAATGGAAATATGACAAAAATGGTAAACCCAAAGAATGAGTTGAGGGAACACCTATTTCGGGAGATACTTGGGAAATTTTTGCCTCATGATTTCAAGCTCATGCTTGGATAAATTTTAACACAACCAGATACACATAACCTTACAACATTATCTATCATGAAAACATACATCCACAAGGCTTATGAGACTCTATCTAGTATGGAGATTTCTCCATAATTCTTTAGAGGCTGCCTAGGATACGTTCAATACCTTTTACCAAACAGTTGGCAAGCCTTTAACTGTTTGTTTCAACTAGAAGAAGGAAGAAGTCTTTTATCCACTTATTAAGTGTGAATTAATATGAAATATACTATTTAGAAAAGTACCGGAAGAAATTCAATAACATAATGTTGCATATCACAGAAGCCAATCTCGGCATTGCCACGATAATCATAATTAACAGGATATGCAATGCTAAACATAAACAAAACTTGGTAATAAAAACACCTATGATCATTAATGACCTTAT
Source organism: Scilla litardierei (assembly GCA_030789695.1). Lineage (NCBI taxonomy): Eukaryota > Viridiplantae > Streptophyta > Magnoliopsida > Asparagales > Asparagaceae > Scilla > Scilla litardierei. The sequence goes on along the minus strand of CM061142.1, from coordinate 314,139,438 downwards.
AACTAGAGCATATGTGTACATGAAAGGTGAAGAGACCGTGGGCCTTTGAAGAAAGCCCAAGGCTAAAGACGGTAAGACAAGAGAAAATTAATGATGAAGGGGAAACTAAAACACTTCACCAGAGATAAGAAATAAGAGAAGAAAGACACATCTAAGATGAATTGAGTGGTTCACACAATTGAATACCCTCATCTATTATGCTTGTGCGAATAAGAGGAGTCAAATACTTAAAGTACCAATTTCCCAATGAAGCCAGATCCTTAAAGGAGATGCTTGCATTGGTTCCATGAGAATCAAAAGATGATGTCCAAAATATGCATGGGTGTCATCAATTACAATTGGAACATCAAAGCCTAGTTTAGTAATATCACTTGAAGCGGTACTTAAACAAGCCATCAAAAGAAAGAAAAGAAGACAAAGTGGGAAAAAGACAACAACAGAAATAGACTTGAGGTAAGATCATCCATACGATCTCAGAAGGATGTGTTGTCCTTAATGAAGATTATATTATGTGTGTAGGGACCCTAGATATAAGGAAAACACTAGAAGGGGGGTTGAATAGTGTTTATAAAAATTAACTAAGAAATTACGCCTAATTAAAATCCTAATCCGACAAAGATCCGGAAATAAGAATTAACAACAATGAACAATGCTAGCACAAGTATGTTTCAAGGGTTCAGATTACCCAAGTCAAACCTGAATTGTTCTCGGTAATCCTACGTCTCTTCTACCCGGATACCTCCGGATACTCAGTTAGAACCCTAACTTGAGGTTTCCTTTAAACCCACTTGTAGCAACCCTTCAAGTGTAATCGACCTACAATCGATGTCTTTGACTCCCACAACTTGGGATCAAGCAAACCCACTCTCACAAACCGAGAGAGAAACAAATATCGAAAGATATGAAATTCGAAATTAAACACTTACAAATCACCTATGTTATGAAGTAGAACTTGAAGGAGCAAAGTGATGTGTGTGTTGATGTCCCTTCCAAGATGAGAGATTAGCATGTGTACTTGTCTTCACCAAAGCTAGAGGTTCAGATTAGGTTCTAGATGGAAGACAAGCTAAGATTGGAATTCTCAGGCTTGAAATGAAGAAGAGAGAAAGCTTGAGAGATTGATCTTGAGAGTTGATTAATGCAAGATTGGTTGAGAAGCTCTCAATGGAACAGTGGAAGCTCTACTTATATGTTCCCTCAAAACCTCAAACAAAATACCCAAACATTCCCTTGAATTCCATCTGGGAAAATTCAACGGATAGAATTTATGCTACAGACATTCGACTGGTGAAGAAACCACGGTCGATTGCTGCACTATGTCAGAGGGTAAGTGAGAATTCAAACGGTAAATTACCACGTAGGTCAATCGACAGATAAAGGTTAGATAGTCGACTGAGAAACCTTCTACAGGCGTCAGCATAACAAAGTGCGTAAGTTAACAGAGAGTAAGAATTCTGGGTAAGTTTGGAAATGCGACTGATGTGGTATCTACAGACGCAAGTGCCATGGGCAGGCGACTGGGAAACCAACAGCAGTCGTCTATTGCACAAGTGCGTAACTTGCCAAAATCAAAGTTCTGGGCAAGTGTTGGACTGTCAACTATAGAATCTATACAGGCACAAGTGCCATAGGCAGCCGCCTGTAAATCCTTCTTACATCGCTTGCAGGCACTAGTGTTAAAGATAACAAAACTTGGAGATACTGGCCAAGTTGAGACAGGTGAGTGACTATCAAGTCACAGGCGCATGTAACTAGACAGACGCATGTACTTTGTACAGCAGTCGCCTGATTAAAGTTAAGAATTGAAAGCCCAAAAACCAAGTCAAAAGAGTGTGCATAACCGATGACTGGAGAACAACTCTCACGCGGCTGTTTTGAGTAGGCGCCTGAAAAATATATTTCAGTCGCCTGTCAGAAGTCTAAAATGCACAATTTAGAATAAAATAAGTTGAAAACCTAGGAATTGGTTTATAATGACTTCATAAGCTTGAATGAGTGGAGTGTGTGGGCTCCAACAATACTCCACTTCAAGGCTACATTTTAATAAGAAAGTAAAGCGAATAAAAAGATATTACATTTGTTTTTGATTCTCTTCTTTCTATTGAATGACCTTGAAGTCTTCATGAAGCTTCTATCTTCATCTTTAATCACCCAATCGACTTTACGAGCTTTGATTGATCCTTAAGTGTCATCCATTGCTATTTGATCTTCATGATAGGCTTGGGCAATGGATTAACTGCATGGAGGGGATTAGTCACAAGTATTTATGTTTTCTATTTTCTATTATTGCACATGCCTTCCTAAGACTAACTTGAGCATCGACGTAGGAAAATCAATGGGCCTCTACCCCTTGTTCGGCTAGGCTAATGCTCATGTATATTGTTGTGCGTAGGACTTGAGTAAGGATTTCAATCCATTATCTATCTGTAAATACACAATTCATGACCAAACTATTTGCATTCCAGGTACACCTCAAGTATTGGTGAAGAAACCACAGTCAATTACTGCACGGTGTCAAAGGGTAAGTGAGAATTCAAACTGTAACTTACCACGTAGGACAATCGATAGATGAAGGTTAGATAGGCGACTGAGAAACCTTCTACAGGCGTCTGTGTAACAAAGTGCGTAAGTTAACAGAGAGTAAGAATTCTGAGTAAGTTTGGAAATGCGACCGATGTGGTATCCACAGGCGCATGTGCCATGGGCAGGTGACTTGGAAACCAACATCAGTCGTCTATTGCACAAGTGTGTAACTTGCCAAAATCAAAGTTCTGGGCAAGTGTTGGACTGGCGACTGTAGAATCTATATAGGCACAAGTGCCATAGGCAGTCGCCTATAAATCCTTCTTACATCGCTTGCAGGCACTAGTGTTAAAGATGAAAAAACTTGGAGATACTGGGCAAGTTGGGACATGTGAGTGACTATCAAGTCACAGGCGCATGTACTTTGTACAGCAGTCGCCTGATTAAAGTTAAGAATTGAAAGCCCAAAAATCAAGTCAAAAGAGTGTGCATAACCGACAACTGGAGAACAACTCTCAGGCGGCTGTTTTGAGCAGGCGCTTGAAAAATGTACTTCAGTCGCCTATCAGAAGTCTAAAATGCACAACTTAGAATAAAATAAGTTGAAAAACCTAGGAATTGATTTCTAATGACTTCATAGGCTTGAATGAGTGGAGTGTGTGGGCTTCAACAATACTCTACTTCAAGGCTACATTTTAATAAGAAAGTAAAGCGAATAAATAGATATTACATTTGTTTTTTATTCTCTTCTTTCTATTGAATGATCTTGAAGTCTTCATGAAGCTTCTATCTTCATCTTTAATCACCCAATCGACTTTACAAGCTTTGATTGATCCTTAAGTGTCATCCATTGCTATTTGATCTTCATGATAGGCTTGGACAATGGATTAACTGCATGGAGGGGATTAGTCACAAGTATTTATGTTTGCTCATCATCAAAACCAAGTAGGGAGAAGTCTAATACTCAACATTTTCCCCCTTTTGGTGATGACAAACAAACATAAACAAAAAGATAAATAATTGTGCTTAAGAGATACTTACTCCCCCTACATAGATGCCAATCAAGTTAGACAATTAATATATAGGCATCTAATGATCAATTAAAGCAGTAGTATGATATACATGAATGAAATGAATTCAAGTATTGGAATTTAGGATTGTTGAATCCAAATTCATTATATCTTACTCCCTTTGAATGTAAGGCAACTTCAATCTTAGATTTCAAGTTTAGCTACTAATTAGCACAAAATTATGATTTGTTTATTTCTCTCCCCCTATGGCATTATCCAAAAAGGTGGGAGTAGAGAAACAACAATAATGCTAACTAAACTAAAGCAATCTTAGGAGTATAAAGAATGAGATATGTATTTAATGTGATACCAAAGGAAAATCGAGAAACCACGACGGTGCATCACATAAATATGTATCAATATCATCAACACTAGAAAAATTTAGTTGCATATAGGAATGGAAGTCCAATAGTAACATGTATTACACAATTCATCTCAACATTCAATTAATATAATTAATAGCACAAGAAGAGACAAAAGTGCACAACATTCACATTAAAGAGTAATGATCCAAAATGTAACAAAATGTATATATATCTGAGAAAGGTGAATACATGGAGTACAAAAGATATAACAACTCCACATAAACAAAAATATACCAAAAACATACATATATCCAAAGTGCCATAAGAACCATCACTAACAGCCAAACATATACTACCATCCATACACAAGCCAACCATCTAAACAAACTAAGACTCTCAACCTAAAAAATATAGACAATATGGTAAGTAGTCTCCAAGCAGCAGCATCAGTCGAGGTGAACAATAGTGGCGTCCTTAGGAGCTCTCCTCTCTACGTGGAAGCCATGGGTCTCTGGGTCAGATGATGAGGCAACAGCAGCAGATGGATCGACATGAGCAACCTCAGAAGTAGCAGGCTCATCAATAGCAGCAGACGGAGTGATCAAATGGGTAGCCTCAGGCTGAACAGCAATAGCAGGCTCACCAGAAGCAACAGACTGAGTCTGGGAGATGTCAGTATGAGGAGGCTGGGTGACGTCAGTCATGGGAGGCTGAGCATTACCAGAAACAGTAGTATGAGGGATATCCTGAGTAGGTAAAGCAGCAGCAGGCTGAAGGTACAACTGGAGAAATGCAGGAAATGGTATGCCATAATGCTGGAATGATAAGTGGAACAGCTTATACAAACCAGATACCTTCTTATCCAACTCGACAAGAAGGTGATCACAAGTAGGTGCAGCTGAGGATGAAGGGATCGATGAATTACCAGGATGAACAACAGATGAAGAAGAGCCAGAAGTAGACTGCCTCTTATTGGCTGTAGTTTGTAGAGCTGAAGAGGATTTCAGCCTCGTAGATGCATCCAGAAGAGGGCCAAGAGGTACATATTCAAAGGCAAAATATCAATCCCAAATGACAAAAGACATGTGTCAGGATGCAACCGTATGGGATATGAGAGGTGGTGGAGTTAATCTCAATGTGGTCCATCCTAACTAGATGACACTGGCCCAATTTACATACATGCCTGAAAATATGCCATACATGTATTTCAGAATCTCATGGGATGGCTGATCAGATGACCCATACTTGGGTAGAATGTTGGGCTTGACCACATGGTGGACAGCCCAAACTCGAGGGGTTAACATGGAAGATCTAACACCAGAAGTGAGAATACGAGGAATCTCACAGAACATGTCCCGAAGGACGGTCTGATCTAGATCAACAATAGATGAGATGGAGATGTCAGCTGATAAGGATCCAATGGAGGGAATCTGATGGAGGGAATCCTAAGGATAGTCCCTAAAAGCTTGGGGTCAAGCTTGATTGGGGTCTCCTAAACAATGGTGTCTAAAATCCCAGACTCGTTGTATTCACCATGAATGCAATTTGCATAAAATAACTTGATAAGCATGGGGTAGGGTCTAGGAGACTCATCATGAGAATACCTAAATAGATCGACCAACTTGGTCACAGTCAAAAGCTGGGAGAGATTCTCGGCAGTGAAGGCTTGATACGAGATAAAACACTCTTTGAGGAGCTTGACGTTGAACATCAAATTATATTTTCCCAAACACGTGTCGTCACGACACGTGGGGACATGAGAAGCAGGTGCTGAATGAGGAGGAGTCTTTGGTGGATTTTGTCTTTGGGCTTCAACTTCCGGGTTAGAGTGGGTTTCAGTCTCAATGTGGGGTTCTTCCTCATGGGGAATGGAGGTCAAGGCTAGGAGCTGAGAGGGATTAACATCATCATGGGGAGTTTTTTTACGTTTACGTTTAATTGTAAGACGCTCCTCTTCAGTCCAAGATTCAGACTCAGACACGAAAAGAGAGGGAGGATCGGGTGACTGAGCAGGCTTGGTTCGGGGTTTCCTACGGCCCTTGGTAGGAGGGGGCTTAGGAACCCTAACCCTAGGTTCCTTGGGAAGCTTAAGGGACTTGCCCTTGGAGGAAGACCCGATTTTGGGTGACATGGAAACGAAATCGACAGAATTGGAAAGTTAAGGCACGAAATCAAAGGAGGAATGAGAGAGATATATACCTAGAGGACCGACGAGAGAAAAGGAACGCTCGATGGAGGAGCTGGAGGGAGGAGGAGACTCAATCAATGGATTAGACGAGCAAGATCGACAGAGGAGAGATCGGAGAGATCACAGTCGAGATAAAGAGATGAGACTCGGGGTTTTTGAATCTATTGGAGAGAGAAAAATAACACCAATCGACGGTTATAAGAGATCGTGGGAGAGATCTGGGCCATTGGATTATAGTAAACGGCTCGGATCGAGGGCTAAGACCCGCCAAATTTGACGGACAGGCGACTGATGCACAACGTGCAGTCGCCTGTCAAGCCCTAATAAAAAATGGCTCAGAATGCAGATAAGCGCCTGTAAAAGAAAATACAGTCACCTAGATTAGGCCAGGCACCTGAAAAATGATCATCAGTCGCATGTCATGAGTATGAGTTATGAAGGCTAAAAACTGAAGATTGGGCAGTCGACTGTAGAAAAAATTCAGTCGACTTTCCTAGTTCTGAAATCCAGAAATGAGTTAGAATCAAGAATTTGAGACTTTTCACCCTTAGACCTATACTCTAATTACTCTATTAACATAAAATAATCATCATAAGCATATAGTCTAATACACATATCAAGCATATTAATCAAATCATCAAAAATCTCCAATAAATCTCATATAAATCATATAGAGTAAATTGACATATATAAACATGAGTTACGAAAATAATCATATGAGTTCAAAATATGATATACCATATAAAGATGAGCTCCAAGATTTCAGATTCACCCATAATCCCAAATTCTCCACGCATCCTCACAAATAAGTCTTCTTTTAGAGGTTTTGTGAAGATGTCGATGATTTATTTTTGGGTTTCAATGTACTCTAAGATGATGTCCTTCTTAGCTACATGATCATCAATGAAATGGTGTCTCACATCTATGTGTTTGGTACGGGAGTGATGTACCAGATCTTTGGAGAGACATATTGTGCGGTGGTTATTAACCATGATAAGGCAAGTATCACAATTGACACCATAGCCTTTGAGACTGTGTCTCATCAAAAGAACTTGTGAACATGCAAGACCTGCGGTAATATATTTCGCTTTGGTCATGGACAATGATACGGAGTTTTGCTTCTTGGAAAACCAACAGACAAGGGAATTTCCTAGAAAATGGCAACTGCCACTAGTACTTTTCCTGTTGGATTTGCATCCAGTAAAATCAGCATCACTATATGAGACTAGCTCATATGTGCTAGATTTAGAGTAAAGAAACCCATAATCTAGTGTTTGATTGGGGTATCAAAAAATTTGTTTAACTACAATCAAGTGTGATTCCCTAGGTCTAGTTTGATATCTAGCAAAAAGACAAACTGAAAACATGATATCGGGCATACTTGCATTTAAATAAAGTAGACTACCTATCATATCTCGATATAGACGAATGTCTACATCTTTTCTGTTTTCTTCTTTATGAAGATGAGTGGTTGTACTCATAGGAGTCCTTTTGCTTTTTGACGATTCCATCCAGAATCGCTTGATAAGCCCCCCGGTGTACTTAGTTTGGTGTATGAAAATCTCATCCTTCATTTGCTGAATTTGAAGACCTAGAAAGTAGTTGAGCTCACCCATGTGGCTCATCTCAAATTATTCCTTCTTAGATTTAGAAAATTCTTCGCAAAGGTCAAAGTTAGTAAAACCAAAGATAATATCGTCTACATAAACTTGTATAAGGATGATGTCATTTTCATAATCTTTAATGAAAATAGTAAAGTCAACTTAACCCATTTTAAAAACTAAATCCAAAAGAAAGGTTTCGATTCGATCATACCAAGCTCTAGGAGCCTGTCTCAACCCATATAATGGTTTCTTATGTTTGAAAACATGATTAGGAAATTTTTCATGTATAAAACCAGGTGGTTGAGAAACATAAACTTCTTGATTAACTATGCCATTTAAAATGCACTTTTAACATCCATTTGAAATAATTTAAAATTCTTATGAGATGCAAAAGATAAAAGCAATCTAATAGCCACTAATCTAGCTACGGGGGCAAAGGATTCTTCGAAATCAACACATTCCTCTTGCTGGTAGCCTTAAGCTACTAACCTTGCTTTGTTCCTTGTGATGACCTCATTCTCATTCGTCTTGTTCTTGAATATCCACTCAGTCCCAATGACTTGGTGACCACTTGGAGGAGGAACAAGCTCCAAAACTTCATTTCTTTCAAATTGCATGAGCTCCTCTTCCATTGCAACGATCCACGAGCTATCTTCACACGCTTCTTGGATGTTCTTCGGTTCAATGATAGAGACAAAGGCGCAATGAGAGAACTCATCAATTCTTGACCTTGTTCGGACACCCACACCAATATCTCCAATTATTTGGTCATGGGTGGCTCCCAAACGGTCGGATAAGCTTTGTGAATACCTGGATCACTTGTTTTCATTAGTAATGTTAGTCTCAATAACATCATTAATTTTAACATTACTAATCAAACATCTACACTATCATCATCAACATGAGGAACATCAAAATCTTCATGAATGAAACGTGTAGTGATTCCACGATCGTTGAAGAGGTTATGTTGTATATCCAGTAGGCTTTGCTACAAGTGGAATATCCAACAAAATTTCCTTCATCGGATCTTTGCTCAAATTTGTCTAAATTACCAAACGTGTTCTTTATAAAACATTTTGAACCAAAAACTCGAAAATACTTAACTTGAGGATTTTTATCGTAAAATAGTTCAAAGCAAGTTTTGTTCATTCGGAGCCTCACTAGGATCCTATTAAGTATATAACATGTCGTGTGCACTGCGTTCGACCAAAATTGAAGTCCAAGATGACTATCATGGATCATGGTGCGTGCACACTTAATAAGAGTCCTATTCTTTCTCTCAACAACACTATTTTTATGGTGGTGTGAAAACTTGTGAGTAATTCCGTTGCCATCACGAAACTTAGAGAAAAGTTCATTCTCAAATTCCCCTTTATGATCACTACGAATAGTGATAATGGTGGTTCCTAAGAGAATTTGAATTTTCTTTGCAAATTTGGTAAACTCATCAAAGGCTTCATTTTTATTAGTTAAAAATGATACACATGTAAATCTAGAAAAGTCATCTACAATGACTAATCCATTATGAGCATTTCCTAAAGATGCTACTCTAGTAGGCCCAAATAAATCTAAATAAAGTAATTCTAGGGGCCTCTTAGAAGTTATGCCATCTTTAAGTATAAATGAAGATTTACCAAGTTTACCTCGTTGACATGAATCGCAAAAGCTTTTCTTATTAAAAGATATTTTCGGAAAGCCTTTGACTAAATCATGCTTAGCTAACTTATATAAATGCTTAAAATGAACATGTCCAATGCGGCGATGCCATAATAATTGTTCATTAGAATAAGCAACTAGGCAATGTTCAAATGATTTAGGCATACTTAAAATATAAATTCTTTTATGTCTAATGCCGAAAAATAAAACATGTGCATCATTATCACTAATACTACACAAACCCTCTCCAAAGTTAACCTTGTAACCTTTGTCACAAAGTTGACTTATAGAGATGAGATTAAGAAATAAACCTTCTACTAACTAAACATTATCAATTAAAGGTTTGGATGGGTTACCGACTTTGCCTACTCCGATAATGGTTCCCTTTTGATCGCCTCTAAAGGTGACCGTTGAACCTTTCTTGATGCGGATCACTTCAGAGGGCAAGGAGGGATCTCCCGTCATGTGTTTGGAGCAACCGATATCAAGTATCCATCCTTTTCTTTTAGAGCTAATATTTCTTTTATTGCTCTTTTTCTTGTTCTTGGATACCTACATAGTATACCATTAGCTTATGGTACCCAAGATTGTTGGGTCCAAGGGGATTAGCCCTTTGGAAACCAAGTCCAAGTGGATTTTGGCTTCCCAACATAGTCACCACTAATTATCACATCACTAAAATAAGAACTTACATATGAATTCCAATCATTTGTGCTAGTGTTTTTGGGATCCCAAATAGTGTATGATTTGGGAGTCCTCTTCCTAGTTGCATGCACATTGAGGTCTACGTGGTGCATGATGCTTAGGAACATGTGGTTTAGCATATAAAGGTGGATAAGGATATGCATGCGACATATAAGGGTTATATGCAAAATGAGGAGCATGCATTGTTGTGGTGCACATGGAGCATACATGTGATGCGGTGGATATGAATGAGCATACATAGGATGATTTGTATGACCATAAGAATGTGTATGAGCACATGCATGAGTATTTCTCAAGTGTGGGTTTGCACGCGCCAGTGGGTGTAGAGCATAAAATGCATCATGCGTGTTCACATGAGAAGTAGGAGTGTTCCTACCTGTGTGAGTGTTAGTGTATATAAAGGCATGTCCTTTCTTTTGATTTCCACCCTTAGTGGGTTTCTTGTCAAAAGAAAGATTTTGTGGAGTAGTGACTTTCTTGGTAGATTTACTACCAATTGTGTTTTTGTCACTACTTGTGGATGCACCGGAGGATGGTCTCACAAAATCTATAGTGACACCACTATAGGATGTGCGAGATTTGGATGCATTTGCTTCCACATAACCAAGTCCAACACGATGTATGGCTGAAAATTGGTTGGAAAGCAATTCATCCAATTTACCTTTCCATTTGTTAAATCTCTTAACTTGATAGGCCATGAGCTCATATTTCTCCCTAATGGAAGAAATAGTAGTGTTGAGTATATGGGCCCAGCCCATTAGGCGGGTAGGTAAATCCTACTGATGTTGATACCAACTTCGTCACGGGCCCCGCCCGCGAAGTGGGAAGGTGGAATCTGCCAAATAAGCGAGGCCCACTCAGAGTGGCGCAATACGGCCCGATAGCCCCGAAGCCCACCAAGTAAGATGAACCATGACCAAGTCAAAATCACTAACTAATTAATTAGTGATTTGGTCAGATTCATACTTAATTGGCCACTTCAATAGCCTTAAAGAGGGCAATGAAGGGCTAAATAGAGAAGGCACACTAATTAAGCAATTAGTGCCCACATTAAGTGGAGGGAAAGTTGCAGAAAGAAGGGAGATAAATATCTCCAAACACAAAGGAAAAAGAAGGAGGAATCTCGTACAACGAGATCTCCAAAATATGGCTAAGTACCGCACAAAATATACTCTCATCTTCTTTACTCATGAGTCTTCTTCTTCATCTTTCTCTTTAGCTTTTCATCTAATGGAAACTAACTTGAGTGTCGGAGGGGGGTCAGTCGGGCTCCAACCTCGATCCCCTAATGATTTTCTCATGTTGCAGGGTCATGGAGATATCGCCGAAGCTAGGCCAACGTCCATCCGTGGAGTCCTAGCGTTCACGACCTGGAGAAGCCTTATTCACGGGTCGCCTCTCTCAGCAGACGAAGGACTGATCCGTCGAAAGCATCCTCGCTGGCTCAATAACCGTTTCGATCAATTTTGGCCATAACAGTTTGGCGACGTCTGTGGGAAAGTTCAGAATCGACATCCCTGTCACTCTATAGTAGCAACCATGTCGACTCACCCCCGATCCGAGGCCTGAAAGGCCAATTCCTTGGGATTTGATGACAGAAACCTTTTCTTTCTTCATCTCTTCTCATTTCAAATTAACTCATATTACATCTATTATATTTGAATCAGGTGATTACTATTAAATCTCATTTTCTCTTCTGGTCTCCAATCAAGAGGATTGGTCAAGTTGGGCAGAATTCATCCCAAATGGTCAACTCACATTATCAAACCAAGCCCAGAATTTCGCTGAAAAGGACAATAAACTCTACACTTAATGATGCTTCCAACCAAGTGACCTCAGCGTCAATTCAAGCTGACCCTACTTCTCCATAGCTCTCCATCTCGGATTGACTGTCGATCAAGCTCCCAGATCCGACGAAGCCTCAGAGCATTCGACCGATCGTCGATCCTCGCCAGAGTTCATCATCTCCAACGAAGGTTTCTAATGACTTCCTATGCTAGAATTAGTGGTGTGTGTGGGCTCCAATAATACTCTACTTCAAGGCTACATTCTAATAAGAAAGTAAAGAGAATAAAAATATATTACATTTGTTTTTGCTTCTCTTCTTTCTATTGAATGATCTTGAAGTCTTCATGAAGCTTCTAGCTTCATCTTTGATCACCCAATCAACTTTACGGCTTTGATTGATCCTTGAGTGTCATCCATTGCTATTTGATCTTCATGATAGGCTTGGACAATGGATTAACTGCATGAAGGGGATTAGTTACAAGTATTTATGTTTGCTCATCATCAAAACCAAGTAGGGAGAAGTCAAATACTCAACAATGTGAACATTATATCCTTATTTAAAATGTTAAATAAAGTCATTACCTTCTTTAAGTAAGACATGAGGAGTCTAAATGCAAAGTGTAATGTGTCAACCATAATACATGCATTCATATCATGGTTTAAAGTATGATGGATGCTGATTGACACAGGGAGTTCAATTGACATCTTATTTGATGATGCATTTCAAAAGATGGAAATTGACAAATTAGTTGAAGTCATGTCTAAGCCCTCTAGTTGGGTTTATAGGCCATCACATGGAGGTCGATTAGTGAATCACCCTACCAATCACCATAGAAACAAACCATATCAAGCCATACTGATGGTTGAGTTTCAATGGTCAAGGTTGTCATTGTCATACAACACAATCTTTGAATGATTATTTTGGTAGGTTTAAAGACAACATGACACCTTACAACTAAGGATTTAAGTTCCTTACCTAAGCATGGCAATGTATGGCCAGAGCGATCAGAAGTTTACCAAGTAATGCCATCTACCAAAAGGAACATGGCCAGAAAGACTCTTACCATAGACTCTTTAGATGTTAAATCAAACCTATGAACATAAAGTAAAGCATCAAGGAAGGATATTGTGCAAATTCTTAAGACCTTGAACATTATGCATATTAAGAAGTACTTCCAATAACTATATATTGATGATTATCGTTTCTTTCTCTAAAATCATGTAAATTTTCTTTCTATGAATACAACATAATCATGGTCAAAAATGTAATTGTTTGCATCATAAAAGAGATGTGGTAGAATAATCATTATGTAAGCTTATGAAACATGTCCTTAACACTCGTCCTGTAAGCTTATGAAACATGTCCTTAACACTCATCCTGTAAGCTTATGAAACATGTCCTTAACACTCGTCCATAAGTAGCTAGTGATACCTTGTTCCTTTAGGTTAAAAGACTAACCACTATGCTCTACTTTAATGTTAACAACACACTATCCTTTCAAAAGTAAGGACATACAGCTATTCCCAACTCTAAAACTAGAGATGTCCAATCCTTCTATGTCAAAGGATTAACTGCTCTCTCTACTCTTATTCTAGTTGTTGGGATCCATATATATATATATGGCAAATAAACACTAGAGTGGGCCGAATAGTGTTATTAAATAAATCTTAATTTTAAATTTTACACCCTCTACAATTTACCTAAGAGATCAGTTAGAGTTACCTAACTTAATTCTTAGTCAACAATCTCAAATATTTGCAAGTATAAGATAAGCAGCAGAAAGTAAACCAATATGCAAATAAAGAAATAGAGAGCAAGAGACAATGAGAGAAAATGCAAACACAGAGAAAATTATCCTAGTTTACCCAAACCCCTGGCTAGTCTAGTCCCAGGTACACTTAGAGTTCCACTAATCACACTCCCGAGGAGTTGATTACAACTTACTTCACCGTGGAGAAAGACAATCGATGAGTCTTGTGTTTGATGCTAACAAACTCAGTTGAACGTATTGATGTGTTTGTTTTAGTGATTTCAGGTCAAACATGACAATGGATAGCTAATGGCATTTTAGAAATAAAAGGGCAATTTGATCATTTCACGTATTTTCACGTATTTTTAGAGTATCATCTATGGCCATAAATCATGAGGAAGATGAAGAGGATGCAGTGGTAATTTTTATATTTGAAAAGGCTTCAAAAATGGCTACAAAATTAAAATAGAAGCATATGGGGCAAATCCATAATTTTGCTTAAGGAGGGACGAATTTGTAAATTCCGAAAAAAGTCAAATAGGAAATTTGTAAATTCCGAAAAAGTCAAATAGGCTATGTTAAGGTTTCGCATACTGTATAAATAAGGTTGTTCGCTGGGCATAAAAAAGGTGTGTACAGAAAAAATTATCAAAGTCGTTCCTCCAATCATTAAGAAAAAGGAGAGCGTCGAAAGTCTCCCTCCATGCGCACGAAGCCCGACACCGCCAAATAGCCCATACGCACGTGAAGACCGAGACTACTAAGCTTTCACTCGTGCACAAAACCCGAAGTAGACCCAGCACCACTTTTTTCCAGGTCGCACCACTTTTTTCAAGCAACCTCGCATAATCCTGACTGGTAGAAGATTGATAAGTAGCAACCTACTTAAAATTACCTGAAGTACCCAATAGAATCACATGCTGCAAAAACTCTTGACTACATGGTAAAAACCCTTTTGACAGCATCCTAACAAAAGCATATCCTACAACCTACCTGAAGCAGCCTGGTAGTAACCTGGTAGAAGCCCACCAAGCATTAACCTAGTAGAAACATGTCTAGTAGTTACTTGGTAAATAGCTAATAGGAAGCAACCTGGCAAAAGCTACGTTGTAAAAACCTAGTAGAAACCTTCATGGTAGCAACTTGATAAAAATCCGCAAAGCATCTATGTCAAAGTAACCTAGCAGAAGCCCACCCAACATCAACATTGTAAAAAGCTACCAGGCAACAACATGAATGAAACTTGTTAGAAGCATGCCGAGCATAAACCTGGGAAAAAGCCATCAGGCAGTAACCTAGGAGACACCTGGCAGACTATAATTTGGTAAAAACATGCCTTACTATACCTTGGTAAAAAGCTACTAGGCATCAATCTAAAAGCAACCTAGCAAAAGCGTACCAAGCTGTAACCGGATAAAAAGCTTACATGCATTAACCTGGAAGCAACCACGCAGATGCCTACCAAGCTGTAACATGATAAAAAGAGTTTGAAGCAACCAGGCAGAAGCCCACCCAGCATCAACCTAGTAAAAAGTTGTTATGTATAAACCTAGTAGAAACCTACTAGACTAAAACCTGACAAACGCTTGCTTAGTTGCATCTTGGTAATAAGCCACCATGCAGCTGTGGTTGTTGGCTCAATTTCCAACAGCCATATGGGTTGTTGGAATTTACAGCAGCCCCATATGGGCTACTGCCCATGTTTTGTCAATGATGGGGGGGTGGTTGGTGCACCAACCCCCTCACCCTTCATCCATATAAAAGGAGGGTGGGCTTTGGTATTAATCATCGAAACACTGGGAAACCAATTGAGCTTCTACTGAAGCATTGGGGAAACTTGTATAAGGTCCTATTGGAAGTTCCATAGGATCATTGAGAGCAATTTTTGAGAGAGCCAATTGTAAGGATTTCTTAGGAGTAGTTGAATGTCTTTTGTATCTCCTAATTGAAATCAATAGAAGTGTTCCCTTGGTCGTTAAGGCAACCTAAGTCTTTTGTATGCTTTCACTCTATTTGTTCTTTGTGCTACATACTTAGGTGATTTGATTGCTTCCGCTCGGCGCACAACAATTGGTATCAGAGCTTTGTTGATGAAGATCTAGACGAAAAAGATGAGCAAAGATGGCGATGACAATCCTTCTACTCCAACGACGCAATCTTCAACAACGCGAAATATCGTATCTAGTACGAAGTTCGAAATTGAGAAGTTTGATAGGTGTATCAACTTCGGCATGTGGAGAGGCGAAGTACTTGACATCTTGAACCAACTTGGTCAAGATCAAGTACTAGATAAGAGGCCGACTACGATGTCGGATGCCGAGTGGAAGATGATGAACCGGACCGCTTGCGATACGATCCGGCTCTACTTAACAAAGGAGAAGAAGTACACTTTCATGGAGGAGACGAACACAAAAGCGTTTTGGGATATGCTTGGTGAGAAGTACATGTAGAAGAACAGTCAAAATCACCTACACCTAAAGAAGAAGCTTTTTGGCCTCAATATG
Source organism: Scilla litardierei (assembly GCA_030789695.1). Taxonomy (NCBI): domain Eukaryota; kingdom Viridiplantae; phylum Streptophyta; class Magnoliopsida; order Asparagales; family Asparagaceae; genus Scilla; species Scilla litardierei. The sequence goes on along the minus strand of CM061142.1, from coordinate 314,123,344 downwards.
GAGGAAGGAGTTTCAATTGAAGAACACATCGACTACTACAACAAACTCCTCACAGATTTGAGGAACATCGACGTCAAGATGGAAGATGAGGACAAGGCGATGATTCTCCTCTGCTCCCTGCATAAAGACTATGAGCACATCGTTTCGATCTTAACCTTTGGTAAAGAATCTATCAACTTCAATGAAGTTTCTAACGCTCTTACTAGCAATGAATTTAGAAAGAAGGATGATAAGAACATAGGGGGCCAAGGTTCCGAAGCGCTTATCGTGGTTAGAGGTCGGAGCAATGAAAGAGGTGGAGGCCACAAAGGGAACCATAGATTCAAGACGATGGATAATAGTAGAGCTCTGCGCACAGACATCGAGAGGGATCAATGTGCCTTTTACAAGGAAAGAGGACATTGGACGAGTGAGTGCCCAAAGGCCAATAAGAAGAAGGATGATACCGCAAACATCGTCAAAAGCGAGGAGATGGATGAGTGGGTCCTAGTTGGTGTGACGGAGGGGGTGATAAAGGGGGATGGGTGCTCGACTCGGGTTGCTCGTTTCATATGACGCCCCACAGAGAGTACTTTACTACTTTCCATGAAGGTTGTAAGAGTAAAGTCCTTCTTGGAGACGATGGAGCATGCATGACGGCGGGCATTGGCACAGTCCGTATAAAGATAAGTGATGGTGTCACACGGGACATATGTGATGTTCATTATATGCCCGACCTGAAGTACAACTTGATATCGCTTGGTTCATTAGAAGCACAAGGGTGCAAAGTGACTATGGATGATGGTGCTTTGAAGGTGACAGGAGGAGCAATGATCCTGATGAAGGGGAAGCGTGAAGGCTACCTCTATTACTTGGATGGTACGGTGATGATGAAGACGACGAGAGTTCCAGATGAGCGAGCTACCGACTCAAGCTTGTCCGCACTAAAGACGACGTCATTGAATGATCTTCGGAGAGGTGGTGCTAATAGAGGTGATGGTTCAAGTCAGTATGGTGGAAATACCTTGTCCCCACAACTTAAACAGCGGATGGATTCTAACAAAGTTTGGAGACCAATGTATGAGAGATTCCAACCTACAAGAAGGGTCTCGTTTGCTTTTTTTGTCAGGTGTGATGAGTTTTCGACCTTATTCGATGAGGTGGAGCATAATGGCAACCTATGTGGACGAAGAAAAGATTGGTGTGATGAGATGGATCAACGACGACTGATGAAGCCAAGGATCGGGTGGAGCTACTTGGCACTAGTGATTGTTCGACGAACGAGCTTATGAAAATCGATATTGAAGTCAAGTTCGAGTATGCCTCGAACTTGTATGTTGACAATATGAGATGACTTTGGTGGCCCCTTCTGAGGTAAAGAGGCTTTGCGGAGCCATATGAGCCTTTCGAGGCAAGATGACGGAAACACGAGATGATTCTTACCGAGGAGGAGTGTTGATGGTCGATTGTGTGACATAGACCCAAGATATCACCAAGGTGGAGATTTATGGTTGTTGGCTCAATTTCCAGCAGCCATATGGGTTGTTGGAATTTGCAGCAGCCCCATATGGGCTGATGCCCATGTTTTGTCAATGATGAGGGGTGGTTGGTGCACCAACCCCCTCCCCATTCATCCCTATAAAAGGATGGTGGGCTTTGGTTATTGATCTTTGAAACATTGGGAAACCAATTGTGCTTCTACTGAAGCATTGGAGAAACTTGCCAACGGAGCGTTGCTCCAGTGGCACAAGCCCTCGCTTGCTTGCGAGGCCACCCGGGTTCGATCCCGGGTGAGCGGCTCCCCCCGCGCGCGCGTCTTACCAGCTTTCCGATGAACCAAAAAAAAAGAGAGAAACTTGTATAAGGTCATATTGGAAGTGCCATAGGATCATTGAGAGCCATCTTTGACAGAGCCAATTGTGAGGATTTCTTAGGAGTAGTTGAGTGCCTTATGTATCTCCTAATTGAAATCAATAAAAGTGTTCCCTTGGTCGTTAAGGCGACCTAAATCTTTTGAATGCTTTCTCTCTATTTGTTCTTCGTACTAGATACTTCGGCGATTTGATTGCTTCCGCTCGGTGCACAACAGCAGCAACTTGGAAGCAATCTGGTATAAGCCACCAAGATATAACTTGCTAGAAGCCTACACAGTAACAAGCTGGTAAAAGGATATCATGCATCAACGTCTGTTAAGAAACAACCTGGCAAAGCCAACCGGTAATACACTGGTAGAGATATGCTAGCATCGGTGCCTGACAGGTAACAACCCAGTACAAACCTCCAGGCTGCAACTAGAAAAAGCCTACCCAGTAACAATCTGCCAGAAACCTACCTTGCAGTTATAAGGAATATCAAGGAAGTCAACCAAATCTCCACAATATCCGGCGGCCATCATTGTCACATCCATCAGATAGTGACCCGGTGCATTGCACCGAATCTTGCCAAGATCCGCAATCAATGGAATATTAAGCAAATCAAGCAAGTCAATCAAATCTCCACAATATCCGGCGGCCATCATTGTCACATCCATCAGATAGTGACCAAGTGCATTGTACCGAATCTTGCCAAGATCCGCAATCAATGGAATATCAAGCAAGTCAACCAAATCTCCACAATATCCGGCAGCCATCATTGTCACATCCATCAGATAGTGACCAGGTGCATTGCACCGAATATTGCCAAGATCCGCAATCAATGTTTGTCAATAAATCTAGATTTCTCTCATCATGTAAATTACTATTATACCCGTAATACTCTGTATATTTAAACAGATCATGAGAAATGAAAACTTAAGCTGGTTTCTCTTCATCTTCTTCTATCAGTCGTCTATTTTCCGCTTCTATAATTTCTTCATGGTATCAGCGCTTTTCTGCTTCACAGCATTCTGATCCTTTGTCCTCTTCCTAAAATTTCAAACCAACTTCTCTTATCAAAACATTTATGCTTCTCAGATGGAGCTGATCTCTCCCAACCTAAAATTTCTTATTTCAAAATTTCCCACTCTTATCACCACTCGCCTTGATTCCACAAATTACATTATATGGCGATCGCAAGTTGTGGGTGTCCTCAATGCTCACGGCTTCCTCGACTACATTGATGGATCGAAGCCTTCTCCCTCTCCCACTATTCCAGATCCTGCCTCCACTGATTCAATCCCTCTTCCTCCAATTCAAAATCCTGCCTTCCAACAATGGTTGACCACTGATCAATGATCACTCCTTATTTTACACTTTTTTTCCCGCATGTTTGCATGCCATTTAGATCGCTCAAATCATGATTTTCATGATATATCGACGATATTGCGATGCTTTTCACGATTTCTTGTTTTTGTCGAATTTCAGGTGATTTGGAGCGATTTGGAGTGATCTCGAGATACGCCTACTCCAGAGTGTCACCGATGACCTCCCCGAGGGGTATTTTGCCATTGGAGAGGAGCGGAAGAAGAAAGAACGTCACAGGAGCGACGAGGAGGCCAAAACAAGCTGTTTGGGTATTTTTGGTGTCCCACTCGGCCGAGTGAAGGAGTCACTCGGCCGACCAGCGAGACACCGCTCGGCCGACCGGATCGGACACGCTTTATATGTGCACTCGGCCGAGCGACGGAAGCCACATCGGCCGAGTGACGAGACCCCGTCCGCCTGAGTGGCGCTCAGACGAAGCCATTCAAAAATCGCCAACTTACTGTTTTTCGTCTGCCTGAGCTTCAGAAGACCCACTCGGCCGAGTGGCAAATGCCGACCGCCCGAGTACTAAGAAGCCATCGGCCGAGTGACGACAACTCACTCGGCCGAGCGACTCCCGAAGTGAAGACCCCCGAAGACCCAGACTTACTGGAAATTTACAGGGTTTATCACTCGGCCGAGCGACTTTTGTCACTCGGCCGAGTGCGACACGCTGCCTGTAGCGAAAATTGCGGATTTCAGGCTGCGCAGGGGCATTTTGGTCACAGTTTTTTGGACGATTTTGGGGGGTATTTAACCCCTGTTTTTACCCTAGGTTAGAGAGCTTTTCTCTTAGATTTTTACAGCTTTTTAGATTAAATTTTTAGCTTTATTCTTGTGATTGGAGAGGAGACAAAAGTTGATTTTTGTTGGATTATTTGAAGAACTCCATTGGTTTGTGTCTCTCTCCTCTAAAAATACTATTTTTATTGCTTATCTCAATATTGTGATGAATTCTCTTGTTAATTTCATTGATTATTTTTGTGTTTGTGCTATGAATTGTGAGTAGTCTCCACGTCTTGGGGCGTGGGGATGAACCCTACGAGCCCAATTTCAGATTTGTGATGAATTGGTAGAAATTTTGCTAGAATTGCTATTAGGGTTAGTTTGGGATCGATTTATTACGGATAGTTAGGTATTCATATCGATTGGGATTTGCAAGAGATTGGATCCCAATTCGATAGGAAACCCTAGAAATCCGAATTGGGTTGGAATTGAATTTCCGTAGTATCGGTTTGCAAGAGATTGGACGATACTAGGGTTTCCGGTTGCAATTCCGTGCCGATACCCGTTTGCAAGAGATTGGACGGGTAGGAACTATCCCAACCTAGGTCGTGGCCCGAGTTTGCACGAGAGTGGGCTCGTGGCGCGATTGAACGATGATGTTGATCCTAATGCTAGCTTGCCTAGGCTAGGGTTTGCAAGAGATTGGACCCGAACCTAGGATAGCTATAGACCGGCAACAGCGCGAGAGCGTGAGCTAGGTATTACATTCAGTTGCAACTAGTTCATCCAAAATTTTATTCTAGCAATTTTGATACCAATGAACCACATTGACGAGATATGGTGAGTAGCGGGGATTCCCCATTCCCTAGACGTCCTTTATTTGATTTGATATCTTCGTACTTTGTCTGACGATTATGACAGGATCGCCAAAGGCAAATTCTCTCTTTTCTGTTCTTAAATAGCCAGGTTGATCGGAGAAAGCTCTTTCATTCGTCCTCCCTGTGTTCGATAACCTGCTCACCGCTACACCGTGCGCTTGCGGTAAAACTACACGGTCGCACTTTTGGGTTACATTCCGGAGCGATCAAGTTTTTGGCGCCGTTGCCGGGGAGGCGATTGCGTTTGATCTTACCACCCTAGCTATTTCCTTCTTTTTGTTTTTAATTCATTATTTTTTTACCTAACCCTTCCATTGTGCTAATCACTTCTTTGAAACTTGGTTTTCTCGTGCATGAACACGAGATCAATGGCGGACCCTGAAGCTATATTATTTGATCCCGAGATTGAGCGTACTGCGCGGAGAATCAGAGCGGAGAGAAGACAAGATCCGGAAGGGAGGTTTATGACCAACCCGGAAACTGCGGAACAATTAGCGGCAAGAATGGCGAGGATTATTTCTATTCGAGATAGGCTTCGGCCTAAGACCTCTTCTACGACCTCATCCATTGCCATGCCGGAGTTGGCGGCTGACAAGAACTTTGAGCTGAAGACTGGACTAGTGGTTCTGATGCAGCAGGATCCATTTTATGGGAATGCCCATGAAAATCCTCACTACCACATCCAATTATTCTTGTCGAAGTGCGCCACATTTCAGATGCCGGGGGTCTCCATCGATGCCATCAGACTGCGTCTCTTCCCCTTCACGCTAAAAGACAAGGCACTCTATTGGCTGAGGACGTAGGCTGAGGGGGTCTTCACCACTTGGGACGAGTTGGCGAGTGCATTCATTGACAAGTTCTATCCGCCCTCCAAGACGGTGAAGATCCGGAGCGCTCTCATGTCCTTCAAGCAAGGACCCCAAGAGACGCTCTATGAGGCTTGGGAGCATTTTAAAGATCTGCAGCATCAATGCCCGCACCATAGCATTGAAGATTGGGAGCTAGTTCATAGCTTCTACAATGGTCTCCAACCGGGGACCAAACAAATTATTGATGCCGCGGCGAATGGTGCTATCTTGTCAAAGACTCCCGAAGAAGCTACGGCCCTAATTGAGGAGATGGCCTCAAACAATCAACAATGGGGCGATGAGCGAGGACACTCTACGTCCTCCTTGAAGCCAACTAGTATCTACGAAGCGAAGGCCGTAGCGGAGCTTACAAGCAAGTTTGATTCTCTCCACAAGGTGGTGGAGAGACTGGAGAAGTTTATCACGGAGCCCCAAGGAACCCCTTCCACCTCCGCTCCAACGAACCAAATGTGTGATTGGCAAGACCAATCTCAAGCCATGTATGTAGGGGGAGAGCAAGGAGAAGGATCCTTGGAGCAAGTACAATATGTCGCGGGGAACCAATGGTATTGGGCCAACCCGGCCACAAGAAATCATCCCGGTTTCTCTTACGCCAACAATGAAGGAGCTTTGAACCCGCCACAACCACCACCTCAACAAGCTCGACCACCACCACCCCAACAACAACACTATCCGCCGAGGGGGCCTCCACAACAAAACTTCCAACCGAAGCAACAAGTTCCACCTTATAGGCCGCCCGGATACAATCAAGGGTGGAGAAATCAAAATCAAAACCCTCCACAAGCTCAACAACAATCCGACTTCGAGGCTAGAGTGGAGGCGTTTATGGTCGAGCAAAAGAAGGTCAATGCTACCTTGAAGGCGGGGCAAGACTCCCTTGCAACCGTTGTGGCTCAAGTCTCAGAGCAATTGGCGTTGCTCAATCGGAATACTCAACAATTGCCGGCGCAACCCGAGCCAAACCCACGGGGCAACACCGGCCACATCAATGCCGTAGTTGCCGTTACTACTAGAGGCGGTAAGGATACCACCCCCGCCATGATTCCTACCGAGGAGCCCGTGGAGGAAAGCTTGGAGCCAATTGAGCCGATAGTTGAGGTTGAGAAGGAGAAAGCGCCACAAGAAAAGGAGAAATCAAGAGCGGAGCAATTGATTGAGGAAAGGCGCTTCATGCCACCGGTCCCATTCCCCCAAAGGCTTGCTAGAGCGAAAATGGAGAAAAGGCTAGCAAAGTTTCTCGAGTATCTGAGAGGGGTTAGCCTCAACATTCCCTTCCTCGACGCCATCGTGGAGATCCCCACATATGCTAAATTCTTAAAGGATTTGATTTCGGGGAGAAAGAGGAAGGAGAAGATTATGCTAGCCGAGGAGGGCTCTTGGTTCACCAAGAGAGAGAAGGAGCCGATTAAATTCAAAGATCCGGGGAGTTTTCGAATTCCTTGCACCTTGGGCGGCGTCCCTCTTCAAAAGGCGTTGGTAGATTTAGGGGCTAGTGTGAGCCTCATGCCTCTCTCCATGTTCTTAAGGCTAAACACCGGGACGAAGTTGAAACCTACCGACATGCGGATACAATTGGCCGATGGGCGGATAACGAGGCCAGTAGGGATCGCCGAAGACATCCCGCTACAAGTCCCGGGGGGAATATGCTTGCCATGTGACTTCGTGATCATGGACGTTAAGGAGGAGGGAGATACGTCAATGATACTTGGACGCCCGTTCCTCTCCACCGCCGGTGTGATTGTCGACGTGCGAGAAGGTACGCAAACTTTAAACGTCGGCAACATCGAGGTGGAGCTTCACATTCCTAAGGCTATGAAACACATGCCTTACCACGAGGAGCTTGACTACATGGACCTCCTTGATGAGGTAATAGAGGAGGCGATCCCCCACTCAATTGGAGCTCTTTTCGATGAGGATTTCGAGGAAGGCCCGGATTTAGGCGATTGCGTTTGATCTTACCACCCTAGCTATTTCCTTCTTTTTGTTTTTAATTCATTATTTTTTTACCTAACCCTTCCATTGTGCTAATCACTTCTTTGAAACTTGGTTTTCTCGTGCATGAACACGAGATCAATGGCGGACCCTGAAGCTATATTATTTGATCCCGAGATTGAGCGTACTGCGCGGAGAATCAGAGCGGAGAGAAGACAAGATCCGGAAGGGAGGTTTATGACCAACCCGGAAACTGCGGAACAATTAGCGGCAAGAATGGCGAGGATTATTTCTATTCGAGATAGGCTTCGGCCTAAGACCTCTTCTACGACCTCATCCATTGCCATGCCGGAGTTGGCGGCTGACAAGAACTTTGAGCTGAAGACTGGACTAGTGGTTCTGATGTAGCAGGATCCATTTCATGGGAATGCCCATGAAAATCCCCACTACCACATCCAGCTATTTTTGTCGAAGTGCGCCACATTTTAGATGACGGGGGTCTCCATCGATGCCATCAGACTGCGTCTCTTCCCCTTCACACTAAAGGACAAGGCACTTTATTGGTTGAGGACGCAAGCTGAGGGAGTCTTTACCACATGGGATGAGTTGGCGAGTGCATTCATTGACAAGTTCTATCCGCCCTCCAAGACGGTGAAGATTCGGAGCGCTCTTATGTCCTTCAAGCAAGGACCCCAAGAGACGCTCTATGAGGCTTGGGAGCGTTTCAAAGATCTGCAGCATCAATGCCCGCACCATAGCATTGAAGACTGGGAGCTAGTTCATAGTTTCTACAATGGTCTCCAACCGGGGACCAAGCAAATTATTGATGCCGCGGCAAATGGTGCTTTCTTATCAAAGACTCCTGAAGAAGCTACGGCCCTAATTGAGGAGATGGCCTCAAACAATCAACAATGGGGCGACGAGCGAGGACACTCTACGTCCTCCTTGAAGCCAACTAGCATCTATTAGGCAAAGGCCGTAGCGGAGCTTACAAGCAAGTTTGATTCTCTCCACAAGGTAGTGGAGAGACTGGAGAAGTTTATCACGGAGCCCCAAGGAACCCCTTCCACCTCCGCACCAACGAACCAAATGTGTGATTGGCAAGACCAATCTCAAGCCATGTATTTGGGAGGAGAGCAAGGAGAGGGATCCTTGGAGCAAGTACAATATGTCACGGGGAACCAAGGATATTGGGCCAATCCGGCCACAAGAAATCATCCCGGTTTCTCTTATGCCAACAATGAAGGAGATTTGAACCCGCCGCAACAACCACCTCAACAAGCTCGACCACCACCACCACCCCAACAACAACACTATCCGCCAAGGGGGCCTCCACAACAAAATTTCCAACCGAAGCAACAAGTTCCACCCTATAGGCCGCCCGGATACAATCAAGGGTGGAGAAATCAAAACCCTCCACAAGCTCAACAACGATCCGACTTTGAAGCTAGAGTGGAGGAGTTTATGGTCGAGCAAAAGAAGGTCAATGCTTCCTTGAAGGCGGCCCAAGACTCCCTTACAACCGTTGTGGCACAAATATCGGAGCAATTGGCGTTGCTCAATCGGAATACTCAACAATTGCCGGCTCAACCCGAGCAAAACCCACGGGGCAACACCGGCCACATCAATGTCGTGGTTGCCGTTACTACTAGAGGCGGGAAGGATACCACCCCCGCCATGATTCCTACCGAGGAGCCCGTGGAGGAGAATGTAGAGCCGATCGAGCCGGTAGTTGAAGTTGAGAGGGAGAAAGAGCAGCACGAAAAGGAGAAATCTAGGGCGGAGCAATTGATTGAAGAGAGACGCTTTATGCCACCGGTCCCATTCCCCCAGAGGCTTGCTAGAGCAAAAATGGAGAAAAGGCTAGCAAAGTTTCTCGAGTATTTGAGAGGGATTAGCCTCAACATTCCTTTCCTCGACGCCATCGTGGAAATCCCCACATATGCTAAATTTTTAAAGGATTTGATTTCGGGGGGAAAGAGGAAGGAAAAGATTATGCTCACCGAGGAGGGCTCTTGGTTCACCAAGAGAGAGAAGGAGCCGGCCAAATTCAAAGACCCGGGGAGTTTTCGAATTCCTTGCACCTTGGGCGGCGTCCCTCTACAAAAGGCGTTGGTGGATTTAGGGGCTAATGTGAGCCTCATGCCTCTCTCCATGTTCCTAAGGCTAAACACCGGGACGAAGTTGAAGCCCACCGACATGCGTATACAACTAGCCGATGGACGGATCATAAGACCGGTAGGGATCGCAGAGGACATCCCGCTACAAGTCCCGGGGGGCATATGTTTGCCATGTGACTTCGTGATCATGGACATGAAGGAGGAGGGAGATACGTCATTGATACTTGGACGCCCGTTCCTCGCCACCGCCGGTGTCATTGTCGACGTGCGAGAAGGTACCCTAACATTGAACGTCGGCAACATCGAGGTGGAGCTTCATATTCCTAAGGCAATGAAACACATGCCTTACCACGAGGAGCTAGACTATATTGACCTCCTTGACGAGGTAATTGAGGAGGCGATCCCTCATTCGATCGGTGCTCTATTCAAGGAGGATTTCGAGGAAGGCCCGGATTTAGGCCAAGATGAGAAGAAAAATGATTCCCCCGACTTCTCCGCTGAGATTGATGAAGGCGACGCTGATGTCGCACGGATTCGAGAGCTCTGCAAGCTCTCGAAATTAAAGTCTCCGAAGAAAGCTCCGCCGATACGGAAATCGGCGTCACCGGTGAAGCCGAGGACCGGAGCAAATGCTAGCTTGGGGGAGCCTCCCCCCAACACTATTCGAGATGATAGACCACCGAGGGAGAACACGCCGCCGCAACTTCCGAATCCAAGCGTTCTCCCCGGAAAGTTTGACGGGTGCATCCCATATGCACCAAACATCCCGCATTAATTGAAAATCATAGGGGGTCGAGCTCACGATCTTAAACAAGCGCTTGTCGGGAGACAACCCGACGGTTATTGCTTTATTTTCACTTTTCTTTTGTTTTTGTTTTAGAAATTTTTAGTGTTTTGAGTCGTTCGCCCAAAAATCTTGTGATAACGGGTCCTATTTTTCCTGACAGGAGAGGAGCACGAGGTACCCATCATTAGGAGGATGCACAAGGCGACGAGTAGCGCCCCAGGAAAGCGCTCGATGCTTAGGAGGAAGATGAAATCGACTGGAGGAAGAAAAACGGAGTTTAGAGCCCAAACGAAGACAAACAGCAGAAAACAAGGCTCACTCGGCCGAGCATACTAGTCACTTGGCTGAGCACACAAGTTTGTCCGGCCGAGCCGCCCACGAACGAGGGAAGTCTGCTGTACCGAACTCTCTGTTTATTTTCCTGATTTCAGTATAACTGCTACTCGGCCGAGTATATATATTCATTCGGCCGAGTAAAACTGATACGCTCCTAGGGCGAGTCTTGCCGAGTAGCTTGAGCCACTCGGCCGAATGGACTTACTCCACTCGACCGAGGGTGGCAAGGCCACTCGGCCGAAGCGTAAGCGGGGAGGAATTTTTCCGTTGAGTTACTCGGCCGAGCGACCTAGTCACTCGGCCGAGTCGTAACTTTTGCTATAAAAGGGGTCGCTGGGGGCTCGTTTATCGAAAAAATTTAAAATCGATCGGTCCGGCCCTTTGCATTCCCAGCGCCTGAACCCCTCCCCCACTCGCCCGATCGCTCCTCCGCCGCCGCCGCTCGGCCACCCACCGCCGGCCGAGCCGCCGCCGCTCCTCGCCCGAGTCGCCGCCGGCGGCCACTGCTCCGGCCGACTCCGATAACCCCATTTTCGCCTATTTTCTCCTCTTTTGTGTATTTTTTGACGTTCCATGTGTTAAAAGAACCCCAAACCCAAATTGATTTCTATTTCTATCTATTATACCCCTAATGCTCCATACATTTTGAATATTACTCGCTGATATCTCCGTTTCATGCGCAGGTTATTTTTGGGAGCTTAGGGGAGCCCAGGGGAGCTTCCAGGGACTGATTTGGGCTACGTGGAGGTGTCGTCTTCGCACGCTTCCATAGCTTTGCACTCGCGGCGTGTCGTGGTATACTCTTTCCTTCATTTTACGCACGCCGCACTTTTCACGCTTTTTGGTGAGCGCTCGGGGCCCATATGCCGCCCCGGACACGGCCGCGGTCGAGGAGAGCTTCCGCCAAGCGGAAGCGGTCGGATGATGCTGGCCCCTCCCACGAGATGGAGGACTCTCCTCCGCCTTCTCCACGACACCCCGTCCACCCAGCACAGCCTGCAGGCCCCACACACCCCGCACAGCCTGCAGAGCCCGCACAGCCACTCCCTGCCGCTCCACAGCCACCACCTCCGGCTCCACTTATCGGGCCGCTGGGGATCACGTTCCGGAACGATGCACACCGCGTCTCTTTCGAGCGTATCTCCCAGCGCTCGATCGTACCCTCCAGGTTCGCACACCTTGCAGACCTAGGACGCCTGAGGGTACTCGAGGGGATGCTCACGTTGTACGACAACGTGGGCTGGCGAGATTTCTTCCAGGTGTCGGTGGACACGTTTATCCGTCCGACACTTGAGGTTCTTAGTTCGATCGCCCGGACCGACGAGGGATGCTCGTTTCGGTTCATGGACCGAGAGTGCCAGGTCACTCTCGGTATGATGAGAGCTTTCTTCTCGTGGCCCGACGTCCCCGGGGCCGACCGAGGTTACGCCCCCACCCATATCCCCCCACCTTCCTTCGACGCCGGCTCCTTCTGGGCCCGGATTACGAGTCTTCACGCTGCCTTTGACCCTAGTAGGGCCAAGGCCTCAGCCATTGTCCATCCCTGCCTCCGTATAGCTCAGCGCCTTATGGCGACGACCTTTTTGGCTAGATATGAGCCGGGTACGATGTCCACGCCGGAGCTCTATATGCTCTACGCGATGACACGGCCCAGAGCTCTATCTAGGGAGGGCGATGAGTTGGTCCCCACCGTCGTGATTGATGTCGCGGCTTGGTTTTTGGACCGCATCATCGTATCGGTGGGCGCTCGCTCACCGATATGCTGCGGCGGCCTGATCACCTTGATCGCCCTTATGACCGGCGAGGATTTTCCAGATGACCTGCGATGAGCACCGGGCCCCACTTCACTGTCCATAGATGTTATGGCCCGGATGAAGATGCTGCGTCCGCACGGTGAGCGACACTGGGTCTGGCTACACGGCCCTTACGGTGCCGATTACATGATTCTTCCGAGCCCAGCTCAGACTCAGATTGCACCGGCCCAGGTGGACTGGCTCCCTGCGATGGATGTTCTGATCCCAGCCGCATACGTGCTCGAGGTCGAGGAGGCCGAGCAGGCTCACGCTGCCCACGCTGCCCCCGCAGACCCTGTCGCGCCTGCCGAGCCCGCTGCCCCTGTTGACCCAGTGGCCCCTCAGCCTATCCCTGATATTTCTGCTACTCTCGACACCTCTGTCCACACTGCTGTCGATGTCGGGAGTCCCCTAGCTGAGCCCACCTCCACTGCTTCCACGCCTGCCACCACCACTGGCCCTCTGTCTGCCGAGCCCGTTTCCTCTGCCCCACCCGAGCGCCCGCCGACCATAGTTGAGTGCGGAGAGCCTTCTTTTGCCACTGCCGTAGAGATCGTGGTCTCCACCTCTGTCTCCACCGCTGCTGTATTCTCTGAGAGTGTCGTGGCGTCTGTCCACACTTCTGTGTCACCGACCTCTCTGGCCGCCTCGTTGCCACTTTTGTACTCTGCTTTCGTTGCTGCTGCCTCCACTTCTCACCAGCCGGTGCCCCGGCCTCGCACAGGGGCCAGGCCCACACTTGCGACCGCAGCACCTTTCGTTCCCTTGCCTGCTGAGCCCGTCACCTACGCCACCAGAGTACGCCAGCCCCGACCTGCACAGCCCAGACCGGTGCGTCCCTCTGCACCACCTCCCCCCGACACTGTACTTCAGAGCATTCGTGCTCTTGAGGGGGCGGTGAGTGGCCTCAGAGGCGACCTTCGGACCCTGTCCGCCACCGTCACTGCGATGGATGGCCGCTTCGACCTGCTCCCGCATATTCACTACTGCCTTACCCAGGTCCTGGAGCGTCTCCCCCGCGTACCACCACCCACCCAGCAGGTCCCCCCCCACTCCTACACACACTCAGCCTGCTTCCACTTCCACACCCACACCCGCTCAGCAGCCTGCACCACCACCACCTCCTCCGCCTCAGGACGGAGACGACGCAGCCCCACCTTCTTAGGCACTCTTGATGCCATCGATTCTTTCTACCGTTGTGCTGCCTGTCTCTGCTGGGTCCTGATGCATTTTGCCCACCCCCCCTCCCCTCACTGTTTTTGGGTACACATTTTCTATATATATCTTCATATATCTTTTTTTGTGAGAGAGGGAGAGTTTTTGGTGCCACACCTTTATATCTATATCACTCCTTTATTTGCATGCATCATGTACGCATCATATTTTACGTTTCTTTTATTTTCTATTATTTTCCCGCATGCATGCATCCTCACTTACCCCTCACATTACTTGTCTCTCGGTGTGCCACACTTTGCACATTGAGGACACTGTGCCATTTAGCTTGGGGGAGTGAGTTCTCACGTTCTTTTTGATCTACCACCTTTATTTTTAGTTTTTTCACGCCATTTTCCGCTTTTACACTTATTTTCATCATTTTTTCTTTTATTTTACCATGCATCACGTTTTTCTTATTTTTCTGAGTGCCGCATTATAAATAGTTTTATTTTCCCCTTTATCTTTATTTCTTTTTCATCTCATGCTAGAGATGACTTTTCTGTGATGATGATGACGTGGAGTTAGCTTACTCTATATGCATGCTATATTTGTCATGTCTTAGACTTTATTTCTGATATCATATGATGTGATTTGCCTTGCATTTAGAGATAGTAACCCACACCTTTTTCCACATGAAAATGGATGAAATTTTATTATTAGCTGAGTCTGAATATTCATATGTACGCTATCGCAGAAAACACACCAAGATTCACGCATTGAATGCTTATATCTGGAGTACCGATTTCTTTTCCTATATCACTTCTATATGCATGATTTGTACATTTCACTTCAGGATGATTGAATGATGTTAGCTATGATAAATCTGGACTAGCTTAGCTTTTTTGTGATCGAAACTGAGTAGATTAGATTACCCTGCTGAAGGTGTCGTGCACGTCTTATAGAGTGAACCGAGAGATATATTTCTTTCTTTCTCCACAAATCTTGAACATCATTTCTCTATTTTAAAATCATTGGTGAATCTCCCCTTAGCGATTCTATTATATGGCATTTCCCCCGCTATTAATTCCTAGCTCCAAATTTCCCAAAACCAAAGAAAGAAAAAGAAAAAAAGAATTTTCTTGTATGTTCTTACTTCTCTCTGAGTTGGGATCATTGTGTATATGTGTTAATTTCAAAAAAAAAGAAAAAAAAGAGAAAAAAGAGAAAAAAATCCTCAATAAAAGATCACATCTCATGTTCTCTCTTTCTTCTCTCTCTTTCTTCTCTCTTTTCGTATTTATTCTCACTACTTTTGGAGATTTATAAAGATGGGGATGTAAATATTTTTTTTATGCCACCACGCTTATAGATAAGCTTGGGGGAGGGAATCCAATGATGTGTGAGAGAGTGACTACTTGACGTTGCACGACAACCTAGGCTAAGTAATATTCTATACTCGGTGAGATTATTTTTAGCTTTACGAAGTCCAGAAATCTACGCCTAGCACTCATTTCATGAAATCCATGCTTATCTATTCTTTCTATTCTATTGCGTGATACTCTTATACTCCTCATAGAAAGCATTCAATTGAAAAGTGTGTGATCTGCGATTTGTATACCGCTTTAAATGATTCAGACGATGTTAATTCTAAAATTATTCCGTTTTTCATGATTATATCGTTGTTCGTGGGTTTTCTATTTATATTTGCACTATTATACTACGATATCGAAATAAAATCCTTTGACATGTGTTTTTCATTCGGTGCATGCTATAAGAGTAAGCAAAACCCACGTCCTGAGAAAATGATCTAGCAGCTTCCCTCTTCACTTCTTTCTTTCTTCTTTGTTTTTATTTCGTTTTTCGTTTTCCTTCGTTTTTCATTTTTAGTTTTTTGCCGTTTTCGTTTTCCGAATCCACCGGGTTCGCCTTTTACTTATCTTCCTCGAGGACGAGTAAGAGGTAAGCTTGGGGGATTTTGATCACTCCTTATTTTACACTTTTTTTCCCGCATGTTTGCATGCCATTTAGATCGCTCAAATCATGATTTTCATGATATATCACGATATTGCGATGCTTTTCACGATTTCTTGTTTTTGTCGAATTTCAGGTGATTTGGAGCGATTTGGAGTGATCTCGAGATACGCCTACTCCAGAGTGTCACCGATGACCTCCCCGATGGGTATTTTGCCATTGGAGAGGAGCGGAAGAAGAAAGAACGTCGCAGGAGCGACGAGGAGGCCAAAACAAGCTGTTTGGGCATTTTTGTTGTCCCACTCGGCCGAGTGAAGGAGTCACTCGGCCGACCAGCGAGACACCGCTCGGCCGACCGGATCGGACACGCTTTATGTGTGCACTCGGCCGAGCGACGGAAGCCACATCGGTCGAGTGACGAGACCCCGTCCGCCCGAGTGGCGCTCAGACGAAGCCATTCAAAAATTGCCAACTTACTATTTTTCGTCTGCCTGAGCTTCAGAAGACCCACTCGGCCGAGTGGCAAATGCCGACCGCCCGAGTACTAAGAAGCCATCGGCCGAGTGACGACAACTCACTCGGCCGAGCGACTCCCGAAGTGAAGACCCCCGAAGACCCAGACTTACTGGAAATTTACAGGGTTTATCACTCGGCCGAGCGACTTTTGTCACTCGGCCGAGTGCGACGCGCTGCCTGTAGCGAAAATTGCGGATTTCAGGCTGCGCAGGGGCATTTTGGTCACAGTTTTTTGGACGATTTTGGGGGGTATTTAACCCCTGTTTTTACCCTAGGTTAGAGAGCTTTTCTCTTAGATTTTTGCAGCTTTTTAGATTAACTTTTTAGCTTTATTCTTGTGATTGGAGAGGAGACAAAAGTTGATTTTTGTTGGATTATTTGAAGAACTCAATTGGTTTGTGTCTCTCTCCTCTAAAAATACTATTTTTATTGTTTATCTCAATATTGTGATGAATTCTCTTGTTAATTTCATTGATTATTTTTGTGTTTGTGCTATGAATTGTGAGTAGTCTCCACGTCTTGGGGCGTGGGGATGAACCCTACGAGCCCAATTTCAGATTTGTGATGAATTGGTAGAAATTTTGCTAGAATTGTTATTAGGTTTAGTTTGGGATTGATTTATTACGGATAGTTAGGTATTCATATCGATTGGGATTTGCAAGAGATTGGATCCCAATTCGATAGGAAACCCTAGAAATCCGAATTGGGTTGGAATTGAATTTCCGTAGTATCGGTTTGCAAGAGATTGGACCGATACTAGGGTTTCCGGTTGCAATTCCGTGCCGATACCCGTTTGCAAGAGATTGGACGGGTAGGAACTATCCCAACCTAGGTCGTGGCCCGAGTTTGCACGAGAGTGGGCTCGGGGCGCGATTGAACGATGATGTTGATTCTAATGCTAGCTTGCCTAGGCTAGGGTTTGCAAGAGATTGGACCCGAACCTAGGATAGCTATAGACCGGTAACAGCGCGAGAGCGTGAGCTAGGTATTACATTCAGTTGCAACTAGTTCATCCAAAATTTTATTCTAGCAATTTTGATACCAATGAACCACATTGACGAGATACGGTGAGTAGCAGGGATTCCTCATTCCCTAGACGTCCTTTATTTAATTTGATATCTTCGTACTTTGTCTGACGATTGTGACAGGATCGCCAAAGGCAAATTCTCTCTTTTTTGTTCTTAAATAGCCAGGTTGATCGGAGCAAGCTCTTTCATTCGTCCTCCCTGTGTTCGATAACCCGCTCGCCGCTACACCGTGCGCTTGCTGTAAAACTACACGGTCGCACTTTTGGGTTACATTCCGGAGCGATCAATCAACATCTATGTATTTGCATCCAAGCAACCCTCTCCACCTCTGCTCTCAGCGTCATTCTCGGTGTTTTCTCCTCACATCTACTATGGTCAAAATTGGAGACACGATATGCCTTTCTCTCTGAAGGGCACATCGAGTTACTTCAAGAAAAGTTAAATTCTCTCACCATGAAAGACGAATCCATGGCGACCTATCTAGATCGTGCTAAATCGATCTACGATCAACTGCTCACTGCGGGGCGCGACACTGTCACAACTCGACATGTTGTCCGAAAAATTCTTCATGGCCTCCCCTTCTCCTACAACTCTTTTCGCATCATGGCCAGAAACCGAGAAAAATCATATACTGTTGAAGAACTGTGGAATAGTCTCCTCGTCGAGGAGGCCAACATGCAACTGCAGCGTCAGCCGACCTCTGCTCCTGCCTCAACCAACACCTCTGCCCTTTTCTCCAACCCTGGTCGGCGTGACAATCGAGATCATAGGGGTCGCCCCAGCTTGATGACCCGAGGTGCTTTTCGACCGCCAAATCAATATCACAGCTCGACACCCGGTCAGACCCGATCTTCTTACTTGGGAGGCAGGACGCATCGACCGTTCAACTTGACAAGCGGACCGAGTCGTCCCCTTCACTCGACAAGCAAGCCGAGCGGGTCATTTCATCAGTCGGATGCGTCTAAGCGTCGGGTGCCGATTGATGCCTCTGGCTGCTACATCCCCTGTCAAGTATGCTCCAGCACGACTCATCACACACTTGACTGCTTTCGGCTCATTGACTACCTCAAAAAGACGGAGCCACATCTTAACAAGTCAGAGGCACATATCTCTAACCCAACCACATCTGGAAGTGGGGAATGGTACCTCGACACTGGTGCTACGGATCATGTCACGTTCGACTCATCTCAACTGGAAACGGTGACACCGTATGATGGTAACAAACGAATCCTAGTTGTCACTGGCTCCAATGCAACTATTGCCAACATTGGCACTGCCTCTATTTCTTCTCCTTATTCTTCCATACATCTCAAAGGCATCCTTCATTCTCCTCAATTCTCCAAGAACCTCCTTTCTGTTTATAAATTCACTCGTGATAATAACTGCACGATTCAATTTTCATCTTCTGGATTTATTGTGCAGGATGCCACTACTGGCCGCCAAATTCTCAAGGGTCCAAGTAAGAATGGTCTCTACCCGCTCCTCTCAAATCCCGAAGCACTCCACACTTCTTCATCTTCGGGCTCACTTTGGCACTCCCGCCTTGGTCATCCAGCTCCTCTCATCGTGTCTAAAGTTGCTTCAATGATGTCTCTCAAGCTCTCTCCACAAACACCTTGTTCTCAATGCTCTATGAGCAAAAGTCATAGACTTCCCTTTCCTCTATCTACCTCTACAACTGATTCTCATCTCTCCTTGGTTCACTCTGATGTATGTGGCCATGCCCCTGTTCTATCTAATAAAGGATATCGCTATTATGTTAGTTTCATTGATGACTACTCTCGTTATATTTGGCTATATCCTTTAATTCACAAATCTGATGTGTTTGCTGCCTTCCAACAATTTCAAGTTTTGGCCGAACGGCATTTCAACACAAAAATAAAGATTTTTCGATCTGATGGCGGGGGAGAATATTGCAATAATCAATTTTCTTACCACTTTCGCCAACTCGGGATCATACATCAGATTTCGGCTCCTTACACACCAGAGCAAAATGGTGTTGCCGAAAGAAAACATAGGCATATCATTGGCACAACTGTTGCCCTTCTTTTAACAGCGTCCATGCCTACCAAGTATTGGCCTGATGCGGCAATGACGGCGGTGTATCTCATCAACCGCCTCCCTTCCATAAATCTCCACAACAGGTCTCCGTTTGAGATTCTCCATCACAGGCTTCCCGACTACAACTGGCTACGCACTTTCGGCTGTCTGTGCTATCCCTGCCTTTGCCCGTATGAACCCAATAAGCTTGAAGCTCGATCGCATCCATGTGTCTTTCTCGGATATGCCGAAAATATGAAGGCCTACTGATCACTCCTTATTTTACACCTTTTTCCGCATTTTTGCATGCCATTTAGATCGCCCAAATCATGTTTTTCACGATATATCGACGATATTGCGATGCTTTTCACGATTTGTTGTTTTTGTCGTATTTCAGGTGATTTGGCACGATTTGGAGTGATCTCGAGATGCGCTTACTCCAGAGGGTCACCGACGACCTCCCCGAGGGGTATTTTGCTGTTGGAGAGGGGCGGAAGAAGAACGGACGTCGCAGGAGCGACGAGGAGGCCAAAATAAGCAGATTGGGCATGTTTAGTGTCCCACTCGGTCGAGTGGAGGACCCACTCGGCCGACCAGCGAGACACCGCTCGGCCGACCAGATCAGACACAATTCCTATGTGCACTCAGCCGAGCGACGGAGACCACATCGGCCGAGTGAAGAGACCACGTCCGCCCGAGTGGCGCCCAGACGAAGCCCTTCAAAAATCTCCAAGTTTCTGTTTTTCGGCTGCCTGAGCTTCAGAAGACCCACTCGGCCGAGTGGAGAATCCCGTCCGCCCGAGTACAAAGAAGCCATCGGCCGAGTGACGACAACTCACTCGGCCGAGCCGCCCCCGAAGTAGAGACCCCTGAAGGCCCCGACTTACTGGAAAATTACAGGGTTTCTCACTCGGCCGAGCGACTTTTGTCACTCGGCCGAGTGCGACGCGCTGCCTGTAGCGAAAATTGCGGAAAACAGGCTGCGCAGGGGTATTTTGGTCACAGTTTTTGGACGATTTTGGGGGCTATTTAACCCCTGTTTTTACCCTAGTTTTAGGGAGCTTCCCCTTAGATTTTTTGCAGCTTTTTAGATTAGCTTTTTAGTTTTATTCTTGAGATTGGAGAGGAGAAAAAGTTTGATTTTTGTTGGATTAATTGAAGAACTCCATTGGTTTGTCTTTCTCTTCCCCAAAAATTCTATTTTTATTGCATATCTCAATATTGTGATGAATTCTATTGCTTATTTCATTGATTATTTTTGTGATCTTGCTATGAATTTTGAGTAGTCGCCACGTCTTGGGGCGTGGGGATGAACCCTACAAGCCCAACTTCATATTTGTGATGAATTAGTAGAAATTTTGCTAGAATCGATATCTAGGGATTAGATTGGGATCAATTTACTACGGTTAGCTAGGAGTTCATACCGATCGGGATTTGCAAGAGATTGGATCCCGATTCGATAGGAAACCCTAGAAATCCGAATTGGGTTGGAATCGAATTTCCGTAGTGTCGGTTTGCAAGAGATTGGACCGATACTAGGGTTTCCGGTTGCAATTCCGTGCCAATACCCGTTTGCAAGAGATTGGACGGGTAGGAACTATCCAAATCTAGATCGCGAGCCGAGTTTGCAAGAGATTGGGCTCGGTGCGCGATTGGACGATGATGTTGATCCTAATGCTAGCTTTCCTAGGCTAGGGTTTGCAAGAGATTGGACCCAAACCTAGGATAGCTATAGACCGGCAACAGCGCGAGAGCGTGAGCTTGGTTCTACATTCAGTTGCAACTAGTCCATCCAAAATCTCAATCTAGCAATTTTGAAACCGACGAACCACATTTATGAGATACGGTGAGTAGCGGGGATTCCCCATTCCCTAGACGTTCTTTATTTGATTTGATATTTCAGCACTTTGTCTGACGATTGTGACAGGATCGCCAAAGGCAAATCTTTCTTCTTGAATAGCCAGGGTGATTGGAACAAGCACGGTCATTCGTCCTCCCTGTGTTCGATATCCCGCTCGCTGCTACACCGTGCACTTGCGGTAAAACTACAACCGTCGCTCCGGGTGTGTATCCGGGGCGCGATCAAGTTTTTGGCGCCGTTGCCGGGGACGGCGTTTAGACGGTGTTCGTCATCGACCACCCGGTTACGTCTTCTTTCTCTCTTTCTTTACTTTCTTCTGTTCGCACATTCTCCCTGTATTTTGCATAAGGCCTTTGCAGGAAGAATGGAGAATGCAATGTCAACAATAGAACTCAGTCAGGAAGAATATGACTCCTTCACAGACCTCCTTAAGGAGCTTGTCGATGAGGTCCACGCTATCGGAGCTTTTGCTATCGACGTCAAGGACCCCGACGAATAACTGTTTGCTAGTTTCGTGATGGACCAGATCTCCCCGGAGGGGACTATCGGGGGCAATGTCAGAGTTGACGTGATCGACGACAAATTATATTTCGAAAACGGTGGAACAAGTGTCGAGGATCGCCATACTCCGGGAGGATCTTCAGAGCAAACCAACGTTCAGGGAGTTACACCCAATGACACTTACTCTTGCTTCTATGAATCGTCTGATGTGTTTCATGATTCCAAGGATGAACCGAAGCCGAGTGAAAGCTCTAACGAAGCTAGCGCAGAATCGGAGAGCGCTTATTTCGATGCATCATCCTCACTAAGTAGCGAGTCTGACTCTTCACAAGAGAGCGCGCCACCTGAGCCCGAGCTAGACCCGGATGGCAAGGAAGGAGCGAAACTCATGCGAGCCGATGAAGTAGAAGGAGAGGCGCCTCTTCAGGTAGAACTTAAACAATTACCTCCGAATCTAAGGTACGCCTTTTTGGGTAACAAATTAACTTTCCCGGTGATAGTGAACTCCCACCTCGCGCCAGACCAACTTGAAAAACTCCTAGACGTTCTTAGGAGTCATAAAGATGTCCTGGGATACACTATCTCCGATCTAAAAGGGATAAGCCCTAGGCTTTGCATGCATAGGATCCATTTGGAGGATACTGACGCCACCTCCATAGAGCCTCAAAGGCGGTTAAACCCGAACATGAAGGAGGTGGTTAAAAAGGAAATCCTAAAATTGCTAGAAGCCGGTATAATCTATCCTATCTCAGACAGTAGATGGGTTAGCCCAGTTCACGTCGTCCCCAAGAAAGGGGGGATGACTGTCATAAAAAATGAGAAAGGTGAGCCCATATCTACGCGCACCGTCACGGGATGGCGAATGTGCATTGACTATAGGAAACTCAATAAACTCAATAAACTCAATAAAGCCACCCGAAAGATGTCATTGATCAAATGCTTGAACGCCTCGCAAAACATAAATACTTTTGCTATCTAGACGGGTATTCGGGATTCTTCCAAATCCCTTTGCACGAAGATGACCAAGAGAAGACAACTTTCACTTGCCCCTATGGCACATATGCCTACCGTAGGATGCCGTTTGGCCTTTGTAATGCTCCCGCCACCTTTCAGAGGTGTATGACATCCATATTTTCCGATTACATTGAAAATATTATGGAAGTCTTTATGGATGATTTCTCGGTTTATGGAAGTGAGTTTGACTCTTGTTTGGAAAATCTTACTAAAGTCCTAAAAAGGTGCCAACAAAACAATCTCACTCTCAATTGGGAGAAGTGTCACTTCATGGTCACGGAAGGTATAGTTCTCGGACACCTAGTCTCTTCGAGAGGGATTGAGGTAGATAAAGCAAAGATTGAGGTAATCGAGAAACTCCCTCCTCCTATTAATGTCAAGGGCATTAGAGGCTTTCTTGGTCACGCGGGGTTTTACCGCCGCTTCATCAAGGATTTCGCCTCGATTGCCCGACCACTTACCTCTTTGCTCGCTAAAGATATTCCTTTTATTTTTTCAGGTGAATGCTTACAAGCCTTCAACTCCTTGAAAGAAGCACTAGTCTCCGTGCCCATCATACAACCGCCGGATTGGAGCCTTCCTTTTGAGCTAATGTGCGATGCTAGCGACCAAGCCATCGGAGCGGTATTGGGACAAAGAAAAGATAAGAAGCTTCATGCGATATACTATGCGAGCAAGACATTGGACGACGCGCAGAAAAACTACACAACTACCGAAAAGGAGCTTCTAGCGGTCGTCTATTCCATAGAGAAATTTCGCTCCTACCTCCTCGGTTCCAAGGTGATTGTCCACACCGACCATGCGGCATTGAAGTATCTTTTAAACAAGAAGGAGGCCAAACCTCGGTTGATTAGGTGGATACTCTTGTTGCAAGAATTCGACTTAGAGATCAGAGATAAGAAGGGTACGGACAATGTCGTGGCGGATCATTTATCTAGGCTCATGCGCGACAAGGAGGACGAGAGTTTGCATATCGACGACACATTTGTGGATGAGAGGCTATATGCCATAAGGACCGGTGAAGTACCTTGGTACGCGGACTTCGTCAACTACTTGGCTTGTGGAATCAAACCGCATGGGATGTCTACGCAACAAAAGAGGAGATTTCTGCATGAGGTCCGTAGCTATTTTTGGGAAGATCCCTACCTCTTCAAGATATGCAAGGATAGTGTCATTTGTAGGTGTGTTTCTAAAGAGGAGGCGACATCCATCATTTTGCATTGCCACGGTCTACCATGCGGAGGACATCATGCCGCCTCTAAAACAACCGCTAAGATCTTGCAGAGCGGATTCTTCTGGCCAACAATTTTTAGGGACACCCACGCTTTTGTGAAGGGGTGCGATAGATGCCAACGGACCGGGAATATCTCCAAGCGCAATGAGATGCCGATGAGACCCATCCAAGAAATCGAGCTTTTTGATTGTTGGGGAGTAGACTTCATGGGGCCATTTCCGTCGAGCAATGGTAACAAATACATCCTATTGGCCGTCGACTATGTCTCCAAATGGGTGGAAGCAATTGCCACCCCTACTAATGATGCAAGGGTCGTCTCCAAGTTCTTTAAGCAAAATATCTTCCCACGCTTCGGAGTGCCTCGT
This sequence comes from Scilla litardierei, assembly GCA_030789695.1. Lineage (NCBI taxonomy): Eukaryota > Viridiplantae > Streptophyta > Magnoliopsida > Asparagales > Asparagaceae > Scilla > Scilla litardierei. The sequence continues at coordinate 314,099,018 of CM061142.1, read as the reverse complement.
ACCTTGATAAGCGACGGGGGAAGCCACTTCATAGAGAACAAGTTTGAAGCCATGCTAAAGAAGTACGGGGTAAATCATAGAGTTGGCATGGCATATCACCCCCAGACAAGCGACCAAGTGGAAGTCTCAAATAGAGAAATTAAGCAAATTCTCGAAAAGACGGTGGATCGATCTAGAAAGGATTGGTCAATGAAGCTAAATGATGCTCTATGGGCATATCGCACGGCCTTTCGCACTCCCATAGGCACCACACCATTCCGGCTCGTTTATGGGAAAGCTTGCCACTTACCCGTAGAGTTGGAGCACCGCGCGTATTGGGCCATCAAAACCTTTAATTATGATTACAAGAGTGCGGCGGTGAGGCGACTCTTGGACATCAACGAGCTTGATGAGATAAGAAGAGACGCCTACGAAAGCTCAAGAATTTACAAAGAAAGGACCAAGATTTTCCACGATGCCCGCATAACCGTCACGGACTTCAAAGTAGGAGACAAGGTCTTGCTCTATAATTCACGGCTCCGACTATTTCCCGGTAAGTTGAGGTCACGTTGGTCCGGACCTTTCACCATCAAGCACATACAACCGGGAGGAGCTTTCGAGTTGGAGGGCAAGGACGGTTCCACGTTCAAAGTAAATGGTCAGAGGCTCAAACACTATTCCGAGGGAGTGCCGACGGGCGAAACCAATAGAATATATTTGCTTAAGGGACGACCTGATGATCTTTCATACCTCCTTGATGAGGTAATTGAGGAGGCGATCCCCCACTCTATTGGCGCTCTATTCGATGAAGATTTTGAGGAAGGCCCGGATTTAGGCCAAAATGAGAAGAAAGATGATTCCCCCGACCTCTCCGCTGAAGATGATGAAGGCGACGCTGATGTCGCAAGGATTCGAGAGCTCTGTAAGCTCTCGAAATTAAAGTCTCCAAAGAAAGCTCTGCCGGTACGGAAATCGGCATCACCGGTGAAGCCGTTGACCGGAGCAAATGCTAGCTTGGGGGAGCCTCCCCCCAACACTATTCGAGACCAGAGACCACCGCGGGAGAACACGCCGCCGCAACTTCCCAATCCAAGCGTTCTCCCCGGAAAGTTTGATGGGTGCATCTCATATGCACCAAACATCCCACATTGATTGAAAATTATAGGGGGTCGAGCTCACGACCTTAAACGAGCGCTTGTCGGGAGGCAACCCGACGGTTTTTGCTTTATTTTTACTTTTTCTTTATTTTCGTTTTAGAAATTTTTAGTGTTTTGAGTCGTTCGCCCAAAATTTTTGTGATAACGGGTCCTATTTTTCTTGACAGGAGAGGAGATAGGTAAATCCATCATGAGGAGGATGAACGAGACGATGAGGAGCGCCCCAAGAAGGAGCTCGACGCTTAGGAGGAAGATGGAATCGACTGGAGGAAGAAAGACGGAGTTTAGAGCCCAAACGAAGACAAACAGCAGAACACAAGGCTCACTCGGCCGAGCATACTAGTCGCTCGGCCGAGTACAGAAGTTCGTCCGGCCGAGCCGCTCACGAACGAGGGAAGTCTGCTGTACCTAACTCTCTGTTTATTTTTCTGATTTCAATATAACTGCTACTCGACCGAGTGATATATTCCCACTCGGCCGAGTAAAACGGATACCCTCCTAGGGCGAGTCATGCCGAGTAGCTTGAGCCACTCGGCCGAATGGACTTACTCCACTCGGCCGAGGCTGGTAAGGCCACTCGGCCGAAGCGTAGACGAGGAGGAAATTTCCATTGACCACGCTCGGCCGAGTGACTACGTCACTCGGCCGAGTCGTAACTTTTATTATATAAGGGCCGAGGGGGGGCGCGATTTTCGAAACGCAAAACCCAATCGCGCCCCGACTCTTCAGCTCCCCTCGCCCGATTCCCCTCGCTCGCACCCCCACTCGCCCGATCGGCCACCTCGCACCACCGCTCGGCCCGCCACCACCGGCCGAGCACCCGCCGACGCCTCGCCCGAGTCGCCGCCGGCGGCCGCCGGTCCGATCGCCTCCGGTACCCCCTATTTCGCCTTTTTCGCCTCTTTTTGTGTATTTTTCAAGGATCCGTGTATTAAACGAACCCCAAACCCTAATCAACTTCTATATCTATCTATTATACCCCTAATGCTCCATACATTTTGAATATTACCCGTTGATATCTCCGTTTCATGCGCAGGTTGATTTTGGGAGCTTAGGGGGAGCCCAGGGGAGCTTCTCGGGACTGATTTGAGCTTCACGGAGGCGCTGAATTCGCACGCTTCCATTGCTTAGCACTCGCGGCGTGACGGGGTACACTCTTTCCATTATTTGGCACACGCCACACTTTTCACGTTTTTCGGCGCGCTCGGGGCCGATATGCCGCCCCGGACACGGCCGCGGTCGAAGAGAGCTTCCGCCAAGCGGAAGCGGTCGGATGATGTCGGCCCCTCCCACGAGTTGGAGGACTCTCCTCCACCGTCTCCCACACACCCCATCCACCCAGCACAGCCTGCAGGCCCCGCACACCCCGCACAGCCTGCAGCGCCCGCACAGCCCGCACAGCCTCTCCCTGCCGCTCCACAGCCACCACCTCCGGCTCCACTGGTCGGGCCGCTCGGGATTACATTCCGAGACGACGCACACCGTGCCGTCTTCGACCGTATCTCCCAGCGCTCGATCGTACCCTCCAGGTTTTCACACCTCGCTGATCTAGGACGCCTGGGGGTACTAGAGGGGATGCTCACGTTGTACGACAATGTGGGCTGGCGAGATTTCTTCCAGGTGTCGGCGGATACATTTACCCGCCCGACACTTGAGGTTCTGAGTTCGATCGCCCGGACCGACGAGGGATGCTCGTTTCGGTTCATGGATCGAGAGTGCCAGGTCACTCTCGATATGATGAGAGCGTTTTTCTCGTGGCCCGCTGTCCCCGGAGCCGATCGCGGTTACGGCCCCACCCATATCCCCCCACCCTCCTTCGACGCCGGTGCCTTCTGGGCCCGGATTACGGGTCTTCACGCTGCCTTTGACCCTAGTAGGGCCAAGGCCTCGGCCATTGTCCATCCCTGCCTCCGCATTGCTCAGCGCCTTATGGCGACGACATTTTTGGCCAGATATGAGCCGGGCACGATGTCTACGCCAGAGCTCTATATGCTCTACGCGATGACACGTCCCAGAGCTCTATCTAGGGATGGCGATGAGCTGTTCCCCGCCGTCGTGATTGATGTCGCGGCTTGGTTTTTGGACCGCATCATCGTATCGGTGGGCGCTCGCTCACCGATATGCTGCGGCGGCCTGATCACCTTGCTTGCCCTTATGACCGGCAAGGACTTCCCTGACGACTTGCGATGAGTCCCGGGCCCCACTTCTCTGTCGATAGATGTTATGGCCCGGATGAAGATGCTTCGTCCGCACGGTGAGCGTCACTGGGTCTGGTTGCACGGCCCCTACGGGGCCGATTACATGATTCTCCCGAGCCCTGCTCGGACTCAGATTGCACCAGCCCACGTTGACTGGCTCCCTGCGATGGATGTTCTCATCCCTGCTGCTTACGTGCTCGAGGCCGAGGAGGCCGAGCAGGCCCACGCTGCCCCTGTAGACCCTGTTGCCCCTGCCGAGCCTGCCGCCGAGCCTGTTGACCCTGTGGCCCCTCAGCCAATACCTGATGTTTCCGCCGCTCCTGACACCTCTGTCGGTGTCGGGAGTACCTCAGCTGAGCCCACTTCCACCACCTCCACCACTTCCGAGGCTGTCACCACCACTACCACCACCACCACTGGCCCTCTGTCCGTCGAGCCTCTTTGCTCCGCACTCCCCGAGCGCCCACCGACCTTTGTTGAGAGTGGAGAGCCCTCGTTTTCCGCGGTTGTGGAGACCATGGCTAGCGTGATCTCCGCTGGGGTCGTGCCTTTTGGTCCACACACTTCCACCCCAGCGGTAGTCACCCCTGTCTCCACCCCTGCTGTATTTTCCGAGAGCGTCGTGGCGTCTGTCCACACTTCTGTGCCACTGACCGCCTCTCTGGCCGCCTCGCTGCCACTTTTGCACTCTTCTTTCACTGCTGCTGCCTCCACTTCTCACCAGTCTGTGCCCCGGCCTCGCACTGAGGCCAGGCCCACATTTGCGAGCGCAGCACCTTTTGTACCCTTCCCCGCTGAGCCCGTCACATACGCGACTCGAGTACGCCAGCCACGCCCTGCACAGCCCCGACCGGTGCGTCCCTCTGCACCACCTCCCCCCGACACTGTACTTCAGAGCATTCGTGCTCTAGAGGGGGCGGTGAGTGGCCTCAGAGGCGACCTTAGGACTCTGTCCTCCACCGTCTCTGCGATGGCTGGGCGCTTTGACCTGCTCCCCCAGATTCACTACTGTCTTACCCAGGTTCTGGAGCGTCTCCCGCGCGTACCCACACCCACCCAGCAGGTTCCCGCCCACACTTCCATACACACTCGACCTGCTACCACTTCCACACCCACACCCGCTCAGCGGCCTGTCCAGCCACCACCACCACTTCCGCCTCAGGACGGAGACGGTGCAGCACCACCTTCCTAGGCACCCTTGATGCCATCGATTCCTTTTGCCGTGGTGCTGCCCGTTTCTGTTGGGTCCTGTTGCACTTTTGCCCACCCCCCCTCCCCTCACTTATTTTGGGATTCTCATGTCGACCAAATATTTATATATCTTTTCTAGGAGAGAGGGAGCATTTTGGTGCCACTCTTATATATCTATATCACTCCTATCTGTTCATGCATCATGTCCGCATCATATTTTCATGTCTTTTTCTTTCTTTTTATTTTCATTTTTCTTTTCATCATGCATGCATCCTCACCTTCCCTTCACATTACTTGTCTCTCGGTGTGCCCCACTTTGCACATTGAGGACACTGTGCCATTTAGCTTGGGGGAGTGAGTTCTCACGTTCCTTTTCGATTTGCCACCTTTATCTTTAGTTTTTTTTTCACGCCACTCTCCGCTTTTGCACTTATTTTTCATCATTTTTCTTTTATTTTGCCATGCATCACGTTTTTCTTATTTTTTCTGTGTGCCGCATTGTAAATAGTTCTTTTTTCCCTTTATCTTTATTTCTTTTTCATCTCATGCTAGAGATGACTTTTTGATGATGATGATCACGTTGGATTTAGCTTATTCTATATGCATGCTATATTTGTCATGTCTTAGACTTTATTTCTGATATCATATGCTATGACTTGCCTTGCATCTAGAGATAGTAACCCACACTTTTGCCACATGAAAATGGATGAAATTCTATTATTAGCTGAGTCTGAATATTCATATGTATGCTATCACAGAAAACACACCAAGATTCACGCATTGAATGCTTATATCTGGAGTACTGATTTCTTTTTCCTATATCACTTCTATATGCATGAATTGTACACTTCACTTCAGGATGATTGAATGATGTTAGCTATGATAAATCTGGATTAGTTAGCTTTTTTGTGATCGAAACTGAGTAGATTAGATTACCCTGCTTAAGTTGTCGTGCATGTCTTATAGAGTGAACCAAGAGTTATATCTATTTCTTTCTCCACAAATCCTGAACATCATTTCTCTACTTTTAAAATCATTGGTGAATCTCCCCTTAGCGATTCTATTTTATGGCATTTCCCCCGCTACTAATTCCTAGCTCCAAATCTCTTATCCTCTAAAAAAAGAGAATAAAAGAGAGAAAAACATTCTTGTACATCATTATCTCTCTTCGAGTTGGGATCGTTGTGTATATATTTATATTGAAAAAAAAGAAAAAAAAAGAGAAAAGAGGAAAAATCCTCAATAAAAGATCCCATCTCGCTTTCTTTCTTTCTTCTTTCTTCTTAGTACCTTTGGAGCTATATAAAAATGGGGATGTGAATATATTTTTTTATGCCACCACGCTTATAGATAAGCTTGGGGGAGGGGATCCATTGATGTGTGAGAGAGTGACTACTTGACGTTGCACGACAACCTAGGCTAAGTAATATTCTATACTCGGTGAGATTATTTCTAGCTTTACGAAATCCAGAAATCTAAGCCTAGCGTTCATTTCATGAAACCCATACTTTTCTATTCTCTCTATTCTATTGTGTGATACTCTTATACTCCTGATAGAAAGCATTCAATTGAAAAGTGTGTGATCTGTGATTTGTATACCGCTTTAAATGATTCAGACGATGTTAATTTTAAAATTATTCCGTTTTTCATGATTATATCGTTGTTCGTGGGTTTTCCATTTCTATTTGCACTATTATACTACGATATCAAAATAAAATCTTTTGACATGAGTTTTTCATTCGGTGCATGCTATATGAGTAAGTGAAACCCCCGTCCTGAGAAAATGATCTAGTAGCTTACCTCTTCGCTTCTTTCTCTCTTCTTTATTTTCATTTCGTTCTCCATTCTTCTCCGTTTTTTTCATTTTTCATTTTTCGTCGTTTTCGTCTTCCAATTCCACCGGGTTCGCCATTTACTTATCTTCCTCGAGGACGAGTAAGAGGCAAGCTTGGGGGATTTTGATCACTCCTTATTTTACACCTTTTTTCCGCATTTTTGCATACCATTTAGATCGCCCAAATCATGTTTTTCAAGATATATCGACGATATTGCGATGCTTTTCACGATTTGTTGTTTTTGTCGCATTTCAGGTGATTTGGCGCGATTTGGAGTGATCTCGAGATGCGCTTACTCCAGAGGGTCACCGACGACCTCCCCGAGGGGTATTTTGCTGTTGGAGAGGGGCGGAAGAAGAACGGACGTCGCAGGAGCGACGAGGAGGCCAAAATAAGCAGATTGGGCATGTTTAGTGTCCCACTCGGTCGAGTGGAGGACCCACTCGGCCGACCAGCGAGACACCGCTCGGCCGACCAGATCAGACACAATTCCTATGTGCACTCAGCCGAGCGACGGAGACCACATCGGCCGAGTGAAGAGACCACGTCCGCCCGAGTGGCGCCCAGACGAAGCCCTTCAAAAATCTCCAAGTTTCTGTTTTTCGGCTGCCTGAGCTTCAGAAGACCCACTCGGCCGAGTGGAGAATCCCGTCCGCCCGAGTACAAAGAAGCCATCGGCCGAGTGACGACAACTCACTCGGCCGAGCCGCCCCCGAAGTAGAGACCCCTGAAGGCCCCGACTTACTGGAAAATTACAGGGTTTCTCACTCGGCCGAGCGACTTTTGTCACTCGGCCGAGTGCGACGCGCTGCCTGTAGCGAAAATTGCGGAAAACAGGCTGCACAGGGGTATTTTGGTCACAGTTTTTGGACGATTTTGGGGGCTATTTAACCCCTGTTTTTACCCTAGTTTTAGGGAGCTTCCCCTTAGATTTTTTGCAGCTTTTTAGATTAGCTTTTTAGTTTTATTCTTGAGATTGGAGAGGAGAAAAAGTTTGATTTTTGTTGGATTAATTGAAGAACTCCATTGGTTTGTCTTTCTCTTCCCCAAAAATTCTATTTTTATTGCATATCTCAATATTGTGATGAATTCTATTGCTTATTTCATTGATTATTTTTGTGATCTTGCTATGAATTTTGAGTAGTCGCCACGTCTTGGGGCGTGGGGATGAACCCTACAAGCCCAACTTCATATTTGTGATGAATTAGTAGAAATTTTGCTAGAATCGATATCTAGGGATTAGATTGGGATCAATTTACTACGGTTAGCTAGGAGTTCATACCGATCGGGATTTGCAAGAGATTGGATCCCGATTCGATAGGAAACCCTAGAAATCCGAATTGGGTTGGAATCGAATTTCCGTAGTGTCGGTTTGCAAGAGATTGGACCGATACTAGGGTTTTCGGTTGCAATTCCGTGCCAATACCCGTTTGCAAGAGATTGGACGGGTAGGAACTATCCAAATCTAGATCGCGAGCCGAGTTTGCAAGAGATTGGGCTCGGTGCGCGATTGGACGATGATGTTGATCCTAATGCTAGCTTTCCTAGACTAGGGTTTGCAAGAGATTGGACCCAAACCTAGGATAGCTATAGACCGACAACAGCGCGAGAGCGTGAGCTTGGTTCTACATTCAGTTGCAACTAGTCCATCCAAAATCTCAATCTAGCAATTTTGAAACCGACGAACCACATTTATGAGATACGGTGAGTAGCGGGGATTCCCCATTCCCTAGACGTTCTTTTTTTGATTTGATATTTCCGCACTTTGTCGGACGATTGTGACAGGATCGCCAAAGGCAAATCTTTCTTCTTGAATAGCCAGGGTGATTGGAACAAGCACGGTCATTCGTCCTCCCTGTGTTCGATATCCCGCTCGCTGCTACACCGTGCACTTGCGGTAAAACTACAACCGTCGCTCCGGGTGTGTATCCGGGGTGCGATCACCTACAAATGCATGGAACTCTCCACTCGGAGGATTTACAACAGTCGGCATGTAAAGTTCGAAGAGGCAACATTCTCTTTCTTCCACCATTCCTCTAATCCACCACCTCCGATTCATTGTTCTCCTCCGACCCATTACCCCCCTCACCTGACCAATAATCCATCTCCTCCGACTCATATCCACGCACCTCCAATCTATCCTCTCCCCGGGTAAATCCCTACACCAACTCATATTCCTCCTACTCATCCCCTAGTTATTCCGCCCCACCCACCATCCCCTCTTCAGCAAGCGGACCATTTTCCACGGCCTGCAGACTCTCCCTCTCAGCCTACGATATATCTCGATCGACAACCAAACTATTCTACTCTGTCTCCGACCTCTCCCTCTCAGCTTTCACCTCTCCCCACACATCAACCGCCCATTGTTGCCGACCCACCGAGCCAAACTCTCCATCCGACTCCCCATTGCTCGGCTATCCACAATCACACGACTCATCCACACTCTTATGTCCCAGTAAATCCTCCACACGAGCCACCCACCACTATCCATGTTGAGTCCACTCACCCTATGATCACCCGCTTGAAAGCAGGCATCAGTAAACCTCGCCAACCTCTCAACCTACATACTCATCTTTCCTCTGAGGAACCATAATCATACAAAGCCGCTGCTAAATCACCCGAATGGGTCACAGCTATACAGGAGGAGTTCACTGCCCTTCGTCAGCAAGACACATGGGAGCTTGTTCCTCGCCCACCCTCTGCCAACATTATTGGCTGCAAATGGGTATACCACATCAATGGCAATGCTGACGGCTCCATTGCTCGTTACAAAGCTCGTCTCGTCGCCAAAGGCTTTCATCAGAAAGAAGGAGTTTATTATGCCGAGACATTTAGTCCGGTGGCGAAGCATGGCACCATTCGTCTTCTTATCTCACTTGCTCTTCACTTTGGCTGGCCTATCCGACAGCTTGATGTTTTCAATGCATTCCTCCATGGGATCATAGAGGAAGATCTTTATATGACACAACCACCTGGCTTTGAGGATCGCTCTTTCCCAAGCCACATCTGTAAGCTTCGAAAAGCCTTGTACGGCCTGAAGCAAGCCCCGCGGCAGTGGTTTGCTCGCTTCTCTCATTTTCTCCGAGCACAAGGGTTCCTTCCAAGCACTACCGACTCCTATCTATTCATTCACCATGTCGGTGATCATCGCACAGTCGTCCTTCTTTACGTCGATGACATTCTTATCTCGGGCTCATCTCCCGACTTCATTCGTTAAATCATCACCAAATTGGCCGATGAATTTTCTCTGAAGGACCTTGGCGAGCTTTCTTATTTCTTGGGCTTAGAAATACATCGCAACTCGACAGGTTGTTTTATGCATCAAACCAAGTACATTAAGGAACTCATCCAGAAGGCTGGCCTCTCCGACTGTAAGCCAAGTCGCACTCCTGTCGCATCCAAGCGACCCATCCCTGAGTCAGATCCTCTCCTCCCCGATGGGTCCTTCTATCGCAGCATTGTCGGCGCCCTCCAATATCTTACTTTAACGCGTCCAGATATTTCGTTTGCCGTCAACCAGGTGTGTCAGTTCCTCCATGCCCCTCGAGCTTCTCATCATACTACTGCAATGCGCATCCTTCGCTACCTTCGGGGCACTTCAACTCATGGCATCCTTCTTCGCCCTGGCCCTCTTGCGCTCATCGCCTTTTCTGATGCCGACTGGGCGGGTTACCCGATAGATCGGCGATCGATCAATGGCTTCTGTGTTTTCCCCGGCAAGTGTCCCATTACCTGGAGTGCTAAGAAACAATCATCCGTCGCCCACAGCTCGACAGAATTGGAGTATCGATCTCTGTCTCTCACCACCAAAGAACTAATATGGCTGCAACTCCTCTTCTCCGACCTTCACATCCCTCTTCATGATAAGCCTCTCGTCTGGTGCGACAATAAGTCAGCAATCTCACTCTCTTCCAATCCGGTCTTCCATTCTCGGACAAATCACTTCACCGTTGACTACCATTTCATCAGAGAACAAGTAACTTCGGGCAATCTTCATGTACAACATATTTCCACTGAAGACAACCCGGCTGACATCTTTACCAAAAGTCTTCCTGCGGATCGTTTCGAGTTTCTTCGTGCCAAACTGTTCGTCATTTCTGCCGATCAGTTTGCGGGGGCGTATAAGGAATATCAAGGAAGTCAACCAAATCTCCACAATATCCGGCGGCCATCATTGTCACATCCATCAGATAGTGACCCGGTGCATTGCACCGAATCTTGCCAAGATCCGCAATCAATAGAATATCAAGCAAATCAAGCAAGTCAATCAAATCTCCACAATATCCGGCAGCCATCATTGTCACATCCATCAGACAGTGACCAAGTGCATTGTACCGAATCTTGCCAAGATCCGCAATCAATAGAATATCAAGCAAGTCAACCAAATCTCCACAATATCCGGCGGCCATCATTGTCACATCCATCAGATAGTGACCAGGTGCATTGCACCGAATATTGCCAAGATCCGCAATCAATGTTTGTCAATAAATCTAGATTTCTCTCATCATGTAAATTACTATTATACCCGTAATACTCTGTATATTTAAACAGATCATGAGAAATGAAAACTTAAGCTGGTTTCGCTTCATCTTCTTCTATCAGTCGTCTATTTTCCGCTTCTATAATTTCTTCAGCAGTAACATCTGCCAAGCAGCAATCTGGTAGAAGCTCGCATGGTAGCAACCTAGAAATGGGAAGTGACGAGGTGTGGCTAAATGCCATATCCAAGTGACATGTCCGAATGCCTTGCGCCAAGCACGAGTGACATGTTATTTTCCAAGCACCAAGCCCAATCACTATGTACATGTTCAAGCATCGTGCTCAAGCGCCAAGTCCAGCCATCCTACGCGGGCTTCATGTATAAAGCTTCTTGTTCAAAAGCATCATGTCCAAGCAACTGCTTAACCGCCCTATATCCAAAAGATAGACTTGACTACTAGTACGTCAAATCTGCATGAAGAACCATCTGCCCCAGCTACCAGAAGGTCAGATAATAGTCCAATTTTTCGTTACCTTCGAATTGATAGTAGGTCGAACTCCTACATGATCTTAACAGGTCGGCTCACTCAAGAAGAAGCTATATATATATATATATATCAAGCAACTGCTTAACCGCCCTATATCCAAAAGATAGACTTGACTACTAGTACGTCAAATCTGCATGAAGAACCATCTGCCCCAGCTACCAGAAGGTCAGATAATAGTCCAATTTTTCGTTACCTTCGAATTGATAGTAGGTCGAACTCCTACATGATCTTAACAGGTCGGCTCACTCAAGAAGAAGCTATATATATATATATATATATATATATATATATATATATATATATATATATATATATATATATATATATATATATATATATATATATATATATATATATATATATATATATATATAGGGTAAAGGGATCCTAAGGTGCCTCCTTAGATTCAATCTAAGGAGGCGCCCCCATTTCCCACCATCTCACACATTTTTTTTGAAATTTTTTTTCATGGGTTTATTGTTCACCTTATGGATGATCAACATACCAAATTTCAAGGGATTCCAATACTTTTTGAGCCCCCATCTACCCCTTGCAACTTCGTGGGGTTTTCAGCACGTTTTTAAACCGTTGAAATTGTAAGGGGTAGATGGTGGCTCAAAAAGTATTGGAATCACTTGAAATTTGGTATGTTGATCATCCATGATGTGAACAACAACCCCATGAAAAAAAATTTCCAAAAAAATTGTAGGAGATGGGGGAAATGGGGGCGCCTCCTTAGATTTTCATCTAAGGAGGCACCTTAGATCCCCTTTTTCCATATATATATATATATATATATATATATATATATATATATATATATATATATATATATATATATATATATATATATGGGCTTGAGGGAGGTGAGCATTCGGTGTAGGAAATTTCCTACACCGCCCTTCAAAAACACCACATTCCACTTAATTTTTTAAAATTTTTTTTGCTTAGAATTGATGTACACATTCTAAAACCCCAAAACCCCAAATATGGGTGAACCCTAAGGGGATTTGACCTTCGATCGGCCCGTGACAAAAAGTTCTATTGTTTTGAAAACGTTGAATTTGTAACAATCGGATCGAGGGTAAAATAGCGTTAGATTCACTTGATTTTTGGTATGTTCATCCTCCATGATAAGTACATCAAGATGAACGGTGGTGATTATTGGAAAAAAAATTGGAAATTGAAGTTTTAGGAGGACGGTGTAGGAAATTTCCTACACCGAATGCTCATATCCCTTTTTCTATATATATATACTAGTCATAACCCGTGCCCATATGGCACGTCGAAGGTCGTCTCCCGAGTGCGAAACCAATATAGATATAGATATCTCTTATCCAATTTCTCTTGTCTAATATCTCTTATCCAATTTCTCTTGATAATATCCCTCTTTTATAATATAGATATCTCTTATCCAATTTCTCTTGTTCAATATCTCTTGTCCAATTTCTCTTGATAACATCCCTCTTTTATAATATAGATATCTCTTATCCAATTTCTCTTGTCCAATTTCTCTTGATAACATCCCTCTTTTATAATATAGATATATATATATATATATATATATATATATATATATATATATATATATATATATATATATATATATATATATATATATATATATATATATATATATATATATATAACCCTCCCCTCAATGGAGAAAATAACTCCATTCTTATTTTAACTCTCTCTCTCTCTCTCTTCATTAAGATTATATATATATCTTATTTCTCATGTTGTAATTTGATCATCGGAGGACTTGAAACCGTGCCCCCCTCCCCGGTTCGATTTGCTTAACGCCCTTGTTAGGACAAGCAAAGAGGAATGCTTAGTCAGCTTACCAAGATCCATCTGCGTACTACTTCACCACTTGAACTATTAAATTTAAATTAGTGATTAAAAAAGCATGTGATATGAAGATGCTTATATTGCTAAGTTTTTATTGATTACATTTCCTATTCAACCAGCCCTCCCCGCGTGTTAGAATATACCAAGTGTGGAAAATTTCGGCTGGGAGAGATCAAAAACGTCTTGTTATTGTCCTTTCTACAAGCGAAAGAGTACAACAAACTTTATTTCATGTCCTTTATTTTCTCAGACGAAGAGAAGCAAAGCCACCGCAGTCCTGCCATTCAAATTAAACAGAGAAACAAACGCACACCAGTGCGTTGCGCAATGCAAATAGAGTAGCATCCCTACTCAATTCCCAGCATCTTTCTGAACGCGGTGACAAACTCGCAGACCTTCTCTGGAGCTGGCAGAACCTTGGCGACGCTCTCCTTCTCCCCGCATCGCCTCATCCAAGCGCTGAACCTGGGGCACTCGTCCTCCACCTTGAAGTTTCCGAACAGCTCGTAGGCACAGAACCACGAGGTCAGAGGGACGACCGCGATGTCAGTGAAGCCGAAGCTTTCGCCACCGAAGTACTCCCTGCCCCCAAGAGCTCCCTCCAACTCCTTAATGATCTCGATGAACTCTTTCTTCGCGACTACTTGCTCCTCCCCCTTGGTCTTCCATATCTTGCCCCCAGCCTCAAACACCTGCAGAACGCAACGAAATATCATAAAGTTGATTAATCATTTGATGCCGCTTGATGCATTGGTAAAACATATAGAAAATGGCACATGCTTGTTAGATACAGTTATAGTACGTAAGGTCGCATAGGTCAGCTACACCCCATGTTGTACGTGTCCGAATACACAATACCAACAACCTCTTTGAACATAGAGAGATACCTTTTTATCGGCGTAGTCTGCCCAGAACCTGGCAACTGATTTCCCATAAGCGCAGGGCGGAAGCAGCGAGGGCGATGGCCAGTTCTCCTCGACATAGCTCAGGATGACGAGGGATTCGCAGATCGGCCTCCCATTGTGCAACAGAACAGGCACCTTCTTGTAAACAGGGTTCGACTTCAGCAAGAGCTCGCTCTTCACCCCCAGCAGATCCTCCTCCTGTGACTTGTACTCGACCCCTTTCTCGGCCAAAGCAATCTTTACTCGCATCGCGAATGGGCTGACCCAGAAGTCCAACAGCACGACCTCATCGGTGGACGGCATTTCTCTCTCTCACGCTCGGTATGCTTCTTGCTGTGATGGTTGGCGTTTTGCTGGGAGGTGCAGAGAGAGATCTTATATAAAGTTATGACGATATGATCAACGCGATGACGATAATTTCAAAGGTTCTGAGTACAGCTGCACATCCTCGACTTGACCGCGTGATTAGAATAATTTACAGCTGCGCTGTGTCACACTTGTTTGGAAGCAGATGCAATGCTCGGCTACAAATCTGAATATTATTTCTGAATTGAAAGTCACTTGTTACATAGACAGATTCAAAATACCACCAGAAACGTAATGAAGCCAAAATCTTAACAAATCATCACAGACACGATCCACAGGACCAAACATTTGAATTACATAAATAAATAATCGATCATAATATGCAAGTTAGCATCAAAGACAATACACAGTTTTCCTCTTACAAAGGATCAAAATTGTTTTTGAAAAAAAATTTGGAACCGCGCTGCAGCACTGACCATCCCAGTTCGACCCATGGTATTGCTCCGATCACAATTTGACTCAAAATGGAAGCTCTTGGCTTGAGATACCTTCATCCGAGAAAGAAAGATCCACTGCAAACCGCAGAATGGTGCACCTATGCAACTCCGAAGGATTTTAAGCCGTAAACAATAACAGTAGGAAAATACCAACAACTGGATCGGATCCATGTACCATTCTAATTATGTTTCTATCGGTCATGGTGATGTATCACGATCACATACCAGTTACGATTGTCGAGTCACTGAAGATTCCATTCCAACTTTCCATCGCTCAAACTCGTCTACAGGCAGCATGAAGGAACTTGCATTCCGATGCCCACCACCTCCATATTCCTGTATAGATAAAGAATGACAACCTGATATTTGAGAACTTATGTTGTTCACAGTACAAGTAAAAACCAAGGAGCATGTTCAAAGTACCTGTGAAATGGCCGTCGTGTCTTCAGACTCTAAGCTTCTGAGGCTGACTTTTAGTATATGGTCATTATTAATCTCAGGCACTTTATACGCCACAGCTCCAATAGCCCTGCAAGTCAATGTCACGATCTGCTAACAAAAAATTGGCTAGATATTTTCAATTATGTTGAGGCAAAAATAGCTAAAATGGACCAAAAATATTTTAGCCCTATTATCCGCAGCGTCATATGTGTGTGCTGTATAAAGAATAACTCAGATACTATTGGCAAGGGCATGGATGCGCACTTCATAGACACACATACAACTGCCAATGTCGAATATGTGCAGACTACGTGCACTGTATAAAGACAGACTCACTCAAGACTTACTGCGGTGAGTATAAAGACAGACTCACGCAATCACTATTGAGAATGTCATAGGTGTGCAGAGTCTTTATACGGTGTGCACTGAATTAAGACGGACTCACTTAAGACTCACTGTGCAGGGTATAACAACAGACTCAGTCACTCATACTATCGGCGGCAGCATAGGTGCACACTGTATAAAGACTCACTCACATATTATTGGCAACATCATATGTGTGCACTTTAAAAGACTCGATGCATGCTGTATAAAGACAGACTTATTCGTTCAAGACTCAATGTGCACCGTACAAAGACTGTGTTGGCAACATCATAGCTGTGCACTGTATAAAGACTCGCTCGCTCACGTACCATTGGCAACTTCATAGGTGCACACCGTATAAAGACTGACTAAACACTATATAAAGACAGACTCTCTCACATACTAGTGGCAACATCATAAATATGCACTTCATAAATATTCTACTGTGCATTGTACAAAGACAGGCTCATGCATCCACGGACAAGCATGACATGTTATTTTTTTAAAAAGAAATTGAAAACAAGCATCAGCATGGCTAGCTGTTTCAGTCTGGCATAACAACAGATACAACATATGATACACATGTCTGTTAAAAGCATTTGACATTGAAGGGGCTTCATAGCATTGTGTCATGTACATACGATTAACAGTTAAATTTGAAACAAAAACTTGCTCTAGATAAGAAATTACATGTATAATGAAGCTCTACGTGGATCTTCAACTATAAACTGTTAGAAACTGTAGATATGATGACACTTTATCCTCTTTAATATCATATTTGGCCTTAATAAGGAACATAATCATAATTGTTTCTTGGCAACAAAAAAAGATTGGAAACGATGATAACACAAGATGATTGAAGTACCAAGTATAAAAGTGTACCTCAACTTTAGATTGTGGCTCTTATTAGCTAGTTGGTTTCCTAGCTCACTCCTCAGGTTTGAAATGGAATCAGCATCAACTGCCTAACCATGATATAATATCAGAAGCAAACAGTTAATTGAAACTCAACTGCAAGCAAGGAATAAATCTGCGTTCAAGCATGTCAATCATCGCCAACCATATGCAGTGTGGAAGGAACCACCATAAAACTTGAGCCAAATATTGGGCAGAGGTTTGAATCACTGACTTGCAAATCTAAAATGCAAGCTTAACAGACATTCCATGTATCCCAGTACACTACATTGGAAGTCAATGAAGAGTCATGCATGGTTAAACAAACATTCGAATTAAACCTACAACTACAACCTAGTACTCTATTCCCGAGAAAATAGAGAGTGAGCTCTTAAAACATTTTTAATTGGGTTCACTATGTTGACTGGCAACGAATAATCTTAGACATCCTTACAATTGCTAGGATGTTGCTAAGTGCCTGTGAAGGACAGCATTTTTATGCCATCAGTAAAAACCTATTTTAACAATGGGAACACTAATGCAAACATATCCTTCAGAAACCAATGATCAATGAATGTGGCTGTAAATTATCCAAAATTATCCAAAGCCTGGGATTGTCTACGAAGTAAAACACACAAAATTTGAGAGAGATCCAGAACGGAATTGACTAAATTTCTCAACCAAGCAATCAGTCCAATGCGGTAGCTACTCCACCAGATATAGGGTGTCAAAGTCCATACCAAGGTAGCAACAAAGTCAGTTGATACCTTATCACCTTGATGGCTAATTAATAACTAGATAGCCCAGCCTTTCAATGTCCTACACTTGAAATTTAAACTCATGCAACCTGTGAGCAACCTCAAAAAAATTCACTGGAAAGGTAAGTCCTATACCACACAACCTGGGAGCAACCTCAAATATTTCACTGGAAAGGTAAGTCATGTACCATGCAACCTGCAGTGAAGTTCCACTGGAAGGAAAGTCAAGATAAGGACTAATGGTTTTTACTGTAGGAAACTGCTTTCATCTTTGTGGCACAATGCACAAATCGTTACACCTTTACATTAATCTACAATACCACATATGGCTTCATATAAAATGATGCAAGCCTCTCTCTCTCTCTCTCTCTCTCTCTCTCTCTCTCTCTCAAGGATGGAAACCAGAAAATGAGGACTGTAATGAACAAAATAAGTATGTGTTTTTTTATTACATTTTCAGCAATAAAGGAACAGTGAGGAAGGCACAACAAGATTCCCCGGAATTTACCATTAAAAACAAAGATTCCCCCAGAATCGGTTCTCACAAAAAAGCTATTGGAACACTAAATTTTGTGTATTAACCGCATATGTCCTCTGTGTGCACTGCCTCACACAGCGAATGAAAATTTGACCCCAAATTGAAGTGAGTTCTGCACTGAAAGACAGACGTAGGGGGTCAATTGCACTCAGATTCCATGAACCATCAAGAGCACGTGACAGCCTTAAAACACATAGTATCAAGATGTAATAATTAAGAAACATAGGGAAGTGCATAACACATCCCAAGTGTATATGTGAAATGTTCCTAATATATAGCAAGTTCTCTTTGACTCTCTTCATGACATTATAGATATATGAGGACTGTAGTTGAATTTTTTTTTTCAAGAAAAACCAAATACAGTTCTATTACATTGATCTTTTCTTTCCCCTTCAAGCACCATTTAGCATAAACAATATCCTTATTTAAAGAGCAATGCGAGAAGATGTTAAACTAAGTAGCTAAAACAAATTCAATGACAAATAATCATACCAAGCAACGCCCAAAGCGTCCACTTCCAAGTTCAATTTCATAAGACTGCCCAAGAACTTTCTCTATTAACTCTTGCTTATGCAAGAGTGTATATTGCCCATGACCAATGATACGCTCAGGATCCAATGCCAATAACTGCCAAAAGTTCAAAACGAGCCTTAAAACACAAGAAATTAGATAAATTTAAATACATAATGCACCACAATTGCAACAATAATTAACTTTTAAATATATAGGTTTTAGTTTTAGAGTTGTCATGAATCTGCATTACAAATAGGAATCAGCATCTTCGAATTGTAAGAGGTGTACATGGAGATAGGAAATTGCACAGCACTTACCATGCTATAATACAGATGTAATATATACATGACTTCATATGGAAGAGAACATGAAACACAGTAAATGGTACATATTACATAGACATACAAATCGACAAAGGTTATTAGCCCACATTAACATAACTGGGAAAGGAAACGTGATCACATATTAATTCAAGGAACAGTCTAGTACTGCTAAGCACCAACTGAATCAGCAAGATATTACTCTGCTGATCTAATTAGTGTGGTCTCATAAAGGGAAAGGAATGGAGAAGTATTTAGTTACAAGTGATAGCAAATTCCATCTTCATGGGTTTCCAATGCTGCAGTGCGTAGTTAAGCATAATACTATAGTGTGAAATATCATGTCGGTTATAGGTGTTGCCAGGGAAACAGCCTAAGAGTAATCACAAATTAACAATCTATGATCTTTCCCGAAAAAAGGCTTGCTTGTGGAGTATGGCTCAAGATTTAGATCTCAACAATATAACTAACCAATTGATAATGACAGGCTATCAACCTGAAGATGTCGGTGCCATAGTCTTGACAAATAAAATTGAGTTCAACAGAAGGATGTGATGCAAATCTTTCCCATGCATGTTGGTTGATAGTTTCTGACTTTCTATAAGCATCAACGCTTTAATTAGCAAGTCATTGGGTTTACATCTATTCTACAATTTCAAGTTCTGTCGGTTTCAAGATTCTATAAATTATAACCGATGGATCTCATGTAATGTTAATTCACCTTTCCAATGACAACAAAATAGATTGTTGTTTTCATAATAGACACCCGCAAGAATTCAGCAAGCTAAAATCTTTCAGTATAATCATTTGGTAATTTTGGTAAAAATTGGCATATTTGGGATTGGAACCCATGGTGTCCACAGGACTTCCAGAAAATGAGTATAGTAGTAACCTCAACCAAACAGTTAGTAATGGAGCCAGATTTGTGCACAAATCATTATAATAACATCTCAGTATGAATAAAGTTCAGCAAGTGAAGATTCCAATGTAGAACATACAAAGCAAGCTACAATGTTGAATCATGTAGGAAGTAAAACTTTGATTTAGCTTTGATTTACACAAGCGTATGCCTAGTTTCCCCCCCCCCCCCCCCCCCCCCCCCCCCCCCCGCGAAAAAAAAAACCCCAAAAAAACAAATCGAGAATTGACAATAAATTTGAGCAACCAAGCACAAGGGCAACCTCTTCTGGGTTGTTTGCTAATGAGATTATTACGTATCAGTGGGGAAGACGCAAGGCAAGATCAGCAGAGCAAAATTAGTCATCGGGCAATTTTGGTAGGCTTTGGGCAGGTTTAGTAATTTCCATTTTTGGAAGGTTTTTGTCTGATTTAGTAGTTTTCCTTTTATGACCAGATCTGCTCCTATATTTGTTTAGGGCAGCCGTCAATTGTTTTCATGCAAATTTTGAGTGATAAACCCTAGCCTTAGAGTGATAGTTCTTAGATCTAGTGAGAGTTAGTAGTTGTTAGTCGTAGATCTATTGTGGAGAGTCGGCTCCCTCTCGAAAGGAGTCGTTTATCTTGTATTTCCCTCGATTCCAATAAAAATTCCCAAATTTCAGTCCTAAATCCTATCAAATTGGTATCAAAGATACAATCCGACATAGCGGCAACGAGAACAAGTTCCAAGGTGGAGGATCTAGAGAAAATATGGGGGAGATCGATACCAAGATTGACGCTAAGGATGAGAACGTTGATGTCATGGACAAGAAGATCGACTCCATCAAGAGGGATGTCTCCGCTCTCACGGCAATGATGACGGCGTGGATGGAGAACCAAGGCAACCTTCGTCGCGAAGAAGATAAGTCCCAAAATGGTAACTTTGTTGCCCATTCAAATCTAGGGCCAAAGGAATCATTTTTGGACAAGGGAAAGAGCAAGCTCGTGATCTTGGTCAAGGAGACAATCGGGGAAAACGACGGAGATCGCAAGAGAGTAGATCCGGGCGGAACGAATCGTCGAGAGAAGGCCGTCGGAACCCTGGATTTATCGCGCAGCCCCAGGAACAAACCTGGGGGCCACGTGGACCCCCAGGACCATCATGGGGTCCGCACGGCACCCAGGACCATCCTGGGGGCCACGTGGCACCCCAGGCTGCTTCCTGGGGGCCGCGTGACCCCAGGGAGGGGCGCACGGCCTCCCAGGTGGCCTTGGGGTGCAACAGCCCCCAGGGCAGGGTCAGGGGTTGCAACAGCCTCCGTGGGCTAGTTCAGGTGTTCAACAGCCTCCGGTGGCTGGTTCGGGTGCTCTTCAAGGCCCGACACATTCTCATGTCGCAACCGAGCACCCTGGAGATCATCTTCAAGAACCATGGACACTGGCGAACCGTTCAGGAGGAGAGGGAGGCCGACAACAAGGAGGAGGACATGGAGACCCTAGGGATAACCATTGGGAGCACCGAGGCCCATCTGGGGATGGAGGTTGGGAGATGGGCGACGCAGGAGGATGATTGTGGGATGAAGGGAGGGCCCAACGCAATGCACAGCACCAGTTCCATTTTGGTCTATGAAGCGGGAGGGCAAATCAGGGGAACTTGGGGTTGGAGAACAGGGTCAGGAAGTTGAAGATGCTTGTTTTCGATGGGGAAGACCCGTCTGCATGCATCTACAGGACATAGAGGTATTTCCAAGTGAATGGGTTGACAGAACCTGAGAAATTGCAGGCGGCAGGACTCTGTTTGGAGGGGAAGGTCATTACATGGTACCAATAGAAGCAGCGGTGGCGGCAGGTCAGATCATATGAGGAGTTCAAGGAATGCTTACTGGATCGTTTTCGAGATACCCATGGTGATGACTTGTACGAGCAACTCATGGCTCTGCAGCAGAGAGGTACCGTGAAGGACTATATAGAGCGATTTGAAGCACTCAGTGGTCAGGTGCGATGGATTCCGGCAACGGCCTTGATGAGAAGCTTCATGAAGGGTCTTAAACCCAACATTCGGGCTGAGCTACTCATGCAGCGACCGAGGGAATTAATAGATGTTATGGAGCTGGCGCAGATGACGGAGGATAAGAACACAGCTGAGCGGCAAGCGAAAGGAGAGTGGGGCGGGGCTACTTTTCGCAGCCCAGGCCAGGCAGGAGGGCGGAAGCCAGTAGCAGTAGGCGGACAGACTGGGGGGCTTCAGACGAGCAAGGAGAAGGGTAACGTCGCACAGCCTAGTGGTCCTTTTTGGAGAATGACAGAGACGGAGAGACGGAGTGGGCGAATGAGTAGCTAAAGGGGGATGTGTTTCCGATGTGACGAGAAGTACGGCCTGGGTCATAGATGTCGGGAGCGGACTTTACATGTACTCTTGGTACATGAGGATGACGGAGAGGCTGATGTTGAGGAGGACGTTGAGCAGTTCTTGGATGAGTGGAGGTGGAACAGGAGCCCACACATTTGGATGTAGCAGATGTATCACTCAACTCTGTAGTGGGGTTCACACCGAACCACACTATGAAGTTGATCGGGGAGATATTGGAGCAGAAGGTGACGGTGCTGATTAACAGTAGGATCACCCACTTCATTTCCAACCGAGTTGTGGAGCAGCACGAGTTGGAGTTGGTGGATACAGGTAGCGTTGGGGTGATGATGGGTACCGGCTAGGTAGAGCGTTGGAGAGGAATATACTGGGGTGTGTCCAAGGGGTCAGAATTATGGAGGATTTTTTGCCGTTGGATCTGGGAAGCACGGACGTTATTTTAGGGAAGAGATGGCTGTAGAGTCCGGATGAGACCAGGACTAACTGGAAGTTGCTTCGGATCGAGTAGCAGGATGGGGGCAAGTTGGCGTCGCTCCAGGGGGATCCAGGCTTGTGTCGTTCACAGGTTTTCCTCAATGTGATGGCAAAAACCTTGCAGGCGGATGGAGGAGGATTCTTGGTAGAGCTGTAGTGTTTAGCAGTGGAGACAGCTGGCCAGGAGATGGACATGTCGGCAGAGATACGACAAGTGTTGGACCAGTTTGGGGAGGTTTTTCAGGAACCTCGTGGACTTCCACCCCCCACGAGACCACGAGCACTCCATAGTGCTCAAGAAGGGTGTTGCGCCGATCAATGTGAGGCCTTATCGCTAACCTCATATTCAGAAGGGGGTGATTGAAAAGATGGTAGACGAGATGATACAGGCAGGAGTGATCCAGCCCAGCACTAGCCCTTTCTCCAGCCCGGTACTGCTGGTGAAGAAGGATGGAAGCTGGAGATTTTGTGTAGACTATCGGGCACTGAATAAGGAAACTGTACCAGACAAGTTTCCTAATCGAGTGATCGATGAGTTACTGGACGAGTTGCATATGGCCACGATATTTTCGAAGATCGACTTGAAGTCGGGATACCATCAGATTTGAATGAGGGGGAAGATATGGAGAAGACGGCCTTCAGGACCCATGAAGGCTATTATGAGTTTTTGGTCCTGTCCTTTGGGTTGACCAACGCCCCAGCTACATTTCAGGCCTTGATGAACAAGGTGTTCTGGCCTTACCTGCAGAGGTTCGTGTTCGTCTTCTTCGACGACATTCTAGTTTACAGTCAGACCAGGGAGGCGCATGTGGAGCACCGGATGATAATGCTACAGGAGTTACAGCATCATTAGCTTTTCGTCAACAGGAAGAAATGTTTGTTTGGCCAGCGGAGCGTGGAGTACCTAGGTCATATAGTCTGAGCTGCTGGTGTAGAGGTGGAGAGTTCGAAGATAGCATCGATGGTGGAGTGGCCACGCCCTACCACATTGGGGGTTGCGGGGATTCTTATGCTTGACGGGCTACGACATGAAGTTCGTCAAGCACTACAGCACTATTGCTTGGCCTCTGACAGAGCAGCTGAAGGACAATTTCCACTGGGGGAGGAAGTCGCTGCTGCATTTGAGGCCCAGAAGAGGGCTATGACGAGCGTAACGGTCTTGGCACTTCTGGATTTTAACAGGTCATTTGTGGTGGAGTCTGACACGTCTGGATATGGGCTGGGAGCGGTTCTGATGCAGGACCAGAGGCCAGTCGCTTACTTCGGTCAGGTGTTATCAGCTAGAGCATAGCTTAAGTCAGTGTATGAGCGCGAGCCGATGGCCATAGTCCTCGCAGTTCAAAAATGGAGGCCATACTTGTTGGGCCGACCCTTTTGGTGTGGACTGATCAAAGGAGCCTCAAGTATTTGCTGAAGCAGCGAATGGTTACTGAGGAATATTAGAAGTGGCTGACGAAGCTTATAGGGTATAAGTTCGAAATCCAATACAGGCTAGGGTTGGAAAACAAGGCAGCTGATGCCTTGTCGAGGAGGGAGGTAGACTCTCAACTGGCAGCTCTGTCATTGCCGGTGTTGTTAGATTTAGAGCCACTGATGAGAGAGATATCAGAGGATGAGAAGTTGGGCAAGCTTAGGACGGCATTAATTCAGAATCCAGCAGCACATCCGGGATACGAGATGGACGGGCAGCGCTTATTGCATAAGGGACATTTGGTCTTACCAAGGAGCTCGACTCACATTCCTATACTACTACAGGAGTTCCATGAGAGTGCAGCGGGGGCCATTCGGGTGTCCTTAGACTTACCAGCGCTTGAGCAAGGAAGTCTATTGGTAGGGGATGAAGAAGGATGTGGCAGCATGGGTAGCCAAGTGTGACGTTTGCCAGCGTCACAATATATGGCGGCAGCTCCAGGAGGGTTGTTGCAGCCACTCTCGTTGCCAGACCAGGTTTGGAAGGAGGTCACCATGGACTTCATCGACGGGCTACCGAAATCGAATGGGTAGACAATTATCATGGTGGTAGTTGATAGGCTGAGCAAGTACACACATTTCGTGGCGTTGAGGCACCCGTACTCAGCAGTGACAGTAGCAGCATCATTCATCAGGGAGGTGGTCTGATTGCATGGGATACCAGAGGCGATCGCTACAGACATGGACCAGGTTTTTCTCAACCACTTTTGGAAAGAGCTTTTCAAGATGCAAGGGACAAAGCTGAAGCGGAGCACGTCGTATCATCCATAGACTGATGGCTAGACAGAGGTCGTCAAAAGGAGTATCGAGACATATCTCTGTTGTTTCGTATCGGATGCACCAAAGCAATGGACCAAGTGGTTGGCATGGGTACAATACTTCGTTCCATACGGAGCACGTCGTACCATCCACAGACTGTTGTTTCGTATTGGTACAATACTTCGTTCCATACGGCAGCTCAGACCACTCCTTTAAGGGTGTTGTACGAGAGAGACCCCCGCATTTGCTACATTACGGTCGGGGTTCCATACCAGTCTCTCAGGTGGAGCAGCTGTTGCAAGAGATGGACCGGTTGCTTCAGGAGTTGAAGCATCATATGTTGCGGGTGCAACAACTGATGAAGGCCCAAGCTGACGGGCACATGCAGGACATTCAGTTTACAGAGTGTGATATGTTGTACTTGAATCTTCACTCTTACAGACAGAGACCACTTGCACACAGGAGGAACGAGAAGCTATCTCCTTGTTACTTTGGCCCTTAGAGGTGGAGGCACGCATTGGACAGGTGGCTTATCAGCTGAAGTTACCCCCAGATTCAGCGATCCACCATGTATTGCATGTTTTCCAGCTGAGGCGCGCCATCGAAAACCACACGTCGTCTTCCTCGCTACCACCGACGCTGACAGTTGATATGGAGATAATTTTGGAGCCGTTGGAGGTGATAGGAGTTCGCCAAGGGCAGACAAGGGAACGCGAGGTTCTGGTTAGGTGGTCGGGCCTACCAGACCATGAAACGACATGAGAGCTTTATGACGTCATTGAACAGAGATTTCCTGATTTCCACCTTGAGGACAAGGTGGGACTTTTGGGGGGTAATGATGAGATTATTACGTATCAGCGGAGAAGACGCAAGGCGAGATCAGCGGAGCAAAATTAGTCATCGGGCAATTTTGGAAGGTTTTGGACAGATTTAGTAATTTCCATTTTTGGAAGGTTTTGTGCTGATTTAGTAGTTTTCCTTTTATAACCAGATCTGCTCTTATATATATTTAGGGCAGCCGTCAATTGTTTTTATGCAAATTTTGAGTGATAAACCATAATCTTAGAGTGATAGTTCTTATATCTAGTGAGAGTTAGCAGTTGTTAGTCATAGATCTATTGTGGAGGGTCGGCTCCCTCTCGAAAGGGGTCTGTTTATCTTGAATTTCTCTTAATTCCAATAAAAATTCCCAAATTTCATTCCTAAATCCTATCATTTGCATTCATGTATGGTCACAAGATATCCAAGTGCTAAAACTGATAGATGTGTTATCAATTTTTCCACTTGAGAAATCAGGACTTGAAAGCATCGTGATAGTAACAACATAAAACTATTTACAATGGCTAATTAGTCCATTTAGAACTTAAAGAGCTATTCCCTGTTTTATATGACATTTGTAATGACCACTAACCTATAATGTCCCCAAACGTACCAGCTATTACGTCATAACACTCCTTCCAGCGAGAATTTTGGAGTCACATTTAATAGACAATGGCTCTTTTGCCTCTAGCATAAATATCCCCTAGAATAATTATCATGTACCATCTTTTATACAAGTAATCAGCTTTTACCTCTTTTCCATGTGTAAAGAAATTTAAATTCCAAGTTAACATAAGTAAATACTCTTGTTATGCTAGATATATAAAGCATCTTCAAAGATTTTGGGCTAAAAATCATCTATTGCTATTACAATGTTGTGCGCCAACGCACACCACAGCGGAATACACAGGATCGTCGAGAATCGAGGACAATGACGAGCAACACAAGCAAACGAGAAGCGCTAAGAGAGATAACAACTTTAGGCAGTCGGCCAGCTAAGGG
The DNA here is from genome assembly GCA_030789695.1 of Scilla litardierei. Lineage (NCBI taxonomy): Eukaryota > Viridiplantae > Streptophyta > Magnoliopsida > Asparagales > Asparagaceae > Scilla > Scilla litardierei. The sequence goes on along the minus strand of CM061142.1, from coordinate 314,072,471 downwards.
AACACCAATGAGCTTTATTACGAAAGGATAAAAAGAATACAAATCTTCTCTTCACAAACGAAGAAGAAGCGCACGACAGTCTCTCCAAAAGCTCACAACAATATCTCTCAAAGTTGGCTCTCAAATGGTGGCTTAAGAACTCTCACAATGTTCACCTTTTGACAATCCACTGGTGATCCACCGAAACCCTCCTCTAAACTCCCTTTATATATCCCTAGGGTATAATAGGTGTGACCATTGAGGAGTTCTTAAAATATATGAATCCCGATTTTAACAGAATTCATATCACATTACAACTCTATGCAATTAATGCGCCAAACCCTAGTAGGTGTGTGTCACATCCTACTAGCCTTCATCGCATCCAAGTAGGCCCTGCTCCGCACGACCGAGCTTCCACCTGAAGACTGAGAGATCCGAAGTGCTGACCGAAGCTGTTCGACTCACTGGGTAGGTCGAACTGTAGAGCTGTCGATCTATCTGAGCCGCTGACCCTCACGACCGAGAGTCCAATGCGCTGCTGAAGTCTCATATCTCGGCATTCGACCTATTTGACTTGTACCGAGTCAGATGAGTCGAATCCAAGCACAGACGAGGTATCTTGACACAAGATAGCTCGACTGAATAACCAATGAAACATCAACGCCAAAATCGAGCCAACTACCACAAATATCCACCTTGGCGCGATTAAGGCCTCCGTCACACGAACGACTGTCCACGCATCGCCTTGGTCGAGCCACATCTAGTGTTCCCGCCATTTTGCTCCGAAGAGTACAATGCCCCTCCGGGCTTCGACTGGCTCCACCGAGCCACAAATGCCCCTCCAAGGACCGACACCAACTTCATCGCGGAACCACATTGAGCAAGTTCAAACAGTGCATGAACTTGACTTCCGATACAACCTTCGTCAGCATGTTCGACGGGTTGTCTTCTATTTCGATCTTCAACAAGTTGATGTCATCTTCTTCTTCTCCCACATAGTCCCTGACAAAGTGAAATCTCACATCAAAATGCTTGGTGCGAGAATGGAAGACCTAATTCTTAGCAAAGTGCACGGCATTCTAGCTATCACAATGGACCTCATAATTCTTCTGGTAGACTCCCAGGTCATCCATCAAGCTCATCAGCCATATCGTCTCCTTCACCGCTTCAGTCAATGCCGTATACTCTGCCTCCGTAGTAGACAGGACCACCGTAGACTGAAGGTTGCTCCGCTAACAAATAGAATCGCCAGACAGGGTGAAGATGTAGCCTATCATCGATCGCCTCCCATCCAAGTCGTCTGCACAGTCGAAATCGACATAGCCAACAGTGTGTGAACCATGAACACTTCGGTTATAAGTCAATCCAACATCGACTGTGTCATTGATGTACCTCATTATCCATTGCACTGCTCGCCAGTGCTCCGTTCCCGGATTGTGCATGTTCCTACTCACCATGCTGACCGCATATGATAGGTCGGGTCGGATACATACCATAACGTACATCAAGGCTCCTACCACAGTGGCATATGGTATGCTCTCTATGAGCTTCTTCTCTACTTCGTTCTTCGGGCAATGCTCGGCACAGAGCTTAAAGTGAGGTGCGAGCGGTGTAGCTACGGACTTCATCTTCTCACAGCCAAATATCTGTATAACAGACTTCAAATAGCGACTCTGTGAAAGATGAATTGTACCTCCACTTCGATCTCTTTGATCTCCGTCCCAAGAATCCTCTGTGCTTCGTCTAAATCCTTCATCTCAAATGTACAACTGAGCTGAGACTTCAATCTTCGATTCTCCTCTTTATTCGATGAATCAATGAGCATATCATCAACAGAAAGTAGAAGATAGCTGAAGGACTCATCATCCAATTCCCGATAGAACACACAATGATCATAGGGGCTGCAAACATACCCTTGATCATCCGTCATAAAGCGTTCGAAATGCTTATACCATTGTCTCGGCGACTGCTTCAATCCGTAAAGCGACTTCTTCAGCCTACATGCAAGACCGTCATCGCTCCATAGCCATCGGGCTAAGTCATTTAGATCTCCTCGAGCTCTCCATGCAAGAGTATCGTCTTGACATCTAGTTGCACCAGTTTAAGGTTGAACTAAGCAATTAACGCCAACAGGATTCGAATCGAGCAATGCTACACCACCGAAGAGAAGACCTCATTGTAATTAATGCCTTCCCTCTGTGCAAAGCCCTTCGCTACGAAGCGATCTTTGTAGCGAACATCTCCTGATTCGGCTCCATCCTTCTTGGTATAGACCCACTTATACTCAATTACGTTCTTGTCCTTCGAAAGCTCCACGAGATACCATGTCTCATTATTTCTCAGCGATTCCATCTCCTCATCCATCGCGCTTCTCCATCGCTTCGGGTCTTCAGATTGCTCCACCTCTGCGAAAGAAGTGGGAATGTCTTACATACAGTGGGAGAAGCGAACGAGACCATCTCCGTCGACTGTGTCATTGATGCTCAGTATCCATTGCACTGCTCGCCAGTGCTCCTTTCCCAGATTGTGCATGTACTTACTCACCATGATGATTGCATGTGATAGGTCGGGTCGGGTACATACCATAACGTACATCAAGACTCCTACCGCATTGGCATACTATATGAGCTTCTTCTCTACTTCGTACTTCGGGCAATGCTCGACACGGAGCTTGAAGTGAGGTGCGATCGGAGTAGCTACGAACTTCATCTTCTCACAGCCAAATATCTGTATAACAGACTTCAAATAGCAACACTGTGAAAGATGAACTGTACCTCCACTTCGATCTCTTGTGATCTCCATCCCAAGAATCCTCTGTGCTTCGTCTAAATCCTTCATCTCAAATGTACAACTGAGCTGAGACTTCAAGCTTCGATTCTCCTCTTTATTCGATGAATCAATGAGCTTATCATCAACAGAAAGCAGAAGATAGATGAAGGACCCATCATCCAATTTCCGATAGAACACGCAATGATCATAAGGGATGCGAACATACCCTTGATCATCTGTCATAAAGCGTTCGAAACGCTTATACAATTGTCTCGGTGACTGCTTCAGCCCGTAAAGCGACTTCTTCAGCCTACATGCAAGATCGTCATCGCTCCATAGCCATCGGGCTGAGTCATATAGATCTCCTCGAGCTCTCAATGCAAGAATGTCGTCTTGACATTTAGTTGCACCAGTTTAAGGTTGAAATGAGCAATTAACGCCAACAGGATTCGAATCGAGCAATGATTCACCACCGGAGAGAAGACCTCATTGCAATTAATGCCTTCCCTCTGTGCAAAGCCCTTCGCTACGAAGCGATCTTTGTAGCGAACATCTCCTGATTCGGCTCCATCCTTCTTGGTATAGACCCACTTACACTCAATTACGTTCTTGTCCTTCGGAAGCTCCACGAGATACCATGTCTCATTATTTCTCAGCGATTCCATCTCCTCATCCATCGTGCTTCTCCACCGCTCTGGGCTTTCAGATTGATCCACCTCTGCGAAAGAAGTGGGAATGTCTTACTTACAGCGGGAAAAGCGAACGAGATCATCTCCGTGTACCATGCTGGTCACCGTATCTCACGCTTTGGTCTCAATGTTGCTAAGGAATCATTCGGCTGAGTCATCTGTGGAGACGAGCTATCTCCACCATCCGAACTTGAAGCACCAACTTCACCAGCGTCTGTTTGGGAGTACATCTTCTGCAGCCTCTGGTGTGGGTCAGTCTGAGTCAGTGACCGACCGATTTGGAACCTCAGACACGTTGTCGTAGACCTGCTTCAGCTGTGTCTGCTTGGTCTCCACTCATGGTTCATGATCCTTCAGTAACGCCGACTCATCAAACGTTACATCTCTGCTCACAATCACTTTCTTCTGTGTCGGACACCATAATCGGTATCCCTTGACACCATTGCTAAAGCTCAAGAAGATGGCTTTCTTGGCTCGAGCATCGAGTTTGTCTTCCTTCACGAAATAGTAGCTCAGACAACCCTAAACTTGCAGTGATCCATAGTTGGAGACTGGCTTTTCCGACCAGCCCTCCAATGGAGGTCGTCCTTTTATTGCAGCAACTAGTAGCCGATTGACCAAGTAGGTCGGTACGACAGGGCCTCTGCCCAAAACTCCTTCGATAGGTCTGTTGTTGACAACATGCATCGGACTTTCTCCAGCAAAGTCCGATTCATCCTCTCAGCTACCCCATCCTGCTGCGGCGTACCACTCACAGTGAAGTGTCTCTGAATCCCTTCTGATCTGCAGTACTTCTCGAAGAGATCCGACCTATATTCTTCACCGTTGTCACTTCGGAGACGCCTGACCTTCCGACCAGTCTGAGTCTTAACCAGCTTCTTCTACTCGATGAAAGTGCTAAGAACTTAGACTTTTGACTTCAAAGGAAACACCCACACCATGCATGAGAAATCGTCAATGAACGACACAAAGTAGTTCTTCTCTCCCAATGTGGCCGACCTACTCGGCCACCATACGTCGGTGTGTACATAGTCAAGCGCTCTCTTCATACTGTGGATGGCCGTCCCAAATGAAGCACGTGTCTGTTTCCCAAACACACAGTGCTCGCAGAACTCGATCTTCCCGGTCTTAACGCCCTTCAGACAATCTCCCACGATCAGCTTCTGCAAAGCTTTCTCGTCCACATGCCCGAGACGCATGTGCCACAACAATGAGTCATTCCGATCAGCCGCACAGGTCAGAGCTGCTGTGCCAGCTACGACCAAGCCATCCAAGTAATAGAGGTTGCCTCTGAGAGCTCCATTCTCCATGGTCACTAGACAGCCCTTGGCTTCGAGTGAGCCGAGCGATATGAGATTACGCTTTAGGTCGGAAACATAGCGTACCTCATCAATGTCTCGTGTAACATCGTCACTCATCTTCATCTACACTGTCCCAATCCCTGCAATGCTGCAAGACCGTACTCTTACCCCTTCGCAGAAAGACGTAAAGTACTCTCGATGTGGTATCATATGGAATGAGCACCCAGAGTCGAGCACCCAACCATCTGACGACACGCCCTCGGAAGCACCAACCAGAACCCATTCCTCGACCTCAATGCCCTTCGTGACGTTGGCTATTGCGTCGTGCTTCTTCTTCGCTTCTAATCTCTGACCACATGTCCTCTTTCTCTACAAAAAGAACATTGGTCCTTCGCCAGCTTCTTTCGATGAGGGCCTCTGCTCTTGTCTCTGTACTTGGATCAGAAATACCCCTTCTGTGTTCCACCCTTCTCTCCAATATGACCTCTCACCATCGTGAGAGCGTCTCTAGCTCGGCTTTCGGTGTCCCCATCGTTCTTCCTGAACGTGTTGCTCGTCAGAGTGCTGGACTCCTCTTTAAATGTGATCGATTCCTTACCATAGGTAACAACTGACACCATGTACTCATACTCAATGGGTAGAGAGTTGAGGAGAATCATCGCATTGTCTTCATCGTTGACCTTCACGTCGACATTCCTCATGTCAGTAAGCAGCTTGTTGTAGTAGTCGAGATGTTGCTCCATAAAAACACCCTCGGCTAACTTCAAACCAAAAAGCTTCTTCTTCAAGTATATCTGGTTCTGGATGTTCTTCTTCATGTACTTGTCGCCGAGCTCCTTCCAAATCTTACTTGCACTTGTCTCCTCCATGTATGGATATTTATTCTCCTTCGACATATACAGGATGGTACCACTTGCATTCAGAGTTCTCCATACCAAATCAGACATGTCCGTCGGCTTCTCGTCCAATGCGATATCTTGACCAAGTTGGTTCTCCAAGACTTCGTATCTCCACATAATCAAGTTGATCTTTCCATCAAACTTCTCAATTTCGAACTTCGTGTTGGACACGATAGTTCGACTAACTGGAGCATGCATGTCGGAAGTCGACACCTTTGAGGAACTGTCATCACCACTGTTACTCATCTTCGCCTACTATGCTGATCTTCAACACCGTACAGCTATGATACCAATTTGATGTGCGTCAACGCACACCACAGCAGAATACACAAGATCGTCGAGGATCAAGAACAAGGACAAGCAAAACAAGCAAACGAAAAGCATTAAGAGAGATAACTTTAGGCCGTCGGCTGGCCAAGGGAACACCAAAGAGCTTTATTACAAAAGGAAAAAAAGAATACAAATCTTCTCTTCACAAATGAAGAAGAAGCACACGACAGTCTCTCTAAAAGCGCATAACAATATTTCTCAAAGTTGGCTCTCACAAATAGCGGCTCAAGAACTCTCATCACATATAGCGACTCAAGAACTCTCACAATGTTCACCTTTTAGTGATCCACTGGTGATCCAGCAAAACCCTACTCTAAAACTCCCAATATTTATCCCTAGGGTACAATAGGTGCCATCATTGAGGAGTCCCTAAAAGATATGAAACCCAACTTTAACAGAATTACTATCATATCACAACTCTACGCAATTAATGTGCCAAACCCTAGTAAGCGTGCGTCGCACCCTACTAGCCTCCGTCGCATCCAAGTAGGCCCTGCTCCGCACAACCGAGTTTCTTCCTGAAAACCGAGCGATCTGAAGTGCTGACCCAAACTGTTCGACCTACGGGGGTAAGTCGAACAGTAGAGCTGCCGATCCATCTGAGCTGCCGACCCTCGCGACCGAGAGTCCAATGCGCTACTGAATTCACATAGCTCGGCATTCGACTATCTAACTTGTGACGAGTCAGATGAGTCGTATCCGAGCGCAGACGAGCTATCTCGGTACAAGATAGCTCGGCTGAATAACCAATGACTCATCAGTGCCAAAATCAAGCCAACTACCACATACAAAACCTTACTAACCATGGTCCCTAAATGTCCTAATCCTCTCACTTGAGAATCATTAGATAGAGACATCCTACAATATTAAAATAATTACAACAATAATGTCTTTCGTAAGGATGAAAGAAACTAATTTGGCATGAACACCTCATAAGTACTTACATTATTATAAGGGCATCTGCATGAGCATTGAATAAACAGCAAAAAAGCTGGACAGAACTTTCCAGCATCTTCACTATTTCTCACAATTCTATTATGGAAGGAAACTTTTTATTGTCGAGAAAAAATACTTAATTTAAAATGTTGAAAGCGATGACAGAAAACTTGAGAAGTTAACCAGCGAACATTAACTATAATGCAATAACATCTGATGCATCCTTAGATACACATAAACCATGTAATCGGAAATCAATTTGAACAAGTTGCATACCTGATCAAATAAAGCTGAGTTCAGATTTACATTGTATTCTATATTCATATCTTTTAAGCCACTGCTGAAAGCCTTGCTAAATGGGAGTGCCCACCTCCAGAGATCTGCATCCTCAATAAATTTGAAAAGCCTATTCACCCTTTCAATATCACCATCCGGGACAAGTTTAGCTCCAACACCAACAGTGTCACCCCTTTCATGGTCCCTTGAAACATTGTTTTTTCCTAAAAGCTTTTCTCTGAAGTAGTCATATGCAATTGTAGCCCCACTTCTCTTCATATCTATTACCTTAGTCACATTTTTGCCAACGGAAGCATGTCCAGATAAAGCTTCAAATGCAGTTTTATGATGATCTAGGATTGTCACACTAGAAACAAGACATGAGAAAAAGACAATTAATTAAAATAAGTTACATAAACAACCAGGAAGATAATTCATAATGATAAACTACAATCCCGTACTAGCAATGTACTAGCAATTTACGTAAAATGTGGAAGGGATAGAGTATCAGAAAAAATAAAATTAATTGGCACCAATGACAAAAGTCAAAGCATACATGCTAATGAACTTTTGAATGTAAACATGGCATTCATGCTGTTATGAAAAAGATAACGAGATTAAAACTGAAGACTGCTTGGATAGGCATGAACATATGTGATAAGCACACAATAGGAGGTTAATAAGGGCTATGTGGCAAACCTCCCAACTTTTGGAGATATTTCGGCAACAAACCCAGGTGGTCCCACAAAATCTAGAAGATAGACATTGCTTAGTTCATCCACTGGAAGATTATCAGCCCTGAAATCGGAAGAGAAAAGAAATTTATAGGTTAAACCCAGGTTCAGACCAGAAGTTTGGATTGAAGACAGATCATACATGTTTCCAATTTTAGCGCCACTATATCACCATGTAATTTCATTTACAGGTAACAGACAACATAAAACCCTGAGCAAACAACTAAATAATCTAATGCTTAATGAATTCATCATAAACAGAGACACTTAGGAAACTATTAAATGACATTTTCCCGTAGGTAGCTTACACGTGAGCAGGTTCTCTTAATGACATCATTCGTCCACACAAAAATATAAAATGGTGAATTTTGAGGACAATGACTTAGTCTTCATGCTTCAAATGTGAAGCAGATAAAAGAGATAAACAAGCAAGTGACACGAAAATGATAGTCCAATGTATGCATCCTTCAGATCCCTTGATCAATCCTGATGAGTGTGGAACTGAAACATATATGAACAAACATGACAAAGTATAGGAGGTTGTATAGGACGTTTATCTCAATAGCATATTAACACATCAGACCAACGTCCTTGCCACAATAAATTTTGCTTCACATTCTTTTCTATTTACAATTTGGGCAGCCTAAAAACACCTATATCTGCCTAGTGCTTGGAACAGTAGTACCTCTAGAAGAAGCTCTCCTTGCCCTACCCATTTTCATCACTAAGTATGTGTGTGTTCTTCCATTCACACAAAAAGCATCAAACTTTCAAAGAGAAAACAACAGATTTAATTGCTTACAAACATAAGATTCACAAACAACATATAGAGCCAGAAGCATATTTTTGGACTTTAAAGGAATAGTGAAATTCTCCTGAATTCTATCTTAAGACTGCAAAATTTGTTAGAAACTACACCTAAGATTGAGAGATTTCTCTTTACATCTTTATTTTCACGTGGTGTTATACCACACTAAAGATTGTCTACAAACCCAATATGAAAAGGTCCAATGACCGAACTCGCAAATAACCATAATAGACCAAGCCCACTTAAAAGGATACACATCTTACAACAAGTGAAGTTACTAAAATACCATTAGGCTACACCTATAAATAACCATCCTCTCAATAGAGGATATAACCTATTCTATTCTCCTAGTTCTTTCTTTACTTTTTAAGATTACATATTGTATCTCTCAAGTTCTAATTTGAGCGTCAGAGGAGTCGAAACCAGGACCATCATTCTAAGTTCTACTCGATAATGCTTTAACTGCCTATAATCTATAATGTGCAGATTACAAGACAAATAGGGAAAATGCATATCCACCCTAACCAGATCCCAGCCTATTCAGATCCATCTACTCGTTATGTCATCATTATCGCATGTAGGAACATAGAAATCATTATGTATAATAAATAAAACACATGAAGAAGGGCCCAATCGAATAAAAAAGAGCATGACAGCCACAACCCTATAAGACGGGAATGATGGTGAACATGGCTTTCTAATGACACCTCTACCCCGCCTCTAGGGTATGTGACGTTGGAAACGTTCAACGACTATAAAGATAGTTGCATGGCATTTCGTTATAATGCAAGTACTACATCAACAGGCCTACTACAATATTCAGCACACTATACAACAGCAGCAGCAGAGTCATGACTTCATCGAGCAAAATGCTGATGGGACACGGGTCTATGTCTGTAGGAAGGCCCGCGCCCAAGCCCAAGCCGCCGGCCCACCAAGCCCACGTGCGCGCCCCCCTTGCCTCGAAACCCGAATTTCTATTATTTATATGGAGGCTAGCCGTTGTTTGGTCTTTATGCTATTATTTTGATATTGGTATGAGTTCATAGTTTAAACGAGTGCGGACGTTCTCTATTGGCGTCTTGGGAGGAGAGTACACCTATTTTGTATCCAATTATCTAGATTTGCTTTATTCTCTTCTATAAAAATTGCAACTTGCTTTCGGAACCTATCAATTTGGTATCAGGACACGTGACGATCCATGGCGGCGCCGACAACAAGATCGAAGTATAAATTCGACACCTTGGAGGAAATTGAAGGGGTGAAGAAATCACACGAAGAGACAATGAAGGCGGTGAAGTCATTGACGGATTCCATCAAGATATTGGCGGATAATCAATCCAAGCAAGGCGAACAATTGGCGAAGCTTCTCTCCCAAGGGTCGACGAGTCACACCATGGAGGAAACCCTAAATCGACATCAAAGGCGACACCTTTGAAGAATGGGAAGGAGAAAGACGAGGTTTTTGACACGGATCGACCATTTGAGGAAGAGGAATTTGGGGAAGATGAGGGCAAGGAGCCAGAAAGGGCCGATTATCGCGAGGAGGTGCGACGAAGGGCGGTGGAATCTCAGGGGGGGCGGCCTTAGCCACCCCTTTCAGACGGCGCGACCAAGGGCGGAGGGGCGGCCGAACCCCCACAACCCACCTGGGGGCCGGCCGCCGCTGGATTGGGGCGGGGAGGCTCCCCCGCCTTCAGCGAGGCGCGGCCGGGCTGGCCGGGCCCTGCCGGCCATCGGCAGGGTCCACCGACCCTGCCGGAACCCCGGCAGGACCTGCCGGCCCTGTCAGACCCCCGGCAGGGTCTGTCGGCCCTCCGGCAGCCCCGAAGGGCCCCGCCGGAGTTCGGCTACAGCCAGGGTACCCACTGGCAGCCGCCAGAAGGGAGACGCGCACAGACAGGGCCCCGATGATGATTTTGGGCCTTTGGGACAGCGACAAGCGGTGGAGGACCAGTATTACGGAGACGGACGGGGTAGAGATTATTATTACGACGGCGAGGAGGTTACGAGGTTAAGTTTGGCGATGATGCAGGTTGGGATGACTTCGATGGCAGGCGTGGAGTTCACCGAGTGGACTATGGGGGCCGCAGAGAAGTGCCACCTAGACAGTACGAGACCCAGGATGAGAGGTGACAGCACTATCACCAGCCTCGCCGCCCGTAGGGGATGCCCGATCAGGGACACTTTGGTGGGGACTGCAAGGTACAGAAGCTGGAGATGCCGCTGTTCAGGGGGGAGGATCCACATGCCTGGTTGTTCACGACGGAGAGATACTTTACAGCGCACCACATGACCGATGCTCAGAAGTTGGAGGCAGCTGGTATATGCATGGAGGGGAGAGCTCTGGGTTGGTACCAGTGGAAGGAGAGGAGGCGGCAGATTCGTGACTGGGAGGAGCTGAAGGACCTGATTCTGGAGAAATTCGGGGATCCCCGCTTGGGAAACCTTCACGAGCAGCTATACGCCCTCAGGCAGGAGGGACCAGTACGGGAGTACATCGAGAGGTTCGAGACCTTGGCAGGAAGAGTACATAGCGTATCAGACGAGTCACTGGAGGGCACCTTCCTGAAGGGGCTGAGACCCAGCCTTCGAGTCGCAGTGAGGCCCAACAAGCCCAGGGGACTTTCTGAGGTCAGAGAGATGGTGCAGATGATAGAGGACGCTCAGACAGAGGATATGAGAGTCAGGAGCGGCTACAGTGGCCAGATACAGATAGGCACCCCGCCTGGAGCTGGAGGAGCCGGGACCACCACGGGGGCGGTCCAGACGAGCAGGGAGAAGACGGTGGAGAAGAGTACCGCTACCCCAGCAGGAGGAAAGTTCAAGAGGATGACGGATGCTGATATGAGGAGAAAGCGTCAGAAGGGCTTATGTTTCCGGTGTAATAAGAGGTTCACGCCAGGCCACAGGTGTGCGGGACGCAAGTTACAGGTTCTGCTGCTGGAGGATAACGACGTGGACGGGGATGTCGAGGACGAGAGTGCTGGGCAGGAGGAGGAGGAGCCTGAGGGCCATCAGCTAGACGTGGCATAGGTGTCCCTTAACTCTGTGGTAGGGTTCACCCCGAACCACACCATGAAGTTGAGGGGCGAGATCGGCGAGCAGGAGGTGATTGTGCTGATTAACATTGGGGTGACCCACAATTTCATTTCCAGGAGAGTAGTGGACCAGCAGGGACTACAGTTGACCGACTGCGGGAGTTTCAGTATGATGATGGGCACGGAGAATGAGAGTAGTCGGGAAGTCTGCAGGGGGTTGGTGCTGACCTTACAGTGGATACAGGTGATGGCAGTCTTTCTACCTCTGGACTTGGGGAGCACAGATGTCATCCTAGGCATGACTTGGTTGCAGACACTGGAGGTGATGACAGTGAACTGGAAGCTTCTGCGGATGGAGTTCCAGGATGAGGGGAGGTCGGTGATAGACCCGCATGGGTCTATACATGGGCTGGGCCCATTAGTGGCCGCCGGCCCTCCTTTTGGGTTGCTTGTGTGCGCGCGCCCTTGAGCACAAAACCCTAGTTTATTTTATAAATAGGGCTAGTCGTCATGTGTAGCATTTATGCTTGATATTGAGATTATTCTATTGAGCGTCATTAGGAGTAGTTCTTAGATTAAACGAGTGCGGACGTCCTCTAGGCGTCTTGGGAGGAGAGCTCACCTCTTTTGTGCTCAACTATCTTGTTATTCCTTTGAATTCTCTATAAAAATTGTCTTTTTATCTTGGATCCTAACATTTTGGTATCAGAGCACGTGACGATCCATGGCGGCTACGACAAGATCCCACGACAAAATCGAAGCTTTGGAGGCGAAATTCACGAGTGAAATTGACGGGATCAAGAAATCTTTGGTGGCAAACGATGAATCTATGGCCAAATTGACGGCTTCCATCAACCAATTGACGGCAAATCAAGCGAAGCATGATGACCAATTCGCGCAAATGATGGAAACCCTAAATCAATTGGCGGTGAATAACAAAGGGGAGGGAAGCCCTAAATTGGGGGGAAAAGGCGGCACCTTTGAAGAAAGAGAAGGAAAAAGAGGAGATTTTGACCCAAAATCAACCCTTTTGGTGGAGGAAATGGATGATGAAGATGACGAGGAGCCATGGCGAGTGGATTATCGCGAGGAGGCACAGCGGAAGGCGTTGGAGAGCCAAAAGGGAGGCGGAGGCCCTAGCCGCAGCAATTGGGGACGCCACGTGCAAGAGGGTGGCCGGCCGGACCCCCACAGCAGCCGAGGGGGTCGGCCGACCCAGGAGAGGGGCGGGGGGCTCCCCCCCCCCCCCCCCGCCTGTGCTGGGCCCCGATAGGGGGGCCCAGGCCCTGCCGGGGCTCGGCAGGGCCCGGTGACCCTGTCGGACCTCCAGCAGGGCCCGCCGGCCCTGCCGGAAGCCCGACAGGGCCTGCCGCCCCTCCGGGGGGCTCGGAGGGGGCCGTTCAACCAGCGCGAGGGGCCGGAGGCCCCCGGCAGCCGCCAGGGGGCGACGGGGCCCACGGCCGAGGCCGCCAGGGGCGGGAACCCCCCTGGCAGCCTCCCGAGGGGTATGGAGCGCGCGGACAGCCCCCGGATGATTTTTTCAGCGGACAGCGGCCGAGGAGGGCTATGGGCAGATTTCGGGAGACGTCTTTGACCCTCTGGAGCGGCGACCAGCAGCAGCAGACCCTTTCTACGGCGACGGACGCGGGAGAGATTATTATTCTGACGGTAGGGGTGGCTACGAGGCAGAGTTCGGCGACGACGCAGGTTGGGACGATTTTGAGGGCCGACGCGGAGATCACCATGGGGACCATGGGGGTCGCGGAGGGCCACCTAGGCACTAAGAGCCACTGGACGAGAGGCGTCAGCATTACCGTCCGCAGCATAGAGAGGAGGGGAGGCCTGAGCAGGGACGTTTTGGAGGGGATTGCCGCGTCCGGAAGCTGAAGATGCCGCTATTTTCCGGGGAGGACCCACACGCCTGGCTATTTACCGCAGAGAGATACTTCACGGCACATCACATGACCGAGGCCCAGAAGCTGGAGGCGGCGGCGATCTGCATGAAGGGACGTGCCTTGGGATGGTTCCAGTAGAAGGAGAGGCGGCAGCAGATTAGGAGCTGGGAGGAGCTGAAGGACATGGTTCTGGAGAAGTTTCGAGACCCTCGCTTGGGGAACCTACACGAGCAGCTATTTGCCCTCAGGCAGGAGGAGCCGGTGCGGGAGTACATTGAAAAATTTGAGACGCTGGCGGGGCGAGTTCATGGGGTGTCGGACGAGTCGCTGGAGGGCACCTTTTTGAAGGGGCTGCGACCTAGCCTTCGAGCTGTGGTGAGGCCATACAAGCATCGAGGGCTTTCAGAGGTCATCGAGATGGCGCAGATGGTGGAGGACTCTCGCACTGAGGATAGGAGAGGCGGGAGCAGCTACAGTGGACAGTTACAGCGGGGCACCACGTCTGGAGCCGGGGGAGCAGGGGGCACGACTGAGGCAGTTCCGGCAGGACTTGAGAAGACGGGTGAGCAGACCAATCCACCATCGGCCGGTGGTCCATTCCGAATGATGACCGACGTAGAGATGAGAGAGAAAAGGCAAAAGGGGCTCTGTTTCAGATGCGACGAGCGATTCACTCATGGGCACCGTTGCGTGGATCGGAAGCTGCAGGTGTTGATAGCGGAAGCCGATGAGGACGATGACGTGGAAGACGAATGCATCGGAGGGGAGGACGACTCCCACTCGGAGTAGCGCCGCCAGTACTTACACCACCTTGAGGACAAGGTGGTTCTTTGGGGGGAGTATTGATAGACCCGCCTGGGTCTATACATGGGCTGGGCCCATTAGTGGCCGCCGACCCTCCTTTTGGGTTGCTTGTGCGCGTGCGCCCTTGAGCACAAAACCCTAGTTTATTTTATAAATAGGGCAAGCCGTCATGTGTAGGATTTATGCTTGATATTGAGATTATTCTATTGAGCATCATTATGAGTAGTACTTAGATTAAACGAGTGCGGACGTCCTCTAGGCGTCTTGGGAGGAGAGCACACCTCTTTTGTGCTCAACTATCTTGTTATTCCTTTGAATTCTCTATAAAAATTGTCTTTTTATCTTGGATCCTAACAGTCGGTCACTCTACATGGGGATCCCAACCTTTACAGAGCGGTAGTATCATTGAAGACCATGCTGAGGACCTTACAGTCTGAGAGTGGTGGGTACTTGGTTGAGCTGTATACCATGACAGATGGAGGAGGCATAGAGACCAGTGAAGAGCATACAGTGTCGGGGGAGGTGCAGCAGATGTTGGCACAGTTTGAGGAGGTTTTTCAGGAGCATCGGGGTCTGCCACCGCCGAGGGACCATGAGCACGCCATTGTACTGTGGGAGGGTGTTTCCCACATCAATGTCAGACCCTATCGGTACCCCCAGCACCAGAAGGACGAGATTAAGAGGATGGTAGCCGAGATGGTGGAGGCAGGAGTGATTCAGCCTAGTGTGAGCCCATTCTCTAGCCCCGTGCTCCTGGTGAAGAAGGATTGGAGCTGGCGCTTCTGTGTGAACTACCGAGCCTTGAACAAAGAGACAGTGCCAGATAAGTTTCCCATACCGGTGATAGACGAGCTCCTGAACGAGTTACATGGATCAGCCTGGTTCAGTAAGATAGATCTCAAGTCAGGCTACCATCAGATCAGGATGCGACGGGAGGATGTATCCAAGACGGCGTTCAGGACACATGAGGGCCACTACGAGTTTCTCGTCATGCCTTTTGGCTTGACGAACGCACCAGCCACCTTCCAGTCCCTTATGAACAAGGTATTCTGTCTGTACCTGAGGCGATTTGTACTTGTTTTCTTTGACGATATACTAGTGTACAGTCGCACCTTGGAGGAGCACTTAGACCATCTGCAGGTGGTGTTTACGGAGTTGCAGTACCATCAGCTGGTGGCGAACAGGAAGAAGTGCCTATTTGGGCAGATACAGGTTGGAGTACCTAGGACATGTGGTGTCAGCAGATGGGGTGGCAGCAGACAGGGAAAAGATCGCAGCGATGCTGGACTGGCCGTGCCCTACCACTCTCAGGGGGGCTGCGGGGGTTTCTAGGGTTGACAGGTTACTACCGCAGGTTTGTGGAGGGATATGGGACGATCGCATGGCCGTTGACCAAGCTATTGAAGAAGGACCAGTTCCACTAGGGGAGGAGGCGACGACAGCTTTTGAGGCTCTGAAGAGGGCCATGACTACAGTGCCAGTCTTGGTACTACCAGACTTTTCCAGACCCTTTGTGGTGGAGGCGGATGCGTCAGGGCACGGGCTAGGGGCCGTGCTGATGCAGGAGCAGCGGCTTATTGCATACTTCAGCCAGGTGGTGACAGCTAGAGGCCGGCTGCGGTCGGTCTACGAGAGTGAGCTGATGGCCATAGTCTTGGCAATTCAAAAATGGAGGACGTACTTGTTGGGCAGAGTTTCATGGTACGCACCGATCAGCGGAGCCTGAAGTATCTATTAGAGCAGCGGATGGTAGCAGAGGAGCATCAAAAGTGGCTGCGAAAGCTGATGGGGTACAGATTTGAGATCGAGTATCGCCCGGGACTGGAGAACAAAGCGGCTGATGCCTTATCACGGCGAGAGGAGGCGGAGCTGGACGCACTAGCAGTGTCTGTACTATAGGACTGGGGGCCACTACAGCAGGAGGTGGAGCAGGACCCGGAGTTAGCAGGCATACGAGAGGCTCTTCTGCAGGGGTCGACTGATTTCCGGGGTATTCTCTTCAGGATGGACGGCTGCTATAATGGGGAAAACATGTGCTGCCGAGGACATCCGCATTTCTACCGGCCATTCTTCAGGAGTTTCACAGGCCACAGCAGTGCCATCGGAGGACATTCTGGGGTCCTCAAGACCTACCGGAGACTGACGAGGGAGGTCTACTGAAAGGAGGTGAAGAAGGAGGTGGCAAGGATGGTAGCAAAATGTGACGTGTGCCCGCGTCACAAGTATCAGGCGATGTCACCAGGAGGACTACTATAGCCGATGTCCTTGCCAGATCGAGTATGGGAGGACCTCTCCATGGACTTCATCGATGGATTGCCGAAGTCGGGTGGTTATACAGTCATATTTATTGTGGTCGACCGCCTCAGCAAGTATGCACACTTTGTTCCGCTTCGGCATCCTTACAGCGCAGTGTCGGTGGCAGAGTTATTTTTGAGGGAGATCATTCGGCTGCATGGACCCCCAAAGTCCATAGTCTCGGACCGAGACAAGGTATTCCAGAGTAGGTTCTGACAGGAGCAGTTCAGGATGCAGGGAACGGTGTTGAAACGTAGCACAGCCTACCACCCTCAGACTGATGGCCAGACGGAGGTGGTAAACAGGAGCGTGGAGACTTACATGCGGTGCTTCATTTCAGATAATCACACGGAGTGGGCTCGTTGGATGGCATGGGCGGAATACTGGTATAACACTTCATATCACACGGCAGCACAGACGACATCCTTCAGGATTCTTTATGGCAGGGACCCCCTCACTTACTACATTATGGGCATGAGACGGTGCCAGTTTCGGATGTGGAGCAGTACTTGGCGGAAAGGGATCGGGTTTTGAAGGAGCTGAAGCTCCATTTGGCAAGGGCGCAGCAGGTCACGAAGGCGAGAGCAGACTTGCACCGTCGTGATGTACAATTCGCGGTGGGGGACATGGTTTACTTGAAACTGTGACCTTACAGGCAGAGATCTGTGGCTCACAGAAGGAATGAGAAACTGGCACCACGATACTATGGACCCTTCGAGGTTGAGGCGAGGTTTGGACAGGTGGCCTACAGATTGAGATTGCCCAGGATCGGTTATCCACCCAGTGTCATGTTTTACAGTTGTGCCAGGCTATTAGCAACCACACACCTTCCCCTTCCCTACCGGAGACCCTTGCTGCTGATATGGAGGTGAGGCTGAAGCCCGATGCGTTAAAAGGAGTTCGGCGGGGAGACACATGAGAGCGTCAGGTGTTGCTACAGTGGAAGGGATTGCCAGAGCATGAGAGCACATGGAAAGCTATGGACGAGATGGCGACTAGATTTTCAGACTTCCACCTTGAGAACAAGGTGACTCTTTGGGGGTATTGATAGGACGCGGGTCTATGTCCGTAGGAAGGCCCGCGCCCAAGCCCAAGCCGTCGGCCCACCAAGCCTACGCGCGCCCCCTTGCCTCGAAACCTTAATTTCTATTATTTATATGGGAGCTAGCCGTCGTTTGGTCTTTATGCTATTATTTTGATATTGGTGTGAGTTCATAGTTTAGACGAGTGCAGACGTCCTCTATTGGCGTCTTGGGAGGAGGGTACACCTATTTTGTATCCAATTATCTAGATTTGCTTTATTCTCTTCTATAAAAATTGCAACTTACTTTCGAAACCTATCAAACGCATACTTACATTATGCTCCTAATAACCATCTCATCTCTCAAATCAGCCATCCACCCATCAACTAAGGGGTGAAGATGGTCCTAGCCTGCATCCACATACTTCAAACCCAACGACTAAACTTTCTACACCCAATACAGATATGGAGCAGTATGACATAAGGTTGAAGTTGCTCCAAGACTGACTAAATGAGAAGAGACAAGGGAGAAGAAAAAGTCAATATATCTCAGCATCCAACTTCGTGAACCACCCTCCGAAAGGGATATAATGAAAGCCTCCGACCAAAAGACTTTCACCTCCTGAAGCTTAGGAGTATAATAGCATTAAAGATCATGTCTGATATGTGCATCAATACAGAGATGTCATTCAGCTTCATGAACTTAATGATGCAATAGAATATCATGCTTTCCCGAGCATGTTGTTGAAAGTAGCATACGACTGGTTTGGGACCCTCAAAACTGGAAGTATCTCCAGCTTCCGTTAGCAGTCTATTACAATAAGAAAAATGTAGCGCTCATCTATCCATCTTATCAGCATACAACAGGACGAGGTGAAGCCGTTGCGTAAGTATATAAAGCACTTCACTAATATCATGCTCGACATAAAATAGGTAAGTCTCAACAATACCACCTCGGTCTTGATAAATGGAACAACCAACTTGAATATTAAGCACCACCTAGTCACCACCGCATCTGACACAATGTGAATGACTTGATTATTTCTTAGGTTTACTCAACGGTAAGGAGCCTGAGATTTTATGCAAGACCCACAAGGTGGAGTGCAAGATGAAAGATGGATGTGGCCATAATGACCATAGAAAAGGCAACTTCGAGGCTAAGAGGGTCAATGGACTCTTCCTCCCCGATATGTTTCAAGCGTTTCATCCCTCTCAATGCACCTGGAGCCCATATCTTGATGCAGGTATAACTCAATGGATTCATATGCTAAGCACCATCGTCCATATAGAAATAATAAAAAGAGAAGGGGCAAGAAGATGTACTACGAATACTATAGAGAACATGTGCATGCTACCAATAACTGCATGTAGCTTAAGAAAGATATTGTGATGTTGGTGCGACGTGGCTAAATAGCATGGAATTTTATGCAAGACTCGCAAGGAGGAATACGCTAAAAAGAGCCTGACCAACCGTAAAGGGAGGAATGACATAAAGACATATCAACCCACAACAATGAAAGATCAAATAGAATGAGATGGCATCACCTCCACTGTAATAGAGAGAAAGGGACATGAAGCCCTACTTTACCACTGCAGATGCTTCCCCAATTGGCAAGCTAAGGTACGATTGAAACATCTAAAGTCGTATAGGGACAAATGATTATGATGCAACCGCAATAGATACATGCACTATAGTAACAGATAATGTATAATGCTTCACTACACATTTGCATGGTATCCTATAAAGATATCCACGGGTAAGAGACAACCCCAGGCGATGTATCCCCTACTCAACGCCCACTCCTGAGCACCAATCATGTGGAAATGGATGCTTAGACAAATCACGCCAATGGAAAAATATATGAATGATGTAAAAGCCCAACATAATGCAAGTTGGAAGAAACATGTCCAACAACATACTGGCAGAATCTTACCTTGCAAACAATGTCCGCTGAAACCTACTAAGCAAAAGCCCAACATTTAACAACTTGGTAATAAATTCTCCAGCAGGTTAAGTAACCTGATAGAAGCACATCATGCAATGCTTACTAAGTAATAACGTAATAGAAGCTCGTTAGATACCAACTTAGTAAAAAGGTTGCCATGCAACATGCCTAACAATACCCTAGCAGAAAACTTCTCGACAGCAAAACCGTTGAAGTTCGTCAGACACCAACTTATTCAAAGCTGCATGGTACTGGCTGAAACTCCGCTACAACAACGTCTGCTATTTAGCAACCAACAGAAATTCACCAAACGAGTAAGCATGATGATGCCTGAAGGCAAGATCTCAACTATTATTAGTGCACAACATTATCAATGCTAAATGGAGAAGGAAGAGACAATTGACCAAAAGTCACAACGAGTTGGGAGGATACATAATATGCCTCGATAAAATTCTCAGAGATGTGTTGATTTACTACTCTCACTTCAAGAAAAATTGTATTGCAATGGAGGTCTCAGCCAAAGACTACTTATTTGTAAAATTTCATATCGAAGCAATATTCGTTAATCAACTGCTGACCAAGTGTATTACGAAGACAAAAGTGCAAAGAAGCCAAGTGGTCTACTCGAGTTGTCACCATGCACTTGGGAGACCTTAACCCATCTCTAGCCTGATTTCTTTGGTGAAAAAGAACTATAAAGCCTCGCCTTCTTTTGCTTTTAAGCAAGTTTTGCCCATGACACACATGCGACAGTGAATGGAAAAGCTTCGGCCTTACTTCATAATGATTAGACAGCATTACTTCATACGGCACGCCAAAGGCTTATGGTAATACTAAACTTGTTTGTTTCTGAATTCGTGTACGTGCTCGTTTGGGTAACCCTTTGGAATGCACGCATTGCCCTCAGACCCCTTTACTTCAGCGTTATGTCACTCTTACGCACGAGTGCTTGCTCTCTCACTCAGGTGCATCTTGGTATCAACATCATGCATGCATTCTTGCTCTTCTCGCGTGAATTCATCCATAATTCACCTTGTTAGGAAAGTGAGCTTGGAAAATGAAGAGAATTACACCCCTTTCCCTTGGGGTCAGGGAGTCACTCCTCCCAAACATGCACGAGTACAACCAGGGTACCCATCCACATGCCAAGGGGAGCCAGTGTCCCCTCACAAATCGAAATTTTCTTATTCTATTCTACATTATAACGAGTAGTTTGAATTTTTGGGTTATCTTTTCGATGTTCAATCGGACGCTCCGACTTGTTCTCTCAAAGAGAAGTACTCCGTCCATCCAATGCAGTGGAGCCGTATTACCCCCACCATCCAATGCAGTGGAGCCGTGATACCCCTACCCTAAGCTAGGGGGCCGGGGTACCCCACCCCCAGGCAGGTGCAAGCTATAGTACCCCCTCGTCCTAACACCTTTTTGTCATGCTTTCATGCCAAGGTGTTGATCGTCTTAAGACCTTCCATCCTCCACGTGTTTACCCATCCAGACATCCTAGGCCTTGCGCTCATAAAGAAGAAATTTGACCCGCCCCTTGCCATGCACCAAAGGAGCCGAAGTACCCACATGCAAGTGCGAGCATGAGTAACATGCCCACTATGCGGGGGTACCATGCACGGGTGAGCAACGATACCTCAACCTCCTTGCATTGTTTAATGATTTTCTCTTTTTTTTGTATCATTACGATGTACACTCTCCATTGTTACCGACGTCTCCTCGTCTGTCATCATCTTCTTACCTCCTTGGTGATGATGATAATCCATTATGTAACCTGTTGTGTGAAGATTCTCGACGGTATTCATGATCCCCTTCATGTGTCTTTAAAAAACATTTACATATGCAGACACTTGAACGTCACATGTTTGTTTAAAGGCCACAATTAGTGACGAGCACCAAATCTTATATCAATGAGTGCTATCATGCACACTCGTTGCACGGTGAAGTACTGGAGACACTCGGGGATTGATTAAACTTGCACGTCTCTCACCTTCATACATAAGCTTCTCATCTACTCTCTAGCATGCAATCCCACCAACTCTATGAGAATCTACCGTCTAGCATGCAATCCCACCAACTCTATGAGAATCTACCGTCTAGCTTTCGGGGGCTCCGCCCCCAAGCCCAAACAAGGGGGACGACGCCTCATTACCCTCGCAAAGGGACAGTTGCCCCCTTGGCCCCCGTTAATCGGCCAGAATGATTGTCATCAACTATGTGAAGGAACATCACCGCAAACCAAGCGTGATACTTCTTTTAAACCCAAAAACTCCACCAAAAAGTCATACATATGCGTTACTATAACTCGAGCATCATATTTAGATAACCTAAAAAGAAAAATCTAGATGCTCTACCCAAGTATTATGATAAAGTATCAACCTAATATTGTTTCCGAAAGCATCATATCCAATCGTCGTGCTAAAATCACTGTTGGATCAAACATTGCATCACCACAAGAGAATTACATTCTTCTAGCACGTGTCTACGAGAAGAACAAATGCTAAATTATATTTGTGCTAGATAGGAATAAGACTGGAGTAGGTTATTGATGATGTTATACCACCATAACGTCAGTCCACAAACCCAATATGAGATTGCCTAATAACCCAACTCGTAAGTGGTCATAATATGGCTCACTCAAGAAGAGGTCAATCTTATAAGTGATGTACCCTTCAACTACTCAAATAAAGTGAGGACGTAACATATTTTATTATCATCGTTCTCTTCTTTATTTTTGACATTCTATAGTTTATCTCTCAAGTTATAATTTGAGCATCGGATGAGTCAACATCGGGGCCCCACCTCAGATTTGGTTCGCTAACGTTTTGACTGATTATGGTGCACAGCTTAGTTGACACGTAAGATGAATATCTATTCAGCACATACATGTACATCTGACCACTACGTCATCACCTCATAAGTAGAAGAAGTAGTAGTAGTACTTGAAAGCCTGTGTCCCTAAATCGTTGGGTTGGACACATGAATTATGTTCTCCATTATCATGTGTTAATTGCATCCGTACTGATTCGTCTATGCCTCATGTTCCTTGTTTCACGATTAACTTTTATCCTATCAATTTTACTAATCTGAACAAGTATTGATCTCCTTTCCACGTGCTCAACCCATCTCAATTGTTTCTACCTGATTTTATATTCGATACATGGATGTTGCAAATGGAGTTTCAAGGGTCCTGGATTTCCAACCGGATGAATATCTTTGAGAACACAGTGTATCTAATCGACTGAACAAGTACACCAGTAAACCCAGCTAAATGTGGCTTCAACCAAACTAATAACCCTCAATTTCGCAATTACTCTAACAAATTAGTGATTGGGTGTGGCATAGCTGATTCACCTGGAAACTCGGCTGCATTGCTTGTTAATAGCCGGGTGTTTATAATTAGGGTTTTGGGCTAGGATCCTCAGATTCCAAATTTCGACTATATTTAGAGATAAAAAACAAACAAACCCCACAGCAAGGTTTAGAGAATTACTTGATGGGATCGTAAACGGTGTTGGGGAAAAAAGAGACGGGTAAGGACATAGCTTTGAAATAGAGATGTGCCGCTAGGGCTGCGAACGCACCGTCCGGGCACGGGTAGTGATACAGTACCGCCGATTTCTTCACTGCTTTCATGATGGAATCGCAAGAATTTGTACCAAAATTAGCAAAAAATCTTGTATCAGAACTCGGAGATTCCGCAAGACGAAAGCTCGACGATCATCGGTGTGGTTGGCTAGTTGGTTCTGGACCCGGGAGAACCATCATACCCGTTACCAACCGGTATACTACCCGTTTTCCAAACGGGTACCGTGCACTGGGATCCGACTGCAGAATCGGTTCGGCTATGGACTTGGGGCCTGTTCTTTTGTAAGTGGGGGAGAAAGTGCTCCTTTGCTACTGTTCATACACTATTTGTCTGTAATCTCAACCAACTTTCTCAAATCGTGTTCTTTTGCTTCAAAATAAAAAATGGAAAGTGTAATGCCTTGTGTAGCTACTGCACGGGTACTAGAGGGGGGGTGAATAGTACTTTAAAATAATTAAGAAGATAATTCTTAATTATCTTGCAAACTCAACCAACAATGCGGAAATGAAAATATTGACAACAAAGAAAACAATCGCAAACAACGTATGTAACGGGTTCGGATCCACCCAAGTCTCCCCGACTTGTTCACGGTGATCCTACGTCCCAAACACCCGGATCCCCTCCGGATACTTGAGTTAGAAACCTCTAACTCAAATTTGCACTATGAAATACTTGTAGAAACCTCTACAAGATCAAATCATACACAAATGAACTTGTTGTAGAAACTAAAGATCTAGATGTGTACAAACCGAATAACACAGATCTAGATATATAACATGCGGAATCTTAAATCATTGCATACTCTGATTTAGCGGAAGCGTACCTGAGTCCATCGCTAATAATCTGAAAGATCCTGACGATAGCGTAACGGTCGATCTTCCAGAATAGCACGAATCAACCGGTTGGAGAATCCCTTTAGATTTCTCCCGGTTTCTTTCCTAGCGACAGGACGTAGAAAAGACGGCTCAATTTTGTTCGTGTATTCCGGGGACCATGACCGCTAATATTTATAGGCTAGCCTCCATAGCCCTAGGATTTCCAACTCGGCCCATCAACGAGTTGAAGCCTAATAGTCTCTACACATAAAGGCCCCACAACCTGTTTAACTTATTTAGCCCATTTAATTAATTAAAACCAGATCACTAATATATTGGGCTTAATACGACAGCGTAGCACTTATATAATTATTCACCGCATATTAGCCCAATGTTGGATAAAGATCCAACTTAGTTTGATAAGTTCCAACAATCTCCCACTTGGGCTATATGCTAAACTTTATAATTATATTTCATAGTGCATACAACCAAATAAGATCTTAACTTGTTGTCATTTCTTTAATGAGTCAAGAACAATCCGGTCCATCAATTATATTGGCAAGGGATCAAAGAGATCTTCGCCGCAGCAATTGCAGCTCGACCCATCAGTGGTCACCGTGCTAATACAAAAGAATGACATGGATTATGAAGTGGATGTGTAGCATGGAAATTACATGTAATGTGATCTAACATGTCTATTTCCAACTGATCCTCCTTAACCTTAGTGAGATCATAAACAAACCAAAATCGGAGTGAAGCCGAACTGAAACCAAAAACTTTATTTCTGATCAGAAAATCACCTCAAGCTTAAGCTGGAGACTTAATTTTGTCTATCATACGAGCACCCAAAAGAACAAACTCCCACAAAACTGAATGTTCTTAATGAAATGACATCCATATGAGTAGCTAGCTCATAAAACCTTTTAGATGACATTTCCTTATTATAACGGATCCGTAATTACGTGGTTTGTTCCGATGTGCTCATTTAGACAATTATACACTCCTATTAATCAACAATCTAGGAACTTGATCTCTGAATATCTAAACTTTGTCGAGTTCCTGTTGTTGCTGGAATATAAAACTGCAGACTTCATTGTCACTAAATAAACTGTGTGGTGTTTCAACACCATCCCTAATTCGCAGCATAGTGACAAAATATGCAGATATATTTCATGATTTGGATGTCACATAATATGATATGAAATCTAAAGCCATGTCAGAAGAGACTATATAAAAGGGACCATTTAGATCTCTTCTAGTAGATGGCGCCTAACATAGATTTTCATATATTCTTTACATCCAATAAATGATCAGAGTCAGTATACCAAAATGATCTCAAACCCTTTTTTGACTACTGATCCTTGAACATGTAACCCTTTTGTTCTCTATAAATACCGTACGACACATTTGGCTGCTGTCAAATGGTCAACTCCTGAACTTAACAATCTGCCCAACACACCTGTAATATATGCAACAACCAAATGCATATAAAACTGAGCATACTTTAGACTACCTATTGGTGAGATATAGGAAATCTTCTTAAGATTATTCTCAGGGCAATTTTGAGACTAAACTTGTCTCCCACAGAACTTAGCATTCATTACCACATAGATATTATATAAATTACATGCTCCCACAGAACTTAGATAACATCATTAAATATCTTCTCAAAACTGAACGAGGTGATCACTTAATGAAATTTAATATATCTGTAACGATATTGAAATGCTCTACTAATGTCATTATAAACCTTATAGAGTCTTTCATGAAAACTGAATAAAAGACTCTTTACAATTAATACATTCTTTTCCGTATAAAGTCTCTGAGTGATACGCTTTAAATCTTTCTTAATACCCTTTTGAATTCCTTTTGATTATAAAAAGACTATTTACAATCAATATGGTTCAAAACCTTATGGCAATGAGAAAAGATTTTAAGTATCATTAAAAGACTTTCTTAATTAATGCATTAATCCATTTTAGAGATGTAGAACTAATATGACTTGATGTAAGTCGAACTTCCATCATCCTAATGTCAACAGTGAGTTTGTCATCTCTTTAATGGATTTCCTGAATGGCAATTAATGCTTTGAGGGTGCTAGAGTTTGTCCTTATGAACAATTTCCCAAATAGGAGGAATTGCAACATTATCTTGAATTTAATGCGTCTTGAACAATGTCAGGAATACCATCCTGAACAATG
Source organism: Scilla litardierei (assembly GCA_030789695.1). Lineage (NCBI taxonomy): Eukaryota > Viridiplantae > Streptophyta > Magnoliopsida > Asparagales > Asparagaceae > Scilla > Scilla litardierei. Next base: position 314,046,140 of record CM061142.1, on the reverse strand, counting down.
CCAACAACACATGTGAGATTAATCTTCTTCAAGAATAATGTCATTAACCAAACTTTCCCCCTCAGACTCGGCATCCTCAAATAGGTGTGCATTTCCTAATTCGTAAACTAACTTAATAGTGGGATTATGTAAAATCATACAAAATAATATCAACTTTAAAACTATTCAACAAAATTAGAAAATCATTAGCATTATGTCTTATTACTTTATTAGGCTTATAAAGCCTTACTTTAGTTGGACATATCCAAACATGCAATTGATTCATTTGTTGAAACTTTATTAAGGATATAAGGTGCAATCAAAATATAACTGAATTCTAAACCGTTAATTCCTTTATTACAACACATGTACTTAAACTGCAGGAATCTTAGAAATAAAGCAACATTTTCAAATAAATGAAGATTATAATGATCTTTTAAAGAACTAGAATAAACTAATTTTGAATTAAGAGACAACTAAATTTTCCATTCAAAATTGAACACTTATAACCAAATTTGTTCAAAATAGAAATGGAAATCCAAATTCCTTTAAAAACGGTACATAATAGTCTCATAAAATTCAAATACAATCTAGCATTTAAAAGAAATAATCTAAATTTAATGTGCCTCTACTTGAACCATCTTGCCATTGCCCATATCGATGTATCTTTCATCATCATTTGGCTCTTGGCATCTTAGGCAATCCCTTTTTAGCACGCCAAGCATGATAATTTGAGCAATTCTTCTTTACATGCCCTTCAGCTCCACTGAAGAAACAACCATGACCTTCTGAACTTTTCAGTTCCCTTTGTTGTTTCTTTTGAGAAGCTGTATCTGCAGCTTCAGTATCCTTCTTCCTTTTGTTGAAGGTGGATGTCAGGAGAGGGCTTTCTGTCATTTCTTGCTTAAGCCTTTCATCTTCCTTTACACAGTTTGAGATGAGCTCATCTAGAGACCAAGTCTCATCCTTCAGATTGTAGCTTATCTTAAACTGGTCAAACTGAGATGGAAGAGATATCAAAACAAAATGCACTAGCAGAGCCTTAGAGAGGTCTAGCTCAAGTGCTTTCAACCTTGAAGCAATATTAGACAGCTTCATTATATGCTCCCTGATGAATCCTTTACCTTCATATTTCATTGAAGATAGGTTTGTCAAGAGTGTATTAATCTCACCATTTTCATTCTTGACAAACTTCTTTTCAAGCTCAATAAGGAACCATTTAGCTGTGGAAATTTTCTCTGAACGAGAACCCCTGAGATATTCTGGAATGGCATTCTTTATAAGCATTAGGCTCATGCGATTTGATCTCTTCCACTCCTCCATCTCCCTCTTTTCATCAGAGGTACTCTCATCAGTGAGTGGTGGGGGACAATGAGTCCTTAATGCCAGATCAAGATCCATGATTCCGAGGATTATCAAAAGATTCTCCTTCCATGCCTTGAAGTTAGTGCCATTAAGGACTGGAATTGATTTTAGGTTGTCAGAAAATTTTTAAGGAATAATAGCTGAAAAAGAGAACAAGAAAATAATTTTAACATGTTCATATGAGTATTAAATATAACAATACCAAATTCAAATTAATGTTATTTTCCCATCTCAAGACATCCCCCACTAGTCCAATATTTGTCTTTGGATAAGCTATTGACTAGTCACTGACATCTTGTTGTAGCAATCAGACAATGACAATAATAACATACCAAAAATAAAACTTCCTTTGGGCCGAATTAAATTTGCATGCATTGAACTCACTAATCATCACCTTGTCTATTGCCACAGGTGCGCATGAAGTGGTATAGAACGGTAATCTTCCTTTGGGCCGATTTAGCATTCTTACGCAAATCACGGGCACATTAGATTCCTTTTATATTCATGAAATGAAATAATGCAAATCAACAGAGCCCACTTTGGCGAGGTGATGATTGCACGAAATCATTTCAAAAATATATACCTTTGCAAAATTTGAATCTAAGTCACAATTTAATACATGAATATACTTTAAGTGGAGATATTCAAGTCCACTTTTCTTCAAAATCAAATTTAAGGCAACCAAAATTTTCATACAAAAGTATGTATTCAACTTGTTATATTTCGAGATTAGAACTGATCTTCACAAGAAATCCCACTTTGGTGAGTTGATGATCCAATCAATCCATATTCGAAATATATAATTAATTGTGCCAAAAATTGAAATTGAAACTAAACCGAATTTAACAAAAATGATTACACCAAGTGGAAATATATATAAGAAACTTTTATTCCACCCTTCTAATCATTTATATTGAGTTAAATAAAATCCATAACTTCAACACAAATTTTCTTCTTAAAATGAGGTATATAGGTGTACCTAATGTGTATCTGAACATACATATAAAGTTATATATATAAATACACACCCTATCCCATTTCATATATAACTTTAAAATGTGTCAAATTTCCTTAAGGACATTTGCTTGATGGTTAGTGCACAAAAAATTCTTTAAGGCCTTTTAAACTTATTCTTAAGGAGAAATATATGTTAAAACTTTTTATTTGCTCCCGAAGAAAACACCTGAATTTTGTGTTTTAATTTAAATCGAAATTTAGGCAAACTAAATTTTCATACCAAGGTATGACGTCAACTTGTTATATACCGAAGTATATATAGATATTGTTTATGCCATAAACTTCAAATTTAAATTTATTTTGCACAATTAATACAAAATTTTTCTTTGAGGAGGAATATACGTTAAAACGTCTTATTTCATCCTTCAACCCAAATTAAATTCAATATTGGGCAACCAATCATACAAAAAAGTATGTATTTAACCGTTTATGTTATGAAATAATAATAATTTAACAGTAAAGCCCACTTTGGTGGGATCCCGTAATAATTAAAATTATTTTGAAACATATAAACTAATTTGCCCAAAAATTGAATTCAAATAAACCGAACTTAAATGTAAATATATTTGAAAACCTTTTATTTACTCCTTCGATCCGTTTAAAATTCATCCAGGCAACTGATCATACTGTGTATGTAATTTAATCCGTTTACATTCCGAAATAATGACAATTTTAATAGTGGAATCCACTTTGGTGGAATTTCACAAAAATTAGAATTATTTCAAAATGTATATTTAACTGAATTTTGCCTAAATAATTAAAATTGGAATGAACTTAATTTTAACGCACAAACAAACTGAATAAGAAAATATGCACAAGATGACCTTTTATTTTCTCTAATTGTTAGTGCATCAATTTATCCAAAATAGGGCTTTAAAAGAGAACAATAGTAGCCCCAAAGTTGGGTGCAAACTTGCCAAAATATTCAATTTTTAAGCCCAAAATTGTTTTGCAATAAGCCTAAAAGAAGGCCAAAACTGGTTTGCAATAATCCTTACAAGAGGCCCAACAAACAACCAAATAACCTAAAGAGCCCAAAAAACAGGCCCACAGTAAGGCCAGCCCACCCCTTTTCAATTAAATTTTTTTTAAAAAAACTCTGTGGGCCGGCCCAAGAACAGGCAACCGAAAAAAAACCCGGGGGATTAGGGTTTTCTATGGGGGGCGGCCGCCGCCGCCGCCCCCTTAAACTTGACGGGGGCGGCGGAAGCCGCCCCCTTTGTCGCCGACGGGGGCGGATTCCGCCGCCCCCCTTCTGTTCTCGACGGGGGCGGCGGAAGCCTCCCCCCTTGTCGCCGATGGGGGCGGATTCAGCCGCCCCTTGATCTCGACGGGGGCGGCGGAAGCCGCCCCCCTTGTCGCCGACGGGGGCAGCTTCCGCCGCCCCCTTCTGAACCTGACGGGGGCGGCAGACGCCGCCCCCTTTGATGCCGACGGGGGCGGCAGACGCCGCCCCCTTCCCAGTTTTTTTAAACTTTCAGGGGCGGCTTCGCCGCCCCCTTTCTGGGTCTGTGTCGACGCCGGCATGGCCGACGCCGATCTGCCGCCGGGGGCGGGAGAGCCGTCCCCTTCTTTCGCTGTGTCGGGCGGCGGCCGGCGGGCCGCCCTCGATCTAGGGTTTACTAAAAACATTTTTTTAAAACAGGAAAAATCAATCAAAAACCCCAATTTTCATAGATCTGATAATTAGAACTGATTAAAAAATGAATTTTTAACAGATCCGAAACTTAAAACAGATTAAAAATCTGATCTTTATCAGATCTACTACGAGCAGACAAAAAATTTAAGATCCACAGCATGGAGGCTCTGATACCACTTGTAGAAACTAAAGATCTAGATGTGTACAAACCGAATAACACAGATCTAGATATATAACATGCGGAATCTTAAATCATTGCATACTCTGATTTAGCGGAAGCGTACCTGAGTCCATCGCTAATAATCTGAAAGATCCTGACGATAGCGCAACGGTCGATCTTCCAGAATAGCACGAATCAACCGGTTGGAGAATCCCTTTAGATTTCTCCCGGTTTCTTTCCTAGCGACGGGACGTAGAAAAGACGGCTCAACTTTGTTCGTGTATTCCAGGGACCATGACCGCTAATATTTATAGGCTAGCCTCCATAGCCCTAGGGTTTCCAACTCGGCCCATCAACGAGTTGAAGCCCAATAGTCTCTACACATAAAGGCCCCACAACCTGTTTAACTCATTTAGCCCATTTAATTAATTAAAACCAGATCACTAATATATTGGGCTTAATACGACAGCGTAGCACTTATATAATTATTCACCGTATATTAGCCCAATGTTGGATTAAGATCCAACTTAGTTGGATAAGTTCTAGCACTTGTGACTCCCACAAACCGGGATCACAAACAATCTCTCACAAACCGAGAGAAAAACACTTGCAATATCAAATATAATGAAATATGAAATGCTTACCAGAAAATCATATGCCTTGAGTAAAACTTACGATTTAGGACAAGAAGAATTTTGGGGAAGATGAAGGCACCAAACCCTAGCTCCAAGATGTTGACCAGCAATGGAGGCCTAGGAAGATGTTGGTGACCTTGGATCAAGCTCTTGGCTTGAATGGCTCACAATCAATGTGAATCTCTCTTTGGAAATAAGAGTGAGAGAGAGATTCTTGAGAAATGAATGAGCTTGGAAATGAGAATGAATGCTTCTCTTTGATTCTCTAAACTTCAAATAATATCAGCCTTGAATGCTATGAAAGCAGCCCTTCAAGTATATATAGGATAGAGGAAAGAGAGAGCAAAAATCGTGGCATTTAAAGCTCCAACGGCTCTATTCTGAACCAGACTAGTCGGTCAAAGAAGGATCACTGACCGACTAGTTTCTCAACTAGTCGGTCGGTGATTCAACGTGGACCGACTAACTAGTTCACAGCCAAAATGAGAAGTTCAGGAAATAAGGAACTAGTCGGTCTAATAAGATTTGCTGACCGACTAGTTTCATAACTAGTCGGTCGGTGAGTGTTCTTTGACCGACTAAGAGTTAAAATAGGATAGGCTGAATTCAAGTTGAACTAGTCGGACTAAGAACAAAGTTTAACCGACTAGTTTCTAAACTAGTTGGTCGACAAATGTTCTTTGACCGACTAACGATAAACAGTAAGTTAGGCTGTACAGTGAAAGCTCAACTAGTCGGTCTAAGAAGGATTCCTAACCGACTAGTTTGACAACTAGTCGGTCGGTGAACCTTCTTGGACCGACTAACTGTAAACAGTAAAGAGCTGAATTTGAACAAGGCATTCTAGTCGGTTCAAGAAGGATTACCGACCGACTAGATTGCCATCTAGTCGGTTTGTTCTTCTTCTTGAACCAACTAACATGCACAAGAAGCCGCGATAAGAAGCGTTAAGCTTCGGGAAAGATTCTATGGGCTTCTAATAAGATCTTAGCTCTAAGATATGAGCAATATGAAGATTAAAACGTAAGACCTACTCAAGGCTTAACATTCTACGAAAAGAAGCTAGAAGACTATAAATAAAACTTGACGAACCGTCTTCAAACGCTTCAATCGAATCTTCTTGACTTCAATAAAGGTCCTTGAGCTTCAACGAAGCTTCAAGCACACGATCACGCGCTTTGAGAAGTCTTGGGACGTCGCTTTTGATATACGTGGAATTTTGGCGACGATCTCCATAACTGCGCTCACAAAGAGTTAGTTCACGATATTTATGTTTGTTCATCATCCAAAACCAAATCCGGGGAGTCAATACTCAACATTCTCCCCCTTTTTGGTGATGACAAACCAACATAAATAATAATCAATAATAAAGATTCAATTGAAATTTACTTACTCCCCCTGCATTGATGACACGTTAATTCCAAATAATAACAATAATCATACGCATCAAGCAGACGAGGAAAGTATAAAATGAGAATTCAATTATTGAAATATTTGAAATATCGGATTTGAAATCCATTTTTATATCTTCACTCCCCCTGAATCTAACATATCAAATTAGATTCATGGTAAATTGCTTTGAATTATCATGTAGCACATCGTCATTATTAATTCTCTCCCCCTTTGGCATAAGCAAAAAGAGCGGGAGGAGAACAACGACAACAACAATAGCTAAACTAAAAGCACGGGAGTCGAAGAATACGACCACGGTCCAAATGACACCAAAGTAAAATCACGAAGGAAATCAAAGCGTGTCAATGAGACCATAGTTGAAAATCGAAAAACAAAATCATCAAAACTCAAATTAATTTCACGTATTGAGTTATGGAATATACTCTCCAATATCAACATTCTTGGTTAATTTAGTGCATGGAAAACAATTCTATGAAATCATAGAAAGAATTTCTATTTAACCAAGTTAATCGTCGAGCGACGAAAGCAATATCAGAGACATAAATATAATGTGCACAAGGAAGTAAATGTCAACACGATGTATGTATGTATGTATGTATGTGTATATATATATATATATATATATATATATATATATATATATATATATATATATATATATATATATGAAACATGGATACAACAAAAGTATACATCGCCAACACACATAAAAATCGATCGAAAGATCGAAGCACATCATACAACATATATCACAACAGATATCGAAGTATCTCAAAACACACAAAAATCCATCAGAAATACCTCAAAATACATCACAAATCCATAACCACCATCTATCCTACCCAACTCTCTCACAACTACATATACCATCCAATGTGCACAGGGAGAGTCCTCTAACACAAGCTCAGGAGGCAGAGGGAGGATCAGCAGCAGCAGCAGGCTCTGCAGAAGGAGTGGAGGTGGTCACGGGAACGTCTGGAGTGGAGATCTCAGGCTCGACAGAAGTTGTCTCGGGAGCACCAGCAGGCGTATCCACCGAAGGAATGGTGGCAGCAGGTGTGCTCTCAGGATCACCGGCAGAAGTAGTAGCAGCACCAGAAGTACCCTCGGGGGTACGAGCAGCAGATTGAACAAGCTCCTAGAGCTCAGCCTCATCCATCTCTTCCTCGTCGGAAACTGACGGAGGAACCTCAATGCCCAAGAAAGAGCAGATGCGAGCTAGCATCTGCTCAGAACAAGAAACACGAGACTCAACACGTCTCAGGGCAACTAAAAAATCAGCGAGCGAGGGAGCAGGAGGAGGATCTGAAGCTGAAGCTGAAGCTGAATGGGTCGTCCTCTGAACGTGACGAAGCACCGCAAGAGACTTCTTGACGGTCGTCGCATTCAGAGGGGGGCCAAGAGGACGCTGGTCATCTGGGGGGAGAGGGACACCGGAATGACGAAACACGAGTGTCAAAAGGCAAGGATAAGGGATGTGAGCTGATTTGGTGGACTTTCGAATGCATTCGAAGGAGTTCATCTTATCAAGAATAATCCTAGCCCAATTGATCTCGCTCCCCATGAAAAGAGCGTAAATGAGTTTAAGGAATGGCTGGGAGGGTAAGCTAGATGAGCCATACTTCGGAAGGAGGCACGACTTCAGGATAAGATTAAGCACCCAAGCATTCGGCTTAAATGACTTTGAGGGGACGCCAATATGGCGGGAGGGATCACATGAAACATTTCGACAAGCATCGCCTGATCAAGATCAGAAATATCATCGACGGAGATATCAGCTGGAAGAAGTCCAGAGGATGACACACCTATCAACTCCCCTAAGATTTCTGCCGTGAGGACAATCGGTGTCCCTAAGACAGTCGTCTCAATGGAGTGAGTGACGTTATACTGACCACGAACACGATTCACGTAGAATAATTTTACGAGACGGGTGTACGGGTGAGGGTTCGCCTTGGGGTCATGGCGAAGATAGTCGATGAGGCAACTATGGGAAAGAAGATCGACGAAGTGTGGAAAATCAGAGAACTGAACTAAGTGCTCCAATAGCAATGGACAGTGCTCAATACAGTTGTACGCCACGAGACACAACAGGTCGTCGCGACACAACGATATATCGACACCACCCACTGGCATGGGAGCCTTCCCCTTAGATGGACGAGTGCTAGATCGAGGAGGAGGAGTAGGATCCTTATGGGTAGGCTCGGTCTCACGGATATACTCAGTGTCAGAATCATCGGGAGGAGTGGGAGTACGGAATGAAGTAGGCTTGGTCTTGGGCTTGGTTTGAGATGTGGCTCTAGGCTTCGCAGTCGTCGTCCTCTTCTTCTTAAGAGGAGGTGAAGAAGACGATGGATGGGTCGATTTGGAGCGGCGCTTGGGAGGAGTTCGTTTGGGTTGAGAGGGGTCCGTAGGTGGAGACTTGATGGTCATAGGAGACGGACTAGATAGACGGATGGGAATACGAGTATTCGCCATAATCGAGACGAGACACCTCAATCAACGCACGAAATCGACACACAATCGAAAGAAATTAAACCCTAATACAAACCCTAGGTCGAACTGAACTAGAATTTGACCTAGAATGAAGCCCTAGGAGCTGAGAGGGAGTGATACCTAGGTGGAGGAGAGGAGATCGACGGCAGATGACGATGGAGATGGCCAGAGATGGCCAGAAAACGACGACACACGGAGGAGGAGGAGAGAGGGAAGTCGAAGGGTTAGGGCTGAGGAGATTTTCGCACCGATTAAAATGGAAACTAGTCGGTGCGGGGCTCGTATAAGTCAACTTGGAGAGGAAAAGACGCAGCTGCCCCTATGCATTTAGTCGGTCACAGTTCAAGCGCTGACAGACTAGATGACGATCTAGTCGGTCGGCCAATGAGCTTGAACCGACTAAGTGCAAACAGTCGCCAGAGTCAAAAAAATAGGGCAAGATCTAGTCGGTTCAAGTTCATACACTGACCGACTAGAACTGAATCTAGTCGGTCGATGACTGAACTTGGACCGACTAAGAGTAAACAGTAACTGAAGCCAAATTTTGAGCATGAGTTAGTCGGTCTGCGTTTATTCACTGACCGACTAGAACTGAATCTAGTCGGTCGGCCAATGAACTTGGACCGACTAAGAGTGTCCAAAAATTTTAGAATTTGAAAATTTGAGTTCTCTCCTAATCGCACTTGGACGATACATCGAAATACTCTCATATATCATTATTCTACCCCATAAAACATCGAAAATCTTAAATACGACGTTCATGAATAATCCGAGCATAAATTCCGAAAATTTAACCAAAAATCCAGAAAATTTTAACACATCTAGCATGAGCAAATATAACGAGAATTGTTAGCATGCAAGATTAATGAAAAATATGAATCCTAAATCTAGGATTCACCCATAATCCCCAATTCTCGACGTAACCGCACAAAGGAGTCTTCCTTGAGTGGTTTCGTGAAAATATCGGTGATTTGCTTCTGGGTTTCAACGTACACTAAAATGATGTCCTTTTTAGCAACATGATCATCAAGAAAATGGTGTCGGACATCTATGTGTTTAGAACGGGAATGGTGTACCGGATTCTTAGAGAGACATATTGCACTTTGGTTGTCCACCATGATAGGGCAAGTATCACAGTCTATACCAAAGTCTTTAAGAGTGTGTCTCATCCAAAAAACCTGAGCACACGCAGCACCTGTGGCAATATATTCCGCCTCGGTGGTTGAAAGTGATACGGAATTCTGCTTCTTGGAAAACCAAGAGACAAGAGAATTTCCTATAAAATGGCAAGTGCCACTAGTACTTTTCCTGTCGGATTTGCATCCCGCATAATCTGCGTCACTATATGAGATTAACTCATATGTGCTAGACTTTGGATAAATTAATCCAAAGTCAAGTGTGTAACTTAAATAACGGAAAATACGTTTTACCGCTACTAAGTGAGATTCCTTATGTTGAGACTGATAACGAGCACATACACATACGGCAAACATAATATCGGGCCTACTAGCAGTAAGATATAATAAACTTCCTATCATACCTCGATATAGACGAATGTCTACATCTTTGCCGCCCGTATCTTTATCAAGATGTGTAGTCGTGCTCATTGGAGTCTTCTTACCTGAGGCATTCTCCATTCCAAATCACTTTAGCAACTCTACAGTGTACTTGGTTTGGTGGATGAAGATTGCATCGTTCATTTGGCGAATTTGGAGACCTATAAATACTTGAGCTCACCTATGTGGCTCATCTCAAATTGATCCTTCATCACATTAGAAAACTCTTCGCAAAGAGTGAAGTTAGTAGCACCGAAAATGATATCATCAACATAAATTTGAACTAAGATAATATCATGATTCGAATACTTAACAAATAATGTAGAATCAACTTCACCCATTTTAAAACCCAAATCCAAAAGAAAATTCTTTAGACGGTCATACCAAGCTCGAGGAGCTTGTCTCAAACCGTAAAGTGCTTTCTTAAGTTTGAAAACGTGATTTGGAAATTTTTCATTTATAAAACCCGGAGGTTGAGAAACATAAACTTTCTCAACTACATCTCCGTTTAAAAACGCACTTTTTACATCCATTTGAAAGAGTTTAAAATCTTTATGGCATGCAAAAGATAACAATAATCTAATAGATTCTAATCTAGCTACCGGAGCAAAGGATTCTTCGAAATCTATACATTCCTCTTGCCGATAGCCTTGAGCTACTAACCGAGCTTTGTTCCGGACGACGTTTTGGTTCTCGTCGGTCTTGTTCTTGAAGATCCACTTCATTCCTATAGCGGTGTGGTTCTTCGAAGGCAATAGAACAAGCTCCCAAACCCCATTCCTCTCGAATTGAATGAGTTCCTCTTCCATGGCAAGGATCCAAGCACTATCTTCGCACGCTTCGTTAATATTCTTTGGCTCGATTTAGGAGGCAAAGGCATAATGAGCGAAGTAGTTGACTTGCGATCTCGTCTTGACACTATCATGAATGTTGCCAATGACTTGCTCATGAGGATGGTCACGTACCGTATGAAGCCGTTTGGGAATTCCCTGATCACTAGGAACATTCTCAAAAGACTCATTAGTAGGGTTAGTATCATTAGAATAAATAGAATTAGAATTAGAATTAGAATTACCAATAGAATCACATAAAACATCCATGGAGTCATCATCATTGGTAATCCTAGCCGGGACAAAACCTTCATTAAATGAAACATGAAGTGATTCCTCGATCGTTGAGGTTCGTTTGTTGTATATCCGGTAGGCTTTGCTACGTGAGGAATATCCAACAAATATCCCCTCATCGGATCTTGGATCAAATTTGTCCAAGCTACCATACGTGTTTTTAATAAAACATTTTGAACCAAAAACTCGAAAATGTTTAATTTGAGACAATCTACCAAACAACAATTCATAACAAGTTTGTTTGGTGTCGGGCCTCAAAAGTATTCTATTAAACACATAGCAAGCGGTATGTACCGCTTTTGCCCAAAATTGATGGCCAAGTTGGCTATCATCAAGTATAGTGCGAGCACATTCCACTAGCGTCCTATTCTTTCTCTCAACAACACCATTTTGAGGAGGTGCGCGAGGGAATGAAAATGTGTGAGTAATACCAACTTCATCACAAAAATTTGAGAAAGACTCATTCTCAACTTCCCCTCCATGATCACTACGAATAGTGACAATGGTGGTTCCAATGAGATTTTGTACTTTCTTAACAAATATTGTGAAGTTTTCAAAAGCATCATTTTTATTACTTAAGGAAAATACCCAAGTAAATCTAGAAAAGTCATCAACGATGACAAGTCCATATCATGCATTTCCTAATGAAGCAACTCTAGTTGGCCCAAAAAGATCTAAATGTAATAGCTCTAGAGGCCGCTTAGATGAAATGCTTTTCTTAGGTTTAAAAGACGATTTTGGAAGCTTGCCTCGTTGACACGAGTCAGAAAAGCGTTTCTTTTGAAAGACAAGCTTAGGAAATCCTCTAATAGAATTTAACTTGGAAAGCTTAAAAAGTGTTCCAAAGTTCACATGACCAAAACGTCGATGCCATAAGTGTTGTTCACTTGTGTTGGCAATGAGACATTGTTCATGTGACTTGGGGATATCTAGGATATATGTATATCCTTATGGCGTGTGCCAGAAAATAACAGTTCATCATTATCTTTTCTTAAAATATGGCACATTCCTTTCGCAAAGCTAACTTTGTAACCTTTGTCACAAAGTTGGCTTATTGAAATGAGATTGTGGTTTAATCCTTTAATAAGGTAAACATCACTTATTAGTGGTTTAGAAGGATTACCAACTTTACCAACACCTATGATGGTTCCGCTCTCGTTGCCTCCAAAGACGACTCGGTTCCCATTCGCAATGGGCACCACTCCGGAGAGCAATCGAGCATCAGCCGTCATGTATTTTGAACACCCGCTATCGAGTATCCAATTATTCTTGGATCTAAATTTGGATTTGTTGCTCCGTTTCTTTTTCTTGAGTACCTAAAGATGAAACATATCGTATCATGGTACCCAAGGTCATTGGGTCCAAAAAGATTAGACCTTTGGAAGCCAAGTCCAATTGGATTTAGACTTCCCAACGTAATCATCATTATGAACCACATTCATAAAATAGGAATTCATGTATGCTTGTTTCTCACGCATATTAGTGTTCTTCGGGCCCCAAATCGTGAATATTTTGGGAGCCCTATTCCTATTGGGAGCATGCATGCGTTGTTGATTTCTACGTGATGCATGTCGTGGATAGGCATATGGCACATGATGAAATGGTGCATAATGATAATTGTTCATATGATGGTGTGGATGAACATATGCATGTGAAGGAACACGTGCGTGAGGGTGTCTCACTTGGTGTGCACGTGCCCGTGGACGTGAAGCATAAAAATCATCATAATTGTGAACCGGTGGAGTATGATGTGCTTTCCTACGTGGCATGGTATTTGTGTACATATAAGTATGACCCTTCTTTGGAGGTCCACCTAAAGTGGGTTTCTTTCCAAACGAGGGTGTGTACGAAGTGGAAGCACCATTGGTAGATGAACTACCAATGGGGTGTTTGCTCCCATTCATTGAGTCACCGGAAGTTGGCCTAACAAAGGTAGCAGACAATTTGGATGAACTTCTCATCTTATACCCCAAGCCAATGTGATGATTGGCCGGAAGTAAGTCATTTAGGATTTTATCCAAATGGTCCTTACCTTTATTGAATTTATTAATTCGGCCTAATGTGCACTCATATTTCTCGGTGAGAGAATGCATAGAAGCATCCAAAGTGGACACTTGCGATGTAAGTGCATAAACACGAGATTTGAGATTCTCATTCTCAATACTCAAAGTCGAGTTTTAAGAAGTCAAATCCGCCATCTCGCGTTCATCCGATGTCTCAATATGAAAATGGTCAAGTTGAGATTTGAGATTTACAATCTCATTTCTCAAACTTTCAACAACGGTGTCGTTGATGATGATGATAGTTTTAGGCGAGGTTTGGATGCTAGCTAGCTCATCTTTTACCTTAGTATATCTATTTACTAATTTAGAATATTTAGACCATATTTGCTCATTAGCTAGTCTAAGGTCATCCATAGTTACCTCATCGCCTTCATCCTCGCTATCATCGGAGGAGGATTCTTTATCATGCTCCTCTCTAGCCATGAAGCACATGTGTGCTTGCTCCACTTGCTCATCGTCCTATGTAATGCCCTGAAAGCTACTGCACAAGTACTAGAGGGGGGGTGAATAGTACTTTAAAAATAACAAGGAGTATAATTCCTAATTATCGTGCAAACTACTACCAACAAATGCGGAAGCTAAAATATGACAACAACAAAAATTCAATGCTAACAATTGATATGATGGGTTCGGATCCACCCAAGTCTCCCCGACTTGTACCCGGTGATCCTACGTCCCAGAACACCCGGATCCCCTCCGGATACTAAGGTTAGACCCTAACCCTAGATTTCCACTATGAATACCTTGTGAAGAACCTTCACAAGATCAAATCATACAATCAATAGCAATAGTGAATCCCACAACCCGGGATCACAACCTTCTCTCACGACCGAGAGAAACAATATCAATAAAAGAGTTTATATGAAATAAACTACAACTTACCACAAACCCTATACCTTGAGTATTCTTACCAAATAAGGGCAAGGAGGGATTTGAGGAAGGAGAAGGCACCAAGACCTAGCACCACCAATATGAGCAGCAATGGGTGCCTAGGAGTGAATAGGAGACTTGAATCAAGCAATAGCTTGGATGGCTCAACAAGAACAAAGTTCTCTCAAGATGGATTCTAGATCTCAAATGAGGGAGAGAAAGATTTCTTGTGAGGAAGAGAGCTTTGGAAATGAGTTTTAATCTCTAACTCTTTCAATCTGAATAAGTCTCTCAATAGCAGCTCTAACCTTGAGAGAAATGACCAAGCTTCGTATTTATAGGGTCCCACAAAATCGAGCTAGGTCATCTCCCAACGGTTGGAAATCTGGGGCAATTAGTCGGTCAAAGAACAACCACTGACCGACTAGTTCATCAACTAGTCGGTCGGTGAAACAACATGAACCGACTAAATGATGAACAGTGAACAGATGAGATTTCAGACCTAGAAAACTAGTCGGTCCAAGAAGACTTTTCGACTGACTAGTTTCTCAACTAGTCGGTCAGTCAGTTAACTTAGACCGACTAAGAGTCAAAAACTATTAGTCTGAATACAACTTGATTTAGTCGGTCCAAGAACAAATGTTGACCGACTAGATCATAAACTAGCCGGTCACCAAACGTTCTTAGACCAACTAACGATAAACAGTAACTAGGTGAAAAATTGGCATGTACAGAAAAGCTCAACTAGTCGGTCTAAGAAGCATCACTGACCGACTAGTTCACCAACTAGTCGGTCGGTGAGTCAACTAATACCGACTAACTGTAAACAGTAAAGAGCTTAGAATTTGGGAGGCAAACTAGTCGGTCCAAGAAGCTTTGCCGACCGACTAGATCACCATCTAGTCGGTCAGTTCTTCTTCTTGAACCAACTAACATGCACAAGAAGTCGCGAATCGAAGCGCGAAGCTTCGGGAAAGTTTGTATGGACTTCTGCTAAGATCCTAGAGCTAAGATAGGAGCGTTATGAAGATATAAATCGTAAGACCTACTCAAGGCTTAACATTCTACGATAGAAGCTTAAAGACTATAAATAAAACTTGACGATACCGTCTTCAATAGCTTCAATCGAATCTTCATGACTTCTAAAATGGTCCAAAAGCTTCAACGAAGCTTTAGGCATATGAATACGTGCTTTGAGAAGTCTTGAGACGTCGCTTTGGATGGTCACGTGAATTTGGCGACAATCTCCATAACTGCGCTCACAAAGTGTTAGTTCACTATTTATTTATGTTTGCTCATCATCCAAAACCAAATCCGAGGAGTCCAATACTCAACATTCTCCCCCTTTTTGGTGATGACAAACCAACATAAATAATAATAAAAAATAATGATTCAAATGTAAAATACTTACTCCCCCTGCATTGATGACACGTTAATTCCAAATTGAATAAATATAATACGCATCAAGCAGAAGTGAGAAATATAAAACATGATCCAAGTATTGAAATTTAGGATCGTAATCCATTTTTATATATCTTCACTCCCCCTGAATCTAACATGATAAATTAGATTCATGAACAATAGAGTTAAATTTTCATTTTGCCCTTGTCATTATTACTATCTCTCCCCCTTTGGCATTATCCAAAAAGAGTGGGGGGCATACAACTTCAACAACAAGGCTAAAGAAAAATCCAACTTCGGGAGTTGAAGAATACGACGATGGTCCAAAAGACACCAAGAAACAAAAATACACGAAGAAAATCAAGGTGTGCCAAATTGACCATTATCCAAAAGCGAAAAATGAAATCATCACAATACCAAATAGAATGCACTTATTGAGGAAAGGAACATGCTCTCCAATCTCAACATGTTGGTTTAATTAGTGCATGGAAAACAATTCTATGTTTTCATAGAAATAAATTCTTTTTAACCAAGGCATTATCGTCGAGCGATGAAATCGAATATCATAGACATTAAAACGAATATAAAATGTGCACAACGAAGTAAAAGAGGACGACGATGTATATATATATATATGAAGCAACATGAGTACAACCAAAAGGTACATCGACTCCATATCATCAAAGACACAAAGTACATCGCATACACCAAAATGTCACATAGTATATCAACATCAAAAAGTCACAATCCATCATGGACATCAACTGCATCAACATGTATCCAAAAATGATACAACATCGACATCAAACATCACCACAAACAAAAAAACATCAGAAAACACCACCAACCCTGTCCTAACCCAAAACTCTCTCTAAAAGATGAATCATCCAAGGAGCATCGGAGAGTCCTACAAACAGACTCTCAAGAAGTAGTGGTAGGATCAGCAGTCTCCGGAGGTCCAGTCGAAGGAGTGGACTCAGGCTCTGCTGGGAGGAGTGGAGTGTCAACTGAAGGAATCGTCGGGGCAGGAGTGGAAACAGCAACAGCAGGCTCAACGGCAGAGGTATCAACATGAACGTCAACAGGAGCAGACGTCTCTGGAGCAGCAGTAAACACGTCCACTGGAGTAGAAGACTCTGGAGGACCTGAAGAAGTGGCAGCTCCAGCAACAGAAGTGGTAGCAGCAGCAGGAGTGGTCTCAGTGCCACGAGCAAGAGAATCAACGAGCTCATCGATATCCTCATTATCCATCTCCTCATCCTCAGAAACAGGAGGAGGGACCTCAACACCAATAACACGAGCAATACGACACAGAATCTCCTCGCTACAAGTATACCGAGACTCGAGACGGCGAACTGAACGAGCGAGATCATCAAGTGTGGTGGGAGGTCTAGGAGTGACAGCTGCAGAAGATGCCCTGAGAAGCTGAAGGAGTCGTCCTCTGCACGTGACGGAGTGCCGCAAGAGATTTCTTTACGGCCGTCGCGTTCAGGGGAGGACCAAGTAGACGCTCATCGTCAGGAGGCAAAGGCACGTGGAAATGACGAAACATCAAAGTCAGCAGACAAGGATAAGGGATATGTGCAGATTTAGTGGACTTGCGAATACACTCGAAAGAGTCCATCTTATCGAGTATAATGCGAGCCCAATTAATATCGCAACCCAAGAAAAGAGCGTAAATCAACTTGAGGAAGGGCTGGGATGGCAGAGATGATGAGCCGTACTTGGGAAGCAAGCACGACTTCAGGATTAGATTGAGCACCCAAGCATTCGGTTTGAATGACTTCGATGGGACACCAATGAAAGCAGGAGGGATCAAATGGAAGATATCGGCGGGAACGGACTGATCCAACGAAGAGATATCATCAACATAAATGTCTGACAGGAGGAGACCAGACGACGAACAACCAAGCAACTCCCCCCAAGATTTCTACCGTGAGGACTATAGGAGTCCCCAAGACAGTAGTCTCGATGGAGTGGGTCTCACCGTACTGTCCCCGGGTACGGTTCGCATAGAAAAATTTGACCAGGCGAGGATAGGGTCGAGGGTTCGCCTTAGGGTCAAAGCGAAGGTAGTCTAAGAGTCCACTATAGGAAAGAAGATCTGCTAAGCCAAGGAAATCGGAGAATTTAACGAAATGCTCCAATAACAGCGGGCAATGTTCGATACGCGTGTATGCCGCTAGACACAAAGGGTCATCACGACACAACGATATATCGACACCACCTGCTGGCATCGGGGCCTTTCCCTTGGGCTGTCGAGTCCTAGGAGGAGGTGGAGGACTGGGTTCATTATGGCCAGGCTCATCCTCGGGTCTAAACTCAGTGTCAGAATCAGATGGAGTAGCGTGGGTATGGAGTGTAGGCTTCCTAGACTGAGAACGTCTACTGGGTTTGGCGGTCGCCGTCCTCTGCTTCTTCAGAGGAGGCGAAGACGATGAAGGTTGGGTTGGTTTAGGTCGGCGTTTGGGTTTCGAAGGATTCCTAGGGTGTGGCTCTATGGCCATAGGAGATGCACCGGAGGGAGTGATCGGAATTCTCGTTCTTGCCATAAGTGTGACAAAACGAGATCAAGCAAACAATTGAAGAACCCTAGAAGCAAAACCCTAGAAGCAAAACCCTACAGCCGAAATCGAAAATCGCTTGAAACCGAAACCCTAGGAAGGAAATCGACCTAGAACGAAGCCCTAGATGCAAGAGAGGGGAGGAGGGATACCTAGGAGGAAGATCGACGGCCGTTGATGGTCGGAAAACGGCGATCGGATGGCGGAATCGACAGGAGGAGACGAAGGGTCGGGGGTTTTAGGTCGGAGTCGATTGATTAGAAATGAAAGTAATCGAATGGAAACGAGTATAAGTCGGTCGAAATGCGAAAAGACACGACTGTCCCTGAGCACTTAGTCGGTCACAGTTCAAGCACTGACCGACTAGATGACGATCTAGTCGGTCGGTCAATGAGCTTGAACCGACTAAGTCGAAACAGGGGCCAGACAAAGTTTTTAGGGCTAGAGTTAGTCGGTCAAAGTTCAAGTCGGTCAAAGTTCAAGTACTGACCGACTAGTTTTCATTCTAGTCGGTCGGTAAGTGAACGTGGACCGACTAAATGAAG
This sequence comes from Scilla litardierei, assembly GCA_030789695.1. NCBI lineage: Eukaryota > Viridiplantae > Streptophyta > Magnoliopsida > Asparagales > Asparagaceae > Scilla > Scilla litardierei. The sequence goes on along the minus strand of CM061142.1, from coordinate 314,027,316 downwards.
TCAGTAGCAAAGAAAACTTAAAAGCTTGAGCTAGTTGGTTTGAGTTCAGTAGCAGACCGACTAGATATGCATCTAGTCGGTTTGTTGATGAACTGAGACCGACTAGATGAGTCCAAAAATAGATAAATGAGTTTTCTCCTAAATGCACTTGGACGAAGCATCGTTCAACTCTCAAAAATCATCAAACTACCCCCATTAAACATCGAAAAACTTAAACACGACGTTCAAGAGTAAATTCGAGCATAAATTCCAAAAATTCACAAAAATCCCGAAAGAATCCAATAAGTCTAGCATGAACAAATATAGCGAAATAGAATAGCATGCAAGATTATTGAATAAAAATGAATCCTATATCTCGGATTCACCCATAATCCCCAATTCTCGACACAACCGCACAAAAGAGTCCTCCTTTAGGGGTTTCGTGAAAATATCGGCGATTTGCTTCTGGGTTTCATCGTACACTAATATGATGTCCTTTTTAGCAACATGATCATCTAAGAAATGGTGTCGGACATCTATGTGTTTAGAACGGGAATGGTGCACCGGATTCTTTGAAAGACAAATGGCACTTTGGTTGTCCACCATGATAGGGCTAGTATCACAATGTATACCAAAATCCTTAAGTGTGTGTCTCATCCAAAGAACCTGGGCACATGCAGCACCGGCGGCAATGTATTCCGCCTCGGTGGTTGAAAGTGATACGGAATTTTGCTTCTTGGAAAACCAAGAGACAAGAGAATTTCCTATAAAATGGCAAGTGCCACTAGTACTCTTCCTGTCGGATTTGCATCCCGCATAATCAGCGTCACTATATGAGACTACGTGCAAGATTTTGGATAAAGTAATCCAAAGTCTAATGTGTAACTTAAATAGCGAAAAATACGTTTTACCGCTACTAAGTGAGAATCCTTAGGTTGAGACTGATAACGAGCATAAATACATACGGCAAACATAATATCAGGCCTACTTACGGTAAGATAAAGTAAACTATCTATCATACCTCGATATAGACGAATGTCTATACCTTTTCCGCCCGTATCTTTATCAAGATGCGTAGTAGTGCTCATTGGAGTCTTTTTCCCGGAGGCACTCTCCATTCCAAATCGCTTTAGCAACTCCACTGTGTACTTCGTTTGGTGGATGAAGATTCCATCGTTCATTTGGCGAATTTGGAGACCTAAGAAATATTTGAGCTCACCCATGTGGCTCATCTCAAATTGTTCCTTCATAACATTAGAAAACTCTTCGCAAAGAGCGAAGTTAGTAGCACCGAAAATGATATCATCAACATAAATTTGAACTAAAAGTATATCATTATTCGAATGCTCAACAAAAAGTGTAGAATTGGCTTCACCCATTTTAAAGTTCAAATCCAAAAGAAAATTCTTTAGGCGATCATACCAAGCTCGAGGAGCTTGTCTCAAACCGTAAAGTGCTTTCTTTAGTTTAAAAACATGATTTGGAAATTTTTCATTAATAAAGCCCGGAGGTTGAGAAACATAAACTTCCTCAATGACATCTCCGTTTAAAAATGCACTTTTTACATCCATTTGAAATAGTTTGAAATTTTTATGGCATGCAAAAGATAACAATAATCTAATAGATTCTAATCTAGCTACCGGAGCGAAGGATTCTTCGAAATTGATACATTCCTCTAGTCGATAGCCTTGAGCTACTAACCAAGCCTTGTTCCGGACGACGATTTGGTTCTCGTCGGTTTTGTTCTTGAAGATCCACTTCGTTCCTATAACGGTGTGGTTCTTCGAAGGCAATGGAACAAGCTCACATACCTCATTCCTCTCGAATTGAATGAGTTCCTCCTCCATGGCAAGGATCCAAGCACTATCTTCGCACGCTTCATTTATATTCTTTGGCTCAATCGAGGAGACAAAGGCACAATTGGCGAAGTGGTGGACTTGCGATCTCGTCTTGACTCTATCATGAATATTGCCAATGACTTGCTCATGGGGATGGTCACGAACGGTATGAAGCCGTTTGGGAATTCCTTGATCACTAGGAACATTCTCAACAACTTCATTAGTCGGGTTAGTTTCAATAGAATCAATAGAATCACATAAAACATCCATTGAATCATCATCATTTGAAATTCTAGAAGGAATAAAATTTTCATTAAAAGAGACAAGTAGTGATTCCTCGATCGTCGAGGATCTTTTGTTGTATATCCGGTAGGCTTTGCTACGTGAGGAATACCCAACAAATATCCCCTCATCCGATCTCGGATCAAACTTGTCCAAATTTTCATAAGTGTTTTTAATAAATCATTTCGCACCAAAAACACGAAAATGTTTAACTTGAGGCAATCTACCAAACAACAATTCATAACAAGTTTGTTTGGTGCTGGGCCTCAAAAGTATTCTATTAAACACATAGCAAGCGGTGTGTACCGCTTCCGCCTAAAATTGATGGCCAAGTTGGCTATCATCGAGCATTGTACGAGCACACTCCACAAGCGTTCTATTCTTTCTCTCAACAACACCATTTTGAGGGGGTGCACGAGGGAAGGAAAACGTGTGTGTAATTCCAAGATCATCACAAAAATTTGAGAAAGACTCATTCTCAAATTCACCTCCATGATCACTACGAATAGTGACAATGGTGGTTTCGATGAGATTCTGTACTTTCTTCACAAATGTTGTGAAGTTTTCAAAAGCTTCATTTTTATTACATAAGAAAAATACCCATGTAAATCTCGAAAAATCATCTACGATGACAAGCCCATATCTAGCATTTCCTAAAGAAGCAACTCTAGTTGGCCCAAATAAATCTAGATGTAATAGCTCTAGAGGCCGTTTAGTAGAAATGCTTTTCTTAGGTTTAAATGAAGATTTAGGAAGCTTGCCTCGTTGACATGAGTCACAAAAACTTTTCTTTTCAAAAACAAGCTTAGGAAAACCTTTAATGGAATTTAATTTTGAAAGCTTAAAAAGTGTTCCAAAGTTCACATGACCAAAGCGTCGATGCCATAAGTGTTGTTCACTTGTGTTGGCAACGAGACATTGTTCATATGACTTAGGAAAATCCAAAATATAAATATCTTTATGGCGTGTTCCGGAAAATAATAAATCATTATTAACATTATTAAAAATGTGACACAATCCTTTCGCAAATCTAACTTTGTAACCTTTGTCACAAAGTTGGCTTATTGAAATAAGATTGTGGTTTAAACCATTAACAAGATAGACATCACTAATTAAGGGTTTAGATGGGTTACCCACTTTACCAACACCGACGATGGTTCCGCTCTCGTTGCCTCCAAAGATTACCCGGTACCCATTAGCAATGGGCACCACTCCGGAAAGCAATTGAGCATCGCCCGTCATGTGTTTTGAACACCCGCTATCGAGTATCCACCCATCCTTGGAGCCAAATTTGACTTTGTAGCTCCGTTTGTTTTTCTTGAGTATCTAAAGATGATTATATCATTTCATGGTACCCAAGATCATTGGGTCCTCAAAGGTTAGACCATTGGAAGCCAAGTCCAATTGGACTTAGACTTTCCAATATAATTAATATTATCCACTACATTCAAGAAATAATCATTCATGTAGATTTGTTTTTCATCCATACTTGTGTCCTTTGGGCTCCAAATTGAGAATATTTTGGGAGCCTTAATCCTATTGGGAGCATGCATGCTTTGTTGATTTCTACGTGATGCATGTCGTGGATAGGTAAAAGGAACATGATGAAATGGTGCCTGTGGATAATTGTTCATATGACGATGTGGGTGAACATATGCATGTGAGGGAACACGTGCGTGAGGGTGTCTCACATGTTGTGCACGTGCCCGTGAATGTGTAGCATAGAAATCATCATATGAGTGAGCCGGTGGAGTAGGACGTGTGTTCCTATGTGGCATAGTATTGGTGTACATGTAGGCATGGCCCTTCTTTGGAGGTCCACCCAAAGTGGGTTTCTTTCCGAAAGAGGGTGTGGACGAGGTGGAAGCACCATTGGTAGATGAACTACCAATAGAGTGTTTGCTACCACTCGTCGAAGCACCGGAAGTTGGCCTAACAAAAGTAGTGGCCGATTTGGATGGAGTTCCCATCATATACCCCAAACCAATGTGGTGATTGGCTGGAAGTAAGTCACTTAGGATTTTATCCAAATGGTCCTTACCTTTATTGAATTTATTAATTCGGCCTAATGTGTTCTCATATTTCTCGGTGAGAGAACGCATAGAAGCATCCAAAGTGGATACTTGCGATATGAGCACATAAACATGAGATTTAAGATTCTTATTCTCAATACTCAAAGTCGAGTTTTGAGAAGTCAAATCCGCTATCTTGTGTTCCTCCGGATCCTCAATGCTAACATGTTCAAGTTGAGTCTTGAGATTAACAATCTCATTCTTCAACCCTTCAACAACGGTGTCGTTGTTGGTGATGATAGTTTTAGGTGAGGTTTGGATGCTAACTAGCTCATCTTTAGTCTTATTATATCGTTCAACTAATTTAGCATATCTATTCCATATTTGCTCATTAGCTAGTCTAAGGTCATCCATAGTTACCTCATCGCTTTCATCCTCGCTATCATCGGAGGCGTGTTCTTGAACATTTTCCTCGTTAGCCATGAAACATACGTGCGCTTGCTCCACTTTCACATCATCCGACTCCCCGCTTGAAGAGTCATCTTCGGAATCGGTGAAACCGACAAATCCTTTCTTGTAGCCTTTCTTATACTTCTTCGATTTGTCGTACTTCGGCGCCTTCCACTTTTCTTTTTGCTTGTTTTGTGGACAATCCGCTTTGATGTATCCTGGCTTATTGCATTTAAAGCACAAAGGAGGAGAGGCGTTAGTAGAAGTAAATTTAGATTTACCTTTGAAGTTACCTTTTCGGAAGAAGCGATTGAACTTCTTTGCCATGAGGGTAATGGATTCCATGTCCATTTCGTCTTCCGAGTCCTCGTCATCGGTAGAGGTGGATGGAGCCGCCTTGAACGCAATCGCCTTTTTCTTAAGCGCGTCTTGGTTCAAGTAAGACTTCATCTTCTCTTGTAACTTCACCTTGCTATCCTTGCGTACCTCGTATGACATTAAAGTACCCATTAATTGAACCACGGTATACTTGTTCATATCGTTACCTTCCTCGATGGCGAAGGTACGCTTTTCCCAACTAGAAGGAAGTCCTTCTATAAGCTTCGAACATTTCTCCTTTTGGGTGTAGGTTTTACCGAGAGCCTCTAACTCGTTTATGATGTCGACGAAGTGAGCATAATACTCCTTCATCTTCTCACCCTGTAGCATATGAAACATCTCGTAATCTTTATTAACTACTACGAGTTTAGAGTCCCTTACACTACTCGTCCCTTCATGTAAGATGAGGAGGGAGTTCCAAATTTGATATGCACTCTTACATGTGCATATCTTATTGAAGTCCTCAGGCTCCAATGCGCATTGCAAGGCGTTCATTGCCTTGGCATTGCTTACCTCCGTGGCGACCTCCGCGGGAGTCCACTTCTCGAAATCTTCTTCGGTGGGCTCGACATACTCCTTCATTATGGTCCTCCATAGTGAAGCACTCCGGAGGAAAGTTTCCATCCGGCATTTCCAGTACCCGTAGATGGTACCGTTGAAGAATGGAGGCCTCGTTGAGGAATGTCCTTCCATTACCGAAGAAGCTCCTTCACGGTTCTTGAAGGTGCTATAATCTGGAGGTGGACGCACGGTCTTGTTGTCGTTGGCAGACATAGCTTAGTATCTGGCTCTGATACCAAATGTAATGCTCTGAAAGCTACTGCACAAGTACTAGAGGGGGGGTGAATAGTACTTTAAAAATAACAAGGAGTATAATTCCTAATTATCGTGCAAACTACTACCAACAAATGCGGAAGCTAAAATATGACAACAACAAATATTCAATGCTAACAATTGATATGATGGGTTCAGATCCACCCAAGTCTCCCCGACTTGTACCCGGTGATCCTACTGTAGGAATATGATGCCCTCAAGGCCATTTATTCCTGTGTGAATAGCACAAACATCTTGTTCGAAATAACAGTAAGCTGTTTGGTAATAATTTATCTAAGTTATATTGTAATGTAGTTAACATTAGATATCAACTTAGGTAAAGTCCTGAGACTTTATGCAAGGTCAAACAGGTATCGAGATGAGTATCTCGATCATGGAGAAACGTTTGACCGTTTGTAGCATAAGTCTGAAATGGTTCGTGGTCGTAGATGTTCCGAGACAAGGATATCGAAACATCGGACAGACCATTGTGTCTTAGTCTTCACCGTTTAGCGGTGGCAATGATCTCATGATCGCTTGACTTGGCGAAGTCGAAGACGAGACACAGGTGCTCATTAGAATGAGTTCACTGAACGATCCACTAGAGTTATCATATGGTTATATTGACCAATCTGTCAGTGATAACTCTGAGTGATGATAGGATAGTTGGTCTTTTGACTTGAGGTCATTTTGACGGACCTGTGCGTGAACGGTGCCACTTAGATCAATTGACCTAGCTTCGAGGCAAGGCCTGTCGAAAGGTCTTTTGATTGGGTGTCACTTGAAACGTACGAGGCGAGTAATGACCAAGAGAGGATTCTTCTCTCCCGGTCAATGGGAGTTAGTGTCGTAGAGTCAGTTCGGTCTTTAGTAAAAACTCTGCGCAGAGTATGTTGGAAGAAGTCCAACATTAGTTGACTAAAGATCGATAGAAACTAACCGGAGTCAAGTTATTGGGGTTGACAGTTTGACCGTACCCCAGACTTGATCCGAACGACATATTTAAGACGAAGAGACTATAACTGCGGAATTCATCACGGAAACAGTCAGGTGGTCCCGACAATACTCATGTCAATGAGTCAACCACATAATGATGATTCCTGAAGCAGGGACGGCAACCACTGCTCGTGGTCACTGCCGTATAGGGCTTCGAGCCCAACCTGTTGTAAGGGTCAGGCTGTAGGGTCTCACACAGAGTGTAACGCTTCGTCTAGTAATAGGTAGAAATTAGTTAGGGAGAATATTTGCATTTGATGCAAAAGAAGAGAAAATTGCATTTGATGCAATATGGTTATTTAAGCTTAGATAGGGACTATTTTGCATTTGATGCAAAAGCGATTAAATGTGTATTAAATTGTTTAATACAATATTTAATAAAATAAACGCAAGGAAAAGTTAACGGGTAAGACGGGAATGTCCCGGTCTAGACCCAGGTTCAAACGGCGTCCAAATCGGACGCCAAACATAAAAGTTATGGCCAAAACAATAAAAACCCCAAGCCCATATTGACATCAGCCTAAGAGGCTGATTAAATCAAAATGGGGGCAAATTGGCAGGGCCCATTGGGCCTGCCATTTATCCGGCACAGAAACCCGCGGGCGCTTTTCAGCGCCCGCACTGTTCATGCGGGGCCCGCCCGCCTCCTGCGGGCGCGGGCCCCGCCCGCCCCAATTGCAGAGAGGCGCCCGCACAAGCGGGCGCCATTCTCCCGCCCGTGTAGAGCACGGGCCCGTGCTCTGCACGGGCTCTGCCTGCATAGGGCAGCGCACGCGCCTTGCGCGTGCGCTGCCGCCTGAAGCGCGGGTGGGGCCCACGCGTGGGTCCCGCCTGCTGCTAGGGTTGGAGTGTTTTGGCGGCGGCTGGATTAGTTGTGAAATACAAGTTTGGGCTGATCTTTGGACGATCAATTGGAGGGTCAAACGACCTCCGATTGACGAACGGTTTTTTCCTATGCGTTCACCGTTGAACGCTTGTCGTATTGATAGGTCGTATCGATCTTGAAGCTCAACGGTGAGTGAGTTAAAATTCACGGAAGTTTGCACTTTGTGAAGTGCAAACTAACTTAATTTTAACTAACCCAAATATTTAGTCCCACATCGGATTTTGAGAAATGGGGAGAGTCCGCCGCTTATATAAATAGGGGTATCCCCCCTTCCTCAAAACTCGTCCCAAGCTCTAGATCTGAGCGGCTCTCGTAAATGTTGGAGCACGCTCGGATCTAAGCTTAAATAAATATTTCTCTATCTCCCTAAAATTCTGCCTTACTCCTGCGGGCTCTAGCAAAGCCACAAAGGAGTTCGGATTCTGGATCCGAAATCTTGGCGGAGGTTTCACTCGCGTGAAACTTTCTTCGGCGTGTGGTTGGCTCGGCGGCACGGGGATTGATCGCCTCGGGATGCGGAGCGGTTCGAGGAGCGGTTCGGGGAGCGGTTCAAGGAGCGGCTCGGCGTGGGACGGGAGCAGCTCGGAAGACGGCGCGGAACATCTCGCCTGCTCCAGGGCTGAGATTCCGGGTATGTGATTAAAGTAGTTTATTAGCATTAGTTTAATTTAATCGCAGTAGGCTAGATCCTTCTTGGGATGGTCAGATCCATCCCAAGTCGGCATAGATCTTGGCATAGGGTCTTGGACCTTAGGGCTAAGTTAGAAAATTGTTTTTAACTGCATGTTAATTAGTTAACATAAGTTTTTCGTCCGCTGCAAATGTTTTTTGTGTCTATGTTCCGTCCGACTTAGGACGGGACTAGAGGTTTTGTGCCCTAAGGGACCGCCCAATTCCCTACACCTACGTCCCAGAACACCCGGATCCCCTCCGGATACTAAGGTTAGAAACACTAACCCTAGATTTCCACTATGAATACCTTGTGAAAAACCTTCACAAGATCAAATCATACAATCAATAGCAATAGTGAATCCCACAACCCGGGATCACAACATTCTCTCACAACCGAGAGAAACAATAGCAATAAAAGAGTTTATATGAAATAAACTACAACTTACCACAAACCCTATACCTTGAGTATTCTTACCAAATAAGGGCAAGGAGGGATTTGAGGAAGGAGAAGGCACCAAGACCTAGCACCACCAATATGAGCAGCAATGGGTGCCTAGGAGTGAATAGGAGACTTGAATCAAGCAATAGCTTGGATGGCTCAACAAGAACAAAGTTCTCTCAAGATGGATTCTAGATCTCAAATGAGGGAGAGAAAGATTTCTTGTGAGGAAGAGAGCTTTGGAAATGAGTTTTAATCTCTAACTCTTTCAATCTGAATAAGTCTCTCAATAGCAGCTCTAACCTTGAGAGAAATGACCAAGCTTCGTATTTATAGGGTCCCACAAAATCGAGCTAGGTCATCTCCCAACGGTTGGAAATCTGGGGCAATTAGTCGGTCAAAGAACAACCACTGACCGACTAGTTCATCAACTAGTCGGTCGGTGAAACAACATGAACCGACTAAATGATGAACAGTGAACAGATGAGATTTCAGACCTAGAAAACTAGTCGGTCCAAGAAGACTTTTCGACCGACTAGTTTCTCAACTAGTCGGTCAGTCAGTTAACTTAGACCGACTAAGAGTCAAAACTATTAGTCTGAATACAACTTGATTTAGTCGGTCCAAAAACAAATGTTGACCGACTAGATCATAAACTAGTCGGTCACCAAACGTTCTTAGACCGACTAACGATAAACAGTAACTAGGTGAAAAATTGGCATGTACAGAAAAGCTCAACTAGTCGGTCTAAGAAGCATCACTGACCGACTAGTTCACCAACTAGTCGGTCGGTGAGTCAACTAATACCGACTAACTGTAAACAGTAAAGAGCTTAGAATTTGGGAGACAAACTAGTCGGTCCAAGAAGCTTTGCCGACCGACTAGATCACCATCTAGTCGGTCAGTTCTTCTTCTTGAACCAACTAACATGCACAAGAAGTCGCGAATCGAAGCGCGAAGCTTCGGGAAAGTTTGTATGGACTTCTACTAAGATCCTAGAGCTAAGATAGGAGCGTTATGAAGATATAAATCGTAAGACCTACTCAAGGCTTAACATTCTATGATAGAAGCTTAAAGACTATAAATAAAACTTGACGATACCGTCTTCAATAGCTTCAATCGAATCTTCATGACTTCTAAAATGGTCCAAAAGCTTCAACGAAGCTTTAGGCATATGAATACGTGCTTTGAGAAGTCTTGAGACGTCGCTTTGGATGGTCACGTGAATTTGGCGACAATCTCCATAACTGCGCTCACAAAGTGTTAGTTCACTATTTATTTATGTTTGCTCATCATCCAAAACCAAATCCGGGGAGCCCAATACTCAACATCCTACTCTCCACTTGAGGAATCATCCTCGGAGTCGGTGAATGTCCCGACAAGTCCTTTCTTGTATCCTTTCTTGTACTTCTCTGACTTGTCGAACTTTGGCGCCTTCCATTTCTCCTTTTGCTTGTTTTGAGGACAATCCGCTTTCATGTGTCCTGGCTTATTGCATTTAAAGCACAAAGGAGCGGAGGCGTTAGAAGAACTTGGTTTAGATTTTTTCTTGAAGTTACCTTTCCGGAAGAATCGGTTGAACTTCTTTGCCATGAGGGCAATGGATTCCAATTCCAACTCGTCTTCCGAGTCTTCATCATCGGTAGATGTAGATGTAGATGGAGCGGCCTTGAAAGCAATCGCCTTTTTCTTTGGCTCGTCTTGCTTCAAGTAAGACTTCATCTTGTCCTGCAACTTTAGTTTGCTATCCTTGCGTACCTCATAAGACATCAAGGTACCCATTAGTTGAATGACGGTATATTTACTCATATCATTACCTTCGTCGATGGCGAAGGTACGCTTTTCCCAACAAGAAGGAAGTCCGTCAATGATCTTTGAGACTTTCTCCTTTTGGGTGTAAGTCTTTCCAAGAGCCTCCAACTCGTTGGTGATGTCAACGAAGCGAGCATAGTACTCCTTCATCTTCTCACCCTGTTGCATATGAAATAATTCGTAATCTTTATTTACAACTACGAGTTTGGAGTCTCTTACCCTACTCGTTCCTTCATGCAAGATGAGGAGTGAGTTCCAGATTTGATATGCACTCTAACATGTGCATATCTTATTGAAGTCTTCGGGCTCCAAGGCGCATTACAAGGCATTCATTGCCTTGGCATTGGTTACCTCCGCGGCGACCTCTGCAGTAGTCCACTTCACAAAATCTTCTTCGGCGGGCTCGACATACTCCGCCATCGTAGCTCTCCATAGTGAAGCGCTCCGGTGGAACGTTTCCATCTGGCATTTCCAGTATCCGTAATTGGTACCGTTGAAGAATAGAGGCCTTGTTGAGGAGTGTCCTTACATCACCGAATAAGCTCCTTCACGGTTCCTGAAGGTGCTATAATCTAAAGGTGGACGAACGGTCTTGTTGTCGTTGGCAGACATAGCTATGTACTTGGCTCTGATACCAACTGTAATGCCCTGTGTAGCTACTGCACAAGTACTAGAGGGGGGGTGAATAGTACTTTAAAATAATTAAGAAGATAATTCTTAATTATCTTGCAAACTCAACCAACAATGTGGAAATGAAAATATTGACAACAAAGAAAACAATCGCAAACAACGTATGTAACGGGTTCGGATCCACCCAAGTCTCTCCGACTTGTTCCCGGTGATCCTACGTTCCAAACACCCGGATCCCATCCGGATACTTGAGTTAGAAACCTCTAACTCAAATTTGCACTATGAAATACTTGTAGAAACCTCTACAAGATCAAATCATACACAAATGAACTTGTGACTCCCACAAACCGGGATCACAAACAATCTCTCACAAACCGAGAGAAAAACACTTGCAATATCAAATATAATGAAATATGAAATGCTTACCACAAAACCCTATGCCTTGAGTAAAACTTACGATTTAGGGCAAGAAGAATTTTGGGGGAAGATGAAGGCACCAAACCCTAGCTCCAAGATGTTGACCAGCAATGGAGGCCTAGGAAGATGTTGGTGACCTTGGATCATGCTCTTGGCTTGAATGGCTCACAATCAATGTGAATCTCTCTTTGGAAATAAGAGTGAGAGAGAGATTCTTGAGAAATGAATGAGCTTGGAAATGAGAATGAATGCTTCTCTTTGATTCTCTAAACTTCAATTAATATCAGCATTGAATGCTATGAAAGCAGCCCTTCAAGTATATATAGGATAGAGGAAAGAGAGAGCAAAAATCGTGGCATTTAAAGCTCCAACGGCTCTATTCTGAACCGGACTAGTCGGTCAAAGAAGGATCACTGACCGACTAGTTTCTCAACTAGTCGGTCGGTGATTCAACGTGGACCGACTAACTAGTTCACAGCCAAAATGAGAAGTTCAGGAGATAAGGAACTAGTCGGTCTAAGAAGACTTACCGACCGACTAGTTTCACAACTAGTCGGTCGGTGAGTGTTCTTTGACCGACTAAGAGTTAAAATAGGATAGGCTGAATTCAAGTTGAACTAGTCGGTCTAAGAACAAAGTTTAACCGAGTAGTTTCTCAACTAGTCGGTCGACAAATGTTCTTTGACCGACTAGCGATAAACAGTAAGTTAGGCTGTACAGTGAAAGCTCAACTAGTCGGTCTAAGAAGGATTCTTAACCGACTAGTTTGACAACTAGTCGGTCGGTGAACCTTCTTGGACCGACTAACTGTAAATAGTAAAGAGCTGAATTTGAACAAGGCATTTTAGTCGGTTCAAGAAGGATTACCGACCGACTAGATTGAAGGATCATGTCCAAAACAGAGTTAGGATCGATAATTAAAGTGGAGACTTACGCTTGCGTATGCGGAACGATAGTCTCGGAACTTTGCCTTCGGATTTGCCACGACGGATCGAGTCTTCTCACGAACGGAGTAAGGCTACTAATCCACAATCTAAATCTCTATTTTAGATTAAGAACTTGGAAGGAGGGAGAGGAAATATTTCTGCAGAGCTTCGCTATGAAGAAGATGCATGCATGAATTTCATGCAAATGTGTAAGGAAAATGGCTACCCTTGGGTCTTATTTATAGCCCCCAAGGTAGTTATTTTAGGGTAAGTTGTTCCTTTGGAACAACTTAATTAAGGTGTACCATGATACATGGCACAATATAAGCTTAAGTTGTACCATATGCATGGTACAACATAAGCTTAAGATATTCCCCCTTTATTAGCCATATGTCGCATGCACTTATGCATATATAATGCGACTTTCCCGCTCATACAGAGATCCTCTCCGCAAGGGAACAGATTCCCTTTGCACATGACTTCGTATGCGCGACGTTCGAGGTCCGTAATCCCTCGTACATCCCCCACAAGGGTGTACAAACGTCTTCCATATCCAACATCTCCCACTCACACTTGAGGGGATTGTAAGAGAACGTCTTTCCCTTAGTTCTTTCATCTATCATACCGAGAAATAGACCGTGCGACCGTCATGCGCGTAGAGTCTGTTATTGTGCACTTGTTAGAGATACACAACGACCTCGAAGGTGCAAAGTTGAGTAGTTCAACGCATGCTTTACCCTAGATTATTTCTTCACATTTCTTATACTTTATATTCAACAATTGAATCCCATCTGGATTACAATTGGCTGGCCAGCTTTGAATCATTAAAGTCCAAATGTGAATATGAAATCAATCTTCCTCTTCTTGTGAACCTTCTGATCTTGACTTGATTCGCTTTTCTAACGTGCCCCGCCGAGCCGAATTACCATAGCCCATTAGTAACACGCTAAGATAGCGATCATCTCGTCAAATCTAAAGGAACCAATTGGAGTCCTTGAGGGTAAGAGTTAAGACCCATATGGCCTTTGAGTCTCACATAATAGCAAACACTATTGCTACTAACTCAGTGGTCGAAATGCATACGTGGTATGAACACGTATTACAACATCACTCCTTTCCCAGGGAGAGTATGTCTTAATGATGTTGTACGGATGAAAAGATCAGACACCACAGTGCCTATCTTTTTGAGTCCCTTTACTACTCGTGAAATATTCACGGACTCTCATCCTGCATAAGACAGATAGGATTTAAAAATCCAATGAGATCTTTATATCCTTGTGATACAGATCTCAGATCTTTTGTAAGCATCCGTATGATGCAGATCTTTTATTCGACTATCTTGTTTAAGTCATGACTCTAAATCATTTGTCTAATGATTTTGACTTTAAACTAGTCTCATCTCTATCTTATCCATCTGATAAGATAAGGCGGTTGCTCATGTGAGAGAGCCAACCTTAATCTGTCCGACATACACATAAAAATAGCTGAGACTTAAACACAAATGTACATAAAATCATTTGTAAGAAACTTGTATGCAAATTAAATTTTGATCTTCTATAGACATGGGAAATATTACATGATACAGCTCAGCACCTACGCATTCCCATAGATGATAAATGTTTGAAAAACACATCTCTGGGGATCGCCTTAGTAAGGGGATCCGCTATCATCTCATGCGTGGATATGTATCCTATGTCTACTTCCTTCCGTTTGTCATAATCCTTTGCAAACTTGAATCGAATGTCAATGTGTTTGGTCTTACAATGAAATTTAGGATCTTTGACATAGGCAATCGAAGCTTGACTATCACTGTATATGGGAACAGTGCTCGAGTCAGAGGCATTCGTCAGCCTGTCTAAGAATTTCCTAAGCCAAACAGCTTCTTGGACCGCCATGCTGAATGCTACGAACTCGGCTTCCATGGTTGATAGAGCGATGCAGGTTTGTTTCTTGCTGCTCCAGGATATTGCACCATTCCCGAGTAAGAAAACAAAGCCCGAGGTAGATCTTCGCTCGTCGAGATCACCCGCCCAATCAGCATCGGTATAGCCTTCGAGTCTCAAGGTATTGCCTTGATAGCATAACGCATAGTCCGCAGTCCCTTTGAGGTATCTTAATATCCTCTTCACCGCTTTCCAGTGTGCCTGCCCTGGGTTGGATTGGTAACGGCTTACCATACCAACAGCATAGCAAATGTCGGGTCTAGTACACATCATGGCGTACATCAGACTCCCGACAGCACTGGAGTATGGAACTTTTTCCATAGCTTTCTTTTCTTTTGGATCTTTGGGACACATCTCCAAACATAGACCCTCGCCTTTGCTTATTGGAGTATCAATTGGCTTGCAGTCCATTTATCTTGGTTTGTTTTCATGGATTGAAGTTCTTCTTCCATTGCCGCTATCCATTTATCTTTAGCAGGGCATGTGACGGCCTGTTTGAAATTTGCAGGTTCGTCATCATCTTGTAGTAATGTCATGAATGTTTGAGGAAATTCATCCTCAAATCTCAGAGGTGTTAGCCTCGTCCGATTACTACGTCTTGTTTGAGTTTGATCACTCCCACTTGGAATGACATCACTCCCACTTGGAATAACATCACTCCCACTCGGAATAGGATTGGTATCGTTCGTATCATTCATTGGTGAAGTTTGAAACGTATTTTCTTCTTCACCAAGAATTCTCCCACTCGAACGTTCCGATCCTTTTTGATCCCAAGTCTCAAACAAGGATAAGTCTTGACTTATCTCACCCTGTCTTGGAAACTCATTTTCCAAGAAGACAACATCCCTCGATTCGAATTTTATAAGACCTCCATTGTCCTCTTGACCGACGAAAACATATCCTTTGGAGTTTTCAGCGTATCGGATGAAGATACACTTCCTCCCACGTGGCCCAAGTTTGCCATATTTGTGAGAGGATAAATGTGCGTAAGATGCACAACCCCAAGGTTTTAGAATGCTTAAGTCTGGAGTTCTATTGTTCCACAACTCATAAGGAGTAGAACTTACCGACTTCGAGGGTACACGGTTTAAGATGAATGCTGCCGTTAATAATGCGTCACCCCAAAAGGTGATAGGCAAATTTGCCTGAGACATCATTGAACGGACCATTTCCATCAATGTCCTATTTCTTCTTTCCGCAACACCGTTTTGTTGCGGAGTGTAAGGCATAGTTACCTGATGTACTATGCCTTTTTCATCACAAAGTTCCTTAAAACTTATTGATTGATATTCACCGCCCCTATCGGTTCGCAAAACCTTAATCTTGCGATCTAATTGATTCTCCACTAAACTCATATAGTTTTTAAAGCAAGTCAAAGCTTCACTTTTGTGGGATATCAAATAGATATGTCCGAAACGGGTGAAGTCATCAATGAATGTGATGAAATAGGACTTCCCGTGTCTTGTCTTAACATTCATTGGACCGCAAATGTCCGAATGGATAAGCTGTAATGGAACTTCGGCCCTTGTGCCAGTTCCAAACGGCTTGCGACAAGTTTTCCCTACAAGACAATGTTCGCAAGTTGACATTTCAACTTTTGAAACATTAGATAGCAAGCCACTTTTGGCAAGTCTATCCATTCTAGTTGGTCCAATATGACCAAGTCTTGCATGCCAACAAATGATTTCAGACTCAGAGTTAGAAGCATTTGTCAAATGAAAACTTTCATTAATGGAAGAAGCAACATCATTCATTGTATTTAAAACAATTAATCCATTACAAACATTACCAGAACCAATCAAAGAATTATTACAAACAAGGTCAACATATTGTTTATAGAACCTCCACTCATAATCTAAAGACATTAACATGACCACGGAAACGATATTCCTTCTAATATCTGGAGCAAAGAGGACGTCGTGCAATAACAAAGTCCGGCCGTTGTCGAGAACTAGCTTGCATGTTCCGACGCCTTTGACTTCAACACGTGTGTTGTTGCCGACATATATCCACTTTGTTCCTTGAGTTATCTTTCGATACTCTACGAAGAACCTTCTGTCCTTCGCTACGTGGTCTGTGGCCCCTGAATCAATCAACCAAAAATAGTTAGATTCAGCAAGAAACATGGAACTAGAAACACATATGTAACTAGTCCTACAAGTTACCTTATCACTTCCATCCGTACATGTACGGGCGAAGTGACCGTACTTGTTGCACTTAAAGCACTTGATCTTCTTCAAGTTTTTCTTCTTTGAGTGCACATTCTTTTGCCACTTTTTGTTCTTTGTCTTCTTTGAGGTCTCCGGTTCTTGCTTACGTTCGTTCACAAACCTTAAGCGTTTATTCTTCCGCTTATTTCCCCCATGTGAGGAACTAGCGGCCACGTGCACTTCTGCACTTGGTTTTGCGGCTTGAATCCGCTCTTCCTCGAGTTCGAGGTGTTTCGAAACATCGCTTAAAGTTTTAATGCACTCATTATGAGTGAGATGCATTTTCATGTTATCCCAGCTATCTGGGAGTGAACGAATGACCGCTTGGATCTGCTGTTCGTCAGACAGCGTAACACCTGCATCCTTTAATTCAGATATAAGATTCGCCATGTGGCGGAGATGCTTTTTCATAGAATGATCTCGCCGCATCTTGTACGAATCAAATTGAATATTCAAGGAGCGGAGTTTGGTAACCGAAGTTCCACCAAACTTTATCTCTAGCTCAGACCATATGTCTTTAGCTAGGTCGAATTCCCGAAATAGGCGCATTATGTCATTGTCCATCGCGGACAGTAACGTAATACGTGCTATTTTGTTCTTTCGAGTCCAAGTGTCATAAGCTTCCCGGTCCCTTTTGTGTTGGGCCGTATTGCCCAACTCAGGTTCTACCATTATGTTTTGGAGTGTTTCGAGCACATCTTGCTCCTCCAAAACATATTGGATCTTTATTGACCAAAGTTTATAATTGTCACCGTTGAGCTTTTCACCTTTGTTAAGCTCTGCGACAATATTCTTAGAAGCGGTAGACATTTTCGATTCAAAAAACTGCAAAGAGAATGAAAAACACGATCAAAATTCCATGCATAAAGTTTCGATTCTTTAAACACTTGATAAGTTCCTTGGATGCGTTGAAATGTTACTCTAGAATCGAGAAGTTCACTACGTTCCCAACTACCATCTAGAAGTAACTTTCAAAGTATCCCTCTTACTTATCTTAAGTAAAAAGAAATCAGAAATAATACCCGTATGGTATTAGCAGCGGAAAATCACTTTGAAAAACTTATCTTTCAAAATAGAATAGGTGAGAATTAGCGCAAAGAATTTTAACGCAACAATTGCCAAGCCACGAGACATGGGTTAGATAACCATGGCCGGATCGTGGTAGGACTTGGAATTCTAAATTGCGCTATCCCGATTTAAGGACGGGACATAACCTATTTGAAAAACATCTTTTTCCAAAAATTTTTGAAAGCACGTTGGCTAATCTCCGTAGAGTAGAGCACAACGTCACAAGTACATTGGCTAATCTCCGTAGAGTAGAGCACAATGACATGGCTAATCTCGCATGAAGTAGAGCACTATGGCTAATCTTCAAGGAGTAGAGCCCAAATGAAAAACTTCATTAAAACGTTAGTCCCGTATGAACTATTTGGCACTGTGGTTAGCCCCGTATGGACTACTCGACACATTCGAGTTTGACCAAGGCCATTTGTTGCCCCGTATGGGTCATCTGGCAAGTTTGCAATCGACCCAGACCATTTGTCGGATTGGTCGACCAAAAACACAAAATTGGTCGACCAATTTTCGAATTCAACTTCTTCCCGGTCAGGGCCTCTGCCCTGACCCGGGCTTGGCCAAAGGCCGGCCAGGGCCTCTGCCCTGGCCGGCCAGGGGGCCTGGCCCCCTCGGCCAGGGCCGGCCAGGCCCTGGCCTCTGCCAGGGCCGGCCGGCCAGGCCCTGGCCACTGCCAGGGCCTGCCGGCCAGGCCACTGGCCGGGGCCAGGGCTCCTGCCCTGGCCTCGGCCAGGCCCTGGCCTGAGGCCAGGGCGCCGGCCCTGGCCTCTGCCAGGGCCGGCCTGGCCGGCAGGCCCTTGGCCAAGGCCGGCCACTGCCGGCCTGGCCTTGGCCGGCCACTGCCGGCCTGGCCATGGCCGGTCATGGCTTGGCCATGGCCGGCCATGGCCAAGGCCATTCGGCGTTGGCCGGCCATGGCCCCTTTGGCCATGGCCGGCCATCCCCTTTGAATGGGGTTGCCGCACTCATTCCTCCCCCTTGATGGGGTGGTCGCCGGTGGTTATTGGCCGTAGCCAACCCCCTCCGCATGAGGAGAGGGGGTGCATGGCCTTCATGGCCCATTTGGCCATGGTGCACATGCACCAAATTTTCCTCTTACCCGATGGAAATAACTTCCATCATCTTCCTCGATGAAGCACCCGTTCGTCGAAGAAATTAGTTATCTCTTAATGGCCGTGTGCCAAAAATGAATAACGTACTACGTGAACGGTCGGTTCTTCCCGTCACGGAGAGTTCCTACCATATCCGTAATGATAGGAGACCCTAACGTGAAAAGAACAACCGCTGCGTTCTCTCCGTCACGAAGCGTTCCTACTATATCCGTAATAGTAGGAGACCCATTCGTGAAAAAGACAACGACTCGTTCGTAGTTTCGACGGGGCGGTGGATTGACCGGGGCGAACCCATATGGCTCTGATACCAATGAAGGATCCTGTCCAAAACAGAGTTAGGATCGATAATTAAAGTGGAGACTTACGCTTGCGTATGCGGAACGATAGTCTCGGAACTTTGCCTTCGGATTCGCCACGACGGATCGAGTCTTCTCACGAACGGAGTATGGCTACTAATCCACAATCTAAATCTCTATTTTAGATTAAGAACTTGGAAGGAGGGAGAGGAAATATTTCTGCAGAGCTTCGCTATGAAGAAGATGCATGCATGAATTTCATGCAAATGTGTAAGGAAAATGGCTACCCTTGGGTCTTATTTATAGCCCCCAAGGTAGTTATTTTAGGGTAAGTTGTTCCTTTGGAACAACTTAATTAAGGTGTACCATGATACATGGCACAATATAAGCTTAAGTTGTACCATATGCATGGTACAACATAAGCTTAAGATATTCCCCCTTTATTAGCCATATGTCGCATGCACTTATGCATATATAATGCGACTTTCCCGATCATACAGAGATCCTCTCCGCAAGGGAACAGATTCCCTTTGCACATGACTTCGTATGCGCGACGTTCGAGGTCCGTAATCCCTCGTACATCCCCCACAAGGGTGTACAAACGTCTTCCATATCCAACATAGATTGCCATCTAGTCGGTTTGTTCTTCTTCTTGAACCAACTAACATGCACAAGAAGCCGCGATAAGAAGCGTTAAGCTTCGGGAAAGATTCTATGGGCTTCTAATATGCAACGACCCGGTCCCCGGGATACCAGATAAGTACGAATCCGTATCAGGTATTCCCGAAGAGGCGAGTGTTACGTAGAAAGAAAGAAAAGAAGAGAGTAGGAAGAACACTGCAGGTACTACGCACGTGCTGGGAAGTACAAGTAAAACTCCGTCACAGATAAAAACACTGAGAAAATAACAAAAGTACAATATTCCATTTTATTGATACATGGATACATCTTATACATACACCAACATCTTCATATTCACAACTCTAAGTACAAAGGTCCACCCGAAAAGAAACACCAAAAAGTACAAGTCTCTCATCATACCCCTCACCACCCAATACTACAACTGATCACCAACTCCGAAGCTCCAGCCGCTATCTCCAACCTGCAACTCACGTGACCTGAAAGTCAACGGGGACACGTCAACACGTGACCCAATAGAAACTCCTAACACTCTAGCAGAACCCAGTTTTAGAACTAGTCTGTCTATCTAGGGAGGGTAGTCTAACAAGTAAGGTTCATGGTGCGTAAAAGTAATCACATTCCAACATGCGAACCTAGTTATGAGAACGTGCAAAAACATGCATCTGAAACCATATTATGAAATGCAGCTATTGAAAGGAAGCGTAAGAACATGTTACCATGGGACAAAAGCATTAAAGTACACAAAAATAAGGAGACATGAGATAACAACATTTATAAATTAAAGACAACTACTATAAGTTGTTGATTCACATATTTGGAACCCGTGTAAACCGTAGAACGCTAAGTAGGCGGACTTCACCCAGGGTGGGTGAAAAAGTGGTACCACAACCAGCGACACGAGCATTGGAGGGGCCTCTCGTAACTCTCCGTACCCGAACGGAACAAGGTATGTGAGTGAGACAAACTCGGTTTTTCTGTCGGACAAACGGAGCAAACCATCAATTACCGTCATGATGCATCACGAGTACACCAGCGGCCTCTCCAACGCTTTCAACTCGTCCTTCTGGGAGTGATACATCAGGTGAGAATTCATATCATATGTCTGCTCCTTAACTCCTAAAGTTTACCTGTTTTCCCCCAAACCCGTGTCACCCTCCTTTAGGAGGACTGATACATTCCTCATTCTCACTCTCAGTTTTCAAGATATTACTTCGTTTGTCAACGAATCATCTAGCGGACTTGAATACCGCTGTCACGACCCGCTTCCCTAAAATGGAGGCAAGACGTGAAAAGGTCCGCACGAGAGTGGAGCTATGAAGCCCCAAACCTGATAAGCGTCAAATAAACAAAAGCAGGTCACTGTAACCACAAACGGAGCAACAATAATAATAAAAGGAGAGACAGAAATAAAATCTCATATCTCACAAATTGTCCAACATGAAAATAAGTCCAACATCCAGAAAAGCCACCAGGCTAAAAGAACGAGTCTAAAGGCACAGAACAAGGCCAACAAAACCAACAACACAACAAAGTATAGGTGCCACGCACCGACAACAAAACATCAGTCTAAAACAAAAAGGGAAACACAACGAAAAACACTAGGACTGGTCCCCAGTGTCCACGTACTCCCCGTCAAGCACAAGCTCGGGCTCGGCGTCAGCAAACACCTCGTCCTCAACAAGGTATTCAGGCTCAGGATCTAACATGTGTCACCCAAAAGAGTAAATGGGCACATGTCAGCAAGTCTAAAAGACTTGGGCAAGGAAACTGAAAGTAAGGCAACTAGCAACCTAACAGTTATAATATGCATGACATGGCAGTTATAACATGAGTGCACAACCAAGACATGGCAAGACAATTTGTACAAGAGAACAATTATCGGGACAAGACAAGAGTAGCCAAGCTACTAACAATCTCAATCAATTCACTATTCACGTTTCACTGTTGTTTGTAGATGTTTACGCCTTACAGCTGAACGGTTCCACATTCATGCTGATTGGCCGCTTAACAACTACCCCAAACCCAGAGTTTACGCCTTACCACTGCAGTTGCTGATCGGGCAGACTCCCAGTTGATTGGCCGCTTAACCCTTACCCCCAATACCCACACGTAATCGAGCCAGGGTCCCACACATGAGCTCAGTAAATGAGTCGGGGTTGCCCCGCACTGGAGCTCGCATTCTATATCACGATTCATAAACAATTGGCGTAGGGGTGCACCTAGCCGGAAACAAGCAATTCGGGCATTGGCTATCAACCAACACATGGCCCGCTTCTGGAACACGAGCCAGGAACACAAGCATTGTAGCGAAGCTACGCAATCACAGAAACACTTAAAGAATGCAATGACATGACAATTAATTTGCGTACCGTTAATGGAAAGTAAACATGACATGGTAATTGTGCAACATGATATATGTCGGAACTAGCTTCGTTGTCAAGCTAGTTCCTAAATTTGCGCCTAGGCGAGTATCATTTCGTCACCTAGCCTCTTTTACGCCTACAACAAGCAAATGGCCTAAAACATGGCCTAAACCCTAAGTGGCAAGTTTCACTTGCCTAGCACCGGGGATGACGATCACGAAGGTTCGTCTCGCGGATGCTAATCTACGGGGAATCGCTGTTTTGGGGAAACAATCATCAAACAACATGAAATTTCATTAGGGTTTCATAAAAATACAAATAGGTTATGAAAACATCGAGAGATCGATTTCTTACCGAGAGGAAGCGGAAGAAACACTCCGGAGAACCTAGGGACCAGATCTGGAAACGAATGGAGAAGTTTGGAGAACTAGGGTTTTTGGGGGATTTTGGGGATTTGATGGAGATTTGGGGAAGATGAGAGGTAGAATGTGTTGAGGGATGGTTTGGATGATGGATCTTGGGCTTGGAGAGAAGGAATAAGGGTTTGGGGAAGAAGGGGGCTCAATGGGGGAGAAACTAGGGTTTTGGGTCGAGTGGAGGAAGAAGAAAATGTTTGGGAGGGGTATAAATAGGTTGGGCTGGCGGCTACCCAGAAATTAGGGTTTTAACACAGATTAGTCGGTCAAAGAGCAACCACTGACCGACTAGTTTGGCAACTAGTCGGTCGGTCGACCAACGCAGACCGACTAAGTGTAAACAGTAACTTCTGAACGAAAATAGGATTTGGATTTAGTCGGTCGATGAACAACTACTGACCGACTAGTTTAACATCTAGTCGGTCGATGAACGTTCTTAGACCGACTAAGAGTGAACAGTATTGATACTAAAATTAAGTTGAAGAGTTAGTCGGTTAAAGAAGCATTGCTGATCGACTAGTTTGCAACCTAGTCGGTCAACCAACGTTCTTAGACCGACTAACGATAAACAGTAACTCCTGAATAATTTAGAAAGCCAACTAGTCGGTCCAAGAAGGATTTCCGACCGACTGGATCGTCATCTAGTCGGTCGGTGCCCCTTCTTACACCGGCTAATAAGCACCAAAAGTTCCGATACGGAGCGCGGGGCCCCGGGATCGATTCCTAAGACTCCTAGGCTTGATCTAATAGTAAGATACGACCGTTATGAAGCCCGTCACGAATGCCATGCTTCGAAATCGACGATCCTAAGGAAGGAACGAGAAAACACGACGAATCGATCGGAAATGAAAGCTACGGAGACGGAAACCACACATGAGGAGAAAATCCACCAAAACATATATTATAATATAATAAATCCAGATACATGAAAACCAGTCGTTACAACCGCTTTAACCAACTTTTAACAATATCATCATCATCATCATCATCATCATCATCTCAATTAAAGAATTGCATGGAATATCATCACAAACTCATCGTTATGAACATACTAATGTGAAAGCATAAACAAATTGAACTTAAATATTATTGACATAACGAATATTTCATGAACCATCTGCATAACTACATGTATCAAGAGCATGTCATTGAGAACATGATTAGCACAAACAAACTTAACTTCAAACAAAACTACACCATGATAAGTACTAAGCAAAATTAGCATATGAATCTGTCAAAACTGTTACAGCAGAAAGAATATCACTTTTAGCCTATCTACAGTCAGAATTGGTGTCTGGTCCCTTCACGAAAGTTGTATATAAGGGTGTTTTCCTTTCACTGACCAATTTTCATAAGCTCAGTTTACATATGTGATTTATGGTGGATTTTCTCCTAACAGGTATAATTTCAGCATTCTGAACCAGAAACTGAATTCAGTTCAAGTCCATTTTTCTACAAGTTACAGACAGAATTAAAATCTAGAAAAATCACAGGTTGAAGATCTTGAAGTCAGATTTTCAACGGCATCAAGATCATAATATTTTATAAAGTGTGCATGGAGTTCTACTCGTTTTACTGAAAGGTGTCAAAACTGTCTAAAAACAGACCAGTTTTAGAAACTGAATTTTTACCCCAATTTTCAGTACGAATTTGCAAAACTTGTAAAAATGAAAGTTGTTAATAACTTCAATATGAGAAACATATATTTTTTTCAGGCAATTCCATGTAGCCAATTAGGTGCAGCAAGCAACCAAAGTTTCGTCCAATTCTGTGTAAATTTCAACATGCTAACTTAAATTAAAATCCTAATCCTAAAACTAAATTCTACTAAGAATGATAGGAGCTCTACCTTAAAAAGTCCTCCAAAAATTTGTCTTGCCCTTCTTAATCCTTGATGACCCTAAGCTTTTCCCTCTTCAAGCTTCTTCTTCTTCTTCTAATAATTGAGTATGGCAATAGTTTTGGCCTAAAGTGGGGAGAAAGAGGAGAGATGAGAGAATGAAAACTTTTGTTTTTCTTTTCCATTTTCCTTTTTGTTTTCTTTCTTTCCCTTTTTCTTATTTCCTAAATCCAAAAATCCAAGTCTAAGCCATGTGTCCTCCTATGACTTGTCAAAACATTGGCTTAGTGTTACATGAGGTGTCATCCTAGGATAATTAGGATTTAAGAAATAATAAATTATCATGAAAAAGGTAAAATGTCACTAATACCCTTCACCTACCCAAGAATACCATATATGTCCTAAACCCAACTTTACACAAAACACCTCCTTAATACTCATAATGACAATAATAAAACACATGCAATATGCACAATAATCTCTTTACTTAACATATTTACAAAACTACTCTATACATGCATACACTAAATATACTACACCATACATATTTATTCATATATACACAAACCAACATACACACCAAAACACTACACACATAAAATTCAACTATAAATATACAACTAGATTCCAAAGTAATACCAATAATCAGCTATAATTATCATCCATCCAAAAACACATACAAATTTAGCTAGTTATACACACAACCATACATACAAATAGTCATACATATAATAAATCACAATATTATATAATACATTTCAATACTACCTTCATACAATTATACATTACCATATACATCAATACATACAAGTATACACATTTGTACACTCAATTATTCAATATCTATATACACTACACACCAAGATACATCCAAATATTCATATAGCCATACATACATCTTAGTATGTATACACACCTATAAATACATACTTACTCTTAATTTATATCCATAGTACACATGCATATAAGTAAAACATACGTACACATCACACACATGTACAAATATCACATATATGTACAGTAATACTCATATATTACTATCCATACTCATACAAGTACAACAATATACACAATATAGTAGTTCAATTATACGGGTATTACAATCTACCCACCTTAAAAACAAAGTCCGCCCTCGGACTTTCTAAAACTAAGGGTCTAATCGGAAGTTGATTAGATTTAATGATCTTCCCACCCATGAAATACAAACAATGATATATGTATACAGTATACATTCATTTATATACGCACTATACCATTGATTATTCACACATATGTACACACATACTAGTACTCCTATACATACATACATATATCAATACATGTGCACAGTAATAAGTAGAAATATAAATACACGTAAGGTATCAATATACAGACCTACATCTATACACTTACTTTACCAAATACATATGTACTAACATAAAGATTCACACAAGTATATGTTCAAGGATATATGCTATTTCATGAATACACATATAGATATATCTAAATACAAACACCTATGTATGCAATCACACACACTTCTTATAATCATATATATCTATATACATACATGTTCACACACAATACTCATAAGTCACAGAGCTAGCATATTTATGCATATACACAACTATAGATACACCTAGATACATCCAAGTATAAACCAAGTATATATCTATATATAGATACACATACTATTATATCACATCCAATACGCATGCAACCTTGCTAATATACATATGTAAATATGTATATCCAAATATTAATACACTTATAGCAGATAGTCATACACCGATACTTTACATATCGATATGATGCACCACATATCCAGTGTGTAACCATACACAGACATATCACTTAAGCACGTAAGTATAAACACATTCAACTATATAGACAATTATATATAATAGTTCGCACACAAGTATGCACATAGTACATATCACTATAGTAAATAGTCCTGACAGTATGTATGTATTGTATATCAACCTTCCACTACACACTCACTTTATATATGCAAGTATACATTCATATGTATTCATATCCAATATTCACTCACGCAAGTCTATATTTATCCACCTATACATGGTACAAATATACTTACATACAAGCCGTCCACATAACATATATTCAATGCAGTATATATATACACACCACACTATGTATAAATAATAGCACAAGAATCTTATCAATACAGTATATGTATCTATATACACACACACTTGTACAAACAAGACATGTCCATTTATAATTCTCATTCACATGTTACACTCACATGTCATCACATAATATATAAGTACACACCAATATTGTATAACTTGGCATATCTACTTATGTATATCTATACACACCATTTAGTAAGGCAAAATATTTCACACACTACTTATGGTACACATCCCATTGTAGCTATATTCATACATACATATCTCACTATGTCAATTTACACAACCACATTTATAGTACGCATACACATACAATTATACTTATGTATACTATCATACACTTTTATACATTCAAATATACTTCCACTTACACTTACCAACAAACATCCATATACCAACACATATAACATAAATTTATTTGCACACCAATACATATTCACACAGATACTCCGTATATATACACTCATCCATTAGACACCCATATATAAATATATCTTCTAACATCACTTTAATGCATCATACTTTAGTATCCATACTTACAGCTCTATATACATTCATTTATTCATACATATACACCCCCAAATATAATCTAAGTATAGATTACCACATAGATAATACATAATACTCTATTGCACAAATAATACGTCTTATACATAATTTCACTCATCAAAATTCACCTCAATCCATAAAAACAACATTACCATACACACACCTATATTATGAATTACAAGAATACACATAAGTAGTCATACTCGTATCTATAGTGTATCTTATTTACATATATATCTATAAACACCTAACTATATAAATACAAGCAAATACACTACAATACTTTTATATCCATGCAAACACATACCCACCCGTATATGTAAATGTATATACAAACAACTACCCATGCTTAACCTCAGGGAGCTCTGTACATTGGGTTTCATAATACCAGGGTTTTACCCTAAGGCTGATCACCTACCCACCTTAGGATACATCTACCCCTAAGGAGCATTACCCGTACTATCCTTACGCACGCCGCAGTGCGGAGACCTGCATGGGCCGCCACCTGCAACGACCCGGTCCCCGGGATACCAGATAAGTACGAATCCATATCAGGTATTCCCGAAGAGGCGAGTGTTACGTAGAAAGAAAGAAAAGAAGAGAGTAGGAAGAACATTGCAGGTACTACGCACGTGCTGGGAAGTACAAGTAAAACTCTGTCACAGATAAAAACAATGAGAAAATAACAAAAGTACAATATTCCATTTTATTGATACATGGATACATCTTATACATACACCAACATCTTCATATTCACAACTCTGAGTACAAAGGTCCACCCGAAAAGAAACACCAAAAAGTACAAGTCTCTCATCATACCCCTCACCACCCAATACTACAACTGATCACCAACTCCGAAGCTCCAGCCGCTATCTCCAACCTCCAACTCACATGACCTGAGAGTCAACGGGGACACGTCAACGCGTGACCCAGTAGAAACTCCTAACACTCTAGCAGAACCCAGTTTTAGAACTAGTCTGTCTATCTAGGGAGGGTAGTCTAACAAGTAAGGTTTATGGTGCGTAAAAGTAATCACATTCCAACATGCGAACCTAGTTATGAGAACGTGCAAAAACATGCATCTGAAACCATATTATGAAATGCAGCTATTGAAAGGAAGCGTAAGAACATGTTACCATGGGACAAAAGCATTAAAGTACACAAAAATAAGGAGACATGAGATAACAACATTTATAAATTAAAGACAACTACTATAAGTTGTTGATTCACATATTTGGAACCCGTGTAAACCGTAGAACGCTAAGTAGGCGGACTTCACCCAGGGTGGGTGAAAAAGTGGTACCACAACCAGCGACACGAGCATTGGAGGGGCCTCTCGTAACTCTCCGTACCCGAACGGAACAAGGTATGTGAGTGAGACAAACTCGGTTTTTCTGTCGGACAAACGGAGCAAACCATCAATTACCGTTATGATGCATCACGAGTACACCAGCGGCCTCTCCAACCCTTTCAACTCGCCCTTCTGGGAGTGATACATCGGGTGAGAATTCATATCATATGTCTGCTCCTTAACTCCTAAAGTTTACCCGTTTTCCCCCAAACCCGTGTCACCCTCCTTTATGAGGACTGATACATTCCTCATTCTCACTCTCAGTTTTCAAGATATTACTTCGTTTGTCAACGAATCATCTAGCGGACTTGAATACCGCTTTAACCAACTTTTAACAATATCATCATCATCATCATCATCATCATCATCATCTCAATTAAAGAATTGCATGGACTATCATCACAAACTCATCGTTATGAACATACTAATGTGAAAGCATAAACAAATTGAACTTAAATATTATTGACATAACGAATATTTCATGAACCATCTGCATAACTACATGTATCAAGAGCATGTCATTGAGAACATGATTAGCACAAACAAACTTAACTTCAAACAAAACTACACCATGATAAGTACTAAGCAAAATTAGCATATGAATCTGTCAAAACTGTTACAGCAGAAAGAATATCACTTTTAGCCTATCTACAGTCAGAATTGGTGTCTGGTCCCTTCACGAAAGTTGTATATATGGGTGTTTTCCTTTCACTGACCAATTTTCATAAGCTCAGTTTACATATGTGATTTATGTTGGATTTTCTCCTAACAGATATAATTTCAGCATTCTGAACCAGAAACTGAGTTCAGTTCAAGTCCATTTTTCTACAAGTTACAGAGAGAATTAAAATCTAGAAAAATCACAGGTTGAAGATCTTGAAGTCAGCTTTTCAACGGCATCAAGATCATAATATTTTATAAAGTGTGCATGGATTTCTACTCGTTTTACTGAAAGGTGTCAAAACTGTCTAAAAACAGACCAGTATTAGAAACTGAATTTTTACCCCAATTTTCAGTACGAATTTGCAAAACTTGTAAAAATGAAAGTTGTTAATAACTTCAATATGAGAAACATATATTTTCTTCAGGCAATTCCATGTAGCCAATTAGGTGCAGCAAGCTACCAAAGTTTCGTCCAATTCTGTGTAAATTTCAGCATGCTAACTTAAATTAAAATCCTAATCCTAAAACTAAATTCTACTAAGAATGATAGGAGCTCTACCTTAAAAAGTCCTCCAAAAATTTGTCTTGCCCTTCTTAATCCTTGATGACCCTAAGCTTTTCCCTCTTCAAGCTTCTTCTTCTTCTAATAATTGAGTATGGCAATAGTTTTGGCCTAAAGTGGGGAGAAAGAGGAGAGATGAGAGAATGAAAACTTTTGTTTTTCTTTTCCTTTTTCCTTTTTGTTTTCTTTCTTTCCCTTTTTCTTATTTCCTAAATCCAAAAATCCAAGTCTAAGCCATGTGTCCCATGACTTGTCAAAACATTGGCTTAGTGTTACATGAGGTGTCATCCTAGGATAATTAGGATTTAAGAAATAATAAATTATCATGAAAAAGGTAAAATGTCACTAATACCCTTCACCTACCCAAGAATACCATATATGTCCTAAACCCAACTTTACACAAAACACCTCCTTAATACTCATAATGACAATAATAAAACACATGCAATATGCACAATAATCTCTTTACTTAACATATTTACAAAACTACTCTATACATGCATACACTAAATATACTACACCATACATATTTATTCATATATACACAAACCAACATACACACCAAAACACTACACACATAAAATTCAACTATAAATATACAACTAGATTCCAAAGTAATACCAATAATCAGCTATAATTATCATCCATCCAAACACACATACAAATTTAGCTAGGTATACACACAACCATACATACAAATAGTCATACATATAATAAATCACAATATTATATAATACATTTCAATACTACCTTCATACAATTATACATTACCATATACATCAATACATACAAGTATACACATTTGTACACTCAATTATTCAATATCTATATACACAACACACCAAGATACATCCAAATATTCATATAGCCATACATACATCTTAGTATGTATACACACCTATAAATACATACTTACTCTTAATTTATATCCATAGTACACATGCATATAAGTAAAACATACGTACACATCACACACATGTACAAATATCACATATATGTACAGTAATACTCATATATTACTATCCATACTCATACAAGTACAACAATATACACAATATAGTAGTTCAATTATAGGGGTATTACATAATAAGATCCTAGCTCTAAGATATGAGCGATATGAAGATTAAAACGTAAGACCTACTCAAGGCTTAACATTCTACGAAAAGAAGCTAGAAGACTATAAATAAAACTTGACGAACCGTCTTCAAACGCTTCAATCGAATTTTCTTGACTTCAATAAAGGTCCTTGAGCTTCAACGAAGCTTCAAGCACACGATCACGCGCTTTGAGAAGTCTTGAGACGTCGTTTTTGATATACATGGAATTTTGGCGACGATCTCCATAATTGCGCTCACAAAGAGTTAGTTCACGATATTTATGTTTGTTCATCATCCAAAACCAAATCCGGGGAGTCAATCCTCAACAGAAAGTTGTCCTACGTGTCACTGCGAGATTCCTCAGGCTCTTTTGCTTTCCCTGCAAAATGTGGGGAAAACAGTGGATTCCACCTTTCAGTGGGTCCCACGGCGAGGAGAACACGGTCAATCCCGCGGAAAAACGTAAGCATCTGATTTTTTTAATGTTTAACAATGAGTTTTTTGTTTGAAGTGGGCCCCGGCTGTGTGCGTTTCAATGCATGCTTGTCCTTTTGTTTTTTTTTTGTTTCAATGCGGGTTATGGTCCGATACATTTATTTTTAAGGATTTTTATTTTTAATGATTATAAATTAATGTTTTAGGTTTAAATAGCACACATTAAAATTGAGTGGACCCCACACCATTTTTCACATCCAACTTTCTTCAACCAAAAGAACACACTACACGGAGTGGACCCACCTCAACTTTCCAACTCCACAATCCAACCTCACTTTCCAACAAAAGAACACACTACACACCAATTTCTCTCTCATCAGATTCCACACTTTCTCAACTTTCCCTATTATACTTTCCTACAAAAGAACAAGCCCTTAATTGACAAAGAGTTGGATCAGGGTTGGCAAATGGGTATGTTTGGGTTGGGTTTGATCTAAACCCGTTTTAAGGATATAGCAAACTCCAACTATAATTCAATCCGGTTTGGAAACTTAAAACCGGTACCAAAATCACAGAAATCCGTGTCATCCAAACCCACCCCGGTTTTTTGCTTTTTCTCTCTCTCCAATCTTACTCGAGCCCCTCGACATTTTTCCTCCATCTCCAAATACCATCACTCTCTTCATCCTCCATCCACACCTTCCCGAGCTCTTCCCTTAGGCTGATCATTAGCAACCTCCAAGGCATTGACTCATCTTGATCGACCAGCTAATGGTAGTCTTGACTAGATTTGGTTACACATGGCATCCCTTGATCCACTTGAGCTTGATTACCGTGCTCCATTACAGTCTGCAATCCGACAACAATCAAGATTGTAATGAGCGATCTCTGGTTGTCATCACCCAACCCCAGTCACATGAGGCGGGCTCTGATCATCCCCTTCCACCAATGTCGTGGCCCAGGTCCTTCCATTCATCTCGATCGCTCCGAGCCGCTACGCCCCTCGGCTTCCTCCTCAATTGGACACAACAAGCCCATCTCCAGCAAAGGCTTGCATCAAATGTTGATCTGAGTTCCTGGGTTTTATTTGGGTCAATTCGGGTTGTATCCGAATCGATTTGGGTTCATGTACCGCACACGTCCCTGATCCGGATTTGATTTGGATTGACAGGAATCGACCCGGAAACAGTTAGGGCTCAACCCGACCCTAAGAATCCAGCTCGGATTCGACTGGAACCCATCAGCTCTCAACTTGCTCCAAAACGTAACCCAATCCACAATTAGGCGGGATCAGGCGCGGCCCAGAACCAAGTGTTTTAGCCCACAGACTAAATTCCCTTTAAATCAAGGTCCGGCCCCAATCCTGCCTTCGGCAAAACGATGGTCGTGGGCTGCCACAACACACATTTTGATCAGTTGGTCCATAACTAATACCAACACCTTCAGAATCGAAATTTACCATTCATCGTCCGATCTAAATCCAACGGTCACCACACCATCAACAGCTTCCACTTCTTCTTTCCCCTACTTCAATATTTGAACCCTCCCATTGGTACCTCGATTACTCACAAACCCTCTCTTTTTTCTATCTGAAGAAAAATGCCTGAAACCCCCATGAAGAACGAAGCAGAAGAACTCAAAGAAGACGATCTCAATGTCACCATTGCTTCAGCAAAATCGAAGCTCGTCAGGAAACAACAAGAACCCAAGAAAGAAGTAGACGAAGACGATGATGAGGACGACATCCCGCTCTCCGTCGCCAAGGCCGGGAAGAAGAATCCCACGCCTACCAGCGCTTCGAAGACCAAGAAAGAAGAGATCGAGTCCGAAGAGGAAGCGAAGCCCAAGAAGACACAAACCCAGCAGGTACATTCCCAATTTTTCTCGTGATTATTATGTTCTCTTGATTGGTTATGTGGGGTGTAGGCAAAGAGCAATGTGAAGCCTTCGAGAGTGAAGAAGGAAGAGCCCGAAGATTCGGAGTTTTCGGAAGTAGAAGAGATGGTATGTGTATCTGGGCTTGTGGATAGCGAGATGGATTTTGATTTGGAGTTTTTTATATGGGTTTTTTATTTTTCTTATTTTTAAAAGGGTAAGAAGAAGAAGAAGAAGGTGCAACAGAAGAAGAAGGAAGAGGGCAAGAAGGTGATTAGGAAGGTCAAGCATGAATTAGAATCCAAGGATAAGGTGAAGAAGGGGAGGAAAGTTTACGACTTGCCTGGACAAAGACATGATCCCCCAGAGGAAGTATGAGCTGCAATCTTCTTCTTTTTCTCTTTCTTTCTCTAGTGTTTATGATGTAGGGTTTTAATTGGGATGATGATTTGTTTGTTTGTTTTGGGCTGCAGAGAGACCCGGTGAGGATTTTCTATGAATCGCTGTACCTTCAGATGCCTACAAGTGAAATGGCTGCCTTCTGGTAAGGGGCATTATATTATGTTCATAATGTTTGCATCTTATTAGCTACTACTAGCTTGAAGTATTTAACTAATGAATCCTCTGAAATCATGCAATCAGGCTCATTGTCAATGTCGGTGGGCATTGTGATAATGTAGATGTGCTTGCTCATTTGAAAAAGCTTGTCTGTAGCCAGTGTCCCAGCTCTTATATGACCAGTCATAAGTATTTTTTCACTGTCTGTAACTTATTGTTTCTCGCTGTTCTTCATTCATGTAGAAGTGATTGGCAATCCTATGTAATGATTTTAAGTTCAAACCAAACTTTATATAGAAAGCATGACTGAAAAATAAAGAATTTAGGTTTGCTGCCAACTGGTAATCAGTTAATTTGTCATTTTATTAGTGGTTAAAAAGTTATACCCATCATTTGCGATGTTTTGCAAGGTAAGTTTTATGGTTCTCACTCTATGTACACAAAACAATAGAGGTACAATTAGCTTAGTTGTTTAATTTGTTGAGTCAATTGGGAATACATTGTTGTATTTGTCCCCACCTCATATTGGCTTGAGCTCTTTGATTGAACCAATTTTTTGTATATTGTACAATTGCATTGCTTTTTCTGGAGGTCCTACATCATAACTTGTTTAACAACAGCTTCAACGAGTTCATTTGTTTTTGACTTTTTTTGGCTGGGGCGTGTCGGATGGGGGTAGTGTTGGTTAAGGTTGGCTTTATGTACAATATATCTAATTATTGTACAGCTCAAATTAGTACCTATCAGGGTATTTGGTTGTTTGCAGTTGGATCTACATGGGTATTGTAACTGCATGTGTTCATAGTTGGATTTACATGTGTTTTCTAACTACATGTAACACCAACTCCTGAGGTTGAAACAACATGTTGGTGTTTGGTGAGACTTGCTTTTACAAATACATTGTAAAATTTGTGTTAGTTTTTGAGTGCTTGAAAAAGAAAATGAGATTTAATTACTTTAAATGTTGTTTTGTCAAAAAAAAAGTAGTGGAACCTTAAAATTAAATTTCAATTCTCTTTCATTTTGAGCACAGTTCCAAGTACCAAGGTTGCCAGGAACGCGGGTCCCAGGTCATTTTGGTATGTGAAACACAAATCGATACTTAAATTGATGTTAGTCCAAAACATGGTACGTTAGGGGATAGGCTTTGTTGAATGCTTTGGTAAGAACAATGTACATCTATTATCAAGGAGAAATAAAATTTTATAGAGTTTCAATTTTAATACACATTTATGGGACATATTTGTGCATAACAATTTGCATTTTAAAATTTAGTAAAGATGCAACTCATGCATGTGATAATGATCTTTATTAAGTCAGAAAAGCTACTACAATCTAAAATGTTGATCTTATCGTTCCAAATCGTTATGTATCCTTAATTCAGAACGTGTGATTTAGGTCATGGAACATTGGGGTTTAGCATTTTCAGGTAACAATTTCCAACGACAGGAGTCATGATCATTTTTGATTTTGCAGCAACGGGGTGTGTTGACATGAAAGCAGACACTAAATTTTCATATGTTATGTTGTTGGTCTGCATATTGCTTCAGAACATCCAACCTAATACAGCCTTAATTCTGTGCTTTTGCTCTTAATGAAGTTACATGTCTGCATCATTTGTGATGTCAGAATCTTTGTAACACATAATGTAATGTAAGCTTATCATGTTCTGCTTAAGAAAGTCCATCATCTAGTCGGACTAATGCATTCATTATGACATTAGCATGTTCTGTTTTTTTTTTGTGTTCTTGTGATATTTTTGCCGGTGCTAAAAAAAGAAAAAAGCAATAGGCAGTTCTAGGTACACAGGGTGTTGCGTAGAGCCGCCGCCTATACACATTTTTAATGAAGGCACCTAGGATTGTTCAACCGTCTTTCTATTGAAGGCACCACTTAAGCAGCCACATAATTCTTTTTAACACTGACTTTTTGCATTCAATCATGATTAAAAAGTTTTTCCTATTAATTTAATTGGCTTACTACCAAAACTGTAACTACATCAATGCAATTCAAAGATGGGGTTTCTTGTCTTGCTAAGGGTTTATATTTGTGATGTTGGCTTATTGTGCACTGTCTATACAATTTATATTTTACATCGGTACAAAGACACCATCAGTATGATGGTGTGGATCAATATATCTTGATATGTTCCGAATGATCTTATAATCTGGACTATCTCCCGGTCTTGAAAAATAGGGAGATTGTTTCTTTATTTATAAGTATACCTTAAACTGCAAGGCCAATGTCTGCTCACCTTCTGACTTATTAAGGTCTTATGGGAGGGCTCTCTTGATATTGGTTCCTTGGAAATATGTCATTAACTTGTTGAGGTTTTACACAATGTTGATTGCTCCTCATGAACATTGGCCAATGCTTTCTTCAAGCTTTGTCGACTTTGAATCATGCTCAAAACACAACCCCATTTTGATTGGTAAATGCTTTGATAGTGGAGACAAGCTTGCAACTTTTTTTCCCTTTCTATTAGCATAGATAATTATTAGAAGATGAAGGAAAGATATACTGGAAGAGGGGGAAATGTAAGTTCCAAGTTTTAATGCAACATGAAATAAATGCTAGCTTGTGGTATGTGTCTCGAATGGAAAATAATAAGGCTGATTCCTTTAGATATGTCAATATTTTGAAGAACAAATGGTGGAAAATTACATGCGCCATGAATGGAAAATAGCAAGGCTTGGGAAGAACTATTGTTGTATTTTTAGTTTTACTATGTCAAGTCATCGCCATATCACTAGTCAATTATTCAAAATTTTCCAATTCTAGCATTCTTTGTTGTGGAATTATGTAAACAATGCCACAACACTCATTTGGCTGCTATACAGAACTTGAAGATGATTTCACTGTATACTAGCATATGATATTTTGGGTTACATTTGCACATTCCTTATGCTAGTTATAAATACATTGCTTATCGGTTCACTTCATGTAATTACTTATTGAGAAAACACTTAATAGCAAAAGATATATTGTCTATGATGAAAACTAGAAACTATCATAACCGAAAATTAAAAATGATATGAATTGTTGCTTGACAATGTACGTGCTTAACAATAACTTATTGATTTCAATCCTTCAGTGACGTTTACAGAATTATGAACAGATAGGTTGATTTATTCATCAATGTCATTGTAAATGATTTGCCATTCTTTTGCATATTACATATGATAGCATGATGAAATTTTCTGTCCAACCAAGATAAGCTTCAGTCTTTATAGAAATATCTAACTAAATTTTGCATTTTACTATTATGTTACCCTGGCAATCGATTAGATGCCTCCAATCTAAAGATTATCATTTTTGTGTGATCATTTGATGCATAAAGGCGTAGTTTTGACTTTTGAATCATACATAATATTTGTAACTGCTTAAATATTTGATGTGTACCACTTTGCAAACATAAGGAATGGTGGAACTGTATAACCATCTGAAACCTTCATTATGATACTAGATAGATATCATATAAAGTAACCGGTAATCTGTTACTGCATTGGCATTCCTTTACCTGTTCAATTATGTTTATACGAATAATCTTTATAAAGAACGCTGGATTTTGAATGTGTATAAGACTGGATTTTGAAATGTGAGAATAGGTAGATACCAACATGGGAAGTTTTTGATTGAGATCCAAGAGATGCTGATACGATCCGGTGGATCGAATCAATAAAGTTCAGATTTTTAAAAGAGGAAAATTAAAAAGAGGAATTTTATAGAGAATGATTTGCGAATAACACTAGATAAATGGATCTCCTTCGAGACGAGATCCGGTCTCCTAGCTTTGGATGGACGGATCAAAGCCTAACAACCCTCACAATTGACGACTCAATGAGTTTTCACAAATCAAGCATAAAGAAAATAAAAGGCGGCTAACCCTAATAAATAGAAAATAGGGGATTTACTAAGCTAGTCTGAAAAGACTAGAATACCCCTAGATGACTAAATCACCAAAGCCTAAGCATCAAGTGGGACCCGGGTGCGGCTTGCGGCAAGCGGGCCGGTGGCTAGGGACCGTCCGCATCAATACTCCCCCTAAAAGAGCCACCTTGTCCTCAAGGTGGAGATCTGGCTTTGAAGGCCCCCGAGGGAAAACAGAGGCTAGGGTCACCTGTCAGAACCACCGTGCGACCCCCCTCCTGGAATTCCATCCTAAGCTGCTTCCAATTCATCTTCACCTCGCCCAACCCCCTCAGCCACTGCACGTCCAAAATCACATCGATATTGTCCAACTCTAGGGGCAAGAAGTCTTCCACGATCTGCACTCCTGGTAAGGTTAGACTCAGCCCCTTGCACATCCCACTGGTCTCCTCCCTCCTCCATGTCCCGGAGAGGACCGTAAACGTCTCCAAGGTGCTCACCTGCAACCTATGACGATC
The DNA here is from genome assembly GCA_030789695.1 of Scilla litardierei. Lineage (NCBI taxonomy): Eukaryota > Viridiplantae > Streptophyta > Magnoliopsida > Asparagales > Asparagaceae > Scilla > Scilla litardierei. Next base: position 313,989,277 of record CM061142.1, on the reverse strand, counting down.
CACCAAATGTCGAGAGATGAAGTTGTGGGTAGCCCCACTGTCTATGAGTACCGTCACTGGCGCGTCGTCCAATCGCCCTGACAACTTCATGGTATGGTTCGTGGTTACCCCTACCAAGGAGTTCAGGGACACCTCCGCTACATCCAGGTGTGCGTGCTCAACCTCGCTCTCTTCCGTCATCACTGGCTCTCTCTCGTCTGCATACTCCCCCTCGTCCGGCATTATCACAATCTGCATCAGCCTGCTCGCACATCGATGACCGGGACTGAACTTCTCATCGCATCTGAAACAAAGGCATGCAGCACGTCTTGCCCTCATATCAGCCTCAGTCATCCGCCTACCAGGGATCACTGGTCGGGTTTCCTCTTTCTTCATCTCCGCGTCCCCTGGTGTTACTGTAACCCCCAGAGGTGAGACCGGTGCTGTCTGACTACGCTGGCTCTGGGCTCCCCAAGTTCCCCGAGTGCTCCTCTCCTCTGTGTGCTTCTCCTCCGCTTTATGTTCTAAGCGAAGGACGTCCTCCAAGGTAGCCGGGCTCTGCATCCGCAACTCAGCTCGTACCGACGGTTTCAGCCCCCTCATGAAGTTTCCGATCATCACCTCGTCGGTAACCCCCTTCACCCGGCTATTCAGCATCTCAAATCTCTCTACATAGTCTCTCACTGTCCCCTCCTGCCTCAGGGCCGACAGCTGCTCGTAGAAATCCCCCCCTGCCGTCTCCTGGAATCGATCCACGATCATTGCTGACAACTCCTCCCAGGTCCGAAAGGGGGACCGGGTTATCTTCCACTGGTACCAAGCCAGAGCCTTCCCCTCAAAGTAAATCCCGTTGGCTTTCAGGACCTCCTGCTCCGTCAGCTCCATCACCTGGAAATACCTCTCTGCTCGGTAGATCCACCCATCAGGGTCGGTGCCGCCAAAGGTCGGCATCTTCAGCTTCATCAACCGCCGATATGCGTTGATGTCTCCTAGCTGCCCCCTATCTCCGCCTCGGTCAACACCCCGGACCACCTCGCCACCCCGAGCTGCCCTAGGGCCTCCCTCGTCAACCCCGTACAGCTCCGCTGGCCATGCAGGTCTCTCCCACGCCTCGGGCTGGTGGTAGTGCCCCGGAGACTCTGGTGGCCGTGCAAAATTGGGCCTCGGCCCAGGCGGAATGGTCTCTGCTCTCCAAAACTGGCCCGCCGGGGTCCCAATAGCTGCTTCCGAAGCCCATCCGCCTCCCATAGTCCCCAAAGTCCTCCCAGAATGGGGAACGAACCCCGCCACACCCCCGAAAGGGCGGGACGAAGTCGCCAGGCCCCCAGGTGGGCCGGGCCAGCCCGTCACGGCCTCGGAAGGCCCGGCCCAACTCGCTGTTGTGATATGACTCCCCGGATTTGGTTTTGGATGATGAGCAAACATAAATAATAGATACTAACTTATTTGTGAGCGCAGTTATGTAGATCGTCGCCATAATACCATGTACAACAAAAGCGACGTCTCAAGACTTCTCAATACGCGTGATCGTGTGCCTGGAGCTTCGTTGAAGCTCAAGGAGCAATATTGAAGTCAAGAGGAATGAAGATTGAAGCTTTGAAGACGGCTCGTAAGGTTTATTTTATAGTCTTCTAGCTTCATAGATTAAAATGTTAAGCCTTGAGTAGGACTTACATTATATACTTCATTTCGCTCATATCTTAGAGCTAGGATATTCATAGAAGCCATTAGAAACTTTCCCGAAGCCTATCACTTCGTCCCTCGGCTTCGAGTGCATGTTAGTTGGTTCAAGAAGAGTCACCAACCGACTAGATGACGATCTAGTCGGTCAGCAACTCTACATGAACCGACTAGATGCCTTGCTATATTCAGCTCTTTCCAGGTTGATCAATTAGTCGGTCAAAGAAGAGTCACCGACCGACTAGATGACGATCTAGTCGGTTAGGAATCCTTCTTGGACCGACTAGTTGAGCTTGCCTCTGTACAGCCTGAGTTACTGTTTCGAGTTAGTCGGTCAAAGAACGTTTGTCGACCGACTAGTTGAGAAACTAGTCGGTCAGCATTTGTTCTTAAACCGACTAAGTCAACTTGAAGTCTACCTATTCTATTTCGACGTTAGTCGGTCAAAGATCATTCACCGACCGACTAGTTGTGAAACTAGTCGGTCGGCAAGTCTTCTTAGACCGACTAGTTGTCTTTGCCTGTACTTCGACTTCTTGGCTGTTCTACCGTTAGTCGGTCTACGTTGTATCACCGACCGACTAGTTGATGAACTAGTCGGTCAGTGATCCTTCTTTGACCGACTAGTCTGCTTCAAAATAGAGCCGTTGGGATTCTTTCAAACTCGATTTCTCTTGCCCCTTTAAATAGAATCCTGATTCGTTTGAAGAGGGGTTAGAGGTCATATTTCCAAGCAATTTCAGACCTAAGAGAAGAGCTCTCACAAGCTATTTCAAAGCTCTCTCTCCCTCACAAGAATCTCTCCCTCAACACATTGAGCCCTAATTCCTCAAGAGAGATTCTCTCCATTGTGAGCTTCTCAAGCCAAGAGCTTGATTCTAGTCACCATACTCCACCCTAGGCTTCCATTGCTGGTCATCTTCTTGAAGCTAGGGTTTGGTGACATCCTCTTCCTCAAAATCCATCATTGCCCTAATTTGGTAAGTATACTCAAGGCATAGGATTTTGTAAGGTAAGAGTTTATTTCATTTCATATTTGTATTGTAAGTTTCACTCTCGGTTGTGAGAGTGTGGTTGTGATCCCGGGTTGTGGGAGTCACAAATTACTTTGTGTATGATTTGACTTGTGAAGGTTGTTCACAAGTACTTCATAGTGGAAATCTTGAGTTAGGGTTGCTAACTCAAGTATCCGGAGGGGATCCGGGTGGTTGGGACGTAGGATCACCGGGAACAAGTCGGGGAGACTTGGGTGGATCCGAACCCAGTAATATTGTTTGTTTGCGTATGTTTTAATTCTTGTTGATAATTGTTTAATTCCGCATTGTCGTTTGTTTCTTGCACAATAATTAGGAATAACTCTCTTAATTATTTTAAGTACTATTCACCCCCCTCTAGTACGTGTGCAGTAGCTACCACAGGGCACTACAATTGGTATCAGAGCCAAGTTCAAAGCTACACATAGCCAAAGTTGAGAGCTATGACGAACAACGACTACAGCGTCTTCAAGGATCGTCACGGATCTTCTTTTGTTTTGGAAGGACAATCCTCTGTCAGGGCTCCTCATTTCAACGGTACCAACTATGGGTACTGGAAATGCCGGATGGAAACCTTCCTCCGGAGCGCTTCACTTTGGAGAGCCACGATGACAGAGTATGTCGTGCCTACCGAAGAAGATTTCGTGAAATGGACTCCCGCGGAGGTCGCCGAGGAGGTAAGCAACGCCAAGGCAATGAACGCCTTGCAATGCGCGTTGGAGCCCGAGGACTTCAATAAGATATGCACATGTAAGAGTGCATATCAAATATAGAATTCCCTCCTCATCTTGCACGAAGGATCGAGCACGGTAAAAGATTCTAAACTCGTAGTTGCTAATAAAGAATTTGAGTTGTTTCACATGGAACATGGTGAAACGATGAAGGAATACTATGCTCGGTTCGTGGATATTTCCAACGAATTGGAAGCTCTCGGGAAGCTCTATACCCAAAAGGAGAAAGTCGCAAAGATTATCGACGGACTTCCCTCTTATTGGGAAAAGCGCACCTTCGCCATCGAGGAAGGTAACGATATGAACAAGTACACGGTTGTACAACTAATGGGTACCTTGTTGTCCTACGAGGTACGCAAGGAGAGCAAGACAAGGATGAAGGAGAAGATGAAAGCGTACTTGAAGCAAGACGAGCCTAAGAGAAAGGCGATTGCATACAAGGCCGCTCCATCTACCGATGATGAAGAATCGGAAGAAGAATCGGACGATGAGTTGGACATGGAAGCTTTGGCCGATATGGCAAAGAAATTCATTCGATTCTTCCGACAAGGTAAGTTGAATCGTAAATCTAAATTTATTTCGACTAATGTTTCTACTCCCGTGTGTTACAAATGCAATAAGCCAGGACATATCAAGCCGGATTGTCCTCTCTACAAACACAAGGGAAAATGGAAGGGATCCAAGCACGACAAGTCAAGAAAGTACAAGAAAGGACTTGTTGGCACATTCACCGACTCCGAAGAGGATTCCTCTAGTGGAGAGTCGGATGATGAAAGAGTGGAGAAAGCAAAAATTTGCTTCATGGCTAATGATGAGGCCAAAAGTCAAAAGTCCTCCTTCGATGATAGCGAGGATGAAAGCGAGGATAGTAGCGAGGATGGAAGCGAGGATGAAGGCGAAGAGGTAACCAATGATGAACTTAGAATAGCCAATGAACAACTTTGGAATAAATTTTCTAATATGGCTACTAAGTTTATGAAGACTAAAAATGAATTAGATAGTCTTAAAAACTCGCCTAAGCCTTTCATCGTCAACAACGACACCGTTGTTGATAGGTTGAGAAATGAGATTGAAAATCTCAAGTCTCAACTTGAGCATGTTCATGTCGAGGATTCGGATGAACACGTGATAGCGGATTTGACGTCTCAAATCTCAACTTTGAGTATTGAGAATGAAAATCTCAAATCACGTGTTTGTGCACTCGCATCGCAAGTGTCCATTTTGGATGCTTCTTTGCATTCTCTCACCGAGAAGCATGAGAGCACATTAGGCCGAATTCATGAATTCAACAAAGGTAAGGGCAAGTTGGATGATATCCTAAATGACTTACTTCCGGCCAATCATCACATTGGTTTGGGGTATAAGATGGGAGAGTCATCCAAATCGTTCGCCACCTTTGTTAGGCCATCTTACGATGCTTCTACTAGTGGAAGTAAACACGTCATGGGTAGATCTTCTACCAATGGTGCTTCCGCTAGGAACACGCCCCCATTTGGAAAGAAACCCACTTTGGGTGGACCTCCAAAGAAGGGTCATGCTTTCATGTATACCATGCCACGTAGGAACACACATCCTACCCCACATGTTAGCACAAATGATGATTTTTATGCTCCGCATCCACGAGCACGTGCACACCTTGTGAGACACACTCATGCACGTGTTCCTCCACATTCATATGTTCATCCTCATTCTCATATGAATAATTATCATCATGCACCATTGCATCGAATTCCATATGCTTACCCACGACATGCATCACATAGAAATCAACAACGTATGCATGTTCCCAATAGGATTAGGACTCCCAAGACATACACCATTTGGGGTCCGAAGAACACAAGCCTGCATAATAAGAATTTGTATGTGAAATCATTTATTAATGATGTTATTTTTAATGATAATTATGTTGGGAAATCAAGTTCTTCGTGGACTTGGTTTCCGAAGGGTTAGTTTCCTTTGACCCTTCATTGCTTGGTACCATAAGTTCAATTTCATTTTTTTGGTACCAAAGCAATTGTGGTAAGAATGAGTTACATTTATTTTGAATTTAGTTCTCTAAATTTATTGCCTAACCCGTTGGATCCAAATAGATTTTTTTGGATACCAAAATAATATTCTCTAGGTTAACTTCACCATGGGATACCAACCCTACCAACTCCGTGATTTGCAAGGATTTTCATTCAAATGGAGTTGTTGGTGCTTAAGTGATGCACCAAAGTAGGGGGAGCTTAATGTTGTAAGTATTTTCATACTTTTGATTCACATTGGTATCCATTGGTAGATTATATTACAATTGGTATCATTTTGCTTCATTTCGTATGCTAGATTAGTGTATGCCATTGTTATATGATGTTCTATCTATTTTTTTGGCATAACATTCTTGCATGCTACATTTAGTATGCACATCGGATTATTTTTGTCTCTGATGTTGATTTCGTCGTTCGACGATTTTATGGATTTAATAGAATTCTTTCTATGGAAACATAGAATTGTTTTCCATGCATTCTATTGATTTTGGAGAGTATGTTCCAAAACTCAATAAGTAAAATCGATTTGAGTTTTGATGATTTCGGATTTCGTTTTTCGCCTATGGCTTGATGATTTCGTATTTCGATTTTCGCCAATGGCTTGGTGATTTCGTTTTCCGATTTTCGCCAATGATTTGGTATTTCGTATTTCGCCTATGGTTTGATGATTTCGGTTTCCGATTTTCGACTTTGGTCTCCTTGACACGCTTTGCTTTTATTCGGTATTTTGTATTTGCTATTTTGCTTTGGTGTTATTTTGGACCTTGGTCGTATTCTTCGACTCCCATGCGTTATTTTTTTTAGCCATTGGTTTTGTCGTTGATCTCCTCCCGCCCTTTTTGCTAATGCCAAAGGGGGAGAGATATAATAATGACAATGTGCTAACTAATAATTCAAAGGGATTTACCATGAATCTAATTTGATGTGTTAGATTCAGGGGGAGTGAAGATATAAAATGGATTTAGATCCTATATGTCAATAGTAGGATTCATATTTCATATCTTCCCTCGCTGCTTGATGCATATGAATATTATTGAATATGGAACTAACGTGTCATCAATGCAGGGGGAGTAAGTAAATCTCATATTGAATCATTATTATTGTTATTATTTATGTTGGTTTGTCATCACCAAAAAGGGGGAGAATGTTGTGATATGACTCCCCGGATTTGGTTTTGGATGATGAGCAAACATAAATAATAGATACTAACTTATTTGTGAGCGCAGTTATGTAGATCGTCGCCATAATACCATGTACAACAAAAGCGACGTCTCAAGACTTCTCAATACGCGTGATCGTGTGCCTGGAGCTTCGTTGAAGCTCAAGGAGCAATATTGAAGTCAAGAGGAATGAAGATTGAAGCTTTGAAGACGGCTCGTAAGGTTTATTTTATAGTCTTCTAGCTTCATAGATTAGAATGTTAAGCCTTGAGTAGGACTTACATTATATACTTCATTTCGCTCATATCTTAGAGCTAGGATATTCATAGAAGCCATTAGAAACTTTCCCGAAGCCTATCACTTCGTCCCTCGGCTTCGAGTGCATGTTAGTTGGTTCAAGAAGAGTCACCAACCGACTAGATGACGATCTAGTCGGTCAGCAACTCTACATGAACCGACTAGATGCCTTGCTATATTCAGCTCTTTCCAGGTTGATCAATTAGTCGGTCAAAGAAGAGTCACCGACCGACTAGATGACGATCTAGTCGGTTAGGAATCCTTCTTGGACCGACTAGTTGAGCTTGCCTCTGTACAGCCTGAGTTACTGTTTCGAGTTAGTCGGTCAAAGAACGTTTGTCGACCGACTAGTTGAGAAACTAGTCGGTCAGCATTTGTTCTTAAACCGACTAAGTCAACTTGAAGTCTACCTATTCTATTTCGACGTTAGTCGGTCAAAGATCATTCACCGACCGACTAGTTGTGAAACTAGTCGGTCGGCAAGTCTTCTTAGACCGACTAGTTGTCTTTGCCTGTACTTCGACTTCTTGGCTGTTCTACCTTTAGTCGGTCTACGTTGTATCACCGACCGACTAGTTGATGAACTAGTCGGTCAGTGATCCTTCTTTGACCGACTAGTCTGCTTCAGAATAGAGCCGTTGGGATTCTTTCAAACTCGATTTCTCTTGCCCCTTTAAATAGAATCCTGATTCGTTTGAAGAGGGGTTAGAGGTCATATTTCCAAGCAATTTCAGACCTAAGAGAAGAGCTCTCACAAGCTATTTCAAAGCTCTCTCTCCCTCACAAGAATCTCTCCCTCAACACATTGAGCCCTAATTCCTCAAGAGAGATTCTCTCCATTGTGAGCTTCTCAAGCCAAGAGCTTGATTCTAGTCACCATACTCCACCCTAGGCTTCCATTGCTGGTCATCTTCTTGAAGCTAGGGTTTGGTGACATCCTCTTCCTCAAAATCCATCATTGCCCTAATTTGGTAAGTATACTCAAGGCATAGGATTTTGTAAGGTAAGAGTTTATTTCATTTCATATTTGTATTGTAAGTTTCACTCTCGGTTGTGAGAGTGTGGTTGTGATCCCGGGTTGTGGGAGTCACAAATTACTTTGTGTATGATTTGACTTGTGAAGGTTGTTCACAAGTACTTCATAGTGGAAATCTTGAGTTAGGGTTGCTAACTCAAGTATCCGGAGGGGATCCGGGTGGTTGGGACGTAGGATCACCGGGAACAAGTCGGGGAGACTTGGGTGGATCCGAACCCAGTAATATTGTTTGTTTGAGTATGTTTTAATTCTTGTTGATAATTGTTTAATTCCGCATTGTCGTTTGTTTCTTGCACAATAATTAGGAATAACTCTCTTAATTATTTTAAGTACTATTCACCCCCCCTCTAGTACGTGTGCAGTAGCTACCACATGGCACTACACTCGCCGGGCCCTGAAATGGGCTGCAGCCCTCTCCCGCACCCCCGGATGGGGGTGCCGCACCTCCCGCGGCCCAGGCGGGGGGTGCCGCCTGCACCCCGGGCCCGGCGGAGTCGGCCGAGGGCCCTGGTGGCCCCGGCGGCTCCACCCAGGCCAGGGAGGGCCTGGGGAGGCTTGCCGGGGGCGTCGAGGCCCCCGGTTGTCTGGGCGGTCTCGCCCAGGCATGGGGAAGCCTGGGCGGGGCCGCCGGCCCTAGGGCAGGCCCGATTGGGCCTGCCGCAACCTGTACGGACCCGCGCGGGTCCGCTGGTCCATCCGCGCCGTCGATTTGATGGGGGGTTGCCGCCGTTGTTTCCGTTTGCCCTAGAGAGGCTGATTCTAGGGTAGATCCGCCCCCCTCTAGGGTTCCCTTGCCTCGATCTCCTCCTTTCGCCATGGCGAGGGCTTGGATCATCTCCTTCAATTCTCGTAGATCTCTTCCTTGTTGTGCGGCATCCGTCCTCATCCCCCTAAGCTCGATCTGGATGTCTTCTTGCGAATGGGCGTGATCCTTGAGTGAATCCCCCATTGTTTTCTTCAACCCTTCGAATCGCTCTTCGATCTCTCGGTTGAGATCCTCCCGTAGCCCTTGAATCATCTCATCAATCGCATCCGCCTTCGATCGAGTACTCGCCGCCATTTGGATCTAGAGCTCTGATTCCAATTTGATACGATTCGGTGGATCGAATCAATAAAGTTCAGATTTTTAAAAGAGGAAAATTAAAAAGAGGAATTTTATAGAGAATGATTTGCGAATAACACTAGATAAATGGATCTCCTTCGAGACGAGATCCGGTCTCCTAGCTTTGGATGGACGGATCAAAGCCTAACAACCCTCACAATTGACGACTCGATGAGTTTTCACAAATCAAGCATAAAGAAAATAAAAGGCGGCTAACCCTAATAAATAGAAAATAGGGGATTTACTAAGCTAGTCTGAAAAGACTAGAATACCCCTAGATGACTAAATCACCAAAGCCTAAGCATCAAGTGGGACCCGGGTGCGGCTTGCGGCAAGCGGGCCGGCGGCTAGGGACCGTCCGCATCAGATGCACTCGTAAATTGTTTTACATCCTCAACACTGCCTTTATCTTGAAAGGAATATTGCATAGATACGGACATGTTGACACGGGGACAACATGACATGACCGAACAATGATTAAGAAAATTCATTGAAGTGTATCAAATATAGAAGTATCATGTCCAATGCATGTGTCTAAGATGCGAGTATTACATGACACGGCTGTATAATTTAAGTGCCTGTGCTATCTAGCTTGGAACTTTTCTAAAGCATTTTGTGGGTGGACAGATCTCCACCTAAATTGGTGTTAAGCATCTTCCATACAGTTATCAAATATAGTTCTGGTGTATATTTTAGCAAGTTGCAACAGAATAAAGCAAATAAGTGGTTACAAAGGAATAATGAGAAACACAAGAAGAAATTGAAGTTTGCATTCAATTTCTCGAACTTTGGGTGCAATATTGTTTAGTTGGAGATATATCATTAACATCATACATAATTTCAGAAACAAAAGTGGGATCTCTATTTAACAAAAGAATTTCTCTTTTGGCGACTTGGAGATAGTGTCAAAATCGGCACTGCCTTCTCACCAACTTCATAAGCAAATAGTGGTCGGAGGATGGGTAAGGTAATCGAAACAAACCATACTCTTTGACATGTTTTGATTTGCAATGATCAATCTATTGAAAACAAGAAAATATTTTCAATGGTAAAATGGTGCTGTGAACAGAGCATGGATTTGGTGATAGTTGATAATTTAAGTTGTAAAGGCGAACTAATTTGAAAAACTTTAAGAGCAAAGGTTTAGAATTTGAAACCAGCTGTTTGGGAGGGTTTGCTAGGCGGTGATAGGAAAGTGTTGCAAATAGTGCTTAGAAACAAAGGATGGCTTTCGTGCGGTTTGATAATTATTTAAGATTTAAAGTTGGGAAAAAAGTAGGGTTTAACAACAAATTAGACAAAACTGAAGAGCAGCAGCTTCCTACCAGAGGAGGGTTGCTTAGATACTTGAAGCGGATTTAGGGCGTTCTGTGTGATAATGCTAATACTGACGACATTTAGATTTGGCAACCATTAAGAGAGGTAGTTTAATTCTCTGTTTCTCAAGAGACGTAAGGTTCTTGTTTTTCCATCCATTAATTACAATCACCAGAGCTCACTGAGATCACTTTTGCTTCTTTCATTCTTTCGTTGCAGCAACCTCTCTTGTCCATTGTCATCTTCTTCAACGTCACTTTTATCCAATGTGATAGGGATCCAATTGAGACATGGTACTTTTTTATTTTTATTTATTTTATTTTAGATTTTATATTTGAGGTATGGATAGAGTTTGTGTCCTTTTGAGTCTTTTATTTAACTTTGTGTGTTTTATTTATTTTAGAGTTTTAGTCCCACATTGGTTGGGAAAAGTGAGGGTATTAGTTGTAAGCCTATAAAATGGCATCAAGACTGGTTTATTTGATTAATGAAAATTTAAGAACTTAAAACCCCTAAACCTACGAAAGGTCTACATTTATGAGAAGTCAATTCTTAAGTGAGAAGCCTTGGAAACCCTAGATTTTATTGTTCTTTCGTAAAATTTTCCACAAATTTCCTCAAATCTGTCTAGTCTTACATCAATTTGGTATCATAGACAAATGATCCCATCTTTCTCCTCCTAATTTCTAGATTTAAAAAATCTTTTTAACCCTCTTTTTTCCATTTTTCTTCATCATCCTCTTGTCTTTAAGACTCCACATTCAAAAAAATCTAACTATTTTTTCATCCTTTTCCTCATCAAATTTTTTTTGTTTTAGTTAGGTTTTAGATCAAAGATAAAACAACTCTTTTTTCCTTTTTCTTTAGAAACTCTTTTTCTTTTTATTTTTACTTTTATATCATGGGTAAAAAAAATCTTACCTTTTCTTTCTTTTTTCTTTTTTCATCTTCTCATCTTTAGGTTTTAAAGAAAAACCCCGAACTTTTTCTTCATCTTTTTCCCTCATCATAAAAAGCTTCTTTTTATTTTTATATTTCTTTGTTCCACTTAGATTTGGATTTTAAAAAAAAGTGATCAAAAAGTCAAATAGAGAGGAAAAAATCAAAAGAGATGGAAAATGAAAAAAAAAGAGATAGCAACAAAATAAAAAAATTATAACAATAGATATAAAAGAGAGTGGGATATAAAAAATTTAGTTATTTTTTAAAAAAATTCCCACAACTATTATTCATCTTTTTTCCTCCTTTCAATGTATCTGCTTTTTTCATCAAAAAAAAATCAAATCATGGTTCTTCATCTTCATCATAGCCTCAAATCAAAACTCATTAAACACATCCATTACATCAACTTCTCCAACGTTTTTTTCTGGTTTGAAGCAAATTTTATGCGTACTACAGTGATTACTACAGGATTTATTCTCTTTCAACAAATTATAAGCATGAGATGTTCAGACGGGTCTCATTATTGTATGGCTTCGATGATAAGTATAGATATGATTGGGTGTACCACTTAGAATATTTTTTCTCACGTTTTTAATGGAAAGAAATATACAGAAGCATATCATAAGTTTTGTGAAGAAGCACTATCTTAGTATATGCAATTTCAAGTTTCTTTTCATCGATGGTCAGTATTAAAAATCACTCTTCGACGTCAGTATTTTTCCAAGCATCAATTAATCCCAGGCATCCCAAAAATTCTCAAGTCCAAAGGTTGAGGAGGATCCACTAGAAGAGATACGCGAGCGCAACAACAAACTTCTTCAAATGTTCGAATGATTGAAGAGAAAACAAGAGATCGAACATAAGGCAGAGCCCACGATTGAGCTTGAGCCAGAACCTAAGATAACGTGCGAGCCTGAGCATGATGTTAAGCCATATCCTGAATATAAGATTGAGACAAAGTATGAGCCTGAGCCCAAATTGGAGCCTGAGTCAGCAGTGGAGTCAGAGCAAAAGCCAGAGCTTGAGTCTTAGTTTGATCCTGATCCAGCATCGTAATCCCGCGAATCTTTCTGGTCCTACATCACTTGGCTTGATTCCTACATTCCCTTTCAAATTGTTTCAATTGCTCTGCCCAAGTTCTTACATTGACGGGATAAAAATGAAAAAAACACACATGGATTTTTTTCCTTTGTTTCATATAGTTTCTTCTTCTTTTTTCCTTGATTCATCTTCGAAAAAGAGTAGGGTAACTTTGTCAAGGAAGAGGTTGGTTTTTCTAACAATGGCAGGGTCGTCTCCGTCTATAGTGCAATAGCACCATGCGCTCAGAATGTGGATGCTGCCTCCTTTGCTAGCCATAGAGGGAACATGTAACTTGATTCAAAAATTCAAACGGCATAAAGACTAATTGCTTGGATGGAGAGTATTTTGTTTGGCTTATTGAATTAATTTTTTTCTTCTCACTTGTCACAATGCTTTTGAGTTTATGGTTTGTGTTTTTTGAACCGAGGTTGGATTCTGATCATTGGACATAAAAAGGATTTTGGTTGTTGGTAGTTGATTGTACAAGAACTAGAAAATATTCGTGCACAAAGTGAATGGGCTCCAGCAAACCCCGTCCCCCCTCACATGATGCGGTCCCCAATTGAACTTGGGGTTTCTGGGTGCGGAATCGGGTGCAAGTGATTTTGTGAGAAGTGTCGGTGTATGTGTGGGTGTTGTCTTGGGTGCTTGTGGCTTTTTGAGAAGGGAAGAGGTGGGACCATATGATGAGGTGTCCAATTCACGACCACCACTCTCATCAACCTTTTTGTCCTAGTCATTTGATTCCTCCCGCTTTTATATAATAGATTTGTGTAAATATCATAAGATTTGATTCTATCGGCTCTAGTATGTTTGAACAAGATATGAAACATGCTTTAGTTAGTTGTTTATTTATTTAAGAGAAGTTTTTTAACCCAGAGAATTTCACATTTCAATCAAAATGTAAAAACAAATTGGCTATATGATGCGGATCCGCATCCATTCATAGTCTCGGCCAACATGGTGGGGCCCACCCCCCTCTAGTGACTTACGTGCGGCTTAGGAGGCGTGGTACCACGTAGTGGGTTAGTCAAGGGGTATTCTAGTCTTTTCAGACTAGATTAGTAAATCCCCTCTTTTCTATTTATTAGGGCTAGCCGTCATTTTATTTGGATATGCTTATTTTGTGAAGAACAATTGTAGGCATCTATTGTGAAGGTTTTAGGCTTTGTTCCGTGCAACAAAGCTAGGAGAGCGAGTCTCCTCTCGAAAGAGACTCATTTATCAATCTTTTTCTTAGTTCTTCGCAATCTAAAAGATCCAAAAATCCTCTTTTTATATTTTTCCACCTTGAAATTCTGAAATTAATTGATACGAAACTCTAGTTCGTATCAAATTGGTATCAAAGCATTGAGATCCAATGGCGACAAGCACGAGGTCAAAGGTGGATGGCGTGGATGAGAAGGTGCAAGGGCTTCGAGAAGAGTTCAACCGGGAGATCGAGGGATTGAAGAAAACCCTAGGTGAATCCATCAAGGATCACGCTCATTCGCAAGAGGACATCCAAATCGACCTTCGGGGCATGCGAAGGGAGGCCGCGCAAACGGCACGGGACATCCAAGGGTTAAAGGAGGCAACTTCAGATCTGAAATTTTTGAGGGAGGCCACATCGTCAATTCCGGAGATAAAAGCTATGCTCCAAGCCCTAACGATGGAGAGGGGAGGAGATCGGGGCAAGAGGATTCGAGGGGGAGAAAACCAAGGAGAATCGACACTTGAATCGGCAAATTGGGAGCAACCGGAGGGGGCGACGGCTACGGCAACAAATTTGGAGCAAAACACAACCACCACAAACCCTAGAGGGGCCGGCATGCCCTGGAAAAGGCCGGCAGGCCCTCCTGGGCCTGCGGCTGGAACAGCAGGCCCATCAGGGCCTGCGGCTGGAGCAGCAGGCCCTTTAGGGTCTGCGGAAACCTCAGCAGGCCCTGTCGGGCCTGCGCAGCAAGCGACAGGCCCAACTGGGCCTGCTGCGACTTCGGCAGGCCCGTTCAGGCCTGCCACTGTCACAACAGGCCCAAACAGGCCTGCAGTCCACTACTGGGGGCCTGCCGAGGTGCAGGCAGCCCCCTGGGGGCCCGCATCGACGCCAACTACCTTCCGGGGGCCCACGGCAGCGCAGACAGCCCCATGGGGGCAAGATGGAGGCGGATGGGCCCGGGACACGACGATTGGGGCTCCAGTAGCCCAATTTTGGAGACCAGAGGCTCATCCACAGGTACTGAGGCCACAGGTGGATCCCAGACATGCCTTTGATGGCTTTCCGGAGCGGGGACAAGGCCCGGGGGGCTATTTTGGAGGACGGACAGCACCGGTACAGCAGCCCAGAGGAGCAGGAGGACCCGTGATGGCGCGACAGCAGGAGTTTCCGGGGTACCATTACCAGCCTGAGGCGTGAGAGCGACCGGGTTGGCCTGAGGAGTTGTACGGGGTTGACGGGGGAGGACCAGTTGAGGCAGTCGGCGGAGGATTCGGCCGTGGGGGGTGACCGCTGTAGAGATGGGACCACTGGGGGACATCCATGCAGATCGCCGCCTTATGAAGCTGAAGATGCCGATTTTTGACGGCACAGATCCGGATGGGTGGATCTATCGGGCGAAGCGTTACTTCCAGGTGATGAGGCTGACGGAGGAGGAGGTTCTGAGGGCCATCGGAATCTATTTCGAGGGCAAGGCGTTGGCCTAGTACAGGTGGAAAGTGGCGCGGACCCCCTTTCGCACTTGGGAGGAGCTTTCCGCACTGATACTCGACCGATTCCAGGAGACCCCAGGGGGAGATTTCTATGAGCAGTTATCTGCTTTGAGGCAGGAGGGGACGGTCAGGGATTATATGGAGAGGTTCGAGATGCTGAACAGTAGGGTGAAGGGGGTGACTGACGAGGTGATGATTGGGAATTTCATGAGGGGGTTGAAGCCCTCTATACGAGCGGAGCTGAGGATGCAGAGTCCAGGGACACTGGAGGATGTCCTTCGCCTGGCCCACAAGGCAGAGGAGAAGCATGCAGAGGAGAGGAGCACTCGGGGAACTTGGGGAGCCCAGAGGCAGCGTAGTCAGACAGCACCGGTCCCACCTCTGGGGGTTACAGTAGCACCAGGGGACACGGAAATGAAGAAAGAGGAAACCCGACCAGTGATCTCTGGTAGGCGGATGACTGAGGCTGATATGAGGGCAAGGCGTGCTGCAGGCCTCTGTTTCAGATGCGATGAGAAGTTCAGTTCCGGTCATCGATGTGCGAGCAGGCTGATGCAGATTGTGATAATACCGGACGAGGGGGAGTATGCAGACGAGAGAGAGCCAGTGATGATGGAAGAGAGCGAGATTGAGCACGCACATCTGGATGTAGCGGAGGTGTCACTGAACTCCTTGGTAGGGGTAACCACGAACCATACCATGAAGTTGCCAGGACTATTGGGCGACGCGCCGGTGACGGTACTCATAGACAGTGGGGCCACCCACAACTTCATATCTCGACATTTGGTGGATCGTCATGAGTTGCAGAAGAGTACTTTGGAGACGTTTACGGTCCTCTCAGGGACAGGGAGGAGGGAGGAGAGCAGTGGGATGTGCAAGGGGCTGAGTCTGACTTTACAAGGGGTGCAGATCGTGGAGGACTTCTTGCCTCTAGAGTTAGACAATATCGATGTGATTTTGGGCGTGCAATGGCTGAGGGGGTTGGGCTAGGTAAAGATGAATTGGAAGCAGCTTAGGATGGAATTTCAGGAGGGGGGTCGCACGGTGATTCTGACAGGTGACACTAGCCTATGTTTTCCCTCGGGGGCCCTCAAAGCCAGATCTCCACCTTGAGGACAAGGTGGCTCTTTTAGGGGGAGGTATTGATGCGGATCCGCATCCATTCATAGTCTCGGCCAACATGATGGGGCTCACCCCCCTCTAGTGACTTACGTGCGGCTTAGGAGGCGTGGTACCACGTAGTGGGTTAGTCAAGGGGTATTCTAGTCTTTTCAGACTAGATTAGTAAATCCCATCTTTTCTATTTATTAGGGCTAGCCGTCATTTTATTTGGATATGCTTATTTTGTGAAGAACAATTGTAGGCATCTCTTGTGAAGGTTTTAGACTTTGTTCCGTGCAACAAAGCTAGGAGAGCGAGTCTCCTCTCGAAAGAGACTCATTTATCAATCTTTTTCTTAGTTCTTCGCAATCTAAAAGATCCAAAAATCCTCTTTTTATATTTTTCCACCTTGAAATTCTGAAATTAATTGATACGAAACCCTAGTTCGTATCACTATATTAATTACATAAAGCATCAAATGATTTATCATTAACATATGTGTTCCGCCTCTTAGTTGCTACATTGCTCTAAAGTACCCAAAAACCATATAAGCATCAAACTATTATTCATGCTTTTCTTCAAACACCTACCATTCGAGTAATGGAAATCAGGAAGGTGGAGGGTGAAAGTCATGGTTTAGGTTGGGTTATACTCAAAGAAATATACATTAACATATGTGTTCTGCCTCTTAGTTGCTACATTGCTCTAAAGTACCCAAAAACCATATTAGCATCAAACTGTTATTCAGGCTTTTCTTCAAACACCTACCATTCGAGTAATGGAAATCAGGAAGGTGGAGGGTGAAAGTCATGGTTTAAGTTGGGTTATACTCAAAGAAATATACAGTGACCGGAAACAAAGAGATTTAAGCATAGGCGTGCAGGAAAACGAGACTGGAACTTTTCTGGGTGGCAGGTGGGGCGATGATGACGAATGGATGAAGGAGGTACATGTGAGCTCAGCAAGCTCTATTGATTGTAATTAACGAAGAAAAAGAGAAATAAGAATGAAGAATCATACTTTTCTTGGTAAATTGAGAATTAAATTACCTTTCTCCTAATAGTAGTTAAATCAACATGCGATGTGAGTATCCAGCTCGGTTTGATATGTAGTAGTATAGTTTTTGTAGTACAACTAGCTTTACTCTTTTTTTGGTAGGGAGAAATTTTCTTAGACCGCTTGATTCTGATAGAAATATGTTTTACAGTCAACCAACAGCTTTAACTGCTTTCTACCCATTCCCGCATTAGATGGCCATTTTCTGATTCAAAACGTATGTATGCGGTTTAAGGTCTTCTTACTTCTATCTTTGCAGGTAAGAATGGTTATCCAATTCTTCCCTTTTTCGCATATCATTTTCCCCTACTGTCTTGACTCTTTACTTACCCATTCTGTGTCTTCCGTCTGACTCTTTTTTTGTATTATATATAGCTGCAACATTTGCTTCCGCTTTCTATTTTGTTATTGTTTGGTTTCATTTTCGTTTAATGTTTCTTGGGTTACTGTTTGTTCCCCAGTTTTTCTATGTCGGCATGGCTTCTTTTTCCTTCTTTCTTTTTTTCATGTGTGGTTGGTAGGGGCGTTTTCCCCCTTTCCCCCCCTTTTCCTATTCGAGGTGGTGGTGTTTGAATTTTTTTTATTGGTGGTGGTGTTGCTTTGGTTAAAGGAAATTTTGGACAATTTGAGTATTGGTTAACTTCTCTCCTTTCCTGCGTATGCCTAATTGGAGGGTGAGAATAGTGTCATTGGTGGGATCCACCCATGCAGGCTACCCTCTGACTCACTTCTCGACTCTTTAGACAAAAGTTGTCCATGCAGTTTTTCAGGAATGTAGATAGACATAATGAAAGAGACGAATGACAAATAAGGTGAATTTTGCTCCCTTTTGTTTTAAAACATATTAATGCCATTTTTCTTTTGTTTCTTCTTGAGATTGCCATAAAACCATGTCACCAATCACTTCATGGTTCTATTCTATTTGGTTAATTTATCTCTTTTTTGTTCCCAGAGATGATGGTGATGATACGTGGGTCCTTGTAGAAAAGGACCTGTATATGATGCATCAAGTATATTATATAATAGTTAGGTGATATTGGGATGAAATTTCCATACGGTCTTGGACACATGTTCTTTCGGACATGAGCACCTTATCTCAGTACTCAGTATATTTGTGTTTTGTCAAGACTTTTCTCACATTTATAGTTTATTTGGCTGATAGATTAAGGTGACCAAAGAGCAAATTACCAATGTTGCAGAAAACCAGGTAAGTGGATTTGAGTCATCTGATTGTGGTTGTCGCTGTTGAACAACATGGATACCGACTTTGTTATCTAGCTGATGCTGGATCCAGTTGTATTGGAAAGCACGAGGATCGTTCTAACATCATACTCGTTGCTTTCTTGGGGCACGAGATTCTGACTTGACTTACAGCAGCAACCACACACACTTTCTGGTTTGTCGACCATGATCCTAATCCTCTGCTCATATTGTGAATTTTATATCTAAGTCAATCTGATTACTTCGAATATGGTTAATATCTCAAAACTTGCAAAGAAGATATGGGGAGGTTATACACTTTTTCACGCAATTCGTTCTGAAAGTAATGTAGTTCTTGGTTCAGAGATTATATCCTTGGCTATGCTGTATGCCTGACTTGACAGACTGTATTTGCACTATAATGCTTTGAGAGACTTTTAGTTTGCTTTGTATTTATCTTTCTGTTTCCTCCTCTCAACACTTGCAAAATAACAGTTCCCTTCATTTTGTAGGCTGATGGAATGGGGCTTGCTTCCAGCAGGGGAAGCTAAGAAGGTGTTTGAGAGGAAGCAAATGAAGAATCCCAGTCAGAAGCTCCGGTCGCCAGCCAAGGTGGTTTCCGTGAAGAAAACAACAGACTTGTCGGTCAAAACAGTGAAGAAAACGATCACTGTGACAGTTACAAAGACAAGTTCAAAGAAAAGAAAGGCCAGTGATTCAGAGGGGGATGACGAGGATGCCGACTTTGTGCTGTCCAAGAGCAAGAAGCGGAAGTTTTCCGCCTAGGCCTCTTCATCCGTCACCTTGCATTGATTTCCTTGATTCCATTATCGCTGTGATTGGGAATTAAAGCTCTAGGTCTTCAGGGACACAATGTTTGTGAAAACCATGTTATAAACCATTAAGATTAACTATTTCGCTGTCTAACCTATGTTGTAGCTACGACGGCAAGACAATCTAGCAGCCGATTTAACCTTCGTCAATCCACCATCTGGGCATATCGTTATCTGTTACTGTTGGAATACCTAGCTGTGATTATGTTTCCATCTCTACAGTCAGTGAGACTGATTCAAAAGATGGGTATGAGATTGGTGTACTTTTTCTTTATTTTTTGCTGCGTAGCAAGACTAGTTCAATTTTGAATTTTGAACTTTAAGAGAATTTAACAGTGACGGATTCCTACATTTTAAGGGCCCGCTTGCTTCGTTAAAAGTATGTTATTGAATCTGTGGAATTTGAGTTTGGGAAAACTAGAACTTCTGGTTTGCTTTTATTCCCCCACTCTCAACCACAAGCCCTTTTGTTGCGTTATAAGTAGGGGTTTCCAATTGGGCATGCCACATCATCATGCCTCCAAATCCTTCACTAATTCTAGAAAAATTAGTGAAGGATTTCTAGGGAGGATGATGTGGCATGTCCAATAGCCCAATCGAGCTTTGGGCATGCCCATTCTCATCCCTAGTTATAAGTATGTTACTGAATCGGGAGAGAGTGTAGAATTTGAATTTGGAAAAAGTAAAACTTTTTGTTTGCATGGATAGAAAGTGAAGTGGAAAGTAGGAGGATTAGACAAGTTGTTATAGTTCCCAAAAGTTTTTTGCTTCTGGATGTATAAAAATTTTGAAGTTAAAAATTTTGTGGTGTTCGATGGTTTAAATATAATTTTATATCTAAAAATAATTTACATTTATTTGTCTTAATTAAATATTAAGTAAACATTTAATTATCTTCATTAAAATTAATTAATCTTTAATTAACCAATAATTAAACATTAATTAAATTAAATTTCACTGCGGTCTGCCCAACGAACCGGCATCGTGCTTGTCGTCGTTGGTCGTGAGCTCGGAGTCGTTGTCGAACTTGAAAGTAGTGAGTTCGTTTGCGGCGAGTTAAATTAGTAGTGAGGTGGTGGTGGATGACACCTTGAGTGTCATCATTGTCATTGTCATTGTGGTTGAGGTTGATGCCTCGAACTTGTTGGATCACATGTAGATGGCAAGTAGACACTAGAGGAGGATGTGAATAGTGTTTATGAAATAGTAAAAGTCCTTTGAAAAATTCTATCTAAGATTACAATCAGTGTTACATAATTTAATTTTAATCAACAATCTTGCAAGTATGAATATAAGTACTATGGAAATTAACAACTCAAAAGAATAACACAACTCAGAAATTAAACAATCGCAAACACAATGGTTACACTGGTTCAGTCACCCGTGACGTACATATAGCACTCACGTCCCACTTTGCTAATTCCACTATTTTACAAATAGTACAATTACCTCCTCCAAAGAGGATTTTTATAAACCACCTCAACCAAGAGGATTTCCAAAACCCACCACTTCCCAAGAGGAATTTAAACTTACAGAGATTTGGTACAAAAACCTATAGTATTGACTTGAAGCTCTTGTGAGTGTGTAATGGATATAGAAGAACTTGATCTTCAAAGGATGGAATTGAAACTCTTGGAAGATCAAGTGTTGGCCATACAAAAGATTGAAAACTGGAAAAAGTTGGCTAAAGAGAAGAAGGTTTTTCTTTTAAAGCTTTTGAGTTTAAAGCAATTTTTCTCTTCACAAATTGAGCATTAAAATCATACATTAGAATCTGAACAATCCTATATATATATGATGAATTTCAGGTCAACACAGATTGCCCAAAATAATTCTCCAATGGTCAAAAACGGCAAGTAAAAAATCTTTCCGTTATAAGCCAATGGCTAGTTACTAGTCGACTAGTGTACAGTTACTAGTCGACTATGCCATGACTAGTCGATTAGTAAATGTACTCTAGTCGACTAGTCCAAACATGTCACAAAGGTATTTTGCTCTTTGTATCTTCTAGCCTACCACATTACATGTGCTAGTCGACTACAATACATTGACTAGTCGATTAGCTCATCTACATTGGTAGACTAGATTGACATGTTTGCTAGCCTATGAAGTCTGTGTCAGACCTAGTTGACTGGGTGTCAGACTTGTCGACTAGTTGGCTTATAAACATGGTTTTTGACATCGAAAACTTAGGAAATTATTTGAAAACTTTTCTAGATATTTTGAAAACATTTATGAATTTCTAAGTGCGTGAGAGCTTCAATTAAGGCTTTAACATGCTAAGACTAGGTAAAATAAAAATTATATCAAATAAAATTTACATTAGGCTAGCAATCGTGGCTCTTCAACTTTCGTGTCTTGATTCATTTGATTGCAATGCCTTATTGAACTCACAATCTCTTGAGTGCACTTTGATATGCTTTAGACTCTTTATACCTGCACTCATAGATGATTAGATGACATGTTTGTTCATCATCAAATATACATGGGGTGACTCAATATATTAACAGAACTTCCTCGTCAAGAGCATTCGTCGCAGTTGCCATCGAGATTGGCCATCTTCGTGGAGCTCGTTATCATCATCTAGGTCTTGTCTGCAGTTACGCCCCAGTTCCCAAATATGAAGGAAATGATGCGAGACAAGCCATAGTGCTCTTGACCCCAAAAGAAAAAAATTGCTATTTTTCCTTTAAGGTTAATATACGCTAAGCATATGACATACATATTCTGCAAGTCACAAAAGAATGATACAGATATGCACAATATACAAATAAACAGATATGCTCATAATAAATTTTTAGCATAAACATGATAACATGATGTCCTAATACAAAGGAACAGAAGGTACAAATGCATATGCCATCTGCCTTACAAATAAATAGAAACAAACGTCGATACCATAGAATAAACTAGGGACCCGTCTATTGAAAATATGTATTCCGCTTTAGGTCCTCAAGATCTGTGATATCTCTGTAGTTGGCTCTAGAACCTAACAGGGGCAAGACAACAACCGCCAGGTTAGTCGTAAATCTCAAAAACTACAAAATAAATTAAATAGGATAGATCTGCATATAAAACATGATAAATAGAGCTTAACATGACCATAGAAGAGCATCAAATAGCAAGTAGCATGACTACAATGTGACATGAAAAATATGTGATGTACTAGTACCGTTTATGTGATTATGCAGGTGGAACAATGAATTCTGTATTAGCATTATGAGTCATGTTGGAGGGTACAATATGCAACATATGAGACCACATGTGCCAACATGGCACTTACATGTGCTAGATCCAAATAGATACATGAGTGGGATCCATCCAATACAGTGAAGGGATCTAAATAGACGCAAAAGTGGGATCCATTAGATATAACACTAGCTACAGGAAAGGTAGCCCCAATCGCACATGCACATGCTCTAACATGAGTTACGACATACCCAGTGAACGTAGATAGTCATATGCAAATTGTGATGCATAATATCATATACAGATGATAGCAGAGATGTATTTCGTGGAGTATGTCATGTATATGTATACTAGTTATGTCATGTGAATGATCATGTATGATGTGCACCAGTTATAAAGGTAGTTTTCCATGTATTTACTTCGGTCATCTTGTGAGATATTACTTAATACATATATGAGAGACTAAGTCTCAGAAATAAGCTCTACGGTGATTTCAGGAGCCAACCCATAAATCAAGTATATTGTTAATATAGTCATAAGTAATATCTGTACAATATCAACAATATGCCAATAAAATATCTACATGAGCAAGATCCGTTAAAACCATTATATAATCATAACATGTCTCAAGAATTGACATTTAGGGATTGACAAAAAATCCATTAATTTCCACAATAATTAAGGTTATCAAGTTCTAATTTTTCTCGTTAACATCCATGTATTTTAGGAAACATTTTCATTATGTAAAGTAGGTGTAAACATATCTTCAAATGAGGCCTAATTACAAGCCCAACTAATGCCTCCATATCTGCCAAACATGGCCAAATACAGTCAGCTAAAGAGGGCCAGAAACAAGCCCGAAACCAAACATAACAAGGCAATAGTTGCTGCAGCAAAAACATAGCTCAAAAGGTAGCAATAGAAGCTGCAAACTAGATATCAACAATGCAGTGGAGTAAGACCTGAGAATAGTAGGTGACAAATAAACCCAAGAGCATGGAGATAGTAGGGGAAAAGGGCAACCATGGGCATAATAAATAGGGAGTATCCGAGAGCATAAGGAGCATGAAGGTACCCAAGAGCACAAGCAGCAATATGGGAAGGTAGTCACTGTTGGGAACACTGGTATCACGTTCGGCTTGAAGTATTTTTGCTCTGATACCACGTGTTGGGATCTTCCCTGAGTATGATAAGTAGATACTAGAGGGGGTGATTAGTTTAAATTTTGTGATTCAAGTACATACATAACACTTCCAGGTCGCTTGGTCGAGCAGTGACAGACGCTCGGCCAAGCTGATGCCACAAGACTTAAGGCCAAGCAGCACAGGATTATACTCGACCAAGCACTCTACCGCTCGACCGAGTAATGTCTGCTCGGGCGAGCGTCTTGAGCGCTTGGCCGAGCTATATAAACAGAGAGTTTGAGCTCTGCAGTGCAAAGCGCTCGGGCCGAGCGAAGCAGTCGCTCGGCCGAGCACCCCATTCATCCAGCAGGCAGCTGCAATAGCGACGCAGCCGCTCGGCTGAGCTCTGAATTCGCTCGACCGAGTGGTGCGGGGCCGAGACTTCAAGTTGGACGGGTTTGATGAGGATTTCAGCCCGATTTTGAGAACCTATTTAATTTAATGGTTGAGATTATTAGGGTTAATGTATATTTCAGATCTGGAGAAGGTTAGAGCTTGAGCCGCTGCAGCAATTGAAGATTGTCGAGAGATTAGGGCTAGGAGTGTTGTTCTTGGAGTTGGGTGATTCTCTCCTTGTCTCCTTGTTTTCTTCTTCCTTGAGTAAGTTTGTGCATCTAGCCAAGTTATTACTCACGCGGGTGAAAGCAAGATTGTACTCCTTTGACGATCGCTCTTAAAGTGGAATCATCTCGGGAGTTGCTGGATGTAGATTGTATGCAACCGAACCAGGGTAAACCTATTGTGTTTACTGTTTAATTTATTTGTTGCTATTTTGTTTGTTGCTTTACTTTGCAAGGTCATAGGGATTTTGTTGGGGTATTTTGAGTATCCGATTTTTGCTTGTGTTGGCCTGTTTTTATTGCGCACGTACGGAAACGATTTCAAACCATTTCATATTGAGTAAATGATTTTTTTTTCTAATTTTTTTCGTCGCTCAAACCTTAAATTTGACTTCATATTCATGATCCGCGTGACAAAACAAACCCATGGCTTTTTTTCGTAATTTTTCGGTGTCGTTTGTGAAAGTTGTTATTTTAATGTGATGACATTATACTATTACCTTACTTTACCCTATTTACTAATTACTCTACTAATTACATTAACCTACGTAGTACTTACCAAATCCCTAAGCTTAAAACATGTAAAAGTTTATAAAATTTTCTAATTTTTAGTTAAAGATTCCACCAACCCTAATTAAGGCATTAATTGGGTTCAATGTACCTAATACCTCATTATTAGTATAAATACGCCTTAAATCTACATTCATTAACCGTAAAATAATTGTTATATAAAAATATATTTATAACTCTCTCTCTCTCTCTCTCAGCCCGATCGCTCTCTTCCCCCCTCTCCGTTGAAGGCCCCCTCCGACCACCTGCTTCGTCGCCCTTCAACCACCATGGTACTGCCCTCCACTCCGAATCGTGCCATTGTCGCCACCCTTCGAACCCACACAGCCCGCTGACAAACCCCGCAAGAAGCCCCACACATCCCCAGCTCCCCGCGGCAACACCCCTCCTCCCTCTCCCCTCCGGTGCCCCGTCGTGCTCCGCCATTCCCTGCCTGCCTCCCTCGCTCTCGCCTGCTCCTATACGGCACCGTCGCACGCCTCGCTTCTGACCCGACACCGTCGCCAGCTTTGCTGGAGCTCCACCACGTGGAGCCCCCTCAGCCCAGGCAGCCCCCAGCTGCTGCTGCGTTCGCTGCCCCGCCTCTGCCGCCTCGTCGCCGACATCGGAGCAACCCCCCTCGACAGCCTCAACCTGCACTGCCTCCCCTCTCCTCCTCGCTGCTACTACGCCGCACACCGCCGCTCTCACCGCCCGCCCGAATCCTCCACTCACGCTGCCATACCCGCCTCGTCGACGTCACTGACCCGCGCCGCCCAATGCCTCTCCAACTGCCGACGCCGTCGACGAGAACCCCCCAGCAAGCAACAAGCGGAAATAGAGAAGGAGAAAGGGTATAGTATTTTAAAGGTTACGTATATACGTATACGTATATATACACATATATCCATATATAATATGTGGTTATTAGACTAAAATTGATAATTAATTATATACAGATCAGAAAAATACCAAACAAGGCTTAGAAAATCGAACGCGACGTTCCGAACGCATTGACGCTGGTTTCATCACCATCAGGCAAGTATATTTTCCTCAGTGAATTTTTAAAGATAAAATCTAATTACGGTATTTTCACTTGATAATTAATATCTTTACAATTTCACATACACTAACGTACGAGAAAATTATATGTCGTAGTATATAACGAGACACTTGTTTTGACAGCTTAATTGAAGTATTCTGATAAGTATTTCATTCTGAAAAAAATTATTGGACGTTTACTATAACTATTTAAAATTAGTTTTTAAATCCTTTTTAAATTCTAAAAATCGTTTTTGAGCTTTTAAAAATTATTAAAATTACTCAGAAGCTTAAGAAAAATATTTCCTTCTTAGGTAAAATTATTTTTCTCATATTTAGCCTATCTAAAATTTAGAACGTATTTTGACACTTTTTCAAGCAATTATAAAATAAAAACGATCGAGATAAATAGATAGAAATTGGTACGGCTTATAACCAACTATTCCTTGTGATTTCAGGTACCGATTCCTATGCACCAGTACCCTTGGAAGCTTTAGTTCCAACCCCGGCTTACCACCACGATAGCCTAGAAACTTGTAAGTCACTCTAATTCTAGTTTTAGAAGTTAAGCAAGTGTACTAGTATGAACTTAGGACATCATATATAGCTTCACAACGGCTATTGACTTGAACCAAATACTAGGGACCTAATCTAATATGAAACTAATCAACTGAAGAACAACTATCTAATTAAGCATACGACATTGCCAACTTTTAACTTTGGTGGTTGTAACACACTACCATCTACTTGGGTAAATGTGTACTAATGGAAATACTACATGCTCAAAGTATGTGATCGACATCATAGTTGTTGGACTTGTCTTTATCCTCAAATTTCTTAGCTTCCGCTTTGCTTTACTTTCTGGTTTTCAATAAGAAAGTCAATCAGTGGTTGTAACGACCACTTTTCGTTGTACGTTGTTCGTGCACGTGCTTTTGGCCGTGCACGTGTTTGTATTAGACTTTGTTTGTTTGTGAACACTTTGGTGTGATATGCCGTTGTGAACGTCTCTGAGAGTAGTAAATAGTGGCACTACCTTGGAACGACACACCTCGAGTCGTCTTTCCACAATTTAAACTTACTCGATGAGACGTGACGATTCTCACTCTTGACGGGAGACGTTTCTATTTTTAGTTTCGTCGTTCCGACATCGAATTTGAGATCCGTCTTCTTAGTTAGCTCACATTCGTCATCACGATCACCCCGATATTTATTTTATAATTTTTGGAGTTCATTTGACCACTTTAATATTTTTAACAAGTTTTATATTATTTTTAATAATTAATTTATAAATTATTTTCGGCCAAATAAAATTTATTTGAGTTTAAAACGTTTTAAAGAATTTTTGAGCCAATTTCCAGCCCATTTGGACCAAGTCAAATCCTTGGGTGAGTTGGAGAAGTTGAGATTTAAATTTTAAATATTTTTAAACTTCTAATCCTATTAGATTTAGCCCTAGACCAAGTCAACCCATCTACACTATATAAACAACCCCTAGGAAGACCTATTTTCGCAAGAAATTAGCCCTAGCCTCTACCAAAACCCAAATTTGACGTTGCGACGAATCGTCGCAACGTTGCAGCCGTCGCCTGTGCACGACCGAAGATTTCCGCTCCGTTCCCTCGGTCTGACCGAGGCCACCGCCCGCACCAAGCAAGCCCCACACCCCGCTGCTGTCGCTACCCCGCTCCCCGCACCGACCGAGGCTCCCGCCCGCACCGACCGAAGCGCTCCCTGCATCGCCCGCTCCCCCGCTCCGTTGCAACCCGCCTCGCTGCAGCCCCCGCATCCGCTCGCCCCGACCGATAGATCCCCTCGCTCCGGGCCGCTGTGACCGAGCGCCCAAGCCTTGCAACGCTCTCCGCTGCACTGCGACCGACCCCCCTCGCTGTGATCTCTCGGTCTGACCGAGAGATTTCCCCGCCTCCGCTCCGCTCCGCAACGTTGCAACTGTAACGTTGCAACCCCCGCAACAACACAACTCCTCCCCTCGCCGTTTAGCTTACGCAGCTGCCGCCATCACATTGAAACCCCAGTGCGACTCCTCCATGCCGCAACCCCGACTTCTCCCTACGATCTCCGCCGTGGCTCGCCCTGGTCGCCGGAGCTCCGCTGTGGCAGCCCGCAGAACCATCGGAAGGTGTCCCTCGAGCAGCAGCAGCGCCTAGCTCCGCAGTGGCCTCCCACCATCGCCCCGGACACCGCCTGTCCCCGCCGTAACCACCGTGCTGTGGCCCAGGCGAGCGTGCGACAGCGCCCAGCAGCGTTCAGCGACGCCCAGCAGCGCTGCTCAGGCACATCGCCGCCTGACGTCGCCTCGCGACTCCCCACAGCGCATCCTGATCCCCACGGCCTCCCTCCGACGTTTTGCAACCCCTCCCCGCCGTTCATCTCGCCGGAAACCCCAGGAGCAGACCGTCGGACCCGCAGGCACCCAGCTTCATCGTTCGCCGCGGTCAGAACCCTGACTTTGCCCTCAGCTCTCGTTCGAAAGCTGCTCAGCCTTTGCTTGAACACCGTCCAGTTCATGGGCACCCGACCGTCATCGCTGCATCGCGTGAGTGAGCTGCATGCCAGTATAGTAATATATCACAGGTTAGCAATACGTCAGTATTTTAGTTTGGATGTGTGCTTATTAGTAAGCACCCTATTATTAAATGTTGAAATACTGAATATCGAATAAGATTGTTGTAATAAGAATGGTTAATTTTTGTTATAAGAATGGTTACTTAGAATGATGTATGCTATTTAAAATAGTATGTTAATTTTTATATACAAGTATCTTGATAAGTAAATTATTTATGTGTAAGTACATATAGGAGTTTAATCTGCATGTAAAAGTTGTAAGTTATATATAAACATATAGCTTTATAAGTATGTTGCCTTTGTAATTAGCAGTGACTTCTTATATATTGGTTGTTATGTACTTTATATAACATGAGTTAGGGGTTATATATGTATGTTACCTTAAACGTATAAACACTATTCTTTGCTTGTAAGAACTTAATGTTATTCTTATAAACCGATAAATTTTAATCTGCTATCGTAAATCTAATGATGCAGATATAAATCGTTTTCTTTGCGACCCGTTACCATTTTCGAACCGTTCGTGTCTGTACCGTGCACGTCACCGGATCCAACCCCTGGCGTCGCTACCCGATGTCAGTGTAGCTCTCGCGTCGTGTTGAGGTATATCTGAACCGTATGAATCCACACCGCATGTTAACAAGATAAAAACAGTAATTTTATTGTGTTGGTTAATTCACTAATTGAAGATAATGAATACGAGACTGTAGGGTGGAGTGATGATTGGTGTTTGGGCACGTAGGCAGAATTGAACTCCTTGATCGTGTGACTGGCAACACGTCCCTTTTCAGGCAAGTGAAACTTGCCAACTCTTGTGTAGGGCTATGTTTTTAGGCCACTTCCTTGTTTTCAGCGTAAAAGAGACTAGTCAGTGAAATGATAGCTGGCTAGACGCCTACTTGATCTAGTTTGACAACGAAACTAGATCCGTCACCTAATTGATCTAGCTTGACAACGAAGCTAGATCCAACCCTTTAAACTTGTTGTTCATGCATACTAAACTGTCACGTTTACTTTCCTTAAACTGTACGTACTTTTAACTGCCATGCATTGCATCTTACATGTCATCCAAATTGATTGTTACATCGTAGCACACGCTACAAAATACTTGTACAAATCCGTGTTTCCGTGTTCCTGGCTAGGTGCACCCCTAGGCCATACTTGTTTAAAACACTTCCTGGCTCGTGGTCCAGAAGCGGGCCTCATGTGTTGGCTGAAAACCAATGCCCGATACACGTGGAGGGGTAGGGATAAACGGTCACTTGAGCTTAGGAGTGGCTTGATCAGCCCTCTAGCCAAAAGACGGAATCTCTGTGCACGAGGTGCTTACTTTACTTGTCTTGTACTTGTCTTGTGAATAATTCATGTAATACTTGTCATCCATGCCATGTTTAAATGCCCTGCTCGTACTTTACTTTACTTTACCTTACCTGTTGCACTCATTACTTTAACTGCCATGTCATTACATCATGCTAGAACTGCTAGGTTGCTTTACTTTTGTCTACTTTTAGTTTCCTTGCACAAGTCTCTTGTAGACTTGCTGACATGTGCCCCTTGCTCTTTTGGGTGTCACATGTTAGACCCTGAGCCAGAGACCGTTCCAGAGCACGTGATGTTTTGCTGACGCTGAGTCTGAGTCCATGATTGCCCAGGAGGATTTTGGTGGACACCGGTGACCATTCTTTGAGTCTTTGTTGAGCTTTATTTTGTTTTAGGCCTTTTGTTAGTTATTGGTGCGTAGCACCGTCGTTTGTACTTTGTACTTTTGTTGGCCATGTTTGGGCCTTTAGTCTCTTTTTCTTTTAGCCTGGTGGCTTTTCTGCGATGTTGGAATTTATATTTATGGATATTCTGAGATTATTCTTTTGTCTCATTTCATTATTATTATCTTGTTTCGCTCGCGTTGCAAGGACCTACAGTTTTAAATTTGATTGACGCTTATCGGACTTGCAGCTTTGTAGCTTCAAGTCTGAGCGGACCTTCTCACGCTTCGCCTCCATATTTTTGGGAAGCGGGGCGTGACAGGTTTTGTTGGTGGCCCATGCAGGTCCAATCTTGCAATTGCGAATTAATGGAACAACGATAATAACGGAATGTCCATTAAATAAATTGCAACATTCGAGTAATAAGCCCTGAGTCTAGTCGTTTTCTTACGACACTAGGTGGTAAGAAGGCTTAGTTAGACGTCCGTGCTTGCTAGTTAGAGGCCCTGATTGTAGTTAGACTCCCTTTAGAAATTGATTTAATCGTCGTAGGAGTTACCATAGTGGTTAACGCCTAACCCTGACCATATTAGACTTCTAGAATTTCCTTTTGTCGTTCGCTTGGGTTCATCGATTTCGGACCAAGCTGAACGCATTTCCTTACCGTCTAACCTTTAGAAGTCTTAGCGCTTAGTTTTTAATCTTTAGTTGGTCGACCGTAGGAGTCTCCCGTAGACTTTTCTGATTCATATCCTAGGCGTATGAATGTTTTGATCTCCGACCAATTTCCTTGCCGCGATTCACGAGATCGCCTCATGACGATCGTCGTTAATTTTCAAACATCTCCATTGCAAAACTTGAACCTTCTGAAAGAATTTTTCAATCTTCTCTTCCACTAATTTTAACTTCGTTCAAAATTTTAATATACTTCATACTCCTTCATTGATTTAATTTTTAAAAAAACGTTTGTCGGAATTTTTGAATACTAGCTTATAGTATTTTTCCCAGCCTATGTTTTTCGTACTTATGCAAATGCGTCGTCCCTTCATATATTAATTTTATTCTGAATCGTCCTTTTATTCAACTTGTAATTTTCCTTCCTGATTTATGACATTCATATACTTTCAAGACACATGGAATTTCAGCTTTCAGCAAGTTGGTCCTTGCTCCTCGTTTTCGCTACTTCAGATTTTTGCAAAATTACTATTTTCATAACCTCTTCCTGCTTTAGACCCTCCCTGATTTGATTTTAAAGATTTACTATTCGATCTTGATAATTCTTATGCTAAGTTACTATAATTTTCTTTCCGCTCACCATACACGCTTTTAGAAAATTTCTAAACCAAATTGAATCTCAATTATTTTTATGCCCGTATCAGGCTCGTTGTGCTTGTACGCTAAGAGCTTAGTGTAACCAGTTTTATTTTTGACAAATCCTGATTTCTCTAAAAGAAGTTTCAATATTGATTTTCCATAGCCTAAAAGTTTTGAAAGCATTTAACATGAGTTTAAATCCTTCCGTTACTTGATTTCATTCTTTGACTTTCAAAAACTTTTGACAACATTATATTAAATTACTACCGTATAATATTTTCAAAAAATTACGTCTTTAATGACCGTGCGAATGATTTACTTTCCTTTCTTAATGATTTGTGATAAGCCATTAAAAACATTTTCCCTTATTATGAATTTTCGACTCAAATTTATTTTGAACAACTCGTTTTATCGATCTCCAAATATTTCTTTTCAGACGAGGATTTTAATTTTGAAGAACAACAGTTTTCAGATTTCACGTATTTTAGCTTGTGCTACTTGCCACATTTTCTTTTTCCCCTCCTATATAAGCATCACTACATCTCCCTTTTCCCTCAACCTAAACATCACCATTGAGTCAATGTTTCGTCTAACCAAGCTGTCTCCTTGTATTCGTCCTATCTGAACTCGTGCTTATCGATCCTTCCCTCGTCACGCTCTCGACCTCTCTTTATTGCTTAGGCCTTAGGGTCCTTCGATGTTCGTGTCAACTCTTAATTGTTAGTAGGCCCTTGGACCTTGTGAGGTAGTCGTAGTGCACGTACCTAACTTGTGTACGTGGGCTTGAATGAGTATATTCCCATAGTATATTGATGTTTGCCTATTGAGTGATATATATATATACTCGGAGTTATTCGTGATAGTATGAAGTTGTTGTGTGTTAGTAGTTATAGATTTTTGTGTGGATAGCTATACTATACTAGGGATGCTTGTGTATATAAGAGTCAGCGTTGAAATATCTAAGTTGTGAATGTAGTAAGAGATACTTATAATGGTTGAAATAAAATGATTGGTAAAGCTATGTGTGTGCTAGGTGTGATAATAATAAGTGCATGTATAGATAAGTGAGTAGGCCTATTGAGTGACCCATATATATTAGCACGTATGAGTGTGTGCTCGTATGTGGGTATGTATTGTGTTTAGACGTAAGTAGTTATGTTTTGATGCCTGAGTATATAGGTGATATACATATGGAAGTAGGAGTATAATTTTGATTGGTATTGCTTGCTCTTGCGGGATGTTGCATGCGTGCATACCGTGAGGTATACACGACTATTGCACATCTTAATTATGTATGCGTAAATGTGTTAGTATACTAATTATAGGTAGTAGGCTATGGTGTGAATATATATATGTACATTACTTATGTGTGACTATACGGGTGAATGTTTGTACTAGGGAGGGTATTATAAATATGTGGGTGCTGATGTCTGTATTACTATTATTATGGTATATAAATTGATTTAACTATGTGGGTGTTACCTGACTAAATATTAAGTGTGATTGACTTATGGAATGTATATGGTGGTATTGGTAGACGTATAAATTATGGGGTGGTATCGGTATAGGTATAAATGTCGTGTTACGTATATAGAATATTCTGATATATGTGCTGAGTCTCACTCAAGCTTGAGTGGGTATACTCTAGGTATATTGAATGTATGTTTGTAGTTTGAATATAGCAATGTTTGATGTATGTATAGTGATAGGAGTGTTTGTGCCTGTTTGTGCTACGCACATGATTGTGGGTCGCTACGCCAGTATATAGTTATAGGTGATGGTCAGTGGTATAGTTATTTACTAAGGACTTGCCTGTGTGAACGTATGTGTGCTAGCTAAACTAGGTGTGTAGATGTGCTAGTTATATAATGATATGATTGATATACGTGAATGAAATGTTAGCGTGTATGGGTGTGCACCATGCACGGGTAAGTATGTGCTTAGCTATAGTTATTGGTGACTATGATATATGTGGCGTGTCGTAAATACAGTTATAGGACCGTACGTGATGTGAAAATATGGTGAACTATTGCATGCATTTGAATGACTATATATTGTGAAACGATAGTGGTGATGAATGTATATTAAATATAGTGAAGCTTGATTTAAAATGGTATGGTGTGACTGCATGTGTTGAGATGTTTGGTATTGGATGAATATTAGGGAGTTGTATACCCATGTTTGTTTGCGCATAGGTAGTTATCTATACGTAGAACAACGGTTGCATTTGCTAGGGTGGGATTATACTTATATGAGTACCTGAAATATTGTTTTGTGAATTAGTAAGTAGTAGTTATATATGGGATGTATGCTTATATATATGCTTGAATTACATGTATAGAATTGACTGACTATAATGGGTATAAGTGTATGACGTACGCGAATATATATATATATACACGTTGGTAGTGTTAATGTTTGACTAGCTAGTGCATATATAAGCAATTGTAATAACTATACCTGGCTTGAATTATAATGTGACTTGATTGGGGTAGTTATTAGAGTGACTAGATATATTAGAAAGTCCGAGGACGGACTTTATTCTAAGGTGGGGAGGATGTAACGACCACTTTTCGTTGTACGTTGTTCGTGCACGTGCTTTTGGCCGTGCACGTGTTTGTATTAGACTTTGTTTGTTTGTGAACACTTTGGTGTGATATGCCGTTGTGAACGTCTCTGAGAGTAGTAAATAGTGGCACTACCTTGGAACGACACACCTCGAGTCGTCTTTCCACAATTTAAACTTACTCGATGAGACGTGACGATTCTCACTCTTGACGGGAGACGTTTCTATTTTTAGTTTCGTCGTTCCGACATCGAATTTGAGATCCGTCTTCTTAGTTAGCTCACATTCGTCATCACGATCACCCCGATATTTATTTTATAATTTTTGGAGTTCATTTGACCACTTTAATATTTTTAACAAGTTTTATATTATTTTTAATAATTAATTTATAAATTATTTTCGGCCAAATAAAATTTATTTGAGTTTAAAACGTTTTAAAGAATTTTTGAGCCAATTTCCAGCCCATTTGGACCAAGTCAAATCCTTGGGTGAGTTGGAGAAGTTGAGATTTAAATTTTAAATATTTTTAAACTTCTAATCCTATTAGATTTAGCCCTAGACCAAGTCAACCCATCTACACTATATAAACAACCCCTAGGAAGACCTATTTTCGCAAGAAATTAGCCCTAGCCTCTACCAAAACCCAAATTTGACGTTGCGACGAATCGTCGCAACGTTGCAGCCGTCGCCTGTGCACGACCGAAGATTTCCGCTCCGTTCCCTCGGTCTGACCGAGGCCACCGCCCGCACCAAGCAAGCCCCGCACCCCGCTGCTGTCGCCACCCTGCTCCCCGCACCGACCGACGCTCCCGCCCGCACCGACCGAAGCGCTCCCTGCATCGCCCGCTCCCCCGCTCCGTTGCAACCCGCCTCGCTGCAGCCCCCGCATCCGCTCGCCCCGACCGACAGATCCCCTCGCTCCGGGCCGCTGTGACCGAGCGCCCAAGCCTTGCAACGCTCTCCGCTGCACTGCGACCGAACCCCCTCGCTGTGATCTCTCGGTCTGACCGAGAGATTTCCTCGCCTCCGCTCCGCTCCGCAACGTTGCAACTGCAACGTTGCAACCCCCGCAACAACACAACTCCTCCCCTCGCCGTTTAGCTTACGCAGCCGCCGCCATCACATTGAAACCCCCGTGCGACTTCTCCATGCCGCAACCCTGACTTCTCCCTACGATCTCCGCCGTGGCTCGCCCTGGTCGCCGGAGCTCCGCTGTGGTAGCCCGCAGAACCATCGGAAGGTGTCCCTCGAGCAGTAGCAGCGCCTAGCTCCGCCGTGGCCTCCCACCATCGCCCCGGACACCGCCTGTCCCCGCCGTAACCACCGTGCTGTGGCCTAGTCGAGCGTGCGACAGCGCCCAGCAGCGTTCAGCGACGCCCAGCAGCGCTGCTCAGGCACGTCACCGCCTGACGTCGCCTCGCGACTCCCCACAGCGCATCCTGATCCCCACGGCCTCCCTCCGACGTTTTGCAACCCCTCCCCACCGTTCATCTCGTCGGAAACCCCAGGAGCAGACCGTCAGACCCGCAAGCACCCAGCTTCATCGTTCACCGCGGTCAGAACCCTGACTTTGCCCTCAGCTCTCGTTCGAAAGCTGCTCAGCCTTTGCTTGAACACCGTCCAGTTCGTGAGCACCCGGCCGTCATCGCTGCATCACGTGAGTGAGCTGCATGCCAGTATAGTAATATATCACAGGTTAGTAATACGTCAGTATTTTAGTTTGGATGTGTGCTTATTAGTAAGCACCCTATTATTAAATGTTGAAATACTGAATATCGAATAAGATTGTTGTAATAAGAATGGTTAATTTTTGTTATAAGAATGGTTACTTAGAATGATGTATGCTATTTAAAATAGTATGTTAATTTTTATATACAAGTATCTTGATAAGTAAATTATTTATGTGTAAGTACATATAGGAGTTTAATCTGCATGTAAAAGTTGTAAGTTATATATAAACATATAGCTTTATAAGTATGTTGCCTTTGTAATTAGCAGTGACTTCTTATATATTGGTTGTTATGTACTTTATATAACATGAGTTAGGGGTTATATATGTATGTTACCTTAAACGTATAAACACTATTCTTTGCTTGTAAGAACTTAATGTTATTCTTATAAACCGATAAATTTTAATCTGCTATCGTAAATCTAATGATGCAGATATAAATCGTTTTCTTTGCGACCCGTTACCATTTTCGAACCGTTCGTGTCTGTACCGTGCACGTCACCGGATCCAACCCCTGGCGTCGCTACCCGATGTCAGTGTAGCTCTCGCGTCGTGTTGAGGTATATCTGAACCGTAGGAATCCACACCG
The DNA here is from genome assembly GCA_030789695.1 of Scilla litardierei. Lineage (NCBI taxonomy): Eukaryota > Viridiplantae > Streptophyta > Magnoliopsida > Asparagales > Asparagaceae > Scilla > Scilla litardierei. The sequence goes on along the minus strand of CM061142.1, from coordinate 313,953,001 downwards.
CATGTTAACAAGATAAAAACAGTAATTTTATTGTGTTGGTTAATTCACTAATTGAATATAATGAATACGGGACTGTAGGGTGGAGTGATGATTGGTGTTTGGGCACGTAGGCAGAATTGGACTCCTTGATCGTGTGACTGGCAACACGTCCCTTTTCAGGCAAGTGAAACTTGCCAACTCTTGTGTAGGGCCATGTTTTTAGGCCACTTCATTGTTTTCAGCGTAAAAGAGACTAGTCAGTGAAATGATAGCTGGCTAGACGCCTACTTGATCTAGTTTGACAACGAAACTAGATCCGTCACCTAATTGATCTAGCTTGACAACGAAGCTAGATCCAACCCTTTAAACTTGTTGTTCATGCATACTAAACTGTCACGTTTACTTTCCTTAAACTGTACGTACTTTTAACTGCCATGCATTGCATCTTACATGTCATCCAAATTGATTGTTGCATCGTAGCACACGCTACAAAATACTTATACAAATCCGTGTTTCCGTGTTCCTGGCTAGGTGCACCCCTAGGCCATACTTGTTTAAAACACTTCCTGGCTCGTGGTCCAGAAGCGGGCCTCATGTGTTGGCTGAAAACCAATGCCTGATACACGTGGAGGGGTAGGGATAAACAGTCACTTGAGCTTAGGAGTGGCTTGATCAGCCCTCTAGCCAAAAGACGGAATCTCTGTGCACGAGGTGCTTACTTTACTTGTCTTGTACTTGTCTTGTGAATGATTCATGTAATACTTGTCATCCATGCCATGTTTAAATGCCCTGCTCGTACTTTACTTTACTTTACCTTACCTGTTGCACTCATTACTTTAACTGCCATGTCATTACATCATGCTAGAACTGCTAGGTTGCTTTACTTTTGCCTACTTTTAGTTTCCTTGCACAAGTCTCTTGTAGACTTGCTGACATGTGCCCCTTGCTCTTTTGGGTGTCACATGTTAGACCCTGAGCCAGAGACCGTTGCAGAGCACGTGATGTTTTGCTGACGCTGAGTCTGAGTCCATGATTGCCCAGGAGGATTTTGGTGGACACCGGTGACCATTCTTTGAGTCTTTGTTGAGCTTTATTTTGTTTTAGGCCTTTTGTTAGTTATTGGTGCGTAGCACCGTCGTTTGTACTTTGTACTTTTGTTGGCCATGTTTGGGCCTTTAGTCTCTTTTTCTTTTAGCCTGGTGGCTTTTCTGCGATGTTGGAATTTATATTTATGGATATTCTGAGATTATTCTTTTGTCTCATTTCATTATTATTATCTTGTTTCGCTCGCGTTGCAAGGACCTGCAGTTTTAAATTTGATTGACGCTTATCGGACTTGCAGCTTTGTAGCTTCAAGTCTGAGCGGACCTTCTCACGCTTCGCCTCCATATTTTTGGGAAGCGGGGCGTGACAGTGGTCCTGGTTTAACTATCATAGTAAATATGAAACTACACTATAATCAATGGAGCAGATGTGATAATCGCTAGTCTTAACATTGGTATCACCCGGTGTCTAGGATCGTTTGCGCCAAAGTTTGGATCACCCTGCTTGCGGGGATAGTGACTTACTTGGCCAAACCTGACTGGCCATGTATGCATGGGTCAATGTTAGAATTCCAATTATCATCAGTGTGCAACCATTGTTTATAAATACATTTGAATAAGTTACTTCGACCTTTCATCACCATAATAACTCTCGTTCACCCTTGATGTTTGATGCCTTTCACTTGAAAACTATGCATGAACTTTGGATACACTTGTTGCACAATTGCTCACGTTTAAATAATTACATCACTTATTGCATGACATATATGACTTAGTGAAGGCTAATGAATCATCTTGTGGTACATTCTGTGGAATATCTTGTGGTACATCTTGTGGTACATCTTGTGGTACGTTCTGCGGAATATCTCATGGAATATCTTGTAGAATATCTCGTAATAAACAAATACTTGATGCACATGACACATCACTGGGTTCGGGGTAACTCATTGTAGAGAGAGTGTAGGAGCTATGACTGGGAGGCACCCTTTTCACGTCTCGTCCAGTTTTCAAAACTATTCCAGATTTCAAAGTATGGCGTGTGTAGTCGCGCAGGATTAGCTCCCCGTTGCGAAAGAGGTGGGCTCCATGGTTGCATATCATACTCTCCTACATGAGTCACATAGTTTAGATAATTACTCATAGCAATCACAATAACTATTTATTGGAATGCACATTTATAGTACTTTACATTTTTACTATTGTTACAAGTTGATGCCTGCTAGTCTTACTATTCATGCCTGTTAGTCTTACTATTGTTATCACCATGGTTGCTCTTATACGTTTCTTATTTTACTTACACAGTCACTTTTACTTTTCACCATTGCATGACCATGCATGTCTGCTCTTACTTTACTTGCTGCACTTGCATGATCATCTTTAGTTGTTCACAATAGCATGTTCCGTACTTTTGCACTACTTTATTTCTATTGCTAGAATTGTTGTGACTTACCTACGGTTCCATTTCATAGCACTGGCAGACGACAAACATATTGAAGAGGAGACCCCTGAGTTTGAGAAGCCAGAGTTTGAACATGAGACCGCGGATTCTCTAGAGCTTAAGTTATGTGTGTTTTAGCTGTACTTCTTTTCTTTCATATATCCTTGTTGTATGGACACTATTTGAGTATTTTTGTACATCTATGCATCATGGCTATATTGTTTTCACTGGTGATCTGCAGACCTGCAAATGTAATCAATTAAGTAATGGCCCCCCTGAGAGGGGGGTCGTTACATTGCTAGTCATAGATTCCTGATCAGCTTTTAGGATTGGTTGTTTCCACGGGGATATCAAGGTTTCATCTTTCCCAACAAGTGGTATTGGAGATTGTGTTTGTTTGTGAAGAAAGTTAGTGGCGAAGATGGCGTCGTTAGCAACTTTAAACATTAAGAAGTTCACTGGCCGAACTGACTTCCAGATCTGGCATACGAAGGTGAAAAATGTTCTGATGCAGAAGAGTTGTTACCAAATCGTATTCGATGAGACGAATATTGATAAGGAGGTGAAGGAATCTGCTAGAGCCGAGATGGATAGAAAGGCATACAGTACGATACAGTTGTCGTTGGCATATAATGTCATGAGAGAGGTCTTGGATGAAGCAACGACATTTGACATCTAGAAGAAGCTGGAGGGACTGTACATGAAGAAGTCATTCACGAGTCGTCTCTGTTTGCCTCAGCAACTGTATACGCTCAAGATGAAGTCTGGACCTGCTGTGAAGGATCACATGGATGAATTGAACTTGGATAGTGCTGGCTACGGGGTATGGATGTGAAGATTGAATATGAGCAACAAGCAGTCATCCTGTTGTGCTCTTTGCCAGAGGAGTATAATCAGTTTGTTCGGTCTATGATATATAATCAAACAACTCTCACCGTGGAGGAGGTGAAGGCGGCGCTTCACACTGAGCAGCTATGTGGCAAGGTTCAAGGCAGAAAACATGTGAGTAACCGTGAGGAGGCCATGTATGTGAGAGGTCGACAGGAAAGGAAAGGATGTCAAGGCCAGCACATGAAGAACAATGACCGCTCCAAGTCAAGACATTCGCATGATAGATTTGCAAAGATCACATGCTACAATTGTCAACAGAAGGCTCATTTTACTAATCGGTGTCCTAACAAGAATAGGAAGAAAGGCAAGGATGCCGATAAAGAGTTCAGTTCAGCATCATTAGGAATAGATGGCATGCATATCCATAATGAAGGTAGAGATCCGAAAATATTTGCAGTAGGGATTGCAGGTGAAGCAAACGTAACGTGGCTTATGGACAGTGGGTGCTCATACCACATGACTCCGTATCGGAGTTGGTTCACGACATACCATTCCAAGGAAGATGGAGGCTCAATCCTCATGGGGAATAATGTAACGTGCAAGACTGTAGGTATTGGAACTGTCTGGATAAAAATGCATGATGACGTAATGCGTACACTAGCCGATGTGAGGCATGTCCCAGATCTGCAGAAGAGCCTAATCTCCATAGGCATTTTGGACAATGCTGGATGCAAATCGGTCTTTGAGAAAGACCAATTGAGATTATCAAAAGGATCCATGGTAGTGATGAAGGGAAAGAAAGTGGGAAACTTGTATGCCCTTCAAGGTACAATATTGGAAGGAGATGCAGACGTTGGCTCTATTAGCGTAAGTGCCGGAGATTCATCCAAGTTGTGGCATTACCGTTTGGGTCATCCGTGTGATAAGACCCTCGATATACTTCGGAGGAGAAAGTTGATTGGTGCTACGGATGAGAGCGTAGAGTTCTGCGAGTCTTGTGTGTACGGGAAAAAGACAAAGGTGCAGTTCAACATGGGTAAGCACACTAGTAGGGGCCCGCTTGACTATGTACACACAGACGTGTGAGGACCATGGCCAGAGCCGTCAAGAGGAGGAGCTAGATATTCTTTTCATAAATGACTACTCCCGCAAAGTCCGGATGTACTTGATGAAGTCGAAGGACTAGACATTTGAGATTTTTAGGGAGTGGAAGACCATGGTAGAGAAGCAAACCAGAAGGCACGTGAATTTGCTGAGGTCCGATAATGGAGGTGAGTACACCTCGAGGGATTTAGGAATTTCTGCAAATTCCATGAAATTTGCCGTCATTTTAGCACACCCAGAGATCCACAGTCTAATGGTGTGGTTGAGCAAATGAATCGAACATTGTTGGAGCAAGTGCGATGCTTGAAGCACTCAGCCGGTTTAGGGAAGGAATTTTGGGGAAAGATTCTCACCACTGTCGTATACATCGTGAACAAAGTTCAGTCATTGGCTATTGATTACAAAATTCCTGAAGAAAAGTGGAGTGGAGAAGCTGGAGATTATTCATACTTGCGCATAGTGGGTTGCCTGGCGTATGTGCACGAGAGGGGTGACAAGTTGGATCCAAGAGCAAAGAAGTGTATCTTTCTTGGATATGGCCACAACATCAAGTGATATCGCTTATGGGATCCAGATGGATAGAAAGTGATTTAGAGCCGACATGTCACTTTTGATGAGGATGCAATGCCCAGGTCGGAGCATTCTCACTCAAAAGGGGACACATCACAAGAGAAGTTATTGACAGCTATGGTCGACCTTCCAGTCCAGCCCACTCAGCGACCAGACAAAGAGTTGATGGTCGACATCCTAGTTAAAGGACAAGATGAGGTCTGTGTTGAGGACCGTGAGTAGACACCCGGTCCATCTCAGGTACGCGTTGACACCTATGCAGGTGATGAAGGAACGCAGATATCAAAGACGGTGAAGAAGGCACCCGAGAGAGTTGGAGCATGGGACCATGTGGGATTTTCTTTCGATGACATGGCGTGATATGCACTTAACTTGTAGCATGAGGAGCCATCAACATATGGTGGAGCCATAGACTTAGGGGATGTCGCTCAGTGGCAAGGAGCTATGGAGGAGGAGATAGAGTCCCTTCACCGCAATGACACTTGGGAGTTGGTGCCGTTATCCAGCGAGAAGTATGCCATTGCTTGTCGTTGGATATATAAGGTAAAAAAAGCTCAACCCAAGATGGTAATGATGTCAGGTACAAGGCGAGACTGGTGGCCAAGGGATTGCAGAAAGGAAATAAGAGGACTACAATGAGATATTCTCACCTGTTATGCGACACACATCCATTCGTGTGTTGTTGGCACTAGTGGTAAGCAAGGACATGGAGTTGGAGCAAATCGATGTCAAGACTGATTTTCTGCATGGAGATCTTGATAAAGAGATATACATGCAACAACCAGAGGGGTTTAGAGTTGAGGGGAAAGAAAATCTGGTATGCGGGTTGAAGAAATCGTTGTACTGGTTGAAGCAGACACCCAAGCAGTGGTACAAGCGATTCAACAGCTTCGTGATGGAAGTATTCTTTGAGAGGAGCATCAAGGACCAGTGTGTGTATGTGCACACACTAGAGAATGACATGAAGATTTATTTGCTGCTCTACGTGGATGACATGCTTATTGCTTCCAATAGCATGTCTAAGGTGAAGAAGCTGAAGGCGAAGCTAGGGCAAGAGTTCGACATGAAGGACTTAGGGCCTGCAAAGAAGATTCTTGGAATGGAGATTTTCCTAGATAGGAAGTGACATGAGCTAAAGTTTTCACATCAATGGTACATTCAGAAGGTACTGATCCGTTTTGGGATGGAGAGCGTGAAGCCCATGACAACACCGCTTGGAGCTCATTTTCAGTTGTCTACATCACAGTCACCATGCATTGAGGATGAGAAGAAGTATATGTCTCAAGTTCCATATACAAGTGCAGTAGGGAGTTTGATGTACGTGATGGTATGCACGCGTCCAGATATTGCACATGCTGTGGGAGTGGTTAGCAGGTGATGAGTGATTTTTATATATACATTCCACGCTCATCTCAGATGCACTTCGCCTCATTTTATTGACCGTTTCATTCTTCTTTATCCGCTTTTGTTTCCTTTTTTACTTTTCAGTTCCAATTTATGCGTTTCAGGAAAGAGGAAGCAAATTCAGAATATTTGAGCGCTAAAAAGGCGAAAAAGTGCTTAATGGAGTCAATGAACGAGAAGGAGAAGCAGTGTGAAGCAACGAACTCAGCAGGTATATGGCCAACCCAGGCAAGGAGCATTGGCAGGCCGTCAAGTGGATTCTGAGGTATCTGTAAGGCACAGCTAGTGTCGGGATTCTTTACGGAGAGGAGACAGAAAGGTGCTTACGAGATATTGCGACAGTGACAACGCAGGAGACAGAGACAGGCGGCGATCTACCGTAGGGTACACGTACACTTTGGGCACTACTTCGGTATCGTGGAGGTCTGTCCTACAGTCTGTGGTAGCTTTGTCTACCATAGAGGCCGATTTGATCGTAGCGGTGGAAGCTGTGAAGGAGGCCAAGTATTTGAGGAGTCTGCTTAGAGATTTGGGGGTATCGCAGAGTTCGTCACGAGTGTACAATGACAGCCAGAGTGTCATTCATCTGGCAAAGCACCAGGCATTTAGTTTGAGGACGAAGCATATTGAGGTGCGAAGTTCCTTCCAAGATTGGGAGAGCAAGGAAGTGGATCTCCATAAGATCTCGACTGAGAAGAACCTTGCAGACATGTTTACTAAGCTAGTTTCTGCCATCAAGCTCTAAGTTGTTGAGGGATGTATGCCCTCAGTTCATTTGTATTTGATGCAAATGGATTTTAATATTAAAGATGTGGATTATTGTATATGATGAAATAGAAAATAATATATATATATATATAGTAAAATGTTTACAATTATATTTTATAAAGGCATAGAAACGAAGAGGTTTTTTCCACGAAAGTCGGGAAGAAAACCGTGTTCAAATCGGAGTCCAATAGAGCCCAGAAAGTCTATTTAAAAGAGTTTTATATAGAACTCAAATGGGCCCAAGAGGATAAGGAGCCCAAAAGTTTTTTTTAAGAAATTAAAAAAAATCAGAAAAAAAGAAGGGGCTACTGGGCAAGCCCAGGCGCCTGGCGCCTGGGCTTGGGCCCAGTCGGGCCCAGGCGGGTGCCCCCCTTGGGCAGCGCACGCGTCAGGCCAGTGGGGCCCACTCCGTGGACCCCATGAATGGGGTTCTGAACCCTAGGGAATATTTTCTGACGGCTGATTTTTCCTGCGAAAATCAGTTTTGGGCTGATCTTTGGGCACACGTTTGAAGGGTCAAACGAAGTCGGAATTGAGTGTCGTTTGTTTCTATATGTTTACCGTTCAGTGCTCTTCGAATTGATAGGTTGTATCAATTACGAAGCTCAACGGTAATGGAGGAACAATTCGCTAAAGATTGCCTTTGTGAAAGACAAACTTTTGTTAATTTTTCCCACTCCACATCTTTAGTCCCACATCAGATATGATGAAAAGGGGAGGTGTCGGCCGCCTATAAAAATAGGGGCCAACACTCTCCTTGAAAGCTCGCACCAAGTCTCCAAATCCAAGAAGCTCCCAAAAATTTGGAGCATGATCAGATTAAGACTTAAAATTAATAATTCCATCTCTCCCAAAATTCTTCCTTGTCCTGATCGGGCTTTAGCAAAGCTACGAAAGAGCTCGGATAGGATCCGAAGTCTTGACGGAGGATCCACTCAAGGTGAAATCTTCTTCGGCGCGTGGTTGGCTTGGAGACAATGGGGTTACTCGCCTCGGGACGCGGTGCAGTTCGAGAAGCGGTTCAGCTCGGGACGAGGAGCGGCTCGGGAAGCGGTTCGGTACACTTTGTCGATGCAAGCAAAGTTCCAGGTATGTAGTTTAATTAAGCATTTCATTTATTATATTGTTGTAGCTTAGATCTATCTTGGGATAGTCAGATCCACATCAAGATAGTAGAGATCCTGGCTAGGGTCTTGAAATCCTTAGGGCTTGCTTGTTAAATAGTTTAACGTTTTCCGCTGCTTTCTTTTATGTTTGCTTCTATCGTTCGTCCGACATAGGAAGGGCATAGAATAATGCCATAAGGGTCCTTCAAAACCCATCAGTGGTATCGGAGCTTTAGGTCTACTTCTGATCTAAGGACTGCAATATTTATAAATGCAAGTATGCTTTTTAAATACATATAAAATCTATTATAACTTTATGAGATGATGTTAAAATGAGACCACTTGTTATTAGATGCTTTAAAAAATTATTTTACGTGATAAAATCTTTTTAGTAGTGTTACGACCTCAAGATCGGCCTAGACGATCTAGCCCACTTATTCAGGGCCCGAGTCTTAGCCCGCCAAATCTCCATGATGAAGCCTAGTTCGCCGAAGCACGCCGAGGTCCAAGGAAGCTCGCCAAATGGAGCGACCAGCTTGCCATCAAAATCAAAAGATTCCTCCTATAGATCACACAAGTCCATGCTAGCTCGCCCCAGAGTAGCTCTCTCCCAGAACTGCTTGCCACACAGTAAGCTCGCCCAGACGCCACTCACCTACCAGTTCGCCCAAGGAGGAAGACGACATGCCACTAGCAGTTCCACTACAGACAAGCCTGACAAAAGTACACCTGGCCCCTTCGCCGCCTGACGGCCTGACAAAAGCACACCTAGCCATTTCACCGCCAGACAGCCTGACAAAAGCACCCCCTGACATTTACGGCTCTGACTGCCTGCCAAAATCATGCCTGACACGTTTGGCCCTGACACTAACGGTCGTCTCCCTAACATCCTAACACCGCCAGCTCAACAAAAGCAACTGACTCCAATAGCATATAAATACCCCCTTACCTCCCAGCGAGAAAAGAGTTGGTTGGATGAATTGGTAACAAATTCATAACACTTCTAATATCCTCCACACCTTCACACCTTTACATTAGTCTGCCACGCAAGCACCGATCTACCTCTTAGATCGCTCTTCGTGTTCGACATCTTTTCTCAGTCATCTACTGACTTAGGCATCAGAGGGGCTGCAGGCTGAAAGTCGGCCCGGCCTTTCTGACAAGTTGCTCTTCTTGTAGGAAGTGCACCCTTGCTGCCACCAGACGAGCGACCTGTGCCATCCTTCATTAATGATGGACCTTCCTTCAATCAAACAACAGGCGGCCAACTCCTCCTGAAGGGCGACCTCGAGATCCTCATCCTCAAGGCATTCTCAGACCACAGTTGCCCTCGTCATCCCCCCATAAACTTGTAACCATCGTGCTCTTGGTTCCCCACATCAGTACAAATTCATTGTAGCGGATTTCACCCCGCAGCAGTTAGTGCCGTCTATGGGAACTTAGGGTCACACTCATGTCAAACCATGCACATGTCAATCCCAGCCCGAACAGGGGCAAACAGCCCAAAGAGGATGAGCCACGTCCTCTTAGAGGGACCTCCCTGGCAGATGTACCCCCTGAGGGGGCGATGGAGGCTATTCACACCTCGTGTGCTGTCCACTAAGGATTTGAAGCCTTCATGAAGATGATGAATGATTGGGGCGCGGGTGGGTCTGGGACGTCCACTGTCCCCCCTGCACCCCCGAATGTGAAGCACAACCTTCATCCTCAGATCGACGCAGAAGCTGCCGCCTGGCAGAGGGGGCTCGACGAAGAGATATCGGCCCAGCAAAAGCTCCTCGATGCAGAGATGGAGGCTGCTCGTCAGAGGCGACTTAAGGAAGAAGCAGGTGTCCAGCCAAGGCAGCTTGACAATGAGGCAGAGGCCGTCGCCGAGCAGATTCGAGTCGATGAAGAAATCGCATGTCGACTGACCGGCGCCCCGTTTACGGTACGGCGGCGCGGTGTCGTTTACCGCAAGTGCACGGTTAGTGTAGGGTGCGGGAATATCGAACTCAGGGAGGTGAGGTTGTGCTTGGGTCAGGTAGGACCAAAATCACCCCGAGGGGCGAGCTAGCCCTAATCGGTAAATGGTTGTCACGAAAGGAAATAAAGGGTATTAACAACAAGAAAGAAAACCCGGGACTTTGGTTTCCAACCCGACGAGAGACTCTCGCCGATACGGCCTACGTGTATGGATAGCGATCGGGATTAGGGTCTAATGGTGAGACGTTGCCTCTGAAAGTGGTACCGGTGTCCCATGGGCCCGATATTCCGGTCGGTGCCCAGGATGATACACCGGACTTCCCGGATTCGATCAGTGGGCACTCCCGTGCCCATTAACACTGATCAATCCCGGGAGCACTAAGCCTGCAACGATAACTCCCAACGTCTCATCCTGCCGCTCCCACGTGCTAGGATTCGACGTCTACGCTATGGGTGTGAGCTATGGCTAGGGAGTCAACCGCCAAGTTTATTCCCCCTTGGCCCAACGGTCAAAGACGGTCTTTTTCCCGCCGATGACAATGAAACACCCAGCGTAACCATTAGAATCCTAATCCCTATCGATTTCCTAACCCTATGGACACATCGGGAAGAGCCCCCGAAGGGGTTTCCACCAAAATTCCAGATTTGGGAAACTACTCACAAAAATCCATGAAAAAGCGATCTAAATAAAAATTAACCGTTGGAATCATAATCGGACAATTGCAATGCGGAAGTAATAGAGTAGATAAGACAATACTAAAATTTGAGAAAGATCTGAAAACTTACAAAAGAGTAACAATTACAGCCGTCACAAGGAGATAAAACAGTAAAAAAATTGCAGCTCCCGTTTCTGGAACCCTAGGGGTTCTATTTATAGACCTTCGCATCAACTGATCGGTTGACAAGTCAACCGATCGGTTGATCCGTTACAAATTAATAACAGAAAACGGGGAGCTTTCACCCGATCATATGAACCGGTCGGGTGAGTTCTTGAGTGACCGGTTGGATCTTGGAGCAGTCGGGTGAATCGATCGGTTCGACGTCCGTGTCTTCAGCTCTTCTTCTTCAGCTACAGATGAACCGATCGGGTGAGAGTCACCCGATCGGTTGGCATTTTGCTCGAGAAAACAGAGAACAACCCCCCGCTGAACCGGTCTGTGAACCGGTCGGGTGACTTCCTTATGAGCTGCGGCGGAGACTGGGTGGTGCACGCGTGCATCACCCGATCGGTTGGAGATGACCAACCGACCGGGTGAGGGGCTGAAAGATGAATTCTTCGACGTTTGACCCCCTGGATCACGCGTGACTTCTCCCGTTGCTCCGGGGACTTGGGATATCATCGTTAAGCGTCCCCTACGTGGTCAATCCCCTGCAATCATGGATAAATAAAGAAAAGTGAAAGAAAACGGGAAAATACACGAAAACGAATAAGAGACGGCAGAAAAACACGGAGAAACACAAAAGAAAACGTGCGTGAATATATGAAATATAAACGCACGTCAAAATCCCCCAAGCTGAACTCTTCCTCGTCCTCGAGGAAGACGAGTGAGAGTAGGAGCTCGGAAGGGAAAAATAGAGAGGAAGGAAGAAAAAGAAAACTCTAAATCCTAGATCGTCCATCAGAGCCACCAAAATCAAAAATGACACACCAAGCAAGCAAACGCCAAATCACACCACTAAACCTAGGAAAACGAGTCCAAATAAGTGTCGTGGGCCCACGCGGTGAAGCGCGAGTGAGCGTGGTCGTGTGCTAGCAAATGGTGTCGCTTTCTACAATGTGCTATGAGGCTCGATATACACAAATCCAAGATATGACCCAAATATCGATTCGAGTTGAATTAAGCGGCGAATATAAGTTCATGCATGCATGAGAAGAGTAAGAATAGAAGCGTATCATGCATCGGGGACTCCACAACTAGGGTTAAGGAAATCACGCCACTATAGCCTAGATACTAGCTAAAAAGTTCCTAAGCCAAGTGTTTTCGAAAACGATGGGGGTTGAGATGATGTGGAGTAGAACACTCGGTGCAAATTCTCGCCTTCCCTTTATTCTCGGTAGATAGGAAAAATATTCACACTTGAAATTTTTGGATTTTGGGTATTTGTATTTTTTTTTGGATTTTGGGCTATACAAAATTTTCCTTTTCTTTTCTTTTTGGGTTTTTCTTTTCTTTTCTCTTTTTTTTTGAATTTTTGGGTTTTTGGCTATACACGTGCATACTCTCCCAAGTGGGAGAACGGTACACGACGAGGGGATTTGCACCAAGTAAAATAAAAAAGAAGTCGAAATCTAAGCACTCGGGCAAAGGAAACTATTCTCGCTAAATAGAGCATAGGCTAAATTTTTTATCCTAGTCCTTAATTGTGGAATCCCGACGCATGCGAATTGAAATATACGATATAAATATAGCATGCATATAGTGGAAACAAATACCGCATATTCAAATCGGAGCATGATAATCTAGGGGTCATTCCTGGACAGGTATATAAAGTAAAATCACAAGGCAGAAGCACACCAAATGCTAGTCACGACACACGACTCACAAAAAGCTAAGTGGACCCACGATGCGTGAAATGCAAGAGGACTCGAAATCCTAGGGTTAGTGAGTGTGATTATCGATGCAATGCTAGGTGTGTGTGACTTTGTGGCGATTCATCATAGGATTCATCTCTAGGAGAAAGAGCTATAAAGAAGAAAAGAAAAAAAGAAAAACGCGGAGAAAAACGACTCAAATAAACGAAAAAAAAGAACTCAAACGACGCACACAGTGCGACTCCCCCAAGATGAAGTTTGCATTGCCCTCAATGCAATATGAGTGAGTACGGGAGGGCAATGAAAGCGGGGGGAATACGCACCGACACAAAAAGAAATGAAAACGAGAAAAACACATAGATGGAACTGAAAACACATAGATGGAACTGAAAAAAGGAAGAAAGATCAAAATCAAAATCAAACAATACGAAAATAAAAATAAAAACACAAACACGACACGACACTCAAAAAATGAAAGACAAGCACACACACAAAAAATGAGAAAAACAAACAAAACGCGACAGCACACCGAAATAGACGTCCCCCAAGCTAGACCAGATAGTGCTAGCGAAATGATATGATCGATAAAATCCAGAGATAAGCAAGGGGGAGTCAATCAGATTCGCTGGTACTGGAATGGTAGGGGGAGGGGAGGAGGGAGGGGAGTAGTGAATGAAAGAATCCTTGGAGGAAGAGGAGGGTGTGCCTATGGGTGAAGGAGGGGCGACAGGCTGGAGCACGGGAGGATCGATGTGCACCGGGGGGCTGTGGTGGAGGAAGATCGTACCAGGTGGGCCGACAGTTGGGTGCCAATCGGGAGGATCCAAGGGTGGGAGATGCACTAATGGAGAATACCAAGGATCGGGGTAAAACTCCCAAGGCAGATGAGACGGGGTATAGGGTATTCGCAAAGGGGCCAAAGGTGGCAGGATCGTGAAAGGTTCGCAGGCGGGGCTGTAGAGGTAGACAGCACAGTCTTCACCGAAGGGAGTGAGCATATTGATATCGATCAAGTAATCGCGATCGATATGGCTACGTCCAGGCAAAACAGGGAGGTCGGGAGGAACCCTCAAAATGCAGCTGACAATAAGAGTGATCATCCCACCACAACAGATGGAACCAGAAGTGGCGCGGCTAACGGCAAAAATTTCGTGGACAATCCAATGAGCGGCGTTTATGGGCATAGGGATGTGCCCAAGGATCCTGTCGTCGGACATGGCGTAGAGAAAGAAGAGCTCATCCCTAGATACAGTGGACACATCCACGCGGGCGAAAACAGAGTTGGCGAGGATGCAATGGGCGAGGCGGTAACACGGGTGAATAATGTAGGAGGTATGAGCCTCGGGTGGAAAGGTGGTGTGCCGGGTAAATCGTTGCCAAACACCATCAGCCCGAAATTGAGAGTAGATGTCAGTTCGATCGTGGGTGGAATGCTCAGTATTAAGATCGGGGTGACGGAGATTAAGGATATTGTTCAGCTCGATGAAACCCAGAGAAAAGTCGCAATTGAAAGCGCGGAAGGAGAAACCCCCATCAAACAACTCGAGGGAACTGAGGAATTCAAGCGTGAGATTTCTGTGTGTGTGAGCATGGATGTGAGAGAGGGTATGGCACCCGATACAGTTGAAAATTATGGCGACGCCGTTCAAAAGCCCTAGAGCTTCGAGTGTGGGGCGATCGGCGAAGAGTGTAGGTCTCATCAGGCGATGAAGTAGCGCTCGCAAACGGTCAGACTGTTCTTCCATAGAAGGGTTTATGCCAAGGAAAGAGGGGGAAAAGGGGCCGTAGAGCGGATCATGGCGCGAAGAAGATGCAATCCCTTTCCCTTTTTAGACATGGCGACTACGTGGGGGTGAAAATGAAAGTGGGGGCGAGCCTAAGATGAATATAGGGCAGGTGAAGCAGATACAGCACCAATTTAGGATATCACAGATAAAGTAAAAGGTGTGTAGAGTGGAAGAATGTTACCCATCGATGTAGCAAAATCAAGCGCCCGGGGGTTTCGCGTAGTAGGGGGAAACAATCCGGGAAGCCGCCACTCGCTGATCCGACAAGAACAGAATTTTGAAAATTTGGGGCTAGGGTTAGGGTTAGGGGGTTTTGATGATGGAATGTCGACGATGGCGAGGTGGCGGAGGTGGGGAAGTATGGGAGTGAGTGGGGGTGAGGGTTTAGGGACGGTATGTAGGGTCGATGAAGTCGATTCTACAGCTGGAGGGTGTGAAATCGTGTGGAGGGGATTTTCTGGGGTCGGGTGGCGGTTGCCGTGTGTCAAGGTTATTTATAGGGGTGAAAGTGAACCGATCGGGTGGGTCCTCAAAAATTTCCTGAGAGTTCTCCCCAGCTCACCCGGTCTGTCACCCGGTCTCCTCATTCTTCAACCGATCGGTTCATTCGGGGACAGTTCTTGGTTTGTATCTGATACATCCCAACCGATCGTGTGGGAACCCACCCGATCGGTTGAGGCCTTGTTTTTCTGCAAAACCCAAGAAATGCCTGAGTTCCTTCACAGAAGTTGTTTCGACTGGATTTATTTATAAAAATAGAGAGAAATAAAGTGGAAAAAATACTACAAAACGAAGCATAAGTTTAGAACATGGGTTGCCTCCCATGAAGCCCACTTGTTTAACGTCGTTGGCTCGACGCCCGCAGCGGTGGTCAATTAGGATCCGGAGGGTTAGAGGAAGAGTTGTCGCTCATTGGGGATCCGACCGGGGAGAATTCTGGTTCTCCAACTGCATAGTGTTTCAGACGCTGCCCGTTTACTCTAAACGGCTCATCCCTTCCCATTATCTCGATAGCCCCATGCAGAAAAACCTTGGTGACACGGAACGGTCCGGACCATCTTGACTTGAGTTTCCCAGGAAAGAGCTTCAACCGTGAGTTGAACAGGAGAACTAAGTCCCCTTCCTTGAATTCCCTCTTTAAGATTCGCTTATCGTGCCATCGCTTCAGCTTCTCCTTGTAGATCTTGGCGTTTTCATAGGCATTGAGCCGGATTTCGTCGAGCTCGTTGAGTTGCAGCTGCCGGTGCACTCCTACCTTCTTGGTGTCGAAGTTCAGATTCTTAACTGCCCAATATGCCTTATGTTCCAATTCCACAGGAAGATGGCAAGCTTTCCCATAGACGAGCCGGTAGGGAGTTGTGCCGATGGGAGTTTTAAATGCTGTCCTATAAGCCCAAAGCGCGTCAGGGAGCTTTGATGACCAGTCCTTTCTGGAATTGGCCACCGTCTTTTCTAGTATGCTTTTAATCTCCCGGTTGGAGACTTCCGCTTAACCGCTGGTCTGCGGGTGGTAGGCACGCCCCACCCGGTGTTGTACCCCGTATTTTTTCAAGAGGGCCTCAAATTTCTTCTCTATAAAGTGGCTCCCTCCGTCACTGATCAGGACACGAGGTACACCGAACCGCGGGAAGATGTTGCTTTTAAAGAACTTGGCCACCACTCTGGAATCGTTGGTTGGACTGGCCACCGCTTCAACCCATTTCGACACGTAGTCCACGGCCACCAAGATATACTGGTTCCCTGAGGAAGAAGGGAACGGTCCTATAAAGTCCACTCCCCATACATCGAAGATTTCTATCTCCAGGATGTAGTGTTGAGGCATCTCATTCCTCTTGGAGATATTCCCTGCTCTTTGGCATTTATCGCAGGCTTGGACATAAACGTGTGTGTCCCTGAAGAGTGTAGGCCAGTAGAATCCGCTTTGGAGAATCTTTGTGGTGGTCTTGTAGGCACTCGCGTGCCCTCCACATTTCCGCCCATGGCAGTGGGAAATGATGGAAGTCGCCTCAGTTTCGGGGATGCATCTTCGTATCACCCCATCATTGCAGGTTTTGTATAGGTGGGGGTCATCCCAATAAAATCTGCGAACCTCATGGAAAAATTTCTTCTTCTGCTGAAAGCTCAATTGTGGGGAACGATGGCACAAGCCAGATAATTTGCGATGTCGGCGTACCAGGGGGTCCAGGAGGAAGATACAGAGAAGAGATGCTCGTCAGGGAGTGAATCATCGATCGGTGTAGCTTTTAAATCGAGAATGGGCATCCTGGATAGGTGATCGGCAACAACATTCTCCGCCCCCTTCTTGTCTCTGATCTCCAGGTCAAACTCCTGGAGGAGGAGAATCCATCTAATGAGTCGTGGCTTGGCTTCTTTATTGTTCAATAGGTATTTAAGAGCCGCGTGATCAGTGTGTACGATCACCTTGGCGCCAACGAGATAGTGTCGGAACTTATCCATGGTGTAGATTACTGCGAGCAATTCTTTTTCCGTGGTAGTATAATTTCTTTGGGCGGCGTCAAGGGTTTTGCTCGTATAATATATGACATGAAGATTTTTATCTTTCCTCTGCCCTAGGACGGCACCAACCGCATAATCACTAGCGTCACACATCATCTCAAAGGGCAGTTTCCAGTTTGGTGGCTGTATTATGGGTGCGGAAATCAATGCTTGCTTCAAAGTGCGGAAGGCCTACATACACTCCTCGCTGAAGACGAAAGGTGTGTCCTTCACGAGGAGTTGGGTCAGAGGCCTGGAAATCTTTGAGAAGTCTTTTATGAAGCGGCGATAAAATCCCGCGTGTCCTAAGAAACCACGGACTCCTCGAAGATTGTGCGGTGGTGGAAGCTTTTCAATCACTTCAACTTTAGCCTTATCAACCTCAATTCCCCTCGAAGAGATTATGTGTCCCAGCACAACTCCCTCTTGGACCATGAAGTGGCACTTCTCCCAGTTTAGGACTAGTCCCTTTTCCTGACATCTCTCCAGGACCTTAGTGAGATTACTGAGGCACGAGTCAAATTTAGTTCCGTAGACTGAGAAGTCGTCCATGAAAACCTCCATGATGTCTTGGGAGTAGTCGGAGAAGATAACAGACATGAGTCTTTGGAATGTAGCAGGGGCGTTACAAAGTCCGAACGGCATTCTTCTATAGGCATACGTCCCGAACGGGCAAGTGAAAGTCGTTTTCTCCTGGTCATCGTTATGAATATGGATTTGAAGAAATCCAGAATACCCGTCCATGAAACAGAAATAATTATGCTTCGCCAGCCTCTCAAGCATCTGGTCAATAAAGGGGAGGGGGTAATGATCCTTCCTTGTAGCCTTGTTCAGCTTTCTATAGTCAATGCACATCCTGTACCCCGTGACAGTCCTCGTTGGTATTAGCTCGTTCTTTTCATTGCGAACCACCGTCATTCCTCCCTTCTTGGGTACAACGTGCACCGGGCTAACCCAGCGACTATCGGAGATAGGGTATATAATACCGGCATGTAGAAGCCTAATAATCTCTTTCTTCACAACTTCCATCATTATGGGATTCAACCTTCGCTGTGGCTCAATCGAGGAGGCTTGCTCATCTTCAAGCAGAAATCTGTGTGAGTAGAGGCCTAAGCTAACCCCATTTAAATCCTCTATTGCATATCCGAAAACTCCCTTAAACCTTTTTAGAACACCAAGAAGTTTGGTCATTTGGTCTTCGGGTAGTGAAGAGTTGACTATAACCGGAAGGGTCGACCCTGCTCCCAAATATTCATATTTAAGCCCCGGCGGTAGTTCTTTCATCTCAACTTCTTGGGGCCCCGACGCATACTTTTCAAGCTGAGCATCCTCAAGGGAAAGGAGTTCTTCGTGAAATTCTCGGAAGCCAGCATCCGGAACCTCACTCTCGGCCGTGGCTCCGCATGGCGAAATTTCGCAAGGTATAGTGGGGACGATCGAGGGATGCACCGGGTCTCTTCCGAGCTCATCAAAATTATCCGGGAAGAAGGCTTGTAGGTGAAAACATGTTTCAGTCATCGATGATTCTCCACAACTGTTTCTAGCTTCTCCATTGTCCAAAGACCGGGGACGCTCAATAGAAGTCTACAAGGGATAGATTAATTCCCGTCCAGCGTAGCCAACAAACCCGGTCGGTTGGCTCTCCTGACAGAACTCTGCGGTTAACTCTTCTTCACTACATTCGAGACCATGGTTGTCGATATACGCCACTTCACCGTGGGGAGAGGGAGTTGCCATGGCAAGGTGTTCCTGCGCATCTCGATATCTCTGGCCCTCCACGGCGGCAGACAGGAGGGATAGTATATTCGAAGTATTCAGTGATTCTGCTAAGCTCTGCACCAAACAGCGGATATGGTGGGAGTGATCCCAGATGTCTCCTGAAACTGCATGCAACATCCTTGCCGTGGGGCCGGGATCTTATACGAAAGGAGAGAGAGAGAACTGTGTAGTGCCCTGTGAAGCTACTGCACACGTACTAGAGGGGGGGGGGGGTGAATAGTACTTAAAATAATTAAGAGAGTTATTCCTAACTATTGTGCAAGAAACAAACGACAATGTGGAATTAACAACAATCAACAAGAAATAGCAAACACAAACAAAGCATGTAACGGGTTCGGATCCACCCAAGTCTCCCCGACTTGTTCCCGGTGATCCTACATCCCAACCACCCGGATCCCCTCCGGATACTTGAGTTAGAAACCCTAACTCAAGATTTCCACTAACCCACTTGCGGAAACTCCACAAGTGCAATCGACCTACAATCGATGTCCGTGAATCCCACAACCCGGGATCACGCAAACTCTCACAACCGAGAGTATACAACAATTCAATGAAATGAAATGAAATAAACACTTACCTACAAAATCCTATGCCTTGAGTAAATCTTACCAAATTAGGGCAATGATGGATTATGAGGAGAGAATGTCACCAAACCGAATCTCCACCAATAAGATCAGCGATCGAAGGCTAGGATGGAGGATGGTGACTTTGGATCAAGCTCTTGGCTTGGAAGGCTCACAATGGAGAGAATCTCTCTTGAGGAAATGGCTCAAAGAGTTGAGGGAGAGATTCTTGTGAGGAAGAGAAAGCTTTAGAATGGAGTTGAATAGCTTCTCTTAGATTTCTCCAAATCTCTAAAATGGCAGCCTTGAAACTTATGAAAGAGCCCCTCCAACTATATATAGGATAGAGGAGGGAGGGAGAGAAAAACGTTTCAAGAAAGGCTCCAACGGATCTATTCTGAACCCAACTAGTCGGTCAAAGAACAACCACCGACCGACTAGTTCATCAACTAGTCGGTCGGTCAATCAACGTAGACCGACTAATGAGTGAACAGGGAATAGGTCGAAGTTCAGACAAAAGGAACTAGTCGGTCCAAGAAGAGTAGCTGACCGACTAGTTTCACAACTAGTCGGTCGGATACTCAACTGAGACCGACTAAGCGATAAAACTGAAAGTCTGAGAACAAATTGATTTAGTCGGTCCAAGAACAAATATTGACCGACTAGTTCATCAACTAGTCGGTCGCCAAATGTGCATAGACCGACTAACGATAAACAGTAAGTCAGGTGAAAATTGGCATGTACAGTAAAGCTCAACTAGTCGGTCTAAGAAGGAAAGTTGACCGACTAGTTCATCAACTAGTCGGTCGATCAATGAACACAGACCGACTAATTATAAACAGTAGCTCAGGCTCAAAAATGAAAGTTCAACTAGTCGGTCCAAGAAGGATTCCAAACCGACTAGTTTCACAACTAGTCGGTCGGTGAACCGTCTTTGGCCGACTAACTGTAAACAGTAACTGAGCTGAAATTGAAAAGGCAAACTAGTCGGTTCATGTAGAGTTGCCGACCGACTAGATCGTCATCTAGTCGGTTGGCTCTTCTATTTGAACCAACTAACATGCACTAGAAGTCGCGAATCGAAGCGCGAAGCTTCGGGAAAGATCGTATGGACTTCTACTAAGATCCTAGCTCTAAGATATGAGCGAAATGAAGATTATAAAGTAAGTCCTACTCAAGGCTTAACATTCTATTCTATGAAGCTAGAAGACTATAAAATAAACCTTACGAGCCGTCTTCAAAGCTTCAATCTTCATTCTTGGACTTCAATAAAACTCCTTGAGCTTCAACGAAGCTTCAGGCTTAGAATCACGCGTATTGAGAAGTCTTGAGACATCGCTTTTGATGTTCATATAGATTTGGCGACGATCTCCATAACTGCGCTCACAAAGTGTTAGTTCACGATATATTTATGTTTGCTCATCATCTAAAACCAAATCCGGGGAATCAATACTCAACAAACTGCACAAGTGGCAAACACGTCAAAAGCACAAGTTGCATAAACGGGAACCGCAAGTTGCGATGGAAGCACGGCGATTCAGTCAATTAGCACTGTACAATTACTATCCACAGTATGTCCAAGTGAAATCTAAAAGTATACATTACGAAAATTATCGCGAGGTAGGGATGTGAGCTAGACACGAGGGTTCATGAGATCCTAGAATAACAAGCACGCTGCCTCCCCGGCAACGACGCCATAAATTTGACCGGCGCCCCGTTTACGGTACGGCGGCGTGGCGTCGTTTACCGCAAGTGCACGGTTAGTGTAGGGTGCGGGAATATCGAACTCAGGGAGGCGAGGTTGTGCTTGGGTCAGGTGGGACCAAAATCACCCCGAGGGGCGAGCTAGCCCGAATCGGTAAATGGTTGTCACAAAAGGAAATAAAGGGTATTAACAACAAGAAAGAAAACCTGGGACTTTGGTTTCCAACCCGACGAGAGACTCTCGCCGATACGGCCTACGTGTATGGATAGCGATCGGGATTAGGGACTAATGGTGAGACGTTGCCTCTGAAAGTGGTACCGGCGTCCCATGGGCCCGATATTCTGGTCGGTGCCCAGGATGATACACCGGACTTCCCGGATTCGATCAGTGGGCACTCCCGTGTCCATTAACACTGATCGATCCCGGGAGCACTAAGACTGCAACGATAACTCCCAACGTCTCATCCTGCCGCTCCCGCGTGCTAGGATTCGACGTCTACGCTATGGGTGTGAGCTATGGCTAGGGAGTCAACCGCCAAGTTTATTCCCCCTTGGCCCAACGGTCAAAGGCGGTCTTTTTACCGCCGATGACAGTGAAACACCCCGCGTAACCATTAGAATCCTAATCCCTATCGATTTCCTAACCCTATGGACGCATCGGGAAGAGCCCCCGAAGGGGTTTCCACCAAAATCCCAGATTTGGGAAACTACTCACAAAAATCCATGAAAAAGCGATCTAAATAAAAATTAACTGTTGGAATCATAATCGGACAATTGCAATGCGGAAGTAATAGAGTAGATAAGACAATACTAAAATTTGAGAAAGATCTGAAAACTTACAAAAGAGTAACAATTACAGCCGTCACAAGGAGATAAAACAGTAAAAAATAGCAGCTCCCGTTTCTGGAACCCTAGGGGTTCTATTTATAGACCTTCGCATCAACCGATCGGTTGACAAGTCAACCGATCGGTTGATCCGTTACAAATTAATAACAGAAAACGGCGAGCTTTCACCCGATCATATGAACCGGTCGGGTGAGTTCTTGAGTGACCGGTTGGATCTTGGAGCAGTCGGGTGAATCGATCGGTTCGACGTCCGTGTCTTCAGCTCTTCTTCTTCAGCTACAGATGAACCGATCGGGTGAGAGTCACCCGATCGGTTGGCATTTTGCTCGAGAAAACAGAGAACAGCCCCCCGCTGAACCGGTCTGTGAACCGGTCGGGTGACTTCCTTATGAGCTGCGGCGGAGACCGGGTGGTGCACGCGTGCATCACCCGATCGGTTGGAGATGACCAACCGACCGGGTGAGGGGCTGAAAGATGAATTCTTCGACGTTTGACCCCCTGGATCACGCGTGACTTCTCCCGTTGCTCCGGGGACTTGGGATATCATCGTTAAGCGTCCCCTACGTGGTCATTCCCCTGCAATCATGGATAAACAAAGAAAAGTGAAAGAAAACGGGAAAATACACGAAAACGAATAAGAGACGGCAGAAAAACACGGAGAAACACAAAAGAAAATGTGCGTGAATATATGAAATATAAACGCACGTCATCGACAGTTGCGATTCATCATCGCCGCACGAGAAAGGCTCCAGGAGGAGAGCCACAGGATCCCGGAGGCGTCACCTCCAAATTGATGGCATACCCAAAGCCAGCCGCCGATGGATATCTCACCGCTCAGAGGGAGCGCCCACCAGGCGGCCCACCCGGCTCCCAGACGCGACGATCATCGGCAGCGAGGCCGCGATCAGAGCAGGACTCCCCCGAGGCGACGAAGAGATGCTGCTGAGCGCAGAGGTGGCACATCAATCGACTCTGGTTATGAGCGAGGCAGTCGAGGCGGCCATCACGACCGACGAAGATCGCCTGCGCCCCTACAAGAATCACCCACACAACCTCTCCACCCAGAAGCGGCTCACCCCCTGGCCAGATGAGTCACCGCGGCCCCGATCCCTCATAGATTCAAGCTTTCCCAACTTGAAATATATGATGGTATGGGTGATCCCCTCGAGCATGTACAACGGTACAGAGGGGCCATGGAAATTCAAGGCACGGATGACCCGCTCTTATGCAGAGGCTTCCAGATGACTCTAAAGAAGTCGGCACTAGAGTGGTACAACGGCCTGCCCACCCACTCCATCGAATTCTTCGACGATCTATCTCATAAGTTCTGCTAGAAGTTTAGAACAGGACGCAGAAGGAAGAAGCCAACAGACTATCTGTTCTCGATAGTCCAGAAAGACAGGGAAACGATCAGGAAGTTCCTGCATCGCTTCCAGGATGAAAGGCTTAGCGTGGCAAGCTGTGGAGCCAAGCTCACCATGGCAACCTTCAAGAAGGGGTTGATCAATTGGAGCCTGCTCAAGTCGCTCCTCCAAGATCCGCCCGTCGATTTGGATGCACTCTTCGCCCGGGCGGAGAGGTTCATGCTGAGCGAGGACGCTCTCTGAGTGAAGAAGGTGGCTGCCCCAGCTGGAGCATCCCACAATAATCGGCGGCCTGATGATCGATCGAGGCAAGATGACCGCCCTCGAGGGCGTGACCTGCTTGGCAACCAGAGGCACGATCAAGGAGGCCATCGAACTCAAGACCGTCCAGGACCGGCACGAGGATTCGTCGTGCCCAGGGAGCCTCCGCTGATGGCAAGCAGGCCCGAAGGGAAATAGCAGGCCCAGTACACGTAGCTCAACGCCCCCGTGTGTGAAGTATTGGCTGCAACAACGAGGGTCAGGCTCCTCCGAGACCCTCCGCAGGAGAGGAGGATGGTCCCGACTGCGAGAGATCGACAGAAATACTGTCGGTATCATCAGGTTCACGGTCATGATACCGACGAGTGTTTTACACTGAAGAGGGATATTGAGCGGTTGATCCAGGTAGGCCATCTCCTAGGCTTCATTGAGGGGAGGAGACATGCACGCGAGGAGAGAGCGCCCCCGTGAGCGCAGCAGCCGGTCCAGCCCCAGAACACCGAGCAAAATGCCCCCCGCTAGCCTAAGGCAGTCATGCGCATAGACATGATATGTGGTGGGCCATCCTCTGGGGGCACGTCATCGTCGACCAGGAAGGCCTATGCTCGGCACGTAATGACGACGTGCATGAGCGAAGAGGCAAAGAGGAGAAGAGTAGCTCGAACCCCCATCTCGTTCTCAGACGATGACCTGGAGGGGATCGAACTATCATATGATGACACCATCGTCATCGAAGCCCAAATTGGAACATCCATAGTCAGCCGTCTCCTGATCGACACCGGGAGCTCGTGCAACATTTTTTATGCCGACGATCGGAAAGATGGGGCTGAGGCAGGCAGATCTGAGGCCATACCCAAGACTGATTATCGACTTCATCGGCCACTCGGCTCCCATCGCCGGAGTCATCACCCTGCCGATGTCTTTAGTGGAAGAGCCAAGGATCGTCACTCGGATGACACAGTTCATTGTCTTCGACCTCGCCTCGACATATAACGGCATCATCGGGTGGCCATACATGATCGCCATCGAAGCTCTCCTCTCACTTCTGCACCAAATGGTCAAGTTCCAGACTCCGCAGGGGGTTGGACAAGTTCGAGGGAGCCAGAGATTGTCTTGGAGCTGCTACATCGGCTCCACCAAAACACAAGGCGCCCGAGCAAGCCTAGCGGATCGAACTCGGCAACCAATAAGAGGACGTCGACGATCAACCATGGAATGCGGCAAACTAGCCCGCAACAGGAATAATGAGCATTTAATCCTACGTTATCTATACTTTTGTAAATATCACTATCGTTTTTATGCATATTCTCAAATATTGCCATCTCCAAGTGGAAATTTCGGCTCTCCTATAATATTTTCAAACTTCGAAGCAGGCTGACGAGCTTCGCCCTCGAAAGGATTACCGATGGGTTAAGAAACGAGTTACGGCTTGCACCCTCCCCTCCCTCAAATTCGGGACAAGCTTGACGGCTTCGCCCTTGATAGTGTCACCAGGTGGGACAAGGAACGAGCGACGGCTCACACCCTCCCCATCCCTCAACTCCGGGCAGGCTGACAAGCTTCGTTCTCGAAAGGATCGTTGGTGGGTTAAGGAACAAGCTACGGCTTGCACCCTCCCCTCCCTCAACTCCGGGGAAAGCTTGATGGCTTCATCCTCGATAGTGTCGCCGGGTGGGACAAGAAATGAGTGACGGCTCGCACCCTTCCCATCCCTCAACTCCGGGGCAAGCTTACGAGCTTCGCCCTTGATAGGCTCCGGGTGGGTTAAGGACCGAGCTACAACTCACACCCATCCTATCCCTCAACTCCGGGGAAGGCTGACGAGCTTCGCCCTCAAAAGGATCGTCGGTGGGTTAAGGGACGAGCTACGGCTCGCACCCTCCCCTCCATCAACTCTGGGGCAAGCTTGACGGCTTCACCCTCGATAGTGTCGCCGGGTGGGACAAGAAACAAGTGACGGCTCGCACCCACCACACCCTTCAACTCCAGGGCAGGCTGACGAGATTCGCCTTTGAAAAGATCGTCGGTGGGTTAAGGAATGAGTTACGGCTTGCACCCTCCCTTACCTCAACTCTGGGGCAAGCTTGATGGCTTCACCCTCGATAGTATCGCCGGGTGGGACAAGGAACGAGCGACGGCTCGCACCCTCCCCATCCCTCAACTCCGGGGAAAACTTACGAGTTTTGCCCTTGATAGACGTCTCAAACTCTGGGGCAAGCTTACGAGCTTCGCCCTCGAAAGGTGCCAACTCACCAACATTTTTCTTCTCATGGGCCTTGGCCACTTCCAAGCAGAAGGTTGGGAGTATATACACCAAGGCAAGTATAGGCGAACAAACAACACAAATACAACAAATAAACAAGGGGAACCGCCTGAGGTATATTTCATTAAAATAAAAATTAATACATTTACATATTTTTTCTACAATAGGTCCAGCACTGGGCCCCAAGACCGACCCTACAAACACAACTACTCCCAAGATTAAAGCCCATCACCTCCCTCCGGAGCACCTGCCTCCTCCTCCTTGTCATCAGAGGCCACAGTCAGCTTGGAGAAGTCTATCTCCAGGGAAGGGTACAGCTTCACCAGCCGTGCTTCCACCCTCCTGAAGCCCGCCTTCATCCCTTCATCCACGCCCTCTATCCATATCGACCTCATCATAGGGAGGTACTCTTCCTCATGATATCGGCGGATGACCCCAGCCTTCTCGGCCTCTAGATCGATCTTTCTTAGGGCCGCCACCTTTTGCTCGATCTCCCTCAGCGCTGCCACCTCCAGCTTCAGTACGACAATCTCCATCGCCTTGGCCTCCATCTCCGTGGAGTGTTCGTTCAGAGCGGCGACCCTCCGGTTCTCCTCCACCCGAACTTGCTGCTCCCACTTCTCTGTCTCTGCCCTCTGGGTCGCATAATATCCCTGGAGCTGCTCCAGTTGTTCCCCCCTGCTTTGCAGCCTCCCGGCCACCTCTCTGAATTGGGCCTCCAAATGCCCGCAGCTTACCATTAGCTACCTCAAGGTCAGCCTTCTTCTTCTCGTGATTCGCCTTGAACATGTTCATGGCGGTATGGCGCTGTAAGGACACCATCGTCGCGATCACCTTGTAACGACTGCTTTTCATGTATCTGGATTTAATATAATATAATATATGTTTTGGTGGATCTTCTCCTCTTGTGTGGTTTTCGTCTCCGTAGATTTCATTTTCGATCGATTCGTCGTATTTTCTCGTTTCTTCCTTAGGATTGTCGATTTCGAAGTATGTCATTCGTGACGGACTTCATAACGGTCGTATCTAACTATTAGATCAAGCCTAGGAGTCTTAGGAATCAATCCCGGGGCCCCGCGCTCCTTATCGGAACTTTTTGTGCTCATTAGCCGGTATAAGAAGGGGCACCGACCGACTAGATGACGATCCAGTCAGTCGGTAATCCTTCTTGGACCGACTAGTTGGCTTTCTAAATTTCCCAGGAGTTACTGTTTATCGTTAGTCGGTCTAAGAACGTTGGTTGACCGACTAGGTTACAAACTAGTCGGTCAGCAATGCTTCTTTAACCGACTAACACATCATCTTAATTTTAGTTGAGTTACTGTTTACTCTTAGTCGGTCTAAGAACGTTCATCGACCGACTAGATGCTAAACTAGTCGGTCAGTATTTGTTCATGGACCGACTAACTCTAGAATCCTATTTTCGTTCAGGAGTTACTGTTTGCACTTAGTCAGTCTGCGTTGGTCGACCGACCGACTAGTTGCCAAACTAGTCGGTCAGTGGTTGCTCTTTGATCGACTAACCAGTGTTAAAACCCTAATTTCTGGGCAGCCGCCAGCTCAACCTATTTATACCCAACCCAAACGATTTCATCTTCTCCAACACGACCCAAAACCCTAAAATCTTCCCCCTTCAGCCCCCATCTTCCTCCAAGCTTCATTTCTCCATTCCAAGCCCTAAATCCATCATCCAAACCATCCATTCACTCCATCTACCTCTCATCTTCCCCAAAATCTCACCAAAACCCATCAAAATCCCCAAATCCCCCAAAACCCTAGTTTTACCAAACTTCTCCAATCTTTTCCAGATCTGAGCCTAGGGTTCCCCGGAGTGTTTCTTCCACCTCCTCTCGGTAAGAAATCGATCTACCGTTGTTTTCATAACTTATTTATAATTTTTGTGAAACCCTAATAAATTTCATGTTGTTTGATGTTGTTTCCCCCATAACAGCGATTTCCCCGTAGATTGGCATCCGTGTGACGAAGTAGTCGCCATCCCCGGTGCTAGGCAAGTGAAACTTGCCACTTAGGGTTTAGGCCATGTTTTAGGCCATTTGCTTGTTGTAGGCGTAAAAGAGGCTAGGCGACGAAATGATACTCGCCTAGGCGCAAATTGGGGAACTAGCTTGACAACGAAGCTAGTTCCGACATTTAGCATGTTGCACAATTACCATGTCATGTTTACTTTCCATTAACGGTACGCAATTTAAATGTCATGTCATTGCATTCTTTTGGTGATCCCGTGATTGCGTAGCATCGCTACAATACTTGTGTTCCTGGCTCGTGACCAGAAGCGAGCATAATGAGTTGCTAACCCCAACGCTCGATATATTGAATTGTGAACTAAGAAACAAGCTCCCGTGCAGGGCAACCCTGGCTCACTTGCTGGGCTCATGTGCAGGGACCCTGGCTTGTTTAGTGCGGGATGGGGTAAGGGTTAAGCGGCCAGGCAACTGGGGGTCTGTTTGATCAACAACTGCAGTTGTAAGGCGTAAACTCTTTGGGGTGGGGTAGTGTTTAGTGCCGATCGGTCTGAATGTTGTACCATTCAGCGAAGGGCATAAACATCTACAAAACAACCATGAAATGTGAATTGTGTTTAGTGCCGATCGGTCTGAATGTTGTACCATTCAGCGAAGGGCGTAAACACCTACAACAATGTGAATTGATGGAGATTGATAGTAGCGTGGCTACTCTTGTCTTGTCTTGTCTTGTCCCGATGATGGTTCTCTAGTACAAATCGTCTTGCCATGTTTTAATTGTGCACTCATGTTATAACTGCCATGTCATGCATACTAAACTGCTAGGTTGCTAGTTGCCTTACTTTCAGTTTCCTTGCACAAGTCTTTTAGACTTGCTGACATGTGCCCCTTTACTCTTTTGGGTGACACATGTTAGATCCTGAGCCCGAGTACCTTGTTGAGGACGAGGTGTTTGTTGACGCCGAGCCCGAGCTTGTGTTTGACGGGGAGTACGTGGACACTGGGGACCAGTCCTAGTGTCTTCGTTGTGTTTTACTTTGTTAGACAGTTGTTTTGTTATCGGTGCGTAGCACCCTTACTTTGTTATGTCGTTTCTTTTGTCGGCCTTGTTCTGGGCCTTTAGACTCTTTTTCTTTTAGCCTGGTGGCTTTTCTGGATGTTGGACTTATTTTCTTGTTGGACAATTTATGAGATGTGAGATTTTATTCCAGTCTCTCCTTGTGTTATTATTGTTATTCCGTTGTGGTTACAAGGACCTACTTATGTTTTATTGACGCTTTTCGGGTTTGGGGCTTCACAGCTCCACTCTCGTGCGGACCTTTTCACGTCTCGCCTCCATTTTAGGGAAGCGGGTCGTGACAGGTTTTGTTGGTGGCCCATGCAGGTCCCTCTGTAACTGCGATTTTTGGAATAGCGATAATAATATTAGAATGTCCAATAAATTAAGTTCGACGTCTGAGTCATAAGCTATGAGTCTAATCTGATTCGTTTTCTGTGTCACTAGATGGCAGGAAGACGTTTCACCCGTGGTGGGGGTAGTGGTGCGATCCCTCATGATGAGGAGCCTGAGCGGGAACCCACCAGCGGTGAGATGATGCGGATGATGCTCCAGATGATGCAAGTGCAGCAGGGCGTGCTCCTGCAAGTCTAGAATGCTCCACTTGCTCGAGCTGCCCGGGCTCTTCCGGATGCCCCTCGCTCAGAGCCAGGAGCGAAGCAATTTCGGGAGCTGGGTCCCACGTATTTTGATGGGTCTGAGGGTCCTCTGGCTGCCGATGAGTGGATTCGGAACATCGAGAACAATCTAAAGATGGCCAAGATCACCCCAGCTGGATGGGTTGATTTGGCGAAGAGGCAACTCAAGGATAATGCTCGGAATTGGTGGGATGCGGAAGAGAAGATGTTGGTGGAGCCGATCGTCTGGGCTACCTTCAAGGCCAGATTTGATGGTGAGTTCTTCCCGAAAGCTGCCAGGGAGGAGATGCTGCAGCGTTTTATCGATTTGAAGCAAGGGAACTCGTCGGTGGACCTATATCACCAAGAGTTCATGAGGCTGAGTCGGTTTGCACCAAAGATGGTGCAGGACGCTGAGGAGAGGGCTTAGAGGTTCCTGCAGGGGCTTGCTTCGGAGCTCCAGAGTTTTGTGACCTCCTCTGACCGGGAATCTTATCAGAAGGTTCTGGTAGCAGCCTAGAGGCAGGAGCTGCTCGTGAACCAGAGGAAGGGGTCTGTTGTTGGTGCTGGGAAGAGGCCTGTGGAACAGGCGAGAGCTGTGGTTAGACCTGGATTCAGGCCTAATCAGTCTGCTCAGTTTAAGAGGCCAGGAGGGCCTATTCTGAAGTCTTGCCATTTCTGCGGCAAGCCTGGCCACATCAAGGATCAGTGTCGGAAGTTTCTGGGCCAGTGTTTGGTTTGCGGTGATGCTTCCCATGTCGCGAAGGATTGTCGGCATGCGGGCCCACTGCGGAGGGCACCTGTTGCAGCTCAGCCGTTGCAGCAGCGAGCGTCTGTTCCCGCTGGTCGTGGAGCAGCTCTTGTTCCGCAGAGGCAGGCTTTTCAGCAGGCTGTTCTGCCGAGAAGGCAGGCTTTTCTGATGACCGCTGCGGAGAGCGAGGCTGTGGATGAGGTTATCGCAGGTAATCCTCAATCTAGCTGTTACTTTCCTAGCTGGTTTTGATTGTTAGATTGTGTTGTTTGCTTGAACATGGTTGTTTGCTAGACTAGTGTTTGATTGTTAATTGATTGTTAGGTGTGGTTTTGGTTTGCACATTTCCTGCACGAGTCCTCTTTGACTCTGGTGCATCGATGTGCATTATTTCTCGGAGCTTCGTGGAGAGGCATTCCTTGTCGACGTCCCCTCTTCCCAAGAGTTGGAATATCGTTACAGGGAATGGCGTGGTCTCGGTGCATCGTGGTTGCAATTCTTGCTCGTTGGTGGTCTGTGGACATGAGCTTTTCGCTGATTTCATTGTCCACGACATCATCAACTATGATGCAGTTCTTGGGATGGACTGGCTTGCGAGCTTCTATGCTACGATTGACTGCAGGAGGAAGAAGGTGGTGTTCGAGATTCCCGAACATCCAGTGTTTGAGTTCAGTCGTGGTAGCAGTTCGCTTGGTCCTGTCAGATTTCGGGCCAGGCCGGTGGAGGCTGTGGCTATGCAGATGGAGCTGGAGTGGCCAGCTGTGGTGTGTGATTTTGGCGACGTCTTCCCCGAGGAGATGTCTGGTTTGCCACCTGATCGAGCTTTGGAATTTTCTATCGATCTTGTTCCAGGTGCGCAGCCGATTTCGAAGGCGCAGTGTCACGCCCCGCTTCCCAAAAATATGGAGGCGAAGCGTGAGAAGGTCCGCTCAGACTTGAAGCTACAAAGCTGCAAGTCCGATAAGCGTCGATCAAATTTAAAACTGCAGGTCCTTGCAACGCGAACGAAACAAAGATAATAATAATGAAATGAGACAAAAGAAACATCTCAGAATATCCATAAAATAAGTTTCCAACATCGCAGAAAAAGCCACCGGGCTGAAAAGAAAAGAAACTAAAAGCCCACACATGGCCAACAAAAGTACAAAGTACAAAACAACGGTGCTACGCACCAGCAACTAACATAAAGCCTAAAGCAAAATAAAGCTCAACAAAGACCCAAAGAATGGTCACCGGTGTCCACCAAAATCCTCCTGGCAATCATGGACTCAGTGTCAGCGACACATCACGTACTCAGCAACGATCTCTGGCTCAGGTCTAACATGTGACACCCAAAAGAGAAAGGGGCACATGTCAGCAAGTCTACAAGAGACTTGTGCAAGGAAACTAAAAGTAAAGTGAACAACCTAGCAGTTCTAGCATGATGCAATGACATGGCAGTTAAAGTATGAGTGCAGCAGGTAAAGTAAAGTAAAGTAAAGTAAAGTACGAGCATGGCATGGCAGGGATGACAAGTATTACATGAATCATTCACAAGACAAGTACGAGACAAGGAAAGTAAGCACCTCGTGCACAGAGATTCCGCCTTTTGGCTAGAGGGCTGATCAAGCCACTCCTAAGCTCAAGTGACCGTTTATCCCTACCCCTCCACGTGTATCGGGCATTGGTTTCTAGCCAACACATGAGGCCCGCTTCTGGACCACGAGCCAGGAAGTGTTTAAACAAGTATGGCCTAGGGGTGCACCTAGCCAGGGACACTGAAACACGGATTTGTACAAGTATTTTTGTAGCGTGTGCTACGATGCAACAATCAACTGGGATGACATGTAAGATGCAATGCATGGCAGTTAAAAGGGCGTACAGGTAAGGAAAGTAAACGTGACAGTTTAGTATGCATGAACAACAAGTTTAATGGTTGGATCTAGCTTCGTTGTCAAGCTAGATCAATTAGGTGACGGATCTAGTTTCGTTGTCAAACTAGATCAAGTAGGCGTCTAGCCAGCTATCATTTCACTGACTAGTCTCTTTTACGCTAAAAGCAAGTAAGTGGCCTAAAAACATGGCCCTACACAAGAGTTGGCAAGTTTCACTTGCCTGCAAGTACAACGTCTGAGCACAGCGTCCAATGAGTCCAAGAATCACAATTATCCTACGTGCAAAGTCCACCGGCCTAAAGTCCATATTATTAATCTTGATTAGTGAATTTAAAACATTTAAAATACTTTAAAAATACTGATTTTAGTCTTGATTAGCAGGCAATGGGTTGGGGATCCTAGGGGTGCAAAACGTTACCTCAACACGACGCGAAAGCTACACCGGCGTCGGGTAGCGACGCCGGGGGTTGGAATAAAGAACGCGCTCCAAGTCCTGATTCCAATTAGTTTCCTCGCTGGAAATTCAGAGCAATCAACCCGGGGCGACGATTCCAGATTCCAAAGCTCGCACGTGCGACGACGGGCTACGACGTGCGACGACGTCGTACGCGACGAATCCTCGAAGAGCAAGCACCTTGGTGGGGCCCACAGCAGTCCTAGGGGCCTTTGGGGAACCCACAATAACTCTGGAGAACTTGGGGGGCCCACAGAGGCAAGTGGTGCGACGGATGCGGGGTTGCGACGAGTGGCCGTCGGTCAGACACAGCCAATGCGGAAGAATTTCTCGGTCGTGCGCTCAAAATGCGGGGGCTGCGACGTTGGGGTGCACAGCGGCTGCGGGCGATGCTTGGGTGCGGGGTTTCTCCTCGGTCTGGTCGATGGAGAGCTTCGGTCGTGCGCTTGGATGCGGGCGGGACAGCGTTGCAACGTTGCAACGCTTGCAACGTCGGTCGCTGCGGGCGTTTCCTTCGGTCGGGCACGGAGCGGAGCGGGGGAACGAAGCGGAGCGCTGTGCGGGGGTCGGTGCGGAGCGGGGCCTCGGTCAGACCGAGAGCTCCTCTCGGTCAAGCGGGGAACGGGCGGGGGTTGGCTGCAGCGGTGCGGAGCGGCGAGAATGCGGGCGAGGCGGCCGGTCAGAGCGGGCGGATGCGGGGGTTTTCTTCGGTCGTACGGGGTGCTGAACGTCGCAACGTTGCGACGATTCGTCGCAACGTCCAAAATGAGTTTGGAAGAGGCTAGGGCTAATTTCTTTGGAAAATAGGACTTGCTAGGGGTTGCTTATATAGTATAGGTGGGTTGACTTGGTCTAGGGCTAAATCTAATAGGATTAGAAGTTCAAAAAGATTTAAAATTTGAATTTAAACTTCTCCAACCCAATCTAGGATTTGACCTGGTCCAAATGAGCTGGAAATTGGCTCAAAAATTCTTTAAAACGTTTTAAACTCAATTAAATTTTATTTGGCCGAAATTAATTGAAAAATAAATTATTAAAAATAATATAAAACTTGTAAAAATTATAAAAGTGGTCAAATAAACTCCAAAAATTATAAAATAAATATCGTTGTGATCGTGGCGACGAATGTGAGCTCACTAAGAAGACGGATCTCAGTTTCGACGTCGGACGACGGAACTAAAAATAGAAACGTCTCCCGTCAAGAGTGAGAATCGTCACGTCTCATCGAGTAAGATCAAATTGTGGAAAAACGACTCGAGAACGTCGTTCCAATATAGTGCCACCATTTAATACTCTCAGAGACGTTCGCAACGGCATATCACACAAAAGTGTTCACAAACAAATAAAGTCTAACGCAAACACGTGCACGGCCAAAAGCACGTGCACGAACAACGTACGACGAAAAGTGGTCGTTACATCCTCCCCACCTTAGAATAAAGTCCGTCCTCGGACTTTCTAATATAACTAGTCGCTCTAGTAACTACCCCAATCAAGCCATATAATAATTTAACCAGGTATAGTCATTTCAAGTGCTCATGTATGCACTAGGTAGTCAAACATTTATACTACCAATACGTGTATATATATATATACATTCACGTACATATACTCTTATACCTATTATAGTCAGTCAGACTCATACACGTATTTCAATCATATATATAAGCATGCATCCCTTATATAGCTACTACCTACCTAATCACAAAACAATACTTCAGGTACTTATATAATGATAGTTTCACGCTTAGCCATCACAATCATCGCTCTACCTATATGTAGCTACCTATGCACAAACATCAAGGGTATACTACCCGCTAATATTCATCCAATACCAAGCATCTCAACACATATAGTCACACCATACTATTATTGAATCAAGTTCACTATATCTAATATACATTCACCACTACTATAATTTCACAATATATAGTCATTCAATACATGCAAATAGTTCACCATATATCCACATCACGTACGATCCTATAACTATATTCACGACACGCCACATATACCATAGTCACCCATACCTATAACTAAGCACATACTTACCCGTGCATGGTGCACTCCCATACACGCTAACATCTCATTTACATACACCAATCATACCATTATATAGCTAGCACACATACACACCTAGTTTTAGCTAGTACACATACGTTCATACAGGCAAGTCCTTAGTAAATAGCTATATCTCAAGGCCATCACATATAACTATATACTGGTGTAGCGACCCACAATCATGTGCGTAACACAACCAGGCACAAACACTCCTATCACTATACATACATCAAACATCGCTATATTCAAACTTCAGACATACATTCAATATACTTAGAGTATACCCACTCAGGCTTGAGTGAGACTCAATACATATATCAGAATATTCTATATACGTAACACGGCATTCATACATATACCATTACCACTCCATTATATATATGTATATATATATATATCTACCAATACAACCATTTGCATACCATAGGTCAATCACACTTAATATTTAGTCAGGTAATACTTACATAGTTCAATCACTCTATATACCATAATAATAATACAGACATCAACACACGTATAATTATAATATACTCCTTAGTACAAACATTCACCGTATAGTCACACATAAGTAGTGTATATATTCACACCGTAGCCTACTACCTATAATTAGTGTTCTAACACATCCACATGTACATAATTAAGATGTGCAATAGTCGTGTATACCTCACGGTATGCACGCATGCAACATCCCGTAAAAGCAACAATACCAATCAAAATTATAACCCTAATACTATATGTATATCACATATATACTCAGGCAACAAAACATAACTACTTACGTCTAAACACTATATATATCTACCTACGAGCACATACTCACACGTAATAATATATAGATCACTCAATAGGCCTACTTACTTATCTATAAGTTCACACATTATCATCACACCTAGCATATACCTAGCTTTACCAATCATTTTATTCCAACCATTATAAGTATCTCTTACCACATACACAACTTAGATATTCCAACGCTAATTCAAATATACACAAGCATCCCTAGTATAGTGTATCTAACCACTCACAAGTCTATACATTCTAACACACAACAACATCCTAACATTACGAATAACTCCGAGTACATATATATATATCACACAATAGGCAAGCATCGATATACTATGGGAATTCTCATTCAAGCTCACGTACCCAACTTAGGTATGTGCACTACGACACCTCACAGGGTCCAAGGGCCTACTAACAACTAAGGGTTGACACAGACATTGACGGTCCCTAAGGCCTAAGCAATAAAGAGAGATCGAGGGCGAGACGAGGGAAGGATCGACAAGCACGAGTTCAGATAGGACGAATACGAGGAGACGGCTTGGTTGGACGAAACATTGACTCAAAGGTGAGGTTTAGGTTGAGGGAAAAAGGAGATGTAGTGATGCTTGAATAGAGTACAGAAAAGCAACTAGAATAAATAGCATAAGCTAAAATACGCAAAATTGAAAACGGTTGTACTTTAAAATCCTCATCTGAGAAGAAATGTTTGGGGATCGATAAAACGAGTTGTTCAAAATAAATCTGAGTCGAATATTCAAAATAATAGAAAATGGCCTATTGGTTTTTAAAAAATCCTTTTAAAAGGAAGTAAAATCATTTACGCGAATATTAAAGACATGGTTTGGAAAATTCTATCCGTCGGTAATTTAATATAATGTTGTCAAAAGTTTTGGAAAGTCGAAGAATGAATTCGAGTAACGGAAGAATTTAAACTCATGTTAAATGCTTTCAAAACTTTTAGGCTATGGAAAATTTAAAATAATCAATTTTGAAAATTCTTTTAGAGA
Source organism: Scilla litardierei (assembly GCA_030789695.1). NCBI lineage: Eukaryota > Viridiplantae > Streptophyta > Magnoliopsida > Asparagales > Asparagaceae > Scilla > Scilla litardierei. The sequence continues at coordinate 313,916,611 of CM061142.1, read as the reverse complement.
ACCAGTGTTTGCCAAAATCAGAAACTGATTTACATAAGGTTCTTAATCTACGAGCACACAAGTCTGGCACGGATAAAAATAGTTGAAAGTAGGTATGGTGCACGGAAAAATAATAATATTGACTTAGTATAAGAATTATCGAAGTCGAATAGTAAGTCTTTAAAATCAAATCACTGAGGGTCTAAATCAGGAAGTGGTTATGAAAATAGTAATTTCAAAAATCTGAAACAGGGAAAACGATGAGCAAAAACCAACTTGCTGAAAGCTGAAATTCCATGTGTCTTGAAAAGTATATTAAAAGTAAACACGATGTGTTATTCGAATGGCATAGATAAGAAGGGAAATTATAAATCGAATTGAGCAAAATAAAAGTACGGTTCTGAATAAAATTAATATATGAAAGAACAACACACTTACACAAGTACGAAAAGCATAGACTGGGAAAATACTATAAACTAGCATTCAAAAATTCCTACAAACATTTTTCAAAATTTAAATCAATGAAGAAGTATGAAGTATAAGTATGTTAAAATTTTGAACAAGTTTAAACCTAGGGAAAGAGGAAATTGAAAGATACTTTTGGAAGATTCAAGATTGTAACGGAAAGGTTTGAAAATTGACGACAATCGTCATGAGGCGATCTCGTGAATCGAGGCAAGGGAATTGGTCGGAGATCAGACATTCATAAGCCTAGGATATGAACCAGAGGAGGCTACGGAGAAACTCCTACGGTCGACCAACTAAAGATTAGGAACTAGGCGCTAAGACTTCTAAGGGTTAGACGGTAAAGAAATGCGTTCAGCTTGGTCCGAAATCGATGAACCCAAAAGCGAACGACTAAGGGGATTCTAGAAGCCTAATATGGTCAGGGTTAGGCAAGGACCACTAAGGTAACTCCTACGACGATCAATTGCTAGAAGGGGGTCTAACTACCAATCGGAGGCTTCTAACTAGCAAGCACAGACGTCTAACTAAGTCCCTTACCACCTAGTGTCCTAAGAAATCGACAAGACTCAGGGCTTATGACTCGGATGTTGCAATTTATTTAATGGACATTCCGTTATCATCGTTGTTCCGTTAATTCGCAATTGCAAGATCGGACCTGCATGGGCCACCAACAAAACCTGTCACGCCCCGCTTCCCAAAAATATGGAGGCGAAGCGTGAGAAGGTCCGCTCAGACTTGAAGCTACAAAGCTGCAAGTCCGATAAGCGTCGATCAAATTTAAAACTGCAGGTCCTTGCAACGCGAACGAAACAAAGATAATAATAATGAAATGAGACAAAAGAAACATCTTAGAATATCCATAAAATAAGTTTCCAACATCGCAGAAAAAGCCACCGGGCTGAAAAGAAAAGAAACTAAAAGCCCACACATGGCCAACAAAAGTACAAAGTACAAAACAACGGTGCTACGCACCAGCAACTAACATAAAGCCTAAAGCAAAATAAAGCTCAACAAAGACCCAAAGAATGGTCACCGGTGTGCACCAAAATCCTCCTGGCAATCATGGACTCAGTGTCAGCGACACATCACGTACTCAGCAACGATCTCTGGCTCAGGTCTAACATGTGACACCCAAAAGAGAAAGGGGCACATGTCAGCAAGTCTACAAGAGACTTGTGCAAGGAAACTAAAAGTAAAGTGAACAACCTAGCAGTTCTAGCATGATGCAATGACATGGCAGTTAAAGTATGAGTGCAGCAGGTAAAGTAAAGTAAAGTAAAGTAAAGTACGAGCATGGCATGGCAGGGATGACAAGTATTACATGAATCATTCACAAGACAAGTACGAGACAAGGAAAGTAAGCACCTCGTGCACAGAGATTCCGCCTTTTGGCTAGAGGGCTGATCAAGCCACTCCTAAGCTCAAGTGACCGTTTATCCCTACCCCTCCACGTGTATCGGGCATTGGTTTCTAGCCAACACATGAGGCCCGCTTCTGGACCACGAGCCAGGAAGTGTTTAAACAAGTATGGCCTAGGGGTGCACCTAGCCAGGGACACTGAAACACGGATTTGTACAAGTATTTTTGTAGCGTGTGCTACAATGCAACAATCAACTGGGATGACATGTAAGATGCAATGCATGGCAGTTAAAAGGGCGTACAGGTAAGGAAAGTAAACGTGACAGTTTAGTATGCATGAACAACAAGTTTAATGGTTGGATCTAGCTTCGTTGTCAAGCTAGATCAATTAGGTGACGGATCTAGTTTCGTTGTCAAACTAGATCAAGTAGGCGTCTAGCCAGCTATCATTTCACTGACTAGTCTCTTTTACGCTAAAAGCAAGTAAGTGGCCTAAAAACATGGCCCTACACAAGAGTTGGCAAGTTTCACTTGCCTGCAAGTACAACGTCTGAGCACAGCGTCCAATGAGTCCAAGAATCACAATTATCCTACGTGCAAAGTCCACCGGCCTAAAGTCCATATTATTAATCTTGATTAGTGAATTTAAAACATTTAAAATACTTTAAAAATACTGATTTTAGTCTTGATTAGCAGGCAATGGGTTGGGGGTCCTAGGGGTGCAAAACGTTACCTCAACACGACGCGAAAGCTACACCGGCGTCGGGTAGCGACGCCGGGGGTTGGAATAAAGAACGCGCTCCAAGTCCTGATTCCAATTAGTTTCCTCGCTGGAAATTCAGAGCAATCAACCCGGGGCGACGATTCCAGATTCCAAAGCTCGCACGTGCGACGACGGGCTACGACGTGCGACGACGTCGTACGCGACGAATCCTCGAAGAGCAAGCACCTTGGTGGGGCCCACAGCAGTCCTAGGGGCCTTTGGGGAACCCACAATAACTCTGGAGAACTTGGGGGGCCCACAGAGGCAAGTGGTGCGACGGATGCGGGGTTGCGACGAGTGGCCGTCGGTCAGACACAGCCAATGCGGAAGAATTTCTCGGTCGTGCGCTCAAAATGCGGGGGCTGCGACGTTGGGGTGCACAGCGGCTGCGGGCGATGCTTGGGTGCGGGGTTTCTCCTCGGTCTGGTCGATGGAGAGCTTCGGTCGTGCGCTTGGATGCGGGCGGGACAGCGTTGCAACGTTGCAACGCTTGCAACGTCGGTCGCTGCGGGCGTTTCCTTCGGTCGGGCACGGAGCGGAGCGGGGGAACGAAGCGGAGCGCTGTGCGGGGGTCGGTGCGGAGCGGGGCCTCGGTCAGACCGAGAGCTCCTCTCGGTCAAGCGGGGAACGGGCGGGGGTTGGCTGCAGCGGTGCGGAGCGGCGAGAATGCGGGCGAGGCGGCCGGTCAGAGCGGGCGGATGCGGGGGTTTTCTTCGGTCGTACGGGGTGCTGAACGTCGCAACGTTGCGACGATTCGTCGCAACGTCCAAAATGAGTTTGGAAGAGGCTAGGGCTAATTTCTTTGGAAAATAGGACTTGCTAGGGGTTGCTTATATAGTATAGGTGGGTTGACTTGGTCTAGGGCTAAATCTAATAGGATTAGAAGTTCAAAAAGATTTAAAATTTGAATTTAAACTTCTCCAACCCAATCTAGGATTTGACCTGGTCCAAATGAGCTGGAAATTGGCTCAAAAATTCTTTAAAACGTTTTAAACTCAATTAAATTTTATTTGGCCGAAATTAATTGAAAAATAAATTATTAAAAATAATATAAAACTTGTAAAAATTATAAAAGTGGTCAAATAAACTCCAAAAATTATAAAATAAATATCGTTGTGATCGTGGCGATGAATGTGAGCTCACTAAGAAGACGGATCTCAGTTTCGACGTCGGACGACGGAACTAAAAATAGAAACGTCTCCCGTCAAGAGTGAGAATCGTCACGTCTCATCGAGTAAGATCAAATTGTGGAAAAACGACTCGAGAACGTCGTTCCAATATAGTGCCACCATTTAATACTCTCAGAGACGTTCGCAACGGCATATCACACAAAAGTGTTCACAAACAAATAAAGTCTAACGCAAACACGTGCACGGCCAAAAGCACGTGCACGAACAACGTACGACGAAAAGTGGTCGTTACACGCCGTATCGTATGTCACCTGCAGAGTTGGAAGAGTTGCGGAAGCAGTTGGATGAGCTTTTGCAGAAGGGTTATATTAATCCTAGCGTGTCTCTGTGGGGAGCACCGGTGTTGCTGGTTAAGAAGAAGGATGGTTCGTGTCGCATGTGCGTGGACTATCGGGAGTTGAATGCGGTGACCATTAAGAATAAATACCCGTTGCCTCGCATCGATGATATTCTCGATCAGCTTGGAGGTTCGAGGGTGTTTTCTAAATTGGATTTGAGGAGTGGTTACCATCAGTTGAAGGTGAAGAAGGGAGATGTTCCGAAGACAGCGTTCAGGACGAAGTATGGACACTATGAGTTTGTGGTTATGCCTTTCGGTGTAACTAACGCACCCGCAGTTTTCATGAATCTGATGAACCTGATTTTCTACGACTTTTTGGATAAGTTTGTCGTTATCTTTATTGACGACATTCTGATCTATTCGAAGTCGGAGGAAGAGCATGCCTCGCACTTAAGGACGGTGTTGGAGATTTTGAGGAAGCATCGTTTGTATGCTAAGTTTTCGAAGTGCGAGTTCTGGCTGGATAGAGTTGCTTTTCTCGGGCATGTGGTGACTGGAGATGGTATTTCAGTGGATCCTGAGAAGATTAGGGCCATCTGGGAGTGGCCTGTTCCGTCGTCTGCGTCTGAGATTCGGAGTTTCCTTGGACTTGCTGGTTATTATCGGCGATTCATTAAGGACTTTTCTCGTATTGCTGAGCCAATGACCAGGTTGACGCGGAAGGATGTTGCTTTTGTTTGGTCGGGTGATTGTGAGAGTGCTTTTGGTGTTCTGAAAGAGAGGTTGACGACTGCCCCTATTCTTGTTGTGCCTGATCGCAGCGGTGGATTTGAGATCTTTTGCGATGCTTCTGGCAAGGGTCTCGGTTGTGTGTTGCATCAGCACGGGCATGTTGTGGCGTATGCGTCTCGTCAGCTTAAGGTTCATGAGAAGAATTACCCGACACATGATTTGGAGTTGGCTGCCGTCGTGTTTGCTCTTAAGATTTGGAGGCACTTCCTGCTGAGTGAGAAAGTGAAGATTTTCACCGATCACAAAAGCTTGAAGTATATTTTCACTCAGAAGGAGCTCAACATGCGACATCGTCGATGGTTGGAGCTTATGGCGGATTATGAGATTGATTTACAGTTTCACCCTGGCAAGGTGAATGTGGTTCCGGATGCTTTGAGTAGGCTTCCGGCGGTGATGATTTTGACCTCGCAGTGGAGATTGCAGCAGGATTTTTGCGAGTCTGGCGTGGAGATTGTTCTTCATGGGGAGGCTTCTTCGTTGATGTACATGCAGGTACAGTCGACGATCGTGGATCGGATTAAGGCTGGCCAGGCTGAGGATCCGAAGCTGGTGAGGATTCGGGAGCAGGTGGAAGCCGGTCTGCGGACTGACTTTTTGATTCATAAGGATGGCTCGCTGAGGTTTGGAGCCAGGTTGTGTGTGCCAGCTGGGGATATCAGAGAGGAGCTGATGGTGGAGGCACACAGTTCGCCGTATTCTGTGCATCCTGGTGCCACCAAGATGTACCAGGATCTTCGTCTGAATTATTGGTGGCATGGTATGAAGAGGAGCGTGGCTCGGAGTGTAGCCAAGTGCTTGGTTTTCCAGCAAGTGAAGGCGGAGCATCAGCGTACGGCCGGGTTGCTACAACCGCTTCTGATTCCGGAGTGGAAATGGCAACACATCACTATGGATTTCGTGACTGGACTACCTCGGAGTCCGAAGCCGAATGACGCGATTTGGGTGATGGTAGATCGATTGACCAAATCTGCGCACTTTATTCTGTTCCGAGTGGGACAGTCCACTGAGGCGCTAGCGAGGAGATATATGGAGGTAAAATTCTTTTTACTCTCTGTTTTATTTCCTTTTCCTAGTTTGGATAGTGATGTAACGTGAATCGTGCAGGAGGTTGTGTGACTTCATGGAGTCCCCGTGAGTATCGTGTCTGACAGAGACACGAGGTTCACATCTCAGTTCTGGCAGAGTTTGCAGAAGAGCTTGGGTACGCGTCTGAGTTTCAGCACGGCGTACCATCCGCAGACGGATGGCCAGTCCGAGAGGACGATTCAGATTTTGGAAGACATGCTGAGGGCGTGCATGTTGGATTTCAAGGGTTCGTGGGAGGACCATCTACATTTGGTGGAGTTCTCTTACAACAACAGCTTCCAGGCGAGTATTGGCATGGCGCCTTTCGCCGCTCTTTATGGGAGGAAATGTCGATCGCCATTGAGTTGGGATGACGTTGGTGATCGGGAGTTGTTGGGACCTGAGATGATCGTGGAGGCCGTGGATATCGTCAGGAATATTCGGGAGAGGTTGAGAATTGCTCAGGACCGTTTTAAGCATTGGGCGGATGCTAAACGTCGTCCTTTGGAGTTTCAGCCGGGCGACCATGTGTTCTTGAAGATTTCCCCGAATCGTGGTGTGATTCGTTTCGGGAAGCGTGGGAAGTTGAGCCCACGATACATTGGACCGTTTGACATTTTGGAGAGGGTTGGCGAGGTAGCTTATCGCTTGGCCTTGCCGCCGTCTTTGGAAGGAGTTCACAATGTTTTCCATGTGTCACAGCTTCGTCGGTACATTAGCGATCCGTCTCATGCGGTAGATTTTTCGGAGATTACCGTTCGCCCCGATATGACGTATGACCAGCATCCAGTGCAGATTCTGGACAGGCGTCAGAAATCTCTTCGGAACAAGATTGTCAATCTTGTGAGGGTGATGTGGCGACACGGCTCACCTGGAGAGTCTACTTGGGAGAATGAGGATGAGATGCGAGAGCGTTTCCCACTTTTGTTTCCGGACTCGTGAGTATTTGGAAATTCCGAGGACGGAATTTTTCTTAAGTTGGGGAGGATGTAACGACTGCTTTTCATGTATCTGGATTTAATATAATATAATATATGTTTTGGTGGATCTTCTCCTCTTGTGTGGTTTTCGTCTCCGTAGATTTCATTTTCGATCGATTCGTCGTATTTTCTCGTTTCTTCCTTAGGATTGTCGATTTTGAAGTATGTCATTCGTGACGGACTTCATAACGGTCGTATCTAACTATTAGATCAAGCCTAGGAGTCTTAGGAATTAATCCCGGGGCCCCGCGCTCCGTATCGGAACTTTTTTGTGCTCATTAGCCGGTATAAGAAGGGGCACCGACCGACTAGATGACGATCCAGTCGGTCGGCAATCCTTCTTGGACCGACTAGTTGGCTTTCTAAATTTCCCAGGAGTTATTGTTTATCGTTAGTCGGTCTAAGAACGTTGGTTGACCGACTAGGTTGCAAACTAGTCGGTCAGCAATGCTTCTTTAACCGACTAACACATCATCTTAATTTTAGTTGAGTTACTGTTTACTCTTAGTCGGTCTAAGAACGTTCATCGACCGACTAGATGCTAAACTAGTCGGTCAGTATTTGTTCATGGACCGACTAACTCTAGAATCCTATTTTCGTTCAGGAGTTACTGTTTGCACTTAGTCGGTCTGCGTTGGTCGACCGACCGACTAGTTGCCAAACTAGTCGGTCAGTGGTTGCTCTTTGATCGACTAACCAGTGTTAAAACCCTAATTTCTGGGCAGCCGCCAGCTCAACCTATTTATACCCAACCCAAACGATTTCATCTTCTCCAACACGACCCAAAACCCTAAAATCTTCCCCCTTCAGCCCCCATCTTCCTCCAAGCTTCATTTCTCCATTCCAAGCCCTAAATCCATCATCCAAACCATCCATTCACTCCATCTACCTCTCATCTTCCCCAAAATCTCACCAAAACCCATCAAAATCCCCAAATCCCCCAAAACCCTAGTTTTACCAAACTTCTCCAATCTTTTCCAGATCTGAGCCTAGGGTTCCCCGGAGTGTTTCTTCCGCCTCCTCTCGGTAAGAAATCGATCTACCGTTGTTTTCATAACTTATTTATAATTTTTGTGAAACCCTAATAAATTTCATGTTGTTTGATGTTGTTTCCCCCATAACAGCGATTTCCCCGTAGATTGGCATCCGTGTGACGAAGTAGTCGCCATCCCCGGTGCTAGGCAAGTGAAACTTGCCACTTAGGGTTTAGGCCATGTTTTAGGCCATTTGCTTGTTGTAGGCGTAAAAGAGGCTAGGCGACGAAATGATACTCGCCTAGGCGCAAATTGGGGAACTAGCTTGACAACGAAGCTAGTTCCGACATTTAGCATGTTGCACAATTACCATGTCATGTTTACTTTCCATTAACGGTACGCAATTTAAATGTCATGTCATTGCATTCTTTTGGTGATCCCGTGATTGCGTAGCATCGCTACAATACTTGTGTTCCTGGCTCGTGACCAGAAGCGAGCATAATGAGTTGCTAACCCCAACGCTCGATATATTGAATTGTGAACTAAGAAACAAGCTCCCGTGCAGGGCAACCCTGGCTCACTTGCTGGGCTCATGTGCAGGGACCCTGGCTTGTTTAGTGCGGGATGGGGTAAGGGTTAAGCGGCCAGGCAACTGGGGGTCTGTTTGATCAACAACTGCAGTTGTAAGGCGTAAACTCTTTGGGGTGGGGTAGTGTTTAGTGCCGATCGGTCTGAATGTTGTACCATTCAGCGAAGGGCGTAAACATCTACAAAACAACCATGAAATGTGAATTGTGTTTAGTGCCGATCGGTCTGAATGTTGTACCATTCAGCGAAGGGCGTAAACACCTACAACAATGTGAATTGATGGAGATTGATAGTAGCGTGGCTACTCTTGTCTTGTCTTATTAAAAAGAAAATGTGATTTTCTCTCAGGTCAAGTATCTTAACACATCAGTGTGTTAGAGAGCATGAATCGCACTTTGTTAGACATGGTGCGATGAATGGCAAGTGACTCTGAGTTACAATCATCCCTCTGGGTTAATTCCTAGATAGTAATACCTAGGTTTTGATAAGGTTCTATGACGATCTTTTCAATATGATATTCATTAAATCAATCGTTAGGAAGTTAAAGGATTACTCGAGTCTCGTGAGACGAAGAGTCGAGTTAGACATCATAGTCGATGATGGTCCAGACAACTTCCAGGATGCAATTCAGGGTAGGGACTCTGATTAATAACTTGATGCAATCAGAAATTGTCCGTGCATATAAATAAAGTATGGACTTTAGTTTATATACCCAAAGAAAGTGTTTCTTATTGCTGCAAGTAAATCTTCAAGACAGAAGATTGGTGCAAAGAGAAAATAGTGAAGTACAACTTATGTTGATTGAGAATGGTTATCATCCTAACTCCTATAAACAGATTATGATGAAACTGTCTCACCAACAGATGTGTACAGATCTCTTAGGACCGAACTCGATGTTAATACTCATGATAACCATGAAAACTGGAGCATTCATGTATAGTCTGTTTTCTAAATGTGATTTAGAAGAATGAACTTATATGAATCGGCCAGAGAGTTTTCAAGGTTAGTGGGAGCGAATAAAAGCATGCGAGGCATCAAGGAGCTTGCACATATGGTTTGACAAAGTGGTCAAAGAGTTTGACACTTTATCAAAAAATGATTATGAACCGTCTAAATGACCAGTAAAACTTATTATGGATTATTCTCGTAAGGTACGACGAGCTGGATGAGATCCAGTCAAGAAGTTAATTATGGATTCTAAGAGACCGAGTGAATTATTTGGATAAGATTCAAATATGTGGTCTAAGATAAACATAGAAACCTCTTAAGTCTATATAGTAGACGTTTTAGCAGATCCACTCATGAATACTCTACCACATGAAGTCTGGAAAGACTTATGTGTAAATGCAGTATGAGATACCAAGATAAATGGGCCTAAGTGCAAGTGGGAGATGTAGCGAGATAGGTATACCGTCGAGGCAAATTTATCCATATGTACATGTACAAACATTTTCTTCGAAATAACAGTAATCTGTTTGGTAAGTATTTATCTAAGTTAATAGAAATGTTGTAATCATTAGAAACTTAGGTAAAGTCATGAGACTTAATGCAAGGTCAAACATGTATCGAGATGAGGATCTCGATTATGGAGAAGTGCTTAACCGTTAGTAGCATAAGTCTAAAAAGGTTCGTGGTCGTAGATGTTTAGAGAAAAGGATATCGAAACATCGGATAGACCATTGTGTCTTAGTCTTCACCGTGTGGCGGTGATGATGATCTCATGATCGTTTGACTTGGCAAAGTCGAAGACGACAATAGGTGCTCATTGGAGAATGAGTTCACTGAACGACCCAACAAGAGTTATCATATGGTTATGATTGACCAATCTGTCAGTGATAACTCTTAGTGATGATATGCAAGTTGGTCTTTTGAGTTGAGGTCATTGTACGAACTTGTGTGTGAATGGTGTTACTTAGATCACTAATCTAGCCTCGGGCAAGCCCTGTAGAAAGGTCTTTGGTTCGATGACATTTGAAACGTGTGAGGAGAGTAATGACCAAGATATGATTCATCTCTCCTGGTAAATGGGAGTTAGTGTCGTAGTGTTAGTTTGATCTTTAGTGAAAACTCTGGCCAGAGTATGTTGGAAGATGTCCAACATTATTTGACTAAAGATCGATGGAGACTAACCTGCTTCGAGCTATTGGGGTTGACAGTTTGACCGTACCCTAGGCTTGAATTAAACGGCATAGTTTTGACGAAGAGACTAAAACTGTGGTATTCATCACGGACATAGTCAGGGTGGTCCCGACAATACTCATGTCAATGAGTTAACCACATAAGCATGATACCGAAACAAGGACGGCACATGCTGCTTGTGGTCTCTGCCGTCTGGGGTTTCAAACCCTACCTGTAGTTGGGTCAGGCTGTAGGGTCTCACACAGAGTGAGACCTTCGTCACGTAATAGGTAGAACTAAGGGAGATAATACATATGATGTATGGGAATAAATTAAGTCGCAAAAAGTACGCGATATAAGTCTAAAACATCAATCTGCAAAGAGTTTGCAGATAGCTTCTGCATTCGGGATAACTGATCCTAATTGCAAGTGGAAGATGTTGAGGGATGTATGCCCTCAGTTCATTTGTATTTGATGCAAATGGATTTTAATATTAAAGATGCGGATTATTGCATATGATTAAATAGAAAATAAATTATAAATATGGAAAAATGTTTACAATTATATTTTATAAAGGCATAGAAATGAAGAGGTTTTTTCGATGAAAGTCGGGAAGAAAACCATGTTCAAATCGGTGTCCAATAGAGCCCAGAAAGTCTATTTAAAAGAGTTTTAAATTGAACTCAAATGGGCCCAAAAGGATAAGGAGCCCAAATTTTTTTTAAAGAAATTAAAAAAAATTAGAAAAAAAAGAAGGGGCTGCTGTGCAAGCCCAGGCGCAGCAGCGCCTGGGCCTTGCCCAGGCGCTGGCCTGGGTGCTTGGGCATAAGCCCAAGTGCACCCCCTTGGGCAGTGCACATGTCAGGCCAGTGGGGCCCACGGCACTGCCCATGTCAGGCCAGTGGGGCCCACTCCGTGGGCCCCACGAATGGGGTTCTGAACCCCAGGGAATATTTTCTGACGACTGATTTTTCCTGCAAAAATCAGTTTTGGGCTGATCTTTGGACACAAGTTTGAAGGGTCAAACGAAGTCAGAATTGAGCACCATTTGTTTCTATGCATTCACCTTCAGTGCTCTTCGAATTGATAGGTTGTATCAATTACGAAGCTCAACGGCGAGGGAGGAACAATTTGCTAAAGATTGCCTTTGTGAAAGGCAAACTCTAGTTAATTTTTCCCACTCTACATCTTTAGTCCCACATCGAATATGATGAAAAGGGGAGGGGTCGGCCGCCTATATAAATAGGGACCAACACTCTCCTTGAAAGCTCGCACCAAGTCTCCAAATCTGAGAAGCTCCGAAAAGTTTGGAGCACGCTCGGATTAAGACTTAAAATTAATAATTCACTTTCTCCCAAAATTCTTCCTTGCTCCTGATCGGGCTTTAGCAAAGCTACGAAAGAGCTCGGATCGGATCCGAAGTTTTGACGGAGGATCCACTCAAGGTGAAATCTTCTTCTGCACGTGGTTGGCTCGGCGACAAGGGGGTTGCTCACCTCGGGATGCAGTGCGGTTCGAGAAGCGGTTCAGCTCGGGACGAGGAGCGGCTCGGGATGCAGAAATCTTCTTCAGTGCGTGGTTGGCTCGGCGATAAGGTGGTTGCTCGCCTCGGGACGCGGTGCATCTCGGGACGCGGTTCGATACACTTTGCCGGTGCAAGCAAAGTTTCATGTATGTAGTTTAATTAAGTATTTCATTTATTATATTGTAGTATCTTAGATCTATCTTGGGGTGGTCAGATCCACCGCAAGATAGTAGAGATCCTGGCTAGGGTCTTGAAATCCTTAGGGCTTGCTCGTTAAATAATTTAACGTTTTCTGCTGATTTCTTTTTTGTTTGCTTCTATCGTTCGTCCGACGTAGGACGGGGATAGAATAATGCCCTAAGGGTCCCTCAAAACCCATCATAAGTGTGTGTGGAGTTGATCTCTTTTTTGGCTTAGGTAGCACCAGAGGGCGCCGATTTCGAGATGATGATGAAACCCAGAGAGAGGGTCATGGCGAGCAGCATGTTTGTGTAGGAGATGTATGAGGAGATTTGAATCAAGGTAGAGTGTTAAATTTTGTTATTCAAGTCTCATGCTTCACACTTCGAGGTCGCTTGGTCGAGCAGTGACAGACGCTCGACCGAGCTGATGCCACAAGACTTAGGCTAAGCAACACAGGATTATGCTCGATCGAGCACTCTACCGCTCGATTGAGCAATGTCTACTCGAGCGAGCGGCTTGAGCACTCGGTCGAGTGGCTTAAGCGCTTGGTCGAGCAGTTTGAGCACTCGGTCGAGCTATATAAAGAGAGAGTTTGAAATTTGCAGGGCAAAGCGCTTAGGCCGAGTGAAGCAGTCGCTTGATTGAGCGCCCCATTCATCCAGCAGGCAGTCGCAGCAGTGACGCAGCCGCTCGACTGAGCTCTGAATTCACTCGACCGAGCAGTGCGGGGCCCAGACTTCAAGTTGGACGGGTTTGATGACGTTTTCAGACTGATTTTGAGACCCTATTTAATCTAATGGTTGAGGTTATTAGGGTTAATGCAGATTTCAGATTTGGAGAAGGTTAGAGCTTGAGCCGCCGTCGCCATTGAAGATTGTCGAGAGATTAGGGCTTGGAGTGTTGTTCTTGGAGTTGAGTGATTCTCTCATTGTCTCCTTGTTTTCTTCTTCCTTGAGTGAGTTTGTGGGGGCTTGTGCATCTAGCCAAGTTATTACTCACATGAGTGGAAGCAAGATTGTAGTCCTTTGAAGATCTGTCTGATAGTGGAATCATCTCGAAAGTTGCTGGATGTATGTTGTACACAACCGAACCAGGGCAAACCTATTGTTTCTGTTGTTTGATTTATTTGTTGCTATTTCGTTTGCTGCTTTACTTTGCAAGGTCGTTGGGATTTTGTTGGGGTATTTTGATTATCAGATTTTTGCTAGTCTTAGATTCCTGATCAGCTTTTAGGATTAGTTGTTTTCGAGTGGATCTCAAGGTGTCATCTTTCCCAACAATTAGTATATAAAAATTTCTCTAGATAATCTACATAAGTTTACAAATTGAGTTACCCATATTAAACTAAATCAACAATTATCACATGCTAAAAGTATGCGTCGAAAATAAACACCCAAGAGATAAAGCAACAATTACCGAAAGTGGATAGCAAACGCAAACACGAGATATACACTGGTTTAAATACCCAAGTCCCACTTGGCGTCCTATGTCCTACTCCAACCACCCGAGTCTTGCTCGACTAAATCCAATATTTTCCTAATAGTACAATTACAAAAACTGCATCTTTCCAAGAGGTCTTTCTAACAATCAAGCTCTTTCTAAGAAATAAACAACTCACCACCTCAACACTTTGAGGATTTTTACTTAGTCTTTTAAGAATGAATACACTTTTACCTATAGCCTTGTTTTGAAGCATTGTGTAGTTGTGATGGCTATAGTATTGATCTCCAAGGGATGATGAAAATTGAAAGCTTTGGAGATCAAAAGATTTGGCAAAAGGATTTAAGAAATCTTTAAAACCTAGGCCAATGAAACCTTGAGGGTTTTGGAGAGGGCTTTTGAAATACTTTTTAAAACTTAATTTTTACTAATGAAATTATCTTAAATTTTTTTCAAAAGCATCAGCAAATCCAGCATATATAGGATGAAAATACATTGAAAACAAATTCCAAAACACCCCTCCAACGAACGAAAAACAGCTTTCCATAAATCGTAAACCTATGTTTTCTGTCCATTGGGCTGTCGGTAGTCGACTACAATACAAATGGTAGTCGACTATCCAAACAATTGTAATCGATTCCAAAACTATTATAGTTGGCTATTTCACGGGACAAAGATTTTCAATAAAAAGTAATCGACTCATATTCAAGGAGTAGCCGACTATCAACAAATACATACGATACAACATGAAAAGTCTTTTAAGTCATTTTAAAAAAAATTTGAAATCATTTTTAAGGTGTTCATATGTGTGTGTGAGCTTCTAGGAATGTCTTAATAAGCTAATACAAAAGAAAGAAAAATACATTAAGTATATTTTTACAATAAAGACCATTTGATGCATTCCTGCTTCCCAAGCTTTTTATCTTGCTCCAATTGATCTATGGTCTTGTTAAGCTCATCACAAGTATCTTGAGTGATTCATTTAATTTTCATTAAGCTTCTGCATTCAACGATATTAGATGCAAAATCTGTTCATCATCAAAACCACATGGGGTGAGACTCAATATCTCAACATTCCCCCCCTTTTGATGATGACAAACATGCATGCATAATAATAATAAAATACGTACTTTTCCTGCAACACTTTATGTTAGTAATCAAATATACCATGCGTAAGTGTTGCAAACATTTGAAATTATGTATGGCATCTATTATCTCTTCCCCTTATCCACAAAAAGATATTTAATAAAATTATTCTATCCCCTTTTGAAAAACATATAATCTTTATAAATCATTCTTCCCCACATGTGAATTTCTCCCCATAAATATATGCATGATAATATACTACGTTTTAAAGCATAAAAAATAATCATACAAAATGCTTAGCAAAAGCTTAGCTCTCCCTATAAATAAGATCATTAATTTTAATTCTCCCCTAAAATTGAGTGAATTTTGAATTTTGGAGGCAAGCAAACCTCTATTTTCCACAAATATATTTGAGTACTTGAAAATCAAAATTCTTGGTACTCTTTGCTTTCGAGTCCATGGGGTTAGCAATCAAAAATGATATCAAACATTAGTGAACCAAACCCATTTAGGTTTAGATTTCCTATCACATGAAAATCTAATTCATTGCTGTAATGAACATTGTTCGTAAACCAATAAACATATTCATACTTCATTTGGATGGTCCCTCTTTTGGGTATCCAAACTTTGATGAATCCATTTGTGGTTTTACGAACCCTATGATGATGAGTAATCTTCACAATTTAATGTGTCATATATCCTAGGCCATGTTTGCTACTAGATTGTATTTGTAAGCTAACCAGATCATTTAATTTTTCTTTATACTTGTTGAATCTAGTAATATTTTGACACAAATCTTCATGTTTGACATTAATGGCCGTCATGGTATTTTCTAAGTCATTAAACCTATCACAAATTGTTGAGTATTGGACTTCTCCCTACTTGGTGTTAATGATGAGCAAACATAAATATTTGTGACTAATCCCCTATTTTGCAGTTAATCCATTGCCTAATCTATTTATGAAGATCTACTAGCAATGGATGACTCTCAAAGTTCATTGAAGGCAAATGAAAATGGATTGGGTGATTGTAGACGTTGATTGAAGCTCCATGAAGACTCCAAGCTCATGCGATGGATAGAAGAGAGATTTCATGAACGTAAATTTCTTTTATCTCTTCTAGTATGTAGCTTAGAAGTAGAACTTTGATGGAGCACTCACACACATCTCCATTTCAGTCTTAGGACATCATTAGATCATTTATCCTTTGACCCCAATTCATTTCTTTAGTGATTGTGCTTGGATTGTTTATAACAGTCGACTACTGAACATTTTACTGTCGTCTGTCTCAAAAACAGTCGACTGTGTTTTGTTCTACAGTCGCCTGTTATGCACAAACTTTTGCATTCTAGTTTTGGGCCTCTCTATTTATTTCGCACAGGCAACTGATGAACGATTCACAGGCGCCTGTCCTAGTGACAGTCGACTGTGTTTCGTAAATTAGTCACCTGTCTATCCTTCTGCCCAAACATTGTTGATCTGACTTTTACGACCAGTCGACTTATGTTGAATATACAGTCGACTGTCCCTTGGATTAGTCGACTGTGTATGCTGCAACAGTCATCTGTCTGTGAGCCAATTTATTGACTCAGCTCTCTGAAAATTCTCAGGGTATATGACAGTCGTCTATATAAGGATTTACAGTCGCCTGTTCTGATTAACAGCCGACTGTATTATCTTCATCAGTCGTCTGTCCTGTTATCTTACAGGATTTCCAGATTTCTTCAACTTACCATTCTTTCGGCCAGTCGCCTGTTGAAGGATTTACAGTCGCCTGTTGATTCAACAGTCGGCTGTCTTTGCTTCATCAGTCGATTATCCACGTGGTAAGTTATCGTTATGAATTCTTACCTACCCATGCTGACTGTGCAACAGTCGACTGTGGTTTCTTCAACAGTCGACTGTCGCGAGTTCAGTTTCTATCCGTTGAGAATTTTCTCACGGATTCCAAAAGGGTTTTTGCCTAAACTGTTTTGTGGATTTGAGAAACCTATAAATGGGGCTTCTATTGTTCCATTGAGAAGTTACCTAAGCTATTGCAAAATCTCTTAAGCTTTCATTTCTAAAAGTTCAAAGCTCTCAAATCCAAAGCCCTAAGAATTCCAAATCTTTGATCTCTTGCTCTCCAACCTAGAACCAAAGAATGATCCTCTAGGTATTTGGTGCAGTCAAGAGAAAGGGCTTTCTCCTCTCTTCCAAGAGAGTCTAAAACACACATCATACTTCTCCTTCAAGTTTTACTTCAAGGCATAGGTGATTGTAAGTGTTGCTTTCATAATTTCATTACTTTCGTAATTTGAATTTGCTCTCGGGTTGTGGAGCGGTTTTGCTTGCTCCCAAGGTGTGGGAGTCGAGGACATCGATTGTATTCGATATCACTTATAGGGTTGCTACAAGTGGATTTTAAGGAAACCTCAAGTTAGGGTTCTAACTTGAGTATCCGGAGGTATCCGGGTGGAAGGGCATAGGATTACCGGGAACAAGTCGGGAAGTGGCTTGGGTAATCCGAACCCTAGAAACATAATTGTGTTTGCATTTGTTTCTTATTTGGGTTTAATTCTAATTCCGCACTATATTGTTGGTTAGCATTTTAATTTGGTGTAACTATCGTTTTAAATTGCTTAAACACTATTCAACCCCCTTCTAGTGTTTTCTCCATAGACAGGATCCTTACAATTGGTATCAGAGCGCAAGGTTATGGCTATGGCATCCAACAATAACAACGTTCCTCCGCCGACTTCATACAATAATCACGATCGTGATGGAGCATCCACACTTTTCGAAGGTCAATCTGCGGTACGTCCTCCACGTTTCAATGGTACTAATTTTGGCTATTGGAAGTGTATGATGGAGACGTTTCTTAGGCGTGCTTCACTTTGGAGAACCCTCCACCAGGAGTACGTCGAACCCACTGAAGAGGATTTCGAGAAATGGACGACTTCCGAGAAATCCGCCGAAGTCAACAACGTAAAGGCATTGAACGCTCTTCATTGTGCGTTGGACCCGAATGAGTTCAACAAGATATGCACATGTAAGAGTGCATATTAAATTTGGAACCATCTCATCGTTACCCATGAGGGAACGAATAAGGTAAAGCTTTCTACGTTATATGTTGCCGTGCAAAACTTCGATTTGTTTCATATGCAGGAAAATGAGAGCATTGCATCGATGTACGGATGCTTTACCGACATCACAAATGAATTGAAAGCCCTTGGCTAAACATACACCGAAGCTGAAAAGGTAAGGAAGATCATCATGGGAATGACCTCCAAGTGGTAAAGGAGAGCGATCACCATCGAGGAGGTCAATGATTTGAAGAATTACACAGTTGTGAATCTTATCGGGACTCTCATGTCTTATGAGGTAAGACGAGAGAACCGATTAAAGATTCGAGCTATGATAAATCCTTCGGAGGCCAAGAAGAAGGCTTTGGCATTCAACGCCAATTCATCATCCTCCGATAGCGAAGATTCGGAAGATGAGATGGATTTGGGCGAAATGGCCCAAATGGCGAAGAAGTTCCAACGCTTCTTTCGCAAAGGTAAATTTTCCTCCAACAAACGTTTTGAGTCTACTAATGCTACTTTCTCTCTTTGCTTTAAGTGCAATAAGCCAGGGCACATCAAGAGGGATTGCCCAATGCTAAAGAACAAAGAGAAGTGGAAAGCTCTGAAGTACCACAAGTCCAACAAGAACAAGAGAGACAAGAAGAAAGGACTTGTAGGTACATTCGATGACTCAAGTGAAGAATCATCAAGTGATTCCGATGATGAGAAGGGTGAGAGCGCTCACATGTGCTTCATGGCCCGAGAGGATCCACTCTCTGATGAGAGGGATTCCGACACGGATGAAACCGAGGTAACAATGGATGAACTTCGTATTGCTAATGAAGAATTATTTTCTAAATATCAATCTTTAATGCTTAGATACACTAGCTTAAAGAAATAAAATGTTAGCAAGTCATCCATTCCATGCATTATCAACAATGACACCATTGTTGATACTTTAACTCTTGAGAAAGCAAACTTAGTTTCTCAAAATGCCACTTTGAGAGATGAGGTGAATAACCTCAAATCTCAACTTGATCAAACACATCCCAAGGATAATAGTGATCTAGTCTCACGTCACACACAATTGGGTTTAGAGAATGATTCTCTTAAAATCCAAGTGCACGAGCTCAAAGCACGGGTGTCCACCTTGGATACCAACATTTCTTCTCTAAAGGAGAAATATGAGCTCATGTCCTCCTGTATTGTGAGATTCAATAAGGAAAAAGGACAATTGGACGATTTGCTAGCAAACCAATTTCCGGCCACATATCGTGTTGGTCTTGGGTTTGTGAATGCGAATGCATCCAATGCTCGCACCTCCTATAGTGGTGTCACTGTAGATTTTGTGAGGCCTTCCTCCGGTGCATCCACAAGTGGTGTCAAAGACACTATAGGTAGCATACCTAACAAGAAAGTCACCACTTCACCTTCTCTTCCTTTTGGCAAGAACCCCACTAAGGGTGGAAACCAAAAGCAAGGCCATGCTTACATATACACTAACATTCATCCACGTAGGAAACCTCCTACTTCACAAGTGGATAATCATGACACTTTTTATGCTCCACACCCACGGACACGTACAAAACCACACATGAGAAATACTCATGTACGTGCTCCTATACACCCGTATGCATATACGCATCATTCCTACATGTATGCTCATCCTCCACATGTCATGCATGATCCATATGCTTCATACAACATGCATGTTCCCAATCATACTTATCTCTCTCGTATGTCATATGCATATCCACCACCTCATGTTTATGCTAGAAACCATGTTCCTAAGAAGTATGCACCACATAGAAATTCAACAAGTATGCATGCAACTAGGAAAAGGACTCCCAAAACTTACACCATTTGGGGTCCTAAGAACACTAGCCTAAATGATAGGAATGCCTATGTTGATTCCTATTTTCATGACGTTATTAGGAATAGTAATTATGTTGGGAACCGGAAGTCCACTTGGACTTGGCTTCCAAATGGCTAATCCCCTTGGACCCAACAAACATTGGGTACTATGAGCTTATGGTATATTATATAGGTACCCAAGAGAAAGAAGAAGAGCAATAAAAGTCATATTAGCTCTAAAGGGAAATGATGGATTCTCGATAGTGGTTGCTCTAAACATATGACGGGAGATCCCTCATTGCACTCCGAAGTGATTAGCATCAAGGATGGTGCAACGGTCACTTTTGGAGGTAATCAAAAGGGAACCATCATTGGAGTAGGTATTGTTGGTAACCTTTCCAAACCCTTAATTACTAATGTTTATCTTGTTAGTGGTTTGTGTCACAATATCATTTCCATTAGTCAACTTTGTGACAAAGGTTACAAGGTTAACTTTGGAGAAGGATTGTGTACTATTGTTGATTGTGATTCAAATATTTTATTTTCCGGTATTAGGCGACGTAAAAATATTTATTATTTGAGCTTACCTAAAACCGTAGAACATTGCTTAGTTGCTAACACACGTGAACAACTATTATGGCATCGCCGTTTTGGTCATGTTCACTTCAATTACTTGTATAAGTTAGCTAAGCATGATCTAGTCAAAGGTTTTTCTAAAATTGCTTTTAATAAAAAAAACTTTTGCGATTCATGTCAAAGAGGTACACTTAGTAAATCATCTTTTAAGCTTAAAGAAGGGATTACTTCTAAGAGGCCCCTAGAACTTCTTCATCTAGATTTGTTTGGGCCAACTAGAATCGCTTCTTTAGGTAATGCTCATTATGGATTAGTTGTCGTAGACGACTTTTCTAGATTTACTTGGGTTTCATTCTTAACTAATAAGAATGAAGCTTATGAAGAGTTTACCAAATTTGCAAAGAAGATTCAGAATCTCTTAGGATCCACCATTATCACTATTCATAGTGATCATGGAGGAGAATTTGAGAATGAATCTTTTACTAAGTTTTGTGATGACACCGGGATATCTCATAATTTTTCCTTCCCTCGGGCACCACCACAAAATGGTGTTGTAGAGAGAAAGAATATGACTCTTATTGAGTATGCACGCACTATGCTCCATGATAGTCATCTTGGACTACAATTTTGGGCAGAGGCGGTGCACACGGCATGTTATGTGCTCAATAGGATACTAGTGAGACCCCGAACGAATAAAATTTGTTTTGAATTGTTTTATGACAAAAAGCCTCAAGTAAAATATTTTCGTGTTTTTGGTTCAAAATGTTTTATCAAGAACACTTTCGGTATTCTAAATAAATTTGAGCCAAGATTCGATGAAAGAATTTTTGTTGGATATTCCACACGTAGCAAAGCCTACCGGATATACAACAAAACTTCTTCAACGATTGAGGAGTCACTACACGTTTCATTTAATGGAGATTTTGATTTTCCTCGTGTTGATGATGATAGTGTAGATGTTTTGTGTGATCCTCTTAGTAATGTTAAGATTAATGATTCGATTGTTGATACTAACACTACTAACGAAATTGTTGAAGATGTTCCTAGTGATGCGGGTATACCCAAAGCTTATCCGACCGTTCGCAATCATCCCCATAACCAAATTATTGGAGATATTGGTGTGGGTGTTCGAACGAGGTCGAGGATTGAAGAATTCTCTCATTGCACATTTGTCTCTACCATTGAGCCAAAGAACATCCAAGAAGCTTGTGAGGATAGCTCTTGGATAGTGGCAATAGAAGAAGAACTAATGCAATTCGAGAGAAATGAAGTTTGGGAACTCGTTCCTCTTCCAAGTGGTCACCAAGTCATTGAAACCTAATGGATCTTCAAGAACAAGACGGATGAAAACGAGGTGATCACAAGGAACAAAGCAAGCTTAGTAGCTCAAGGCTACCGACAAGAGGAAGGTATTGATTTCGAAGAATCTTTTACCCCTAGCTAGATTAGAAGCTATTAGGTTGCTTTTATCTTTTGTATCCCATAAGAATTTTAAACTATTTCAAATGGATGTTAAAAGTGCATTTTTAAATGGGATTGTCAATAAAGAAGTATATGTTTCTCAACCTCCCGGTTTTATTCATGAAAAATTTTCAATCCATGTTTTCAAACTTAAGAAAGCGTTGTATGGGTTGAGACAAGCTCCTAGAGCTTAGTATGATCGACTCAAGACCTTTCTTTTGAATTTAGGTTTTAAAATGGGAGAAGTTGATTCTACACTCTTCATTAAAGATTATGAAAATGACATTCTCTTGATTCAAGTTTATATAGACGATATAATTTTTGGTTCTACTAACTTTAATCTTTGTCAAGAATTTTCTAAGTCAATGAAGGATGAATTCGAGATGAGCCACATGGGAAAACGCACTTATTTCCTTTGATTGCAAATTCGACAAATGGAGAATGGCACATTCATACATCAGACAAAGTACACATGGGAGCTTATAAAGCGATTCGGGATGGAATCGTCTTCGAGCAAAAGGACTCCCATGAGTACAACTACCCATCTGCACAAATATGAAAGTGAAAACGATGTAGACGTTCGTCTATATCGAGGTATGATCGATAGCTTACTTTACTTAACCGCTAGTAGGCCCGATATCATGTTTTCCGTATGCTTGTGTACTAGATATCAAGCTAGACCTAAGGAGTCACACTTGATTGCGGTTAAACGAATATTTCGTTATCTCAATCAATCTCTAGATTATGGGTTACTTTACCCTAAATCTAGCACATATGAGTTAATCTCATATAGTGATGCCGACTCTATCGGATGAAAGTTCGACAGGAAAAGTACTAGTGGCACTTGTCATTTTCTAGGAAATTCCCTAGTTTCTTGGTTTTCTAAGAAACAGAATTCGGTGTCATTGTCCACGACTGAAGCGGAATATATTACCGCTGGTCTTGCATGTGCACAAGTTCTTTGGATGAGACACACTCTTATGGACTATGGTGTTAACTGTGATACTTGTCCGATCATGGTTGATTACCAAAGTGCCATATGTCTTTTCAAGAATCCGGTACACCACTCCCGTACCAAACACATAGACATGAGACACCATTTTATAAATGATCATGTAGCTAAGAAGGACATCATCTTAGAGTACATTGAAACCCAAAACAAATTGCCGACATCTTCACAAAACCTCTTAAAGAAGATTCATTTGTGATGTTGCGTGGAGAATTAGGAATTATGGGTGAATCTGAAATCTAGAAGCTCAACAATCATGTTATAACATCTTTTGAGCTCATGTCATCATATTGTCTTTATTCTTTTGATATATGCTATATATGTGTTTAAGAAAGGAAATTGTGATTTATGTTATTTCATGATTTCTTTGAGATTGATCTTAGAGATTTATGTTTCAATTGATTTATCGTATTACATTGTTTTTATGATGAGTTTGTGATTAGAGTATATGTCCTAGGGTGAGTGTTCTTATTCTCTAGATTTGTATCTCACTGTGCATTTTTGGACCAGGACAGACAACTGTCTTTTCTTCGACAGTCGACTGCCCTACTCTATCTCCTCAGTCTGAGAATTTGTATCTTTCGCACAGACAACTGATGACTGTTTTCCAGTCGACTGTTATTTTAACAGGCGACTGAATTTTAGTCATCAGGTGACTGTTCTCTTTGTCGAAATTTTACAGTACTCGATGTCTTTTTGATGAAGTTTATTGATTCTCGGTCAGTCGACTGATGTGTATAGTACAGTCGACTGTCCATTGGACAGACGACTGTATGTTACTCAATAGTCGACTGTCTGTCATCCATAGCTTAATTCTTATCACTTCATCCAGTCGACTGACTTTTGTTCTTCAGTCGACTGTCTACTGTTGTGACGGTTCACTGCGTTGATCTGAGCCATCGATTCTTTGATCCAACGGCTCAGATTTATTCCCTCTTTCCTATATACTTCGAGACGGTTCTTTTCCCCACGAAGTTTCTCTCTCCTCTGATTGAACCGCTTCGACTTCCCGCTCTTTTCCTCAGCCGTCACCGTCGATCTCCTCCTCCCCGCAAGTCGATTGTTTCGTCGTTGCGTCTTCGTGTCTTCTCGACTTGGTTTGTCTTTCCTTCTCGAGTCTATCGTTCGATTTTTTATCCTTCGATTTCTTCGCCTGTCATTTATCTATCTTTCGATTGACTGACTCCATGGTACCCAAGACCAAGGCTAAGGGGAAGATCATGGGTTCTAAGAATCCTAGGGCTCCTATGAAACCTATAGCCAAGAACAAGAAGCCCTACAAAGCTCGTACCAAACAATCTGTTTCTCCCTCGCATTCTACTTAGCAGGGTTATTCTCCTTCAGCTTCTTCTTCCAATGCTCAGCCCCTGATCAAGCGTCAGCAGAAGCCCATTGGTGTTACCATCAATGAGCCTACTGCTGACGCTCCCCATCTGTCTGCTTCAGTTTCGAGTTCTAGAGACGAGTCTCCCGTAGTGCCCCTACTGATCCCATTGTTCCACTTTGCCGAGATGATCTTTGCTTGGCAAAATTCCACTCTCTCTTAGGGATCAAGCTTCTTAGGGAGCGGTACATCGTTTTTCCTGCCTTTACTGCTGAGAGACTTTCAGACATTCTTTCTGCTACCCACTTGGCCGATCTTTTTTGCTTCTCTCAGAGCGAGTCCCATCGAGCATATCCATTTCTGGTGAAGCTCTTCTATGCAAACCGCGTTCGTGGTGAGTATTCTACCACCGGTGTTCTTGACACCGTTGTTCAGGGAACCCACATCCAGATTACTCCCACTCTATTAGGGACCATTCTTAGGATTCCCTCTACCAGTTCTCTTCCTTCAGATATTTCCATCTCTGATATTGACGAGATTGACCAGTCTGTCCTTCGAGATTTGTTTCGTGAGATATCTTTAGCCCTGGATTCTGGTACCAGGTCATCTATGTTTTCGGCTAAAGGTTGGGCAGTTCACCTAGTGGTGAAGTCCAACATCCTGCCGAGGTATGGATCATTTGACCAGCCTTCCCATGATATTCTGAAGTGTATGTATACGATTTTCTCTGGGATGTCCGTGAGCTGGGCCGGTGTCCTCCTTGACAGGATGGACAATGCCGAGTTTACTTCTTCCTCATCTCACATTCCATACGGTGGTCTTTTGACTCTTGTCTTTCGACATTTTTGTGTTGATTTGTCTCGCTACGAGCCCATGCCTTTTGCTCCTCTCCTTGATGCTTCTGTGAAGTCGAAGTCCTCTTCAGCTCTGCAGTCTGTATCAAAGAAGAGGAAATCCACTTCATCTCCATCTTCCTCCACTGTTCCTCCAGCTGACCAGCCTTCCTCCTCAGCTCCTCCATCTCGTGATATTCTTTTTGAGATGGTCTCTGGACTTTACAGGTTGCTTTCCCTTTCCTTCCACCATCAGGAAATACCCTTCCCTGAGGATCTAAGACAGTTTGTTCCTCAGCCTCATGTGCTCCTCAGCCCATCGTCACTAATGTCGTTGTGCATCCTGGTGTAGCTTCTACTCAGGATGCTGCTGATGCTGCTGCTGTTGATACTTCTGACCCTCCTCCAGAGGATACTCTTGCTGTCACAGAGCCTGCTTCTCCTTCTGCAGCCCCTGGAGACGCTCACTCATAGTTGTGTGTTTGAGCTTGCATGATGGTTGTATTTTGATGTTTGATGAATTTTCTGTATGATGATGTACGATGGTATCATGATATTTTTTTTGGGATCATGATGTATGTATTTTTGTTGGACATGTTGATGTCCGTATGCCATGTACTCATCTTTGATATATATATATGATGTTGCTGTTTATTCTTGTGTCACACAGTGTATAATTGATAATCATATCTGTGTGCTGCTTGCGATATTGTCTCCATGAATGATTTATTCTCTAATGATGTGCTTGCGAGACAATATAGGATTTGATATTGGTTTATTCATGCTATCTCTGATGTGATGCATCCTTGAAACTATTTTTTCGTATATCTAAAATGTTGATATTGGACTTCAATTCCTCTATTCACATAAGTATATGATGTGCTTTTCTGAGTTTTTGATTCTCTATATCTTTATACTCCTAGATTGTTTTTAGTTAGTATTTAGCACGATTATTGTTGTTGTTATTTACTCCCACCTTTTTGGATAATGCCATAGGGGGAGAGAAATAAACATACAAGATTCATAATGAATGTGCTAAGTATGTTCTAACACTTTGAATCTAAGATTGCAGTTGCCTTAGATTCAGGGGGAGTAAGATTACAATGAATAGGGATTTTAATTCCTAGATTTCTTGAATTAAATTCATGCGTATCTTACTCATTTGCTTCAATTGATATGTAGATGCCCTATTATTTGTTGACTAACTTGATTGACATATATGTAGGGGGAGTAAGTTTTCATTACGCACAATTATTTATCCTTTTGTTTATGTTTGTTTGTCATCATCAAAAAGGGGGAGAATGTTGAGTATTGGACTTCTCCCTACTTGGTGTTAATGATGAGCAAACATAAATATTTGTGACTAATCCCCTATTTTGCAGTTAATCCATTGCCTAAGCTATTTATGAAGATCTACTAGCAATGGATGACTCTCAAAGTTCATTGAAGGCAAATGAAAATGGATTGAGTGATTGTAGATGTTGATTGAAGCTCCATGAAGACTTCAAGCTCATGCAATGGATAGAAGAGAGATTTCGTGAATGTAAATTTCTTTTATCTCTTCTAGTATGTAGCTTAGAAGTAGAACTTTGATGGAGCACTCACACACATCTTCATTTCAGTCTTAGGACATCATAAGATCATTTGTCCTTTGACCCCAATTCATTTCTTTAGTGATTGTGCTTGGATTGTTTATAACAGTCGACTGCTGAACATTTTACAGTCGTATGTCTCAAAAACAGTCGACTGTGTTTTGTTCTACAGTTGCCTGTTATGCACAAACTTTTGCATTCTAGTTTTGGGCCTCTCTATTTATTTCGCACAGGCAACTGATGAACGATTCACAGGTGCCTGTCCTAGTGACAGTCGACTGTGTTTCGTAAATCAATCGCATGTCTATCCTTCTGCCCAAACATTGTTGATCTGACTTTTACAGCCAGTCGACATATGTTGAATATACAGTCGACTGTCCCTTGGATCAGTCGACTGTGTATGCTGCAACAGTCGTCTGTCTATGAGCCAATTTATTGACTCAGCTCTCTGGAAATTCTCAGGGTATATGACAGTCGTCTATATAAGGATTTACAGTCGACTGTTCTGATTAACAGTGGATTGTATTATCTTCATCAGTCGCCTGTCCTGTTATCTGACAGGATTTCCAGATTTCTTCAACTTACCATTCTTTCGGCCAGTCGCCTATTGAAGGATTTATAGTCGCCTGTTGATTCAACAGTCGACTGTCTTTGCTTCATCAATTGTCTGTCCACATGGTAAGTTACAGTTATGAATTCTTACCTACCCATGCTGACTGTGCAACAGTCGATTGTAATTTCTTTAACAGTCGACTGTTGCGAGTACAGTTTCTATCTGTTGAGAATTTTCTCACGGATTCCAAAAGGGTTTTTGCCTAAACTGTTTTGTGGATTTGAGAAACATATAAATGGGGCTTCTATTGTTCCATTGAGAAGTTACCTAAGCTATTGCAAAATCTCTTAAGCTTTCATTTCTAAAAGTTCAAAGCTCTCAAATCCAAAGCCCTAAGAATTCCAAATCTTTGATCTCTTGCTCTCCAACCTAGAACCAAAGAGTGATCCTCTAGGTATTTGGTGCAGTCAAGAGAAAGGGCTTTCTCCTCTCTTCTAAGAGAGATTACAACACACATCACACTTCTCCTTCAAGTTCTACTTCAAGGCATATGTGATTGTAAGTGTTACTTTCATAATTTCATTACTTTCGTAATTTGAATTTGCTCTCAGGTTGTGAGAGCGGTTTTGCTTGCTCCCAAGTTGTGGAAGTCAAGGACATCGATTGTATTCGATTTCACTTGTAGGGTTGCTACAAGTGGGTTTTAAGAAAACCTCAAGTTAGGGTTCTAACTTGAGTATCCGGAGGTATTCGGGTGGAAGGGACGTAGGATTACCGGGAACAAGTCGGGAAGTGACTTGGGTAATCCGAACCCTAGAAACATAATTGTGTTTGCATTTGTTTCTTATTTGGGTTTAATTCTAATTCTGCACTATATTGTTGGTTAGCATTTTAATTTGGTGTAACTTTCGTTTTAAATTGCTTAAACACTATTCAACCACCCTTCTAGTGTTTTCTCCATAGACATGATCCTTACACAAATGTCTTTATATTCTACACTAAGCTGTTGAGAGATGGGTATGCCCTCGAGGCAATTTATCCATTGTTATGTGTACAAACATCTTGTTCGAAATAACAGTCGGCTGTTTGGTAAGAATTTACGTAAGTAAATAATAATGAAATCATCATTAGAACTTAAGTAAAGTCTTGAGACTTAATGCTAGGTCAAACATGTATCAAGATGGAAATCTCGATCATGGAGAAGTGTTTGACCGATTATAGCATAAGTCTAAAACCGTTCGTGGTCGTAGATGTTTTGAGAAAAGGATATCGATACATCGGATATACCATTGTGTCTTTGTCTTCACCATGGAGTGGTGACGATGATCTCATGATCGTTTGACTTGGCAAAGTCGAAGACGATACACATGTTCTCATTGGAGAATGAGTTCACTGAATGACCCAACGAGGTTTATCATATGGTTAAACATTGACCAATCTGTCAATGATAACTCTCAGGGATGATAGGCAAGTTGGTCCATTGACTTGAGGTCATTGTATGAACCTGTACGTGAATGGTGTCACTTAGATCACTAATCTTGCCTTGGGGCAAGCCCCGTTGAAAGGTCTTTGGTTGGGTGACACTTGAAGCGTGCGAGAAGAGTAATGACCAAGAAAGGATTCACCTCTCCCATTCATGGGGAGTTAGTGTTGCACGTGTTTGTTAGATCTTTAGTAAAAACTCTGGCCATAGTATGTTGGAAGAAGTCCAATATTGTTTGACTAAAGATCGATGGAGACTAACAGGCTTCGAGCTATTGGGGTTGACAGTTGACCATACCCTAGGCTTGACTCAGCGGCATAGTTTTGACAAAGGGACTAAAACTGCGGTATTCATCACGGACACAGTCAGGGTGGTCCCGAAAATACTCATGTCGGTGAGTTAACCACATAATTATGATACCAAAACAGGGACAACACCTACTGTTCGGGGTCACTGCTGTCTGGGGTTTCGAGCCCCACCTGTAGTAGGGTCAGGCTGTAGGGTCTCACACAGAGTGAGACCTTCGTCTAATAATAGGTAGATATTAGGGAGATTATACATCGAATGTATGGGAATTTATTGTATCGCAAATATTTTGCGATATAAGCTTTAGAATATTAAGGATATAGGAATATTGCATATGATACAAAAGTTTTTGAATTTGTTGTAAAATATTTACAAGCATATTTTATAAAGAATGAATACATGAGATGTGTACATGTATAACAGGAATATTCCGATCTAAACCCATGTTCAAATGGTGTCCAAAATGGACTCCAAACGAGGACGATAGCGCCATAATAAGCCAAAAAGGCCCAAATAGGGCATTGCGGGTCAGGCGCACCCGTTGCGGGTTAGCACGCCAGACCCACGGGCTAGACCCGCTCCCGCTTAGGCGGGCACGTGCACCCCGCGTGGTGCACGTGCCCACCGGGCAGGTGAGCGGGCGCCCACACCCGCGGGCGTCCGGGCCCGCCGAGTGTGCAGGTGGGACCCGCCCGCCTATTGCGGGTGGGTACCCCAATCGCCCATAGTTTGGGCGGTGGGGACCATCCCGTGGGCCCCACCACATAGGGTTTCGAACCCTATGTGGCTGAATTTTGGGCAGCTACTGTTCTTTGCGAAAGTACATGATTTTGGGCTTTCTTTGGACGATCATTTGAAGGACAAACGGACTCAGAATGGAGCGTCGTTTTTTCCTACGTGTTCACCATTCAACCCTCTTCATAACGATGTATGACATCATTCTTGGAGCTCTACGGTGAGGGAGGAAAAATTCATTGAAATTTGGCCTTCATGAAGTTTAAACTTAAAGTTAATTTTCTCCTCCAAACCTTTAGTCCCACATCAGAAATTAAGAAACGAGGAGAGGTTAGCCGCCTATATAAATAGGGGGCCTACCCCCTCATTGAAACTTGCACCAAGCTTCAGATCTGAGTAGCTTCATTAAACGTGAGCAAGCCCGGATCTAAGCTTAAGAAAATATTCCCTCTTTCTCAATAATTCTTCATTGCTCCTTATCGGGCTCTAGCAAAGCTACGAAGGAGTTAGGAACGGATCCGAAGTCTTGACGTAGGATCCACTCAAGGTGAAACTTTCTGGAGCACGTGGTTGACTCGGTGACAAGGGTGTTGCTCGCCTCGGGACGCAGTTCAGTTCGGGACACGGTTTGGCTCGATACGTGGTTTAGCTCGAAAGAAGCGACTCAGCCCCATCACGGGACATTGCTTCGGAGATAAAGAAATGTTGCTTAAAACGACGCTTCATATTCTGCGAAAACGAAGTGATCAAAGATATGTAGTTTAATTTACATGTGTTTATAATTGAAATAGTTAGATAGATCAATCTGTAGGGGTTGTTCGGACCCAACCCCGTGATAGTAGACAATCTGGCTAGGGTTTATTCTTTAGGGCTTTCTTGAAATTGTTTTAAGATATGTTTTTCACTGCTATTATGTTTTCGTGGTCCGCCCGACTTAGGCTGGACGTTGATTTTATAACCATAAAGACTCAGAAAAACCTTCATAATCTTCCTATTCAATTCTTCTAATTCATTATTCTTACTAGCCAATTATATATTTTTTCCTTAATCTTTTCTAAATTAATATTAGAAGAAATAGTATACAATCTTTATGTGTTTTCTTAAGAGTAAGAAGTTCTCTTAGTTTGATCTCATACTTGGCATAAAGCTTGTGACGTTCTCCCTTCCAATCACACTGATAATCACTACTATCACTAGAACTAGAGTATGAATTATAACATTTTACCTCTTTGTCATCCCTGGCCATGAAGCACATGTATGCCCTCTCTTCTTTTTCTTCTTCAGATGAGGATGATGATGAAGGTTCGGAGCTTTCATCCTTGTCACTCCTATCCCATGCAGCAAAAGCCTTCATCTTTGGCTTTTGTACTTCTTCTTGTCATATTCTTTTTTTTTGCTAGTGGGCAATCTCTCTTTAAATTCCCTAGCTTATTGCATTCAAAACAAATAGGATCTTTAGATAAATTATGTTTTCAGTTCCAAAACTTACGTGCCTTGAGGATCTTTCAGAAACCTTTGGAAATGAGAACTGGTTACTCTTCGATCTCATCTCCAGACTTCTTCATTTCTGTTGTGGCTTTGAGGGCAATGTTCTTCTTATTCTTAGCATCATCCTTATCTTTTCTTTGTTGGAGATGATTCTTACATGCCGTGAGATTTGCGATCAATTCTTCCAATGTGAGCTTGAAGGTGTCATTTCCTTCCTCTATGGATGTGGCCTTTCTTTCCCACTAAGGTGTGATATATTCAAGTATCTTGATCATATGGTCTTCTTGGGTGTAATTCTTGATAAGACTTGCAAGAGTATTGATTATCTCAGTGAAGTAGGTGAACATATTCAAAATTTGTTCTCCCAGCTTCATTTCAAAGTTATCATACCTGCTTACATTAAGAGCAAATTTTGAAGATTTAACTTTAGAATTACCTTCATACATTACCTATCGGATTTTCCAAATTTCATGAGCGGAGGGTGCACGAGCTACTCGGTTGACTTCAGTGTTGTTGAGAGCACAAAGAAATGTGTTCATCACCTTGAAGCTCAATGCATCTTTCTCTTTCTTGGCCTTGGTTCATTCATTTGGTGGCTTCGTTGGCTCTACATTTTATTCTCCACCATCGTCCATATGTCATAGGAGATGGACTTAAAATAGATGTGGATGCAATTCATTCAAGTCTCATAGTTTGATGCAGTGAGAGGTGGACAATTTGTAGATTGGCCTTCGGGGTACATGTCATTGTTGTTCGTTGATGCCATCCTTTAACTTGGATCCGATACTAAATGTTAGGATCTTCCATGAGGATGATAAGTAGACACTAGATGGGAATTCTTATACACTAATCACACTCCCTCTTGTGTCTACTTATCATCCTCAGGAAAGATCCCAATATGTGGTATCAGAGAAAATGTACTTCAAGCTGAACGTGATACTAGTGTTCCTAACAAGAGATGTACTTTGGTCCAGATACCCAAGTCCCACTTGGCTTCCCGTATCTTACTCCAGCCACCCGAGTCTAACTTGGTTAAATCCACTATTTTCCAAATAGTACAGTTACAAAAACCACCTCTTCTCAAGATGTATTTCTTACAATCAATCTCTTTCTAAGAGATAAACAACTCACCACCTCAACACTTCGATGATTTTCACTTACTCTTTTGAGAATGAATACACTTTTACATCTAACTTTGACTTGAAAGCTGTAACGATCGCTTTTCGATCGCGTGTTTTCGTGCGCGTACTTTCTTTTTCGTACGCGTATTTTTTCGTTGCCTTCTTTTGTATCCCAAACACGTGATTTTATATATCGTTGTGACCCTCGAAAAGAGTAGTTATTTGTGGAATTTTTTATGAACGTCATTTCACGGGTCGTTCTCCCACTAAACAGCTTTGTTTAAAGGGGTGTCGTAACTTTAGACTTCGACGTTTGACCTTTTTATTTTTAGTTCCGTTTTTCGTTAACCTAGCTCGTGACCGATCATCTTAGTCTCGATCCTCTCATCCAAACGGTCGTCCCGATATTTTCTTAGATTTATCGGACACCGTTAGGTTGACCCTTCACCCTAATCATCTTTAATCTGTAATTAGCCCTAGACTTATCCTTAATTCAAATTCAAATTAAATCATCTAATCAAATCACTTAGGAATCCTACGTATCATCAAATATATTTCCTAGTCTATTTGCACCCTAAATCTACCCTCTCCTCCTCACACACACTCTCTCTAATTACCCCTTAGTGCACCCCTTTCTACCTATATATAGCAACTTTCCCTATGTTGAAACGTTACCCATCCCCTAGGGTTTCCCTATCACGCAAGCCAACCCAATGCAGCCGCCAACCCATCAGCCCATATACGCAATCCCCCTATAGCCCGCGACCACCCTATCTTCCCCTTGCTCCGGCCAAGCTTCTCCACCCAAACCCCACAACTTCTGGCCATCACCCTCCACCTGCGCAACCTCCCTCCATCCCTCAAAACTATCTCCAGTAGCCCCATAGACAACCACAATCCCCTCCTTGCACAGCCCAGTGACGGCAGGCTGCATCATCTCGCCGGATCCGCACACAGCACCCCGGCAACCCCTCTCTCCCCCATTGATTCCGGCGCTCTTCCCCGGCCACTCAGGCCGATATCCCCAGCCGCGAGCCCCTTGACTGCAGCCTCAGGATGCGTGCAAGCCCCACCGGCCAGCAGCCCCATCTTCCTTGGTACCCTGTCGTTCATCCTCCCCATGCGCGCCTCCCCGCGTCGTTCACATGATGTCTTGCTGATCCATGGCCGTCTTCACCACAAGCCGACGTTGTTACCATACATGCCGCTGGAATCCAATCCCTGACGTCGCTACCTGACGTCAGTGTAGCTCTCACGTCGTGTTGATGTAAACCCCTGATCTGTAGGAACCCAAACATCGCATGTTTAAACAAGATAAAAATCGTAATTTTATTGCTTTGGTTAAATCACTAATTGAAGTTAATAATATGGGACTGTAGGTTGGAATTGTGGTTTGAGCACATAGGAGATTCTGGACCACCGTTGAACTAAGATTACGACGTTATTTTCAGGCAAGTGAAACTTGCTCAGTTGATTGTTAGGTCATGTTAAGGCCATTCTGTGATTTTTGTGTAAAAGAGGCTAGGCGATGAAATGATAGTCGCCTAGACACCATACTTGATCTAGCTTGACAACGAAGCTAGATTGGACATCCATACTTGATCTAGCTTGACAACGAAGCTAAATCCGACACCCTTGCTATGTCATTTCATGCATGTCACATGTCACGTTTTATTTCGATAAACTGTACGCATTCAATAACTGCTATCATACTATCATGTTGCATATCACATGCCATCTCATGTATTGAATGTCTTGTCATGAATGTGTAGAACACGCTACAAATGAAATGTAAGCTACGGCGAGTAGGATTCTGACTCCTATAGCATGTAATGAGGCTAAGTGCACCCCTATGCCAAATAAAGAACAATTCCTGGCTCGTGTTCCAGAAGCATGAAATGTAAGCTGCGGAGAGTAGGATTCTGACTCCTATATCATGAATGAGGCTAGGTCAACCATATGCCATAAACACTTCCTGGCTCGTGATCTAGAAGGTGAGTGCCAGTTCATACACACGTGGAGGGATTGGGTTAAGCGATCACTTAGCGTAGAAGTGTGCACGTACAGCAACTTCAGCTGAAAGTCGTAAACCCTATGCACATCGTGAATGCATGTTTTTCGTGAAATCATGAAATCGTGAATATTTTTTAGTAGCTCTTGCTACGACGTGTCATGCATTGCAAAATATCATGTTCATATTTTAATTGCTGCCTTCATGATATAATATGCCATGTAATCATATTTAAACTGCTAGTTGCATTCATCCTATAACGGCCATTACTTTTATGTTTCCTTGCACAAAAGTCTCCTCTTCCCCTTTTGGAGATTTTTGCTGACATGTGCCCCTTTCTCTTTGGGTGTCACATGTCAGGCTTTGAGTCTGAGGTAGTTGCTGAGGGCTACCAGGTTGCTGACGTCATGCTTGAGGCTTTTGCTGACATCCAGTTCGGGGTTACCGGAGACCAGTCTTAGTCTCAGCAGGAGGTTTTCTTAGTTGCTGTTGTTTCACCTAGTTGTTGCTGCTAGTTTTCGATGCGTAGCACTTCTTCTTGTTTTAGTTTCGGCCATGCTTGGGCCTTCTTTTTGGACTCATGTTCTCTTTTATGACGTTATCCATGGATGTTTGGAATAATGAAATGGATGTTTTGAATCTTGGTTATTTTATTGCCTGCGTTCACATTATTATTGTTGTTTCATTGTAATGCAAGAATCTGCGAATGGATGAACACACGACGATTATCAGACTGCAGCTTCACAACTTCAAGTCTGAGCGGATCTCTTCGCGTCTCGCCTTCCATACTTGAGAAGCGGGGCGTGACAAAAGCCTTGTGTAGATGTGATGGCTATAATGTTGATCTTCAATAGATGATGAAAATGGAAATCTTTGGGAGATCAAAATATTTGGCCAAAGGATTTAATAAATCTTTATAACATAGGCCAAAGAAACCTTGATGGCTTTTGGGAGAGCATTTGAAATACTTTTTTAACTTAATTTTTGCTCATGAAATTATCTTAAAAAATTTTCAAAAGCCTCAGCAATCCCAACATATTTATGGGTGAAAATCCATTAAAACATATTCCAAAACACCCTTCCAACGAACTGAAAAGCATCTTTTCGTCAATCGTAGAACTATTTTTTCCGTCCGTTGGGCTGTCAGTAGTCGACTACTGTACAAATGATAGTTAACTATCTAAACAGCTATAGTTGACTCCCAAAACTAGTGTAGTTGACTATTTCATAGGACATGGATTTCTTAATGAAAAGTAGTCGACTCCAATTCAAGAAGTAGTCGATAATCAACAGATACATTGGATATGACATGAAAAATCTTTTAAATTTTTTTAAAAACATTTTTAAAATCATTTTAAAGGTGTTCATATATGTGTGTAAGCTTCCAGCAAGGGCTTAATAAGCTAAGACAAAAGAAAGAAAAATACATTAATTATATTTTTACAATGAAGACCGTTTGATGCATTCTTGCTTCCCAAGCTCTTTGTCTCGCTCCAATTGATCTATAGCCTTATTTAGCTCATCACCAGTACCTTAAGTACTTCATTTGATTTTTATTAAGCTCCTACACTTAAAGATATTAGATGCAACATTTGTTCATCATCAAAACCACATGTGATGAGACTCAATATCTTTACAGTCACATGCATGAGCAGCAAGGAAAAGGAACACTTGAGAGAAAATCAGGGATATAAGGGGGCACTGAGTGCAATTATGCAGCGGAAGTAAGAAGGCAGTAAGCAATAAATCAGATAGCAACAATGCAGGGGAGCAAGGGAAGCAACCGAGAGCTTGCAAGAAAACATGGGAACATGCCATAAGAAACAAATAGGGGAACCACAGAACAACAACATCAATGGCACCAATATACAATTATAATACTTAGCTATCATCATTATAACATGAATAGAATTAACAATTAAGATCCCACAACTTCATCATAACCTAAGAATGACTGAGTTTATCAAGGCCTTAAATTGTAGTTCAAGAGATCTATAGTTCACCGAAGAAGAAGGATGAAATAAGACGTTACTGGAGATGGCAAGTTGATGAGGTGGGGATGGAGGTGATAGTGACAGGAGAACAAAAGGGTTGGGTTGATTTTTGTAAGAGTGTGTCAGGACAGGTGTCGATGGATGGGATGCTTAACATGACATGGTCACGGTTAGCTAAGCTCGCAACAAATAATTCTCTAATAAAAATTTACAGCAAAAATATCCAAGAGAGTTAAAAACACATTCACAAATATGAACAAGTATAGAAAATTCGAACCACAAAGAACAATTGCAAATATAATTATTTTATACTGGTTCAGTCAATCTCTCAACCTACGTCTAGTCCTCAAGTCAATACCACTTGAGATTTCCACTGTAACTTCCCAACCCGGAAGAATAGTACAACCTTGCTAATTGGGAAGCAAACCTTGCTAATAGTAAAATCTGACATCAGAATAGTACAACCTTGCTACTTGGGAAGCAAACCTTGCCAATAGTAAAATCTGACATCAATAAAAATGAGATCGTCAACCCTCTCGAGCCTGAGAATAAGGCACCACCTCAACAAACCCGAGGCAAACTCCTCTTACCGAGGTAAACCTTTGTAGAGCAAATTACAAGAATTCATAAGCCTTGAAGATAAAGCACATATACTTATAGTGTGGCTATGGGAATTGGGTTTCTATTCTATAGGATAGATCTCTTGGAAGAATAGAAACAAAGATCAAGAAGATAGAAAATGAGAGACTTGAGCTTAAGGGCAATATATGGTATTTCTTTTCTTTTTCTTTTTTCTTTTCATGTATTTTTCATCTATCGTGCATAATAAAAATTGCTGAGAGTTTATCAATATATAGGCATGAGAACCCACAAAAGAGAATCCCTAAAATGCCCTAATAATGGCTAGTTGTGGAAATTGTGTTATGTGCAACAACTAGTTAATTAGTTGACTAGAGAACAACAATTAGTCAACTAATGGTTATTAGTTGACTAGTAGTTGTTTATTGGTCGACTAAGCAGTTAGCCAGAAGTCCGCCAGTTTTTCACCAAGAATTAGTTGATTAGTCATATATCATTGATCTATTAATAAGCTGATTAGTTGACTAGCTAGTCTTCTCTGATCGACTAATCAGTCAAGTCAGAGAATTGCTTAAGTCTCTATTTGTAGTAGTCCACTGGAGTTTAAATGTTAGTCAACTAATGCTTTGATCAGTTGTTTAGCAAGTCTTCCCTGGTCATCTAATCTAATGTTGCAAAACTAGTTATTTACAAACTTCTAATAGTTGACTAGTGTTATGTCGTTGGTCGACTAATCTGATATAAATGTATATTTGACCTATGGAGCCTAAGGGGTCTGATTAGAATTAATCCCTATTAATTCTATGTTAATTCTTAAGGTTTCATATTGTGTGTGTGTGTGACATTTTCAAGGCTTTAACAGTGACTTCTAAGACAAGAATAAAAACAATACATCAAATTACATTTTGCCTTGTTTTTCCTCTGATGTAAACCTGGATCTTCATCTTCCTGTCATATAAGTCTACAAGTCATCTTGTTGCCTTGGATTCACACCATCACGTAGACTTGTCAAATTTGTG
The DNA here is from genome assembly GCA_030789695.1 of Scilla litardierei. Classification (NCBI taxonomy): domain Eukaryota; kingdom Viridiplantae; phylum Streptophyta; class Magnoliopsida; order Asparagales; family Asparagaceae; genus Scilla; species Scilla litardierei. The sequence goes on along the minus strand of CM061142.1, from coordinate 313,878,837 downwards.
ATATGGTTTTGTCATCCATGCTTGAGCTATCAATGCTTGGTCATATTTGTCCTGAAACAATATTAATAATTTGTACAAATATATTAGTCTAAGTATTATGTTTGCTCAGCATCAAAAATATATTGGGGGAATCCAAAACCAAACAGAGATGATATCAGATAGATGAGTGATGGAGATGAAGTGTAGTGTGAATGTGTATTCATAGGGTTATTATTGTTCTTAATGAGGGGGTGTGTTAATGTTGAGTATTGGATCCCCCACTTTGGTTTCGATGATGAACAAACATAATTAATTGTGACTAACCCCTGTTTTGTAGTTAATTAAAACGTCATTGATTTTAGAGTAAAGTATTATCAAAAGCTACGATGATGTGAAGTGCTGACATGAGGAAATCAAGAGATGAACTCAAAGATTCAAATAGAAGTCTTCAAGGATTTCAATAGAAAGTGAAGGAGTTTAATATGTAATATTTTCAATTCTTTACTTCTTTATTGAATTATAATGTTAAGCCTTGAATAGTCTTACTAGAAGCACTTACTTGTCACACACAACACTTAAGATCATTCATGTGTTGATCCCATAGGGTTAGATATGCATTCAGCTCAAATTTGGGCTTTCAGCCTCTAACCAGAAATCTAGTGTATGTATTCCAGACGTCTACCGTGCATGTTTTAGGATGCCCTAGAAACCCTATTAGAACAGACATCTGATAGTGGCTTTACAAACGTTTGCATAATTGGATATACGTTTGGTAGATCTTCTACATATGTATGGTATTTTTAGTCAGGATTTCAAGTAACTTCATTTCCTCTATCCCTACTGTTAAGACGTCTGTAGATTTCTTGACAGATGCCTGAACAATCACCCAGACGTTTGGTACCCCTCCTTTAGACGTCTGGTATTTTTTGCCAAAAATTCTAGTATGTCATTTTCCCTTGGCTTGACTATTAACACGTCTGATCCTTATTGCCAGACGTCTGAACAATATCACAGACATCTGGGAACCCTTCAGCAGGCATTTGTCGGCTAGCCGTAAGATTGCATTGCCGTGTCAGTATAGTACTCCAGCTGCCTAGTAGGACTTCTCCAGTCGACTAGTAACTCGGATTTCTGCCCATTACATGACGTTTTAAAAATTTATTGCTGAAGATTTGTTGAGGGATTTTTGGGTCCTATTAATAGGGACTTGTTGCATACAATTGAGAACTTCTTGAATACTCTTAGAACTAAACCAAACTTATTGAAGTGCATTCACATCTCCCTCAAGCATTCAAAGCTTCATCTTCTACACTTTTCCTCAATCATTAAAGCTCCCACTTCAACCATTCATTGCTTCATTCTTGGACAAGTGGTAAGTGCTCCCTACTCTCATTTTATAGCACTACACACACCCCTAGCCTTCACTTCTAAGTAAGATCAGTCTGGGAATATGATTGCGTATTTCAAATGTCATATTTCATTTCTATTGTATACTCCTCTTGTACTGAGTATTACTCTCGGTTTGTGAGAGTGGACCATTCCCATGTTGTGGAAAGTGGTGATTAAAGTGTATTGGATTTACTCTTATCGGGATTTGGTAAGATGGTATTAGTGGATTACTAATCACAAGCGAGATTTGTTAGCGGGTTGCTGGAGTAGGATTCCAGGGAGTCGGTATTTGACTCATGGGAATCTGAACTAGGGTACATACTCTGTTTGCGTTTACTTTTATGTGTTGTTGTCTCTCTTATTTCATTTCCGCATTATTGGTTACATTGGGATTTTTAATTAGGCGTAATTTCATATTTATTTCATAACACACTATTCACCCCCCTATTTAGTGTTTTCCCATAGTTTCACGTCCTACAATTGGTATCGAAGCGCAAGATACTAACTATGGCAACCACAAACAAAACAACCGCAATGGAGCTTCTATGGTGGCTGAAGACCAATCAACCATTCGACCCCCTCTCTTCAACGGGTCGAACTACAGATATTGGAATGCTCGTATGATTATCTTCCTCAAGAGCATATCTCTATGGTGAACAGTCGAGAAGGAGTACATACAACCCCTTGAAGAAGACTTCACCAAGTGGACCCCCATTCAAGTGCAAGCGGAGATGAACAATGCTAAAGCGATGAACTCGCTATGTGCATTGGATGCGACGGAGTTCAACAAGGTGTCAAACTGCACGTCCGCATATCAAATATGAAGCCACCTCCAAGTCACACACGAAGGGACTACTCAGGTGAAACTATCTAAACTCCATGTTTGCATACAACGTTTTGAGATGTTCCAAATGCAGGAAAAAGAGAAGATCTCGATCATGTATGCTAGGTTCACTGATATTGTAAACGACTTGAAAGCACTTGGAAAGATGTACACCCAAGTCGAGAAAGTAAGGAAGCTTATCATGGCTGTCACTTCGAAATAGGAGAAGACGACGATGGCCATCGAGCAAGGCAACGACATGAGCATATACACCGTGAAAAACTTCATTGGCAAACTCATGGCATATGCAGTAAGGAAAGATGATAGAGAACAAAGGGAAGCACTTAGAGCATGATCCGAGCAAAATAAAGCTATCTCTTTCAAAGCCTCAATAGATAATGAGGAATCCGAAGAAGAGACGGACATGGAGTCCATGGCGCTTATGACACGGAAGTTACAAAATTTCTTCGTAAAGGTAACTTCAAAGCCAATGGTAAATTTAATTCTTCTAATACATCCACTCTTTGTTATAAATGCAACATGCCAGGGCACATCAAGAAGGATTGACACATGCTAAATAGCAAGGAGAAGTGGAATGCTCCCAAATACAAGAAGGCAGACAAGTATAAGGAGAACAAGAAGAAAATGGTTTGGTTGGAACTTGGGGTGACTCGAGCAACGATTCAAATAGTGAGGAATCGGATAAGGAAAATAGTGAAGTGGCACATATGTGCTTTATAACACGAGAGGATGCTTCTAGGGACGTCATGAGGGATGACTCTAGCGAAAGTGATAATGACACTGATGAGGTAACCATGGATGATTTGTGTTTAGCTAATGAGCAATTATTTGATAGATCTAAAAAATTGTTCAATTCATACATGGATGCTAAAGATAGGTTAGCTAGTCTCATTACTTCATCTATGTCTATCACACCGCATGTTGACACCACAATTGGCACACTTGGCAAGGAGAAAGCTACTTTGCTTTCTCAAAATGACGCATTGAGAAATGAGGTTGTATTCCTCAAATCTCAATTGGATGGAATCCATGTCGTTAATTGTGATGATGATGAGATTGAATCTCTTCGCTCACAAAACACACTTTTAGGAATAGAGAACTTAGCTATCAAATCCCTAGTGCATGAGCTCACTTGACGTGTATCCACCTTAGATACTAATATTTCTTCTCTCACAAAAAACAATGAGCTCATGTCTGCCAATGTTGATAAATTCAACAAAGATAAGGACAAGTTAGAACCTTTGCAAGAAAACCAACTTCCCACTAACCACCGTGGTGATTTGGTTATTCTAAGGCAAATGCTACAAACTCATGCACCACCTATAGTGGAGTAACTATAGATTTTGTGAGGCCGTCCTCTGGCGCATCTACGAGTGGAGCCCATAACCTCTTGGTTAGTTCTTTTACCAAGAAAAGCTCCATTCCGACACCACCCTCTTTCGAAAAGAAACCCACAAAGGGTGGAGCTCCAAAGAAGGGTCATGCTTACATGTACACAAGCACACACCCATGTAGGAGAGCACCTATGCATCATGTTCCTACATATGATGATTTTTATGCACCACATCCTTGAACACGTATGAACACTCACATGAGACACCCTCATGTTCGCACACATGCATATGCTTATGCACAACCACCACATACACATGCATGCACCTCCACTTTTCCATATGTTCTACATTCTTATGCAACAAATGCTTATGCACACCATGCTCGCATACACCGTGCAATACCTCATGCCAACTATCATGCACACCCACATCACTATTACTCTCATTATGCACATCACATGTGTATGCACTAACACATTCACCTCTTACACATCCTCCTGCTTATTGTTCAAATATCATCCACAAATATAAGATTGTTCAAATATCATTTTCACAAAAATAAGTGAAAATAATAAAACTAAGAATATGCAAGTGCAAGTGAGGTTTAATCATCATCATCGTATTCCTCTTCGGCCTCAACCTCGTCATTGTCCTCTTCTGCCTCATCCCCATCGTAGTCCTCTTCCGCCTCATCCTCATCTTGCTCGTAGTCTTCGAACTCGGAATCATCAAAGAAATCATTGAGTTCATTTGTCGGACTAACGGGAAGAGGCTCCGGTTGAAAGTCTTCTTGTATGATATCATCAACATCAATCGTGTCTTCATCTCCGACAAAATTCTCGATGTGGCTCCAATCCACTCGGCTCCTAGCTTTGGTTTTAATAGCAACCCACCAATCCTTATGATCTTTTCTCTTAGACACATATGGGAGGTAGTACACTTGTTCAGCCAGCTCTGCAAGGATAAAAGGATCGTCTTTGTAGGCTCTGATTTTGTGTTTGATTTGAACCATACCATTTTTTGGATGCACATGCATACCTCTGTGAGTGTTGAACCAATAGCACTTGAAGAGTACAACCTTATTATTTAGCCCCAGGTATGACAACTCCTAAATTTCCTCCAATATTCCATAGTAGTCGATTTGGTCATCATCACTATACGCATTGCCTCTGACGCACACTCCACTGTTGTAAGTGCTTTTTTTACCATCACCCTGAGTCGTGTCAAAGTAGTAACCGTTCACGGAATACCCCTTATATCGTTTGATTTCCATCGCAGGACGTTTTGACAAGTATTGCAGGCTTTCGTCTATGGTATCATCGTTCTCCTTCACCTATACAACATGATCAATACAAATAAATCATACAACTAAGACAATTAAAGCATACATATATAAATTCAATGCGATAACTTACAAGCGCCTCAAACCATTTCACAAAGTTTTTGTTGGAATCTAAACAACGTTTATGAGGAGTAGCCGTAGGCATGAGTTCCTCTAGAAACAAATGATACCGCATAGGAAAAATAGTTAAACACTTAGTTTAAAGATATAGATGTACAAACTAAATTTATTATGAATTAACTCACTGTATGTATTCTTTAACTTCCGGTGTGTTGTTAAGTACACACAAATGCGCCGCATGGTGCTCTGAAGGTTCTGCCCAATATTTAGTTCTTATCGGATAATTTCCCCACCCATGGTATCTGAATATAGCCAACCGACCATCAACCTTGATTTCTCTACCATCGTCGTGTCGTTCTTTCTTCTTCGCCTTGTTCGAAATACATGTGACAAAATGTGGATACCTCCTGTACTAAGTATGACTCACAGATCAACCCTTCTACTCTTGCCTTATTCTTTATCATGGGCTTCAACTTCCCTAGCAGCTTGTATTCAGATATGAAATAAAGTCACGATATGAAATTTGTTTAAAAAAAATTAGGCTCAATAAAAAACTAACGACTCAAACGGGTGCATCCATCTGTATTGCACCAGACCACCGTACAACGCTTCATAAGGCACATGTATAGGAGGGTGATCCAAAACATCGAAGTAAGACGGGGGAAAATCTTCTCCATCTTGCATATTATATCTATAATGTCCCGTCCTAGCTGTTCCACATGCTCCACCCGGAGTGTCGTGGCTGAAAGGTCACAGAAAAAGTGGCACATTTTCGTGACGGTCTCCCATATAGGATCAGGAAGGAGGTGTCAAGTCGCTACCGGAAGCAACCTTTGTACAAGTATGTGTACGTCGTGACTCTTTAGTCCGAAAAAATTTGTGCTACCTGTATCAAGAGAATATTAGTGACGAAAACTAATAAAACAATGAGTGCTCAATAAATAACTAGAAACTTACTTGCACTTCGTGCAATATTAGAAGTGTATCCGTCCGGTAATTATAACTTTCTCAACCAATCTCTAAACTCTAACTGCTCCTTATCACTAAGTGCATATCTAGCCTTTGGTTTCACCGGTTTTCCCCTATATTCTACATTGTGGAGAACTCGTCGTGCACAGAAAATCATTAGATCATCCCTGGACCTTTTATTATCTTTGGTTTTCCCAGGGACATCCATAAGGGTGAACAAAAATTTGTCGCCATTATTCTTTTTCGTGTACATGAAATCAATATTATGTCTAATTTTCTGATGTGGCCAATAAGGTAGATCCCAAAATATTGATTTCTTACACCAATTATGTGTGACTCCAAAACCAACGGTCCTTGTAGCCGCCTGTTTACTCGGACCAAACACATCTTCATCTAGTCCACATACATCAACATATAACTCAGCTTCGTCTGGTCGCTCTCTCATGGTAGAGTCACAAATCTTCCCCTTCGGAAACGCATTGCGCTGAGTTCTAAAAACATGATCCATGGGCAAAAACGGGCGGTGACAATCAAACCATGACTGTTTCCTCCCATGCTTGAGGTGAAATGACTTGGTATCCCCCATACAATATGGACAAGCCAACTTACCATGAGTGCTCCATCCGGACAACATTCCATAAGCCGAAAAATCTCTAATTGTCCACATCAAAACAACACGCATGGTAAAGTTCTGCTCACGATTAGAATCATACATGACAACACCGACAACCCACAAGTCTTTCAGCTTATCAATCAGAGGCATGAGGAAAACATCTAAATCTCTTCCCGGATTTTTTGGTCCCGGTATAAGAAGGGACAAGAACATAAAAGGCTCCTTCATGCACATTCCAGGCGGTAGGTTATAAACACAACAAATTACCGGCCAACAAGAATATGGACGTCTGAATCCTGCAAAGGCACTAAACCCATCTGTACACAAACCAATGCGAACATTCTGTGGCTCATAAGAAAAATCAGGAAAGACTGCGTCAAAATGCTTCCACGCGGCTCCGTCCCGCGGATGCTGCATAAAACCAGGATCGGTCTGGGTAGTACCATGCCATATCATATCGTCTGCAGTCTTGCTGCATATATACAATTGCTGTAACCGTGGACCAACATGGAGGTAGGTCAGAACCTTACGCCCCACACGCTTCCGTTGACCCTGCCGCCTAATCTCATACCGATCTTCACCACAAATCCTGCAGGCATCGAACTGATTATCCTCTTTGTAAAACAGCATACAACCATTCACGCAACAATGAATTTTCTCCTTCAGCAAGAATAATGGCCCCAACAATTTCTTAGCCTCATAAAAGGTAGACGGGATATTTTCTCCGTTGTTCAGAGTACAAGCTTCATCATATTAACCCACCTCTCATACTGCAACTGGGATACCTTTGAATCTACTTTTAGATTACCAACTGAGTAGTGATTGATAACTTTGTGAACTCTTCGCATCCGTCCCATAATGGCTCATTCGTAGCATCTAACAGGGCATAATAGGCAGCTGCTGCAGTATTTGGCTCTTCTTTGTTCCTACCTCCATCGCCATTTGATGGCTCACCTACAAAGTCTCGTCCATGAACACCAAAGGCATCATTTAACATGTTCACATACTCATTGTTTTCAAGTGGCATAACAACATTAACTTCTACATGTTGAGTATCATCAACATCCATCAAAGCGGCAGGCTGATCTTCTTCACCATGATATACCCAAACATAATATCCACCCATGAAACCACTAACGGCTAAAGGTTCCATAACCTCTTCCTTTTTACAAAGATAGACACACTGACAATTTCTACAAGGACATCTAATTCCCCTCAATTTCTTCGCCTTCACATGCCTTCTAGCACGTTTCAAAAATTCGGTAACCCCGTCCATGTATTCTTGTATTAACATACCATCATGACGCCACCGATTATACATCCAACTACGATCTTCAGACATTTTTAACCTATAAATGAGCAATAATATGGATCCATTAAAAAACAACATAACGATTACTATACTACAAAATTATTGCCATATACTTCAAAATATAACGATTAACCTTTCTCAAAATATACAACATGATTTCCAATCTACAAAAATATAATGAATAATGATCTTCAATTTAAGAAAATTGAAACATACCTTCAAACAATGAATTTGACTAAAATTCCACAAAAAATAATTCAATCTCGTGTTAGTATGTAAATATTATTCAAGAATAAGATTTGGGATTGAAAACTATGAATTATTTGAAGTGAGTCATTTTAGGGTGTGATTGAAGGGTTTTGGAGATGCGTCGGTTCGATGGTTTTTGAGAAAGTTACGACTTTAAGTTACGACTTTGATGAATGGAATTTATTTGTTTTTGTGTTTGTGTTTGGGGATGAATTTTTGATTTTTAGGTATGATTTTTGATGAATTTTTGATGTTTGGTTATGATTTTTGATGTTTGGGTATGAATATTGATGAATTTTTGATGTTTGGGGATGAACACCGTCGAACAACGACGGCGGCGTCACCGCAGCCGGCTATTGCCGGCTGCGAATTTTTTAATTAATTTATTACAGTATATGACGGATATAGGGTGGATTCAGGAAGGATAATTAACAACCAAACAACTCATATAGGACGAAATTAAGACGGTTTATTAACTCCCAAACAAATAATATCGGACGGATATAGGACGGACGAACATAATTTCATATTTGCATATAGGACGGGTATAGGACGGAGTGCAACAAACTTTTAATATGATATGATAATGGATGGAGAATAGAAAACTTTTAGGAAGATATAGGACGGCTTCAGGACTGGGGATTGAAAACTTTTTGCAATCTGTAGGACAGATATATGACGGATATAGAAAACTTTTAGGAAGGTATGGATGGATTAACGACGGAAATCTTAATTAATTTGTCGCTTTAAAGGACATATATAGGACAGAATAGTTAATTAATTAAGACTAATTACTTAGTTACTTAGAAGTAATTAATTAAGATGTAGGATGGAATTAGGACGAAAATTGTCCGAATTAGGTCTTTTTTACGACGGTTTTTATATGTCCTATATCCGTCCTTAAGGTAAAATATAAGACGGAAATAGGACGGCCTGTAATATAGGACGTCGCTGAATGGACGGAAATATTCCGTCCTATATCCGTCCTTTTCGACCTAAAAGGACGGAATTTGGGCAAAAAGGACGGATATTTTCCGCCCTTTTTGCTCTGTTTTCCTGTAGTGACACCACATGCACCACATAGAATGTCAACCTCATTTGTATGCAACCTCAAGGCATATGACACCCAAAAATTACACCATTTGGGGTTCGAAGGACACAAGCATTGAAGATAGGAATTTATACAAGCAATCATATTTTCATAATGTGATGAATAATGATAATTATGTATGAAAATTTAAGTCTACTAGGACTTGGTTTCCAAAGGGCTAATCCCCTTAGACTCAACATGCTTGGATATCATGTACTTATGGTTTATTCTATAGGTATCCAGGATGAGGAGAAAAAGAAATAAAAGTAAAGATTTCTCTTAGTGCAAAAGAAAAGGTTGGATTCTCGACAGCGGTTTCTCCAAACAAATGACAGGAACCCAAGCTTGCTTTCCGAGATTATCAGCATCAAGGAGGGCGGAACGGTCACCTTCAGAGGCAACGACAAGGCTACCATCATAGGTATTGGTAAACTCGATAATCCTTCTAAACCCCTTATAGATAATGTCTATTTAGTTGATGGGTTAAATCACAACTTAATTTCCATTAGTCAACTTTGTGACAAGGGTTATAAAGTAACTTTGGTGATGGCAACGACGCTTTGGTCATGTGCACTTCAATCATCTTTACAAACTATCCAAGCATAATCTAATAAGAGGATTCCCTAAATTTTCCTTTAATAAGAATTTTTTTTGTGATTCATGCCAATGTGGCAAGCTCCATAAATCCTCATTTAAACTTAAGAATGTAGTTTCTACTACAATGCCCTAGAGCTATTACATCTAGATTTATTTGGGCCTACTAGAGTTGCATCCTTAGGTATTGCCTTTTATGGACTTGTTATTGTTGATGATTTCTCTAGATATACTTGGGTAACTTTTTAAATAGTAAAAATGAGGCCCTTAAAAACTTTATTATTTTCTCTAAGAAAGTTCAAACGATTCAAGACACCTCCATTGTCACCATTCGTAGTGATTATGAAGGTGAATTTGACAATAAACTATTCTCTAAATTTTGTGATGATAACGGGACCACTCACACATTTTACTTTCCTTGTGACCCACCACAAAATGGTGTTGTGGAAAGGAAAAAAAGAACTCTAATTGAATTTGCATGCACTATACTTAATAATAGCCGCATTGGTGATGGGAAATCTAGTCCCACCCCTAAGTGGTTTTGATGATAAGCACACCAAATTATGTTAATGTACTAATTACATTATCTAAGTGTGTAGGTTGTGCAATTAATTGATGAAAGCTTTACGCATACTCCGAAAAGAAGAAGCTCAACCACACTCAGAAGATGAAGATGAATTTGATAGCTCTTATTCTACGTCAAGCACAAATGAAGCTCAAAGATGAAGCTCATGGAACGTGCTCAAGCTTAAGCTAAATAGGAGCTCAAATTCAAAGTGAAGCGTGCATCGTCATCAAGATCTTATCGGCTTCGAAGTCTTCATTTAAGTCTAAGTGTGTGAGTTATTCTTTTTAGGAATATGTTAAAGCCAAGATAAATTGCACACACACAAAATGTTTTTTTCGAAAACATAGTTTTTAAATCGTTTTAAAATCTCTTGAGAGCTAAGCTATTTGATTCAAACTCTTGTAGTCAATCTCCAAACACCAGGAATTGATTACTCTCTTTCATAGCTAAGTTTCACTTAAAAACTGCTCTCGGAATCGACTACCAAAGAAGGGAGTCGACTACCTGCTGTGAGCAGAGTTTTCATTGAAACTCTCTATGAGTCGACTACCTCCTTGGGAGTCGACTACCAGCTGCGTTTTTGACTTCCCAGATTTTGCTCCTTCATTTACTCGTATGCTTGATTGGTGGGCTGAAGTCAAACCGTTTTTGAATTTTAAAATCTCTTTTGAAACTCTATAAATAGAGAGCCTATGAGAACCATTCCCAACACTAATTATTTCATTCTTGAGCTAAGCAAAAAATCTCGTGAATTCTCAATCATTCTTATCATTCTCAAATCGTCATAGATAAAAACTGGTTTTGAGTTTTTGATCTTACTGTTCTTATTTTAAATTCTCTTAAGATCGTTTTATTTTTTGCTATTGCAAAATTGTTTTTCAAAATCATTTCTTTTTGATTTCATATTATTCGAAGCATTTTTTAAGAATCAAGATTCTAGATCACAACGAATTCATCTATATTCTTTGTGTGATCTAAGAACGTTTTAATTCTTTTAGCCATATAAGCACAATTGTAATAATATCTTGGCTATAGAATTATTTTGGGTGTAAACCAATCTCCACCAATTATTGTGGTAAAATATATTTTGATCTTTTACTTGGAATCCCTTTGTGATAAGGGTTGTGGAAAATCCTAGTCAAGACTAGGTGGTTGGAAATCTTGGTAGTGATAATAGGTCGTTGGAAATCCTAACAAGTGGAGTTAGGTAATTGGATTGCTAAGCAATAGTGGATTAAATTGTAAGGACCATGGCTATGGAGAAAACACTAGAAGGTGGATTGAATAGTGTTTAAGCAATTTAAAAAGATAGGTACACCAATTTAAATTCCTAACCAACAAAATAGTGCGGAATAGAAATAAACCCAAAATGAAACAAATGCAAACGCAAAGATGTTTCAAGGGTTCGGATTACCCAAGTTAATTCCCGACTTTCTTACGGTAATCCTACGTCCCTTCCACCCGGTTAACAACCGGATACTCAAGTTAGAACACTAACTTGAGGTTACCTTAAAAGCCCACTTGTAGCAACCCTACAAGTGAAATCGAAATACAATCGATTGACCTTAACTCCCACAACTTGGGAGCAAGCAAACCACTCTCACAACTTGAGAGTAAATTCAAATAACGAAAGTTATGAAATATGAAAGCAACTCGAGAGTAAATTCAAATAACGAAAGTTATGAAATATGAAAGAAACACTTACAATCACCTATGCCTTGAAGTAGAACTTGAAGGAGAAGTGTGTTGTGTGTTGAAAGACTCTCTTGGAAGAGAGGAAAGCCCTTTCTCTTGACTGCACCAAATCCCTAGAAGATGTCTCTTTGGTTCTAGGTTGGAGAGCAAGAGATTGAACATAGGAATTCTTAGGGCTTTAGGGTTTTAGAGATCTTTGATCTTGAGAGATTTAGCAAAATGAAACTTGGAAGAATGAGTAACCTCTCAATGGAACAATAGATGCTCCTTATATAGGTTTCTCAAAACCCTACAACCGAATTCAGCAAAATCGCTTTGAAATCCATGAGAAAACTCTCAACGGATAGAATCTGAGCTCGCGACAGTCGACTGTTGAGAAATCCACAATCGACTGTTGCACAATCAGATAGGGTAGGTGAGAATTCATAACGGTAACTTACCACGTGGACAGTCGACTTAAGAGGCAAAGACAGTCGACTGTTAAACCAACAGGCAACTGTAAATCCTACTACAGGCGACTAGCCGTAAGATGGGTAAGTTGAAGAATTCTGGAAAACATCTGGGATAACAGGACAGACGACTGATGAAGAGAAGACAGTTGACTGTTAATCAGAACATGCGACTGTAATTCCTTCTACAGACGACTGTCAAAACCCTGAGTTTTTCGAGAGAGTTGAGTTAACAAATTGGCTCACAGACAGACGATTGTTGTAACATTGACAATTGACTGTTCCAATGGACAGTCGACTGTAAATCCAACACAAGTCGACTGGCCAGAACAATCAGAGAAATAGACTTTGGGCTAAAGATAGACATGCGACTGATTAACAAAACACAGTCGACTGTCACTTGGACATGCGCCTGTGAATCATTCATAAGTCGCCTGTGGGAATTAAAGCAGAGAAGCCTAAAACTAGACTGTAAAAGTTGTGCATAACAGGTGACTGTAGAACAAAACATAGTCGACTGTTTTTTAGACAGGCGACTGTAAAACGTTCACCAGTCGACTGTTATAAACAATACATGCACAATCAATATAGAAATGAATTGGAGTCTGAGGAAAATTGATCTAATGATGTCCTAAGACTGAAATGAAGATGTGTATGTGCTCCAAAAATGTTCTACTTCTAAGATACATACTAGAAGAGATACACGAAATTTACATTTCATGAATACTCTCTTCTATCCAACGCATGAGCTTGAAGTCTTCATGGAGCTTCCATCATCATCTACGATCATCCAAACCATTTCATTTGCCTTCAATGATCTTTGAGAGTCATCCATTGCAAGTACAATCTTCATAATTAGCTTAGGCAATGGATTAACTGCAAAATAGGAGACTAGTCACAAGTATTTATGTTTGCTCATCATTAACACCAAGTAGGGAGAAGTCCAATACTCAACATTCTCCCCCTTTTTGATGATGACAAACAAACATAAACAAAAAGATAAATAATTGTGCTTAATGAAAACTTACTCCCCCTACATAGATGCCAATCAAGTTAGTCAATAAATATTAAGGAATCTACATATCAATTGAAGCAAATGAGTAAAATATGTATGAATGAAATGAATCCATGAAATCTAGGATTTAAAATCCCTATTCATTGTATCTTACTCCCCCTGAATCTAAGGCAACTTCAATCTTAGATTCAAGTGTTATTAGTATATACTTAGCACAAACATTATGAATCTATATGTTTATTTCTCTCCCCCCTATGGTATTATCCAAAAGGTGGAAGTAAAATAACAACAACAATCGTGCTAAATAAAAAAACTATCAACAATCAAAGAGTATAAAGATATATATAACTTAAACTCATAAAACCACATCATAAACCTATGCGAATAGTTGAATGGAAGTCCAATATCAACATTTTAGATATACGAAGAAAACTTATTGTTTCAAATTACATCACATGGAGAATACAGCATATATGGAGACAATATCTCAAATTTCACACAGATACGATAAGCAATGGTGCAATGTGCGAAATATAAGGCGAAACTGCAATATCATATATATATATATATATATATATATATGAGAATAATGGGTATCATACGCCATATGAGAGTGTGTCTCATATGCCCTCTCACATAAAGGGGGGAAGTACAAGCCCACATGGGCTTGTACTTGGCGTACTTGCCCCCTTTATGTGAGAGGGCATATGAGACACCCTCTCATATGGCGTATGATAGCCATTATTCCCTCTATATATATATATATATATATATATATATATATATATATATATATATATATATATATATATATATATATATATATATATATATATGTATGTATGTATATTATAAAACAGGGATGTTATCATGGGTTTTTGGATAAGAGAAATTGGATAAGAGATATTGGTTATGTGTATTGTTGTATGTGGATATGTGTATTGTTGTATAAGAGATTTTGGTTAAGAGATAATGGATAAGAGATATTGGATAAGAGAATTTGGTTTTGGTTATGTGTAATTGGGTGGGATGTTTATATAGATTGTATATAGGGTATGAGAAATTGAGTATGAGATATTGGAAATAAGAAATCAAATGGGAGGGAAACATTTTTTGATCACATCACAGAACTCACATCATATCTATTCTATGCCTAACATAATTTTTTTTTTAAAAATTTGAAATCAAAATTTCCGTTTGCAGCATAGAGGGAAAATTTGCTCACATCACAAATGGGAGGGAAACAAATTTGCTCACATCACAAATGGGAGGGAAAATTTGCTCACATTAGAGGGAAACGCCAAGAACAAGTAGCCCTACAATTTGCTCGCCAAGATCAAGCAGCACACCAGAGCTCCTCGCCATCTTCTTCTACCTGAAATTTGCCCTGCTTGCACACCAAGATCAAGCAGCACATCAAGAAGAGCACACGCTTGCGCTCCCCTGAAATTTTCCCGCCAAGATCAAGCAGCTCAACGTATGTTTCTTTTACTTTATTTCACCCTCATCAAGCATAGCACCCACACTGCAAGTTGAATGTTGATGATATTTTTGTATTGTCCATTTTTTTAGAATGATTTAATATTATCCTGTGATATTTCTTGAGTTTTCTTCTACTATGTTTGAGTGATAGTTCTTGATTTAAAATTTCTGAGTAATTTAAAATTTCCGATTTAAAATTTCTCAAGTCATCAAACTGATATCCTGTTAATATTCTGAGTAATCTTTATAATGTTAATAATGCTAATCTTGATATCCTGTTATTGATGTTAATATATCACTCACATTTTTCAAGTCACTCAAAATAATGTTAATAATGCTAAACTTGATATCCTGTTAAGATTACCAATTGTCCTGTTAATATGTGTTATCAAAAATATATCACTCACTCAAACATATCTAAGGTCACTCAAACTTAAATTTTCAAGGCTAATCTTCAAGCTGCATTTTTGATAACTATCAGTGATATTTCTGAAACTACAAGTTATCAAGTTTTATGCACATACACAGGCATAGGATATGTTTGAGGTGCATACACAGGCATATATCCCTCAAACTATCAATTATCAAGTTATCAGTGAAATTTTAAGGCTAATCAGTGAAATTTCAAGGTGCATACACATGCATATATCACTCACTCAAGCATTTTTGATATCCCTCAAAATGTTTCTCAAGTTATCAGTGAAAAACGTAAAATTTATCATATATCCCTCAAAATGTTTTATGCACATACACAGGCATTTTTGATAACTATCAGTGATATTTCTGAGTGATATTTCTCAAGTTATCAAGTTGAGAAATATTCTAACAGCATTGTCCTGTGAATTTATTTTCTAACTTGAATATAGTTTGGAACTTGAAATTTCATAGCTTGAGTAATTTTTGATCCTAATGAAAATGAAGGCTAATATGATTAAGGTGAAAGAAGATTTCATAGCTTGAAGATTTCACTGCTCTTGAGATAGCCTTCAATTTAAAATGCTATCAAAAATGTTATTTTCAGTGAATTCTCCTTGAGATATTTTTGAATTCACCCTATTCATAGTTATCAAAAATGATATAAATGAAAATGCTATTTATCTCAAGAGCACTGAAAATATCTCAAGAGCAGTGAAATCTTCATATTAAACTGAAGGCTAATCTTCAACTGTGAATTCATTTTCTACTAGCATTTTTGATTAATTAATAACTTGAGTTATGTTTGAGTGACATTTCTAAGTGATATTTCTCAAGTTATCAAGTTGGGAATTCACTGAAATATTTAAATAGGATAAATTGAGAAATATCACTAAATTCTCAACTGATATTCTTGATATTATTGATGTCCTGTTAGCTTCATAATGCTAATCTTCATATGTATTGCTGATAACAGGACAATTGGTGAGCTCTTCATATGCAAATTGGTAGCTCTTCATATGCAAATTGGTGGCTAATCTTCATAATGCTACTCTTCACTGTTAACTCACTTCACTGATAGCTCTTCATATGCAACTTGGTGAGCTTTTATTCCAAGCTTATACTGAATACATACTTTGAAGTATTCCAAGATAATAACACTTTGAGGTATAATTCTCTCACTTTGAGTGTTATTACAGCTTTAAAATTGATTGACTGTTATGTGAATGAATTTTTGAATCACTTTTGAGTGTTATTACAACTTTGACAGGATATTGCTTTCATATTTCTTGGAAATTGACAGGATATTGCCAGCTTATTGAGTTCAAAATTTTTTCTTCTCAGGATATTGAAATTAATTGTTAATATGAATATCCCATTAAATCCTGAGAAATTCTCAGGATATTCCAATATGCAAATTGAGTTCAATATCCTGTTAAAAATTGAACTGTTAATTGAACTGTTAATATGCAAATTCAGGATATTCCAATATCAAAAATTGAGTTCCAAATGGGTTAATTGAACAGTTAATATGAATATCAAAAATTGAGTTCAAAATTGAGTTAATATGAATATCAAAAATTGAGTTCAAAATTGAACAGTCAATTGAGTTTATGTATTGAAGGGGGAGTTTGCAAACTATTTCAATCTAACCCTTCAAGCTAATTTCATATGTGAATCATGTGTGTCCTGTTATCCACTGTGTCCTGTTAGTTTTTGATGCTAATTTGGCAAGAAATTAGTTTTTGATTCACAAATGCCCAATTTATGCACATTGCTCTAATTCATATGTTTGCAATTCAAATGCCCAGATTCAAATGCCCAAATTTGGCAAGAAATTAGTTTTGAAGGGGGAGTTTGCAATTTTAATATCTCTCAATATGTTTGGATGAGTAATTTGGTTCAGTTTGCAAATTAAAGTTTGACACGATAACTAGAGTAGAACTTTTCTTGCAAAAAAACTTATCTAAATAAACTATTTAAACTTATCCTGAAATTAGTTTTCTTGCAAAAAAAACTATGATCCTGTCAACTTTATAAACTTTGCACTGCATCTCTGCATCATTATTGCTGCATCATTGGAACTCAGCAGTAGATGAGTAAGCAGTAAATGAGTTCCAACTGAGTTTATGAGCCATTTAATTTTTGTTTCATTTTGGCCATTACTTCCAGAATAGCATGATACAATGAAATTTTTGGTGCTAAATAACATAAGTCCATGTATTTAATCATATAAGTAAATTTCCCTATCATTCCAGTACATATGAGTAAATTGGGTTAAAATGATGAGCTTATTTGGAATTTTTTTGATCAGAATACATTGAAGAGAAAATGATAAGAAAATTGTATTGCTAAGAATACTGCACTATTGAATATTAGTCAAGTTTAAGTTCAATATACTGCATACACTTCAAATTGAGTATTCCATGAAATATTTTTGAATCAATTTCATTTTTTATTACTGTAAAATATATGTGAATGAATTTGATATTCACATATTCATCATTCTCTTCATCATTTTTGAACTCAATTTTGAAGTGGGATGCTAAATTTCAAGTAACTGGATCCTAGCAATATCCTGGGATATGAACAATTGAGTTCAAGATTGGGATATGTGAATTGAATTGAATTGGGAGAGCAATATACTGTCAAGTAACAATTTTGAATATGTGAATTGAATTGGGATTTTGTATATGAATTGGAATTTTGAATATCAATTTGAATTGTTATATGATATATTCTCAATTTGAATTTTGACTTTGAATTTTAGTTACTTGGACTGGGATATGCTAAAGTTCAAGTAAACTGGATAATACACATTGTAAGCATGTGTAGTATTCTCACCTATGTATAAAATTTCTAGATGTTTTTAAATAATACTTGAGAATATATAAATTTCTGTCCATGTGCTAATGAATTGAGATGTTTGCAAAAAAACATGGACAAAAATTTAGAGAATTGGTTATGAATTGGTTTGAGAGAATTGGTTATGACTTGGTTATGAATTTAGAGAATTGGTTATAAATTTCTTGAATTTTAGTTTGAATTTTAAGTTTGAAGTTTGAACATAAAATCTATATTTTAAGTTTGGACATATATTTTAAGTTTGAATATATGTGATTACAAAAATTTTTGATTTACACTTCAAATTGAGAACTGATAATTTTCATTCATTCCTGTCTTCATTCATCTTCATTCAAATCGAGAACTGATAGTTTGAACATAATCTTCATTCATTCATGTCTTAATTACTGTAACATATATGAGAACTGATATCCTGAATTATCACAGGAGTACTTAAATATAGCCATAACAATGATATCAGGATATTCATAACAGGAGTATACTTAAATATAACAGGAGTACTTAAAAAATCTTCAAATTTAAAACAATGATAGCCATAATAGGACTAATTAAAAAATCTTCAAAAAACAATGAATATCATTGTTATGGGTATCATTGTTATGAATATCCTGATAGCCATAACAATGATAGGCATAACATGAGTACTTAAAAAATCTTCAAATTCAAAAATTGATTGTTATCAGGATATTCTCAAGGATAACCCATTCATTGTCATGTAAATATTCAGGAGTACTTAAAATTTGTACTGAATGTGAAATTTAGTACATTCAGGAGTACTCTTGAGAATTCCTCAGAAATATGTACTTAAAAATATGTACATTCAGTACATTCAAAAATTTTATGTACATTCAGTTCAAGAGAATATTTGTATTCCTATCTGAATATCTGAATTATGAATTTTTTGTTATGAATTTTTGTTATGAATATTTGTTGTTGCTCATATGAATTTGGTTATAACCAACATTCATAACCAAAATTCTCTATGTCCTGTTGCATATAGCCAAAATTCTCTATGTTATAACCAAAATTCTCTACGTGAATGAATGTCCTGTTGCTTATAAGCAAAATTCTCTATGTTATTACCAACAGGACCAAAATTTTTTTTATCAATTCTCTATGTTAATTGATTAGCATAACATAAGGAATGCCAAAATTGATTAGCATTCCTTATGCTAATCTATGTTATAACCAACAGGACCCAAAATTTTGGTTAAATGACAGGTCCCAAAAATAAGGAATGCTAATCAATTTTTTTGTGTCATGTTGCTTAAAATTCTCTATGGTATAAGCAAAATTTTGGGTCCTGTTGGCCAAAATTCTCTATGTTATAACCAAAATTCTCTTTGTTATACCCAAATTCATATGAGCAAATGACTGTCCTGTTGGTTATAACCAAATGCTCATATGAATTTTGGTTAGGACATATGTCAATTCTCTAAGAATTGATTAGCATCTGAATATTAGCATTTGTTATAACCAAAATTCTCTATGTCCTAACCAAATATAACCAAATTCATAACCAAAATTCATAAACAAATATTCATAACCAACATTCATAACCAAATATTCAGATTAGCATTCCTATAACCAAATTCATATTCCTATAACCAAATTCAATTGGGTCCTGTCATATCTGAATACTGCATAATTGATTAGCATTCCTATAACCAAATATTCATAACTAAATATTCATAACCAAATATGCATATAGAGAATTCTGATATTTGAATATGAATATTTGCTATAGAGAATATTTGGTTATGAATATGAATAGCCAATTATTCAGATATTTTGCTCATAACATCTGAATTTTTTTGATCATAACCAACATAGCCAATTCTGACATATAGCCAATTTTTGCTCATAACATGTTGGTTATGAATATCTGATAACAAATATTTTGCTCATATTATCTATGTCCTGATAACATATAGAGAATGTCGTGATAACAAATATTAAATAGCCAATTCTCTCTGTCCTGTTGCTCATATTCAGAATGTTGGTTTGCAAAAAAAACATGGCCACCAATTTCATTTTATATAAACAGATATGCTCATTTCCAAAAAACTTGGCCAAAAATATTAACAGGACATATATTAATTGATGAAATTGAGTGATAACAGTTGCAAGTTTTCAGTCAATTCAGCATATATGAACTTGCTACTGCCTTTGCAAAAGAATGTTGGGGTAAAAAGAATGGATTTTGCAAACTTGCAAGTTCAATTTAATGGATAACATAATTATAAGTTCAATTGAGTTTTATGAATGAGCTTGCAAACCAACATTCAAGATAGCTTAAGAATGAGCTTGCAAATTGAGTTTTATGAATTACTGTTATAATGCTTGGTGGTTATGAATGATTTTGGTGGTTATTTTGCATATCCTGTCAATTTATAATACTTAAGAATGAATTTGGTTATGAATTGCTCCTCATACTTTTGTCCTGTGGCTAAATGAATTATTTTGCATCATATTTTTTATCCCATCTACCTCCATCTGCTAAATTTACAAATTTCTGTGGCTAAATTTTTTGTGGCTACCATATTTACAAATTTAGATATGACAAAACATGGGCTATATTTCTCATATGTTATCCTGTGGCTAAATTGAGATATGAAAAAAACATGGCCAACAATTTCATTTTGTTATCAGCCCATATCCTGTGAAAAAAAACATGTGAGAGGATATGGGTGAAACAGGAAATTGTTTTGTGATATACAAAATTGTTTCACCCATATCCTGTGAACATGGATATACAAAATTATTCAATGAACTCATATCATGGAATTTTTATGGTAAATTTCAGAACAAGCTATTTTTATGGTAAATTTCAGAAACTTCCCCTGTTATGATATTCCCTCAAAAAAGACATTCTACACATCTTCAGTTAGCAAGTTAAAGATTACCCCAACTTTCTAAAACCCTTTTGAAGGTTTAAACATTCGCTAACCAGAATTTCATTATCTTTCCATTAAAAGAGCAGTTTTCTTCTTCTTTCCAAATTGCATTGCTGATTTTTTCAATTTAACATGTCTTCTTCTCTCCAAGTTGTCCTGTGACCTTCAGTAAAATCCATGAAATATATTGCCCAATCTATTTACATGAGTACCTGAAAATCTTGTGACCTCCAGTTACATGAGTACCTGAAAAAAGGGTAGGAACTGGGTATATATGTGAGATGAATTATGGTATATAAAGATAAGCCAATATTGAAGTATACTACATTTAAGTATACTATATATGACTTTAGCCCAACTGGGTATGTATGCCAAGAAACAATTCTGATGCTCCTATCTTCTCTATTCTGATCCACTGTACCATTCGCCTGTAAGTGAATCTGAAATTTGGCTATAAAATTTGTGTTTAAGTATATCCAGTTTATCAGGGATACATAGTGTCATATACATACCCAGGATTTATTCCAAAATTTCTTAATATACCATAATTCCCAACACAACATCTCAAGGTTAGAATTCCCTAATACACTTCAAAGCATCCTGATACACTGTAGAAACACTCCAATATTCCCTGCTACACTTCAAACATCCTGATATAAACACTCCAATATTCCCTGATACACTTCAAAACATCCTGATACACTATATAAACACTCCAATATTCCCTGATACACTTCAAAACATCCTGATACACTATATAAACACTCCAATATTCCCTGATCACAATATCCTGAAATACTATATTCCCTGATACACAATATCCTGAAACACTATATTCCCTGATACACTTCAAAACATCCCAAAACACTATATCCCATCTTGTTAAAGAATGATATATTTCCTACTATATATTGGATACTATTTTAGGGAATATATTAAATCTGAAGGTATGGGAATATCATTGCTTTTGAGACTGAATAACATCCTTTTTTTTGTTTTGGTAGCATAAAGTGCATTATCTTATGTACATGACATATTTTTAGTCTATATTTTGCATTTAATTATCAGGGAATATAGTGTTTCAGGATGAACATGGCATATTTTGAAGTATTGAATGGTTTAAATTTGGCACATTTGGAATAAACCCAACTTTTTTAGCAGTCATATTTGGTTATTCAAAAATATATAAACTGGAATACCCTTTATGCTAAATTTTGATGAGAACTTATTAACCCTACTTTCTTATGTATAACCCTACTTTCTTATGTACATGACATATTTTGAAGTAGACATATAATTTAAAATGTACTTATTACATTTCAGTAGCTGGGAATATTGGATTTTCTACATGTGCATGAAACATGACATATTTTTAGGGAATATTGGATTATACATATTTTTAGGGAATATTGGATTATATATATCTACTCAAAATATGTGATAAGAAAGTAGTATTGAAACTGGGTATGTATATGTGATCAGAATGTATAAGAAAGTAGTATTGAAATTGGGTATGAATATTGGATTATATATATCTACTCAAAATATTGGATTATACATATTTTTAGTGTTTATATAGTGTTCACAAAAAATCAAGTGATTCCATAATGATGCTTCTTTGTTGTTTGCAGATCATGTAATTTTTATGTGTCTGTTTATTTTGGCAAATGCATGTAATTTTTGTTAACTCTGAAAATCCCCAACATTCACTCTCAAAAAACTATTTTTTGCATGTCATTCACTTTCAAAAACATTGTTGGCAGATAAAAAACAATGTAAGTCTATGCTATTAAATGATGCAAGTTATATAAAGTTAGCAAAAATTGTTAAATTATGCAAGTCTGATGTGACGAATTCGCCCATTACAAAGTTTGTATTTAACTTGCTATCATGCTGTATTATGTAAGTTTGTTTACATTATGTAAGCCAACAACAAAGATAACATCTTGGATAAAATTTTTAATGCAAGTAGAGTTGGAAACTGCACTTTTATTGACAACCTCTAGCCTTTTCAATGGCTACCATGTAACACATGTCCAGTAGGAGCTATGTATCAAAAGAAGTGCAAAATTTTTTTATATGACAAGATTTTTTAAAAAAATAATTTTGATTTGGAATATTCATGTTAGCTTGAGCATAGTTGTACTGTAACTGGACGCTAATTATTTTTTCTTTCATTTCTTCAACATCTTCTGGAAGGTTTCAGCTTCGTCTCAATTGATTCTCGAAGGAAACGGTGAATTTAGGTTTGAGTTTCGGAAAGATTCCATCAAATACTGTAACTATGATATTCAGATTGCCCTACTATACGCATTGAGGGCAAAGCCTGTTGATTTCTGGCTCCTACCCGCAGCTTGGATCAGGGAATGTGAAGCAGGGTTTGTCAATGATCCCTTTTCACCTGGGAGATGAGCTCAATTGGTATGGGAAAACCACAGAGGTAGTCGGGTTTGAATGTGAATACATGTAGTTTTTGGGAGACGATAGAAACGCTTTGAGATGGGAAGCTGGAAAGAAACTACAGTTGATTCTTCCTTAAGGGATCAAGGGTGGGGAGGTTCAGGAAAGTCACGATCTTTGGCGGATACATCTTTCTTACTATTTTCTTTAGTTTTTGTATTGTCTGATACATTGATCTATGCTCTTTGTTCTTAATTTTTTTGGAGACAAAAGCATCTGTATGCTTAATACCTTCCTCTATCACTTTTGATTGACCACAAGAGCGCTTATTGTTCAAATTTAACTAATCGCTCCTTGAGTTATTGGAATGAAAAAGAAACTATTTTTTTCCGTGACAAAGAATTGGATTTATGGAAGTTAGGTCCTTGAAATTAGAGAAAAGGAATAGGGTTAAGAGTGTTAAAGTGGGTATGTTACAACAAAAAACATTGACGAGCTTGAATAATCAAAAACATTGTGCTGTTAAATTTAACTCATTGTTGTTATTTGAATATGAAAATGAATATCAAATAACAGGATATGATCCTGAACTCATTGGGTTCCAAATTGAGTTCAAATTTAAATACTATGTTATTGTTATATCCTGATATTAAGTTCAAACCTGAATGTTTTTGTGTGACATATGAATATGAATATGAATATGAATATCAAATAACAGGATATGATCTTGAACTCATTGGGTTCCAAATTGATTAAAAATTTGAATCCAGATGTGATTGTTATATCCTGATGTTAAATTGAACCTGCATGTTTTTGTGTGAAATATGAATCTGTGATGTTTTTGTGAAATACATATAGGGAAAACTCAGGATATGTGATTATATGTTCAATTTCTCTGATGTATGTGTGAAATACATATATGGAAATTAGATATAGGGAAAACTCAGGATACACAAAACCATTTCTCATTTTGAATCCTGATGCAAAATTTCCCTGATGTATCATGCATGCATGTTGAAAAATTTTTGCAGTACTACTCACCTTAATTTGTATGCTATTAAATGGTTATAATTAGTCAATCAACTACTACTATTGCCATAGATTTCTACTACCTTCAATATTGGAATTGTGATTTTTTTAAACAATATGATACTGAAATGAAACATTCCACTCAACATTCATGGATTAATTCTTCCTTTCTAATGATATGCTTCATATGTAGGAATGAATCATGGTGGTCAATATTCCGATCCTCTTATGGTCTCTGGAGTTACTCCTAAGAAGTATACCAGGCTGCGTTTGATGCCAGAACAACGAGATATACTGGAAAGAATATATCAGCATGATGGTAGGACACCAAAAAAGGAAAAGATTAAGGAGTTAACCTCTGAGCTATCAAAATATGGTCAAGTTTCTGAATTAACTGTCTACAACTGGTTCCAGACTAAAAGGGCAAGAATGAAACGGATGGCAAGGGACACTGCATGATTGGGCCTTCAATTTGATAATGAATCCTTAGATGTTATGAAAGGAAAGCCAAAAATGAATGGTTTTGTTACAAAACTCAAAAGGGAGCTCTGAAGTGTAGGATGTGAATCTAGATTATGTGAAAGTTCCATGCAAGTTATATTTCTCAAATGACAATTCATTTTTATTAAGTAAAATTAGCAAAGTTTCGTTCTCTAAGAGTTGTTTAATTGACCTATGTATGAGGTACTGTAATATTAATAATTATTTTTTCTAATGTGAAAGATAGAGGGGTGTTATGAGGGCCCACCACGCAAAGAAACAGCCCTCATCATCATCATTTTGAATCATGATGTTAAATTTCCCTGATGTTGGAGGGAATTGTTCAATTTCCCTGATGTATCACCAGATTTCTAATTTCCCTATAAGTATTTCACACATAATTTCCTTTTATGTATTTCGAGATTCATATTTCACACATATAACATGATTCAAATATATGCAGGTTCAATTTAACTCAGATTGAATCTGTTATTTCTAGGTTCAATTTATCTATCAATTGATATTCATATTCATATTGTGATGCTCTCATTGTGCAATACATATAGATAGATATTGTAACTCAGAAAATTTAATTGAATATAGATAGATAAATTTAATAATGAGTTAACTGAATAGATAAATAAAGTCATGATATGTTTAATAGTGCAAAATTTCAAATAACAGGATAAATTTAACTCAGGTTCATTGCGCAGGTTATTTTAGTTTATTTTTGTCAACTGAGCAGCATATGGTTTGAGGGGGAGTTATTTTTGGCAGCTCGGGTTATCTTTAAAGTAAATTTGTCAACTAGGTAGCATATGGTTTGTTTGAATGAGTAGCACACAGTTAGTTTTGAACCTATTTTTGTTAACTGAGGTTTGTTTTGATCTTATTTTTTTAATGTAAAATTAAAAATTCTCACTTTCCATTTTCAATTTGATATTTTTGTGTAGATTGATCTAACAACCAGTGAGAGTCTGAACGCGACAAGTTCTTCACTTAAACACGGAGGAAGAACAATTAAGCAAAAAGGTTCCCTTAAACTTCATCAGTATGACATTAAATCCCTTTACATCCAGCATATTTGAGCATGTTTACTTCAAATGAGATGGGAAATTATTGGTTGAGTTTTTTTCTTAATAGTACCATGAATTGAAAACTAAGCAGAAAATTGTTTGAAACTTGCAATGCAAATACAATGCTTATGTTGCTTGGTGTTTGGTTAATTTCTATGTTTCATTTTGGTTTTTTTTGATTATATATATTCGATTGTGAATGTAGTAGCGCTGCCTCAAAGTATTTTAGGTAAGGGACACGACTAATTGGCCAGAAGGTGTCGTGTCAAGAGAAAGCATTAGGGCTGTAAGGAAACACAATCATCTTAAGTTGTGTACTCTAATTCCTTTTATGAATCATACTATGGTGCAAATATCTATTTGCCGATAAGTTTGATATATATGGCTATCTAGACATTTGCGCTCTGTTAAGCTGAAAATTTTAACCTTT
Source organism: Scilla litardierei (assembly GCA_030789695.1). Classification (NCBI taxonomy): domain Eukaryota; kingdom Viridiplantae; phylum Streptophyta; class Magnoliopsida; order Asparagales; family Asparagaceae; genus Scilla; species Scilla litardierei. The sequence continues at coordinate 313,852,262 of CM061142.1, read as the reverse complement.
TATATCTCCGGATATTGTTCTAAGTCATGTGGTTTACCATTCATGTCATGTTTTAGCAGATTTATTGTATGGCCTTTTGAAGTTTGAGCCATCTGAGCGCCTCAAGGCAAGTGAAGCCCTTAACAATCCATTCTTCAGAAGTCCAGTGTGAGAAACAGACGATATCATGATGGCAAGGAAAAATGTTTAGATCTAATGTTTTGGCAATCCCCTCTGTATCATAAGTTTTTGCTTCTTTTTGTGTTCACTTTTCTCTGTACTTTTTAGCTAGGGGTCTTTGGATACTATCTGTGTGTTCCCTTTCTAATGTAATTGTTCTAGAAAAGAAAGTGATTCCCTTGGTTGCATCGGTTTTTTTTGTGTGGTAGTCATTTGGGAAAATCAAGTTCAGATAGTATTATCCATCTTAATGCCGCCAAAAAGTTTCGTCATGCTATTTCTATATGCTGGAACTGGTTTGCAACTGGTTTTTTTAACAATTTGCATTTTGCCATACAAAGATTTATGCCGAGAGCATCAAGTTCAAAGACTCAAAATATTTCCTAATACAAAGAAAAGTTAAGTTCGATAAATTTTGTGACGAAGTTCGAGGTGTAACCTCTTATATTTTTTGCCAGTCCAGCTGAAGTGTGACGAGAAGCCTACAAATCCAAGCCAAATGTCATAGTGGTTACAGAAAGCTGCACACTGGAAAATTTAAAGACAATGTTCTTCAAGTCCATAGGTAGAGTTAGGTGACACAATTAATTATTGTCTTCATCATATAAAATTTTTCTAAACAATATGTAGAAGGAACTCAATTTGTCTTAAATTTTTGGGAGGATCTAAATATTGGGGGACTAAAATTTTTGTGAGAAACTAAATAAACAATGGGGAACTAAATTCTCTAGGAGAATTAAATTTTGGAGGAACTGAAAATTTTAAATTTTTGAGGGAAACTAAATTTTCTCGGAGGAACTAATTTTTGGATGAACTAATATGACCTAATAATTTTTGTTCTTTAATTATTGATGTCCGTTTAGCTTTATAGGGTCCAAGAGATTAAGTGGGAAATATTTTAAATGACCAGCAACCTTGATGGCCGAAGGCGCCCGTGCCTGCGCCGAAGAGATTAATGATGGCCGAAGGCACCTCTAATTTTTTAGGCGAATTTGTTGTTCTGCTAATTTGTTGTTCCGCACCGAAGGCACATGCGCTGAATTTGTTGTTCCGTGCCGACAGCTCCCGCTAAATTTTTTGTTCCGCTAATTTGTTGTTCCGCGCAGAAAGTGTCCGTGCTGAATTTGTTGTTCCGCACCGAAGGTGGCCGCACCGAATTTGTTGTTACGTGTCGAAGATGCCCACGTCGAAGATGCCCGTGCCGCTAACTATTTTTACGCTAATTTGTTGTTCCGTGCAATTTTGGTTGTGGAAATAATTTTTTGGCAAACAAAGATTTCACGGGGGAAAATCTTAAATGAACCGTGCCCGCGGGCACGGGTTATGACTAGTATATATATAAATAAGAGGTCACAAGAGTACAAGACATATGGACATCAACATGTCCAACAAAATACATCATGTAAATGACTAAAAACAAAATACATCATGATACTCAAACATCATCACCAAATATCCATCATACAAACATTGAAGAATTACTCAACCCTAACCGAAAAAACTAGATCTCAGGGTGAGTTAACAAAAGATAACAACTGCAGCATCAGTCGATGTTGATGACAGTGGGGACCGAGGGACGTCCAGAAGAGCGGAACATGAGCCTAGCAGAGCGGCGAGTAGGATAAGCTGGAGTCTTCCTCTTGGAAGACGAAGCACATGCGACAGAGGATTCCGCATGAGCATGAACGGTGGTCTGGACCACAGAAGGCACCAGCACAAAGCCTGGAGGAGGAGGAACATCAACAGGGGCAGTATCCTCAGACTTAGAAAACAGGGCCTAAAGCTCGGCAGGAATGGGAAAGCCATGAAGCATGAGAGACTTGTACTGAAGCTCGATAAGGAGAGTGAGCTTCTCATCCATAGAGGCAGCAAGCTTCTCGAGAGAAGTGACACGGTCACACAATCTACCGAGAAGGAAATCCTCATGGGGTACCGACAGAGGAGTGCGGGGAGGGTGATCAGTAGGCTGTGAAGAGTGTTCAATAAAATTTGCTGAAGGAATGGGGTCACCGACCACGATATTCAGGAACTCCCTGGATGAAGGAGGCGAAGAGGGTACCAGATTAGTGGATCGAGGTGAGGGTACATCATCAAGGAAGTCGAAAGATCCTTTAGGAAATAGATGACCAGAGGGATCCATGAACTCGGTCGATAGAAAACTAGGTCACGAGACAATGAGAGAAATACACGAAGAATCGAACCAAAATAAAGAGGACAAACGAGGCAATCGAAGTCCGAGCAGCGCACTCGATAAATGACGAGTCGACGTGGACGAAGAGCGCCGAAGGAGTGATCGCATGTGGGTTTGAAGCAGGAAGACGAAGGGTTTAAATCGTAGGAGAGAGAAAAAGTGGGTTTGAAATGAAAATTCTCGAAGATTTAATAAAGGGGCGAAATAATCTGGGCCGTTGGATCAAAGAATCGACGGCTCAGATCAGAGAAGTGAACCGCCACAATAGGAGACAGTCGACTGATGAACAAAAGTCAGTCGACTGGATGAAGTGATAAGAAATAAGCTTAGGATGACAGACAGTCGACTGTTGAGTAATACACAGTCACCTGTCCGAGGGACAGTCGACTGTATTATACCCTTCAGTCGACTGACTGAGAAATCAATAAAATTGATGAAAAGACAGAGACCTCTGACGGAATTGACAGGCGCCTGATGACTAAAATTCAGTCGCCTGTTGATCAAACAGTCGACTGTAAATTTGTCACCAGTCGCCTGTGTGAAAGATACAATCTGCAGACAGAGTATATAGGGTAGGGCAGTCGACTGTCGAAGGAAAGACAGTCGTCTGTTCTGGTCCAAAAATGCACAGTGAAGTTAAAATCCAGAGGATATGCACAACTCACCCTAGGACCTATACTCTAATCATAAACTCATCATAAAATCAACATCAAATTATAAATCGTTTATTATACAAATCTCTTAAAACAGTCTGAAAGCTCATGTAATCAAAGAAATCTCAATTGCCTTTCTTAAAACAAATATATGATATAACAAATGAAGAGAGGTAACATGATGCTATGAGCTCAAAAAGTGTTACAACAAGTAAGTTGAGCTCCTAACTTTCAGATTCACCCATAATCCCTAATTCTCCACGCAACCTCATAAATGAATCTTCTTTTAAGAGGTTTTGTGAAGATGTCGGCGATTTGTTTTTGGGTTTCAATGTACTCTAAGATGATGTCCTTCTTAGCTACATGATCATTGATAAAATGGTGTCTCACATCTATGTGTTTGGTACGGGAGTGATGTACCAGATTCTTGGAAAGACATATAGCACTTTAGTTATCAACCATAATAGGGCAAGTATCACAATTGACACCATAGTCTCTAAGAGTGTGTCTCATCCAAAGAACTTGTGCACATGCAAGACCCACGGCAATATATTCTGCTTTAGTCGTGGACAATGATACCGAGTTCTGTTTATTGGAAAACCAAGAAACTAAGGAATTTCCTAGAAAATGGCAAGTGCCACTAGTACTTTTCCTATCGGATTTGCATCCGACAAAGTCGGCATCACTTATATGAGATTAACTCATATGTGCTAGATTTAGGATAAAGTAACCCATAATCTAGTGAATGATTGAGATAACGAAATATTCATTTAACCGCAATCAAGTGTGACTCTTTAGGTCTAGCTTGATATTTAGCACACAATCATACAGAAAACCCAATATCGGGCCTACTAGCAGTTAAATAAAGTAAGCTACCGATCATACCTCGAATAGACGAACGTCTACATCTTTTCCGTTCTCATCCTTGTGTAGATGGGTTGTTGTACTCATGGGAGTCCTTTGGCTTGAAGACGAATCCATCCCGAATCGCTTGATAAGCTCCCTTATGTACTTTGTTTGATGTATGAAAGTTCCATCTTTCATTTGTTGAATGTGTAGTCCAAGGAAGTAATTGAGCTCTCCCATGTGGCTCATCTCGAATTCATCCTTCATAGACTTAGAAAATTCTTGACAAAGATTAAAGTTGGTAGAACCAAATATTATATCGTCTACATAAACTTGAATCAATAGGATGTCATTTTCATAATCTTTAATGAAGAGTGTTGAATCGACTTCTCCCATTTTAAAACCTAAATCTAAAAGAAAGGTCTTGAGTCGATCATACCAAGCTCTAGGAGCTTGTCTCAACCCATACAATCCTTTCTGAAGTTTGAAAACATGGTATGGAAATGTTTCATGAATGAAACCAGGAGGTTGAGAAACATACACTTTTTCATTTACAATCCCATTTAAAAATGCACTTTTAACATCCATTTGAAATAGTTTGAAATTCTTATGAGATGAAAAAGATAAAATTAATCTAATAGCTTCTAATCTAGCTACGGGGCAAAGGATTCTTCGAAATCGATACCTTCCTCTTGCCGGTAGCCTTGAGCTACTAACCTTGCTTTGTTCCTTGTGATGACCTCATTCTCATCGGTCTTGTTATTGAAGATCCATTTGGTCCCAATAACTTGATGACCACTTGGAAGAGGAACGAGCTCCCAAACTTCATTTCTCTCGAATTGCATGAGTTCTTCTTCCATTGCCACTATCCACGAGCTATCCTCACAAGCTTCTTGGTTGTTCTTTGGCTCATTGGTAGAGACAAATACGCAATGAGAGAATTATTCAATTCTTGACCTCGTTCAAACACCCACACCAATATCTCTAATAATTTGGTTATGTGGATAGTTGCGAACGGTTGGATAAGCTTTGGGTATTCCTGCATCACTTGGAACATCTTCAACAATCTAATTAGTAGTGTTAGTCTCAATAATTGAATCATTAATCTTTACATTACAAAGAGAATCACATATAGCATCTACACTATCATCTACAACATGAGGAAAATCAAAATCTTCATAAAATAATACGTGTAGTGATTCCACGATCGTTGAAGAAGTTTTGTTGTATATCCGGTAGGCTTTGCTACGTGTGGAATATCCAACAAAAATTCTTTCATTGAATCTTGGCTCAAATTTATTTAGAATACCGAAAGTGTTCTTGATAAAACATTTTGAACCAAAAACACGAAAATATTTAACTTGATGCTTTTTGTCATAAAATAACTCAAACAAGTTTTGTTCGTTCGGGGTCTCACTAGGATCCTATTGAGCACATAACATGCTGTGTTCACCCGCTATGCCCAAAATTGTAGTCCAAGATGACTATCATGGAGCATAGTACGAGCACACTCAATAAGAGTCCTATTCTTTCTCTCTACAACACCATTTTGTGGTGGTGCCCGAGGAAAGGAAAAATTGTGAGTTATCCCGGTGTCATCACAAAACTTTATAAAAGACTCATTCTCAAATTCTCCTCCATGATCACTACGGATAGTGATAATGGTGGATCCTAAGAGATTCTGAATCTTCTTTGCAAATATGGTAAACTCCTCAAAGGCTTCATTCTTATTAGTTAAGAATGAAACCCAAGTAAATCTAGAGAAGTCGTCAATGACAACTAATCCATAATGAGCATTGCCTAAAGAAGCGGTTCTAGTTGGCCCAAATAAATCTAGATGAAGTAGTTCTAGGGGCCTCTTAGAAGTAATGCCTTCTTTAAGTTTAAAAGATGATTTAATAAGTTTACCTCTTGGACATGAATCACAAAAGTTTTTCTTGCTAAAAGCAATTTTTGGAAAACCTTTGACTAGATCACACTTAGCTAACTTATATAAGTGCTTGAAATGAACATGACCAAAACGACGATGCCATAATAATTGTTCATTTGTATTAGTAACTAAGCAATGTTCTACGGTTTTAGGCAAGCTCAAATAATAAATATTTTTACGCCTAATACCGATAAATAAAACATGCGAATTAGAATCAACAATTTCACACGTACCCTCTCTAAAATTAACGTTGTAACCTTTGTCACAAAGTTGACTAATTGAGATAAGGTTGTGACATAAACCACTAACAAGATATACATTAGTAATTAGAGGTTTGGAGGGATTTCTGACTATACCTACTCCAATGATGGTTTCCTTTTGGTTACCTCCAAAAGTGACCGTTGCACCGTTCTTGATGCTAATCACTTTGGAGAGTAATGAAGGATTTCCCGGCATGTGTTTGGAGCAACCACTGTCGAGAATCCATCCTTTCTTTTTAGAGCTAGTTTGATCTTTATTGCTCTTTTTCTTTCTCTTGGGTACCTACATAATATACCATAAGCTCATGATACCCAATTTTTGTTGGGTCCAAGGGGATTATCCGTTTGGAAGCCAAGTCCAAGTGGACTTCTGCTTCCCAACATAATTACCATTATTAATAACATCATGAAAATACGAATCAACATATGCATTCCTATCATTTAAGCTAATGTTCTTAGGACCCCAAATGGTGTATGTTTTGGGAGTACTTTTCCTAGTTACATGCATACTTGTTAGATTTCTATGTGGTGCATGCATCTTAGGAACATGGTTTCTTGCATATAAATGAGATGGTGGATATGCATTGGACATACGAAGATTATATGTATGATTGATAACATGCATGTTGTAAGAAACATATGGGTCATGAATGACATGCGGATGATGTGCATACATGTAAGAATGATGCGTATGAGCATGTGGGTCTATTGGACCACGTACATGAGTATTTCTCATGTGTGGATTTGTACGTTTCCGTGGGTGTGGAGCATAAAAAGTGTCATGAGTATCCACTTGTGAAGTAGGATATTTCCTACGTGGATGAAGGTTTGTGTACATGTAAGCATGGCTTCTCTTTTGGTTTCCATCCTTAGTGGGTTTCTTGCCAAAAAGAGGAGACGGTGAAGTGGTGACTTTCTTGATAGGTTTGCTACCTATAGTGTCTTTGACACCACTTGTAGATGCACCAGAGGAAGGCCTCACAAAGTCTATAGTGACACCACTATAGAAAGTGTGTGCATTTGATGCATTTGCTTCCACAAAACCAAGACCAACACGATGTGTGGCCGGAAATTGGTTTGTAAGCAAATCGTCCAATTGTCTTTTTCCCTTATTGAATCTCACAATACGGGAGGACATGAGCTCATATTTCTTCTTAAGAGAAGAAATATTGGTATCCAAGGTGGACACCCGTGCTTTGAGCTAGTGCACTTGAGTTTTAAGAGAATCATTCTCTAAACCCAATTGTGTGTGTCATGTAAGTAGATCACTATTATCCTTAGGATGTGTTTGATTTAGTTGAGATTTGAGGTTATTTACCTCATCTCTTAAAGTGACATTTTGAGAAGCTAAGTTTGCTTTCTCATGGGTTAAAGTATCAAAAATGGTGTCATTGTTGATAATGCATGGAATGGATGGATTGCTAACATTCAATTTCTTTAAGCTAGTATATCTAAGCATTAGAGATTGATACTTAGCAAATAATTTCTCATTAGCAATACGTAGTTCATCCATTGTTACCTCGGTATCATCCATGTCGGAATCACTCTCATCGAAGAGTGAATCTTCTCGGGCCATGAAGCACATGTGGGCACTTTCACCCTTCTCATCATCAGAATCACTTGATGAGTCTTCACTTGAGTCATCGAATGTACCGACGAGTCCTTTCTTCTTATCTCTCTTATTCTTGTCGGATTTGTGGTACATCGGAGCCTTCCACTTCTCTTTGTTTCTTAGCATTGGGTAATCCTTCTTGATGTGCCCTGGCTTATTACACTTAAAGCAAAGAGAGGAAGTATTATTAGTAGACTCAAATCTTTTGTCAGAGGGAAATTTACCTTTTCGAAAGAAGCGTTGGAACTTCTTCGTCATTTGGGCCATTTCACCCAAATCCATCTCATCTTCTGAATCTTCACTATCGGAGGATAGGGAATTGGCGTTGAATGCCAAAGCTTTCTTCTTAGCCTCCGAAGGATTCATCATAGCTAGAATCTTTAATCAGTTCTCCCGTCTTACTTCATAAGACATGAGAGTCCCGATAAGATTCACAACTGTGTAGGTCTTCAAATCGTTGATCTCCTCGATGGCGATGGCTCTTCTTTCCCATTTGGAGGTCATTCCCATTATGATCTTCCTTACCTTTTCTGGTTCGGTGTATGTTTGGCCAAATGCTTCCAGTTCATTGGTGATGTCGGTAAAACGTCCGTACATTGATGCTATGCTTTGATTTTCCTGCATATGAAACCTATCGAAGTTTTGTATGGCAACATAGAGTTTAGAAAGTTTTACCTTGTCTGTTTCGTCATGGGTAACAACGAGATGGTTCCAAATTTGATATGCACTCTTACATGTGCATATCTTATTGAACTCATTCGTTTCCAACACACAATGAAGAGCGTTCATTACTTTTGCGTTGTTGACTTCGGCGGATTTCTCGGAAGTCGTCCATTTTTCGAAATCCTCTTCGGTAGGCTCGACGTATTCCTTGTGGAGTGTTCTCCAAAGTGAAGCACTCCTTAGGAACGTCTATATCCGGCATTTCCAATAGCCAAAATTCGTGCCATTGAAACGCGAAGGACGCACCTTTGATTGACCTTCTAAAAGTGTGGACGCTCCATCACGATCGTGATTGTTGTATGAAATCGGTAGAGAAACATTGTTGTTGTTGGAAGCCATAGCTATAACCTTGCACTTTGATACCAATTGTAAGGACCCTGGCTATGGAGAAAACACTAGAAGGGGGTTTGAATAGTGTTTAAGCAATTTAAAAAATTAGGTACACCAATTTAAATTCCTAACCAACAAAATAGTGCAGAATAGAAATAAACCCAAAATGAAACAAATGCAAACGCAAGGACGTTTCAAGGTTCGGATTACCCAAGTCACTTCCCGACTTGTTTCCGGTAATCATACGTCCCTTCCACCCGGTTAACAACCGGATACTCAAGTTAGAACCCTAACTTGAGGTTTCCTTAAAACCCACTTGTAGCAACCCTACAAGTGAAATCGAAATACAATCGATTGACATTGACTCCCACAACTTGGGAGCAAGCAAATCACTCTCACAACCCGAGAGTAAATTCAAATAACGAAAGTTATGAAATATGAAAGCAACACTAACAATCACCTACGCCTTGAAGTAGAACTTGAAAGAGAAGTGTGTTGTGTGTTGAAAGACTCCCTTGAAAGAGAGAAAAGCCCTTTCTCTTGACTGCACCAAATCCCTAGAAAATCTCTCTTTGGTTCTAGGTTGGAGAGCAAGAGATTGAAGATAGGAATTCTTAGGGCTTTAGGGTTTTTGAGAGCTTTGATCTTGAGAGATTTAGCAAAATGAAACTTGGAAGAATGAGTAACCTCTCAAAAGAACAGTAGATGCTTCTTATATAGGTTTCTCAAAATCCTACAACCAAATTCAGCAAAACCGCTTTGAAATCCGTGAGAAAACTCTCAACGGATAGAATCTGAGCCCGCGACAGTCGACTGTGAGAAATCCACAGTCGACTGTTGCACAGTCAGATAGTGTAGGTGAGAATTCATAACGGTAACTTACCACGTGGACAGTCGACTGAAGAGGCAAAGACAGTCGACTGTTAAACCAACAGGTGACTGTAAATCCTACTACATGCGACTGGCCGTAAGATGGGTAAGTTGAAGAATTCTGAAAAACATTTGGGATAACAGGACAGACGACTGATGAAGAGAAGACAGTCAACTGTTAATCAGAACAGCGACTGTATTCCTTCTACAGACGACTATCAAAACCATGAGTTTTTCCAGAGAGTTGAGTCAACAAATTGGCTCACAGACAGATGACTGTTGTAGCATTGACAGTCGAATGTTCCGATGAACAGTCGACTATAAATCCAACATAAATTGACTGGCTAGAGTAATCAGAGAAATAGACTTTGGGCTAAAGATAGACAGGCGACTGATTAACAAAACACAGTCGACTGTCACTTAGACAGGCGCCTGTGAATCATTCATAAGTCGCCTATGGGAATTAAAGCAGAGAAGCCCAAAACTAGACTATAAAATTTTGTGCATAACAGACGACTGTAGAACAAAACACAGTCAACTGTTTTTTTAGACAGGCGACTGTAAAACGTTCACCAATCGACTGTTATAAATAATACATGCATAATCAATATAGAAATGAATTGGAGTCTAAGGACGATTGATCTAATGATGTCCTAAGACTGAAATGAAGATGTGTGTGCTCCAACAATGTTCTACTTCTGACGTGCGTTTATATTTCATATATTTGCGCACGTTTTCTACCGTGTTTTTCCGTATTTTACCGCCGTCTTTTATTCGTTTTCTCGTGTTTTCTTGTGTTTTCTTGTTTTCTTTCACTCTTCCGTGTTTTCCGTGTTTTGCAGGAGTTTACTGGTATTTGGGGCATAAAACGATGATATCATGTGTCCCCGGAGCAACGGGAGGAGTCAGGCATGATCCAGGGGGTCAAACGACAAAGATTGCATCTTTCAGCCCCTCACCCGGTCGGTTGGTCATCTCCAACCGATCGGGTGATGCACGCGTGCACCACCCGGACGCAGCTTGGAGCTCACGAGAAGTCACCCGGTCGGTTCAGTGACCGGGTCAAAATCTCAAAGTCTCTGGAATTTGGAGCCGAATTGCCAACCGATCGGGTGACCTTCACCCGATCGGTTCACCTGTAGCTGAATTTCAACAGCCAAGACACGAAGATCCAACCGGTCTCCTCACCCAGTCGGCACCAAGATCCAACCGGTCGGCACGAAGATCCAACCGACCGCATCCAAGATCCAACCGACCGGTTCATCCTGACCGGGTGAAACCCCGCATTGCGCTGTAATTTTGTGAAGCGGCTCACCCGACCGGTTGACTTGTCAACCGATCGGGTGATGTCGTTTTCTATAACTAGAACCCTAGGTTTCCCAGATACGTGAGTTGGTTATTTTTTGCTGTTTTCTTCATTTTACGACGGCTGTAATTTTCCAGTTTTTGTAAGTTTTTAGATCTTTGTAAAACTTTAGTATTATCCTAATTGCTTTACTACCATTGCATTTATATTGTCTGATCATGATTTTTACAGTTCATTTTCGTTTAGATCGCTTTTTACTAAATATGTGTGAGTAGTTCCCAAACTTGGGATTTTGGTGGAAACCCCTTCGGGGGCTCTTCCCGATACGTCCATAGGGTTAGGAAATCGATAGGGATTAGGAATCTAACGGTTACACGGGATGTTTTATTGTCATCGGCGGGAAAAAGACCGCCTTTGACTGTTGGGCCAAGGGGGAATAAACTTGGTGGTTGACTCCCTAGCCATAGCTCACGCCCTTAGCGTAGACGCTGAATCCTAGTGCGCGGGAGTGGTAGGATGAGACGTTGGGAGTTATCGTTGCGAGCTTAGTGCTCCCGGAGTCGATCAGTGTTAATGGACACGGGAGTCCCCACTAATCGAACCCGGGAAGTCCGGCGTATCATCCTGGCCACCGACCGGAATATCGGGCCCATGGGATGCCGGTACCACTTTCAGAGGCAACGTCTCACCATTAGACCCTAATTCCGATCGCCATCCTCCCCGTAGGCCGTGTCGGCGAGAGTCGCTCGTTGGGGGTGGAAACCAAAGTCCCGGGTTTTTCCTTCATATTGTCTATACCTTGCATTCCTTTACCGTGACAACCCATCATTCGATATGGGCTAGCTCGCCATGGGGTGATTTTGATCCTCTTTGACACAAGCACATCCACGCCTACCTGAGTTCAACCCCCAAGCCACACTACAACACCGTGCGCTTGCGGTTAAAAATATTTAAATTCCCACGCCCCCGTTTGCATCGTTACACACATCCAGCGTTCAAGAGCCGCGCCCGGCGGGGGCCGGCCACAGTTTATGGTGCCGTTGCCGGGGAGGCAACGTGCTTGTTATTTTAGGATTTCATGAAGCCTAGTGTCTAGCTCTTATCCCTACCTCGCGATAATTTTTGCATTCTTCTTTTTCCTTTTTATTTTCTTATTTTTATTTTTATTTTTATTTCTTATCTTATCTGTTTCTTTCCCACTTGTCGCTTCACGGGTGTTTGTTGTTTTTCATGCGCAGGAGTTCAAGAAGTCTCGACGACTTGATCCCCGTTGATCCAGAGATAAACGCCACCCTAAGGCGTTTGGCCGCCGAGAAGCGAAGAAGATAGGATCCTGAAGCCATGGGGGAGAACACCCCGCCTCACAAGTCCCTGTTGGAGTACTCGATGCCTTCCATCGAGTCCACCTCCGCCATCCGTCCTCCAGCTATTACGGCCCAAAGCTTCGAGCTTAAGCCATCTTTGGTGACGTGGATCCAGCAGGATCAGTTTTCAGGTGCACCCATGGAGAGCCCGATTGAGCATTTAGACTCCTTCTTGGAGAAATGTGACACCTTCCGGATAAACGGTGTCACAACTGAGACGATTCGACTGAAGCTGTTCCCCTTCTCCTTGCGAGATAAAGCCAAGCTGTGGCTTAGAGGGAAGGACCCGAATACATTCAACACCTGGGAGAAGCTCTCAAATGCTTTCCTGACGAAGTTCTTTCCCCCGGGAAGACCATGAAGCTTAGGAGTGAGATCTCCTCCTTCTCCCAGGCCAGCCACGGGTCCTTGCATGAGGCTTGGACAAGATACAAGGAGATGCAGAGAAGATGTCCCCACCGTGAGCTCCCCAAGTGGCAGATTATAAGTCTGTTGTATAATGGGTTGAGGGACGATTTAAAATCTTCCATGGACACCGCGGCTGGAGGGTCCTTCATGTCAAGAAGCGAAGAAGATGCCGGGCAAATTTTGGAAAATATGGCATCCAACAATGAACGGTGGTGTGACGAGAGAGCCACAACAAGGTCTGGGGGCATCCATAGAGTCGAAGACGTCGACAAATTGTCAAGCAAGTTTGACTTGCTGTCAACCCAGATCTCCGCATTGATGGTAGGCACCGGTGGCACCGGTACACAACAGATTGCTGCGGGGGAGTCCGAAGCTTTTGGAGAGTTCGACAGTGGTGACATCTCACCACCGTTGGATCAGGCGAGCACATTATTTTACAATCCTACAGGGAATGCGCCTTTTCCACCACAAACCAACTCAAATCCGGCCTACTCTCCAAACAACCGGAATCATCCGAACCTTAGTTACCGGGTGCCTTATCAACAGCCGGCTCAGCAACAACATCAGATATATCAGCCGGCTAGGCCCCAGCAGCTTTAGCAATTTCAGCAGCAGCAATTTCAGCAGCAACAACCTCCGCCACAGTATCAACAGTATGCTCCTAGGAATCAGCAGCCCACCCAGCAGCAATACGGCCAGCAGAGGGCCATTTCTCCGATTGAGTCCCTCCTGACTCAATACATCGCCAATTAGGAGAAAATAAATCTGAAGCTGGAGATGGGACAAAGAGTCCTCACTGATCAGGTGACCCAGATGGGGTTGCAAGTGGCTAACATTCAGAGACCGCAGAATCTTTTACCGCCACAGCCTGAGGTGAACCCGAGGGGGGGTAAATCGTAACTTGGCACTCACGCATGAGCATGAGAATGTGTCCGCCATCGTCTTGAGGAGCAGAACGCAAATACCTACGAGAGAACCCCCCAAAGGACCGGAAGCACGGTTGGTCGTGGAACGACCAACTGAGAAATTAAATGACGACGGTGCTTCGTCGCTCAAGCCAACTACTCCGGAGGGAGTTCATAGTGAGGAGAAGAAGAATGATGAGGAAGGGAACCTAAGAGTTTTCAAGCCCGTTGTGCCTTTCCCACAACGGTTTGCCAAAGCCAAAAATCGATGAGAAGTATGGCAAATTCTTTGCCATGGTGAAAGATCTGAGCTTACAAATCCCCTTCCTCGAGGCCATCGAGACAATCCCATCATATGCCAAATTTCTGAAAGACTTGGTGACACGGGGATCTAGAAAAGAGAAGGTCATGTTAACGGCAGAGTGCAGCGCACTTATTCAGCGCGCAAATCCGCCCAAGCTCAAGGACCCCGAAAGTTTCTCCATCCCTTGCTCTATTGGGGAAGTGCAAATCCAGAGGGCGCTCGTCGATCTAGGCGCGAGCGTCAGCTTAATGCCCCTATCGCTGTACAAGAGAATATGGATGGGAGACTTAGAGCCCACCGGCATGACATTACAACTTGCTGACCATTCGGTCAAGTATCCGGTGGGAGTAGTGGACGACCTCCCCGTCGATGTGAAAGGAGTACATGTACCGATTGATTTTGTAGTAATGGACATACCGGAAGACAAGCATACCCCAATTATTCTTGGACGGCCCTTTATGGCAACCGCCGGAGTTTTGATAGACGTGAAGAATGGGAAGCTTTCCCTCAATGTGGGCCAAGAAAGAGTCGAATTTGACTTAGGCTTGTCGATGAAGCATCCAAATCCCCCGAACGATCCGAGTATCAGTGTGTTGGAGAACGAAGAAGATAGAGCTGTTGAAACAAGTACTTGGGAAGTGCTCTCGAGGAATCCCCCGATAGCTTGGGGGGACCTTGGAGAGCAAGTTGGCTCCCCAAAGAATGAAGTTGCTAATGAGGCAGTCGCGCGACATGTGATCCCTCTCGGATTTCCTAAGTCTCCTCCTACGAGGAGAAAAGGAAAAGAACCCATGGACCTCACCGTCGATGAGGTCCGGATCCTGAAAAAGATGGCGGTAGACGCCAATTTGAGGGAGAAGCCCCCGGATCCTGTTGACAAAGGGAGGGTAGTTGAGCAAATCTTTTTACAGCCGCCGACTACACCAATAGCCACTAGCTCTGGAGTTGAAGAGATGCCGGATTTTGGGCATCACCCGTATCGCCCACCATGAACATCATCAACGGGCGTCGAGCTAACGACGTTAAACAAAAGCGCTTCATGGGAGGCAACCCATGCTCTAAACTTTTACTTCCGCTTTTTAGGACTTTTTCTTAACTTTATTTTATCTATTTTTATAAATAAATCCAGCCGCAACAACTACCATCGTGAAACTTAGGCAATTTTTGGGGTTTTGCAGAAAACAAGGCCCCAACCAATCGGGTGATAACTCACCCGATCGGTTGGGACGTATCAGCTAACATCCGTGTCTGTCACCAAACGAACCGACCGGGTGGAGAAAGAAGAGACCGGGTGAACAGACCGGGTGACCTGGGGAAAATCTCGGGAAAATTTCAGAATTCATCAACCGATTGGGTGACAAGAAGCGAGACCGGTTGAGCGACCGGGTGAGAAACTCTGAATTCTCGGGAAAATGTGTGGAGCGGCGAACCGATCGGTTGAGTTCTCAACCGATCGGGTCGCCTGTAGCATTTCTTCAGCATCAAATTTCGACCTAAAGTCAACCGATCAGTGACAACTCACCCGACCGGTTCGACTTAAAACCTATAAATACCCCCCGACCCACCCGTTCACAAACCCTGACCCGATCTCGCAGTTTCATCGTCGTTTCATCTCCTCCAAACTCCTGACTGCCAAAAACCCCTCTCCCACGACCTCAAATCCTCCATTAGCCTCTCTCTCCACCTCCCCCTTGCATCTCTCCATCTCTTTCCCTCTCCCTCTCTCCTATTTCACACTTTTCTAGCCCTAATTCCCAACATCCACCCCCCACCTTCGAATTTTTGCTGAAAAAGAGTGCCGCGGCTCCACACTTCTCCCATTACACGGCATTAGGTCATCTACAAGCGAGGAGCTCAAATTTCTACGAGGTAACTTCGCTCCACTTCTCAAGTTTCAATTTTTACCCTAGATATTTAATCTGCTTGGTTGTTCGTGTGTGTGCACTTCAATAGTATTTTTCACTCATTTGCATCACTCACACGCACACATGGCCCGGGAGAGAGATAAGGGGAAGGGTGTCATGCGGGAGGAGGAACCGTCTCGAAAGAGACATAAACAAACACGTCCTCCTCCCCACACACATGAGCTGACACTAGCCCCTCCCCCGCCTATCATCCCCCCTGTGGACCCCATGTTGGGCCCGCATGGGTACCTATTTAGGAACCAAGAGCAGAAAGACTTCTACCACAGACTAAACACTCGGGGGCATCTATCAACCAAGTTTGCCCACACCCAATCACTCGTCGACGTCGGTGTCTTCACCGAGGTCGAGACTCTTTTTGCTAACCTTGGTTGGTTGGCCTTCCTAAATGCCTCTGCGGTATCCTACCCGTCACTCACCCTAGAATTCCTTTCCTCCCTCGTTTGTGAGTCGGGGTCGACTGTCACTTTCCGGGTGCATAACCAAACCATCCGCACCAACCTGGATACCATCTGCGATATATTTGGTTTCCCTATTCTTGGGAATGACGCTATTCGACACTACGGATATCCCCCGGAATTTGACGTCGATAACTTTTGGTTCCGCCTCACCATACTCCGTCGCTATCCCTGTGGTAAGGCCAAGGCCTCCTCCATCATCCATCCCATTTTTCGTCTGGCCCATAGGATCTTATCCTCTGCATTTTTCCCACGGGAGGAGTCAGACACCGTGACTATCCCCGATCTTTTTATTCTCTGGGCCATGACTTTCCCCTTTGTTCGTGTTGATGATGGAGTTAGCTTTAGGGCCCCGACTATCCCTGTCCATGCCGACGATTGGCTTGTTTACAAGCTTCTCGAGATTAGCAGGGTCGGGAAGGGCAAGATCTGTTATGGGGGCATTATCACTATTATTGTTTCTTCCCCCCAGTTTAACATTCCCATCCCCCAAGATCTTCCTACTGCCGCAGGACCCTCACTTCTAGATCTTGATGTCCTGCGGCACATTCATATGATTAGGCCCCGCCCTGATGGTCGTTTTGAATTCAATTACGGCCACCCACCTCGCCCCTACACCATTCTCCCCAACCCCGCTCAGATGACCATAGCCTTAGTGGCGGATTGGACTTTTCCGCCCGATCCCGAGTTTCTAGCAGGGTTGCACCTTCCTTTCTTTCCCCCGGACGCATGCAGATCACCTTCCCCTGTCGCCCACTTAGGCGAGCAGGATATTCCTGCATCCCGGGGAGATATTGGGGCTGGCCCGAGTCACCCTATTTCTGCTCCTGGCACCATCACTTCTGAGCACCTTTTTGCGGCCATCTCTGGCCTTGTGTCCAGTGCCGGCATGACCACTGCCGCCGGCACTACTTCCACATCACCTGTCGGCACCACTTCTGCCTCACGTCAGTCCACTTCCTTCGGTCGCTGCCAGGTCTCTACCCGTCTTGCTCTCGAGAGGGAGGTCACATCCCTCCGTGATCTTGCCATGTCCTCTGTCCCCTCAGACCCATCATCGTCCTCCTTTCTCACTCACCCACGTTTCCTTGCACTTAAGAGGAACGTGGCCGCCATCCTTCGCCTTCTCACTCACCTCCACGGACCACCACCACCCACGCCACCACCACCTTCACCACCTCGATGATCTTCTCCTCCACCCTCCCATACATCCCCACCTCCATCACCTCCCCCGTCACATTCTTCTCCTCCACCATCCCACCCATCCCCACCATCCCCACCTAGGCGATCATCTCCCCCTCCCGTATCCATTCACATCCCCATATCCACCTCTGCACTCATGACCACTTCTCTCACACCTGCACCACCTTCTACCTCCTCCACCGTCACTTCATATGTGCGCCGAAAGAAATTGCAGGTGCGCTCCAAATCTCTCCCACCTCCACCCACTACTGTCACCATCACGTCTTCTCCCCCCATTTCTATTCCTTTTACCACCGCCTTGATCGACGTGCTTCCACAACCACCCACCACCACCGACATTCCACCCATCATTCATACCACCACTGCACCTATTCCTCCACCTCTTTCCCCGCTTCTCCGCACACCCCCTGTCTCCCCCGCCCACCCATCCACACCCTCTTCCGAGGAGGGCGAGGATTCGCCTTCTCCTGATTTTTGATTTCCCTTCTTAGTTTTTTTTCTTTGTTTTTTGGCATCCCCCTTGTATATTTCTGCACTTTCACGTTCATATTTCATTGCTAGCATTGTCATGTCTAGCTTGGGGGAAGTCTATTTTGTTGTGTTGTCGTGTTTTGTTTTCTTTGTTTGTGTGTGCTTGTTTTACTTTTTGTCGTGTCGTGTCGTGTGGTTTGATCGTGTCGTGTCGTGTCGTGTAGTTTGTTCATTTTCATTCTTTCTTTTTCTATTTTCGTGTCGTGTGGTTTGATCGTGATTTTTCTTTATTTTCAGTTTCGTATCTGTTTTTTCCATGTTTTTCATTTCTTTTTGTGTCGGTGCGTATTCCCCCCATTTTCATTGCCCTCCCGTACTCACTCTTATTGCATTGAGGGCAATGCAAGCTACAGCTTGGGGGAGTCGCACTTTGTGCGTCATTTGAGTCTTTCTTTTTCGTTTTTGTGTCGTTTTCATCGTGTTTTTAATTTTTCTTTTCTTCTTTTTATCTCTTTCTCCTAGAGATGAACCCTATGATGATTTCCACAAAATCACACACACCTTGCGTAGCATCGATAATCACGCTCACTAACCCTAGGATATCGAGTCCCCCTGCATTTCACGCATCGTGGGCCCACTTAGCTTTTTGTGAGTCGTGTGTCGTGCCTAGCCGTGTGGTGTGCTTCTACTTTGTGATTTACTTTATATACCTGTCCAGGAATGACCCCTAGATTATCATGTTTCGATATGAATATGCGGTACTTATTTCTACCGTCTGCTTCTTCTGCATGCTATATATATCGTACGCTTCATTTCGCATGTGTCGGGATTCCACAATTAAGGACTAGGATAACTCATTTAGCCCATGCTC
Source organism: Scilla litardierei (assembly GCA_030789695.1). Classification (NCBI taxonomy): domain Eukaryota; kingdom Viridiplantae; phylum Streptophyta; class Magnoliopsida; order Asparagales; family Asparagaceae; genus Scilla; species Scilla litardierei. The sequence continues at coordinate 313,833,476 of CM061142.1, read as the reverse complement.
TATTTAGCGAGAATAGCTTCCTTTGCCCAAGTGTTTAGATTCCGACTTCTTTTTTGTTTTACTTGGTGCAAATCCCCTCGCCGTGTACCGTTCTCCCACTTGGGAGAGTACCCATGTGTATAGCCAAAAAAACCCCAAAAATCCAAAAAAAGGAGAAAAGAAAAGAAAAACCCAAAAAGAAGAGAAATGAAAAGAAAAAGAGAAAAAAAATTGTATACCCAAAAAACCAAAAAAATACAAAACCCCAAAACCCAAAAAAAAATTCCAGTGTGAATATTTTCCTACTTGCCGAGAATAAAGGGAAGGCGAGAATTTGCACCGAGTGTTCTTCTCCACATCATCTCAACCCCCATCGGTTTCGAAAACACTTGGCTTAGGAACTTTTTAGCTAATATCTAGGCTATAGTGGTGTGATTTCCTTAACCCTAGTTGTGGAGTCCATGACGCATGATATGTTTCGATTCTCTCTATTCTCATGCATGCTTGAACTATATATTCGACGCTTTATTCGAATCGAATCGATATTTGGGTCATTTCCTAGGTTTGTGTATATCGAGCTTTATCGTACATCGTAGATAGTGACACGGACTGCTAGCGCACGACCACACTCACTCGCGCTTCACCGCGTGGGCCCACGGCACTTGTCTGGACTCGTACTCCTTGGTTTAGTGATGTGATTTGGCGTTTGCTTGCTTGGTGTGTCGTTTTTGATTTGGTTGGCCCTAACGGGCGATCTAGGATATAGAGTTTTCTTTTTCTCTCTTTCTCTCTATTTTCTCCCTCCGAGCTCCTACTCTCACTCGTCTTCCTCGAGGACGAGGAAGAGTTTAGCTTGGGGGATTTTGACGTGCGTTTATATTTCATATATTTGTGCACGTTTTCTTCCGTGTTTTTTCGTATTTTACCGTCGTCTTTTATTCGTTTTCTCGTGTTTTCTTGTGTTTTCTTGTTTTCTTTCACTTTTCCGTGTTTTCCGTGTTTTGCAGGAGTTTACTGGCATTTGGGGCAGAAAATGATGATATCATGTGTCCCCGAAGCAACGGGAGGAGTCACGCGTGATCCAGGGGGTCAAACGACGAAGATTGCATCTTTTAGCCCCTCACCCGGTCGGTTGGTCATCTCCAACCGATCGGGTGATGCACGCGTGCACCACCCGGACGCAGCTTGGAGCTCACGAGAAGTCACCCGGTCGGTTCAGTGACCGGGTCAAAAGCTCAAAGTCTCTGGAATTCGGAGCTGAATTGCCAACCGATCAGGTGACCTTCACCCGATCGGTTCACCTGTAGCTGAATTTCAACAGCCAAGACACGAAGATCCAACCGGTCTCCTCACCCAGTCGGCACCAAGATCCAACCGGTCGGCACGAAGATCCAACCGACCGCATCCAAGATCCAACCGACCGGTTCATCCTGACCGGGTGAAACCCCGCATTGCGCTGTAATTTTGTGAAGCGGCTCACCCGACCGGTTGACTTGTCAACAGATCGGGTGATGTCATTTTCTATAAATAGAACCCTAGGTTTCCCAGATTCGTGAGTTGGTTATTTTTTACTGTTTTCTTCATTTTGCGACGGCTGTAATTTTCCAGTTTTTGTAAGTTTTCGGATCTTTGTAAAACTTTAGTATTATCTTAATTGCTTTATTGCCATTGCATTTCTATTGTCTGATCATGATTTTTATGGTTCATTTTCGTTTAGATCGCTTTTTACTAAATATGTGTGAGTAGTTCCCAAACTTGGGATTTTGGCGGAAACCCCTTCGGGGGCTCTTCCCGATGCGTCCATAGGGTTAGGAAATCGATAGGGATTAGGAATCTAACAGTTACGCGGGGTGTTTTATTATCATCGGCGGGAAAAAGACCGCCTTTGACCGTTGGGCCAAGGGGGAATAAACTTGGCGGTTGACTCCCTAGCCATAGCTCACGCCCTTAGCGTAGACGCCGAATCCTAGCGCGCGGGAGCGGCAGGATGAGACGTTGGGAGTTATCGTTGCGAGCGTAGTGCTCCCGGAGTCGATCAGTGTTAATGGACATGGGAGTGCCCACTGATCGAACCCGGGAAGTCCGGCGTATCATCCTGGGCACCGACCGGAATATCGGGCCCATGGGATGCCGGTACCACTTTCAGAGGCAACGTCTCACCATTAGACCCTAATTCCGATCGTCATCCTACCCGTAGGCCGTGCCAGCGAGAGTCGCTCGTTGGGGGTGGAAACCAAAGTCCCGGGTTTTTCCTTCATATTGTCTATACCTTGCATTCCTTTACCGTGACAACCCATCATTCGATCTGGGCTAGCTCGCCCATGGGGTGATTTTGATCCTCTTTGACACAAGCACATCCACACCTCCCTGAGTTCGACCCCCAAGCCACACTACAACACCGTGCGCTTGCGGTTACAAATATTTAAATTCCCACCCCCCCGTTCGCATCATTGCACACATCCGGCGCGCAAGAGCCGCGCCCGGTGGGGGCCGATCAACTTCTAAGCTACATACTAGCAGAGATATAAGAAATTTACATTTGGCGAATACTCTCTTCTATCCAACGCATGGGCTTGAAGTCTTCATGGAGCTTCAATCATAATCTACGATCATCCAATCCATTTCATTTGCCTTCAATGATCTTTGAGAGTCATCCATTGCAAGTAGATCTTCATAATTAGCTTAGGCAATAGATTAACTGCAAAATAGGGGATTAGTCACAAGTATTTATGTTTGTTCATCATTAACACCAAGTAGGGAGAAGTCCAATACTCAACATAAATCTCGTACCGGATTGGTCGGGGACTGAACGTACCCAGGTTGCGGGGAACCAAGATAAAATTGCTTGTCTTTCTATGTGCTTTTTTTGTTTGTATTTATTTACGTGTGTAAGCAATTCATTTGTTGTTTATATATTCTCACTGTAATTCTTAGTTAATATTTTATTATTATAAAGATGGCATTTTTATTCCGATGTGTAATCTCTTGGTTGCTTGTAATTAATCTTCATATTTGTTTAAGTTTATCTTGTTGATTAAGGACCAAGCGTAGATCACTCTACTTGGTTCCTTATGCAACATTGGAAGGGAAATCTATTGTGTTCTAATAATCAAAGAAAAAGTTTTAACTTATACAACACTATTCACCCCACCCTTCTAGTGTCGTTTGCCATCCACAGGTTCCAACAATTGGATCATAATTTTGGGCAGAAGCTGTCCATACCTGTGCTATGTGCTAAATAGGATTCTTGTGAGACTAGTATGAACAAAACTTTTTATGAACTATTTTATAATAAAATACCTCAAGTAAATTATTTTCATGTTTTTGGTGCAAAATGTTATATCAAAAACACACATGGTAACTTAGATAAATTTGATCCTCAATCTGATGAAGGGTTTCTATTGGATATTCCACAGTAGCAAAGCCTACCAGATATACAACAAAATAACTTCAATGGTTGAGGAATCTCTTCACGTTTCATTTTATGAGGATTTTGATGCCCCTATAACTTATGTTGATGATAACTTCGAATTTCTATGTGATACTTTGCATAATGTTAAATTATATGATTCTAATGAAGTAACCTTACTAATGATATTGTTGAGAATGTTCCAAGTGATCCAGGTGTACCCAAAACATTTACTACGGTCATGCATCATTCGCATGACCAAGTGATAAGTAATATTGGTGATGGAGGCTGTAAAGATCAAGGGTGGAGCAGTCACGCATTATGCTTTCGTCTCAACGATATAGCCAAAGAACATCGACGAAGCATGTGAAGATAGCTCATGGATCATGGCAATTGAAGAAGAGCTCATCCAATTTGAAAAGAACGAAGTTTGGGAACTTATTCCTCCTTTGACAGTCCACCAAGTTATTGGAACGAAGTGGATCTTCAAGAACAAAAAGGATGAGAATGAGGTCATCACTCGGAACAAGGTAAGGTCAGTGGCTCAAGATTATCGACAAGAGGAATGTATTGATTTTGAGGAATCCTTTACACGGGTAGCTAGATTACAATCTATTAGGCTATTATTATCATTTGCATCTTTAAAAAATTTAAAAAAATTTCAAATGGTTGTTAAAAGTGCTTTTAAGTGGTTATGTTAACGAAGAAGTTTATGTTTTTCAACCACCCGATTTCATTCATGAAATATTTCCAAATCATGTTTTTAAACTTATGAAAGAGCTTTATGGCTTGAGACAAGCTCTTATAGGCTGGTGTGATCGCCTAAAAAAATTTTCTTTTGGATTTGGGTTTCTAGATGGGTGAGGTTGATTCAACTCTATTTACGAAATAATTTGATCATGACATTCTTATCATTCAAGTGTTTGTAGATGGCATCATATTTGGTTCTACTAACACTTCCCTTTGTCAAGAATTTGCTAAGACAATGCAGGATGAATTTGAGATGAGCCAAGTGGGAGAGCTCACCTATTTTCTAGGTCATCAAATTCGTCAATTGGAGTAAGTGATCTACATTCACCAAACTAAGTACACGGTGGAGTTGATCAAGCGCTTCAGAATGGGATCTTCTTCCTCCAAGCAAACTCCAATGAGAACGACAACGCATCGGGATAAAGATGAGCATGGCACGGATGTCGACATACTTCAATATCGAGGTATGATAGGTAGTTTACTTTCTCTTATCGCGAGTATACCCGATATTATATTTGTTGTTTGTCTTTGTGCATGTTATCAGTCACGACCAAAACAATCACATTTGATTGCGGTCAAATGGATTTTTCGTTACCTTAACCAAACACTCGAATACAGATTATTTTATACAAATTCATGCACATATAAGCTAGTCTCATATAGAGATGCCGATTTTGTCAGATGCAAATCCGATAAGAAAAGTACTAGTGTCACTTTCCATTTTCTCGGAAATTCCAGTGTGCCTTGGTTTTCCAAGAAATAAAACTTGGTGTCTCTTTCTACGATCTAAGCAGAATATATTATCGCAGGTCTTGCATGTGCACAAGTCTTATGGATGAGACAAACACTTAACGACTATGGTATTGATTGTGGTACATGTGCTAACATAGTCAATAACCAAAGTGCTATATGTCTCTCCAAGAACCCGGTACAACACTCCCTTACCAAGCACATTGATATTAGACATCATTTCATAAATGATAATTTCCTCAAGAAGGATGTTAAGCTAGAGTACATCGACACACAAAAACAAATTGCCGACATTTTTACTAAACCACTCAAGTAAGATTCCTTTGTGTGGCTTAGGACAGAATTAAGGATTATGGGTGAATCTGAATTCTCGGAGATCATTTTTATGTCATACCATGTTAAATTCTCATTTCATATTATATGCCATGCTATTTGCTCAATTGTACCGATTGGATTCATATATCTCATTTACCTTTCTTAAGATATATGTGTGTATTATGCTATGTTTGAGCTATTCTGATTTGCTTTAGCTTTTATGAGCTTTAGTTGAATGAGATTGATTTTGAGCGGATTTATGCTTAGCGTGAGAGATTAGAACATGATTAGCTTGAGAGATCTCTTTGATTTGATCCTAGGTTCATTCTTAGTTTTCTGGACTAGGACAGACGTCTGGACTAGTTGCACCAGATGTCTAACGTATTAGATCTGTTTCTTTCACCTAAACTCTCACTTCTTTCAACGTCTGCAGTTCACTGACCAGACATTTGCATAGTTTGTCAGGTGCCTGCCAGTTGAACTTCTGTCGACTTAACAGTGAGAAATTTTTGTGGAAAATTTCCCGAGAGCTGTCTCTCTCCTCCCATTGATTCTTTCAGTCGTCTGATGTACAACGAACAGACGTCTGGTGAGTTGTCCAGACACCTGGTAGTGTACATTAGTCATCTGATTTCTTTGAGGTTATGTTTTTAAATTTTTAATCACCAGACGTTTGGTAGTTCTTCTACGAACGTCTGACGAGGGTTAAAATTGGTCACGTTCGATCCGACAGCTGAGATCATTACAGTCATTCATTTATATTCTGTATCTCTTCGACTTAGGGCCTAATCTTTTTCATCGACCGTCTGCTCTCCATCCAATCGTTCTCTCCACCGTTTTCCATTTGTGTTGTGATCGTTCATCGACCCCTCGGTATATCTCGCTGATTTATTCATTGTTTTCCATCATGGTTTGATTCGATTACTGTTTCCTTTCTTGCAATCACTCATGGCACCCAAACACCAAATATTTCTTGATTCCAAACCCTCTCCAACATCTAGGTCTAAGGGATCTAGGACGACCTTCCCCAGAGATAGCTAAGGTAGGCCTCCGAGGATGACCTTCAACGAGGATGACCTTCAACCGAGGACGACCTTCACCAGAGGACGACTTCACCGGGGAAGAACTTCACCGAGAACGGCCTTCACCAAGGACGACCTTAGCCGGACATAGTTAAGGTAGGCCTCCAAGGATGACCTTCACCAAGGACGACCTTCACCAGGGGACGACCTTCAACCTAGGATGACCTTCAGCGAGGACGTCCTTCACCAGCGATGTCCTTCACCGAGGATGGCTTCATTAAGGATGACCTTCGCCGGAGATAGTTAAGGTAGGCCGTCGGGGATGACCTTCATCGAGGACGGCCTTTGCCAAGGACGACCTTCACCGGAGATAGTTAAGGTAGGCCTCCGAGGACGACCTTCACCGAGGACAACCTTCAACCGAGGACAACGTTCAGCAAGGACGACCTTCACCAGGGACGACATTTGCCGGGGACGACCTTTACCGGGGACGACCTTCGTCGGGGACGACCTTCACAGAGGAGGGCCTTCGGTGAGGGCGACCTTTGCCAGAGATAGTTAAGATAGGCCGTCGGGGATGACCTTCATTGAGGATAACCTGCACCAAGGACGACCTTCCCCTGAGATAGTTAAGGTAGGCCTCCGAGGATGACCTTCACCGAGGACGACCTTTAACTGAGGACAACCTTCACCAGAGGACGACCTTCAACCGAGGACGACCTACAGCGAGGATGACCTTCACCATGGACGACCTTCGCCGGGGATGACCTTCACCGATACATAAGTTTTACCGTCGAAAATGTTGTAACACGGGCCGGTTAAATCGGGTTGTAACAAGTGCCCCCAACATCTGGTGTGGACAATATTCGGCCAGAGGAGACACTGAATGTTGAGTTGACACGTTAGAAAATTTTTAGAGAATTTCTTCATACCTTTTGTTTGGTAGTGAGCTGACACTGAATGATGAGTAGACACGTTAGAAAATTTTTAGAGAATATCTTTGTACATTTTGTTTGGTAGCAAGTCGTAAGCCTGGGTGACCTATCGGGGGCGCACCTCATAAGCCTGCCCCGAAGTTTGAGGAAGGGGAGGGTCCAAGCTCATAGCTCGGCCCTAGCCCTTTGGAGCCTATTGAGGGCACAGCTCGGGAGCCTGCCCCAAAGTTTGAGGAAGGGGAGGGTCCGAGCCCGTAGCTCGGCCCTAGCCCTTCGAAGCCTATCGATGGCGCAGCTCGTAAGCCTGCCCCAGAGTTTGAGGAAGGGGAGGGTCTGAGCCCATAGCTCGGCCCTATCCCTTCGAGCCTATCGAGGGCGCAGCTTGTAAGCCAGCCCCAAAGTTTAAGGAAGGGGAGGGTTTGAGCTGTTGGATATTGGACTCCCCGGATTTGGTTTTGGATGATGAACAAACATAAATATATCGTAAACTAACTCTTTGTGAGCGTAGTTATGGAGATCGTCGCCAAATTCATATGAACATCCAAAGCGACGTCTCGAGACTTCTCAAAGCACGTGATCATATGCCTAAAGCTTCGTTGAAGCTTTTGGACCATTTTAGAAGTCATGAAGATTCGGATCGAAGCTTTCGAAGACGGTTCGTCAAGTTTATTTATTGTCTTTTAGCTTCGTTCCGTAGAATGTTAAGCCTTGAGTAGGTCTTATGTTTTAATCTTCATTACGCTCCTATCTTAGAGCTAGGAACTAGTAAGAAGTCCATACGAACTTTCCCGAAGCTTCGCGCTTCGTTTCACGACTTCTTGTGCATGTTAGTTGGTTCAAGAAGAAGAACCAACCGACTAGATGGTGATCTAGTCGGTCGGCAATGCTTCTTGGACCGACTAGTTTGCCTTCTCAACTCAAAGCTCTTTACTGTTTACAGTTGGTCGGTCTGCGTTGACTCACCGACCGACTAGTTTGTGAACTAGTCGATCAGTGATGCTTCTTAGACCGACTAGTTGAGCTTTCCCTGTACATGCCTAGTTACTGTTTATCGTTAGTCGGTCTATGTTCATTTGGCGACCGACTAGTTGATGAACTAGTCGGTCAACTTTTGTTCTTGGACCGACTAAATCAATTTGTACTCAGACTATTTGTTTTATCTCTTAGTCGGTCTAAGTTGACTCACCGACCGACTAGTTGTGAAACTAGTCGGTTGGCAAGTGTTCTTTGACCTACTAGTTCTGTTAGTCTGAACTTCGACCTATTCCCTGTTCACCAGTTAGTCGGTTCATGTTGATTGACTGACCGACTAGTTGGTGAACTAGTCGGTCAGTGGTTGTTCTTTGACCGGATAGTTTGGTTCAGAATAGAGCCGTTGGAGCATTAATTGAAACGGTTTTCTCTCTCTCTTTCCTCTAACCTATATATACTTGATGAGCTGCATTCATTGCACTCAAGGCTGATATTAAGAGAACTTTAGAGATCAAAGAGTAAGCATTCATTCCTCATTCAAAGCTCTTTCATTCCAATCTTGAATCTCTTCTCACTCTTATTTCAAAAGAGAGATTCATTGATTGTGAGCCTTCCAAGCCAAGTGCTTGATCCTAGGTCACCATCAACCTCATAGCTCTCCATAGCTGATCTACATCTTGGAGCTAGGGTTTGGTGCCTCTTCATCTTCCCCAAAATCTGTTTTGCCCTAAATCGTAAGTTATACTCGAGGCATAGGATTTTATCGGTAAGCAATTTCTATTTCAATTTACTTTGATATTGTAAGTGATTCACTCTCGGTTGTGAGAGTGTGTTTGTGATCCCGGGTTGTGGGAGTCACAATTTTCATTTGTGTATGATTTGACTTGTGAAGGTTTTTCACAAGTATTTCATAGTGTAAATCTTGAGTTAGGGTTTCTAACTCAAGTATCCGGAAGTGATCCGGGTGGTTGGGACGTAGGATCACCGGGAACAAGTCGGGAAGACTAGGGTGGATCCGAACCCAGTAATATTGCTTGTTTGCGATTGTTTCTTTGTTGTCTAACATTTACATTTCCGCATTTTCGCATTGTTTGGTAGAGTTTGCAAGGTAATTAGGAATTAGCCTCTTAATTATTTTAAAGTACTATTCCCCCCCTCAGTACTTGTGCAGTAGCTTAGCAGGGCATTACATTTGGTATCAGAGCCAAGTCTATAGCTATGTCTGCCAACGACAACAAGACCGTTCGTCCACCTTCCGACTATAGCACCTTCAAGAATCGTGAAGGAGCGTCTTCGGTGATGAAAGGACACTCCTCGACGAGGCCTCCCTTCTTCAACGGTACCAATTACGGGTACTAGAAATGCCGGATGGAAACTTTCCTCCGGAGTGCTTCATTATGGAGGGCCACGATGAAGGAGTATGTCGAGCCCGCCGAAGAAGATTTCGAGAAATGGACTACCGCGGAGATCGCCGCGGAAGTAAGCAATGCCAAGGCAATGAACGCCTTGCAATGCGCTTTGGAGCCCGAGGACTTCAATAAGATATGCACATCTAAGAGTGCATATCAAATATGGAACTCCCTCCTCATCTTGCATGAAGGAACGAGTAGGGTAAGAGACTCTAAACTCGTTGTAGTTAATAAAGATTACGTGTTATTTCATATGCTACAGGGTGAGAAGATGAATGAGTATTATGCTCGCTTCGTCGACATCACTAACGAGTTGGAGGCTCTCGGTAAGACCTACACCCAAAAGGAGAAAGTCTCGAAGATTATCGATGGACTTCCTTCTAGTTGAGAGAAACGTACCTTCGCCATCGAGGAAGGTAATGATATGAAAACTTATACAGTTGTTCAACTAATGGGTACCTTGATGTCTTATGAGGTATGCAAGGATAGCAAGTTGAAGTTGCAGGAAAAGATGAAGTCCTACCTACAGCAAGACGAGCCAAAGAAGAAGGCTATTGCTTTCAAGGCCGCTCCATCTACTTGCACATCGACTGATGATGAAAACTCGGAAGACGAGTTGGCCTTGGAGTCCATGGCTCTCATGGCCAAGAAGTTCAACCGGTTCTTCCGGAAAGGTAACTTCAAAATCAAATCGAAGTTTAATTCTTCTAACGCCTCCTCTCCTTTGTGTTTCAAATGCAACAAGCCAGGACACATGAAAGCGGATTGTCCTCAAAACAAGCACAAGGAGAAGTGGAAGGCACCGAAGTTCGACAAGTCCAAGAAGTACAAGAAAGGGTACAAGAAGGGACTTGTCGGGACATTCACCGACTCTGAGGATTCCTCAAGCGGAGAGTCGGATGATGAGCAAGTGGAGCAAGCACACATGTGCTTCATGGCTAGAGAGGAGAAAGATAAAGATGCCTCCTCCGATGATAGCGACAACGAAGGCGATGAGGTAACAATGGATGAACTTAGAAATGCTAATGAGCAATTATGGTCTAAATACACTAAATTAGTAAATAGATATACTAAAGTAAAAGATGATTTAGCTAGCATCCAAACCTCGCCTAAAACTATCATCACCAACAACGACACCGTTGTTGAAGAGTTGAAGAATGAGATTGTTAATCTCAAGACTCAACTTGAACATGTTAGCATTGAGGATCCGGAAGAAGACAAGATAGCGGATTTGACTTCTCAAAACTTGACTTTGAGTATTGAGAATGAGAATCTCAAATCTCGTGTTTATGTGCTCACATCGCAAGTATCCACTTTGGATGCTTCTATGTGTTCTCTCACCGAGAAATATGAGAACACATTAGGCCGAATTAATAAATTCAATAAGGGTAAGGACCATTTGGATAAAATCCTAAGTGACTTACTTCCGGCCAATCACCACATTGGCTTGGGGTATACGATGGGAAGTTCATCCAAATCGGCCACTACTTTTGTTAGGCCAACTTCCGGTGACTCAATGAGTGGTAGCAAACACTCTATTGGTAGTTCATCTACCAATGGTGCTTCCACCTCGTTCACACCCTCTTTCGGAAAGAAACCCACTTTGGGTGGACCTCCAAAGAAGGGCCATGCCTACATGTACACAAATACCATGCCACGTAGGAAAACACATCCTACTCTACATGCTCACACATATGATGATTTTTATGCTACACGTTCACGAGCACATGCACACTATGTGAGACACCCTCACGCACGTGTACCTCCACATGCATATGTTCACCCACATCATCGTATGAATAATTATCCACATGCACCATTTCATCATGTTCCTTATGCCTATCCACGTCATGCATCACGTAGAAATCAACAACGCATGCATGCACCCAATAGGATTAGGGCTCCCAAAATATTCACAATTTGGAGCCCAAAGGACACAATCATGGATGAAAAACAAGTTTACATGAATGCTTATTTTTCGAATGTCGTGCATAGTGATAATTATATGGGGAAGTCTAAGTCCAATTGGACTTGGCTTCCAAAGGTCTAATCTTTTGGACCCAATGACCTTGGGTACCATGATACGATATTTTCTATCTTTAGGTACTCAAGAAAAAAAACGGAGCAACAAATTTAAATTTAGCTCCAAGAGGAATTGGATACTCGATAGCGGGTGTTCAAAACACATAACGGGTGACGCTCAATTGCTCTCCGTAGTGGTGCCCATTGCAAATGGAAACCGCGTCGTCTTTGGAGGCAACGAGAGCGGAACCATCATAGGTGTTGGTAAAGTGGGTAATCCTTCTAAACCCTTAATAAGTGATGTTTACCTTGTTAAAGGATTAAACCACAATCTCATTTCAATAAGTCAACTTTGTGACAAAGGTTACAAAGTTAGCTTTGCGAAAGGAATGTGACATATTTTAAGAAAAGATAATAATGAATTATTATTTTTCGGCACACGCCATAAGGATATATACATCCTAGATCTTCCAAGATCACATGAAAAATGTCTCATTGCCAACACAAGTGAACAACACTTATGGCATCGACGTTTTGGTCATGTGAACTTTGGAACACTATTTAAGCTTTCCAAGTTAAATTCTATTAGAGGCTTCCCTAAGCTTGTCTTTCAAAAGAAAAGCTTTTGTGACTCGTGTCAACGAGGCAAGCTTCCAAAATCGTCTTTTAAACCTAAGAAAAGCATTTCTTCTAAGCGGCCACTAGAGCTATTACATCTAGATTTATTTGGGCCAACAAGAGTTGCTTCATTAGGAAATGCACGATATGGACTTGTCATCGTTGATGACTTTTTTAGGTTTACTTGGGTATTTTCATTATGTAATAAAAATGATGCCTTTGAAAACTTCACAATTTTTGTTAAGAAAGTACAAAATCTCATTGGAACCACCATTGTCACTATTCGTAGTGATCCTGGAGGGGAATTTGAGAATGAGTCTTTTGAGACATTTTGTGATGAAGTTGGTATTACACACACCTTCTCTTTCTCTCGTGCACCTCCTCAAAATGGTGTAGTTGAGAGAAAGAATAGGACGCTAGTGGAGTGTGCTCGCACTATGCTTGATGATAGCCAACTTGGCCATCAATTTTGGGCGGAAGCGGTACACACCGCTTGCTATGTGTTTAATATGATACTTTTGAGGCCCTGCACTAAACAAACTTGTTATGAATTGTTGTTTGGTAGGTTGCCTCAAGTTAAACATTTTCGTGTTTTCGGATCGAAATGTTTTATTAAAAACACGTATGGTAGTTTGGACAAATTCGATCCAAGATCCGATGAGTGGATTTTTGTTGGATATTCCTCACGTAGCAAAGCCTATCGGATATACAACAAACCAACCTCAACGATCGAGGAATCACTTCATGTTTCATTTAATGAAGGATTTGTTCCAACTAGAATTACTAATGATGATGACTCTATGGATGTCTTATGTGATTCAATTGGTAATTCTAACTCTATTGATTCTATTGATTCTATTGATACTAACCCGACTAATGAAGTTTTTGAGAATGTTCCTAGTGATCAAGGAATTCCCAAACAGCTTCATACCGTTCGTGACCATCCTCATGAGCAAGTCATTGGCAATATCCATGATAGTGTCAAGCCAAGATCACAAGTCAACCACTTCGCTCATTGTACCTTTGCCTCCTCGATAGAGCCAAAGAATGTTAATGAAGCATGCGAAGATAGCGATTGGATCATTGCCATGGAAGAGGAACTCATTCAATTCGAGAGGAATGAGGTTTGGGAGCTTGTTCCATTGCCATCGAAGAACCACACCGTCATAAGGACAAAGTGGATCTTCAAGAACAAGACCGACGAAAACCAAGTCGTCGTCCGAAACAAAGCTCGGTTAGTAGCTCAAGGCTATCGGCAAAAGAAAGGTATCGATTTCGAAGAATCCTTTGCTCCGGTAGCTAGATTAGAATCAATTAGATTATTGTTATCTTTTGCATGCCATAAGGATTTTAAATTATTTCAAATGAATGTAAAAAGTGCGTTTTTAAACGGAGATGTTGTTAAGGAAGTTTATGTTTCTCAACCTCCGGGTTTTATAAATGAAAAATTTCCATATCATGTTTTTAAACTTAAGAAAGCACTTTACGGTTTGAGACAAGCTCCTCGAGCTTGGTATGACCGTTTAAAGAATTTTCTTTTGGATTTGGGTTTTAAAATGGGAGAAGTTGATTCCACATTATTTGTTAAGTATTCGAATAATGATATAATTTTAGTTCAAATTTATGTTGATGATATCATTTTCGGTGCTACTAACTTTGCTCTTTGCGAAGAGTTTTCTAATGTGATGAAGGATCAATTTGAGATGAGCCACATGGGTAAGCTCAAATATTTCTTAGGTCTCCAAATTCGCCAAATGAATGATGCAATCTTCTTCCACCAAACGAAGTATATGGTGGAGTTGCTAAAGCGATTTGGAATGGAGAATGCCTCCGGGAAGAAGACTCCGATGAGCACCACTACACATCTTGATAAAGATGCGGGCGGAAAAGATGTAGACATTCGTCTATATCGAGGTATGATAGGTAGTTTACTATATCTTACCGCAAGTAGGCCCGATATTATGTTTTCCGTATGTGTATGTGCTCGTTATCAGTCTCAACCTAAGGAGTCTCACTTAGTAGCGGTAAAACGTATTTTCCGTTATTTAAGTTACACACTTGATTTTGGATTACTTTATCCAAAATCTAGCACATATGAGTTAATCTCATATAGTGACGCAGATTATGCGGGATGCAAATCCGACAGGAAAAGTACTAGTGGCACTTGCCATTTTATAGAAAATTCTCTTGTCTCTTGGTTTTCCAAGAAGCAGAATTCTGTATCACTTTCAACCACCGAGGCGGAATATATTGCCGCCGGTGCCGCGTGTGCTCAAGTTCTTTGGATGAGACACACACTTAAAGACTTTGGTATAAACTGTGATACTTGCCCTATCATGGTGGACAACCAAAGTGCAATTTGTCTCTCCAAGAACCCGGAACACCATTCCCGTTCGAAACACATAGATGTCCGTCACCATTTCTTAGATGATCATGTTGCTAAAAAGGACATCATATTAGTGTACGTTGAAACCCAGAAGCAAATCACTGATATTTTCACGAAACCCCTAAAGGAAGACTCCTTTGTGCGGTTACGTCGAGAATTGGGGATTATGGGTGATTCCGAGATTTAGGATTCATTTTTGTTCAATAATCTTGCATGCTATTCAATTTCATTATATTTTCACATGCTAGATTTATTGGAATTTTCTGGATTTTTTGTTGAATTTTCGGAATTTTCGCTCGATTTGTTCGTAAACGTCAAATTTCAGATTTTCGATGTTTAATGGTGTAGTATAATGATTAATGAGAGTATAACGATGTTTCATCCAAGTGCGATTAGGAGAGAAATCAAAATTTCAAAATTTTCGATTTTTGGACTCTCTTAGTCGGTCCAAGTTCATTGGCCGACCGACTAGATTCAGTTCTAGTCGGTCAGTGAATGAGCTTAGACCGACTAATTCTTGTCAGAATTTTTGGCTTCAGTTACTGTTTACAATTAGTCGGTTCAAGCTCATTGACCGACCGACTAGATCGTGATCTAGTCTGTCAGTGCTTGAACTGTGACCGACTAATTGTGACGGGGACAGTTGCATCTTTTGAGCTTCCAATCGATTTAATTAGGCCCCGACCGACTTAATCCTATTCTAGTCGATCGTTTTCTCCACTCCAGATCAAAAACCCCCGACCCCGTTCGTCTTCCTCCCTCCTCTCCGATCGTTTCCGGCCGTTCTCCGTCGCCTGTGTCAGTCTTCTGGCCGTCGACCTCCTCCTAGGGTAAAACCCCCCTCTCTCTCCCATCTCCTGTCTAGGGTTAGGGTTTAGCTCTCTAGGGTTAGGGTTTATATCAATTCCAATCTCTAGGGTTTCGGCCTAGGTTTGTTTTTAGGGCTTTCGATCTCGATTTCTCGTACGTGTCTTGTCGCGCTTATGGCACGCACACGTATCCCGATCCGTCCTACAAGCCCTTCGCCTATGACCGTAGAGCCATCCCCTATGAATCCCAATCAACCTACGTGAACCCCTCCCAAACGCCGATCGAATACTACCCAACCTTCGTCGTCTTCGCCTCCTCTCAAGAAGAAGAGGACGACGACCGCCAAGCCTAGAGCCCAATCTCAGCCCAAACCCAAGCCTATGAAGCAAACTATGTCTCCCTCCTCTTTCCATACACCTTCGGATTCCGACACCGAGTACAGACCCGAGACCGAGACCCATAGGGATCCTTCACCTCCTCCTAGGCAACCTGAGTCTAGCTCTAGACCCCGTACTTCCACTCGTCAGCCTAAGGGAAAGGGTCCGATGCCGGTGGGCGGTGTCGATATTTCGTTGTGTCACGACGACCCATTGTGTCTCGCGGCTTACAACTGTATCGAACACTGTCCGCTGCTTCTGGAGCATTTCATACAGTTTTCTGACTTCCCTGGCCTAGCGGATCTTCTGTCGTCTTTCGGTCTTATCGATTACCTTCGATATGACCCTAAGGCGAATCCACACCCTTACCATCGCCTGGTTAAACTTTTCTACGCCAACCGTGTCCGGGGTCAGTACGACGAGACCCACTCGATTGAGACTACTGTCTTGCGGACTCCGATAGTCCTCAAGGCAGAAATCTTAGGAGAGTTGATCGGTTGCTCATCGTCTGGCCTCCTCCCTTCAGATATTTCCGTCGATGACATCTCTTCCCTCGATCAGGTCATCCTTTCTGAGATTTTCCATGAGATCCCTCTTGCCATGATTGGCGTGCCTTCTAAATCTTTCAAGCCTAATGGCTGGGTCCTAAACTTGATCTTGAAGTCCTGCTTACTTCCTAAGTACGGCTCCTCTTCTTTGCCTTCCCAGCCATTCCTGAAGTTGATATATGCCATCTTTATGGGGAGCAAGATTAACTGGGCTCGGATCATACTCGATAAGATGGATTCTTTCGAGTGTATCCGGAAGTCCACGAAGTCTGCGCATATCCCATATCCGTGCTTGTTGACACTTGTCTTTCACCACTTCCGTGTCACTTTGCCTCCTGATGATGAGCATCCTCTCGGTCCCCCTCTGAATGCGACGGCCGTCAAGAAGTCTCTTGCGGCGCTCCGTCACGTTCAGAGGACGACCCCCTCTGCTTCAGCATCTGCTTCTGCCTCAGCTGCTCCTGCTCCCTCTACCTCTCTTGACGAGCTCGCACGTTCTGTGAGATGTATGGAGTCTCGTTATGCTCGGACTGAGGAGATACTTGCTCGTATCGCCTCTCGTTTGGGTATTGAGATCCCTCCGTCAGTCTCTGACGAGGAGGAGTTGGATGAGGAGGAGATTGAGGAACTTGTTCGTGTTTCTACTCGTGCCCCCGAGGGCAATTCTGGAGCTGCTGCCTCTTCTGCTGGTGACCTCGAGAGTACTCCTGTTGCCACCGTTCCTACAGTGGATGCTACGACTGGTGCTCCCAAGGCCACTACCGTCGCTCCCATGGACACTTCAGCTGATCCGGTGACCACCTCCACTCCTGCAGAGCCTGCTGCTGCTGCAGATCCTCCAGCTTCCTCCTGAGCTTCTTTGAGGACTCTCCGATGCACTTTGGATGATAGATCTAGTTGAGAGAGTGTTGGGTAGGATAGAGTGTGGTTCTGGATGATTTTGACATTTTGATGTATCTTCATGTATTTTGATGTTATTTTGGATATTTTGATGTAGTGTGATACTCTGATGTCCGGTGTAACATATGTTGTATTATGTTGATGTATTTTGTGCCCCGATCGTTGGATCGATGTTATATATGTCGGCGATGTATCATTTTGTTGTACTCATGCTTCATTTATATATATACATCTGATCGTGCCCCGGATACACACCCGGAGCGACGGTTGTAGTTTTACCGCAAGTGCACGGTGTAGCAGCGAGCGGGTTATCGAACACAGGGAGGACGAATGACCGTGCTTGTTCCAATCAACCTGGCTATTTAAGAAGAGAGAAATTTGCATTTGGCAATCCTGTCACAATCGTCAGACAAAGTACGGAAATATCAAATCAAATAAAGAACGTCTAGGGAATGGGGAATCCCCGCTACTCACCGTATTTCGTAAATGTGGTTCGTCGGTATCAAAATTGCTAGAATAAGATTTTGGATGAACTAGTTGCAACTGAATGCAAAACCAAGCTCACGCTCTCGCGCTGTTGCCGGTCTATAGCTATCCTAGGTTTGGGTCCAATCTCTTGCAAACCCTAGCCTAGGGAAGCTAGCATTAGGATCAACATCATCGTTCAATCGCGCACCGAGCCCAATCTCTTGCAAACTCGGCCCGCGACCTAGGTTGGGATAGTTCCTACCCGTCCAATCTCTTGCAAACGGGTATCGACACGGAATTACAACCGGAAACCCTAGTATCGGTCCAATCTCTTGCAAACTCGATACTTCGGAAATTCGATTCCAACTCAATTCGGATTTCTAGGGTTTCCTATCGAATTGGGATCCAATCTCTTGCAAATCCCAATCGGTATGAACTCCTAGCTATCCGTAGTAAATCGATCCCAAACTAATCCCTAACAACGATTTTAGCAAAATTTCTACCAATTCATCACAAATATGAAATTGGGCTTGTAGGGTTCATCCCCACGCCCCAAGATGTGGAGACTACTCGCAATTCATAGCACAAACACAAGAATAATCAATGAAATAAGCAATAGAATTCATCACAATATTGAGATATGCAATAAAAATAGAATTTTTGGAGAAGAGAGAGGCAAACCAATGGAGTTCTTCAATTAATCCAACAAAAATCAACTTTTGTCCTCTCTCAGAATCCCAAGAATAAAGCTAAAAAGTAAACCTAAAAAGCTGCAAAAATCTCAGAGAAAAGCCCTTCCAAAACTAGGGTAAAAACAGGGGTTAAATACCCCCAAAATCATCCAAAAACTGTGACCAAAATACCCCTGCGCAGCCTGAAATCCGCAATTTCGCTACAGGCAGCGCGTCGCACTCGGCCGAGTGACAAAAGTCGCTCGGCCGAGTGAGAAACCCTGTAATTTTCCAGTAAGTCTTGATCTTCAGGGGTCTTCACTTCGGGGGCGACTCGACCGAGTGAGTTGTCGTCACTCGGCCGATGGCTTCTTGGTACTCGGGCGGTCGGGATTATCCACTCGGCCGAGTGGGTCTTCTGAAGCTCAGGCAGCCGAAAAATAGTAAGTTGGCGATTTTTGAATGGCTTCGTCTGGGCGCCACTCGGGCGGGCGGGATCTCGTCACTCGGCCGATGTGGTCTCCGTCGCTCGGCCGAGTGCACATATAAATCGTGTCTGATCTGGTCGGCCGAGCGGTGTCTCGATGGTCGACCGAGTGACTCCTTCACTCGGCCGAGTGGGACACTAAAAATGCCCAAACAGCTTGTTTTGGCCTCCTCGTCGCTCCTGCGACGTCCGTTCTTCTTCCGCTCCTCTCCAACAGCAAAATACCCCTTGGGGAGGTCGTCGGTGACACTCTGGAGTAGGCGTATCTCGAGATCACTCCAAATCGCTCCAAATCACCTGAAATGCGACAAAAACAACAAATCGTGAAAAGCATCGCAATATCGTCGATATATCGTGAAAAACATGATTTGGGCGATCTAAATGGCATGCAAACATGCGGGAATAAAGTGTAAAATAAGGAGTGATCAAAATCCCCCAAGCTTACCTCTTACTCGTCCTCGAGGAAGATAAGTAAAAGGCGAACCCGGTGGATTCGGAAAACGAAAACGGCGAAAAAAATGAAAAATGAAAACGGAGAAGAATGAAAAATGAAATAAAAATAAAAATAAAGAAGAAGGAAAGAAGCGAAGAGGTAAGCTGCTAGATCATTTTCTCAGGACGTGGGTTCCAATTACTCATATAGCATGCTTCGAATGAAAAATACATGTCAAAGAGTTTTATTTTGATATCACAGTATAATAGTGCAAATAGAAATAGAAAACCCACGAACAACGATATGAACATGAAAAACGGAATAATTTTAGAATTAACATCGTCTGAATCATTTAAAGCGGTATACAAATCGCAGATCACACACTTTTCAATTGAATGCTTTCTATGAGGAGTATAAGAGTATCACACAATAGAATAGAGAGAATAGAAAAGTATGGATTTCATGAAATGAGTGCTAGGCTTAGATTTCTGGATTCGTAAAGCTAGAAATAATCTCACCGAGTATAGAACATTACTTAGCCTAGGTTGTCGTGCAACGTCAAGTAGTCACTCTCTCACACATCAATGGATTCTCTCCCCCAAGCTTATCTATAAGCATGGTGGCATAAAAAATATTCACATCCCCATTTTTATAAAGCTCCAAAAGCAATGAAAATAAACACGAAAAGAGAGGAGAAAGAAAGAAAGTGAGATGGGATCTTTTATTGAGGATTTTTCCTCTCTTTTTTTTGTTGTTTTTTTTGTTGTTTGATGTAGCATATATACACAACGATCCCAACTCAAAGAGAGATAATGATATACAAGAATATTTTCTCCCTTTTTTTTCTTGAATAAGAAATTTGGAGCTAGGAATTAATAGCGGGGGAAATGCCATATAATAGAATCGCTAAGGGGAGATTCACCAATGATTTTAAAAGTAGAGAAATGATGTTCAAGATTTGTGGAGAAAGAAATAGATATATCTCTCGGTTCACTCTATAAGACATGCACGACAACTTCAGCAGGGTAATCTAATCTACTCAGTTTCGATCACAAAAAGCTAACTAATCCAGATTTATCATAGCTAATCATCATTCAATCATCCTGAAGTGAAATGTACAATTCATGCATATAGAAGTGATATAGGAAAAGAAATCGGTACTCCAGATATAAGCATTCAATGCGTGAATCTTGGTGTGTTTTCTGTGATAGCATACATATGAATATTCAGACTCAGCTAATAATAAAATTTCATCCATTTTCATGTGGAAAAAGTGTGGGTTACTATCTCTAGATGCAAGGCAAGTCTAGCATATGATATCAGAAATAAAGTCTAAGACATGACAAATATAGCATGCATATAGAGTAAGCTAACTCCACGTCATCATCATCATAGAAAAGTCATCTCTAGCATGAGATGAAAAAGAAAGAAATAAAGATAAAGGGAAAATAGAACTAATTACAATGCGGCACACAGAAAAATAAGAAAAACGTGATGCATGGTAAAATAAAGGGAAAATGATGAAAATAAGTGCAAAAGCGGAAAATGGTGTGAAAGACTAAAAATAAAGGTGGCAAATCGAAAAAGAATCGTGAGAACTCACTCCCCCAAGCTAAACGGCACAGTGTCCTCAATGTGCAAAGTGTGGCACACCGAGAGACAAGTAATGTGAGGGGTAAGTGAGGATGCATGCATGATGGAAGGAAAAGAAAAAAAATAAGGAAAAAAAGGAAAAATAATGAAACGAAAAATATGATGCGGACATGATGCATGCAGGTATGGATTGATACAGATATAAAGGTGGGGCACCAAAAACTCTCCCTCTCTCCCAAAAAAGATATATAAAGATACGATCAGAATGAGAATCCCAAAATAAGTGAGGGGAGGGGGGTGGACAAAATTGCAACAGGACCCAGCAGAAATGGGCAGCACAACGGCAAAAATAATCTATGGCATCAAGGGTGCCTAAGAAGGTGGTGCTGCTCCGTCTCCGTCCTGAGGCGGAGGTGGTGGTGGTGGCTGGACAGGCTGCTGAGCGGGTGTGGGTGTGGAAGTGGTAGCAGGCTGAGAGTGGGTGGAAGTGCGGGTGGGAACCTGCTGGGTGGGCGGGGGTACGCGTGGGAGACGCTCCAGGACCTGGGTAAGGCAGTAGTGAATCTGCGGGAGCAGGTCGAAGCGGTGAGCCATATCGGTGACGGTGGCGGACAGGGTCCGAAGGTCGCCTCTGAGGCCACCCACCGCCCCCTCGAGAGCACGAATGCTCTGAAGTACAGTGTCAGGGGGAGGTGGTGCAGAGGGACGCACCGGTCTGGGCTGTGCAGGGCGGGGCTGGCGTACTCTGGTGGCGTAAGTGACGGACTCAGCGGGTAGGGGAACAAAAGGTGCTGCGCTCGTGAAAGTGGTCCTGGCCTCAGTGCGAGGCTGGGCGGGACGGTGGGAAGTGGAGGCAGCAGCAACAAAAGAAGAATACAAAAGAGGCAGCGAGGCGGCCGGAGAGGTCAGTGGCACAGTAGTGTGGACAGACGCCACGACACTCTCGGAAAATACAGCAGCAGTGGAAACAGAGGGCTCTCCGCACTCAACTACGGTCGGCGGGCGCTCGGGTGGGGCAGAAGAAACGGGCTCGGCAGACAGAGGGCCAGTGGTGGTGGTGACAGGCGTGGAAGCAGCGGAAGTAGGCTCAGCTAAAGTACTCCCGACACCGACAAAGGTGTGGACAGAGGTGTCGGGAGCATCGGAAACATCGGGGATAGGCTGAGGGGCCACGGGGTCAACAGGGGCAGCAGGCTCGGCAGGTGCAACAGGGTCTGTGGGGGCAGCGTGGGCAGCGTGGGCCTGCTCGGCCTCCTCGGCCTCGAGCACGTAAGCAGCGGGGATGAGAACATCCATCGCAGGGAGCCGGTCCACATGAGCTGGTGCAATCTGAGTCCGAGTTGGGCTCGGAAGAATCATGTAATCGGCGCCGTAAGGGCCGTGCAACCAGACCCAGTGTCGCTCACCGTGCGGACGAAGCATCTTCATCCGGGCCATAACATCAATCGACAGAGAAGTGGGGCCCGGTGCTCGTCGTAGGTCGTCAGGGAAATCCTCGCCGGTCATAAGGGCAAGCAAGGTGATCAGGCCGCCGCAGCATATCGGTGAGCGAGCGCCCACCGATACAATGATGCGGTCCAAAAACCAAGCCGCGACATCAATCACGACGGCGGGGACAAGCTCATCGCCATCCCTAGATAGAGCTCTGGGCCGTGTCATCGCGTAGAGCATGTAGAGCTCTGGCGTGGACGTCGTGCCCGGCTCATATCTGGCCAAAAAGGTCGTCGCCATAAGGCGCTGAGCTATACGTAGGCAGGGATGGACAATGGCCGAGGCCTTGGCCCTACTAGGGTCAAAGGCAGCGTGGAGACCCGTAATCCGGGCCCAGAAGGCACCGGCGTCGAAGGAAGGCGGGGGGATATGGGTGGGTGCGTAACCTCGATCGGCCCCGGGGTGTAACAACCCTAGTGTGCAAATACTAAGTAATCGTTAAATTCATCCAAGTTTCTCGTACATGTGCACACCAATCCCGGGGAATGGAGAGATTTGCAAATTGCCCCTCGATTTTTCATTTATACCCAAATGAGGGTATCATTGTAAGATTGGGTTTAAGGCAAATTTCTTAAAGTGAAGGGTTATTGTGAAAAAAGGAAATGAGATATTTGCAATGGCAAACTTGTAATAAAATCAAGCATTTGGATGGCTAATTTTGAAAAAAAAAAGAAAGAAAAAAAAAGAAATGAAAAGAAAAATAGAGTATGGCACTAAGTTGTCATACCTAGTACACCTAACCCCCCATCTCTCCCCTCACCCTACACCATAACCCCCCACCCCTCTCCACTCTCCTAGGTCCCTTTCTCTCCCCCTCTCTCCATTATTTTCAGCCCATGGCTGAAAATAACTAGGGAAAAAAAAGGGAAAAGAAAAAGGAAGAGAAGAAAGAAGAAGAAGAAGAAGAATAGGAAGAGGAGAAGGAGAAGGAGAAGGAGAGGGCTACTACTCAAACCATCAACCATTCTTGAAGCTCCAAAGAGGTAGGAACTCTTCACTCTCCTACTCTAATTATAAATGATGGAAAACATCTTATATGTATGAGTTTTCTCTGAAATTTTGGGAAGAATGTTGTAGAACTAGGAATCTTGATGCATGCCTGAAATTTGCTGAAACTTTAGCTGAGTTCTGGGATTAATTGGCTATTAAGAATGCTCTGAAAATTTTATATGATATTTATCTCGTAGTTATGAGAAACTTTCATGTTCATCATGTTTTCCGATTCGAACTGAAAATTAGGGTAAAAATTCGAATTGTGCAACATGCCAGAAATTCTGTCAAGCTGTACACATTTCAGTAAACCAAGCACCACTACCTGCACACATCTTGGAATTTATTGATTTTGGTCTTGTTAGAAAGATAATAAGTTTTTCTCAAAGTCCATCGCGAATCTTATGTCGAAATTCTGGCTATAATATGCCCAAAATTGGCTTTGAACACAGACATAGAAATCTGTCTGCAGAACAGTTTTGACATCCTTTACCAAATAATTCACTATAAATCCAATACTTCATATGTTTGTCTGAAATTTTATGGGTGAACTCAGAACTATAATATCTCCAACTTTCATTCTTTGAGATTTGTCAAATTCTCAAAATACATGGGTTAAAAATGCTGTTTTTCTATCTGTTCATGTAATTTCAGTATGTTGAAGGGTGTTGGGCGAAATTGGACTTGTGTGATATTGCTAATTTTTCACTCCAAATGCATGAATGATGTTGATGCATGTATGTAAGATTAGTTATGCTATTTGTTACAAAAATTGGTGACGTGATTCTCTTCATTTATGTGGCGCTCATTATATGTTTGTTAAATTGCCTGAATGAACTTAAGATTGAAGAAACTTGGAAAATGGCATGTTAATTGTGTGACATGTATTACCCACGAGGAATTGTATATGATCAATGAGGTTATGATACATGTCTTATGGAGCATGCTAGTTTGTTGTGAATATCTTGATGAAAAGAATGAATTTGGACATCATTTACATACGTCATTTTACATGCTCAATACCCTAGGATTAATGATTAGCTAAAAGATAACCTAGGGATATCTTGTTCCACTTGAAGTGGGTGAGGACCCTAGGAGGGTTGGGGGAAACCAAGGTAATGAGTGGACATGCGGGGATGGACTGCTGGCTTGTGGACCACTCCTGACGAGCCCTCAGCGGCAGGGAGTTGGTGCGGTTGTGGTTGAGTTGGTTGTGTTGGTGAACGGCTTCTTTCGTAAGAGCTTGTCTCGGGAAGTCGTAGCATTCCACCCACCTTACCGGGTGAGGTCCAGTCCCCGATGTCTGACCCGTTACTGAGGTTTCGAATTCATGCATGAAAACTAACCTATAAAGAAAAAAACAGTAACTCTGGAATGTGATGCCTTTTCCTTTGTTGTGATTCCTTGTTGTGCACTATGATTAGAGTAGTAGACTTGTGGAGTTCCTACTGGGCACGCTGTGACGTGTCCTCCCCCCTACAGGTCCAGGCACCGGTTCTCTGGCGGCGGGCCCGGGAGTGGAGACCCCGGAGGGCAGCTCGTCTCAGCAGGGTCCGTAGTGTATGGTCAGTGTGGGTCGCGTGGTGTAGTCTTGGGTTGTGTGTGTGTGATGAACGCAGTGTTGTACCCATGTTCCCTTTGTACCCCGTAGGGTTGAGTTGTACTTTTGTGGGAGCTTTTGTTGTTGGGGTTGTACAGTGGACTTGTGCGGTACTGGCCATGTAGTGGCGGTGCTCTGTGACTCTTGGATGTTCTGTTCGTCGTATTTTACCTTACTGCCTGTGTTGTAGTGTCTTGTACTATCTTTCTGTGTTGGAGCTGTACTGTTCTGTTAATCGTTCAGTCTGTACTTTACTGCCTGTGTTTCCTCAGCGTTTGCAGTGGCCTGCGTGACTTTGGTGTGTACTTTAGCGCTTGGTACTCTAATACCGCGGCTTGTCACGCCGACCCTCCCTATTTTGGACAGCGGGGCGTGACAGGTTTTGTGGTGTCCCACGCAGGTCCGCGCCCACTGCGATACGCGTAAAGGAAACACCGGTAAGGCTCCAATATTTCAGTACACGACACTAATGCATTGTTCTGTTTCTCGCCTGCAGATGGAAGGTGGGAACGGGAGTTCCGGCGGGACCGGAACATCTGATGGTGGGATTGGCCCAGCTGGTGATGTGCAGTCTTCGGGTGACAGGACCTCAGAGTCAGCCCTGATGGCTAAGGTCCTGATGGGCATTTTAGAGCACATGGGTCAGATGGAGGAGAGGGCAGTGGCGCCGAAGCCGCCGAGCTACAAGGAGTTCAGGACGTTGCGTCCGCGATACTTCTCGGGCAGGGAGAGTAGCCTCGAGGTAGATGAGTGGCTGCGGCACACTGAGGATGATTTGACGATGTGTCGGTATCCCCGAGACGGTTGGGTAGAGTTGGTGAGGCGCCAGTTGACCCATCAAGCTAGAGACTGGTGGGAGGCTCAGGAGAGGCGACTGAAGGGGAACATTGCTTGGGAGACCTTTCGGGAGTTGTTTGAGGCCAAGTTCCTTCCAGAGGCAGCGAAGGACGAGTTGAGGCAGAGATTTGAGCATTTGACTCAGGATGGGAGGACGGTGGATGAGTATGATGCAGAGTTCTCGTTGCTGAGCAAGTACGCGCCAGAGCTTGTAGCGACAGATGCCATCAGAGCCAGGCGATTCCGCAAGGGACTAGACGTAGAGTTTCGGGCAGCCATGTCTACTCAGGAGTTATTGACTCAGGAGGCCGTACTGCGGGCTGCCAGACAGCATGAGACCCACCTACGGAGTGTGGGGAGGCCACCAGCCAGTGACAGGCGACCGGCTGCTCAGCAGAGGACTGTGCCTGGCCCAGTTCAGCGGGTGACATTCAAGCGACCGGGGGCTCCACCTCCGGCACAGAAGGGACCTTCATGCTACAGATGCGGGAAGCCAGGGCATGTGCAGAGAGACTGCCGAGTTACGAATGCCAGGTGTTATACATGTGGAGAGCCGGGACACATCAGCAGATTTTGCCCACAGTCGGGTCATGCCCCGGTGCCGCCGGCGTCAGCAGCTGTCCGGCCTACACAGCAGAGACCTCTTCCACCACCGCCACAGCGGCTTGCCCTTCCGGCACCGTCAGGATCGAGACCGTCTGCACCGAGAGGACCCCCTCCACCTCCCCAGCAGCGACGAGGGAACCAGGGGGCAGTTCCTCCACCGAGGCGGCAGCAGTACACCATGACCCCAGTAGAGACTTCGGAGGGTGCTAGTCGAGTGATCACCGGTATGAATCTTGCCCCTATGCAGTCTATTAGATTTGAGCCTTAGTTATTCTATTTAGCTAGTTGGCTGAGTTTTATTGTTGTGATACTTAGGTATCGTTAGAGTAGCCTCCTACCCTGCTATGTCCTTGTTTGACACTGGAGCGTCACATTGTTTTCTGTCGAAGAAGTTTGTGACGCAACACTCCATAGTAGTTGACACCTTTGCTGCTAGTTGGAATGTTCACACCGGAAATGGGGTTATTTGTAGTGTCTCTGGGATACGGAACTGTCCTGTTGAGATCGGGGGACGAGAGTTGTATGCAGACTTTTTGGTGATTGAGTTACCCGACTATGAGGCAGTGTTTGGAATGGATTGGTTGGGAATGTTCTATGCTAACATAGACTGTAGACTAAGGAGGGTAGTTTTTCGGATCCCTGACCATCCAGAGTTTGAGTTTTGGGATGGTAGTAGCGAGCTTGAGCCCTTGAAGTTTCGAGCTACGGTCGTGGAGTATTTGGACATGGAAGCAGAGCCCGTGTTACCAAGGGTTGTTGAAGAATTTCCTGACATCTTTCCAGATGACATCTTTGGATTACCCCCAGATAGGTCCCTGGAGTTTACTATTGATCTGATTCCAGGCGCTCAACCGATAGCGAAGGCTCCATACCGTATGGCCCCATCGGAGTTAGCTGAGCTTCGCAATCAGTTGACCAATTTATCAGATAGGGGATTGATTCGCCAAAGTGTGTCACCGTGGGGAGCACCAGTGTTGCTTGTGAACAAGAAGGATGGATCTCGGAGGATGTGCATTGATTATCGGGAATTGAATAAGGTGACGGTGAGGGATAAGTACCCTCTTCCCCGGATCGATGATATTTTTGATCAGCTTGGTGGATCCCGGGTGTATTCGAAGCTAGATTTGCGAAGTGGGTATCACCAAGTGAAAGTGCGGGAATCTGATGTTCCTAAAACCGCATTCCGTACTCGATACGGTCAATATGAGTTTCTGGTGATGCCTTTTGGAGTGACGAATGCCCCAGCTACTTTCATGAGGCTGATGAATCAGGTCTTCTTCGAGTATTTAGATAAGTTTGTGGTGGTATTTATCGATGACATCCTGGTTTACTCGAAGAATGAGGATGAACATGCTGAGCATCTGCGGATGGTTTTGAATACCCTCAGGCAGCACCGATTGTACGCTAAGTTCAGCAAGTGTCAATTTTGGTTGACCAAGGTTGCGTTTCTTGGACACATAGTCTCTGGAGACGGAGTGTCTGTTGATCCTGAGAAGGTTGCCGCAGTAGAAGGTTGGCCTATACCTCGGACAGTCACAGAGATTCGAAGCTTTTTGGGGTTGGCTGGGTACTATCGGAAGTTCATTAAGGATTTCTCGAAGATTGCCTCGCCCTTGACTCATTTGACGAAGAAGGATGTTGCGTATGTCTGGTCGGAAGAATGCCAGCGAGCGTTCGAAGAGCTGAAGCATCGGTTGACCACTGCTCCTATCTTAGCTATCCCTGACCGTTCGGGTGGATTTGAAGTTTTCTGTGACGCATCTGGCAGAGGACTAGGCTGTGTCCTTCATCAACACGGGCGAGTGGTGGCATATGCTTCCAGATTGTTGAAGGAGCATGAACTGAACTATCCCACTCATGACCTGGAATTGGCAGCAGTGATCCTGGCTTTGAAATTATGGAGACATTTCTTGCTAGGTGAACACGTGAAGATATACACTGACCATAAGAGTCTAAAGTATGTGTTCACTCAGAAGGAGCTTAATATGAGACAACGACGATGGTTGGAATTAATGGCTGAGTATGACGTTGATCTGCTATACCATCCTGGGAAGGTGAATGTGGTGCCAGATGCTCTTAGTAGATTACCCGCCGTAATGAAGCTAACCTCTCAACCACAACTTCGGTGGGCAATCCGACAGATGAGAATAGAAGTTGTACTCCCAGGAGAGAAAACTATTATGATGGGGCTGCAGATCCAGTCTGATTTGGTGAACAGGATTAAGGCAGCTCAATCAGGGGATGCCAAGTTGAAGAGGATCCGAGAGCAAGTGGAAGCTAAACTTCGTACCGATTTTCGTATTCACGAAGATGGGTCGTTGAGATTTGGGAACCGGGTTTGTGTGCCAAGTGGCGAGATTCGGGAAGAACTATTGAAGGAGGCACATAGTTCCCCATATTCTATCCATCCTGGAGGGACCAAAATGTACCGAGATTTGAAGCAGTATTATTGGTGGTCAGGAATGAAGAAGAGTGTAGCCAAGAGTGTGGCGTCCTGCTTGGTTTGCCAGCAGGTGAAGGCTGAGCACCAGAGAACTGCAGGATTGTTGCAGCCTCTCCCTATTCCAGAATGGAAGTGGGAGCATGTGACCATGGACTTTGTGACTGGTTTACCTCGGACGCCCAGGGGCAATGATGCGATTTGGGTCATCATAGATCGATTAACCAAGTCGGCACATTTTATTCCGTTCCGAGTTGGCCAGTCAACAGAGAATCTGGCTAAGAGGTACATGGAAGAGATCGTGAAACTGCATGGAGTCCCAGTGAGTATAGTATCTGATAGGGATAGCAGATTCACCTCACATTTCTGGAAAAGTTTACAGGCTAGTCTGGGGACGCGTTTGAATTTCAGTACTTCATATCATCCTCAGACTGATGGACAGTCGGAAAGAACCATTCAGATTCTTGAAGATATGCTGCGAGCGTGTATGCTTGATTTCAAGGGTTCGTGGGAGGACCATCTGCATCTAGTCGAGTTCGCATACAATAACAGTTATCAAGCAAGTATTGGCATGGCTCCCTTCGCAGCTCTGTATGGAAGGCAGTGTAGGTCTCCTTTAAGTTGGGATGACGTTGGAGACAGGGAGTTTTTAGGACCAGACTTGGTGGCGGCAACAACAGATGTGGTGCGGACAGTCAGAGAGAATTTGCGCATCGCGCAGGACCGTTATAAGCACTGGGCTGATACAAAGCGGAGACCCTTGGAATTTCAGCCAGGGGATTATGTGTTCCTAAGGATTTCACCGGTTCGTGGGACCATCCGATTTGGCAAACGTGGGAAGCTGAGTCCTAGGTACATTGGTCCGTTCGAGATTTCCGCTAAGGTCGGTGAAGTTGCGTATCGGCTAACATTGCCACCGACACTCGAAGGTGTGCATAATGTCTTCCATGTGTCTCAACTCAGAAGATATGTGGGAGATCCCAAACATGTTGTAGATTTTTCAGAGATAGAAGTACGGTCGGATCTCACATATGAGCAGCAACCAGTGGCTATCTTGGACCGGAGGCAGAAGACGTTGAAGAAGAAGACCATTGACTTGGTGCGGGTCATGTGGCAGCAAGAGTCTCCGGGAGAGTCAACTTGGGAGCGAGTAGATGAGATGCAAGAGAAATACCCGTACCTGTTTGAGCAATGACTGTTGTATCTTATATTTTCTGCAGTTGTTGGGTATTGTATATAAATGACTGCTCTCCTGATTTTGTTAAATTTCCGAGGACGGAAATTTTTCTAAGGAGGGTAGGGTGTAACAACCCTAGTGTGCAAATACTAAGTAATCGTTAAATTCATCCAAGTTTCTCGTACATGTGCACACCAATCCCGGGGAATGGAGAGATTTGCAAATTGCCCCTCGATTTTTCATTTATACCCAAATGAGGGTATCATTGTAAGATTGGGTTTAAGGCAAATTTCTTAAAGTGAAGGGTTATTGTGAAAAAAGGAAATGAGATATTTGCAATGGCAAACTTGTAATAAAATCAAGCATTTGGATGGCTAATTTTGAAAAAAAAAAGAAAGAAAAAAAAAGAAATGAAAAGAAAAATAGAGTATGGCACTAAGTTGTCATACCTAGTACACCTAACCCCCCATCTCTCCCCTCACCCTACACCATAACCCCCCACCCCTCTCCACTCTCCTAGGTCCCTTTCTCTCCCCCTCTCTCCATTATTTTCAGCCCATGGCTGAAAATAACTAGGGAAAAAAAAGGGAAAAGAAAAAGGAAGAGAAGAAAGAAGAAGAAGAAGAAGAATAGGAAGAGGAGAAGGAGAAGGAGAAGGAGAGGGCTACTACTCAAACCATCAACCATTCTTGAAGCTCCAAAGAGGTAGGAACTCTTCACTCTCCTACTCTAATTATAAATGATGGAAAACATCTTATATGTATGAGTTTTCTCTGAAATTTTGGGAAGAATGTTGTAGAACTAGGAATCTTGATGCATGCCTGAAATTTGCTGAAACTTTAGCTGAGTTCTGGGATTAATTGGCTATTAAGAATGCTCTGAAAATTTTATATGATATTTATCTCGTAGTTATGAGAAACTTTCATGTTCATCATGTTTTCCGATTCGAACTGAAAATTAGGGTAAAAATTCGAATTGTGCAACATGCCAGAAATTCTGTCAAGCTGTACACATTTCAGTAAACCAAGCACCACTACCTGCACACATCTTGGAATTTATTGATTTTGGTCTTGTTAGAAAGATAATAAGTTTTTCTCAAAGTCCATCGCGAATCTTATGTCGAAATTCTGGCTATAATATGCCCAAAATTGGCTTTGAACACAGACATAGAAATCTGTCTGCAGAACAGTTTTGACATCCTTTACCAAATAATTCACTATAAATCCAATACTTCATATGTTTGTCTGAAATTTTATGGGTGAACTCAGAACTATAATATCTCCAACTTTCATTCTTTGAGATTTGTCAAATTCTCAAAATACATGGGTTAAAAATGCTGTTTTTCTATCTGTTCATGTAATTTCAGTATGTTGAAGGGTGTTGGGCGAAATTGGACTTGTGTGATATTGCTAATTTTTCACTCCAAATGCATGAATGATGTTGATGCATGTATGTAAGATTAGTTATGCTATTTGTTACAAAAATTGGTGACGTGATTCTCTTCATTTATGTGGCGCTCATTATATGTTTGTTAAATTGCCTGAATGAACTTAAGATTGAAGAAACTTGGAAAATGGCATGTTAATTGTGTGACATGTATTACCCACGAGGAATTGTATATGATCAATGAGGTTATGATACATGTCTTATGGAGCATGCTAGTTTGTTGTGAATATCTTGATGAAAAGAATGAATTTGGACATCATTTACATACGTCATTTTACATGCTCAATACCCTAGGATTAATGATTAGCTAAAAGATAACCTAGGGATATCTTGTTCCACTTGAAGTGGGTGAGGACCCTAGGAGGGTTGGGGGAAACCAAGGTAATGAGTGGACATGCGGGGATGGACTGCTGGCTTGTGGACCACTCCTGACGAGCCCTCAGCGGCAGGGAGTTGGTGCGGTTGTGGTTGAGTTGGTTGTGTTGGTGAACGGCTTCTTTCGTAAGAGCTTGTCTCGGGAAGTCGTAGCATTCCACCCACCTTACCGGGTGAGGTCCAGTCCCCGATGTCTGACCCGTTACTGAGGTTTCGAATTCATGCATGAAAACTAACCTATAAAGAAAAAAACAGTAACTCTGGAATGTGATGCCTTTTCCTTTGTTGTGATTCCTTGTTGTGCACTATGATTAGAGTAGTAGACTTGTGGAGTTCCTACTGGGCACGCTGTGACGTGTCCTCCCCCCTACAGGTCCAGGCACCGGTTCTCTGGCGGCGGGCCCGGGAGTGGAGACCCCGGAGGGCAGCTCGTCTCAGCAGGGTCCGTAGTGTATGGTCAGTGTGGGTCGCGTGGTGTAGTCTTGGGTTGTGTGTGTGTGATGAACGCAGTGTTGTACCCATGTTCCCTTTGTACCCCGTAGGGTTGAGTTGTACTTTTGTGGGAGCTTTTGTTGTTGGGGTTGTACAGTGGACTTGTGCGGTACTGGCCATGTAGTGGCGGTGCTCTGTGACTCTTGGATGTTCTGTTCGTCGTATTTTACCTTACTGCCTGTGTTGTAGTGTCTTGTACTATCTTTCTGTGTTGGAGCTGTACTGTTCTGTTAATCGTTCAGTCTGTACTTTACTGCCTGTGTTTCCTCAGCGTTTGCAGTGGCCTGCGTGACTTTGGTGTGTACTTTAGCGCTTGGTACTCTAATACCGCGGCTTGTCACGCCGACCCTCCCTATTTTGGACAGCGGGGCGTGACACGGGGACATCGGGCCACGAGAAAAATGCTCTCATCATACCGAGAGTGACCTGGCACTCCCGGTCCATGAACCGAAACGAGCATCCCTCGTCGGTCCAGGCGATCGAACTAAGTATCTCAAGTGTCAGACGGATAAACGTGTCCGTCGACACCTGCAAGAAATCTCGCCAGCCCACGTTGTCGTACAACGTGAGCATCCCCTCTAGTACCCCCAGGCGTCCTAGGTCGGCAAGGTGTGCAAACCTGGAGGGTACGATCGAGCACTGGGAAATACGCTCGAAAGCAACGTGGTGTGCGTCGTTCTGGAACGTGATCCCCAGCGGCCCGATAAGTGGAGCCGGAGGTGGTGGCTGTGGAGCGGCAGGGAGCGGCTGTGCGGGGTGTGCGGGCTGTGCGGGCTCTGCAGGCTGTGCGGGGTGCGCGGGGCCTGCAGGCCGTGCTGGGTGGACGGTGTGTGTGGGAGAAGGCGGAGGAGAGTCCTCCAACTCGTGGGAGGGGCCGGCATCATCCGACCGCTTCCGCTTGGCGGAAGCTCTCTTCGACCGCGGCCGTGTCCAGGGCGGCATATCGGCCCCGAGCGCGCGTCGAAAAACGTGAAAAGTGCGGCGTGTGCAAAATAAAGGAAAGAGTATACCCCGACACGCCGCGAGTGCTAAGCAATGGAAGCGTGCAAAGACAACGCCTCCGCGAAGCCCGAATCAGTCCCGAGAAGCTCCCCTGGGCTCCCCTAAGCTCCCAAAAACAACCTGCGCATGAAATGGAGATATCAGCGGGTAATATTCAAAACGTATGGAGCATTAGGGGTATAATAGATAGATATAGAAATTAATTTGGGTTTGGGGTTCGTTTAACGCATGGATCCTTGAAAAATACACAAAAAGAGGAGAAAAAGGCGAAATGGGCGATACCGGAGGTGGCCGGAGTGGTGGCCGCCGGCGGCGACTCGGGCGAGGCGCGGCGGGGGCTCGGCCGGCGATGGCTGGCCGAGCAGCGGCGCGACGGTCGGTGGTCGGGCGAGTGGGTGCGCGAGCGAGGGGAACGGGCGAGGGAGCTGAACAGTCGGGGGCGGTTGCGATTTTTTCGTTTCAAAAAACGTGCCCCCCCCCTCGGCCCCTTATATAGTAAAAGTTACGACTCGGCCGAGTGACTAGGTCACTCGGCCGAGTGAGATCAATGGAAAATTCCTCCCCGCTTACGCTTCGGCCGAGTGGAGTAAGTCCATTCGGCCGAGTGGCTCAAGCTACTCGGCAAGACTCGCCCTAGGAGCGTATCCGTTTTACTCGGCCGAGTGAATATATATACTCGGCCGAGTAGCAGTTATACTGAAATCAGGAAAATAAACAGAGAGTTGGGCACAACAGACTTCCCTCGTTCGTGAGCGGCTCGGCCGGACGAACTTGTGTGCTCGGCCGAGTGACTAGTATACTCGGCCGAGTGAGCCTTGTGTTCTGCTGTTTGTCTTCGTTTGGGCTCTAAACTCCGTCTTTCTTCCTCCAGTCGATTTCATCTTCCTCCTAAGCATCGAGCGCCTTCCTAGGGTTCTCCTTATCACCTCGTTCATCCTCCTCATGATGGATTTACCTATCTCCTCTCCTGTCAAGAAAAATAGGACCCGTTATCACAAAATTTTTGAGAGAACGACTCAAAACACTAAAAATTTCTTAAAAAAATAAAAGAAAAATGAAAATAATGCAATAACCGTCGGGTTGCCTCCCGACAAGCGCTCGTTTAAGGTCGTGAGCTTGACCCCCTATGATTTTCAATTAATGCGGGATGTTTGGTGCATATGGGATGCACCCATCAAACTTTCCGGGGAGAACGCTTGGATTCGGAAGTTGCGGCGGCGTGTTCTCCCTCGGTGGTCTCCCGGCTCGAATAGTGTTGGGGGGAGGCTCCGGTCAACGGCTTCACCGGTGACGTCGATTTCTGTATCGGCGGGGCTTTCTTTGGAGACTTCAATTTAGAGAGCTTGCAGAGCTCTCGAATCCTTGCGACATCAGCGTCGCCTTCATCATTTTCAGTGGAGAGATCGGGGGAATCATCTATATTCTCATCTCGGCCTAAATCCGGGCCTTCCTCGAAATCCTCATCGAATAGAGCGCCAATCGAGTGAGGGATCGCCTCTTCAATTACCTCATCAAGGAGGTCCATGTAGTCAAGCTCCTCATGGTAAGGCATGTGTTTCATAGCCTTAGGAATGTGAAGCTCCACCTCGATGTTGCCGACGTTCAAAGTTAGGGTACCTTCTCGCACGTTGACAATCACACCGGCCGTGGCGAGGAACGGGCGTCCAAGTATCAATGACGTATCTCCCTCCTCCTTAACGTCCATGATCACGAAGTCACATGGCAAGCATATTCCCCCCGGGACTTGTAGCGGGATGTCTTCGGCGATCCCTACCGGCCTCGTTATCCGCCCATCGGCCAATTGTATCCGCATATCGGTAGGTTTCAACTTCGTCCCGGTGTTTAGCCTTAAGAACATGGAGAGAGGCATGAGGCTCACACTAGCCCCTAAATCTACCAACGCCTTTTGAAGAGGGACGCCGCCCAAGGTGCAAGGAATTCGAAAACTCCCCGGATCTTTGAATTTAACCGGCTCCTTCTCTCTCTCGGTGAACCAAGAGCCCTCCTCGGCTAGCATAATCTTCTCCTTCCTCTTTCTCCCCGAAATCAAATCCTTTAAGAATTTAGCATATGTGGGGATCTCCACGATGGCGTCGAGGAAGGGAATGTTGAGGCTAACCCCTCTCAGATACTCGAGAAACTTTGCTAGCCTTTTCTCCATTTTCACTCTAGCAAGCCTTTGGGGGAATGGGACCGGTGGCATGAAGCGCCTTTCCTCAATCAATTGCTCCGCTCTAGATTTCTCCTTCTCTTGTGGCTCTTTCTCCTTCTCAACTTCAACTACCGGCTCAATTGGCTCCAAACTTTCCTCCACGGGCTCCTCGGTAGGAATCATGGCGGGGGTGGTATCCTTCCCGCCTCTAGTAGTAACGACAACTACGGCGTTGATGTGGCCGGTGTTGCCCCGTGGGTTTGGCTCGTGTTGTGCCGGCAATTATTGAGTATTCCGATTGAGCAATGCCAATTGCTCCGAGACTTGAGCCACTACGGTTGCAAGGGAGTCTTGCCCCGCCTTCAAGGTAGCATTGACCTTCTTTTGCTCGACCATAAACGCCTCCACTCTAGCTTCGAAGTCGGATTGTTGTTGAGCTTGTGGAGGGTTTTGATTTTGATTTCTCCACCCTTGATTGTATCCGGGCGGCCTATAAGGTGGAACTTGTTGCTTCGGTTGGAACTTGTTGCTTCCGTTGTCGGGGACAAGTTTTGTTGTGGAGGCCCCCTCGGCGGATAGTGTTGTTGTTGGGGTGGTGGTGGTCGAGCTTGTTGAGGTGGTGGTTGTGACGGGTTCAAAGCTCCTTCATTGTTGGCGTAAGAGAAACCGGGATGATTTCTTGTGGCCGGGTTGGCCCAATACCCTTGGTTCCCCGCGACATATTGTACTTGCTCCAAGGATAGTTCTCCTTTCTCTCCTCCCACATACATGGCTTGAGATTGGTCTTGCCAATCACACATTTGGTTCGTTGGTGCGGAGGTGGAGGGGTTTCCTTGGGGCTCCGTGATAAACTTCTCCAGTCTCTCCACTACCTTGTGGAGAGAATCAAACTTGCTTGTAAGCTCCGCTACGGCCTTCGCCTCATAGATACTAGTTGGCTTCAAGGAGGACGTAGAGTGTCCTCGCTCATCGCCCCATTGTTGATTGTTTGAGGCCATCTCCTCAATTAGGGCCGTAGCTTCTTCGGGAGTCTTAGATAAGATAGCACCATTCGCCGCGGCATCAATAATTTGTTTGGTCCCCGGTTGGAGACCGTTGTAGAAGCTATGAACTAGCTCCCAATCTTCAATGCTATGGTGCGGGCATTGATGCTGCAGATCCTTAAAATGCTCCCAAGCCTCATAGAGCATCTCTTGGGGTCCTTGCTTGAAGGACATGAGAGCGCTCCGAATCTTCACCGTCTTGGAGGGCGGATAGAACTTATCAATGAATGCACTCGCCAACTCGTCCCAAGTGGTAAAGACACCCTCAGCCTGCGTCCTCAACCAATAAAGCGCCTTGTCTTTTAGCGTGAAGGGGAAGAGACGCAGTCTGATGGCATCGATGGAGACCCCCGGCATCTGAAATGTGGCGCACTTCGACAAGAATAATTGGATGTGGTAGTGAGGATTTTCATGGGCATTCCCATGAAATGGATCCTGCTGCATCAGAACCACTAGTCCAGTCTTTAGCTCAAAGTTCTTGTCAGTCGCCAACTCCGGCATGGCAATGGATGAGGTCGTAGAAGAGGTCTTAGGCCGAAGCCTATCTCGAATAGAAATTATCCTCGCCATCCTTGCCGCTAATTGGTCTGCAGTTTCCGGGTTGGTCATAAACCTCCCTTCCCGATCTTGTCTCCTTTCTGCTCTAAGTCTCCACGCCGTACGTTCGATCTCGGGATCAAACAATATATCTTCAGGGTCCGCTGTAGATCTCGTGTACATGCACAGGAGAATAAAGTTTCAAAGAAATGATTAGCACAATGGAAGGGTTAGGTAAAAGAAAAATAAGGAAATAAAATAAATAATAATAATAATAAAAACAGCTAGGGTGGAAAGATTCAAACGCAATCGCCTCCCCGGCAACGGCGCCAAAAACTTGATCGCGCCCCGGATACACACCCGGAGCGACGATTGTAGTTTTACCGCAAGTGCACGGTGTAGCAGCGAGCGGGTTATCGAACACAGGGAGGACGAATGACCGTGCTTGTTCCAATCAACCTGGCTATTTAAGAAGAGAGAAATTTGCCTTTGGGGATCCTGTCACAATCGTCAGACAAAGTACGGAAATATCAAATCAAATAAAGAACGTCTAGGGAATGGGGAATCCCCGCTACTCACCGTATTTCGTAAATGTGGTTCGTCGGTATCAAAATTGCTAGAATAAGATTTTGGATGAACTAGTTGCAACTGAATGTAGAACCAAGCTCACGCTCTCGCGCTGTTGCCGGTCTATAGCTATCCTAGGTTTGGGTCCAATCTCTTGCAAACCCTAGCCTAGGGAAGCTAGCATTAGGATCAACATCATCGTTCAATCGCGCACCGAGCCCAATCTCTTGCAAACTCGGCCCACGACCTAGGTTGGGATAGTTCCTACCCGTCCAATCTCTTGCAAACGGGTATCGGCACGGAATTGCAACCGGAAACCCTAGTATCGGTCCAATCTCTTGCAAACTCGATACTTCGGAAATTCGATTCCAACCCAATTCGGATTTCTAGGGTTTCCTATCGAATTGGGATCCAATCTCTTGCAAATCCCAATCGGTATGAACTCCTAGCTATCCGTAGTAAATCGATCCCAAATTAATCCCTAACAACGATTTTAGCAAACTTTCTACCAATTCATCACAAATATGAAATTGGGCTTGTAGGGTTCATCCCCACGCCCCAAGACGTGGAGACTACTCGCAATTCATAGCACAAACACAAGAATAATCAATGAAATAAGCAATAGAATTCATCACAATATTGAGATATGCAATAAAAATCGAATTTTTGGAGAAGAGAGAGGCAAACCAATGGAGTTCTTCAATTAATCCAACAAAAATCAACTTTTGTCCTCTCTCAGAATCCAAAGAATAAAGCTAAAAAGTAAACCTAAAAAGCTGCAAAAATCTCAGAGAAAAGCCCTTCCAAAACTAGGGTAAAAACAGGGGTTAAATACCCCCCAAAATCGTCCAAAAACTGTGACCAAAATACCCCTGCGCAGCCTGAAATCCGTAATTTTCGCTACAGGCAGCGCGTCGCACTCGGCCGAGTGAGAAACCCTGTAATTTTCCAGTAAGTCTTGATCTTCAGGGGTCTTCACTTCGGGGGCGACTCGGCCGAGTGAGTTGTCGTTACTCGGCCGATGGCTTCTTGGTACTCGGGCGGTCGGGATTATCCACTCGGCCGAGTGGGTCTTCTGAAGCTTAGGCAGCCGAAAAACAGTAAGTTGGCGATTTTTGAATGGCTTCGTCTGGTCGCCACTCGGGCGGACGGGATCTCGTCACTCGGCCGATGTGGTCTCCGTCGCTCGGCCGAGTGCACATATAAATCATGTCTGATCTGGTCGGCCGAGCGGTGTCTCGCTGGTCGGCCGAGTGACTCCTTCACTCGGCCGAGTGGGACACTAAAAATGCCCAAACAGCTTGTTTTGGCCTCCTCGTCGTTCATGCGACGTCCGTTCTTCTTCCGCTCCTCTCCAACAGAAAAATACCCCTTGGGGAGGTCGTCGGTGACACTCTAGAGTAGGCGTATCTCGAGATCACTCCAAATCGCTCCAAATCACCTGAAATGCGACAAAAACAACAAATCGTGAAAAGCATCGCAATATCGTCGATATATCGTGAAAAACATGATTTGGGCGATCTAAATGGCATGCAAACATGCGGGAAAAAAGTGTAAAATAAGGAGTGATCAACATCGATGTTGACTTTTGCATTATGTTGTGCACACATTATATTTTATATGTCTCTGATGTTTTGATTTCGTCGCTCGACGATAATACTTGGTTAAATAGAATTCATTTTATGAAAACATAGAATTGTTTTCCATGCACTAAATTAACCAAGAATGTTGATATTAGAGAGTATATTCCATAACTCAATTCGTAAAATTAATTTGAGTTTTGATGATTTTATTTATCGATTTTCGACTTTGGTAACTGTCCATACCTGTGCTATGTGCTAAATAGGATTCTTGTGAGACCAGTATGAACAAAACTTGTTATGAACTATTTTATAATAAAATACCTCAAGTAAATTATTTTCATGTTTTTGGTGCAAAATGTTATATCAAAAACACACATGGTAACTTAGATAAATTTGATCCTCAATCTGATGAAGGGATTTCTATTGGATATTCCACAGTAGCAAAGCCTACCAGATATACAACAAAATAACTTCAATGGTTGAGGAATCTCTTCACGTTTCATTTTATGAGGATTTTGATGCCCCTATATCTTATGTTGATGATAACTTCGAATTTCTATGTGATACTTTGCATAATGTTAAATTATATGATTCTAATGAAGTAACCTTACTAATGATATTGTTGAGAATGTTCCAAGTGATCCAGGTGTACCCAAAACATTTACTATGGTCATGCATCATTCGCATGACCAAGTGATAAGTAATATTGGTGATGGAGGCTGTAAAGATCAAGGGTGGAGCAGTCACGCATTATGCTTTCGTCTCAACGATATAGCCAAAGAACATCGACGAAGCATGTGAAGATAGCTCATGGATCATGGCAATTGAAGAAGAGCTCATCCAATTTGAAAAGAACGAAGTTTGGGAACTTATTCCTCCTTTGACAGTCCACCAAGTTATTGGAACGAAGTGGATCTTCAAGAACAAAAAGGATGAGAATGAGGTCATCACTCGGAACAAGGCAAGGTCAGTGGCTCAAGATTATCGACAAGAGGAATGTATTGATTTTGAGGAATCCTTTACACTGGTAGCTAGATTACAATCTATTAGGCTATTATTATCATTTGCATCATTAAAAAATTTAAAAAAATTTCAAATGGTTGTTAAAAGTGCTTTTACGTGGTTATGTTAACGAAGAAGTTTATGTTTTTCAACCACCCGATTTCATTCATGAAATATTTCCAAATCATGTTTTTAAACTTATGAAAGAGCTTTATGGCTTGAGACAAGCTCTTATAGGCTGGTGTGATCGCCTAAAAAATTTTCTTTTGGATTTGGGTTTCTAGATGGGTGAGGTTGATTCAACTCTATTTACGAAGTAATTTGATCATGACATTCTTATCATTCAAGTGTTTGTAGATGGCATCATATTTGGTTCTACTAACACTTCCCTTTGTCAAGAATTTGCTTAGACAATGCAGGATGAATTTGAGATGAGCCAAGTGGGAGAGCTCACCTATTTTTTAGGTCATCAAATTCGTCAATTGGAGTAAGTGATCTACATTCATCAAACTAAGTACACGGTGGAGTTGATCAAGTGCTTCAGAATGGGATCTTCTTCCTCCAAGCAAACTCCAATGAGAACGACAACGCATCGGGATAAAGATGAGCATGGCACGAATGTCGACATACTTCAATATCGAGGTATGATAGGTAGTTTACTTTCTCTTATCTCGAGTAGACCCGATATTATATTTGTTGTTTGTCTATGTGCACGTTATCAGTCACGACCAAAACAATCACATTTGATTGCGGTCAAATGGATTTTTTCGTTACCTTAACCAAACACTCGACTACAGATTATTTTATACAAATTCATGCACATATAAGCTAGTCTCATATAGCGATGCCGATTTTGTCGGATGCAAATCTGATAGGAAAAGTACTAGTGTCACTTTCCATTTTCTCGGAAATTCCAGTGTGCCTTGGTTTTCCAAGAAATAAAACTTTGTGTCTCTTTCTACGATCTAAGCAGAATATATTATCGCATGTCTTGCATGTGCACAAGTCTTATGGATGAGACAAACACTTAACGACTATGGTATTGATTGTGGTACATGTGCTAACATAGTCAATAACCAAAGTGCTATATGTCTCTCCAAGAACCCGGTACAACACTCCCTTACCAAGCACATTGATATTAGACATCATTTCATAAATGATAATTTCCTCAAGAAGGATGTTAAGCTAGAGTACATCGACACGCAAAAACAAATTGCCGACATTTTTACTAAACCACTCAAGTACGATTCCTTTGTGTAGCTTAGGACAGAATTAAGGATTATGGGTGAATCTGAATTCTAAGAGATCATTTTTATGTCATACCATGTTAAATTCTCATTTCATATTATATGCCATGCTATTTGCTCAATTGTACTGATTGGATTCATATATCTCATTTACCTTTCTTAAGATATATGCGTGTATTATGCTATGTTTGAGCTATTCTGATTTGCTTTAGCTTTTATGAGCTTTAGTTGATTGAGATTGATTTTGAGCTGATTTATGCTTAGTG
This sequence comes from Scilla litardierei, assembly GCA_030789695.1. Taxonomy (NCBI): domain Eukaryota; kingdom Viridiplantae; phylum Streptophyta; class Magnoliopsida; order Asparagales; family Asparagaceae; genus Scilla; species Scilla litardierei. Next base: position 313,791,769 of record CM061142.1, on the reverse strand, counting down.
TGAGAGATTAGAACATGATTAGCTTGAGAGATCTCTTTAATTTGATCCTAGGTTCATTCTTAGTTTTCTGGACTAGGACAGACGCCTGGACTAGTTGCACCAGATGTCTAACGTATTAGATCTGTTTCTTTCACCTAAACTCTCACTTCTTTCAACGTCTGCAGTTCACTGACCAGACATTTGCATAGTTTGTCAGGTGCCTGCCAGTTGAACTTCTGTCGACTTAACAGTGAGAAATTTTTGTGGAAAATTTCCCGAGAGCTTTCTCTCTCCTCCCATTGATTCTTTCAGTCGTCTGATGTACAACGAACAGACGTCTGGTGAGTTGTCCAGACACCTGGTATTGTACATTAGTCATCTGATTTCTTTGAGGTTATGTTTTTAAATTTTTAATCACCAGACGTTTGGTAGTTCTTCTACGAACGTCTGACGAGGGTTAAAATTGGTCACGTTCGATCCGACAGCTGAGATCATTACAGTCATTCATTTATATTTTGTATCTCTTCGACTTAGGGCCTAATCTTTTTCATCGACCGTCTGCCCTCCATCCAATCGTTCTCTCCACTGTTTTCCATTTGTGTTGTGATCGTTCATCGACCCCTCGGTATATCTCGCTTGATTTATTCATTGTTTTCCATCATGGTTTGATTCGATTACTATTTCCTTTCTTGCAATCACTCATGGCACCCAAACACCAAATATTTCTTGATTCCAAACCCTCTCCAACATCTAGGTCTAAGAGATCTAGGACGACCTTCCTCGGAGATAGCTAATGTAGGCCTCCAAGGATGACCTTCACCGAGGATGACCTTCAACCGAGGACGACCTTCACCAGAGGACGACTTCACCGGGGAAGAACTTCACCGAGAACGGCCTTCACCAAGGACGACCTTAGCCGGACATAGTTAAGGTAGGCCTCCAAGGATGACCTTCACTAAGGACGACCTTCACCAGGGGACGACCTTCAGCGAGGACGTCCTTCACCAGCGATGTCCTTCACCGAGGATGGCCTTCATTAAGGATGACCTTCGCAGGAGATAGTTAAGGTAGGCCGTCGGGGATGACCTTCATCGAGGACGGCCTTCGCCAAGGACGACCTTCGCCGGAGATAGTTAAGGTAGGCCTCCGAGGACGACCTTAACCGAGGACAACCTTCAACCGAGGACAACGTTCAGCAAGGACGACCTTCACCAGGGATGACATTTGCCGGGGACGACCTTTGTCGGGGATGACCTTCGTCGGGGACGACCTTCACAGAGGAGGGCCTTCGGTGAGGGCGACCTTTGCCAGAGATAGTTAAGATAGGCCGTCAGGGACGACCTTCATTGAGGACAACCTGCACCAAGGACGACCTTCCCCTGAGATAGTTAAGGTAGGCCTCCGAGGATGACCTTCACCGAGGACGACCTTTAACTGAGGATAACCTTCACCAGAGGACGACCTTCAACTGAGGACGACCTTCAGCGAGGACGACCTTCACCATGGACGACCTTCACCGGGGATGACCTTCACCGATACATAAGTTTTACCGTCGAAAATGTTGTAACACTGGCCGGTTAAATCGGGTTGTAACAAGTGCCCCCAACATCTGGTGTGGACAATATTCGACCAGAGGAGACACTGAATGTTGAGTAGACACGTTAGAAAATTTTTAGAGAATCTCTTCATACCTTTTGTTTGGTAGTGAGCTGACACTGAATGATGAGTAGACACGTTAGAAAATTTTTAGAGAATATCTTTGTACATTTTGTTTGGTAGCAAGTCGTAAGCCTGGGTGACCTATCGGGGGCACACCTCGTAAGCCTGCCCCGAAGATTGAGGAAGGGGAGGGTCCGAGCTCTAGCTCGGCCCTAGCCCTTTGGAGCCTATTGAGGGCGCAGCTCGGGAGCCTGCCCCAAAGTTTGAGGAAGGGGAGGGTCCGAGCCCGTAGCTCGGCACTAGCCCTTCGAAGCCTATCGAGGGCGCAGCTCGTAAGCCGGCCCCAGAGTTTGAGGAAGGGGAGGGTCCGAGCCCATAGCTTGGCCTTATCCCTTCCAGCCTATCGAGGGCGCAGCTTGTAAGCCAGCCCCAAAGTTTAAGGAAGGGGAGGGTCCAAGCTGTTGGATATTGGACTCCCCGGATTTGGTTTTGGATGATGAACAAACATAAATATATCGTGAACTAACTCTTTGTGAGCGCAGTTATGGAGATCGTCGCCAAATTCTTATGAACATCCAAAGCGACGTCTCGAGACTTCTCAAAACACGTGATCGTATGCCTAAAGCTTTGTTGAAGCTTTTGGACCATTTTAAAAGTCATGAAGATTCGGATCGAAGCTTTCGAAGACGGTTCGTCAAGTTTATTTATTGTCTTTTAGCTTCATTCCGTAGAATGTTAAGCCTTGAGTAGGTCTTACGTTTTAATCTTCATTACGCTCCTATCTTAGAGCTAGGAACTAGTAAGAAGTCCATACGAACTTTCCCGAAGCTTCGCGCTTCGTTTCGCGACTTCTTGTGCATGTTAGTTGGTTCAAGAAGAAGAACCAACCGACTAGATGGTGATCTAGTCGGTCGGCAATGCTTCTTGGACCGACTAGTTTGCCTTCTCAACTCAAAGCTCTTTACTGTTTACAGTTAGTCGGTATGCGTTGACTCACCGACCGACTAGTTTATGAACTAGTCGGTCAGTGATGCTTCTTAGACCGACTAGTTGAGCTTTCCCTGTACATGCCTAGTTATTGTTTATCGTTAGTCGGTCTATGTTCATTTGGCGACCGACTAGTTGATGAACTAGTCGGTCAACTTTTTTTCTTGGACCGACTAAATCAATTTGTACTCAGCTATTTGTTTTATCTCTTAGTCGGTCTAAGTTGACTCACCGACCGACTAGTTGTGAAACTAGTCGGTTGGCAAGTGTTCTTTGATCGACTAGTTCTGTTAGTCTGAACTTCGACCTATTCCATGTTCACCAGTTAGTCGGTTCATGTTGATTGACCGACCGACTAGTTGGTGAACTAGTCAGTCAGTGGTTGTTCTTTGACCGATTAGTTTGGTTCAGAATAGAGCCGTTGGAGCATTAATTGAAACGTTTTTCTCTCTCTCTCTCTCTCTTTCCTCTAACCTATATATACTTGATGAGCTGCATTCTTTGCACTCAAGGCTGATATTAAGAGAACTTTAGAGATCAAAGAGAAAGTATTCATTCCTCATTCAAAGCTCTTTCAATCCAATCTTGAATCTCTTCTCACTCTTATTTCAAAAGAGAGATTCATTGATTGTGAGCCTTCCAAGCCAAGTGCTTGATCCTAGGTCACCATCAACCTCATAGCTCTCCATAGCTGATCTACATCTTGGAGCTATGGTTTGGTGCCTCTTCATCTTCCCCAAAATCCGTTTTGCCCTAAATCGTACGTTATACTCAAGGCATAGGATTTTGTCGGTACGCAATTTCTATTTCAATTTACTTTGATATTGTAAGTGATTCACTCTCGGTTGTGAGAGTGTGTTTGTGATCCCAGGTTGTGGGAGTCACAATTTTCATTTGTGTATGATTTGACTTGTGAAGGTTTTTCACAAGTATTTCATTGTGAAAATCTTGAGTTAGGGTTTCTAACTCAAGTATCTGGAAGTGATCCGGGTGGTTGGGACGTAGGATCACCGGGAACAAGTCGGGGAGACTTGGGTGGATCCGAACCCAGTAATATTGCTTGTTTGCGATTGTTTCTTTGTTGTCTAACATTTACATTTCCGCATTTCCGCATTGTTTGGTAGAGTTTGGAAGGTAATTAGGAATTAGCCTCTTAATTATTTTAAAGTACTATTCACCCCCTCTAGTACATGTGCAGTAGCTTAGCAGGGCATTACATGAGCCCGTAGCTCGGCCATAGCCCTTCGGAGCCTATCGAAGGCACAGCTCGTAAGTCTACCCCAGAATTTGAGTAAGGGAAGGGTCCAAGCCCGTATGTCACGCCCCGCTTCCCAAAAACACGGAGGCGAAGCGTGACGAAGGCCCGCTTAGGCCGGGGCTAAGAGCCCAGACCCAATAAGCGTCTGTAGTTTTCCATAGCGAAAGTACAGGTCCCTGCAAGTTAGTACGAAATAACAAAAGTACTGAAAAGAAACATTTCATTTTATTCCAAAATTTATCATCAAAGTACTGAGAGTCTAAAAAATGCCGAAAACGGCTACAACTGCTGAAAGGGAAACTAATGGTGCAAGCACCCAACCTAGTCGAGAAAATAAGAGTGCAACGCACCCAACTCAAACTGAAATGGATAACTCTGGAACAGCAACAGAAGATCTCTAACTCTGGTCTTCCTTTGGATCGTACACCGGATCAGCGCCCTCCGGCTCCAAGTCAACTGGCAGGTCCGCCTCGTACTCGTACTCTGGCTCCACACCTGACGTACAGCACCAAAAGAAGGAAACTGTACGTCAGGCAAAGTCTACACAAACTGTCAGACTCTACTGCAAGTGTATCAACTTTTAACAATGATTTACTGGTTGTTTTAGCATGCTGGGGTTATAACTGAGTAACGAAAAGTAGCGTAGCAGGAAAAGTAAACGTAGCAAGCAGTAGACGTAGCGTGTGCTACCGACTACAGGACTAACCTACAGGTGTCAAGACAAGACGGGACGTGACGGGACAGGACAAGACAAGACGGGATAGGACAAGACAAGACGGGACAGGACAAGTAAGACACGAAAGGGTTCACGCCTTACGGTTCGAGGGGGATCAGACCCTCTTGCCGTGCACACGCTCAACCCAACCCCAACCCCAGGAACTCAGGACAAGATTTACAGGGATCATTTCCGCTAGGGAAACATCCGAAACGCCCGAAGGCTTTTTGTATAACAGGGATCACTTCCGCAAGGGAAGCATCCGAAACGCCCGAAGGCTTTTTGGTAACAGGGATCACTTCCGCGGAGGGAAGCATCCGAAACGCCCGAAGGCTTTTTGGTAACAGGGATCACTTCCGCGGAGAGAAGCATCCGAAATGCCCAAAGGCTTTTTGGTAACAGGGATCACTTCCGCAAGGGAAGCATCCGAAACGCCCGAAGGCTTTTTGGTAACAGGGATCACTTCCGCAGAGGGAAGCATCTGAAACGCCCGAAGGCTTTTTGTGTAACAGGACACAACATGACAAGTGTAGGGAAAGTTATTCTAGGGTGTCCACACGCACGCACACACAAGATAGTCCTATGTTGTCAGCAGTTCATTGTTGTCAGGCTCAGACTTCGTTGTCAAGTCTGAGCCGTCACGGGTCATCCCGGACGCTATCATTTCACGTCCGGTTCTCATCACACACAATCTAACAGTTCTACAAACTAGAACTAAAGCACAGTCAAATCGCAAGTGGGTACACTTGCCTGGAATGGCGAGTGCGTCGTCTGTCCGGGGCGTCTCGTCCAGTCGTCGCGTCCGCGGTAGTCCGTCTGAAATAGTCACGGCGAGGCGTCAGGTCACGATTTTAGAAGTTCCTATTTAAGTTCATTTCTAGGTTGAACGTGGCTACCCTAACCGTCACGAGTCAAGTTGTCCGATCAGCCTATCTGACGATTCTATCCTATGTGCACAGTCAAAAGTCCAAACGTCGGTCTACGGTTACACATCGATTTAAGAGAGCAGAAAATAAATTTACTGAGTTAAGTTGCCAGTTTTAGTTAGGTTTTCAGTTTTGCTACTGTGGGGGTTTCGCTACGAGGTAGGGGAACCAACCTATCCGGAGTCTGGGGTAGAGCGGACGTAGAGTCTGAACGGCGACCGATCTGATTGGCACGGCTACAGATCATCTTCTAGCGGTGTCTCGGCTACGGGCAGCGTAGCCAGACACGTTCTGGTAGCGGACGAAATGCGTGAACAGCGAGCAGTGCGTCGGGTAGGCGTACTACGGCTTCCGGAGAGCTGCAACGACAACCGAGATGAACGGTTCGTTGTACCCACCGCCTACGATGTCGGGGGTCGTAGGAAGAGTTCGTGACGTAGGAAGACGCCCCAGGGGATGCAGGAGGCTGTCGGATGACTCCCACAGCGAGAGACAACGGCGAGATCTTGGCGACGCGTCGGAACGTCGCCAAACGCCCAAAACAGCGAGCAACCACGCTGTTACAGGGGGTTTCACGGCCTGGGGTTGCTGTCAACGGTGAGAGGAGGCAGAGGGAGGGTTCACGGCGATGGCGTGGGGGCTCCGGCGGCGGCGGCAGCGGCGGCGGCGGCCGTGGCGAGTTGCTGCTGCTGCTGTGCGGGGTTTCAGGCGGCTGCGGCGGCTACCGGCGGCGAGAGGCGGCGCAGGCGAGAGAGGGGAGGTCGGGGAGTAGGTCGGCGACGACTAGGTGCCGTCGGCGGGGGCTCAGGTCGAAGGGGAGGGCTTTTGCGTGGAGACGGGCGCTTCCTAGGGCCGGCGCAAGGGAAAATGGGGTGCGGCTGTGAAGATTTTTAGAAATCTAGGGTTTTCTTTATAGAGGTGGGGCCCACGTGACTAGGGGAGAGGGTTCACGTGAGGGGCTGCCACTTAACTAGGTTTAGTGTTTATTTAGAGTTTAATAGGGTTAAGTTTGTTAGGGGTAATCTTGTAATTTACGAGGTCTGAAAGTGCACATAGGTCAAACGGTGCCCAAAAATTATAAGAAAAATACCGGGGCGACCGGGGCGACGAGAGCAAGAAGTCAGAAGAGACAGATTACAATTCCGATGACGAGAAATGAAACTAAAAATAAAAACGCCTCAAGTCAAAAGTGAGATACGCGACGTCTCTTCGGAAAAGGTCAAATCGTGGGCGAACGGCCCGTGAAATGACGTTGCAAGTCAACACGGCAAATGTAGTACCCTCAGAGAGAGTCACAACGACATATCACACGATAGGGTTCGGAAACAAACAAAGTCTAAAATAAATACGTGCACGGTCAAGCGCACGTGCACAAAGAACTTACGATCGGAAACCGACCGTTACACCGTAGCTCGGCCCTAGCCCTTCGGAGCCTATCGAGGGCATAGCTCGTAAGCCTGCCTCAGAGTTTGAGGAAGGGGAGGGTCTGAGCCCTTAGCTCGGCCCTAGCCCTTCAAAGCCTATCAGGGGCACAGCTCGTAAGCCTGCCCCGAAGTTTGAGGAAGGGGAGGGTCCGAGCCCGTAGCTCAGCCTTAGCCCTTCAGAGCCTATCGAGGGAGCATCTTGTAAGCCTGCCCTGGAGTTTGAGGAAGGGGAGGGTCTGAGCTCGTAGCTCGACCCTAGCCCTTCGAAGCCTATCAAGGGCACAGCTCGTAAGTCTACCCCGGAGTTTGAGGAAGGGGAGGGTCCGAGCCCGTAGCTCGGCTCTATCCCTTCGAAGCTTATCGAGGGCGCAGCTCGTAAGCCTGCCCCGGAGTTTGAGGAAGGGGAGGGTCCGAGCCCGTAGCTCGGCCCTAGCCCTTCGGAGCCTATCGAGGGCGCAGCTCGTAAACCTGCCCCAGAGTTTGATGAAGGGGAGGGTCCGAGCCCATAGCTCGTCCCTAGCCTTCGGAGCCTATCGAGGGCTCGGCTCGTAAGCCTGCCCCGGAGTTTGAGGAAGGGGAGGGTCCGAGGCCGTAGCTTGTCCCTAGCCCTTCAGAGCCTATCGAGGGCTTGGCTCGTAAACCTGCCCCAGAGTTTTAGGAAGGGGAGGGTCCAAGCCTGTAGCTCGACACTAGCCCTTTGGAGCCTATCGAGGGAACATCTTGTAAGCCTGCCCCGGAGTATGAGGAAGGGAAGGGTCTGAGCCCGTAGCTTGTCCCTAGCCCTTCGGAGCCTATCGAGGGCTCGGCTCGTAAACCTGCCCCAGAGTTTGAGGAGGGGATGGTATGAGCCCATAGCTCGTCCCTAGCCCTTCAGAGCCATTGAGGGCTCGGCTCGTAAGCTTGCCCCGGAGTTTGAGCGTGGCGAGGTAGCCCACCCCAAGTGATCATTTCGATCTTGATATAGGATTTATCATATCACAAAAACACAAAAAGTGCCTAAGTCGAAACATATTGACATATGTTGGAGATAGAGTGAAGACCTGTGACTTTATATTCTAGGTCGTCCGGGGAGAGCTTGGGCTTTCGAACGTATATTCGATCTTGACAGGTGTGGAGCCTAACATGGGTGTAACCTTTCGTTCCCACAAATGGTGCCAATTGCTGCAGGTAGTTTTCACTTAATAATGAATTTGTATATTAGGGAATCAAGGTTACGAGGATTATAGGAGGTTTACTTGTCGATGAGGGGGACTTTGTGATGAATACGCCTAGGACACCGCTTTAGCCGAGCTAGGAGCTCTCGCCGGGCTACGGGCTGGGAGACCTTCGGAGATGCTTCGAGAGACCTTCCGAGAGAAGGACAAGGAGAATCTTCGGGTGACCTTCAGAGAAGCTTCGGGAGACCTTCAGTGAGAATGTCGAGCTTTAGGAGACCTTCCCAGAAGCTTTGGGAGACCTTCCGAGAAGCTTCAGGAGACCTTTCGTAAGAAGGACAAGCTTCAGGAGACCTTCGGAGAAGTTTTGGGAGACCTTTTGTGAGAAGAACGAGCTTCAGGAGACCTTTGGAGAAGCTTCGGGAGACCTTCATTGAGAAGGATGAGCTTTAGGAGACCTTCGGAGGAGCTTCGGGAGACCTTCCGAGAAGCTTTGGGAGACCTTCCGTGAGAAGTACGAGCTTCAGGAGACCTTCGAAGGAGCTTCGGGAGACCTTCAGAGAAGCTTCGGGAGACCTTCAGTGATAAGGACAAGCTTTAGGAGACCTTCTGAGAAGCTTCGGGAGACCTTCCGAGAAGCTTCAGGAGACTTTCCGTGAGAAGGACGAGCTTCAGGAGACCTTCGGAGAAGCTTCAGGAGACCTTCAAAGAAGCTTCGAGAGACCTTCAGTGAGAAGGACGAGCTTCAGGAGAGCTTTTGAGAGGCTTCAGGAGACCTTCGGTGAGAAGGACGAGCTTCAGGAGACCTTTGGAGAAACTTCAGGATACCTTCGGAGAAGCTTCAGGAGACCTTCAGTGAGAAGGAAGACCTTCAAGAAACCTTCTGAGAAGCTTCGGGAGACCAGTGCGCCACGAACAGATCGTTAGCGAGGGTCAGACTGGGGTCCAACCTTATCCCCTCTGATGCTCAAATCAGCGTGAGGACTTAGGAAATGGCTCAAAGGGACGTAGCCGATCTACAAGGAAATCGGGCCGACCTTCAGTGAGCTAGAGTTTGGGTGGAAAGAAATTTAGGACCTACCAGCCTCCTCTCTCCAGGGATGGGGGGTATTTATCGTGGAAGAAGTCGGTTGCTTCAACTGAGCTGGCTTGTCAGAGTGTCAAAGATATTTTTGCACTACCTCAATCGGGCATTAATGGCTGTCAGAGATATTTTCGCTGTCAGAGATATTTAAGGTAGGCTGCCAAGGACAACATTCACCAGGGACGACCTTCACCGAGGACGGCCTTCACCAAGGATGACCTTAGTCGGAGATAGTTAAGGTAGGTGCTTGAACGCGTCACAAGTATGTGATGCTTGAGCGCTACTCCCAAGTGTAAGAGGACGTCAAGTAATAAATTTATTTCCAGAGAGCCCGGGTCGGATCACAGGGACAAGTCGTTTTGCAATCGTAAATTCAATTGATGTAGGAAGGGTAACGGCAGTTAACAACCAACTACGCTAACGGGGTGGAAGTGTGTGTGAAAATGTGGGTGTTTGAGACCAACTACCAAATCAACATCCTCGGGTAGAGGAATCGTGAAGAAAAATAGGCAAGAAAGCTTGTGTGATTTATGAGAGTGTGGTTGTTAAGCATATGGATTCAATCCGAGGATAACTCAATTGTCTTTCTGGCTAAGGAATGAGCAATCGGTGGATGTGGCATTTTATCAAACACTTGATGTGCAATGAAAGTAGGGTATGGAAAATTGAGATAATAAACAACTAAGCATGCATGAGTGGTACCACTAGGAAAACGCCACTCTAGGGATACCCACTAGGATCCCTAACTCAAAGTATATCTCATCAATCCTACCAAATAAACATTTAAACATGTAAGATTGAATAACCATAGCTCCACAAACACAAATCAAAACACAACCACACAAGAAAAAGATCTAGCTCATTATAACAAGAAAAGATGGATTTTTACATCTAAAAGCATCATCCATTATCATTACAAATCACTAAATCAAAATACAAATGGAGAGGGAAAGAGTTCACCAAGATCTCCAAGGAAACCCCAACCAAAACCCAATTCTCCTCCTTGCTTCTTTGTTGCTCCACCAAAACCCTAACCCTAAGATGAAGAATGAGGAAGAAGGAATGAGGGGAATAAAGGGGATGAAAGCCCAAGAAATAGACTCAGAATTTCGGGTCTGAAAACAGCCCAAACGGGTCGGATCCGTGTCCAAACCCACAACTAATGCCCCAATCTGCAGAAATTTTCAGCACCGTCACCCTGTCTTGCGAAAATTCTAGAAAAATCATCCGACCTCGGATTGACATTTTCTAGGCGGTGATGGAACCGTAACAAAGTGTACTATAACAAAAAAATATACTAGGCCGGAATATACACTGAAATGATAGCAGAATTCTTCACAAGAGGGGCAGATCTTTAGAAATTTTCAATACCGTCACCATGTCTTGCGAAAATTCTAGAAAAATCATCCAACCTCAGAATGATGTGTTCCAGGCGGCGATGGAATCGTAACAAAGTGTAAAATAACAAAAAAATATCACTAGGCCGGAATATACACTGGAATAATAGCAGAATTATGCACAAGAGGGAAAAAACAGACTTTTAGCCCAGAAATTTTCAGCACCGTCACCATGTCTTCCAAAAAATGCAATAAATTTCTCCGAACTCCAAAAATTCTGGAAAAATATGTGTTCGAATCGGGACATCACGAAATTTAACTGGAAAATAATAAGAGACCAAGATGAAGATGCTAATAATCTGTAACAGTTATGTTTTAAGCATATAAAAATGGTAAGATCCAATATTAAGTGATATCATCAAAATGCGCGTATCGGAGCCAAAATAAACACAAATTATGCACAAAATGCCATCTAATGAGGTGTAAAATATACAATATTGAACCCTAATCACACCTTCCAACTGGATTTTTGCTAATCCCTAGCAAAACAAGCGATAAATTCGGATTCTCAATCAAAGCACATATTAAACTCAAAATTATTCATGGCGAAAATAAATTTTTAACAAAATCTCAAATTCAATATACCAATCCATTAATGAGAACAAACCCATGAACAACACTTCAATTTGGTTCAAATAAAGAAGAAAAAACAATGTTTTGTACAAATGAGGATTAAAAGACAACGTTGTATCACAGTTTCACAAATATCAGGGTTTTGCCAAAACAACACTTTCCTAATTTGTGGAGGTTGGACGTGTGAATTTATTCTTCTTTTTCTTTGTATGAAACTTAGGATGATCCATGTAATGAGTTTTCGGTCAATGACTTCCAAATCAGACAATTTCATGGCATTGAGCCAAAAAGGACCCCGCGGGCCTAATAACCCGAATCACCTAAGATTCAATTTTTTTCCTCGTGCACTCCCCTAAATCCTATCTTTCGAATCGAATCTCCAATGCTTCTTGAGGCACGAGGGCCCTGCTACTCGACAAAACTAGAAGAACAATGCACTTATTCTTTTTCTTTCTCTTTTTTGTTTTCTTTTTCTTTTGCTTTTTTTTTCTTTTGCTTTCTTTTTGCCTTCTTTCTCTCTCCTTTTCAAAACACCAACCAACCACACTAGGCACATAATCATAACCCATCGAATTGAAAACTACTCTAGTCAATTGGCTTAATCCATACTCGTGCATCGCAAAGCTTGTTCAAAACTAATTTAACCCATTTTGAAGACAAAATTCATGGAGTTATGCACTCACATCATAAATAACATATTAAAATTGATTTCATGAAGAAAAGGCAATCAAATGCATGCCAATCACAACTTAGGATGTGAAAATAGAATTTGAATCCGAAAACATGCACGAAGATGAAACATGCAATGGACTAAGCAAATAACTAACAAGAGAGAAAGGAGGGTAAATGATATACTTGCAAAATGATTGGTGATGTCAAAATGGATGTCTCCAAACAAAAACAAAAAAAATTAAAACAAAAACAACTAACTAAACATCCTAAAACCACCTACTACTCCCTCCCAACTAAAGACAAACATTGTCATCAATGTTGAAAGAGAATAGCTTTATTGAATTAAAACTATCCTAGAAGTATAGAAAGTGCAAAAATTTAAATTTTCTACACTACTGGATAGAAGTCACCGGGGTCAAAAGGTGGATCACGGATGTCCAACGATGGAGGAAGTAGCTCAATTAGATCCTTACGCTCCTATGCGAGCGTCTTCCCTCCACGAATCACTTTGGACCCTAGCAACACAACTCCAAGCATCTCTTTAAAATATGCGACCATGTCCTGCAAGAGATGAGCTGTATCAATCCAAAGTGGGCACCGTTGCCTTTCGATGAAAGTGACCCAAATATAATCATCAAAGTAAAATAAAGAATTTGAAATATGTTGATGAAAACTCCTTAAAATGGTTGCATCCATCTCGGTACGATGCTCCACCACGGGGGAAAGGAATGAATGATCTTGGGACAAGATCAGGTGAAAGCATGTTTCAGGCTCTACCAAAGAGATTGATGAGCTCGTGGCCCTACTTGGCTCCTCCTCCTGTCCATCCAAAATATCACGCTCGTCCTCTCCATCTTGGCACCACAACATCTGCGAGGGAAGAAGAGTCCAAATCAGATAAAAAAATTTGAGTGGTTGGATTGCCTTCTCCCAAGCAAAAGGCAAGCAATGCAAGACTCGAAATGATCTCCTGAATATACTGGCTCCGAGTCTCCATGCTCTGAAGAGAATATCGGGATTGAGCATCATGTGTCTGAATAAGCAATTGAAGCTCCTCGCCCAAGGGTTGCAAAGGTGCATCCACGCTTGGTTCTCCTTGGTCAAGGCATGCTCCAACGGCATCACAATGAAGCGCTAATGGCTCACTCCCTGAAGTCCCATCCAATGGTCGGTCCATATCCTCCATGGACTCCAGGTACTCCCAAGCATCCTCAGGTGACATGTCAAATAAAGCTCCATCGTCCATCATCGACATGTAGTCCTCCATCTCCTTCCACAGTCCCTCGTAGAAAAACCGGAAAAGATGTGCCATCGTGAATCCATGATGTGGACAGCCGCTTAATAAATCCATGAACCTCCTCCAAGCTTGATAGAAGGATTCACCATCAATTTGAGCAAAGCCGGCAATTTTGAGCTTCAAAGAAGTGGTCCTGTGCAGAGAAGATGAAAGTGCACCATACAAAGAATTTATGCTGTTAAAGTCCATAACTTTTTTTTGAATTTTTATAAAAGAAATGAAAATAAAGATAGCAAAGGACTCAAAAAGTGCAAAATAAATAAATATGAAAGATAATAAATAGAAGATAAAGAATAAAAAAGACTCACACTAAATAGTAGGATGTATCATGCCAAAATTTCCGAAATCAATCGAAAATGTAAATGTAAAAACCGTTGTCCCCAGCAACGGCGCCAATTACTTGAACGCGTCTCAAGTATGTGATGCTTGAGCGCTACTCCCAAGTGTAGGAGGACGTCAAGTAATAAATTTATTTTCGGTGAGCACGATCGGATCACGGGGACAAGTCGTTTTGCAATCACAAATTCAATTGATGTAAGAAAGGTAACAGTGGTTAACAACCAACTACGCTTACGGGGTGAAAGTGTGTGTGAAAATGTGGGTGTTTGAGACCAACTACCAAATCAACATCCTCGGGTAGAGGAATCGTGAAGATAAATTGGCAAGAAAGCTTGTGTGATGTGTGAGAGTGTGGTTGTTAAGCATATGGATTCAAACCGGGGATAACTCAATTGTCTTTCCGGATAAGGAATGAGCAATCAGTGGATGTGGCATTTTTGTGCAATTAAAGTAGGGTATGGAAAATTGAGATAATAAACAACTAAGCATACATGAAAAGACGGATTACATTTAAACAAGCAAGATTGAAGAATGAGGAAGAAGGAATGAGGGGAATAAAGGGGAGGAAAGCCCAAGAAATAGACACAGAATTTCGGGTCTGAAAACAGCCCAAACGGGTCGGATCCGTGTCCAAACCCGCAACTAATGCCCAAATCTGCAGAAATTTTCAGCACGTCACCCTGTCTTGCGAAAATTCTAGAAAAATCATCCGATCTCGGATTGACATGTTCCAGGTGACATGGAACCGTAACAAAGTGTAATATAATAGAAAAATATCATTAGGTCGGAATATACACTGAAATGATAGCAGAATTCTTCATAAGAGGGGCAAATCTGCAGAAATTTTCAGCGTCGTCACCCTGTCTTGCGAAAATTCTAGAAAAATCATTCAACCTCGAAATGACATGTTCCAGTCGGCGATGGAACCGTAACAAAGTGTAAAACAGTAGAAAATTATCACTAGGTCGGAATATACACTGGAATGGTAGCAGAATTTTGCACAAGAAGGGACAACAGACTTTCTAGCCCAGAAATTTTCAGTACCGTCACCATGTCTTCCAAAAAATACAGTAAATTGCTCCGACCTCCAAAAATTCTGGAAAAATATGCGTTGGAATCGGGACTTCACGAAATTCAATTGAAAAATAATAGGAGACCAAGATGAATTATTTTTAAGCATATAAAAATGGTAAGCTCCAATATTAAGTGATATCATCAAAATGCACGTATCGGAGCCAAAATGAACACAAATTATGCACAAAATGCTATCTAATGAGGGATAAAATATACAATATTGAATCCTAATCAGTAGGCCTCCGAGGACGACCTTCACTAAGGACGACCTTCAACCGAGAACGACCTTCACCAAAGGACGACCTTCAACCGAGGACGACCTTCAGCGAGGACGACCTTCACCAGGGACGAACTTCGTCGGAGACGACCTTCACCGAGGACGACCTTCACTAGGGACGACCTTCACAGAGGACGGCCTTCAGCAAGGGCGACCTTCATCGTAGATAGTTAAGGTAGGCCGTCGGGACGACCTTCACCAAGGATGGCCTTCACCAAGGACGACCTTCCCCTGGAGATAGTTAAGGTATGCCTCCGAGGACGACCTTCAACCGAGGACGACCTTCAACCGAGGACGACCTTCAACCGAGGACGACCTTCACCATAGGACAGCCTTCAACCGAGGACGACCTTCAGCAAGGATGACCTTCGCCGGGGGGGACCTTCGCCGGGGGCGACCTTCGCCGATACATAAGTTTTTCCATCGAAAATGTTGTAACACGGGCCGGTTAAATCGGGTCGTAACATATACATATGGAGCTTATTGTATTGGAAATGTGTCTAAGTGTTCATTTTATACATTCACTGATGCATGCCCAACTTTAATGTTGATATTGTCTTCATATTGTTGTTTTTGATTTGAGATGCGTTAAACTTATCAATAACTCCCATATTTTCTATTTCCCTTAGCACTAGTTGTTGTTGTTTCTCTTCCTCCCTCTCTTTTTGGATTATGCCAAAGGGGGAGAGAAATAAACAAGGGTAATAATTATGTTCTATGAGAATTTAAAACATTTCCATGAATCATGCCATTCAAAACTATTTTTTGAACCAATGTATGATTCAGGGTGAGTTTGATAAATAAATTTGGTATTTATCCCACATTCTATTTATATTTTTCATATTTCGTTGCATTTGTAGTTTCCACTCTCATATGCTTTATTGCCTCCATGTGTATCACCCTCGTATCATGTTCATATGTATTCATTTTTTTTGGGCTTGAATGCCTATAGTACACTATGCCATGTGATACACTCACTACTACTACACATTGATGCCCTAAATTGTATTTGATTATTTAGACTAACTTGATTGGCATCAATGCAATGGGATAAGTATTTATTTTTAGCACAATTATAATTATTATTTATGTTTGTTGGTCATCACCAAAAGGGGGAGAATGTTGAGTATTGGATCCCCCAATTTGGTTTTAATAATGAGCAAACATAATTAATTATGACTAACCCTTTTTTGTAGCTAATTAAAACATCTTCGATTGTATATCAAAGTATTATCAAATGCTACGATGATGTGAAGTGATGACATGAGGAAATCAAGAAATGAACACCAAGATTCAAATAGAAGACTTCAAGGATTTCAATAGGAAGTGAATGTGATTAATATGTAATATTTTTAATTCTTTAATTCTTTATTGAATTACAATGTTAAGCCTTGAATAGTCTTACTAGAAACACTTACTTGGCACACCCAACACTTTAGATCATTGATGTATTGATCCTATAGTGTTAGATAATCATTCAGCTCAAATTTGAGCTTTCAACCTTTAACCAGACGTCTGGTGTATATCTTCCAGACATCTGGCGTGCATGTTTTTGGATGCCCTAGAAACCCTATTAGAACAGATGTCTGATAGTGTCTTTACAGACGTTTGCACAATTGGATATACGTTTGGGAGATCTTCTTCAGACATCTGGTATTTTTGTTCAGAATTTCCAGTAACTTCATTTCCTCTAAACCGACAGTTAAGACATCTGTAGCTTTCTTGATAGACGCCTGAATAGTCACCCTGACGTCTGATACGTACCATTCCTTCAGACGTCTGGTATTTTTTGCCAAAAATTCCAGTATCTCATTTTTCCTTGGCCTCACTGTTAAGATGTCTGATGCCTTATTGCCAGACGCCTGAAGAGTAGCACAGACATCTGGGAACCCTTTAGCAGGCATCTGTCGGCTAGCCGTTAAACTGCATTTATTGTTGTGTCAGCATAGTACTCCAGCCGCCTAGTAGGACTTCTCCAGTTGACTAGTGACTCGGATTTCTACCCGTTATTGGCCGTTTTCAGCATTTATTGCTGAAGATTTGGTGAGGGATTTGGTGGGATTTTTGGGTGCTATTAATAAGGACTTGTTGCATACAATTGAGAACTTCTTGAACACCCCTAGAACTAAACCAAACTTATTGAAGTGCATTTAAGGCTCCCTCAAGCATTCAAAGCTTCATCTTCTACACTTGTCCTCAAGCATTCATTGCTTCATTCTTGGACAAGTAGTATGTGCTCCCTAATCTCATTTTTAGAGCGCGCACACACACACACTAGCCTTCACTTCTAAGTAAGATCATTCAAGGCATATGATTGTGAATATTTCATATTTCATATTTCATTTCTATTTTATACTCATTCTCTTGTGAATATTACTCTTGGTTTGTGAGAGTGGACCATTCCCGGGTTGTGGGCAGTGGGGATTAAAATATATTGGATTTAATTTTACCGGGATTTGGTAAGAGGGTATTAGTGGATTACTAATCACTAGCGGGATTTGCTAGCGGGTTGGTGAAGTAGAATTCCAGGGAGTCGGGATTTGACTCAGGCGAATCCGAACCAGGGTACATACTCTGTTTACGTTGGCTTTTTTGGGTTATTGTCTCTCTTATTTCATTTCCATATTATTGGTTGCATTGGGATTTTTAATTTGGCATAATTTCATTTTTAATTTCATAAAACACTACCCACCCCTAGTGTTTTTCCCATAGTTTCAGGTCCTACAGTTAAATGGAGAGTAATGAGCATGAAGTTTTTGTTGGGGGAATTGAAGAGCTTGCAAAAGGTGGTGAGATTTAAGGCATGAAAATGAAGGTCGGAAGAGAAGGTGGAAAGGTTAATATGTGATTTATAAATTCAAGTTTTGAAGTTTACTATTTTTAGCCATTGTTTTTGGAGAAAACTCGCATTAGTCAACTAATTAAGCCTACTAGTCGACTAATATGTGTAGTAGTGGACTAATGGGTTCCATTAGTCGACTAGGTAGGATTGTTGGAAGATTTATTTTGTATTACTTGATTAATGCTCCTATTAGTTGACTAATATATATATGCCATAGTTGAATCCCTAATACATTAGTCGACTAGTGTATGTTATTAGTCAATTAATTAACATATAAAAACATTAAGTGACTTAGAAATTAGGTTTTTGTTACGAAGCATCAACTCTGGGGGAAGAGCCCAATCCTTTATTTATAGTGGAGGGAGAGCCATGCATGGATGAGATACAATTGATATGATCCTATCTTGATACGGTATTATCTTATAGATAAGATATAATCTTATCTATTTACTACACTCTCCCTTATCCAGCCATAAGTGTGGACTTTGCCCATGAATGCTTCAGGATTTTGAGCTTCATATGAGTCTCACAGAGGGGTGGATACTTCAGGATCCTGAGTTTATGGGATTTGCCTCGATAAAACTTTTGGCTATGGAAAACCTTGTGGGAAAAAACCAAAACTGAGGAAAAAGTGTACAAATTCCCTTTAACTCCCCCTGATCTGTACAAGCCATTAGGCTTTCAGATCTCTTAGGCATTTTTCATCACTCCTATTTACAACATTCCGAAAATATATACAGATTACAAATATCACCACCATTAAGCAGCTGCTGAAACCAAAAACTCTCGAGAGGTGTGCTTTGTTTCGTCGCCTCTAATGTGGTCTCCTCAAAAGTGGGATAAGAAAATGGCATGGTCTTCAGATTATGTGGTCAGCTCTAAAAATATCAGCCTCTGTCCCAGTCATTACTGGGATGTAATGTACCACCAGGTGCACTAAAAATACACTATTGGTTTGTTCCTGGAATTGTGAGGATCTCGGAATGATATGATGATGTTTCCTTCATAGTTTGCTTTGCAGATCTATAGTATTTGGGTGTCCCACTGTAGGTACACAGTCTGTAATTTCTCATTATAGGGGGTCGAACCTGTAACCTGCATTTACATAAGCATGGATGATAATTCTTTATAATGTAAGCCCAAATCTATTAACCCTTTGAGGAAGTGCAGAAAATGCTTAACTCCGGTCTAATGTAAGCCCAAATCTTTTCTGTCGAGAAACAGCCACTTTTGCTGCTAGGGGATTGCATCCATTCTCGGGGATGTCAATCCTAGCTGAAGTATTTGTAGCAGGGATGTGTGATCTGACAATCTTCTGGTTGTCAGTAAATGAGTCTGGTAACTGTTTATTTGTTGGATCTTCAGAATCTCACCTTCACGTTTCTTTATAACCGGATCATAGTGGGTTAATGATTTTGTATCCCATGATATTATTTGTGTAGCTCCAGATTTTCAGTATCTGGGCCTAATTTGGGAAAATTTGTCTAATCAAATTCACAGTCTTCAAGACGTGCCTTGAATGCGTCCCCTGTTTGGGGTTCTAGGTATATTATTAAGGGTGAACCAAACCCTACTTAGATACCTAGACGACGTTGATGACCCTATTTTTTTGCCCTCTGTGGTGGTGATATGGGGATATAAACTGCGCAACCTAAATTTCTCAAGTGAGAGATGTTCGGTGGTATTCCATATGCAAGTTGCATTGGAGAGAGACTCTGACCTCCAGATGGTCTTATGTTTATTTTTATTAACGATACATCATGCAATATTGCATCTCCCCATGCATTCACCGTCAACTGTGATTTCATAAGTAATGGACGTGCAATCCATTGGAGTCTTTTTATTAATGACTCTTTCAACCCATTTTGGGTATGAACATGTGGCACATGATGTTCAATTTCTATCATAGTTAATTAGGCAGTATTCTTGAAAATGACCGGAAGGTAAATTCCCCAGCATTAACTAGACGTAATTACTTTATTTGGTTGTCTGAAAAATGCACCTGCACCATTATTATTTGTGCCAATAGCTTTGGAAAAGCTAGGTTGCGGGTTGATAGTAAACACACATACGAATATTTTTGAGGATGCATATATCAGTACCATAAAGTACCGAAATAGCCCACTAGGGGTGGTGGATTTGTCCGCATATATCTCCTTGTATTCTTTTGAGGAAGCATGGAGATTTTTTGTCAACTTTTAGTAGAGATGGCATTGTGATTAGTTTTTCCTTAAGGGATGCAAGAGATTTCTCCATTCTAAAGAATCTTCTGGTTCTTCATGTCATGCCCATAGGATGTGGATAAGATGCGGTGCATCATAACCGATCCAGGGTGGTCAAATCTGTCATGCAAAAGTAGAAACTTGGCTGGTATCAGGCACTTCAAGTGCAACGTCAAATTTGCTTCCTCTCTTCGAAGCTTTGCTTGATAGAGGCCTGATGAAAGGCTCTCAAAATGTTCAAATATGGATTTTACTTCTTTTTCTTGAGACGTTACATACAGATATTATTTTTTGTTTACATTTGCAGGATGGACGTCTTTGAAACTTGGTAAGTTCCTTTTTAAATTCGGAGATAATAATGCATCCTTTATTTCTAATTTCTGTGTCATTTGGTAGCAATAGTGTTGCGTTTCCAGAACCTTCAATTATGTTTAATGACCCTGATATTTATTGGGCTTTCGTTATGAAAATTGCATTTGTATTGAAGGATCGTATGTATTACTATCTACTAAGTAGTCTTGAGATCAGTTCATCTATTAAAAGATGAATCATATAAGCACATTTGATTTCAGAAAAACATTTTCTCATTTATTCTTACTTCATTCAATCATTCTGATAGCTCTCATAACATTATAATTCAATAAAGATAAAAATGGCTAATCAAACAAGTCGTCTTTTCGAAGTCATTAGCACTGAACTGAACTGGAGCGGTGGTGGGCACAGATTTGTTTCAGCTTTCTTCTTCAAGCTTTTTTATATAAATCTTGTAGGTGTCGTGGAGTTCTGCACACTTTAGCTCAGTGTCCTTTCATGCCACAGCTTTAGCACGGGTCTTCACATTCCCTTCTAGGTGGAGGTGCATCATTATTGTTGTCATTTATGTGCCAAGTGAACTTCTGCTTTCCTTCATTTCTTCACTGATGGACTTGACCTCTGGCCTTTTTATTTAGTCCCCCACCCCCTCGTGTGATTTTTCTTTTCATTTATTATCTTTCTTCTTTTGAGAAGATGATGTGATGTAAGCTTTAGGTAGGGGTAGTGCCAGGGGCGGATGTTATGAGTGGCGAGGAGAAGCTCTCTATTTTGTTCAGCCATGAATAAACATGACAGAAGCTCAGAATACTTAGTGAACTTTCATTCACGGTATTGCTGCATCAGTATCGCATCTTTTCATGGAAAGATGTGTACGTCTTTTCCAGCATGCGATCTTTTGAGACTTTTTCACCGCACAACTTCAGGCATGAGGTGATACTGAAAAGAGCTGAGTTGTACTTAGCTATGGACTTAAAGTCCTACAGTCTCAGGTTCTCCCACTCATAACATGCCCTTGGGAGTATAACATCTTTCTGATCTTTATATCTGTCCTCAAGGGCAGTTCACAGCTCTAGTGGATAATCGACCGTAAGGTATTCAGCCTTAAGGATTATATCCACATAACGACGAATATAAATGATGGCTTGTGCCTTTTCAATGTCTGTCGCATTTCCATCTTTTGTAATTGCAGAAAAGATGGATTTTGCTCGAAGGTGAAATTTTACATCAAGCTTACAACTCAAATAATTTCTGCCTGATGCATCTAACATTTTGAAATCAACGCTTGCGATTTTTGCCATTTTATCTAGAAAGGCACAATTTTGCATGAATTAATAATACTGAACAACATTTTCATGCAGAGGCAATTTTTAATGAATAAGCTAATTGTGTGGATCGACCAATCATACATAAAATAATAATGTCCCAAAGTCCATATTACAGTCCATTTTACACAAATGAAAGAAAAAACTACAACTTTGGAAACCTCTTGGGTCCCATTTGAAAATCTTCATCTTCAAGAGTGGCCTCAGCTTCCATGGATATGGTCATTGGTCTTGGGCATTACATATTTTTTTCCCTACAATTTCTCTCAAAAGAAAAAGAAAAGTAAAATGTGGGACTAAACGGTCGATCCAAAACCACAATTAGCCATTCACGCAAAATTTGTGCTCATTAAACATGTTCATAACACGTCATAAGCATCACAGATTCAAAATAGGATAAACACATCAAATATTAATACTTAATAATTATTCAGACCACGGGACGATGTCATACACCTTTAGGTTAGGTAACTAACGGCAGAGCGGTCGTAAGATCTTTATAATTATTAAGTAAATGTTGCACACCATAGCATAAGTTTATCCCAGAAAATATGGCAGAAAAATGTGATGTAATGCATATAAATATGATCCTAAAAGTGTATCATATATTAAAAATATGCAATAAATTGGCTGTGCAAGAGGGGCTAATTCAAATAAATTTAAATGATGCCCAATTTATTTATTCATTGTAAAAGGAAGTAAGTTTTCCTTTTTATACCCCAAATGATCCCCATGAATCCCCAATTTCCCCCATAAAAGTCCCCAAATTACCCCAATTTTATCAATATTTTTCTTCAAGTTTTTGGCCCATGGAAATCCCTGGAAACCCCATTTTCTTCTTTTTTTTGTCACCAATAAAACAAGGCCTACAGGCCTGAATGATCCCCATTTTTTTCTTTTCTTTAAGCCATGCCCGTAGCGTGGGCTGCAGGCTTCAGGCTTGCATCCGTCCCCCCCCCCCCCCCCCCCCCGGTTTTTAAATGTGGGCCGAAAACCTATAAGCTTGATGTGGTCGTCAGCCCACAACAAGATTTGTATTATTATTATTATTATTATTATTATTATTATTATTATTATTATTATAGTTGGGCTTGGGCCAAAAGGGGCCCAAGCTAATTGTGTTGGGGGCAGCTACGGTTAGCCACTACCGCGCCCAACAGCAGAAATTTTGGGGTGGCAGTGGGGGGACCGCCGCCGCTGACGTCTCCCTCCGACAGGGAGGGGGGTCGTTCAGTGTTCACCAGTGGCAAAGATGCCACATGCAGAATAGGGTCGTAAAAATTTTACACACACACTAGTCATAACCCGTGCCTGTAGGGCATGGTTTATTTAAGCACCCTCAAAATCTTAGATCCTTTAATTTTAAACAAACATCAATAACTAAAGCATAATAATTGTTATCTAGTTTCACCAAAAAAATTTGTTCCCTCAAATTATTTTAGCAATTAGTTCCTTCAAAATTTTGTTCTCTCTGTAGAGGAATATGCCCTCGGATCATTTGTATTTGATGCAAATGAAAATTTAAGCCTAGAAAGGGACTAATTTGCATATGATGCAAAAGAGATTAAATATGTCTTAAATAGTTTAAGACTATATTTAATTAAATAAACGCGTTGAAAAGGTTACCTAGATGACGGGATCGTCCCGCTCTAAACACAGGTTCAAACCGCGTCAAAAACGGAGTCCAAATGCACAAGTTATAGCCAAAACAAGTCAGCCCAAACTGTTGGGCTGAAACCAGCGAAAATGGAGGCCCATCAAGCCCGAATTTTCTGGTTAGGGTTTTTTGAAACCTGGGATTTTCTTGACGGCTACGTTTCTAATAGAAGCATGACTTTTGGCTAACTTTGGACAATTGTTTGAAGGGTCAAACGGACTCGGATTGACGAGCCGTTTTTTCCTACGCGTTCACCGTTGAACCCTCTTTGATTTGGTAGGTTGTACCAACATTGAAGCTCAACAGTGAGGGAGTTAAAATTCGAGGAAGTTTGCCCTTTGTGAAAGGCAAACTAACTTGATTTAATTAATCCCAAATTAATAGTCCCACCTCGGTTGTGGAGAAAAGGGGAGAGTCAGCCGCCTCTATAAATAGAGGCCCTTCCCCTTCCTCATAACTCGTCCCAAGCTCTAGATCTGAGCGGCTCTCGTAAATGTTGGAGCATGCTCGGATCTAAGCTAAATTAATATTTCTCCTCTCCTTATAAATTTCTGCCTTGCTCCTGAGGGCTCTAGCAAAGCCGCAAAGGAGTTCGGATTCAGATCCGAAATCTAGGCGGAGGTTTCACTCGCGTGAAACTTTCTTCAGCGCGTGGTTGGCTCGGCGACACGGGATTGATGGCCTCGGGATGCGGAGCGGTTCGAGGAGCGGTTCGAGGAGCGGTTCGATGAGCGGCTCGGCGTAGGACGGGAGCGGCTCGGAAGACGGTGCGGAACATCTCGCCTGCTCCAGGGCTGAGATTCTGGCTATGTGTTTAATTAAGCATTAGTTTAATTTAATCGCAGTAGGCTAGATCCTTCTTGGGATGGTCAGACCCATCCCAAGTCGGCATAGATCTTGGGTTAGGGTCTTGGACCTTAGGGTTAAATGTTAATTAGATTAACATGTTTATTTTTCCGCTGCTTTTCTGTCTATGTTCCGTCCGACTTAGGACGGGCATAGAGTTTTTGTGCCCTAAGGGTCCCCAGAAAACCCTTCAGTGGTATCAGAGCTTGTTGAGCTTGAGTACGGGTTCTCGGGTTATGAGCTGACCCGAAGTAATCGCTCTTACCGTACCAAGTCCCGATAAGATGGGGATCTTATAATGGGTTGGGCATTGTCGAGAGGCATGCCGTAAAACAAGTTTCTGAGGTATCTTGTGACGGGTCTGGGGTGCCATGGATGATGGGCCTTAACAGCGTCGCAATGATATCAGAGTGATACCCAACAGTGGTATCAAAGTGTAGGTCTGCGTAACGATCTAGCCTGCGATTATTATTAAACTTTAAAATGCTTTTAAATACTTTTGAAAAAAAAATGTTTTTAAAGTTATGAGATAATTTTCAAAAATGTTTTAGATGTTCAAAAATTCTATTTGATAAATTTTGAACATGGAAATTTTTTAAATGACGTTTTTAAAATTTATGTGATAATTTTAAAAACTAATTTTAAATCTTTTAAAATTTATGCGATAAGTTTAAAGTGCCTAAAAATTTTATATGATAAATTTTTAAGCATGAAAGTTTTTTAAAATGATGTTTTAATTTTATGAGATATTTTAAAACTGATTTTAAAGGTTAAAATTTTTATGCGATAAATTTTTTAAAAGTAGCATGCAAATTTGTGATTTTAAAAACAAATTTTTATGAGATAAAAATAAAATATTTTTAAAATCATATTTTAAATTTAAATGTTAAATTTATGTTTGCATGCTAAAATTTTTTATGTGATAGACATTGTTCTATTTAAATTGTTAAATAGTTGTACACCTTTTATGCGATAAATTAGTGTAGCTTTATTTTAATGGCTAGTTCATCTTGTCCCTTATTTGATAACTCAAGACAACCTTTTAGGTTAGCCATTAAGAAATGATTAAAATTTATTACTTAAATTTTAATGACATGCTATGTTTTAATAAAATATTAACAACACTTCAAGACCTAATTCCTGATTAGGGTAGTCCCTTTAATGTTTCTTAATTCTAATTGTTATTATTAATTTTCATTAAAGGACTTCACTTTTAGCGTTGTTAATAAAATTTATTAAAATCCTAATAACGATTAGGATAACACGTGAACCTTATAGTTGATAAGGACTTAATAAAAGTTATTAAACATATCCTAAAATTTTGAATTTAAGGATTCAACTAGTTGATAGGATTAATTAGTTGTTAATAAAAGCTGTTTAGTCTATGGCACACATACAAAAATGACAAGCTTCATTCAATGGACCATGATCCAGTCAATGTGCTTGGCTAAGAGTTCTGGATCAACCCTAGCTAGTTGTAACGACCACTTTCGAGTCGTGTAGTTTTAGCACGTATGTTGTTTCGTTTGTGTATTTTCAGCGTTCGGTTTTATTATTTTGTTTCGTAGCCCAAACGTGTGACCGTACCCCGTATCCTTGACCCTCTCGGAGGCGCGAGCGTCTCGGTACCTTCTTTTTAATTTTTGGATACCGATGAGCAAAGTTCTAAATATTTATTATTATTATTATGATTTTTATTCTTTTAAGATTCTAGGTTTCAGGTTAACAACAAGTAATAGTAATAATTTATTAATCAACTAAGTTTTCAAAAAAAACCCTACGTTTTTTATATCCCAAACTTTTAAAACAAAGAGTGCTGACAACAGCCTTGCATATGCAAGCACTGGGGTTTTTTTTAAAAAAAGAAATCCATTAACTTTTTTCACATCAAAATCTGATAGTTTTTAAATTTGATAGTTTCAAATCTGGGAATCAAATCAAGGGTATCATATGTTAACCTATCCTATCATTCTCAACTGTTAGCCCATCTCCCCACTTCCCCCTCTCCTCCCACGTGTAGTACCCAACCTAAAACTTTTTTTAAAAAAAGGAAAACTAAACTAAACCAATTTGATAACCCTAGGCCACGTGCATAAGCCATCACCTCTTTTTATAAGAGAACCTGGGTTATATTTTTTCATAGCACTCATCTAAACCGCCGCCTCCCACCTCTTTACGCACGCAAAACCCATTCCCGAGCGCCG
Organism: Scilla litardierei; assembly: GCA_030789695.1. Lineage (NCBI taxonomy): Eukaryota > Viridiplantae > Streptophyta > Magnoliopsida > Asparagales > Asparagaceae > Scilla > Scilla litardierei. The sequence goes on along the minus strand of CM061142.1, from coordinate 313,765,546 downwards.
TTCTTGCATTCTCCGGCCAAGACCTCGCCCCCGACCATCTCCTCCCCTCACCGTCAACCCACCTCCGACCTCGCCCCGACCTTCCTCAGCCCGCTACCGCCGTCGTGGGGCTCCGCAGATCGCCGGACCTCGCCCCCGTTCGACGGGAGTCGCTGTGTGCGTGAGTTGCACAGCAGTAGCTCGCAGCAGCCGCGATCCGCCGCTGCGTCGCCGTGAGCAGCCATCTCCGGCGTGTCTCCGCCCCCTCGACGTCCTCGCTCCTTCACCTGCAACCACCAACGAGAGTTAAGCTTTTTAAAGGTTAGCCTTGTTGTTTGAGGTTGATAGTTAGGATTATTAATCTGTGAGTTATTGGTAGCTGTTAGGGCTTATATATTGTTGGTTTTAATGAGAAATGCCGTTGTTACATGTTAGGTCTAATTTAGGTTGGTTTGCTTTGGGGTTGATATCAGGATCCGTGTTATACCTTGCTGCTAGTTGTATTGAATTTATAACATTAGTTTAGTAAAATGTTGTGCCAGTTAGTTGGTACGGGTAGTTCTTGCAGATCGGAACTTTTGATGATTAGTAAGTTATGTGTAATTAGTTCTATGCAAGGATTAGTTGATGTTTATTAACCTCATGTTTGTTGATCAGCATACAAGAGTGGTTGTGCTAATAAAAAAAATTGTAAACGGTTAATTAGAAAGCTCAGATTCATAGGACTTATTGGCTGTAAGTTAACCTATGGGTTAAGATGGTGTATTTGTTAAATTCTAGTAGTTCTGATACCGAGGATAATGACTCTCGCATACACACCTGAAATCTTTTTTTAAAAAAAAGAGGGGCATTGGTTAATGAGTTTTTCCATAATGAACAAACTCATTATGTGAACAGTAGGGTTATAGATAGTACCACAATTAGTTTAGGTTATAAGACCTGGAAGTTACTTTATTATAATTGTTAATAAATTGTGTACAAGGTGATTAAACAGTTACGTGAAAAGCATTAGCAGTAGAATGTTAGTGCATGAATAGAATGATAGTTAACAATATGATCTGAATACCCTTAGGGCTGAGAACCTAATTTAAAAAAAATTGGTGATATTAGACGTTTTAGGTTGCATTGTAATTTTTGGTTCCGTCGGCGAACTTATTGAACCCGTGTTTTATCAGCAGAGAACCAGTCGTCCCATATCATCTGCACTCCCCAGGCGAACCCAAGACAACCGATAACACTGGAAACAGGCAAGTGATATTTACCAGCTCTCTGTTTAGGCGACGTCTTAGGCCATTTTGTACAGTAGCGTAAAAGAGACTAGGCAGTGAAATGATAGCTGCCTAGACGACACTTTTAGATCTGGCTTGACAACGAAGCCAGATCTGGCATTTTCTTTATGCTTGCATTCATACTACCATGCCATGTTTAAATTCAATTAACGGTACGCAAACTATCTGTTCATTTCCATGTAATTGCATGCATCTAATGTTCACCATGATTGAGTAGCACACGCTACACCTATTGTAATGATTGAGGCTAGGCACCTGCTTTTGCGGGCACAACCCTATGCCAAAAACACTTCCTGGCTCGTGATCCAGAAGCGAGCTCATGTACTTGGGAAACCCTGGCTCGATACACGTGGAGGGGTAGGGTTAAGCTGCCACGCAGCGTAGAAGGATGCCTGATCCGCTCCTTCAGCTGTAAGGGGAAAACTTTGTGCACAATGTGATAGGATAGTGATTGTGATTGTAAATTAATGTTCTCGTAGTGCATGTCATCTTTAAATGTTGCATCCTTAAAATGTCATTTCAAATTATTGCACCATTTTAGAACTGCTAGTCGTCTTTTGTTATTTATATCCTTGCACAAAAGCTCTCCGCTTCTTTTGGGAGACTTTTGCTGACATGTGCTCTTTTCTCTTTGGGTGTCACATGTCAGGTTCTGAGTTAGAGTTACCAGCTGGGGACGAGCAGTTCGCGGACGTTGAGTTCGAGGCACCTGCTGAGACCGAGTACGAGGACACTGGTGACCAGTCCTAGGCTCACCTGGAGTCTCTTAGTTGTCATACTTATTAGTTGTTGCAGTTAGTTTTCGGTGCGTAGCACCAGACTTTCCTTTCTTTTGTTTCGGCCATGTTTTAGGCCTATTGTTCAGACTTATTCTTTTGTGACTGTCTGGGATGTTGGATAAATTGTTGGATGTTATTGAGCTAGTGGATGTTTCTTTATCGGCTGCGTTATTATTGTTGTTGTTTCTCGCGATGCAAAGAACCTGCAAATCATTTGAAATTTTTATAGACGCTTATCAGACTGCAGCTTCACAGCTCCACGTCTGAGCGGACCTCATCATGTCTCGTCTTCCATTTTAGGGAAGCGGGGCGTGACACTAGTCTAAGGGGTAGTGATCCTGGCTTAGTCAATTCCCTGGCTGTGTTCCGCTGGACCGCAATGTCGCAAATCATGATTGTATGACACACTGGACTATTTCTAAGTCAAATACGTTAATAATCTTTTCCAGATTAGCCGTAGCCCTCCTTGTTTTAGGGGTTAGCTACTATAGGACCCGTGTTACAGTTGTTGAGATACCCTCAAGCTGTGACATGGCAACCCTGTAGAAACCAACTCCTTAAATACATAAGATGAAATCTTGACTGACCCAAACCGTCGTCTCGTACCCCGAGAGCCGGCGTAAGTTAAGTCAATGATGTAGTCTAACTAGATGTAGTCTAAGTCCTGACCTAAACCGACGTGTCGTGAATACCCTGAGCGCCGGAGCAAGTCAGGCTAGACACGAAAACAAGGGTCCGACTAGACTAGACATTGCGATTTGGATGAGCACCTTCATGATCACAAATGGCTAGGGGTAAAAACCGATTAAGAGGGTTATATCTGATATGATCGATGAAGAGTCATCTTCCGATCGCAGAGTCAAACAACTTGTTGATCTACCCTCAAGGTTGTTAGGCTCAAGGTGATTGGACCTCTTACCCATTAATTTTAATTTGATTAAATCGTTCGTTATTAAGCTTTGAAACGATCGTAAAAATAGTGGGAGGATATAGATAGATAAAAGCCATTCTACCTATATTTAATTTTGAACATATGCCAAAACTAGGGCAAGACTATGTTTACCGAAGGAATCAAAATGTAATTTTTTTTGGAATTAGTTAATTGGTCAAATAGGTTGAGTAATTGAATATCAAGTTAAATTCTAATTGATAGGATTAAACTATACTCTCGTTGACATTAAATGACCTTCTAAAGAACAGACTTAAGAAATACGATTTCATTAAGTTCTGGGTCCAACAAATAAATTCACGCTACATGTCACCTGTCTCTATATGAGGCAGCTTGAACATATATAATATTCGAAATATGTTTCTCCCTACAACTTGTCGAGCTACCCTCAAGGTTGTATGGACAAACAATTTTGATCCGCAAAGTTCGAGAATTCGATCAAACTGTTTGAGTCGAATACGAGTGCATGAGTGGTGCAAGACTATGTATCCCAACCGGATCTTGAGACAAGCAACTTCTTGAGCTACACTCAAGATTGCACCTCTCAGGCGTTTGGATACATAAGATGCTTGCATAGCTATTTATTTATATTGGGCTATTTATATCTAAATGTGATTTAGAAAAGGAAGAAGGCACTCCGGAAAGTCAATCGAGTTTAATAGTTTAATTTATCATTAGTAAAGGCATAAGTAGGAGGAAATGAAAATGTGACATATTTTGATGTCACGATTTTATAATTATTGTTATACAAAAGACGTCTAACACAATTTGACGAATGTCGTCACCTCGCTTCTGAAGCAATGTTTTGCGTTAGTAATTTATGTATAACGATAATATATATATTAAATGTTAATATATATATATATATATACACACAAGATAGTAGCAAACTTGTATGGAAAATTAGACTAGGCCGTATCGAGAGACTAAGCTTCACAAGTCACATAAAGAGAGGTCTGACCTCTCGTATTATGAAGTCTGCGGACACTTGTGAGTCTTATCCTCTAAGATAGAATGGCCGAAACCCATCTGTAAGACAGTGGGAGAATGAGTTGTCGAACTCAGTCTGGTACATACTGATGAACCCGAGTCTAGATTAACCAAATTAAGTTATTCGTATATTTTATTAAGACACGTGTTCTTGATGAAACACAAGTCTGATAAAATAAAGAACGAAATGACTAAAGTATTTAAACTGATTCGATTAGATCGAATGGTCAAATACTTAGCTACAGTAAATCTTGCGTAATTAAAAGAAAAATGTGATTTTCTCTCAGGTCAAGTCTGTTAACACATCCGTGTGTCAAAAGGTATGAATCACACTTAGTTAGACTTGGTGTGATCCATTGTAAGTGACTCTGAGTTAAGTCCTCCTTCTGGTTTAAGTCCCAGATAGTAATGCCTAGGTTTTGATAATGTTCTGTGAGGACATTAACAATAAGATATTCATTAAATCAATCATTAGGAAGTTGTATAATTACTCGAATTTCGTGAGACGAAGAGTCGAGTTAAACATCATAACTGATGATGACTTAGTCAACTTCCGGGATGAAATTCGGAGTAGTAACTCCGATTTAAAAACTTGATGCAATCAGAATAGGTCAGTGTGTGTAAATAAATTTTGGAATTTAGTTTACGTGCACAAGGAAAATATTTCCTCACTTTCTGCAAGTAAATCTTTAAGTTGAAAGATTGGTGCAGAAAGGAATATAGTGAAGTGCAATCATGTTGGTCGAGAACGGTTTTTCCATTCTAATTCCTATAAAACGGATTATAATGAAACCGTTTTTCCACCAGCAGATGTGTACAGAACTACTCGGACCAAACTCGATGTAAACGCTTAAGTTGACCATGAAAATTGGAGCATTCACTTACAAGTTCGTTTTTCTAAATATGATTTAGACAAACCAACTTATATGAATTAGCCAGATAGTTTTCAAGGTCAGTGGGAGCATGTAAATTACATGTGAGGCATCAAAGGGATGGAACATATATATTTTGATGAAGTGATCAAAAGAGTTTGATACTTTATCAGAAATAGATATGAGCCATTTATGACCATTAACTAATTTAAGATTATTATCGTAAGGTACGATGAACTGGATAAGATCCAAATAAATAAAATATTATGGATTCCGACAGACCAAATGAATTATTTGAATGAGATTCAAATGGTTGGTCTAATATGAACATAGAAACTCCTTAAGTCTATAGTGTAGACGGTTTTAGCAGATCCACTCACGAAGGCTCTACCACATGAAGTCGGGAAAACTTATGTGTAAAAACGGTATTAGATACCGAGATAAATGGGCCTGAGTGCAAGTGGGAGATGTTGAGAGATGATACCCTCGAGGCTATCTATCTTCATGTGTCAATAGCACAAACATCTTGTTCGAAATAACAGTAAGCTGTTTGGTAATAATTTATATAAAGTAATGTTATAATGTAGTTAACATTAGATATTAACTTAGGTAAAGTCCTGAGACTTTATGCAAGGTCAAACATGTATCGAGATGAGTATCTCGATCATGGAGAAATGTTTGACCGTCTGTAGCATAAGTCTAAAAGGGTTCGTGGTCGTAGATGTTTCGAGACAAGGATATCGAAACATCGGATAGACCATTTTATCTTAGTCTTCACCGTTTAGCGGTGGCGATGATCTCATGATCGCTTGACTTGGCAAAGTCGTAGACGAGACACAGGTGCTCATTAGAGAATGAGTTCACTGAACGATCCACAAGAGTTATCATATGGTTATATTGACCAATCTGTCAATGATGACTCTGAGTGATGATAGGCTAGTTGGTCTTTTGACTTGAGTTCATTTTGAAGAGCCTGTGCGTGAATGGTGCCACTTAGATCAAATGACCTAGCTTCGAGGCAAGGCATGTCGAAAGGTCTTTGATTGGGTGACACTTGAAGCGTATGAGGAGAGTAATGACCAAGAGAGGATTCGTCTCTCCCGGTCAATGGGAGTTAGTGTCGTAGGGTTTGTTCGGTCTTTAGTAAAAACTCTGGCCAGAGTATGTTGGAAGAAGTCCAACATTTTTGACTAAAAGATCGATAGAAACTAACCGGAGTCAAGTTATTGGGGTTGACAGTTTGACCGTACCCTAGACTTGACTTACACGACATAGTTTAGACGAAGAGACTATAACAGCGGAATTCATCACGAAAACAGTCAGAGTGGTCCTGACAATACTCATGTCAATGAGTCAACCACATAATGATGATTCCTGAAGCAGGGACGGTAACCACTGCTCGTGGTCACTGCCATATAGGGCTTCGAGCCCAACCTGTTGTAAGGGTCAGGCTGTAGGGTCTCACACAGAGTGTGACCTTCGTCTAGTAATAGGTAGAAATTAGTTAGGGAGAATAATTTGCATTTGATGCAAGGGATAAAATATTGCAAAAGATGTTTGCAATCATCTCCTGCATTCGAGATAAATGATCCTGAGTGCAAGTGGGAGATGTAGAGGAATATGCCCTCGGATCATTTGTATTTGATGCAAATGAAAATTTAAGCCTAGATAGGGACTAATTTGCATATGATGCAAAAGAGATTAAATGTGTCTTAAATTGTTTAAGACTATATTTAATCAAATAAACGCGTTGAAAAGGTTACCTAGATGACGGGATCGTCCCTCTCTAAACGCAGGTTCAGACCGCGTCAAAAACGGAGTCCAAATGCACAAGTTATAGCCAAAACAAGTCAGCCCAAACTGTTGGGCTGAAACCAGCGAAAATGGAGGCCCATCAAGCCCGAATTTTCTGGTTAGGGTTTTTTGAAACCTGGGATTTTCTTGACGGCTACGTTTCTAAGAGAAGCATGACTTTTGGCTAACGTTGGACAATTGTTTGAAGGGTCAAACGGACTCAGATTGACGAGCCGTTTTTTCCTACGCGTTCACCGTTGAACCCTCTTTGATTTGGTAGGTTGTACCAACATTGAAGCTCAACGGTGAGGGAGTTAAAATTCGAGGAAGTTTGCCCTTTGTGAAAGGCAAACTAACTTGATTTAATTAATCCCAAATTAATAGTCCCACCTCGGTTGTGGAGAAAAGGGGAGAGTCAGCCGCCTCTATAAATAGAGGCCATCCCCCTTCCTCATAACTCGTCTCAAGCTCTAGATCTGAGCGGCTCTCGTAAATGTTGGAGCACGCTCGGATCTAAGCTAAATTAATATTTCTGCTCTCCCTATAAATTTCTGCCTTGCTCCTGAGGGCTCTAGCAAAGCCGCAAAGGAGTTCGGAACCAGATCCGAAATCTTGGCGGAGGTTTCACTCGCGTGAAACTTTCTTCAGCGCGTGGTTGGCTCGGCGACACGGGATTGATGGCCTCGGGATGCGGAGCGGTTCGAGGAGCGGTTCGGGGAGCGGTTCGATGAGCGGCTCGGCGTGGGACGGGAGCGGCTCGGAAGACGGTGCGGAACATCTCGCCTGCTCCAGGGCTGAGATTCCGGGTATGTGTTTAATTAAGCATTAGTTTAATTTAATCGCAGTAGGCTAGATCCTTCTTGGGATGGTCAGACCCATCCCAAGTCCGCATAGATCTTGGGTTAGGGTCTTGGACCTTAGGGTTAAATGTTAATTAGATTAACATGTTTATTTTTCCGCTGCTTTTCTGTCTATGTTCCGTCCGACTTAGGACGGGCATAGAGTTTTTGTGCCCTAAGGGTTCCCAGAAAACCCTTCACTCTCCAAATACAGTATCCTCCTCCCAATTTTCCAAAAAGTTTGGTTCACCCAAAAATTTAGTTCCCCAAAAATTTTAGTTCCTTCAGCATTTAATTCTCTGCAAATTTAGTTCCCCCAAAATTTTAGGGGTTTCCCTAAAATTTTCACAAACTCTCATCCTACCCATTACCTCCACAAGATTTAATCATACTGTTGAGACATTTGATCATCATGTTAAAAAATTTATTTACAGTGCATGCATTGTTCTACTTGATATGGTGTTCTTTCAATTTGACCATCCTTTTGAAACAGTGCTCTTTCAATTTAAGTGTGTCAAAGACAAGTTGTATATCAATCTTACATTACAACATGTATATCCATGTATCATCGTTATCTATTTACATATCCTTGCTCTGTGCATACTTCTTTAGTTGTTTATCTCTATTACAGATCACAATTCTCTCAGTCATTTGCAATGTAAGTTTTCCATGTCATTGCTAATTAAGTATGGTTTCATTCAGATGTCTAACAAATGTTAATCATCTCATATGTTGCTCTTAACTAATTAAGCTTTTGATTGAATCAAATCGAGATTCACTTGCTAAGGCCCATCTTCTTGATAAGTAAAGGCTGCTGCATATATTGGGAAGAAAGCTGCATATGCTTTGGGTACATTCGATGTTTGCAATGTATATTATTTATAAGGGTACTGATTGTGTAAATATTTCTTATCCCTATTATCCTATCATAATCTTGCTTTTCCTGCCAGATTAATAAGCTAAATAGCATAAATGAGTTACCTATTATCCTTTTTTTCATTATACCAATGGTTCGAATGTTCTAACACTTAAAACCCTTTGTAGCAATTGGTAAATAGTCATTAAGCTTATGATTTGTCTGAAAAAAATTTTATCATTTTGTTACTGCGACACTATGCTCTCTCCATAAAAATAGTATTCAACAATTTTTTAACAACAATGAAATAAACGAATCCATTTTTTTCTCGTGACAGTATTAGATGACAATTCAATCATCATTGATGATATCCTACTGATGAGACTGTTGATTCCACTTAAAGCGTTGAGAAACCTCGAATATCAATTTCCCAATGGCATTTCCTAGCAAGCTTATGGAGTTTGTAGCCCCTCAATGTTGCAGAGAACAACACAATATGAATGTAGTATCATTTTGGAGTTATTTACAAACCCTCACTGATACATAAACCTATAAATGTTTATACACATCAATAAATTCTTATACACCTCAATGTTGCAGTAAACAACACAACATGAATGTATCATCATTTTGGAGTCATGTACAAACTATCACTCATACAGAAACCTAATATTTATACACATCAGTAAATGTTTATACTCCTCAATGTTGCAGAGACATGCTTCCAATGTTTATACATAGCCAAATGATGATACATAAACATGTAAATGTTTTATGCAGCTGATGCAATAAACCTCTAAACCTCAATGTTGCAGCTGCCCTCTTTGCAGCCACGTCCGCATGCCTTGTCTCTTCTTGCTTCTTCACCAATTCAAACACCTAAAACCAACATAGAAAAAATCAACTTTGACATCACAATTAAAACAATCCACAGAGTAAAACAAAAAAAATTAATACAGTTTTAGATGGGTATCAATAGCAACAAAATGTAGAATTAAAATAAGCAAAATGTAAAATTAAAACCACACTTCATATATTTATTAAAACCAATTAATCACCAAAAATATTTTTTTACATATCAAGACCAACAAAATTTCCAATCTACAACATAAAAGTATATATAACATATTATCAACATAGATTATAAAGTAAGCATATATAATGTACCATCAACAAATGTCATAAAATAACCAAGTATTCATAAAGTATCCATTAAAAAGCAAACATCCAATTTCACTACCAAGTATATACTTAAAATCAATTACTCCATATATATTGCCTTCAAAAACATAATATTAAACCCAATTCATCATAAAAATGATCACTAGAAATGACGTTTCACATACATGAGCAACAAAATGGCCCATCTACTAACTAAAAGCCTAGTTTTTTTAATCTAATACCCCATTTATAATCAACAGAGATCATAAAATAACCTTTTTTGCAATACAAAGCCAACTTCCAACTTAATTAGTGTGAACCCATTGTGTAAATCATTGTATGTTGTATTAGTGAATCATTGTGTATTTTTTTGTATATGTTGTCAATATGTGTGTGCATGCATGAATCATGTGTAAATCATAGCGTATGTGTGTGAATCAGTATATGTGTGCGAATATATTATGCTCTTACATAATTTTTTTGTGTCCATTAACCACATTGTTATTGTGCGTGAGCGAATGCGCAAATCATGTGAAAATCACTGTGCATGTGCATGAGTGGATTCCCATATTCTTCTAGATTTAAACAGAGGATTCAAAAATAACATGGCATGATTTAAACAAAGGATGAATTAAAAAGGCAAAAAATTTCTTTTCAAATGCTTTGACTTAAATTACGCAATGAATCATACATCAACAAACCTAAGCTAAAAAAGAATGTAGGATTGTAATGATGTACACAACAAATAAATAACTTAAATTAAAGTACGTTTAATGAAAATTCGGCAATGATCTACACATAAATAAAAATAGACAATGCATATTTGGAAATTAAGAAATCAAAGAACGTGGTTTAAGTATAAGAAAAGAAATCAAATGATGAATCAAAAAGAACATTTAATGCACCAGAAAAGAAGTTGTAACATCTTATAAGGACCCTTCTTTTGAAAGGGCCAACCTAATCAGACATGCAAGAAGATAGAATATGAAGCATTTGTCTCTCTACCCTTCGATATTAAGGGATACAAAAATTCAGACAATTAAATTGACAAATTAAGTGTTTGCTCCTCTATCCTTTGATTGAGAGAAGAGCGGGTGAAGAGAGATGGCTTACTGAGGTTTTTGAAATAGCAACCCATAAGCCAAGAGTTTTGAATGGCAAACATGAGGTTTTAGGCTTTAGAGTTCCCCCCAAAAATCATGATGGTTGATCCATAAATTTTGTATGCAGGACTTGATCATAGGCATGACTTGATGGCTTATCTGTAAAATTTTGAATGCAAGCTTCATTTATGGGACATCTTCATTTTGAATGCACTGTAAAATTTTGATTGCATGACTTGATGGTTGAGGTGTAAGGGAGAGAGACGACTTCATTTTAATCATGTTTAATTACAAAACATTCCTTACTTCCCCCCAAATACAATTCAACCCATTCCAACTACACACTCTTTCCCCCCAATTTTTCAGCACAAATATTCATCCTAACACTTTGTCAAAGTAAGCGTTTAGTCGTTATCATGGTAATCTTTATCCTAGTCATCTTTATCCTAGTAAGACAAATTCAAAAACATCCCCCTTTTATATAGTAGATATACAATAAATTATCTTAAGGTAAAATTTAATACACAATTGTTTAAATGTTACCTGATGGCAAAACGGAGTTTCACAATCCATTCAGCGAGCATACTATGTTTTCAAAAGCGGCCCAGGCTTCGACTCCACAGCAACTTCATGCTATATTCAAAAATGACTCAAAAAAACTATTACCAAGTCCTATAAGGACCTTCTTGTGAATTTCTGATCTTATATAATTCATTGCAACTAATGGTGATTGAAGTAGAATTGCAAGAAAAGTGAACAATCATATCTTAACTACCAAATTTAATCATATACATTCACAAATCACAACGTATTCAGACATAGATATTGAGCTATGCAATGAATATTGATCTATGCACATGTTGGTATTCACCCATTTGAGGTTTGTTAGTTCTTCAATTAAATTTTAAAACAAACTGGAAATGACATCATTTGTTGTGCATCAAACAGTAAGAGACACTTACCTGCAGGTCAAGAATCCTTCAGTGAAATAATTACTGCATCTGTAGTGGAAGGCTTACTACCGAGGAGAGTATTGTCTTGATTCTACAAAGAAAATTCAGTTCATTCACAAAAATTAGCAGCTTAAGGTGAACAACAAAATTATAGACACTGTTAAATTTGAGCATCCACTCATATTGATATTACACCCATTTCAATAGTACCCAAGTTCTTTTCTTTTCTGAGAATAATAAACCAAGTACAATTCAACTTCATTCTACAAGTAACTAATTCTAGCAGTGAACGAATCACAAAAACCCCTAAAAGCACAATTTTTCTTCAATTAATTAATTTGGACTTTGTGTTTGCCCTAACATGGCCTTACAAATGAAGAAAAATCCTTAAAATTTAAAAATTTACTTAGTGCACAAATAGAGAAATAACGTTGTAGACCTCGGATGATTTATTATTATCAACTTCGGCTTGGTGAGTTTCTTCAAGGAGACGATGCATTCCTGCGAAGGGGCGATGAAATCGTTGAGATCGGTGACTCGCAGCGCTCTTTGAGGAAGGGGATGGAAATCATGTACTTAAATTGCAAGTGAGTTCAACCCCTAGAGTCAGAGAAGTTGTGAAATGAAAATTTGCAGCTTTCTTACAGCTTTGAAGGAACATATGACTGGTATATATGGTTCACCCATTATTTTTCCTGTGGTATATAATTGTATGGATTAAACATCAAAAGCAAATTTTGAAAAAACAAATTTTGAAAAAACAAATTTCAAAAAATAAAAAAATGTTTTCGCACACAAGATTGTCATAAATATATATACTAGTTATAACATGTGCCCGCGGGCACGGTTCAATTAAGATTTTCCCCCGCGAAATCTTTGTTCCCCAAAAAATTATTTCCACAGCCAAAATTTTGTGGAACAACAAATTAGCGTAAAATATTTAGCGGCACGGGCGCCTTCGACGCGGAACAACAAATTCGGCGTAGAACAACAAATTCGGCGCGGAACAACAAATTAGCGTTAAAAATTTAGCGCGGGCGCCTTCGGCGCGGAAAATTATTCTCATCTTGTTGCCACATGCGTCGAAGAGACGGTGGTCCCCGTGTTGAGGGAGAGATCATTCGTTCTACAGCATTATTCGATCTCAGCATTAAGTGCAAGTTAGATTTTGTTTCCCAAATGCATTAATTGTGTGCACTCTGCTATTTCTCAGAAACTTTCATTCTCCAAAAATTTTCATTTCCACATAAACATTCATTTCCCGAGAAATGTTTTTCCCTCCAAAACTTTCTACAAAATCTCATCTCAACCATTCATTCCTCAAGATAAAATCTAAGCCGTCTTTTTATGAACCCTTTTGTCCTTGTCAGCTTGTCCTTGTCAGCCCTAGGATTCAAAAAAGTCCTCAAATGTAATATAGATATATAGAGGAATTTTCTATTACGGGCGGCCGCAAAATACACTTGCTACGAACTTCAGTTTTGCGTCGTTGGATGATTAAACGAGGTTAAGATCGGGGTCCCACCTGCTAATCACACTTTACATTGAGAAAACTCAAAACTCATGCAAAACCAGGGTTTTGACTCATTTAACCCTCAATTAACCCTCGTCAAACAAAGTGTGATTAGCAGGTGGGACCCCGATCTTAACCTCGTTTAATCATCCAACGACGCAAAATTGAAGTTCATAGCAAGTGTATTTTGCGGCTGTCCGCAGTAGAAAATTCCTATATATATATATATATATATATATATATATATATATATATATATATGTATATATATATATGTATGTATGTATATATCTATGTATGTATATATCTATGTATGTATGTATGTATCTATGTATGTATGTATGTATATATACATACATACATATACATACATACATACATATATACATGCATACATACATATATACATGCATACATACATATATACATATATACATACATACATATATATACATACATACATATATACATACATACATATATATACATACATACATACATACATATATATACATACATACATATATGTATGTACTAGTCATAACCCGTGCCCGTGGGCACGGTTCAATTAAGATTTTCCCCCCGCAACATTGTTGTTCCCCAAAAAATCATTATTCCCTCCAAAATTTGTTGTTCCCCCAATATTCTCTTTCAAAAATTAAAATAACAACAATTTAGTGCACAAAAATTCGGACGCAATTCGGCACGAACGCCCCCGGCACGGGCGCCCTGGCACAGGCCAAACCACTTCATTCCCAACAAAAGTATAGTATGTCCATACATATTCCACTTAGGGTAAAAGTTTAAACGATTATACAACAAATCATTTATGTATGACCTTGGGCTTCTTCCCAGGCTAAACTTGGCCTTCTGCACTATATCCAGCCATGATTATTGCATCCGTGCCCAAAATTTGGATGACGCCAAGATAGCCCCTCAAGTCCCGTAATATTAAGCTCTCGCATGTGAGTGTACGATGATGTGATGGCAATGTGCCTAGTCGAGTCATCTTTGCAACTCTCCATCTGCAACCGAACTGAACAAAAAAATACACAGACCTGCAACCAAAATGAACAAAAAAATACACAGACCTGCAACCAAACTGCAACCGAACTGAACAAAAATTGAATTGAAATAGCATAGTTCTTCAAACAAATGAATTGAAATGAATGGAGACGATTGTACCTTTGGCAATGTGTGAAATGAATTGCAAACGACAATGCACCAAAGGCTCCAATGCAAGTGGGACCTGCGACAACTCAGAAGGAGAGAACAAAGATTAGTAATTAACAAAAATCATTATATTAGATAATAAAGAAGAATTGCACTTTCATATGTTAAAATAAAATCACATGTCAAAATAAAAATTGAAACGTATGCTCCCGTCGTAACAATTGCACTTTCAGTCATTGCACTTTGAACCGTGATTTCATTTTGTAATGGCATTGCACTTTCAGTTTCAATTTAGAACACGATTGCAAATGTGATTTTTATGAACTCGATTTTTATGAACTCGATTGCAATGATTCAACGTTTCAATTGAAACGGATTTCCATTGTAATGACGGGAACTGAAAGCACAAAATTTTAAAATTAAACATGTCAGAATTTCATCAAACACTTTTAACATTACAGTTCCATCATATGGATGGTACTATTAAAGGTTTATAGATTCTGTTGACATAGATTGAAAAGCTTTAAGAAATGAAATAATATTTTACAGACAAATTTTCAAATTAAACAGCTCAGAATTTCATCAAACGATGCCACTGCATTTTTTCTAACTTGATATTTTCTAGCTTAACATTTTTTTCTAACTTAATATCGTTGAGCTCATTTGTGTTTCTGCTGACGAATGGATGTCGCTTATGAAGCCTGCCACTGCATTTTTTTCTAACTTAATATTTTATAACTTATATTTTTGTTTGTCTTCACTCTTGTCTCTTGACCCCCTTTAATAGCCCCATGCAAGATCCACTTTTTTCAATTGTTCTCAGCAGCATGCATGGTGGAATTCAACGAAATCCTGGGTCGTACGCTGAAGGACTAATTTCATGCGCCTTTACCCAGTCATTCAGAAGACTGAAACGATGCAACCCGATGCCTGAGAACATCCAACAAAAGCCCAGGCGAGCTTTCCGACTTTGACTTGCTGCAAGTTCCCCAGGTTAAAAAACTGGCAACGGTTCAAAAAAGCGCAGTGTCGACTTCCATTGCTGAGAAAGCGTCAGCAGGGTGGCCTGGCTATTATGACAGCAAGGTGCCTTGATTATAATGATGATAGATGGGTGGCATGTCTCACTCGTAGATGTCTCCATGTTACAACTTGAACGGGCTGGACCATTTCCCATTTGGATTAGAGATAATGAGACCTCATCTGCAATGATGCATCTCTACATGATTTGATACACTGCCTGCATACTGGACAACTTCTGAACCCACTTCAATCGCATCTCCGATTTCATCATTTATTCCACGTGTATTTAAGCTAACACTATGTTGTCTAGGCTAGACAATATGACGATCTACAACCTAACTCTTAAGCTAACACTTTATTTCTCCCGTATCTACACTTGAATTGTATAATGCAAAATCATATCAGAGACAAAATGTACAAACATTACTTGAAAGGTTGCTCAAGAGCATACACGAATAAATTTCACGCAGTAGAACGGAAAAGATTCCATTTGGAGACATATAGGACTCATGTCAGAACACAATAATAAAATCAAACAATATGCTTGGAAAATTAGTTCCATCATTACATTATTCCATCACATAACACTCAGCTAGTTTCTTGACACATAATATCATCAGGAATCAACTGTATACTTGACACAACTTCCCATGTGGCCCAAAAATTAGCAAAAAATTCAAAATTCTAATACTGATACACAGACACAGCACCAGTGGCCACAAGTGACACTGCTGGTGAGAACAGAGAGGTGCCATCTACTCCTTGGTTTTCATCACTCGCAGTTATAGTTTGTTCGGACACCATCGTTGAGCTCATTTGTGTTTCTGTTAACGAATGGATCATGTTGTCGCTTATGAAGCTTGCCATCTACTCCTTGCTGCACCTGAATGGATCTGTTGACGAATTAGCTCCCACTTTTTACTCAGTAATAATCAGAAGCCAAATTAGATTTTGCACGTTTATAGCTAGCATATAAGCTTGCACAAAACATTTAATGGTAATAATTGAAAATTAATTGTAGAAAGTAGCTCTGATGGCTCTTTAGTTATCAACAACATTTAATATAAGCCATGTTTAAATAGATGTTTAAATAGAAATTAGCTCCGATGGCTCCGATGGCTCCTTTTTTTCCTTATTTACCCATTCTATGCATTATCATGACCATAGGCTACCCAAACCCAAATTTCTTACTATGTAAAATGGGTTTTCATTTTTCCACCTCACTAACTCCAAATTATGCATAATTTGGAGTGGATTTCTACAAATTGTGCAACAAAGTGAAGAAAACATAAATGAGGAAGAAGAATTCCGACCGAAGATAGGAACACATCATTTACATGAAGATCAACGAATTAAGCTAACATAGACAACAAAATACACCCTTGAGCTCAAATATCTATTGAGATGTAGAAGGATTAATTGTAATTAACATCCCACAGATTCTGACAACACAATTGAACAACAAAGCAATAGTGTTTCCCACACTACATGAATATGAAGGATTTAAGTTAACATAGACAACAAAATGCACTCATGAGCTCAAGCTTACCTAAAGGTAGGGGTGAGCACGGTTTGCTCAAACCGCCCGAACCGAACCGGACCGAACCGGACCAAGCCAAAAACCGAACCGAACCGCTCTCCATCGGTCTGGTTTGGTCTCAATCGTTAGAAACCGCCACTTATATGGTCTGGTTTGGTTTCACCCTGTCGAAACCGCTTAAACCGAACCGAACCGACTCCTAACATATATTATATATTGTGCTGGAAATCTGTTGGGATTTTAACCCTAGTCCATAGGAACCCTAGCCTAAGGCCTTTAAACTGAGCGGCGCCGTGCCGGCCCTATTTGGCTATCTGCCTTCTTCAATCTCCAGTCTTCACTCTTCAGAGTTCAGACTGCATTCGTTTTTTTTCGTTTGAGCATCGCTAATTCTCCATTAGCGGTCAGCCCATCGGCCATCGCCAACACCCGGACCATGTAAACCCCTCCTCCTCGTTCTTATTCTTTCTTCTTCTTGTTTTTCTTCGTATTCATCTTCTTATTTATTCTTCTCTTTTAGTTGAGAAGCAGTCCGACGTTGGCATTGAGAAGCTGTCCGACGCAGTCGCACAACCCGTCTTCGGGAATCGGTGGTCGCAGTGGGTTCGCTGGGGGAACGAGAAACTAAGGTAATGAGTCGTTTAAGCTGCTGATTCGGATCTCAGATCTGCTGGTTGGGGTTTTTATTTTTGAACAAGTTGGTATTTTTATTGTAGTTTGTCAAAAAGATGCATATAGGTCATGTCAGAAATATTTATTAGCCATGATTTCCACATGAAACAGGGGGCGTGATCATGCAATGCATTCCCTAGTTTGATAAGGAGCACAAAAATAAAGCCATGTCATGCAATTATATTAATGACAAAGTATATTTAGCAAAATTGGATATACGAGGGGATCTTCCGTCATCATATGTCTGAACCGCGGTTCCAAACCGAACCAAACCGCTCCAAGCGGTTTTCGTCGGCTCGGAAACCATCGGTCTGGCGGTCTGGATTGGTCTGACCTGTGAGAAACCGCTACTTATACGGGTTGGTTCGGTTTAGGTCCCAACCCGTCGGTTTGAGACCGTGCTCTCCCCTACCTAAAGGAATGAAAAGTTGTAGTTTTTAACATTGTAGGGATTAGATAAGACATTCAAATTAATGAAGGGAAAGCATGTGTATTTATTACATGTTACAGAGCGGTGGTAATCAAATCATATGTAAAGTTACATGCTGCAAAACAAAGTTGTTTATGTTAAATTTAAAGTACACTATTGTTTTTCTACATTGGGAATAGTGGCTTGAGTTACAGGAAAATGAATGGTCGGCATAAATTTGACACTCTAAAATCTGATCTGAAGATGAGCTTGAAACTACAACTAATGATGATAGCAATGATAATAGGATGCTAACATGATTAATCATCTTCTATTAAATCCCACAAAAAATGTCTATTAAGATTTTGGAAAGATTTATAAGAGAGAACAATATACATGTCATCTATCCATGCAACACTATACAAATCACCAAGGCATGTTCTGTATTCAGGAGGTGAATGGGGATTCATTTCAGGGAAATGTGCTTACTTATTACCAGAATGTGTAAACACAACGTGCTTAATTTTATTACGCTTAAATACTCATTTGCAGCTGCACGAACATAGATGGTCCACTTATGTGAATGGTGTATAGTGGAAACAAAAAGCTAAAAATAGAGTTGTAGTTAATTAAATGACATGGTACATCATCATGTCTTAGCTGAAACAAACTTTGACAAAACTACAAAATAGACTCACTGGCTTTTTACCAAGCCAAAATGTTACCATTTCATGTACAATTGGGAAGTTGATTTCCACATTTTTGAGCCTTTTGCTTTGATTCTACATCACAAAAGAACTATAATTTATAAAATGAAAAATGATATCATTCCCTCGCTTTGTAGAACTATTTCTGGTTCAAATAAAAAGAGTAGTAAATAATTAAAGAACATCTAATTGAGTTGCATTTCTCTATGGTCGACCATAGCGCAGTTAACCATAACTTATGCAACCTACATGCTTCAAAGCAAGGGGGTTTTAAACATTGCAGGGATTATATAAGACATTCATATTGATGAAGGGAAAGCATGTGTATTTATTACATGTTACTAAGCGGTGGTAATCAAATCATATGTAGAGTTACATGCTGCAAAACAAAGTAGTTTATATTAAATTTAAAGTATCTTATCGTTTTTCTACTTGGGGAATAGAGGCTTGAATTATAGGCAAAAGAATGGTCAGCATAACATTAACACTCTAAAATATGATCTGATAATAAGATTGAAACTACAACTAAGGATGATAGCAATGATAATAGGATACTAATATGATGAATCCTCTTCTATTAAATCCCACAAAAAATATCTATTAAGATTTGGTAAGAATTAGAAGAGAACCATATACTTGTCTTTCATCCATGCAACACTACACAAATCACCGAGGCATGTTCTGTATTCAGGAGGCGGAGCGGGATTCATTTCAGGGCAATACGTCATTTACAGTGTGCCTAATTATTACCAGAAATCAATCTGTAATACAAAACCAATTAGATTATACTGGTCCTGTTAGGCCAATCACCGATAATCACTAAAAACAAAACCAATTAAACCAATTAGAACACAAACACAAACAAAATCCTAAATCGCAAGCTATATCTTTCAAGCTTACCTTGATCAAGCATTTGAGGGAGCTTCGGTTCTCGTCCTCCCCCAGCTCTAACGTCCCTGGCATCCAGCTCGACATCAGCTGCCCTCCGATCGGCCATGATCTGATCCAGCAATTGGATTTTTTTACTGCAGTGATCAAAATTTAATCGGATCTTACACTGTAATGAAAATAACCTTTTTAACCCCATAAAAGGACTTAAAACCAATTTGTATTCTCTTATCTTCAGGACCTCCACACACGGATATAGATCATACCTCCATAGGCGATGTACGAAGATGCCGGCTTCATGAACAACACCAGTAGCATGTTTGCTGAAGTCTGCTCTCAACTTTGGACCTTGGGGACGGCGTTACCGAGCTTCTTGGCAAATCTCCCTGGATGTAGATTTAGGTTTGCTCATTATCTATATTAAAACGTTTATAATTACCATTCATAATTCGTCATTTTTTCTGACCAAATTCTGAGGAAAAAGCAAAAAAAAGGAATGACATAGCAGGAACAAAGCAACATAGAGCTAACAAACTGCACTCCGTAAACCCTAAACAAATCCCCACCAATGGAATTGAAATCCCCGATTTCGATCAAATCGCGGCTTCAGACTACACAGGATGGGATCGTCGGAGCTCCGCTTCACGTTATCTCGCCCCTGGTAGGTCCTTTCACCATCGCCAACAGACTTAGCAAGAAATAATTTCTTTGCCGCTTATACTGCTAGAGATCGACGCAAATCAGATCAAAACATGAACAAATTGAAGGAAATTAAAATAAATGGAGGAAGAATTCGCATACATATAATTGGCGCTATGGATTTTTTGCAGGCATTGATAAAATTTTAGAGAAAAATCGAGTTGGGGAAGCTGACTATTTTTGAATTTGAGTTAAAATCTTGAGAAACTTTGACGAAGACGATGGTGGGGGGATGATTTTGGAGAGGGGGAGAGAGAGGCATCGAGAGTTGGGTCACCGTATAGGGTGATCAGCCAAGTTTGGCGGTGGGGGATGGGATATCGGAGCAGAGAAATTATGACGAAAGGGTCTGAATGGACGTCTGTCTATGCGTGGATCAAGGCTGCAGGCATTTAACACATGGATCAAGTTTTCACACAACACATCTTTTCCCTCAACCTGCATTTCCATTCGAATTTTGAAAGTTTCCTTTTCAACAATTTTTTTTTCAAAACTTCATCTCAACCCTTGATTTCTCAAGATCAAATCCTAGCCGTCTTTCTATCAACCTGTTTGTCCTAGTCAGCTTGTCCTAGTCAGCCCTAGGATTCAAAAATCGCTGGCAAATGTATAATAGATATATGTATATATGTATGTATGTATGTATGTATGTATATGTATGTATGTATATATGTATGTATGTATATATATGTATGTATGTATATATGTATGTATGTATATATATATGTATGTATGTATGTATATATGTGTGTGTGTGTGTGTGTGTGTGTGTGTGTGTGTGTGTGTGTAGATGTACTAGTCATTACACGTGCCCATAGGGCAAGGTTTATTTAATGGCTGAGTTTTCCTCCCCCACAAATTTCAAGTTCCCCCAAATTTCAAGTTTTCCCACAAAATTTCAAGTTTCCCCCCAAATTTAAGTTTTCCCCCAAAATTTAAGTCCCCCCAAAATTGTCATTACCACCTAGGACAAACTTGCCACGTAGGACATAGCTTTGTCCTAGTATGATAAGATTCAAAATCTTCATAGAACTGGAAAAAAAATGGCCGGAAGGGGTGAGAATAAAAAGTGTGGGTGTGTGTGTGGGGAGGGTCCATAGGCAAAAATACAAAAACCGGGGTTGTATGTGCAAAATTCCCCACCTCCTCTTTTATCCCTCAAAATCTCATCTCTTATATTTTCTCTTATTCAATTTCCATGTTTTATATAATAGATATCCAAATTCTCTTATCCAATTTCTCATGTCCAAATTCTCTTATCAATTTCTCTTGATAACATCCGTCTTTTATATAATAGATATCTCTTATCCAATTTCTCTTGTCCAATATCTCTTATCCAATTTCTCTTGATAACATCTCTCGTTTGTAATATAGATATCTCTTATCCAATTTCTCTTGATAACATCACTCTTATCCAATTTCTATTGTCCAATATCTCTTATTCAATTTCTCTTGATAACATCCCTCTTTTATAATATAGATATCTCTTATCCAATTTATCTTGTCCAATATCTCTAATCCAATTTCTCTTGATAACATCCCTCTTTTATAATATAGATATCTCTTATCCAATTTCTCATGTCCAATATCTCTTATCCAATTTCTCTTGATAACATCCCTCTTTTATAATATAGATATCTCTTATCCAATTTCTCTTTTCCTATATCTCTTATCCAATTTCTCTTGATAACATCCCTCTTTTATAATATAGATATCTCTTATCCAATTTCTCTTGATAACATCCTTCTCTTATAATATAGATATCTCTTACCAATTTCTCTTGTCCAATATCTCTTATCCAATTTATCTTGATAACATCCCTCTTTTATAATATAGATATCTCTTATCCAATTTCTCTTTTCCAATATCTCTTATCCAATTTCTCTTGATAACATCCCTCTTTTACAATATAGATATCTCTTATCCAATTTCTCTTTTCCAATATCTCTTATCCAATTTCTCTTGATAACATCCCTCTTTTATAATATAGATATCTCTTATCCAATTTCTCTTGTCCAATATCTTTTATCCAATTTCTCTTGATAACATCCCTCTCTTATAATATAGCTATCTCTTATCCAATTTCTCTTGTCCAATATCTCTTATCCAATTTCTCTTGATAACATCCCTCTTTTATAATATAGATATCTCGTATCCAATTTATCTTGTCCAATATCTCTGATCCAATTTCTCTTGATAACATCCCTCTTTTATAATATAGATATCTCTTATCCAATTTCTCATGTCCAATATCTCTTATCCAATTTCTCTTGATAACATCCCTCTTTTATAATATAGATATCTCTTATCCAATTTCTCTTGTCCAATATCTCTTATCCAATTTATCTTGTCATTACCCGTGCCCATAGGGCACGGTTTATTTAATGGCTGAGTTTTTCTTCCCCACAAATTTCAAGTTCCCCCAAATTTCAAGTTTTCCCACAAAATTTCAAGTTTCCCCCCAAATTTAACTTTTCCCCCAAAATTTAAGTCCCCCCAAAATTGTCATTACCACCTAGGACAAACTTGCCACGTAGGACATAGCTTTGTCCTAGTATGATAAGATTCAAAATCTTCATAGAACTGGAAAAAAAATGGCCGGAAGGGGTGAGAATAAAAAGTGTGGGTGTGTGTGTGGGGAGGGTCCATAGGCAAAAATACAAAAACCGGGGTTGTATGTGCAAAATTCCCCACCTCCTCTTTTATCCCTCAAAATCTCATCTCTTATATTTTCTCTTATTCAATTTCCCAATTTTATATAATAGATATCCAAATTCTCTTATCCAATTTCTCATGTCCAAATTCTCTTATCAATTTCTCTTGATAACATCCGTCTTTTATATAATAGATATCTCTTATCCAATTTCTCTTGTCCAATATCTCTTATCCAATTTCTCTTGATAACATCTCTCGTTTGTAATATAGATATCTCTTATCCAATTTCTCTTGATAACATCACCCTTATCCAATTTCTATTGTCCAATATCTCTAATTCAATTTCTCTTGATAGCATCCCTCTTTAATTATATAGATATCTCTTATCCAATTTATCTTGTCCAATATCTCTAATCCAATTTCTCTTGATAATATCCCTCTTTTATAATATAGATATCTCTTATCCAATTTCTCATGTCCAATTTCTCTTATCCAATTTCTCTTGATAACATCCCTCTTTTATAATATAGATATCTCTTATCCAATTTCTCTTTTCTAATATCTCTTATCCAATTTCTCTTGATAACATCTCTCTCTTATAATATAGATATCTCTTATCCAATTTCTCTTGATAACATCCCTCTCTTATAATATAGATATCACTTATCCACTTTCTCGTGTCCAATATCTCTTATCCAATTTCTCTTGATAACATCCCTCTTTTATAATATAGATATCTCTTATCCAATTTCTCTTGTCCAATATCTCTTATCCAATTTCTCTTGATAACATCCCTCTTTTATAATACAGATATCTCTTATCCAATTTCTCTTTTCCAATATCTCGTATCCAATTTCTCTTGATAACATCCCTCTTTTATAATACAGATATCTCTTATCCAATTTCTCTTGTCCAATATCTCTTATCCAATTTCTCTTGATAACATCCCACTCTTATAATATAGATATCTCTTATCCAATTTCTCTTGTCCAATATCTCTTATCCAATTTCTCTTGATAACATCCCTCTTTTATAATATAGATATCTCTTATCCAATTTCTCTTTTCCAATATCTCTTATCCAATTTCTCTTGATAACATCCCTCTTTTATAATATAGATATCTCTTATCCAATTTCTCATGTCCAATATCTCTTATCCAATTTCTCTTGATAACATCCCTCTTTTATAATATAGATATCTCTTATCCAATTTCTCTTTTCCAATATCTCTTATCCAATTTCTCTTGATAACATCCCTCTTTTATAATATAGATATCTCTTATCCAATTTCTCTGGATAACATCCCTCTCTTATAATATAGATATCTCTTATCCAATTTCTCTTTTCCAATTTCTCTTATCCAATTTCTCTTGATAACATCCCTCTTTTATAATATAGATATCTCTTTTCCAATATCTCTTATCCAATTTCTCTTGATAACATCCCTCTTTTATAATATAGATATCTCTTATCCAATTTCTCTTGTCCAATATCTCTTATCCAATTTCTCTTGATAACATCCCTCTCTTATAATATAATATAGATATCTCTTATCCAATTTCTCTTGTCCAATATCTCTTATCCAATTTCTCTTGATAACATCCCTCTCTTATAATATAGATATCTCTTATCCAATTTCTCTTGTCCAATATCTCTTATCCAATTTCTCTTGATAACATCCCTCTTTTATAATATAGATATATATATATGTATATGTATATATGTATATATATGTGTGTGTGTGTGTACTAGTCATAACACGTGCCCGCGGGCACGGTTCATTTAAGATTTCCCCCGTAAAATCTTTGTTCCCCGAAAAATTATTTCCACAGCCAAAATTTAACAGAACTATAAATTAGCGTAAAAATAGTTAGCGACATAGGCACCTTCGACGCAGGCGTATTTGGCGCGAAACAACAAATTCGGCGCAGGTGCCTTCGACGCGGAACAACAAATTCGGCGTCAAACAACAAATTTGGCGCACGCGCCTTTGGCGCGGAACAACAAATTAATGTAAAAAAATTTATTGGGCGCCTTCGGCGCGAAACAACAAATCTCAGGGTTTTTACGCTAATTTGTTGTTCTGCTAAATTGTTTTACGCTAAAATTTTCAATTTGTTTAATTTAATGTATCGTGCTTCTCCACAATATTTTCCCAAGACACTTTTAATTTCAAAGTTTAGGTTCCCAATGCACTTTTTCCCCAAATTTAATCTCTACAATCTTTCCCAAGGCACTTCTAATGTCAAAGTTTAGTTTCCCATGGCACTCTCCCCAAATTTAATTTCCACACTCCTTTCCAAGACACTTCTAATTTCAAAGTTTTGATTCCCAAGACATTTTTCCACCAAAATTTAAGTTTTTCCACGAAAATTTTCACAAAATCCAATCTCAACTATTGATTTACCAAGATCAAATCTCAGCCACTCTTTATCTTGTCCTAATCAGCCCTAGAATTAAAAAAACGTTGTCAAATGTATAATAGATGTGTGTATATATATGTATGTATGTATGTATATGTATATATGTATGTATATATATATGTATGTATATACTCTTGTCCAAATTCTCTTGTCCAATTTCTCTTATCCAATTTCTCTTGATAACATCCCTATTTTGTAGAATAGATGTATATACTCTTCTTCAAATTCTCTTATCCAATTTCTCTTGCCCAATTTCTCTTGATAAGATCCCTATTTTAAAGAATAGATGTATGTATATGTATGTATGTATATGTATATATATATATATAGAGGTAAATCTTCATGTGAGAACATTTCGCACGGTGCGAAAATGTTTTTATCTTTTTTTTGAATTTTTTTTTTCAAAAATTCTTTTTTCCACCCTCATTATATGTTGTTATACCCCCCTCAAAAAATAATGGTTGAGAAATAATGTCATTTGGCCTTCGATCAAGGCATTTCATCAAATTCGCACGTTTTGAGACCGTTAAATTTGTAACGGGTGGATGGGTGCTCTAATCCCCAACGGGTTCACCCATTATTTTCCCTGGGGTATATAATTGTATGGATTAAACATCAAAAAAAGAATTTTTGAAAAAAAAATTTCAAAAAAAATAAAAAAAAAGTTTTCGCACGGCTTTCGCACGGGCTTTTTCGCACCCGAAGATTGCCCTATATATATATGTATGTGTGTGTATGTATGTATATATGTATGTATATATATGTATGTATATACTCTTGTCCAAATTCACTTGTCCAATTTCTCTTGTCCAATTTCTCTTATCCAATTTCTCTTGATAACATCCATATTTTATAGAATAGATATGTATATATGTATATATATGTCTGTATACATATACATACATATGTATATATATGTCTGTATACATATATATACATATGTGTCTGTGTGTGTCTGTGTGTGTCTGTGTGTGTGTGTGTCTGTATACATATATATGTGTGCATGTGTGTGTGTGTGTGTGTATGGAAAGTTAGTGTTTGTCTATATTAATGAATCAAAACATGTACTAAAATGCTTACTGTGACTACTGGAAAAGAGGAAAGTGTTAGAGTGAGGAGAGGGCACATGCGCCGTCACTCCCTACTGACCATCTCCTCCTACCATAAGTACCAAATGAATCCAATCTGAGCAACAAAAGCAAAACAAAATCATTACATCAGCCTGCATCTCTAAATCCCCATATTTCCATGGTCCGCCCCGCATCAGGTGTTTCGAGGTCCTGGTCTCTAAGGATTATCCGCACATCAGCAGCTATATCCTCAAACAGGAGGGTCTTTGGCTTGCTCACCCCATTAAATATTCTCTTATTCCTCTCC
This sequence comes from Scilla litardierei, assembly GCA_030789695.1. NCBI lineage: Eukaryota > Viridiplantae > Streptophyta > Magnoliopsida > Asparagales > Asparagaceae > Scilla > Scilla litardierei. Next base: position 313,738,903 of record CM061142.1, on the reverse strand, counting down.
TTCCAAATGTGCCATACTGCTACAGTAAGAGCAGTTTTGGCAAGCAAACTTGGTGTTCCTTTCCCGCCAAAATGTGCTAAAAAGTAATCCCCAACTCCGGGAAGATGGTCAATGGGTTATACATACATACATACATACATACATACATACATACATACATATATATATATATATATATATATATATATATATATATATATATATATATATATATATATTATCTCTCTCTCTCTCTTCGTTTCCTAGAGAGAGAAGCTCCGATCTGAGGCGTGTGTGCGAGGGCCTTCGTCGGCCACCTTGCGGCGGGCGCTGAAGTCACCTTGCGAAGATCGGTGCTACGGTGAAGGTGGGGTGATTGAGAGCTTCGTGATCGGCGTGTAGCGGTGTTGCCTCGATCCAGATCTGGAGCTTCTATGCTAGATCTGTCCTCGATCCAGATCCACAGCGAAGTCGACGGATCTGCATCATCCCTCTTGGTTTTCTACTCTATCTGCTTTGGCGAATCAAGATCTCCTCCTGAGATCTTGATTCGGGGTGAGATTCTTTACTTTGTAGATATCAAGATTTTTGAATTGATTTCTTGTTCTTTGAGGCGTTGTGGTGGCTGGTGTTCTTTATGAGGTGACGATGGAGTGGATCGCGAAGTGATCACCTCCGTTGTTCTCTGATCTGGTGTGCTGCCGCCAGTGTTGGAGGAAGGGCGTCTGGAGCCAAGCTTGCTTGCATTTTTGAATCGAGTTGGTTGCTTGGGGGTCCATGATCTCGCCGGAGCTCAGGTGTTTTGGATCTGGCCAAGTTCCTTAGTTTTGGATCAGGATCTCATCTCGGGATCCTGATATGGCGGTGAGTGGCCGATCTATTCCATCTGGTTTTCATTGGTGTTTTGATCGCCTCTTTGATTCTGGATCTATTTGTTCTCTTGTTTTGAGCTGGAATCTTCGTGATCTGCGTCTCCTTGATCATCAGCGTCCAGGTGCTGGATCCGGTGGACTGGAGACTAGCTCTATTCAATCAGTGGATCAAGTTCTCTCTCCTAGAGACTTGATCCGGCAGTGTGAGTTTTCGTTTCTGGTTGATCTTGCTCCTTTGATTCTTGCCATTGATCTGATATTATCCCTCTTTGGCATACTGTTGGTATTCTTCTACTGATGGAGTCCGGCGACAAGTTGTCTGAGGCCTCATGTCCTGCCAATCTCAGGCCGTCGGAGGAATGGAAGGAAGTTACCCGTAAGAATGTCAAATTTGATCCGCCAGCCAAAACTGACCGTATCAACAACTCTGGGAGGTCGTCGGCATCGACGTCTAGGAATCTAGGAGCAGCAAAGCGATATGATGTGGATAGGAGGAATCTCCGGCCGAAGTCGATGATCAAGATCAGTCCTACTACGGAGAGGATCTCTTGGTTGGATGTCTGTACCAATCGAAGAGAGATAGCTTCTGCTCTTGCTATGTCATTTGTTGACCATGTGGTGGATCCCGACCTTGGCCCTTTGGTAAGAGTCCCTGGAAAACTGCTTGATGAAGCTGCTGAAAGCTGGGGTAACACGTTGGTTGGATACGTTCTGGGCGACATCTCGTTCTTTGGCCAGATACAAGCTTGGGCCATTCGTAGTTGGAAGCCAAAGCAAAGTCTGCAGATATTCTCTCGAGATAACGGTTTATTTTATTTCAAATTTGGTTGCATCAAGGAATGTGATAAAGTTTGGAGCTGACGACCATGGATGTTCGATGGCCGATTGGTTGTTCTGCAGCGATGGAATCCTCGTCTTGGGTACGATCGGGACTCTCTCACGTCTGTTCCGAAATGGATCAGGATGCCAAACCTTCCTTTGCATATGTGGTCGCTGAATATTCTTAATATCATTGCGAGCGTGGTCGGCAAGCCTATCTCGTTGGATCGTGCTACTGTAACTTTGGAGAGATTGGCCTATGCCCGATAATTGGTGGAGGTGAGTGCTGCGGCTGATTTGGTTAAAAGCGTGAATGTTTTGCTTGATGAGGGGGAGTGCTTCAAAGTTGACATTCGCTATGAAGGGGAGCCTCCAAGATGCAAGGTTTGTGAAAGCTTCGGCCATTCCATTACACAATGTCCTGTTGCAGGGTCTGAAGCTGCTAAAAGCAAGGTTGATGATGGCGGAGGGAGCAACGCTGGGAATAATGCTGTTGGGGAGCAGCTGCAGAACATTGGTGTTGTCAAAGCCCCTGCTGTAGAGGAGCAACCGCAAAATATTGATGGACTAAAATGTAAGCAATCTTGCCCTTCTATTCATAGTTCTCTGTTTGGTAGAGGGGTGGGGAAGGAGGGGATTAATTTGCAAGGGAATGTAGGGGGATTGGGCCATGTCGGGATGAATAGTTGTAATAGCAGTAATGCTGGGAGTGAGAATACTTGTCGAATAGTAGAACCTGGGGCTCATGTTCAGTCCGGAAGGGAGATGCGATGTATAGGCTTGGGGGCCAAAGGGATGGTTGGGGCTGATGTTATGTTGATGCAAAGTTGTGTAACTAAGCCTGGGACTCGGGCTGAAATATCCGACCAAAGTGTGGTCCGAAGGGCTTGTGAGCAAGCCATTGTAAATGACCTGTGTAATAGCACTCATATGTTGAAGAGCATTGATGATAGCAGGGGAAGGGAGAAAGGAATTGTAAACAATAACGGCATGAGCTATCAGGAGCTAATGGAGAATGGGAGCAGCAAGGTGGTTGACCAGGCAGGGGAAGATAGCAAAGTGTGTCCTCTCTCGGTACTGGATGTTAGCGTTCCGCTTGATGACGCAAATCATGATATTGATCCTATAACAATGACATGTGACGACCCTGGGTCGGTTCTGTATATTGCCAATGAGGAAGCTCTTTGTATAAGGCTAGCTGCGACTAGCTATACGGATGAAGTTGTGGGGTCGACAGCTCCTAGTGATGAGAGAAATTATAATACAGGTAATAATGAGAAAAAACGAGGAGAAGGGATGGGGGCACTCGCCCCACCCCTGAGCCAACGGGGGTCACCTAGTAAGGCCCTCGCGGAATCGCCTAGATGTATGGTGCATCCCAAAGCTATGGCTGATAATGACGGGTCGATTAGAGCTAGTCCTCCTTGGGTTGCTATCAACCCGTTTGACGTGTTGAATACGGGGGGATGTTCTCACTTAGGGTCTTCACTCCTGGATGATCCAGTTGAATCCCCAGTTACTGAGATTGAGCCTAATGACTTAACCATAATCAATGAAGAGTGGTATATTGAGCAGGATAATCTAAGTATCAATAATAAAGGGCGGTCTAAACCACCTGCATCTAAAATTAGCATGGGCTCGGCTAAGGGCACTAGGAAAAGTGCTAGGATAAATAGGGTTGTGGGAGCGGCCCCCACCCAAAAACTAATCAATGACCCTTTTTGTTTGGAATACTCGGGGGCTTAACAGTGTTGCTAGGTGGAGAGATCTCAGAAGCCGTCTTAGCAAGTTTAAACCCTCCCTTATTGGGCTCCTGGAGACTAAGGTTGTGCTTAATAATGCTCAAAGAATCCTTAAGTGCTCCCCGAAGAGGTGGTTATCTATTGATAACCGTATTTGCCATCACAATGGGCGCATCATTTTGATGTATGATCTGGATATCTGGTCTTGCGGGGTTGATAATATGTCTGCGCAGCATATCACTATTGTGTGTGATAATGCTGCTGGGTTCCACATGGCGGCTACTATTGTCTATGCTTCTAATTCTGCTCTTGAACGCAGAACTCTTTGGGATTCTATTATCGATAATTCTATCAATCACAAGTCCATCCCTTGGCTTGTTGGTGGAGATTTCAATTGTGTCCGTTTTGCCATGGATAAAGTTGGAGGAAGGCCTATATATGGGGTTGAAGAGTTTAATGATTGCATTAATACTAGTGCTCTTATGGAAATGAAAATTGTCGGTAATCCGCTTAGCTGGTCCAATCGAAGTATTGGCCACAGTCGCATAAACACCACCCTTGACCGATTTCTCTGCAACAGTCATTGGATAAGCAAACTTGCTAATTCTTTTTGCGAATATGTTGCTGGAGGCACTAGTGATCACTCTACCCTCATTATTCACCTTAATGCAGTGGTTGACTGAAACGACCCAGTCCCTGGGATACCGGATAAGTACGAATCCGTATCAGGTATTCCCAAAGAGGCGGGTGCTACGAAGGAAATACAAAATTACAAACACAAGTAGGTCCACTGCGCACTGCTGGGATAGTACATATAGCATTCCAGACAACCCAAAACATAAGAGAACCAACAACTCAAGCACTGATGTATATAAATAAAACTGTTCATATACAACTTCCTTATACAAATCCATATACAATATTACCCACATCTCAATAATGTACAAAAACTCACATCTCACCCAAATACAACAACACTCCCAAGTCATCCACACTTCTCACAACCTGCAACTCCAACCAACTGAGTCAAGGGGCCTCCAACTCAAAGAACCAACCTGAAAAGTCAACAGTGGGGCACGTCAACGCGTGACCCAGTAGGAATTCCATATCTCAACTAGTCCTTATATGAAGTGTGGAAAGGGTGCACGTGAACAAGCAGAGTGTATGTCATGGCATAAACATATACTGTAGTAAAGGAAGTAACAACTATACTTATGAACATGTGAAAGCGTGCACGTGTAACAGGTGAGGTGTACAACAATGATATACAACATAAAAGAACCATAGTAAAGAAACACAAGTAAACAACGCATATATTTACCATTGCTACAAGAGTAATAAGGATTAACAATTAATTCATTGGTTAGCATTTTGGAACCCGGGTAAACCGTAGAACGCTAAGGAGACGGACTTCACCCAGGGTGGGTGAAAAGTGGTACCCCAACCAGCAACACAGGCACCGGAGGGGGCCTCTCGCAACTCTCCGTACCCGAACGGAACAAGGTATGGGAGTGAGACAAACTCGGTTTTTCTTGTTGAATATTGGACTCCCCGGATTTGGTTTTGATGATGAGCAAACATAAATAATTCATGATATACCAATTTGTGAGCGCAGTATTGGAGATCGTCGCCAAATTCACGAGAACATTCAAAGCGACATCTCAACACTTCTCAAAGCTCGTATTCATGCCTAAAGCTTCGTTGAAGCTCTTGCGCCGTTTTGGAAGTTATGAAGAATCAATCGAAGCTCTCGAAGACCGTTTATTAAGGTTTTATTTATAGTCTTTTAGCTTCGATATATAGAATGTTAAGCCTTGAGTATATCTTACGATTCTAACTTCATAACGCTCATATCGTAGCTCTAGGATCTTAGTACAAGTTCATTCTAACTTCCTCGAAGCGTCGCGCTTCAATTCGGACTTGTTTGTACATGTTAGTTGGTACAAGAAGAAGTACTGGCCGACTAGATGGTGATCTAGTCGGTCAGCAACTCTTCTTGGACCGACTAGTTTGATTCCTTAATTTCTTGGACTTTACTGTTTACAGTTAGTCGGTCTACGTTGACTCACCGACCGACTAGTTTGTGAACTAGTCGGTCAGTGATGCTTCTTTGACCGACTAGTTGTGACTTACTGTTCATACTAAATTTCTCCTAAGCTACTGTTTATCGTTAGTCGGTCTAAGAACGTTTGGTGACCGACTAGTTGATAATCTAGTCGGTCAACTTTTGTTCTTGGACCGACTAAGTCAATTTATATTCAGACTATTTCATTTTGCCTCTTAGTCGGTCTACGTTCATTGACTGACCGACTAGTTGTGAAACTAGTCGGTCAGAAAGTCTTCTTGGACCGACTAGATTTCTAGGTCTGAATTTCTCTTTCTTCTCAATTCCTCACTTAGTCGGTCCATGCTGTTTGACTGACCGACTAGTTGATGAACTAGTCGGTCAGTGATTGTTCTTTGACCGACTAACTGCTCCAGATTTCTATCCGTTGGAGAATGACCTAACTTGTTTTTATGGGACCCTATAAATACGAACCTAGGTCATTTCTCTAGGGTTAAGAGCTTCCATTCAGAGATTCATTGAGATCAAAAGAGATAGCTATTCTCACTCAAATCTAAAGCTCTCTTCCTCACAAGAAACTCATTCTCTCTCATTTCTAGATCTAGAATCCATCTTGAGAGAAGCTTGTTCTTGGTGAGCTCTTCAAGCTATAGCTTGATCCAAGTCTCCAAATCTCTCCTAGGCACCTATTGCTGGTCATTTCCTTGGTGCTAGGACTTGGTGACTTCATCTTCCTCAAATCCTTCATTTCACCTATTTGGTAAGAAAAACTCAAGGTATAGGATTTTGTGGTAAGTTTGCTTATTTCAATATAAACTCTTTTATATTGCTTGTTGATTCTCTCGGTTGTGAGAGAAGGTTGTGATCCCGGGTTGTGGGATTCACTATTGCCATTGCATGTATGATTTGATCTTGTGAAGGTTTTTCACAAGATATTCATAGTGGAAATCTTGGGTTAGGGTTTCTAACCTAAGTATCCGGAGGGGATCCGGGTGGTTGGGACGTAGGATCACCGGGAACAAGTCAGGGAGACTTGGGTGGATCCGAACCCATTAACATCTTTTGTTAGCATTGTTAATTTTGTTGTTGTCATTCAATTTAAGCTTCCGCAAATTGATTTGGTAGTTGTTTGCAATTTAATTTGGAATTATACTCCTTGTTATTTTAAAGTACTATTCACCCCCCCCCCCCTCTAGTACTTGTGCAGTAGCTTGTAGGGCATTACATTTGGTATCGGAGCCAGATACTAAGCTATGTCTGCCAACGACAACAAGACCGTGCGTCCACCTTCCAACTATGACACCTTCAGGAACCGTGAAGGAGCATCTTCGGTGATGGAAGGACATTCCTCTACGAGGCCTCCATTCTTCAACGGTACCAACTACGGGTACTGGAAATGCCGGATGGAAACCTTCCTCCGGAGTGCATCCTTATGGAGGACTACAATGAAGGAATACATCGAGCCCGAAGAAGAAGACTTTGAGAAATGGACTACCGCGGAGATCGCCGCGGAGGTAAGCAATGCCAAGGCAATGAACGCCTTGCAATGCGCATTGGAGCCCAAGGACTTCAATAAGATATGCACATGTAAGAGTGCATATCAAATTTGGAACTCCCTCCTCATTCTTCATGAAGGGACGAGTAGGGTAAGAGACTCTAAACTCGTAGTCGTAAACAAAGATTACGAAATGTTTCATATGCAACAGGGCGAGAAGATGAAGGAATATTACGCTCGCTTCGTTGACATAATAAACGAGTTGGAGGCCCTCGGCAAGTCCTACACTCAAAAGGAGAAGTGCTCAAAGCTTATCGAAGGACTTCCTTCTTCTTGGGAGAAACGTACCTTCGCCATCGAGGAAGGTAATGATATGAATAAATATACCGTAGTTCAATTGATGGGTACTTTGATGTCATACGAGGTACGCAAAGATAGCAAGGTGAAGTTACAAGAAAAGATGAAGTCCTATTTGAACCAAGACGCGCCTAAGAAAAAGGCGATTGCATTCAAGGCGGCTTCATCCACCTCTACCGATGATGAGGACTCGGAAGAAGAAATGGACATGGAATCCATTGCACTCATGGCAAAGAAGTTCAATCGCTTCTTCCGAAAGGGTAACTTCAAACAAAAATCTAAATTTCCTTCTACTAACGCCTCTCCACCTTTGTGCTTTAAATGCAATAAGCCAGGACACATCAAAGCGGATTGTCCTCAAAACAAGCAAAAGGAGAAGTGGAAGGCGCCGAAGTTCGACAAGTCAAAGAAGTACAAAAAGGGGTACAAAAAGGGACTTGTCGGAGCAACATTCACCGACTCCGAGGATTCCTCAAGCGGAGAGTCGGACGATGAGAAAGTGGAGCAAGCGCACATGTGCTTCATGGCAAGAGAGGAGCATGATCAAGGATCTTCCTCCTCCGATGATAGCGACGACGAAGGCGATGAGGTAACTATGGATGATCTTAGGGATGCTAACTCTCATTTATGGTCTAAATACACTAAATTAGTAAATCGATATACTAAAGTAAAAGATGACCTAGCTAGCATTCAAACCTCGCCTAAGACTATCATCACCAACAACGACACCGTTGTTGAAGAGTTAAGAAATGAGATTGTTAATCTCAAATCTAAACTTGAACATGTTAGCATTGATGATCCGGAAGAATATAGGATAGCGGATTTAACTTCTCAAAACTCGACTTTGAGTATTGAGAACGAGAATCTTAAATCTCGTGTTTATGTGCTCACATCGCAAGTATCTACTTTGGATACTTCTATGCGTTCTCTCAAAGAGAAATATGAGAACACATTAGGCCGAATTAATAAATTCAATAAGGGTAAGGACCATTTGGATAAAATCCTAAGTGACTTACTTCCGGCCAATCACCACATTGGTTTGGGGTATACGATGGGATGTCCATCCAAAGCGGCCACTACTTTTGTTAGGCCAACTTCCGGTGACTCTACGAGTGGTAGCAAACACTCTATTGGTAGTTCATCTACCAATGGTGCTTCCATCTCGTCCACGCCCTCTTTTGGAAAGAAACCCACTTTGGGTGGACCTCCAAAGAAGGGGCATGCTTATATGTACACCAATACCATGCCACGTAGGAACACACGTCCTACTCCACCGTCTCACACAAATGATGATTTCTATGCTACACGTTCACGGGCACGTGCACACCATGTGAGACACCCTCACGCACATGTTCCCACACATGCATATGTTCACCCACCTCATCATATGAATAATTCTCGTCGTGCACCATTCCATCATTTCCTTATGCCTATCCACAACATGCATCACGTAGAAATCAACGTCGCATGCATGCACCCAATAGGATGATAGCTCCCAAAATTTTCACTATTTGGAGCCCAAAGGACACAAGCATGGATGAAAAACAAGTATATATGAATGCTTATTTTTCGGATGTTGTGCATAATAGAAATTATGTGGGGAAGTCAAAGTCCAATTGGACTTGGCTTCCAAAGGTCTAACTTTTGAGGACCCAATGACCTTGGGTACCATGATATGAATGTTTCTATCTTTAGGTACTCAAGGAAAAGAAAAAGAAAAGGAGCAACAAATTTAAATTTAGCTCCAAAGGGAATTGGATACTCGATAGCGGGTGTTCAAAACACATGACGGGTGACGCTCAATTGCTCTCCGGAGTGGTTCCCATTGCAAATGGAAATCGCGTCGTATTTGGAGGCAACGAGAGCGGAACCATCGTCGGTGTTGGTAAAGTAGGTAACCCTTCTAAACCCTTAATTAGTGATGTCTATCTAGTTAATGGTTTAAATCATAATCTTATTTCAATAAGCCAACTTTGTGACAAAGGTTACAAAGTTAGCTTTGCGAAAGGATTGTGTCATATTTCAAATGATAATAATAAATTATTATTTTCCGGCACACGCCATAAAGATATTTATATTTTGGATCTTCCTAAGTCATATGAACAATGTCTCGTTGCCAACACAAGTGAACAACACTTATGGCATCGACGCTTTGGACATGTGAACTTTGGAACACTTTATAAGCTTTCAAAATTAAATTCCATTAAAGGTTTTCCGAAGCTCATTTTTGAAAAGAAAAGTTTTTGTGATTCTTGTCAATGTGGCAAGCTTCCTAAATCTTCATTTAAACCTAAGAAAAGCATTTCTACGAAACGGCCACTAGAGCTATTACATCTAGATTTATTTGGGCCAACTAGAGTTGCTTCCTTAGGAAATGCAAGATATGGACTAGTCATCGTTGATGATTATTCAAGATTTACATGGGTATTTTTCTTATGTAATAAAAATGAAGCTTTTGAAAACTTCACAATATTTGTGAAGAAAGTACAAAATCTCATCGGAACCACCATTGTCACTATTCGTAGTGATCATGGGGGTGAATTTGAGAATGAGTCTTTCTCAAATTTTTGTGATGATCTTGGAATTACTCACACGTTTTCTTTCCCTCGCGCACCTCCTCAAAATGGTGTTGTTGAGAGGAAGAATAGAACGCTTGTGTAGTGTGCTCGCACTATGCTCGAAGATAGTCAACTTGGTTATCAATTTTGGGCGGAAGCGGTACACACCGCTTGTTATGTGTTTAATAGAATACTTTTGAGGCCCGGAACCAAACAAACTTGCTATGAATTGTTGTTTGGTAGATTGCCTCAAGTTAAACATTTTCGTGTTTTCGGCGCAAAATGTTTTATTAAAAACACATATGATAATTTGGACAAGTTTGATCCGAGATCGGATGAGGGGATATTTGTTGGGTATTCCTCACGTAGCAAAGCCTACCGGATATACAACAAAAGATCCTCTACGATCGAGGAATCACTTCATGTCTCTTTTAATGAGAATTTTACTACTTCTAGAATTTCAAATGATAATGATTCTATGGATGTTTTATGTGATTCGTTTGAAAATTCTAAGTCTATTGATTCAATTGATTCTATTGATACTAACCCGACTAATGAAGTTGTTGAGAATGTGCCTAGTGATCAAGGTATTCCCAAGCGGCTTCATACCGTTCGCGACCATCCCCATGAGCAAGTCATTGGCAATATTCAAGATAGTGTCAAGACGAGATCTCAAGTTCACCACTTCGCCAATTGTGCCTTTGCCTCATCGATAGAGCCAAAGAATATAGTTGAAGCGTGCGAAGATAGTGCTTGGATCCTTGCCATGGAGGAAGAACTCATTCAATTCGAGAGGAATGAGGTATGGGAGCTTGTTCCTTTGCCATCGAAGAACCACACCGTCATAGGGACAAAGTGGATCTTCAAGAACAAAACCGACGAAAACCAAGTCGTCGTCCGGAACAAAGCTCGATTAGTTGCTCAAGGCTATCGCCAAGAGGAATGTATCGATTTCGAAGAATCCTTCGCTCCGGTAGCTAGATTAGAATCAATTAGACTTTTATTGTCTTATGCATGACATAAAAATTTTAAGTCATTTCAAATGGATGTTAAAAGTGCATTTTTAAACGGAGATGTTGTTGAGGAAGTTTACGTTTCTCAACCTCCGGGCTTCATAAATGAAAAATTTCCAAATCATGTTTTTAAACTAAAAAAGCTCTTTATGGTTTGAGACAAGCTCCTCGAGCTTGGTATGATCGCCTAAAGAATTTTCTTTTGGATTTGAATTTTAAAATGGGCGAAGCCGATTCTACACTTTTTGTTAAGCATGCGAATAATGATATTTTATTAGTTCAAATTTATGTTGATGATATCATTTTCGGTGCTACTAACTTCACTCTTTGCGAAGAGTTTTCTAATGTTATGAAGGAACAATTTGAGATGAGCCACATGGGCGAACTCAAATATTTCTTAGGTCTCCAAATTCGCCAATTGAAAGATGCAATCTTCATCCACCAAACGAAGTATACGGTGGAGTTGCTTAAGCGATTTGGAATGGAGAGTGCTTCCGGGAAAAAGACTCCAATGAGCACGACTACGCATCTTGTCAAGGATACGGGCGGTAAGGATGTAGACATTCGTCTATATCGAGGTATGATAGGTAGTTTACTTTATCTTACCGCAAGTAGGCCCGATATTATGTTTGTCGTATGCATATGTGCTCGTTATCAGTCTCAACCTAAGGAGTCTCACTTAGTAGCGGTAAAACGTATTTTCCGCTATCTAAGTTATACACTTGATTTTGGATTACTTTATCCAAAATCTAGCACGTATGAGTTAGTCTCATACAGTGATGCCGATTATGCGGGATGCAAATCCGACAGGAAAAGGACTAGTGGCACTTGCCATTTTCTAGGAAATTCTCTTGTCTCTTGGTTTTCCAAGAAGCAAAATTCCGTATCACTTTCAACCACCGAGGCGGAATATATTGCCGCCGGTGCCGCTTGTGCCCAGGTTCTTTGGATGAGACACACTTTGAAGGATTTTGGTATTCACTGTGATACTAGCCCTATCATGGTGGATAACCAAAGTGCTATCTGTCTTTCGAAGAATCCGGTGCACCATTCCCGATCAAAACACATAGATGTCCGACACCACTTTTTAGATGATCATGTTGCTAAAAAGGACATCATTGTAGTGTACGTTGAAACCCAAAAGCAAATCGCCGATATTTTCACGAAACCCCTAAAGGAGGACTCCTTTGTGCGGTTGCGTCGAGAATTGGGGATTATGGGTGAATCCGAGATATAGGATTCATATTTCATTCAATTATCTTGCATGCTATTATATTTCGCGATATTTCGTTCATGCTAGATTTATTGAATTTTTGGGAATTTTATGTGATATGTTTGAATTTATGATCGAATTCTTATTTGAAAGTCGTATTTAAGATTTCGACGTTTTATGGGGTAATTTAGATGACTAATGAGAGTGTTAAGATGTTTCATCCAAGTGGTTTGTGAAGAGAAATCAATTATCAATTTTTGGACTCTTCTAGTCGGTTTCAGTTCATTTCTCAACCGACTAGATGCCATCTAGTCGGTCAGCAAGTGAACTCAGACCGACTAGTTCAAGCTTTCATCCATCTCTTATCATTTTCTTTCTTTAGTCGGTCACAGTACACTTACCGACCGACTAGAATGAAAACTAGTCGGTCAGTGAGTATACTGCGCCCGACTAATTCTAGCCCTAAAAATCCCTGTTTGCCTCTGTTTCGACTTAGTCGGTTCAAGCTCATTGACCGACCGACTAGATCGTGATCTAGTCGGTCAGTGCTTGAACTGTGACCGACTAAGTGGGTTAGGGCAAATGTGTCTTTTCGATTTCCAGACCGACTTAAGTCATTTTCTTTCGACTAAAATTCATTTTAGTCGGTCTCCAACTCTTCTCCAGCCCGATAACTCCCAAACCCCCCTCGAGCCCCTTCAACTTCCGTCGACTTCCGGCCATCTCTCCGGCCATCCCCGCCGTCCGCCGCCGTCGACTCCTCCTCCTAGGTATATCTCCCCTCACCTAGGTCTCGATTCATACTCTAGGGTTTGATTTAGATCTTATCTAGGTTCTAGGGTTTCGAATCTCATCTAGGGCTTGTGTATTTCGGATTTTCTTTTCTAGGGCTGTGTGCTTAGGATTCTTCAACCATCTTCGGTTGCTTGTACTCGTCGTGCCACGATCATGTCAAAGACGAGGATCCCTATCGCTTCTTCTGGGGCTTCCCCAATGAGCGTAGAGCCTTCAGACCCTAGGAATCCACATAAGCCTAAGCGTCGTGCTAAATCTACCCAAGCTTCTCCGTCTTCGCCTCCTCTGAAGAAGCAGAGGACGGCGACGGTCAAACCCCGAAAATCTAAGTCCAAAAAGCACATACTCCACTCACCCTCTACTCCTCCTGATTCCGATACTGAGTTTATCCCTGAGGATGAGCCTAGCCATAGGGAACCCACTCCTCCACTTCGTCCTAGGACTCGCCAGCCAAAGGGAAAGGGCCCAATGCCAGCGGGTGGTGTTGACATATCGTTGTATCGCGACGACCCTATGTGTCTCGCGGCCTACAACTGTATTGAACACTGCTCGATGCTATTGGAGCACTATGTTCAGTTTTCAGATTTCCTTGGCTTAGCTGACCTCCTCTCCTATAGTGGGCTCCTTGATTATCTTCGCTATGATCTTAAGGCCAACCCTAAACCATATCCTCGCCTGGTAAAATTGTTCTATGCCAATCGTGTCCGAGGCCAGTACGATGCGAGTCACTCCATCGAGACTACTGTCTTGGGAACTCCTATAGTTCTCACGGCAGAAATCTTGGGGGAGATACTTGGTTGTTCGTCGTCTGGCCTCCTTCCTTCTGACATTTCCGTCGATGATATCGCCTCCTTGGATCAGTCCGTTCTTTCTGACATCTTCCATGTGATCCCTCCTGCCTTTATTGGAGTTCCTTCGAAGTCGTTCAAGCCAAATGCATGGGTATTGAATCTTATTCTGAAGTCGTGCTTGCTTCCCAAGTACGGCTCATCTTCACTTCCATCCCAGCCATTTTTGAAGCTTATTTACGCTCTTTTCTTGGGTTGCGAGATTAATTGGGCTCGTGTTATACTCGATAAGATGGACTCTTTCGAGTGTATACGCAAGACCAATAAATCTGCGCATATTCCATATCCGTGTCTGTTGACCCTTGTCTTTCGTCATTTCCGAGTCCCTCTCCCTCCTGACGATGAGCGTCCCTTGGGTACTCCTCTGAACGCGACGGCCGTTAAGAAATCTTTAGCGGCGCTTCGTCACGTGCAGAGGTCGACCGCATCTGCTTCTCAGGCTACCCCCTCAGCTGCTGCAGCCTCCACTCCTCCTGCTACATTGGATGATGTCGTACGCCTTCTTCGTCGGCACGGGTCGCGTTTGGCTCGTACCGAGGAGGTCGTCTGCCGTATGGCTCAGATGATGGGGATTGATCTTCCTCCTTCAGTTTCTGAGGCCGAGGAGATGGACGATGAGGAGATTGTAACGGCCACTTTCCGGTCGTTCGTACTTGGTGCGTATGTTGATTCGTGTGCGTATTTCGTATTTGATTTTATTATTGTTTTTCCGTAGCTCAGATGCGTGCCCGGACCCCGTATTTACGATCCTCTCGGAGGCGCGATCGCCCCGGTACCTTGTTTATAATTTTTGGATGCCGAGGATTAAGTTTGTAATAATCTCATTATTTACACTATTAACATTCTTAACTAAAATTTAAAAAAAAACTCAAATCACTAATAATAATAAAAATCACACGGTTGAAATAAGAATGTGGATTTTTTTTTGAAAACAAACTCTTTCCCAGTGCTAGCCTATCAAGACATTGCTGTTGGGTTTCAAATCAAAACAAACCCATTTAAAAATCAAACCGAAAAATATTTTTTCCTCTTAAATCCTAACTGACCGACCACCCCCAGTCCTGCACGTCCGCCCACGCCCCTAGTTTCTCTCCCATGTACACCTCCCTCTCCTTATCGTTTCCCCTACAAGGGTTAGCACATCGCCTATATTCTTCTCCCATCGCAAGACTCAAATAAATCCAAAAGAACCCACGCTCCAGCCCAGGTCACGGCTATCTCCCAAGCCGTCCGCCTACAACCTCCGACCTCTCCTTTCTCCCACTGAACCGCAACCCTGATCTTCCATCCGCTCGACCTCAACTCACCGTCAGCCCTGTCCGCCACCACAGCGCGCCGCCTCTAGCGCGCCGCCGCCCGGAGATCGCCCAGCGTGCCAACGCCCGGAGATTGCCCAGCGCGCCAACGACCGAGGTTGTCGGACCACACCTCGCCGCCACCGGACGCTGCCCGCCGTATCGCCGTCGCTCGCCGCCTTACAATCTGCAACTAAATCACGTAAGTATTAATCCTGCAAGTTAATTACTTAGTTATAGGACCTGTTGTTGCATGTATTATCATGATGTAAGGCATTAGTAATGTTTAAGTACTGTTAGCGTTAATATGTTATTGGAAAAGAATAGTTATTAAGCAAGTTAGATTATTACCTAAATTATTTCTGAAGTCATTACTCAGTGAATATATATATGAAACCTGATGAATAAGCTGAGTAATATAAGAAATTACCTGAGAAACATGAGTAGGAATCTGCGAGCACGCCGGGGCACCATCACTCGGTCTCCCCTTGGCTGCCCAGATCAACCACCGCCCGCGTCGTTGCCGCCGCACCGAAGTCTTGTCCCCCACCTACAACAAATCGCAACGACAGACTCTTATAACCATGAGTCAAACACTGCTTGGGTTATATAACTTGTTATTGTATTTATAAGCTGTTGGCACTTAGATTAGCAGTGCATAGGATTTGTTAATGTTTTTGTACTGCCCATTAACGAATGCAATTCCACCACTTTTCCCAGTCAAATAGGTTAGTCTGTGGAGCACAAATGAATTCTTAGAAATATTCATAACTTGAATGCCATTTTTTCAAGTCAGTAAATATTTCTGGCTATGTAGTTAATTACATCTAGAGTGGAAACAAAGTCTGACCCCATAACCTTACTCAATTTCATTAAGGCCATCGTCCAACAAATCCATATTTGATTTTCTTAGTTTTATATGGGTCCAGTGACATTCCAGCGTCATGTTGATGATGCACATTAGACCCCAACACTAGTTAAACAAGGGAAATAATCAGAGCAGACATGGGATAAATACTTTGGTGGGACCAAAATGCATTAGTTTGTATGCATGTTAATGAGTGAACTATACCTATGATATTAAACAAACATATAAGTTATCAGCTGGTAACATTACCTTACAACATTCTCTTATTATAATAATACTAGTATTACCTTATATATATATGCTAGCAGTAAGCAATATTAGATGTAAAATGTGTTGAAAGTGAATTTTTATATTACTCGTTAGTTAATATTTTAAAACCATTGACGCAGATATAATACGCCTTTCATCGTGATCACGTGGACATCTGAAATCGTCAAAACAGGCAAGTGAAACTTGCCACCACTTCTTTAGGCCATGTTTTTAGGCCAATTCCTTGTACTAGCGTGAAAGAGACTAGATCGTGAAATGATAGCGATCTAGGCGTAACTTTGTGATCTAGCTTGACAACGAAGCTAGATCCGACACCTTGCCATATCCGTTATGCATTGATATCTGTCATGTTTAAATTCCTTAACTGTACGCATTTGAATTGTTAACTGCCATGCATTCCATCGTACATGTCATCCTAGTTAAACTTGCATCGTAGCACACGCTACACTACTTGTACAATCCATGTTTCCGTGTTACCGGCTAGGCACCCGTTATGCGGGCATAACCCTACGCCATCCGTGTTAAAACACTTCCTGGCTCGTGATCCAGAAGCGAGCATTCTGTGTTCGGGGGTAGACTTGCTGCGTTTACTATTTGCAGCACATCTTATATATATGTCATGTCATACTTCCTGGCTCCTTTCCATGTCATACTTGCTGCGTTTACTATTTGCAGCACATCTTATATATATGTCATGTCATGCATACTTTAGTACTGCTAGGTTGCTTTTACATTCCTTTTTAGTTTCCTTGCACAAGTCTTTGTAGACTTGCTGACATGTGTCCCTTTCTCTTTTGGGTGTCACATGTTAGATTGTGAGCCAGAGTTGGTCGTCGAGGACGAACAGGTTGCAGGTGTTGAGTTCGAGGACATAGGAGACTAGTCCTGGAGCTCCTTCTCAATGTTGTTGACTTTCTGCTTAGTCGCTGGTAGGTTGTCGGTGCGTAGCACCCCTCTTTTCTTGTTGACGTTTTGTATTATTGTCGGCCATGCTTTAGGCCTTTTGTTCAGTCTTGGTACTTTGTGACTTTTTGTGATATTTGGAATATTTGTTGGATGTCTGGTGGATGTTTCTTGTCTGCTTTTATTTATCATTATTGTTATTTCGTCGCAATGCAAGGACCTGTCATTTTTATAGTATATGGACGCTTATAGACTTGCAGCTTCACAGCTCCAAGTCTGAGCGGACCTTCTCACGGCTCGCCTTCCATACTTGGGAAGCGGGGCGTGACAGGTTTTAGTGGTGGCCCATGCAGGTCCTTCCTTTTTGCATCCGCGAAATATCGGAACAACAATAATTATAAACAACATCCAGTTAAATATTCGGAACATCCAAGTCATGATTAAGTCTAATCTGAACATTTTCATGTCTTAGATGGTAGGAAGACTTAGGTAGATGTCCAAGTTTGATAGTCAGGAGCCTTTGTCAAAATTTAGTTGTACTCGTCATAGGTTGCCTTAGTAGTCTCTCACCCAGCCCTGACCATATTACACTTCTAGAGCTTCTCTTTTAGCCGTTCGATTGAGTCCGACAATTTCGGGCCCAGCAGAACGTAATCTTGTTACTCTTAGGACCCCACCCCAAGACCTATATTATAGTCTAGTTTATTGGAGAGTCTTAAAGTTAAGTTTCTCTTGACCTTTAGTCAACCCGATAATTAGAACCCCTGATTCTATCATTTTCCTGATCATTACACCTCTGTGTTATCGACCGTAGATTCCATCGTAACTTTTCATGAATCATATTCTAGGCGTATTCATCGTGCGAACATATTCTTTGCCCTCGATTCATGTGATCGCTTCCTGACGATAATCATTAATCTTTCGAATCTTCTCCGTTGCAAATCTTGATTCTTCCAAAGGTATCTTCGATTTTCCTTATTAAATTTTTCGCTCAGTTTAACTTCTTGAAAACCCCTTCTTATATATTTAAATTTCTTGCTTTTTGATTGAGTAAAAAAAATTCACTGTTAGATTTTGAAGCCTTCTTGGTCGTAATTTTTAATTACTATCTCGTAACTATTTCCTAACCTATAATTTTCGCATTTCGGTTTTAAAACTTTATCACTATTTTGATAATTTGATACACCATCTTTTTCTAAACTACAAAATTTATTTTAACCGCTTACCATACATACTTTTAGAATATTTTTCTAAGCTAATAGAACGTCAATATTTTTATATATATCAGTTCTAGGTTCATCGTACTCATACTTCAAAAATCTTCGCATAAATCCATTTCTTTTGGCAAAACCTGGTTTCTCTAAAAGTATTTTCAATGTTATTTATTTTAAATTTCTCCCCAGTTTAAAGACTTTGAAAACATTTAGCATGGGCTTAAGTTTCCTACACTTTAGTTGATCTAAAATTCATTCTTTGAATTTCGAAACTTTTGCCTAAATTATTAAATTACTGCCGTATCATATTTTCTAACCTATATCTTTAATGTTCGTGTGAATGTTTTACTTCTTCTTATAATGATTTCTCAACAAGCCAGTAAACCATTTTCTCTTATTATGTATATACGACTCGAACGTGTTTTGAACAACTCATTTTAACGACCTCCAAATATTTTCCTATGCAAAAGAAGACTTCAACTTTTCAAGTATGACCGTTTTATATTCTTTGTATTTTAACTTATATCATTTACACACTATTTTCCTGTAACCTATAAAGGTATTATTACATCTTTCTTCCTCTACCTAAGCATTCACAATTATGTCTCTGTTTCATCTAACCAAGCTACCTCTTTAACCTCACCTCATTTGAACTCGTTCACCCCAATCTCGTTTGTTATGTTTTTTGATTTCGGTCTCCTTACCATTGCTTAGTCATCCTATTAGTGCTTGTCGTTGCCTGTGTCAACTCTAGTTTAGTAGTGGGCCCATTGGTCGTTGTGATGTCGTCGTGGTGCATGTGTATAGATAGAGTGTGCGAACCCTGTGTACCACTCGTGTATGAGTGTGATACACTTAGGATATTAATAATTGACTCTTGTGTTATGTAAGTATAATCAGTGTTGTTCGTGATATATGGGTGAAGTTGTATGAATGGTGGTGTTATTATATATATGTGGAGTAGCTATATCAATGTAGGTACATATGCGTATATTAGATTTAGTGTTGGAATAACTACTAGTGGAGTATGTTGTTGAATGTACTTGTAACTGTTTGAAATAATATACTAGTAAGTCATTTGCTTGTTAAGTGTAAAGATAATAGGTGTACTTATAGTTAAGTGAGTAGGCCTATTATATGACCTATATGTTAGTACGTGTGAGCGTGTGCTCGTACGTAGATGTGTATTGTGCTTAGATATATGTAGATATGAATTTACTGCATGAATATATGTGATATACGTATGGTAATATGATTATAATTTTGGTTGGTATTGCTTGCCTTTACGGAATGTTATGCTTGTACGTGTGTACCGTGGAGTATACACGATTATGGTATGTCTTAAACTATGTATGGATAAGTAGATGTGTTGGTATACTAATTATAGGTAGAATGGCTATGGTGTGAATATATATTACATGTATGTGACTATACGATGAATGTAGGTAGTAGAGAGTGTATTATAATTATACGTGTGCTGATATTTGTAATACTATTATGGGGTGTAAAGTGATTGCATTAAGTGTGCTTTACTTGATTAAATATAGTGATTGATATTATGGTATGTATGTGGTTATGTTAGTAGATGTATATATTGGGGTGGTATTGGTATAGGCGTAGATATCATGTTATGTATATAGAGTATTCTGATATGGGTTTTGAGCCTCACTCAAGCTTGAGTGGGTGTACTTTAAGTGTATTGTTACATATGTCTGTGGTTTGCCTGCAGTACTATGAATGTAGTAATGAATGATGTATGTATAGTGATAAGATTGGTTGTGTCTGGCTGTGTTACGCACATGATTGTGGGTGGCCATACCAATATATAGTTATAGGTATTGGTCTGGTGGTACAGTTATATACTAAGGACTTACATGTTTGAATGTATATAGCAAAACTTGGCGTGTAGAATGTGCTAGGTATATTTTGGTATGAGTGGTACGTATGAATGGTATGTTGGTGTGCGTGGACGTGCACCATGCACAAGTAAGTATGTGTTTAGCTATAGGTGTTTGCGACTATGGTATGTGTGTCACGTCTTGGACATAGTTATAGGACCGTGCGTGATGTGAATATATGGTGAAGTATCTGCATGCATTTGAATAACTATATATCTGTGAAATTAGAGTAGTGGTGAATGTATATTAGATATAGTAAACATGATTTAATATTGTGGGTGTGATTACATGTGTTAATATGTTTGGTGTTGGATGTAGACTAGGAGATATAGGGAGTGGTATATCCATATTTATTTGTACATATGTAGTTATCTATATGTGAAGAATTACGATTGTACTTGCTAGTGTGAAACTATTTTTATGTAAGTATGTGTAACTTGGTTATGTGATATTGTGTGATAGCTATATAAGGGACGTACG
Source organism: Scilla litardierei (assembly GCA_030789695.1). Lineage (NCBI taxonomy): Eukaryota > Viridiplantae > Streptophyta > Magnoliopsida > Asparagales > Asparagaceae > Scilla > Scilla litardierei. Next base: position 313,718,219 of record CM061142.1, on the reverse strand, counting down.
TGACTATATGAATGATTGAAGTACGTATATGATTTGACTGTCTATGATGGATATAAGTATAGAATGTATATAAGCACTTGGAGTAACTATATATGGTTTGAGTTATATTGTGATGTGATTGGGGTAGTTACTAGAGTGGCTAAGTATATTTACAGTTAGAAAGTCCGAGGACGGACTTTATTATAAGATGGGTAGGATGTAACGGCCACTTTCCGGTCGTTCGTACTTGGTGCGTATGTTGATTCGTGTGCGTATTTCGTATTTGATTTTATTATTGTTTTTCCGTAGCTCAGATGCGTGCCCGGACCCCGTATTTACGATCCTCTCGGAGGCGCGATCGCCCCGGTACCTTGTTTATAATTTTTGGATGCCGAGGATTAAGTTTGTAATAATCTCATTATTTACACTATTAACATTCTTAACTAAAATTTAAAAAAAACTCAAATCACTAATAATAAAAAAAATCACACGGTTGAAATAAGAATGTGGATTTTTTTTTTGAAAACAAACTCTTTCCCAGTGCTAGCCTATCAAGACATTGCTGTTGGGTTTCAAATCAAAACAAACCCATTTAAAAATCAAACCGAAAAATATTTTTTCCTCTTAAATCCTAACTGACCGACCACCCCCAGTCCTGCACGTCTGCCCACGCCCCTAGTTTCTCTCCCATGTACACCTCCCTCTCCTTATCGTTTCCCCTACAAGGGTTAGCACATCGCCTATATTCTTCTCCCATCGCAAGACTCAAATAAATCCAAAAGAACCCACGCTCCAGCCCAGGTCACGGCTATCTCCCAAGCCGTCCGCCTACAACCTCCGACCTCTCCTTTCTCCCACTGAACCGCAACCCTGATCTTCCATCCGCTCGACCTCAACTCACCGTCAGCCCTGTCCGCCACCACAGCGCGCCGCCTCTAGCGCGCCGCCGCCCGGAGATCGCCCAGCGTGCCAACGCCCGGAGATTGCCCAGCGCGCCAACGACCGAGGTTGTCGGACCACACCTCGCCGCCACCGGACGCTGCCCGCCGTATCGCCGTCGCTCGCCGCCTTACAATCTGCAACTAAATCACGTAAGTATTAATCCTGCAAGTTAATTACTTAGTTATAGGACCTGTTGTTGCATGTATTATCATGATGTAAGGCATTAGTAATGTTTAAGTACTGTTAGCGTTAATATGTTATTGGAAAAGAATAGTTATTAAGCAAGTTAGATTATTACCTAAATTATTTCTGAAGTCATTACTCAGTGAATATATATATGAAACCTGATGAATAAGCTGAGTAATATAAGAAATTACCTGAGAAACATGAGTAGGAATCTGCGAGCACGCCGGGGCACCATCACTCGGTCTCCCCTTGGCTGCCCAGATCAACCACCGCCCGCGTCGTTGCCGCCGCACCGAAGTCTTGTCCCCCACCTACAACAAATCGCAACGACAGACTCTTATAACCATGAGTCAAACACTGCTTGGGTTATATAACTTGTTATTGTATTTATAAGCTGTTGGCACTTAGATTAGCAGTGCATAGGATTTGTTAATGTTTTTGTACTGCCCATTAACGAATGCAATTCCACCACTTTTCCCAGTCAAATAGGTTAGTCTGTGGAGCACAAATGAATTCTTAGAAATATTCATAACTTGAATGCCATTTTTTCAAGTCAGTAAATATTTCTGGCTATGTAGTTAATTACATCTAGAGTGGAAACAAAGTCTGACCCCATAACCTTACTCAATTTCATTAAGGCCATCGTCCAACAAATCCATATTTGATTTTCTTAGTTTTATATGGGTCCAGTGACATTCCAGCGTCATGTTGATGATGCACATTAGACCCCAACACTAGTTAAACAAGGGAAATAATCAGAGCAGACATGGGATAAATACTTTGGTGGGACCAAAATGCATTAGTTTGTATGCATGTTAATGAGTGAACTATACCTATGATATTAAACAAACATATAAGTTATCAGCTGGTAACATTACCTTACAACATTCTCTTATTATAATAATACTAGTATTACCTTATATATATATGCTAGCAGTAAGCAATATTAGATGTAAAATGTGTTGAAAGTGAATTTTTATATTACTCGTTAGTTAATATTTTAAAACCATTGACGCAGATATAATACGCCTTTCATCGTGATCACGTGGACATCTGAAATCGTCAAAACAGGCAAGTGAAACTTGCCAACACTTCTTTAGGCCATGTTTTTAGGCCAATTCCTTGTACTAGCGTGAAAGAGACTAGATCGTGAAATGATAGCGATCTAGGCGTAACTTTGTGATCTAGCTTGACAACGAAGCTAGATCCGACACCTTGCCATATCCGTTATGCATTGATATCTGTCATGTTTAAATTCCTTAACTGTACGCATTTGAATTGTTAACTGCCATGCATTCCATCGTACATGTCATCCTAGTTAAACTTGCATCGTAGCACACGCTACACTACTTGTACAATCCATGTTTCCGTGTTACCGGCTAGGCACCCGTTATGCGGGCATAACCCTACGCCATCCGTGTTAAAACACTTCCTGGCTCGTGATCCAGAAGCGAGCATTCCGTGTTCGGGGGTAATGCCCTGGCTCGACACACGTGGAGGGGTAGGGATAAACGGTCACTTGAGCGTAAGAGTTGGCCCGTACAGCCTCTCTAGCCAAAGGGAGGAATCTCTGTGCACGACGTTCTTATTATACTTGTACTTGTCCATGTGAATGCATACTTGTTTACCTTGCTTCCATGTTATGTTTACTCCTTTCCATGTCATACTTGCTGCGTTTACTATTTGCAGCACATCTTATATATATGTCATGTCATGCATACTTTAGTACTGCTAGGTTGCTTTTACATTCCTTTTTAGTTTCCTTGCACAAGTCTTTGTAGACTTGCTGACATGTGCCCCTTTCTCTTTTGGGTGTCACATGTTAGATTGTGAGCCAGAGTTGGTCGTCGAGGACGAACAGGTTGCAGGTGTTGAGTTCGAGGACATAGGAGACTAGTCCTGGAGCTCCTTCTCAATGTTGTTGACTTTCTGCTTAGTCGCTGGTAGGTTGTCGGTGCGTAGCACCCCTCTTTTCTTGTTGACGTTTTGTATTATTGTCGGCCATGCTTTAGGCCTTTTGTTCAGTCTTGGTACTTTGTGACTTTTTGTGATATTTGGAATATTTGTTGGATGTCTGGTGGATGTTTCTTCTGCTTTTATTTATCATTATTGTTATTTCGTCGCAATGCAAGGACCTGTCATTTTTATAGTATATGGACGCTTATCAGACTTGCAGCTTCACAGCTCCAAGTCTGAGCGGACCTTCTCACGGCTCGCCTTCCATACTTGGGAAGCGGGGCGTGACAGAGATTGACGAGCTTGTCACTTCCTTAGCCCGTGGCGATGAGGCCACTGCTGCTGCTGCTGCTGCTACCACTTCAGCTCCTGGAGTTGGCACCACTTCCGGTGCTCCAGAGCCTTCTGCTTCAGTTGTTCAGACTTCTGATGCTGCTGCTGTCCCTGTTGACGAGCCTGCTCCTGTCTCACCTACTGCTGTTGAGACCCCTGCTGTTGAGCCCGTCGTTTCCACACCTGCCCCGACGATCCCGTCTGTTGAGACGCCTCTCCTCCCTGCAGAGCCTGAGTCCACTCCGTCGACTGGACCCACGGAGACTGCAGATCCAGCCACTTCCTCGTGATCGTCTGTTCCGAGGACTCTCCACTACTCTTTGGATGATATATCTTGTTGAGAGTATTTTGGGTTAGGATGGAGATTGAGGGTTGTTTTGATGTATTTTTGAGTTTTCTGGATGTCGGTGTTGGATATTTTGATGTACTTTGGATGATGTTGATGATGGTATTATATTTTGATGTGGATGATGATGTTGTACTTTTTGATGTTTATATAGATGATATGTCGTACTTGATATGATGTACTTCTTGTATTCGATATCTTTTTGGATGTACTCATGATGTTTCTATCTATATATACATCGATGTTCATGTTGTGATATTTACTTCGTCGTGCACATTAATTCTCATTCAATGTCCATGCTATGTAAAATCATCGCTCGACGATTGAAAAACTTGGTTAAATAGATTATATTTCTATATTTGTATAGAATTGTTTTCCATGCACAAATTTAACCAAGAATATTGAATATTGAAGAGTATGTTTCTTTATTCAAGAAATGAACAAATATTTGGTATTTTTGATGATTTTGATTATCGCTTTTTGATAATGGACAATTTGGCACACCTTGATTTGATTTCATCATTTTTCCCTTGGTGTCAATTAGGTCCACCATCAATGTCTACGACTCCCGATGTTGGATTTTCCATTTCCTAGTTGTTGTCGTTGTATGCCTCCCATTTTTGGGATAATGCCAAAGGGGGAGAGATAATGATAATGAATAGGTCAAATGAAAATTTAACTCAATTTCCAAGAATCTAATTTCATGTGTTAGATTCAGGGGGAGTTAAGATATATATAAGGATTTTCAAAATCCGATATTTCAAAAATCGATTCTCTTTATTTATCTTACTCGTCTGATTGATGCAATTCATATATATTCATTTTGGAATTAACGTGTCATCAATGCAGGGGGAGTAAGTATTTTACATTTGAATCATTATTTTTTATTATTATTTATGTTGGTTTGTCATCATCAAAAGGGGGAGAATGTTGAATATTGGACTCCCCGGATTTGGTTTTGATGATGAGCAAACATAAATAATTCATGATCTAACAATTTGTGAGCGCAGTATTGGAGATCGTCGCCAAATTCACGAGAACATTCAAAGCGACATCTCAACACTTCTCAAAGCTCGTATTCATGCCTAAAGCTTCGTTGAAGCTCTTGCGCCGTTTTGGAAGTTATGAAGAATCAATCGAAGCTCTCGAAGACCGTTTATTAAGGTTTTATTTATAGTCTTTTAGCTTCGATATATAGAATGTTAAGCCTTGAGTATATCTTACGATTCTAACTTCATAACGCTCATATCGTAGCTCTAGGATCTTAGTACAAGTTCATTCTAACTTCCTCGAAGCGTCGCGCTTCGATTCGGACTTGTTTGTACATGTTAGTTGGTACAAGAAGAAGTATTGACCGACTAGATGGTGATCTAGTCGGTCAGCAACTCTTCTTGGACCGACTAGTTTGATTCCTTAATTTCTTGGACTTTACTGTTTACAGTTAGTCGGTCTACGTTGACTCACCGACCGACTAGTTTGTGAACTAGTCGGTCAGTGATGCTTCTTTGACCGACTAGTTGTGACTTACTGTTCATACTAAATTTCTCCTAAGCTACTGTTTATCGTTAGTCGGTCTAAGAACGTTTGGTGACCGACTAGTTGACAATCTAGTCGGTCAACTTTTGTTCTTGGACCGACTAAGTCAATTTGTATTCAGACTATTTCATTTTGCCTCTTAGTCGGTCTACGTTCATTGACTGACCGACTAGTTGTGAAACTAGTCGGTCAGAAAGTTTTCTTGGACCGACTAGATTTCTAGGTCTGAATTTCTCTTTCTTCTCAGTTCCTCACTTAGTCGGTCCATGCTGTTTGACTGACCGACTAGTTGATGAACTAGTCGGTCAGTGATTGTTCTTTGACCGACTAACTGCTCCAGATTTCTATCCGTTGGAGAATGACCTAACTTGTTTTTATGGGACCCTATAAATACGAACCTAGGTCATTTCTCTAGGGTTAAGAGCTTTCATTCAGAGATTCATTGAGATCAAAAGAGATAGCTATTCTCACTCAAATCTAAAGCTCTCTTCCTCACAAGAAACCCATTCTCTCTCATTTCTAGATCTAGAATCCATCTTGAGAGAAGCTTGTTCTTGGTGAGCTCTTCAAGCTATAGCTTGATCCAAGTCTCCAAATCTCTCCTAGGCACCTATTGCTGGTCATTTCCTTGGTGCTAGGACTTGGTGACTTCATCTTCCTCAAATCCTTCATTTCACCTATTTGGTAAGAAAAACTCAAGGTATAGGATTTTGTGGTAAGTTTGCTTATTTCAATATAAACTCTTTTATATTGCTTGTTGATTCTCTCGGTTGTGAGAGAAGGTTGTGATCCCGGGTTGTGGGATTCAATATTGCCATTGCATGTATGATTTGATCTTGTGAAGGTTTTTCACAAGATATTCATAGTGGAAATCTTGGGTTAGGGTTTCTAACCTAAGTATCCGGAGGGGATCCGGGTGGTTGGGACGTAGGATCACCGGGAACAAGTCGGGGAGACTTGGGTGGATCCGAACCCATTAACATCTTTTGTTAGCATTGTTAATTTTGTTGTTGTCATTCAATTTAAGCTTCCGCAAATTGATTTGGTAGTTGTTTGCAATTTAATTTGGAATTATACTCCTTGTTATTTTAAAGTACTATTCACCCCCCCCCTCTAGTACTTGTGCAGTAGCTTGTAGGGCATTACATTTCTGTGGGACAAACGGAGCAAACCATCAGTTACCGTCATGGTGCATCACGAGCACACCAGCCGCCTCTCCAACCCTTTCAACTCGCCCTTCCGGGAGTGATACAGCGGGTGAGAATTCATATCATCTGTCCGCTCCTTAACTCCTATAATTTACCCGTGTTTCCCCCAAACCCCATGTCACCCTCCTTTAAGAGGACTTAGTCATTTTCATGAAACATAACATCTTCCATTTCTTTTCTTTCCACAGTTCATCACATATTTGGGACATGCATCGCCTTGTGCATTCCCTTTCTCATTTCTCATAATATACATGAAACATATAACCATATTCACATCATGATTTTGCATGTGCCAAGAACATAAACCACATATCACCACGTAACAGAAATAATCAAGAACAATGATGGCAAGTTTAACCTCAAAAGGAACTTAAAACAACATTCAAATCTTTTAGCTTGCTGGAAAAACAGAACAGACAGATTAAGAAGCATATTTCTCCATAATTTTGTATCAAACATGCATATACAATACAAATGAAAGTTGTAGATATAGTTGTGCTGGATTCACCTATAAATTTTCATGCAGAAATATGAACTGAGTGATTTATGGTGAATTGTTTGGTAAGACCTGACGAATCTGTTTTTCAGACAGATTTTAAGAGCTGTAAAGATTGCTAATTTAGGACATGTTACAGTTAGAATCTCAAAAATGTGCACTCATGGAAAGTTGTAGAAAACGTTGTTATCTTTCCAACGAGACTAAGATCATCAATTTCTATGGAGTATGCAGGGACTGATCTACGTTTTGCCAAACTGTGTACAGACTGGATGAAATTCCGACATGTTATAAAGATGGAATTATTAATCCTAATTATAGGCCGAATTAGTAAAAGTTCACAACATGAAAATTATAGATAACAGTCCAATCTGTAAGCCATAAAAATTTCAGAGCAAACGTAATTCTATATTGGGAGAACTAAGCAGAACAATCAGCATGTAAATCTGTCCAGAATTGCTCACCGCACAAAACCACTCAAAACTCAGAATTGCTCACCGCGCACAACCATACAAACTCAGGATTACTCACCGCGCACAACCATACAAAACTCAGGATTGCTTACCGTGCACAACCATACAAACTCAAGATTACTCACCGTGCACAACCATACAAACTCAGGATTGCTCACCGCACACAACCATACAAACTCAGGATTAACATAAGAAAAGGTAAAACTACAACAACAACAACCATGAAACTATGCATGCAACTCTAATACTAGTTGGAGATGGAATCCTACCTCAGGGGTGATGAGAGACAAGGGGGTAGCCCAAATCCCTATGGCTCCTCCTTCTTTAAACCTTCTCCTTCTCTAAATCCTTCTTCTCCTCCATAGGCTCCCAGAATGAGCAACAGCACCAAAACGACGACAGGGATGCTACAGGAGTGTGCAGAGTAAGGGTGGCGTAGCCCTATGGGTACTCAGCCCCCCTAATGTCTAACAGAGAACAACGGGAAGGGATGAATTCGGTCTGATCTTTGGGAAGAGAGTGAGTGAATAAAACATTCTCTCTAATTCCTAGAGTAGCCACCTCATCTTCCTAAAATCCTCTAAGCATGCCACCAAGCCTTGGGTTAGGTAAGGATCAAGGAGATATTGACACATCAAAGGGTGAGGTGTCACTTAGGAAAATATTAGGATTTGTCTTTTAGAAAAATAATTATACACACTTAATACACATGCAATACTTACTCATCAAGACATTAGTATTCTACCAATATATTTCATTTAATATAATCATGTCATACAAATTATTTAAAAATAATTTTTTAGCTTGACAAAATTAAATAAAATACATAAGGATTCCCCAAAATTTATACGTATATATATACGTCCAAGAATGTGTATTAATACATGTATATGAATTTTGGGGTCATTACATTGACTCTGATCCTAAACCTTTTAAGTTCTTCAACTCCTGGGTTCAGGATCCGAGGTTTTTCGATGTTTTAAAGAATACTTGGCTTATTGATGTGGATGATTGCCCAATGATTTAGCTTGTCACTAAGCTTAAAAGTGCTAAAATGGAGCTCAAAAAATTGGGGAAGGCCATCAGGGAAGCTAATGATATTTCTAAATGTCGTGCTGAGCTTGAGGCTATTCAGGTTAACCCGGAACTTAGCACTTGTTTTGATATGAAAAAAAGAGCGTGCTCTTTCTCTTCAATTGGCGGATGCTCTTGACATTGAGGAGGCCAATCTTAAACAAAAAAGTATGCAAGACTGGCTGACCTTAGGGGACCGTAACACTCGTTTCTTTTACATAGCTATGAAAGCCAGACAAAGTCATAATAATCTTGGGCATCTCATTTCTAATGATGGATCTCGTGATGACACGATCAACAAAATTAAAATTGATGGGCCCAAATTTTACGAGAATCTTTATAACCAGGATGACTATTGGAGGGTGTTCCCTTGCATCACTACTAAAAGAGTCCTCACGAATGAGGCTGCTGCTTGGGTTGAAAGGCCTATCCTTGAGGAGGAAGTTAAAAATGCGGTATTTCAAATTGGTGCTGACAAGGCTCCTGGGCCTGATGGGTTTAATGGGTTCTTTTATCAAAACTCTTGGGGGATTGTAGGAAGAGGTGTTACTATTGCTGTCTTATCATTTTTCAGATCTGGTAGGATCCTTCGGCAAGTTAACCATACGTTCTTATCTCTCATTCTCAAAGGTTCTATGCTACCAGTCTTGGCGACTATAAACCTATATCCTGATGTAATGTCCTATATAAAATTATCAGCAAAGTCCTATACAACAGGTTGAAAGTGGCTATTATTGAGCTAATCTCTCCTAATCAAGCTGCTTTCCTTCAAGATCATTTATTGGCTGATTGTGCTCTCCTCGCTCATGAACATATTCGGGACTTCAATAATCCCATGGGAGGCCGTGCCTGTTTAAAATTGGATCTTCGCAAAGCTTTTGATAGTGTGAATAGAGAATTCATTTACTTCATGCTTCATCGTATGGGGTTTAAGCACATGTTTATTAGTTGGATTTGCGAGTGTATATCCACTCCTTCCTTCTCCGTTATGGTTAACGGTTCCCCTTTTGGTATGTTCCAATCTAATAGGGGGCTTAGGCAGGGTGACCCGTTATCTCCTTACCTCTTTGTGGTTGTTATGGAAGCCCTTTCCCTTCTCATGGCCAGGGCCAATGCTACTTGAAACATAATGCCCATGAAAAGGGTTGGGGCGGTCACTCACCTTCTCTTTGCTGATGATTTGTTGGTCTTCTGCCGCGCTAACCCCAAATCCTTTGAAGGGCTGAAAGATCTTCTTGTTACTTTTAAGAACCTTACTGGCTTGGATGTTAATTGGGGTAAGAGTGCGGGCATATTTAGCAAAGGTACTAAATATCCTGATATTTTGGCTGATATTCTGGGAATTCGTTGAGTGCAATCCCTCTCTACTTATTTGGGCCTTCCTCTTTCGGCTAAGTATCCTAAAGCCTCAATGTACACTCGTCTGATTGATAGATGCAGGAGCAGATTACAGGGATGGTCGTGTTCCCTATTATCTATAGCTGTGCGCATTGAGCTTGTTAAATCTATTATCTTCGGTATGGTTGCCTTCTGGATGCAGGCCTTTCGTATTCCCAAGTATGTTTTGTGCACTCTCAACTCCATCTGCATGAAGTTTATCTGGGGGAAGTCCTATGCGTGGGCTTGGGATGACCTGTGTGCTCCCAAAAAGGAGGGGGTGTGGGGCTTCGTCGGTTTTCTGAATTAAACAATGCTTATGGGGTTAAGTTGTCTTGGCGCATGCTCAGTCATGATGGCATTTGGGTTACTTATATGAGACATCGGTATCTGAGCAATAATGGCGGATTCTTCTTAGCTAATGCCAATCCTATGCAATCTGGGACTTGGAAGTTTATGCTTCAATGTCGTGACACCAAGAAACTTACTAAGCGTATTGTCAGAAATAGGGCCTCTACTCTATTTTGGTATGATAATTGGCTCCCTTGTGGGCCGCTTTGTGACTCCTATGATGTGCCGGTGGGGGAGGAAAGGAAAATGGTTGGCGATTACTGGACTGCGGAGGGATGGGTGAACATCCCTTTACTTCTGCCTATTAAGTCTGCTTTTGATACTATTTCTCTTATCTCTGGAGAGGACTCGTGGGAATGTCTCTCTAAATCCACTTCTATGCATGAGGCTTGGTCTGGTTCTCGTGCTATTCGGGCCATATTTCCTTATTATAAAGTGGTCTGGTTCCAGGGGCATATACCTAAAATGGCTATTACTCTATTACGTGCCTTCCACAAGAAACTGCTTACTCGGGACAAGCTCGTTCACTGGGGAGTTCCTACATCCCCCTTTTGTGTCCTTTGCTCTGATAATGCTTGTGAAAGTGTGGACCATTTATTCTTTGAATGTAGGTTTTCTAACTACCTGCTTTGCAGGAGCATACTCAAACTAGGAATCACTACGGCTGCCCCTACTACTCTTGTAGTGGTGGGGACTTATTGATCTCTAGCTTTCATGGGAAGGAGTGTTTGGGCAAGTTGGCCAAGACTGTTCTTGCTGTTATGACATGGCACTTATGGAGAGAAAGGAACATGAGGATTTTCGAAGGTGTTAGTCAGATTCAGACTATCCTTTTTGAAGACATAGATGCTGATGTTCGCATTGCCTTGAGACACACCGAGTGGGATCATGAGGTTGAGAGTGCCCCCCTTTCAAATTGGGGGTTTGATGTATAGTGTTGTTTTTAGGGCTCTTGGAGTATAAGATGGTGTCAAGTATTGACAGGGATCGGTGCATGTGCCCTTCCCCTGTAGTACTAACATCAGCCGTCTAGTTCCCTGACCCCTTTACTTTGTTCCCAGTATCAATAAAGATAAAGCATATTCTCCAAATATATATATATACACACACACACACACACATACGTGTAAGCATTGATCTTTGTATATACGAAGAAAATGAGTAGTACAAAACTTCACCACTAGTAATTACCTATAGGAAAAAAGGAGAGGGGGGAGAGGGCACAAGCGTCGTCACCCACTACATCCTAGTTCCCTATTAGTTATTACCAGAGAGACTAAAAGGAATATACAAGATAATACATAACATGTCACGGAACAAGAAATCCCCAATTTGTAAAAGGGGCATTTGCTGAAATCTGATCCCACTCAATGTCACGGAGAGTAATGAGAACATCAGATGCAATATCCTCAAATAGACTTATTTTATCCTTTAGTTTCCCTTCAAAAATTCTCATGTTGCGCTCCTTCCAGATATGCCAGACCATGGATGCGAGAGCCATTTTGGCAAGGGTACCCACACGGTCTTTCTTATTGTATAAAGCAAGAATCAAATCCCCCACCACTTCAAGAGACAAAGGAGAAGCAGTAGTAATGCCCAATTTTAGCAAGCTCCCGCAAAGAATATAACGTGTATAGGGACAAACAAAGAATAAATGTTCCATACTCTCAACCGCACCATCATCACATAGAATGCAAGCTTTATTAGATGTAACACCCCATTTATTAAGTATATCCCTAGTGAGCAATTTGCCATGGAAAGCCCGAAGAAGGGTAATAGCCATTTTGGGCACAAACTATATATATATATATATATATATATATATATATATATATATATATATATATATATATATATATATATATATATATATATATATATAGAGCAAAAAATGTACCTAAGAACGTGCGCAGGTAGAATTACCTGCGCACGCCCCCTCTGTTCGGTGTATGTAAATATTTTTTTTTTGAATTTTTTTTTGCAGTAGCTATATATACTTGTTATGAAGCTCCTCACAAAATTTCAGGTCAATCCGACACCGTTTGAGCCTCCGTTCATCGATTTCAAAAACGTTGCGCAAAACTGTCCAAATTCTGGACAGTTTTGCGCAACGTTTTTGAAATCGATGAACGGAGGCTCAAACGGTGTCGGATTGACCTGAAATTTTGTGGGGAGCTTCATAACAAGTATATCTAGCTACTGCAAAAAAAATTTTCAAAAAAAAATATTTAGAAACCCCGAACAGAGGGGGCGTGCGCAGGTAATTCTACCTGCGCACGTTCTCAGGCACATTTGCCCCATATATATATATATATATATATATATATATATATATATATATATATATATATATATATATATATATCTATATCTATATTACATTTGACAGAGTTTTTTGAATCCTAGGGCTGACTAGGACAAGCTGACTAGGACAAATGAGGGGGATAAAAAGTGGCTGAGATTTAATCTTGGATGATGAACGGTTGGGATTAAAAATTAAGATGAATGGTTTGTATTTTTGAGTTTGTGTGGGGCCCATTTCTTTTCGTAACTTGCCATTTGACTTGGGAAAGCAAGTCTGCTTTTGGGGGAGAGCAAGAGGCTTTTTTGGGGATAGCAACAACCATTTGATTCTAAGATCTTTTCCAAGACAGCAACAGACATTTAATTGCAGGAGAGAGAGGAAGAGAGATAAAATTTTGACTATCAATTTTTGTGTGAAACTAAATTCTCTGAAAAACTAAATTTTGGGATGAACTAAAATTTTTTGAACTCGAAAATTTCGCTGGGAGAACCCTACAATTTTGGAGATGAACTAAATTTGGATGGTACTAAATTTGTTGAGGAACTAAGATTTTTGTTATTAACTTAATTCCTTGGGATGAGCAAAATTCTTGGGGAACTAAGCTTTTGACATGGGAATATCTTAAATGAATCGTGCCCTACGGGCACGGGTTATGACTAGTATATATATATATATGGATTTAATGTAGTATATATATATATATATATATATATATATATATATATATATATATATATATATGGATTTAATGTAGAAAAGCTGCCACCTGATCCAATGGATCAGGTGGCAAGACACAATAAAGGTGGGAAGTACAAGCCCCCACATGGGCTTGTACCTGTGGGGCCCCACCTTTTTGTGTCTTGCACCTGATCCATTGGATCAGGTGCCACTTGTTCTACATTAATCCAAATTTATTTTTTTTGAAGGGTTAACAACTTTATTCATATAACTCAGCAATTACAATTTTGGATTACAGAATGATCCAAACATAAAACTCTAATGAAAACAATCATAAATTATATAACATCTCAACTCGGCGAGGGAGTCCTAACATTTAGAACTCCTTGGATTTCTTAAACTTTTCCGTCGTGGGAGATCTATATATTTCTTTTTGATAGACTTCAATGATGGTGCAAGGCGGCGCATTTCCTCCTCCCACTCTTGATTCTCCATAGTAGCATCCCCATCAAACTCCTCCATCCACTCATCCTCATAGTTTTCATCAGCCTCATCTTCATTACCAACATTGTCTGGATCATCAATACGGACATTATCTGTAATGTGCAAAGAAGATGGACCACCAGACTCCAAAATACAAGGAACAACATCAGAAACAACTGCTGCAGTGTACTCAACATCAACTGGGTTCTTTGTAGCTGAGGGACCTCCACATGTAGCTGAAGCATCTCCAATAGCTTCAGAAACAAACTTATCATCCACAATTGAAGATGATTTAGTTTTCTCCACCCAAACTTTCTTGAAGGGACACTGGCCAGAAGAATGTCCAAAACACTCACACGTCGAACAACTTGGGGGCAGGTTTTCGTACTCCATTCTAATGATCGTATTTCCCTCCTCCTCCACCGTAATCTCAATGGTGCTAGGTAAATTTGTCTTCGCCTCAACTTCCACAAAACATCTAGCATATGAGTACCGTTCTCCAGAAGCCGTTGCCTTATCCACAAATAAAGGCTTGCCTACCGAGCTAGCAATAATACTAATGCATTCTGTAGACCAAAACTTCAACGGTAGGTCAGGAAATCTCACCCATACTGGAATTGAGGACAGAAGATCTCTATCCATTGTAAGTTCTGGAGTCCAACGTCGCAGTACAATCACCCTTTTATCAAACGTCCAAGGCCCTCCTTGGAGAACCCTGCTGCAATCTTCTTCTAACTCAAATTCGAAGAAGAAAAAACCATTATCCCTGGAGTGAACCTGAAGCTTTCCTTTAGGCTGCCACAACCGATGTACACATGCTCGGAGGTGTGAGTAAAATGGTTTGTCCCCCACAACATAACCAGCCAAAGTACGACTCCATTTTGCAATATTAGCATATACCGCTTCTTTAGGGATCCAAGGGACAGCCTTACCAGCTGGGATCTCTCGGGGAGGAATGTATTCGCATTTGCTATTTTGCTCAACTGAACGTCCAACAGAAAAGAGTGAACTCCATGCTTCACGCCCCGATTTTGCAACCCTCAAATGAGCAGATGGTTTGCCAAAAGCTTTATCATTCCGATCAACATCAGGAGGTACTGGCAAAGGTGTAGCAGTTGAAATCCGTTGATGACAATACGACGAACACCGATGATATGGGTTGCCTGCATTGATACATGAACGATCAGCTCTCCCCATAGCATGTCAGAGGGGGGGAAATCCCGAAGCAAGGTCTAGAGGCGCATGGCCCCGAGAAACCGCCTGACCCCTAGAAGCCGCCTGACCCCTAGACGCCATGAAGGGACTTCCCAGAGCTAGCAGCCGAACTAGCACGGAGCAGTCTGGTTCTACAGTCCCCGACCACGTCGCAGGAGCAGAACCAATCGCACGCCAGAGCAAGCCCTTGCCGCCGAAGGAGAACTGATCGCAATAGATCTGAACAACCGCCAGAGTAGCACCGGGAACAGATCTGGAAACAGAGCCTCCGGACGGATCTGGAACTTGGCGGATCTGCCCTGCGACCGGAGCTCGCTGTACTGTGAACGCCGACCGGATCTGAGTTAAATCGGGGCCGCAGCTGGCGCCCGAACGGATCCGACAGGACTGGAACCCGGCGACGTGAAATACGATCCGACAGAGAGACTTGAACAAGCACCGGATCTGACAGAGAGAAGCACCGGATCCGAAGAGACTTGAACAAGCATCGGATCTCGAAGCTGGACGAAGTGCCGGAACCTAGGCGCCGGAGACTGGCCTGATGCCGGCGTAGCCACCCAAGCGCTTATCCCCTAGGGCCGGCTGCCTAAAACCCTCGATCGCCTAACATCATTTGCCTAAAACCCAAGCGCTTATCCCCTATGAATATATATATATATGTGTGTGTGTGTGTATGTGTGTGTGTGTGTGATCAATATATGAATATATATATATATATTCATATATTCATATATATATATATATATGAATATGGGCCCGAGTTGTCAGCGCAGGAAACTTTTCCTACGCTGACATCATTTGGGGGGTCAAAAAATATTTTTTTCAACCATTTTTTGTAGTGTGTTCTCCAACTTGTTAACTAGCTCCCCACCAATTTTCAAGCCGATCCAACACCGTTTGAGCCTCCGTTCATCGATTTAAAAAAACCGCTCCAGAATTCCGAACTGTCAGCGCAACATTTTTGAAATCGATGAACTGAGGCTCAAACGGTGTTGGGTCGGCTTGAAAATTGGTGGGAAGCTAGATAACAAGTTGGAGAACACATTGAAAGAAAAAGTTTTGAAAAAAAATATTTTTTGACCCCCCAAATGGCTGTCAGCACAGGAAAAATTTCCTGCGCTGACAGCTCAGGCCTATATTCCTCATATATATATATATATATATATAATAAGAAATGGCCTCCGATCCTGGCGGAGTGGCGATCAAAGTTTCAAATGGCGGCGATGGCAATAGGGTTTCGGAGGGGCTCTCTAATCCGGCAGCTGGAGATCTCCGGCCTCCTTCTGGGGATTCCAAGACGGCGCGAGGCGGAGTGGCGACCATACGGTCAGATGGCGGCGATGGATCTGGCGTATCGGAGGGTCTCTCCATTCCGGCAGCTGGAGACCTCAGGACTTCCGATCCTGGGGACTACAAGACGTCGCGAGGAGGTGCTCCTAATGCTACTGGAGGGTGGACGGTTGTGGATCGCCGTAGTCGACGAGGGCAAGGCGATCGGAGGTTGGGTGGCATCGGGACCAATCCAAGGTACGGTGCCTTTGAACTTGAAAAGAAAGCTCGATTGGATGCGGATAAGCCCTCGCGTGGTATTCCCAAGGGTGGGCTGAAGGTGTTCGATAAAAGGCCTAAGAGGCCGTTGGATATGAAGATCACTAGCTCTGGACCATCGCACTCTTGGGCTGAGGTATGTTCTAACATCAGGAAATATGATCTCGATGTGGGGATGAATTTTGTGCCCCCCCCCCCCCCCCCCCCGTGACTCAGGAGGATGGCAGTCTGATTGCTTTTGTGCCGAAGTCAGCGTTGGCTAGGGGAGCTGAGCAATGGAAGTCTACTCTCGTGGGATATGTCTTGGGGGATGTTCTGTTCTATGGTCAAATTTGTGCTTGGGTAGAGAGGCTATGGAAGATAAAGAAGGGGTTGAGAATATACAGCCGAGACAATGGATATTTCTGCTTCAAATTCGAAGATGAGGGGGATTGCGATAGAATCCTACATGGGGGCCCCTGGATGTATGACGGTAGGCTGGTAGTGTTACAGCGATGGAGACCAGGGCTTAAATTGGAGCGGGATATTCTCTCTTCAGTCCCAGTTTGGATCTAGCTTCACGGGGTTCCCCTAGAGATGTGGACTCTAGAAATTCTAAATTGCATTGCTTCTTTGGTAGGATCTCCTATTTGTTTGGACAAGCTAACGGCTAAGAAAGAACGCCTCTCTTACCCGAGGTGTCTTGTGGAGATCCATGCTAAACAGTCTATACCGAAATCAGTATTGGTGGCAACTGAGGATAGGCCAACATTGTCAGTGGAGGTCAAAGTTGAGGGAGAACCACCCAGGTGTTCGAAATGTGTCTGTTTCGGTCATTCGGTTGTGCAATGTCCAAGAGTGGCAGAGCCCCCTTCAATCCAATCAGCTGATCCTGCTGATAAGCTGAGGGATGGCGAAGTTCTAGGAAGGGAGGTCACGGCTTTGACCACAGGAGCGGGTGATGATGCGGCAAATGTCCCACTCCAGCATGAAATGGTGGGAGGAGTTACTTCGTCTTCTGGCAATGAGCTCTCTTCGTCTTATGTCCATGTGCCTGAGGAACTGCTCCAATTGCATAGAGGGGGACCCAGGCATCAACCGGGGGTGCAACAGGCCAGTTCTTGGCAAATCTTCCATTGATCCCGGTGAGACTCAAGGCTCAGGAGGGAAGCATGATCGGGTATCTGGAGCTGGTCGGAGTCCGGTGTCTGAAGGCACTATTCCTCTACCTGACGCTGAAGTGATGAACGAGGCGGGATCCACTGCTTCCAAGTCGGAGCAGCTTGCAGCGGCAAGCTTTTTGAATAGCACAGCCAGCTCTTCTCGTTTGAAGCCACCAGGGCCCACCCCACAGCCTCGTATAATTTCTTCCCTCCTCGCTGATACATGCCCACCTGTAGAAGATCAGCTCCCTGATGACATTGCAATTGATAACCCGGAGTGGGACTTGGAAGTGGCTGAGCTTGTCCAACATGCTGGGGAGCAATTTAATGCAAGAAAGAAGCAAGTTTGTACTCCCATGGCATCCTCCAGGAAGAGCACAAGACTCCAGGAGAATGGCCATGGACGAAAACCAACCTGTTGATCAATGAGTGTTTTTTTCTGGAACACGAGGGGATTGAATAATTCAGTTAGGAGAAGGGACCTACGGGACAGATTGAGGAGGCTGAAACCAACAGCATTGATTTTGGTTGAGACTAAACTCAAGGCCCATTCCGAGAGAAGTACACAGGTGTTCCCCAAGAACTGGGCACTATTTCACAACTTCAATTCATCATCAGGGGGCAGAATAATTATGGGGTTTGATCCCAATACTTGGAGTGTCGGGCTTCTATCTTCCTCGGCCCAGCACATTTCTATTTCTTGCAATAATGTTGGGGGTTATTCATGTGTTATTACTGGAGTATATGGCCGTAACTCTATGGAGGATAGAAAGGATCTGTGGAATGATCTGGTTGCTGATTCCAGGCTCATTAATAACGACCCTTGGCTGGTGGGGGAGACTTCAATAGCATCTTGTATTCCAGGGACAAGGTAGGGGGGATGATGCTAGATGAGAATATGGTCCGGGATTATTATGAATGTATATCCAGATGTGGGCTCCATGAACTGAAGAGTAAAGGAAATAGGCTGAGCTGGTGTAACAACAGGATTGGGGCTGGTCGTATTGCAGCTCAACTTGATCGTGCCTTTGGTAATGCTGGGTGGTTTAACTCTCTTCCTGCATCATACGTAGAATATCTGGAGGCGGGCACCAGCGACCACTCTCCATTGTTGGTTTATCTACATATTCAGGTCCCTTCTAAACCTAAGCCCTTCAAAACTTTTAATTATTGGTCCTCTTGCCCGGGGGTATAAGGATGTTATTTCATCGCACTGGGATTTTGTTGTTGACGGTACTCCTATGTACCGGCTGGTGCATAAACTAAGTAGGCTGAAGCCTTTACTTAGATCTTGGGCTAGTAATTACAGAGCTGACCTGGTTGTGGAGAAGTGCATGGTAGAATTGAATGAGATCAGACTGAACCCACTCATCCACGATGACATTGAGCTACAAAGAAATGAATCCATGCTTATCTTAGAGCTGACTCACGCTTTGAAGATGGAAGAGGACATGTTCAAGCAGAAAAGTCGCCAGGACTGGCTATCACTTGGGGATAGGAATACTAAGTTTTTTTATAACTACATGAAAGCAAGGGCCAGCAGGAACAACTTGAGCCATCTTGTTGATCAAGACGGTTTGCAAAACTCCACCTATGATGTCCTTAAGGAAGAAGCGCCTTTGTTCTATGAGAGATTGTACAATCAGAGCAATTATTCTAGTTCCTTTAAAAAGCTTGTCCCCAAACGTATATTAACTGAGAAGTCCTCTTCCTGGCTCTGCAGAAGGGTGACAAGTGAGGAAATCAAAGATGCAGTGTTCCAAATTGGGGCGGACAAAGCGCCAGGACCAGATGGGTATAATGCATACTTCTTCCAGCATAACTGGGAGCTTATTGGGGAGGAAGTATCTACTACCATTAAATCATTCTTCAGCTCTGGTTCTCTACTGAAGCAAGTTAATCACACTTTCCTCATGCTGGTGCCGAAGAATTCCAATGCATCTGGGCTAGTGGACTACAGGCCTATTTCATGCTGTAACGTCCTTTACAAATTCATCAGTAAAATCATTTGCAATAGGCTCAAGGCGGTGGTCCATGATCTTATTTCCCCGAATCAGTCGGCGTTTCTGAAAGGGAGGCTCCTATCGGATTGTACTCTTATTGCCCATGAACAGATCAGAGACTTTAGCAACCCTATGGGGGGAGGGCTTGCCTGAAGCTGGACCTAAGGAAGGCATTCGATAGCGTCAATCGGGAATTTATCTTCTTCTTCATGAAACAACTACAATTCCCCGACAGATTTATCTCTTGGATTAGAGAATGCATCACGACGCCCACTTTTTCTGTTATGGTAAACGGATCCCCTTATGGTTTTTTTGGAAGTAATAGAGGTCTGCGACAAGGTGACCCCCTCTCCCCCTACCTATTTGTTATTGTTATGGAAACTTTCTCCATACTCATGGATAGAGCCATTAACTTGCGTGATATCATGCCTATGAGGCGAAATGGATCCATCTCTCACCTATTGTTTGCAGATGATTTATTGGTTTTCTGCAGAGCTACCAATCTTCTATTGTGGGCATTAAAAATTTGCTAGCAGAGTTTTCCTCGTTTACGGGCCTTGATGTAAACTGGGACAAAAGTGCAGGAATGTTCAGCAAGGGAACCAAGATCAAAGAAGTGCTTGCCGATTACCTTGGCATTAAAATTACATCTTCTTTCTCCGCTTATCTTGGCTTTCCACTCTCAGTGAAATATCCCACGGCAATTAATTACAGGAAATTGATTGATAAATGTAAGAGATGGATGGGGGGCTGGTCTTCGTCGCTCCTCTCAATTGCGGGTCATATTGAGCTGGTAAGATCCGTAATATACGGTATGGTATCTTTCTGGATGCAAGTTTATCATATTCCGATCGGAGTCTTGAAAAATATCACTGCAGCGTGTCGGAAATTCATTCTAGGGAACTCTCGGTCTTGGGCTTGGAATGATCTATGCAAACCTAAGTCAGAAGGAGGGGTGGGTCTCAGGCTATTAGAGGATCTAAATGAGGCTTCAGGCGTGAGTCTTGCTTGGCGTTTTCTCAGCTCACATGGCCTCTGGGCGAATCATCTCAGGAGCACTTATGGACCGGCTGTTGGTCTCTATGCGGCATGTGGCTCGGTAACAAATTCAGGCACCTAGAAGCGTCTCTTGAAGAGCAGGCAAGTGTCTAATAATCTCATCGCGCGTACAGTAAGGGACGGGAGGACTACATATTTTTGGCATGACCCATGGCTCGACGGCGTCGTGCCCAAGCTTCTTTGCGAAATGCCTGCAGATGAGAATCATCAAATGGTGTCGGACTATTGGATTAATGATAGATGGAGTACTGACCCGAAGCTTGACCCGATCAGACAAAAACTCAGGTGAATCACGCTGAAGCCAGGCGAGGACGGCTGGAAATGGGCACGAGGGGATTGTTACTCTTTCAGACGTGCATGGGATGGTGTGCGAAGAAGAAATCCAGATTTCCCTCTTTACAAACTGATCTGGTACCCCAATTTCATCCCTAAAATGTCTCTCACGCTGCTCAGAGCGATGCGGGATAATTTACTTACTAGGGAAAAAATCAGTAGATGGGCTCTGCATCTTCCGTCTAACTGCGTTTTATGTGAGGACAATGCAGTGGAGAATATAGATCACTTATTCTTTGAATGCAGCTACTCTGGTTACATCTTCCTTCGATCTATGCTAAAGTTGAAAGCTTCAATTAGCGAGCCCACTACTTTGGCCGCAGCTGGTGATTACTATCTTGAGAATTGGGGTGGTAAGGATGCGTTGAGCCTACTATCCCGTACTACTCTAGCCTCAATGGTTTGGCACATCTTGCGAGAAAGGAATAGGAGGATATTCGAGGATGATCGGAGATGCAGGACTGTTTTGTTTGAGGAGATGGCAGCTGATATTAGAGTGGCCCTGTACGACCAAGAACCCACTTCTGCAAAAGAAAAAGAGGTCTACTCTAATTGGGGTTTTAGCGATGGGGGTTGATTCTTTGGGTAGAGATTATTTTGGGTTCTATTGTACGGATGTGTTTTCCTGTGTATTGGGGTGATTCCACTTGTAGGGGGTGATGACGCTTGTGTCCTATCCCCCCTCTTGCGGATTCTTTCCAATACTTGCTGATGTACCATGTGTATCATTATATTCAATAAAATACAACTAACCTTTCTATATATATATATATATATATATATATATATATATATATATATATATATATATATATATTTATGGGTTTCATATGCTTAAGAATGGATTCTTCAATATCAATAGCATCAGCCAGCTGATTTATTAAGATATGCTCCTTCCTCTAGAGATCAACATAGAAGCCCAGATTAGGATTATCCTGGACAGCAGCAAGTTCAGTACGATATTTGGACACATCATTTGCATCTCTAAAAGCCGCTCCAAAACGCTTAAGATCAATTTTCATATTCTTAAGTTTGGCGACCAAGCATATCATCAGACACCTCGTAGCATTAATGCACCAATGCTCCTTCAACACATTAAGATACTCAGGACTAAGGTGCCAGGCATTGAAGAATTTGAAAGGTTTAGGATCAGTGTCCCCCATCATATGAAGATGTATAATAAGGGCGGAATGGTCGCTAGTATCACTAGCAATGTATTCTCAGTAAGAAGACGTGAGATTATCCCTCCATTCAATATTGCAGAAAGAGCGATCAAGGGTGGCAGTAATATGTCGGAGCCCAATACTTTGGTTGGTCCAACTAAGAGGATTGCCAACAGTTTTTAATTCCATAAGAGCACTAGCATTAATGCATTCATTAAACTCATCAACCATACGCCTATCAATCGGCCTACCACCCCCTTTATCCATCGCATATCTAACACAATTAAAGTCACTCCCAATAATCCAGGGAGAGTGTTTATACTTGTTAGAGCTGGCCACAATCGAATCCCAAAGGGCTATACGATCTTGGGAGGAGTTGGATGCGTAGACAATGGTAGTCACCATATTAAAACCCATGGCATTAGTGCATCTCATAGTGATGTGCTGAGCAGTCATATCCTCAACCACACACTTCCATGTATCAGGATCATACATAATCACAATGCGACCATTGCGATGAGCGCTACGGTTGTCGATTGATAACCACTTCTATGGGAAGCACTTGAGAATTCTATGAGCATTATTCAACACAACTTTAGTTTCGAGCAAACCGACAAGGGAGGGCACGTGCTTACGGAAAAAAATTTTAAGCTCTCTCCATCTAGCAACGTTATTTAGCCCCCGTGTATTCCAAATGAATAAGGTCATTGATTGGACTTGGGGGGGGGAATGCTCAACATCCCCATTAAGCCTAGCACTCTTATGAATGCCCTTTAGCTTACCCACACCTTTGTGTTGATTCTGTTTTTTTTTTGCCCTTTCCTATTCTATTTCATCTCCTCATGTTCCATATGCCAAGCATCATTGATAATAGTCATCTCATCTGGCTCATTTTCATGCTCATGCGTATCGCCTGATTTATCAAGCAATGAGGCCCCTAGACGCGTATCACCTTCCTTATTCAACACATCAAACGGATTAATATCCCTCCAACGTTGAGGAGTTGTCTTGCTAGTTGTCTTGCTATTGTTGTCGGGTATATTTTTTATCGCTTGGACACCGGAGATAGATGATTGGTTGGTATGGGTTACGCTCAATTCAGGGGGTAGCATCCCCGAGATGTGCCCCATACCCTCCCCCAAGCTATAGCCCGACCCTCCCCCAATGTTATTACTTGTGATTACATGTTTCTTCTTGTTACATGGGTCGCCTTCAGCCCCCAACTCGCTAGTCACAGCATCCTTCCTAGAATCGGTCTCCACATATAACACTGGCCTCCCTTTTCGTTCATTTCCATAGATAGCATTCTCCCCTGCTTGCTTCTGTTGCCTCTTCGGACTTTGTCTCTCTGTGATCTTCTTAGTGTCCTTCATATTACATCTCCGGATATCACTAGACGCAGCCAGTACATTAACATTCATCTCAGCTGCTCTTTCAACAACAGCTGTAACATCTCCAGCTGCTTCGACATCAGCATCATTACATACACCCACACTACAAATTCGCACATTACAATTCCCATCACCCTTAGCCCCTAACTTGCTCGCTGATGCCATCTCCATAGAGTTACATCCCTTTCCAGTGGGTGCAGCCACCCCCATCTCATCCAGCTGAACATAATCAACATTTGCAGTGGACGCAGCCACCCCCCTCGACATTCACTCCCATTTGGACATTTTTTACATTCCCAGTGGACGTAGCCACCTCTCTCTCAACATCGTTTCCATTTCTAGTGTCATTACAATGGTTCACGTTCATATCACTCTCAACAATCTTAGCAACGGTTTGAACAACACCCTCACCCAGCCATTCCTTCCCCTTCACCAAGACCTCCCCCTCCTTAGAACTTGCAACTGCCAAAGGACATTGTGAGGAAAGATGCCCGAAGCAGACGCAAACAGAGCATCGGGGCAGTTCACATTCATATTTGACCCCAAGCTGATCATCGATCTATCCCCCAGTTGAACTAAGCTGGAATGCGGCAACGTCGAGTCAGCTTTCACTTCGACCAAGCACTGAGCATAAGATAGGCGCTCCATCCTTGTCGTAGCACGATCCAAGCAAATGGGCTCACCAATGACACTGGCGATCGAGTTCAAGATGCGCAAAGTCCAGAGGTTAATAGGTAGATTAGGAAACTGCACCCAGATTGGAACGGCTGTAAGAAGATCATGCTCGAACCCCTCGTCGACGCTCCATCGCTACGGCACCACTAGCCTACCGTCGAATAGCCATGGACCACCAAAGAGCACCGCATCTCGATCCTCCTTAGTCTCAAACCTGATTAAGAAGTATCCATTGTCTCTAGAGAAGATGCTAACCTCTTTACCGATCATCCACATCCTGGCAGCCCATGCTTTAATCTGCCCGAAATAAGGAGTGTCCCCAAGCACATAACCAACGAGCATGTTCCCTCATATCACCACTCCTTCGGCGAGCATTTCCTCCGTCAACATCGCGGTGGCAACTCCTTCTTCATCAAGCATCGGTGGAACGAATGACATTTCAAAAGAGTCAGAGAATTTCCTCCTATTAGTACATACCTCCAGCCAAGAGCGCTTGTCTGCATTGATATTAATTTTTATTGGAATCGTCGGACGAGCTGCTCTACGCTCGAGCACCTTACATGCGTCAGGTCTGGGGACCTGCCTATTGCTTGGGCCCCCTCTTCTATCAAACTGCACCTTCTTTCTCCTCCCATTGTCCATCACCCTGCTTTTGTCCATGAAAATCTTACGGGGAACTTCCTTCCAACCGTTCGAATTTGAAGCAGCCATAGCGCCCGAGCCAGATTCCGGTCGAGCAGCATCATTATCATTCTTGTCAGCCATCAGCACAAAGCATATGAACAATTGATCAGAAAACGGAGACAGATTCAAGCACCAAGAGACATCAAAGGTCCACAAGCACTCACCACCGGATCAAGATATACATGTATATCTTGATCCGTCCAAATGTTCAAGCTCGATCCATCCAGTCTTTGATGAATGAGCTTGCTGAATTGCATGGAAATCTCCTCATATCCAACCGCCGCTCAAGGAGAATCACCTCCGATTAACTTGAATTCGTCGCCTCACCAATATAGAACAAGATCCACAGAAAGCAAAGCTCAAAAACTAGATCGAATCTCAAATCCAAAAATCGAACAGGACACGAATCTTACCCCGAATCAAGATCTCAGGTAGAGATCTTGATTTGACTTGAGAGAAGAGTGCAAAGATCCAGATGACGAGCGAAGGAGAGAAGCACCCTCACCGCCGGTGAAGATCCAACGATATGATTCAGATCAAGATACTGTCAAGCTCCGATCCAGCGTTGATCAATCAAGCACCGATCCGCCAAAACTCCAATCGATCCTGCACTGCAAGCCGCTCACTCCACCCAGATAAGCACGGCCGGGCGTTGCAGCGCGCTGCGGCGGCCGCCCCCCGGACTCCTTGCAAAAACCTCTAAGAGCTTCTCACTCTAAAACATAGGAGAGAGAAACAAAAAACTAATACATTTATCCATGTATGTGTGTGGGGGGAAAGGGATCTAGGGTGCACCCTTGGATTAAATCTAAGGAGGCGCCCCCATTTCCATCCATTTACCACAATTTTTTTTGAAATGTTTTTATGGAATTGTTGTTCATATCATGGATGATCAACATACCAAATTTCAGGGTATTCCATTACTCTTTGAGCCTCCATCTGCCTCTTACAACTTCAATGGTCTGAAAACGTACTGAAAAATCCATGAAGTTGTAAGGGAAGATGAGGGCTCAAAAGTATTAGAATCTCTTGAAATTTGGTATGTTGGTCATTTATGAGGTGAACAACAAACCCATGAAAAGAATTTCAAAAAAAATGTGGGAGATTGGGGGGAAAATGGGGGCGACTCCTTAGATTGAATCTAAGGAGGCACCATAGATCCCTTTTACCATATATATATACACACACACACACACTAGAAATTGCCCATGCCCAGAGGGCATGGAGGCAGTCGTCGCCCAGCACAAATGCGAAGAGAAGTGGTCACCAAAATGAAAAAAGCGTGGGTGTGTGTGTGAGGAGGGTCGGGGGCAAAAGGAGGAAACACAGGGACTAAAACGCAAAAAAAAACCCCACACCAAACCCAAGCCCAGAACCCAGAACCCCACCCAACCCCCACGGGGTCCCACCGACGTCCATGTTAGCAACCCAAAATATGACTGGGACAAACCTGCCATCTAGGACAAAATTCAAAAAACGGCATCAATTGTATAATAGATATATTTATATATACACATATGCATACACACACACACACACACACACACACACACACACACACACACACACACACATGGGTAAACGGGATCTAGGGCGCCTCCTTAGATTCAATCTAAGGAGGCGCCCCCATTTTCCTCCATCTCCCACAATTTTTTTTTGGAATTTTTTTCATGGGTTTGTTTTTCACCTCATGGATGATCAACATACCAAATTTCAAGGGATTCCAATACTTTTTGAGCCCTCATCTACCTTTTGCAACTTCAACGGTATAAAAACGTACCTAAAACCCATGAAGTTACAAGGGGTAGATGAGGTCTCAAAAAGTATTGGAATCCCTTGAAATTTGGTCTCTTGATCATCCATGAGGTGAACAACAAAGCCATGAAAAAAATTTCAAAAAAAATTATGGGAGATGTGAGAAAATGAGGGGCGCCTCCTTAGATTGAATCTAAGGAGGCACCCTAGATCCCCTTTTCCCATGTGTGTGTGTGTGTACACACACACACACATGGGAAAAGGGGATCTAGGGTGCCTCCTTAGATTCAATCTAAGGAGGCGCCCCATTTTCCTCCATTTTCCACAATTTTTTTCGAATTGTTTTCATGGAACTGTTGTTCACACATGGATGATCAACATACAAAATTTCAAGGTATTCCAATACTTTTTAAGTCTCCATCTACCACCTACAACTTTAACGGTCTCAAAACGTGCTGAAAAACACATGAAGTTGCAAGGTATAGAAGAGGGCTCAAAAAGTATTAGAATCTCTTGAAATTTGGTATGTTGATCATCCATGAGGCGAACAACAAACCCATAAAAAATTCAAATAAAATATGGGAGATGGTGGGAAATGGGGGTGCCTCCTTAGATTGAATCTAAGGAGGCACCTTAGGATCCATTTACCATGTGTGTGTGTGTGTGTGTGTGTGTGTGTGTGATTAATGGAGAAGTGCTGACAGCGCTGGACATTTTCCAGCGCTGTCAGCGATATGGGGTCCGTAGAGTATTTTTTTAAAAAAATTTACAGTTTTGTGTGACGTTTTTGAAATCGATGAACGGAGTCTCAAACGGTGTTGGATCGACCTGAAAATTTGTGGGGAACTTCCTAACAAGTATATCTACCAACTGCAAAAAAAATTTAAAAAAATCAGTAGCAACCCCAGATCACTGACAGCGCTGGAAAAATTTACAGCGCTGTCAGCACTTCTCCATTAATATATATATATATATATATATATATATATATATATATATATATATATATATATATAGAAAAGTTAGTGTGCATCTTTATTAAAATAATAAAATTGTACAAAGAATACAATTTGAATCAATATGAAGGCTGGTGATGTTAGAGAGGGGAGAGGGCACAAGCGCCGTTAGCCTCCACTAACAGGTCCTCCTTCGCTTCCAATCTGTACAAATCAAGCTACAAGCTACCCTCAACAAGAATTAACACTATCCTGCATCTCTAAAGTCCCACTTCTCCATAGCTCGCATGGCATCAGGAGAGGTGGCATCTTGATCTCTTAGGATTATTCTGATGTCAGCGGCGATGTCATCAAATAGAACAGTCTTAAGCTTTTTAATTCCCTCAAAAATTCTTCTATTCCTCTCCTTCCAAACATGCCAAACAATTGCCATCAGAACAGTCTTTGCCAGCACACTAATAGTATCTTTAGCAGCAAAATGCAGTAGAAGTAGTCTCCAACCTTAGGCAGCTAGGGAATAATGGGGTCTGATACACCCAATTTAAGAATACTCCTTTGAAGAATATAGTTTGTGTATTCGCATTCGAAGTAAATATGGTTTATATTTTCGGTCTCCCTCGCCTCGCACAATACACAATGGGTATCAGAATGTAGCCCCCATTTCTCCATCATATCCCGGGTTAATAACTTCCTTGAAGTGCACGAAGAAGAGCCAGCGCCATTTTTGGCACATTTTTATGGTGCCATATCAATTTTGAGTATGGGAAATTCAGTCTTCTATACCTAACACCCTCACAAGCTTCTGAGTATTTGAAGCTTTCGCTGGGAACCCAAGTCCATGCATCCGACCCAGGGACAGCGATATTTGACTCAACATAGGCCGAATCATGTTGATTTCTGGAGTATCTATCCAGCCACACCCTGTCCAATATTCTACTACCTTCTTGTTACTTGCATCCAACGGAACATCGTACAAATCAATTAGAGGTCCACACGGCAACCAGTTATCGTGCCAAAATAAGGTAGAGGTACCATTCCGAACCTGTCTCTTTATTAGGAGTTTAGAAAATCGACGACAATGCAAGATGAACTTCCAGGTTCCAGAATGCGATGTTTTACCGGTTGCAGCAAAAAATTTTGTTGAATCCCTGTAATTGTTTCGCATGTAAGATGCCCAAAGCCCCTCAGTAGATAGCATCCGCCATGTGAGTCGAATCCCCGCTGCATGGTTGAGGTCAGATAGCAGCCTTAAGCCCACTCCTCCCTCCTCTTTTGGGGTGCATATATCTTTCCAGGCCCATATATGAGAAGAACCCCAAATAAACTTCCTGCATATAGATGTAACAGCTCGTAGAATATATTTGGGAATACGGTAAACCTGCATCCAAAATGTAATCATGCCATAAATGATAGATCTAACCAGCTCTATCCGACCAGATATTGATAACATGGAAGACGTCCATCCTATAAGCCTCTTCTTGCACTTGTCAATCAGCCTATTATACAAAGAAGGCTTTAGATACCTGGTAGAAAGAGGCAAACCAAGGTATGTGGTAATAGAATTACCAAGACTAATCCCCAGCAGACTAGCTAACTCACTTGGATTCTTGGTGCCTTTACTCAATATGGATATGCTTTTATTCCAATTTATATCCAAACCTGTTAAATTAGTAAAATCTTCCAACAAGGATTTTAAGCCATGGAAAGTATGCTTATTAGCCCGACAAAACAAAAGCAAATCATCTGCAAAAAGCAGATGAGATATAGCACCAGACTTTCTCAAGGGGT
This sequence comes from Scilla litardierei, assembly GCA_030789695.1. NCBI lineage: Eukaryota > Viridiplantae > Streptophyta > Magnoliopsida > Asparagales > Asparagaceae > Scilla > Scilla litardierei. The sequence continues at coordinate 313,688,784 of CM061142.1, read as the reverse complement.
GGATTATACGTGCTGCTAGAGATTTCTCAACAAGTAATGAGAATGACTCCATTGTGATAACAAAGAGATACGGGGAGAGAGGGTCACCTTGTCTGATGCCTCTGTTGCCTTCAAAGTAGCCAATAGGCGAGCCATTTACCATTACAGAAAAAGTTGGAGTTGATATGCATTCTTTAATCCAAGATATAAATTTCATGTTAAATCTCAAATGGTGGAGGATATAATAGATGAATTCACGATTGACACTGTCAAAAGCCTTCCTTAAATCAAGCTTAAGACGAGCTCCGGCACCCATAGGGTTACTGAAGTCTCGAATCTGCTCATGTGCTAGCAAAGTGCAATCTGATAGTAATCTCCCTTTTAATAATTCGGATTGGTTGGGGGAGATAAGCTCATGAATAACCATTTTCAGCCTGTTACAAATAATTTTGCTAATCACCTTGTAAAGCACATTGCAACAGGCTATAGGCCTGTAATCACTCAGACTAGAAGCAACTCAATTTTTAGGCACCAACATGAGATTAGTATGATTTAAAGGATGCATAAAAGAGCCTGACCGAAAGAAAGAAAGAGTAGCATCAGTTACAACTTTACCTATCGTGATCCACCCATGCTGGTAGAAATAACCATTGAAACCATCCGGCCCAGGGGATTTATCCACCCTTATTTTGAATACTGCCTCCTTAACCTCCTCCTTAGAGACCCCACGCTCCAACCAGTAGCAGCCTCAGCCGTCAAAATACGCTTGGTGACAAGCTTAGGAAAAACATTCCAGTAGCTTGTTTGATTATAAAGGGCTTTATAAAAAGCAGGAGCACTGCTCCTTAGATCCTCATAGGAATTATTGCGATTACCAGCACAATCCACTAAATGGCCCAAATTGTTTTGGCTTTGCCTAGATTTCATGGCAGTGTAAAAGAACTTGGAATTTTTATCGCCCAGACTAAGCCAATCCTACCTGCTCTTTTGACGCAGCATCTCCTCTTCAAACACAATATATTTAGCGAGATTTGCAGCCAGCTCATGTTCTCGAGATTGCATATTAATATCTGAATTTAAGCTAGGGAGACTCCTAACCTCCTTTAATTTTTCTTTGCAAGCCGCAAATGTCCTGTACACTACTCTGTTTTTTCGCCCAGCCACGGAGCTCATTCTTCAGGTTACGCAATTTGATATAAATATTGTGCATGGCAGACCCTTCAACTTGGTTGCCCCAAGATAATTCCAGAAGACCTTTATAGCCTGACCAATTAATCCACGAATTAAAAAATTTACAGAGGTTTCACGGAGTTTCGCAGATTGAATAAAAAAAGAATGAAGCCTGGGTTCGCGGAGGGTGCGATTTGCAGGCGACGGAAAACCCTAATGTGGGTGCTGGTGGCTCCGACAATGGTGGAGGAGGCTGCAGTCTCTCAGACAGTGGCAAAGGAGGCGAAGGAGGTAACTTCTCGGATCTAGGTGAGGCAGGCGAGCCCTCGGATTCGGAGCGGCGTTAGAGTGAAAAAGGCAAGAAGATCATTGTGGATAGCCTCTCAGGGCAAGAAGGTTCTTTCAGGCAAGAGGGCAATACCTCGTCAAGAGCTCATGGTAAGGGAGATTGGCGCATCGTCACGAGGAGACGGAATTTTCAAGGTTCTGGACCATCGAGAGGTGGAGGACGGGTTCATTCTCGAGGAGCGGTAGGCAGAGGAAACTTCCTAGACAGAGGGCGGTTCAATGAAGGGGTTGCAAATAGATGGGGACGGCCTCAGATGAAGGTTAAAGAATTTAATGGAGGAGTTCAAGCTAATGCGAGCCAGGAGTTCAAGGGGGAGGCAAAAATTCCAGTAAGGCCAAAGTTTTCTGTTTCAATTAACACCTCTGGGACCAAGCCAGTTTGGGCTGATGTCTGTGCTAATTGGAGATCTTATGAGGAGGCGAGGACTATGACCTTCATTCCTCCTCTAATTAAAGATGATGGTATAAAAGTGGGAAGAATCAGAGGATCCTTAGTTGAAAAGGGTGCTGACAATTGGAAAAACACTCTGGTGGGCTATGTATTGGGAGATGAGCCCTATTATGGTCAAATAAGGGCGTGGGTGGATAGATTGTGGAGACTGAAGAAGGGAGTCCACATTTACTGTAGGGACACTGGATTCTTTTACTTCAGATTTGACTGTGCGGATGAATGTGAGAGGATCCTATATGGGGGGCCATGGCTATTTGATGGTCGGTTGAGAGTCTTGCAAAGGTGGAGTCCAACATTGCAATATGATCGGGACATGTTGGCCAATGTACCAGTCTGGGTCCAATTTCATGGGTTGCTGCTTAGTATATGGACTCTAGATATTTATAATATTCTTAACTCGATTGTTGGCATTCCTCTATGCCTGGATCGTGCTACTGCGAAGTTGGAGAGATTAACTTATGTCAGATGTTTGGTGGAGGTTAATGCAAAGGATCCTTTACCAAGGACAGTGGGGCTAGAATTAGATGATGGGACCAGCATTAATATTGACACTAAATTTGAAGGAGAACCACCGAGATGCAGTCATTGTGTATGCTTTGGACATACTGACTCATAATGCCCAGACTTGAAGAAGCTCTCTTCAATCCAAAGCAACAAGATATTGGATGCTGAGAAGACCCGCAATGACCAGGTGGGGGAGGCCCATGTTTCACAGATCATGGCTCTAGAGTTGTTAGTGAAGTTGCTAATCCTATTCCAAATCTGAATATCCCACAAGTGGATTCAAGTCAGGAAGAGGTTGAAATTAATAATAGGGAAATGCAAGATTCAGTATATAAGAATCAGAATGCAAACATCAATTTGGAGATGCAGCCGAATAAAAATGCAACCAACATTGAGATGGCACTGCAACAACATGGGGTTGACCAGGAGGTGGATATAGTCATGGAAAGGCGGGAGAACAGCTCATGTTATGCTGAGGCAGCTGCTACCCAATTCGGGGAGCAATTACCTTTTCAACCTGAGGTGGGGATTATAAGGATTGAGACTGAATCCTACAGGTTAAATCAGAAATACACAGCTAAGGCTAACGCAGGAGCTGTCATAGACCCCCTAGTACTCTGAATATTGTGAATCCTGAATGGGAGCAAGAATTCGAAGATCAGAAAGTTCTGGAGTCAAATGCAGCTGCAGTGTTGAGCAAGAGGTTGGAGGCTAATGTGAACCATGTGGTTTTGGGAGGAGGCATAAGGAAAAGCACGCGACTCAAGGAGGGGGCTTCGGGGAAGCCAAGACATACCGTTAATGAATGAGTCTTTTTGTCTAGAATACGCGGGGTCTTAATAACTCCATAAGAAGAAGAGACCTGTGTGATAGACTGAAGGTAATAAAGCCGTCTGTAGTTTTCCTTCTAGAGACTAAGCTGAAGGAAGGAGTAGGGAAATGGAGATCGTGTTTTCCCAAAAATTGGTGCATGTTTAATAATTTTACGATGCATCTTGGTGGCCGTATTTTGGTGGGTTTTGATGATTCTATTTGGCGAGCGACTCTGCTTACTATCTCTAGCTAGCACATAACTTTGTGTTGCATTAATGAAGGAAGGTTATCTATGGTAATCACGGGGGTGTATGGGTCTAACTTGAGGGTGAGCGTAATCTCCTCTGGAACTTGCTTGAGGCTGATGCGGCTCAGTTTGGTGGTAAGGCATGGCTCCTTGGGGGTGACTTCAACTGTATCTGATATCTAAAGAAGAAGAAAGGGGGTCATCGATGCGATGTCAGGGTCCTTGATGAGTTTAACAATTGCTTAAACAAATGCTCTCTGGTTGATATTAAATGTATTGGGCAGTCTATGAGTTGGTGCAATCGGAGGATTAGAGGTGGTAGGATTGCATCAAGACTTGACAGGATGCTATGTAATTCGTGATGGCTTGATTTGCTTCCTGGTTCCTTTGTGGAGTACCTTGGACCCTCTGACTAGTGATCACTCCCCTATGCTGATCAATATGCATTCCAAGGTACAATCATATCGAAAGCCATTCATATATATATATATATAGGGTAAAGTGTTCCTAGGGTGACTCCTTAGATTGAATCTAAGGAGTCGCCGCCATTTTCTCCCACTCCCACAATTTTTTTGGATTTTATTTTTCATGGGGTTGTTGTTCACATCATGGATGGTCAACCTACCAAAAATCAAGTCATTCTAATACTTTTAGAGCCCCCATTTACCCCGTGCAACTTCATGGGGTTTTCAACACGTTTTTAGATCGTTAAAGTTGCAACGGGTAGATGGTGGTTCTAAAAGTATTGGAATGCCTTGATTTTTGGTATATTGACCATCCATGATATGAACAACAACCACATGAAAAATAAATTCCAAAAAATTGTGGGATATGTGGGAAAATGGGGGCGACTCCTTAGATTTAATCTAAGGAGTCACCCTAGGAACACTTTACCCATATATATATATATATATATATATATATATATATATATATATATATATATATATATATATATATATATATATATAAAGGTTAGCAACTTTATTCATATAACTCATCGATTACAATTTTGGATTACATATGATCCAAACATAAACAACCATAAATAATCTAACATCTCAACTCTGGTAGGTAGTCCTAAAATTTAGAATTCCGTGATACTCTTAAACTTTTCCGTCGAGGGAGATCTATATATTTCTTTTTAATCGACTTCAATGATGGTGCAAAAAGGCGCATTTCCTCCTCCCACTCTTGATTCTCCATAGTAGCATTCCCTTCAAACTCCTCCATCCACTCAGCATCATAGTCTTCATCAGCCTCATCTTCATTACCAACATTATCAGGATCATCTATACGGACATTTTCCAGGGGGCGCACAGAAGATGGACCTCCAAACTCCAAAATACAAGGAACAACTTCAGGAATATCTGCTGCAGTGTACTCAACATTTATTGGGTTCTTGGTAGCTGGGGGGCCTCCACATGTAGCTAGAGGATCTCCACCTGTAGCATTATCTTCAGGAACCAACACATTACCATCCACATTTGAAGATGACTTAGTCTTCTCCACCCAAACTTTCTTGAAAGGGCACTGAGTAGAAGAATGTCCAAAACACTCGCATGTCGAACAACTTGGAGGCAAGTTTTCATACTCCACTCTAATCATCGAATTTCCCTCCTCCTCCACCGCAACCTCAATAGTGTTTGGTAATTTTTTCTTTGCCTCAACTTCCACGAAGCATCTAGCATAAGATTATCGTTCTCCAGAAGCTGTAGCCTTATCTACAAATAAAGGCTTACCTACAGAGCTAGCAATAATACGAATGCATTCTGTAGACCAAAATTTCAATGGTAGGTCAGGAAATCTCACCCATACTGGAATTGAGGACAGTAGATCTCTATCCATTGTTAGTTCAGGAGTCCATCGTCGCAGTACAATAACCCTTTTATCAAACATCCAAGGCCCTCCTTGGAGAACCCTGATGCAATCTTCTTCTAACTCAAATTCGAAAAAGAAAAATCCATTTTCCCTGGAGTGAATCTGAAGCTTTCCTTTAGGGTGCCACAACCGATGTACACAAGCTCGAATATGTGAGTAAAATGGCTTGTCCCCCACAACATAACCAGCCAGAGTACGACTCCATTTTGCAACATTAGCAGCTATCGCTTCCTTAGGGATCCAAGGGACAGCATTGCCAGATGGAATCTCTCGGGGAGGAAAGAATTCGCATTTGCTATTTTGCTCAACTGGACGGCCAACCGAAAAGAGCGAACTCCATGCTTCACGCCCCGATTTAGCCACCCTCAAAGGAGCAGATGGCTTGCCAATTACTTTATCATTCCGATCAACATGATTAGGTATTGTCTTAGTAGTAGCAGAAGCAATCCGTTGATGACAATAAGACGAACACCGATGATAAGGGTTTCCTGCATTGATACATGCAGGATCAGCCCTCCCCAAAGCATGTCAGAGTGGGGGAAACCCCGAAGCCAGGTCTGGAGGCACCTGACCCTGAGCCACCGGACCTCGAGGAGCCATGAAATAGGTCATGCGACCTCCGTCGCCCAATCAGAGAACTGAGCTCCGGAGATGGCCTGAGAACTCGACGCCGAATAAGGCAGGTCTGGGATCTGTGGATCTGCGGACACGCCCGAATCGACGGCATGAGAACGCGAAAACGACGTGAGTCGTCACCTGAGATCGACGACCTGAATCGACGTGAATATATATATATATATGAAACGGGAAATAGGGTGTCACAGGAGAGAATCCTCTCCTGTGTCGGTCAAAAACTCCAAACTCCACAAGTTTTTTGAAAGATCCAATCCATTCATCTCGATCTCCACCCTCTAAACCCCCTATCCACCAATTTTCAGCCCGATCTGAGGTGTTTTGCCCGTTCATCCACCATTCACAAAAGTTCTATTCATGCGAAACCGTTAAATTTGGGTCGGATGGATGAACGGGCAAAACACCTCGGATCGGGCTAAAAATTTGTGGATAGAGGTTTTAGAGAGTGGAGATCGAGATGAATGGATCGGATCTTCCAAAAAACTTGTGGAGTTTGGAGTTTTTGACCAACACAAGAGAGGATTCTCTCTTGTGACACCATATTTCCCGTTTCCTTATATATATATATATACATACATATATACATACATATATACATATATACATACATACATACATACATACATACATACATACATACATACATACATACATACATACATACATATACATATATATATATACACATGGTGTGGATCAAATAACCCCCAAGAAAACCCCCTAGCTAAAAGTTTGTGCCCCCCTATTTTTTCGGAAGATCCAAATAGTTCATCTTGATATCCACCTTATAAACCCCTGACCCACCAATTTTCAGCCCGATCCCATGTGTTTTGCCCGTTCATCAACCCTTCGCAAAAGTTATGTTCATGCGAAACAGTTAAATTTGGGTCGGATAGATGAACGGGCAAAACACATGGGATTGGGCAGAAAATTGGTGGGTCATGATTTTAGAGGGTGGAGATCAAGATGAATGGTTTGGATATTCCAAAAAAAATAAGGGGACATAGACTTTTAGCTAGGTGGTTTTCTTGGGGGTTATTTTTGGGGGTTATTTGATCCCTCTTCATGTGTGTGTGTGTGTGTGTAAAGTAGGGTTTTGAAAAACTCTAAAAGTGGGGTGGGGGTATCGGTGGCCGTGAGCCACGTTGGGGGTGTCCACGCGGCGGGGCACTGCGTGGGGCCGCCCACGGTGGCCGGTGGCGATGCCGTCGGTGGCGCCAGGGGATATAGTATATTATTTTTTCGAAGTTCTTTTTGTCTTCTTATTCCATTGCATGGAGGAACCTTAAAAATAGGGCTTTGATGATATAATTCCTAGTTTGACGATTAAAAATTGTCGTTTTTAATTTAATAAGAGAAAATCGATTTTCTAATCCGATCTTGTGAGATCGATGTATGAATGTATCATAATCATGATAAAAATAAGATTTTTGGAGTAATACCTCTAGATCTGTCCTCCAGATCTAGCGACGGTTGACGAAGCCCACGCGTGGAAGACGAAGCCCACGCGTGATGGATCTACTGCCTCCTCATTGCTTCCGCAACGATCTATGGTAAATTTTAGAGAATCATGCTGATAACATGTTATGAAGCATCAATTTTTGGGGAAGACCACAGTCCTTTATTTATAGTGGAGGGAGAGCCATACATGGATGAGATACAGTTGATGTGATCAGATCTAGTAGATATGGTCTTATCTTATAGATAAGGTAATCTTATCTATTTACAACGGTTTTTAGTATCGAAAAACATGAAAAAGAATTATAAAGCTTTAACTGTTATGAATCATCATCTGGGGGGAGGAACCCCCAGCTCTTTATTTATAGCATATGGAGGAGCATACATCGATAGTATACAAAAGATATGGGCATATCTATAAGATAGCCGCGATCCTAACCAACTCTGGTATTATCCATTCACAGCACTCCCCCTTATCCAGCCATAAGTGTAGACTCTGCTCATGAATACTTCAAGATTCTGAGCGTAGTAGGAGTCTCACATGGGGTGGATACTTCGGGATCCTGAGTTGGTGAGATTTGCCTCGTTAAAACCTTTAGCTATGTAAAACCATGTGGGAGAAACCATAGTTAAGGAAAAAGAGAACAGACGCTCTCTAACTCCCCCTGATTTGTACAAGCGACTCTGCTCATGAACACTTCGGATTCTAAGCATCACAAAAGGGTGGATACTTCAGGATCCAAAGTTGATGTGATTTGTCTCGTTAAAACCTTTGGCTATAGAAAACCCTGTGGAAAAAACCATAGCTAAGGGAAAATAGTACAAATTTCCTCAACTCCCACTGATCTGTAAAAGCCCTTAGGCTTTCAGATCTCTTAGGCTTATCTCATCACTCCTATTTACAACATTCCAAAAATATACACAGATTACAAATATTATCACCATTAAGCAGCTGCTGAATCTAGAAACTCTGGAGAGGTATGCTAAGTTTTGTCGCCTCTAATGTGGTCTTCAGACTATGTGGTCGGCTCCACAATATCAGCTTCTATCCCATTCGTCACTGGGATGTGATGTACCACCAGGCGCCCTCAAATACACCATTGGTGTGGTGAGGATCTCGGAATGATAGGATGATGTTGCTTTCATAATATGCTTTGCAGATCTGCAGTAGATGGCCATCCCATTGTGGGTACCCAGTTTGTGATTTCTCAGTATAGGGATCGGACCTGTAACCTGCATTTGCATAAACATGGAGGATGACACTTTATAATATAAGCCCAAATCTTTCGACCCTTGGAGGAAGTGCAGAAGATGCTTACTCCGGTCTAATGGCCATTTTTAGGTGCCTAACTATCTCTAGCTAATGAGTTTACTGCAACTGCTATATCGGGACGCGTGCAGTTAGCCAGGAGTGCCTGATTACACTTAGATAAGGGACTTTAGGACCAATCATATCCTCCCCATCTTCCAGCGATCGGAATGAGTCTTTTTGTACATCCATAAAGTGTACTACCATAGGTGTACTTTGGATGACAATGGTCCTTGTAATTTCTTCAACGCACTTCTGGGCGTATGTAATAGGATTCTATTAAGATAATAAATCTGTGAGCCATGACTTAATTTATTTTTGCCTAGGTCTTTCATTTCATGTTTAATAGTCAGACTTGAACAGATGTTTCATTTTTCTCTTCAGGAGATCCGATGAGATTTTAGTTGTTTACAATTATGATCTCAAATCCTGTTCTTTGCTTAGATGCAAAGACAACCCTTAGTAGGAATCATTGCTTTGTCAAGTGATTCTCTCGGTTGAACATTATTTATTATCTTATTGTTTTTCTTCAATAGAATAGACGTCTCGAAGTCTATTCAGGCATTTAAGGAAATGTGGAATCTATCTTTACCAAGATATCCACAAAGGTATGCCGTCACTACATCCAATAACAACATATCCAAACTTTTCTTTGCCAAATCGTAAGGTATTCGCATTTGATAACTTAGGGATCTGATGCATCATTTATGAGTTATGCTCATTTTAATTTGTTCATTCCCTAGTTTCAGCGAAAAAAATACTTGAACTATAGGTTGTAAATTATAGAATACGATTTTGTATTTATTTTTCTTATGTGTGTAATACTTATTTTACCCACATGTTTGACACCTTTTGGTGTCAGGCTTCAGGTCCAAACATTTCACGTTTCATAAGTGAGTCCAGCTCATCTTTTATTGCCTCGTTCCACATTTGGCCAATCTTTACGTTTGCATTTTAGCAAGGGAGTATAGAACGATATTTTATAAACATCATCGCTTTTGTGATGTATCTGGAAATATGATACGTGAATACATTGTCGACAATTATGTTCTTTCTATTCAACACCTACCCAGTATATACATCATTTACTTTTAATTTCAGTTTTTCCTGGCATTTCCTTTGCAGTGGATTCCAGGAAAGGGTGAGGGTGTGGACATGAGCTCATTGTCCTGTAGTAGTATTGTCTTAAGGTCTCCAGGTATTTTTCTTTGTTCTTTGATTTTCATCCTTGGAGCTTGGTAGTCTGCCTCTTTTTTGTTGAGGAACAGCCACTTCTGCTGCTAGTGGATTGCATCCATTCTCGGGGATGTCAATCCCAGTTGGAGTATTTGCAGCAGGGATGTGTGATCTGACAATCTTCTGGTTGTCAGTATATGAGTTCGGTAACTGGTGAACATTATTCTGTATGTGGAGGATCTTCAGGATCTCATCTTCACATTGTTTCGTTACCGAATCATAGTGGGTCAAACTTTTTGTATCACACATTATAATTTGCTTCGCGCCAGATTTTTCAGTATCTGGGCCTATTTTGGGAAAACTCGTCTTATCGAAATCACAGTCTTCAAGATGTGGCTTAAATGCGTCCCTGTTTGGGGTTCTAGGTATCTTATAATTGAGGGTGAGTCAAGCCTTACATAGATATCTAGGCGACGTTGAGGACCTATTTTTATCCTCTGTGGTGGTGCGATGGGTATTTAAACTGTGCGATCGAAGATTCTCAAGTGAGAAGTGTTCTGTGGCATTCCATATGCAAGTTGCATTAGAGACTCTAACCTCCAGAGGGTCTTATTTTCATTTAAGATGCAGCATGCAGAATTTGCAGGTCCCTATGCATTCACCGGCAATCGGGATTTCATTAACAATGGACGTGCAATCCATTGGAGTCTATTTATCAGTGACTCAACCGACCTATTTTGGGTATGAACATGCGGCACTGTATGTTCATTTTCTATTCTCGTTGCTTGGCAGTACTCTTGAAATGGCCGAGATGTAAATTCCCCAACATTAAACAGACTTATTTTCTTTATTTGATTGTCTGGAAAATGTGCCAGCAACATTATTGTTTGTGTCAATAGCTTTGGAAAAGCTGAGTTGCAGGTCGATAGTAGACATACATACGAATATTTTGAGGATGCAATTATCCGTCCAATAAAGTACCGAAATAGCCCACTAGGGGGTGGATTTGTCCACATCAATCTCCTTATTTTCTTTCGAGGAAGTGTAAAGATTCTTTTGTCAGATTTTAATAGAGATGACCTTGTAATTTGTTTTTCCATTATAGTAAAGGATGCGAGGAAATTCTCCCTTCTGAAGATCTTCTGGTTCTTCAAATCATACCCATAGGATAAGATGAGGTGCATCATCACTGATCCAGGGTGGTCATGTCTATCATGCCAAAGGAAAAACTTGGCTAATGTCGGGCACTTCAGGTGCTCCGTTAAATCTGCTTCCTCTCTCCGAATCTTTGTATGATAGAGGTCTGTTGAAAAGCTCTCAAAACGTTCAAGTATGGATTTTACTCCTTTTTCTTGAGATATTACATACAGTAATGTGTTTTTCATTTACATTTGATGTTTACAAATGGAATCCGTTGAAACAAATGTCCTTGAAACTTAGTAAGTTTCGGTTGGAATTCGAAGAGATTAGTGTATCCTTTATTTTTTGTCATTTGGAAGCAACAGTGTTGCGTTCCCAGAACCTTCAATATGGCCCTGATATTGGGCTTTGTATTGAAGGATCGTATGCATTTATTTATTGTCTACTAATCAGTTATGAGAGCAGTTCATCTATTAAAAGATGAATCATATATGCACATTTTCAGAGAAAAATTTTCATTCAAAATCACATTACATAATTCAAAAAGCTCTCATAACATGAAATGTTCTTAAAACAAGTAGCTAAGATAAAAATACAAGGCTAATCAAGCAGGTCTTCATTTTCGAAGTCGTCAGTTGTAAACTTGACTGGAGCATCAGAGGTCACCAGGTTTGTTTCAGCTTTATTTTTCTTGTTTCTCTATACAAATCCTGGAGATGCTGCGGAGTTTGGCACACTTTGGACCAGTGGCCTTTCATGCCACAACTATGGTATTGGTCTTCCTATTCACTCTTGGGTGGGGTGCATCATTTCTATTCTTGTCATTTCTGCGCCAGGTGAACTTTCGCTTACTTTTATTTCTTCAATGCTGGACTTGGCCCCTAGCCCTTTTGTTCTGTCCCCCTTTCTGTGGTCTTTCTTTTCGTTTATTGTCTCTCTTCTTTTTGGAAAAAGAAGATGCATTGTGAGCTTCTGGTAGGGGTAGTGCCAGGGGCACATGTTGTGTGTGGGAAGGAGAAGCTCTTTGTTTTGTTCAGTCATGAGTAAACATGACAACAGTTCAGAATACTTGGTGAACTTTCGTTCACGGTATTGCTGCATTAGTATCGCATCTTTCTCATGGAAAGACTAGTACGTCTTTTCCAGCATGCGATCTTCTGAGACTTTTTCACCACATAACGTCAGGCATGAGGTGATGCTAAAAAGAGCTGAGTTGTACTCAGCTATGGACTTAAAGTCCTACAGTCTCAGGTTCTCCCACTCGTATCATGCCCATGTTAGTATAACATCTTTCTGATGTTTATACATATCCTCAAGGGGAGGCCACAGCTCAAAGGATCTTCGACCGTAAGGTATTCAGCCTTTATGGTCTTGTCCACACGGCGGTGACAATAGATAATGGCTTGCCCCTTTTATATATCGCTTATATTTTCATTATTAGTCACAACAGAAATGAGGGACTTAGCCCGCAGATGAAACTTCACATCGAGCTGCCAGCTCAGATAGTTTCTTCCTGATGCATCCAGCACTTCGAAATTGATACTTGTGATTTTAGCCCTTTATCTTGCAGAGTACAAATTTGCATGAATTAATAATTTAAACAATAAACATTTTTCATGCGGAGGCAATTTTTATATGGAAAGCTAATTGCGTGGATCGGCCAGTCCCACATAAATAAAAAGTCCAAAGTCCATTACAATCCATATTACACAAATGAAAGCTTTAAAAAAGAAATTACAACTTTGGAAACCTCGTGGGTCCCATATAAGATCTTCAGCTTCAATTGTGGCCTCCGTCTCCATGTAAAGTGGTCTTCGGTCTTGGACATTTACATAAATTCCTCATTACAATTTCTCTCAAAAGTAAAAGAAAAGTGCAGGAAATAAAATGTGGGACTTAAACTGCCGATCCAAAACCACAATTAGCCATCTATGCAAAAATTTGTGCTCATCAAACATTTTTAGCAGACATTTTCCTCGGACATTTTCATCACATGCATCATAGGCATCATATTCACAGAAGGATAAATAATTTGAATATTAATAGTTATTGGACCACTGGACAACGTCATACACCGTTAGGTTAGGTGACTAATGGCAGAGCGGTCGCATGATCTTCCTAATTATTAAGTTTAATATTGCACAACAAAATTTCAGTTTATCCACAGAATAAACAATAAATGATGCGAAGCATATATTTATGATCCTACAAAGGTATTATATAATGCAAGGGTTGTGCTAGCTGGGTTTATTCAAAAAGATTGAAAAAGAGCCCAAAATATAACGTGTTCTTCTGGAAAAAGGAAGAATTCCTTTTAAATTATTCCCAATTTATCCCTAAATGTCCCCAAATGTCCCCTTAACATCCCATTAATGTTTCATATTTTTTTCATGATTTTTCACGAATTTTTAGGCCCCCTGAACCCTTTTAAACTTATTTTATCCTCCAAAAGCCCTTTAAAGCTTATTTTTAGCCCCAAAAGTTCACATTCTTTAAAAAAAGTAAAATGTTCAGTTTTTTCCAGTAAAACAGCCTGCGGGCCTGATGCACGCAGTGTGGCTGCGGGCTTCAGGCCCGCAGTCTCATAAATATTTTTTTTGAATCATAGGCATGCGGGCCTGAGGCCCACAGTTTACCTGCGGGCTGCAGGCCCGCAAGGCTTTAATTTTTTTTCTTTCTCTGGGCTTCAGGCCCAAAAGAAATTGGGGGGGGGGAGCTGCATGTTATTACGCCCTCGGAGAGGGGCGGCCACCCCGCCGTAGCGAGGGCGACAGTGGGATGGGGTTGCGGCCCCCCTCCTCCGCCATAGCGGGAAGAAGGGATGGGCGGCGGACCCCCTCGCCACCGTGGTGGGGGGTCAGGGAATGGCGACCCCCTGGGGGGGACGAGCACAGTGGTCCCCCCTCTCGCCGTAGCGAGGGGGGATGGGGGAGATGTCGGCGGCCTCCCCCGCTTCAGGCCCGGGGGGGGGACGCGGTGGCCGGGGCGGCCCCCCTTCAGGGGGACATGCCGGTGGCTAGAACGCCGACCCCCTCTTCGCGGGGGGCACACCAGTGGCTAGAATGCCCCCCCCCCCCCCCCCCCCCTCTTTGGGGGGGAACGCCGGCGGCCTGAATGCCGCCGCCCCTTTGAGGGGGAACGACGGCGCCCCCCTTCGGTGGGGGGGATGCCGCCGCCCCTTCGGGGGGAACGACGGCGCCCCCCTTCTGGGGGGGACGCCGACGGCCTGAACGCCGCCCCCCAGGACGGGGACAGGGCGATGCCAAGATAGGTTAAAAGAAAACCCTATTTCCCTTATTTAAATATTAAACATGTTAAAAACATGATTTTTGGACGATAAAAATCGTCGATTTAGGCGATTAGCCCTAATTACACTTCGATCTTGCGAGATCTATGGAAAAAACTATTATACGTATGATAAAAATGACATTTTAGCGAGATTTACCTCTATATACGTCCTCCGGATATAGCGACGGTTGAACGAAGCCTACACGGATGACGACGCTCGTTTGATGAAGCTTGACGACGCTCGTTTGATGAAGCTTGACGCCGTGCGTGTGGATCTCCCGTCTTTCTTCGCTTTCGCAACGATTGATTTTGTGTGGAATTTTTGTTTAGAGACTTGTGTTGATAACGTGTTATGAATCATCATCTGAGGGAGGAACCCTCAGCTCTTTATTTATAGCATATGGAGGAGCGTACATCGATATGATACAGAAGATATGTGTTTATCTATAAGATAGCCATGATCCTAACCAACTCTGGTATATCCACCACAACATTAACTTGTATTTTAATTTAGTGAAGACTTCCTTCGGTTATGGGTATAAAACTTGTCGTCGCCACCGTCTTCTTCACCGAGGGAGTTCTTCGTCGTTGTCATCTCATCTGATTACACTCCGGTGGGCTCTTGTTTAATAATGTTTGGAGTTCAGCGAGTGAGGGTAACGGGCAGCAGCGAGCTTGGGCCAACGAGGCGAGGGAGCAACGACAAGTTGGACGGTGCTCTATGGTAATTGCCCGCTTTTTTGAGGAATTTGCGAGCGAGCGAGGGATCTGCACATTGGGTGGGATCCGTTTTTGATGAATATGCACAAAACGCGCGTATAATGCTGCTGAATTTTTGCTAACATGGCACTGGCCACGCTAGCTCCTTGTCACTCGTATTACAATATAGAATTCAAAACATGTTTACCATTCTAGAATCTTGCAAATTTT